>CM057340.1:266595656-271395656 GCA_030015575.1 Agapanthus africanus
GAAGGCGAAAATAAAGAAAGAGAAAAACTAACTAGCACACTTTCGTAGGCAACACGATTGCACTGAGCACGTGCAACAAGCCTTTAAACCTCTAGGTGTCCCTAGTAGGAGGAGTGTTGTTTCCTGAGGGTTTTCAGCGGATTGCACCCACAAAATCCAATAATAAAAGCAAGATCATGAATATTACATTTAAAGAAGAGAATCGTAAAAGAAAAACTTTGAAAATTAGGGTTTCCAATTAAGCTAGCTTTTCGGTTGTCATGAGCCCTATCTTAATGGTCATGAAAAGATGTTAGAAATCACGTCCTCCCTCAATAAAACATCGTCTTATTCTTCATTCCTATCTTTCTTCCAAACATCGATCATATAACCCTGCGTGTGTGTAAAGACATCCCTACACCCGGAGAATTCAATTCAAGCTATCATACTCTTGCCCATCAACCTCAGTATTATTACTATTTTTTTTTCCTTTTTTCGATGAGCTCACACACTTTCATGCGACCGTTAATACTTCTTGAGGTACTAACCGACCGATTACTCATGTGCTTGCTTATTTGGTGTATTTTCCTAGTCTTGCACCACCTTAGGTATAGCAGTGACTCCCAAACCAGTTGGCCTTAGGGCACTAGATGAAGAGGCACCCTCGCTATATATTTTTTTTATTTCCCTTGGTGATAACAAAACCAGTGTCCATTTTTCTCACCATATTTTTTTTCATACTTTTGGCTTTAAGACAAGAGCATTTCAAGGTATCCTCTACTATCCCAGGCTTCAAGACGTGTGTAAGTGCGAATAGCAGGGTAGCAATGTTCAAAATGTTTGGCTTCCAGAATAGAAACTATTTTTCAGACTTATTTTTATCCTCAGATTAGTGACGTCCTTCATCTTACTAACCCTTGGGACAACGGCTCATAACTACTTATTACTAGTTCGTATAAGAAAACTTCTAATTTTCTTAGTTTTCTAAAATTTTTCTAATCTCATGGATGTAATTTTTCACTATCTAAACTTTCATTATCTTATTTATATACAAAAATATTTTTATAGTTTTGAAAATTTTTAAATTTTTATGGGTTTTCGAAAATGTTTTGTGCTTATGCAAATGATATGCAAATGATGCGAAAATAAGCACAAACCTCCCCCAAACTTGTTTTCAACAGTGTCCTCACTGTTGCCTTCTGTTAAATCTCGAAAAACCTGTAAGCTTGGGAGGAATTTATTAGTGGGGGCAAAATATTTAAGTGAAGATCCTCCCCCAAACTTATTTTTGGCTCAAAATTTTGTAAAATTTTTTCTTTTCAAGAGCCAGAAAAATATATCCCCCCCAAACTTATGCAATGTTAAGCTTTGAAAATCACAAGTAGGGGTCAAAAATCATTGGTCGATGCCAAGCTTTGCAAAGACCAAATGTCAACACCAACCATTCAAAAATTTTATCAATGCAGTGCTCTGGTTGGTGGAAGAAGAAGTGGGGAAAGGTTATGTGGTGGAAGAGAGTGTGTGTGCGTCTCATATTGGAGAGACGATACAGTGTATGTGATGGATAACTCGCATTCTTTTTACAATTCAGAAGAAGGGGTGGAGGTTCAATTTCAATGACTGGGAGATGATTCATCTCAACACCCGTGTTGTTCAGAAATGCAAGTTTTTCAGCGAAGATTTCCTCAAAAGTTCTATCAATACCCCGAAGAATAATGTCATCACAAGGTGCGGGGTGATCTTCAGACTCTAAAAGCAGTTCATAATCCGTGTTAATTGTTGACCCGGACATATCGGTGGAAGAGTCCGTATGTGTATGATACATAGTTGGGTCAAACAATAACGTATGAAAAGAGTCAAGATCGATATCAGGAGGATCATCAAATTCGCTGCTGTCGACATCCATTAAGTCGACAGAACATACCTGAGCAGTAGGTTCGGAGGGTACACTTCCCAACTTGTAAATGTTCAGCTCTATTGACCTATTCCCAAAAGATAAGGTCATAGAACCATTACGACAGTTGATTATTGCGTTGGAAGTGGCCAAAAAGGGGCGACCTAAAATCACCGGAATTTGATTCCGTGGGTTTACTACAGGCTGTGTATCAAGTACAATAAAATCCACAGGAAATACAAATTCCCCGATTTTTATTAACACATCCTCCAGTTTACCCCTAGGTTTGGTGATTGATCGGTCAGCCATCTGGAGAGTTATGCTCGAAGGCTTTAACACTCCGATACCTAGTTGCTCATATACCGAGTAAGGAAGTAAGTTAACACTAGCGCCAAGGTCAAGTAACGCACGGTTGATGTGTTTCTCCCCAATAAAAATGGAAATAGTAGGACAGCCAGGGTCCTTACGTTTCCGTGGTAATTGTTGGGGGAAAGCCGTGTCTACAGTACTCGACATGAAGATTTTTTTAGGCACTTGAGTCTTCCTCTTCCTAGTGCACAAGTTCTTAAGAGTTTTTGCATAGGACGGAACTTGTTGAATAGCATCTAGGAGAGGGATGTTGATGTTAACTTCCTTAAACATGTCCACAATCTTCTCCATTTGGGCATCATGTTTCTTGGGCCTCAACCTATTTGGAAATGGAGCTCTATTAATAAGTGTTGGGTCCAACATTTGTGGAGAAGTTTGTGGGGGTGGAAAAGATGAGGTGGGTGGAGGGTTCGAGCCTTTGGGAATACGGAGAATAGGCTCGGAAGAAGAAGGTAGGTTAGACGACATAGGGTAAGAACTAGAAGTGTGAGTGGAAGTGGAAGTGGAAGCCGGGGTGTTAATGATCAATTCATCATTATCTATTTGTTCACCCGAATGATTGTCTAGCACTCTTCCAGATCTCAACGTTGTAAAAGCGTCCACATTAGTGCAATGTGAAGGTCTAGGATCAGGTACGGGTTGAGATGGAAGATTCCCTTCTTCTCTAGCACTTATTTCAGCTGTTATTCGTTCAATTTGTGCTTCCATTGATTTGATATTCTCATTTTGAGTGAGAATGATCTTGATCATATTATCGATGGAAGATTGAAAACTTGCCGACTCTTGGATGGATTGTTTCATGAAAGTAACCAAGGTTTGCACCAGTGCAGAGATATTATCAGTACCGGCCAATTGCAAAGAGTTTTCATGTAGTGCAAAAGTGTTGGCAGGATTTTGAAAATTTTGTGGTTGGAAGGGGTGCTGACTCAATTGAAGTGGTGGTTGCTGTTGTGGTGGAGGGACCCTTTGAAAATTGTTTAGGATTGGAACCGTGTTTTGAGATTGTGATTGGTTCCAAGAAAAGTTCAGGTGATTCCTCCAATCTTGATTATATAAGGAAGAAGAGGGATAGTTTCCAGGTCCTTGCTGAAGTGAAGTATTAATGTGACCTTGAAACGGTACATTGAAAGGACATTCTTCCGTCAAATGTGAAGGGTTTGAACAGCAGCCACACACGGTTTTGGGAAGTGTGGATTGGTTTAGGGAGGCTGAAGAGATTTTGTTTTCTATAGCGTCGAGTTTCCTTTGTATTGCGTCCATTTCGGCTTTCAAGGTGACGGAAACATCGAGCTGATTGACATCTTCCCTAGATGGTGGTGGTCTAACACTTTCCCATTGTGATGTGTTTTGAGCTAAATCTTCTAAGTATTTCCAAGCTTCACCATCATCTTTAGATAGGAATTGGCAATGACACATGGTTTCAAGCATCTGTCTAGTAGTGAGATCAACACCCTCATAGATAATTCGACACAAATCCCATCTGGGGATTCCGTGATGAGGGCATTGGATAAGAAGATCCTTGAATCGTTCAAAGCATTTCCAAAATGGTTCATTGGGAAGTTGGGTAAATTTAGAGATTTCGCTCCGAACACGGGCGGTCTTGTGATTGGAATAAAATTTCTTAAGGAATGCTGCAACGAATTCGTCCCATGTTGAAATAGAATGTGCGGGTGTGATGTGTTGGAGTTAGTGCCCTCAGAGTCAATTATTGGATCACAGGCACGTGATTGCAATGATTGAGGGAGGACCTATCCCGGTAGGACAGTCTTACTCGAGATGATAGTATGCTATCTGGTTTATCTTTATCATCGTGTACTGCTTTAGGTGACCTGACATGTCGCTATTACACGTTGATAGAGCCCCTAGGATTCTTGCTTGACTGCCAGCAGTATGATGGCGATCATATATGTGGGAGCTGGTGGTCTATAAGCACATCCTTAAAAGGTCCCTAGTCGTAGGAGTTTCGAGACAGGGCATCGATACTCCGTTAGTAGACTAGTGTATACAGTCGAGACCCCGACGAGGGGCGGTGGCCGGTCTCACAAGCCACTGGTGTCAGTTGGTTCACCTAAGATGTATACAGGTGCTCATTGGGTTATGAGTACACCGGACAGGACTCGCCGGGAACCTGCTAGTTGGTCTTATACCAGATGTCAGATAGCAGTTCCCTGGTGACATGTGTACAGGTTAGTTCATCGACCTGAGATCGTCATTTTTCTCGTGTGAGTTCCCACTGTGCTTTGATTACTACCCTACCACGGCTCAAAGGAGTCGTGCAAACAGGTTTTAGTTGGGTACAGTCCCGAGCCACATGGAGGCAGTGAGCGGATCTGCAGGGGTTCGTCTCTCCCGGTATTGGGGGTGAGGTCGCGCTGTGTCTAGGAGAGCCATTACGCAAAGCCCTCGGCCGAGGCAGGAGATTTACTGGTAGGTATTCCAGTAGTATCTCAGGGCGTTCTGGGCTACGCTCCGACACGACTTGTACCGCTTTTGGGGGTCTGACTTTCACCAACCCCCTAGGCCCGCCATGCGATACTCATAGACGAACGGACCGGACTGTACGGATATTGTCACTGACAGGCTCAGTTGGGTGTCGGGGTGAGCTTCCTCATCGACGTCCCATTTGGTCAATACCTGGTGGCCCGTCACGTATTGGCTTATACCTCTGACGTGCTAGTGGTTAAATCCACAGCCAAGGTATTGACGAGTCTTTAGAGTCCACCACACTCAGTTACAGTTACTCAAGTTTCGGGCGAAACGCTGTAGAGGCCGTATGGAGATATGGCAGGGTTCGATCAGATACGTGCGGTATTGCACGGATCGTGATCGGACAGTTTTTACTAGCCGGCTTTGGCTTAAGCCGGATTCTAGTATTTGATAGTGTAGTTTTGTCTCTTTGCATTTGTGTTCAGTGGGAATACAAATGCGGGCATGTATTTGCAGCAGTGGGGTTTTCCTGTAATTTATTACGGGATCGGTTTTCTGAAGTTGCCAGTTTGCATTCCGTTCCGTCCGGTTTTCCTTCATTCCTTCTCGGTCGGACTTTCTTGGTGGAGGGTGTTAATTGCAAGTTCGCAATTAACATTTAGTGGAGGGTTTTCTTGCAAGTTTGCATTATGATGAGACTTGTTTCATCATGAGATGCCTTTCTAGTCTATTCTTTTCTTTTCATTTGATGGTTTGAAGAAAAGAAATGAGAGTGACCTTTTTTTTCTTTATTGGTTTTTCCTTTTTATTTGATATCCTTGGAGAATTCTTTTTCTCTCTCCAATCTCATTTTAGAGGAGAGAGGGCCGGCCACTATGGAGGGGGAGAGATGAGAGGAAATTTCATGGTGTATGGAAATTATATCATCTCATTCTTGCTTGCTCCAAAAATCCAATAACCCTTCTCCAAAGTTCCTTCTTGTTTCCTCCACAAACCATGGCAACCTCAATAACCCCAAGAGACAAGTTCACTACACTATTTCTATAGCAAGCCTTGGACGCGTCGGCTAGCCAACTTCGCGCCCGAGTTGCCTCGGTCAAGAGGCGGGAGCCCGTAAAAGATTCCGGCTACGTGGTGCCCCTTTCCGACGAGCGAGGAGGTGACGGAGATTCCGCAAGAGATCGGAGTGGAGATGAAGACCGAAGGACACGGATCGCTTGGTATAACTTCTCACCCCATCTCTAGTTAGCTAGTATAGGTTAATGGTTTACGATCCGGGTATTTGTCCGCGGTAGCGCCGTTTTGCAAAGTTCGCAAAATTTTTATTCCGCATTTTGGCCTCGAGTATGAGGCCGGGGCGCTGCCGTGACGCAACATGGTATCAGAGCCTCGCCATTAACTTCATCTAGCTTCGTTTGATGTGTTTTACTTATCCGATCGACCGAAATCCCGAAAACCCCATATTTGTTCACATCAGTTTCTGTTGAAAATTTTTTGGTCTCAGAAAATTTTTCAGGTTGTATAAAACTAATCTACTGGACATTCTAAGACTTCTGCAAAAATTCGACACATTCAGTCGACAACCCTAGCGCGGAAGCGCGGCCAAACCCCCCCTTAGGCCGCGCTTCCGCCGCACACTGTTGTCTTCTCTGTGTCAAATTGTTACAGTGGGCTTGTGGGCTAATTTTAGGGCTTTTGGGATATTAAAATTGGGCCAATTATTTCTGTGAGTGCTACAGTTTTCTTTGGGGCCCACTTGTTAATTGTTTGATCGATCGGATATTTTTAAACACATTATTTCACAGTATTTACATTATATCTGCGACCGTGAATGTCACTCGATCGGTAAATCCGGTCTAACTGCTATAGCCCGGTTAGACGGATTTGCGAACGTGACTTTCACGTTGATGTTCTATGTTTATGCTGTGATGTTGCGGATCGGTCGTGGGGGATAGCCTGGATGCAATGCTAGTACAGTTTTGGTGTATTATGTACATTTGATATTGCGGGACGAGCGTCCGACATGTGGACTGCCGTCACTGCCTGTTTGTATTATTCTTTTGGGGCACGACCTGGTTGCGGTCGATGTACCCGGTGTATGTATATTTTACATTCTGTACTAGGATTACCCCGCGGTGGGGTGCACGGATAGCCGGGTTCTGGAGGGCAACGGGCCCGCATCTCAGGGCATTGAGACGGAGGGGGCTTCAGTCCAGGATTGGCGGGCTATTCGCCGCACTCGTAGGGGGTACAGGTTGACCCAGGAGGGGTGCCCAAGTTGCCGGATTCCGTGGAGTGCTGGGTGGTCCATTCACGGAGCTGAAGGGGGCTGCCTCGCTTCAGGTTTTGGCGGGTGACTTGCCGCGCCCGTAGGGGTCTAGGATTTTATTGCACAGGCTATCCACACGACCAAGGGAACGTCGGGTTTCAGCAGCGGCTCTGTGAAACCCGGGGTTTCCAGATATCTGTATTGTTCTGTGTTGCTATACATTTCTGTGTTGCATTTTTATCACGCCTTGAGCGAAATACTATATATTGGTATATATATTAGTAGATGTTGTATATGTTTTTCATCCGCGCTAGTCCAGTCCCCGCTCTGTCGTTAGTAAGCTAACCTAACGAGTGATGACGGGACCCAGTGGCGAATGCGGATGGCATATACGTACGTCAGTATATTTTCGTTCTTTGTGGTGTGATCATTTGATGGGACTGCATTGATTCGGATCAATGCAAGATAAACAAACCTAATCTGATGTTGTTGGAACATTTTTCAAAAAGCTGTTATTGCAAGGACGTTCACTTTTGTTTTGCATCGTGGTATTCATTTGGAATATCCTGCTCCTCAGTCGACGAGGCAAGGGCCGAGATCCCTTCACCGGGAGTGACCCCTTGGACAGAAGTTTGCGTCAGGGCATTAACTTCACTATAGCCGATTACTTTTGCTTTGCATCGTGGTATTCAGTTGGAATATCCTGCACCTCATTCTACGGGGAAAGAGCCGAGATCCCTTCACCGGGAGTGACCTCTTTAGTAAAGGTTTTCGTCACTATATTTTTATAAAAGTTATCCAGTTCCTTCAACGATATCAAGTTCATTACGTTAAAGGTTTTCGCCAGAAACCATTCGTAGCCCTCCGTCATTTCGGATTAGTATTGCATAGTATTCGCGCTACGTTTGTCGTTGCTATTCGCCGAGGCGTAGTGTGCGGTAGCTCTGTAATGCTTTCTGTCGCATGGATATGTGGATTGGTTAGGACAGTCGTGCGACTTTGTTGATTATTCGTCAAGGGTCGTGCGGGTGGGTTTAACGCAATCAAGATAATGACGGGTTGAACTTGACTAGGACCTTTTGATTTGTTGATTATTCGTCAAGGTCACTTGGGTCCTAGGGGTAAAAATCACATCGGGAGTTTCAAAAGAACTGAAACTTGCCAGGCATGCGCATACCTTCTGGAGTGTGGTGACTTGAGTGGATTCCGTCAAGTTATCATGCGATGATAGTTGGATCCCGATTCCCACTGATGAGTTGGTTTACTCCTCGGGTGATCCCGACTAATTCTTCTTTCAGGTTTGGAGGAGAATTTGAGGTACAGTGGGAGGTTTCCAGATTAGATAAAGTGGTAACCATTCTGATCTAGGTTAGAGTGCACGCTGAGTGTTTCTTTTCTCTCTCTCTGGCAGCGACCATTGACCCGACCCTGGACTATGACTCAGTGACCAAGTTGACCGAACCTTCTTAACACTGGCTTTTGGATTGTCAAAGTTGCAGACCTCATTGCCACTCCTACTTTTACCCTTTTCTCCAGGACACCCCGTATTACTGCGAATGTCCACTTCCATTGGACAAAACCATCGTATGGTTATATACGAACTCGAAGGACTTCGAGGATGGTTTCTGGTTCTGGAGAAAACGAATAGGATTATTCAGTTGTCTTTTCTTTTCACCTTCTCTCAGGTTGCGAGTACTCCTTGGCTTAGGAGTAGTACACCTATTACGCAGATTGGACAGTCTTCTTCCAAACCTTAGGCTGGTGCCGAACGGTGGGGAATGAAGAAAACCAATTAGCCTAAACGGTGTGCAGAAGGTATTAAGGTTAAGACAAAGCAAGGGATTAGTAGGAGGGCAAAGTAAGTTGCGACTGCTATTCACGACCAAACCAAGTATTTCTTCGCCAATCCTAAATCACCTTTGTATTTCTCCAGGACACTCCGTATCACTACGAAGATCCCATTTTATTGGATAATCCATCGTATGGTTATATACGAACTCGAAAGGAACTTGTTCCAGTTCGGGGATGGATCCTGGTTCAGGAGAAATAGGAATAAAGTACATTCAGGTGTCTTTTATCTTCACCTTCTCTCGCATTGCGAGTGCTCCTAGGATTAGGACAGTACACCCTTTATGCTTTTTGGATAGTCTTCTTCCAAACCATAGGCTGGTGCCGAATGGTAGGGAAGGAAGAAAACCATTTGGCCTAAAGGGGTGTGCAGACGGTAATGACTAAAGACACAGAAAGGGATTTGGATAGGTGGCAAAGAATCATACGGTTATAGTTGTGAATCTGGATAATGGAAGAGGCATTACTAGGAATACCAGGATACCCCAACGAAACATTTCAAGGTTTCATTTTCACTGTGTACTGTTAATAGAAAACTGATTTCCCGATTAGACACTTACTCCAGGGTATGTATTTACCAGTTATGATTCTCACATCTGTATGGTTTTACAGATGATGAGTGGGAGTAAGTTATTGGGAATTGGGTGATCATCCTCATTATATCGGGATTCGTTGTAATCGGTGATATTTGAGGAAGTCACCTGGGTTGTTTGCCGGTCGGCAAATATTTGGTTTTGAATATCCGCTGTTGTGCACCAATTTCAAATCGATATATCTGTACGTCTATTTTCATAGAGTGAGATATACCTTTTGATATTATGTCGATGACATTTACCTATATCAGTGGATGGTTAGGTAAGGAGCATTGAACAGCGGTGTAATTCTTCTTAACCATAAGTACAGTTTTCAACCTACGACGCACAGTGAAAGAGTTGTTAGACTCAGCGGACTTATACAGAGTATTGTATGTTGTCCAGTGTCCATTAGGACAGAGGGGTTGGTGCTCGTACTATATTCGGTTTACTTATGGCTTCTCTAGATTTTAGACAGCTGTTTCGTGGAAACACAGGGTCTAAGTTTTGAGGAGTTATAGGTATTTGAATAAAGTAGAGAACCAGGTATACCAAGTATCGGGATTCTTCAAAGTGATCGAAGATGTAGATACTTGCGTATGGTATTCAGTTGATAGTGATGATAAAGAGAACTTGCTTCTCTTTCAGATTACTCATAATTGGATGCATTCCTAAGTTGAGTAACGCTGATCGGCCTCCTTCCATTTAGTTGACATGCACTGGAGACAGCTGCATGATTTGAATCTGGTTCAATTAAAT
The DNA here is from genome assembly GCA_030015575.1 of Agapanthus africanus. Classification (NCBI taxonomy): domain Eukaryota; kingdom Viridiplantae; phylum Streptophyta; class Magnoliopsida; order Asparagales; family Amaryllidaceae; genus Agapanthus; species Agapanthus africanus. Next base: position 266,605,774 of record CM057340.1, read on the forward strand.
CAGTGCCTCTGGTTCTATATTGGATATAGAACAGTTCATATCTTAACGATGTTAAGGTACGGGGAGTTGTCCGGCTTATGCTTAAAACCAGACTCCGGATAACTCAAGGCACGTTTCTGTAATGGCTGTTTGTGGGTTGACCCAGGCTATGACGAGGGTTGACTTTCTACCATCTGGCAGATCAATAGAAATATTGTTCTAGACTCGACACAGTTTTATTAAAAATGGATTTTTTCAAAAACAGTAGTGGGAGTATGGTAGAACTGGAAGTGATTCCAGAACCACAAACGATTACTGAAGATTTGATAAGGAACCTAAAGATTCAATCTGTTTTGACATTCCATTGGCCACTCCGCAGATAAGGTGGGTAACTTCAGGCACCCGAGAGGTACTCCGGTAGCCTCAAGGACGGTGACAGGGAAGTTCTTGTTTACCCACACTTGCCATTTCTGTTGTTCCAGGCTGCGAGACCCGGTGAGAGGATGAGTATAGCGTCGTTCTAAACTAGCTTTAGAAGTGCGCGTCTATATGACTCCACCAGAGGGTTGTCGTAGTCAGTGGGAGCAGCGGAAGCATTGGTGGACATCAGGCTTATGTCTATTTATAGACTAAAGCAGATGTAGCGGAGATAGATCATCTATTTCTGATGTGACAGTCATAGGTTTGACGTCATCAGAATAGGGGATGGATCTGTTGAGAAGGTAGTAGGAAGTGAGATTCCTATACTACGATCGGTTATACTTTGGTCGTCACACAGTGGTTTCTCCACAAGGGACTTGGATATTATATCAGACATACTGGTCACTAGATCTATGGTTTTAGATCTAGATTTGGGTGGTTTCCCAATCTGGGTAACTTGACAGCATTCTATGAGTATTTAGAATGGACGACTCCTGGCACGGTAGTATACCTGCAGGTAATGGAGTCACCCTCTCTAAAGGTGTCTTATAGACTAAAGGGGAGAGGGATACTCATAATTGGCAGATCACTTGCTTAGGCAATTGAGTCAATCATGAGATGTCAAGTACCACACCAGATGTTGTTCTTGCACTAGATGCAATAAGTTGATATTGATCCAATCCTGGAAAAACAGTCAGAAGCAGTTTTAGAACATAAGTGAATGTTCTAGGGATATGATAACGGCTGCCTCCTTTAGGAGACGGTTATCACTCCGGGCTTCCAAGGTGACATGGACGACATGCAAGTTGTCAGAGTTATAGACTCTCCCTCTGACGAGGGGCAGTATTTTGGACAGGTGATCCAAGGTAATACTGAGGGAGGCATGGCGCGGGATACTGATTAGTTTCAGTTGTTGATACAGTCTAAGAAGTTTGGATTTGGAGTTCATTTATGAGCTAGGTCCCATCAAACATCCAGACATTCTAAGACAGGTATTGCTCTTTTCGGGAGATGGCTTTCTCCGCGAACATGAGATATAGAGAGACATAGAAAGAAACATCTGAGCGGATCCACTCACTGAGGCTATTCCTCGAACGCAATAGTTTCGCAAACGAGCTTTGTGAGACTGACTAGTAGAGGAGTTGGGTGTTCGGTATCACACGGGCTGTGAGTATGCGACATCGCAATAATTAGCCTTGAGTGCAAGTGGGAGATTGTTGGAGTTAGTGCCCTCAGAGTCAATTATTGGATCACAGGCACGTGATTGCAATGATTGAGGGAGGACCTATCCCGGTAGGACAGTCTTACTCGAGATGATAGTATGCTATCTGGTTTATCTTTATCATCGTGTACTGCTTTAGGTGACCTGACATGTCTCTATTACACGTTGATAGAGCCCCTAGGATTCTTGCTTGACTGCCAGCAGTATGATGGCGATCATATATGTGGGAGCTGGTGGTCTATAAGCACATTCTTAAAAGGTCCCTAGTCGTAGGAGTTTCGAGACAGGGCATCGATACTCCGTTAGTAGACTAGTGTATACAGTCGAGACCCCGACGAGGGGCGGTGGCCGGTCTCACAAGCCACTGGTGTCAGTTGGTTCACCTAAGATGTATACAGGTGCTCATTGGGTTATGAGTACACCGGACAGGACTCGCCGGGAACCTGCTAGTTGGTCTTATACCAGATGTCAGATAGCAGTTCCCTGGTGACATGTGTACAGGTTAGTTCATCGACCTGAGATCGTCATTTGTCTCGTGTGAGTTCCCACTGTGCTTTGATTACTACCCTACCACGGCTCAAAGGAGTCGTGCAAACAGGTTTTAGTTGGGTACAGTCCCGAGCCACATGGAGGCAGTGAGCGGATCTGCAGGGGTTCGTCTCTCCCGGTATTGGGGGTGAGGTCGCGCTGTGTCTAGGAGAGCCATTACGCAAAGCCCTCGGCCGAGGCAGGAGATTTACTGTTAGGTATTCCAGTAGTATCTCAGGGCGTTCTGGGCTACGCTCCGACACGACTTGTACCGCTTTTGGGGGTCTGACTTTCACCAACCCCCTAGGCCCGCCATGCGATACTCATAGACGAACGGACCGGACTGTACGGATATTGTCACTGACAGGCTCAGTTGGGTGTCGGGGTGAGCTTCCTCATCGACGTCCCATTTGGTCAATACCTGGTGGCCCGTCACGTATTGGCTTATACCTCTGACGTGCTAGTGGTTAAATCCACAGCCAAGGTATTGACGAGTCTTTAGAGTCCACCACACTCAGTTACAGTTACTCAAGTTTCGGGCGAAACGCTGTAGAGGCCGTATGGAGATATGGCAGGGTTCGATCAGATACGTGCGGTATTGCACGGATCGTGATCGGACAGTTTTTACTAGCCGGCTTTGGCTTAAGCCGGATTCTAGTATTTGATAGTGTAGTTTTGTCTCTTTGCATTTGTGTTCAGTGGGAATACAAATGCGGGCATGTATTTGCAGCAGTGGGGTTTTCCTGTAATTTATTACGGGATCGGTTTTCTGAAGTTGCCAGTTTGCATTCCGTTCCGTCCGGTTTTCCTTCATTCCTTCTCGGTCGGACTTTCTTGGTGGAGGGTGTTAATTGCAAGTTCGCAATTAACATTTAGTGGAGGGTTTTCTTGCAAGTTTGCATTATGATGAGACTTGTTTCATCATGAGATGCCTTTCTAGTCTATTCTTTTCTTTTCATTTGATGGTTTGAAGAAAAGAAATGAGAGTGACCTTTTTTTTCTTTATTGGTTTTTCCTTTTTATTTGATATCCTTGGAGAATTCTTTTTCTCTCTCCAATCTCATTTTAGAGGAGAGAGGGCCGACCACTATGGAGGGGGAGAGATGAGAGGAAATTTCATGGTGTATGGAAATTATATCATCTCATTCTTGCTTGCTCCAAAAATCCAATAACCCTTCTCCAAAGTTCCTTCTTGTTTCCTCCACAAACCATGGCAACCTCAATAACCCCAAGAGACAAGTTCACTACACTATTTCTATAGCAAGCCTTGGACGCGTCGGCTAGCCAACTTCGCGCCCGAGTTGCCTCGGTCAAGAGGCGGGAGCCCGTAAAAGATTCCGGCTACGTGGTGCCCCTTTCCGACGAGCGAGGAGGTGACGGAGATTCCGCAAGAGATCGGAGTGGAGATGAAGACCGAAGGACACGGATCGCTTGGTATAACTTCTCACCCCATCTCTAGTTAGCTAGTATAGGTTAATGGTTTACGATCCGGGTATTTGTCCGCGGTAGCGCCGTTTTGCAAAGTTCGCAAAATTTTTATTCCGCATTTTGGCCTCGAGTATGAGGCCGGGGCGCTGCCGTGACGCAACATGATGTAAAGCCACTTCTCGGCTAAATCGCACAAAGTGAATGGGAGAAGACGTAAACGCAGAGCATCAAAAGACAGTTGTGAATTTCCCATCAAAGCACATACGTTTTCAAATTTGGAAATAAACATGTATGCGTTTTCAGAATCAAGACCGTGAAATTTGGGTAACAGTTCGATGAATTGGGGGTTGATTTCAAAATTTTCCCCGTTGGCAGGTGGTATAGAAAGACAGGTGGGGAGGGTAACACGTGTAGGATAACACCTCTCTTGGAGAGAGATGCGTGGAGGATTCTGCGCACCTGTGGGCGGTGGCATTGTGGTGTTAAAGTATGATGGATTTGGGTCCATCGCGGTCATGGTGGGTGGTGGGGGAGAAGACAGAGAATTACCGACTCTGGGGTCGATAAAAGAAACGCGGACAAGACGGGAAATGGAATCCCGTGTCCAGCCTAACATTGTGCTAAATGGTTGTAGCACAAGTGGCAGCGTTGGTATAATTAGAGGAAAGAATGAATGCGGTGTTTGCTTTGAAAAATGATACGGATTTTTTTTGAAAATATGATGCAACACAACAAATGCAACACACAAAACCCTAGAATCTAGTGGTCACCTAGGTCCGGCTCTAGACCGCTCCTAACTGCCAAAAGACAAGTCGCAGGATCAATCCTCCACTGCCTCTTTGTCCCCCTGTGGCCGGATAAGTGCCAGGTAAGTGGGAAGGTACTCCACTACGTAAGTAGTGGGCCTAATTAAAAACCACTAGCCTTAGACACACTCGCCTTAGGCACCACAAGAAAACGCGGATAAGCAATGAATTACCCACGGCCCTCTTCTGTCCTAATTGAGCGCGACGGTCCTTAGAGTCATCTCTAAATTTCTTTTAATTAATGAGGGTAAATGCGGATGCAATTTTTGCGATTTTCGGGGCTTAGGAAGGGTAATGAAATCCCTACCTAATTTGAATTTGGTCGTGCCCCTTAATTTCCGTATTAGAATGCAAACAACCAAGAAATCAAAATCACGCACAATTTTAATTTGCAATTTGCGGCGCTGCGATTATTTGCAAAGAAACCTGCAGAAATTTATTAGTTGGAGCAGATTTTAGAGAGAGATAAGAAAGATAGAAATTACCAGAGAATTTTGCTACGGTTTTTCCTTAGAGCCGCGGCGGATCCGCCGCACATACGCTCTAATGCCGCGGAAACGCGGTCGAAATGACTGTTCACTGCACAAAAATTCTTTACAATGTTCCACTTGAACACCTCAGCTCTCTGGAATATTCACAAAATTTTTATCCAAGCTCCAATGATTCCAGATTTCCTCGCAATCAAATCACAACACACGTATTAGGGTTTGTGCGAGTTTAGATCTAAAAATTATAATGGAATAAATTTTTCAACTCAAATTTCAAAATACGAACAATTAGCGCACTATCCCCGGCAACGGCGCCATTTGATTGTAAAAGATTTCGGATTGTGTAGTTTTGAGAAAATTGTAAAGAAATCACAACCAAAAATTATTTGACCGCAATCAACTACGGTATCGGATGTAGATTGTAAGTGAGTGCGGATCGTCCACAGGGACAGTGTAATCGTTCGTCTTTTCGAATTTAGATGAGTCGAAACTTTAAAGAAAAGAAAACAAACAATTCATGATTTAAATTTTGTATTTCAAGAAAAAGAAAATATCTAGATCTAATAACAAGAAAAGATAGAATCAAGAATTTATAGTTTGTTGATTTTTTCAAACCAAATATCAAGAATCGAAATGAGGCTCGTAGGAATCGATCGGATCTATAGATGTGATGTAATCTTACAATTACGTATTCTTATCCTTCGATGAATTGATACTAGATCGATGATAATCGATGAGAATTAGAGACTTCTTGTGAAACTAGGGTTTCATCTTATCTCTTGTTCTTTCATTGATACCATTCATATTCTAGCCTCTAGTAAATTCAAGAAACGATCGTAGATCCCTATTTTCGAGCGATCACAATCAAGAAAGCATCGCTACGAAACTAGGTCATCGATTCTTGAACTTGCTAGGGTTTACAAAACTCGTAGGACTTAAAAATAGTATTAAGATTTGTTACATCATCATTCTACAATCGTCTCGACTCCTTTACGAGCGGAGTTTTACTCAAACATCACAACAAGAACAACAATTACAAATTGAGATCTAATCATGATGCAAGAATTAAAATAAAGCAAGATTAAAGAATTTCACCTTTTATTTATATCAACAATTTCATTACATTCGCTCAAGAACTACAAGAGGAAGAATTCGATCGTCGACTTGGCTTCGCTCGTCTCCGTGGATCGCGGATCGGCTTGGATCACTTGCCCGATTGAAGATCGGCTCGGCTCCTAAAAGGTTGAAGGCTTCTCGCTTGATTTGGTACTCAAGATCTTGAAGTTGGAGTGGAATTAGGGTTAGGGTTTCGCACAAGCCTTGTCACGAGACTTGTGGAAGAAAATGGTGTAGAATGAACAACCTCATCCCTTAGATCTAGGTTCCTATTTATAGCCATCAAAACCCTAGATCTAGGATTTGAATTTTTAGTTTCCCTCCAAAAGTTTGTTAGATGAAATTTGAATTTCCCTCCAAAAGTTTGTTAAATGAAATTCAAATTTCCTTCCAAAAGTTAGTTGAGTGAAATTCAAATTTCCCTCCAAAAGTTTGTTGAGGAAATTTGAATTTCCCTCCAAAAGTTTGTTGGATGAAATTCGAATTTCCCTCCAAAAGTTTGTTGAGTAAAATTCAAATTTCCCTCCAAAAGTTTGTTGAGGAAATTTGAATTTCCCTCCAAAAGTTTGTTGAGGAAATTTGAATTTCCCTCCAAAAGTTAGTTAGAGGAGAAACTTCTAGATGTGATTAGTTAGGAGGGAGCTTCTAGAAGAGGTTAGTTAGGAGCTTAATTAGGATTAGCCTTGCTTAATGATCTTTGCTGATCTGGCAGGAGCTTCGAGAGAATTCTGGAATTTAACATATCAGAAATGAATGTGGGCTCAGATATTGTGATTCTGCACCAAAAATTAAGCTCTGATGTGTCCAAAGCGCCGCGGATCCGCAGCCCAAGCAGGCTCCTGCCGCGGATCCGCGGCTACTTGTGGGCCTTGGGCTTTGATCTTTATGGTACAGTCTTGGGATGATTGTTGGTCCTTTATTGTATATATAGAATTGTATAACTCCTTCTGAATTGCTACCAGATCTGAAATGATTTAGTTGGCATATTTTTGATCAGCTCTTTTGCTTTTCTTCCGTATTTCCTGCACAGACTCAAGAAAAGTGTTGCGCAAATACAGAAATGATGCGATGCCATGAAATGCGGTCAATTTCTCTTAAAGTGCCGGTTTAAAAGTCTAACACATGCAATCTGATATTTTATGACTGATTTGCTAATATGTGAAATATGAATACCGAACACTTCTAAATGAGTGCAAATGATAGAGAAATTGCCATGTTAAAAATACATTATTTTCGACTGATCAGCTATCATTCCATGGCAAAGACTTTTGCTTGCTTGTTTATTTATGCAAAATGAGTGCATGAAATGATATAGCCATTTTGACTTAAACCATTTACACAATACTTGATTACTATTTTTGTTATGATGGCTTTTGGATTATGAGAGGTGAGAATGAGAAGTGTATGGTTCAATTCTATCATTTTGCTTTCTCTCTCTTGAGCTCTCTCATTCTCAAGCTCTCCCTCTTGCTCTTGCTCTCTCTACCTCAAGGCAAACCATTCTCATGCGTTGAGACTCATTGCCTTAGAGATAAAAAGACACCAAAACATTCCTCTACTCATTCTTGTTCACAAGGTTTAGCAAACCGAGTGAACTAGTTTCTTCAAAGTTCGAAGAAGAAGCCAAAGGTCGAAGCTTTCAGGTGGATCGATCTTGTTAGTTATATGTATGCCCTAGAGGCCATTACTGTACATAGGATGTATATTGTAGTGGATGCTGGGACGTATATAGGGAGGACTTTCTTGCTCGACATGATAGTATGGTATCTGGTTGAACTTTACCTTAACGTGTATACTGATTGTCTCTCTGTTACATGTTGGTAAAGCCCTTAGGATCTGTACTTGACTACCTGGACTATGATGCGGATCATACTAGTAGGGACAAGGTAGTCCATAAGTACATCCTTCAAAGTCCCTAGTCGTGGGTGTATCGAGACGGGGCATCGATATACCAGAGTAGACTAGCGTATACCTTCTCGACCCATACAGATGGGCGATGGATGATCCCATATCCATCGGTGTTTGACATCAGAGATGATATACGGGTGCTCAGTAGAGACTGGGTACACTGGACGGACTCGCCGAGAACTCCCAGATGGTATTATACCTCACGTCAGATGGCAGTTCTCTGGTGACACTGGTACAGAGTAGTCTGTTGACCCGAGATCGTCATAGAGTCTTGTGTGGTTCCCACTGTGCTTTGATTTCCATCTTACCACGTCCAAGAGGGCGTGCAAAACGGTGGTTTTTGGGTACAGTCCCGAGTCACATGGAGGCAATGAGCGATAGGAGGGGATTCGTCTCTCCCGGTATATGGGGGTTGATGTTGCGCTGTGTTCGATTGGCTATAACAGGAAATCCCTGGCCAGGGTTGCTGAGATTTACTTGTAAGTGTTACCAGTAGTTTCTCGAATTGTTATAGACCTCATATCGACACGACTTATTGAGCTATTGGGGTCTGACGTATACCACCCCTAGGCGAGATATGCGACATATCAGACGATCAGACCGGACTGTACGGTAGTGTTACTGGTCGGATTCACTGGAGTGTGAGCGGGCTTGCTCGTCGATCTTCAGATCGCTCAATACCCGGGTGGCCGTTACGTTTAGCAGACCGCTTGCGGCTTGTGGATGCTTGATATGATCATCATCTGCTGCCGGCGTATTGACGAGTCTTTAGAGTCCTACACAAAGGTTTCCTGGCTCAAGCGAAACGAAATAGGAGCGCATATGAGATATGTGCGGGACCGAGAATAATGCGTGTATGTGATACCGTATTCTATTCTCGCGATAAATATATCGAATGGTTGTATGCGATATAACCTAGTTATCGATTCAAGCGTTGATTCGATAAGCCGATATATTAAATACTAGTCGGTTGTGTGTGACATAACCGGGTCATTGAATCAAGTGTTGATTTAATGATTTAATGCATATTTATATATTTGATATATTACTTTGCATCAACTAGTATCGGTTTACTTAAGATGGATTTTCTCACTCGGATGGGCGCATTGTATATGCGATATACTTTTGTGCACTTGCTTGTATCATGTTTGATGATGCATGCTTTTTGGTTAAGTGTAAAGTGTTAAACCTTAGTTAATGAAATGGTTAGGGTTTATTATTTGTTATTCATTTATCTTATTTATTTATCCATATATTTTTGATAAATGAATAAATGAAATGAAATGAAAATGGTTGCTAATTTTGGATTCTTGTTGAAGCTTCTTGAAGTCTTTGACTTTGTAACCATTTTTGTCTCATGCTTAACCTAACCATCCCTTTAACCATGATTAGCTCTCTACACTTTACCATGGTTCACTTATGATAAGAATGGATAATTCTTTTCTTTTTGGATTATCTAATCTTATCATTATTTTCCTTCTTCTTCCTCCATTTCTTCAAGTGAAGAAAACTTGCCCCATCAATGGCAAGTGATGGAAATGAGTGAGAAATCCAATTCTAAAGTCTACCCACTTCCTATTTCTTCATCCTCTACCTCTTGCCAAGTAGTAGAGTGTGTTTCCTTCACAACTTTTCACGGTTTAGTGAAGGTGGAGCTTGATTCATCGATGCCTCGACGTAGATCATCTTCGGCATGGACATCGACGACCTAGCTTGCCCATTCTCCGACGAAGCCGACTCTAGAGCCCGGATTTGATTTGGACAGTGGAGACGACCTCGTTGTGGAGCCGTGGAGGTGGAGGACCGGATCTACAAAGGTTGTATTTCCGTATTCCCTTAGTTAATTGTTAACTAGTTCATGTTTCGCCTAGACATCTAGCCGACGATCCGTAGTTTAGGGTTTGTAGGCACCGTAAAATTTAAAATTGGCATGGTTGATGCCTTGTGAGACCTCACTAGGGTGCCTAGGAACCCTACAGATCTTCGGCGCAAGGAGACGACGGGGTGAAGCCGATCCGGACAACCATCGAGGCTTGAAGACGAAGGAGTTCAAGAAAGAAAGGTATAAACCCCTAACCGAGTAGTTAACAACTCCTAGTTAGGTTGTTAGTTAGATGTTTAACAAAGATCCGGTTTTGAGTCCATGTTACCGCCTCTAGAAAATTGTTTTTCATCAAATTCCGCATGCCCGAAAGTACCGGGAGAGGTAGCATGGACTTACAGTGGTATCAGAGCCTAGTTAAACTCTATCTAACATGTTAGCAAAGTAACTAGAAGATTGATCAAAGAAAAAGTCACGAAATACACCAAAAATTCATGCTTGCTGTCGATTTTCAAAGTACTGTAAAAGTAATAAATCATGCTTCAAAAATCGACTCAGGGTTTTTAGAGTATACTGTAGAAAGACGGTCCTCTGATCTCATCAAAGCGCCGCGGAAACGCAGCAATAGCTTGCTATTGCCGCGGTTCCGCGGCCGTATTGGCTCCTTTCTGGATCTTCTTTGCTACAGTATATTCAGTGGGGTATTTTGGGATTTTTGAAATATGTCTTTTCAGCCCAGATTTTCCAGAACGAAAATTTTGTGTTTGGGGCCTAAAAATCCGTATTTTTGATCGAACTTCTAAAGACTTAAGCTGACGGGTTTTTATCTGTGATGTGATATTTGTATTGAACGTCTGCTAATCGCTATATGTCGATTAGTAGGGGGTTATACAAATCTGTGATCTGTAATGTTGCTGGAATGTGTATATGAATTCATTGGATTGTCACGGGTGAATAGCCGGGGGTTGTGAGACGAGAGTTTTCTTTTCTTTCAATTCATGTAAATTTGTAAATTGATGTAATAATTATTTGTATGGCCGCACAACCGGGTCGGGGTTGTAGCCGTCATTGTATAATTTCTTTTTACTGTTTTTGCTCCTAGGATAGACCCATGGAGGGGGTGCACAAACTACCGGGTATGCCGAAGTGCCGAGTGGCCTACTCACGGAGTTAAGGGAGGTTGCTTCGCTTCGGGTACTTGGCGGGTAGTTTGCCGCACCCGTAGGGGTCTTGGGTGGGGTATTGGCTATTCACCGCGACCGTGTAATCTGCTTTTCGTTACAGGCTCGTACGAATTGCGGGTTCCTAGTATATCCAATGTGTTCATCTGTGATCTGAAATAGCTATCATTGAAATATATCTATATATGATATTATTTAGACGTTGCTTATGTTTTACAGCCGCGCTAGCCCAGCCCCCACTCTGTCGTTAGTTAAGTAACCTAACGGGTAATGACGGGGCCCCATGGCGAATGCGAATGGCATAAGCGTATGTCATATTTTGGTTGTTTTCTGCAATGGTAGGATTAAATGATGGGACGCATTAAAAGAACTAATGCAAGAATATCACGCATTAAAAGAACTAATGCAAGAAAAATAAACCAAGTAATAGTCGTTGGAACACTTTCGAAAAACCACTCGGTTCTTTTCAAAACCAACTTTTAAATGCGGAGCTTGAGCCACTCCTTTTAAAAGCTATCTCGTTCCATCGATTATATCAAGTTCACTACGTTCACGGTTTAGCCAAAACCATTCGTAGCCCTCCGTCGTTTCACATGAATAGTCAATAGTATTCAAGCTATGTTTGTTGGCCAAAGTCAAGGCATAGTGATTGGTAGCTATTGGGTGTTCATGTGCAGCATAGATATATGCGTTGGTTTGGAACAGTCGTACTGCCTTGTTGGCCAAAGTCAAGGGTAGGTACGGGTGGATTCAAATTAACCTGGAGAACGACGGGTAGAACTTGACATGTGACTTATGATTTGTTGGCCAAAGTCAAGGTCATAAGAGCATGGGGCAAAAATCCACATCGGGAGTTTCAAAAGAACTGAAACTTGCTAGTGTTGCATACCATTTGGAGTGTGATGATTCTGGTAGGATTCCTTCAGTTTCGTCACGCAATGATATTTGGATCCCGATCCTACTGTGAGTATATGCTACTCCTCGGGAAATTTCTCACTTAATGATCAATGCTATAAACCAAGTAGGTGTCTAGAAAGGTGTTAGCGGGGCTACGCCCACAGGGAAAAGAGGTTATTTAATTAAGGAACTTCGCGAAAGCGTTGGAAAACCTCCCTCGAAGTACCGACACTGGCCTGGCTAAACGGTTAAGCAAGAATTGTACGGTGAGATTGATCCTGACTAATTCTTCCTTTTTGGTTTGAGGAGGGATTCGAGAAACAGTGGGAGCCATCTTGTTTAGACAAACTAAAAACCATTCTAAACTTTCAAGAGCATCAGGCTGAGTGTTTCTTCTATCTCCTAATTGCAGCGACCAATCGACATAACTGGACTTAAATTACTTCTAGAAAAAAATATACTGACAGGGCCAAACTACAAAGATTGGCTCAGGAATGTCAAGATGGCAATCACTTACGACAAGCTGGGGTATCTTCTTACCACCAAAGCTCCCCCTGTCCCAGGTCCCAAAACCAACGTCGCGGATAAGGAAATCCGTAAGACCTGGGAAATCGACTGCGCGAAGGCCAAGTGCCTCGTGCTTGCCTCTATGGACAACGAACATCAGAGGAGGCACGAGAATATGGACCTCGAATCCATATTTCTCCATACAAAAGAACTGTATGGAGAGCAGTCTCGTATCACAAGATACGAAGTGTCGAAGAAGTTATTTTTGGCAAGGTTGGCCGTCGGATCATCGGTAGCGGAACACGTGCTTAAGATGATTGGCTACATAGAAGAGCTCGCGGACCTTGGGACCACGTTGGAGAATGAGCTCTATACGGACTTGATTCTCCAGTCCCTTCCTTCCACTTACGCCCAGTTTATCCTGAACTTCAACTTATAAGAAAAGGAAGTTGAACTTTCAGAACTCCTCAACATGCTGAGGAGCGCAGAGGGCACCCTACAGAAAGGTAGGGAAACATCCACTTTGTTTATAGGAGGATCTTCTTCTTCTAGGTCCAAGGCGAAAGCCAAGGGAAAGAAGAAGAAAGTCCCCGCCAAACCAAGAGGCGGTGTTAGTAAAGTGGATACGAAGGGAAAGGCAAAAGCAACAAAGAAAGTGGGAAAGCTTGTGGATAAGGAAGAATGCTTCTATTGTCATAAGAAGGGACACTGGAAAAATGATTGCAGGGCTTGGAAAGCCAGAACACAGGAACTGAAGCAGGTTGCGGCTTCAGCTTCAGGTGTGTATGTTATTGATAACTGTCTTTCAATAAACTCTACTTCCTGGGTATTGGATACCGGATCAGGATCTCATATCTGTAATACTTTGCAGGCGTTGAGAAACCGTAGGTTTTTGAAGGCAGGTGACATGACCCTCAAAGTTGCAAACGGAGCTAGCATGGATGCTAAGGCCGTGGGGGACTATCACCTGGGAATGTCAGATGGACATGTTTTGGTTTTGCGTAATTGCTTTTTTGTACCCAACGCAACTTGTAATATCATTTCTGTATCTTTGGTTTCTAAAGAAGGTTATGAATTTGCGTTTGTAAGCAATGTTTTAAACATTCACCTTAATCAAGTTATGATTGGGTCAGGTACATTGAGCAATGGTATATACGTATTAAACCAACCACAGATTTTCAATGTCCAGAATACACACAAAAGAAAGTCTCCAGAAATCAATCAGACTTTCTTGTGGCATTGTAGACTAGGTCACATCAATGAGAGAAGGTTGACGAAGTTACATACAGAAGGATATTTGAATCCGTTCGAATATCAATCGTATGCCACTTGTCAATCCTGTCTCAAAGGAAAGATGACAAAGACTCCGTTTACTGGACACGGAGTAAGGGCGAGCGAGCTCTTGGGACTCGTACACAGCGACGTGTGCGGTCCAATATCTACACATGCGCGAAGCGGTTATTCTTACTTCATTACTTTCACGGATGACTTTTCAAGGTACGGTTATGTCTTCTTAATGAAACATAAGTCCGAAGCCTTTGGAAAATTCCAGGAATATAAGAATGAAGTAGAAAAACAAACCGGCAAAAGTATCAAGATTCTAAGATCGATCGAGGTGGAGAATACTTGAGTGCCGAGTTCCTGGACTATTTAAAAGAGAACGGAATTCTCTCTCAGCTTACTCCTCCATACACTCCGCAACATAACGGTGTATCGAAGAGACGGAACCGAACCTTATTAGATATGGTACGGTCCATGATGAGTAACGCTGAGTTACCGCGATCATTCTGGGGGTATGCGCTAGAATCAGCTGCATACCTTTTGAACCGAGTTCCAACTAAGACTGTGCCTACTACACCATATGAGATGTGGTGTGGGAAGAGACCCTATCTTAAGCACATTAAGACATGGGGATGTCCAGCTTTTGTTAAAAAGCAGCATGCGGACAAGCTCGAGGCACGCTCAGTACAGTGCAAGTTCGTAGGATATCCAAAGAACTCCAAGGGATATTTCTTCTACTGCGAAGAGGAACAAAAGGTTTTTGTTTCTCGTCATGCCTACTTCTTGGAAACTGAGTTTTTGGAAACCCAGATAAGTGGGAACACAGTAGAACTGGAAGAAATTCCAGAACTACGAGCTATTACTGAAAGCTTAGTAGAACAAGAGGGTTCAAAAGAACAGGACATTCCTACGCCGCTCCGCAGGAGTAGTAGGCAGTCTCATCCGCCCGAGAGATACTACGGTTTTCTCATAGACGGGGATAGAGAGGATTGCATCATAGATTATGATGAGCCTACTAGCTTCCAGCAGGCCGTTCAGAGCGTTGACTCGGTAAAATGGCTGGATGCAATGCGGACCGAAATGGAGTCCATGTACACCAACAAAGTATGGACGTTGGACATTGCTCCAGACTGGGTAAAACCCGTAGGATGCAAGTGGATCTTCAAAAGGAAGATTGGTGTAGATGGACAGGTTGAGACCTATAAAGCTAGACTTATTGCAAAGGGTTTTCGTCAAAGACCTGGTTTGGACTATGACGAAACCTTTTCTCCAGTGGCTATGCTGAAATCCATTCGGATCCTACTTGCCATTGCTGCCTTCCACGATTATGAGATTTGGCAGTGTTAGATATATGTATGCCCTAGAGGCCATTACTGTACATAGGATGTATATTGTAGTGGATGCTGGGACATATATAGGGAGGACTTTCTTGCTCGACATGATAGTATGCTATCTGGTTACCCTTTACCTTAACGTGTATGCTGATTGTCTCTCTGTTACATGTTGGTAAAGCCCTTAGGATCTGTGCTTGACTACCTGGACTATGATGCAGTTCATACTAGTGGGGACATGGTAGTCTATAAGTACATCCTTCAAAGTCCTTAGTCGTGGGTGTATCGAGATGGGGCATCGATATACCAGAGTAGACTAGCGTGTACCTTCTCGACCCATACAGATGGGCGATGGATGATCCCATATCCATTGGTGTTTGACATCAGAGATGATATACGGGTGCTCAGTAGAGACTGGGTACACTGGACGGACTCGCCGAGAACTCCCAGATGGTATTATACCTCACGTCAGATGGCAGTTCTCTGGTGACACTGGTACAGAGTAGTCTGTTGACCCGAGATCGTCATAGAGTCTTGTGTGGTTCCCACTGTGCTTTGATTTCCATCTTACCACGTCCAAGAGGGCGTGCAAAACGGTGGTTTTTGGGTACAGTCCCGAGTCACATGGAGGCAATGAGCGATAGGAGGGGATTCGTCTCTCCCGGTATAGGGGGTTGATGTTGCGCTGTGTTCGATTGGCTATAACAGGAAATCCCTGGCCAGGGTTGCTGAGATTTACTGGTAAGTGTTACCAGTAGTTTCTCGAACAGTTATAGACCTCATATCGACACGACTTATTGAGCTATTGGGGTCTGACGTTTACCACCCCTAGGCGAGATATGCGACATATCAGACGATCAGACCGGACTGTACGGTAGTGTTACTGGTTGGATTCACTGGAGTGTGAGCGGGCTTGCTCGTCGATCTTCAGATCGCTCAATACCCGGGTGGCTGTTACGTTTAGCAGACCGCTTGCGGCTTGTGGGTGTTTGATATGATCATCACCTGCTGCCGGCGTATTGACGAGTCTTTAGAGTCCTACACAGAGGTTTCCTGGCTCAAGCAAAACGAAATAGGAGCGCGTATGAGATATGTGCGGGACCGAGAATGATACCAGTATGTGATACTGTATTTGATTCTCGCGATGTGACATTGATCGGTTATATGCGATATAGCCGGGTTATCGGATCAAGTGTTGATTCGATAAGTTGTTACTAATGATACTAGTCGGTTATATGTGATATGACCGGATCGTTAAATCAAGTGTTGATTTAATGATTTGATGCATAATTATATATTTGATACATTACTTTGAATTAACTAGTATCGGTTCACTTTAAATGGATTTTCTCGCTCGGGTGTGCGCATTGCATATGCGATATGATTTTGTGCACATACTTGTATCATGTTTGATGATACATGCCTTTTTAATTAAGTGTATAGAATTAAACCTTGGTTAATGGAACGGTTAGGGTTTGCTATTTGCTTATTCCTTTATTTATTTGTTTTATTCATTATGGTATTTACTATAAGCATAATGAGAAAGAAACAAAATGGTTAGCTTTCATTCTTTCATGAAGCTTAATGAAGCTTCATGAAGCTTTGACCAAAAGTGACCATTTTGTTTTTATCTCAAAACCTAACCACTCACTAACCTTGGTTAACTCTCTACACTTTACTATGGTTCAATTATGATAAGAAATGATTATTCATTTTCTATTTCCATAATTCTTATCATAACTTTCTTCTTCTTCTTCTTCATCTTCTTCTTTGAAGAAGCTTGAGGTCATCAATGGTGGATTGATGATTTGAGTGAGAAATCCAATTCTAAAGTCTACCCACTTCCTATTTCTTCATCCTCTACCTCTTGCCAAGTGGTAGAGTGTGTTTCCTTCACAAGTTTTCATGGTTTGGTGAAGGTGGAGCTTGATCTAGCGATGCCTCGACGTAGATCATCTTCGGCATGGACATCGACGACCTAGCTTGCCCATTCTCCGACGAAGCCGACGCTTGAGCCCGGATTTGATTTGGACAGCGGAGAGGACCTCGTTACGGAGCTATGGAGGTGGAGCACCGGATCTACAAAGGTTGTATTTCCGTATCTTGTAGTTAAGTGTTAACTAGTTAGCTTGTTCGCCTAGTTTTCTAGCAAACGATCCGTAGTCGGGTCTCTCGGCACCTAGAATTTTTGAAAATGGCATGTTCGATGCCTTGTGAGACCTCACTAGAGTGCCTAGGAACCCTACAGTGGTATCAGAGCCTAGCTAGAGCCTTAGGCGAAGTCTAGACGGAATTTGAAACCCGAACGAACCCGAAACCCACACCCGAGAATGCTCTCTGTCCAGATTTTAAAATTGTGGATTTTTCAAGATTAAAAATATGCATAAAATCAAGTAGGGTTTTCTAAGAATTACTGTAAATTTCGTGGGCCTAAGTCAACTTTTCCACCGCGGAACCGCGGCACGTGCTATGCATGCCGCGGCGGTTCAGCGGTGGTTTTGTCGTTTTGCGCATTTTTCTTTTCACAGTAATTCTCAGATTTCTGTGCTGATTTTCCTAGGATATTTTAATATTTATTATACAGTTGAGTTTTCAGGGGTTGTTTTGGGTTTTCATGAGTTCGATCGGATTATCAAATTTTGTCTGTGTGGCTTTCCAGATAATTTTAGAATATGTTAAAAAGTTCGACCGGATATAAATACCCAATTTTTCCCCTGTCGGGAAATTTCCAAGTGTTGGATTTTTCCGTAGTTTAACTACGTTCTAAGTAGTGCAAGTAACGCGATGGACCCTCTAGAAGACAACAAACCTTAACTCGATTATGTGACCGTCTTGAACTGCCCTTTGAACCTTCGGGTTTGGGGCAGTACGGCGTGCCACATGTGAGGCGTTGGCTTGGCCCTTCTACGGCTGGACCGTCGGTACTGAGGCACGAACTGAATGTTGTTAGACTTATTTCATCTGTTGATGTTTCGGGAAAACTTGGGTGTTCGATTGTTCGATCGGAAAGTTTAACATTTTCTGTTTATCTGGAATGGGATACAATAATTGGAATTCACAAATAGTTATGAGATAACGGAATGAATATTATAAACATAGCAGTTTAGTCTCACTTGATCGGTTGCCACGGAATTTTGATGTGATCAAAAGTCCGTCGCAATCACGTAGCGTATGCGGATACTCGCCGGGTAAACTTAATAGACAGCCTCACTCCATAGCCCCGACCAAGTGACTGTAGGAGAACCCCGTCGCCGAAAGCATCCGTTCGGGTGTTCGCGGTAGCGGTGTTCCGCCTTGGTGCACTTCGTCGACGGTATCGGGGGTGCGGCCGCCTACTGAAGTTTGCGACGAGCATTTGATCAGGATGTCGGGAATCCTGTTGAATTGCCCGACTTGATATTGAAAAGTGTTTTCGATTTTGAGACTAAAATGCGGGGTTTATAATTGTTAGGCATGCGATGTCTAAGTAATTCATTTGGTCAGGCATGCGATGTCTGAGGTGGTTGCGGATTCCAACTGTTGTAGTTTTACACTTTCTTTTCTGTGACCGTAAGTGTAATATGTGATATCGCCGGTTTCGTTGCTATATGTCAACGACAATTGGGATGCGCATATTTACTTACGTTGATGACATGTGATGTTATGTGTTGCTGGATATGTTATATTGGATCGTCGTGTTTGAATAGCCGGGGGTTTTTATGTGAGATGAGTGTTTTTCATTTTCATTCATGTAAAAATCTGTACGTAATATTCTTTTATTGGGGCGCTTCCAGGTTGCGGAAGTTGTCACCGTTTGTATATTATTTACTTTTCCGCACTAGGATAGGCCCAAGGAGGAGGGCACAAGTAACCGGGTTCTGGAGTCCAGTGGGAGACCAACTCGAGGAGTCGAGTCCGGGTCTCCTAACTCTAGAATTGGTAGGGTTGCTTGCCGCTCTCGTAGGGGTCTAGGGGTGTGGGTTTGGCTATTCATCGCGACCGTGGAATCCGTGTTTTATACTCGCTCGTATTGAAAACACGGACGTCCTAGTATATCCAATATTTCATATGTTTCTTCTGCTGCGATATCTGTGATGTGATCATGTGTTTCTGTGATGGATATAG
Organism: Agapanthus africanus; assembly: GCA_030015575.1. Classification (NCBI taxonomy): domain Eukaryota; kingdom Viridiplantae; phylum Streptophyta; class Magnoliopsida; order Asparagales; family Amaryllidaceae; genus Agapanthus; species Agapanthus africanus. Next base: position 266,624,792 of record CM057340.1, read on the forward strand.
TATATAGTATATATGATATATTATATAGACGTTACTTATGTTTTACACCCGCGCTAGCCCTGCCCTGCTCTGTCGTTAGTTACCTAACCTAACGGTGCACGAGGGGACATCGAGGCGAATGCGGATGGCATAAGTGTACGTCATATCTATCTGTAATGTTTAGGTATTTAAATGATGGGACTTCATTAATGAGATTAATGAAATAAAAAGAAACCTAAGATGTTGTAGAATCGAATTTCAAAATAAAACAGGTAGCTATAGTTCTTGCTTTGCACAGCGGTATATGTGATATATCCTGCACCTTATTCGATGAGGAAAGGACCGAGATCCCTTCACCGGGAGTGACTCCTTTAGCAATAACTGGCAGATGCTACACACTCGGTTTGTATTTTGATTGCTTTTAAGTGTTTTTGCTTTGCACAGTGATATATATGATATATCCCGCACCTCATTCGACGAGGAAAGGACCGACGATCCCTTCACCGGGAGTGACTCCTTTAGCAAAACTAGAAAAGCCTAAAAAACACTCCATTTTAAAATCATTTGATTCTACAACGATATAAAGTTCATTACGCAAAAGGTTTTCTTAAAAACCTGTCGTAGCGCTCCGTCATTTCAGATAGGTAATAGTTAGTATTCGTGCTGCGTTTGTTGACTCAGTCAAGTCGTAGTGTGCGGTAGCTGATTATTGCTTATCTGCAAAGCATATGATGCGATTGGATTAGGGTAGTCGTGCGGCCTTGTTGACTCAGTCAAGGGTCGTGCGGGTGGGTTTAATTCAATCGAGAAATGACGGGATGAACTTTACTTGCGGTCTATGGTTTGTTGACTCAGTCAAGGTCATAGATCGCATGGGGCAAAATATTATCGGGAATTTCAAGTGTTGAAATTTGCAATGAGATTGCATACCTTCTATGAGATAGTTGGATCCCGATACCCGCTGCGAGTAAGAGTTACTCCTGGGAGAGTTTTATACATTACAATTAGCCGATCAAGTAGGTGTCTAGAAAAGTGTCAACGGGGTTACGCCTCTGAGAAAACGAGGTTTACATTAATTAGGTTCGTGCGAAAGCACGGGGGACCTCCCTCAAAGTACCGACACTGGCCTGGCTGAAAGATTGGCGAACTTGTAGTGTGTAATTAATCCCGGCTAGTCTTTCCTTTTAGGGTTTGAAGGAAGATTTGATAAAAAGCAGTGGGAGCCATCCTGATTAGATAAAATAATAACCAATCTATTCTTGCAAGAGCGCACGCTGAGTGTTTTCTTCTCTCTCTCTCCAGGTAGCGACCATATCACGCCTTAATCAAGATAATAATACGGATTATTGACCGAACCCGCTTGTTATACTGAGCTGGGGAACGTTGGTCCCGCTCCACCTTATAATTGTTATAAGACAGAGCAGGAAATTGGGGATTACCAGAATTCCCGTGCCGCCCAAACGAAGAGAGTGCATGCTGATGCATCATCTTCGGGTGTGTTCATTATATAGAACTGTTTCTCAGTGTCCTTTACGTCCTGGGTATGTGATACCAGATCAGGATCCCAGATATGTAATCTGTTACATAGGGCTACAGAAAGGTAGAGAACTGAGAACGGGTGATAAGTTTCATGAGGCAGAAAACGGGGCAAGAGTTGCAGCCAAGTCTGTCGGTCACTGTCACCCTGTATTACCAATACATTGATTCTGAACTAATGTTATTAGATACCGAACCTGATATACAAAATCATATCTGTCTCTTTATTAGTAAAGAAACAGTAAAATTTTGTATTGTTGGATAATGTTTTGAACATTTCCTATATCAAAAGTTGATCGGTTCAGGCACGTTATCTAAAAGCGTTGATGTTCTAAATCAAACTACAGTTCTTAGTATATGGAACACACACAAGAGGAAGAGTTCATAAATGAACAAATCCTTCTTGAGGCATTGTAGACTAGGTCATATCAATGCGACCCGATTGGCTGAGTTACATTTAGATGCATATTTAAATCAGTTTGAATTTACATCTTGTGAAACTCGCCAGTCATGTCACAAAGATAAGATGACTATAGCTCTGTTTATTGGAAACAGAGAAAGAGTTAATGAACTCTTGGGACTGATACATGATGATGTATGGAAGATCTCCTGTCTACACATGCCGGGACTGGTTCTTTGTACTTCATTATATTCTCTGATAATCTCTCAAGATTCAGTCATATGTTCCTGTTGAAACATGAGTCTGAACCTTTTGAGATATTCACAGAATATGTGCAAGAAGTAGAGAGCCAAAATACGGGTATAAGTATTATGTCCTATGATGAGATCAAGAAGGAGAATACTAGAGCACGGAATTCATGGACTATTCTAAAGGAGAATGAGATTCTCTCTCAGCATTACTCCTCTGTATACACCATAGCACGATGGTATATCGGGACGGAGCAGATACACCCTATATGATAAGGTGTGCTCTATGATGAGTACTACTGAGTCACCTAATTCTTTTTGGGAGTTATGCACTTGAGAAGTTGCATACCTATTGAATAGGGTTCCAATCAAATCAATTGCCTACCACTTCATATAGGATATGGTATGGAAAGAGCCCATGTCTTAAGCCAGTTAAGATTTGGGGTTGTCCGGCCTATGTCTAAAAGCAAAATCCGGACAAGCTCGAGGCAAGGTCTGTTATGTAGAACTGGAAATGTTCCAGCTATACAAACTACAGCAGATGATTTGGTAGAACCAAAGGATTCAGTAGATTCCAACGAACCTCAGCCTCTCCGCCGATCTAGTAGGGTTCCTCACCCACCTGAGAGATACTTCGGTTTCTCTATGACAGTGGGAGCGAGGATTACATCATGAGATGATGACCCAACTAGTTTCGAGCTGGCCATCAGGAGTGAGACTCTGTGAGAATGGCTGGATGTTTATCGATCTGAGATGGAATCCTTATACACCGACAAAGTATGGACTTTAGTTGCTATATCTGAAGGGTTAAATCCCCATCAGGAGCAAGTATATCTTGAGAAGATTACTTGGTGTACATGGAAAAGTTGAGACTTTTAAAGCTAGACTTGTTAAGGGTTTTCGTCATTGACCAGGCGTGGATAATGATGAAACCATTTCCCGTACCTATGCTTAAGTCCATCCAGATCCTACTTGTCACGGCTACATACCATGACTACGATATCTGGTGGTTGGGTGTCTTGACTGCTTTTCTAAATGATGATTTAGAAGAGAGTGTCTATAAGTACACAGCCAAAGGGCTTCGTAGACAGTGGGAGCAGTGGAAACGTGTGCAAGATGCTTTATAGGATAAAGCAGGAATCGCGGAGTTGGAACATCTGTTTTGATGGATTAGTCAAAGAAGTTGACATCATCAAAATGGTAGATGAACCTTGTATATACAAAAAGGTAGTAGGGAGTATGGTGACGATCCTCGTAGAGTACGTGGATGACATACTCTTGATAAGGAAGGAGTTTCCTATGCTACGCTCGGTCAATCTCCGTTTATCACAATGATTCTCCATATAGGATCATAATGATACCTACTAACTCCTGGATTTTGGATCTATGAGATAGATCTAAATGGATGTTAGGATTCTCACTAGTTGTAGTGAGATGGTATCAATCGATCCTGGGGAGAATCACTGGAAGGGTTCCAGGGTGATAAAGACGACTGAATGTCAGTCGCAGGCATTGTCTTTACCCTCAGTAAAGGGACGGTATGTTGGAAGAGTTCCAAGCTAGATACCGTGGCACCCAAGACGATAAAGGCAGGATACATCGCTACTTAAGATGCCACCACAGAGGATGTTTGGGTGTATAATGGTTCATGAGATGAACTTAGTTCCTCCCATTGTGTGACAATGGAGTTGTGGCTTATGCCAAGGAACGTCCGTCCCATCAGTGATCCAGACATATTCTAAGGCAGTATCACCTGATCATGGAGATGGTTAATCTCCAGGGGATCGAGGTTAGGAGAGTAGACTCAAAGGACAACACAGCGGATCCACTCACAAAGGCCTGTTCCCAGAGAGAGACTTTTATGGGATGGTTGAGTATGAGATACTGCAACCACTGCTACAGATGGCCCTAGTGCAAGTGGGAGATTGTTAGATATATGTATGCCCTAGAGGCCATTACTGTACATAGGATGTATATTGTAGTGGATGCTGGGACATATATAGGGAGGAATTTCTTGCTCGACATGATAGTATGCTATCTGGTTACCCTTTACCTTAACGTGTATGCTGATTGTCTCTCTGTTACATGTTGGTAAAGCCCTTAGGATCTGTGCTTGACTACCTGGACTATGATGCAGTTCATACTAGTGGGGACATGGTAGTCTATAAGTACATCCTTCAAAGTCCCTAGTCGTGGGTGTATCGAGATGGGGCATCGATATACCTGAGTAGACTAGCGTGTACCTTCTCGACCCATACAGATGGGCGATGGATGATCCCATATCCATTGGTGTTTGACATCAGAGATGATATACGGGTGCTCAGTAGAGACTGGGTACACTGGACGGACTCGCCGAGAACTCCCAGATGGTATTATACCTCATGTCAGATGGCAGTTCTCTGGTGACACTGGTACAGAGTAGTCTGTTGACCCGAGATCGTCATAGAGTCTTGTGTGGTTCCCACTGTGCTTTGATTTCCATCTTACCACGTCCAAGAGGGCGTGCAAAACGGTGGTTTTTGGGTACAGTCCCGAGTCACATGGAGGCAATGAGCGATAGGAGGGGATTCGTCTCTCCCGGTATAGGGGGTTGATGTTGCGCTGTGTTCGATTGGCTATAACAGGAAATCCCTGGCCAGGGTTGCTGAGATTTACTGGTAAGTGTTACCAGTAGTTTCTCGAACAGTTATAGACCTCATATCGACACGACTTATTGAGCTATTGGGGTCTGACGTTTACCACCCCTAGGCGAGATATGCGACATATCAGACGATCAGACCGGACTGTACGGTAGTGTTACTGGTTGGATTCACTGGAGTGTGAGCGGGCTTGCTCGTCGATCTTCAGATCGCTCAATACCCGGGTGGCCGTTACGTTTAGCAGACCGCTTGCGGCTTGTGGGTGTTTGATATGATCATCATCTGCTGCCGGCGTATTGACGAGTCTTTAGAGTCCTACACAGAGGTTTCCTGGCTCAAGCAAAACGAAATAGGAGCGCGTATGAGATATGTGCGGGACCGAGAATGATACCAGTATGTGATACTGTATTTGATTCTCGCGATGTGACATTGATCGGTTATATGCGATATAGCCGGGTTATCGGATCAAGTGTTGATTCGATAAGTTGTTACTAATGATACTAGTCGGTTATATGCGATATGACCGGATCGTTAAATCAAGTGTTGATTTAATGATTTGATGCATAATTATATATTTGATACATTACTTTGCATTAACTAGTATCGGTTCACTTTAAATGGATTTTCTCGCTCGGGTGTGCGCATTGCATATGCGATATGATTTTGTGCACATACTTGTATCATGTTTGATGATACATGCCTTTTTAATTAAGTGTATAGAATTAAACCTTGGTTAATGGAATGGTTAGGGTTTGCTATTTGCTTATTCCTTTATTTATTTGTTTTATTCATTATGGTATTTACTATAAGCATAATGAGAAAGAAACAAAATGGTTAGCTTTCATTCTTTCATGAAGCTTAATGAAGCTTCATGAAGCTTTGACCAAAAGTGACCATTTTGTTTTTATCTCAAAACCTAACCACTCACTAACCTTGGTTAACTCTCTACACTTTACTATGGTTCAATTATGATAAGAAATGATTATTCATTTTCTATTTCCATAATTCTTATCATAACTTTCTTCTTCTTCTTCTTCATCTTCTTCTTTGAAGAAGCTTGAGGTCATCAATGGTGGATTGATGATTTGAGTGAGAAATCCAATTCTAAAGTCTACCCACTTCCTATTTCTTCATCCTCTACCTCTTGCCAAGTGGTAGAGTGTGTTTCCTTCACAAGTTTTCACGGTTTGGTGAAGGTGGAGCTTGATCTAGCGATGCCTCGACGTAGATCATCTTCGGCATGGACATCGACGACCTAGCTTGCCCATTCTCCGACGAAGCTGACGCTTGAGCCCGGATTTGATTTGGACAGCGGAGAGGACCTCGTTGCGGAGCTATGGAGGTGGAGCACCGGATCTACAAAGGTTGTATTTCCGTATCTTGTAGTTAAGTGTTAACTAGTAAGCTTGTTCGCCTAGTTTTCTAGCAAACGATCCGTAGTCGGGTCTCTCGGCACCTAGAATTTTTGAAAATGGCATGTTCGATGCCTTGTGAGACCTCACTAGAGTGCCTAAGAACCCTACAGGCAGATGGACGTAAAGACCGCTTTTCTAAATGGAAATTTAGAGGAGTGTGTCTATATGGACCAGCCAGAGGGTTTCATTCAGAATGGGAGCAGCGGAAAGGTGTGCAAGTTGCTTAAGTCCATCTATGGACTAAAGCAGGCATCGCGGAGTTGGAACATCTGTTTTGATGAGACGGTCAAGGAATTTGGCTTTATCAAAAATCCAGATGGACCATGCATCTATAGTAGATTTTTAGCAAGAACTGTAGTATTCCTCGTTTTATACGTGGATGACATTCTCTTAATAGGAAATGACATTCCTATGCTACAATCTGTCAAGGGGTTCTTGTCACACAGGTTCTCCATGAAAGACCTGGGTGATGCTTCATACATCCTGGGGATCCGGATCCATCATGATAGATCCAAGAGGATATTAGGACTTTCACAGTCCAGGTACATCGACACCATACTGAAGAGATTCAGTATGGAAGATTCCAAGCGCTGTAACCTACCGGCTTGTAACGGGATCACCCTCTCTAAAGAGATGTCTCCCAAGACTCATTTGGAAAGGGATCGCATGTCTATTATACCCTACGCTTCTGCGGTAGGCTCTATAATGTATGCGATGTTGTGTACCAGACCGGATGTAGCTTATGCACTGAGTGTGTGCAGTCCCGAAGCACTTGGAGGCAGTGACGGTTAGACAGGATTCGTCTCTCCCGGTATTGGGGGTTGACATAGCGCTGTGTCTAGGAGAGCCATTACACGAGTAGTCCCTGGCCAGGGCAAGAGAGATATACTGGTAGGCTTCCAGTGTTATCTCAGGGTGTTTTCGGCTTCACTCCGACACTTGTACCGCTATTAGGGGACTGACGTTTACCGCCCCCCTAGGCCCGCCATGCGATGTATTAGACGTATTGGACCACCATGTCCCTAAACTGGCAATGGACCACCATGTTCCTAAACTGGAGGTGGACCACCATGTCCCTAAACTGGCAATTGACCACCATGTCCATAAACTGGAACAATAGAGCCCCCAAATGCTCTTTTGTCGGATCTAAACGATCCCGTTTAAGTTGATCTTAGCCTCAAATATGGCTAACGCATCCTTAAACCTTCAAACAGACTTTAGTCCCAAATTGGACTATAGATCTCCCAATCTACTTTGGTTCAAGGGTACATCTCTGAACTCCTCTGACATCAGTCGTTGTAATCCTTCAACGACGTCAGAGAGGTGACGGGTCCCGACCCATAGGGGTCTAGGTTTCATTGTATAGGCTATCCACACGACCAAGGGAATGTCGGGTTTCAGTAGCGGCTCTGTGAAACCCGGGATCCCAGATTATCTGTATTGTTCTGTGATGCTTATTACTTTTCTTTAATGTTGCATATTATCACGCCTGGAGCGATTATTGTATATTGGTATATATATTATTAGATGTTGTATATGTTTTACACCCGCGCTAGTCCAGTCCCCGCTCTGTCGTTAGTTAAGTAACCTAACGGGTGATGACGGGACCCAGTGACGAATGGGGATGGCATATACGTACATTTTATTTTCGTTCTTTTCTGGTGTGATTAATTGATGGGACTGCATTGATTCTTATCAATGCAAGGATAAAACAAACCTATATTTGATGTTGTTGGAACAAATTTTAAAAAGGTGTTATTACAAAGATGTTTCCTTTTGTTTTGCATAGCGATATTCGGTTAGAATATCCTGCACCTCATTCGACGAGGCAAGGGCTGATATCCCTTCACCGGGAGAGACCCCTTGGGCAGAAGTTTGTGTCAGGGTAATAACTTCATTATAGTCGATTACAAGTTTCTTTGCATCGCGGTATTCAGTTGGAATATCCTGCACCTCATTCCATGAGGAAAGAGCCGAGATCCCTTCACCGGGAGTGATCTCTTTAGCAAAAGTTTTCGCCACTATATTTTTATAAAAAGCTATCACGTTACTTCAACGAGATCAAGTTCATTACGTTAAAGGTTTTTTCGCCAAAAACCAGCCGTAGCTGTAATGTTTTGAAAATCATTTCGGTGAAATTTCGGAAAATCGGTAAAATAAGGGGGTTTTCTGTAAAAAGTCAAAATACAAATATTTTTATTTTAAAATAAAAATTTTCCGAAATTAATTATTTTAATATTATTTTAAGCCGTCCCTAATACATTTAATTAGGGAAAATTACAAATTGGAATGGGTTGATACAAATTTTATAATTCATGACACACTAAACTGACATGTAAAATATTATTTCTGAAACGAAATCGTTTGCTAAAACGGTTTAGAAAATATCGAAGAAAAATGCCAGATCCTAATGTACGTTTTGGGATTGGTTTTATCTCGTTTGTATCCGTGTTCCTCGGAACGCGGATGCGGGTGTGTATGCACAGTTGATAGACAGACAGAGGCAGAGTATTCTCATTGGGGTTGTTGACTGTTGACTGTTGACAGTTGACTGTTGACCATTGACTTTTGCTTAACCCTAATGAGAATAAGATATATGATTAACATTAATATTAATTAAGTATTATAGTGACATGGTTGTTGAGGGGTTGACTTTGTTGACCGGTTGACTAGGTTGGACTAGTTGACCATCATCATGACAATGGCTATCATTCCATGGCAAAGACTTTTGCTTGCTTGTTTATTTATGCAAAATGAGTGCATGAAATGATATAGCCATTTTGACTTAAACCATTTACACAATACTTGATTACTATTTTTGTTATGATGGCTTTTGGATTATGAGAGGTGAGAATGAGAAGAGTATGGTTCAATTCTATCATTTTGCTTTCTCTATCTTGAGCTCTCTCATTCTCAAGCTCTCCCTCTTGCTCTTGCTCTCTCTACCTCAAGGCAAATCATTCTCATGTGTTGAGACTCATTGCCTTAGAGATAAAAAGACACCAAAACATTCCTCTACTCATTCTAGTTCACAAGGTTTAGCAAACCGAGTGAACTATTTTCTTCAAAGTTCGAAGAAGAAGCCAAAGGTAGAAGCTTTCAGGTGGATCGAACTTCGGCGCAAGGAGACGACGGGGTGAAGCCGATCCGGACAACCATCGAGGCTTGAAGACGAAGGAGTTCAAGAAAGAAAGGTATAACCCCCTAACCAAGTGGTTAACAACTCCTAGTTAGGTTGTTAGTTAGATGTTTAACAAAGATCCGGTTTTGAGTCCATGTTACCGCCTCTAGAAAATTGTTTTTCATCGAATTCCGCATGCCCTAAAGTACTGGTAGAGGTAGCATGGACTTACAATATAAACATACCCGCAGGTGCGGTGGTGTCACCACCTACAGCTAGACAATAATAAAAATTGCTAAGTAAGAGCAAAAGAAATGTGTGTATTTATGATATAGCATTCTAAATCAATATACATGCACTATATGATATATAAACATACCTGGAGGAGCGGGAGTGGCCTCTGTCCCAGATGTGGACGCATCACCAACAACTAGACAATCAAACATTGGCGATATAAGTAATTTTGACATAAACAAGCATGAATATCTGTACTATGTAGGGTTCCTAGGCACACACTAGAGGTCTCACAAGGCATCAACCATGCCAATTTCAAATTTTATAGGTGCCGAGAAACCCTAATACGGATCGTTGACTAGAAGTTTAGGCGATATACGAATCTAGTTAACAACTTAACTAAAGATAAGAAGCTACAACCTTTGTAGATCCGGATATCCACTTCCTTTGCTCCACGTAGGCGTCCTCTCGCTGTCCATCTCGAATCCCGGACTCAATCGTCGGCTTGATCGGAGAAATGGGCGGACTAGGTCGTCGGCTTCGTGCCGAAGATGATCTACGTCGAGGCATCACAAGTTCAAGCTCCGACTTCACAAATTTGTGAATCTTGTGAAGAAAACACCCAAAACAACTTGGCAAGAGGTAGAGGGTGAAGAAATAGGAGGTGGGTTCACTTTAGAATTGGATTTCGCACTTTAGAACTCAAGTTGCCATTGATGGCATCAAGCTTTCTTGAAGAAGAAGATGATGAAGAAGAAGAAAGAATATGATAAGTGTTGAATTAAAATGAAAAATAATTCAATACTTATCATAAGCTAACCATAGTAGAGTGTAGAGAATAGACCATGGTTACTTGGATGGGTTAGGGTTAAGCATGAAGACAAGAATGGTTAAGAAGTCAAAGCTTCATGAAGCTTCAACTAGAAACAAACATAGCCACCATTCTTATCTAAATCTTTTCCAAATAAATAAACAAATAAATAAATGAAAAAGCAAAACCCTGACCATCTCTTAACCATGGTTTAATCCTTTACACTTAACCACATGATCAAGTATCATCAAACATGATACAAATATGTACACAAAAGTATATCACATATACTTCTTGCACATCAAGTGAGAAAATCCATTTAAAGTGAACCAATACTAGTTAATGCAAAGTAATATATCAAATATATAATTATACATTAAATCATTAAATCAACACTTGATTTAACGATCCGGTCATATCGCATATAACCGACTAGTATCCTATGTATCGGCTTATTGAATCAATCCTTGATTCGATATCTAGGTTATATCGAATATAACCAATCGATACATCCATCGCGAGAATGGAATACGGTATCACATACACGCATCATTATCGGTCCTGCACATATCTCATATGCACTCCTATTTCGTTTCGCTTGAGCCAGGAAACCTCTGTGTAGGACTCTAAAGACTCGTCAATACGCCGGTAGCAGATGATGATCATATCAAGCACCCACAAGCCGCAAGCGGTCTGCTAAACGTAACGACCATCCGGGTATTGAGCGATCAGAAGATCGACGAGCAAGCCCGCTCACACTCCTGTAAATCCAACCAGTAACACTTACCGTACAGTCCGGTCTGTTCGTCTGATATGTCGCATATCAAGTCTAGGGGTGGTATACGTCAGACCCCAATAACCTATAAGTCGTGCCGATGTGAGGCTAATAACGGGTCGAGAAACTACTGGTAACACTTACCAGCAAATCTCTGATCAGCCCTGGCCAGGGACTTCCCTGTTACGGCCAATCGAGCACAGCGCAACATCAACCCCTAATACCGGGAGAGACGAAACCCCTCCTATCGCTCATTGCCTCCATGTGACTCGGGACTGTACCCAAAGACCACCGTTTTGCACGCCCTCATGGACGTGGTAAGGTGGAGATCAAAGCACAGTGGGAATCACACAAGACTCTATGCCGATCTCGGGTCTATAGACTAACCTGTACAAGTGTCACCTGAGAACTGCCATCTGACGTGAGGTATAATACCATCTGGGAGTTCTCGGCGAGTCCGTCCAGTGTACCCAGTCTCCACTGAGCACCCGTATACCATCTCTGATGTCAAACACCAATGGATATGGGATCATCCATCGCCTATCTCATGGGTCGAGAAGCGTATACGCTAGTCTACACTGGTATATCGATTCCCTGTCTCGATACACCCACGACTAGGGACCTTGAAGGATGTACTTATAGACTACCATGTCCCCACTAGTATGATCTGCATCATAGTCCAAGTAGTCAAGTACACATCCTAAGGGCTTTACCAACATGTAACTATAAGACAGTTTAAAGAGACAAGTGTACATGTTAAGATAAAGAGTAACCAGATAGCATACTATCATATCGAGCAAGAAAGTCATCTCTATATATGTCCAAGCATCCAATATAATATACATCATCTGTACAATACTGGCCTCTAGGGCACACATACAACTAACAATCTCCCACTTGCACTAGGGCCAGCTGCTGTAGTATCGCATACCGAGCATCCCGAAGAGTCTCTCAAACTGTATCTGGGGAATGGCCTTCGTGAGTGGATCCGCCGTGTTGTTCTTCGTGTCAACTCTCCTGACCTCGATCTCCCGGCGATCAACTATCTCCCGGATCAGGTGATACCGCCTCAGAATATTCCTGGATCGCTGATGGGACCTGGGTTCCTTGGCCAAAGCCACCGCTCCATTGTTATCGCAATACAAAGGTATTGGATGCTCAATGGATGGAACCACTCCAAGTTCAGTAATGAACTTCTTGATCCAAACAGCCTCTTTGGCAGCATCGTTGGCAGCGATGTATTCAGCCTCCATCGTCGAGTCTGCCACGGTTTCCTGCTTGGAACTCTTCCAGCTAACCGCCCCTCCGTAAAGGGTAAAGACAAATCCCGACTGCGACTTAGAGTCATCCTTATCACTCTGGAAGCTCGAATCGGTAAAGGACTCCACTTGGAGTTCTCCGTTACCATACACCAAGAGCATCTCTTTAGTCCTTCGTAAGTACTTGAGAATGCTCTTCACAGCTGTCCAGTGACTCTCTCCAGGATCACCTTGATACCTGCTCACTATACTTAGTGAGTATGCTACATCGGGTCTGGTACATAGCATCGCATACATGATAGAGCCTACAGCCGAAGCATAGGGTATCCCTTGCATGCGAGCTCTCTCCAAATCAGTCTTAGGAGACATCTCTTTGGAGAGAGTGACTCCAGAGATGGTGGGTAAGTTCCCACGCTTGGTTTCTTCCATACTAAACCTCTTTAGTACGGTGTCAATGTACCTGGATTGGGACAATCCCAATATCCGTTTGGATCTATCTCTATAGATCCTAATTCCCAATATGCAGGAGGCATCACCAAGATCATTCATTGAGAATCTTTGTGATAAGAAGAGCTTGACCGATTGCAGCATAGGAATATCATTTCCTATAAAGAGTATGTCGTCCACGTACAATACGAGGAAGACAACCTTACTCTCTGCTACCTTCTTGTAGATACAAGGTTCATCTGGGTTTTTGACGAAATCAAACTCTTTGATAACGACGTCAAAGCAGATGTTCCAACTCCGCGATGCTTGCTTTAATCCATAAATGGATTTAAGCAGCTTGCACACCTTCCCGCTGCTCCCACTGTCTACGAAGCCCTCTGGCTGAGTCATGTACACGCACTCTTCTAAATCACCATTTAGAAAGGCGGTCTTAACATCCATTTGCCAGATTTCGTAATCATGATATGCAGCGATGGCAAGCATGATCCGGATGGATTTAAGCATAGCCACTGGAGAAAAGGTTTCGTCATAGTCCACACCTGGTCTTTGAAGAAAACCCTTTGCAACAAGTCTAGCTTTGAAAGTCTCCACTTTCCCATCTACACCAAGTTTTTTCTTGAAGATCCACTTGCTCCCGATGGGTTTTACCCCTTCAGGAGCAACTTCCAAAGTCCATACTTTGTTGGTGTACATGGATTCCATCTCGGACCGCATAGCATCCAGCCATTTCACTGAGTCCCTACTCCTGATGGCCTGCTCGAAGCTAGTTGGGTCATCATCCTCCATGATGCAATCCTCGCTTCCACCGTCAATAAGAAAACCGTAGTATCTCTCAGGTGGACGAGAAACCCTGCTAGATCGGCGGAGAGGCTGGGGTTCGTCGGGTACTACTGAATCCTCTGGTTCTACTAAATCTTCAGTTATAGTTTGTGTTGCTGGAACCTCTTCCAGTTCTACCTCAATGCCACAATCTGTTTCATAAGAAAACCTTTTTCTAAGAAAGTGGCATGTCGAGAAACAAACACCTTTTGTTCCTCGGAGTGGTAGAAGATATACCCTTGTAAATTTTTGGGATATCCTACAAACTTACATAAGACTGATCTTGCCTCGAGTTTGTCCGGATTTTGTCTTTTGACATAGGCTGGACAACCCCATATCTTAACATACTTAAGAGATGGTCTCTTCCCTTTCCATATCTCATATGGAGTGGTAGGTACTGATTTGGTAGGAACCATATTCAATAGGTGTATGGCTGTCTCAAGCGCATATCCCTAGAAGGAAATAGGTAACTCAGCTGTACTCATCATTGAACGCACCATATCTAATAGGGTGCGATTCCTTCATTCTGATACACCGTTGTGCTGTGGTGTATAAGGTGGAGTAAGCTGAGAGAGAATCCCATTCTCTTTTAGATAATCTTGGAACTCATTGCTCAAGTATTCTCCTCCTCGATCAGATCGAAGGATCTTAATAATTTTGCCCGTTTGGTTCTCTACTTCTTGCTTATATTCTCTGAATTTCTCAAAAGCTTCAGACTTGTGTTTCAATAAGAACACATGCCCGTATCTAGAGAGATCGTCAGTGAATGTAATGAAGTAGGAAGAACCGTTCCTGGCATGGGTAGACATGGGACCGCATACATCACTATGTACCAGTCCTAAGAGTTCAGTAACTCTTTCTCCGTGTCCACTAAACGGAGCTTTGGTCATTTTTCCTTTGAGACATGAATGGCAAGTATCATAAGATGATAATTCGAACGGATTCAAATAACCATCCTTATGTAACTTAGCCAGTCGTGTCGCATTGATATGACCAAGTCTACAATGCCACAAGTAGGATTCGTTCATTTCTGAACTTTTCCTCTTGTGTGTGTTTTGTATATTGAGGACTGTATTTTGATTTAGAATGAATATGCCATTATGTAACGAGCCTGATGCAATCAACTTTTGATCTAGGAATATGTTCATAACATTATCCTGTACTACAAAATTATATCCTTCTTTACTCAATAAAGAAACTGATATAATGTTGCACATCATGTTCGGTATATAATAGCACTCATTCAGAATTATTGTATCACCACTTGGTAATACTAGGTGATATTCGCCAACTGCTTTGGCTGCAACATTTGCACCGTTCCCTACTTGAATGGAATGATCACCTTTACCCAGTTCTCTACCTTTCCGTAGCCCATGTAACTGCTTACATATGTGGGATCCTGATCCGGTATCTAATACCCAGGACGTAGGGTGAACTGAAAAACAGTTCTCAATAACTAACACACCCGAAGAAGATGCATCAACATGCATGTTCTTTTGGGCGGCTTGAGAATCTAGATATTCTCCTATTTCCTGTTCATTCTTATAACACTTATAAGATAGAACGGGTTCAACGTTCCCCTGCACAGTATAACATGCGGGTTCGGTCAATACATCCATATTATTATCTTTATTAGGGCATGAAATGGTCGCTACCTGGAGAGAGAGAGAAGAAAACACTTTAGCGTATGCTCTTGCAAGATCAGATTGGTTATTATCTTATCTAATCAGGATGGCTCCCACTGGTTTTTATCAAATCTTCCTTCAAACCCTAAAAGGAAAGACTAGCCGGGATTAATTACACACTACAAGTTCGCAAATCTTTCAGCCAGGCCAGTGTCGGTACTTTGAGGGAGGTCCCCCGTGCTTTCGCACGAACCTAATTAATGTAAACCTCGTTTTCCCAGAGGCGTAACCCCGTTGACACCTTTCTAGACACCTACTTGATTAGCTAATTGCAATGTGTAAAACTCTCCCAGGAGTAACTCTTACTCGCAGTGGGTATCGGGATCCAACTATCTCATAGAAGGTATGCAATCTCATTGCAAATTTCAACACTTGAAATTCCCAATAATATTTTACCCCTAGTGTTCTATGACCTTGACGAATGCCAAACAACCCATAGTCCACTAGTTAAGTTCAACCCGTACATTTCTTGATTGAATTAAACCCACCCGCACGACCCTTGACGAATGCCAAACAACGCCGTACGAATACCCTAATCCAATCTGCATCATATGCATAAGCAGATAAATACTAGTTAGCTACCGTACACTACGCCTTGACGAATGCCAAACTACCGTAGCACGAATACTAAATAGTACTTATCTGAAATGACGGAGGGCTACGCAGGTTTTCAGAAAACCTATTGCGTAATGAACTTGATTCGTTGTAGGATCAAATGTAGTTTTGAAATGGAGTGATTTTGAGGCTTTTCTAGTTTTGCTAAAGGGGTCACTCCAGGTGAAGGGATCGTCGGCCCTTTCCTCGTCGAATGAGGTGCGGGATATATCATATATATCACTGTGCAAAACAGAAACTATAGAAGCAATCAAAAACAAACCGAGTGTGTAGCATCTGCCAGTTATTGCTAAAGGAGTCACTCCCGGTGAAGGGATCTCGGTCCTTTCCTCATCGAATAAGGTGCAGGGTATATCATATATACCGCTATGCAAAGCAAGAACTGTAGCTACCTGTTTTATTTAAAATTTGATTCTACAACATCATTTGGTTTCTTTTCTTTAATTAATCACATTAATGAAGTCCCATCATTTAAATACCTAAAACATCACAGATAAATACGACGTACACTTATGCCATCCGCATTCGCCTCGATGTCCCCTCGTGCACCGTTAGGTTAGGTAACTAACGACAGAGCAGGGCAGGGCTAGTGCGGGTGCAAAACATAAGTAACGTCTATATAATATATCATATATACTATATACTGTATCTATCACAGAACATTACATGATCACATCACAGATATCGCAACAGAAAATATCATATGAAATATTGGATATACTAGGACGTCCGTGTTTTCAATACGAGCCAGTATAAAACACGGATTCCACGGTCGTGATGAATAGCCAATCCCACACCCCTAGACCCCTACGAGAGCGGCAAGCAACCCTGCCAATTCTAGGGTTAGGAGACCCGGACTCGACTCCTCGAGTTGGTCTCCCACTGGACCCCAGAGCCCGGTTACTTGTGCTCCCCTCCTTGGGTCTATCCTAATGCGGAAAAGAAAATAATATACAAAAGGTGACATCTTCCGCAACCTGGAAGTGCCCCAAAATAAAAGAATATTACATACAAGTTTTTATATGAAAGAAAATGAAAAACACTCATCTCACATAAAAACCCCCGGCCATTCAAACACGACGATCCAATATAACATATCCAGCAACACATAACATCACATGTCATCAACGTAAGTAAATATGCGCATCCCAATTGTCGTTGACATATAGCAACGAAACCGGCGATATCACATATTACACTTACGGTCACAGAAAAGAAAGTGTAAAACTACAACAATTGGAATCCGCAACCTCTTTAGACATCGCATGCCTAATCAAAATGAAATACTTAGACATCACATGCCTAACAGTTATAAACCCCGCATTTTAGTCCCATTATCGAAAACTCTTTTCAATATCAAGTGAGACTAAACCGCTAGATTTATAACATTCATTCAGTTATCTCATAACTGTTTGTGAATTCCAATTATTGTATCCCATTCCGGATAAATAGAAAATATTAAACTTTCCGATCGAACATTCGAACACCCAAGTTTTCCCGAAACCGATCAATACATGAAATAAGTGTAGGGTTCCTAGGCACACAGTAGAGGTCTCACAAGGCATCAACCATGCCATTTTACAAAAATATAGTGCCGAGAAACCCTAGTTAACGGATCGTTGCTAGAAATCTAGGCGAAAAGTAAACTAGTTAACACTTAACTACTAGGATATGGAAATTACAACCTTTGTAGATCCGGATATCCACCTCCACGGCTCCGCAACGAAGTCTCATCGCTGTCCAAGTCGAACTCCGGGCTCTAGCGTCGGCTTCATCGGAGAATGAACGGGCTTGGTCATCGACGACGATGCCGAAGATGATCTACGTCGAGGTATCGCTAGATCAAGCTCCCACTTCACAAAGTGATGAAACTTGTGAAGAAAACACACTCTACTAATTGGCAAGAGGTAGAGGATGAAGAAATAGGAGGTGGGTTCTCTTTAGAATTGGATTTCTCACTCTCAAGCTCAAGTTGCCATTGATGGCCTCAAGGTTTCAAACTTGAAGATGAAGAAGAAGATGAGCTAGAATTATGATAAGTCTTTTTCAATAATGAAATAAAATTAATACTTATCATAATATAACTAAGGTTAAGTGTACAGAGCAAACCATGGTAAGTGGGAATAGTTAGGGTTTAGCATGAAGACAAAATGGTCTTTAAGTCAAACCTTCATGAAGCTTCACCAAGCTTCATGACAAAAAGGAAAATCATTTTGTTTTCATAAAATTATTTAAATAAATAAGAATGGATAAATAAATGAGAGAGTAAAAACAAAACCCTAATAATCTACTTAACCATGGTTTTATTCTTTACACTTAACCATTTAAACATGCATCATCAAACATGATACAAACAAGTGCACAAAAGTATATCACATATACATCATGCACATCAAGTGAGAAAATCCATATAAAGTGAACCAATACTAGCTAATGCAAAGTAATATATCAAATATATAATTATGCATTAAATCATTAAATCAACATTTGATTCAATGATCCGGTCATGTCGCACATAACCGACTAGAATCGAATGTATCGATTTATCGAATCAATGATTCGATAACTAGGTCATATCGAATATAACCAATCGAAACATATATCGCGAGAATGAAATGCGGTATCACATACACGCACTATTCTCGGTCCTGCACATATCTCATATGCGCTCCTATTTCGTTTCGCTTGAGCCAGGAAACCTCTATGTAGGACTCTAAAGACTCGTCAATACGCCGGTAGCAGATGATGATCATATCAAGCATCCACAAGCCGCAAGCGGTCTGCTAAACGTAACGGCCACCCGGGTATCGAGCGATCAGAAGATCGACGAGCTAGCCCGCTCACACTCCTGTAAATCCAACCAGTAACACTTACCGTACAGTCCGGTCTGTTCGTCTGATACGTCGCATATCAAGTCTAGGGGTGGTAAACGTCAGACCCCAATAACCGATAAGTCGTGCCGATGTGAGGCTCATAACGGGTCGAGAAACTACTGGTAACACTTACCAGCAAATCTCTGATCAGCCCTGGCCAGGGACTTCCCTGTTACGGCCAATCGAGCACAGCGCAACATCAACCCCCAATACCGGGAGAGACGAAACCCCTCCTATCGCTCATTGCCTCCATGTGACTCGGGACTGTACCCAAAGACCACCGTTTTGCACGCCCTCATGGACGTGGTAAGGTGGAGATCAAAGCACAGTGGGAATCACACAAGACTCTATGACGATCTCGGGTCTACAGACTAACCTGCACAAGTGTCACCTGAGAACTGCCATCTGACGTGAGGTATAATACCATCTGGGAGTTCTCGGCGAGTCCGTCCAGTGTACCCAGTCTCCACTGAGCACCCGTATACCATCCCTGATGTCAAACACCAATGGATATGGGATCATCCATCGCCCATCTCATGGGTCGAGAAGCATATACGCTAGTCTACTCTGGTATATCGATGCCCCGTCTCGATACACCCACGACTAGGGACCTTGAAGGATGTACTTATGGACTACCATGTCCCCACTAGTATAATCTGCATCATAGTCCAGGTAGTCAAGTACACATCCTAAGGGCTTTACCAACATGCAACTATAAGACAGTTTAAAGAGACTAGTGTACATGTTAAGATAAAGAGTAACCAGATAGCATACTATCATATCGAGCAAGAAAGCCATCTCTATATATGTCCAAGCATCCAATATAATATACATCATCTGTACAATACTGGCCTCTAGGGCATATATACAACTAACAATCTCCCACTTGCACTAGGGCCAGCTGCTGTAGTATCGCATACCGAGCATCCCGAAGAGTCTCTCAAACTGTGTCCGGGGAATGGCCTTCGTGAGTGGATCCGCCGTGTTGTTCTTCGTGTCAACCCTCCTGACCTCGATCTCCCGGCGATCAACTATCTCCCGGATCAGGTGATACCGCCTCAGAATATGCCTGGATCGCTGATGGGACCTGGGTTCCTTGGCCAAAGCCACCGCTCCATTGTTATCGCAATACAAAGGTATTGGATGCTCAATGGATGGAACCACTCAAAGTTCAGTAATGAACTTCTTGATCCAGACAGCCTCTTTGGCAGCATCGTTGGCAGCGATGTATTCAGCCTCCATTGTTGAGTCTGCCATGGTTTCCTGCTTGGAACTCTTCCAGCTAACCGCCCCTCCGTAAAGGGTAAAGACAAAGCCCGACTGCGACTTAGAGTCGTCCTTATCACTCTGGAAGCTCGAATCGGTAAAGGACTCCACTTGGAGTTCTCCGTTACCATACACCAAGAACATATCTCTAGTCCTTCGCAAGTACTTGAGAATGTTCTTCACAGCTGTCCAGTGACTCTCTCCAGGATCTGCTTGATACAGACTCACTACACTTAGTGAGTATGCAACATCGGGTCTGGTACATAGCATCGCATACATGATAGAGCCTACTGCCGAAGCATAGGGTATCCTTTGCATGCGAGCTCTCTCCAAATCAGTCTTGGGAGACATCTTTTTGGAGGGAGTGAGTCCAGAGATTGTGGGTAAGTTCCCACGCTTGGATTCTTCCATACTAAACCTCTTTAGTATGGTGTCAATGTACCTGGATTGGGACAATCCTAAAATCCGTTTGGATCTATCACTATAGATCCTAATTCCCAGTATGCAGGAGGCATCACCAAGATCTTTCATTGAGAATCTTTGTGATAAGAAGAGCTTGACCGATTGCAGCATAGGAATATCATTTCCTATCAAGAGTATGTCGTCCACGTACAATACGAGGAAGACAACCTTACTCTCTGCCACCTTCTTGTAGATACAAGGTTCATCTGGATTTTTGACGAAATCAAACTCTTTGATAACGACGTCAAAGCAGATGTTCCAACTCCGCGATGCTTGCTTTAATCCATAAATGGATTTAAGCAGCTTGCACACCTTCCCGCTGCTCCCACTGTCTACGAAGCCCTCTGGCTGAGTCATGTACACGCACTCTTCTAAATCACCATTTAGAAAGGCGGTCTTAACATCCATTTGCCAGATTTCGTAGTCATGATATGCAGCGATGGCAAGCATGATCCGGATGGATTTAAGCATAGCCACTGGAGAAAAGGTCTCGTCATAGTCCACACCTGGTCTTTGACGAAAACCCTTTGCTACAAGTCTAGCTTCGAAAGTCTCCACTTTCCCATCTACACCAAGTTTTTTCCTGAAGATCTACTTGCTCCCGATGGGTTTTACCCCTTCAGGAGCAACTTCCAAAGTCCATACTTTGTTGGTGTACATGGATTCCATCTCGGACCGCATAGCATCCAGCCATTTCACTGAGTCCCCACTCGTGATGGCCTGCTCGAAGCTAGTTGGGTCATCATCCTCCATGATGCAATCCTCACTGCCACCATCAATGAGAAAACCATAGTATCTCTCAGGTGGACGAGAAACCCTACTAGATCGGCGGAGAGGCTGGGGTACGTCGGGCACCACTGAATCCTCTGGTTCTACTAAATCGTTAGTTGCAGTTTGTGGTGCTGGAACCTCTTCCATCTCTACCTCTTTTCCATTAATTTCTTTTGCAAGAAATTCCCTTTCCAAAAAGGTGGCATGTTGAGCAACAAACACACTTTGTTCCTCAGCTTGGTAGAAAAAATATCCTTGAGAATTCTTAGGATATCCCACAAACTTGCAAAGGACTGATCGTGCCTCGAGTTTTTCCGGATTTTGTTTTTTGACATAGGCCGGACAACCCCATATCTTAATACGTTTAAAATATGGTCTCTTCCCACTCCATATCTCATATGGTGTGGTAGGTACAGATTTAGACGGAACCAGATTCAATAGGTATATGGCTGTCTCAAGCGCATACCCCCAAAAGGAAATAGGTAACTCAGCATTACTCATCATTGAACGCACCATATCTAATAGGGTGCGATTCCTTCGTTCCGATACACCGTTGTGCTGTGGTGTATAAGGAGGAGTAAGCTGAGAGAGAATCCCATTCTCTTTTAGATAATCCAGGAATTCACTGCTTAAGTATTCACCTCCTCGATCAGATCGAAGAACCTTAATACTTTTGCCCGTTTGGTTCTCTACCTCGTGCTTATATTCTTTGAATTTCTCAAAAGCTTCAGACTTGTGTTTCAACAGGAACACATGCCCGTATCTAGAGAGATCGTCAGTGAATGTATTGAAGTAGGAAGAACCATTTCTGGCGTGTGCAGACATTGGACCGCATACATCACTATGCACCAGTCCCAAGAGTTCAGTAACTCTTTCTCCGTGTCCCGTAAACGGAGTTTTGGTCATTTTTCCTTTGAGACATGAATGGCAAGTGTCATAAGATGATAATTTGAATGAATTCAAATATCCATTCTTATGCAACTTAGCTAGTCGTGTCTCATTGATATGGCCAAGTCTACAGTGCCACAAGAAGTATTCGTTCATTTCTGAGCTTTTCCTTTTGTGTGTATTTTGTATATTGAAGACTGTATTTTGATTGAGAATGAATATGCCATTATGTAGCGAGCCTGATGCAATCAACCTTTGATCTAGGAATATGTTCATAACATTATCCTTTACTACAAAATTATATCCTTCTTTACTTAATAAAGAAACTGATATAATGTTGCACATCATGTTCGGTATATAATAGCACTCATTCAGGACTAGTGTATTACCATTTGGTAATACCAGGTGATATATGCCAACTGCTTTGGCTGCAACATTTGCCCCATTCCCTACTTGAACGGAATGATCACCTTTTCCCAGTTCTCTACCTTTCCTTAGCCCATGTAACTGCTTACATATGTGGGATCCTGATCCGGTATCTAATACCCAGGACGTAGGGTGAACTGAGAAACAGTTCTCAATGACAAACACACCCGAAGATGATGCATCAACATGCATGTTCTCCTTTTGGGCGGTGTGAGAATCCAGATATTCTCCTGTTTCCTGTTCATTCTTATAACACTTATAAGATAGAACGGGTTCAACGTTCCCCTACACAGTATAACATGCGGGTTCGGTCAATACATCCATATTATTATCTTGATTAAGGCATGAAATGGTCGCTACCAGGAGAGAGAGAGAAGAAAACACTTTAGCGTAAGCTCGTGCAAGATCAGATTGGTTATTATCTTATCTAATCAGGATGGCTCCCACTGCTTTTTATCAAATCTTCCTTCAAACCCTAAGAGGAAAGACTAGCCGGGATTAATTACACACTACAGGTTCGCCAATCTTTCAGCCAGGCCAGTGTCGGTACTTTGAGGGAGGTCCCCCGTGCTTTCGCACGAACCTAATTAATGTAAACCTCGTTTTCCCAGAGGCGTAACCTCGTTAACACCTTTCTAGACACCTACTTGATCGGCTAATTGTAATGTGTAAAACTCTCCCAGGAGTAACTCTTACTCGCAGTGGGTATCGGGATCCAACTATCTCATAGAAGGTATGCAATCTCATTGCAAATTTCAACACTTGAAATTCCCGATAATGCTTTTGCCCCTAGCGATCTATGACCTTGACTAAGTCAACAAACCATAAATCGCAAGTCAAGTTCAACCCGTACATTTCCCGATTGAATTAAACCCACCCGTACGACCCTTGACTGAGTCAACAAGGCCGTGCGAATGCTCTAATCCAATCACATCTCATGTTGGTGCAGATAAACATAATTTAGATACCATACACTATGCCTTGACTAAGTCAACAAACATAGCATTAATACTAAATAATATCTATCTGAAATGACGGAGGGCTACGCGGGTTCTTTCAGAAAAAAACCATGAGCGTAATGAACTTGATATCGTTGTCGAATCGAATGAAGTTTTGAAATGGAGTGATTTTGAGGCTTTTCTAGTTTTGCTAAAGGGGTCACTCCCGGTGAAGGGATCGTCGGCCCTTTCCTCGTCGAATGAGGTGCGGGATATATCATATATATCACTATGCAGAGCAAAAACTCTTAAAAGCAATCAAAGTCAAACCGAGTGTGTAGCATCTGCCAGTTATTGCTAAAGGAGTCACTCCCGGTGAAGGGATCTCGGTCCTTTCCTCATCGAATAAGGTGCAGGGTATATCATATATACCGCTGTGCAAAGCAAGAACTGTAGCTACCTTTTTTTTTTATTTTAAAATTCGATTCCACAACATCTTAGGTTTCTTATCTTTCATTAATCACATTAATGAAGTCCCATCATTTAAATACCTAAACATCACAGATAGATATGACGTACACTTATGTCATCCGCATTCGCCTCGATGTCCCCTCGTGCACCGTTAGGTTAGGGAACTAACGACAGAGCAGGGCAGGGCTAGCACGGGTGTAAAACATAAGTAACGTCTATATAATATATCATATATACTATATACTATATCCATCACAGAATCACAACACAGATATCGCAGCAGAATCAACATATGAAATATTGGATATACTAGGACGTCCGTGTTTTCAATACGAGCCAGTATAAAACACGGATTCCACGGTCGTGATGAATAGCCAATCCCACACCCCTAGACCCCTACAAGAGCGGCAAGCAACCCCGCCAATTCTAGGGTTAGGAGACCCGGACTCGACTCCTCGAGTTGGTCTCCCACTGGACCCCAGAACCCGGTTACTTGTGCTCCCCTCCTTGGGTCTATCCTAATGCGGAAAAGTAAATA
Organism: Agapanthus africanus; assembly: GCA_030015575.1. Classification (NCBI taxonomy): domain Eukaryota; kingdom Viridiplantae; phylum Streptophyta; class Magnoliopsida; order Asparagales; family Amaryllidaceae; genus Agapanthus; species Agapanthus africanus. The sequence continues at coordinate 266,649,408 of CM057340.1, forward strand.
ATATACAAAAGGTGACAACTTCCGCTACCTGGAAGTGCCCCAAATAAAAGAATATTACATACAAGTTTTTACATGAATGAAAATGAAAGACACTCATCTCACATAAAAACCCCCGGCTATTCGAACACGACGATCCAATATAACATATCCAGCAACACATAACATCACATGCCATCAACGTAAGTAAGTATGCATACCCCAATTGTCGTTGACGTATAGCAACGAAACCGGCGATATGAACATACTACACTTACGGTCACAGAAAAGAAAGTGTAAAACTACAACAATTGGAATCCGTAACTTCTTTAGACATCACATGCCTAATCAAATGAAATACTTAGACATCACATGCCTAACAGTTATAAACCCCGCATTTTAGTCTCATTATCGAAAACCCTTTTCAATATAAAGTGAAACTAAACCGCTAGATTTATAACATTCATTCAGTTATCACATAACTGTTTGTGAATTCCAATTATTGTATCACATTCCAGATAAACAGAATATATTAAACTTTCCGATCGAACATTCGAACACCCAAGTTTTCCCGAAACCATCCAACACATGAAATAGGTTCAAAGACATTCGTTTCATGCCTCAGTACCAACGGTCCAGCCGTAGAAGGGTCAAGCCAACGCCTCACATGTGGCACACCGTACTGCCCCAAACCCGAAGGTTCAAAGGGCAGTTCAAGACGGTCACATAATCGAGTTAAGGTTTGTTGTCTTCTAGAGGGACCATCGCGTTACTTGCACTACTCAGAACGTCCTTAAACCACACAATAATCCAACACTTCGATATTTTTGGCAGGGGAAAGATTGGGTATTTATATCCGGTCGAACTTTTTAACATATTCAAAAAATTATCCGGAAAACACTTAGACAAAGTTCGATAATCCGATCGAATCGTCGATTCCCTATACAACCCCAGAATACTCAACTCTGTAGTCAAATTAAAATTCCCAGAAAACTCAGAACAATTAATCAGGAATTACTGTGCAAAAACCAAGGGCTGACGTCACTATTTAGCCGCGGAACCGCCGCAGAAGCCTAGCTTCTGCCGCGGTTCCGCCGCACTTTGTACTGTTCACTGGAAACGTTTTGCACAGTAATTCTTAGATTTTATTGCTGAATTTTTTAAGCATTTTTAACTGACAAAAAACCACAAATTTGAAAAATTTCCAGAGAGCTATTTTGGGGTTGGGTTTTCGGTTCGTCCGGGTTTCAAACTCCGTCTAGACTTCGACTAAGGCTCTAGCTAGGCTCTGATACCACTGTAGGGTTCCTAGGCACACAGTAGAGGTCTTACAAGGCAACAACCGTGCCATTTTACAAAAATATGGTGCCGAGAAACCTTAGTTAACGGATCGTTGCTAGAAATCTAGGCGAAAAGTAAACTAGTTAACACTTAACTACTAGGATATGGAAATTACAACCTTTCTAGATCCGGATATCCACCTCCACGGCTCCGCAACGAAGTCTCCTCGCTGTCCAAGTCGAACTCCGGGCTCTAGCGTCGGCTTCATCGGAGAATGAACGGGCTTGGTCATCGACGACGATGCCGAAGATGATCTACGTCGAGGCATCGCTAGATCAAGCTCCCACTTCACAAAGTGATGAAACTTGTGAAGAAAACACACTCTACTACTTGGCAAGAGATAGAGGATGAAGAAATAGGAGGTGGGTTCTCTTTAGAATTGGATTTCTCAATCTCAAGCTCAAGTTGCCATTGATGGCCTCAAGGTTTCAAACTTGAAGATGAAGAAGAAGATGAGCTAGAATTATGATAAGTCTTTTTCAATAACGAAATAAAATTAATACTTATCATAATATAACTAAGGTTAAGTGTAGAGAGCAAACCATGGTAAGTGGGAATAGTTAGGGTTTAGCATGAAGAAAAAATGGTCTTTGAGTCAAACCTTCATGAAGCTTCATCAAGCTTCATGACAAAAAGGAAAATCATTTTGTTTTCATAAAATTATTTAAATAAATAAGAATGGATAAATAAATGAGAGAGTAAAAACAAAACCCTAATAATCTACTTAACCATGGTTTTATTCTTTACACTTAACCATTTAAACATGCATCATCAAACATGATACAAACAAGTGCACAAAAGTATATCACATATACATCATGCACATTAAGTGAGAAAATCCATATAAAGTGAACCAATACTAGCTAATGCAAAGTAATATATCAAATATATAATTATGCATTAAATCATTAAATCAACATTTGATTCAATGATCCGGTCATGTCGCACATAACCGACTAGAATCGAATGTATCGATTTATCGAATCAATGATTCGATAACTAGGTCATATCGAATATAACCAATCGAAACATATATCGCGAGAATGAAATGCGGTATCACATACACGCATTATTCTCGGTCCTGCACATATCTCATATGCGCTCCTATTTCGTTTCGCTTGAGCCAGGAAACCTCTGTGTAGGACTCTAAAGACTCATCAATACGCCGGTAGCAGATGATGATCATATCAAGCATCCACAAGCCGCAAGCGGTCTGCTAAACGTAACGGCCACCCGGGTATCGAGCGATCAGAAGATCGACGAGCTAGCCCGCTCACACTCCTGTGAATCCAACCAGTAACACTTACCGTACAGTCCGGTTTGTTCGTCTGATACGTCGCATATCAAGTCTAGGGGTGGTAAACGTCAGACCCCAATAACCGATAAGTCGTGCCGATGTGAGGCTCATAACGGGTCGAGAAACTACTGGTAACACTTACCAGCAAATCTCTGATCAGCCCTGGCCAGGGACTTCCCTGTTACGGCCAATCGAGCACAGCGCAACATCAACCCCCAATACCGGGGGAGACGAAACCCCTCCTATCGCTCATTGCCTCCATGTGACTCGGGACTGTACCCAAAGACCACCGTTTTGCATGCCCTCATGGACGTGGTAAGGTGGAGATTAAAGCACAGTGGGAATCACACAAGACTCTATGACGATCTCGGGTCTACAGACTAACCTGCACAAGTGTCACCTGAGAACTGCCATCTGACGTGAGGTATAATACCATCTGGGAGTTCTCGGCGAGTCCGTCCAGTGTACCCAGTCTCCACTGAGCACCCGTATACCATCCCTGATGTCAAACACCAATGGATATGGGATCATCCATCGCCCATCTCATGGGTCGAGAAGCGTATACGCTAGTCTACTCTGGTATATCGATGCCCCGTCTCGATACACCCATGACTAGGGACCTTGAAGGATGTACTTATGGACTACCATGTCCCCACTAGTATGATCTGCATCATAGTCCAGGTAGTCAAGTACACATCCTAAGGGCTTTACCAACATGCAACTATAAGACAGTTTAAAGAGACTAGTGTACATGTTAAGATAAAGAGTAACCAGATAGCATACTATCATATCGAGCAAGAAAGTCATCTCTATATATGTCCAAGCATCCAATATAATATACATCATCTGTACAATACTGGCCTCTAGGGCATATATACAACTAACAATAAGTTCAAAGACATTCACTTCATGCCTCAGTACCAACGGTCCAGCCGTAGAAGGGTCAAGCCAACGCCTCACATGTGGCACGCCGTACTGCCCGAAACCCAAAGGTTCAAAGGGCAGTGCAAGACGGTCAAATAATCGAGTTAAGGTTTGTTGTCTTCTAGAGGGACCATCGCGTTACTTGCACTACTCAGAACGTCTTTAAACCACGGAAAGATCCAACACTTGGAAATTTCCCGATAGGGGAAAAAGTGGGTATTTATATCCGGTCGAACTTTTTAACATATTCAAAAATATCCGGAAAACACATTGACAAAGTTTGATAATCCGATCGAAATACCGAGTCCCTAATACAATCCAGAAAACTCAACTCCTGAGTGATATTTAAAAATTCCCAGAAAATCCAGCATCAGAAAAGAGGAATTACTGTGCAAAAATTATAGGGCATTGTGACCATACGGCCGCGGAACCGCCGCAGAAGCCATGCTTCTGCCGCGGTTCCGCGGTGAGTTGATGGAATTGAGTTGTCGAATTTCAGAGTAACTCTTTGAAATTCCTGCTGATTTTTCTGCATATTTTTAATTCACAAAATTCCCAGATTTTCAAAAATGTACAGAGAGCATGTTTTGTTTTAGGGTTTCGGTTCGATCGGACTTCTAACTCCGTCTACACATCGCCTAAGGCTCTAGCTAGGCTCTGATACCACTGTAGGGTTCCTAGGCACACACTAGAAGTCTCACAAGGCATCAACCATGCCAATTTCAAATTTTATAGGTGCCGAGAAACCCTAATACGGATCGTTGACTAGAAGTTTAGGCGATATACGAATCTCGTTAACAACTTAACTAAAGATAAGAAGCTACAACCTTTGTAGATTCGGATATCCACTTCCTTTGCTCCACGTAGGCGTCCTCTCGCTGTCCATCTCGAATCCCGGACTCAATCGTCGGCTTGATCGGAGAAATGGGCGGACTAGGTCGTCGGCTTCGTGCCGAAGATGATCTACGTCGAGGCATCACAAGTTCAAGCTCCGACTTCACAAATTTGTGAAGCTTGTGAAGAAAACACCCAAAACAACTTGGCAAGAGGTAGAGGGTGAAGAAATAGGAGGTGGGTTCACTTTAGAATTGGATTTCTCACTTTAGAACTCAAGTTGCCATTGATGGCATCAAGCTTTCTTGAAGAAGAAGATGATGAAGAAGAAGAAAGAATATGATAAGTGTTGAATTAAAATGAAAAATAATTCAATACTTATCATAAGCTAACCATAGTAGAGTGTAGAGAATAGACTATGATTACTTGGATGGGTTAGGGTTAAGCATGAAGACAAGAATGGTTAAGAAGTCAATGCTTCATGAAGCTTCAACTAGAAACAAACATAGCCACCATTCTTATCTAAATCTTTTCCAAATAAATAAACAAATAAATAAATGAAAAGAAAAACCCTAACCATCTCTTAACCATGGTTTAATCCTTTACACTTAACCACATGATCAAGTATCATCAAACATGATACAAATATGTGCACAAAAGTATATCATATATACTTCTTGCACAACAAGTGATAAAATCCATTTAAAGTGAACCAATACTAGTTAATGCAAAGTAATATATCAAATATATAATTATACATTAAATCATTAAATCAACACTTGATTTAACGATCCGGTCATATCGCATATAACCGACTAGTATCCTACGTATCGGCTTATCGAATCAATCCTTGATTCGATATCTAGGTTATATCGAATATAACCAATCGATACATCCATCGCGAGAATAGAATACGGTATCACATACACGCATCATTCTCGGTCCTGCACATATCTCATATGCACTCCTATTTCGTTTCGCTTGAGCCAGGAAACCTCTGTGTAGGACTCTAAAGACTCGTCAATACGCCGGTAGCAGATGATGATCATATCAAGCACCCACAAGCCGCAAGCGGTCTGCTAAACGTAAAGGCCATCCGGGTATTGAGCGATCAGAAGATCGACGAGCTAGCCCGCTCACACTCCTGTAAATCCAACCAGTAACACTTACCGTACAGTCCGGTCTGTTCGTCTGATATGTCGCATATCAAGTCTAGGGGTGGTATACGTCAGACCCCAATAACCGATAAGTGGTGCCGATGTGAGGCTCATAACGGGTCGAGAAACTACTGGTAACACTTACCAGCAAATCTCTGATCAGCCCTAGCTAGGGACTTCCCAGTTACGGCCAATCGAGCACAGCGCAACATCAACCCCCAATACCGGGAGAGACGAAACCCCTCCTATCGCTCATTGCCTCCATGTGACTCGGGACTGTACCCAAAGACCACCGTTTTGCACGCCCTCATGGACGTGGTAAGGTGGAGATCAAAGCACAGTGGGAATCACACAAGACTCTATGACGATCTCGGGTCTACAGACTAACCTGTACAAGTGTCACCTGAGAACTGCCATCTGACGTGAGGTATAATACCATCTGGGAGTTCTCGGCGAGTCCGTCCAGTGTACCCAGTCTCCACTGAGCACCCGTATACCATCTCTGATGTCAAACACCAATGGATATGGGATCATCCATCGCCCATCTCATGGGTCGAGAAGCGTATACGCTAGTCTACACTGGTATATCGATGCCCTGTCTCGATACACCCACGACTAGGGACCTTGAAGGATGTTCTTATAGATTACCATGTCCCCACTAGTATGATCTGCATCATAGTCTAGGTAGTCAAGTACACATGCTAAGGGCTTTACCAACATGTAACTATAAGACAGTTTAAAGAGACAAGTGTACATGTTAAGATAAAGAGTAACCAGATAGCATACTATCATATCGAGCAAGAAAGTCATCTCTATATATGTCCAAGCATCCAATATAATATACATCATCTGTACAATACTGGCCTCTAGGGCACACATACAACTAACATAATATTACATTCAAAATGGATATGCGTGCAGTATACCTGGTGGTGTGGCAAAATCCACACGGAAGGAGGTATCCGAAGGGGTCTCCGATCTAGGTGCAAGACCGGCCCTCTGAAGCTCCCTACGGTGCTCTCCGGGCGGCTGAACCGCTCTGCCTCTGCCTCTGCTGGAGCTCCTGCCGCCCCTCGCCGCTCCCGACATTGTCATCAAATCTAGATAAACGGTTCGTGGACGCATTAGACAATCATTAATAGTATTGACTATATATGTATAGAGCGTAAAATGTGAAGTAATAATATAACATTACTGATAATCTTTTTCGTTTCGTGGGCGCATTATACATATCTACTTGGATTTCATCGTCGATGTCATTTCTAACCCACGTAACTTCATGATCGGTCGAAGACAACCCGTCCTTCGAAACAGACGGTCGGAGCACTTTAAGCCTTCTCTCTTCTTCCTCCTCATCGCTGTCCTCGAATTCTGGGACATCATAGACATCTCTGGGTTTCCATCGGCATACAACACTCCATCCCGGATTCTTCAAACACTGTGAGTAGTATACTTGGAACGCTTGGTTCGGAAAGATAAACGGATCTTCCTGACCGTAAAATCGAAGTGTGTTCACACTGGTCAATCCATATTCATCTTTCCAAGTCCCAAGATTGCTTCTCCACCTGTCCGTATCGGTTCGCGTATCGTACCAAGTACACTGGAATATATAAAAGGGTTCTGATCGTCCGGGATACTGGATGCCGAGTATACAATTTAAGTTCCCATAATAAATCACACCGTCCGATCCTACTATCGCAATCCCACTATTCTGAGTGGTTCTAGATGTTTCTATGTCCTTAACTTCGAATTTGTATCCAAGGACTCCAAATCCTTTGTAATATGCAACCTCCATACTAGGAAATTGAGCTAAACATCTTGAATCACTCTCAAATGATGCAGACAAGTTTGGATCGTGGATCTAAGAAAACAAATTTTACGAAAAATACATAACGATACAAGTTTAGATTAAAACAGATAGCAATAAAATGTAATTCGAATAACTTACATGCTCTGTGACCCAATCACAAAAATTATCCTGATGGTATTTTTCCAAACGCTCTTCGTTCCAATCAGGATGCCCCTCACGTACCTCGTTAAAATGAGTTCTGTTTTCGAAAAATAATTGTGACATTAATATTATGTCATTTCATACACACACAAACACAGATATAACAATTAATCCAAAAGAACTTACTCTCTAATTTGTTCAAGACATACGCAATTAAGCAAGATAAACCGGTATATCTTGTTGATAAACATAGTGTCTACCCTCTTATACTCGGCTTTACCATATGGCCCGTCTTGAATTCTTCGTGGTCGGTTAAGCCTTGTCTCAATGTTCTCGTCCAGATAGCGGGAACAAAATGTGGTTGCTTCATCAAGAAGATAACCTTGCATGATAGAACCCTCTGGTCGATTTTTATTGCGTATATACTTCTTAAGAGTGTAGAGGCACCTAATGAAAATATGTTGAATAAATAAATACGGGCATACAGGACAACAATAAATTTATAAATTGCGTGAAACGAAAAATTACACGTACCTTTCGACGGGATACATCCATCGATATTGTACCAGTCCGGCTAACTTCGCCTCAGTTGCAAGATGAACCGTCAAGTGTATTATGATATCGAAGAATGACGGTGGGAAAATACGCTCAAACTTGCAAAGTATCAATGCAATAGAATTTTCAAGTTTATCCAGCGTCACAACCTCCAGTGTTTTAGCACACAACTCCCTGAAAAAACAACATAGGTCGTTGATTACTAGACCAACCGAGTCGGGGAAAGAAGTCCTGAGGGCTAATGGAAGAAGGTGCTCCACGATAACATGGTGATCATGACTTTTCAGCCCATCGATCTTGCCCTTCCCAATTTTTATTTTCTTGCTGAATGATCCTGAGAAACCTGTGGGGACATTCAAATCATGCAACACCTGCAGGAATCTTTTCTTCTCCGGTTGTGACATATGATAAGCGGCATTGGGAAGTACAAACTTGCCCGGTTTACCCGCTACCGGTCTAGGGTGAAATTCACTTCTTATTCCCCACTCTTGTAGATCCATCCAAGCATTCATGTTGTCTTTCGATTTCCCGTCTTTACAAAGAAGCAAGTTAAGTATGTGCTCTGATACTCCCTTCTCTATATGCATGACGTCCAGACAATGACGCACTGAATTTGTAGACCAGTACGGAAGCTCGAAGAAAATGCTTAACTTGTTCCAATATGGTGGTTTGACCTGTTTCGTCGGATCCATCCCGAAGGTCACATTATTGTAACCATCCCATTTAGCAGTCACGTCCTCTCCGGACAATGGGGATGGGGGTCCAAGAAGCTCCTGATGACCATCAAAGTGAACCGTGTCTAACCTATAGGGTGGTCTAGAGGCAGGAAACGTCGATGGCCGCAATAACAAACCTTCCTGCAAAAATTCAAGAATTTCGATGTTGTGTGTTCATGGCAATGAGGACATGCTTTGTGACCATGTACGGACCAACCTGATAGCATTCCATACGCAGGAAAGTCATTAATTGTTCACATTAAAGCCGCACGCAGTATGAAGGTTGTATTTGTGTTTGCATCATATGTCTCTACACCATCAACGAACAAAGATTTCAACTCCTCGATTAGAGGTCGGAGATAGACATCGATATTGTTCCCCGGTGAGTTTGGTCAGTCGATAAGAAGAGGCATCATAAAGTATGATTGGTCCATAGCCAACCAAGGCGACAGATTATAAATTATCATTACAACGGGCCATGTGCTGTGACTTCCAGCCATATAGTTGAATGGGCAGAAGCCATCAGTAGCCAGTCCGAGCCGGACATTGCGAGGATCGCTACTGAATATTGCGTGCCTCCTATCGAAATCCTTCCATGCCGGTGAATCTCTTGGATGGCTCATTTTTCCATCTTCACTTGGAGGAGCACGGTGATGCCAAATCATTGCCTCGGCTGTTTTCTTGCACCTGAATAGCCTCTGTAGCCTCTGTGTTATGGGAAAGTATCGTGCTATCTTCACAGGTATATCAGGCTTCTTATTAGAATCTTTCGGCTTATACCTGGCCTCTCCGCATGTTGGACACTCTTTCAAATCTGAATTCTCTTTCCGGTGCAACACGCAATTTTTAGGACATGCTTAAATCTTCTCGCACTTTAGATCCAAATCAGACATCATCTTCTGGGCTCCGTACCAGCTGTCGGGCACGTTATTTCCCTGGGGCATAGAATCTTTCAAGAACGAAAGAAGCATTGCGAATGACTTGTTGCTCCATCCATTTAGGCACTTAATCTGGAAAAGTTGGACGAACCATGAGAGCGTGGAATACTTCGGATTCTCATAAATTGGATTTCTAGCATCATTCATGAAATTTTCATATTTATCCGCACGCGGTCCTTGACCGGAAAGAATGTCATCTTCGGTACGAATAGATTCACCTAGTGCAGCCTCTACCATATCTTCCATTTCTTCTGATGGAAATAAATTACCGTCTTCTCCTTCTGCTGCATTACCGAATTCTTCTTCTTCTCCTGCCACATTATCGTGTTCTCCTTCTTCTTCCGCCGCAGTACTGCATTCTTCTCCTTCCCCGTGATATTTCCAAGTTGTATAAAGTCTAGTAAACCCATATTTTACAATATGAAGCTCTGCCAATTCTACCTTCTGCCAGTACTTATTGCCAAATCTATCGCACGGACAGAGAATCTTCTTTATTATGATCTTATTATGTGCGTGTGCAAATTCAATGAAAGCAGCAACTCCTATGACAAACTTAGGTTGCATACGTTGTTGCCAATCCACATACATCCAGTCCTTAACTTTGACGTACTCATGGGCCATGTTAGACTGTATAACATATAAATTATAGGTTATGGTGACAATATTGAGAAATATAAGAACGAGATAGTTACTGACAAAGGAGAAAATCCGTGTATATGCTTTGTGTGTGCGTTTGTCGTTGAAAGAATAAATTATCGAACGTATGTTAACCGATAGACGAGGACTAAGTGGCTCTTTTAGTTTCATATATGAGTATCGATGAGAATATGAAGGTTTCATATTATCATATATTGGTTTTAACTTGAACATCTCGAATCACTCTCTAATTATGCGTTTGTTGTGTATTCTTGTTGTATGTGTGTGTTCCGGCAGTCGGGGGTAGGCTTCTATCCCATTAAGAATGTATAGAGCGAACACCCATCACTTGTGCTTTCAACCGTTTCGAGTAAATTTCGGCAGCACCTCCCCGCTGTTCTCCGAGTACACTGTAATAGAATAGATAATCATTTCAAAGCTGTGAAACAACGTTGAAATGAACATCTAATCTATCTTTGTACACGGAGAACCAGCGGAAAGGTACCGACGAAATATCTCGAAACGGATGAAAACACAAGTGAATGAAGGCGTTTGCTTTATACATTCTTAACTTGTCCACACGGGACAAATCTATAGGCTACCATACGATTGAATTTTCTCGTCGTGAAGACTATAAGACGGTTGTTAGTATCGAGCTATACTGTCCGATATTTAACAACCTTCGTATAGTTCTAAGTCACGACGAGCATCGCACGTATGTTAACCGATAGACGGGGACTAAGTGGTGCTTTTAGTTTCATATATGAGTATCGATGAGAATATGAAGGTTTCATATTATCATATATTGGTTTTAACTTGAACATCTCAAATCACTCTCTAATTATGCGTTTGTTGTGTATTCTTGTTTTATGTGTGTGTTCCGGATGTCGGGGGTAGGCTTCTATCACATTAAGAATGTATAGAGCGAACACCCATCACTTGTGCATTCAACCGTTTCGAGTAAATTTCAGCAGCACCTCCCCGCTGTTCTCCGAGTACACTGTAATAAAATAGATAATCATTTCAAAGCTGTAAAACAACGTTGAAATGAACATCTAATCTATCTTTATACACGGAGAACCAGCGGAAAGGTACCGACGAAATATCTCGAATCGGATGAAAACATAAGTGAATGAAGGCGTTTGCTTTATACATTCTTAATTTGTCCACACGGGACAAATCTATCGGTTACCATACGATTGAATTTTCTCCTCGCGTAGACTATACGACGGTTGTTAGTATCGAGCTATACCGTCCGATATCTAACAACCTTCGTATAGTTCTATGTCACGACGAGCATCGCACGTATGTTAACCGATAGACGGGGACTAAGTGGCGCTTTTAGTTTCATATATGAGTATCGATGAGAATATGAAGGTTTCATATTATCATCGAGTATCATATATTGGTTTTAACTTGAACATTTAACGTGAATAAGTTTTACTTTTACGTTTCGTTATTAAGTGTACGAAATTTCATGTTTAGGGTAAATTTTTCTTGCCTTTGCGGTAAAGTTGTACGTTTACGTTGTCATCGAGTATCCTATTGCAATGAACTAGTGTATCCTACTAAATAAACTAGTGCACCATAAACCTAAATAACCTAAATTAACCTAATTAACCACAATTAACCATAATTGTTACCCTAACACAAATTATCACTAATTAACCCAAACTTAACCCAAATTAACCTAATTAACCCAAATCAACCAAAACTTAACCAAATTTACCCAAATTAACCAAATTAAGCCTAATCAACACCCTAACCCTTTCAAATTATCACTAATTAACCCAAATTAACCCTACCCTGTAATTAACCAAAATTAACCCTAGCCTCTAACCCTAAACCTGACCCTAACCCTAATTACCATAACCCTAAGCCTAACTAATTAACCCTAACCACAACCCCAACCCCAACCCCAACCCCAACCGAACCCTAACCCCAACCCCAACCCCAACCGAACCCTTACCCTAACCCCTGTTAGTGTATATGCCCTAGAGGCCATTACTGTATCATACTAGTTTGTATATTACTTAATGGAAGCTTGGGATATTCACCTTGTATAAACAATCTTGCTCAATATAGTAGTATGCTACTTGGTTTGTTTCTACTTCAATGTGTACATGTGTTTATTTTGCGATATCACCTATACGCATTAGTGGAGCCCTTAGGATCTTTGCTTGATTACCAGCGTTGTGATGGCAGTCACACTAGTGGGGGCTGGGTAATCTGTAAGCACATCCTTGTACAGGTCCCTAGTCGCAGGACTATCGAGACAGGGCATCGATACTCCGGAGTAGACTAGCGTATGCGCTTCTCATCCCAGTGTGGGAGATGGTCTGTCCCACAGCCATCAGTACGTCGTACTGGAGATAGTATACGGGTGCTCGTTGGGTTACGAGTACACTAGACAGGACTCGTCGGGAACTGACAGGTTGGTATTATACCTATCGTCAGTTATCAGTTCCCAGGTGACATGAGTACAGCTTAGTCCGCTGACTTGACACTGGCACTTCGCCTCGAGTGTGTTCACACTGTACTTTGACTACTACCCTACCACGGCTCAAAGGAGTCGTGCAAACAGGTGGTAGTTGTGTGCAGTCCCGAAGCACTTGGAGGCAGTGCCGGTTAGATAGGATTCGTCTCTCCCGGTTTTGGGGGTTGACATCGCGCTGTGTCTAGGAGAGCCATTACACGAGTAGTCCCTGGCCAGGGCAAGCAAGATATACTGGTAGGCTTCCAGTGTTATCTCAGGGTGTTTTGGGCTTCACTCCGACACGACTTGTACCGCTATTGGGGGACTGACGTTTTACCGCCCCCTAGGCCCGACATGCGATGTATCAGACGAACAGACCGGACTGTACGGAGAATGTCACATTCAGACTCAGTAGGAGTTCAGATGGGGTTCACCTCGTCAGCCTTCTTGTCGGCATCTACCTGGGGACCGTTACGCACAGCTAGTGCCGCTTGCGGTCTGTGGTTAGACCCACTGCCAGCGTAGTGTCGAGTCTTTAGAGTCCCACACAGAGGGTATTCGCCTCTGGGCAAAACAGAGTAGAGGTCGCATGGTATTGCGACAGGGTTCGTTCTCATCCGCGCACTTGTGCACGTTTGGAGTCCGGACGGATATTGCCAGCGGGCTCTGGTTTGAGCCGGATACTGGTATATGTTTTGGGGTTACTTTTATCTCTCAGTATTCATGTTCCTCGGAACAAGAATGCAGGTGTGTATGCACAGTTGTTTGAGGCGGAAGAAGAGGTTTTTCATTAGGGTTTCGGAACGGGTGCGCATGCACATTTGACAGTCGTCTTTTTTCCAAACCCTAATGAATTAGTGAGATATCTATTAATAATAGTAATTAAATGAAATTATGTTATGGTTGGTTTTGTTGACTTGTTGACCATGGTTGACTTGTTGACCATGGTTGAATGTTTGACCATCATCATTATTTTGCAAGGATGCTCCTTGATTCTTGCCAACATTCATTTAATGAAGTATGATAGTGGTCATTCCAAAACAACCATCAACTATTCTCATTTGAATTATTATTACTAATTAGATAATTCTTTTTCTTTTGATATGGTTGTAAAAAGGAAAAAGATAGCTCATTCTATCATAATCATTCTCTCTCCTCACTTCATCTTCTTCTTCCTCAAGCTCAAGGAGAATCCTTCTCATGTGTTGAGAATCCCTCTCCTTGAAAAGAAAACAACCCCTAGACACTCTCTACTCACTCTAGGATCAAAGGTTTAGCAAGCCGAAGTTTCTAGTTCTCTCAAAGTTCGAGAAAGAGCCCGAAGGTTGAACCCTCAGGTGGATCCATCTTCGACGGAAGAAGGCGACGAGGAAAGAACCATCAACCTCTACAAAGTTTGAAGAAGAAGGAGTTCAAGTTTAGGTATAACCATCTTTCCGAGTAGCTAACTCTCTTTAGCTTGTTTGCTAGTTTTAGTTTAGGAAAAGATCCCGACTTTGTTAGTCCATGTTGCCCCATGCGCTAAAAACTTGATTTTTATACCGTTTCCGCCTCCCCGTAAGAACCGGGGGTCGCAATATGGACTTACAGTTGTATCAGAGCCTAACTAAACTTAAACTAGCTTGGTAGCGAAGTGTATGGAAGTTCGAAACCGAAAAATCACAAAACCGGAAAATCCAAAACCCTAAGTTTCTGTTGAAATTTTTTGTGCTCTAAAAGTTAAACTTTTTACTCCTAAAATCGTCTCAGGGTTTTGTGAGAACACCCACGAAAAACGATCACATGATTCATTCAAACCGCCGCCGATCCGCGGCCTCATCTATTCTCTTAGCCGCGGATCCGCCGCCGTTTAGCCGCTTCATGCGATCCTGTTTTGTGCAGTGTTCTTCTGGTAGGGTTTTGGGATTTTTAAAATATGTTATATGTGCCCAGATTTTCCAGAAAAGAAATTTACTTTTGGGGTCCTATAAATCCGTATTTTTTTCGAACTTCGCTACACTTTGGCTATATTGGTTATATCTGTGATGTTTGTATGTATTGAACGTCGGCTAATCACTATAAGTCGATTAGTCGGGGTTATACATCTCTGTGATCTGTGTTTGACATTGGAATGTGTATATGAATGTGTTGGACTGTCGCGGGTGAATAGCCGGGGTGGATGTGAGATGAGCTTTTGTTTTTCTTTCATTCATTTGTAAATGTAAATTGATGTAATAATATTATTTATTTGGCCGCACAACCGGGTCGGGGTTGTAGCCGTCATTGTATAATTCTTTTTACTGTTTTTGCTCCTAGGATAGACCCATGGAGGGGTGCACAAACTACCGGGTACTTGGCGGGTAGTTTGCCGCAGCCGTAGGGGTCTTGGGTGGGGTTTTAGCTATTCACCGCGACCGTGTAATCCGCTTTTCGTTGCAGGCTCGAACGGATTGCGGATTCCTAGTATATCCAATGTATTCATCTGTGATCTGTAATGTCTATCATTGCTTTATATTTAGGCGTTGCTTATGTTTTACAGCCGCGCTAGCCCAGCCCCCGCTCTGTCGTTAGTTAAGTAACCTAACGGGTGATGACGGGACCCCGTGGCGAATGCGAATGGCATAAGCGTACGTCATATTTTGGTTGTTTTCTGCAATGGTAGGATTAAATGATGGGACTCATTAAAAGAACTAATGCAAGAATATCACGCATTAAAAGAACTAATGCAAGATAATAAACCAAGCTAAAGTCGTTGGAACACTTTCGAAAAACCACTCGGTTCTTTTCAAAACTAACTTTTAAATGCGGAGCTTGAGCCACTCCTTCTAAAAGCTATCTCGTTCCATCGATTATATCAAGTTCACTACGTTCACGGTTTCGCCAAAACCATTCGTAGCCCTCCATCATTTCAGTTAAATATACGGTAGTATTCAAGCTATGTATTTTGACCTCACGCCAAGGCATAGTGATTGGTAGCTGCCGGATATTTATCTGTTGCATAGATAGAATGCGTTGGTTTGAGACAGTCGTACTACCATTTTGGCCTACGTCAAGGGTAGGTACGGGTGGGTTCAAATTAACCAGGATAATGATGGGAAGAACTTGACATGTGACTTATGACATTTTGACCTCACGCTAAGGTCATAAGAGCATGGGGCAAAAATCCACATCGGGAGTTTCATAAGTACTGAAACTTGCTAGATTTGCATACCATTTGGAGTGTTATGATTCTGGTAGGATTCCTTCAGTTTCGTCATGCGATGATATTTGGATCCCGATCCTACTGTGAGTATATGCTACTCCTCGGGAAATTTCTCACTAAACGATCAATGCTATAAACCTAGTAGGTGCCTAGAAAGGTGTTAGCGGTGCTACGCCCCCAGGGAAAAGAGGTTCTTAAATTAAGGAACTTCGCGAAAGCGTTGGAAAACCTCCCTCGAAGTACCGACACTGGCCTGGCTGAACGGTTAAGCAAGTATTGTACGGTGGGATTGATCCCGACTGATTCTTCCTTTATGGTTTGAGGAGGGATTCGAGAGACAGTGGGAGCCATCCTGTTTAGACAAATTAAAAACCATTCTAAACTTGCAAGAGCATCGTGCTAAGTGTTTCTTCTCTCCCCCTGCAGCGACCAAATCGAAATGACTGGACTTAAGTTACTTCTAGATAAAAACATACTGACAGGGCCAAACTATAAAGATTGGCTCAGGAATGTAAAATTGGCAATCACTTACGACAAGCTGGGGTATCTTCTTACCACCAAAGCTCCCCCCGTCCCAGGTCCCACCTCCAGCGTCGCGGATAAGGAAATCCGTAAGACTTGGGAGATTGATTGCGCGAAGGCCAGGTGCCTCGTGCTTACCTCTATGGACAACGAACATCAGAGGAGGCATGAGAATATGGACCTCGAGTCCATATTTCTCCATACAAAAGAACTGTATGGAGAGCAGTCTCGTATCGCAAGATACGAAGTGTCGAAGAAGTTATTTTCGACAAAGTTGGCCGTCGGATCATCGGTAGCGGACCACGTGCTTAAGATGATTGGCTACACTGAGGAGCTCGCGGAACTTGGGACCACGTTGGACAGTGAACTCTATACGGATTTAATTCTCCAGTCCCTTCCTTCCACTTACGCCCAGTTCATACTGAATTTCAACTTGCAAGAAAAGGAAGTTGAACTTTCAGAACTCCTCAACATGCTGAGGAGCACAGAGGGCACCCTACAGAAGGGTAGGGAAACACCCGCTTTGTTTGTAGGAGGATCTTCTTCGTCTAGGTCCAAGGCGAAAGCCAAGGGAAAGAGGAAGAAAGCCCCCGCCAAACCAAGGGGCGGTGTTAGTAAAGTGGGAACGAAGGGAAAGGAAAAGGCAACAAAGATAGCGGGGAAGCTTGTGGGTAAAGAGGAATGCTTCTATTGTCACAAGAGTGGACACTGGAAAAAAGATTGCAGGGCTTGGAAAGCCAGGACACAGGAACTGAAGCAGGTTGTGGCTTCAGCTTCAGGTGTGTATGTTATTGAAAACTGTCTTTCTATAAACTCTACTTCCTGGGTATTGGATACCGGATCAGGATCTCATATCTGTAATTCTTTGCAGGCGTTGAGAAACCGTAGGGTTTTGAAGGCAGGTGACATGACCCTCAGAGTTGCGAACGGAGCTAGCATGGATGCTAAAGCCGTGGGGGACTATCACCTGGGAATGTCAGATGGGCATGTTTTGGTTTTGCGTAATTGCTTTTTTGTACCCAACGCAACTTGTAATATCATTTCTGTATCTTTGGTTTCTAAAGAAGGTTATGAATTTGCGTTTGTAAGTAATGTTGTGAACATTCACCTTAATCAAGTTCTGATTGGGTCAGGTACACTGAGCAATGGTATATACGTATTAAACCAACCACAGATTTTCAATATCCAGAATACACACAAAAGAAAGTCTCCAGATATCAATCAGACTTTCTTATGGCATTGTAGACTGGGTCACATCAATGAGAGAAGGTTGACTAAGTTACATACAGAAGGATATTTGGATCCGTTCGAATATCAATCGTATGCCAATTGTCAATCCTGTCTCAAAGGAAAGATGACAAAGACTCCGTTCACTGGACACGGAGTAAGAGCGAGCGAGCTCTTGGGACTCGTACACAGCGACGTGTGCGGTCCAATGTCTACACATGCGCGAAGCGGTTATTCTTACTTCATTACTTTTACGGATGACTTTTCAAGGTACGGTTATGTCTTCTTAATGAAACATAAGTCCGAAGCTTTTGAAAAGTTCCAGGAATATAAGAATGAAGTTGAAAAACAAACCGGCAAAAGTATCAAGATTCTAAGATCGGATCGAGATGGAGAATACTTAAGTGCCGAGTTCCTGAATTACTTAAAAGAGAATGGGATTCTCTCTCAGCTTACTCCTCCATACACTCCGCAACATAACGGTGTATCGGAGAGACGGAACCGGACCCTATTGGATATGGTACGGTCCATGATGAGTAACGCTGAGTTACCGCGATCATTCTGGGGGTATGCGCTAGAAACAGCTGCATACCTTTTGAACCGAGTTCCTACTAAGACAGTGCCTACCACACCATATGAGTTATGGAGTGGGAAGAAACCCTATCTTCAGTACCTGAAGATTTGGGGATGTCCAGCTTATGTCAAAAAGCAGCATACGGACAAGCTCGAGGCACGCTCAGTACTGTGCAAGTTTGTGGGATACCCAAAGAACTCCAGGGGGTATCTTTTCTATTACGCAGAGGAACAAAAAGTCCTTGTTTCTCGTAATGCCCATTTTCTGGAACATCAGTTCTTAGAAAAAGAAGTAAGTGGGAGCGCAATAGAACTGGAAGAAATTCCAGAACCTCAGACTATTACTGAAAGCTTAGTGGAACCAGAAGGTTCGAAAGAACAAGACATTCCTACGCCGCTCCGCAGGAGTAGTAGGCAGTCTCATCCGCCCGAGAGATACTACGGTTTTCTCATAGACGGGGATAGAGAGGATTGCATCATAGATTATGATGAGCCTACTAGCTTCCAGCAGGCCGTTCAGAGCATTGACTCGGTAAAATGGCTGGATGCAATGCGGACCGAAATGGAGTCCATGTACACCAACAAAGTATGGACGTTGGACATTGCTCCAGACGGGGTAAAACCCGTAGGATGCAAGTGGATCTTCAAAAGGAAGATTGGTATAGATGGACAGGTTGAGACCTATAAAGCTAGACTTGTAGCAAAGGGTTTCCGTCAAAGACCTGGCTTGGACTATGACGAAACCTTTTCTCCAGTGGCTATGCTGAAATCCATTCGGATCCTTCTTGCCATTGCTGCCTTCCATGATTATGAGATTTGGCAGATGGACGTAAAAACCGCTTTTCTAAATGGAAATTTAGAGGAGTGTGTCTATATGGATCAGCCAGAGGGTTTCATTCAGAGTGGGAGCAGCGGAAAGGTGTGCAAGTTGCTTAAATCCATCTATGGACTAAAGCAGGCATCGCGGAGTTGGAACATCTGTTTTGATGAGACGGTCAAGAAATTTGGCTTTATCAAAAATCCAGATGAACCATGCATCTATAGTAGATTTGTAGCGAGAACTGTAGTATTCCTCGTTTTATACGTGGATGACATTCTCTTAATAGGAAATGACATTCCTATGCTACAATCTGTCAAGGGGTTCTTGTCACAAAGCTTCTCCATGAAAGACCTGGGTGATGCTTCGTACATCCTGGGGATCCGGATCCATCGTGATAGATCCAAGAGGATATTAGGACTTTCACAGTCCAGGTACATCGACACTATACTGAAAAGATTCAGTATGGAAGATTCCAAGCGCGGTAACCTACCGGCTTGTCACGGGATCACCCTCTCCAAAGAGATGTCTCCCAAGACTGATTTGGAGAGGGATCGCATGTCTATTATACCCTACGCTTCTGCGGTAGGCTCTATAATGTATGCGATGTTATGTACCAGACCGGATGTAGCTTATGCACTGAGTGTGGTAAGCAGGTATCAGTCAAACCCTGGGAAGAAACACTGGATAGCAGTAAAGAACATTCTCAAGTACCTAAGGAGGACTAAGGAGATGTTCTTGGTGTATGGCGGAAAAGACCTCCAGATCGAGGCCTTTGCTGACTCCAGCTTCCAGAGTGACAAGGATGATTCCAAGTCCATGTCGGGTTTTGTCTTTACCCTAAATGGAGGGGCGGTGTGTTGGAAGAGTTCCAAACAGGAAACCGTTGCAGACTCGACGATGGAAGCGGAATACATCGCTGCATCTGATGCCGCAAAAGAAGCTGTCTGGATAAGGAAGTTCTTAAAAGAACTTCAGGTGGTTCCGTCCATTGTTGACCCAATACCTCTGTATTGCGACAACAACGGGGCTATAGCTTTAGCGAAGGAACCCAGGTCCCATCAGAGATCCAGGCACATCTTGAGGCGGTATCACCTGATCAGGGAGATCGTGGATCGCAAGGAGATCGAGGTTCGGAGGGTTGCTTCAGAAGAAAACACTGCAGATCCATTCACCAAGGCCCTACCCCAGACTCAGTTCGAGCGGCTGATCGAGATGATAGGTCTTCGATACGCCAGTACATGGCCTTAGTGCAAGTGGGAGATTGTTAGTGTATATGCCCTAGAGGCCATTACTGTATCATACTAGTTTGTATATTACTTAATGGAAGCTTGGGATATTCACCTTGTATAAACAATCTTGCTCAATATAGTAGTATGCTACTTGGTTTGTTTCTACTTCAATGTGTACATGTGTTTATTTTGCGATATCACCTATACGCATTAGTGGAGCCCTTAGGATCTTTGCTTGATTACCAGCGTTGTGATGGCAGTCACACTAGTGGGGGCTGGGTAATCTGTAAGCACATCCTTATACAGGTCCCTAGTCGCAGGACTATCGAGACAGGGCATCGATACTCCGGAGTAGACTAGCGTATGCGCTTCTCATCCCAGTGTGGGAGATGGTCTGTCCCACAGCCATCAGTACGTCGTACTGGAGATAGTATACGGGTGCTCGTTGGGTTACGAGTACACTGGACAGGACTCGTCGGGAACTGACAGGTTGGTATTATACCTATCGTCAGTTATCAGTTCCCAGGTGACATGAGTACAGCTTAGTCCGCTGACTTGACACTGGCACTTCGCCTCGAGTGTGTTCCCACTGTACTTTGACTACTACCCTACCACGGCTCAAAGGAGTCGTGAAAACAGGTGGTAGTTGGGTGCAGTCCCGAAGCACTTGGAGGCAGTGCCGGTTAGATAGGATTCGTCTCTCCCGGTATTGGGGGTTGACATCGCGCTGTGTCTAGGAGAGCCATTACACGAGTAGTCCCTGGCCAGGGCAAGCGAGATATACTGGTAGGCTTCCAGTGTTATCTCAGGGTGTTTTGGGCTTCACTCCGACACGACTTGTACCGCTATTGGGGGACTGACGTTTTACCGCCCCCTAGGCCCGACATGTGATGTATCAGACGAACAGACCGGACTGTACGGAGAATGTCACATTCAGACTCAGTAGGAGTTCAGATGGGGTTCACCTCGTCAGCCTTCTTGTCGGCATCTACCTGGGGACCGTTACGCACAGCTAGTGCCGCTTGCGGTCTGTGGGTAAACCCACTGCCAGCGTAGTGTCCAGTCTTTAGAGTCCCACACAGAGGGTATTCGCCTCTGGGAAAAACAGAGTAGAGGTCGCATGGTTTTGCGACAGGGTTCGTTCTCATCCGCGCACTTGTGCACGTTTGGAGTCCGGACGGATATTGCCAGCGGGCTCTGGTTTGAGCCGGATACTGGTATATGTTTTGGGGTTACTTTTATCTCTCAGTATTCATGTTCCTCGGAACAAGAATGCAGGTGTGTATGCACAGTTGTTTGAGGCGGAAGAAGAGGTTTTTCATTAGGGTTTCGGAATGGGTGCGCATGCACAGTTGACAGTCGTCTTTTTTCCAAACCCTAATGAATTAGTGAGATATCTATTAATAATAGTAATTAAATGAAATTATGTTATGGTTGGTTTTTTTGACTTGTTGACCATGGTTGACTTGTTGACCATGGTTGAATGTTTGACCATCATCATTATTTTGCAAGGATGCTCCTTGATTCTTGCCAACATTCATTTAATGAAGTATGATAGTGGTCATTCCAAAACAACCATCAACTATTCTCATTTGAATTATTATTACTAATTAGATAATTCTTTTTCTTTTGATATGGTTGCAAAAAGGAAAAAGATAGCTCATTCTATCATAATCATTCTCTCTCCTCACTTCATCTTCTTCTTCCTCAAGCTCAAGGAGAATCCTTCTCATGTGTTGAGAATCCCTCTCCTTGAAAAGAAAACAACCCCTAGACACTCTCTACTCACTCTAGGATCAAAGGTTTAGCAAGCCGAAGTTTCTAGTTCTCTCAAAGTTCGAGAAAGAGCCCGAAGGTTGAACCCTCAGGTGGATCCATCTTCGACGGAAGAAGGCGACGAGGAAAGAACCATCAACCTCTACAAAGTTTGAAGAAGAAGGAGTTCAAGTTTAGGTATAACCATCTTTCCGAGTAGCTAACTCTCTTTAGCTTGTTTGCTAGTTTTAGTTTAGGAAAAGATCCCGACTTTGTTAGTCTATGTTTCCCCATGCGCTAAAAACTTGATTTTTATACCGTTTCCGCCTCCCCGTAAGAACCGGGGGTCGCAATATGGACTTACAACCCCAACCCCAACCCCAACCGAACCCTAACCATAACCCCAACCCCCACCGAACCCTAGCCCTAACCCTAACTGACCCGATGCCTCATCTAACCCTCACCCCTACCCGAACCCTGATACCTGAACCCTACCCCTAACATCATCAAAAGAGGGAAATAAAAGCATTAAATTAGAAGTAAAAATTGGAGATTTACTAACCTGTAGGGCGGTGGAGGAGGCGACGGAGGAGGCCGGTAATCAACGATGCAATCGGCGACGAGTCAAGCGCGGTTGCGACGTGGAAGTCGACGAGTCAAGCGCAGTTGCAGTGGCGGGGGGATGAGGACGCAATCGGCGACGAGGTCGGGATCGAGACGCGGGAACGATCGTCGCGAGGCGCGGAAGAATAAGAGAAGGAAATTTTGGGAACGGTGAGGGATTTTCTGTGCCTTTTTTTTATTATTAACCCGTATACATGCCCCTACGGACTTACCCGTAGGTTCTTTGTTTGCGGCTCCGTAGGGCCAAACAACAAATTACGATTAAATATTTTTAAATTAAAACGTAGAAAACCGTAGGGACAAGAATGGGGACCTACGGATTAATCCGTAGGGGCAATAAAAAGTTTCCCCTATGGATTCTTTTATCCGTAGGGGCAACCCCTATAGGTCTTGAAGTTACGGGAGACGGTTTTGTATAGTTCCGAGGAAGATCGTGGCCGTACATCTTAGGCCCAGACTTGTGAGCAGGATGGAGGTCCGCAGATTTTTGGGCTTAGCAGGTTTTTACCGCCGTTTCGTGCAGGATTGCTAGTGTAGTGCTGCACCGTTGACTGAATTGACCGGAATGGAGGTTTCTTTTCTTTGGACTGAGGCATATGTGCGGAGTTTCGGCTGTTGATGATTCGGTTAACAACTGCATCAGTTCTTTCTTGGCTTTTTGGTTCGGGCAACTTTGTGGTTTAACTGTGATGTTTCGTGAGTGGGGCTCGAGTGTTTACTGAAGTGACACTATGGAGTTATCACTTTTGCTTCCCTACATTTGGAGGAAGTACGAGAAGGTTATCCCACTCATGATATGGAGATGGCCGCGGTGGTTTTGCGTAGAGATTTGGAGAAACTACTTGTTCGGGAGTCGTGTCAGATTTGCACGGACCACCAGAGCTTAATGTACAACTTCTTGCAGCGGATTTAAATTGTTGTTATAGTCCTCTGCAGATTTACAGTTCTTGTGCGATCGTTGAGTACAGCTTAAGTTTGTCTCTACTGAGGGAACAGCTTGCTCATGTCCGCGCCCGACCACTTTTCTTTAATCGCTTTCACGAGACACTGCCGCCGACGCTCGTTCGTCAGAGATACTTGAGCCTATTCGGCTGGGTAATGATTCAGAGTTCTTGATTTGTGACAAGGGTGTGCTAAGTTTAGGGACGTGTTTGTGTACCTGATATTATTGGGTAGAGACGTGAAATCCTAGAGCAGGCACATCGGTCAACTCTCTGTACTCATTCAAGTTCCACCAACATTTAACGTGACTTGTGAGATAGTTACGGGTGGGCAGGGATGTAAAGAGAAGTCTCGAATTTCGTTTCAAGGTGTCTGTCTTGTTGTGTGCTTGGGTTGAGCAACCGAGACCGGCTGGAGAGTTGCAACCTTTAACCGTTCCAAATGGGAATGGGAGCAGGTCTCCACGAATTGCGTTATGGTGTCTACCCCGGTTTAGTTAGGATGTGACTCCATTCGGATGCTTGTCGTCCCGTTATATTCAGTTTGCTCAGTTGTTCTTTGTTAAGTTTGTGCGTACGTATTTATTATTGTTGGCAGTTGGGGATCGTCACTCGCCATTGTTAGGGATTCTCTTTCGATAGCTGTTATCAGGAGACACTCCAATTGGCATCCTTTAGGTTTAGGGGTTAGGTCGTGTCGATCACCAGTCTATTTTTCTGACTCTGCGTTGTAGGATTTTTGGACCCCAGCTAGTCTAGAGACTTCGGAGATGATCCAGTTGTTTTAGGTCAGGATGAGAATTGTCCATTTCGAACAGAGGTCATATGCCGACCGAGATGGTCGCAGATTCGAGTTCGCAGTGGCAGATCATGTATTCCTATGGATTTTTCCGATAAATGACGTGTTGTGTTTTGGGAAGCTTATCCTAGGATTGTAGGTCTTTTTAATATCCTTAAAGCGGGTTAGTTTCGTTGCCCTTAATTTGGCACTTTCGCCAAGATTATTGAGTATTCACCCCATATTTTTTTTGTGTCGATACTTTGCAATTACCTTCATGACCTTTCTCACATGACTCAGCACCAGACCATTTAGCTCGAGCGCGATCTTTCGTTCACCGAGCATCCAGTCGTGATATTGGACCGGCAGGTGAAGAAACTTCAATCGAAGGTCTTGCCATCTTGATAAGCTAGTTTAAATTTGAATTAAGTTATTTGGGTTTTTAATTTAGTATGGTTGTTTTTCTTTTTTTTTTAAAAATGGAAATGGTTGAATTTCTTGTGTTGACTTGGAGGGAGAAAGAGAGAGAGATAGGTTGTGGGCAACATGGCTTGAGCCATGCTCATTAATTGAAGAGAGAGAGAGGGGGGTTTGACTTGGGTGCTCTCATTTCTCATTCTCACTCTCACTTCTCTCTCTCACTCTCACACATACACACACACACACCAGAAGCAGCAGCAGCAGCAGCATAAGAACAAACAACAACAGCAGCAGCCTCAAGGAGCAGCAGCATACATCAGCAGCAGCAGCACCCCAGCAACAGCAGCAGCAGCAGCAACACCTCATCTTCTTCTTCCACTCCTTCTCTTGCTTCCTAGGGTCTATTAGGGTATATTCTTAAACTCAATTCCTTGCTTGCTAAGCTTATGTGTAGAATTAGCTTCGGTTAGTGATAAAAGTGAGTTTTTGTGCTAAATATTGTGAATTGTGTGGACTTTTGGTTAAGTGATGGTTAGAATAACTTAGTTAAGTGTTATTAGGGCCACTTAAACCTAGTTAAACCCCAGATTTCACTAAAATACCATAGGGTTTCAGTTAGTGCTAAAATTAACGTTTTTAAGTGAATTCTTAGCTTTCTGTGATCTGCTTTTGACCCGGCTCCTTCAGGGAAAAATTGAGTTAATTGGAGCATGTATACTAGGTCTAGACTACACACACCAAGAACGAACCCCTGACCCCACACCCAGGCCGCCGATTTATTCTTTCTGGCCGCAATTTGCGGCCAGATGAGGGAGTTTTTGGGTTGGGTTTTCATGGGTAGCAGTCTGCTGTATTTTTAGGGCCAATGGTATGTACAATTTTGTAAGTTCTCACCTGTATCAAAATCTGGGACGATATATCGTTTTTCTAGTACGTTTTGTTTGCGCGATACGCGCGATACGTGAGTGGGTTTTATGATCCAGCGTATCGCGGCGTGTCGGGGTAGTTTTAGACGCGTTTACACACGATCTAGCGTATCGGACACACGCGCGCTTAGTTCGCAACGCTAGTTCTCGTTTGATTTCGATATCGCGTTTTGCGAGATATTTGCTTATGTGGATTTTCTATGTGCAAATTCTAAGTTCGCAGGCGGGTACGTCGGACGCAGCAAAGAAAGTGAAGCAGGTTGTCGGCTACGTGTAGCATGAAACCAGGTGAGTAGATTTAACATCTACGGGGAAATCGCCCGTATGGCGTTATGCGTCAGGGCGTGATAGGATATTTAGTCGTAGACGTTCATATGGACTATTGTAGCATACCTTCTTGTTGCATATAAAATTGGTAGTATGTAACACTGCACTGTCACTAACGGTTAAAGCTGCACGAGCACTATTTGTATGATACACTCGCACCGTTAGTGATTGTCATGACACTTGCACTATAAGATTACTACGAATTTCATATCGTTTGATTGCGCGCATGTACATTGTGTATTCACATTAGAGCATACCTTTATTGATATATCACTACTGCGCACATGCAGACTGTATATTCATACCAGTACACACATATATTGATATCTTCATACCTGCGCACATGCACACTTCATATTCATACCAGTGCACACATATATTGATATCTTCATACCTGCGCACATGCACACTGTATATTCATAATCACTACTACAAATAAGGGTTGCCCCTACGGATTTATCGGTAGGGGCAACCCACTGCCCCTACGGATATATACGTAGGGGCGAAAAAAGACCCCGTAGGTGCAAAGGCCGCAGGTGCAAGTTGAGGCCCTGAACTTGCCCCTACGGACAAATTTATGCCCCTACGGATATATCAGTAGGTGCTATAGCCCCTACGGAGTACCCCGTAGGGGTAATAAAATCATATATGTAATTTTTTTTTTGAATATATTGTATATACCTACGGATATACCCGTAGGTCCTTTTTAGACCCCTACGGATAACTCCGTAGGGGATATAAAGTAGCCCCTACGGTTCAATCCGTAGGGGCCACTCCCAACACACTGCACTGAGATCGGGGGGAAAAATATCAGGAAACCTGATATTTTGCCCCTACGGATAAATTCGTAGGGGATAAACAGTGGCCCCTACGGACATATCCGTAGGGGCATCCCCAACACCCTGCACTGATATCAGGTGGGAAAATATCAGGTTTCCTGATAGTTTGCCCCTACGGATAACTCCGTAGGGGCAACATATATACCTACGGCGTAATCCGTAGGTACATATTGTCTGTATTTTTTTTTTAAAAATGGGCTGCTATATTTTTTCCCGCCCTGTGCACATTACTATATACATCAATCAAATCATATATTGCAGTATTCATAATCACATCTCACGCATATATATAATATACAAAAGAAACCCAAAAACTGAATATGATATAAATACAAACCAATATCAATATCGTTTCAAAATGTAGTACAATGTGATATAAATAAATACATGTTTCAAAAAATAAGAACCAAAAAGCTACCCTAGTTCGGTCCAGCTCCACCTCCGAATAACGTTAGAATAACGCGCGCCTGCTCCTCGGTAAATACACTCTCCAATGCTACATATAAGGGAGTCTGAGCGGCATGTGGAGCTGGCGATATGGTCTGCGCAGCCGCCGTCGAGGTAGTCGCTTGCGGAGCCGCGGCTGCGGGAGTCTGAGTGGGCGGTGGAGCTACAGGAGCTGTCTGCGGAACCGCAGCCGATGTAGTAGCTTGCGGAGCCGCAGCCGAAGGAGATGCATGTGGAGGCTCGGCCGATCTACCCTGTCGCGTCTGGACATAACGTGTGTAAGAAGCGTGTAAGAACTGTGTATTATTCGAATTCGTTTCATTATTAAGTTATTTCGAAACCCTGTTTGGATATCTAGTTTGGAAAAGCGTTGTTTATTTTAATTACATATGTATGTATGATTAATCAAACTTAAGTCTAAAACCAAATAAGCTCAAGCTACGTACTAATTATGGATATGTTGATATGTATATAATATGAAATGATATTTTACTATAAAGTAGTATACATACCAGCATCTCCTTCAACTCCTGAACGGTGGCCCTCAAGCTATCCAGTTCCTGATGGACATGCCGGTCACTGGAGACGGAGGAAGTAACCGCCGGGGTGGAGTCCAACCTCATATGGGCCCTGCTAGGGCCCAATCCCCGGCCTCTCTCCCAACCTCCGTGGTGCCCTCCGTGTGCGGCGTCCAGAACTGGGGTCAGCAGCCTCGGATCGTTCTGTCCGGTAAAATCGATCCCCGAGGCCTGGGCCTGCTCAACCACCCGCTCCTACACCCACATTAAGCAGTAAAGTATAAGTATAAAATTTAAACTTGAACCTTCCAAAACTAAAATTTCAAATTTGGGTAGAAAAAATATTAACACTTACGCAAGTACTCCTGGGTAGCGACGTCGGGACATCGAAGCTCGCCCGTGGCGGGATCTGTCGAGGTGCCGTGGACGGCAAGATATGCGGACAGCACGCTCGGTGTACCACCTGACGCCACGGTCCGAGATGTCTGCAATATTAGAAAGTAACTCTTAATATTAGAAATATTAGAGAATAACTCTTAATATTGCAGAATATTAGAGAATAACTCTTAATTTACCGATAACTCCATGGCTCGAGTAATGTTCCTCGAGCCACCTGTGTAAGTGGGGCGACCCCTCTTCGCCGACTTTCTGTTTTCCATATTCTGAGCGGCCTGTTTCTGCACAACGCATTAACATTTAGTTTTCTAATTAAGAAACACAAAGAAATAAATTATATCATAAATAATGAATTAAATTTAAAATACATACTTGTTTGCGTTCGGAGTCGAAATAAGCGCACAATAGAGGCCATGTCTCTACGTCGACTCTCGCAAACGCCGGAGTAGATAGGAGGGCCGCTCTCTCTGCCTCGGGGGTCGCTATCCACAGGGAGTAGCAGTCGGCCTTCAGCTCATTCCTGTTGTATCGGACCTTGGCCTGCATGTTCTTCATCAGGCCATTGTACAGAGCATGAAGGTCGAGCACCCTCCCCGAGTGATCAGGGTCGGCTACAGGCTGAAAATCGTAATCCAACTGAAAATACAAAAAAAACATTGTTATTAGATTGCAAGTGTTAATAATAAATATATTGGATAGATCAAATGAAAATATATATTAATACATACCCGAGCCTGATCAAAGAAGAGGGCGAATGAGCGCTGGTGCTGCTCGCCCCACTCAACGTGAAGTGGATAGTTCTTCACGATCCGGCTCTCGTCTCCCAAATACCGGCCGAACCTCTCGGCATGAGGACCGGTATAGCGATAGTCAAGGGTAAAAAATAGGGGGAATGCTGCCTCCCACCTAGCTCTATCAGGCCTCAGCCTATGGGACTGATTCGGGCCTCGAGTCCCCCTCTGGGGATGGAGAGGCCCTGCGTCTGCACGAAATATCAAGACAATCAATAATAAGACAAAGTTGTATTAAGAAATCAAGGTTAAACAAAAATTCAAGTGTGATATATACCTCCGGTGATTAGCGCACGAGCCTGGGCCCGAGCAGCAGCACGAGCGGGACGATAGTTCCTCCGGTGAGGAACAACCGGGGTCCCGGACCCGGACGCATCCCCTCCAACTATAAAATAAACATCGACGCTAAATCTCCATGAAGTTCATATTTATTCTATATAGCATATGTAAAATAAATAAATATTTTAAATTTATTCATACTAACCTGCAGACGATGCGGAGGGTACGGAAGTGGCAGGAGTGGCCCCTGTGGAAGGTGTGGACGCACCACCTATAATTAGACAATTAAAAATAGATTTTATAAGTAATTGCAAAAAGAATATGTAGATCAATAATATAACGTTCTAAATCAATATGCATGAACTATAGGACATATAAACATACCCGCAGGTGCGGTGGTGTCACCACCTACAGCTAGACAATAATAAAAATTGCTAAGTAAGAGCAAAAGGAATGTGTATATTTATAATATAGCATTCTAAATCAATATACATACACTATATGATATATAAACATACCTGGAGGAGCGGGGGTGGCCTCTGTCCCAGATGTGGACGTATCACCAACAACTAGACAATCAAACATTGACAATATAAGTAATTTTGACATAAACAGGCATGAATATCTGTAATATTAAATTGAAAATGGATATGCGTGCAGTATACCTGGATGTGTGGCAAAATCCACACGGAAGGAGGCATCCGAAGGGGTCTCCGATCTGGGTGCAAGACCGGCCCTCTGAAGCTCCCTACGGAGCTCTCCGGGCGGCAGAACCGCTCTGCCTCTGCCTCTGCCTCTGCCGCGGCTGGAGCTCCTGCCGCCCCTCGCTGCTCCCGACATCGTCATCAAATCTAGATAAACGGTTCGTGGACGCATTAGACAATCATTAAAAGTATTGACTATATATGATCTAGAGCGTAAAATGTGAAGTAATAATATAACATTACTGATAACCTTTTTCGTTTCGTGGGCGCATCATACATATCTACTTGGATTTCATCGTCGATGTCATTTCTAACCCACGTAACTTCATGATCGGTCGAAGACAACCCGTCCTTCGAAACAGACGGTCGGAGCACTTTAAGCCTTCTCTCTTCTTCGTCCTCATCGCTGTCCTCGTATTCTGGGACATCGTAGACATCTCTAGGTTTCCATCGGCATACAACACTCCACCCCGGATGCTTCAAACACTGTGAGTAGTATACTTGGAACGCTTGGTTCGGAAAGATAAACGGATCGTCCTGACCGTAAAATCGAAGTGTGTTCACACTGGTCAATCCATATTCATCTTTCCAAGTCCCAAGACTGCTTCTCCACCTGTCTGTATCGGTTCGCGGATCGTACCAAGTACAGTGGAATATATAAAAGGGTTCTGATCGTCCGGGATAGTGGATGCCGAGTATACAATTTAAGTACCCATAGTAAATCACACCGTCCGATCCTACCGTCGCAATCCCACTATTCTGAGTGATTCTAGATGTTTCTATGTCCTTAACTTCGAATTTGTATCCAAGGACACCAAATCCTTTGTAATGTGCAACCTCCATACTAGGAAATTGAGCTAAACATCTTGAATCACTCTCAAATGATGCAGACAAGTTCGGATCGTGGATCTAACAAAACAAATTTTACGATAAATACATAACGATACAAGTTTAGATTAAAACTGATAGCAATAAAATGTAATTCGAATAACTTACATGCTCTGTGACCCAATCACAAAAATTATCCTGATGGTATTTTTCCAAACGCTCTTCGTTCCAATCAGGATGCCCCTCACGTACCTCGTTAAAATGAGTTCTGTTTTCGAAAAATAATTGTGACATTAATATTATGTCATTTCATACACACACAAACACAGATATAACAATTAATCCAAAAGAACTTACTCTCTAATTTGTTCAAGACATACGCAATTAAGCAAGATAAACCGGTATATCTTGTTGATAAACATAGTGTCTACCCTCTTATACTCGGCTTTACCATATGGCCCGTCTTGAATTCTTCGTGGTCGGTTAAGCCTTGTCTCAATGTTCTCGTCCAGATAGCGGGAACAAAATGTGGTTGCTTCATCAAGAAGATAACCTTGCATGATAGAACCCTCTGGTCGATTTTTATTGCGTATATACTTCTTAAGAGTGTAAAGGTACCTAATGAGAATATGTTGAATAAATAAACACGGGCATACATGACAAAAATAAATTTATAAATTGTGCGAAACGAAAAATTTAACGTACCTCTCGACGGGATACATCCATCGATATTGTACCGGTCCGGCTAATTTCGCCTCAGTTGCAAGATGAACCGTCAAGTGTATTATGATATCGAAGAATGACGGTGGGAAAATACGCTCAAACTTGCAAAGTATCAACGCAATAGAATTTTCTAGTTTATCCAGCGTCGCAACCTCCAGCGTTTTAGCACACAACTCCCTGAAAAAACAACATAGGTCGTTGATTACTAGACCAACCGAGTCGGGGAGAGAAGTCCTGAGGGCTAATGGAAGAAGGTGCTCCACGATAACATGGTGGTCATGACTTTTCAGCCCATCGATCTTGCCCTTCACAATTTTTATTTTCTTGCTGAATGATCCTGAGAAACCTGTGGGGACTTTCAAATCATGCAACACCTGCAGGAATCTTTTCTTCTCCGGGTGTGACATGATAAGCGGCATTGGGAAGTACAAACTTGCCCGGTTTACCCGGTACCGGTTTAGGGTGCAGTACACTTCTTATTCCCCACTCTTGTAGATCCATCCGGGCATTCATGTTGTCTTTCGATTTCCCGTCTTTACACAGAAGCAAGTTAAGTATGTGCTCTGATACTCCCTTCTCTATATGCATGACGTCCAGACAATGACGGACTGAATTTGTAGACCAGTACGGAAGCTCGAAGAAAATGCTTAACTTGTTCCAATATTGTGGTTTGACCTGTCTCGTCGGATCCATCCCGAAGGTCACGTTATTGTAACCATCCCATTTAGCAGTCACGTCCTCTCCGGACAATGGGGATGGAGGCCCAAGAAGCTCCTGATGACCATCAAAGTGAACCGTGTCTAACCTATAGGGGTGGTCTGGAGGCAGAAAACGTCGATGGCCGCAATAACAAACATTCCTGCTAAAATTCAAAAATTTTGATGTTGTGTGTTCATGGCAATGAGGACATGCTTTGTGACCATGTACGGACCAACCTGAAAGCATTCCATACGCAGGAAAGTCATTAATTGTCCACATTAAAGCCGCACGCAGTATGAAGGTTGTATTTGTGTTTGAATCATATGTCTCTACACCATCAATGAACAAAGTTTTCAGCTCCTCAATCAGAGGTCGGAGATAGACGTCGATATTGTTCCCCGGTGAGTTTGGTCCGTCGATAAGAAGAGGCATCATAAAGTATGATTGGTCCATAGCCAACCAAGGCGACAGATTATAAATTATCATTACAACGGGCCATGTACTGTGACTTCCAGCCATATAGTTGAATGGGCAGAAGCCATCGGCAGCCAGTCCGAGCCGGACATTGCGAGGATCGCTACTGAATATTGCGTGCCTCCTATCGAAATCCTTCCATGCCGGTGAATCTCTTGGATGGCTCATTTTTCCATTTTCGCTTGGAGGAGCACGGTGATGCCAAATCATTGCCTCGGCTGTTTTCTTGCACCTGAATAGCCTCTGTAGCCTCTGTGTTATGGGAAAATATCGTGCTATCTTCACAGGTATATCAGGCTTCTTATCAGAATCTTTCGGCTTATACCTGGCCTCTCCGCATGTTGGACACTCTTTCAAATCTGAATTCTCTTTCCGGTACAACACGCAATTTTAGGACATGCTTGAATCTTCTCGCAATTTAGACCCAAATCAGACATCATTTTCTGGGCTTCGTACCAGCTTTCGGGCACATTATTTCCCGGAGGCATAGAATCTTTCAAGAACGAAAGAAGCATTGTGAATGACTTGTTGCTCCATCCATTTAGGCACTTAATTTGGAAAAGTTGGACGAACCATGAGAGGGTGGAATACTTCGCATTCTCATAAATTGGTTTCCTTGCATCATTCATGAAATTTTCATATTTATCCGCACGCGGTCCTTGACCGGAAGGAATGTCATCTTCGGTACGAATAGATTCACCTAGGGCAGCCTCTACCATATCCTCCATTTCTTCTGATGGAAATAAATTTCCGTATCCTGCCGTATTACCGAATTCTTCTTCTTCTCCTGCCGCATTATCGTGTTCTCCTTCTTCTACCGCAGTACTGCATTCTTCTCCTTCCCCGTGATATTTCCAAATTGAATAAAGTCTAGTAAACCCATGTTTTACAATATGAAGCTCTGCCAATTCTACCTTCTGCCAGTACTTATTGCCTCATCTATCGCACGGACAGAGAATCTTCTCTATTATGATCTTATTATGTGCTCGTGCAAATTCAAGGAAAGCAGCAACTCCTGCGACAAACTTAGGTTGCATACGTTGTTTCCAATCCACATACATCCAGTCCTTAACTCTGACGTACTCATGGGCCATGTTAGACTGAATAACATATAAATTGTAGGTTATGCTGACTATATTGAGAAATATAAGAACGGGATAGTTACTGACAAAGGAGAAAATTCATGTATATGCTTTGTGTGTGCGTTTGTCGTTGAAAAGAATAAATTATCGCACGTTATGTTGACCGATAGACGGGGACTAAGTGGCGCTTTTAGTTTCATATATGGGTATCGATGGGAATATGAAGGTTTCATATTATCATATATTGGTTTTAACCCGAACATCTCGAGTCGCTCTCTGATTATGCGTTTGTATGTATGTGTTCCGGCTGTCGGGGGTAGGCTTCTATCCCATTAAGAATGTATAGAGCGAACGCCCATCACTTGTGCTTTCAACCGTTTCGAGTAAATTTCGGCAGCACCTCCCCGCTGTTATCCGAGTACACTGTAATAGAATAGATAATCATTTCAAAGCTGTGAAACAACGTTGAAATGAACATCTAATCTATCTTTGTACACGGAGAACCAGCGGAAAGGTACCGACGAAATATCTCGAAACGGATGAAAACACAAGTGAATGAAGGCGTTTGCTTTATACATTCTTAACTTGTCCACACGGGACAAATCTATGGGTTACCATACGATTGAATTTTCTCGTCGCGTAGACTATACGACGGTTGTTAGTATCGAGCTATACTGTCCGATATTTAACAACCTTCGTATAGTTCTAGGTCACGAAGAGCATCGCACGTATGTTAACCGATAGACGGGGACTAAGTGGCGCTTTTAGTTTCATATACGGGTATCGATGGGAATATGAAGGTTTCATATCATCATCGAGTATCATATATTGGTTTTAACCCGAACATCTCGAGTCGCTCTCTGATTATGCGTTTGTATGTATGTGTTCCGGCTGTCGGGGGTAGGCTTCTATCCCATTAAGAATGTATAGAGCGAACGCCCATCACTTGTGCTTTCAACCGTTTCGAGTAAATTTCGGCAGCACCTCCCCGCTGTTCTCCGAGTACACTGTAATAGAATAGATAATCATTTCAAAGCTGTGAAACAACGTTGAAATGAACATCTAATCTATCTTTGTACACGGAGAACCAGCGGAAAGGTACCGACGAAATATCTCGAAACGGATGAAAACACAAGTGAATGTAGGCGTTTGCTTTATACATTCTTAACTTGTCCACACGGGACAAATCTATGGGTTACCATACGATTGAATTTTCTCGTCGCGTAGACTATGCGACGGTTGTTAGTATCGAGCTATACTGTCCGATATTTAACAACCTTCGTATAGTTCTAGGTCACGACGAGCATCGCACGTATGTTAACCGATAGACGGGGACTAAGTGGCGCTTTTAGTTTCATATACGGGTATCGATGGGAATATGAAGGTTTCATATCATCATCGAGTATCATATATTGGTTTTAACCCGAACATCTCGAGTCGCTCTCTAATTATGCGTTTGTATGT
The DNA here is from genome assembly GCA_030015575.1 of Agapanthus africanus. Taxonomy (NCBI): domain Eukaryota; kingdom Viridiplantae; phylum Streptophyta; class Magnoliopsida; order Asparagales; family Amaryllidaceae; genus Agapanthus; species Agapanthus africanus. The sequence continues at coordinate 266,684,776 of CM057340.1, forward strand.
ATGTGTTCCGGCTGTCGGGGGTAGGCTTCTATCCCATTAAGAAAAAATGGAGTGTATTTCGCTGTGAGAGACTCTTCAAAGAAATGGAGGAAGAAGCTCTAAAGAAAAAAGAGAGAAAAATAAGAATATAAAGTTGAAACTAAACTTGAGCTATCCGCTGAAATCATAAAGCATAGGAAAGTTGATTGAGTCTTGATCTATTGCTCTTTCTTTGCATTATCTCGTATGTCCATTTATAGATTTTAATGCCACATGAGATGTATAATCAGTCAGCTCCCTATGGTTGTATTAATGTCAGCTCTTACACAATATGGGTATCTGCCTTACCATTAAGACAACTATGGAATATGTTAATTTAAAATGTAAGGCTAGCTATCTATGTATTCTGAGGGACTGCTTGCATAGAACTTAGCTTGATCCTCTCAATTATTACACATAAATATGCTGACATGCCTCTCATAACCCTAACCCCAGCCCCACAGTAACCCTAACCCTAGCCCCAACCCTAACCCCAGCCCACCGTAACCCTACCCCAGCCCCACAGTAACCCTAACCCCAGCCCCACCGTAACCCTAACCCCAGCCCCACCCCAGCAGCAGCCGAACCCCAACCCTAACCCTACCCCGACCCCGACCCCGACCGCCACCGCGCCCCTGCCCAAGCCCAACTCTCGCGCGCGCAACCCAGACCCAGGCATGAATAATCCAAAAATGCTTTAATTTACCTCGAGATTTATACCTGAACGGGTGCGCTGGTGGGCTGGAGCGACGACGGTGGCGAATTGGCGAAGAAACCGGCGGTGGCGACGACGGTGGCGACAAAACCGGCGGTGGCGACGACGGTGGCGACGAAATCGGCGGTGGCGACGACGGTGGCGCCTCTGCCCAACGACGGTGGCGACGCGACGGTGGCGATTTGGGGTTTTTCGCGCGCGTTTGAGGGAGAGAGAGAAAATGAGCGTAGGCTTTTCGATCTGGCTTTATTTTAAAACGATATTTACTTGCCCCTACGGATATATCCGTAGGTCCTTTGTTTGCGGCACCGTAGGGGCAAACACCAAATTAAGAATTAATATTTTTATTCTTGAACGTCAGTGCCCGTAGGGGCAACCTTTTAGCCCTACGGATTAATCCGTAGTTCCAAGTTAAATATGCCCCTACGGATAATTCAATCCGTAGGGGCAACCCACTATTTTACTAGTGAATATTGCACACATATATTGATATCTTCATACCTGCGCACATGCATACTGTATATTCATACCAGTGCACACATATATTGATATTTTCATACCTGCGCACATGCATACTGTATATTCATACCAGTGCACACATATATTGATATCTTCATACCTTCGCACATGCACTCTGTATATTCATACCAGTGCATACATATATTGATATCTTCATACTTGCGCACCTGCACACTGTATTTCCAAAGTAGTGCTACCCTCATATTCGTGTATATATCCATTTGCTCATCCATACCTATATACATACATGGGTGATATTGACATGATTTAAAAACTAAGAGACCGCATGAGATATTTTCAAAACTGGATCTTTTTAAAAGAGCGGTTTTCCCTTTTTACTCTTAATGTCATACGACACATTGCATGGATTTACGCATTTACTTTGGATTTATGTGATTTCTGGATTTGGGAACCGGGGTATTATTTTAAGAAAATACGCACTGTTTTAAAAACCTGGTTTCCCTTGATATGATATTTCAGTGCGTCCACCATGCATTTTCTGTGTTCTGAGACGTGTGACATGTGAACCCGAATCGAGGAGCTGGACGAGGCCGATTGCGGGTACATGGTGGACCCGGTATGGTACCCCGGGGCGAGAACGGATCGCTGTGCAGTAGAAGGTGAGCCTGGCAGAGGGACTACTACCTACCGGTGATTGGTTAGATCTGGCGGTTAACCGACGGATACTGACCAGAGTTGAGAGATGGATACGGGACGACACGTACTGCCGGGGATGAGGGCCGATTCCGCAGACGGAGCCCGATACTTGAGGATTTGCGTGTTGATGCTTGACACGATGATTTTGTGATATTTTCGAGTGCCGATGCTAGGCATTCACGATTCCATGAGTTGTACGGGATTTGAGTGCCGATCAAAGTGACGGCGCCTGAGTTTTACTAGGATTTGGGTGCATTGATAAACACCCGTTATTCTTCCACGTTGACATTCCGTGTAGATTATATTTATTCCCATGCTCAGCATTCATTATTTTGCATCTCATCCTCTAGCTATAGTACCTAATAGAGTACTTTTGCATGATTATTGCATACCCTGCTCACCTTATATAGATGTTATTAGATTGCATTTGCTCTGCACGATTATTGCATATATAGCTCATCATATATAGATGTTATTAGATTGCAATTGCTATGCACGATTATTGCATACCCTGCTTATCATATAGCTCATCATATAGATGTTATCCGTTGGCATAGGTTAGAGTATCGCAACACGTGCATACTCACGATTACCTTTATATGTTATCTACTATTCACGAGTTGGAAACTTACCCCCGTTGTGCCCCAGTGTTTGCAGGTTGCCCCTCAGCTTAGTCGCGGCAGGCTGCTTTCTTGCATCTTTTGATACAGATACCACTGCAGTTGGTGTGTTAGCCCTTTTGCTGATAGGTGGGTTTTTGCGGTATCTGTTTATTTTCCAGTTGTATCTTGTACTCTCCATCTACTTTAGTGTATTGACTTAGAGACCAGTTCTGAGGATGATTTATATTATTCTATACTCTGGTGTCGAGCTCGTTGTGAGCCGACTTTATTTATGCAGCTTTATCTTTCATGATATTTGTTTTCACTTAAACTGCTCATCTCTTCGCTACGGCGTCGTATATTTTTTTATCGTGGTGATTGTTTCCGCCGTTGGGCGTGATTCTCCCGTTTGGGATGCTTTATTCATTCTATATGTCACTTTTACTTGTATCTTGTCTTGTACCCGATTTCGGGGCTAGTTTTTACAAAGGAAATGCTGCCAAAATTTTTAAGATAATAACTTGAACTTTAAAGAATTTTATTAAATTACTTAAGGTCTTCTAAACGTTTTAACAAATGTTTCTATTAAATGTTTTAAACACTCAATACTTTTAATGGTTTTGATTTCTGGGTTTCGGCTTACTTAGTCGCGTTACGCCTGTAGACGTTACGTGGTTAAGTGCCGATCACGAGCCAAACATTGGGTCGTGACAGACGAGGATAGATCAACGGAATAAATAGAAGGAAGATCTCAAGATATAAATCATAAGATAACTTAGGCGGAGTATCAAATCGTAAATATGCCGTGGCACGTATGTACAGTACGCCGCTCTACTTAGTACCTACTCCATCAACCAGGGTCATCCTATATAAGGAAAGTTCGGGTATAAGACCCCTAAAGTCAAGTCTAAGTCCTATAAAGTAAAGTCTAGGTAACAAAATGTATGTCCAGACTCCATATAGTCAAACCTATACTCGAACAAAAGTTAAACCAAACGCTGTGATACCAACTTTGTCACGACCCAAAAGTGGCATGTGACCGGCACTTAAATCACGTGACATCTAAAGACGTCGACGCGGTCCAAGTAAGCCGAAACCCGGAATCTAAGTCCTTTTTGAACTTTTTGGTGGTGAGGTTTAAAATAGTCATACGATGAAATCAGTTTAAGATAACATTTAAATTTAACTAAGTATGTTTGAAAAGAATCCATGACATTCTGAAATTTGACATCACCTCCTTTGCATTTTTGTATAACCCGATACCACATAATAATAAAATAGCATCCCAACAGGAGCTAGCCTCCACGTCCAAACGACGGAGCAACCACCAATCTATACCAGAAGTCGACTACAAAGAGTGCGACATCACCACACACAACTCTAAGTCTAGCTTCTAAGTCCACAATATACCATTTCTAAGTTGATGGAGTTTTCACTAGATACAAGAATATATGAATAATCAAGTGTAAGTACGATACAATAGTAACCCACTTACTAATCAATCACTGAAAAGAATGTGTGCCCAAGCCGCTGATAATCCAAGCGGTAAAACCTGCAAGAAACTGTGGCACAACGGGGATGAGCTGCTGTTAGTTATATATATATGCCATAGAGGCCATTGTTGTACATATGATGTATATTATAGTGGATGCTTGGATATATATAGAGAGGACTTTCTTGCTCGACATGATAGTATGCTATTTGGTTTCACTTTGTCTTAACATGATGACTTGTTTTAGTTTACTGTCTTGCTCTCACATGTTGATAAAGCCCTTAGGATATGTACTCGACTACTGGGGCTATGATGAGATCACACTAGTGGGGCCAGGGTAGTCAAAGAGTACATCCTATAATTGTTCCTAGTCGAGGGAGTATCGAGACAGGGCATCGATACTCCAGAGTAGACTAGCGTATACACATCTTGACCCATATGATGGGCGATGGATGATCCCATATCCATTGGTGTTTGACATCAAAGATGGTGTACGGGTGCTGAGTGGAGACTGGGTACACAGAACAGACTCGCCGAGAACTCCTAGATGGTATTATACTTATCTTCAGATAGCAGTTCTCCGGTGACACCGGTACAGGTTAGTCTGTAGACCCGAGATCGTCATAGAGTCTTGTGTGATTCCCACAGTGCTTTGATTTCCACCCCACCACGTCCAAGAGGGCATGCAAAACGGTGGCTTTTGGGTACAGTCCCGAATCACATGGAGGCAAAGAGCGATAGGAGGAGTTTCGTCTCTCCCGGTATAGGGAGTTGATGTTGTGCTGTGTTCGATTGGCTATAACTGGAAGTCCCTGGCCAGGGCTGATATGGAGTGTTGCTGGTAAGAGTTATCAGTAGTTTCTCGACCCATTATGAGCCTTATATCGACACGACTTATCGGTTACTGGGGTCGGACGTATACCACCCCTAGACTTGCAACATATCAGACGAAGAGACCAGACAGTACGAGAGTGTTACTGATTGGATTCACAGGAGAATGTACAGGCTTGCTTGTTGATCTTCTGATCGCTCAATACCTGGGTGGCTGTTACGTTTAGCTGACCGTTTGCAGCTTGTGGGTGTTTGATATGATCATCACCTACTGCCGGCGTATTGACGATTCTTTAGAGTCCTACACAGAGGTTTCCTGGCTCAGGCAAAATGAAGTAGGAGCACATATGTGATATGTGCGGGACCGAGAATTATACGATATGAGATACCATATTCTATTCTCGCGATATGAGATATCGGCCGGGTATATGTGATATAACCGGGTCATCGGATCAAGTGTTGATTCGATGAAATGGTACATGTTATATTAGTCGGTTATATGTAATATAGCCGGGTTATCGGATCAAGTGTTGATTCGATAATTTAATGTATAATTATATATGTGATATATTATGTTACGTTAACTAATATAAGCTCGCTTTATTGATTCATTTTCTCACGGGTTAATACATTGATATATATGCGATATATGTTAATTGTATTATTTTCTATTTTTACAAAATATATTGTATATGTGATATATAATATTGTAACATGTTAGGGTTACAAATTTAACAATGGTTTAGGGTTTAAACTTGGTTAGCGTTTGGATTAGGGTTAGCTTTTGCATGAAGCTTCCATGAAGCTTCATGAAGCTTTGACTTTGGCTTTGGCTTGATATTCTGTGAAGATATTATGTTAACCCAATCCAAACCATTAACTCAAGTTAATTATCTACAAGGGTTAACTCCTTCATGCTTAACCCTTGGTTAGATTTGTAACCACTACAATAATTCATTATTCATCACAAAAGGATTAGCTCATATATTATTCTTCTTCTTCTTCAACCTTGAGCTTTGAGAAAGCTTTCTAGTTTTTCATTTTGTGATGATTAAGAGTGAGAATTTGATAAGAAAAGAGAGCACAAATACTACTCCACCATCCTCATCTAATCTAGCCAATTAGATTAGGGTGTTCACCTTATTAGAGGGTGAGAGAGCTTGAGTTATAGAAACTTCGAGGTAGATCATCGGAGAAAAGGAAGACTACATGCTAGCATGGATCGTTCGAGTTGTGGAGCCTCTCTTGAGTCCGGGAGATCATGGATCGCGGCGAATGGACTTCTACTCGGAGCTTATGAAGTGAAGGAGCGGACTACAAAGGTTGTAATCCCTCACTTTTAGTAGTAAAGATGTTTACTTGCATGTGAAACCCTAATTATCTAGCAAAGATCCCGGCTTTGGGTTGTTCGGCACGTCTAAATTTTTATTCGGGAATGGTTGATGCCATATTAACCCTTGTAAGAGTGCCTAGGAACCCAACAGTGGTATCAGAGCCTAGTTAGAGCATTAGGCGACGTGTATACGAAGTTAAAAGTCTGATCGGACCCCGATACGTCGAAAATGACCCCCTCTCTGGAAATTTTATGAAAATGTGATTTTTTTCTGCATTAAAAATACTCAAAAAAATCAGCAGGAAATTCTAAGAGTTACTGTGCAAAACGACACCAAAACTCCACTAAAGCGCCGCGGAACCGCGGCCGTACCATGCCTTATACGGTGGTTCCGCGGCAGCACTCTAGAGTTAGGGTTAGCTATTTGGCACAGTACATCCGTAGGTATTTGTAGCTGCTTCTAGATATTTTTAATCTGACTCGAGTGTTGAATGTTCTGGGGATTATTTTGTGTTAGTGTATATGCCCTAGAGGCCATTACTGTATCATACTAGTTTGTATATTACTTGATGGAAGCTTGGGATATTCACAGTTGTATATACAATCTTGCTCGAAATGATAGTATGCTACTTGGTTTGTCTCTGCTTTAATATGTGCTTGTGTTTCTTTTAGCATATTGCTGATATACATATTAGTAGAGCCCTTAGGATCTTTTCTTGATTACCAGCGTTGTGATGGCGCTCACACTCGTGGGAGCTGGGTGATCTATAAGCACATCCTTATACAGGTCCCTAGTCGTTGGACTGTCGAGATAGGGCATCGATACTCCGCAGTAGACTAGCGTATGCGCTTCTCATCCCAGCGTGGGAGACGGTCTGTCCCACAGCCGTCAGTACGTCGTACTTGAGATAGTATGCGGGTGCTCGTTAGGTTACGAGTACACTGGACAGGACTCGTCGGGAACTGTTGGTTGGTATTATACCTATCGTCAGTTATCAGTTCCCAGGTGACATGAGTACAGCTTAGTCCGCTGAATTGACACTGTCACTTCGCCTCGAGTGTGTTCCCACTGCACTTTGATTACTACCCTACCACGGCTCAAAGGAGTCGTGCAAACAGGTAGTTTTTGGGTGCAGTCCCGAAGCACTTGGAGGCAGTGACGGTTAAACAGGATTCGTCTCTCCCGGTATTGGGGGTTGACATCCCGCTGTGTCCAGGAGAGCCATTACACGAGTAGTCCCAGGCCAGGGCAAGCGAGATATACTGGTAGGTTTCCAGTGTTATCTCAGGGTGTTCTGGGCTACACTCCGACACGACTTGTACCGCTATTAGGGGACTGACGTTCACTGCCCCCCTAGGCCCGCCATGCGATGTATCAGACGAACAGACCGGACTGTACGGAGATTGTCACATACAGGCTCAGTTGGAGTTCAGATGGGGTTCACCTCGTCAGTCTTCTTATCGACATCTACCTGGGGACCGTTACGTACAGCTAGTGCCGCTTGCGGTCTGTGGTTAAACCAACTGCCATCGTAGTGTCGAGTCTTTAGAGTCCCACACAGAGAGCTATTCGCCTTTAGGCAAAATGAGTAGAGGTCGCATGGTTTTGCGACAGGGTTCGTTCACATTCGCGCACTTCTGCACGTTTGCTGTCCGGACAGTTTATACTAGCGGGCTTTGGTTTAAGCCGGATCCTAGTATATGATTTGAGATTGGTTTTTCTCAGAGTATTCGTGTTCCTCGGATCACGAATGCGGGTGCGTATGCACAGTTGCTTGAGATTGAGGGAGAGGACCTTGTTTAGGGTTAATGGCTATTGTCATTTTATTAACCCTATTGCTTTTGTGTGTATTATAGTTAATTGATAATTAGCTTAATAATTGTGCATGGTTGTTGTTGTTGACCATTTGACTTCATTGACTTGTTGACCTTGTTGACAACTTGACCATAATCATTTCATTTGGAAGATGCTCTTTGATCCTTGCAATTTGCATTAATATTGAAATGATAATGGTCATGTCTTGATTAAACCATGACAATTTTCTAGCTAATTATTGAATTAAAATAATGCACACATATTAGTGAGAATGGCTCACTAATAATTCATTCTCTCATATCATTTCTCTCTCTTGCTCATCCTCTCCCTCAAGCTCTCTCCCTCTCATGTGTTGAGAAACAAAAAGCTTGAGAAAAACCCTCACTTGATCTTCTCTACTCTCTTCTAGGGTTCAAGTCTTAGCATTTCTTGCACTCTAGTTACTCCTAGCTTGGAGTTGAAGCTAAAGGTCGAGGCTTTCGGGTGGATCCTTCTTTGACGGGAGAAGACAAGCAAGGTGACCTCTTTCTACCATTCCAAGGAGCAAGGAGAGAAGGACTTTGAGCTCAAGGTATAACCTTTCCATCACTTAGCTAGTTACTAGTTAGGGTTAGCTTGTTTTTGTTTAGCAAAGATCCTTAAAGCTTGGTCCATGTTGCCTATAGTTGATAAAAATCCAATTTTTATTATGTTTTCCGCCTCCCCGTAAGCACCGGGGTGGGCAACGTGGACTTACAGTGGTATCAGAGACTAACTAAACATAAACTAGCTAAGTAGTAAAGTGTAACGAAGTTTCGAAACCGGAAAATCGAAAAACCAAACTCGCAAAACCCTAAGTTTCTGTTAATTTTTTTTCTGGTCAAAATAAAATTTGTTACACACCAAAAATTATCTCAGGGTTTTGTGTAGAAAACCACCAAAGACGAACCAGAGAGGCGACCAAAGGACCGCGGATCCGCGGCAATAGGAAGCTCTTGCCGCGGAACCGCGGCCGTCTTGTCCCCTCTCTGCTTCGATTTTGGTGCAGTGTGTTTCTGTGTTAGTTTTGGGATTTTTAGGAAATGTTATATGTGCCCAGATTTTCCAGAACTAAAATTTACTTTTGGGGGCCTATAAATCCGTATTTTTTTTCGGAACTTCACTACACTTTAACTATATCGGTTATATCTGTGATGCTTGTATGTATTGAACGTCGGCTAATCGCTATAAGTCGATTAGTCGGGGTTATACATCTCTGTGATCTGTGATTGTTATTGGTTTGTGGATATGAATGGATTGGATTGTCGCGGGTGAATAGCCGGGGTGGATGTGAGATGAGCGTTGCTTTTCTTTCATTCATTTGTAACATGTAAATTGATGTAATAATATTATTTGTATGGCCGCACAACCGGGTCGGGGTTGTGGCCGTCATTGTATAATTTTTTTTACTGTTTTTGCTCCTAGGATAGACTCATGGAGGGGGTGCACAAACTACCGGGTATCTCGAAGTGCCGAGTGGCCTACTCACGGTGGTGAGGGAGGTTGCTTCGCTTCATGTGCTTGGCGGGTAGTTTGCCGCACCCGTAGGGGTCTTGGGTGGGGTATTGGCTATTCACCGCGACCGTGTAATCCTCTTTACGTTGCAGGCTCGAACGCATTGCGGATTCCTAGTATATCCAATGTATTCATCTGTGATCTGTAATGTCTATCATTGCTATATATTTATATATGATAACTATTTAGGCGTTGCTTATGTTTTACAGCCGCGCTAGCCCAGCCCCCGCTCTGTCGTTAGTTAAGTAACCTAACGGGTGATGACGGGGCCCCGTGGCGAATGCGAATGGCATAAGCGTACGTCATATTTTGGTTGTTTTCTGCAATGGTAGGATTAAATGATGGGACGCATTAAAAGAACTAATGCAAGAAAATAAACCAAGTAAAAGTCGATTGGAACACTTTGAAAACCACTCGGTTCTTTTCAAAAATAAGCATTTTAAACGCGGAGCTTGAACCACTCCTTTTAAAAGCTATCTCGTTCCATCGACTATATCAAGTTCACTACGTTCACGGTTTCGCCAAAACCATCCGTAGCCCTCCGTCGTTTCATATAAATATTCAACAGTATTCAAGCTGTGTTTGTTGGCCTTAGTCAAGGCACAGTGTTTGGTAGCTGGTGGGTATTCATATGTTGCATAGAAAGAATGCGTTGGTTTGGGACAGTCGTATTGCTTTGTTGGCCATAGTCAAGGGTATATACGGGTGGGTTCAAATTAACCTGGATAACGACGGGTAGAACTTGACATGTGACTTATGATTTGTTGGCCTTAGTCAAGGTCATAAGAGCATGGGGCAAAAATCTACATCGGGAGTTTCAAAAGTACTGAAACTTGCTAGCGCTGCATACCATTTGGAGTGTGATGATTCTGGTCGGATTCCTTCGGTTTTATCACGTGATGATATTTGGATCCCGATCCTACTGTGAGTATATGCTACTCCTCGGGAAAACTCTCACTTAACGATCAATGCTATAAACCTCGTAGGTGCCTAGAAAGGTGTTAGCGGGGCTACGCCCACAGGGAAAAGAGGTTACTTAATTAAGAAACTTCGCGAAAGCGTTGGAAAACCTCCCTCGAAGTACCGACACTGGCCTGGCTGAACGGTTAAGCAAGTATTGTACGGTGAGATTGATCCTGACTAATCCTTTCTTTACGGTTTGAGAAGGGATTCGAGAGACAGTGGGAGCCATACTGTTTAGATAAATTAAAAACCAATCTAAACTTGCAAGAGCATCATGCTAAGTGTTTTCTTCTTTCTCTCTTAATTGCAGCGACCCAGGGACCACACCTAGGTTACATCTAGATAATAAGATAACTGAATCTGACTGTTATGACTGGCAAAGGTCTGTCCAGATGTCCATTGCCCAGGACAAGCTGGGACACCTCTTAACTGATCCAACCCCTGCCGTCTCAGGTCCAGTTTCCCCTGTCACGGATATTGATATTCGTAGGACATCGAAAGAAGACTGTGCGAAAGCCAAGTGCCTCGTGTTAGCCTCAGTTGATGGTATATACCAGAGGCAGCACGAGAAGATGGACTCAGCTTCTATCTTCCTCCATAACAAAGTTTTATATGGAGAGCAATCTCGTATCGCAAGATATGAGACCTCGAACGAATTGCTTCCAGTGAGGTTGGCTATCGGGTCATCTGTAGGGGGCAACGTCCTTACAGAGACCAGCTCTTTTGAGCTCTCGAACCTGAAGACCACGTTGAAGAACAGGTCAGATGCTGACTCAGTTCAACAGTCTCTGCCTACTACCCTAAAGGAAACTAGGGAAGTAAAAAGAAAGGGAAGGGCAGAAGTTTCAGGAACAGATGTAGTAAAAGAAGGATGTTCCTATTGTTACTGGAATGAACATGGACAGAAGGATTGCAGGGCTTGTAAAGCCAGTAGCCAGAATTCGAAGCATGTTGTGGCTTCGGCTTCGGGTGTGTTTGTGATTGAGAACTGTATGTCAGTTAACCCTACTTCCTGGGTATTGGATACCGGATCAGGATCTCATATCTGTAATTCGTTACAGGCTTTGAGAAACCGTAGGGTTATCAGGAAAGGTGATATGACTCTCAGGGTTGCTAACGGAATGAGCATGTATGCTGAATCCGTAGGGGAATATCATCTAGGACTGACAACTGGGCAGATATTGATTCTGCGTGACTGTTTTTATGTGCCAGGTGCGACTTGTAACATCATATCTGTATCCTTACTTTCTAAGGAAGGATATGATTTTACTTTTGTAAGTGATGTAGTAAACATCCACCTAAATCAAGTGCTGATTGGGTCAGGTACATTGAAATACGGTATATACATTTTGAATCAAGCTCAGGTCTTCAGTGTCCAGAACACACTTAAAAGAAAGTCTCCGGAATTAAATCAGGCTTTCTTATGGCATTGTAGACTGGGTCACATTAATGAGACACGGTTGACAAAATTACATAAAAAAAGATACTTAGATCCGTTCGAGTACCAGTCTTATGCCACTTGTGAATCATGTCTCATGGGAAAGATGACAAAGACTCCGTTCACTGGACACGGAGAAAGAGCGAGCGAGCTCTTGGGACTCATACACAGTGATGTGTGTGGTCCAATGTCTACACATGCGCGAAGTGGTTATTCATACTTCATTACTTTCACAGATGATTTCTCTAGGTATGGGCATGTCTTCTTAATGAAGCACAAATCCGAGGCCTTTGAGAAATTTCAGGAATACAAGAATGAAGTTGAAAAACAAACAGGTAAAAGTATCAAGATACTGAGATCTGATCGAGGTGGCGAATACTTGAGTGCCGAGTTTCTGGGCTTCTTAAAAGAGAATGGAATTCTCTCTCAACTTACTCCCCCATACACACCACAACACAACGGTGTATCGGAAAGGAGGAATCGAACCCTATTGGATATGGTTCGTTCCATGATGAGTAAGGCTGAGTTGCCGCGATCCTTCTGGAGTTGTGCACTAGAAACAGCTACATATCTTTTGAACCAAGTTCCTACTAAGTCAGTGCCTACCACACCATATCAGATGTGGAGTGGGAAGAAACCCAGTCTTAAATACTTTAAGACATGGGGGTGTCCAGCTTTTGTAAAAAAGCAGCATGCGGACAAGCTCGAGGCACGTTCGGTACAGTGTAAGTTTGTGGGATACCCAAAGAACTCCAAGGGGTATCTTTTCTATTACGCAGAGGAACAAAAGGTTTTTGTTTCTCGTCATGCCCGCTTCTTGGAAACTGAGTTTTTGGAAAATCAGATAAGTGGGAGCGCAATAGAACTGGAAGAAATTCCAGAACCACAAGCTATTACTGAAAGCTTGGTAGAACCAGAAGGTTCGAAAGAACAGGACATCCCAGCGCCACTCCGCAGGAGTAGTAGGCTGCCTCATCCGCCCGAGATATACTACGGTTTTCTCATTGACGGGGATAGAAAGGATTGCACTATGGATCATGGTGAGCCTACTAGCTTCCAGCAAGCCATTCAGAGCGGTGACTCAGTAAAATGGCTGGATGCAATGCGGGCCGAGATGGAGTCCATGTACACCAACAAAGTTTGGACTTTGGACTTTGCACCAGAAGGGGTAAAACCCGTAGGCTGCAAATGGATCTTCAGAAAGAAGATTGGTGTAGATGGGCAGGTTGAGACCTATAAAGCTAGACTTGTAGCAAAGGGTTTTCGTCAAAGACCTGGTTTGGACTATAACGAGACCTTTTCTCCAGTGGCTATGCTGAAATCCATTCGGATCCTTCTTGCCATTGCTGCCTTCCACGATTATGAAATCTGGCAGATAGACGTAAAGACGGCTTTCCTAAATGGAAATTTGGAAGAGTGCGTCTATATGAATCAGCCGGAGGGATTCAATCAGAGTAGGAGCAGCGGTAGAGTGTGCAAGTTGCTCAAGTCCATTTATGGACTTAAGCAGGCATCGCGGAGTTGGAACATCTGCTTTGATGATACTGTCAAAGAATTCGACTTTATCAAAAACCCAGATGAACCATGCATTTACAGTAAGATTGTAGGGAGAACTGTGGTATTCCTCGTCTTGTACGTGGATGACATTCTCCTAATAGGAAATGATATTCCTATGCTACAGTCAGTCAAAGGATTCTTGTCGCAGAGGTTCTCCATGAAGGACCTGAGCGATGCCAACTACATTCTGGGGATCCAGATCTATCGTGATAGATCTAAGAGGATGTTGGGACTTTCACAGTCAAGGTACATTGACACCATACTGAAAAGGTTCAGTATGGAAGATTCCAAGCGCGGTAATCTACTGGCTTGTCACGGGATCACCCTCTCCAAAGAGATGTCTCCCAAGACTGATTTGGAAAGGGATCGCATGTCTATTATACCCTACGCTTCTGCGGTAGGCTCTATAATGTATGCGATGTTGTGTACCAGACCAGATGTAGCATACGCATTGAGCGTTGTAAGCCGGTATCAGTCAAACCCAGGGGAGAAACACTGGATAACGGTAAAGAACATTCTCAAGTACCTGAGAAAGACTAAGGAGATGTTCTTGGTGTATGGCGGAAAAGACCTCCAGCTCGAGGCCTTTGCTGACTCCAGCTTCCAGAGTGACAAGGATGACTCCAAGTCCATGTCGGGTTATGTCTTTACCCTCAATGGAGCGGCGGTTTGCTGGAAGAGTTCCAAGCAGGAGACCGTTGCAGACTCAACAATGGAAGCGGAGTACATAGCTGCTTGCGATGCCGCAAAGGAAGCTGTCTGGATGAAGAAGTTCCTCACGGAGCTTCAGGTGGTTCCTACCATTGTTGATCCAATACCGCTGTATTGCGACAACAACGGAGCTATAGCTTTAGCAAAGGAACCCAGGTCCCATCAGAAGTCCAGGCACATTTTGAGGCGGTACCACCTGATCAGGGAGATCATAGATCGCCAGGACATCGAGGTGAAGAGAGTTAATACGGAGAATAACACTGCAGATCCACTCATGAAGGCCCTACCCCAGACTCAGTTCGAGCGGCTGATCGAGATGATAGGTCTTCGATACGCCAGTACATGGCCTTAGTGCAAGTGGGAGATTGTTAGTGTATATGCCCTAGAGGCCATTACTGTATCATACTAGTTTGTATATTACTTGATGGAAGCTTGGGATATTCACAGTTGTATATACAATCTTGCTCGAAATGGTAGTATGCTACTTGGTTTGTCTCTGCTTTAATATGTGCATGTGTTTCTTTTAGCATATTGCTGATATACATATTAGTAGAGCCCTTAGGATCTTTGCTTGATTACCAGCGTTGTGATGGCGCTCACACTCGTGGGAGCTGGGTGATCTATAAGCACATCCTTATACAGGTCCCTAGTCGTTGGACTGTCGAGATAGGGCATCGATACTCCGCAGTAGACTAGCGTATGCGCTTCTCATCCCAGCGTGGGAGACGGTCTGTCCCACAGCCGTCAGTACGTCGTACTTGAGATAGTATGCGGGTGCTCGTTAGGTTACGAGTACACAGGACAGGACTCGTCGGGAACTGTTGGTTGGTATTATACCTATCGCCGGTTATCAGTTCCCAGGTGACATGAGTACAGCTTAGTCCGCTGACTTGACACTGTCACTTCGCCTCGAGTGTGTTCCCACTGCACTTTAATTACTACCCTACCACGGCTCAAAGGAGTCGTGCAAACAGGTAGTTTTTGGGTGCAGTCCCGAAGCACTTGGAGGCAGTGACGGTTAGACAGGATTCGTCTCTCCCGGTATTGGGGGTTGACATCGCGCTGTGTCCAGGAGAGCCATTACACGAGTAGTCCCTGGCCAGGGCAAGCGAGATATACTGGTAGGTTTCCAGTGTTATCTCAGGGTGTTCTGGGCTACACTCCGACACGACTTGTACCGCTATTAGGGGACTGACGTTCACCGCCCCCTAGGCCCGCCATGCGATGTATCAGACGAACAGACCGGACTGTACGGAGATTGTCACATACAGGCTCAGTAGGAGTTCAGATGGGGTTCACCTCGTCAGTCTTCTTATCGACATCTACTTGGGGACCGTTACGTACAGCTAGTGCCGCTTGCGGTCTGTGGTTAAACCCACTGCCAGCGTAGTGTCGAGTCTTTAGAGTCCCACACAGAGAGCTATTCGCCTTTAGGCAAAATGAGTAGAGGTCGCATGGTTTTGCGACAGGGTTCGTTCATATTCGCGCACTTGTGCACGTTTGCTGTCCGGACAGTTTATACTAGCGGGCTTTGGTTTAAGCCGGATCCTAGTATATGATTTGAGATTGGTTTTTCTCAGAGTATTCGTGTTCCTCGGATCACGAATGCGGGTGCGTATGCACAGTTGCTTGAGATTGAGGGAGAGGACCTTGTTTAGGGTTAATGGCTATTGTCATTTTATTAACCCTATTGCTTTTGTGTGTATTATAGTTAATTGATAATTAGCTTAATAATTGTGCATGGTTGTTGTTGTTGACCATTTGACTTCATTGACTTGTTGACCTTGTTGACAACTTGACCATAATCATTTCATTTGGAAGATGCTCTTTGATCCTTGCAATTTGCATTAATATTGAAATGATAATGGTCTTGTCTTGATTAAACCATGACAATTTTCTAGGTAATTATTGAATTAAAATAATGCACACATATTAGTGAGAATGGCTCACTAATAATTCATTCTCTCATATCATTTCTCTCTCTTGCTCATCCTCTCCCTCAAGCTCTCTCCCTCTCATGTGTTGAGAAACAAAAAGCTTGAGAAAAACCCTCACTTGATCTTCTCTACTCTCTTCTAGGGTTCAAGTCTTAGCATTTCTTGCACTCTAGTTACTCCTAGCTTGGAGTTGAAGCTAATGGTCGAGGCTTTCGGGTGGATCCTTCTTTGACGGGAGAAGACAAGCAAGGTAACCTCTTTCTACCATTCCAAGGAGCAAGGAGAGAAGGACTTTGAGCTCAAGGTATAACCTTTCCATCACTTAGCTAGTTACTAGTTAGGGTTAGCTTGTTTTTGTTTAGCAAAGATCCTTAAAGCTTGGTCCATGTTGCCTATAGTTGATAAAAATCCAATTTTTATTATGTTTTCCGCCTCCCCGTAAGCACCGGGGTGGGCAACGTGGACTTACATTTTGTAATCGTAGATTCGATCGGAAAGTTTAATTTCGTTCTTATTTCTGGATAATTTAGAAACTGTTAAAATGTTCGAACGGATATCATTAAGTCATTTTTTCCCGGCACGAAAAACTTTCAAGTGTTGAATTTTTCTTGAGTTTAAATCTTTAGGAAAAATGTGCAAGTAACGCGATGGACCCTCTAGAAGAACACAAACCTTAACTCGATTATGTGACCGTCTGAACTGCCTCTAAACCTTAGGGTTTGGGGCAGTACGGTGTTCCACATGTGAGCCGTTGGCTTGACCCTTCTACGGCTGGACCATTGGTACTGTGACATATTCTGGGATTATTTGAACTCCGCTCAAGTGTTGAGCTATTTAGGAAATCTTGGGTATTTGATTCTTCGATCGGAAAGTTTAATACTGTCTATTTATCTGGAATGTGATACAATATGTGGAATTCATATAGTTACGCATGAAATGCGAAGTATGTGATATTTCGAATTTATGATGTCTAAAGTAATTGTGGATTCCAAATATTGTAGTTTTACACTTTCTTTTCTGTGACCGTAAGCGTAGTATGTGGGATATCGCCGGCTTCGTTGCTATACATCAACGATAATCGCGATACGCATACTTACTTACGTTGATGATATGAGATATTATGTGTTGCTGTGATATGTTATATTGGATCGTCGTCTTCTGAATAGCCGGGTGTTTTATATGAGATGAGGGTTTTTATTTTCATTCATGTAAAATTCATTTCTATGTAATATTCTTTTATTAGGGCACTTCCGGGATAAGGTTGATGTCACCAGTGTATATTATTTACTTTTCCGCATTAGGTAGACCCAAGGAGGGGAGCACAAGTAACCGGGTTCTAGGGTCCAGTGGGAGGCCATTTCGAGGAGTCGAGACCGGGTCTCCTAACCGTAGAATTGGCAGCGTTTCTTGCCGCTCTCATAGGGGTCTAGGGATGTGGGTTTGGCTATTCATCGCGACCGTAGAATCCGTGTTTTATACCGGCTCGTATCAAAAACACGGACATCCTAGTATATCCAATATTTCATATATGTTCTTCTGCCGCAATGTTCTGTGATGAGATCATATTACTGCCTGAGACGAATGCTTATACTATATATAAATGCTGATATATAAATATTACTGCTTTCGTTTCTTCTGTGATGCTTAGGAAGCATAAGCTGATAGGATATATTAATGAGATTAATAAAAAGAAATGAAACCTAAAAGATGTTATAGAATCAAAACTTTATAAAAAGGGTAGCTACAGTTTTTCTTTGCATAGCGGTATATATGATATACCCTGCACCTTATTCGATGAGGAAAGACCCGAGATCCCTTCACCGGGAGTGACCTCTTTAGCGAAATTGGTAGATGCTACAAACTCACGGTTTAGTTTTTGACAGCTTATATAGTTCTTGGTCTGCATAGCAGTATATGCGATATACCCTGCACCTTATTCGATGAGGAAAGAGCCGAGATCCCTTCACCGAGAGTGACCTCTTTAGAGAAACTAGAAAAGCCTCAAAAACACTCCTTTTCAAAATCACTTGTTTCTACAACGATATCAAGTTCATTACGCTCATGGTTTTCTGAAAAACCTGCGTAGCCCTCTGTAATTTCAGATAAATCCTACTTAGTATTCGTGCTGCGTTTGTTGACCTTGTCAAGGCACAGTGTACGGTTGCTAATTAGTGTTTATCTGCTAAAACATGAGATGTGATTGGATTAGGGTATTCATACGGCTTTGTTGACCTTGTCAAGGGTCATGTGGGTGGGTTTAATTCAATCAGGAAATGACGGGTTGAACTTGACTTGCGATTTATGGTTTGTTGACCTTGTCAAGGTCATAGATCGCTATGGGCAAAATATTATCGGGAATTTCAAGTGTTGAAATTTGCAATGAGATTGCATACCTCCTATGAGATAGTTGGATCCCGATACCCACTGCGAGTAAGAGTTACTCCTGGGAGAATTTTACACAAGACAATTAGCCGATCAAGTAGGTGTCTAGAAAAGTGTTAACGGGGTTATGCCTCTGGGAAAACGAGGTTTATTTTAATTAGGTTCGTGCGAAAGCATGAGGAACCTCCCTCAAGTACCGACACTGATCTGGCTGAAAGATTGACAAAATTGTAGGGTGTAATTAATCCCGGCTAATCTTACCTTTTAGGGTTTGAAGGAAGATTTGATAAAAACAGTGGGAGACGTCCTTATTAGATAAGATAATAACCAATCTAATCTTGCAAGAGCATACGCTAAAGTGTTTTCTTCTCTCTCTCTAGGTAGCGACCCTGTCAGGCCTTAATCAAGATAATAATATGGATGTATTGACTGAACCTGCTTATAATACTGAGCAGGTGAACGTTGGTCCCGTTCTTTCTTATAAGTGTTATAAGACTGAGCAGGGAATAGGAGAATATCTGGATTCTCACGCCGCCCAGACGAAGAATAAGCATGTTGATGCATCTTCTTCAGATGTGTTAGTTATCGAGAACTGTTTCTCAGTTCACTCTACGTCCTGGGTATTAGATACCGGATCGGGATCCCATATATGTAATATGTTACATGGGCTACGTAAAGGTAGGGAACTAGGAGAGGGTGAACATTCCGTAAGATTATAGAATGGTGCAAATGTTGCAGCCAAAGCAGTTGGCAAATATCACCTTGTGTTACCAAATGGTAATACATTGGTTCTGAACGAATGCTATTGCATTCCGACCCTGATATGCAATCTTATATCAGTTTCTTTATTGAGTAAAGAAGGATATAATTTTGTAGTACATGATAATGTTATGAACATATTCCTGAATCAAAAGTTGATTGGATCAGGTTCGTTATTTAATGGCATATACGTTCTCAATCAAACTACAGTCCTTAATGTACAAAACACACACAAGAGGAAGAGTTCAGAAATGAACGAATCCTTCTTATGGCATTGTAGACTAGGTCATATCAATGCGACACGACTGGCTAAGTTACATAAGGATGGATATTTGAATCCGTTCGAACTATCATCTTATGATACTTGCCATTCATGTCTCAATGGAAAAATGAACAAAACTTCGTTTAGTGGACACGGAGAAAGAGTTGCGGAACTCTTAGGACTGGTACATAGTGATCTATGTGGTCCAATGTCTACGCATGTCAGGATCGGTTCTTCCTACTTTATTACATTCACCGACGATCTCTTTAGATACGGATATGTGTTCCTGTTGAAACACAAGTCTGAAACTTTTGAGAAATTCAGAGAATATAAGCACAAAGTAGAGAACCAAACGGGTAAAAGTATTAAGATCCTACGATCTGATCGAGAAGGAGAATACTTGAGCAATGAGTTTTTAGACTTTCTAAAAGAGAATGGGATTCTCTCTCAGCTAACACCTCCATATACACCACAGCGCAACGGTGTATCGGAGCGGAGGAATCACACACTATTAGATATGGTGCGCTCTATGATGAGTAATGCTGAGTTACCTATTTCCTTCTAGGGGTATGCACTGGAGACAGCAGCATACCTATTGAATCAAGTTCCGTCTAAATCTGTACCTACCACACCATATGAGATATGGAGTGGGAAGAGACCGTATCTTAAACGAGTTAAGATATGGGGTTGTCCGTCCTATGTCAAAAGGCAAAATCCGGACAAACTCGAGGCACGATCAGTTCTTTGCAAGTTTATAGGATATTCGAAGAATTCTTATGGATATTTTTTCTACCACAGTGAGGAGCAAAAGGTGTTTGTTGTAAGTCCATGTCATGCAGCCCACGAACTTGCGGGGGGACGGAATATATGAAAAACGATTATCAAAGCTTCGTAACACGGACTTGAGCGCATGAATCGTATCTAAACAGTTACTAGAAAACTACGAGAGGTTTAACTACTCGGATTCGAAGTTATACCTCATGTTACTTGTCCTTCGGTTCTTCATCGCTGTCCTCCACTCTTCGTAGGCTCCTTGGAACATCGGCACCTCAACGGCTTCCTAGAGTCAAAGACGATCCACCCGAGAGCTCCTACGCCAAGCTTGATCTCTAACTTGAGATAACTAGGTTGCTCAAAGTGCTAATCTAAGATACCTAGGGGATATAGAGTGAGGTTATGGATGTATAAGTCTAGCTAACCCTTGATCTCAACATATGAGAGGTTAGGGTTAGGGTTTCAAGAATGAGAGAGCTTGAGGAGAGAGAAGGTGATGATAAGAATGAATATGAATAATGAGCTTATTAGAATATAACAACCATAACAATTTATCAAATAAATAATATAAATGATTAAGCATCATGGTTGATGCATTCACCTTGTGTGATTCGTCATACAACTCATTAACTAATTATTGAATCATTTAATACCAAGGATGAATCACATAAATGAGTCATTAAGCAATTAATGCTTATGCCACCTTAACCCCCAAGTCACCATGCTTCTAGAAGCTTCCCGGAAAATTACGAGAACGCCCCTCCAATCCATGGAAACACGGAAAAACTTTAGAATGTATAAATCCAATAACCTGATACTAGAATCTGGCTTAAACCAAAGGCGACTAGTAAAAACTGTCCGAACGTCGTACGTGCGTTTAAACACGTATGCGTCCAAACCCTTGTCGTAAAACCGTACGACCTCTATATCGTTTCGCCTGGAGCATGGAAACTCTCTTTGTTGGACTCTAAAGACTCGACACTACGCTGGCAGTGGGTTTAACCACAGACCGCAAGCGGCACTAGCTGTACGTAACGGTCCCCAGGTAGATGTCGATAAGAAGGACGATGAAGAAAACCATCCGAACTCCTACTGAGCCTGTTGTGACAATCTCCGTACAGCCCGGTCTATTCGTCTAAGACTATCGCATATCGATCCTAGGGGGCGGCAAGCATCAGTCCCCTAATACCGATATAAGTAGTGTTGGAGCGTAGCCTATTACACCCTGAGAAACTACTGGAACCTACCAGTAAATCTCGCTTGCCCTGGCCAGGGACTTTACGTAATGGCTCTCTGACACAGCGCGATATCAACTACCAGTACCGGGAGAGACGAATCCTTTCTAACCGCCACTACCTCCAAGTACTCGGGACAGCACCCAACTGCTACCTGTTTGCACGACTCCTTTGAGCCGTGGTAGGGTAGCAATTTAAGAACAGTGGGACACACTCGAGGCGAAGTAGGAGTGTCAAGTCTGCGGACTATGCTGTACTCATGTCACCTGGGAACTGTTGACTGACGACGTGTATAATACCAACCAATCAGTTCCCCTGCGAGTCCTGTCCGGTGTACCCGTAACCTAACGAGCACCTGTATACTATCTCCAGTATGACGTACTGATGGCTGTAGGACAAACCATCTCCCCAATTGGGATGAGAAGCATACACACTAGTCTACTATGGAGTATCAATGCCCTGTCTCGATAATCCTACGACTAGGGACAAGTATAGGATGTTGCTTATAGACTACCCAGCCCCCACTAGTGTGACTGCCATCACAACGATGGTAATCAAGCAAAGAACCTATGGGCTCTAATAATATGTATAAGTGATACGTTATAAGAAACATATACACATATTAAAGTAGACACAAACCAAGTAGCATACTACCATTTTTAGCAAGACTGTATATACAACTGTGAATATCCCAAGCTTCCATTAAGTAATATACATACACGTATGATACAATAATGGCCCCTAGGGCATATACACTAACAATCTCCCACTTGCACTGGGCCATGAGCTGGCATATCGTAGACCTATCATCTCGAATAGCCTCTCGAACTGCGTCTGAGGAATGGCCTTTGTGAATGGATCAGCAATGTTATTCTCCGTCTCTACTCTTTTCACCTCGATCTCCCGGCGATCTACGATCTCCCTGATCAGGTGATACCGCCTTAGGATGTGTCTGGATTTCTGATGGGACCTGGGTTCCTTCGCTAAAGCTATAGCACCGTTGTTGTCACAATACAGAGGTATTGGATCAACACTGGTAGGAACCACCTGAAGTTCTGTGAGGAATTTCTTCATCCAGACAGCTTCTTTTGAGGCATTGAAAGCAGCTATGTACTCCGCTTCCATTGTTGAGTCAGCAACGATCTCCTGCTTGGAACTCTTCCAACAGATCGCCCCTCCATTGAGGGTAAAGACATAACCCGACATGGATTTGGAGCCATCCTTGTCACTCTGGAAGACGGAGTTGGCAAAGGCCTCCATCTGGAGGTCTTTTCCGCCATACACCAAGAACATCTCCTTAGTCCTCCTTAGGTACTTGAGAATGTTCTTTACTGCTATCCAGTGCTTCTCCCCTGAGTTTGCCTGATACCGGCTTACAACGCTCAATACGTATGCTACATCTTGTCTGGTACAAAACATTGCATACATTATAGAGCCACCGCAGAAGCGTAGGGTATAATGGACATGCGATCCCATTCCAAATCAGTCTTGGGAGACATTTCTTTGGAGAGGGTGATTCCGTGACAAGCCGGTAGGTTACAGCGTTTAGAATTATCCATACTGAATCTCTTCACTATGGTGTCTTTGTACCTGGACTGCGAAAGTCCCAACATCCTCTTTGATCTATCACGTTAGATCCGGATCCCCAGAATGTAAGTGGCATCACCCAGGTCTTTTATGGAGAATTTCTGTGATAAGAATCTTTTGACTGACTGTAACATAGGAATATCATTTCCTATTAGGAGAATGTCAGCCACGTACAAGATGAGGAATACTACAGCTCTCCCTACAATCTTATTGTATATGCATGGTTCATCTGGATTTTTGATAAAGTCAAATCCTTTGACAACATCATCAAAGCAGATGTTCCAGCTCCGCGATGCCTGCTTTAGCCCATAAATGGACTTAAGCAACTTGCATACTTTACCGCTGCTCCCACTCTGAATGAATCCCTCTGGCTGATCCATATAGACGCTCTCTTCTAAATTACCATTTAGAAAGGCCGTCTTTATGTCCATCTTCCAGATTTCATAATCGTGGAAGGCGGCAATAGCAAGAAGGACCCGAATGGATTTAAGCATAGCCACTGGAGAAAAGGTTTCGTCATAGTCCAAACCAGGTCTTTGACGGAAACCCTTTGCAACAAGTCTAGCCTTATAGGTTTCAACATGTCTATCTACAACAATCTTCTTTTTGAAGATCCATTTTCATCCTACGGGTTTTACCCCATCTGGAGCAATGTCGAAAGTCCATACTTTGTTAGTGTACATGGACTCCTTTTCGGTCCGCATTGCATCCAGCCATTTTACTGAGTCACCGCTCTGAATGGCTTGCTGGAAGCTAGTAGGCTCATCATAGTCAATAGTGCAATCCTCTCTATCCCCATCTATGAGAAAACCGTAGTATCTCTCGGGCGGATGAGACTGCCTAGTACTCCTGCGGAGTGGCGTCGGGATGTCCTTTTCTTCTGAAACCTCTGGTTCTACCAAGCTTTCAGTAATATCTTGTAGTTCTGGAATTTCTTCCAGTTCTATTGCGCTCCCACTTATCTGATTTTCTAAAAACTTAGTTTCCAAGAAGCGAGCATTATGAGAAAAAAAATCTTTTGTTCCTCTGCGTAATAGAAATAATATCCTTTGGAGTTCTTTGGATATCCCGCAAACATACACTGTACTGATCGTGCCTCGAGCTTGTCCGCATGCTGCTTCTTTACAAAAGCTGGACATCCCCATATCTTAATATGGTTAAGATAGGGTTTCTTTCCACACCACATCTGATATAGTGAAGTAGGCACAGTCTTAGTTGGAACTCGGTTCAAAAGGTATGCAGCTGATTCTAGTGCATATCCCCAGAATGATCGTGGTAACTCAGCTTTACTTATCATGGAACGAACCATATCCAATAGGGTTCGATTCCTTCTTTCCGATACACCGTTGTGTTGTGGTGTGTATGGAGGAGTAAGCTGAGAGAGAATTCCATTTTCTTTTAAGTAACATAGAAACTCGGCACTTAAGTATTCACCACCTCGATCAGATCTCAGTGTCTTGATACTTTTGCCTGTTTGGTTTTCCACTTCATTCTTGTATTCTTGGAATTTCTCAAAGGCCTCGGATTTATGTTTCATTAAGAAGACATATTCATACCTAAAGAAATCATCCGTAAAAGTAATGAAGTAGGAATAACCACCTCGCGCATGTGTAGACATTGGACCGCACACATCACTGTGTATGAGTCCCAAGAGCTCGCTCGCTCTTACTCCGTGTCTAGTAAACGGAGTCTTTGTCATCTTTCCCATAAGACAAGATTCACAAGTAGCATAAGATTGATATTCGAACGGATTCAAATATCCTTCTCTATGTAATTAGTTAATCGTTTTTTATTGATGTGACCTATTCTACAATGCCATAAGAAAGCCTGATTTATTTCTGGAGACTTTCTTTTCAGTGTGTTCTGGATATTGAAAACCTGAGCTTGAATTAATACGTATATATCGTTATCTAATGTACCTGACCCAATCAGAACTTGATTTTGGTGGATGTTAACTACATCGCTCACGAATGTAAAATCATATCCCTCTCTCGAAATGTCACGTCCCGAAAGTACGGAACGCGACTGGCACTTAGATTACGAGACGTCTAAAGGCGTACCGTAACCTAAGTCAGCCAAAGCCCAGAAAAATCTAAACCAAAATCAAAAGAGAGTGAAGGAAAACCTTTAATGAAGACGATTTTCAAATCAATTAAGTTGCAAAGAATCCCTTTTTAAAATCATCATAAATTTCAGAAAATTTCGGCAGAGTCTCCCCTGTATTTTCTATCCCCCAAAATGGGTACAACAAGATAATAAACCTGTAATCATAAAATGGCATCCCCAAGCGGGAGCTAGCTCTTCGCCCAAGGCGGATCACAACCACATGCAATATAATAGCAATATCAAGAAAAGAGAAACTCAAAATATCAGAAACACAACGCCGGCTCAAGTGAGCTCGACCCAAAAGAAACCACAAATATACAAATCTCTCAGTCTCACCACTAGGTCACATATACAATATAAAGTGGTAGATGGAGAATACTAGATACAATGATAAAGCAAAAGAAATAAAGTGTGCTCGCAACCCACCTACGGGCGATGTCGCGAGTCTGCGCAAAAGGAGCTGATAATAAGATAGCCTGCCGCTACAAGACTGACGGGTCTGACCTGCAAGACACTGTGGCACAACGGGGGTGAGTTGCCAGCTCGTGAGTAAATATAACATCTAATAAGGCAATCGTAAGAATGCACGCAATGCACCACAACATGCATGTCCATATGTGATATAATATCTCTAGTATGCATGCACAGGTATGCAATGTCATTATTAAGTCTTTAAGTGTTTTAAATGCTAAGGGTATTGAATTCTTAACTTTGGAACATGAATATCTGTATAATAGCTAAATACCATCAAGAAATCATCTGAAAACCCGTGTCAAACATCGACACCAAATAGGAATCATATCTGTCTCAATATCGGGCTCCATCAGTCCGGATCGGCCCATATCATAAATCTCACGACAACGGTCGGTATCCTCCGGATATCCGCCGCGCCAGACATCACCGGTAGGTAGTCTTCCCCTGCCAGGCTCATCGTCTACAACTCGATCTTCTTGCCCCGGGGTACCATACCGGGCCCACCATGTACCCGAGACGGTTCATCCACTCCTCGAATCGGGTCTCGAAATCCAACAGAAAACATGAAAACTCATGGTGGACGACACATACATCACGAGAAAACCGCAACTTTGTTTTGAAAATGATAAATATAAGGTTTTGTAAAATTCTTGCGGTTTTCCCCAAAATCCAGAAATCGCAGCAATACTGAAATCCTTAAGAAAATCATAATGTCCACATGTTATATATGATAAATGTCTATGATATCAATGCATACGATGTGAATTTTGGCTAGAAATCTATATAAATATGATGATGATGGGAGGTATACGTATGCTATGCAATTTCATATATCAAGTATGAATGCAAGTGGCGATATTATGATAAACAGGTTCTATAGTGCACGTGGCATGGCATTTACCAAAGGCGTGTGTGTCACATGAATAGTGTGCGTGCAACAGATGCCAATGGTAAGGTGTTCGTGTCCTACGAAATGATATCGCATAAGTATAGATGAATGTCCATGCAATTTAATATACTGTTCGCTATAAGGGTATGCAGTGTACATGAATGGATGAGCTAGCTAACAAAATAAATCTTGCAAAAAGTAAGGTAATCCTAACTAGAGGGGCGCCTTGCGCCATTCAGACGATTCCCCCATAGATGAATACATTTACTCACCTGAAATCCCCGCTAATCCGATCCGACCACCGCCTTGCCTTTATGTGCCGTGTCCGATGTTTCCCCGACCGATCCTATATTTGCACAACACCAAGCATAAGATTACAAAACCTAAAACGATGCAAGTCACAATATACAATTATCGACGCTCTCGAATTAAACATAACATACACTCGGTGCGCGGGAAAACGCACGAAAATCGCTAATCGTTAACTAGAATCGTCATTTCGGGGAAATCGACAAAACTACAACCCGACTAGACGAAACCCCGCGTTCGCGCACTCTAATAGTCCTATACGAAGCTAATTATATCGCTAAAATAACGCAATTTGATCGCATTCTATTTTGCATAAAAATCTAGCAAGCAATTGCATACCGATTCGACGCAAATATCGAAATTTTATCGATCTAGCGAGCGTAACATCGCACAATTAACCATTCTAACTAATTAGATAACCAAACCCTAGCTTAACTCCATCAACCATGCTACAAACCCTAATTTGGAATCAAATCCCTCTCTTGATTTTCATGAGCAAACAAAATAACCTAAATTTCACACTTAAACTACAAAATCTAGCAAGCTTACACTACAATTAAACACTAGATTAAGATTGTACCTCACAAGTGATGATTCCTAGTTTGAACTAGCCTCCAAGACACCTCTTTTCTCCACCTTTTAAACAAATTAGGGTTTGGGAAGAAGTGGAATGGGATTTAGGTTAGAATTAGTGAAGAAAATTGTTTATTTTTGTGGATTTTTGTTGATTTTAGATGCAATTTTGAAGCAAGAAATGTTAGTTATATGTATGCCCTAGAGGCCATTACTATACATAGGATGTATATTGTAGTGGATGCTGGGACATATATAGGGAGGACTTTCTTGCTCGACATGATAGTATGCTATCTGGTTGATCTTTACCTTAACGTGTACACTGATTGTCTTCTGTTACATGTTGGTAAAGCCCTTAGGATCTGTACTTGACTACCTGGACTATGATGCGGATCATACTAGTGGGGACATGGTAGTCCATAAGTACATCCTTCAAAGTCCCTAGTCGTGGGTGTATCGAGACGGGGCATCGATATACCAGAGTAGACTAGCGTATACCTTCTCGACCCATACAGATGGGCGATGGATGATCCCATATCCATTGGTGTTTGACATCGGAGATGATATACGGATGCTCAGTAGAGACTGGGTACACTGGACGGACTCGCCGAGAACTCCCAGATGGTATTATACCTCAACGTCAGATGGCAGTTCTCTGGTGACACTGGTACAGAGTAGTCTGTTGACCCGAGATCGTCATAGAGTCTTGTGTGGTTCCTACTGTTCTTTGATTTCCATCTTACCACGTCTAAGAGGGCGTGCAAAACGGTGGTTTTTGGGTACAGTCCCAAGTCACATGGAGGCAATGAGCGATAGGAGGGGATTCGTCTCTCCCGGTATAGGGAGTTGATGTTGCGCTGTGTTCGATTGGCTATAACAGGAAATCCCTGTCCAGGGTTGCTGAGATTTACTGGTAAGTGTTACCAGTAGTTTCTCGAATGTTATAGACCTCATATCGACACGACTTATCGAGCTATTGGGGTCTGACGTTTACCACCCCTAGGCGAGATATGCGACATATCAGACGATCAGACCGGACTGTACGGTAGTGTTACTGGTTGGATTCACTGGAGTGTGAGCGGGCTTGCTCATCGATCTTCAGATCGCTCAATACCCGGGTGGCCATTACGTTTAGCAGACCGCTTGCGGCTTGTGGGTGTTTGATATGATCATCACCTGCTGCCGGCGTATTGACGAGTCTTTAGAGTCCTACACAGAGGTTTCCTGGCTCAAGCGAAACGAAATAGGAGCGCATATGAGATATGTGCGGGGCCGAGAATAATACGAGTATGTGATACTGTATTCGATTCTCGCGATGTGACATTGATCGGTTATATGTGATATAGCCGGGTTATCGGATCAAGTGTTGATTCGATAAGTTGTTACTAATGATACTAGCCGGTTATATGCGATATGACCGGATCGTTAAATCAAGTGTTGATTTAATGATTTAATGCATAATTATATATTTGATATATTAGTTTGCATTAACTAGTATCGGTTCACTTTATAATGGATTTTCTCACTCGGATGTGCGCATTACATATGCGATATGATTTTTGTGCACTAGATTGTATCATGTTTGATGATACATGCATTTTGGTTAAATGTAAAGAATTAAACCATGTTTTAAGTGGATAATTAGGGTTTTGATTTCCTTATTCATTTATTAATCTTTTTCTTTTTGGAAAAAGGAAAAAGGAAATGAGAAAATGGTTGCTATTTTGTTTGTATTCTTTGAAGCTTCATGAACTTTGACCATAGCAACCATTTTGTCTTCTTATACAAACCCTAACCATTCATCTAACTTGAGTTAACTCTCTACAATTAACCATGGTCTTGTTATGATAAGGTTTGATTATTCATTTCATTTTTAATTAACTTATCATAACTATTATCTTCTTCTTCTTCATCTTCCTTCATGAAGAAAGCAAGCTCCATCAATGGTGATTGATGGAAACAAGTGAGAAATCCAATTCTAAAGTCTACCCACTTCCTATTTCTTCATCCTCTACCTCTTGCCAAGTAGTAGAGTGTGTTTTCTTCACAAGTTTCTTGACTTGGTGAAGTCGGAGCTTGATTTAGCGATGCCTCGACGTAGATCATCTTCGGCATGGACATCGATGACCTAGCCCGTCCATTCTCCGATGAAGCCGACGATAGAGCCCGGGACTTGTTATGGACAGCGAGGAGACTTCATTGCGGAGCTATGGAGGTGGAGAACCGGATCTACAAAGGTTGTATTTCCGTATCTCTTAGTTAAGTGTTAACTAGTTTACTTTTCGCCTAGAAATCTAGCCGACGATCCGTAGTTTAGGGTTTCTCGGCACCGTAAAATTTTAATTTGGCACGTTCGATGCCTTGTGAGACCTCTATAGTGTGCCTAGGAACCCTACAGTGGTATCAGAGCCTAGCTAGAGCTTTAGGCAAAGTCTAGATGGATTTTGAAGTCCGAACGACCCGAAACCCCAACCGGAAAATGCTCTCTTCACGTTTTCTGAAAACGTGGATTTTTTCAAATTAAAAATTGCTAAAAAATTCAGCAGGGAAAAATAAGAATTATGATGCAAAATTTTTCCGATGAACAGTACAAACCGCGGCGGAACCGCGGCAGAAGCCTGCCTTCTGCGGCGGTTCCGCGGCGGAATGATGACGTCATCGTACACTGTTTGCACAGTAACTCCTATTATTTTATGCTGGATTTTCTGGGTGTTTTTAAAATTTATTCTAGAGTTGAATTTTCTGGAGTTGTTTTGGGGATTCGGTGTTTCGATCGGGGTATCAAATTTTGTCTATTTGGCTTTCCGGATAATTTTTTGATTATGTTAAAAAGTTCGACCGGATATAAATACCCAATTTTTCCCCTGTCGGGAAATTTCCAAGTGTTGGATTTTTCCGAAGTTTAACGACGTTCTAAGTAGTGCAAGTAACGCGATGGACCCTCTAGAAGACAACAAACCTTAACTCGATTATGTGACCGTCTTGAACTGCCCTTTGAACCTTCGGGTTTGGGGCAGTACGGCGTGCCACATGTGAGGCGTTGGCTTGACCCTTCTACGGCTGGACCGTTGGTACTGAGGCACGAACTGAATGTTGTTAGACTTATTTCATGTGTTGATCTGTATCGGGAAAACTTGGGTGTTTGGATGTTCGATCGGAAAGTTTAACATTTTCTATTTTATTCGGAATGTAATACAATAATTGGAATTCACAATAAGTTATGAGATAACTGAATGAATGTTATAAACATAGCACTTTAGTCTCACATGATCGGTTGCCACGGAATTTTGATGTGATCAAAAGTCCGTCGCAATCACGTAGCGTACGCGGATACTCGCCGGGTAAACTTAATAGACAGCCTCGCTCCATAACCCCGACCAAGTGACTGTAGGAGAACCCCGTCGCCGAAAGCATCCGTTCGGGTGCTCGCGGTAGCGGTGTTCCCTCTTGGTGCACTTCGTCGACGGTAACGGGGGTGCGGCCGTCTACTGAAGTTTGCGACGAGCATTCGATCAGGATATCGGGAATCTTGTTGAATTGCCCGACTTGATATTGAAAAGTGTTTTCCATAATGAGACTAAAATGCGGGGTTTATAATTGTTAGGCATACGATGTCTAAGTAATTCATTTGGTCAGGCATGCGATGTCTGAGGAGGTTGCGGATTCCAACTGTTGTAGTTTTACACTTTCTTTTCTGTGACCGTAAGTGTAATATGTGATATCGCCGGTTTCGTTGCTATATGTCAACGACAATTGGGATGGACATATTTACTTACGTTGATGACATGTGATGTTATGTGTTGCTGGATATGTTATATTGGATCGTCGTGTTTGAATAGCCGGGGGTTTTTATGTGAGATGAGTGTTTTTCATTTTCATTCATGTAAAAACTTGTATGTAATATTCTTTTACTGGGGCACTTCCAGGTTGCGGAAGTTGTCACCCTTTGTATATTATTTACTTTTCCGCACTAGGATAGACCCAAGGAGGGGAGCACAAGTAACCGGGTTCTGGAGTCCAGTGGGAGACCAACTCGAGGAGTCGAGTTCGGGTCTCCTAACACTAGAATTGGTAGGGTTGCTTGCCGCTCTCGTAGGGGTCTAGGGGTGTGGGTTTGGCTATTCATCACGACCGTGGAATCCGTGTTTTATACTGGCTCGTATTGAAAACACGGACGTCCTAGTATATCCAATATTTCATATGTTTCTTCTACTGCGATATCTGTGATGTGATCATGTGATGTTCTCTGATAGATACAGTATATAGTATATATGATATATTATATAGATGTTACTTATGTTTTACACCCGCGCTAGCCCTGCCCCGCTCTGCCGTTAGTTACCTAACCTAACGGTGCACGAGGGGACATCGAGGCGAATGCGGATGGCATAAGTGTACGTCGTATTTATCTGTGATGTTTAGGTACTTAAATGATGGGACTTCATTAATGTGATTAATGAAATAAAAGAAACCTAAGATGTTGTAGAATCGAATTTCAAAATTAAAACAGGTAGCTACAGTTCTTGCTTTGCACAGCGGTATATATGATATATCCTGCACCTTATTCGATAAGGAAAGGACCGAGATCCCTTCACCGGGAGTGACTCCTTTAGCAATAACTGGCAGATGCTACACATTCGGTTTGTATTTTGATTGCTTTTAAGTGCTTTTGCTTTGCACAGTGATATATATGATATATCCCGCACCTCATTCGACGAGGAAAGGAACGACGATCCCTTCACCGGGAGTGACTCCTTTAGCAAAACTAGAAAAGCCTCAAAAGCACTCCATTTTAAAACCATTTGATTCTACAACGATATCAAGTTCATTACACAATAGGTTTTCAGAAAAACCTGTCGTAGCCCTCCGTCATTTCAGATAAGTCCTGTTTAGTATTCGTGCTGCGTTTGTTGACCTTGTCAAGACGCAGTGTGCGGTAGCTAACCAGTATTTATCTGCTTATGCATATGATGCAGATTGGGTTAGGGTAGTCGTGCGGCCTTGTTGACCTTGTCAAGGGTCGTGCGGGTGGGTTTGATTCAATCAAGAAATGACTGGTTGAACTTGACTTGCGGTCTATGGTTTGTTGACCTTGTCAAGGTCATAGATCGTTCGGGGCAAAATATTATCGGGAATTTCAAGTGTTGAAATTTGCAATGAGATTGCATACCTTCTATGAGATAGTTGGATCCCGATACCCGCTGCGAGTAAGAGTTACTCCTGGGAGAGTTTTATACATTACAATTAGCTGATCAAGTAGGTGTCTAGAAAGGTGTCAACGAGGTTACGCCTCTGGGAAAACGAGGTTTACATTAATAAGGTTCGTGCGAAAGCACGGGGGACCTCCCTCAAAGTACCGACACTGGCCTAGCTGAAAGATTGGCGAACTTGTAGTGTGTAATTAATCCCGGCTAGTCTTTCCTTTTAGGGTTTGAAGGAAGATTTGATAAAAAGCAGTGGGAGCCATCCTGATTAGATAAAATAAAAACCAATCTATTCTTGCAAGAGCGCACGCTGAGTGTTTTCTTCTCTCTCTCTCCTGGTAGCGACCATATCACGCCTTAATCAAGATAATAAAACGGATTATTGACCGAACCCGCTTGTTATTCTGAGGTGGGGAACGTTGGTCCCGCTCCAACTTATAATTGTTATAAGACAGAGCAGGTAATTGGGGATTACCAGAATTCCCGTGCCGCCCAAACGAAGAGAGTGCATGCTGATGCATCATCTTCGGGTGTGTTCGTTACAAAGAACTGTTTCTCTGTATCCTCTACGTCCTGGGTATGTGATACCAGATCAGGATCCCAGATATGTAATCTGTTACATAGGGCTACAGATAGGTAGAGAACTGAGAACGGGTGATAAGTTTCATGAGGCAGAAAATGGGGCAAGAGTTGCAGCCAAGTCTGTTGGTCACTGTCACCCTGTATTACCAATACATTGATTCTGAACGAATGTTATTAGATACCGAACCTGATATACCAAATCATATCACTCTCTTTGTTAGAAAAGAAAGGATATAATTTTGTATTGTTGGATAATGTTTTGAACATTTCCTATATCAAAAGTTGATCGGTTCAGGCACGTTATCTAAAAGCATTAAGGTTCTAAATCAAACTACAGTTCTTAGTATACGGAACACACACAAGAGGAAGAGTTCAGAATTGAACGATTCCTTCTTGAGGTATTGTAGACTAGGTCAGATCAATATGACCCGACTAGCTAGAGTTACATAAAGATGCATATTTAAATTAGTTTGAATTTACATCTTGTGAAACTCGCCAGTCATGTCACAAAGATATAATGACACCAGCTCTGTTTATTGGAAACAGAGAAAGAGTTAGTAAACTCTTGGGATGATACATGTTGATGTATGTAGGTCCCCTGTCTACACATGCCAAGACCGGTTCTTTATACTTCAGTATATTCTCTGATAATCTCTCAAGATTCAGACATATGTTCCTTTTGAAACACAAGTCCGAACCTTTTGAGATATTCACAGAATATAAGTTAGAAGTAGAGAACCGATACGGGTATAAGTATTATGTCCTTTGATGAGATCAAGGAGGAGAATACTTGAGCAACGGAATTCCTGGACTATTCTAAAGGAGAATGAGATTCTCTCTCAGCATTACTCCTCCGAATACACCATAGCACGATGGTATATCGGGACGGAGCGATCACACCCTATATGATAAGGTGTGCTCTATGATGAGTACTACTGAGTTACCTTTTTCCTTTTGGGAGTTATGCGCTTGAGAAGCTGCATACCTATTGAATAGGGTTCGAATCAAATCAGTTGCCTACCACTCCATATGTGATATGGTATGGGAAGAGCCCATGTCTTAAGCTAGTTATGATTTGGGGTTGCCCGGCCTATGTCTAAAAGCAAAATCCGGACAAGCTCGAGGCAAAGTCTGTAATGTAGAACTGGAAAGGTTCCAGCTATACAAACTGCAGCTGATGATTTGATAGAACCAAAGGATTCAGTAGATTCCAACGAACCTCAGCCTCTCCGCCGATCTAGTAGGGTTCCTCACCCACCTGAGAGATACTTCGGTTTATCTATGACAGTGGGAGCGAGGATTGCATCATGAGATGATGACCCAACTAGTTTCGAGCTGGCCATCAGGAGTAAGACTCTGTAAGAATGGCTGGATGTTTATCGATCTGAGATGGAATCCTTATACACCAACAAAGTATGGACTTTGGTTGCTATATCTGAAGGGTTAAATCCCCATCAGGAGCAAGTATATCTTGAGAAGATTACTTGGTGTACATGGAAAGGTTGAGACTTTCAAAGCTAGACTTGTTAAGGGTTTTCGTCATCGACCAGGCGTGGATAATGATGAAACCTTTTCCAGTGGCTATGCTTAAGTCCATTCAGATCCTACTTGCCACGGCTACATACCATGACTACGATATCTGGCAGTTGGGTGCCATGACTGCTTTTCTAGATGATGTTTTAGAAGAGTGCGTCTATAAGTACACAGCCAGAGGGCCTCGTAGACAGTGGGAGCAGCGGATACGTGTGCAGGATGCTCTATAGGATAAAGCTGGCATCGCGGAGTTGGAACATCTGTTTTGATGAATTAGTCAAAGAGTTTGACATCATCAAAATGGTAGATGAACCTTGTATAAACAAAAAGGTAGTAGGGAGTATGGTAGTGATCCTCGTAGAGTACGTGGATGACATACTCTTGATAAGAAAAGAGTTTCCTATGCTACGCTCGATCAATCTCCGCTTATCACTAGGATTCTCCATATAGGATCAAAGTGATACCTACTAAATCCTGGATTTTGGATCTATGAGATAGATCTAAATGGATGTTAGGATTCTCACTTGTTGAAGTGAGATGGTATCACATGATCCTGGGGAGAATCACTGGAAGGGTTCCAGGGTGATAAGGACGACTGAATGTCAGTCACAGGCATTGTCTTTACCCTCAGTGGAGGGACGGTATGTTAGAAGAGTTCCAAGCTAGATACCGTGACATACTAGACGATAAAGGCAGCATACATCGCTACTTAAGATGCTACCAAAGAGGCTGTTTGGATGTATATTGGTTCATGAGATGAACTATGTTCCTCCCATTGTGTGACAATGGAGTTGTGGCTTATGCCAAGGAACGCAGGTCCCATCAGTGATCCAGACATATTCTAAGGCAGTATCACTTGATCATGGAGATGGTTGATCTCCAGGGTGATCGAGGTTTGGAGAGTAGACTCAGAGGACAACACAGCGGATCCACTCACAAAGGCCTGTTCCCAGAGAGAGACTTTTATGGGATGGTTGAGTATGAGATACTACAACCACTGCTATCAGATGGCCCTAGTGCAAGTGGGAGATTGTTAGTTATATGTATGCCCTAGAGGCCATTACTATACATAGGATGTATATTGTAGTGGATGCTGGGACATATATAGGGAGGACTTTCTTGCTCGGCATGATAGTATGCTATCTGGTTGATCTTTACCTTAACGTGTACACTGATTGTCTCCCTGTTACATGTTGGTAAAGCCCTTAGGATCTGTACTTGACTACCTGGACTATGATGCGGATCATACTAGTAGGGACATGGTAGTCCATAAGTACATCCTTCAAAGTCCCTAGTCGTGGGTGTATCGAGACGGGGCATCGATATACCAGAGTAGACTAGCGTATACCTTCTCAACCCATACAGATGGGCGATGGATGATCCCATATCCATTGGTGTTTGACATCGGAGATGATATACGGGTGCTCAGTAGAGACTGGGTACACTGGACGGACTCACCGAGAACTCCCAGATGGTATTATACCTCACGTCAGATGGCAGTTCTCTGGTGACACTGGTACAGAGTAGTCTGTTGACCCGAGATCGTCATAGAGTCTTGTGTGGTTCCCACTGTGCTTTGATTTCTATCTTACCACGTCTAAGAGGGCGTGCAAAACGGTGGATTTTGGGTACAGTCCCGAGTCACATGGAGGCAATGAGCGATAGGAGGGGATTCGTCTCTCCCGGTATAGGGAGTTGATGTTGCGCTGTGTTCGATTGGCTATAACAGGAAATCCCTGTCCAGGGTTGTTGAGATTTACTGGTAAGTGTTACCAGTAGTTTCTCGAATGTTATAGACCTCATATCGACACGACTTATCGAGCTATTGGGGTCTGACGTTTACCACCCCTAGGCGAGATATGCGACATATCAGACGATCAGACCGGACTGTACGGTAGTGTTACTGGTTGGATTCACTGGAGTGTGAGCGGGCTTGCTCGTCGATCTTCAGATCGCTCAATACCCGGGTGGCCGTTACGTTTAGCAGACCGCTTGCGGCTTGTGGGTGTTTGATATGATCATCACCTGCTGCCGGCGTATTGACGAGTCTTTAGAGTCCTACACAGAGGTTTCCTGGCTCAAGCGAAACGAAATAGGAGCGCATATGAGATATGTGCGGGACCGAGAATAATACGAGTATGTGATACTGTATTCGATTCTCGCGATGTGACATTGATCGGTTATATGTGATATAGCCGGGTTATCGGATCAAGTGTTGATTCGATAAGTTGTTACTAATGATACTAGCCGGTTATATGCGATATGACCGGATCGTTAAATCAAGTGTTGATTTAATGATTTAATGCATAATTATATATTTGATATATTACTTTGCATTAACTAGTATCGGTTCACTTTATAATGGATTTTCTCACTCGGATGTGCGCATTACATATGCGATATGATTTTTGTGCACTAGATTGTATCATGTTTGATGATACATGCATTTTGGTTAAATGTAAAGAATTAAACCATGTTTTAAGTGGATAATTAGGGTTTTGATTTCCTTATTCATTTATTAATCTTTTTCTTTTTGGAAAAAGGAAAAAGGAAATGAGAAAATGGTTGCTATTTTGTTTGTATTCTTTGAAGCTTCATGAACTTTGACCATAGCAACCATTTTGTCTTCTTATACAAACCCTAACCATTCATCTAACTTGAGTTAACTCTCTACAATTAACCATGGTCTTGTTATGATAAGGTTTGATTATTCATTTCATTTTTAATTAACTTATCATAACTATTATCTTCTTCTTCTTCATCTTCCTTCATGAAGAAAGCAAGCTCCATCAATGGTGATTGATGGAAACAAGTGAGAAATCCAATTCTAAAGTCTACCCACTTCCTATTTCTTCATCCTCTACCTCTTGCCAAGTAGTAGAGTGTGTTTTCTTCACAAGTTTCTTGACTTGGTGAAGTCGGAGCTTGATTTAGCGATGCCTCGACGTAGATCATCTTCGGCATGGACATCGATGACCTAGCCCGTCCATTCTCCGATGAAGCCGACGCTAGAGCCCGGGACTTGTTATGGACAGCGAGGAGACTTCATTGCGGAGCTATGGAGGTGGAGAACCGGATCTACAAAGGTTGTATTTCCGTATCTCTTAGTTAAGTGTTAACTAGTTTACTTTTCGCCTAGAAATCTAGCCGACGATCCGTAGTTTAGGGTTTCTCGGCACCGTAAAATTTTAATTTGGCATGTTCGATGCCTTGTGAAACCTCTATAGTGTGCCTAGGAACCCTACAAGAAAGAGAGGGGAAAAATGGTGTTTCCAGCAGTGAGCTCGGCCTGGAGCAAGGGAGGGAGGTTGTGGGAGTTTTGTGGAAGTTTCTAGGTCAATAAAACATCATATGTTATCATTTAATGCTTTCACATCAATATTTTCACAAAAAGCCTCATTTTAATTCATTTTTTCATAAAATTTCCAACCCTAAAACCAAAAATTTGCAAGCCATGATACAATTTTATTAACACCATATTTTAGCTTATAAAGATTCCTAATTATGAAATTTACCTAATTAAATTTGTATTTATCCCTAATTTAATGCATTTAAAAAGGCTTAAAATAATTAAAAAAATAATTAATTACGATTTTTTTTTTTATTTAACTAGAAAATTATAAGTGACATTTTAGTGACAAAATTATAGTAATATATTATCTAAATTTTGTATAATTAGGTCTACAATGAAAAATATCAATTTTGACTTTTTACGGAAAAAACCGAAAAATTAGCCGATTACCGAAAAACTGCCTAAACGATTTTCGAAGGGTTACAATCTTCCCCCCTTAAAGAAATTCGGTCCCCGAATTTAGAATTTAACTACGCGTACCTTCAAAAAGATGGGGATATCTCTTCCTCATCTCGACCTCGGTCTCCCAGGTGACCTCCTCGCTGTTCGGGCCACGCCAAAGGACCTTGACGGACGGTATAACCTTCGACCTCAATTTCTTCACCTGCCGATCCAAAATGACCACCGGCTGCTCGGTGAAAGAAAGATCATGCTCTAGCTGGATCGTCTGGTGCTGAATCGCCTGGGAAGGATCATGAAGGTACTTGCGGAGCATCGAGACATGGAATACGGGGTGAACATCGGGGAAGCTGGGCGGAAGAGCTAACCGATAAGCGACTGGACCAACACGCTCTAGGATCTCGAAAGGACCAACATATCTAGGACTCAGTTTCCCTTTCCGCCCAAATCTCATCACACCTCTCATCGGAGAGACCTTCAGGAAAACATGATCGCCAACAGCGAACTCGAGTCGGCGACGGCGCCTGTCAGCATAAGATTTCTGCCTGCTCTGTGCCGCTCTCATCCTGTCCCGAATCAGCTGTATCTTCTCGGTCGTCTCCTGTACGATCTGAGGCCCTAAAATACTGCTCTCCCTAAGCTCTGTCCAACATACAGGCGATCGACATCTCCTCCCATATAAAGCCTCGAAAGGTGCCATCTGAATCGTCTCCTGGAAGCTATTATTGTAGGAAAACTCGATCAAAGGCAAATGACGATCCCAGCTACCACCGAAATCTAAAACACAAGCTCTGAGCATGTCCTCAAGAGTCTGAATCGTACGCTCCGACTGACCGTAAGTCTGTGGATGAAAGGCTGTGCTAAAACTCAATCGGGTGCCCAAAGCTTCCTGGAGTTTCTGCCACAATCGGCTGGTAAACTGGGTGCCACGGTCGGACACGATGCAAGTCGGAACGCCATGCAGTCACACTATCTCATCAATATAAACCTGGGCGTACTGAGAAAATCCAAAAGTGGTCTTCACTGGCAGAAAGTGAGCCGCTTTCGTTAGTCGATCCACAATCACCCAAATAGAGTCGTACCCTCGACTGGTCCTGGGTAGACCCACAACGAAGTCCATGGAGACCTGCTCCCACTTCCACTCAGGGATGGGCAAAGGCTGTAACTCGCCGGCTGGCCTCTGGTGCTCGGCCTTGACTTGCTGACAAGTCAGGCATCTCGACACAAAGTCTGTAATATCCTTCTTCATCCCGTCCCACCAGTAAACCTCTCTCAAATCACGGTACATTTTGGTGGAACCCGGATGCACACTGTATACTGATCTATGTACCTCCTCGAGAATATCACGCCTCAGTCCCTCTGAATCTGGCACGCACAGTCGAGTCCCAAATCGAAGTATCCCCTGATCATCAATCACGAACTCGGAAACTCTGCCATGCCGAATCTGCTCAATAATCTCTAAGATACGGGCATCGCCGGACTGTGCCTCGCGGATACGGTCAAGTAACTGTGGGCGTGCTCTGAAATGGGCCAGCTGTCCCCCTGTAGGAGTAAACTCAAACTGCACTCTGCTATCACATAATACCTGCCAATCCGCCGTCGACTGCATCTGTACTGCGCTCAAACAAGTTAAGCTACCTCCGGGCCTTCTACTCAAAGCATCTGCCACCACATTCGCCTTGCCCGGATGGTATAAAATCTCGCAGTCATAATCTTTCACCAACTCCATCCAACGGCGCTGTCTCAGGTTCAGGTCTCGCTGCTGGAAGATATACTTCAAACTCTTGTGGTCAGTGAATATCTGGCACGACTCACCGTATAGGTAATGTCTCCAGATCTTAAGTGCAAATACCACTGCAGCCATCTCTAAATCATGGGTGGGGTAGTTCTGCTCATGTTTCCTCAGCTGCCGAGAAGCATACGCAATAACTCTGTCGTGCTGCATCAATACACATCCCAGCCCCACTCTAGAAGCATCACAATATACCACGAACCCGCCTGACCCTGAAGGCAATGCTAACACTGGTGCAGTAGTCAGACGAGTCTTCAACTGCTGGAAGCTATCCTCACATGCCTGGGTCCAATCAAAAGGAACCCCCTTTCGGGTCAACCCGGTCAAAGGTGCAGCAATGGGAAAGAAATCCTGGACAAAACGTCGATAATAGCCGGCCAGACCTAGAAAGCTGCGAACCTCTGTAACTGATACTGGTCTAGGCCAACGCTGAACTGCCTCGATCTTCTTCGGGTCCACGCAAATACCGTCTCTCGTCACCACATGACCTAAGAAGTCGACACTGTCTAACCAGAATGCGCACTTGGAGAATTTGGCGAACAGCTGAAGCTCCCTCAAAGTCTGCAAGGTGATACGTAAGTGCTGCTCATGCTCCTCCCGGCTCCGAGAATAAACCAAGATGTCGTCAATGAACACAATAATGAACTGATCGAGATACGGCCTGAATACGCGGTTCATAAAATCCATAAATGCTGCCGGGGCATTGGTGAGCCCGAACGACATCACCAAGAACTCATAGTGACCATATCGAGTACGGAAAGTGGTCTTCGGAATATCCACTTTCCGAACTCGCAACTGGTGATAACCTGACCGTAAATCAACCTTCGAGAAAAACCCTGCACCCTGGAGCTGATCAAATAAGTCATCAATGCAGGGTAGGGGATACCTATTCCGCACAGTAACCCGGTTCAGCTGACGATAATCAATGCATAAGCGCATACTTCCGTCCTTCTTCTTAATAAACAAGATGGGAGCACCCCAAGGTGACACACTCGGTCGGATAAGCCCTTTGTCCAGCAAGTCCTGTAACTGATCCTTTAGCTCTCTCAGCCCCGCCGGGGCCATCCGATAAGGCGGTATAGAGATAGGCCCCGTGTCGGGGATCAAGTCAATACAGAACTCAATCTCGCGCTCTGGTGGCAGACCAGGTAGCTCGTCAGGAAATACATCAGGAAACTCTCTCACAACATGGACCTGGTCCAACGGAACCTCTGTGGAGCTAGTATCACAAATATAGGCTAAGAATCCCTGACACCCTTTCCTTAAGAGCTGACCAGCGCGAAGAGAAGAAATCAAGCTGGGAAGGGTAGCACTACGATCTCCCTGAATAATAAGAACCGGCTCACCAGGAAAACTGAATCTGACTGCTTTTTCACGGCAGTCCACGGATGCATAACAGGTGGCTAGCCAGTCCATACCAAGAAGAACGTCAAAGTCTAGCATATCGAGGAGAATCAAATCTACTGAAGAATCTCTCTCCCCGATACGAACGGAACACGATCGGTACACAAAACGGGCAACAAAAGACTCGCCTACCGGGGTAATAACGACAAGCGGATGATCTAACGGAGAAGACTCTCGGCCCAACCTCGGTGCAAAGTACGTGGATACATAGGAATGTGTGGAGCCTGGATCAAATAATACCCGTGCATCAAAAGAACATACTGGCAGAGTACCTGTCACGACGGCATTGGATGCCTGTGCATCCTGAGGAGTCAACGCAAACACTCGGGCCTGTCCACCACTAATAGCTGGCTGTCCTCTGCCTCTACCTCGGCCTCTGCCTCTGCCTCTGTCGCCTCGTCCTCTCGGAACTGGACCGCCACGCCCACGGCCTCTAGAAGCATCTGACTGACGTGGAGCATTATCAGGAGTAGGAAGTAAAGCTCTCTGAGAAGGTGGTGAGGGTGGTAAAGTCACATGCGGGACTATCGCCGCGCCCGGACGTCCCATGATACAGTCTCTGACACGGTGGTACTGACTCCCACACCGAAAACATCCTGGAGACGACTGCTGGGTCTGTGGATATGAACCAAATAACTGACCTCGTCTCAATCCTCTGCCTCCACCATCTCCCGAAAATAATCTATCACGATGTCTGCCCATATGCCGCTGAGCTGGCGTATCAGTACGGATCCTCTTCGGCCCAGAAACGACCGGAGTCTCAGAAATACGCTCCTCCAAAAGTAAGGCTGCATCCATCGCGGCTGCGTATGTATCAAAGTGCTGGGTGCCGATGGCAAGGAATAGCTGTGTATCAAGCCCTCGCACAAACCTCTTTATTCTCTTCTCTTCTGTGTCGACTAGGTACGGAGCATATCGAGACAACTGGGTAAACTGTATATCATACTCCGACACTGTCTTCCCAGGAGTCTTGCGCAAAGACTCAAAACTACGGGCTCGAGCATCTCGGACACTCTCCGGAAGAAAACGGGCAAGAAATGCAGCTGTAAACTCGTCCCAGGTCATAGAAGGCAGACCTGCAGCTCGGCCTCTCTCTACTGAATCGTACCATGTCTGGGCAAGACCCTCCAGACGAAAACTCGTAAACTCCACCAATCTATCATCAGAACACCTCAACGAACGGCAAATCCGAGCCATCCTATCAAGAAAAGCCTGTGGGTCCTCTGTCGTATCTGTACCGGTAAAAGCTGGAGGTCTCAATCTCATGAACTCCTGTAGTGAAACAGGGATAGTCTCCGTAGTAGCAGCAAGAGTGACCATCTGTGCAGCAGGTACGATCGTGGTCTGTGCGGTGGAAGGAACGTCCTTGGATCTCTGTGCCCGGCTGGACTCAACTAAAGATCCCATCATCTGCCGCAACTCTTGCCTGCCGACCTCTAATCTGGCAATACGGTCTGGATAAGGCGGATCAGTATGACCCTGAGGGACAGGCGTATCATCCCGCTCGATCCTCGCCTCAGACGAGCCTGCCCGAATCTCATCCCTAGCGGCAGCCCGCTGAGCTCTCGTAGTCTTTGGCGGCATCGAAACTGGAATAAGAAACAGGACTGATAAGATCATTGCAATTGAATCAAGGAATGCAAGGAATCAAGAAAGGAAATACAAGCAATTATGTCCTAAGGTTACTTAGGCGGAGTACCGTATCGTAAGTATGCCGCGGATCATACCCACGCTACGCCACTCTGCTTAAGTCACCTACTCCATCTACCAAGGTCGTCCTACACTCAGAAAGGTAAAACCTACGCTCTGATACCAACTTTGTCACGTCCCGAAAGTACGGAACGCGACTGGCACTTAGATTACGAGACGTCTAAAGGCGTACCGTAACCTAAGTCAGCCAAAGCCTAGAAAAATCTAAAGTAAAATCAAAAGAGAGTGAAGGAAAACCTTTAATGAAGACGATTTTCAAATCAATTAAGTTGCAAAGAATCCCTTTTTAAAATCATCATAAATTTCAGAAAATTTCGGCAGAGTCTCCCCTGTATTTTCTATCCTCCAAAATGGGTACAACAAGATAATAAACCTGTAATCATAAAATGGCATCCCCAAGCGGGAGCTAGCTCTTCGCCCAAGGAGGATCACAACCACATGCAATATCAAGAAAAGAGCATAAAAGAAACGCAAAATATCAGAAACACAACGCCGGCTCAAGTGAGCTCGACCCAAAAGAAACCACAAATATACAAATCTCTCAGTCTCACCACTAGGTCACATATACAATATAAAGTGGTAGATGGAGAATACTAGATACAATGATAAAGCAAAAGAAATAAAGTGTGCTCGCAACCCACCTACGGGCGATGTCGCGAGTCTGCGCAAAAGGAGCTGATAATAAGATAGCCCGCCGCTACAAGACTGACGGGTCCGACCTGCAAGACACTGTGGCACAACGGGGGTGAGTTGCTAGCTCGTGAGTAAATATAACATCTAATAAGGCAATCGTAAGAATGCACGCAATGCACCACAACATGCATGTCCATATGTGATATAATATCTCTAGTATGCATGCACAGGTATGCAATGTCATTATTAAGTCTTTAAGTGTTTTAAATGCTAAGGGTATTGAATTCTTAACTTTAGAACATGAATATCTGTATAATAGCTAAATACCATCAAGAAATCATCTGAAAACCTGTGTCAAACATCGACATCAAATAGGAATCATATCTGTCTCAATATCGGGCTCCGTCAGTCCGGATCGGCCCATATCATAAATCTCACGACAACGGTCGGTATCCTCCGGATATCCGCCGCGCCAGACATCACCGGTAGGTAGTCTTCCCCTGCCAGGCTCATCGTCTACAACTCGATCTTCTTGCCCCGGGGTACCATACCGGGCCCACCATG
This sequence comes from Agapanthus africanus, assembly GCA_030015575.1. NCBI lineage: Eukaryota > Viridiplantae > Streptophyta > Magnoliopsida > Asparagales > Amaryllidaceae > Agapanthus > Agapanthus africanus. The sequence goes on from CM057340.1 coordinate 266,729,421, forward strand.
TACCCGAGACGGTTCATCCACTCCTCGAATTGGGTCTCGAAATCCAACAGAAAACATGAAAACTCATGGTGGACGACACATACATCACGAGAAAACCGCAACTTTGTTTTGAAAATGATAAATATAAGGTTTTGTTAAATTCTTGCGGTTTTCCCTAAAATCCAGAAATCGCAGCAATACTGAAATCCTTAAGAAAATCATAATGTCCACATGTTATATATGATAAATGTCTATGATATCAATGCATACGATGTGAATTTTGGCTAGAAATCTATATAAATATGATGATGATGCGAGGTATACGTATGCTATGCAATTTCATATATCAAGTATGAATGCAAGTGGCGATATTATGATAAACAGGTTCTATAGTGCACGTGGCATGGCATTTACCAAAGGCGTGTGTGTCACATGAATAGTGCGCGTGCAACAGATGCCAATGGTAAGGTGTTCGTGTCCTACGAAATGATATCGCATAAGTATAGATGAATGTCCATGCAATTTAATATACTGTTCGCTATAAGGGTATGCAGTGTACATGAATGGATGAGCTAGCTAACAAAATAAATCTTGCAAAAAGTAGAGTAATCCTAACTAGGGGGGGCGCCTTGCGCCATTCAGACGATTCCCCCATAGATGAATACATTTACTCACCTGAAATCCCCGCTAATCCGATCCGACCACCGCCTTGCCTTTATGTGCCGTGTCCGATGTTTCCCCGACCGATCCTATATTTGCACAACACCAAGCATAAGATTACAAAACCTAAAACGATGCAAGTCACAATATACAATTATCGACGCTCTCGAATTAAACATAACATACACTCGGTGCGCGGGAAAACGCACGAAAATCGCTAATCGTTAACTAGAATCGTCATTTCGGGGAAATCGACAAAACTACAACCCGACTAGACGAAACCCCGCATTCGCGCACTCTAATAGTCCTATACGAAGCTAATTATATCGCTAAAATAACGCAATTTGATCGCATTCTATTTTGCATAAAAATCTAGCAAGCAATTGCATACCGATTCGACGCAAATATCGAAATTTTATCGATCTAGCGAGCGTAACATCGCACAATTAACCATTCTAACTAATTAGATAACCAAACCCTAGCTTAACTCCATCAACCATGATACAAACCCTAATTTGGAATCAAATCCCTCTCTTGATTTTCATGAGCAAACAAAATAACCTAAATTTCACACTTAAACTACAAAATCTAGCAAGCTTACACTACAATTAAACACTAGATTAAGATTGTACCTCACAAGTGATGATTCCTAGTTTGAACTAGCCTCCAAGACACCTCTTTTCTCCACCTTTTAAACAAATTAGGGTTTGGGAAGAAGTGGAATGGGATTTAGGTTAGAATTAGTGAAGAAAATTGGGTATTTTTGTGGATTTTTGTTGATTTTAGAAGCAATTTTGAAGCAAGAAAGAGAGGGGAAAAATGGTGTTTCCAGCAGTGAGCTCGGCCTGGAGCAAGGGAGGGAGGTTGTGGGAGTTTTGTGGAAGTTTCTAGGTCAATAAAACATCATATGTTATCATTTAATGCTTTCACATCAATATTTTCACAAAAAGCCTCATTTTAATTCATTTTTTCATAAAATTTCCAACCCTAAAACCAAAAATTTGCAAGCCATGATACAATTTTATTAACACCATATTTTAGCTTATAAATATTCCTAATTATGAAATTTACCTAATTAAATTTGTATTTATCCCTAAGTTAATGCATTTAAAAAGGCTTAAAATAATTAAAAAAATAATTAATTACGAATTTTTTTTTATTTAACTAGAAAATTATAAGTGACATTTTAGTGACAAAATTATAGTAATATCTTATCTAAATTTTGTATAATTAGGTCTACAATGAAAAATATCAATTTTGACTTTTTACGGAAAAATCCGAAAAATTAGCCGATTACCGAAAAACTGCCTAAACGATTTTCGAAGGGTTACACGAAAGTTAGGATACCGATATGATTTTACAAGTCATACTAGGTATATATAAACAGTTACGTAAAATCAATATATGCCCACTTGTCTAACCTGGGCGATATTCTCCCACGGATTCAGCGTTCACTGTCATTCCGTTTGCAACTTTGAGAGACAAATCACCTACCTTTATAACTCTACGGTTTCTCAAAGCATGTAATGAATTACAGATATGAGATCATGCTCCGATATCTAGTACCAAGGAAGTAGAGTTAATTGACATACAGTTCTCAATTACAAATACACTAGAGGCCGAAGCCACAACATGCTTCGTATTCTGGCTACTGGCTTCCAAAGCCCTGCAATCATTCTGCCAATGCCCAATCCCATAACAACAGGAACGTCCCTCTTTTACTATATGCAGTCCCGAAACTTTTGCCCTTCTCTTTACTTCTACTTCCCTAGTTTCCTTCAGGGTAGGAGGCAGAGATTGTAGAATCAAGTCAGTATCTGACTCTTTTCCCTGCGTGGTCTCCAGGTCCTTGAGCTTATCTATACAACTAGTCGTTGTAAGGACGTTGTCCCCTACAGATGACCCGACAGCCAACCTCGCTTGAATTAATTCGTTCGAGGTCTCATATCTTGTGATATAAGATTGCTCTCCATATAAATCTTATGGAGAAAGATGGAAAATGAGTCCATCTTCTCGTGCTGCTTCTGGTATACACCATCAACTAAAGCTAACACGAGGCACTTAGCTTTCGCTTTATCCTTTCCCCTTGTCTTACGGATATTCATATCCATGACAGTGGAAACTGGACCTAGGACGGCGGGATCTCGAGTAGTAATAGGGTGGTCCAGCTTGTCATAGGCAATGGACATCTGGACAGACCTTTGCCAGTCATATAAGTTAGATTCAGTCAATTTGTTATCTAGATGTAACCTAGTCGTGGTCACAAGGTCGCTGCAATTAAGAGAGAGAGAAGAAAACACTTTTAGCATGATGCTCTTGCAAGTTTAGAGTGGTTTTTAATTTATCTAAACAGGATGGCTCCCACTGTTTCTCGAATCCTTCCTCAAACCATAAAAAAAGAATTAGCCAGGACTATTCTCACCATACAATACTTGCTTAACCGTTCAGCCAGGTCAGCGTCGATACTTCGAGGGAGGTTTTCCAACGCTTTCGCGAAGTTCTTTAATTAAAGAACCTCTTTTCTCTGGGGGCGTAACCCCGCTGACACCTTTCTAGGCACCTTCTTGGTTTATAGCATTGATCGTTAAGTGACGAATCTCCTGATAAGTAGTATATACTCACAGTAGGATCGGGATCCAAAATATCATCGTATGATAATGTTGAAGGAATCCTACCAACATTCATCAAACTCCAAAATGGTATGTAATACTAGAAAATTTCAGTTTCTTTAGAAATTCCCGATGTTGATTTTTGCCCCATGCTCTTATGACCTTGAATTTGGCCAAACAAATCATAAGTCACATGTTAAGTTCTACCCGTCATTTTCCAGGTTAATTTGAACCCATCCGTACATACCCTTGACTTTGCCCAAACAAGGCAGTACGACTGTCCCGAACCAACGCATCTATCTATGCTACATATGAATATCCAACAGCTACCAAACACTGTGCCTTGACTTTGGCCAAACAAACACAGCTTGAATACTATTGACTATCCATATGAAATGACGGAGGGCTACGACTGGTTTTAGCAAAACCGTGAACGTAGTGAACTCGATATAATCGAAGGAACCTGATACTTTTCAAAAGGAGTGGTTAAATTTCCGCAATTAAAAATTCTGATCTTTTAAAATAACCGAGTGGTTTCTTTTAAATTTGTTCCAACGACTTAACTTTGGTTTATTTTCTTTGCATTATAATAATGTGTCCCATCATTTATCCTATCATTGCAGAAAACAACGAAAATACCACGTCCTCTTATGCCATCCGTATTCGCCACGGGGTCCCGTCATCACCCGTTAGGTTACTTAACTAACGACAGAGTGGGGGTTGGGCTAGCACGGGTGTAAAACATAAGTGACGTCTAATAGCTATAATATATAGATATTGTACATTCGTCAGACGCAATAATAAGCATTCCGGATCACTGATGAACTTTATTGGATATACTAGCAATCCGCATTTGCTTTGAGCCGGCAATAAAAGACGGATTACACAGTTGTGATGAATAGCCATTACCCCACCCTAGACCCCTACGGGTACGGCAAACTACCCGCCAAGTACCCGAAGTGAAGTGGTCTCCCTCAACAAAGTGAGTAGACCATTAAACACTTCAAAGTACCCGGTAGTTTGTGCACCCTACCTTGGGTCTATCCTAGGAGCAAAAACAGTAAAAAAGAAATAATACAACGGTAACCACAACCGCAACCTGGATGCGCCCCGCAAAAGAATATTACATCATATTACATTTACATCGAATGAATGAATATAAAACACATCTCAAACCCTGGCTAATCATCACAACATTCCAATCAAGTCCATATACACAAACAATAAACATTACAGAAATGTGCAACCCCCTGCCAACTGACATACTAGCAGTTAGGGGAGGTTTACGAACACATTAAACATTACAGATAAAAACCCAATTAGCAAATAACTTAGAACATCGATCGACATCCTTTTTCCGTGTCTACCCCAAAAGAAAAACAGCACTGAAGTAACCTGGGTAGAAACAGAACATTCTGGAAAACAGAAAACCAAAACATATGAATTACTGAGCAAATCCGAGTCAACTCGGAGTTGACTCGGCGGCGGATCCGCGGCCAAAAGCACTATCTTGCCGCGGATCCACGGCCATCTAACCGAGTTGAAGTCTCGTATTTTCCCAGAATTCTTATATTTACCTTCTGTGAATTTTAAGGCATATCAAATAATTTTTTAGACATGTTTAAAATTTACAGAACTGTTAGGGTAAGGTTTTTCGTTTTTCGTATTTTCCGTCGATCGAACTTCTAATTAGTTGCTAACAAGCTAGTAATGGTTTAGTTGGCTCTGATACCATAAGTCCATGTCACGCACCCCCACGAACTTGCGGGGAGGCGGAATATATGAAAAACGATTATCAAAGCTTCGTAGCACGGACTTGAGCGCATGAATTGTATCTAAACCGTTACTAGCAAACTACAAGAGCTTTAACTACTCGTATTCGAAGTTATACCTCACGTTACTGTTCTTCGGGTCTTCATCACTGTCCTCCACTCCTCGTAGGCTCCTTGGAACATCGGCACCTCAACGGCCCCCTCGAGTCAAAGACGATCCACCCGAGAGCTCCTACGCCAAGCTTGATCTCTAACTTGAGATAACTAGGTTGCTCAAAGTGCTAATCTAAGCTACCTAGGGGATATAGAGTGAGGTTATGGATGTATTAGTCTAGCTAACCCTTGATCTCAACACATGAGAGGTTAGGGTTAGGGTTTCAAGAATGAGAGAGATTGAGGAGAGAGAAGGTGATGATAAGAATGAATATGAATAATGAGCTCATTAGAATATAACAACCATAATAATTTATCAAAAAAATAATATAAATGATTAATCATCATGGTTGATGCATTCACCTTGTGTGATTCATCATACGACACATTAACTAATTATTGAATCATTTAATACCAAGGATGAATCACACAAATGAGTCATTAAGCAATTAATGCTTATGCCACCTTAACCCCTAAGTCACCATGCTTCTAGAAGCTTCCCGGAAAATTACGAGAACGCCCCTCCAATCTGTGAAAACACGGAAAAACTTTAGACTGTATAAATCCAATAACCTGATACTAGAATCTGGCTTAAACCAAAGCCGACTAGTAAAAACTGTCCGAACGTCGTACATGCGTTTAAACATGTATGCGTCCAAACCCTTATCGTAAAACCATATGACCTCTATATCGTTTCGCTTGGAGCAAGGAAACTCTCTGTGTGGGACTCTAAAGGCTCGACACTACGCTGGAAGTGGGTTTAACCACAGACCGCAAGCGTCACTAGCTATACGTAACGGTCCCCAGGTAGATGTCGATAAGAAGGCCGATGAGGAAAACCATCCGAACTCCTACTGAGTCTGATGTGACAATCTCGTACAGTCCGGTCTGTTCGTCTAAGACTATCACATATCGAGCCTAGGGGGTGGCAAGCGTCAGTCCCCTAATAGCGGTATAAGTCGTGTCGGAGCGTAGCCCATTACACCCTGAGAAACTACTGGAACCTATTAGTAAATCTCGCTTGCCCTGGCCAGGGACTTTGCGTAATGGCTCTCTGACACAGCGCGATATCAACTCCCAATACCGGGAGAGACGAATCCTTTCTAACCGCCACTGCCTCCAAGTGCTCGGGACTGCACCCAACTGCTACTTGTTTGCACGACTCCTTTGAGCCGTGGTAGGGTAGCAATCTAAGAACAGTGGGACACACTCGAGGCGAAGTAGCAGTGTCAAGTCTGTGGACTATGCTGTTCTCATGTCACCTGGGAACTGTTAACTGACGACGGGTATAATACCAACCAATCAGTTCCCCTGGGAGTCCTGTCCGGTGTACCCGTAACCTAACGAGCACTTGTATACTATCTCCAGTACGACGTACTGATGGCTGTGGGACAGACCATCTCCCCAACTGGGATGAGAAGCGTACACACTAGTCTACTCTGGAGTATCGATGCCCTGTCTCGATAATCCTATGACTAGGAACAAGTATAGGATATTGCTTATAGACTACCCAGCCCCCACTAGTGTGACTACCATCACAACGCTGGTAATCAAACAAAGAACCTATGGGCTCTACTAATATGTATAAGTGATACGTTATAAGAAACATATACACATATTAATGTAGACACAAACTAAGTAGCATACTACCATTTTTAGCAAGACTGTATATACAACTGTGAATATTCCAAGCTTCCATTAAGTAATATACATACAAGTATGATACAATAATGGCCCCTAGGGCATATACACTAACAATTGTTGCTCAACATGCCACCTTTTTAGAAAAGGAATTTCTTGCAAAAGAGATTATTGGCTCTGAGGTAGAACTGGAAGAAGTTCCCGCAACACAAACTGCAACTGAAGATTTAGTGGAACCAGAGGATTCAGTAGTACCCAACGAACCCCAGCCTCTCCGCCGATCTAGTAGGGTTTCTCGTCCACCTGAGAGATACTACGGTTTTCTCATTGTTGGTGGAAGCGAGGATTGCATCATGGAAGATGATGACCCGACTAGTTTCGAGCAGACCATCACGAGTGGTGACTCTGTGAAATGGCTGGATGCAATGCGATCTGAGATGGAATCCATGTAAACCAACAAAGAATGGACTTCGGATGTTGCTCCTGAAGGGGTAAAATCCATTGGGAGCAAGTGGATCTTTAAGAAGAAACTTGGTGTAGATGGGAAAGTGGAGACTTTCAACGCTAGACTTGTTGCAAAGGGTTTCGTCAACGACCAGGTGTGGATTATGACGAAACCTTTTCTCCAGTAGCAATGCTTAAGCCCATCCGGATCTTACTTGCAATTGCTGCATATCATGACTACGAAATCTGGCAAATGGATGTTAAGACCGTCTTTCTAAATGGTGATTTAGAGGAGTGTGTATACATGAATCAGCCAGAGGGCTTCGTAGATAGTGGGAGCAGCGGAAAGGTGTGCAAGCTGCTTAAATCCATCTATGGGTTAAAGCGGGCATCGTGGAGTTGGAACATCTGTTTTGATGTGTAGTCAAAGAGTTTGACTTCATCAAGAACATAGATGAACCTTGTATTTACAAGAAGGTTGCAGAGAGTAAGGTTGTCTTCCTCGTATTGTACGTCGATGACATACTCTTGATAGGAAATAATGTTCCTATGTTGCACTCGGTCTAGCTCTTCTTATCACATAGATTCTCAATGAATGATCTAGGTGATGCCTCCTGCATTTTGGGGATTAGGATCTATAGAGATAGATCCAAGAGGATACTGGGATTGTCCCAATCCAGGTACATTGACAACATACTAAAGAGGTTTAGTATGGAAGAACCCAAGCATGGGAACCAACCCACGATCTCTGGACTCACTCTCTCCAAAGAAATGTCACCTAAGACTGATTTGGAGAGAGCTCGCATGCAAGGGATACCCTATGCTTCGGTAGTAGGCTCTATCATGTCTGCGATGCTATGTACCAGACCCTATGTGGCATACTCACTAAGTGTAATGAGTAGGTATCAAGCAGATCCAGGAGAGAATCACTGGACAGCTGTGAAGAACATTCTCAAGTACTTGAGAAGAACTAAAGAGATGCTCTTGGTGTATGGTAATGAAGAACTCCAGGTGGAGTCCTTTACCGATTCAAGCATCCAAAGTGATAAGGACGACTCTAAGTCGCAATCGGGATTTGCCTTTACCTAAAATGGAGGGGTGTTTTGTTGGAAGAGTTCCAAGAAAGAAACCGTGGCAGACTCGATGATGGAGGCTGAATACATCACTGCCAACGATGCTGCCAAAGAAGCAGTCTGGATGAAGAAGTTCATCACTGAACTTGGTGTGGTTCCTTCCATTGAGCATCCAATAACTTTGTATTGTGATAACAATGGAGCTGTGGCTTTGGCCAAGGAACCCAGGTCCCATCAGAAATCCAGACATATTCCGAGGTGGTATCACCTGATCCGGGAGATAGTTGATCGCCGTGAGATCAAGGTCAGGAGAGTTGACACGAAGGACGACACTGCGGATCCACTCACGAAGGCCTTACCCCAGATACAATTTGAGAGACTCTTCGGGATGTTGGGTATGAGATACTACCACTACTACAAATAAGGGTTGCCCCTACGGATTTATCCGTAGGGGCAAACCACTGCCCCTACGGATATCAGCGTAGGGGCGAAAAAATAAGCTGTAGGTGCAAACGCCGTTGGTGCAAGTTGAAGCCCAGAACTTGCCCCTACGGGCAAAATCTTGCCCCTACGGAGTTCTGTGTAGGGTCAGTTTTACCTACGGAGTAAGCCGTAGGATAAAAAAAGTTATTTTATTTACGGTTTTTCTAAATATATTAACCGTACCTATGAAGATATCCGTAGGGCCAAGTACTATTCCCTACGGATATCTGAGTAGGTACTTATCCATAGGGGCAAAATATCAGAAATCCTGATATTTTGCCCCTACGGATAACCCCGTAGGGGCCTTTTTTTGCCCCTACGGATATGTCCGTAGGGGCATTACCAACCCCCTGGTACTGAGATCAGGGGGGAATTATCAGTTACTGTTGATATTGTGCCCCTACGGTTTAAGCCGTAGGGGCAACATGTGTACCTACGGATTAATCCGTAGGTACACATTATCTGTATTTTTTTAAAAAAATGGGCTGCCTGATTTTTTCCCGCCCTGTGCACAATAATTTATATATCAATAAAATATAAAATTAATCATCACACAACATATATCGCAGTATTCATAATCACATCTCACGCATATAATATACAAAAGAAACCCAAAAACTGAATATGATATAAATATAAACCAATATCAAATATCAATATCATTTAAAAATGTAGTACAATATGTATCATATAAATAAATACATGTTTCAAAAATATGAATCAAAAAGCTACCCTAGCTCGGTCCAGCTCCACCCCTGATAAACGATAGAATCAAGCGCGCCTGCTCCTCGGTCAATAAACCCTGCAATTCGGCGCGTGCGGGAGTCTCAGCGGCCTATGGAGCTGGCGATGTGGTCTGCGCAGCTGCCATCGAGGTAATCGCTTCCGAAGCCGCGGCTGCGGGAGTCTGAACGGGCGGTGGAGCTATAGGAGCTGTCAGCGGAACCGCAGCCGATATAGTGGCTTGCAGAGCCGCAGCCGAAGGAGATGCATGTGGAGGCTCGTCCGATGTACCCTGTCGCATCTGTACCTAACGTGTGTAAGAAGCATGTAAGAACTGTGTATTATTCGAATTCGTATCATTATCAAGTTATTTCGAAACCCCATTTGGATATCTAGTTTGGAAAACCGTTGTTTATTTTAATTACATATGTATGTATGATTAATCAAAACAAAGTCCAAAACCAAATAAGCTCATGCTACGTACTAATTATGGATATGTTGATATCTATAATATGACATGATATTTTACTATAAAGTAGTATACATACCATCATCTCCTTCAACTCCTGAACGGTGGCCCTCAAGCTCTCCGGTTCCTGCTGGACACGTCGCTCACTGGAGACGGAGGAAGTAACCGCCGGGGTGGAGTCCAACCTCATATGGGCCCTGCTAGGGCCCAGTCCCCGGTCTCTCTCCCAACCTCCGTGGTGCCCTCCGTGTGCGGCGTCCAGAACTGGGGTCAGCAGAATCAGATCGCTCTGTCCGGTAAAATCGATCCCCGAGGCCTCGGCCTGCTCAACCACCCTCTCCTACACCCACATTAAGCAGTAAAGTATAAGTATAAAATTTAAACTTGAACCTTCCAATACTAAAATTTCAAATATGGTACTCATAGGTATACGTGCTTGTGCAGTATAGTACTCATTGGTAGTTGTGCAGTGTTCTATCAGAGTGTTCGTATTACGGAAACGTATAACATTGATAAATATAACGCGAACATGTAAACTAAATCTAAGTGTCACGTCCCGAAAGTACGGAACGTGACCGGCACTTAGATTACGAAGCGTCTAGAGGCGCCACGTGACCTAAGTAAGCCGAAGCCCAGAAATCTAAACCATAAAAGAAGAAAAAGAAGAAAAGAAAAGAAAACAAGTATAAAAACATCAGCAAATTTTACCAAAAATTTCGGCAGAGTCTCATCTGTAAAAACTGGCCCCCAAACGGGTACAACAAGTAAAAATGAATAAACAATAAAAAGCATCCCCAAACGGGTGCTAGCTCAACGCCAACAGGCGGAGACAACCACAACAATCACAATATTATACAACGCCAAAGGGCGAGACTCAAATCTCAAAGAAAACAAAAACCACCAGATCAGAATAACACATGCGCGACTCTAAGGTCGAAATAAACAACTGGTCCAATAAACTTATCAAGTAATACAAATATGGTTGATGGAGCTTTCTAGATACAAATGAAATAATAAAAATACAACGGCGGTTCAGATACAAATGAACCAACCTACCATGCAAATCACCCGAAAAGAAAATGATGTGCCAGCAACTGCCAAGGGAAACCTGTACATCGCACCTGAAAAGAATTTGGCACAACGGGGGTGAGTTGCCAACTCGTGAGTAGAAGACATCTACGAAAAGAAATCGAATGCACGACGCTATCCTAGGTCATAATAATACACTACTATATCCTAAACATCTAGTAATAGCAGGGTAATACTATGTATAAGTGCAGATAATCCGTGTTCGTGTCAGTGCTTAATATAATACTATGTCATATGAAATGAAATGCATGCACCATGAATGTAAAGTAACAAATCCTGAAATCCAGATATACATGAATAAGAACTCTTTAGCTATTATCATAGTAAAGTGTGTGTAAGCATCTAAAATCTCAACAATGAAATCCATAGAAATCTGTGTCAAGCATCGACACAACACATGTAATCTCAAGTCTCAATATGTCGGGCTCCGTCAGTCCGGATCGGCCCATATCATCAAATCCCACGACAACGGTCGGTATCCTCCGGATATCCGCCGCGCCAGACATCACCGGTAGGTAGCCTTCCCCTGTCAGGCTCATCGTCTACAACTCGATCTTCTTGCCCCGGGGTACCATACCGGGCCCACCATGTACCCGAGACGGTTCATCCACTCCTCGAATCGGGTCTCGAAATCCAACAGAAAACATGAAATACTCATGGTGGACGACCCATACATCACGAGAAAACCGCATCTTATTTAAAAAGAGGAGGAGAGAGAGAAGTTTTTTATATATATTTTTGCGGTTTCCCCTAAAAATCCAGAAATCTCATAGAAATCCAAATCTCAAAATCAGGAGTAACTATATGATAAGTGTCGGCATATGCCCATAATACTGCATGTTAACATGAAAATATGAATGCATGAATGTCTAAGTAATGAATATCATGTCTTAAACTAACATCAGAGAGTGATCATAATATTATATCGGTTTGGTTGTTAACTGATTCTATCAATAAAAGATAATATGATCTAAAGTGCACGTGACATAGCAATTACCGATGATGATGTGTGTGAGCCGGCAAATAAGTGTGCGTGGAATATGCGCATCATCGGTAATGGTGCTGGTGTCCTAACAGGTATAGTTTATACTGATTATAGCAATATATGTAATAACATGCACCATGATGATTACAGTATGAATGTATAAACAGATGTGCAGTATCCACCACTCTGCGACATACGAGTATAACTATCACTATGTGAGCCGAACCTAAACCAGTGTCCATCTAATATCCTAAGGAACTAACCGAAGAAACTAGTCAGTAAGAAACAAGCCTCTACCTAAAGTCTGAACCAATATCTCTAATAGTCGGCGATCCCGCCTCAATAGCGTCGCGTACGTAGTACGGCTTCCTCGAATCAAGAGTGCGGATCAATCATCATATCTAAGCCTCGTACGGAAAATCCATCGTACGGCATCCCTGTATCGGGGTACGGGTCAAGTATTTCCTAGGTGTCTCATTATTCGTAATGTGTCATCATCAACACATCTCATGATCAAGGTTCTAAACTGTGATCGCATACATCAATCATATATCATTGTCATCATGATAAGCATCATTAGGTTATCCTCAGAAATATCATATCATACGTATCATATTGATTAAGTCATACTTATATGATATCGGCATCAGGTCATACCAATATAATGTCGTAATCAAGTTATACATATATCATATCGTGATTAGTCACAAGTCCCAGTCCGGGTACTATTCTAGCGTCCCATGTACATCAATATCACCACCACTCTTTATGATTTATATATTCCTGTCCATTATCTCATTCTCTAATGATCCGCCAACACTTTAATACGACTGTATAGCCAAGGATTTCGGCCTCAAGCCCTACTACATTGTTTCATCATATCTCGGATATCATATCACATCAATGAATCACATATACGCGTTGTATATATATATATATGTATATACCTATACCTCGTTCTACATATATATATACATATACACGTATACCCCATGTCGAGTTTCAGTGGGTGTGCGTGGGTGTGTTTCTATCTGAAACCTATGAACCTCTTCCAAGGTACTCATTCTCGAATATGGTTTTCCTAAATCAGCCTAATCCAGCCTAGGGTCAATACTAGGGTCCTACTAGGGTCGCGTCTGGTCTCCTAATGTCAATAAGTACTACACCTGTTCTACGTTGCGGGGGTGCTAAACGCCATCCACCCGACTTTCCCCCGTAGATATGCATCTACTCACCTGGTCCATGTCTGCCGACGACGACGGTGTCGCGATCCTCCTCTTCATCGCCCGTAGTCCACTTGAAGGGTACCTAAACGCAAACATATAAATAACATCGTAAACCGAATCACATACAAAAGTCAAACGATACGAAGAACAAGCACAGGTTAAAACCTATGTCCCGTCCACGCAAAAGAACCAAATACCGCTCGATATCGGCGTACAAACTCCGATGGATCGAGATAACATCATCGAACAACTCGTAGTTTTAAAACACATTACCTATTTTATAAAACATGATCAAATTCATCGAAACTTGACATTTAATTGAAACCAATGGTCATAAAACTCATTAAATAGTATAACTAGACTATATAAACCACTACTATATTTTTAGCACCCTAATTATATTAGTTTGGAAATTCTAGTTTGCAAACTTGTCCGATTTCGGTATTTTTAAGCAAAACTTCACAATTTCACTTACACACTTGATTTTGCATAACTTAAATCGTTAAACCACTCCTTGAAACCTTAAGGGTTTTCTAAAAACCTAACTTTAGTTTTAATTCCTCATTTTAAACTAATTAACAAAACCTAGTTTAATAATATAGCAATATTATGACAAATTTTTTTTTTTAAGGTGGAAGCTAGAAATTGCAACTAGATTATATTTCACTCTCATTTAACATGTTAATCCACACACTAATTCCACAACTAATAATAAAACCCAAATTCAAATTTCATCTAACTTATTTACATGTTTTCTAAAAATCTAGTTTACAAAAATAACCTATTAAACAATTAAAATGCAACAACTATAAATTTTTGCTACAAAATTAGGTTAACCATTTACTAGTGTGTTAAACTAAAGTTTTAGATCAAAACTTAAGAATCAAAACCCTAATAATGATTTAGTAACCATATTCTAAAAATTTAAATCTTGAAACAAAACCATAATTAAATATTTAGTTTGATTAGGTTGAAGTAAAATAGCAACAAATGAGACATGGGTTTAGAATTATACCACTAAAATTTGAGATTACACATGCTTCATGACCTCCATGATGGATCTCTTGCTTTCAAATTCCAAGCCAAATAGAAGCAAAGAAAATTGGATAAGGTTGAAGGATGAATTTGAGATAAATTGGTATTGATTTTGGATTGATTTTGGAGACTTTTTGATTAAAAATTGAAGAAGGAGGAATTTTGGGAAGGGGGAGTGCTGGTTCGGCAACAGCACTTTGAGGGAAAAAGAGAGGAAGTGAGGTGTGTGGTGCTATGTAGAATGTTCCACCATAATGTCTTTCTTTAAGTCTTTTCATATTTCACTCATTTTCCTTCATTTTTCCATTTAACCTACACTCTAGAAGCATCTTGTGAACCAAATGAGAGGGGGGGCTGTCCAAGGCCGGCCACACATGATGAGAGGGAGAGTGTGTGTGTGGGGTTTGTGGGTGAGTGTGTGGAGACTATCAAATAATCACCTCTTTTAATTAATTAACTTATTTATTCCCTTTTTCCAATAACCCATTCTCTAATTATCTAAAAAAACCTCATGACAACTCCAACTCAAATCAAAGCAACATAAAACATTTTGTTTAATATATTATGATGCACAAAATTTGTTTCAACTCATTCCGGTTTGTAATTTTCCCTAATTAAATTTATCAGTGACGGCTTAAAATAATATTAAAATAATTAATTTCGGAAAAATTTTCAGAAATTTTGAAATCTCACCAGTGGCTCAATAAACACCAAATACTAGCAATTACATATCTAGAATATTTATATTTAATTTTAAAATAAAGATATTTGTATTTTGACTTTTTTACAGAAAACCCCCTAATTTTTCCGATTTTCCGAAATTTCACCAAAACGATTTTTCACAACGTTACAATCTTCCCCCCTTAAAGAAATTCGGTCCCCGAATTTAAATTAAAACTCCCCCTCCAAATACTAAAACATTTATCAAAATACTCAAATCGTCGGGGCTCCGAAATCATCAATACATAACTAAAATCAACTCCGTCAAGCATAACGCAATCATTGGAGTTACGGCGAAGATAAAATATCAAACCCAATACGAAAACCAACATAATATATCAAAACTATAACTTATATATAGTGTGCATCATAGTGAAACCGTACAAATATCCGGATAAGGAAATATGCAAACCCCTTTCTGAAAATTGCCGTGTGATGCATGTGTCACGGCATAAGTAGCGGACGTTTATTTAAAAAAAATAACTATATATATATATCTTTTATTTAACATACACGTCCCGCCTGGTTACTAAATCGAATAATAATCATTATGAAAATATACTGCTCAAACTGAAATCAATCCCAATCACATCAATAAAATATCATGTGCGTCCGGTGCGCACTGAAATCGAAACCAAATACAGATACCATGAATACACACAAAAACAAAATAAGTGCAACAGGTGTGCACCAAAAACATCTGTCAAGTGCAACGGGCGTGCACGACTCACTATCAGGTGCATCTAATCTGCACAAAACCCCGATTTAGTGCATCTGGTGTGCACAAAATCGCATCAAGTGCGCCAAGTATGCGCAAGAATCCTAATCAGGTGCACATGGAGCACGCAAACATACATCGGATATCAGACTCGAATCACAGTACGAAAATGGATAAAAACTAGGTCGAAGCATATATCAAATCATGTGTAACCCATATGCACGAAATCAAATCAAAATCTCAAAATATATAAAACCAAATCAAGTGTACTGGGTGCGTACTAAACCACATCAATACAACTGATATATGGAACACAGATAGAATGAAGGTACACACAGGAAATACCAATCGTAGAACAAAGTCCTCAAAATACAAAAATCCAATCAACGAAAATAGGAAATTCAAATCACTAAATCACAATCGTAAACACTATCGTCAATGTGCGCCTCTTTCCTCTGATGTCGACCGCTTCGAACTCGTTCTTTCATAGGTGTGCTGACTGCGCTACCAACGGCAATACTCATGTCTAGAGTCTCCCACATAGTCGATCCCTTCATTTGATATCCGGACTACATTAAACTTCTCGATCGATCCATCAAAATCCCATAATTCCCCGAGAGCTCAACACTCAAGTACAGTTTAAAAATATCCGGTACATACCCCAGCATCGATGATCCAGCTGTAGAAGGGCAAACCCAAGCCTCACTAATGGCACAGCGGAACTGCCGTAAACCCTAAGGTTCAAGGGCGTTCTCGTGGTCATTATGTCGAGTTAGGGTTTCATTCTTCTAGAGGGTCCATCGAAATACCTGCATGTTCTTCCGAATACTTTAAACTTAGGAAAATGGTTTTCTGATAATCGTTCGAACCCTTTAACTTCATCCGGACGGCATGTGAATACCCTTCGTCCGCACGCTAAGCAATGCTTCAATCCTCAAGAATAACCAATACTCTAATGGTTATCGTATTCGAGCCGCAGCTCCCTCTGCCCGTGGTAACAGAAACCACCATCCGACATCGACGAAGATAGATCAAAGGAACGAATGAAATACGGTGCAAACAATGTACATCCTAAGGCTCCTTAAACAGAGTAGCGTATCATAAGTATGCCGCGGACCATACCCACAGTACGTTACTCTACCTAAATCGCCTACTCCATCAACCAAGGGTCACCTAGACTTATACCAGGTTAAACCAAGCGCTCTGATACCAACTTTGTCACGTCCCGAAAGTACGGAACGTGACCGGCACTTAGATTACGAAGCGTCTAGAGGCGCCACGTGACCTAAGTAAGCCGAAGCCCAGAAATCTAAACCATAAAAGAAGAAAAAGAAGAAAAGAAAAGAAAACAAGTATAAAAACATCAGCAAATTTTACCAAAAATTTCGGCAGAGTCTCATCTGTAAAAACTGGCCCCCAAACGGGTACAACAAGTAAAAATGAATAAACAATAAAAAGCATCCCCAAACGGGTGCTAGCTCAACGCCAACAGGCGGAGACAACCACAACAATCACAATATTATACAACGCCAAAGGGCGAGACTCAAATCTCAAAGAAAACAAAAACCACCAGATCAGAATAACACATGCGCGACTCTAAGGTCGAAATAAACAACTGGTCCAATAAACTTATCAAGTAATACAAATATGGTTGATGGAGCTTTCTAGATACAAATGAAATAATAAAAATACAACGGCGGTTCAGATACAAATGAACCAACCTACCGTGCAAATCACCCGAAAAGAAAATGATGTGCCAGCAACTGCCAAGGGAAACCTGTACATCGCACCTGAAAAGAATTTGGCACAACGGGGGTGAGTTGCCAACTCGTGAGTAGAAGACATCTACGAAAAGAAATCGAATGCACGACGCTATCCTAGGTCATAATAATACACTACTATATCCTAAACATCTAGTAATAGCAGGGTAATACTATGTATAAGTGCAGATAATCCGTGTTCGTGTCAGTGCTTAATATAATACTATGTCATATGAAATGAAATGCATGCACCATGAATGTAAAGTAACAAATCCTGAAATCCAGATATACATGAATAAGAACTCTTTAGCTATTATCATAGTAAAGTGTGTGTAAGCATCTAAAATCTCAACAATGAAATCCATAGAAATCTGTGTCAAGCATCGACACAACACATGTAATCTCAAGTCTCAATATGTCGGGCTCCGTCAGTCCGGATCGGCCCATATCATCAAATCCCACGACAATGGTCGGTATCCTCCGGATATCCGCCGCGCCAGACATCACCGGTAGGTAGCCTTCCCCTGTCAGGCTCATCGTCTACAACTCGATCTTCTTGCCCCGGGGTACCATACCGGGCCCACCATGTACCCGAGACGGTTCATCCACTCCTCGAATTGGGTCTCGAAATCCAACAGAAAACATGAAATACTCATGGTGGACGACCCATACATCACGAGAAAACCGCATCTTATTTAAAAAGAGGAGGAGAGAGAGAAGTTTTTTATATATATTTTTGCGGTTTCCCCTAAAAATCCAGAAATCTCATAGAAATCCAAATCTCAAAATCAGGAGTAACTATATGATAAGTGTCGGCATATGCCCATAATACTGCATGTTAACATGAAAATATGAATGCATGAATGTCTAAGTAATGAATATCATGTCTTAAACTAACATCAGAGAGTGATCATAATATTATATCGGTTTGGTTGTTAACTGATTCTATCAATAAAAGATAATATGATCTAAAGTGCACGTGACATAGCAATTACCGATGATGATGTGTGTGAGCCGGCAAATAAGTGTGCGTGGAATATGCGCATCATCGGTAATGGTGCTGGTGTCCTAACAGGTATAGTTTATACTGATTATAGCAATATATGTAATAACATGCACCATGATGATTACAGTATGAATGTATAAACAGATGTGCAGTATCCACCACTCTGCGACATACGAGTATAACTATCACTATGTGAGCCGAACCTAAACCAGTGTCCATCTAATATCCTAAGGAACTAACCGAAGAAACTAGTCAGTAAGAAACAAGCCTCTACCTAAAGTCTGAACCAATATCTCTAATAGTCGGCGATCCCGCCTCAATAGCGTCGCGTACGTAGTACGGCTTCCTCGAATCAAGAGTGCGGATCAATCATCATATCTAAGCCTCGTACGGAAAATCCATCGTACGGCATCCCTGTATCGGGGTACGGGTCAAGTATTTCCTAGGTGTCTCATTATTCGTAATGTGTCATCATCAACACATCTCATGATCAAGGTTCTAAACTGTGATCGCATACATCAATCATATATCATTGTCATCATGATAAGCATCATTAGGTTATCCTCAGAAATATCATATCATACGTATCATATTGATTAAGTCATACTTATATGATATCGGCATCAGGTCATACCAATATAATGTCGTAATCAAGTTATACATATATCATATCGTGATTAGTCACAAGTCCCAGTCCGGGTACTATTCTAGCGTCCCATGTACATCAATATCACCACCACTCTTTATGATTTATATATTCCTGTCCATTATCTCATTCTCTAATGATCCGCTAACACTTTAATACGACTGTATAGCCAAGGATTTCGGCCTCAAGCCCTACTACATTGTTTCATCATATCTCGGATATCATATCACATCAATGAATCACATATACGCGTTGTATATATATATATATGTATATACCTATACCTCGTTCTACATATATATATACATATACACGTATACCCCATGTCGAGTTTCAGTGGGTGTGCGTGGGTGTGTTTCTATCTGAAACCTATGAACCTCTTCCAAGGTACTCATTCTCGAATATGGTTTTCCTAAATCAGCCTAATCCAGCCTAGGGTCAATACTAGGGTCCTACTAGGGTCGCGTCTGGTCTCCTAATGTCAATAAGTACTACACCTGTTCTACGTTGCGGGGGTGCTAAACGCCATCCACCCGACTTTCCCCCGTAGATATGCATCTACTCACCTGGTCCATGTCTGCCGACGACGACGGTGTCGCGATCCTCCTCTTCATCGCCCGTAGTCCACTTGAAGGGTACCTAAACGCAAACATATAAATAACATCGTAAACCGAATCACATACAAAAGTCAAACGATACGAAGAACAAGCACAGGTTAAAACCTATGTCCCGTCCACGCAAAAGAACCAAATACCGCTCGATATCGGCGTACAAACTCCGATGGATCGAGATAACATCATCGAACAACTCGTAGTTTTAAAACACATTACCTATTTTATAAAACATGATCAAATTCATCGAAACTTGACATTTAATTGAAACCAATGGTCATAAAACTCATTAAATAGTATAACTAGACTATATAAACCACTACTATATTTTTAGCACCCTAATTATATTAGTTTGGAAATTCTAGTTTGCAAACTTGTCCGATTTCGGTATTTTTAAGCAAAACTTCACAATTTCACTTACACACTTGATTTTGCATAACTTAAATCGTTAAACCACTCCTTGAAACCTTAAGGGTTTTCTAAAAACCTAACTTTAGTTTTAATTCCTCATTTTAAACTAATTAACAAAACCTAGTTTAATAATATAGCAATATTATGACAAATTTTTTTTTTTAAGGTGGAAGCTAGAAATTGCAACTAGATTATATTTCACTCTCATTTAACATGTTAATCCACACACTAATTCCACAACTAATAATAAAACCCAAATTCAAATTTCATCTAACTTATTTACATGTTTTCTAAAAATCTAGTTTACAAAAATAACCTATTAAACAATTAAAATGCAACAACTATAAATTTTTGCTACAAAATTAGGTTAACCATTTACTAGTGTGTTAAACTAAAGTTTTAGATCAAAACTTAAGAATCAAAACCCTAATAATGATTTAGTAACCATATTCTAAAAATTTAAATCTTGAAACAAAACCATAATTAAATATTTAGTTTGATTAGGTTGAAGTAAAATAGCAACAAATGAGACATGGGTTTAGAATTATACCACTAAAATTTGAGATTACACATGCTTCATGACCTCCATGATGGATCTCTTGCTTTCAAATTCCAAGCCAAATAGAAGCAAAGAAAATTGGATAAGGTTGAAGGATGAATTTGAGATAAATTGGTATTGATTTTGGATTGATTTTGGAGACTTTTTGATTAAAAATTGAAGAAGGAGGAATTTTGGGAAGGGGGAGTGCTGGTTCGGCAACAGCACTTTGAGGGAAAAAGAGAGGAAGTGAGGTGTGTGGTGCTATGTAGAATGTTCCACCATAATGTCTTTCTTTAAGTCTTTTCATATTTCACTCATTTTCCTTCATTTTTCCATTTAACCTACACTCTAGAAGCATCTTGTGAACCAAATGAGAGGGGGGGCTGTCCAAGGCCGGCCACACATGATGAGAGGGAGAGTGTGTGTGTGGGGTTTGTGGGTGAGTGTGTGGAGACTATCAAATAATCACCTCTTTTAATTAATTAACTTATTTATTCCCTTTTTCCAATAACCCATTCTCTAATTATCTAAAAAAACCTCATGACAACTCCAACTCAAATCAAAGCAACATAAAACATTTTGTTTAATATATTATGATGCACAAAATTTGTTTCAACTCATTCCGGTTTGTAATTTTCCCTAATTAAATTTATCAGTGACGGCTTAAAATAATATTAAAATAATTAATTTCGGAAAAATTTTCAGAAATTTTGAAATCTCACCAGTGGCTCAATAAACACCAAATACTAGCAATTACATATCTAGAATATTTATATTTAATTTTAAAATAAAGATATTTGTATTTTGACTTTTTTACAGAAAACCCCCTAATTTTTCCGATTTTCCGAAATTTCACCAAAACGATTTTTCACAACGTTACACTAAGCGTAACTGATATCTATAATTACTTGCTATGAGCTATACCATTATCTTTGAAAAAGGAACGAAACGTTGGTTTTGAGATAAGGAGTCTGCCTTAGTTTAAAATAGATATTCATTTTGGAATTGGGCATCGCGTCCTCGTATTTTAACATTTAAAAGAGAAACGAATCGTAGTTTTTAAAAGAGTATAGCTCACACAAGTATTACATCCTAAAACGGAATATAATCTAACTCTACGAGTCTAAAGGGAGACTTGGCCGTTATTCGGCATAAGAATCCCATCATTTCCAATACATATAATTTCTCATATAATACCTCATCGTATCAATATATCTGTATCGCCTCAAGTACGGCAAGATCCCTCGTACAAGTCCATCAAACCATATCCATGTCATATGGATCTAACGTCACGCACATATATCATTGAAACTATGCATGAAACTATATGCAATTGAAGGACATACTAGATGCGATATTATATCAATACCTTGAATAACTGCTAAAATAACTAGATATCATAATACTATTTATATGGTTGCGGGGGTACGTGCTATACGCCATCCACCCGACTTCCCCCGTAGATATAAATCTACTCACCAACTTAATAAGCTTGCTGAAATCCACGCTGTTATATCCGCCAACTCCGTCTCGGATATCCTCGCGACGATACCTATGATCGTATTTAAAACCATATCGATATAAATATCATATTGAAAACCAAAACAACGAGATAGGCACCCATTGGTTAGAACTTACAGTATACTTAACCCAAAAACAATAATATGCCACTGAAATCTTCGTATGAATGTCGATGTTTCAGTCGCAGTACGAAATACGCAAAACCCGTATCGTAATATCGGAAATTTGATAAAACCTTTACTAAACATTCCCAGATTTTACTGTGTAAATATTTAGACAAAACAAACAATACAGCAATTTATAAAATACCAACACAATGCTACAGGAGAAAAACCAACACCAAAACCTACAAGGGGGCCGGCGTCGCAGGTATTTAGGCGTATGTCGCCGGATAGAATAGGGATTTTGGGGCTCGAGTTTTAAGTGGTGTCTCTTAGTGGTCTCATTATACTTTTGGTCTTGCTAGTTTTTCTATTAGTTGTACCTGTTAGTTCCAGATTCATTTACAGTGAACTAAATATCACAAAATATATTGTTTTCCTATATTGCACACTAAAACAGATTTTGAACAGAAATGATTAAGTGAAAAGAGAAGAAGATATACCTATGGAGATTGTGTACAATGGAACACCAGCTCATGAAGGGCTTGTGGAATCATCTAGGGCTTTATAATGCTTCTAGGTTGATAGTATGAGCAAAATTGGTGGAGGAAATTCATGGCTTCTCTCTTGTGATATGAACACTTAGGAATTTTAGTTTGGGAGATGAAGAATGTGTTGTGTTCAGGTTGAGGAGGCTAAAGAGATCACTATATTATGTGGTGTAGAGAAAGCATAAGGAGGAGGGGGTGAGATGGAGGTGGCATGAGAGGAAGGAGGAGGTATCACACATGAAGTGAGGTGTTGTGTTCATGCAAGGAGGATGTGTAGAGTTATTAACAAGGGTGAGGGTATGTTGAGGGTGAGGGTTTAGTCTTGGTTAAAATATGTCAACCTTTTACAAATTAATTTAAAACAACAAAAAGAAAGAAAACCCTTTTTGTGTAAAATCTACAAAATGAAATACTTGTCATGATACTTAAATATTATTTTCTTAATATGATGAATTCAATAGCATGCTAGAATAATTAAATATATCATTTTTATGATATCGCACACCTTTATTAACATTCTACTGAAATAACCCCATTTTTACGGATATAATTCCGATACCAAAAGTTGTATGTGATATCATTTTTATAAACTCATTATTTTTATATTTAAAATTATAAATTAATATTTATAATTTTCCAAAATGTTACAGATATGTCCACCTTGAGTTTTCCCGGCCCTTGAGCAGTATAATACACCCGATTCGAGGAGGTAGAGAAACCGTCTGCCGGTGCATAGTGGACCCGGTGCGGTACCCCGGGGCAATATGGTCGCAGATGATGGCATTGAGCCCGGCAGGGGAGCACTACCGACCGGTTATTTGTGACGCGGCGGATATCCGAAGGATACCGACGTAGTCTTGAGATTGATGATTTGAGCCAGTCCGGATTGCCGGAGCCCGGGGCCAGTCCGAATTGCCGGAGCCCGAGATATTGAGACATTGAGATCTTATGATACGGGCCGGGCCGGATTGCCGGAGCCCGAGATATTGAGATATTGGGATATATATTTTGTGTCGATACTTGACACGGATTCTTTGTTGATTTCATGGATGATACTTCGATTTTTATAAAGAAATCTCACTAAGATAAGAAAACAGTTTTCTCATTTAGATATATTCTGTTTTCATGCATTCATACATCATATATATGATATGTTGGTACCTGACGCACTAACTTTTAGTTATATGTATGCCCTAGAGGCCATTACGGTACATGTGTTGTATATTGTAGTGGATGCTGGGACATATATAGGGAGGACTTTCTTGCTCGACATGATTGTATGCTATCTGGTTACTCTTTATCTTAACATGTACTCTGATTGTCTCTATGTAACATGTTGATAAAGTCCTTAGGATGAATACTTGACTACCAGGACTATGATGCGGATCATACTAGTGGGGACAGTGTAGTCGCCAAGTACATCCTTCAAATGTTCCTAGTCGTAGGTGTATCGAGACAGGGCATCGATATATCAGAGTAGACTAGTGTATGCGCTTCTTGACCCATATGATGGGCGATCGATTATCCCATATCCATTGGTGTTTGACATCAGAGAAGGTATACGAGTGCTCAGTGGAGACTGGGTACACTGGACGGACTCGCCGAGAACTCCCAGATGGCATTATACCTCACGTCAGATGCCAGTTCTCTGGGGACACTGGTACAGGTTAGTCTGTAGACATGAGATCGTCATAGAGTCTTGTATGATTCCCACTGTGCTTTGATTTCCATCATACCACATCCAAGAGGTCGTGCAAAACGGTGGCTTTTGGGTACAGTCCCGAATCACATGGAGGCAATGAGCGATAGGAAGGGTTTCGTCTCTCCCGGTATAGGGAGTTGATGTTGCGCTGTGTTTGATTGGCTATAACTGGAAATCCCTAGCCAGGGATGCTGAGATTTACTGGTAAGTGTTATCAGTAGTTTCTCGAACTGTTATAGACCTTATATCGACACGACTTATCAAGCTGCTGGGGTCTGACGTTTACCACCCCTAGGCGAGATATGCAACATATCAGACGAAGAGACCGGACTGTACGGGAGTGTTGCTGATTGGATTCGTAGGAGAATGTACATGCTTGCTTGTTGATCTTCTGATCGCTCAATACCTGGGTGGCTGTTACGTTTAGCTAACCTCTTGCAGCTTGTGGGTGTTTGATATGATCATCACCTACTGCCGGCGTATTGACGATTCTTTAGAGTCCTACACAGAGGTTTCCTGGCTCAGGCAAAACGGAGTAGGAGCACATATATGATATGTGCGGGACCGAGAATAATACGTGTATGTGATACCGTATTAGATTCTCACGATATGAGATATCGGCCGGGTATATGTGATATAGCCGGGTCATCGGATCAAGTGTTGATTCGATGAACTGATACATAATATATTAGTCGGTTATTTGTGAAATAGCCGGATTATCGGATCAAGTGTTGATTCGATAATTTAATGTATAATTATATATTTGATATATTAAATTACATTAACTAGTATAAGCTCACTTAAAGATTCTTTTTCTCACTCGGGTAATACATTGATATATATGTGATATATGTTAATTGTATTATTTTATTTTGTTACAAGAAATATTGTATATGTGATATATAATATTGTAAGATATTATGGTTATAAATGCAACATGTTTTGTGGAGTTTAAATGTGGTTAAGGTTTGGATTAGGGTTAAGTTTTCATGAAGCTTTGAAGAAGCTTCTTGAAGCTTTGACTTTGACTTGGATATTTTGTGATATTTTGCAAGATATTTTCTTAACCCAACCCAACCCTTTAACCATTGTTGTTTCTATACATGGTTTAAGTCTTCATACTTAACCCATGGTTGCATTTCTAACCACACACTTGACTTTTTCATTATTCATCACAAAAGGTTTTGGATATTCTTCTTCTTCTTCTTTGCATAAAAAGCTTTCTAGCTTTTTCATTAGTGATGAAAATGAGTGAGAAATAGAAAATAAATAAGAGCTAAAATCCTACTTCATCATCCTCATCTAATCTAGCCTATTAGATTAGGGTGTTCACTTCATTAGTGAGTGAGAGCTTGAGTTAAAGAAACTTCAAGGTAGATCATCTGAATTATCGAAGATCGGAAGCAAGCTTGCATCTTTCTCTTCGTGGAACCTCTCAAGAGTCCGGGAACTTGATGATCGCAGTGAAGGGACTTCTACTCGGAGCTTATGAAGCGAAGGACTGGACTACAAAGGTTGTAATCCCAAACTCTTTGAAGTAAAGTTGTTTACTTGCTTATTATTTCGTCTAATCTCTAGTAAAGATCTTGGTTAGGGTTGTTCGGCACGTCTAAATTTTAAATCGGGCATGGTTGATTCCTTGTAGACCCTTGTGAGAGTCCTAGTAACCCTACAGTGGTATCAGAGCCAAGCTAAAGCTTTAGGCGAAGTCAAGGTGAAGTTTAAAGTCCGATCGAACTTCGAATACCCGTTAAATCCTAGTTTCTAGAAATTATTTCAAAAGTTGACATTTTTCATATTAAAAATACTCAGAAAATCATGTAGGGAAATATAAGAATTACTGTGATGTACGGACCACCAACTCCCTCACGTGACCGCGGAACCGCGGCCAAACCACGCGTTTGGCGGCGGTTCCGCAGCCAAAATTTAGAGTTGGGGCCCACTACTTCAGGTATTTATTCTTATGTCCTTTTTCATAATTCTGGGAATTTTTAATTCTACTCAAATGTTGAGCCTTTTGGGAATTATTGGGAACTCGTTGATTCGATCGGAAAGTTTAACTTCGTTTAATTTTTCCGGGTAATTTAGAACGTGTTAAAAAGTTCGAACGGATATCAATAACTCACTTTTTCCCCTGCTAGAGAATTTCCAAGTGTTGGAATTTTTCGTAGTTTAAGAACGTTCTTAGTCATGCAAGTAACGCGGTGGACCCTCTAGAAGAACACAAACCTTAACTCGATTATGTGACCGTCTGAACCGCCTCTAAACCTTAGGGTTTGTGGCAGTACGGCGTTGCCACATGTGAGGCGTTGGTTTGACCCTTCTACGGCTGGACCATTGGTACTGTGGCATGTGATGGATGCTTTTAAACTCCGCTCAAGTGTTGAGCCATTTGGGAAAACTTGAGTGTTTGATTATTCCATCGGAAAGTTTAACGTTGTCTATTTATCTGGAATGTGATACAATATTTGGAATCCACAAGTAGTTATGAGATAACTAATTGAATGTTATAAATCTAGCAGTTTAGTCTCATTTGATCAGTTGCCACGGGATTTTGATGTGATCAAAAGTCCGTCGCAATCACGTAGCGTACGCGGATACTCGCCGGGTAAACTTAGTAGACAACCATGCCGCATAACCCCGATCGAGTGACTGAAGGAGAACCCCGTCGCCATAAGCATCCGTTCGGGTGCTCGCGGCAGCGGTGTTCTGCCTTAGTGCACTTTGTTGACGGCATCGGGAGTGCGGCCGTCTACTAAAGTTTGCGACGAGCATTCGATCAGGATGTCGGGAATCTTGTTGAATTGCCCGACTAGATATTGAAAAGTGTTTACGATATCGAGACTAAAATGCGGGGTTTATAATTGTTAGGCATGCGATGTCTAAGGAATTCATTTAGTTAGGCATGCGATGTTTAAAGAGGTTGCGGATTCCAACTGTTGTAGTTTTACACTTTCTTTTCTACGACCGTAAGTGTAATATTTGGTGTATCGCCGGTTTCGTTGCTATACATCAACGACAATTGGGATACGCATATTTACTTACGTTGATGATATGTGATATTATGTATTGCTGTGATATGTTATATTGGATCGTCGTGTTCTGAATAGCCGGGGTTTTTATGTGAGATGAGAGTTTTTTCTTTTTAATTCATGTAAAATTCATTTGTATGTAATATTCTTTTATTGGGGCACTTCCGGGCTGAGGATGATGTCACCATTGTATATTATTTACTTTTCCGCATTAGGTAGACCCAAGGCGGGGAGCACAAGTAACCGGGTTCTAGGGTCCAGTGGGAGGCCATCTCGAGGAGTCGAGACCGGTCTCCTAACCCTAGAATTGGCAGTGTTTCTTGCCGCTCTCGTAGGGGTCTAGGGATGTGGGTTTGGCTATTCATCGCGACCGTGGAATCCGTGTTTTATACCGGCTCGTATCAAAAACACGGACATCCTAGTATATCCAATATTTCATATATGTTCTTCTGCTGCAATGTTCTGTGATGAGATCATATTACTGCCTGAGACGAATGTTTATATTGTATATATGAGATATATATTATATATTGTTCATTTCGTTTCAAATCTGATGCTTGTGAAGCATAATAAAATGGGACTTTATTAATGAGATTAATGAAATAAAAGAAACCTAAAGATGTTGTAGAAACTTGTTTAAAAACTGGTAGCTCTAGTTCTTGCTTTGCATAGCGGTGTTCCTTGTAGAACATCCAGCACCTTATTCGATAATGAAAGAGCCGAGATCCCTTCACCGGGAGTGACCTCTTTAGCGAAACAAGTAGATGCTACACATTCGGTTTGTCTTTTGATTGCTTCTATAGTTTTTGCTTTGCATAGTGATATTTGTGAAATATCCTGCACCTTATTCGATAAGGAAAGAGCCGACGATCCCTTCACCGGGAGTGACCTCTTTAGCAAAACTAGAAAAGGCCTAAAAAACGTTCCATTCAAAATCGCTCGATTCTACAACGATATCAAGTTCATTACGCAAAGGGTTTTCTTAAAAACCTGTCGTAGCCCTCCGTCATTTCAGATAAGTTCTACTTAGTATTCGTACTACGTTTGTTGACCTCCGTCAAGGCGTAGTGTGCGGTAGCTAACTAGTATTTATCTGCTTATGCATGTGATGCAGATTGTTTTAGGGTAGTCGTGCGGCCTTGTTGACCTCCGTCAAGGGTCGTGCGGGTATGTTTAATTCAATCAAGAAATGACGGGTAGAACTTGACTAGCAGCCTATGGTTTGTTGACCACCATCAAGGTCATAGGACGCTAGGGGTAAAATATTATTGGGAATTTCAAGTGTTGAAATTTGCAATGAGATTGCATACCTTCTATGAGATAGTTGGATCCCGATACCCGCTGCGACTAAGAGTTACTCCTGGGAGAGTTTTTACACATTACAATTAGCCGATGAAGTAGGGGTCTAGAAAGGTGTTAACGGGGTTACGCCCTTGGGAAAACGAGGTTTACTTTAATTAGGTCCGTGCGAAAGCACGGGGAACCTCCCTCAAAGTACCAGCACAGGCCTGGCTGAAAGTGTGGGAGATAGTGCCCTCAGAGTCAATTATTGGATCACAGGCACGTGATTGCAATGATTGAGGGAGGACCTGTCCCAGTAGGACAGTCTTACTCAAGATGATAGTATGCTATATGGTTTATCTTTATCATCGTGTACCGCTTTAGGTGACCTTACGAGTCGCTATTGCACGTTGATAGAGCCCCTAGGATTCTTGCTTGACTACCAGCAGTATGAGGGCGATCATATATGTGGGAGCTGGGGTCTATAAGCACATCCTTAAAAGGTCCCTAGTCGTGGGAGTTTCGAGACAGGGCATCGATCCTCCAGAGTAGACTAGTGTATACAGTCGAGACCCCGACGAGGGGCGGTGGCCTGTCTCACAAGCCACTGGTGTCAGTTGGTTCACCTAAGATGTATACAGGTGCTCATTGGGTTATGAGTACACCGGACAGGACTCGCCGGGAACCTGCTAGTTGGTATTATACCTGACGTCAGATAGCAGTTCCCTGGTGACATGTGTACAGGTTAGTTCATCGACCTGAGATCGTCATTTGTCTCATGTGAGTTCCCACTGTGCTTTGATTACTACCCTACCACGGCTCAAAGGAGTCGTGCAAACAGGTTTTAGTTGGGTACAGTCCCGAGCCACATGGAGGCAGTGAGTGGATCTGCAGGGGTTCGTCTCTCCCGGTATTGGGGGTGAGGTCGCGCTGTGTCTAGGAGAGCCAGTATATGAGAAGTCCTTGGCCAAGGCAGGAGATTTGCTGGTAGGTATTCCAGTAGTATCTTAGGGTGTTCTGGGCTACACTCCGACACGACTTGTACCGCTTTTGGGGGTCTGACTTTTACCAACCCCCTAGGCCCGCCATGCAATGCTCATAGACGAACGGACCGGACTGTACGGATATTGTCATTGACAAGCTCAGTAGGGTGTCAGGATGAGTTCGCTCATCGACGTCCCATTTGGTCAATAGCTGGTGGCCCGTCACGTATGGCTAATACCTCTGACGTGCTAGTGGTTAAATCCACAGCCATAGTATTGATGAGTCTTTAGAGTCCACCACACACAGTTACTCAGGTTTCGGGCGAAACGCTGTAGAGGCCGTATGGAGATATGGCAGGGTTCGATCAGATACGTGCGGTATTGCACGGATCGTGATCGGACGGATTTTACTAGCCGGCTTTGGCTTAAGCCGGATCCTAGTATTAGATAGTGTAGATATTGTCTCTTTGCATTTGTGTTCAGTGGGAATACAAATGCGGGCATGTATTTGCAGTAGCGGGGTTTTCCTGTAATTTATTACGGGATCAGTTTTCTGAAGTTGCCAGTTTGCATTCCGTTCCGGCCGGTTTTCCTTTGTTCCTTCACGGCCGGAATTTTTGATGGAGGGGGTAATTTGCAATTGTGCAAATTACTTTTTGTGGAGGGGTTTTATTGTATTATGTGGCTTCCTCATCATGAGATTCCTTTTGAATCAATCCGAGCATTTATGATATTAGAAATGGAAAAGATGAGGAGTTGATTTGGATTAGAAATGTGTGACCATTTTCATTTTAATTAATATACCTTTTCTTTTCTTGTATGAGATTTTTCCATGGATTCATTTTTTCTCCTCCATGCTCATTATGGGGCCGGCCATTCTTAGAGAGAATGAGAAAGAGATTCTTTTTGAGTGGTGGCATTTTTCTTCATCTCATTTTCATGCTAGGAAAAATGAAAGCACCATTTTTCCTTATCTCCATTCCTCCACAATATCATGGAAACATAAACCCCAAAGAGACAACCTACTACACTATATCTACAGCATCCCTTGGACGCGTCGGCTATCCAACTTCGCGCCCGAGTTGCCTCGGTCCAGAGGTGGGAGCCCGTAAAAGAAATCGGCTACGTGGTGCCCTTTCTGACGAGGAGGTGACGGACGGAGATTCCGCGGGAGATCGGAGTGGAGACGAAGACCGTAGGACACGGATCGCTTGGTATAACTCTTTACCCGTATTTTAGTTTGCTAGTAGTTAGGTTAATGGCCCGATCCGGGATAAAAGTGCGTTGTGGTGCCGGTTTGCTAGTTTGCAAAGTTTTTCGTTTCCGCGTTTCCGGCGTCGGATCGATGGCCGGGGCGCCGCCGTGCACTTACAATGGTATCATAGCCACGCCGTTAACCTAGTCTAGCTTGCTCTAGTATGTTTAGAACTCGATCGAACAAAAATCCCAAAAACCGTATTTTTTGTGCATCGTGTTTCTGTCGAAATTTTTCCTGCTCCAAAATTTTTTCAGGTCATTTCAGAAACTTGTGCAAAGTATTGTAAGCATTCTGCAAAAATTTCGTTAGGTAATGCCTCACTATGACCGCGGAAACGCGGCTAAACCCCTGGTTTGGCCGCGGTTCCGCGGTGGAAGTGAGTCAACGCCGTACGGAATTTTCTCATTAGGCTTTTTGGTTAGAAATAGGGGTTTTGGGATATTCTTTTTGAGCCCAGATTTTCTGTAAGTGCTACAGTACTGCTTGGGGCCCACTTAGGTAATTTTGATCGATCGAAAAGTTTAAACATGCTAGTTCACAGTATTTACATTATATCTGCGACAGTGAATGTCACTCGATCGGTAAATCCAGTCTATCTACTATAGCCCTTTTAGACGGATTTGCGAACGTGACATTCATGTTGATGTTCTGTGTTTTGCTGTGATATTGCGGATTGGTCATGGGGGATAGCCTGGATGCAATGTTAGTACAGTTTTGTTTTATATGTACATTTGATATTGCGGGGCGAGCGTCCGACATGTGGACTGCCGTCACTGCCTGTTTGTATTCTTCTTTTGGGGCACGACCGGGTCGAGGTCGATGTACCCGTTGTATGTATATTTTACTTTCTGTACTAGGATTACCCTAAGGAGGGGTGCACGGATAGCCGGGTTCTAGAGGGCAACAAGCCCGCATCTCATGGCGTTGAGACGGAAGGGGCTTCACTCTAGAATTGGTGGGCTATTCGCCGCACTCGTAGGGGGTACAGGTTGACCCAAGGAAAGGTGCCCAAGTTACCGGATTCCGTGAAGTGCTGGGTGGTCCATTCACGTTGCTGAAGGGGGCTACCTCGCTTCAGGTTTTGGCGGGTAACTTGCCGCGCCCGTAGGGGTCTAGGATTTCATTGCACAGGCTATCCACACGACCGGGGGAACGTTGGGTTTCAGTAGCGGCTCTATGAAACCCGGGGATCCCAAATATCTGTATTGTTCTGTGATGCTGTACATTTCTGTGATGTTGTATTTTATCACGCCTTGAGCGAAATATTAGATATTGATATATATACTAGTAGATGTTGTATATGTTTTGCATCCGCGCTAGTCCAGTCCCCGCTCAGTCGTTAGTTAAGTAACCTAACGGGTGATGACGGGACCCAGTGGCGAATGCGGATGGCATATACGTACATCATTATTTTCGTTCTTTTGTGGTGTGATCAATTGATGGGACTGCGTTGATTCGGATCAATGCAAGTTAAACAAACCTATTCTGATGTTGTTGGAACATTTTTCAAAAAGCTGTTATTGCAAAGACGTTCACTTTTGTTTTGCACAGTGGTATTCAGTTGGAATATCCTGCTCCTCAGTCGACGAGGCAAGAGCCGAGATCCCTTCACCGGGAGTGACCCCTTGGACAGAAGTTTGCGTCAGGGCAATAACTTCACTATAGCCGATTAATTTTGCTTTGCATCGTGGTATTCAGTTGGAATATCCTGCACCTCATTCTACGGGGAAAGAGCCGAGATCCCTTCACCGGGAGTGACCTCTTTAGCAAAGGTTTTCGTCACTATATTTTTTAAAAAGCTATCCAGTTCCTTCAACGATATCAAGTTCATTACGTTAAAGGTTTTTGCCAGAAACCATTCGTAGCCCTCCGTCGTTTCATATGGATAGTCAATAGTATTCAAGCTGTGTATGTTGGCCAAAGTCAAGGCACAGTGATTGGTAGCTATTGGGTATTCATATGCAGCATAGATAGATGCGTTGGTTTGTGACAGTCGTATAACCTTGTTGGCCAAAGTCAAGGGCTTGTACGGGTGGGTTCAAATTAACCTGGAGAATGACGGGTAGAACTTGACATGTGACTTATGATATGTTGGCCAAAGTCAAGGTCATAAGAGCATGGGGCAAAAATCCACATCGGGAGTTTCAAAAGAAACTGAAACTTGCCAGATATGCGCATACCTTCTGGAGTGTGATAACGTGAGCGGATTCCGTCACGTTATCATGCGATGATAGTTGGATCCCGATTCCCACCGATGAGTTGGTTTACTCCTCGGGTGATCCCGGCTAATTCTTCTTTCAGGTTTGGAGAAGAATTTGACGTTACAGTGGGAGGTTTCCAGATTAGATAAAGTGATAACCATTCTTATCTAGGCTAGAGTGCACGCTGAGTGTTTCTTTTCTCTCTCTCTTTGGCAGTGACCATTGACCCGACCCTAGACAATGACTCAGTGACTAAGTTGACCGAACCTTCTTAACACTGGCTTTTGGATTGTCAGAGTTGCAAACCTCATTGCCACTCCTACTTTTACCCTTTTCTCCAGGACACCCCGTATTACTACGAACGTCCACTTCCATTAGACAAAACCATCATATGGTTATATACGAACTCGAAGGAATTCGAGGATGG
The DNA here is from genome assembly GCA_030015575.1 of Agapanthus africanus. Taxonomy (NCBI): domain Eukaryota; kingdom Viridiplantae; phylum Streptophyta; class Magnoliopsida; order Asparagales; family Amaryllidaceae; genus Agapanthus; species Agapanthus africanus. The sequence goes on from CM057340.1 coordinate 266,763,232, forward strand.
TTTCTGGTTCTGGAGAAAACGAATAGGACTATTCAGTTGTCTTTTCCTTTTACCTTCTCTCAGGTTGCGAATACTCCTTGGTTTAGGAGATAGTACACCTATTACGCAAATTGGATAGTCTTCTTCCAAACCTTAGGCTGGTGCCGAACGGTGGGGAATGAAGAAAACCAATTAGCCTAAATGGTGTATAGAAGGTATTAAGTTAAGACAAAGAAAGGGATTAGTAAGAGGGCAAAGTAAATTGCGACTGCTATTCACGACCAAACCAAGTGTTGCATCTCAAAAAAAATTAATAATAATAAAATATTATTTTTGGGAATTTTTATAATTTAATATTAATATTTATTGAATATTTAAATATTTTTGTATTATTAAATACAAATAAATGGTAAAAATTTTAGAAAAATTATGAAAAATTCTAAAATAGGATAATTTATAGAATTATGCCATTTTTAAGTTTTTGTGATTAATTATATGATAATTTAGTGTTAATCGCGATTAAAAATCGCTAATTGGATTTTTGGCTTTTTTTCGTGCAAAAATGTGCACTTATCATTTTCCACACTTGTTACACTTGTGTTACTTTTCTATTGCCATGGTTGTTCTTTTGGGTTCACTATTTGAGTGAGAAGGATTTATGGAGAAAAGAAAAGAAAAGGAAAAAGGAAGTGTGATGTTGAGAGAGAGAGAGTAGTTGCTTTTGACTTTTTGAAGCAATGCCCCCATCATTTTCCATCTCATTTTCTCTCTCCCCTCTCCTTGACCTGCTGCTGCTCCAGCCCCTCCCTCTTCTTCCTCCTCCCTCTTCAAGCTAGATCCACCATTAAAACCAACCCAAAACCCCAATTCCACTTCACGAGACTTGTTCCCGAGCTCGCTAGCTACACATCGGACCAAGCAAGATAGGATTTTGAGGACTTTAAGCAACTCAAGAATTTTCTTGAGTTGCCAAAGAAGGTAATTTCTGCACCCTAGAGTAGTATTTCATTTCCCTTGTGCATCCATGCTAGTTTCATATCGATATTGTGTCGTTTTGTGGACTTTGGAGAATTCAAGTTAGGGTTTAGGTGAGATCTGAAATCAAAGGTGAAATGAGGTGTAATTAGAGGTTATAACCCCTGGTGTGATGTTATATTGGATCGAACTAGAGAGTAAAACCCAGAATACGGATTTAGCGAATCGATATTGGGGAAAACTGTAAATCTGTCACTGTTTTTGGAGATCTGCTATCACCCGAGACACCTGAAAATAAAATTGAGTTGACAGAGAGATGTGCAGGCACCTAGGAACCACCATACAAAGCCCTAGCCCCCACCTCCTCTTCCAGGCCGCAGATTTAATCTGTTTGGTCGCAATTTGCGGCCTGGGTCCCACCATTTGGTCTCGTGTTTGCTCTGTAGCTCCTACATGTATATTTTAGGCCCCTGGCATGTATATATTTATCTAGTTTGACCTAGGGTAAAATCTGGAGCATTTTTCCTTAGTTGCTGTTTTGGATTCGTGTTTCCGTATTCCGTATTTTCAATTCTGAATTTGCGTACTTCGTTTTACCTCGACTATTTGGCGTTTATACGGTGATATCGAGGATTGATTGATGGTTTTGAAGGCGTGCCCGTAGGTTCTAACCTATAGGCCCCTTATCGTATCGTTTTGGGTTTCGTATGCCGTTTTAGTTTTGAATTGGTTTTGATACGCATTTGCGATACGTTAATTTGTAGGTACCCCATGAAGACTTCGGGACGACAAGAAAGCGCGTGGCGACGTCGACAAATGAAGACGCAAGGTGAGTAGATTATATCTACAGGGGGAAGTCGGGTGGATGGCATATAGCACCCCCGCAGTCCGTAGTTGATAGATTATATATATTATATATGATAGTTATAGTATGACATGGTTAGTTTGTTAAGGGTATTATGGATAGTTTAGGGTTAGAAGATAACTATTGTAGTTCATAGTCGCGAACCCTAGAATAGATTTACACTTACACGTACACCTTGCATATTCATTATACTTGCACTGTGTATGATGATATTGGACGACATTGGAGATGAGTCGATGATATTGGGCCTTGTGTCGCAAGATCGATGATTTGATATGATTCGTATTTGGGATATGATATGTGATTCTTGCGGCTTTGGATGTGTGTTTACCCCCGCATTCATACTTTATAGATGGTATCAGATATACTAGACTTAGATCAGTACCCCAGATTATGTGATATGATGATAATGATACCTGATATTTAATAAGAGGAATGTGATTTTGACCCGTACCCAGCTATTGGGATGCCGTACGACGATTTACCGTACGAGCTTTATATTGATGATAGATCCGCACTCATGACTTGAGGATGTCATATGATATACTGTATCGTACGCGATACTACTGAGGCGGGATCACCGACTACTATATATATATATCGACTCAGATTTAGGTGGTTTCCATACCTCTCCCGATTGACCAGATACTTAGATCAGTAGTTTGCGTAGTAGAGTTTAGGCTAGACCCGAGTCATACCTATTTCAAAACTACGAATCAGGAATATCTTAGAGACAAATAAAGGGATCCTACGGATACTTTGAAAAGGTGTATCTTTTCTTAAAAACACCGTGGCCCTTATTTTACTAAAAACCCTGATTCGTCTTATTTCAAATGGCATAATCACATGACATATACATATTGATGTAGACACTTCACTATTGCGTTGTTTTATTTGATTCCGCATTTTCAGTACTATTCGCATTGCATATCATGGGTTAATGCTATATTACCATCGTGCTGTTAGGACACCAGCACCATTATCGATGATGCGTATGTTCCACGTACACTTGCTTGCCGGGTCACACACTTCATCATCGATAATTGCCATGTCGCTACACTGTAGTACTGTTGCATTCAGGATATGACCCTTGCATGGCATACTTGTGTATATACTCATTGTACACTTATATTTGTACACATACTTGTTTGCACATAAACAGATGATATTTCTAGATTTTGGAACCGCAAGATACTCTTTAAAACTGATTCATTTTAAAAGAGCGGTTTCCCCAATATGTGCATATCACTATTCCGTATTGCATGATATATCGATATGCTTACATTCTTTTATATGTTGCATACATCATGTTTTCTGATTATACGCATTGATATATGTTGTTTCCATGATATTTCTGGATTTGGGAACCGTGGCTATTTCAACTGAGAATATGTATTGCCTTTAAAAACCTGGTTTCCCTTGATATGATATTTCAGTGCGTCCACTATGTGTTTTCTCGGTTCTGAGAGTGGCATATCAAACCCGATTCGAGGAGCGGTAGGCACCGTCTACGGGTACATGGTGGACCCGGTAAGGTACCCCGGGGCAAGAAGACTCGTATATGTTAGACGGTGAGCCTGGCAGAGGAGCACTACCTACCGGTGATAGTATTTGGACCGGCGGTTATCGTGGGGATACCGACCGAAGTATGTATGTATGGATACGTCGAAATTCGAGGGTCGAAGCTGGGCACTCGGGTTTTCGAGATAGCGTATGATACGTACCTATCAGGGCCAGCCTTGGTGACAGCGCCTGATAGATGAGGATTTACGTGCCGATGCTAGGCACAGGTTTCATGATGTTTTACAATATTTCCATGATTTGATTATATCCTCATATTTCCATGCATATGCTCTACGATATTTACATGCATGATGCTTATTGTCATTGGGTGACAGGTGGACGGGATCCACACATATACTGACATTGATCACATACAGACTGGATTTACATTGATCATACTTCATTTGTATATATAACTGGGTATGAGGGCGCTATTATATATACCCTTACACCAATATTAGTGGAATGGGACGCTAATATATGTGTATTGATATTCATTTTGATACTTCATCATATTTACTTCATGCAGACATACCCTATACTTATGACATATTATTACCTGAGTACTTGGCACTACATACATGTTTAGATGTTATATTGCCACCTTATCATTCTTCAGACTTACTCTTCAGGATCATATTATATACTGATTGTTTTGACCTAGGATTATGTCTTGCATTCGGTTTCTGCTTGTAGATGTTTTCTATTCACGAGTTGGCAACTCACCCCCGTTGTGCCACAGTTCTTGCAGGTTTGCCGTACAGGTTCCATTGCGGCATTTCTGGCACACTGCTTCTTTTGCGGGTGATTTGCTTTGGTAGGTGGGTTCTTTTGCATCAAGAACCACCATCGTACTTGTATTATTCATTGTATCTAGAATTCCATCAACAAAAAACTTGTATATTGTTTCAGACTTAGACGTTAGTGTTGTATTATTTCGACCTTAGAGTCGCGCTTAGTAGTATTACGGTTTTCATGGTTTTGGAGCTTTCTTTTTGAGTTTTGATACTCGCCGTTCGGCGTTGTATATTATATTGCTTGTGTGGTTGTGACCGTCGATTGACGAAGAGCTAGCTCCCGCTTGGGGATGCCTTTTATCATTGCATATATATTGCTATTCTTGTTGTACCCCGTTCGGGGCCAGTTTTTACAAAAGAATCTCTGCCGAAATTTTTAGAATGGACTTTACATTTTAAAAATGCACATTCGGCTTAGCTATTTAAAAACCTTGACTTCAAACATGTTTTTCTTCACTTCTTTAAACCAGTTTTCTTATTTACCCTTAAAATGGTTTTAGATTTCTGGGCTTTTGGCTTACTTGGATCAGATGGAGTCCTATAGATTTCATATGGTTCAGGTGCCAGTCACGTGTTCTTTTCGGGTCGTGACAAAGTTGGTATCAGAGCGCTAGGTTAACCTTGGTTCAAGTCTAAGTTTGACTATGTGGAGCCTAGGGCGTCTATATATACACGGAACTTAGGCTTGACCTTACGGAACTTAGACTTAGTCGAGGGGGTATTATACCCGAACTTTCGTTGCGTAGGATGACCCTTGGTTGATGGAGTAGGGGACTACAGTAGAGTGACGTACCGTGGGTATGTTCCGCGGTATACTTACGACACGCCACTCCGCTTAAGGAGCCTTAGGATGTACATTTCCTTGCACCATATTATATTCATTCCTGATCTATCTTCATCGGTACTGGTTATGATTTTGCTTCCACGATTGCACGGGTAGAGAGAGAGCTACGGCTAGAGTTGCGTCAGCATGAGTTCGTCATGGACGAGGACTGACCAGAGCGTGACTTCAGAGACTTACGATTGCATTGAGAGGCGTCGTCTAGTTGTGTTTTAGCGCCATGAGCGTTTGATGGATCACCTTTACGAGATTTCTCGGACGTACCGTTTGGTACCAGAGGAGCAGGCTACTGCTAGAGGCCAGCCAGATGTGATGACCACTGATATATCGCTTATTCAGGAAGATTGAGGCGTTGTTCAGCGTACAAACGAATGAGCCAGTTGTTGCTGCAAATGACGAGATGTCGCCCAGATGATTGGAGCTACTGCAGCATGAGTATATACTTAGAGATATGTTGGAAGGTCGCTAGTCACTTGAGGATAGATGACTAGGACATGTGGTTCGTTCGCTTGCCGATGCGAGGTCATCAGATAGATTGCTTCCAGCTAGAGACGACTTCACGCGGAGACGTTGGGAGTCGACAGAGACGATCGAATGTCGGGAACCTATTATTCCAAGTTTAAAGTATACGGAAGGACATGCAGGCGATTCTATGGACCCTCTAGAAAAATGAAACCCTAACTCGACTTAATGACCGTGTGAAAGCCTTTGAACCTTAGGGTTTGCGGCAGTTCCGCGGCGCCATTAGTGAGGCTTGGGTTTGCCCTTCTACGGCTGGACCACCGACGCTGTAGCATGTATTCGATACTATTAAACTGTACTCAAGATGTTGATCTCTTGGGGGATTATGAGGTTCTGACGAGTCGATCGAATGTTTCGACATCACTCGGATACCATGTAATGGGATGCATTGCTTGGGAGACTCCAGATACGAGTGTAGCCGCTGGAGCACAGTCCATGCAGCCACGATGAGACGAGTCCGAAGCAGTCGACATTGAAGCAGAGTGAAGTAAAGAATTCGCAAGAGATTTCGACGAGGTGACGCTCCACTCCGCTGACATCGGAGATGCGATACACATGCAGATGCGTAGTATATGGATATACCTTCCAGGAGGAGTCGCGAGAAATATGCTACCGTTCCGGAACAAGAAACAGATGTAGAAAAGATAATAACTTCCGGGAAATTCGGTAGAAATGAGATTTGAGAGAGACCTCGACAGGACCTTTCTGGAATGTTCTACGAGAAGACCTGGACCCAGGAGTGGTTATATTGCGCACACCCAGCAGGCCAAAGTTCGGCATCGTCGACGAGATAGTTGACCAGGTTCGGATAAAGGACCTCACCCAGTTGCGTTGTTAGTTGATCGAGGACGGACGAGTATTGAGTTTTCCTACGTTGGTTGGGATGCGTTACCGAGGACCTGTTCGGACAGACATCTTCTACGAAATGATGAAGCTACAGTGTACGCGATTTCGAGTCCATGCGAGAGACTTCGGATTGACCGTGGCCGAGAATAGTGCGGTGCGTAGATAGCATGGCGAGACGTCACAGTGGACGACGATAAGAACAAGTGGAGCCAGAGGTGCATGCGCGACGCTGACGAGCTTTCCGTCGAGGCTAGAGACCTAATATGCATACAGAGGCATTGGGATACGACTAGTTTCCGAGGAAATATGTGTGGAATACGCAGATGTCCAGGACACGAGAAGAGATTATGCAAGAGTGCCAGCCTCCGAACAGATCGGCATAAGCAAGATCGGAAGAGACCTTGAGTAGGATTCCTTCCAGGACACTACTGCAATGATATTTGCACCCAGGATCAGGTGTGTCACATGCATTCAGAGAGCCATAGGCCGACGCCAGTGATATGCTGCTTTACGAGTGGTCATGATGATTGACCGGAAGTTGATCAGAGAAGTGTCAGAACGGAATCGTCCCCGTTAGCACACTGTTAGTTATGTATATGCCCTAGAGGCCATTGTTGATTGTTGGAGATAGTGCCCTCAGAGTCAATTATTGGATCACAGGCACGTGATTGCAATGATTGAGGGAGGACCTATCCCGGTACGACAGTCTTACTCGAGATGATAGTACGCTATCTGGTTTACCTTTATTATCGTGTACTGCTTTAGGTGACCTGACAGGTCGCTATTGCACGTTGATAGAGCCCCTAGGATTCTTGCTTGACTGCCGGCAGTATGAGGGCGATCATATAAGTGAGAGCTGGAGTCTATTAGCACATCCTTAAAAGGTCCCTAGTCGTGGGAGTTTCGAGACAGGGCATCGATACTCCAGAGTAGACTAGTGTATACAGTCGAGACCCCGACGAGGGGCGGTGGCCGGTCTCACAAGCCACTGGTGTCAGTTGGTTCACCTAAGATGTATACAGGTGCTCATTGGGTTATGAGTACACCGGACAGGACTCGCCGGGAACATGCTAGTTGGTCATATACCAGACGTCAGATGGCAGTTCCCTGGTGACATGTGTGCAGGTTAGTTCATCGACCTGGGGATCGTCATTTGTCTCGTGTGAGTTCCCACTGTACTTTGATTACTACCCTACCACGGCTCAAAGGAGTCGTGCAAACAGGTTTTAGTTGGGTACAGTCCCGAGCCACATGGAGGCAGTGAGCGTATCTTCAGGGGTTCGTCTCTCCCGGTATTGGGGGTGAGGTCGTGCTGTGTCTAGGAGAGCCATTACACAAAGTCCTTGGCCAAGGCAGGAGATTTACTGGTAGGTATTCCGGTAGTATCTCAGGGTGTTCTGGGCTACACTCCGACACGACTTGTACCGCTTTTGGGGGTCTGACTTTTACCAACCCCCTAGGCCCGACATGCGATACTCATAGACGAACGGACCGGACTGTACGGATATTGTCACTGACAGGCTCAGTTGGGTGTCGGGGTGAGCTTCCTCATCGACGTCCCTTTTGGTCAATAGCTGGTGGCCCGTCACGTATTGGCTTATACCTCTGACGTGCCAGTGGTTAAATCCACAGCCATAGTATTGACGAGTCTTTAGAGTCCACCACACTTACAGTTACTCAAGCTTTCGGGCGAAACGCTGTAGAGGCCGTATGGAGATATGGCAGGGTCCGATCAGATACGTGCGGTATTGCACGGATCAGGATCGGACAGTTTTGTACTAGTGGCCGTATGGATATATATGGCAGGGTTCGATCAGATACGTGCGGTATTGCACGGATCAGGATCGAACGGTTTTTTACTAGCCGGCTTTGGTTTAAGCCGGTACTAGTTTAGTACAGTATAGATTTTGTCTCATTGCATTTGTATCCGGACGGAATACAGATGCGGGTGTGTATGCACAGTATTGGGGTTTTCCTGTAATTTATTACGGGACCAGTTTTCTGGAGTTGCCAGTTTGCATTCCGTTCCGGCCGGTTTTCCTTTGTTCTTTCCCGGCCGGACTTTTCCGATGGAGGGGGTAATTTGCAGTTTTGCAAATTACTTTTGTGGAGGGGGTTTCTTGCAAAAGTATTGATTATGATAGCTTTCATTTCTTTTGCTCCATGCTTTTGAATTGAGAGATTTGAAAGGTTATGGAGTGAATAGGAGAATAAGCATGGTTGATGTTTTCTTGTCTAGGATGTGGTCACCATTCTTATGCTCCTACACTCACCTCCCTTCATGTTTGATATATTCATTCCTTCACATTATTCTTCTCACTTGATATGATAAGTTTTTCATGAGAGGAAAAAGAAAAGAGAGATGAAGAAGGAGAGAGTTCTTCATTCTTGAGAGTTTCATCTTCTTGATCTCATTCATGCTAGAAAAATGCAAGCACCATTTTTCTTATCTCATTTCCTCCATCATCTCTAAATGGCAACCAACCCCAAGTGAGACACTACACATTCTACAGCATATCTTGAGCATGTCGAGTTGCCGGCTTCATGCTCGAGTTGCCTCGGTATTGAGGCGGGAGCCCGTAAAAGACGTAGGCGTTGTGGTGCCCTTTCCGGCGAGGAGGCGACGATGTGGAGACAAGACTTTCCGCGGGAGATCGGGACGATGAAGAGAAGACCGGAGGACTCGGATCACTCGGTATACATCTCTTCCCTTTCTTGTTAGTAGCTTAGACTTGTTAATGGTTACGATCCGGAGTTTAGTGCGCGGTGGTGCCGGTTTTGCAAAGTCCGCAAAAATCAAAGTTTATCACCGCTTCCGCATTCCGGCGTCGGGTTGACGGCCGGGGCGCCGCCGTGCACTTACAGTGGTATCAGAGCCTCACCATTAACTTCGTCTAGCTTCGTTTGATGTGTTTTACGTTTCCGATCGAACAAAATCCCAAAACCGCATTTTTGCTTGCATCAGTTCTCTGTTGAAAATTTTTGGTGTCGTAAAATTTTTCAGGTGATTGCAGAATGATGTACTGTGCATCGTAAGACCACTGGAAAATTTTGGTACCCTGTTGCCTCCGTACGACCGCGGAACAGCGGCCATAGCCCCTCTTTGGCCGCTGTTCCGCCGCAGTTATTTGGGTTCAGTGCACCATTTTTTTTCAGTGGGCTTATGGGCTCAAAATATGGGTTTTGGAATATTAAAATTGGGCCAATTATTTCTGTGAGTGCTACAGTTTTCTTTGGGGCCCACTTGTTAATTGTTTGATCAATCGGAAAATTTTAAACACATTTTTCACAGTATTTACATTATATCTGCGACCGTGAATGTCACTCGATCGGTAAATCCGGTCTAACTGCTATAGCCCGGTTAGACGGATTTGCGAACGTGACTTTCACGTTGATGTTCTGTGTTTTGCTGTGATGTTGCGGATCGGTCGTGGGGATAGCCTGGATGCAATGCTAGTACAGTGTTGTTGTATTATGTACTTTTGATATTGCGGGGCGAGCGTCCGACATGTGGACTGCCGTCACTGCCTGTTTGTATTATTCTTTTGGGGCACGACCTGGTTGCGGTCGATGTACCCGGTGTATGTATATTTTACTTTCTGTACTAGGGTTACCCCGCGGAGGGGTGCACGGATAGCCGGGTTCTAGAAGGCAACAAGCCCGCATCTCATGGCATTGGGACGGAGGGGGCTTCACTCCAGGATTGGCTGGCTATTCGCCGCACTCGTAGGGGGTATAGGATTTCATTGCACAGGCTATCCACACGACCAGGGGAACGTCGGGTTTCAGTAGTGGCTCTGTGAAACCCGGGGATCCCAGATATCTGTATTGTTCTGTGATGCTGTACATTTCTGTGATGTTGCATTTCTTTTCACGCCTTGAGCGAAATACTATATATTGGTATATATATTAGTAGATGTTGTATATGTTTTTCATCCGCGCTAGTCCAGTCCCCGCTCTGCCGTTAGTTAGCTAACCTAATGGGTGATGACGGGACCCAGTGGCGAATGCGGATGGCATATACGTACGTCAGTATATTTTCGTTCTTTGTGGTGTGATCAATTGATGGGACTGCATTGATTCGGATTAATGCAAGATAAACAAACCTAATCTGATGTTGTTGGAACACTTTTCAAAAAGCTGTTATTGCAAGGACGTTCACTTTTGTTTTGCATCGTGGTATTCATTTGGAATATCCTGCTCCTCAGTCGACGAGGCAAGGGCCGAGATCCCTTCACCGGGAGTGACCCCTTGGACAGAAGTTTGCGTCAGGGCAGTAACTTCACTATAGCCGATTGCTTTTGCTTTGCACCGTGGTATTCATTTGGAATATCCTGCACCCCATTCTACGGGGAAAGAGCCGAGATCCCTTCACCGGGAGTGACCTCTTTAGTAAAGGTTTTCGTCACTATATTTTCTAAAAAGCTATCCGCTCCTTCAACGATATCAAGTTCATTACGTTAAAGGTTTTCGCCAGAAACCATTCGTAGCCCTCCATCATTTCAGTTAAATATTCGGTAGTATTCAAGCTATGTATTTTGACCTCACGCCAAGGCATAGTGATTGGTAGCTGCCGGGTATTTATCTGTAGCATAGATAGATGCGTTGGTTTGGGACAGTCGTACTACTATTTTGGCCTACGTCAAGGGTATGTACGGGTGGGTTCAAATTAACCTGGATAATGATGGGTAGAACTTGACATGTGACTTATGATATTTTGACCTCACGCCAAGGTCATAAGAGCATGGGGTAAAAATCACATCGGGAGTTTCAAAAGTACTGAAACTTGCCAGATATGCGCATACCTTCTGGAGTGTGATACCGTGAGCGGATTCCGTCACGTTGTCATGCGATGAGAGTTGGATCCCGATTCCCACTGATGAGTTGGTTTACTCCTCGGGTGACCCCGACTAATTCTTCTTTAAGGTTTGGAGGAGAATTTGAGGTACAGTGGGAGGTTTCCAGATTAGATAAATTGGTGACCATTCTGATCTAGGTTAGAGTGCACGCTGAGTGTTTCTTTTCTCTCTCTCTTTGGCAGCGACCATTGACCCAACCCCAAGACTTTGACTCAGTGACCAAGTTGACCGAACCTTCTTAACACTGGCTTTTGGATTGTCAGAGTTGCAGACCTCATTGCCACTCCTACTTCTACCCTTTTCTCCAGGACACCCCGTATTACTACGAACGTCCAATTCCATTGGACAAAACCATCGTATGGTTAGATACGAACTCGAAGGAATTCGAGGATGGTTTCTGGTTCTGGAGAAAACAGATAGGACTATTCAGTTGTCTTTTCCTTCTACCTTCTCTCAGGTTGCGAGTACTCCTTGGTTTAGGAGATAGTACACCTATTATGCAAATTGGATAGTCTTCTTCCAAACCATAGGCTGGTGCCGAACGGTGGGAATGAAGAAAACCAATTAGCATAACGATGGTGTGCAGAAGGTATTAAGATTAAGACAAAACAAGGGATTAGTAAGAGGGCAAAGTGAATTGCGACTGATATTCACGACCAAACCAAGTATTTCTTCGCCAATCCTAAATCACCTTTGTATTTCTCCAGGACACTCCGTATCACTACGAAGATCCCATTTTATTGGATAATCCATCGTATGGTTATATACGAACTCGAAAGGAACTTGTTCCAGTTCGGGGATGGATTCTGGTCCAGGAGAAATAGGAATAAGGTGTATTCGGTTGTCTTTTATCTTCACCTTCTCTCGCATTGCGAGTGCTCCTAGGACTAGGACAGTACACCCATTATGCTTATTGGATAGTCTTCTTCCAAACCATAGGCTGGTGCCGAACGGTAGGGAAGGAAGAAAACCAATTGGCCTAAAGGGGTGTGCAGAAGGTAATGACTGAAGACATATAAAGGGATTTGGAGAGGTGGCAAAGAATTATACGGTTATAGTTGTGAATCTGGATAATGGTAGAGGCATTACTAGGAATACCAGGATACCCCATCGAAACATTTCAATGTTTCAGTTCTACTGTGTACTGTTAAAAGAAAACTGATTTCCCGATTAGACACTTGCTCCAGGGTATGTATTTACCAGTTTTGATTCTCACATCTGTATGGTTTTACAGATGATGAGTGGGAGTAAGTTATTGGGAATTGGGTGATCATCCTCATTATATCGGGATTCATTGTAATCGGTGATATTTGAGGAGATCACCTGGGCTGTTTGCCGGTCGGCAAATATTTGGTTTTGAATATCCGCTGTTGTGCACCAATTTCAAATTGATATATCTGTACGTCTATTTTCATAGAGTGAGATATACCTTTTTGATATTATGTCGATGACATTTACCTATATCAGTGGATGGTTAGGTAAGGAGCATTAAACAGCGGTGTAATTCTTCTTAACCATAAGTACAGTTTTCAACCTACGACACACAGTGAAAGAGTTGTAAGACTCAGCGGACTTATACAAAGTATTGTATGTTGTCCAGTGTCCATTAGGACAGAGGGGTTGGTCCTCATACTGTATTCTGTTTACTTTTAACTTCTCTAGTTCTTAGACATGTGTTTCGTAGAAACACAGGGTCTAAGTTTTGAGGAGTTATAGGTATTTGAATAGAGTAGAGAACCAGGTATAGCAAGTATCGGGATTCTTCAAAGTGATCGAAGATGTAGATACTTGCGTATGGTATTCAGTAATGATAAAGAGAAATTTCTTCTCTTTCAGGTTACTCATAATTGGAAGCATTCCTAAGTTGAGTAACGCTGATCAGCCTCTCTCCATTTAGTTGACATGCACTGGAGACAGCTGCATGATTTGAATCTGATTCAATTAAATCAGTGCCTCTGGTTCTATATTGGATATAGTACAGTTCATATCTTAACATTGTTAAGGTACGGGGAGTTGTCCGGCTTATGATTAAAACCAGACTCTGGATAACTCAAGGCACGTTTCTGTAATGGCTGTTTGTGGGTTGACCCAGGCTATGACGAGGGTTGACTTTCTACCATAAGAAAGATCAATAGTAATATTGTTCTTGACTCGCCACAGTTTTAATAAAAATGGATTTTTTCAAAAACAGTAGTGGGAGTATGGTAGAACTGGAAGTTATTCCAGAACCGCAAATGATTACAGAAGATTTGATAAGGAACCTAAAGATTCAATCTGATTTGACATTCCATTGGCCACTCCGCAGATAAGGTGGATAACTTCAGGCACCCGAGAGGTACCCAGGTAGCCTCAAGGACGGTGACAGGGAAGTTCTTGTTTACCCACACTTGCCATTGTTGTTGTTCCAGGCTGTGAGACCCGGCAGGAGGATGAGTATAGCGTCGTTCTAAACTAGCTTTAGAAGTGCACATCTATATGACTCTGCCAGAGGGTTTTCGTAATCAGTGGGAGCAGCGGAAGCATTGGTGGACATCAGGCTTATGTCTATTTATAGACTAAAGCAGGTATAGCGGAGTTAGATCATCTGTTTCTGATGTGACAGTCATAGGTTTGACGTCATCAGAATAGGGGATGGATCTGTTGAGAAGGTAATAGGAAGTGATATTCCTATACTACGATCGGTTATACTTTGGTCGTCACACAGTGGTTTCTACACAAAAGGACTTGGACATTACATCAGACATACTGGTTACTAGATCTATGGTTTTAGATCTAGATTTGGGTGGTTTCCCAATCTGGGTACTTAGACAGCATTCTAAGAGTATTTAGAATGGACGACTCCTGGCATGGTAATGTACCTGCAGGTAATGGAGTCACCCTCTCTAAAGGTGTCTTATAGACTAAAGTAGAGAGGGATATGCATGATTGGCAGATCACTTGCTTAGGCAATTGAGTCAATCATGAGATGTCAAGTACCACACCAGATGTTGTTCTTGCACTAGATGCAATAAGTTGATATTGATCCAATCCTGGAGAAACAGTCGGAAGCAGTTTTAGAACATAAGTGGATGTTCTAGGGGATATGATAACGACAGCCTCATTCGAGAGACAGTTATCATTCCAGGCTTCCAAGGTGACATGGACGACAAGGAGGTTGTCAGAGTTATAGTTATCCTTCTGACGAGGGGCAGTATTTTGGACAGGTGGTCCAAGGAAATACTGAGGGTGGCATGGCGCAGGATACTGATTAATTTCAGTTGACGATACAGTCTAAGAAGTTTGGATTTGGAGTTCATTTTTGAGCTCGGTCCCATCAGATATCCAGACACTCTAAGACAGGTATTGCTCATTTCGGGAGATGGCTTTCTCCGCGAGCTTGAGATATAGAGAGACATAGAAAGAAACTTCAGAGCGGATCCTCTCACTGAGGCTATTCCTCGAACGCAATAGTCTCGCAAACGAGCTTTGTGAGACTGACTAGTAGAGGAGTTGGGTGTTCGGTATCACACGGGCTGTGAGTATGCGACATCGCAATAATTAGCCTTGAGTGCAAGTGGGAGATTGTTGGAGATAGTGCCCTCAGAGTCAATTATTGGATCACAGGCACGTGATTGCAATGATTGAGGGAGGACCTATCCCGGTACGACAGTCTTACTCGAGATGATAGTACGCTATCTGGTTTACCTTTATCATCGTGTACTGCTTTAGGTGACCTGACAGGTCGCTATTGCACGTTGATAGAGCCCCTAGGATTCTTGCTTGACTGCCGGCAGTATGAGGGCGATCATATAAGTGAGAGCTGGAGTCTATTAGCACATCCTTAAAAGGTCCCTAGTCGTGGGAGTTTCGAGACAGGGCATCGATACTCCAGAGTAGACTAGTCTATACAGTCGAGACCCCGACGAGGGGCGGTGGCCGGTCTCACAAGCCACTGGTGTCAGTTGGTTCACCTAAGATGTATACAGGTGCTCATTGGGTTATGAGTACACCGGACAGGACTCGCCGGGAACATGCTAGTTGGTCATATACCAGACGTCAGATGGCAGTTCCCTGGTGACATGTGTGCAGGTTAGTTCATCGACCTGGGGATCGTCATTTTTCTCGTGTGAGTTCCCACTGTACTTTGATTACTACCATACCACGGCTCAAAGGAGTCGTGTAAACAGGTTTTAGTTGGGTACAGTCCCGAGCCACATGGAGGCAGTGAGCGTATCTTCAGGGGTTCGTCTCTCCCGGTATTAGGGGTGAGGTCGTGCTGTGTCTTGGAGAGCCATTACACAAAGTCCTTGGCCAAGGCAGGAGATTTACTGGTAGGTATTCCGGTAGTATCTCAGGGTGTTCTGGGCTACACTCCGACACGACTTGTACCGCTTTTGGGGGTCTGACTTTTACCAACCCCCTAGGCCCGACATGCGATACTCATAGACGAACGGACCGGACTGTACGGATATTGTCACTGACAGGCTCAGTTGGGTGTCGGGGTGAGCTTCCTCATCGACGTCCCTTTTGGTCAATAGCTGGTGGCCCGTCACGTATTGGCTTATACCTCTGACGTGCCAGTGGTTAAATCCACAGCCATAGTATTGACGAGTCTTTAGAGTCCACCACACTTACAGTTACTCAAGCTTTCGGGCGAAACGCTGTAGAGGCCGTATGGAGATATGGCAGGGTCCGATCAGATACGTGCGGTATTGCACGGATCAGGATCGGACAGTTTTGTACTAGTGGCCGTATGGATATATATGGCAGGGTTCGATCAGATACGTGCGGTATTGCACGGATCAGGATCATACGGTTTTTTACTAGCCGGCTTTGGTTTAAGCCGGTACTAGTTTAGTACAGTATAGATTTTGTCTCATTGCATTTGTATCCGGACGGAATACAGATGCGGGTGTGTATGCACAGTATTGGGGTTTTCCTGTAATTTATTACGGGACCAGTTTTCTGGAGTTGCCAGTTTGCATTCCGTTCCGGCCGGTTTTCCTTTGTTCTTTCCCGGCCGGACTTTTCCGATGGAGGGGGCAGTTTTGCAAATTACTTTTGTGGAGGGGGTTTCTTGCAAAAGTATTGATTATGATAGCTTTCATTTCTTTTGCTCCATGCTTTTGAATTGAGAGATTTGAAAGGTTATGGAGTGAATAGGAGAATAAGCATGGTTGATGTTTTCTTGTCTAGGATGTGGTCACCATTCTTATGCTCCTACACTCACCTCCCTTCATGTTTGATATATTCATTCCTTCACATTATTCTTCTCACTTGATATGATAAGTTTTTCATGAGAGGAAAAAGAAAAGAGAGATGAAGAAGGAGAGAGTTCTTCATTCTTGAGAGTTTCATCTTCTTGATCTCATTCATGCTAGAAAAATGCAAGCACCATTTTTCTTATCTCATTTCCTCCATCATCTCCAAATGGCAACCAACCCCAAGTGAGACACTACACATTCTACAGCATATCTTGAGCATGTCGAGTTGCCGGCTTCATGCTCGAGTTGCCTCGGTATTGAGGCGGGAGCCCGTAAAAGACGTAGGCGTTGTGGTGCCCTTTCCGGCGAGGAGGCGACGATGTGGAGACAAGACTTTCCGCGGGAGATCGGGACGATGAAGAGAAGACCGGAGGACTCGGATCACTCGGTATACATCTCTTCCCTTTCTTGTTAGTAGCTTAGACTTGTTAATGGTTACGATCCGGAGTTTAGTGCGCGGTGGTGCCGGTTTTGCAAAGTCCGCAAAAATCAAAGTTTATCACCGCTTCCGCATTCCGGCGTCGGGTTGACGGCCGGGGCGCCGCCGTGCACTTACATGTTGTACATATGATTTATATTATAATGGATGCTTGGTTATATATAGAGATGACTTTCTTGCTCGTCATGATAGTATGCTATTTGGTTTCACTTTATCTTAACATGTTGACTTGTATTGGTTTACTGTTTTACTCTCACATGTTGATAAAGCCCTTAGGATCTGTACTCGACTACTGGGACTATGATGAGATCATACTAGTGGGGCCGCGGTAGTCGATGAGTGCATCCTATAACTGTTCCTAGTCGAGGGTATATCGAGACAGGGCATCGATACACCAGAGTAGACTAGCGTATACGCATCTTGACCCATATGATGGGCGATGGATGATCCCATATCCATCGATGTTAGACATCAGAGATGGTGTACGGGTGCTCAGTGGAGACTGGGTACACTGGACGGACTCGCCGAGAACTCCCAGATGGTGATATACCACACGTCAGATGGCAGTTCTCCGGTGACACTGGTACAGGGTAGTCTGTAGACCCGAGATCGTCATAGAGTCTTGTGTGATTCCCACTGTGCTTTGATTTCCACCTTACCACGTCCAAGAGGGCGTGCAAAACGGTGGCTTTTGGGTACAGTCCCGAATCACATGGAGGCAATGAGCGATAGGAGGGGATTCGTCTCTCCCGGTATAGGGAGTTGATGTTGTGCTGTGTTCGATTGGCTATAACTGGAAGTCCCTGGCCAGGGCTGATATAGAGATTTACTGGTAAGTGTTACTAGTAGTTTCTCGACCCATTATGAGCCACACATCGACACGACTTATCGGTTACTGGGGTCTGACGTATACCACCCCTAGACTTGATATGCGACATATCAGACGAACAGACCGGACTGTACGGGAGTGTTACTGGTTGGAATCACAGGAGAACGCACAGGCTAGCTTGTTGATCTTCTGATCGCTCAATACCTGGGTGGCTGTTACGTTTAGCTGACCGCTTGCAGCTTGTGGGTGTTTGATATGATCATCACCTGCTACCGGCGTATTGACGATTCTTTAGAGTCCTACACAGAGGTTTCTTGGCTCAGGCGAAACGGAGTAGAGGCACATATGTGATATGTGCAGGACCGAGAATAATGCGATATGGGATACCTATTATATTCTCGCGATATTTAGTTATGAACCGGGTCATCGGATTAAGTGTTGATTCGATAAATCGGTACATGATATATTAGTCGGTAATATTCGATATAGCCGGATCGTCGGATCAAGTGTTGATTCGATGATTTAATGAATAATAATATATATGATATATTGTATTACATTATCTAATATTGGCTCGCTTTATTATTTCATTTTCTCAGTGGATGATACATTGATATATATGCGATATATGTTAATTGTATTATTTTCCTTTGTTGCAAATATATAATATATATGTGATATATATTATTGTGACATGATATGATTAATTGTTAAACATGTTTAAGGATGATTAATTGAGGTTAGGGTTTGATTAGGGTTGGATGCTTCATGCACCTTCTAGAAGCTTTATTCTTTTGTCATTCTTAGGATATTTTTGGATGACACTTATTTAACCCAACCAAACCCTAACTCTAGTTATTTCTCTACTAAATCCTAGCCACTCATCCTTGACCATGGTTTACAAATCAATCATATAGCTTTTATTCTATTCATCACAAAAGAAAATGATTCATTATCTTTTCCATTATCATCTTCTTCTCTCTTGAAAAGCTTGCTAGAAAATCCTTAAGTGATGAATAAATATGAGAAAATAATATAAAAAGAAAGCAAAATTACTACTCTCTCATCCTCATCTCATCTAGCCCATGGGATTAGTGTGTTCATCTCTTTTGAGTGAGAAAGCTTGAGTCTTTGCAACTTCGAGGTAGATCATCGGAGATTTGGAATACTTCGAGCTAGCATGGATCGTTCGAGTCGTGGAGCCTCTCATGAGTCCGGGAGATCGTGGATCGCGGCAAAGGGACTTCTACTCGGAGCTTGTGAAGTGAAGGAGCGGACTACAAAGGTTGTAATCCCTCACACTTAGATAAAAGTTATCATCTTGCATGTTAAACCCTAATAATCTAGCAAAGATCCCGGCTTTGGGTTGTTCGGCACGTCTAAAATTTTATCCGGGCATGTTTGATGCCTTTTGAACCTTCACAAGAGTGCCTAGGAACCCTACAGTGGTATCAGAGCCTAGCTAGAGCATTAGGCGATGTGTTTACGAAGTTAAAACTCCGATCGAACCCGAAACGACGAAACTAGACCCCTCTCTGGAAATTTTTTAAATTTTGGGATTTTTCTGAATTAAAAATATGTAAAAAAATCAGCAGGGAATTCTAAGAATTACCATAAAACCCGAGCCCCCAATTCGATCAAACGGCGGCGGAACCGCGGCGTAAGCAAGCTTACGCGGCGGTTCCGCGGCGGATTGATAGGATTGTGACACGTGGATTTTATGGTAATGTCCGTAGGTGCTTGTTGATGCTTCTGGGTATTTTTAATCTGTTTCAGGTGTTGAAAATTCTGGGGTTTGTTTTGTAATAGTAGACTCGATCGGAAATTTTAAATTCGTATTTCTTTCCGGATATTTAGAAATTGTTAAACTATTTGAACGGATATCATTAACTCACTGTTTCCCGGTACGGCAAACTTTCAAGTGTTGAAATTTCTTCGGGTTTAAATCTTTCGGAAAAATTGTACAAGTTAAGCGGTGGACCCTCTAGAAGAAAACAAACCTTAACTCGATTATGTGACCGTCTACGGGTTTGGGGCAGTACGGCGTGCCACATGTGAGGCGTTGGCTTGACCCTTCTACGGCTGGATCACCGGTACTGTGACATATTCTGGGATTATTTGAACTCCGCTCAAGTGTTGAGCAGTTTAGGAAATTTTGGGTGTTTGATTATCTGTTCGGAAAGTTTAATACTGTCTATTTATCTGGAATGTGATACAATATGTGGAATTCATAGAGTTAGGCATGAAATGCGAAGTATGTGATATTTCGGATTTACGATGTCTAAAGTGATTGTGGATTCCAAATATTGTAGTTTTACACTTTCTTTTCTGTGACCGTAAGTGTAATATGTGATATCGCCGGTTTCGTTGCTATATGTCAACGATAATTGGGATGCGCATATTTACTTACGTTGATGATATGTGATATTATGTGTTGCTGTGATATGTTATATTGGATCGTCGCGTTCAGAATAGCCGGGGGTTTTATGTGAGATGAGGGTTTTTATTTTCATTCATGTAAAATTCATTTGTAATGTAATATTCTTTTATTTGGGGCACTTCCAGGTTGCGGTTGCTGTCACCAGTGTATATTATTTACTTTTCCGCATTAGGTAGACCCAAGGAGGGGAGCACAAGTAACCGGGTTCTAGGGTCCAGTGGGAGGCCATCTCGAGGAGTCGAGACCGGGTCTCCTAACCCTAGAATTGGCAGTGTTACTTGCCGCTCTCGTAGGGGTCTTGGGATGTGGGTTTGGCTATTTGTCGCCACCATGGAATCCGTGTTTTATACAGGCTCGTATTAAAAACACGGACGTCCTAGTATATCCAATATTTCATATATGTTCTTCTGCTGCAATGTTCTGTGATGAGATCATATTACTGCCTGAGACGAATGCTTATACTATATATATATGCTGATATATAAATATTACTGCTTTCGTTTCTTCTGTGATGCTTAGGAAGCATAAGCTGATGGGATTTTTATTAATGAGATTAATAAAAGAAAAGAAACCTAAAGATGTCGTAGAAT
Organism: Agapanthus africanus; assembly: GCA_030015575.1. NCBI lineage: Eukaryota > Viridiplantae > Streptophyta > Magnoliopsida > Asparagales > Amaryllidaceae > Agapanthus > Agapanthus africanus. The sequence continues at coordinate 266,784,020 of CM057340.1, forward strand.
TAAAAACTTTATAAAAGGGGTAGCTACAGTTTTGTTTTGCACAGCGATATATATGATATATCCTGCACCTTATTCGATGAGGAAAGGGCCGACGATCCCTTCACCGGGAGTGACCCCTTTAGCAAAACTGGCAGATGCTACAAAACGCGGTTTGTCTTTTGATTGCTTTTAGTGTTTTGCTTTGCACAGCGATATATATGATATATCCTGCACCTTATTCGATGAGGAAAGGGCCGACGATCCCTTCACCGGGAGTGACCCCTTTAGCGAAACTAAGAAAAACCTCAAAAACACTCCTTTTCAAAACTTCACTCGATTCTACGACGATATCAAGTTCATTACGCTCAGGGTTTTCTGAAAAACCTGCGTAGCCCTCCGTCATTTTAGGAAAATAGAGTACTTAGTATTCGTGCTGCGTTTGTTGACCATAGTTAAGGCGCAGTGTACGGTAGCTAAGTGATGTTTTCCTATATAACATAAGATGTGATTAATTAGGACAGTCATATGACTTTGTTGACCATAGTTAAGGGTCATGTGGGTGGGTCTAAATTAATCAAGAAATGACGGGTAGAACTTGACTAGTGCTTTTGATTTGTTGACCATAGTTAAGGTCATAAGACACTAGGGGCAAAAAATATTATCGGGAATTTCAAGTGTTGAAATTTGCAATGAGATTGCATACCTCCTATGAGATAGTTGGATCCCGATACCCACTGCGAGTAAGTGTTACCCCGGGGAGAGTTTTACACAGGACAATTAGTCATTCAAGTAGGTGTCTAGAAAAGTGTTAACGGGGTTACGCCTCTGGGAAAACGAGGTTTACTTTAATTAGGTCCGTGCGAAAGCACGGGGAACCTCCCTCAAAGTACCGACACTGATCTGGCTGAAAGATTGACGAAATTGTAGGGTGTAATTAATCCCGGCTAATCTTACCTTTTAGGGTTTTAAGGTAGATTTGATAAAAACAGTGGGAGACATCCTGATTAGATAAGATAATAACCAATCTAATCTTGCAAGAGCATACGCTAAAGTGTTTTCTTCTCTCTCTCTCCAGGTAGCGACCATGTCATGCCATAATCAAGATAATAATATGGATGTATTGACTGAACCCAATTATTGTACTGAGCTAGGGAACGTTGGACCCGTTCTTTCTTATAAGAGTTATAAGACTGAACAGGAAACAGGAGAATATCTGGATTCTCACGCCGCCCAAAAGAACATGCATGATGATGCATCTTCTTCGGGTGTGTTAGTTATTGAGAACTGTTTCTCAGTTCACCCTACGTCCTGGGTATTAGATACCGGATCAGGATCCCACATATGTAAACAGTTACATGGGCTACGTAAAGGTAGAGAACTGGGAAAAGGTGATCATTCCGTTCAAGTAGGGAACGGTGCAAGTATTGTAGCCAAAGCAGTTGGCGAATATCACCTAGTATTGCCGAGTCGTAATACACTGATTCTAAATAAGTGCTATTATATACCGATCATGATGTGCAACATTATATCAGTCTCCTTATTAAGTAAAGAAGGATATAATTTTGTAGTACAGGATAATGTTATGAACATATTCCTAGATCAAAAGTTGATTGCATCAGGCTCGTTACATAATGGCATATTCATTCTAAATCAGAATACAGTCCTAAATATACAAAACACACACAAGAGGAAAAGTTCGGATATGAACGAATCCTACTTGTGGCATTGTAGACTTGGTCATATCAATGCGACACGACTGGCTAAGTTACATAAGGATGGTTATTTGAATCCGTTCGAATTATCATCTAATGATACTTGCTATTCATGTCTCAAAGGAAAAATGACCAAAGCTCCGTTTAGTGGACACGGAGAAAGAGTTACCGAACTCTTAGGACTGATACATAGTGATGTATGCGGTCCCATGTCTACGCATGCCAGGAACGGTTCTTCCTACTTCGTTACATTCACTGACGATCTCTCTAGATTCGGACATGTGTTCCTGATGAAACACAAGTCTGAAGCTTTTGAGAAATTCAGAGAATATAAGCACGAAGTAGAGAATCAAACGGGCAAAAGTATTAAGATTCTTCGATCTGATCGAGGAGGTGAATACTTAAGTAATGAGTTTCGGGATTATCTAAAAGAGAATGGGATTCTCTCTCAGCTTACTCCTCCTTATACACCACAGCACAACGGTGTATCGGAGCGGAGGAATCGCACCCTATTAGATATGGTGCGCTCTATGATGAGCACTGCAGAGTTACCTATCACCTTTTGGGGTTATGCACTGGAAACAGCCACATATCTATTGAATAGAGTTCCAACTAAATCGGTGCCTACCACTCCATATGAGATATGGAATGGGAAGAGACCATCTCTTAAACGAATTAAGATATGGGGTTGTCCGGCCTATGTTAAAAAGCAAAATCCGGACAAACTCGAGGCAAGATCAGGTATATGTAAGTTTGTAGGATATCCAAAAGATTCTTATGGGTATATATTCTATCACGCTGAGGAACAAAAAGTGTTTGTTTCTCAATATGCCACTTTTTTAGAAAAAGAATTTCTTGCAAAAGAAATTAGTGGCAAAGAGGTAGAGCTGGAAGAGGTTCCAGCACCACAGACTACAACTGATGATTTATTGGAACCAGAGGATTCAATAGTACCCGATGAACCCCAGCCTCTCCGCCGATCTAGTAGGGTTTCTCGTCCACCTGAGAGATACTACGGTTTTCTCATTGATGGTGGAAGCGAGGATTGCATCATGGATGATGATGACCCGACTAGTTTCGAACAGGCCATCACGAGTGGTGACTCTGTGAAATGGCTGGATGCAATGCGATCTGAGATGGAATCCATGTACACCAATAAAGTATGGATTTTGGAAAATGCTCCTGAAGGGGTAAAACCCATTGGGAGCAAGTGGATTTTTAAAAGGAAATTTGGTGTAGATGGAAAAGTTGAGACTTTTAAAGCTAGACTTGTAGCAAAAAGTTTTCGTCAACGACCAGGTGTGGATTATGACGAAACCTTTTCTCCAGTGGCTATGCTTAAGTCCATCCGGATCTTACTTGCCATCGCTGCATACCATGACTACGAAATCTGGAAAATGGATGTTAAGACCGCCTTTCTAAACGGTGATTTAGAAGAGTGCGTGTACATGACTCAGCCAGAGGGCTTCATAGATAGTGGGAGCAGCGGAAATGTGTGCAAGCTGCTTAAATCCATTTATGGGTTAAAGCAAGCATCGCGGAGTTGGAACATCTGTTTTGATGTTGTAGTCAAAGAGTTTGACTTCATAAAAAATATAGATGAACCTTGTATCTATAAGAAGGTAGCAGAGGGTAAGGTTGTCTTCCTCGTATTGTACGTGGATGACATACTCTTGATAGGAAATGATATTCCTATGCTGCAATCAGTCAAGCTCTTCTTATCACAGAGATTCTCAATGAAAGATCTAGGTGATGCCTCCTGCATATTGGGAATCATGATCTATAGAGATAGATCTAAACGGATACTGGGATTGTCCCAATCCAGATACATTGACACCATACTAAAGAGGTTTAGTATGGAAGAATCCAAGCGTGGGAACCAACCCACGATCTCTGGACTCACTCTCTCCAAAGAGATGTCTCCCAAGACAGATTTGGAGAGAGCTCGCATGCAAGGGATACCCTATGCTTCGGCAGTAGGCTCTATCATGTATGCGATGCTATGTACCAGACCCGATGTAGCATACTCACTAAGTGTAGTGAGTCGGTATCAAGCAGATCCTGGAGAGAGTCATTGGACAGCTGTGAAGAACATTCTCAAGTACTTACGAAGGACTAAGGAGATGTTCTTGGTGTATGGTAACGCAGAACTCCAGGTGGAGTCCTTTACCGATTCCAGCTTCCAAAGTGATAAGGACGACTCTAAGTCGCATACGGGTTTTGTCTTTACCCTCAATGGAGGGGCGGTATGTTGGAAGAGTTCCAAACAGGATACCGTTGCAGACTCGACGATGGAGGCTGAATACATCGCTGCCAACGATGCTGCCAAGGAGGCTGTCTGGATAAAGAAGTTCATTAGTGAACTTGGTTTGGTTCCATCCATTGAGCATCCAATACCTCTGTATTGTGATAACAATGGAGCTGTGGCTTTAGCCAAGGAACCCAGGTCCCATCAAAAGTCCAGACATATTCTGAGGCGGTATCACCTGATCAGGGAGATAGTTGATCGCCGGGAGATCGAGGTCAGGAGAGTAGATACGAAGGACAACACTGCGGATCCATTCACGAAGGCTATTCCCCAGATACAGTTTGAGAGATTATTCGGGATGCTAGGTATGAGATACTACAGCAGCTGGCCTTAGTGCAAGTGGGAGATTGTTAGTTATGTATATGCCCTAGAGGCCATTGTTGTAAATATGATGTATATTATAATGGATGCTTGGTTATATATAGAGATGACTTTCTTGCTCGTCATGATAGTATGCTATTTGGTTTCACTTTATCTTAACATGTTGACTTGTATTGGTTTACTGTTTTACTCTCACATGTTGATAAAGCCCTTAGGATCTGTACTCGACTACTGGGACTATGATGAGATCATAGTAGTGGGGCCGCGGTAGTCGATGAGTACATCCTATAACTGTTCCTAGTCGAGGGTATATCGAGACAGGGCATCGATACACCAGAGTAGACTAGCTTATACGCATCTTGACCCATATGATGGGCGATGGATGATCCCATATCCATCGATGTTAGACATCAGAGATGGTGTACGGGTGCTCAGTGGAGACTGGGTACACTGGACGGACTCGCCGAGAACTCCCAGATGGTGATATACCACACGTCAGATGGCAGTTCTCCGGTGACACTGGTATAGGGTAGTCTGTAGACCCGAGATCATCATAGAGTCTTGTGTGATTCCCACTGTGCTTTGATTTCTACCTTACCACGTCCAAGAGGGCGTGCAAAACGGTGGCTTTTGGGTACAGTCCCGAATCACATGGAGGCAATGAGCGATAGGAGGGGATTCATCTCTCCCGGTATAGGGAGTTGATGTTGTGCTGTGTTCGATTGGCTATAACTGGAAGTCCCTGGCCAGGGCTGATATAGAGATTTACTGGTAAGTGTTACTAGTAGTTTCTCGACCCGTTATGAGCCACACATCGACACGACTTATCGGTTACTGGGGTCTGACGTATACCACCCCTAGACTTGATATGCGACATATCAGACGAACAGACCGGACTGTACGGGAGTGTTACTGGTTGGATTCACAGGAGAACGCACAGGCTAGCTTGTTGATCTTCTGATCGCTCAATACCTGGGTGGCTGTTACGTTTAGCTGACCGCTTGCAGCTTGTGGGTGTTTGATATGATCATCACCTGCTACCGGCGTATTGACGATTCTTTAGAGTCCTACACAGAGGTTTCTTGGCTCAGGCGAAACGGAGTAGAGGCACATATGTGATATGTGCAGGACCGAGAATAATGCGATATGGGATACCTATTATATTCTCGCGATATTTAGTTATGAACCGGGTCATCGGATCAAGTGTTGATTCGATGAATCGGTACATGATATATTAGTCGGTAATATTCGATATAGCCGGATCGTCGGATCAAGTGTTGATTCGATGATTTAATGTATAATAATATATATGATATATTGTATTACATTATCTAATATTGGCTCGCTTTATTATTTCATTTTCTCAGTGGATGATACATTGATATATATGCGATATATGTTAATTGTATTATTTTCCTTTGTTGCAAATATATAATATATATGTGATATATATTATTGTGACATGATATGATTAATTGTTAAACATGTTTAAGGATGATTAATTGAGGTTAGGGTTTGATTAGGGTTGGATGCTTCATGCACCTTCTAGAAGCTTTATTCTTTTGTCATTCTTAGGATATTTTTGGATGACACTTATTTAAACCAACCAAACCCTAACTCTAGTTATTTCTCTACTAAATCCTAGCCACTCATCCTTGACCATGGTTTACAAATCAATCATATAGCTTTTATTCTATTCATCACAAAAGAAAATGATTCATTATCTTTTCCATTATCATCTTCTTCTCTCTTGAAAAGCTTGCAAGAAAATCCTTAAGTGATGAATAAATATGAGAAAATGATATAAAAAGAAAGCAAAATTACTACTCTCTCATCCTCATCTCATCTAGCCCATGGGCTTAGTGTGTTCATCTCTTTTGAGTGAGAAAACTTGAGTCTTTGCAACTTCGAGGTAGATCATCGGAGATTTGGAATACTTCGAGCTAGCATGGATCGTTCGAGTCGTGGAGCCTCTCATGAGTCCGGGAGATCGTGGATCGCGGCAAAGGGACTTCTACTCGGAGCTTGTGAAGTGAAGGAGCGGACTACAAAGGTTGTAATCCCTCACACTTAGATAAAAGTTATCATCTTGCATGTTAAACCATAATAATCTAGCAAAGATCCCGGCTTTGGGTTGTTCGGCACGTCTAAAATTTTATCCGGGCATGTTTGATGCCTTTTGAACCTTCACAAGAGTGCCTAGGAACCCTACACACACCTGACAGGGCCGATGAGCCGATAGATCGTGAGATTTGTAATCCACAGAGCAGATAAAGACCCAGAGGCAGAGGACAACAGACCGTGAGCAAGAGGCAAGTAGATACCTTGCGCTGCTAGCATTGGATGCACCGACACCTTCTTGACTTGAAGGAGGATATACCGATGACGGTATTTATGATTTGTGATTTTGTGATTCGATTATCACGTATCCGTCATCTTGGATTCTGGTATTTGGGCGTTCTGTCTGCATGATTTAGTTTTGATGACTGAGTTTCATGATATATGTTTTCTTGCACCATTGGATATTTATATTTTGCGCATAGTTATTACATTTGAGATATTGATTGTGATTTCATGCCTATTTTATGCCAGTGATGTGATTTGCGTTTCCAGCATAGTTTTCATGCACCTGTAGTGTTTTGATATACGATTCTAGTGCACGCCAGATGTACTGAATCGGGAATCTTCGTGCATGTCAAATGCACCTGATATTGCTGTCAGGCACACACGTTGCCTACGACAGATGTTTCGTGCACACCCGTTGCACCTTGATGTTGTTTTTATGGCACATTCATGGATTTTGATTGCCGTGCGCACCAGACGCACCGGATATTCATATATACATTTGGAGATTTATTCCTTATGGAACATTACGTTTTATGATATTTGCTATGTGTTTTCATACTGAACGGGACTTGTCAGAGGACAGTACCTGCATACTTTTGCATGTATTTACTTTAGTTATTTACACATACAGATTTCATATATACATGTATAATTTAGATATATACCATATTAGTTTTGTTTTGAATTTGACATTGTGTCTTTTTCACGACTCCGATGATTGCGGGATGCTTGACGGAGTTTTGATTTTGAGCTATCTGCTCATTACTTATGCGCATACATTGCGCTAAGATGTGTTTTATATATTGAAGGTTTCGGAGCCCCGACGACTTGGACATTTTGTTTTTTTGAAATGTTTTAGAATTTGGGGGTTTAAATTTAAATTCGGGGACCGAATTTCTTTAAGGAGGGAAGATTGTAACATCTCAAAAAAAATTAATAATAATAAAATATTATTTTTAGGAATTTTTATAATTTAATATTAATATTTATTGAATATTTTAATATTTTAGTATTATTAAATACAAATAAATGGTAAAAATTTTGGAAAAATTTTGAAAAATTGTAAAATAGGATAATTTATAGAATTATGCCATTTTTAAGTTTTTGTGATTAATTATATGATAATTTAGTGTTAATCGCGATTAAAAATCGCTAATTGGATTTTTGGCTTTTTTCATGCAAAAATGTGCACATATCATTTTCCACACTTGTTACACTTGTGTTACTTTTCTATTACCATGGTTGTTCTTTTGGGTTCACTATTTGAGTGAGAAGGATTTATGGAGAAAAGAAAAGAAAAGGAAAAAGGAAGTGTGATGTTGAGAGAGAGAGAGTAGTTGCTTTTGACTTTTTGAAGCCATGCCCCCATCATTTTCCATCTCATTTTCTCTCTCCCCTCTCCTTGACCTGCTGCTGCTCCAGCCCCTTCCTCTTCTTCCTCCTCCCTCTTCAAGCTAGATCCACCATTAAAACCAACCCAAAACCCTAATTCCACTTCACGAAACTTGTTCCCGAGCTCGCTAGCTACACATCGGACCAAGCAAGATAGGATTTTGAGGACTTTGAGCAACTCAAGAATTTTCTTGAGTTGCCAAAGAAGGCAATTTCTGCACCCTAGAATAGTATTTCATTTCTCTTGTGCATCCATGCTAGTTTCATATCGATATTGTGTCGTTTTGTGGACTTTGGAGAATTCAAGTTAGGGTTTAGGTGAGATCTGAAATCAAAGGTGAAATGAGGTGTAATTAAAGGTTATAACCCCTGGTGTGATGTTATATTCGATCAAACTAGAGAGTAAAACCCAGAATACGGACTTAGCGAATCGATATCGGGGAAAACTGTAAATCTGTCACTGTTTTTGGAGATCTGCTATCACCCGAGACACCTGAAAATAAAATTGAGTTGACAGAGAGATGTGCAGGCACCTAGGAACCACCATACAAAGCCCTAGCCCCTACCTCCTCTTCCAGGCCACAGATTTAATCTGTTTGGCCGCAATTTGAGGCCTGGGTCCCACCATTTGTTCTCGTGTTTGTTCTGTAGCTCCTACATGTATATTTTAGGCCCCGGGCATGTATAGATTTGTCTAGTTTGACCTAGGGTAAAATCTGGAGCATTTTTCCTTAGTTGCTGTTTTGGATTCGTGTTTCCGTATTCCGTATTTTCAATTCTGAATTTGCGTACTTCGTTTTACCTCGACTATTTGGCGTTTATACGGTGATATCGAGGATTGATTGATGGTTTTGAAGGCGTGCCCATAGGTTCTAACCTATAGGCCCTTTATCGTATCGTTTTGGGTTTCGTATGCCGTTTTAGTTTTGAATTGGTTTTGATACGCATTTGCGATACGTTAATGTGTAGGTACCCCATGAAGACTTCGGGACGACAAGAAAGCGCGTGGCGACGTCGACAAATGAAGACGCAAGGTGAGTAGATTATATCTACAGGGGGAAGTCGGGTGGATGGCGTATAGCACCCCCGCAGTCCGTAGTTGATAGATTATATATATTATATATGATAGTTATAGTATGACATGGTTAGTTTGTTAAGGGTATTATGGATAGTTTAGGATTAGAAGTTAACTAGTGTAGTTCATAGTCACGAACCCTAGAATAGATTTACACTTACACGTACACCCTTGCATATTCATTATACTTGCACTGTGTATGATGATATTGGACGACATTGGAGATGAGTCGATGATATTGGGCCTTGTGCCGCAAGATCGGTGATTTGATATGATTCGTATTTGGGATATGATATGTGATTCTTGCGGCTTTGGATGTGTGTTTACCCCCGCATTCATACTTTATAGATGGTATCAGATATACTAGACTTAGATCAGTACCCCAGATTATGTGATATGATGATAATGATACCTGATATTTAATAAGAGGAATGTGATTTTGACCCGTACCCAGCTATTGGGATGCCGTACGACGATTTACCGTACGAGCTTTATATTGATGATAGATCCGCACTCATGACTTGAGGATGTCATATGATATACTGTATCGTACGCGATACTACTGAGGCGGGATCACCGACTACTATATATATATATATATCCACTCAGATTTAGGTGGTTTCCATACCCCTCCCGATTGACCTGATACTTACATCAGTAGTTTGCGTAGTAGAGGTTAGGCTAGACCCGAGTCATACCTATTTCAAAACTACGAATCAGGAATATCTTAGAGACAAATAAAGGGATCCTACGGATACTTTAAAAAGGTGTATCTTTTCTTAAAAACGCCGTGGCCCTTATTTTACTAAAAACCCTGATTCGTCTTATTTCAAATGGCATAATCGCATGACATATACATATTGATGCAGACACTTCACTATTGCGTTGTTTTATTTGATTCCGCATTTTCAGTACTATTCGCATTGCATATCATGGGTTATTGCTATATTACCATCGTGCTGTTAGGAACCAGCACCATTATCGATGATGCGTATGTTCCACGTACACTTGCTTGCCGTCTCACACACTTCATCATCGATAATTGCCATGTCACTACACTGTAGTACTGTTGCATTCAGGATACGACCCTTGCATGTCATACTTGTATATATACTCATTGTACACTTATATTTGTACACATACTTGTTTGCACATACACAGATGATATTTCTAGATTTGGGAACCGCAAGATACTCTTTAAAACTGATTCATTTTAAAAGAACGGTTTTCCCAATATGTGCATATCACTATTCCGTATTGCATGATATATCGATATGCTTACATTCTTTTATATGTTGCATACATCATGTTTTCTGATTATACGCCTTGAGATATGTTGTTTCCATGATATTTCTGGATTTGGGAACCGTGGCTATTTCAACTGAGAATATGTATTGCCTTTAAAAACCCGGTTTCCCTTGATATGATATTTCAGTGCGTACACCATGTGATTTCTCGGTTCTGAGAGTGGCATATGAAACCCGATTCGAGGAGCGGTAGGCACCGTCTGCGGGTACATGGTGGACCCGGTAAGGTACCTCAGGGCAAGAAGACTCGTATATGTTAAACGGTGAGCCTGGCAGGGGAGCACTACCTCCCGGTGATAGTATTTGGACTCGGCGGTTATCGTGAGGATACCGACCGGAGTATGTACGTATGGATACGTCGAAATTCGAGGGTCGAAGCTGGGCACTCGGGTTTTCGAGATAGCGTATGATACGTACCTATCAGGGCCAGCCTTAGTGACAGCGCCTGATAGACGAGGATTTACGTGCCGATGCTAGGCACAGGTTTCATGATGTTTTACGATATTTCCATGATTTGATTATATCCTCATATTTCCATGCATATGCTCTACGATATTTACATGCATGATGCTTATTGTCATTGGGTGACTGGTGGACGGGATCCACACATATACAGACATTGATCACATACAGACTGGATTTACATTGATCATACTTCATTTGTATATATAACTGGGTATGAGGGCGCTGTTATATATACCCTTACACCAATATTAGTGGAATGGGACGCTAATATATGTGTATTGATATTCATTTTGATACTTCATCATATTTACTTCATGCAGACATACCCTATACTTATGACATATTATTACCTGAGTACTTGGCACTACATACATGTTTAGATGTTACATTGCCACCTTATCATGCTTCAGACTTACTCTTGAGGATCATATTATATACTGATTGTTTTGACCTAGGATTATGTCTTGCATTCGGTTTCTGCTTGTAGATGTTTTCTATTCATGAGTTGGCAACTCACCCCCGTTGTGCCACAGTTCTAGCAGGTTTGCCGTACAGGTTCCATTGCGGCATTTCTGGCACACTTCTTCTTTTTCGGGTGATTTTCTTTGGTAGGTGGGTTCTTTTGCATCAAGAACCACCATCGTACTAGTATTATTCATTGTAGTTAGAATTCCATCAACCAAAAACTTGTATATTGTTTCAGACTTAGACGTTAGTGTTGTATTATTTCGACCTTAGAGTCGTGCTTAGTAGTATTACGGTTTTCATGGTTTTGGAGCTTTCTTTTTGAGTTTTGATCCTCGCCGTTCGGCGTTGTATATTATATTGCTTGTGTGGTTGTGACCGTCGATTGACGAAGAGCTAGCTCCCGCTTGGGGATGCCTTTTATCATTGCATATATATTGCTATTCTTGTTGTACCCCGTTCGGGGCCAGTTTTTACAAAAGAATCTCTGCCGAAATTTTTAGAAAGGACTTTACATTTTAAAAATGCACATTCGTCTTAGCTATTTAAAAACCTTGACTTCAAACATGTTTTTCTTCACTTCTTTAAACCAGTTTTCTTATTTACCCTTAAAATGGTTTTAGATTTCTGGGCTTTTGGCTTACTCGGATCAGATGGAGTCCTATAGATTTCATATGGTTCAGGTGCCAGTCACGTGCTCTTTTCGGGTCGTGACACCAAGTATTTCTTCGCCAATCCTAAATCACCTTTGTATTTCTCCAGGACACTCCGTATCACTACGAAGATCCCAAGTTTATTAGATAATCCATCGTATTGTTATATACGAACTCGAAAGGAACTTGTTCCAGTTCGGGGATGGATCCTGGTTCAGGAGAAATAGGAATAAGGTTTATTCGGTTGTCTTTTATCTTCACCTTCTCTCGCATTGCGATTGCTCCTAGGATTAGGACAGTACACCCATTATGCTTATTGGATAGTCTTCTTCCAAACCATAGGCTGGTGCCGAACGGTAGGGAAGGAAGAAAACCATTTGGCCTAAAGGGGTGTACAGAAGGTAATGACTAAAGACATATAAAGGGATTTGGAGAGATGGCAAAGAAATATACGGTTATTGTTGTGAATCTGGATAATGGAAGAGGCATTACTGGGAATACCCGGATACCCCATCGAAACATTTTAATGTTTCAGTTTCACTGTGTACTATTAAAAGAAAACTGATTTCCCAATTAGACACTTGCTCCAGGGGATGTATTTACCAGGTATGATTCTCATATCTGTATGGTTTTAAAGATGATGAGTGGGAGTAAGTTATTGGGAATTAGGTGATCATCCTCATTGTATCGGGATTCGTTGTAATTGGTGATATTTGAGGAAGTCACCTGGGTTGTTTGCCGGACGGCAAATATTTGGTTTTGAATATCCGTTGTTATGCACCAATTTCAAATTGATATATCTGTACGTCTATTTTTATAGAGTGAGATATACCTTTTGAAATTATGTCTATGACATTTACCTATATCAGTGGATGGTTAGGTAAGGAGCATTGAACAGCGGTGTAATTCTTCTTAACCCTAAGTACAGTTTTCAACCTACGACACACAGTGAATTGAGTTATTAGACTCAGGGGACTTATACAGAGTATTGTATATTGTCCAGTATCCATCAGGACAGAGGGATTGGTCTTCGTACTATATTCAGTTTACTTATGACTTCTCTAGTTTTAGACAGGTGTTTCGTAGAAACACAGGGTCCAAGTTTTGAGAAGTTATAGGTATATGAGTAAAGTAGAGAACCAGGTATTGCAAGTATCGGGATTCTTTAAGGTGATCGAAGATGTAGATACTTGTGAATGGTATTCAGTTAATAGTAATGATTAAGAGAACTTGTTTCTCTTTCAGGTTACTCATAATTGGAAGCATTCCTAAGTTGAGTAACGCTGATCGACCTTTTTCCATTTATTTGACATGCACTGGAGACAGCTGCATGATTTGAATCTGGTTCAATTAAATCAGTGCCTCTGTTTCTATTTTGGATATAGAACAGTTCATATCTTGACATTGTTAAGGTACGGGGAGTTGTCCGGCTTATGCTTAAAACCAGACTCCAGATAACTCAAGGCACGTTTCTGTAATGGCTGTTTGTGGGTTGACCCGGGCTAAGACGAGGGTTGATTTTCTACCATCTGGAAGATCAATAGTGATATTGTTCTTAACTCGCCACAGTTTTAATTAAAAATTGATTTTTTCAGAAAACGGTAGTGGGAGTATGGTAGAACTGGAAGTGATTCCAGAACCGCAAACGATTACTGAAGATTTGATAAGAACCTAAAGATTCAATCTGGTTTGACATTCCATTGGCCACTCCGCAGATATGGTGGGTAACCTCAGGCACCCGAGTGGTACTTCGGTATGCTCAAGGACGGTGGCAGGGAGTTTCTCGTTTACCCAGACTTTCCATTGCTGTTGTTCCAGACTGTGAGACTCGGCAGGAGGATGTGTATAGCGTCTTTCTAAACTGGCTCTAGAAGTGTACGCCTATATGACTCTGCCAGAGGGTTGTCGTAGTCAGTGGAAGCAGCGGAAGCATTGGTGGACATCAGGCTTATGTCTATTTATAGACTAAAGCAGATATAGCGGAGATAGATCATCTATTTCTGATGTGACAGTCATAGGTTTGACTTCATCAGAATAAGGGATGGATCTGTTAAGAAGGTAGTAGGGTGTGATGTCCTGGTATATGGATGACATACACAGAGTAGGAAGTGATATTCCTATACTACGATCGGTTATACTTTGGTCGTCACACAGTGGTTTCTCCACATCGGAATTAGATCTTATATCGTACATTCTGGTTGCTAGATCTATGGTTTTAGATCTAGATTTGAGTGGTTTCCCAATCAGGGTACTTAGACAGCATTCTAAGAGTATTTAGAATGGACGACTCCTGGCATGGGGGTGTACCTGCAGGTAATGGAGTCACCCTCTCTAAAGGTGTCTTACAGACTAAGGGGGAGAGGGATACGCATGATTGGCAAATCACTTGCTTAGGCAATTGAGTCAATCATGAGATGTCAAGTACCACACCAGATGTTGTTCTTGCAGTAGATGCAATAAGTTGATATTGATCCAATCTTGGAGAAACAGTCGGAAGCAGTTTTAGAACATAAGTGGATGTTCTAGGGATATGATAACGACAGCCTCATTCGGGAGACAGTTATCATTCAAGGCTTCCAAGGTGACCTGGATGGCAGAGTGACTGTCAGAGTTATAGTTTTCCCTCTGACGAGGGGCAGTATTTTGAACAGATGGTCCAGGTGGATACTGAGGGAAGGCATGGCGCAGGATACTGATTAAGTTCAGTTGACGATACAGTCTAAAAAGTTTGGATTTGGAGTTTATTTATGAGCTAGGTCCCATCAGACATCCAGACACATTCTAAGGCAGGTATTGCTCATTTCGGGAGATGGCTTTCTCCGCGAACTTGAGATAGAGAGAGACATAGAAAGAAACACCAGAGCGGATCCACTTACTGAGGCTATTCCTCGAACGCAATAGTTTCGTAAACGAGCTTTGTGAGACTGACTAGTAGAGGAGTTGGGTGTTCGGTATCACACGGGCTGTGAGTATGCGACATCGCAATAATTAGCCTTGAGTGCAAGTGGGAGATTGTTGGAGATAGTGCCCTCAGAGTCAATTATTGGATCACAGGCACGTGATTGCAATGATTGAGGGAAGACCTGTCCCAGTAGGACAGTCTTACTCAAGATGCTAGTATGCTATCCGGTTTATCATTATCATCGTGTATTGCTTTAGGTGACCTTACGAGTCGCTATTGCACGTTGATAGAGCCCCTAGGATTCTTGCTTGACTACCAGCAGTTCGAGGGCGATCATATACGTGGGAGCTGGGGTCTATAAGCACAACCTTAAAAGGTCCCTAGTCGTGGGAGTTTCGAGACAGGGCATCGATTCTCCAGAGCAGACTAGTGTATACAGTCGAGACCCCGACGAGGGGCGATGGCCGGTCTCATAAGCCACTGGTGTCTGTTGGTTCACCTATGATGTATAGAGGTGCTCATTGGGTTATGAGTACACCGGACAGGACTCGCCGGGAACCTGCTAGTTGGTATTATACCTGACGTCAGATAGCAGTTCCCTGGTGACATGTGTACAGGTTAGTTCATCCACCTGAGATCGTCATTTGTCTCGTGTGAGTTGCCACAGTGCTTTGATTACTACACTACCACGGCTCAAAGGAGTCGTGCAAACAGGTTTTAGTTAGGTACAGTCCCGAGCCACATGGAGGCAGTGAGCGGATCTGCAGGGGTTCGTCTCTCCCGGTATTGGGGGTGAGGTCGCGCTTTGTCTAGGAGAGCCAGTACATGAAAAGTCCTTGGCCAAGGCAGGAGATTTGCTGGTAGGTATTCTAGTAGTATCTCAGGGTGTTCTGGGCTACACTCCGACACGACTTGTACCGCTTTTGGGGGTCTAACTTTTACCAACCCCGTAGGCCCGCCATGCGATGCTCATAGACGAACGGACCGGACTGTACGGATATTGTCACTGACAGGCTCAGTAGGGTGTCAGGATGAGTTCGCTCATTGACGTCCCTTTTGGTCAATAGCTGGTGGCCCATCACATATGGCTAATACCTCTGACGTGCTAGTGGTTAAATCCACAGCCATAGTATTGACGAGTCTTTAGAGTCCACCACACACAGTTACTCAGGTTTTGGGCGAAACGCTGTAGAGGCCGTATGGAGATATGGCAGGGTTCGATCAGATACGTGCGGTATTGCACGGATCGTGATCGGACGGATTTTACTAGCCGGCTTTGGCTTAAGCCGGATCCTAGTATTAGATAATGTAGATATTGTCTCTTTGCATTTGTGTTCAGTGGGAATACAAATGCGGGCATGTATTTGCAGTAGCGGGGTTTTCCTGTAATTTATTACGGGATCAGTTTTCTGAAGTTGCTAGTTTGCATTCCGTTCCGGCCGGTTTTCCTTTGTTCCTTCACGGCCGGACTTTTCGATGGAGGGGGTAATTTGCAATTGTGCAAATTACTTTTTGTGGAGGGTTTTTTTTGCATTATGTGGCTTCCTCATCTTGAGATTCCTTTTGAATCAATCCTATCATTTATGAGATTAGAAATGGAAAATATGAGGAGTTGATTTGGATTAGAAATGTGTGACCATTTTCATTTTGATTAATATACCTTTTCTTTTCTTGTATGAGATTTTTCCATGGATTCATTTTTTCTCCTCCATGCTCATTATGGGGCCGTCCATTCTTAGAGAGAATGAGAGAGAGATTCTTTTTGAGTGGTGGCATTTTTCTTCATCTCATTTTCATGCTAGGAAAAATGAACGCACCATTTTTCCTTATCTCCATTCTTCCACAATATCATGGAAACATAAACCACAAAGAGACAACCTACTACACTATATCTACAACATCCCTTGGACGCGTCGGCTAGCCAACTTCGCGCCCGAGTTGCCTCGGTCCAGAGGTGGGAGCCCATAAAAGAAATCGGCTACGTGGTGCCCTTTCCGACGAGGAGGTGACGGACGGAGATTCCGCGGGAGATCGGAGTGGAGACGAAGACCGAAGGACACGGATCGCTTGGTATAACTCTCTACCCGTATTTTAGTTTGCTAGTAGTTAGGTTAATGGCCCGATCCGGGATAAAAGTGCGCGGTGGTGTCGGTTTGCTAGTTTGCAAAGTTTTTCGTTTCCGCGTTTCCGGCGTCGGATCGACGGCCGGGGCGCCGCCGTGCACTTACAGAAAGATTGGCGAACTTGCAGAGTGTAACTAATCCCGGCTAGTCTTTCCTATTCGGGTTTGAAGGAAGATTTGACTAAAACAGTGGGAGACATCCTGATTAGATATATTAATAACCAATCTAATCTTGCAAGAGCATACGCTGAGTATTTTCTTCTCTCTCTCTCCTGGTTACGACTATGTCACACCTTAATCAAGATAATAATACGGATGTATTGACCGAACCCGCTTGTTATACTTCTCTAAGGAACGTTGGTCCCGCTCCAACTTATAATTGTTATAAGGCAGAGCAGGAAATAGGGGATTACCAGAATTCCCGTGCCGTCTAAACGAAGAAAGTGCATGTTGATGCATCATCTTCGAGTATGTTCATTACCGAGAACTGTTTCTCAGTATCCTTTACGTCCTGGGTATGAGATACCTGATCAGGATCCCGCAAATGTAATTTGTTACATGGGCTACAGAGAGGTAGAGAACAGAGAACGGGTGATAAGTTTCAAGAGTTAGAAATGATGCAAGTGTTGCAGCCAAGTCTGTTGGCAGTTATCACCCTGTATTATTAGAATACATTGATTCTGAACGAATGTTATTAGATACCGAACCTGATATACAACATCATATCAGTCTCTTTATTAGTAAAGAAGTATATAATTTTGTATTGTTGGATAATGTTTTGAGCATTTCCTATATCATGAGTTGATTGGTTCAGGCACGTTATCTAAAAGCATAGACGTTCTAAATCAAACTACAGTTCTTAACGTACATAACACACACAAGAGGAAGAGTTCAGAAATGAACGGATCCTTCTTGAGGTATTATAGACTAGGTCATATCAATGTGACCCGACTAGCTGAAGTTACATATAGATGCATATTAAAATTAGTTTGAATTTACATCTTGTGAAACTTGCCGGTCATGTCACAAAGATAAGATGACCACAACTCTGTTTATTGGAAACAGAGAAAGAGTTAGTGAACTCTTGGGATTGATACATGATGATGTATGCAAGTTCCCCTGTCTATAAATGCCAGGACCGGTTCTTTATACTTCATTACATTCACTGATGATCTCTCAAGATTCAGACATATGTTCCTGTTGAAACACAAGTCCGAAACTTTTTAGATAATCACAGAATATAAGTTAGAAGTAGAGAACCAAAAACGGGTTTAAGTATTATGTCCTTTGATGAGATCAGGGAGGAGAATACTTGAGCATGGGATTCCTGGACTATTCTAAAGGAGAATGAGATTCTCTCTCAGCATTACTCCTCCCTATACACCACAACACGTCGGTGTATCGGGGCAGAGCAATCACACCCTATTTGATACGGTGCGCTCTATGATGAGTACTACTGAGTTTCCTATTTCCTTTTGGGAGTTATGCACTTGTGAAGTTGCATACTTATTGAATAGGGTTCCATTCAAATCGTTGCCTACCACTCCATATGTGATATGGTATGGGAAGAGCCCATCTCTTAAAGATGTTAAGATTTGGGGTTGTTCGGCCTATGTTTAAAAGAAAAATCTGGACAAGCTCGAGGCAAGGTCAGTTCTCTGGAAGTTTGTTGGATATCCCAAGCATTCGCAAGGGAATATCTTCTACAAAACTGGGGAACAAAAGGTGTTTTTGTTTCTCAGCATACCACCTTTGTGAAAGGGAATTTCTTGTGAAGAAATTAGTGGTCAAGAGGTAGAATTGGAAAGAGTTCCAGCTATACAAACTACAGCTGATGATTTGGTAAAACCCAGAGGATTCAATAGTTTCCAACGAAACTCAGCCTCTCCACCGATCTGGTAGGGTTCCTCATCCACCTGAGAGATACTTCGGTTTCTCTATGATAACTGGAGCGAGGATTGCAACATGAGATGATGACCTAACTAGTTTCGAGCAGGCCATCAGGAGTGAGACTATGTAAGAATGGCTGGATACTTAGCGATCTGAGATGGAATACTTATACACCAACAAAGTATGGACTTTGGTTGCTTTATCTGAAGGGTTAAATCCCCATCAGGAGCAAATATATCTTGAGAGGATTACTTGGTGTACATGGAAAAGTTGAGACTTTCAAAGCTATGCTTAAGTCCATCCAGATCCTACTTGCCACTGCTTCATACTATGACTACGATATCTGGCGGTTGGGTGTCATGACTTCTTTTCTAAATGATGATTTGGAAGAGAGCGTCTATAAGTACACAGCCAGATGGCTTCATAGACAGTGGGAGCAGCAAAAAGGTGTGGAAGATATTTTATGTGATAAATATGGTATCGCGCAGTTGGAACGTCTGTTTTGATGTGAGTCAAAGAGTTTGACTTCATCAAAATGGTAGATGAACCTTGTATATAGAAAAAGGTAGTAGAGAGTATGGTGATGATCCTCGTTTTGTACGTGGATGACATGCTCTTGATAGGGAAGGAGTTTCCTATGCTACGCTCGGTCAATCTCCGCTTATCACAAGGATTCTCCATATAGGATCAAGGTGATACCTCTTAAATCTTGGGTTTTATATCTATGAGATAGATATAATTGGATGTTAGGCTTCTCACTAGTTGTAGTGAGATAGTATCAATCGATCCTGGGGAGAATCACTGGAAAGGTTCCAGGGTGATAAGGACGACTGAATGTCACTTGCAGTCATTTTCTTTACCCTCAGTGGAGGGACGGTATGGTGGAAGAGTTCTAAGCTAGATACTGTGACTTACTAGAAGATTAAAGGCAAGATACATCGTTACCAAGGATGCTACCAAAGAGGCAGTCTGGACATATATTAGTTCATGAGATTACTTTGTTCCTGCCATTGTGTGACAATGGAGTTATGGCTTATGCCAAGGAACCCCCGTCCCATCAGAGATCCATACATATTCTTAGGCAGTATCGCCTGATCATGGAGATGGTTGATCTCCAGGTAGATCGAGTTTAGGAGAGTAGACACAGAGGACAACAGCTCGGATCCACTCACAAAGGCCTATTTCCCAGAAGAGACTTTTATAGGATGGTTGAGTATGAGATACTTCAACCACAGCTGATTGTTGGGTATGCGATACCAAAATAGATGGCCCTAGTGCAAGTGGGGGATTGTTAGTTATATGTATGCCCTAGAGGCCATTACTGTACATGCGTTGTATATTGTAGTAGATGCTGGGACATATATAGGGAGGACTTTCTTGCTCGACATGATAGTATGCTATCTGGTTACTCTTTATCTTAATATGTACTCTGATTGTCTCTACGTAACATGTTGATAAAGCCCTTACGATGAGTACTTGACTACCAGGACTATGATGCGGATTATACTAGTGGGGACAGAGTAGTCGCTAAGTACATCCTTCAAATGTTCCTAGTCATAGGTGTATCGAGACAGGGCATCGATATACCAGAGTAGACTAGCGTATGCACTTCTTGACCTATATGATGGGCGATGGATGATCCCATATCCATTGGTGTTTGACATCATAGAAGGTATACGGGTGCTCAGTGGAGACTGGGTACACTGTACGGACTCGCAGAGAACTCCCAGATGGTATTATACCTCACGTCAGATGGCAGTTCTCTAGAGACACTGGTACAGGTTAGTCTGTAGACCCGAGATCATCATAGAGTCTTGTATGATTCCCATTGTGCTTTTATTTCCATCATACCACGTCCAAGAGGGCGTGCAAAACGGTTGCTTTTGAGTACAGTCCCGAATCACATGGAGGCAATGAGCGATAGGAGGGGTTTCGTCTCTCCCGGTTTAGGGAGTTGATGTTGCGCTGTGTTTGATTGGCTATAACTGGAAATCCCTGGCCAGGGTTGCTGAGATTTACTAGTAAGTGTTATCAGTAGTTTCTCGAACTGTTATAGACCTCATATCCAAAGGACTTATCAAGCTGCTAGGGCCTGACGTTTACCACCCCTAGGCGAGATATGCGACATATCAGACGAAGAGACCGGACTGTACGGGAGTGTTACTGATTGGATTCGCAGGAGAATGTACAAGCTTGCTTGTTGATCTTCTGATCGCTCAATACCTGGGTGGCTGTTACGTTTAGCTGACCGATTGTAGCTTGTGGGTGTTTGATATGATCATCACCTACTGCCGGCGTATTGACGATTCTTTAGAGTCCTACACAGAGGTTTCCTGGCTCAGGCAAAACGGAGTAGGAGCACATATATGATATGTGCGGGACCAAGAATAATACGTGTATGTGAAACCGTATTAGATTCTCACGATATGAGATATCGGCCGGGTATATGTGATATAGCCGGGTCATCGGATCAAGTGTTGATTCGATGAACTGATACAGATTATATTAGTCGGTTATTTATGAAATAGCCGGATTATCGAATCAAGTGTTGATTCGATAATTTAATGTATAATTATATATTTGATATATTAAATTACATTAACTAGTATAAGCTCACTTAAAGATTCTTTTTCTCACTCGGGTAATACATTGATATATATGTGATATATGTTAATTGTATTATTTTATTTTGTTACAAGAAATATTGTATATGTGATATATAATATTGTAACATATTATGGTTATAAATGCAACATGTTTTGTGGAGTTTAAATGTGGTTAAGGTTTGGATTAGGGTTAAGTTTTCATGAAGCTTTGAAGAAGCTTCTTGAAGCTTTGACTTTGACTTGGATATTTTGTGATATTTTGCAAGATATTTTCTTAACCCAACCCAACCCTTCAACCATAGTTGTTTCTCTACATGGGTTAAGTCTTCTTACTTAACCCATGGTTGCATTTCTAACCACACACTTGAATTTTTCATTATACATCACAAAAGGTTTTGGATATTCTTCTTCTTCTTCCTTGTATAAAAAGCTTTCTAGCTTTTTCATTAGTGATGAAAATGAGTGAGAAATAGAAAATAAATGAGAGCTAAAATCCTACTTCATCATCCTCATCTAATCTAGCCTATTAGATTAGGGTGTTCACTTCATTAGTGAGTGAGAGCTTGAGTTAAAAAAATTTCAAGGTAGATCATCTTAGTTATCGAAGATCGGAAGCAACCTTGCATCTTTCTCTTCATGGAGCCTCTCAAGAGTCCGGGAACTTGATGATCGCAGCGAAGGGACTTCTACTCGGAGCTTATGAAGTGAAGGACCGGACTACAAAGGTTGTAATCCCAAACTCTTAGAAGTAAAGTTGTTTACTTGTTTATTGTTTTCGCCTAATCTCTAGTAAAGATCTTGGTTAGGGTTGTTCGGCACGTCTAAATTTTAAATCGGGCATGGTTGATGCCTTGTAGACCCTTGTGAGAGTGCTTAGTAACCCTACACTGACACGAGCACTTGGTATTACACTTATGTATAGATGTTTACCCTGGCCATTACCAGATGTTTCAGGTAATTTTTATGTGGATATTATCGTATGACCTAGGATAGAGTCATATATGCGATTTCTTCTCGGTGATGTTTTCTACTCACGAGTTGGCACCTCACCCCCGTTGTGCCACAGTTTCTTGCAGATTTTTCCGTATAGGTTTCGTTGCGGCTTATTGGCGCACTACTTTCTTTCCGGGTGGTTACTTTGGTAGGTGGATTCACTTGTATCGTGACCACCGTAGTATTTGTATTTATTTCATTGTATCTAGTAAACTCCATCAACCAGACTTGTATATTGATAAACTTAGAAGACCAGTGTATATTCTTTCGACCTTAGAGTCGTGCTTGTATTATTATGGTTTTCTGGTGGATATTGGTTTTCTTCTGAGTTTTGATCCTCGCCCTTCGGCGTTGTATATTATATTGCTTGTGTGGTTGTGTCCGCCAATTGGCGAAGTGCTAACTCCCGCTTTGGGATGCCTTTGTTCATTATGTATATTATTCATGTTTGTACCCGTTTGGGGACAGTATTTACAAAGGAGACTCTGCCAAAATTTTCGGGAAAATATGATGTTGCTTTTAAATGTTTAATGCCATTTATTTTATTTAAACCACTTGCTTTAAACAAGTTTTCCTTCACTTCTTATTTAAAATGGTTTAGATTTCTTGGCTTTTGGCTTACTTGAATTAGGTGGGGTCCTATAGACTTCACATAATTCAAGTGCCAGCCACGTGCTATTTCGGGTCGTGACATGGCATCACCCAGGTCCTTCATGGAGAACATTTGTGATAAGAATGATTTGACCGACTGTAGCATAGGAATGTCATTTCCTATCAGAAGAATTTCATCCACGTACAATACGAGGAATGCGACAGTTCTCCGTACAGTCTTCTTATAAACACAAGGTTCATCTGGATTTTTGACGAAATCAAACTCTTTGATAACATCATCAAAACAGATGTTCCAACTCCGTGATGCCTGCTTTAATCCATAAATAGATTTAAGCAACCTACAAGCTTTCCCATTGCTCCCACTGTCAATGAAGCCCTCTGGCTGATCCATATAAACGCATTCTTCTAAATCACCATTTAGAAATGCAGTTTTAACGTCCATCTATCAGATTTCATAGTCGTAGTGAGCAGCAATAGCTAGTAGGATCCGAATGGATTTAAGCGTGGCTACCGGAGAGAAAGTCTCGTCATAGTCCAGTCCTAGTCTTTGACGAAAACCTTTCGCTACCAACCTTGCCTTATAGGTCTCCACCTGCCCATCTACACCGATCTTTCTTTTAAAGATCCATTTTCACCCTACGGGTTTTACCCCAGAAGGTACAACCTCTAAAGTCCATACTTTGTTGGTGTACATAAATTCCATCTCGGATCTCATAGCATCCAGCCACTTCACAGAGTCTCCACTCGTGATAGCTTGCTGAAAACTGGTAGGGTCATCATCATTCATGATGCAATCTTTTCTATCACCATCAATGAGAAAACAGTAGTATCTCTCCGGTGGACGAGAAGTCCTACCAGTTCTACGGAGTGGCTGAGGTTCATAAGATTCTGTTGCAACATCAGGTTCAACGAACTCGTCATTTTTAACTTGTGTCTCTAGAACCTCTTCTAGATCTACCACATTGCCATCAGTATCATTTGAAAAAATCTCATTTTCAAAAAATGTGGCATACTAAGAAACAAACACCTTTTGTTCTTTCTTGTGATAGAAAAGATACCCAAACAATTGTTTCGGATATCCCACAAATATACACTTGACCGATCGTATCTCAAGTTTGTCTGGATTTTGGTTTTTGACAAAAGTCGGACAGCCCCAAATCTTAACTCGTTTAAGAGATGGTCTCTTCCCATACCATAGCTCATATGGAATGGTAGACACGGTCTAGGTTGGAACTTTCTTCAACAGAAAAGCTGCAGTCTCTAATGCGTGCCCCTAAAAGGAGAGAGGTAACTCAGCATCACTCATCATGGATCGTACCATATCTAATTGGGTACGATTCCGCCGCTCTGACACACTGTTGTGCTGTGGTGAGTAAGGGGGAGTGAGCTGAGAGAGAATACCATTCTCTTTTAGGAAGCTCGAAAACTTTATACTAAGATACACTCCACCTCGATCTGATCGAAGTATTTTTATGCTCATTCCTGTTTGATTTTCTACTTCAAGTTTGTGCTCCTTGAATTTCTCGAAAGCTTCAGACTTATACTTTAACAAAAACACATGACCGAATCTTGAGAAATCATCAGTAAAAGTTATGAAGTAAGAAAAACCACCTCTTGCATGTGTAGATATTGGCCCACATATATCACTATGTATGAGGCCTAAGAGCTCGGTAGCTGTTTTTCCGTTTCCAGTAAACAGAGTTTTGGTCATTTTCCCTTTGATACAAGACTGATAAGTCGCATAAGATTTAAACTCAAAAGGATTTAAATATCCATCTTTGTGAAGCTTGTTTAGTCTTGTTTCATTAATATGACCAAGTCTACAATGCCAAAGAAAAGCTTCATTTATATCTGAAAATTTTCTTTTATTTATGTGTTTTATGTTGAAAACTATGTGTTGATTAAGGACGTATATCCCGTTTTTAAGTGTACCACAACCAATCAACTCTTGATTAAGTTTAATGTTCATAACATTGTGCTGCAATACAAAATGATATCCTTTATTGTCTAACAAACAAACGGATATAATATTACAAAGCATGCTTGGTACAAAATAACATGGGTTCAAAACCAATATACAACCCGACGACAACCCTAGGTGATACTCTCCCACTGAAACGGCATGTATATTGAAACCATTTCCAACTCAGAGAGTATGATCACCTGTCTTCAAAACTCTGCTATTTCTCATACCCTACACAGAATTGCAGATATGAGAACCCGATACGGTATCCAATACCCAGGAAGCAGAGTTAATAGTGAAACAGTTTTTACTTACAAACACACCTGAAGTGGAAGCATCACCATGCTTCTTTTTCTTGAGATCTAAGTACTCAGTAAAATTTTGCTTCCAGTGCCCCGTCTTCTTGCAATAGAAACATTCTCCTTTCCCCGACTCCGCAGCTTTGGATTTGTCTTTCCCCTTTGCCTTCTTGATTCCACCTCTTGGTTTGGTGGATTTCTTCTTATTCTTTCCCTTGGCCTTGGCTTTTGGACGGAAGAGGAAGATTGTCCAACAAGCAGAGAGGGAGACTTCGCCTTAAGCGTGCTCTCCGCATTTCTCAACATATTGAGAAGCTCGGGTATTGACTTCTCCATGTTGTGCATGTTGAAGTTCACTATGAATGGAGTAAAGGTAGAGGGAAGAGACTGAAGAACAATATCAGTATACTATTCGTTATCCATTGTCCATCCAAGATCCTCAAGCTGTTCAATGAGAGCTATCATATTCAAAACGTGATCGCCTACTGGTGTGCCAGGAGCCATCCGCATCTAAAATAACTTTCGAGATGCTTCGTATCTCAGGGTCCGAGATTTCTCCCCGTACAACTCTTTTGTAAGGAGAAAGATGGATTGAACATCCATCTGCTCGTGTTGCTTTTGATGTGTAGTGTCCATCGATGCAAGCGTGAGGCATTTGGCAGTAGCACAGTCGATATCCCACATTTTGCGGATCTCCTTATCCGCAACAGAAGATTCAGGGCCTAAGGTAGGTAGGGCTGAGGCAGTGACGACATATGATACTTTATCATATGTGAGAGCAATGATAATGTTTCTCAGCCAGTCTTTATATTTTGGTCCGGTCAGCTTGTTTTTATCTAGTAAAAGTTTAAGGCCAGTCATTGGTAACTACCATTAAGAAAGAGAAAAGAATACACTAAGTGAAAGCTCTTGCAATGATCAGATTAGTTATTTTCTTATCTAATCGATGTCTCCCACTGCTTTTATCAAATTTCTTTTCAAACCGTAGAAAGAAAACTCGCCTGGATTAATTACATTCTACAACTTCGCTAACCGTTCAGCCAGGCCAGTGCCGGTACTTTGAGGGAGGTTCCCCGTGCTTTCGTACGGACCTAATTAAAATAAACCTCGTTTTCCCAGAGGCGTAGCCCCGTTGACACTTTTCTAGACACCTAATGGGTTAGCTAATTGTAAAGTGCAAAACTCTCCTGGGAGCAACTCTTGCTCACAGTGGGATCAGGATCCTACTATCACATAGAAGGTATGCAATCTCATTACAAATTTCAACACTTGAAACTTCCGATTAGGTTTTTACCCCTAGCACTCATGACCTTAACTATAGTCAACAAATCATAAGTACTAGTCAAGTTCTTCCGATCATTTCGTGATTAACTAGACCCACCCATATGACCCTTAACTATAGTCAACATAATCATATGAATATCCTAACTAATCGCATCATATGCGGTGTAGGAAGACATCACTTTGCTACCGTACACTGCACCTTAACTATAGTCAAAATACGCAGCACGAATACTAAGCACTCTACTTCCTAAAATGACGGGGGGCTGCGAATAGTTTTTAAGAAAACCTTTAACACTTTGAACTTGATATCGTTGTAGAATCAAATGGGTTTAAAAGGAGTGGCTTAAGCTCCACACTTTGAAAACTTGCTTTTTCATAAAAAGCCGAGTGGGTTTCAAATCCGATTCTACAACATCTTTTAGGTTCATTTTTATTTATATTAATCTCATTAATGTAGTCCCATCATTTAAGTCCTTAAGCCATCAAAGAAAAGAAATGAAAATAGAACGTACGCTTATGCCATCCGCATTCGCCACAATGTCCCGTTATGCACCATTTGGTTACTTAACTAACTGCATAGCGGGGCGGGACCAGCGCGGATGCAAAACATAAGCAACGTTTATTATATATCATATATATTACCATTCGTCTCATAATGTAAAGTGATCACATCACAGAACATCCACAACAGAAGCACATATGAAAATATAGGATATCTAAGAGGTCTACATTTTGTATTTAGCAAACAATAGAAAATACGGATTACACGGTCGCGATGAATGGCCATTCCCACACCCCTAGACCCCTACGAGACCGGCAAGTGACCCTACCAATTCTAGATTTTAGGAGACCCGGTCTCGACTCCTCGAGATGGCCTCCCACAGAACCCTAGAACCAGGTCACTTGTGCTCCCCTCCTTAGGTCTATCCTAATGCGGAAAAGTAGATAATATACAACAATGGTGACATCATCCTCAACCCGGATGTGTGCTCCAAATAAAAGAATATTACATACAATTAATTTTACATGAATGAAAATAAAAACTCTAATCTCACATAAAACCCCCGGCCATTCATTCACGACGATCCTGTACAACATATCTCAGCAACACATAACATCTCATGTCATCAACGTAAGTATGTATGCGTACCTCGATTGTCGTTGATGTATAGCAACGAAACCGACGATACACCACATACTACACTTACGGTCGCAGAAAAGAAAGTGAAAAATAACAACAATTGGAATCATCACATTCACATATATCAAGACGATATTAAACGTTTCGATCGAATCAACAAACACCCACAAATTACCCCAAGAGCTCAACACTTGAGCAAAGTTAAAATACCCAAAAACGTGCCACAGTGTCTATGGACCAGCCGTAGAAGGGTCATCCCTTGCCTCACCTGTGGCGCCACAGGACTATGGCATACCCTAAGGTTTGGCCGCGGTTCCATGGTCATCGAATCGAGTTAGGGTTATGTTCTTCTAGAGGGTCCATAGGGAAACTTGCACGATCTTCCGAATATGTTCAACTTGGGAAATTCCAAGACTTGAAAATTTCCAGCGAGCGTAATGAGGTTGTGTGTGATATTCGTTCGAACTGTTAAACGTCGTCCAAGTTACCAATACAATGTTAAAATTACGACTACGAAATGCTCTGAATTAGCCCCTAAGCACAATTATCATCACATGAAATTTTGGGATAAACAAACAATACCTGAAACCCCAAAACCTATAGACCAGAGCACCGGAGAAAATTGAAGCAAATCTGGGCAATAGGGGCTGGCCTCCTCGGTTTTTAGAGGCTTGTGCTCAGGTGAAATCAGAGGGAATTTCCTCAATTTTGTTTTGTGTTCTATATACATCACATGCAAGCTTCTGGAGCTGCTAAAATAATTTTTACAGACCATTTAAAAATCGACAGAAAGCACATTCTAAGGTTTCAGAAATCCGTATTTTTCGGAGTTGTTTCGATTTCGTAATATTTAACATCGTCTAAATTTCTAGCTTGGCTATGCTACCACTGTAGGGTTTCCTAAGCACCTTTCCTAGGATTTGGGTTGCATCATACATACCATATTAAAATTTTAGGGGGTGCTAAGCAAACTAAACTAGGAATCGAACTAGAAAGTTAGAGTAACAACTTGTAGAATCACATACTAAGTAGTGTCTAACACTAAATGAGAAGAAATACAACCATTGTAGACCTCCTCTACTGACTCCTTGGAACAACAATGGTTTGAACCGGCTCGCTTGAATCCATCCAAGTCCGCGACGATCCACCCGGAGTCCCTTTGCTCAAGCTCCTAGCTTCACTTGATCTTTGATGAAGTGGAGCACACAACCTACACTAATGGGCTAGAGTAGTATAGATTGGTGATGTGGTTTGTATTCTCACTTAAAAACCTTTCCTTTTTCTTTTCCACACACATTAGAAAAATCAAGAGAGCATGAAGGAGGAAGATGAAGGAGATGGCTAGCTTGAACTCTTTTTGTTGGCTATAGTGCCCTCAAGTCAATTATTGGATCGCAGGCACGCGATTGCAATGATTGAGGGAGGACCTATTATAACACCTTAGATTGTGTTTTGTAACTAATTATATTTTAATGTATGGTTTTAATAAAAAGTTGACCAAATTAGTTTTCAAATATTTTATCCTATTTATTAAGTATTTTATTAGATTTTTCCTAGCCTTGCACACACTTGTGCATGATAACTATGGTTGTTTTGGGGGTTTAACCATGATTAGTAACATGGTGAACTAACCATTCCTTAATCTAGTTTAATATTGTATTAGGTGTTTTGGGTTTAATAGTGTATGGTTGTTTTAAAATGAAAATGAATTTGAAATGGAATTTTAAATATTTTTGAATAGTTGACCTTGGTGAGAGAGAGAGAGTGCATGATGGGGCATCATGGCTTTGCCCATGCCTTCATTAATGAAGAGAGAGAGAGAGAGGAGGGGTTGACTTGTTGTGTTCTCTCATTCTCTCACTCTCATTCTCTCTCACACACACACACACTCACTCAGACACAGCAGCAGCAGCAGCTTCAGCTCCAGCAACAAGAAGAAGATGAAGTAGCAGCAACAGAGGTAGCAGCAGCAGGAGCTTCAGCAGTAGAAGCAAGAAGCAACACCCTCAGCATCAGCAGCAAGCAGCTCCAGCATCACCATCATCAGCAACAGCATTATCAGCATCAGCTGCAAGAGCAGCAGTAGCAGTAACAGCATCAGCATCAGCAGCTCAAGCAACTTCGGCAGCAGCAACATGCACCAACATCACCAGCAGCTGTAGCAACTCAATTCTTCACTTCTTCTCCTGCTCTCTACGGTCCATTAGGGTATAATTCTGAAACCCAATTCCTAGTTTGCTTAGTTGTGTGATAGTTAGCTTCGGTTTGTGTTTAATTGTGAGTTTAGTGCTAATAAAGGTGATGTGTGTGGAATGTTGGTTAAGTGGCGATTGTGTTAGTTAACCTAGCCTATTTTAGTGTTATTAGGGTCATCTTAACTGAGTATTTCCCTGGATTACACTAAAATACCATAGGGTTTGCCTTTTGTGCAAATTGGTGATTTTAAAGCGATATATTAGCATTTTCTGATCAGCTATTGACCCGGGGCCATCAGGTAAAAATTAAGAAGACTGGAACATGCTCACTAGGTATGGACAACACCACCAGAACACGAGCCCCTACCCCCATATTCTGGCCGCCGATTTAATCTTATTGGCCGCAAATTGCGGCCATAATAGGGTGTTAGGTCTTGAGGTTTTGGGTAGGGTTGTCTGCAGTATATTGTAGTGCTTTGGATTGTCTAGTTTTGTAATATTTGACCTGTAGGAAAATCTGGGACTATATATCGTTTTTGTGTCCGTTGTGTTTGCGCGATACGCGCGATACATGAGTGGGTTCTGTGATCTAGCGTATCGCGGCGTGTCGCGATGGTTCTAAACGCGTATACACACGTTTTAGCGTATCGTGCACACGCGCGTTTAGTTCGCGACGCGAGTTTCTCGTTTTTGGTTCGATATCGCGTTTCGCGGAATATTTGGCTTATATATATTTTCCATGTCTAAATTGCAGGTTTGCAGGCGGAGACTACGGACACTGCTACAGGGGGAGTAGATGGTAGGATTCATCTAGCGTGGAGTGTAGGTGAGTAGATTTAACATCTACAGGGGAATCGCCCGCATGGCGTTATGCGTCTGGGCTAGGATTCAAATACCTGTCCCACATTCTACGTTATTGTTAGAATTGCGCCTTTACTTTATTTCCTTGATATAGTTGTACTGTGACTAGCAGCCATAGGACACTGCACATATTATTGACGGTTCATGTTGCACGGGCACGGATTGTATGCTACACACACATCGTCAATAATTGCCATGTCACACACAACCCTTTATAGATACTATATTGCTTATCATACATGACATTTAGCTTATAGGTATACCTTGTACAAATTTTACTTATACCCAGGGGGGTATACGACATCTTTTACTTATAGGTAGATACCTATACTTAGCTGTACCTTATTGAATTCGCATACATCTGGTTTCAGCTACATGTTCTCATTTATATGCTCACATTCAGATATATCGCATTTATTTGTTCCAGGATTTGCTCATTGTTTATTTGGATTTTACATGGTGTTTTCTGGATTTGGGAACCGTGGGAGTTCATGAAATTATGCATACATTGAAAAACCCGGTTTCCTTGAGATGATATTTGCGCGTCCACCATGAGTTTTATCGGTGCTGATTATATACTCCATACGAGGGGTGGTTGCCGTATGAAAATACATGGTGGGGCCCGGTATGGTTCCCCGCGGCAAGAAGATCGATGGATTTTGCCGATTGAGCCTGGAGGCGGGCGAGTACCTACCGGTGACAGTACCCATGACTCGCCGGGGGATCACGGAGACACCGCTGGGAGTCATGTACGTATGCATACGTCGAAAGGCGAGGGTCAAAGCTAAGCACTCGTGCTTTCGGGATAGCGTATGATACATGATCAGGATTTCTGTGTCGATGCTTGGCACATGGTTTTCATGATATTTCTTTAATACCTTTATATATATAACAGGGGATTTAGCCGTTGTTATATATACGCTTACACCAATATTAGTGGAATGTGACGCTAATATATGTGTATTGCCCCCATCATATTGTACTTCTGCAAATATATATATATATATAGGATGTTAGAAATTATTTGAGATTCGACTTGGGATATAGGTGATTCATTGAGATTGGATATTGGATATGAAAGAGATTGATGATTTGTACATTCGGGATATAGGAGATCTATTCGATATTGTACATTGAGGAGATGTGAGACTTATATGATATGAGAGCCCAACTTGGGGGCTGATTTGAGGATTTAGGATTTGAGTGTCTTGATGGATTGTGATCCGGCCACGATGTCAGGTTTCCGTGGAAATGACATATTCCACCCCATACCTCACACTTATCTATTCTTTGCACAGATTCATATATTGGCAGTACATGTTAGTGTACCCCTATGATAGTTGCATATCTACTTTTTCATATCCCTATTGCATAGTCATTGCATACTATTATCATGTCATCATTGCTTCGCATATTGATTGTACCTGCTAGTGTGCTTTCCATTACCTTGCATTCACATGACATGTTATTACTGTAATCGCATTTCTTAGATTCATGTTGTACGTACATTCCTGCGATTATCTGCATATGTTATCTACTATCCACGAGTTGGCAACTCACCCCCGTTATGCCACAGGTGTTTCAGGTTATTCCCCAGAGTAGTCGAGGCGGGCTATTCCGCTTTTCAGCTATCATCTTTTGCACCAGATACCGCATCAGCTCACAGTACTATTTTGCTTAGGTGGGTTGGTGGTTATCTGTATTTCATATTGTACATTCGTTGTATTTTGTACTCTCCATCTACTATTGTATTGTTGACTTAGAGACTTGGTGAGGACGTTATTGTGTATTATTGTGGATTTGTCGCCTTTTATATACAGTTTCTTCCTATTGTCTCTTATTTCTTCCCTACGGCGTCGTATATTTATGATGTTATTGTTTTCCGTCTTGAGCTAGTTTTTTTACAAAAAGGGGTGTTGCCAAAATTTTAAGAAAGAAAGTAAGACTTTTAAAGAATTTGGGTTGCGATTTCAAATGTTTCAAAAACTTATATTATCTTTTCCGTATTTTCTTGGTTTAGATTTCTGGGTTTTGGCTTTCTTTTACTGCGTTACGTCTTGTGGCGTTGTGTAGTATTAGGGCCGTCATGGGCCAATTTTGGGTCGTGACAAAGTTGGTATCAGAGCGCTAGGTTTTACCTTTCGGAGTGTAGGATGACCTTAGTATGATGGAGTAGGTAGCTTAAGCAGAGTAACGTAGTGTATGTCTGCAGCATACCCACGACGCGGTACCTTGCATTAAGTGACCTAAGTACAATTTGCTTGAAATTCCTTCCTTAATGATTCATATCCTTAAGATTCGATTTTCTTATTCTTATCGAATCTTATCTTATATCTATTTATAGCCTTGCCGCCGATGACTATGGGGACTCAGAGTGATGCAGCGAGGGCCGAGGTCAGAGTTGGCTCGGGTGAGACGAGTACTGACCAGGATGGCACTCTAGTTGCACCGGTGCAGACGGATCAGCCTACGACATATACTATTGATAGACTTTTGGCAGAGATGCAGGACTTCCGCCAGACTATGAGTTCATTGATTGATGTCGTTCGGGAGCTACGACAGGAGGTTGTCACCCCTGTTACTCAGTTGTCACTTGCGATCAGCATGCAGCAGTCCGTCACCTACATAGCACCAGTGGTTGCAGCTCCAGTTGACGAGGCACATATTCCAGGACAGTGGAGGACTCGTACCAGTGTACCAGTCCAGAGGCAGAGGTTTGGTCGTCGAGACAGACTTCGTGGCTGTTGCGGGAGTAGCAGAGGCTTCGGACGAGGACAGTCGTTCAGCTCTCATTCCCAGGAGGGTCAGCAGTCACCATATGGATGTTTTCGATGCGGAAGCCTTCAGCACTTCGTCAGGGATTGTTCCTTAGCACCTCGTCATGATCGTTTTCAGAGAGGCCGTGGACGTGGAAGATTTGCTCAGAGGGCTCAGGCTACCAGAGGAGTTCATCCAGCTGCGAGTAGAGGGCAAACACAGGAGTTTGCTTCTACTCATCGGGACGCGCAGACGTCCAATGTGGAGTTTTCAGGTATCTTTAATTCGCTTGTTCTTTTCATGTATTCGTTTGTTTTTCATGCTTGTACCGTGGTTGGGTAGATTAGTCGTAGTTGTTTTTAACTTCTGTCAACGATTCTTTTGTTGCGCGACACGTATTTCAGTTGTATGCCAATCGGATAGGAGATAGAGATTCGTCCGTCGTTTTAATCCTATTAGAGAAGTTGGATTTGACGTTCTCCTGGGCACGGACTGGTTAATTACGTGCTAGGCGTCTGTGGACTACCGTGAGGAAACAGTCCGGAATTGTTTTCCCGGCAAGTCAGTTCTTGCTGTGAAGGTGGATAGTTGTGCCACCTCTCACAGCTTGAATTCAGCCTTTTTCGCTAGTCGGCTACTGAGGAGATGTCGTGGACTCTTGCCGTTCATTCGTGATACCGGAGCCACAGTGGGATTGTTGGACCGGGTTCCTTTCGTGCGAGAGTTTTCCGACTTTGTTCCAGATGAGCCGGTTGTTAGTGTATATGCCCTAGAGGCCATTACTGTATCATACTGGTTTGTATATTACTTAATGGATGCTTGGGATATTCACCTTGTATATACAATATTGCTCAAAATAGTAGTATGCTACTTGGTTTGTTTCTACTTCAATGTGTACATGTGTTTATTTTAGTATATCGCCTATACACATTAGTGGAGCCCTTAGGATCTTTGCTTGATTACCAGCGATGTGATGGCCGTCACACTAGTGGGGCTGGGTAATCTATAAGCACATCCTTATGCAGGTCCCTGGTCGCAGGACTATCGAGACAGGGCATCGATACTCCGGAGTAGACCAGCGCATGCGCTTCTCATCCCAGTGTGGGAGACGGTCTGTCCCACAGCCGTCAGTACGTCGTACTTGAGATAGTATGCGGGTGCTCGTTAGGTTACGGGTACACTGGACAGGACTCGTCGGGAACTGACTAGTTGGTATTATGCCTATCGTCAGTTATCAGTTCCCAGGTGACATGAGTACAGCTTAGTCCGCTGACTTGACACTGTCGCTTCGCCTCGAGTGTGTTCCCACTGTACTTTGATCGCTACCCTACCACGGCTCAAAGGAGTCGTGCAAACAGGTAGTGGTTGGGTGCAGTCCCGAAGCACTTGGAGGCAGTGACGGTTAGACAGGATTCGTCTCTCCCGGTATTGGAGGTTGACATCGCGCTGTGTCTAGGAGAGCCATTACACGAGTAGTCCCTGGCCAGGGCAAACGAGATATACTGGTAGGTTTCCAGTGTTATCTCAGGGTGTTTTGGGCTTCGCTCCGGCACGACTTGTACCGCTATTGGGGGACTGACGTTTACCGCCCCCTAGGCCCGCCATGCGATGTATCAGACGAACAGACCGGACTGTACGGAGAATGTCACACTCAGGCTCAGTAGGAGTTCAGATGGGTTTCGCCTCGTCGGTCTTCTTGTCGGCATTACCTGGGGACCGTTACGGACAGCTAGTGCCGCTTGCGGTCTGTGGTTAAACCCACTGCCAGCGTAGTGTCGAGTCTTTAGAGTCCCACACAGAAAGCTTTTCGCCTTTAGGCAAAAGAGTAGAAGTCACATGGTATTGCGACAGGTCGCATGGTTTTGCGACAGGGTTCGGTCACATCCGTGCACTTGTGCACGTACAGTGTCCGGACAGTTTACACTAGCGGGCTTTGGTTTAAGCCAGATCCTAGTGTACCTTATGGGATTGGATTTATCCAGTTTGCATTCGTGTTCCTCGGAACGCGGATGCGGGTGTGTATGCACAGTTGACAGGGAGACAGAGGCAGTGGATTCTCATTAGGGTTGTTGACAGTTGACCGTTGACTATTGACCTTTTGATCAACCCTAATGAGAATATGATATGTGATTAACTATTATATTAATTAAGTATTATGGTGACATGGTTGTTGACTTTTGTTGACTTTGTTGACTTGTTGACTTTTGTTGACTTGTTGACCGGTTGACTAGGCTTGACTAGTTGACCATCATGATAACCATAGCCATCATTTCATGGCAAAGACTTTTACTTGCTTGCTCATTTGTGTAAAATGAGTGCATGAAATGATATGGTTATGGTTGCTTCAACCATCACATAAGACTTTTGTTAGTATGATGAGTTATGATTGCTTTGGATTATGAGAGGGTGAAAGACAAAAGAGAGCCTCATTCTTTCTTGCTCATTCTCTCTCTTGTTCTTGAGCTCTCGTTTTGCTCTCACCCTTTTGCTCTTGCTCCTTCTCTTTAATCTATGGTTCTCTTGTCTCATGAGTTGAGAATCAAGAACCATAGATAAAATCCCATTCTAATTCTTCTCTACTCATTCTAGTTCACTAGGTTTAGCAAACCAAGTGAACTAGTTTCTTCAAAGAACGAAGAAGGAGCTAAAGGTTGGAGCTTTCAGGTGGATCTATCTTCGGCGTACGGAGACGACGAGAAGAAGCCATTCCGGACCACCATCGGAGCTTGAAGACGAAGGAGTTCAAGACAAGCAAGGTATAACCCCCTAACCGAGTAGCTAGAAACTCGTAGTTAGGTTGCTAGATAGATGTTTAACCAAGATCCGGGTTTTAGGTCCATGTTACCACCTCCGTAAAAATCGTTTTTTACCAAATTCCGCATTCCCGAAAGTACCGGGAGAGGTAGCATGGACTTACAGTGGTATCAGAGCCTAGTTAAACTCTATCTAACAAGTTAGCAAGTAACTAGAAGATCGATCAAAGAAAAAGTCCCAAAAACGAACCCATGAATTTTTAACTTTCTGTCGATTTTAAAAGTGCTGGAAAACCTTTTTAAAATACACCTAAAATCGACTCAGGCTTTTTTAAAGAAACTGCAAAAATTTGGGCCCCTGACTCGATCAAAGCGCCGCGTTTCCGCGGCGGGAGCACGCTCCCGCCGCGGAAACGCGGCCGAGTTGACTCGGTCAAGGGTTTTCTTTTTTGCAGTTTACTCTTTGGGGTATTTTGGGATTTTTGGAATATATATTTTCTGCCCAGATTTTCCAGAACGAAAATTTTATATTGGGGTCCCGAAAATCCGTATTTTTGATCGAACTTCTAAAAGACTTAAGCTAACGGGTTTTATGTAATGTGATATTTGTATTGAACGTCTACTAATCGCTATATGTCGATTAGTGGGGGTTATACAAATCTGTGATCTGTAATGTTGCTGGAATGTGTATATGAATATGTTGGATTGTCGCGGGTGAATAGCCGGGGGTTGTGAGACGAGAGTTTTCTTTTCTTTCAATTCATGTAAATTTGTAAATTGATGTAATAATTATTTGTATGGCCGCACAACCGGGTCGGGGTTGTAGCCGTCATTGTATAATTTCTTTTTACTGTTTTTGCTCCTAGGATAGACCCATGGAGGAGGTGCACAAACTACCGGGTATGCCGAAGTGTCGAGTGGCCTACTCATGGAGATGAGGGAGGTTGCTACGCTTCGGGTACTTGGCGGGTAGTTTGCCGCACCCGTAGGGGTCTTGGGTGGGGTTTTGGCTATTCACCGCGACCGTGTAATCTGTTTTTGTTATAGGCTCGTGCAAATTACAGATTCCTAGTATATCCAATGTATTCATCTGTGATCTGAAATGTTTATCATTGCAGTATAGCTATATATGATATTATTTAGGCGTTGCTTATGTTTTACAGACGCGCTAGCCCAGCCCCCGCTCTGTCGTTATTTAAGTAACCTAACGGGTAATGACGGGGCCCCGTGGCGAATGCGAATGGCATAAGCGTACGTCATATTTTGGTTGTTTTCTGCAATGGTAGGATTAAATGATGGGACGCATTAAAAGAACTAATGCAAGATAATAAACCAAGTTAAAGTCGTTGGAACACTTTCGAAAAACCACTCGGTTCTTTTCAAAACAAACTTTTAAAATACGGAGTTTGAGCCACTCCATTTAAAAGCTATCTCATTCCATCGACCAAATCAAGTTCACTACGTTCACGGTTTTTCCAAAACCATCCGTAGCCCTCCATCATTTCAGTTAAATATTCGGTAGTATTCAAGCTATGTATTTTGACCTCACGCCAAGGCATAGTGATTGGTAGCTGCCGGATATTTATCTGTTGCATAGATAGAATGCGTTGGTTTGAGACAGTCATACTGCCATTTTGGCCTACGTCAAGGGTATGTACGGGTGGGTTCAAATTAACCTGGATAATGATGGGACGAACTTGACATGTGACTTATGACATTTTGACCTCACGCCAAGGTCATAAGAGCATGGGGCAAAAATCCACATCGGGAGTTTCATAAGTACTGAAACTTGCTAGATTTGCATACCATTTGGAGTGTGATGATTCTTGTAGTATTCCTTCAGTTTCGTCACGCAATGATATTTGGATCCCGATCCTACTGTGAGTATATGCTACTCCTCGGGAAATTTCTCACTTAACGATCAATGCTATAAACCTAGTAGGTGCCTAGAAAGGTGTTAGCGGGGCTACGCCCCCAGGGAAAAGAGGTTCTTTAATTAAGGAACTTCGCGAAAGCGTTGGAAAACCTCCCTCGAAGTACCGACACCGGCCTGGCTGAACGGTTAAGCAAGTATTGTACGGTGGGATTGATCCTGACTAATTCTTCCTTTATGGTTTAAGGAGGGATTCGAGAAACAGTGGGAGCCATCCTGTTTAGACAAACTAAAAACCACTCTAAACTTGCAAGAGCATCATGTTGAGTGTTTCTTCTTCTCTCTCCTAATTGCAGCGACCAATCAACATGACTGGACTTAAGTTACTCCTAGATAAAAACAAACTGACAGGGCCAAACTACAAAGATTGGCTCAGGAATGTCAAGATAGCAATCACTTACGACAAGCTGGGGTATCTTCTTACCACCAAATCTCCCCCTGTCCCTGGTCCAACTTCCAGCGTCGCGGATAAGGAAATCCGCAAGACTTGGGAGATTGATAGCGCGAAGGCCAAATGCCTCCTGCTTGCCTCGATGGACAACGAACATCAGAGGAGGCACGAGAATATGGACTTGGAATCCATATTGCTTCATACAAAAGAACTGTATGGAGAGCAATCTCGTATCGCAAGATACGAAGCGTCGAAAAAGTTATTTTCGACAAGAATGGCCGTCGGATCATCAGTAGCCGAGCACGTGCTAAAGATGATCGGCTACATTGAGGAGCTCGCGGACCTAGGGATCACATTGGAGAGTGAGCTATATACGGATATAGTTCTCCAGTCCCTTCCTTCCACTTACGCCCAGTTTATACTGAACTTCAACTTACAAGAAAAAGAGGTTGAACTTTCAGAGCTCCTCAACATGCTGAGGAGCGCAGAGGGCACCCTACAGAAAGGTAGGGATACATCCACTTTGTTTGTAGGAGGATCATCTTCTTCTAGGTCCAAGGCGAAAGCCAAAGGAAAGAAGAAGAAGGCCCCCGCCAAACCAAGGGGCGGTGTTAGTAAAGTGGATACGAAGGGAAAAGGTAAAGCAACAAAGATAGCGGGGAAGCTTGTGGATAAGAAAGAATGCTTCTATTGTCATAAGAAAGGACACTGGAAGAATGATTGCAGGGCCTGGAAGGCCAGAACACAGGAATTGAAGCAGGTTGCAGCTTCAGCTTCAGGTGTGTATGTTATTGAAAACTGTCTTTCAATAAACTCTACTTCCTGGGTATTGGATACCGGATCAGGATCTCATATCTGTAATTCTTTGCAGGCGTTGAGAAACCGTAGGGTTTTGAAAGCAGGTGACATGACCCTCAGAGTTGCGAACGGAGCTAGCATGGACGCTAAAGCCGTGGGGGACTATCACCTGGGAATGTCAGATGGACATGTTTTGGTTTTGCGTAATTGCTTTTTTGTACCCAACGCAACTTGTAATATCATTTCTGTATCTTTAGTTTCTAAAGAAGGTTATGAATTTGCGTTTGTAAGTAATGTTGTAAACATTCACCTTAATCAAGTTTTGATTGGGTCAGGTATATTAAGTAATGGTATATACGTGTTAAACCAACCACAGATTTTTAATGTCCAGAATACACACAAAAGAAAGTCTCCAGAAATAAATCAGACTTTCTTATGGCATTATAGATTGGGTCACATCAATGAGAGAAGGTTGACGAAGTTACATACAGAAGGGTATTTGAATGCGTTCGAATATCAGTCGTATGCCACTTGTCAATCCTGTCTCAAAGGAAAGATGACAAAGACTCCGTTTACTGGATATGGAGTAAGAGCGAGCGAGCTCTTGGGACTCGTACACAGTGACGTGTGCGGTCCAATGTCTACACATGCCCGAAGCGGAAATTCTTACTTCATTACTTTTACGGATGACTTCTCAAGGTACGGTTATGTCTTCTTAATGAAACATAAGTCCGAAGCCTTTGGAAAATTCCAGGAGTATAAGAATGAAGTAGAGAAACAGACCGGCAAAAGTATTAAGATTCTAAGATCGGATCGAGGTGGAGAATACTTAAGTGCCGAGTTCCTGGACTATTTAAAAGAGAACGGAATTCTCTCTCAGCTTACTCCTCCATACACCCCGCAACATAACGGTGTATCGGAGAGACGGAACCGCACCCTATTGGATATGGTGCGGTCCATGATGTGTAACGCTGAGTTACCGCGATCATTCTGGGGGTATGCTCTAGAATCAGCTGCATACCTTTTGAACCGAGTTCCGACTAAGACTGTGCCCACCACCCCATATGAAATGTGGAGTGGGAAGAAACCCTATCTTCAATATCTGAAGATCTGGGGATGTCCAGCTTTTGTCAAAAAGTAGCATGCGGACAAACTCGAGGCACGCTCAGTACTGTGCAAGTTTGTGGGATACCCAAAGAACACCAGGGGGTATCTTTTCTACTACGCAGAGGAACAAAAAGTCCTTGTTTCTCGTAATGCCCACTTTCTAGAACACCAGTTCTTAGAAAAGGAAAATAGTGGGAGCGCAGTAGAACTGGAAGAAATTCCAGAACCACAGACTATTACTGAAAGGTTAGTGGAACCAGAGGGTTCAACAGAACAGGACATTCCTACGCCGCTCCGCAGGAGTAGTAGGCAGTCTCATCCGCCCGAGAGATATTGCGGTTTTCTCATAGACGGGGATAGAGAGGATTGCATCATAGATTATGATGAGCCTACTAGCTTCCAGCAGGCCGTTCAGAGCGTTGACTCAGTGAAATGGCTGGATGCAATGCGGACCGAAATGGAGTCCATGTACACCAACAAGGTATGGACGTTGGACATTGCTCCAGACGGGGTAAAACCCGTAGGATGCAAGTGGATCTTCAAAAGGAAGATTGGTGTAGATGGACAGGTTGAGACCTATAAAGCTAGGCTGGTAGCAAAAGGTTTCCGTCAAAGACCTGGCTTGGACTATGACGAAACCTTTTCTCCAGTAGCCATGCTGAAATCCATTCGGATCCTTCTTGCCATTGCTGCCTTCCACGATTATGAGATCTGGCAAATGGACGTAAAGATAGCTTTTCTAAATGGAAATTTAGAGGAGTGTGTCTATATGGACCAGCCAGAGGGTTTCATTCAGAGTGGGAGCAGCGGAAAGGTGTGCAAGTTGCTTAAGTTCATCTATGGACTAAAGCAGGCATCGCGGAGTTGGAACATCTGCTTTGATGAGACGGTCAAAGAATTTGGCTTTATCAAAAATCCAGATGAACCATG
Organism: Agapanthus africanus; assembly: GCA_030015575.1. Lineage (NCBI taxonomy): Eukaryota > Viridiplantae > Streptophyta > Magnoliopsida > Asparagales > Amaryllidaceae > Agapanthus > Agapanthus africanus. The sequence continues at coordinate 266,825,580 of CM057340.1, forward strand.
CATCTATAGTAGATTTGTAGCGAGAACTGTAGTATTCCTCGTTTTATACGTGGATGACATTCTCTTAATAGGAAATGACATTCCTATGCTACAATCTGTCAAGGGGTTCTTGTCACACAAGTTCTCCATGAAAGACCTGGGTGATGCCTCGTACATTCTGGGTATCCGGATCTACCGTGACAGATCCAAGAGGATATTAGGACTTTCTCAGTCCAGGTACATCAACACCATACTGAAGAGATTCAGTATGGAAGATTCCAAGCGCGGTAACCTACCGGCTTGTCACGGGATCACCCTCTCTAAAGAGATGTCTCCCAAGACTGATTTGGAGAGGGATCGCATGTCTATTATACCCTACGCTTCTGCGGTAGGCTCTATAATGTATGCGATGTTGTGTACCAGACCGGATGTAACTTATGCACTGAGTGTGGTAAGCCGGTATCAGTCAAACCCTGGGGAGAAACACTGGATAGCGGTAAAGAACATTCTCAAGTACCTGAGAAGGACTAAGGAGATGTTCTTGGTGTATGGCGGAAAAGACCTCCAGATCGAGGCCTTTGCTGACTCCAGCTTCCAGAGTGACAAGGATGATTCCAAGTCCATGTCGGGTTTTGTCTTTACCCTCAATGGAGGGGCGGTGTATTGGAAGAGTTCCAAACAGGAAACCGTTGCAGACTCGACGATGGAAGCGGAATACATCGCTGCATCTGATGCCGCAAAAGAAGCTGTCTGGATGAGGAAGTTCTTGAAAGAACTTCAGGTGGTTCCATCCATTGTTGATCCAATACCTCTGTATTGTGACAACAATGGGGCTATAGCTTTAGCGAAGGAACCCAGGTCCCATCAGAGATCCAGACACATCTTGAGGCGGTATCACCTGATCAGGGAGATCGTGGATCGCCAGGAGATCAAGGTTCGGAGAGTCGCTTCAGAAGATAACACTGCAGATCCATTCACCAAGGCCCTGCCCCAGACTCAGTTCGAGCGGCTGATCGAGATGATAGGTCTTCGATACGCCAGTACATGGCCTTAGTGCAAGTGGGAGATTGTTAGTGTATATGCCCTAGAGGCCATTACTGTATCATACTGGTTTGTATATTACTTAATGGATGCTTGGGATATTCACCTTGTGTATACAATCTTGCTCAAAATAGTAGTATGCTACTTGGTTTGTTTCTACTTCAATGTGTACATGTGTTTATTTTAGTATATCGCCTATACACATTAGTGGAGCCCTTAGGATCTTTGCTTGATTACCAGCGATGTGATGGCCGTCACACTAGTGGGGCTGGGTAATCTATAAGCACATCCTTATGCAGGTCCCTGGTCGCAGGACTATCGAGACAGGGCATCGATACTCCGGAGTAGACCAGCGCATGCGCTTCTCATCCCAGTGTGGGAGACGGTCTGTCCCACAGCCGTCAGTACGTCGTACTTGAGATAGTATGCGGGTGCTCGTTAGGTTACGGGTACACTGGACAGGACTCGTCGGGAACTGACTAGTTGGTATTATGCCTATCGTCAGTTATCAGTTCCCAGGTGACATGAGTACAGCTTAGTCCGCTGACTTGACACTGTCGCTTCGCCTCGAGTGTGTTCCCACTGTACTTTGATCGCTACCCTACCACGGCTCAAAGGAGTCGTGCAAACAGGTAGTGGTTGGGTGCAGTCCCGAAGCACTTGGAGGCAGTGACGGTTAGACAGGATTCGTCTCTCCCGGTATTGGAGGTTGACATCGCGCTGTGTCTAGGAGAGCCATTACACGAGTAGTCCCTGGCCAGGGCAAACGAGATATACTGGTAGGTTTCCAGTGTTATCTCAGGGTGTTTTGGGCTTCGCTCCGGCACGACTTGTACCGCTATTGGGGGACTGACGTTTACCGCCCCCTAGGCCCGCCATGCGATGTATCAGACGAACAGACCGGACTGTACGGAGAATGTCACACTCAGGCTCAGTAGGAGTTCAGATGGGTTTCGCCTCGTCGGTCTTCTTGTCGGCATTACCTGGGGACCGTTACGGACAGCTAGTGCCGCTTGCGGTCTGTGGTTAAACCCACTGCCAGCGTAGTGTCGAGTCTTTAGAGTCCCACACAGAAAGCTTTTCGCCTTTAGGCAAAAGAGTAGAAGTCGCATGGTATTGCGACAGGTCGCATGGTTTTGCGACAGGGTTCGGTCACATCCGTGCACTTGTGCACGTACAGTGTCCGGACAGTTTACACTAGCGGGCTTTGGTTTAAGCCAGATCCTAGTGTACCTTATGGGATTGGATTTATCCAGTTTGCATTCGTGTTCCTCGGAACGTGGATGCGGGTGTGTATGCACAGTTGACAGGGAGACAGAGGCAGTGGATTCTCATTAGGGTTGTTGACAGTTGACCGTTGACTATTGACCTTTTGATCAACCCTAATGAGAATATGATATGTGATTAACTATTATATTAATTAAGTATTATGGTGACATGGTTGTTGACTTTTGTTGACTTTGTTGACTTGTTGACTTTTGTTGACTTGTTGACCGGTTGACTAGGCTTGACTAGTTGACCATCATGATAACCATAGCCATCATTTCATGGCAAAGACTTTTACTTGCTTGCTCATTTGTGTAAAATGAGTGCATGAAATGATATGGTTATGGTTGCTTCAACCATCACATAAGACTTTTGTTAGTATGATGAGTTATGATTGCTTTGGATTATGAGAGGGTGAAAGACAAAAGAGAGCCTCATTCTTTCTTGCTCATTCTCTCTCTTGTTCTTGAGCTCTCCTTTTGCTCTCACCCTTTTGCTCTTGCTCCCTCTCTTTAATCTATGGTTCTCTTGTCTCATGAGTTGAGAATCAAGAACCATAGATAAAATCCCATTCTAATTCTTCTCTACTCATTCTAGTTCACTAGGTTTAGCAAACCAAGTGAACTAGTTTCTTCAAAGAACGAAGAAGGAGCTAAAGGTTGGAGCTTTCAGGTGGATCTATCTTCGGCGTACGGAGACGACGAGAAGAAGCCATTCCGGACCACCATCGGAGCTTGAAGACGAAGGAGTTCAAGACAAGCAAGGTATAACCCCCTAACCGAGTAGCAAGAAACTCGTAGTTAGGTTGCTAGATAGATGTTTAACCAAGATCCGGGTTTTAGGTCTATGTTACCACCTCCGTAAAAATCGTTTTTTACCAAATTCCGCATTCCCGAAAGTACCGGGAGAGGTAGCATGGACTTACACCGGTGAAGCTTGGGCGCTTAAGGATCAGCTGCAGAGTTGTGGTTTGGGAGTTTGTGCGTCTGAGTGTTTCGCTTTTGGAAGCTCCTATTCCTGTTCGTCAAGGAGAAAGACGGTAGTTTAAGGGTGTGTATCGACGAATCGTTAATTGAACCGGCTTACGGTGCGGATAGATATCCCTTACCTCGCATTGACACTTTCTTCGATCAGCTCCAGAGTGCGAGACATTTTCTAAGTTTGTTTGGGATCAGGTCATCATTATTGCGGATTCGGGGTGATGGCATTCCGAAGACTGCCTTATGCGTGCGACGGGCTTTTTGTGTTTTTGTGAGTCGTTGGATTCACTGATGCCCTAGCAGCATTCGTAGATGTGATGAACCAGATTTCTTCAGGCCGTTCCTCGACCAGTTTTTGTTGTGTTATTTACGACATTCTGGTCTATCTAATGTGTCTTGAGGAACAGGAGCAGCACTTGAGGATTTGTTGTGTAGATACTGGGAGAGTACCAGCAGTTTGCTAGATTCTCGGAGTGTTTCTTCAGGCTTGTTTTGTGTTGACTCCTAGGTCTTATAGTCGCGGGAGACGGTTTCGTATGGTTCCGAGGGAGATCGTGGCCGTACAACCTAGGCCCAGACTTGTGTGCAGGACGGGGATCCGCAGATTGTTGGGCTTAGCAGGTTTTTACCGCCGTTTCGGGCAGGATTGCTAGAGTAGTGCTGCACCGTCGACTGAGTTGACCGGAAAGGAGGTTTCTTTTCTTGGGACTGAGGCATGTGTACAGAGCTTTCGGCAGCTGAAGATTCTGTTAACAACTGCATTAGTCATTTCTTTGCTTTTGGTTCGGGCGACCTTGTTGTTTAACTGTAATGTTTCTTGAGTGGGCTCGAGTGTGTACTGAGGTGACACTATAGAGCTATCGCTCTTGCTTCCCTACATTTGGAGGAAGCATAGTCACATAATTCGCGAATTATTCGCCGAATTCACGAATAATTTGCGAATTTTTGATCAAACGAATTAATCTCCGAACTAATCGTCATTGCCGAACTGGCCGAATAATTCGCGAATTATTCACAAATAATTCGCGAATTATTCCCGAATTATGTGAAAGACAGCGAATAATTCAAAAAACAGCAAATAATTCACAAAATCAAAACCTAGCGTCTCATATATTAATTTATTGCTCGAAAGTCTTCCCGAACATTTCCCGAACACTTACCGAATCTTTCCCGAATACCTGCCGATTTTTTCCGAATAGTTCTCCGAATCCGAATTTTCGACCTCGCCGAATTATTCCCGAACGACGAATTTGTGACTATGGGAGGAAGTACGAGAAGGATGTTCCACTCATGATCTGGAGATGGCCGCGGTGGTTTTGCGTTGGAGATTTGGAGACACTATCTGTTCGAGAGTCGTGTCAGATTTTCACAGACCACCAGAGCTTAATGTACATCTTCCTGCAGCGGATTTTGATTGTTGTGATAGTCTTCTGCAGATTTACAGTTCTGTGTAATCGTCGAGTATAGCTTTAGTTCGTCTCTATGGAGGGGACAGCTTGCTCATGTCCACGCCCGACCACTTTCCTTAAATCGTTTTCACGAGACACTGCCCGCCGATGCTCGTACGTCAGAGATACTTGAGCATACTCGGCTGGGTAATGATTCGGAGACCTTGATTTATGACAATAGTGTGTTAAGTTAGGGACGCATTTGTGTACCTCGTATCATCGGGTAGAGACGTGTAATCCTAGAACATGCACATCTGTCAACTCTCTATATACATTCAAGTTCCACCAACATTTAGCGTGACTTGTGAGATAGTTACGGGTGGACAGGGATGTAAGGAGAAGTTTCAGGCTTCGTTTCAAGGTGTCTGTCTTGTTGTGTGCTTGGGTCGAGCATCTGAGGCCGGCTGGAGAGTTGCAATCTATAACCGTTCCGAAGTAGGAGTGGGAGCAGATCTCTATGAATTTCGTTATGGTTTTTACCCAAGTTTATTCAGGGTGTGACTCCATCCGGATTCTTGTCGTCCGGTTGTACTCAGTTTGCTCAGTTGTTCCTTTTAAGTGGTGTGTTTGTTTTGATGGTTGTCAGCAGTTGGGGATCGTCACTCGCCATCGTTAGGGTACTCCTTCGATAGCCGTTATCAGGAGACACTCCAATTGGCTACCCTTAGGCTTTAGGGGTTAGGTCGTGTCGATCACCAGTCTGTTGCATTTCTGACTCTGCGTGAATAGGATTTTGGACCCCAGCTATGTCTAGAGACTTCGGAGATGATCCAATTGATTCAGGTCAGGATGAAAATTGTTCATCGCGGACAGAGGTCTTATGCAACCGTGTTGGTCATAGACTTAAGTGCGCAATGGCAAACCATTTATATTCCTGCGGATTTTTCCGATAAAAGACGTGTTGGATTTTGGGAAGCTTATCCCAGAATTTTGGTCCTTCTGAGATCCTATAAGCGAGTTAGTTTCGTTGCCCTTAATTTGGCTCTTCCGCCCAGATTATTGGATTTTCAGCCCGTATTCCTTGTGATGATGCTTTACAATTACCTTCATGACCTTTCACACATGATTTGGCATCAGACCATTTAGCTTGACGCGATCTTTCGTTCACCAGCAGCCATGTGTGTAAATGGCTCGGCAGGTGGAAGAACATCGGTCAAGGGTCTTGCTATCTGTGAAGGGTTTTTCTCGGACGTAGCCGTTTAGTGAGATAATCACTTGGGAGGCTGCAAGCGAGATTTGAGAGATTGTAATCTTCTCCTTGAAGGTACGCGTAACAGTATATTCTTAAATTCGGGGACGAATTTCTTTTAAGGGGGGGGGGGAGATTGTAACACCTTAGATTGTGTTTTGTAGCTAATTATATTTTAATGTATGGTTTTTAATAAAAAGTTTACCAAATTAGTTTTCAAATATTTTATCCTATTTATTGAGTATTTTATTAGATTTTTCCTAGACTTGCACACACTTGTGCATGATAACTAGGGTTGTTTTAGGGGTTTAACCATGATTAGTAACATGGTGAACTAACCATTCCTTAATCTAGTTTAATATTGTATTAGGTGTTTTGGGTTTAATAGTGTATGGTTGTTTTAAAATGAAAAAGAATTTGAAATGGAATTTTAAATATTTTTGAATGGTTGACCTTGGTGAGAGAGAGAGAGAGTGCATGATGGGGCATCATGGCTTTGCCCATGCCTTCATTAATGAAGAGAGAGAGAGAGAGAGGAGGGGTTGACTTGTTGTGTTCTCTCATTCTCTCACTCCCATTCTCTCTCACACACACACACACTCACTCAGACACAGCAGCAGCAGCTCAAGACACAGCAGCAACAGCTTCTGCTCCAGCAACAAGAAGAAGATGATGTAGCAGCAGCAGAGGTAGCAGCAGCAGGAGCTTCAGTAGCTGAAGCAAGCAGCAGCACCCTCAGCATCAGCAGCAAGCAGCTCCAGCATCACCATCATCAGCAACAGCATTATCATCATCATCAGCAAGAGCAGCAGTAGCAGTAACAGCATCTGCATCAGCAGCTCAAGCAACTTCAGCAGTAGCAACATGCACCAACATCACCAGCAGCTGTAGCAACTCAATTCTTCACTTCTTCTCCTGCTCTCTAGGGTCCATTAGGGTATAATTCTGAAACCCAATTCCTAGTTTTCTTAGTTGTGTGATAGTTAGCTTCGGTTTGTGTTTAATTGTGAGTTTAGTGCTAATTAAGGTGATGTGTGTGGAATGTTGGTTAAGTGGGGATTGTGTTAGTTAAACTTGCTTATTTTAGTGTTATTAGGGTCATCTTAACTGAGTATTTCCCTGGATTACACTAAAATACCATAGGGTTTGCTTTTTGTGCAAATTGGTGATTTTAAAGCGATATATTAGCATTTTGTGATCTGCTATTGACCCGGGGCCTTCAGGTAAAAATTAAGAAGACTGGAACATGCTCACTAGGTATGGACAACACCACCAGAACATGAGCCCCTACCCCCATATTCTGGCCGCCGATTTAATCTTATTGGCCGCAAATTGCAGCCATGGTAGGGTGTTGGGTCTTGAGGTTTTGGGTAGGGTTGTCTGCAGTATATTGTAGTGCTTTGGAATGTCTAGTTTTGTAATATTTGACCTGTAGGAAAATCTGGGACTATATATCGTTTTTGTGTCCGTTGTGTTTGCGCGATACGCGCGATACGTGAGTGGGTTCTGTGATCCAGCGTATCGCGGCGTGTCCCGATGGTTCTAGACGCGTATACACACGTTTTAGCGTATCGTGCACACGCGCGTTTAGTTCGTGACGCGAGTTTCTCGTTTTTGGTTCGATATCGCGTTTCGCGGAATATTTGGCTTATATATATTTTCCATGTCAAAATTGCAGGTTTGCAGGCGGAGACTACGGACACTGCAACAGGGGGAGCAGATGGTAGGATTCACCTAGCGTGGAGTGTAGGTGAGTAGATTTAACATCTACAAGGGAATCGTTAATTGAACCGGCTTACGGTGCGAATAGGTATCCCTTACCTTGCATTGACGCTTTCTTCAATCAGCTCCAGAGTGCGAGACATTTTCTAAGTTTATTTGGGATCAGGTCATCATTATTGCGGATTCGGGGTGATGGCATTCCGAAGACTGCCTTATGCGTGCGACGGGCTTTTTGTGTTTTTGTGAGTCGTTGGATTCACTGATGCCCTAGCAGCATTCGTAGATGTGATGAACCAGATTTCTTCAGGCCGTTCCTCGACCAGCTTTTGTTGTGTTATTTACGACATTCTGGTCTATCTAATGTGCCTTGAGGAACATGAGCAGCACTTGAGGATTTGTTGTGCAGATACTGGGAGAGTACCAGCAGTTTGCTAGATTCTCGGAGTGTTTCTTCAGGCTTGTTTTGTGTTGACTCCTAGGTCTTATAGTCACGGGAGACGGTTTCGTATGGTTCCGAGGGAGATCGTGACCGTACAACCTAGGCCCAGACTTGTGTGCAGGACGGGGATCCGCAGATTGTTGGGCTTAGCAGGTTTTTACCGCCGTTTCGGGCAGGATTACTAGAGTAGTGCTGCACCGTCGACTGAGTTGACCGGAAAGGAGGTTTCTTTTCTTGGGACTGAGGCATGTGTACCGAGCTTTCGGCAGTTGAAGATTCTGTTAACAACTGCATTAGTCCTTTCTTTGCTTTTGGTTCGGACGACCTTGTTGTTTAACTGTAATATTTCTTGAGTGGGCTCGAGTGTGTACTGAGGTGACACTATAGAGCTATCGCTCTTGCTTCCCTACATTTGGAGGAAGTACGAGAAGGATGTTCCACTCATGATCTGGAGATGGCCGCGGTGGTTTTGCGTTGGAGATTTGGAGACACTATCTGTTCGAGAGTCGTGTCAGATTTTCACAGACCACCAGAGCTTAATGTACATCTTCCTGCAGCGGATTTTGATTGTTGTGATAGTCTTCTGCAGATTTACAGTTCTGTGTAATCGTCGAGTATAGCTTTAGTTCGTCTCTATGGAGGGGACAGCTTGCTCATGTCCGCGCCCGACCACTTTCCTTAAATCGTTTTCGCGAGACACTGCCCGCCGATGCTCGTACATCAGAGATACTTGAGCATACTCGGCTGGGTAATGATTCAGAGACCTTGATTTGTGACAATAGTATGTTAAGTTAGGGACGCGTTTGTGTATCTCATATCATCGGGTAGAGACGTGTAATCCTAGAACATGCACATCTGTCAACTCTCTATATACATTCAAGTTCCACCAACATTTAGCGTGACTTGTGAGATAGTTACGGGTGGACAGGGATGTAAGGAGAAGTTTCAGGCTTCGTTTCAAGGTGTCTGTCTTGTTGTGTGCTTGGGTCGAGCATCTGAGGCCGGCTGGAGAGTTGCAATCTTTAACCGTTCCGAAGTAGGAGTGGGAGCAGATCTCCATGAATTTCGTTATGGTTTTTACCCAAGTTTAGTCAGGGTGTGACTCCATCCGGATTCTTGTCGTCCGGTTGTACTCAGTTTGCTCAGTTGTTCTTTATAAGTGGTGTGTTTGTTTTGATGGTTGTCAGCAGTTGGGGATCGTCACTCGCCATCGTTAGGGTTCTCCTTCGATAGCCGTTATCAGGAGACACTCCAATTGGCTACCCTTAGGCTTTAGGGGTTAGGTCGTGTCGATCACCAGTCTGTTGCTTTTCTGACTCTGCGTGAGTAGGATTTTGGACCCCAGCTATGTCTAGAGACTTCGGAGATGATCCAATTGATTCAGGTCAGCATGAAAATTGTTCATCGCGGATAGAGGTCTTATGCAACCGTGTTGGTCATAGATTTAAGTGCGCAATGGCAAACCATTTATATTCCTGCGGATTTTTCCGATAAAAGACGTGTTGGATTTTGGGAAGCTTATCCCAGAATTTTGGCCCTTCTGAGATCCTATAAGCGAGTTAGTTTCGTTCCCTTTAATTTGGCTCTTCCGCCCAGATTATTGGATTTTCAGCCCGTATTCCTTGTGATGATGCTTTACAATTACCTTCATGACCTTTCTCACATGATTTGGCATCAGACCATTTAGCTTGACGCGATCTTTCGTTCACCAGCAGCCATGCGTGTAAATGGCTCAGCAGGTGGAAGAACATCGGTCAAGGGTCTTGCTATCGGTGAAGTGTTTTTCTCGGATGTAACCGTTTAGTGAGATAATCACTTGGGAGGCTGCAAGCGAGATTTGAGAGATTGTAATCTTCTCCTTGAAGGTACGCGTAACAGTATATTCTTAAATTCGGGGACGAATTTCTTTTAAGGGGGGGGGGAGATTGTAACACCTTAGATTGTGTTTTGTAGCTAATTATATTTTAATGTATGGTTTTTAATAAAAAGTTTACCAAATTAGTTTTCAAATATTTTATCCTATTTATTGAGTATTTTATTAGATTTTTCCTAGCCTTGCACACACTTGTGCATGATAACTAGGGTTGTTTTGGGGGTTTAACCATGATTAGTAACATGGTGAACTAACCATTCCTTAATCTAGTTTAATATTGTATTAGGTGTTTTGGGTTTAATAGTGTATGGTTGTTTTAAAATGAAATGGAATTTTAAATATTTTTGAATGGTTGACCTTGGTGAGAGAGAGAGAGTGTGCATGATGGAGCATCATGGCTTTGCCCATGCCTTCATTAATGATGAGAGAGAGAGAGAGAGAGGAGGGGTTGACTTGTTGTGTTCTCTCATTCTCCCACTCTCATTCTCTCACTCCCATTCTCTCTCACACACACACACACTCACTCAGACACAGCAGCAGCAGCTCAAGACACAGCAGCAGCAGCTTCAGCTCCAGCAACAAGAAGAAGATGAAGTAGCAGCAACAGAGGTAGCAGCAGCAGGAGCTTCAGTAGCTGAAGCAAGCAGCAGCACCCTCAGCATCAGCAGCAAGCAGCTCCAGCATCACCATCATCAGCAACAGCATTATCATCATCATCAGCAAGAGCAGCAGTAGCAGTAACAGCATCAGCATCAGCAGCTCAAGCAACTTCAGCAGCAACAACATGCACCAACATCACCAGCAGCTGTAGCAACTCAATTCTTCACTTCTTCTCCTGCTCTCTAGGGTCCATTAGGGTATAATTCTGAAACCCAATTCCTAGTTTGCTTAGTTGTGTGATAGTTAGCTTCGGTTTGTGTTTAATTGTGAGTTTAGTGCTAATTAAGGTGATGTGTGTGGAATGTTGGTTAAGTGGGGATTGTGTTAGTTAACCTAGCCTATTTTAGTGTTATTAGGGTCATCTTAACTGAGTATTTCCCTGGATTACACTAAGATACCATAGGGTTTGCCTTTTGTGCAAATTGGTGATTTTAAAACGATATATTAGCATTTTGTGATCTGCTATTGACCCGGGGCCTTCAGGTAAAAATTAAGAAGACTGGAACATGCTCACTAGGTATGGACAACACCACCAGAACATGAGCCCCTACCCCCATATTCTGGCCGCCGATTTAATCTTATTGGCCGCAAATTGCGGCCATGGTAGGGTGTTGGGTCTTGAGGTTTTGGGTAGGGTTGTCTGCAGTATATTGTAGTGCTTTGGAATGTCTAGTTTTGTAATATTTGACCTGTAGGAAAATCTGGGACTATATATCGTTTTTGTGTCCGTTGTGTTTGCGCGATACGCGCGATACGTGAGTGGGTTCTATGATCCAGCGTATCACGGCGTGTCCCGATGGTTCTAGACGCGTATACACACGTTTTAGCGTATCGTGCACACGCGCGTTTAGTTCGCGACGCGAGTTTCTCGTTTTTGGTTCGATATCGCGTTTCGCGGAATATTTGGCTTATATATATTTTCCATGTCTAAATTGCAGGTTTGCAGGCGGAGACTACGGACACTGCTACAGGGGGAGCAGATGGTAGGATTCACCTAGCGTGGAGTGTAGGTGAGTAGATTTAACATCTATAGGGGAATCGCCCGCATGGCGTTATGCGTTTGGGCTAGGATTCAAATACCTGTCGGACATTCTACGTCATTGTTAGAATTGCGCCTTTACTTTATTTCGTTGATATAGTTGTACTGTGACTAGCAGCCATAGGACACTGCACATATTATTGACGATTAATGTTGCACGGGCACGGATTGTATGTTACACACACACCGTTAATAATTGCCATGTCACACACAATCCTTTATAGATACTATATTGCTTATCATACTTGACATTTAGCTTATAGGTATACCTTGTACATATTTTACTTATACCCAGGGGGTATACGACATCTTTTACTTATAGGTAGATACCTATACTTAGCTGTACCTTATTGATTTCGCAAACATCTGGTTTCAGCTACATGTTCTCATTTATATGCTTACATTCAGATATATCGCATTTATTTGTTCCTGGATTTGCTCATTGTTTATTTGGATTTTACATGGTGTTTTCTGGATTTGGGAACCGTGGGAGTTCATGAAATTATGCATACATTGAAAAACCTGGTTTCCTTGAGATGATATTTGCGCGTCCACCATGAGTTTTATCGGTGCTGATTATATACTCCATACGAGGGGTGGTTGCCGTATGGGAGTATATGGTGGGTCCCGGTATGGTTCCCCTCGACAAGAAGATCAATGGATTTTGCCGATTGAGCCTGGAGGCGGGCGAGTACCTACCGGTGACAGTACCCATGACTCGGCGGGGGATCACGGAGACACCGCTGGGAGTCATGTACGTATGCATACGTCGAAAGGCGAGGGTCAGAGCTAGGCACTCGTGGTTTCGGGATAGCGTATGATACGTGATCAGGATTTCTGTGTCGATGCTTGGCACATGGTTTTCATGATATTTCTTTAATACCTTTGTATATATAACAGGGGATTTAGCCATTGTTATATATACCCTTACACCAATATTAGTGGAATGGGACGCTAATATATGTGTATTGCCCTCATCATATTGTACTTCTGCAAATATATATATATATATAGGATGTTAGAAATTATTTGAGATTCGACTTGGGATATAGGTGATTCATTGAGATTGGATATTGGATATGAAAGAGATTTATGATTTGTACATTCGGAATATAAGAGATCTATTCGATATTGTACATTGAGGAGATGTGAGACTTATATGATATAAGAGCCCAACTTGGGGGCTGATTTGAGGATTTGGGATTTGAGTGTCTTGATGGATTGTGATCCGGCCACGATGTCAGGTTTCCGTGGAAATGACATATTCCACCCCATACCTCACACTTATCTATTCTTTGCACAGATTCTTATATTGGTAGTACATGTTAGTGTACCCCTATGATAGTTGCATATCTACTTTTTCATATCCCTATTGCATAGTCATTGCATACTATTATCATGTCATCATTGCTTCGCATATTGATTGTACCTGCTAGTGTGCTTTCCATTACCTTGCATTCACATGACATGTTATTACTGTAATCGCATATCTTAGATTCATGCTGTACGTACATTCCTGCGATTATCTGCATATGTTATCTACTATTCACGAGTTGGCAACTCACCCCCGTTATGCCACAGGTGTTTCAGGTTATTCCCCAGAGTAGTCGAGGCGGGCTATTCCGCTTTTCAGCTATCATCTTTTGCTCCAGATACCGCATCAGCTCACAGTACTATTTTGCTTAGGTGGGTTGGTGGTTATCTGTATTTCATATTGTACATTCGTTGTATTTTGTACTCTCCATCTACTATTGTATTGTTGACTTAGAGACTTGGTGAGGACGTTATTGTGTATTATTGTGGATTTGTCGCCTTTTATATACAGTTTCTTCCTATTGTCTCTTATTTCTTCGCTACGGCGTCGTATATTTATGATGTTATTGTTTTCCGTCTTGAGCTAGTTTTTTTACAAAAAGGGGTGTTGCCAAAATTTTAAGAAATAAAGTAAGACTTTTAAAGAATTTGGGTTGCGATTTCAATTGTTTCAAAAACTTATATTATCATTTCCGTATTTTCTTGGTTTAGATTTCTGGGTTTTGGCTTTCTTTTACTGCGTTACGTCTTGTGGCGTTGCGTAGTATTAGGGCCGTCATGGGCCAATTTTGGGTCGTGACACCTATACCGGTAGAACAGTCTTACTCGAGATGATAGTATGCTATCTGGTTTGTCTTTATCATCGTGTACATGCTTCAGGTGACATTACAGATCATTATTACACGTTGATAGAGCCTATAGGATTCTTGCTTGACTACCAGCAGTATGAAGGCGATCATATACGTGAGAGTTGGGTAGTCTATAAGCACATCCTTAAAGTGTCTCTAGTCGTGGGTGTTTCGAGACTGGGCATCGATACTCCGAGAGTAGACTAGTTTATACGGATTGAGAAGCCGACGAGGGGCGGTGGCCGGTCTCACCAGCCATTGGTGTCAGTTGGTTCACCTAAGATAGTATAAAGGTGCTTATTGGGTTATGAGTACACCGGACGGACTCGCCGGGAATATGCTAGTTGGTATTATACCTGTCGTCAGATAGCAATTCCCTGGTGACATGTGTACAGGTTAGTCTATCGACCTGAGATCGTCATTTGTCTCGTGTGAGTTCCCACTGTGCTTTGACTACTACCCTACCATGGCACAAAAGAGTCGTGTAAATAGGTTTTAGTTGGGTACAGTCACGAGCCACATTGAGGCAATGAGCGGATCGGCAGGGGATTCGTCTCTCCCGGTATTGGGGGTGATATCGCGCTGTGTCTGGAAAGCAATTACACAAAGTCCTTGGCCAAGGAAATTGAGATTTACTGGTAGGTATTCCAGTAGTTTCTGTAACATTTCAGAAAATATAAAATATTATTTTTGGTAACTTATTTAATTAAATAATAAATATTACGAATATTTTAATATGTAGAGATTGGTTTTAATGATATGGTATAATTATATATCGATAAATTGAGAAATATTTAGAAATTGATAAGAATTATTGAATTCAGGGTGTTTTATATGATGCAGACATTTATAGATTTTTAAATAATCATTTGTAAAAGGGTTAAGTTCTAAACTCGATTTATTTTCACTAATCTTGCGTTAATCCGGATTATATGCATATGACTTGAACCATGACATGTTTCAAAGCACATTTTTCAACTTGTATGAACCATGGCATCTTGTGTTTCTTTTATATGTATATGGTTTTATTTGTTTTGGTTTTAAAAGAAAAGAAAAGAAAAGAAAATATTAAAGAATTGAGGTATAGGCAAGAGAGAGAGAGAGGGTGAGGGGTCAACGTTGGACATGGCTCAATGTTATTTATTTCATCTTCATCTTTTTCTCTCCTCTCCCCTCACTTGGCTGCCCTCTTCCCTCCACTTCCTCAAACTCCTCACATCAACTCCAAAACCACATCAAAACACATCTTTCCCTTGATTAAAAATGTGCACAAGCTCACTACAAGCATGGGGAACCAAGAAAGTTTGGATTTTGAGCACTTGGGATAACTTAAGAAAATTCTTGAGTTGCCAAATGAGCTATTTTCTTCACCATTAATGTAATAATCCATTTCCTTTAGCATATATACATGTTTAGAAGTGTTTAAGTGAGGTTTTGTGACATATGAAAATTCCTAGAGGATGTTTAAGGGATCCTTGAGTTATGATGGTGAAAATGAGTGTAATTGTGACTACAACCCCCTTAAGTGTTAAACACTTGGATTAAAACAGAGCCTAGACCATGCAATTGAATTTAGATATCGAAATATCGGTTTTGTGAGAATTTGAGGCCTACAGGGAATCTTGAGTGATTCGAGACCATTACTGGAAAAACTAGCAACACCACTAACCTAGATTGATCAGTAGGAGGCCACCCTGCAAAGACGAACCCATTCCGAGCATCCCAAACTGAGCATGCCGGTTTTCATGGGTATATGGCCGGCCAAGTTGTGGAGGTTTGTGCCTAGGTTGGTTCTGTGGCTCATATACCCCCTGTACAATACCAAGTACTGCTAGTTTAACCTAATTTCACCTGAAACAAAATTTGGAACAAGTTTTGTAAGTTGCTGTTTTGGTTTCCTCGATGTTCATGACTTGAATTTTTGGATATTGTGTTTTATCTCGATCACTTGACGTTTGTATGTTGATATCGGGTGTTGTTTGGTTGATTTGCATGTGTAGGTCATATGTTTTAACCTATGTGTGATACGTGTGCCGTTTTGGTTTTCGTGCGTGACTTTGGTTTACGATACTTTGTGTTTATATGTGTAGGCACCCTAACGTGGACATCGGATGATAAGGACGAGCATGGCGACATCGACTTCGGCAAGCAAGGATCAAGGTGAGTAGATCTATATCTACGGGGAAAGTCGTGTGGATGGCGTATAACACCCCCGCAAGTTTTGATGGAAACTGATATATAAAATATGGTTAAGGAAATCGAGATTAGAAAACTATAGATAGGGTTAGAAAGATAGTTAGAGATGATATGAATGATTGAATATATATATATATATATATATATATATATATATATATATATATTGGGATACGAGATGAAAACTAAGGATATGAAAAGCGGACATGAACCATGATATTTAGATAGGTAGTGCACAAGGATATGTAGGAGATTTAGAATAGCATGAAATGAGATTAATAAGGTAGAATGGATATATAAAATTAACTTGATGTAAGATGACTTAATATGATGAAATGAGTATACGAGGTGATATGATGACTTGAATGGTATGTCGGTATACGGATGTGAGTCGATATGAGATGATTGATACCATGGCCGGTCCCCTGATATGAGATTGTTGTGGATGTGACCTGGGATATAGGTATATATATATATATAATACTGTGAATCTTGAGTGATATGTCGTACGAGACGTTAGGTCCGTACCTTCATTGTCATATAGGTTGATAGGATCCCTAATGGTTTAATGCCGACGTACGATGATTTACCGTACGTGATCAGTTTTATGATGATTGATCCGTACCCTTGTCTAGAGGATGTCGTACAATGGATTATACCGTACGTGATGTTGTAAAGATGAATGCCGATTGATAGATTCACCTACTCGGTCATGTTAGATACATATACCATATAACATTTAGCTGATGATTTACCTTATGCTACGTTCATGTCATTCTCAATGCATTACATATACCTGTGCTAGTACACCTACACCATTATCGATGATGCGTATGTTACACTTAAACAGATTGGCCAGCTCACACACTTCATCATCAATAATTGCTATGTCACTCACACGGAAGAATTGCTACATCATGCTATTATATTGCTATGCTCACATTATGATGATATGCTCATGCTCACATCACTGTTCCATGTTGCATGATATACGGATATGCTTACATTCTGTTATATGCCGCATACATCATGCTTTACGATTATACGCATAGAGATATGCTGTTTTCATGAGATTTCTGAATTTGAGAACCGTGGTTATTTCAAAAGAAAGTATGTATTGTTTTAAAAAACCCGGTTTCTCTTGATATGATATTTTAGTGTGTCCATGATGTGTTTTCTCGATTCTGAGATTGGCATGTGAAACCCGATTCGAGGAGCGGGAGGCACCGTCTGCGAGTACATGGTGGACCCGGTATGGTTCCCCAGGGCGAGAGATGATTTTCGTGGTGTAGACGATGAGCCTGGCAGAGGGAGTATGACCTACCGGTGATAGTATTTGGACTCGGCGGTTATCCGGAGGATACCGACTGGAGTAGTGAGATGGATATGAGGGCCGACCAGGGTGTGCGGCACCTGAGGGACGATCTGAGGATGCAGCGCCTGAGATATATGAGGATTTACGTGTCAATACAGGACACGGGTTTCATGATGTTTCGAGTGTCGATATTGGTCACTCAGGTTCCATGATTTTGATGTGTCGCGAGGGACACACGTTGATTTATATCCTCATATTTACATGCATATGCTTTCATGATATTTACATGCATGATGTGGTTGTGTCATTTGTTGACACGTAGATGAGATCCACATGCATACAGACTTTGATTATATGGTTAGATTATATCCACATGCATATAGGCATTGAGTATTATTGGCACAAATGTAGATACGGTCACTCTAGATATCATAGTATTACCTTCATGATATAGTTGACCTAGGAAATCATTATTTTATTCGATTTCTACCTGATGATGTTTTCTACTCACGAGTTGGCAACTCACCCCCGTTGTGCCACAGTTCTTGCAGGTTGACCGCAGGGATCGGTAGCGGCATCGCTGGCACACAGCAGCATTCGGGTGTTTTGCTCTGGTAGGTGGTACATGTTGGATCATACCCCTCTTGTATTTATTATTCCTGTTGTATCTAGTTAACTCTATCAAATCAGAAACCAGTATTTGTATAAGTAGTAAGACTTACCAAGACTTGTAGTTGCTAGACTTGAGCGATGGGTTATATGTTCGCTTGGTGGGTTTGATGTCTTGCTTATTTCTTTATGTTTTTTGGTGATCTTCGTCGTTGGACGTCATATACATTATACTGTCTTGCGTGGTTGTGATTCCGCCGTTTTGCGAAGAGCTAGCTCCCGCTTGGGGATGCCTTTATCATTATTATATAAATGTGGTTTTGGATCAAAATATACAATGGAGGTGCTGCCCAAATTTTTAAAAGACGAAACATGTTTTTTTCAACTTGCATAATCCACTTGTATTTTCATGTTCCCTCATCTATGCATTTAAGAAAACTTTTTAAATTCATCATACCTTTATTTCAAAACTTCTCATCTTTCATTTTCTTAAAAAGGTTTAGATTTCTGGGTTTCGGCTTACTTGAATTACGTTACGCCCATAGACGTGGCGTGATTTAAGTGCCGGTCACGAACTAAGTTTTGGGTCGTGACAAAGTTGGTATTAGAGCGCTAGGTTTAACCTTGGTTCGAGTCTAGGTTTGACTATGTGGAGTCTGGGGCGTAATCTATTTCGGAACCTAGGCTTGACCTTACGGAACTTAGACTTGAACAGGGGGGTATTAGAGCCGAACTTTTGTTACATAGGCTGACCCTGATTGATGGAGTAGGTAGCTTGAATAGAGTGACGTACCGTACTGTTGGAGTTAGTGCCCTCAGAGTCAATTATTGGATCACAGGCACGTGATTGCAATGATTGAGGGAGGACCTATCCCGGTAGGACAGTCTTACTCGAGATGATAGTATGCTATCTGGTTTATCTTTATCATCGTGTACTGCTTTAGGTGACCTGACATGTCGCTATTGCACGTTGATAGAGGCCCTAGGATTCTTGCTTGACGACCAGCAGTATGATGGCGATCATATACGTGGGAGCTGGGGTCCATAAGCACATCCTTAAAAGGTCCCTAGTCATGGGAGTTTCGAGACTGGGCATCGATACTCCATTAGTAGACTAGTGTATACAGTCGAGACCCCGACGAGGGGCGGTGGCCGGTCTCACAAGCCACTGGTGTCAGTTGGTTCACCTAAGATGTATACAGGTGCTCATTGGGTTATGAGTACACCGGACAGGACTCGCCGGGAACCTGCTAGTTGGTCTTGTACCAGATGTCAGATAGCAGTTCCCTGGTGACATGTGTACAGGTTAGTTCATCGACCTGAGATCGTCATTTGTCTCGTGTGAGTTCCCACTGTACTTTGATTACTACTCTACCACGGCTCAAAGGAGTCGTGCAAACAGGTTTTAGTTGGGTGCAGTCCCGAGCCACATGGAGGCAGTGAGCGGATCTGCAGGGGTTCGTCTCTCCCGGTATTGGGGGTGAGGTCGCGCTGTGTCTAGGAGAGCCATTACGCAAAGCCCTCGGCCGAGGCAGGAGATTTACTGGTAGGTATTCCAGTAGTATCTCAGGGCGTTCTGGGCTACACTCCGACACGACTTGTACCGCTTTTGGGGGTCTGACTTTTACCAACCCCCTAGGCCCGCCATGCGATACTCATAGACGAACGGACCGGACTGTACGAATATTGTCACTGACAGGCTCAGTTGGGTGTCGGGGTGAGCTTCCTCATCGACGTCCCTTTTGGTCAATAGCTGGTGGCCCGTCACGTATTGGCTTATACCTCTGACGTGCCAGTGGTTAAATCCACATCCATAGTATTGACGAGTCTTTAGAGTCCACCACACTTTCAGTTACTCAGCTTTCGGGCGAAACGCTGTAGAGGCCGTATGGAGATATGGCAGGGTCCGATCAGATACGTGCGGTATTGCACGGATCAGGATCGGACGGTTTGTACTAGTAGCCGTATAGGTATATGGCAGGGTTCGATCAGATACGTGCGGTATTGCACGGATCAGGATCGAACGGATATTACTAGCCGGCTTTGGTTTAAGCCGGTCCTAGTTTAGTACAGTGTAGATTTTGTCTCATTGCATTTGTATCCGGTCGGAATACAGATGCGGGTGTGTATGCACAGTGTCGGGGTTTTCCTGTAATTTATTACGGGACCAGTTTTCTGGAGTTGCCAGTTTGCATTCCGTTCCGGCCGGTTTTCCTTTGTTCTTTCCCGGCCGGACTTTACCGATGGAGGGGGTTATTTGCAGTTTTGCAAATAACTCTTTGTGGAGGGTTTTCTTGCATAAAGATCTATTATGATAGCTTTCTTTTCTTGCACCATGCCTTTCTTTAATTGTGATTGGGAAAGGGTATGGTTGATGTGAGTTGAAGCATGCTTGCATGTTTCTTTGTCTAGGTTGTGGTCACCACTTCCTTCATCCTACCATCACCTCCCTCTTGATTTTGTTCACACCCCCACCACCATTTCTATAAGGACTAGGCCGGCCACATTAGAGAGGAGTATGGTTCATTTTCTTTTTGGTGAGGGTGTGGGAAAAATTATTGTTTCATCTCATTTTTCCATTGCTACAAAAACCCAAGTTCATTTCTTATTGATTCCTCCATCATGGCAACCAACCCCAAAGTGAGACAACCATCTTCTACACTACATTCTACAGCATATCTTGGGCATGTCGAGTTGCCGGCTTCATGCCCGAGTTGCCTCGGTATTGAGGCGGGAGCCCGTAAAAGACGAAGGCGATGTGGTGCCCTTTCCGGCGAGGAGGCGATGATATGGAGACTACACTTTCCGCGGGAGATCGGGACGATGACGAGAAGACCGGAGGACTCGGATCACTCGGTATACTTCTTTTCCCATCTCTTGTTAGCTAGTATAGGTTAATGGTAAACGATCCGGGTAATTGTCCGCGGTAGCGCCGGTTTCCGAGTAAGGAAAATTTTTGATTCCGCATTTTGGCCTCGAGTAAGAGGCCGGGGCGCTGCCGTGGCGCAACATGGTATCAGAGCCACGCCATTAACCTTACCTAGCTTTTGTGTAATGTGTTTTACGTTTCCGATCGAACAAAATCCCGAAAACACGTATTTCATGTACATCAGTTTCTGTCGAAATTTTTTGGAGTCTAAAAATTTTTCAGGTGATTGCAGAATGATGTACAGGAAGTTATAAGACATCTGGAAAAATTTGGGCATGTGTTACTGTAGATCCGCCGCGGAAGCGCGGCGTAAACCGCCTTGGTGCCGCTCTTCCGCCGCGGTTCTGTTTGTTCTCTGGACCAGATTTTTCCAGTGATGTTCTTACAGGGAATAAGGGCTTTTGGGATATTAAATTTGGGCCCAGTTTCTCTGTGTGTGCTACAGTTTTCTCGGGGGCCCACTTGTTATAATTTGATCGATCGGATATTTTTAAACACATTATTTCACAGTATTTACATTATATCTGCGACCGTGAATGTCACTCGATCGGTAAATCCGGTCTAACTGCTATAGCCCGGTTAGACGGATTTGCGAACGTGACTTTCACGTTGATGTTCTATGTTTATGCTGTGATGTTGCGGATCGGTCGTGGGGGATAGCCTGGATGCAATGCTAGTACAGTTTTGTTGTATTATGTACATTTGATATTGCGGGACGAGCGTCCGACATGTGGACTGCCGTCACTGCCTGTTTGTATTATTCTTTTGGGGCACGACCTGGTTGCGGTCGATGTACCCGGTGTATGTATATTTTACTTTCTGTACTAGGGTTACCCCGCGGTGGGGTGCACGGATAGCCGGGTTCTGGAGGGCAACGGGCCCGCATCTCAGGGCATTGAGACGGAGGGGGCTTCAGTCCAGGATTGGCGGGCTATTCGCCGCACTCGTAGGGGGTACAGGTTGACCCAGGAGGGGTGCCCAAGTTACCGGATTCCGTGAAGTGCTGGGTGGTCCATTCACGGTACTGAAGGGGGCTGCCTCGCTTCAGGTTTTGGCGGGTGACTTGCCGCGCCCGTAGGGGTCTAGGATTTCATTGCACAGGCTATCCACACGACCAGGGGAACGTCGGGTTTCAGCAGCGGCTCTGTGAAACCCGGGGCTTCCAGATATCTGTATTGTTCTGTGATGCTGTACATTTCTGTGATGTTGCATTTTATTCACGCCTTGAGCGAAATACTGTATATTGGTATATATATTAGTAGATGTTGTATATGTTTTACACCCGCGCTAGTCCAGTCCCCGCTCTGCCGTAAGTTAGCTAACCTAACGGGTGATGACGGGACCCAGTGGCGAATGCGGATGGCATATACGTACGTCAGTATATTTTCGTTCTTTGTGGTGTGATCAATTGATGGGACTGCATTGATTCGGATCAATGCAAGATAAACAAACCTAATCTGATGTTGTTGGAACATTTTTCAAAAAAAGCTGTTATTGCAAGGACGTTCACTTTTGTTTTGCATCGTGGTATTCATTTGGAATATCCTGCTCCTCAGTCGACGAGGCAAGGGCCGAGATCCCTTCACCGGGAGTGACCCCTTGGACAGAAGTTTGCGTCAGGGCATTAACTTCACTATAGCCGATTACTTTTGCTTTGCATCGTGGTATTCAGTTGGAATATCCTGCACCTCATTCTACGGGGAAAGAGCCGAGATCCCTTCACCGGGAGTGACCTCTTTAGTAAAGGTTTTCGTCACTATATTTTCTAAAAGGTTATCCAGTTCCTTCAACGATATCAAGTTCATTACGTTAAAGGTTTTTCGCCAAAAACCATCCGTAGCCCTCCGTCATTTCAGATTAGTATTACTTAGTATTCGTGCTACGTATGTCGTGCATTGCCGAGGCGTAGTGTTCGGTAGCTGTGTAATATTTTTCTGTCGCTTGGATAAGTGGATTGGTTAGGACAGTCGTACAGTTATGTTGGCATTGTCAAGGACTCGTACGGGTGGGTTTAATGCAATCAAGATAATGACGGGCTGAACTTGACTAGGACTCTTTGATATGTTGGCATTGTCAAGGTCACTTGGGTCCTAGGGGTAAAAATCACATCGGGAGTTTCAAAAGAACTGAAACTTGCCAGGCATGCGCATACCTTCTGGAGTGTGGTGACTTGAGTGGATTCCGTCAAGTTATCATGCGATGATAGTTGGATCCCGACTCCCACTGATGAGTTAGTTTACTCCTCGGGTCATCCCGACTAATTCTTCTTTCAGGTTTGGAGGAGAATTTGAGGTACAGTGGGAGGTTTCCTGATTAGATAAATTAGTAACCATTCTGATCTAGGTTAGAGTGCACGCTGAGTGTTTCTTTTCTCTCTCTCTGGCAGCGACCTTTGACCCGACCCTGGACTATGACTCAGTGACCAAGTTGACCGAACCTTCTTAACACTGGCCTTTTGGATTGTCAGAGTTGCAGACCTCATTGCCACTCCTACTTTTACCCTTTTCTCCAGGACACCCCGTATTACTACGAACGTCCACTTCCATTGGACAAAACCATCGTATGGTTATATACGAACTCGAAGGACTTCGAGGATGGTTTCTGGTTCTGGAGAAAACGGATAGGATTATTCAGTTGCCTTTTCTTTTCACCTTCTCTCAGGTTGCGAGTACTCCTTGGTTTAGGAGTAGTACACCTATTACGCAAATTGGATAGTCTTCTTCCAAACCTTAGGCTGGTGCCGAACGGTGGGGAATGAAGAAAACCAATTAGCATAACGATGGTGTACAGAAGGTATTAAGTTTAGACAAAGCAAGGGATTAGTAAGAGGGCAAAGTAAGTTGCGACTGCTATTCACGACCAAACCAAGTATTTCTTCGCCAACCCTAAATCACCTTTGTATTTCTCCAGGACACTCCGTATCACTACGAAGATCCACAGTTTATTGGATACTCCATCGTATGGTTATATACGAACTCGAAAGGAACTAGTTCCAGTTCGGGGATGGATTCTGGTTCAGGAGAAATAGGAATAAAGTACATTCAGGTGTCTTTTATCTTCACCTTCTCTCGCGTTGCGAGTGCTCCTAGGATTAGGACAGTACACCCTTTATGCTTTTTGGATAGTCTTCTTCCAAACCATAGGCTGGTGCCGAACGGTAGGGAAGGAAGAAAACCAATTGGCCTAAAGGGGTGTGCGGACGGTAATGACTAAAGACATATAAAGGGATTTGGACAGATGGCAAAGAGATATACGGTTACAGTTGTGAATCTGGATAATGGAAGAGGCATTACTAGGAATACCAGGATACCCCGACGAAACATTTTAATGTTTCAGTTTCACTGTGTACTGTTAATAGAAAACTGATTTCCCGATTATACACTTACTCCAGGGTATGTATTTACCAGGTATGATTCTCACATCTGTATGGTTTTACAGATGATGAGTGGGAGTAAGTTATTGGGAATTGGGTGATCGTCCTCATTATATCGGGATTCGTTGTAATCGGTGATATTTGAGGAGATCACCTGGGCTGTTTGCCGGTCGGCAAATATTTGGTTTTGAATATCCGCTGTTGTGCACCAATTTCAAATTGATATATCTGTACGTCTATTTTCATAGAGTGAGATATACCTTTTGATATTATGTCGATGACATTTACCTATATCAGTGGATGGTTAGGTAAGGAGCATTGAACAGCGGTGTAATTCTTCTTAACCATAAGTACAGTTTTCAACCTACGACGCACAGTGAAAGAGTTGTTAGACTCAGCGGACTTATACAGAGTATTGTATGTTGTCCAGTGTCCATTAGGACAGAGGGGTTGGTCCTCATACTATATTCTGTTTACTTTTAACTTCTCTAGTTCTTAGACATGTGCTTCGAGGAAACACAGGGTCTAAGTTTTGAGGAGTTATAGATATTTGAATAGAGTAGAGAACCAGGTGTAACAAGTATCGGGATTCTTCAAAGTGATCGAAGATGTAGATACTTGTGTATGGTGTTCAGTTGATAGTAATGATAAAGAGAAATTGCTTCTCTTTCAGGTTACTCATAATTGGAAGCATTCCTAAGTTGAGTAACGCTGATCGGCCTCCTTCCATTTAGTTGACATGCACTGGAGACAGCTGCATGATTTGAATCTGGTTCAATTAAATCAGTGCCTCTGGTTCTATATTGGATATAGAACAGTTCATATCTTAACATTGTTAAGGTACGGGGAGTTGTCCGGCTTATGCTTAAAACCAGACTCCGGATAACTCAAGGCACGTTTCTGTAATGGCTGTTTGTGGGTTGACCCAGGCTATGACGAGGGTTGACTTTCTACCATCTGGCAGATCAATAGAAATATTGTTCTAGACTCGCCACAGTTTTATTAAAAATGGATTTTTTCAAAAACAGAAGTGGGAGTATGGTAGAACTGGAAGTGATTCCAGAACCGCAAACGATTACTGAAGATTTGATAAGGAACCTAAAGATTCAATCTGATTTGACATTCCATTGGCCACTCCGCATATAAGGTGGGTAACTTCAGGCACCCGAGAGGTACTCCGGTAGCCTCAATGACGGTGACAGGGAAGTTCTTGTTTACCCACACTTGCCATTGTTGTTGTTCCAGGCTGCGAGACCCGGCAGGAGGATGAGTATAACGTCGTTCTAAACTAGCTTTAGAAGTGCACGTCTATATGACTCTGGCAGAGGGTTGTCGTAGTCAGTGGGAGCAGCGGAAGCATTGGTGGACATCAGGCTTATGTCTATTTATAGACTAGAGCAGATATAGCGGAGTTAGATCATCTGTTTCTGATGTGACAGTCATGGGTTTGACGTCATCAGAATAGGGAATGGATCTGTTGAGAAGGTAGTAGGAAGTGATATTCCTATACTACGATCGGTTATACTTAGGTCGTCACACAGTGGTTTCTCCATAAGGGACTTGGATATTATATCAGACATACTGGTTACTAGATCTATGGTTTTAGATCTAGATTTGGGTGGTTTCCCAATCTGGGTACCTTGACAGCATTCTATGAGTATTTAGAATGGTCGACTCCTGGCACGGTAGTATACCTGCAGGTAATGGAGTCACCCTCTCTAAAGGTGTCTTACAGACTAAAGAGGAGAGGGATACGCATGATTGACAGATCACTTGCTTAGGCAATTGAGTCAATCATGAGATGTCAAGTACCACACCAGATGTTGTTCTTGCACTAGATGCAATAAGTTGATATTGATCCAATCCTGGAGGAACAGTCGGAAGCAGTTTTAGAACATAAGTGAATGTTCTAGGGATATGATAACGTCTGCCTCCTTTAGGAGACGGTTATCACTCCGGGCTTCCAAGGTGACATGGACGACAAGGAGGTTGTCAGAGTTATAGTTCTCCCTCTAACGAGGGGCAGTATTTTGGACAGATGGTCCAAGGCAATACTGAGGGAGGCATGGCGCGGGATACTGATTAATTTCAGTTGATGATACAGTCTAAGAAGTTTGGATTTGGAGTTCATTTATGAGCTAGGTCCCATCAGACATCCAGACATATTCTAAGACAGGTATTGCTCATTTCGGGAGATGGCTTTCTCCGCGAACTTGAGATATAGAGAGACATAGAAAGAAACATCACAGCGGATCCACTCACTGAGGCTATTCCTCGAACGCAATAGTTTCGCAAACGAGTTTTGTGAGACTGACTAGTAGAGGAGTTGGGTGTTCGGTATCACACGGGCTGTGAGTATGCGACATCGCAATAATTAGCCTTGAGTGCAAGTGGGAGATTGTTGGAGTTAGTGCCCTCAGAGTCAATTATTGGATCACAGGCACGTGATTGCAATGATTGAGGGAGGACCTATCCCGGTAGGACAGTCTTACTCGAGATGATAGTATGCTATCTGGTTTATCTTTATCATCGTGTACTGCTTTAGGTGACCTGACATGTCGCTATTGCACGTTGATAGAGGCCCTAGGATTCTTGCTTGACGACCAGCAGTATGATGGCGATCATATACGTGGGAGCTGGGGTCCATAAGCACATCCTTAAAAGGTCCCTAGTCGTGGGAGTTTCGAGACTGGGCATCGATACTCCATTAGTAGACTAGTGTATACAGTCGAGACCCCGACGAGGGGCGGTGGCCGGTCTCACAAGCCACTGGTGTCAGTTGGTCCACCTAAGATGTATACAGGTGCTCATTGGGTTATGAGTACACCGGACAGGACTCGCCGGGAACCTGCTAGTTGGTCTTGTACCAGATGTCAGATAGCAGTTCCCTGGTGACATGTGTACAGGTTAGTTCATCGACCTGAGATCGTCATTTGTCTCGTGTGAGTTCCCACTGTACTTTGATTACTACCCTACCACGGCTCAAAGGAGTCGTGCAAACAGGTTTTAGTTGGGTGCAGTCCCGAGCCACATGGAGGCAGTGAGCGGATCTGCAGGGGTTCGTCTCTCCCGGTATTGGGGGTGAGGTCGCGCTGTGTCTAGGAGAGCCATTACGCAAAGCCCTCGGCCGAGGCAGGAGATTTACTGGTAGGTATTCCAGTAGTATCTCAGGGCGTTCTGGGCTACACTCCGACACGACTTGTACCGCTTTTGGGGGTCTGACTTTTACCAACCCCCTAGGCCCGCCATGCGATACTCATAGACAAACGGACCGGACTGTACGAATATTGTCACTGACAGGCTCAGTTGGGTGTCGGGGTGAGCTTCCTCATCGACGTCCCTTTTGGTCAATAGCTGGTGGCCCGTCACGTATTGGCTTATACCTCTGACGTGCCAGTGGTTAAATCCACATCCATAGTATTGACGAGTCTTTAGAGTCCACCACACTTTCAGTTACTCAGCTTTCGGGCGAAACGCTGTAGAGGCCGTATGGAGATATGGCAGGGTCCGATCAGATACGTGCGGTATTGCACGGATCAGGATCGGACGGTTTGTACTAGTAGCCGTATAGGTATATGGCAGGGTACGATCAGATACGTGCGGTATTGCACGGATCAGGATCGAACGGATATTACTAGCCGGCTTTGGTTTAAGCCGGTCCTAGTTTAGTACAGTGTAGATTTTGTCTCATTGCATTTGTATCCGGTCGGAATACAGATGCGGGTGTGTATGCACAGTGTCGGGGTTTTCCTGTAATTTATTACGGGACCAGTTTTCTGGAGTTGCCAGTTTGCATTCCGTTCCGGCCGGTTTTCCTTTGTTCTTTCCCGGCCGGACTTTACCGATGGAGGGGGTTATTTGCAGTTTTGCAAATAACTCTTTGTGGAGGGTTTTCTTGCATAAAGATCTATTATGATAGCTTTCTTTTCTTGCACCATGCCTTTCTTTAATTGTGATTGGGAAAGGGTATGGTTGATGTGAGTTGAAGCATGCTTGCATGTTTCTTTGTCTAGGTTGTGGTCACCACTTCCTTCATCCTACCATCACCTCCCTCTTGCTTTTGTTCACACCCCCACCACCATTTCTATAAGGACTAGGCCGGCCACATTAGAGAGGAGTATGGTTCATTTTCTTTTTGGTGAGGGTGTGGGAAAAATTATTGTTTCATCTCATTTTTCCATTGCTACAAAAACCCAAGTTCATTTCTTATTGATTCCTCCATCATGGCAACCAACCCCAAAGTGAGACAACCATCTTCTACACTACATTCTACAGCATATCTTGGGCATGTCGAGTTGCCGGCTTCATGCCCGAGTTGCCTCGGTATTGAGGCGGGAGCCCGTAAAAGACGAAGGCGATGTGGTGCCCTTTCCGGCGAGGAGGCGACGATATGGAGACTACGCTTTCCGCGGGAGATCGGGACGATGACGAGAAGACCGGAGGACTCGGATCACTCGGTATACTTCTTTTCCCATCTCTTGTTAGCTAGTATAGGTTAATGGTAAACGATCCGGGTAATTGTCCGCGGTAGCGCCGGTTTCCGAGTAAGGAAAATTTTTGATTCCGCATTTTGGCCTCGAGTAAGAGGCCGGGGCGCTGCCGTGGCGCAACACGTACGTATGTTCCACGGCATATTTACGATATGATACCCCACTTAAGAAACCTTAGGATGTACATATTTTGTGATCTGTGGTTCTCTTCGTTCTCTTGATCATACATCCATTTGAGATCCTTGATTATATTCGTTTCCATGATCATACTCTCACTGATTCCGTTCCTCCTTATGATCATGTATCCATTCTGGATTTTTTGATTCCTTTCATTCCGTTGATCTGTTTTCATCGATACATGCTTGAGGTTCCTTTCACTATAGTTTGAGCGCAGATTGAGCTGTTGCTAGTGATACGGTCAGGGTGAGCTCGTCATGGACGGGGACAAACAATCGTGTTTTCTGGTGACATGGGAACATCTCGATTTTGTATTTGTGTTGTAACCTCTTGATAAGGTGAGTGTTGGTTTTGCGCCGGATGATCGGGCCATTGTTAGCGGCTGCCAGTTGTAAGAGGACTATTGATGTACAACCTACCTCCTAGATTATGATGCCGTCTACCGTGCAGACGGATGACCCAGCTGTTGCTGAGATTGATGGGATGTCGCTTCCAGAGCTTATGAGCTGAGATCGCTGGATCTTTCAGGCAGAGATGCGACAGATGATAGCTAGTCTACCCCGAGTTGAGAGACAAAGGTGATTCGTCGGTTTTGATGCGTTGACGCAGGCCCAGTTGAGCAGAAGATTTCCAGTGTGGAGAATCTTATTCAGATCTAAAGTAGATCAATCCAGAGATGACGTTGTTCGTTGGATGATCCGATAGGAGATCAGTAAATGGACCGGCATCAGATAGAGGACCTCACCCAGATGCGTTGTGAGATTATCGAGAACGGATGAATAAGGTATATTCCTCCGATGATATGGACGGGTTCCCGAGGACGTGTTCGGCTAGAGATCTTCTACAGAGTGATAAAGATGCCAAGTTTACGATTTAGAGTCCGTGTGAGAGATTCCGGATTGACTATAGCCGAGAACAATTGCAGTACGCAGATAGCATGACGTGACGTCGAAGTGAAGGATAATAAAGACGAGTGGAGCAAGAGGTTCGTGCGAGATGTTAACGAGCTGTTGTTACTCCCCATTGAGATTAGAGATCTGATATGTATACAGAGGCATGAGATACGACCAGTTCCTAAGGAAATGCTGTGTTGAGAACGCAGATGTCCCGAAAGCGAAAAAAGATTTTATAAGAGTACGAGCCTCCATATAGTTCGGCGTAGGCGAGATCGGAAGAGCCCCTGAGTAGGTTCCTTCCAGGACACTGCTGCGATAAGATTTGCACCGAGGATCAGTTGTGTCACGTGTATTTAGAGGGCCAGTGACGTGCTACTTTATGAGTGGTCATGCTAATTGGCCGAGAGATGACCAGAGGAGTGTCAGAGCGGATCGTTTCCGTTAGTACCCCGGACCAGACCAACGAGCTGATGGATTGCGAGATTGGTAATCCACAGAGAAAATGAGGACCCAGAGACAAATGACGCCAGACCGTGAGTAGGAGGCAGGCGGATGTTCTTGCTCTGCCAGTTTTGGGCGCACATACATTTTTTCGACATTGTAGGAGGTGAACCTTAATGTCATTTGTTGCGATTTGTGTTTGTGATCTGAGTATCATGCTTATATCGCTTGGATTTGAGTTTTGATGATTGAGTTTCACGACATTGTTTTCATGCACTATGGATGCACCTACTGGGTATTTACATTTTGTGCATAGTTATGGCACTTGATATACGTTTTATACACCGTTGTGTTGATTTGCGATTTTTGCATATCTATTGCACTCGATGTCGATTTTGTGCCTTTGTAGCACGTGGTTATGATTTCTTGGATTTCATACAGTTGATTTGATTTGTGCATGTGGTACGCACTCGATTTGATTTTTTTGCACTCGGTATAGCTCACATGTGCTTGCAGTGCATCGATACGGATTTTGTGCACATAGTTGCACACGTTTTTGGATTTTATACACCTTGGTACACTCGGTGTTGCTTTTATACGCATTTGAGTTATTGATGAGTTTCCGTGCATTTGCTGCACTAGATTTGTATTTCATGCACTGGATGCACCGGATTTGTATTTCGTGCACTGGATGCACCGGATTTGTGTTTTGTGCATATGTTGCACTAGATTTTCATTTCGTGCATTTGTTGCACCAGATTGATATTCCGTGCATTGGTTGCACCCGATTTATGTATTTGAGCATTCGTTTACCAGATTTGTGTTTTTGTGCGCGTTTGCACTTGACGTTCATTTTCGTGCATACTACTGCACTAGATGCATTTTATGGACCAGACGCGTTGATTTGGATTTTTGCACATATTAAGCGGTTGGTATTGGATTTCGTGCGCATCGGATGCACTTGAGTGAGATCTTATTCGTGCATGTCGAATGCCCTTGATTGAAATTTTGTTCGTGCATGTTGGATGCACTTGATTTAGATTTCATTTGTGCATGATGGATGCACTTGATTTGGATTTCATGGATGTTGGGCGCATGATCTGAGATGTGATTTTGTGCACACAGGATGCACTCGATTGGGATTTTTATTCGTGCATGTTAGTTGCACTGGATTGAGATTTTCTTGCACTCTAGATGCACTTGATGTTGTTGTCATGCACACAAGTTGCATTTGACAGATGCTTTCGTGCACACCCGTTGCACTTAGTTTGGTTTTTGTGCACGTTCGTGGAACTTGTTTTTGGATTTGATTTCCGTGCACACCAGACGCACGTGATTGTTGGATACACCTTTCAAGGCTGATTTTTCTCTTGATCACTTTGTTTTCATGATGGGTACTATATTATATAGTGGCCGAACAGGACAGATCTGAGGATAGTACCTGAGTACTTTGCATGCATTAATAGTTTAACAAGAGGTTTTCAAAAAGGAGCTATAGTCTCTCTATTTCCTACGTGTCCGCGAGCGACACGAACGTTTACAAAGGAAAACCTTTTGGGATATTTTAAAAGGGCGGAACGTATATTTTAGCAAAACCTATATGAACATATATTTATTACCATACAAATGAGCGTCCGTCATTTGTGCCCTGAGTTACGCATCACACGGCGATTCATAAAAGATTTTACATGTGTTTTATTCAGTTTAGGAGATTTTTCCAAATATGCGTACTATATACGTATTATAGTATTTGACTAGTACATATTGGATTTCAGTAGTGGATTTCGAGATCTGTATCTCCATTGTAACTCCGAGGATATGCGTGCAAATCCAAAGATTTGCGTGTCGCTTGACGGAGTTCGAATTGAGTTTTGTATTCGTTTTAAGGCGCACGCGATGCGCTGTGGCATTTCTATATCTTCCGTGATTTCGGAGCCCCGTTGATTTGAGTTGATTACTGAAATGTTTTAGTATTTAGGGGTTTAAATTTAAATTCGGGGACCGAATTTCTTTAAGGGGGAAGATTGTAACATTTCATAAAATTTAAAATATTATTTTTGGGAACTTATTTAATTAAATAATAAATATTACGAATATTTTAATGTGTAGAGATTGGTTTTAATGATATGGTATAATTATATACCGATAAATTGAGAAATATTTGGAAATTGATAAGAATTATTGAATTGAGGGTGTTTTATATGATATGGACATTTATAGATTTTTAAATACCCATTTGTAAAAGGGTTAAGTGCTAAACTCGATTTATTTTCACTAATCTTGCGTTAATCCAGATTATGTGCATATGACATAAACCATGACATGTTTCAAAGCACATTTTTCAACTTGTATGAACCATGGCATCTTGTGTTTCTTTTATATGTATATGGTTTTACTTGTTTTGGTTTTCAAAGAAAAGAAAATATTAAAGAATGGAGGTATGGGCAAAAGAGAGAGAGAGAGAGAGGGTTAAGGGTCAACCTTGGACATGGCTCAATGTTATTCATTTCATCTTCATCTTTTTCTCTCCTCTCCCCTCACTTGACTGCCCTCTTCCCTCTACCTCCTCAAACTCCTCACATCAACTCCAAAACCACATCAAAACACTTCTTTCCCTTGATTAAAATTGTGCACAAGCTCACTACAAGCATGGGGAACCAAGAAAGTTTGGATTTTGAGCACTTGGGATAACTCAAGAAAATTCTTGAGTTACCAAATGAGGTATTTTCTTCACTATTAGTATAATAATCCATTTCATTTAGCATATATACATGTTTAGAAGTGTTTAAGTGAGGTTTTGTGACATATGAAAATTCCTAGAGGATGTTTAGGGGATTCTTGAGTTGTGATGGTGAACTTGAGTGTAATTATGACTACAACCCCCTTTAAGTGTTAAACACTTGGTTTAAAACAGAGCCTAGACCATGCAATTGAATTTAGATATCGAAATATCGGTTTTGTGAGAATTTGAGGCCTACAGGGAATCTGGAGTGATCCGAGACCATTACTGGAAAAACTAGCAACACCACTAACCTAGATTGATCACTAGGAGTCCACCCTACAAAGACGAACCCATTCCGAGCATCCCAAACCGAGCAAGCCGGTTTTTATGGGTACATGGCCGGCCAAGTCGTGGAGATTGGTGCCTAGGTTGGTTATGTGGCTCATATAACCCTTGTACAACACCCCAGTACTGCTAGTTTAACCTAATTTCACCTGAAACAAAATCTGGAACAAGTTTTGTAAGTTACTGTTTTGGTTTCCTCGATGTTCATGACTTGAATTTTTGGATATTGTGTTTTATCTCGATCACTTGACGTATTTACGTCGATATCGGGTGTTGTTTGTTTAATTTGCATGTGTAGACCATAGGTTTCAACCTATGTGATACGTTTGCCGTTTTGGTTTTCGTGCGCGATTTCGGTTTACGATACTTTGTGTTTATATGTGTAGGCACCCTCACGTGGACTTCGGATGATAAGGACGAGCATGGCGAAATCGACTTCGGCAAGTGATTGAATGATTCTCGGTGTGTAGGTAGAAAATGTATAGAAATCACAACCAAAGAAATTTGTAAACCGCAATCAATAACGGTGTCGGTGTAGCTCGTTAATGAATACGGATCGCTCACAAAGATGTGTGTTTTGCTTGCTTTCGTTTTAGATGAGTCGATATGAAAAGATAAAAGAAAAATTGCAAGAAAATTGATTCAAGAATTTTGAAATTTAGTTTCAAGAATAGTAAGAACTAGATCTAAAGATCAAGAATCAATAAAATTCTAGAAGATGTCCAAATCTAATGAACTATCAAGATTTGTAATGAGGCTCGTAGGAATCGATCGAATCTATAGTGAGGATGAAGACTTGTGATTACGTATTCCTATCCATTGATGATTTGTTGCTAGATCGATGATGATCAACGAGGATTAGGGATCTGTCACGCCCCGCTTCCCAGTGTACGGCGAAGTGGACGCGACGAGGCCAGCTACGTATATACTCAGAAGTACATACGCTAAGCGTAACTAAGCAATATAAAGTAAATCACAAGAGACGAATAATATAGAAATAACAGCAACTTTTATTAATAACATTCTTTGTACAATGCATGAAAAGAAAATACAACTGGAATGAAAAGCAATGCCTAAACAGTGGCATAACAGAAAATGAAATAAACTGGAAAGAACAAGGTACAGTATCTAGAGCTCTGGATCTTCCTGGAACTGCTCCAAATCTTCACCGGTGGGCTCGATCTCAGCTTGGTCCAACGCACCTGACGACATTCAAAGAAGAAAGAAATAGAATGTCGTTAGCGAACAGATCGCTCGGTAAGTCCCAAAGAATAAGAAGAATGAGAATGACAGAGTAACAGTATTTTCTAAAGTATTATATTGTTGAATATTATGGAACATTGTGTAACACTGTTGTTTGTAGCATGGTACAGAAGGATGGCAATGTATACGAGGGGGATCTCAATTTGCTAGAGATCATGGCAAAAGGAAAGTACAAGAAACCGATATGCCACGGTACAACAGCAATAGGTTCCATGTTAGGTGTCTTAATCTGACCACCTCGTGCCACCTTTAACACCTTCCGTACCAATCTACCCCTTAAACCCCGTAGTGTTTTAACAGTATTGTAGTATTGGAATATGTAAATTGAGTGACTGACCAAAACCATGATATCAGTAAGCATGTTGTAACTGTATAATCAGGTAAATGGAATATCAGGATAATGGATGAATATCCATGGTTTGATTCAGTCAAAAGAATATATTGTTAACTGGATTCAGGGTTTCATGTAATCAAATTGTGTTGGAATATAAAAGAATATAGATTGACTTGAATCGTATTCAAGTCAGAAATAGTCAGACTCTAACCCGAGTTAGAGTAAAAGAAGATAATTTGAAGTTCAATAATAGCTAGGGGCCTTATTGTAATTTGTAAAACTTGAGGGAGTTTTATGTAAAAATACTTTTGTATAGTTTCAAAATACACCTCAAGTATTTAATAATCGTCTTTATTGTTATAATGAATGTGAATTTTATTTGTGTTATTCTAGTGAATATATCCTAATAAAAGTATTAATTATTTTATCTGAAATTCACGGTATTTTAGTGTAACTTTTAATCTTGTAATTTTTTTAGAAAAATGTGGAAACTTTATATTATGATAAAATAGGTGTTTAAATGATAATTATATATATATTAACACATGAATAATTTTATATAAATATTTTATTAAAAAAAAATCTCATTTTCCCTAAATATCGTATTTTGAACCTTTCGAGACCGAATGCTCCTTGCGGAAGTCTGAATCTCGCACTACTAGCCTGCGGGTGCACGATGAACCGTACTATCCCTAACAGGTTCCCCAAAAGTGGGTTGTAGCGGCGCTTTGCTTAGGTTTAACAAATACTTTTCATTTGGGAAAACGGTTTTATAAATATAAGGTATTTATTAGCAAAAAGTTTAGTTTTCCGTATTTTAGTTGTTAGGGTTTCCTATGCCAACTAGCCTACTTCTAAGGTCTAAACGATGAGTCATTAGAAGGCTCAAATCGCCTCTTCACCGTCAATTGCGTCCAGGTAAGTGCCAGGTAAGTGGGAAGGAACCACAGTCGTGGGCCTAATTAAAAACCACTAGCCTTAGACACACTTGCCTAGGCACCACAAGACAGTTTAGATAACCGATCGATGTCCATGACCAATCGTGCTTTCATTTTATTAAAAGATTTTATTTAGAAATGTTTACAACTTAAATCTTTCAATAAAGATTATAAAGATTAGGATATTTTAGTGAAAAGTCCTGTAATTTCGTATTCTGTGTTTTGATATTTATCAATTAGGGTTATATTGAGTGTGTGTAGAGGTAGGTCATTACCTCGTGACTTATTTTAAGGTTTAATGAAGTTTAAAGGTAAAACATGCTATGCTAAACTTAAAGGTATTATAGCGCAAGAATACGGTATTCGAAAACGTTATCATTTTATGTGTGAAATTTCATTCAAATTGGGTTCTACAAGTTTAGTGATCAAGATAAACCTATTTAGGAGTGAGAGAATTTATTAAACTAAGAAAAATGAACTTCATGGTATTTTTATTAAAAGAATACGGTTTTACAAAGAAGCTATCATTTCATGTGAAAAAGTTTGTTTAAATTGGTTTATGGGTGATTAATAGTCAACATGAATATGGGTAGATATTATGTATTAGGTGACAAGTGGAAATTTATAGAAAAGCCGAATCGGAAATCGGTTTGTCCAATTTCCGTCGGGTTCCAAAAAGTCGTATTTTTACATTTATAGAAAAGAGAGATAGAAGAGGTGGGACTTACGGTTTGGACAAGCTAAGGAAGCTAAGGGATGTGGTGGTTGTCGATTCATCGAAAACGTCGCGAAGGTTCTGATCCGGTCGCCGGAATCTGTCGTCGATTTCGGCAGCGCTTCGCTTTTCGCTCTTCATACCGAGTTCTCGAGAATTTGGGAGAGTAGACTTAGAGTGGTGAGGTGAAATGGTAGAGGGTAGGGGTATTTATATAGGGCTAGGCTAGGGTTAGGGTTAGGATAAAAAATATTAAAAGAAAATATAAAAAAAAATTAAAAATTCATTAAAAATCATTAAACCTAGGAGTAAAAGGGATTTATTGGCCAAATCAAAACCGATCCAGGTATAATAAGTGTGCAAGAGGGTTGACCAAGTCAAGAGCCAACTTTTCTCAGTTGGTGACTCGGTCGTCCGGCCAAGTCCGGCCGGCGGCGCCGGACCGAGTCGGCCGAGTCGCCGGCCGGCGGCACCGAGTCGCCGGCCGGCGGCACCGAGTCGGGCCGAGTCAAGGGTCCAATGGCCGGGGGTTTTCCTGAGGAACAACTTGGTATTTTTACTTTTTGTTGTCCAGTACATATTTTGGGAGTTATGGCCTTTTTACTGTTGACTTCCAAAAAAAATAAAACAAAATAAATACAAAAATAATGTGGGGCATGGGATTTGAACTCCGGTGGCTTGGTTCAACAGTGCAAGGTATTACCAATGAGCTATAAGCTTCTTCTTGTAATTATTGTAAGGAATTAGATACTTAAATTGTTTCCAGCAACATTAATACTCCAAGAATACACTATATTTAAAGCAAATTTTTGGTATACAAAATTGGAGTTGTTACAATCTACCCTCCTTACAAAAATTTCGTCCTCGAAATTTACAACTTTTATTTAAGGACTAGTTTACAAAAAGGTGTGGATATCTTGCACGCATCTCATCCTCCCTTTCCCACGTGGATTCTCCTGGAGTGTCTTTCCTCCACATTACCCGGACCAAATTAACTTCTTTGTTCCAAAGTGTCTTCACTTTCCTGTCCCGGATCTCCACAGGTTGTTGCTCACAAGACAAATCGGGCTGTATCGTGAGTTCGGAATGATCAAGTACATGGCTGGGGTCACTCACATACCTTCTGAGTTGAGATATGTGGAACACGTTACGCACTCCTTCCAGTGAGGGTGGAAGCGCTAAACGATATGCCACTTCACCGACTCGTTCGAGTATATCGAACGGTCCAATGTATCTCGGACTCAACTTTCCCCGTCTTCCAAATCTGATTACTCCGCGGTTCGGAGAGATCTTCAGGAATACATGATCTCCTGGCTGGAACTCCAAGTGTCGTCTCTTCGGATCAGCCCAATGTTTCTGTCTATCTTGGGCTATGCGCATTCTTTCCCTGATAGTACGAACCACATCAACGGTCGCTACTATCATCTCTGGTCCAAGGAGTTCTCTATCTCCGATGTCGTCCCAACTTAATGGCGATCGACACTTCCTTCCATATAATGCTGCAAAAGGTGCCATTCCTATACTTGCTTGGTAGCTGTTATTGTACGCGAACTCCACAAGATGCAGGTGATCTTCCCACGATCCCTTGAAGTCGAGCATACATGCTCTGAGCATATCCTCCAAGATCTGAATAGTTCGTTCTGACTGACCATCTGTTTGTGGATGATAAGCCATGCTGAAGTTCAGACTTGTTCCCAAGCTAGCTTGCAGACTTTGCCAAAATTGCGATCGGAACCTGGTGTCACGATCGGAGACAATGCAGACCGGTACTCCATGAAGTCTCACAATTTCCTGTATGAGTTCATAGGTATCAGAGATAGTACAATATGAAGAGTTTAAATCTTAAATTAGATTATTACCTCCATGTACTTCTTCGCTAATATCTCAGTTGATTGGCCAACTCGAAATGGGATGAAGTGAGCCGACTTTGTGAGTCGATCCACAATGACCCAAATCGCATCGTTACCCTTTGTGCTGCGAGGAAGAGCAGTTACAAAGTCTATCGTGATGTGCTGCCACTTCCATTCTGGAATTGGTAACGGTTGAAGTAGTCCAGCTGTCCTGTGATGTTCAGCCTTTACCTGCTGACACACCAAACATTTTGCGACACTCCTGGCTACTTCACGCTTCATTCCATGCCACCAATAATTCTGACGTAGATCTTTGTACATTTTGGCACCTCCAGGATGTACTGAATAGGGAGAGCTGTGAGCTTCATTCATTAACTCTTCCCGAACAGGACCCTTTGGTACACACAATCTGCTGCCGTATCTCAAAGATCCGTCTTCATGAATGATGAAATCTGTTCTGAGTCCATTCTCCACTTGTTCTCTGATCTTTTGCAACTTAGCATTGCTGGCTTGAGCTGCTTTGATCTGATTGACAATATTTGATTGAACTTGCAGATTCATCAAATTTGAAACATCACCTGGCATGACTAGTTCGATCTCCATCTGATGTAGGTCTTGCTGAAGCTTCCACTGAGCGGTGAGATTCATTGCTAATGGTTGGCGACTAAGAGCATCAGGTACTACGTTTACCTTTCCTGGATGATATTGCAAGTTGATGTCGAAGTCCGCCATCAGTTCTAACCATCTTCTCTGCCGCATATTCAACTCCTTCTGAGTAAACACATACTTCAGACTCTGTGATCTGTGTAGATGTTCACTCGTTCACCAAGTAAGTAGTGGCGCCAAATCTTGAGAGCAAAAATGACGGCTTCCAACTCCAGATCATGCGTCGGATAATTGCGCTCATGAGTCTTCAGTTGTCTTGAAGCATAAGCCACAACCTTACCGTGCTGATGTAGAACACATCCTAGTCCCTTACCGGATGCATCACAATGTACTTCAAATCCTCCAGATTGATCCGGTATGACGAGAATAGGTGCAGATGTCAGTCGTGATTTGAGTTCTATGAAAGCTTGCTCGCATGTTTCTGACCACACAAATTCTTCATCTTTTCGTGTGAGCTTGGTCAGGGGTGTTGCTATCTTCGAAAAGCCTTCAATGAATCTTCTGTAATATCCAGCTAAGCCCAAGAAACTCCGAATATCCTTCACTGATTTTGGTGTAGGCCTTTCGCTGACTGCTGAAACTTTTGCTGGATCCATAGAAATCCCTTCTCCTGATACGATGTGTCCAAGAAAACCAACTTGTTTTAGCCAAAACTCGCACTTGCTGTATTTGGCGTAAAGCTTATGTTGTCGAAGTGTTTCCAGGACAATTCGTAAGTGCTCCGCATGTTCTTTCCGATTCTTAGAATATACCAGGATGTCGTTGATGAAAATGACAACGAACCTGTCTAAATACTCCCGGAAGACTTGGTTCATAAGGTTCATGAAGATTTCAGGTGCATTGGTCACTCCAAATGGCATTACTAGAAATTCGTAATGTCCATAGCGAGTTCTGAAAGCTGTTTTGTGAATATCAGCTTCCTTGACCTTCACTTGATAATACCCTGAACGAAGATCTAGTTTAGAGAAGAAACAAGATCCACTTAGCTGATCGAATAAATCGTCGATGCGCGGGAGGGGATACTTGTTCTTTATAGTAACTTCGTTCAAGGCCCTATAGTCGATGCACATTCTGTAAGAACCTTCCTTCTTCTTCACCAATAGTACAGGTGCTCCCCAACTTGAAGTGCTAGGACGAATCCATCCTTTCGCCAGTTATTCGTCCAACTGTGTTCGAACTTCTTTCAATCCTTCCGGACTTAGTCTATACGGTGCTTTGATTACTGGTTGTGCTCCTGGTACTAAGTCAATACTGAATTCAAGAGCTCAATCGGGAGGCAAACCTGATATATCGTCAGGGAATACATCATCGAACTCTCGAACTACCTCCGGTCTTGATTGTTCCTCTGCCTGAGCTGATGCAACTACAGCTTCCCTTGGCTTTGCTTTGTAAGTACTTGGCTCCAGGGTGCGATCTCCACTCTTGAAGTAGAAGACCGGATGATCTGGAATCTCAAATACTACCCTCCTTTGACGACAGTCGATGGTAGCATAAAAGGTTCCAAGCCAGTCCATTCCTAGAACCACATCGAAGTTTGGTATGTCCAGTACCTTGAAGTCGGCATAAAACTCTCGACTGCAGACGACGACTGGACACATACTGTATCCCATAGTTGCCTTTAGAACACCATTTCCAGAACTGACGTTCCAGCTGGATACAAGCGGTGAGACTGGAATCGCATGGGTTCGGACAAACCGTTGCGACATAAAGCAGTGGGATGCTCCAGTATCAAACAGTGCAAGTGCAGGTAGTGAAGCTACTAGGATTGTACCTAAGGTATATAGGATAGGTTTTAGGTATAGGGAAAGTGTGCAGGTAAACAAGACTAAAAGATAAGTTTGAGAAAGAAGATATACCAGTGATGACTTGGCCAGTGGCCTCAGCTTCTTCCACAGACATCATGAAAGCCTGACGCTTCGGCACATTCCTCCTGGCCTGAGGAGCATTCCTTTGAACGTTCCTTTGAGCTTGATGGAACTGTCGAGGAGGTGGTGCAGCTTGTGGTCCCCTAGGTGGTGCAGGCAGTGCAAGTCTGGTAGCAGGTGCCTGAAGAGCTGGTCGTTGCTGATAAGTATTTGCTGGCCTTGGTGCAGCAACTGGGTTCTGCCTTTGGGGACAAGATCCAATATCATGAGTGGCTGAACCGCAAACTAAGCAGAGGCGGTTGGCTCGACGGCAGTCCTTCATCATATATCCAGTTCTCTTGCAGTAAGTGCAAAAGGCTGGGCTAGGACGATGAGTTGGTACTCCGGGTCGCCTCGGCACGAAAGATGGTCTGGACGTGGCTCCACCTGCTATCTGGTTGGCAGGGCGCTTGACTCCTGCAGACTGTGGTCTTCCATTCAATCGGTTGTGCTAGACGGGTTTCTTCCGCCTTCCACCAATTGCGAGCATTATCCATGAGCTGTAGTTTCGCTACACGGACCCAAGCGTTATCTGGCACTTGAGCTGCTGCCAAATCGTCTTCAATGCTTTGTGCCCATTCTTCTGCTTCGAGAGGGCTTCCTTTACCTGAGAATTGCTTTGGGTGCAAAGCTCTGAATTGCTTTATTCCCGGTGCATCTGTCTCAGGACGACTCAGAAGTTGTTGCTGTCCCTCGAGAAGACTGCGGATCGCATCAAATAGCATCGTTTGCTCAGTGGGTGGTGCCGGAACAATTGGTGTGAGAGGTAGTGCTGGTGGGGTGTTGTTAACGTTGGTGCTGGTGTTGTTCGGGGAATCCATAACCCTGAAGAAAAATTTGGATCAGGACAGATTCAAATACATGAAATGATAAGATTCAAGGAATAGAGATTTGCAAGTTTCAAAGAACATGAATTGTAAAGAATGTTTTAGTTGCTGGTTCTTGTGTTATATTGCTTAGGTTGTTCACGCAGACCAGAACTGCATG
This sequence comes from Agapanthus africanus, assembly GCA_030015575.1. Lineage (NCBI taxonomy): Eukaryota > Viridiplantae > Streptophyta > Magnoliopsida > Asparagales > Amaryllidaceae > Agapanthus > Agapanthus africanus. The sequence continues at coordinate 266,867,528 of CM057340.1, forward strand.
ACAGGGATTCATACAGCTCTGACCTGCATGGGCCACCAACAAAACATGTCACGCCCTACTTCCCAGTGTACGGCGAAGTGGACGCGACGAGGCCCGCTATGTATATACTCAGAAGTACATACGCTAAGCGTAACTAAGCAATATAAAGTAAAAATCACAAGAGACGAATAATATAGAAATAACAGCAACTTTTATTAATAACATTCTTTGTACAATGCATGAAAAGAAAATACAACTGGAATGAAAAGCAATGCCTAAACAGTGGCATAACAGAAAATGAAATAAACTGGAAAGAACAAGGTACAGTATCTAGAGCTCTGGATCTTCCTGGAACTACTCCAAATCTTCACCGGTGGGCTCGATCTCAGCTTGGTCCAACGCACCTGACGAAATTCAAAGAAGAAAGAAATAGAATGTCGTCAGCGAACAGATCGCTCGGTAAGTCCCAAAGAATAAGAAGAATGAGAATGACAGAGTAACAGTATTTTCTAAAGTATTATATTGTTGAATATTATGGAACATTGTGTAACGCTATTGTTTGTAGCTTGGTACAGAAGGATGCCAGTGTATACGAGGGGGATCTCTATTTGCTAGAGATCATGGAAAAAGGAAAGTACAAGGAACCGTTATGCCACGGTACAATAGCAATAGGATTCAGGTTAGGTGTCTTAATCTGACCACCTCGTGCCACCTTTAACACCTTCCGTACCAATCTACCCCTTAAACCCCGTAGTGCTTTAACGGTATTGTAGTATTGGAATATGTAAATTGAGTGACTGACCAAAACCATGATATCAGTAAGCATGTTGTAACTGTATTATCAGGTAAATGGAATATCAGGATAATGGATGAATATCCATGGTTTGATTCAGTCAAAAGAATATATTGTTAACTGGATTCAGGGTTTCATGTATTCAAATTGTGTTGGAATGTAAAAGAATATAGATTGACTTGAATCGTATTCAAGTCAGATTTAGTCAGACTTTAACCCGAGTCAGACTAAAAGAAGATAATTTGGAGTTCAATATTAGCTAGGGGCCTTATTGTAATTTGTAAAACTTGAGGGAGTTTTATGTAAAAATACTTTTGTATAGTTTCGAAATACACCTCAAGTATTTAATAATCGTCTTTATTGTTATAATGAATATGAATTTTATTTGTGTTATTCTAGTGAATATATCCTAAGAAAAGTATTAATTGTTTTATCTGAAATTCATGGTATTTTAGTGTAACTTTTAATCTTGTAATTTTTTTAGAAAAATGTGGAAACTTTATATTATGATAAAATAGGTGTTTAAATGATAATTATATATATATTAACACATTAATAATTTTATATAAATATTTTATTTAAAAAAAAATCTCGTTTTCCCTAAATATCGTATTTTGAACCTTTCGAGACCGAATGCTCCTTGCGGAGGTCTGAATCTCGCACTACTAGCCTGCGGGTGCACGATGAACCGTACTATCCCTAACAGGTTCCCCAAAAGTGGGTTGTAGCGGTGCTTTGCTTAGGTTTAACAAATACTTTTCATTTGGGAAAACGGTTTTATAAATATAAGGTATTTATTTGCTAAAAGTACAGTTTTCTGTATTTTAGTTGTTAGGGTTTCCTAAGCCAACTAGCCTACTTCTAAGGTCTAAACGATGAGTCATTAGAAGTATCAAATCGCCTTTTCACCGTCAATTGCGGCCAGGTAAGTGCCAGGTAAGTGGGAAGGAACCACAGTCGTGGGCCTAATTAAAAACCACTAGCCTTAGACACACTTGCCTAGGCACCACAAGACATTTTAGATAAACGATCGATGTCCATGACCAATCGTGCTTTCATTTTATTAAAAGATTTTATTTAGAAATGTTTACAACTTAAAGCTTTCAATAAAGATTATAAAGATTAGGGTATTTTAGTGAAAAGTCCTGTAATTTCGTATTCTGTGTTTTGATATTTATCAATTAGGGTTATATTGAGTGTGTGTAGAGGTAGGTCATTACCTCATGACTTATTTTAAGGTTTAATGAAGTTTAAAGGTAAAACATGCTATGTTAAACTTAAAGGTATTATGGTGCAAGAATACGGTATTCGAAAACGTTATCATTTTATATGTGAAATTTCATTCAAATTGGATTCTACAAGTTTAGTGATCAAGATAAACCTATTTAGGAGTGAGAGAATTTATTAAACTAAGAAAAATGAATTTCATGGTATTTTTATGAAAAGAATACGGTTTTACAAAGAAGCTATCATTTCATGTGAAAAAGTTTGTTTAAATTGGTTTATGGGTGATTAATAGTCAACATGAATATGGGTAGATATTATGTATTAGGTGACAAGTGGAAATTTATAGAAAAGCCGAATCGGAAATCGGTTTGTCCGATTTCCGTCGGGTTCCAAAAAGTCGTATTTTTACATTTATAGAAAAGAGAGATAGAAGAGGTGGGACTTACGGTTTGGACAAGCTAAGGAAGCTAAGGGATGTGGTGGTTGTCGATTCGTCGAAAACGTCACGAAGGTTCTGATCCGGTCGCCGGAATCCGTCGTCGATTTCGGCAGCGCTTCGCTTCTCGCTCTTCGTACCAAGTTCTCGAGAATTTGGGAGAGTAGACTTAGAGTGGTGAGGTGAAATGGTAGAGGGTAGGGGTCTTTATATAGGGCTAGGCTAGGGTTAGGGTTAGGATAAAAAATATTAAAAGAAAATATAAAAAAACATTAAATATTCATTAAAAATCATTAAACCTAGGAGTAAAAGGGATTTATTGGCCAAATAAAAACCGATCCAGGTATAATAAGTGTGCAAGAGGGTTGACCAAGTCAAGAGCCAGCTTTTCTCAGTTGGTGACTCGGCCGTCCGGCCAAGTCCGGCCGGCGGCGCCGGACCGAGTCGGCCGAGTCGCCAGCCGGCGGCGCCGAGTCGGGCCGAGTCAAGGGTCCAATGGCCGGGGGTTTTCCTGAGGAACAACTTGGTATTTTTACTTTTTGTTGTCCAGTACATATTTTAGGAGTTATGGCCTTTTTACCGTTGACTTCCAAAAAAAATAAAACAAAATAAATACAAAAATAATGTGGGGCATGGGATTTGAACTCCGGTGGCTTGGTTCAGCAGTGCAAGGTATTACCAATGAGCTACAAGCTTCTTCTTGTAATTATTGTAAGGAATTAGATACTTAAATTGTTTCCAGCAACATTAATACTCCAAGTATACACTATATTTAAAGCAAATTTTTGGTATACAAAATTGGAGTTGTTACAGGATCTCTTGAAGAAACTAGGGTTTCTCCATCATCATCCCTTATCCTTTCGTTGATTATCATTCACAAGATAGCCTCTAGAAAATTCAATCACCGATCGTTGATCTCTAATTAAGTGCGAAAACATTCAATAAAGCATCTCGCTTGAAACTAGGTTGTCAATGATTCAATTTACTAGAGTTTACAAAACTCATAGGACTTAAGAATCGTTTCAAGATTGTGATCATCATCATCTATCTATTCTCTCGATTCCTCCATGAGCGGAGTTTTTACTCAAGCATCATAACAAAGAAATCAATCAAGAATTGAAAACTCATCATAATGCTCAAATTTAAAGATTAGCAAGATAAAGAAATTTCACCTTTTATTATTCAACAATTCCGTTACAATTCGCTCAAGAACTACAAGAATTTGAGGAAAGAACTCGATCGTCGAATTAGCTCCGCATCGTCTCCGTGAGTCGTGGATCGTCTTGGATCACTTGCTCGGTTGAAGATCAGTGTCGCTTCTAAAAGGTTGAAGGCTCCTTGCTTGATTTGTACTCGGAGATCTTTATTTCGATCAAATTGTGTCACTCAATTTGATTTGAATTTGATTTGGGTCTACAATTTTTCCCTCCAAAATGAATCCCCAAAAACCTAGATCTAGATCTCATTTTGAATCTTCCCTCCAAAGCTAGGTTGTTAGAGAGTGGCTTCTAGAAGAAATTTGTTGGAGAGAATATTCTAGAATGAGGAATATTCTAGGGTAAGGTTGTTAGGCCGAGCCTTCTGGATGAAACCACGTGGTCTTTAGGGAGTCTTCTGGAAGCATTGGCCATTATGAGAAAGCACATGGGGAAATCTGGGATGATGACGTGTCCATTGCGCCTCGGATCCGCCGCGAATAGGCCCCTTAGGCCGCGGATCCGCGGCCCATTAATGGCCTCTGTGCATGAAACTTCATGGAAATTCTTGTGCTGGCTTTAGTACTGCTTCCTGATGTCTGGAATCTTTTAAGTATTTCTTGTTCACTGCCAGATCACAAGACTTGGACTTGGCGTATTTTTATCAGCACTTTTAGCAATTTCAGCTCTTTTCCTGGAATTTCCTGCACAGATTCTCGAGACAAGTATTGCGCTATACAAAGATTATGCGTGCAATGATAAACACTCAATTTCCCTAAAAATGCCAGTTATAATATATAACACAAGTTATTTGGTTTTTTACAGACGTTTTGCTAATATGTGCTATATTTATACCGAACACGTTTAGATGATTGCAATTAGTAGGGAAATTGATGTGTTTAAAATGCAATATATTCGACTGATCAAATTCCCCCAAACTTATTTTTTGTCGTCTCAAGAAATCTGTTTTATTAGAAAAAGAAGGAGAAAATATAAGAAAAAGAAAAACTAACTAGCACACTTTCGTAGGCAACACGATTGCACAGAGCACGTGCAACAAGCCTTTAAACCTCTAGGTGTCCCTAGTAGGAGGAGTGTTGTCTCATGAGGGTTTTCAGCGGATTGCGCCCACAAAATCCAATAATAAAAGGAAGACCGTGAAAGTTACATATAAAGACAAGAATTGTAAAAGAAAGACTTTGAAAATTAGAGTTTCCAACTACACTAGCTTTTCGGTTGTCATGAGCCCTATCTAAATAGCCATGAAAAAATGTTAGAAATCACATCATCCCTCAATAAAACATCGTATTTATTCTTCATTCCTATCTTTCTTCCAACATCGATCATATACCCATACGTGTGTGTAAAATACATCCCTACACCCGGAGAATTCAATTCAAGCTATCATACTCTTGTCCATCTACCTCGGTACTTTTTAATTAATGAATATTTAGATAGATTTTCTCACACATTTTTCATGCGACCGTTAATACTTCTTGAGGTACTAACCGACCGATTACTCATGTGCTTGCTTATTAGGTGTTTTAGTATTTTCCTCGTCTTGCACCACCTAAGGCTAAGCAGTGACTCCCAGACCAGTTGGTCTAAGGCACTAGGTGATGAAGCACCCTCGCTATATTTTTTTTATTGCTGCCTTGGCGATAACAAAACCAGTGTTCATTTTTCTGCACCATTTTTTTTATTCATTTTTTTATTTCCTTCATGCTTTAGCTTTTAGACAAGAGCATTTCAAGGTACCCTCTACTATCCCGAGTTTCAAGACGTGTGCAAGTGCATATAGTAGGGTATCAACATTCAAATGTTTGGCTTCAAGAATAGGAACTATTTTTTAGACTTATTTTTATCGTCAGATTAGTGACTTCTTTCATCATACTAACCCTTGGGACAACGGCTCATAACTACTTATTAGTAGTTTCGTTTAAGAAAACATCTAATTTTCTTTGTTTTCTTAAATTTTTCCAATCTTTTGGATGTAAATTTTCACTATCTAATCTTTTATTATCTTATTTATGTACAATTTTTTTAATTTATTTTTTATATGTTTTGTGCTAATGCAAAGTATGATGCAAATGATGCGTAAATAAGCACAAACCTCCCCCAAACTTGTTTTCAATAGTGTCCTCACTGTTGCCTTCTGCTAGATCTCAAAAAACCTGTAAGCTTGGGAGGAAATTTATTAATGGGGGCAATAAATATGATCGTGAAAATCCCCCCACAAACTTATTCTTTGGCTGAACATTTTGAGTAAACATTTTATTTTCAAGAGCCAGATTATACCTCCCCCAAACTTGAGTTAAACAATGTTAGACTTTGAAAATCACAAGAGGGGGAACAAAATTATTGGTCGATGCCAAGCTTTGCAAAGACCGAAGGTGAACACCAACCATTCAAAATTTTTAACAATGTAGTGCACCAGTTGGTGAAAGAACAAGTTGAATAGTGCTAAGAAGGAGTGGGGCAAAGATAAGAGGTGTAAAAGAAAGTGTTTGCGTCTCGTTTTGGAGAGACGACATAGTGATTGTGATGGATTACTCGCATTCTCATGACTGTCAAGAAGAAGGGGTGGAGGTTCAATTTCTTTGTTTTGGAGATGATTCATCTCAACACCCATATTTGCGAAGAGTGCGAGTCTATCAGCAAAGCTTTCATCGATATCGCGAAGAATATTCTCATTGGCAAGAATGGGATGATACTCAGACTCTAGAAAAGGTTCATCATTGACGTTTGATGTTGACCCGGACAACTCGAAAGAAGGGTTCGTATGTATATGATACATATCTTGGTCAAACAACAACGTATAAAGGAAGTCTGGATCTGTATCGTGAATCTGATCAAATTCGATGCTGTCGACATCCATTAATTCGACAGAACATACTCGAGCATGAGGATCGGAAGGTTGACTTCCCAACGTGTAAATGTTGAGCTCAATTGACCTATTCCCGAAAGATAGGTTCATAGAGCCGTTTCTGCAGTTGATTACAGCGTTGGAAGTAGCCAAAAAGGGACGACCTAGAATCACCGGAATTTGGTTCCGTGGGATCACTACAGGATGTGTATCAAGAACAATAAAGTCCATAGGGAATACAAATTTCCCGATTTTTATCAACACATCCTCAAGTTCACCCCCTAGGTTTGGTGATTGACCGGTCTCCATCTGGAGAGTTATGTTCGAGGGCTTTAACACTCCGATACCTACTTGCTCATATACTGAATATAGAAGCAAGTTAATGTTAGTTATATGTATGCCCTAGAGGCCATTACTGTACATTGGATGTATATGGTAGTGGATGCTGGGACATATATAGGGAGGACTTTCTTGCTCGACATGATAGTATGCTATCTGGTTGCTCTTTACCTTAACGTGTACACAGATTGTCTCTCTATTACATGTTGGTAAAGCCCTTAGGATGTGTACTTGACTACCTGGACTATGATGCAGATCATACTAGTGGGGACATGGTAGTCCATAAGTACATCCTTGAAAGTCCCTAGTCGTGGGTGTATCGAGATGGGGAATCGATATACCAGAGTAGACTAGCGTATACCTTCTCGACCCATACAGATGGGCGATGGATGATCCCATATCCATTGGTGTTTGACATCAGAGATGATATATGGGTGCTCAGTGGAGACTGGGTACACTGGACGGACTCGCCGAGAACTCCCAGATGGTATTATACCTTACGTCAGATGGCAGTTCTCTGGTGACACTGGTACAGAGTAGTCTGTTGACCCGAGATCGTCATAGAGTCTTGTGTGGTTCCCACTGTGCTTTGATTTCCACCTTACCACGTCCAAGAGGGCGTGCAAAACGGTGGTTTTTGGGTACAGTCCCGAATCACATGGAGGCAATGAGCGATAGGAGGGGATTCGTCTCTCCCGGTATAGGGAGTTGATGTTGCGCTGTGTTCGATTGGCTATAACCGGAAATCCCTGGCCAGGGTTGCTGAGATTTACTGGTAAGTGTTACCAGTAGTTTCTCGAATGTTATAGACCTCATATCGACATGAATTATCGAGCTATTGGGGTCTGACGTTTACCACCCCTAGGCGAGATATGCGACATATCAGACGACGAGACCGGACTGTACGGTAAGTGTTACTGGTTGGATTCACAGGAGTGTGAGCGGGCTTGCTCATCGATCTTCTGATCGCTCAATACCCGGGTGGCCGTTACGTTTAGCAGACCGCTTGCGGCTTGTGGGTGCTTGATATGATCATCATCAGCTACCGACGTATTGACGAGTCTTTAGAGTCCTACACAGAGGTTTCCTGGCTCAAGCGAAACGAAATAGGAGCGCGTATGAGATATGTGCGGGACCGAGAATAATGCGTGTATGTGATACCGTATTACATTCTCGCGATGAATGTATCGATTGGTTGTATGCGATATAACCTAGTTATCGAATCAAGGGTTGATTCGATAAGCCGATACATTGGATATTAGTCGGTTGTATGCGATATGACCGGATCGTTAAATCAAGTGTTGATTTAATGATTTAATGTATAATTATATATTTGATATATTACTTTGCATTAACTAGTATTGGTTCACTTTAAATGAATTTTCTCACTTGAATTGTGCACATTGTATATGTGATATATTTTTGTGCACAAGATTGTATTATGTTTGATGATACATGCTCACTTGGGTCTGTGTAAAGATTAAACCATGGTTGTGTAATGGTTAGGGTTTTCATTTTCTTATTCATTTATTTATTTATTTATTCTTTTTGGAAAATGAAAAGCATAAAGAGAAAATGGTTGCTTATTTTGTTTTATATTGAAGCTTCATGAAGCTTTGACCAAAGTGACCATTTTGTCTCATGCTTAACCCTAACCATTCCACTTAACCCTAGTTCATTCTCTACATTTGACCATGGTTGGATTATGATAAGTATTCAATTTATTTTATATTTTGAATTAACTTATCATAACATTTTTCTTCTTCTTCTTCTTCATCTTCAACATGAAGAAGCTTGCTCCATCAATGGCAACTTGAGCAAATGAGTGAGAAATCCAATTCTAAAGTCTACCCACTTCCTATTTCTTCATCCTCTACCTCTTGCCAAGTAGTAGAGTGTGTTTCCTTCACAAGTTTTCATGGCTTGGTGAAGGTGGAGCTTGATCTAGTGATGCCTCAACGTAGATCATCTTCGGCATCGTCGTCGATGACCTAGCCCGCTTTTTCTCCGATGAAGCCGATGCAAGAGTCATGGATTCGATTTGGACAGCGAGGATACATCATCATGGAGCTATGGAGGTGGAGAACCGAATCTACAAAGGTTGTATTTCCGTTCTTTTAGTTTAGTTGTAAACTAGTTGCTTTTGTCGCCTAAAATTCTAGTTAACGATCTAGTCTAGGGTTTCTCGGCACCGTAAATTTTGAAACGGGCATGGTTGATGCCTTGTGAGACTTCATTAGTGTGCCTAGGAACCCTACAGTGGTATCAGAGCCTAACTAGAGCCTTATGCGATGCGTAGACGATGTTAGAAACCCGATCGAACCCGAAACCCCAATTTTTCCATGCTCTCTGTACAATTTTCAAAAACAGGGATTTTTGTGAATTAAAAATTCTCAGAAAATAGAGCAGGAAAAACTAAGAATTACTGTGAAGTTTGGGCCTCTAATTCCATAATTAGACCGCTGAACCGCGGCCAAACCAGGGATTTGGCGGCGCTTCCGCGGCCCAAATTTGGACTTAGTCCCTCAAATTTCATATATTTATTCTTAGGTCCTTTCTTGGCAATTTGTTATGTGAATTTTTTAATTCCACTCAAGTGTCGAGTTTTCTAGGGTTTTATTGGGGATTCGTTAATTTGATCGGATAATTTAACTTCGTTTATGTTTTTCCGGATATTTTAGAAACTGTTAAAAAGTTCGACCGGATATAAATACCACTTTTCCCCTGCCGGAAAATTTCCAAGTGTTGGATTTTTCCGTGGTTTAAAGATGTTCTAAGTAGTGCAAGTAACGCGATGGACCCTCTAGAAGACAACAAACCTTAACTCGATTATGTGACCGTCTTGAACTGCCCTTTGAACCTTCGGGTTTGGGGCAGTACGGCGTGCCACATGTGAGGCGTTGGCTTGACCCTTCTACGGCTGGACCGTTGGTACTGAGGCACGAACTGAATGTTTTTAGACTTGTTTCATGTGTTGATCTGTATCGGGAAAACTTGGGTGTTTGAATGTTCGATCGGAAAGTTTAACATTTTCTAATTATCTGGAATGGGATACAATAATTGGAATTTACAAACAGTTATGAGATAACTGAATGAATGTTATAAACATAGCAGTTCAGTCTCACTTGATCGGTTGCCACGGAATTTTGATGTGATCAAAAGTCCGTCGCAATCACGTAGCGTACGCGGATACTCGCCCGGTAAACTTAATAGACAGCCTCGCTCCATAGCCCCGACCAAGTGACGGTAGGAGAACCCCGTCGCCGAAAGCATCCGCTCGGGTGCTCGCGGCAGCGGTGTTCCGCCTTGGTGCACTTCGTCTACGGCGTCGGGGGTGCGGCCATCTACTAAAGTTTGCGACGAGCATTCGATCAGAATGTCGGGAATCTTGTTGAATTGCCCGATTTGATATTGAAAAGAGTTTTCGATAATGAGACTAAAATGCGCGGTTTATAACTGGTAGGCATGCGATGTTTAAGGAATTCATTTGTTTAGGCATGCGATGTCTAAAGAGATTGCGGATTCCAACTGTTGTAGTTTTACACTTTCTTTTCTGTGACCGTAAGTGTAATATGTGATATCGCCGGTTTCGTTGCTATATGTCAACGACAATTGGGATGGACATATTTACTTACGATGATGACATGTGATGTTATGTGTTGCTGGATATGTTATATTGGATCGTCGTGTTTGAATAGCCGGGGTTTTTTATGTGAGATGAGTGTTTTTCATTTTCATTCATGTAAAAACTTGTATGTAATATTCTTTTATTGGGGCACTTCCAGGTTGCGGAAGTTGTCACCTTTTGTATATTATTTACTTTTCGGCACTAGGATAGACCCAAGGAGGGGAGCACAAGTAACCGGGTTCTGGAGTCCAGTGGGAGACCAACTCGAGGAGTCGAGTCAAGGTCTCCTAACTCTAGAATTGGTAGGGTTGCTTGCCGCTCTCGTAGGGGTCTAGGGGTGTGGGTTTGGCTATTCATCGCGACCGTGGAATCCGTGTTTTATACTGGCTCGTATTGAAAACACGGACGTCCTAGTATATCCAATATTTCATATGTTTCTTCTGCTGCGATATCTGTGATGTGATCATGTGATGTTCTGTGATAGATACAGTATACAGTATATATGATATATTATATAGACGTTACTTATGTTTTACACCCGCGCTAGCCCTGCCCCGCTCTGCCGTTAGTTACCTAAGCTAACGGTGCACGAGGGGACATCGAGGCGAATGCGGATGGCATAAGTGTACGTCGTATTTATCTGTGATGTTTAGGTACTTAAATGAGGGGACTTCATTAATGTGATTAATGAAATGAAAAGAAACCTAAGATGTTGTAGAATCGAATTTCAAAATAAAATAGGTAGCTACAGTTCTTGCTTTGCACAGAGGTATATATGATATATCCTGCACCTTATTCGATGAGGAAAGGACCGAGATCCTTTCACCGGGAGTGACTCCTTTAGCAATAACTGGCAGATGCTACACAATCGGTTTGTCTTTTGATTGCTTTTAAGAGTTTTTGCTTTGCACAGTGATATATATGATACATCCCGCACCTCATTCGACGAAGAAAGGACCGACGATCCCTTCACCGGGAGTGACTCCTTTAGCAAAACTAGAAAAGCCTAAAAAACACTCCATTTTAAAATCATTTGATTCTACAACGATATCAAGTTCATTACGCAATAGGTTTTCAGAAAAACCTGTCGTAGCCCTCCGTCATTTCAGATAAGTACTAGTTAGTATTCGTGCTGCGGTAGTTTGGCCTCCGTCAAGGCGTAGTGTACGGTAGCTAACTAGTGCTTATCTGCTAGCATATGATGCGATTGGATTGGGGTATTCGTACGGCGTTGTTTCGCCTCCGTCAAGGGTCGTGCGGGTGGGTTTAATTCAATCAGGAAATGACGGGTTAAACTTGACTAGCGGACTATGGGTAGTTTGGCCTCCGTCAAGGTCATAGGACGCTAGGGGCAAAATTATCGGGAATTTCAAGTGTTGAAATTTGCAATGAGATTGCATACCTTCTATGAGATAGTTGGATCCCGATACCCGCTGCGAGTAATTGTTACTCCTGGGAGAGTTTTACACATTACAATTAGTCGATCAAGTAGGTGTCTAGAAAGGTGTCAACGAGGTTACGCCTCTGGGAAAACGAGGTTTACATTAATTAGGTTCGTGCGAAAGCACGGGGGACCTCCCTCAAAGTACCGACACTAGCCTGGCTGAAAGATTGGCAAACTTGTAGTGTGTAATTAATCCCGGCTAGTCTTTCCTTTTAGGGTTTGAAGGAAGATTTGATAAAAAGAAGTGGGAGCCATCCTGATTAGATAAAATAATAACCAATCTATTCTTGACAGAGCGCACGCTGAGTGTTTTCTTCTCTCTCTCTCTCCAGGTAGCGACCATATCACGCCTTAATCAAGATAATAATACGGATTATTGACCGAACCCGCTTGTTATACTGAGCTGGGGAACGTTGGTCCCGCTCCAACTTATAATTGTTATAAGACAGAGCAGGAAATTGGGGAATACCAGATTTCCCGTGCCGCCCAAACGAAGAGAGTGCATGTTGATGCATCATCTTCGGGTGTGTTCATTACAAAGAACTGTTTCTCTGTATCCTCTACTGTTAGTTATGTATATGCCCTAGAGGCCATTGTTGTACATATGATGTATATTATAATGGATGCTTGGATATATATAGAGATGACTTTCTTGCTCGTCATGATAGTATGCTATTTGGTTTCACTTTATCTTAACATGTTGACTTGTATTGGTTTACTGTTTTACTCTCACATGTTAATAAAGCCCTTAGGATCTGTACTCGACTACTGGGACTATGATGAGATCATACTAGTGGGGCCACGGTAGTCGATGAGTACATCCTATAACTGTTCCTAGTCGAGGGTATATCGAGACAGGGCATCGATACACCAGAGTAGACTAGCGTATACGCATCTTGACCCATATGATGGGCGATGGATGATCCCATATCCATTGGTGTTTGACATCAGAGATGGTGTACGGGTGGTCAGTGGAGACTGGGTACACTGGACGGACTCGCCGAGAACTCCTAGATGGTGATATACCACACGTCAGATGGCAGTTCTCCGGTGACACTGGTACAGGGTAGTCTGTAGACCTGAGATCGTCATGGAGTCTTGTGTGATTCACACTGTGCTTTGATTTTCACCTTACCACGTCCAAGAGGGCGTGCAAAACGGTGGCTTTTGGGTACAGTCCCGAATCACATGGAGGCAATGAGCGATAGGAGGGGATTCGTCTCTCCCGGTATAGGGAGTTGATGTTGTGCTGTGTTCGATTGGTTATAACTGGAAGTCCCTGGCCAGGGCTGATATAGAGATTTACTGGTAAGTGTTACTAGTAGTTTCTCGACCCGTTATGAGCCACACATCGACACGACTTATCGGTTACTGGGGTCTGACGTATACCACCCTTAGACTTGATATGCGACATATCAGATGAACAGACCGGACTGTACGGGAGTGTTACTGGTTGGATTCACAGGAGAACGCACAGGCTAGCTTGTTGATCTTCTGATCGCTCAATACCTGGGTGGCTGTTACGTTTAGCTGACCGCTTGCAGCTTGTGGGTGTTTGATATGATCATCACCTGCTACCGGCGTATTGACGATTCTTTAGAGTCCTACACAGAGGATTCTTGGCTCAGGCGAAACGGAGTAGTGGCACATATGTGATATGCGCAGGAACGAGAATAATGCGATATGGGATACCGTATTATATTCTCGCGATATTTAGAAATGAACCGGGACATCGGATCAAGTGTTGATTCGATGAATCGGTACATGATATATTAGTCGGTAATATTCGATATAGCCGGATCGTCGGATCAAGTGTTGATTCGATGATTTAATGTATAATAATATATATGATATATTGTATTACATTATCTAATATTGGCTCGCTTTATTATTTCATTTTCTCAGTGGATGATACATTGATATATATGCGATATATGTTAATTGTATTATTTTCCTTTGTTGCAAATATATAATATATATGTGATATATATTATTGTGACATGATATGATTAATTGTTAAACATGTTTAAGGATGATTAATTGAGGTTAGGGTTTGTTTTGGGTTAGATGTTTCATGCATCTTCTAGAAGTTTTTGCTTTTGTCATTCTTAAGATATTTTGGATGACACATTCTTTAACTCAACCAAACCCTAACTCTAGTTTATTCTCTACTAAATCCTAGCCACTCATCCTTGACCATGGTTAACAAATCAATCATATTGTCTTCTTTCTATTCATCACAAAAGGTTTAATCTTATTATTGTTTTTCCATTATCATCTTCTTCTCTCTTGAAAAGCTTGCTAGAAAATCTTTATGTGATGAAATAATATGAGAAAATGATTTAAAAAGAAAGCAAAAATACTACTCTCTCATCCTCATCTCATCTAGCCCATGAGATTCGTGTGTTCATCTCTTTAGAGTGAGAAAGCTTGAGTCTTTGCAACTTCGAGGTAGATCATCGGAGATTTGGAATACTTCGAGCTAGCATGGATCGTTCGAGTCGTGGAGCCTCTCATGAGTCCGGGAGATCGTGGATCGCGGCAAAGGGACTTCTACTCGGAGTTTGTGAAGTGAAGGAGCGGACTACAAAGGTTGTAATCCCTCACACTTAGATAAAAGTTATCATCTTGCATGTTAAACCCTAATAATCTAGCAAAGATCCCGGCTTTGGGTTGTTCGGCACGTCTAAATTTTTATCCGGGCATGTTTGATGCCTTTTGAACCTTCACAAGAGTGCCTAGGAACCCTACAGTGGTATCAGAGCCTAGCTAGAGCATTAGGCGATGTGTTTACGAAGTTAAAACTCCGATCGAACCCGAAACGACGAAACTAGACCCCTCTCTGGAAATTTTCTAAATTTTGGGATTTTTCTGAATTAAAAATATGTAAAAAAATCAGCAGGGAATTCTAAGAATTACCATAAAACCCGAGCCCCCAATTCGATCAAACGACGGCGGAACCGCGGCGCAAGCATGCCTTGCGCGGCGGTTCCGCGGCGGATTGATAGGATTGTGACACGTGGCTTTTATGGTAATGTCCGTAGGTGCTTGTTGATGCTTCTGGGTATTTTTAATCTGTTTCAGGTGTTGAAAATTCTGGGGTTTGTTTTGTAATAGTAGACTCGATCGTAAATTTTAAATTCGTATTTCTTTCCGGATATTTAGAAACTGTTAAACTATTTGAACGGATATCATTAACTTACTGTTTCCCGGTACGGCAAATTTTCAAGTGTTGAAATTTTTCCGGTTTTTAAATCTTTCGGACAAATTGTACAAGTTAAGCGGTGGACCCTTTAGAAGACAACAAACCTTAACTCGATTATGTGACCGTCTTGAACTGCCTTTTGAACCTTCGGGTTTGGGGCAGTACGGCGTGCCACATGTAAGGCGTTGGCTTGACCCTTCTACGGCTGGATCACCGGTACTGTGACATATTCTGGGATTATTGGAACTCCGCTCAAGAGTTGAGCACTTTGGGAAATTTTGGGTATTTGATTATCTGTTCGGAAAGTTTAATACTGTCTATTTATCTGGAATGTGATACAATATGTGGAATTCATAGAGTTAGGCATGAAATGCGAAGTATGTGATATTTCGGATTTACGATGTCTAAAGTGATTGTGGATTCCAAATGTTGTAGTTTTACACTTTCTTTTCTGTGACCGTAAGTGTAATATGTGATATCGCCGGTTTCGTTGCTATATGTCAACGACAATTGGGATGCGCATATTTACTTACGTTGATGATATGTGATATTATGTGCTGCTGTGATATGTTATATTGGATCGTCGCGTTCTGAATAGCCGGGGGTTTTATGTGAGATGAGGGTTTTTATTTTCATTCATGTAAAATTCATTTGTAATGTAATATTCTTTTATTTGGGGCACTTTCAGGTTGCGGTTGATGTCACCAGTGTATATTATTTACTTTTCCGCATTAGGTAGACCCAAGGAAGGGAGCACAAGTAACCGGGTTCTAAGGTCCAGTGGGAGGCCATCTCGAGGAGTCGAGACCGGGTCTCCTAACCCTAGAATTGGCAGTGTTACTTGCCGCTCTCGTAGGGGTCTTGGGATGTGGGTTTGGCTATTCGTTGCGACCGTGGAATCCGTGTTTTATACAGGCTCGTACTAAAAACACGGACGTCCTAGTATATCCAATATTTCATATATGTTCTTCTGCTGCAATGTTCTGTGATGAGATCATATTACTGCCTGAGACGAATGCTTATACTATATATATATGCTGATACATAAATATTACTGCTTTCGTTTCTTCTGTGATACTTAGGAAGCATAAGCTGATGGGATTTTTATTAATGTGATTAATAAAAGAAAAGAAACGTAAAGATGTTGTAGAATCAAAAACTTTATAAAAAAGGGTAGCTACAGTTTTGCTTTGCACAGTGATATATATGATATATCCTGCACCTTATTCGATGGGGAAAGGGCCGACGATCCCTTCACCGGGAGTGACCCCTTTAGCAAAACTGGCAGATGCTACAAAACGCGGTTTGTCTTTTGATTGCTTTTAGTGTTTTGCTTTGCACAGCGGTATATATGATATATCCTGCACCTTATTCGATGAGGAAAGGGCCAACGATCCCTTCACCGGGAGTGACCCCTTTAGCAAAACTAAGAAAAGCCTCAAAAACACTCCTTTTCAAAACTTCACTCGATTCTACGACGATATCAAGTTCATTACGCTCAGGGTTTTCTGAAAAACCTGACGTAGCCCTCCGTTATTTCAGATAAGTCCTATTTAGTATTCGTGCTACGTTTGTTGACCTCCGTCAAGGCGTAGTGTACGGTAGCTGACTAGTTTTTTATCTGCTTATGCATTTGATGCAGATTGGATTAGGGCAGTCGTACGGCCTTGTTGACCTCCGTCAAGGGTCGTGCGGGTGGGTTTAATTCAATCAAGAAATGACAGGTTGAACTTGACTAGTAGCCTATGGTTTGTTGACCTCCGTCAAGGTCATAGGACACTAGGGGCAAAAATATTATCGGGAATTTCAAGTGTTGAAATTTGCAATGAGATTGCATACCTCCTATGAGATAGTTGGATCCCGATACCCACTGCGAGTAAGTGTTACTCCTGGGAGAGTTTTACACAGGACAATTAGCCGAACAAGTAGGTGTCTAGAAAAGTGTTAACGAGGTTACGCCTCTGGAAAAACGAGGTTTACATTAATTAGGTCCGTGCGAAAGCGCGGGGAACCTTCCTCAAAGTACCGACACTGATCTGGCTGAAAGATTGACGAAATTGTAAGGTGTAATTAATCCCGGCTAATCTTACCTTTTAGGGTTTTAAGGTAGATTTGATAAAAACAGTGGGAGACATCCTGATTAGATAAGATAATAACCAATCTAATCTTGCAAGAGCATACGCTAAAGTGTTTTCTTCTCTCTCTCTCCAGGTAGCGACCATGTCATGCCATAATCAAGATAATAATATGGATGTATTGACTGAACCCAATTATTGTAGTGAGCTAGGGATTGTTGGACCCGTTCTTTCTTATAAGAGTTATAAGATTGAACAGGAAATAGAAGAATATCTGGATTCTCACACCGCCCAAAAGAGCATGCATGTTGATGCATCTTCTTCAGGTGTGTTAGTTATTGAGAACTGTTTCTCAGTTCACCCTAGGTCATGGGTATTAGATACCGGATCAGGATCCCACATATGTAAATTGTTACATGAGCTGCGAAAAGGTAGAGAACTAGGAAAAGGTGATCATTCCGTTCAAGTAGGGAACGGTGCAAGTATTGTAGCCAAAGCAGTTGGCGAATATCACCTTGTATTACCAAGTCATAATACACTGATTCTGAATGAGTGTTATTATATACCGAACATGATGTGCAACATTATATCAGTTTCTTTATTAAGTAAAGAAGGATATAATTTTATAGTAAAGGATAATGTTATGAATATATTCCTAGATCAAAAGTTGATTGCATCAGGCTCGTTACATAATGGCATATTCATTCTAAATCAGAATACAGTCCTGAATATACAAAACACACACAAGAGGAAAAGTTCAGATATGAACGAACCCTACTTGTGGCATTGTAGAGTTGGTCATATCAATGCGACACGACTGGCTAAGTTACATAAAGATGGTTATTTGAATCCGTTCGAATTATCATCTTATGATACTTGCCATTCATGTCTCAAAGGAAAAATGACCAAAGCTCCGTTTAGTGGACACGGAGAAAGAGTTACTGAACTCTTAGGACTGATACATAGTGATGTATGCGGTCCCATGTCTACGCATGCCAGGAACGGTTCTTCCTACATCATTACATTCACTGACGATCTCTCTAGATTCGGACATGTGTTCCTGATGAAACACAAGTCTGAAGCTTTTGAGAAATTCAGAGAATATAAGCACGAAGTAGAGAACCAAACGGGAAAAAGTATTAAGATTCTTCGATCTGATCGAGGAGGTGAATACTTAAGCAGTGAGTTCCTAGATTATCTAAAAGAGAATGGGATTCTCTCTCAACTTACTCCTCCTTATACACCACAGCACAACGGTGTATCGGAACGAAGGATTCGCACCCTATTAGATATGGTGCGCTCTATGATGAGTACAGCTGAGTTACCTATTTCCTTCTGGGGGTATGCACTTGAGACAGCGGCATACATACTGAATAAAGTTCCTACCAAATCAGTGCCCACCACCCCATATGAGATATGGGAAGGGAAGAGACCATATCTTAATTTTGTTAAGATATGGGGTTGCCCGGCTTATGTCAAAAGACGAAACCCGGACAAACTCGAGGCAAGATTTGTTTTATGTAAGTTTATTGGATATCCCAAGCATTCGCGAGGGTATATTTTCTACCACAGTGAGGAACAAAGGGTGTTTGTTGCTCAACACGCCACCTTTTTAGAAAAGGAATTTCTTGCTAATGAAATTAGTGGCTCTGAGGTAGAACTGGAAGAAGTTCCAGCAGAACAAACTACAACTGATGATTTATTGGAACCAGAGGATTCAGTAGTACCCGACGAACCCCAGCCTCTCCGCCGATCTAGTAGGGTTTCTCGTCCACCTGAGAGATACTACGGTTTTCTCATTGATGGTGGAAGCGAGGATTGCATCATGGATGATGATGACCCCACTAGTTTCGAGCAGGCCATCACGAGTGGTGACTCTGTGAAATGGCTGGATGCAATGCGATCTAAGATGGAATCCATGTACACCAATAAAGTATGGATTTTGGAAAATGCTCCTGAAGGGGTAAAACCCATTGAGAGCAAGTGGATTTTTAAAAAGAAATTTGGTGTAGATGGAAAAGTTGAGACTTTCAAAGCTAGACTTGTAGCAAAGGGTTTTCGTCAACGACCAGGTGTGGATTATGAAGAAACCTTTTCTCCAGTGGGTATGCTTAAGTCCATCCGGATCTTACTTGCCATTGCTGCATACCATGACTACGAAATCTGGCAAATGGATGTTAAGACCGCCTTTCTAAACGGTGATTTAGAAGAGTGCGTGTACATGACTCAGCCAGAGGGCTTCGTAGATAGTGGGAGCAGCGGAAAGGTGTGCAAGCTGCTTAAATCCATTTATGGGTTAAAGCAAGCATCGCGGAGTTGGAACATCTGTTTTGATGTTGTAGTCAAAGAGTTTGACTTCATCAAAAATATAGATGAACCTTGTATCTATAAGAAGGTAGCAGAGGGTAAGGTTGTCTTCCTCGTATTGTACGTGGATGACATACTCTTGATAGGAAATGATATTCCTATGCTACAATCAGTCAAGCTCTTCTTATCACAGAGATTCTCAATGAAAGATCTAGGTGATGCCTCCTGCATATTGGGAATCATGATCTATAGAGATAGATCTAAACGGATACTGGGATTGTCCAATCCAGGTATATTGACACCATACTAAAGAGGTTTAGTATGGAAGAATCCAAGAGTGGGAACCAACCCACGATCTCTGGACTCACTCTCTCCAAAGAGATGTCTCCCAAGACTGATTTGGAAAGAGCTCGCATGCAAGGGATACCCTATGCTTCGGCAGTAGGCTCTATCATGTATGCGATGCTATGTACCAGACCCGATGTAGCATACTCACTAAGTGTAGTGAGTCGGTATCAAGCAGATCCTGGAGAGAGTCACTGGACAGCTGTGAAGAACATTCTCAAGTACTTGCGAAGGACTAAGGAGATGTTCTTGGTGTATGGTAACGGAGAACTCCAGGTGGAGTCCTTTACCGATTCTAGCTTCCAAAGTGATAAGGACGACTCTAAGTCGCATTCGGGTTTTGTCTTTACCTTCAATGGATGGGCGGTATGTTGGAAGAGTTCCAAACAGGATACCGTTGCAGACTCGACGATGGAGGCTGAATACATCGCTGCCAACGATGCTGCCAAGGAGGCTGTCTGGATAAAGAAGTTCATTAGTGAACTTGGTGTGGTTCCATCCATTGAGCATCCAATACCTCTGTATTGTGATAACAATGGAGCTGTGGCTTTAGCCAAGGAACCCAGATCCCATCAAAAGTCCAGACATATTCTGAGGCGGTATCACCTGATCAGGGAGATAGTTGATCGCCGGGAGATCGAGGTCAGGAGAGTAGATACGAAGGACAACACTGCGGATCCATTCACGAAGGCTATTCCCCAGATACAGTTTGAGAGATTATTCGGGATGCTAGGTACGAGATACTACAGCAGCTGGCCTTAGTGCAAGTGGGAGATTGTTAGTTGTGTATATGCCCAGAGGCCATTGTTGTACATATGATGTATATCATAATGGATGCTTGGATATATATAGAGATGACTTTCTTGCTCGTCATGATAGTATGCTATTTGGTTTCACTTTATCTTAACATGTTGACTTGTATTGGTTTACTGTTTTACTCTCACATGTTGATAAAGCCCTTAGGATCTGTACTCGACTACTGGGACTATGATGAGATCATACTAGTGGGGCTACGTAGTCGATGAGTACATCCTATAACTGTTCCTAGTCGAGGGTATATCGAGACAGGGCATCGATACACCAGAGTAGACTAGCGTATACGCATCTTGACCCATATGATGGGCGATGGATGATCCCATATCCATCGGTGTTTGACATCAGAGATAGTGTACGGGTGGTCAGTGGAGACTGGGTACACTGGACGGACTCGCCGAGAACTCCCAGATGGTGATATACCACACGTCAGATGGCAGTTCTCCGGTGACACTGGTACAGGGTAGTCTGTAGACCCGAGATCGTCATGGAGTCTTGTGTGATTCCCACTGTGCTTTGATTTGCACCTTACCACGTCCAAGAGGGCGTGCAAAACGGTGGCTTTTGGGTACAGTCCCGAATCACATGGAGGCAGTGAGCGATAGGAGGGGATTCGTCTCTCCCGGTATAGGGAGTTGATGTTGTGCTGTGTTCGATTGGCTATAACTGGAAGTCCCTGGCCAGGGCTGATATAGAGATTTACTGGTAAGTGTTACTAGTAGTTTCTCGACCCGTTATGAGCCACACATCGACACGACTTATCGGTTACTGGGGTCTGACGTATACCACCCCTAGACTTGATATGCGACATATCAGACGAACAGACCGGACTGTACGGGAGTGTTACTAGTTGGATTCATAGGAGAACGCACAGGCTAGCTTGTTGATCTTCTGATCGCTCAATACCTGGGTGGCTGTTACGTTTAGCTGACCGCTTGCAGCTTGTGGGTGTTTGATATGATCATCACCTGCTACCGGCGTATTGACGATTCTTTAGAGTCCTACACAGAGGTTTCTTGGCTCAGGAGAAACGGAGTAGTGGCACATATGTGATATGCGCAGGAACGAGAATAATGCGATATGGGATACCGTATTATATTCTCGCGATATTTAGAAATGAACCGGGACATCGGATCAAGTGTTGATTCGATGAATCGGTACATGATATATTAGTCGGTAATATTCGATATAGCCGGATCGTCGGATCAAGTGTTGATTCGATGATTTAATGTATAATAATATATATGATATATTGTATTACATTATCTAATATTGGCTCGCTTTATTATTTCATTTTCTCAGTGGATGATACATTGATATATATGCGATATATGTTAATTGTATTATTTTCCTTTGTTGCAAATATATAATATATATGTGATATATATTATTGTGACATGATATGATTAATTGTTAAACATGTTTAAGGATGATTAATTGAGGTTAGGGTTTGTTTTGGGTTAGATGTTTCATGCATCTTCTAGAAGTTTTTGCTTTTGTCATTCTTAAGATATTTTGGATGACACATTCTTTAACTCAACCAAACCCTAACTCTAGTTTATTCTCTACTAAATCCTAGCCACTCATCCTTGACCATGGTTAACAAATCAATCATATAGTCTTCTTTCTATTCATCACAAAAGGTTTAATCTTATTATTGTTTTTCCATTATCATCTTCTTCTCTCTCTAGAAAATCTTTATGTGATGAAATAATATGAGAAAATGATTTAAAAAGAAAGCAAAAATACTACTCTCTCATCCTCATCTCATCTAGCCCATGAGATTAGTGTGTTCATCTCTTTAGAGTGAGAAAGCTTGAGTCTTTGCAACTTCGAGGTAGATCATCGGAGATTTGGAATACTTCGAGCTAGCATGGATCGTTCGAGTCGTGGAGCCTCTCATGAGTCCGGGAGATCGTGGATCGCGGCAAAGGGACTTCTACTCGGAGCTTGTGAAGTGAAGGAGCGGACTACAAAGGTTGTAATCCCTCACACTTAGATAAAAGTTATCATCTTGCATGTTAAACCCTAATAATCTAGCAAAGATCCCGGCTTTGGGTTGTTCGGCACGTCTAAATTTTTATCCGGGCATGTTTGATGCCTTTTGAACCTTCACAAGAGTGCCTAGGAACCCTACATCTACGTCCTGGGTATGTGATACCAGATCAGGATCCCAGGCATGTAATCTGTTACATAGGGCTACAGAAAGGTAAAGAACTGAGAACGGGTGATAAGTTTCATGAGACAGAAAAACGGGGCAAGTGTTGCAGCCAAGTCTGTTGGTCACTGTCACCCTGTATTACTAATACATTGATTCTGAACAAATGCTATTAGATACCGAACCTGATATACAAAATCATATCTGTCTCTTTATAAGTAAAGAAACGATAAAATTCTGTATTGTTGGATAACGTTTTGAACATTTCCTATATCAAAAGTTTATCGGTTCAGGCACGTTATCTAAAAGCATTGATGTTCTAAATCAAACTACAGTTCTTAGTATACGGAACACACATAAGAGGAAGAGTTCAAAAATGAACCGATCCTTCTTGAGGTATTGTAGACTAGGTCATATCAATGCGACCCGACTAGCTAAGTTACATAAAGATGCATATTTAAATCAGTTTGAATTTACATCTTGTGAAACTTGCCATTCATGTCACAAAGATAAGATGACCATAGATCCGTTTACTGGAAACAGAGAAAGAGTTAGTGAACTCTTGGGATGATACATGTTGATGTACGTAAGGTCCCCTGTCTACACATGCCAAGACCGGTTCTTTATACTTCATTAAATTCTCTGATGATCTTTCAAGATTCAGACCTATGTTCCTGTTGAAACACAAGTCCGAACCTTTTAAGATATTCACAGAATATAAGTTAGAAGTAGAGAACCAATACGGGTATAAGTATTATGTCCTTTGATGTGATCAAGGAGGAGAATACTTGAGCATGGAAATCCTGGACTATTCTAAAGAAGAATGAGATTCTCTCTCAGCATTACTCCTCCGTATACACCATAGCACGATGGTATATCGGGGTGGAGCAATCACACCCTATATGATAAGGTGTGCTCTATGATGAGTACTACTGAGTTACCTATTTCCTTTTGGGGGTTATGCACTTATGAAGCTGCATACCTATTGAATAGGGTTCCAATCAAATCAGTTGCCTACCGCTTCATATGTGATATGGAAAGGGAAGAGCCCATGTCTTAAGCTAGTTAAGATTTGGGGTTGTCCGGCCTATGTCTAAAAAGAAAAATCCGGACAAGCTCGAGGCAAGGTCAGTTATGTAGAACTGGAAGTGTTTCAGCTATACAAACTACAGCAGATGATTTGATAGAACCAAAGGATTCAGTAGATTCCAACGAACCTCAGCCTCTCCGCCGATCTAGTAGGGTTCCTCACCCACCTGAGAGATACTTCTGTTTCTCTATGACAGTGGGAGCGAGGATTGCATCATGAGATGATGACCCAACTAGCTTCGAGCTGGCCATCAGGAGTAAGACTCTGTAAGAATGGCTGGATGCTTATCGATCTGAGATGGAATCCATGTACACCAACAAAGTATGGACTTTAGTTGCTATATCTGAAGGGTTAAATCCCCATCAGGAGCAAGTATATCTTGAGAAGATTACTTGGTGTAGATGGAAAAGTTCAGACTTTCAAAGCTAGACTTGTTAAAACTTTTCGTCATCGACCAGGCGTGGATAATGATGAAACCTTTTCAAGTAGCTATACTTAAGTCCATCCAGATCCTACTTGCCACGGCTACGTAACATGACTACGATATCTGGCGGTTGGGTGCCATGACTGCTTTTCTAAATAATGTTTTAGAAGAGAACGTCTATAAGTACACAGCCAGAGGGCTTCGTAGACAGTGGGAGCAGCGGAAACGTGTACAAGATGCTTTATAGGATAAAGCAGGCATCGCGGAGTTGGAACATCTGTTTTGATGTGTTAGTCAAACAGTTTGACATCATCAAAATGGTAGATGAACCTTGTATATACAAAAAGGTAGTAGGGAGTATAGTGACGATCCTCGTAGAGTACGTGGATGACATACTCTTGATAGGGAAAGAGTTTCCTATGCTACGCTCGGTCAATCTCCGTTTATCACAAGGATTCTCCATAAAGGATCAAAGTGTTACCTCCTAAATCCTGGGTTTTGGATCTATGAGATAGATCTAATTGGATGTTAGGATTCTCACTAGTTGTAGTGAGATGGTATCAACCGATCCTGGGGAGAATCACTGGAAGGGTTCCAGGGTGATAAGGACGACTGAAAGTCAGTCACAGGCATTGTCTTTACCCTCAGTAAAGGGATGGTATGTTGGAAGGGTTCCAAGCTAGATACCGTGACATACTAGACGATAAAGGCAGGATACATCGCTACTTAAGATGCTACCAAAGAGGCTGTTTGGGTGTATATTGGTTCATGAGATGAACTACGTTCCTCCCATTGTGTGACAATGGAGTTGTGGCTTATGCCAAGGAACGACGGTCCCATCAGTGATCCAGACATATTCTAAGGCAGTATCACTTGATCATGGAGATGGTTGATCTCTAAGGGATCGAAGTTAGGAGAGTAGACTCAGAGGACAACACGGCGGATCCACTCACGAAGGCCTATTCCCAGAGAGAGACTTTTATGGGATGGTTAAGTATGAGATACTACAACCACTGCTACAGATGGCCCTAGTGCAAGTGGGAGATTGTTAGTTATATGTATGCCCTAGAGGCCATTACTGTACATTGGATGTATATTGTAGTGGATGCTAGGACATATATAGGGAGGACTTTCTTGCTCGACATGATAGTATGCTATCTGGTTGCTCTTTACCTTAACGTGTACACAGATTGTCTCTCTATTACATGTTGGTAAAGCCCTTAGGATGTGTACTTGACTACCTGGACTATGATGCAGATCATACTAATGGGGACATGGTAGTCCATAAGTACATCCTTGAAAGTCCCTAGTCGTGGGTGTATCGAGATGGGGCATCGATATACCAGAGTAAACTAGCGTATACCTTCTCGACCCATACAGATGGGCGATGGATGATCCCATATCCATTGGTGTTTGACATCAGAGATGATATATGGGTGCTCAGTGGAGACTGGGTACACTGGACGGACTCGCCGAGAACTCCGAGATGGTATTATACCTTACGTCAGATGGCAGTTCTCTGGTGACACTGGTACAGAGTAGTCTGTTGACCCGAGATCTTCATAGAGTCTTGTGTGGTTCCAACTGTGCTTTGATTTCCACCTTACCACGTCCAAGAGGGCGTGCAAAACGGTGGTTTTTGGGTACAGTCCCGAATCACATGGAGGCAATGAGCGATAGGAGGGGATTCGTCTCTCCCGGTATAGGGAGTTGATGTTGCGCTGTGTTCGATTGGCTATAACCGGAAATCCCTGGCCAGGGTTGCTGAGATTTACTGGTAAGTGTTACCAGTAGTTTCTCGAATGTTATAGACCTCATATCGACACGAATTATCGAGCTATTGGGGTCTGACGTTTACCACCCCTAGGCGAGATATGCGACATATCAGACGACGAGACCGGACTGTACGGTAAGTGTTACTGGTTGGATTCACAGGAGTGTGAGCGGGCTTGCTCGTCGATCTTCTGATCGCTCAATACCCGGGTGGCCGTTACGTTTAGCAGACCGCTTGCGGCTTGTGGGTGCTTGATATGATCATCATCAGCTACCGGCGTATTGACGAGTCTTTAGAGTCCTACACAGAGGTTTCCTGGCTCAAGCGAAACGAAATAGGAGCGCATATAAGATATGTGCGGGACCGAGAATAATGCGTGTATGTGATACCGTATTACATTCTCGCGATGAATGTATCGATTGGTTGTATGCGATATAACCTAGTTATCGAATCCAGGGTTGATTCGATAAGCCGATACATTGGATATTAGTCGGTTGTATGCGATATGACCGGATCGTTAAATCAAGTGTTGATTTAATGATTTAATGCATAATTATATATTTGATATATTACTTTGCATTAACTAGTATTGGTTCACTTTAAATGGATTTTCTCACTTGAATTGTGCACATTGTATATGTGATATATTTTTGTGCACAAGATTGTATCATGTTTGATGATACATGCTCACTTGGGTTTGTGTAAAGATTAAACCATGGTTGTGTAATGGTTAGGGTTTTTATTTTCTTATTCATTTATTTATTTATTTATTCTTTTTGGAAAATGAAAAGCATAAAGAGAAAATGGTTGCTTATTTTGTTTTATATTGAAGCTTCATGAAGCTTTGACCAAAGTGACCATTTTGTCTCATGCTTAACCCTAACCATTCCACTTAACCCTAGTTCATTCTCTACATTTGACCATGGTTGGATTATGATAAGTATTTAATTTATTTTCTATTTTGAATTAACATATCATAACATTTTTCTTCTTCTTCTTCTTCATCTTCAACATGAAGAAGCTTGCTCCATCAATGGCAACTTGAGCAAATGAGTGAGAAATCCAATTCTAAAGTCTACCCACTTCCTATTTCTTCATCCTCTACCTCTTGCCAAGTAGTAGAGTGTGTTTCTTTCACAAGTTTTCATGGCTTGGTGAAGGTGGAGCTTGATCTAGTGATGCCTCAACGTAGATCATCTTCGGCATCGCCGTCGATGACCTAGCTCGCTTTTTCTCCGATGAAGACGATGCAAGAGTCATGGATTCGATTTGGACAGCGAGGAGACATCATCACGGAGCTATGGAGGTGGAGAACCGGATCTACAAAGGTTGTATTTCCGTTCTTTTAGTTTAGTTGTAAACTAGTTGCTTTTGTCGCCTAAAATTCTAGTTAACGATCTAGTCTAGGGTTTCTCGGCACCGTAAGTTTTGAAACGGGCATGGTTGATGCCTTGTGAGACTTCATTAGTGTGCCTAGGAACCCTACAGTTAACACTAGCTCCAAGGTCAAGTAAAGCACGGTTAATGTGTTTATCCCCAATAGAAATAGAAATATTAGGACAGCCAGGGTCCTTACGTTTTCTTGGTAATTGTTGGGGAAAAGTCGTGTCTACAGTACACGACATGACACTTTTTTCGGCACTTGAGTCTTCCTCATCCTAGTGAACAAGTTCTTAAGAATTTTCGCATAAGACGGAACTTGTTGGATAGCATCTAAGAGAGGGATGTTGATGTTAACTTCCATAAACATGTCCACAAGCTTCTCCCTTTGTGCATTAGGTTTGTTGGGCCTCAACCTTTCAGGAAATGGAGCTCTATCAATAAGTGTTGGGTCCAACATTTGTGGAGAAGTTTGTGGGGGTGGAAAAGGTGAAATGGGTGGAGGGTTCGAGCCTTTGGGAAAACGGAGAATCGGCTCGGAAGAAGACGATAAACTAGAAGAAATAGGATAAGAAGTAGAAGTGGGAGTGGAAGTGAAAGTGGAAACCGAGGTGTTAATGATCAATTCATCATTATCAATTTGTTCACCCACATGATTGTCTAGCACTCTTCCAGATCTCAACATGGTAAGTGCATTCACATTAGTGTAATGTGAAGGTCCAGGATCAGGTAGGGGTTGAGATGGAAGATTCCCTTTTTCTCCAGCACTAATTCTGGCAGTCAGTTGTGCAATTTGTGCCTCTATCGATTTGATACTTTCACCGTGGGAGACAATGTTTTGCACTAACGTATGGACAGAAGATTTTAAAATGTCATTCGTTTGCATGAACTGTGTAATGAACATGTTGAGTGCAGAGGGTGTAGAAATACCGGCAGAAGAAGGATCGAAGTTGTTGGCCGGGTTTTGAAAATTTTGTGGTTGAAATGGGCGCTGACTCATTTGTGGTGGTTGTTGTTACTGTGGAGGGACCCGTTGAAAGTTATTCTAGTTTGGATCCGTGTATTGAGTTTGGTGTTGGATCCAAGAAAGATCAGGGTGATTTCTCCAATCTTGATTATATGAGGA
Source organism: Agapanthus africanus (assembly GCA_030015575.1). Classification (NCBI taxonomy): domain Eukaryota; kingdom Viridiplantae; phylum Streptophyta; class Magnoliopsida; order Asparagales; family Amaryllidaceae; genus Agapanthus; species Agapanthus africanus. Next base: position 266,896,133 of record CM057340.1, read on the forward strand.
AGAAGAAGGATCGTTTCCAGGTCTTTGCTGAAATGCAGCATTAGTGTGATCTTAAAATGGTACATTTATAGGACATTCTTCTGTCAAATGTGATGGGTTTGAACAGCAGCCACACATGGTTTTGGGAAGTGTGTATTGGTTTAGGGAGGCTGAGGAGAACTTGTTTTCTAGAGCATCGAGCTTCCTTTGTATTGTGGCCATTTCAGCTCTCATTGTGACGGAAACATCGAGCTGATTGATATCTTCCCTAGGCGGTGGTGGTTTAACACTTTCCCATTGTAAAGTGTTTTGAGCTAAATCTTCTAAGTATTTCCAAGCTTCACCATCATCTTTAGATAGGAATTAGCAATGACACATGGTTTCAAGCATCTGTTTTGTCGTGAGATCAATACCCTCATAGATAACTTGACACAAATCCCATCTGGGGATTCCGTGATCAGGGCATTGTAAAAGAAGATCCTTGAACCGTTCAAAGCATTTCCAGAATGGTTCATTGGGAGGTTGGGTAAATTTGAAGATTTCTCTCCGAACACGGGCGGTCTTATGATTGGGATAAAATTTAATAAGGAATGCTGCAACGAATTCGTCCCATGTTGAAATAGAATGCGCGGGTGTGTTGTAAAGCCACTTCTCGGCTAAATCGCACAAAGTGAATGGGAGAAGACGTAAACGCAGAGCATCCAAAGACAGTTGCGAATTACCTATAAAAGCACATACGTTTTCGAATTTGGTGAGAAACACGTATGCGTATTCATACTCGAGCCCGTGAAATTTGGGTAAAAGTTTGATGAATTGGGGTTTAATTTTGAAATTATCCCCATTGGCTGGTGGTATAGAAAGATAGGTGGGAAGGGGAACACGTGTAGGATAGCATCTCTCTTGGAGAGAAATGCGTGGAGGATTCTGCACACCTGCGGGCGGTGGCAGAGTGGTGTTAAAGTTTGATGATGGAAATCCGTCCATCGCGGTCGTGGTGGGTGGTGGGAGAGAAGACGAAGAATTACTGACTCTGGGGTCTATAAAAGAAACGCGGACAAGACGAGAAATGGAATCCCGTGTCCAGCCTAACATGTGCTAAATGGTTGTAGCATAAGTGGCAGCGTTGTGATAATTAGGGGAAAAGTTGGTTGGTGTTTGTTTTGAAAAATACGGTTTTTGAAATATCAAATCACAAAAAATGCACACACAACCCTAGATCTAATGGTCACCTAGGTCAAGTCTCTAGACCGCTCCTAGACTTCCAGAAGAAAAATCGCAGGATAAATCCTCTAGTGCCTCTTTATCCCTTCTGTGGCCAGGTAAGTGGGAGGCTCTCCACTACATAAGTAGTGAGCCTAATTAAGTAACCACTTGCCTTAGACACACTTGCCTTAGACACCACAAAAGAAACGCGGATAAGCAATAGATTACCCACAACCTCCTTCTGTCCTAAGTGAGCGCGACGGTCCTTAGAGTCTTGTCTAGATTTCTTTTAATTAATGAAAGCTAATGCAGATGCAAGTTTGTGATTTTCGGGGCTTAGGAAGGGTAATGAACTCCCCACCTAATCTGAATTTGGTCTTTGCCCCTTAATTTCCGTATTAAAATAGGCAAACAACCAAGATCAAACACGCAACAATTTTTTTTTTGTGGCGCTGCGAATTTTGCAAAGAATCCTGCAGAAAATGGTTAATGGAGAAGATCACAGAGGAGATAAGAAAGTCAGAGAGATACCTGAGAAATTTAAAACTGCGAAGCACCTAAACGGCGGCTGTTCCGCCGCGAAAACCCTCTGTTGGCCGCGGATCCGTTGTGATGAGGAGGAAATAGGACTTCAAAATTTCTGAGTTGCTTTCTGTACTCCTCTGGACTTTGAAAAACTTCTCTGAATCTTGATTTTCTCAGTACAACAATTCCAGATTCCCTCGCAAAAATTGACAACAAATCGTTAAGCACTTGATGCGACTTGATCGAAAAAATTTTTTGATAGAAGAATAATTTTTCAACTCAAATAACAAAAACGAACAAAATAGCACACATCCCCGGCAAAGACGCCATTTGATTGAATGAATCTCGGTGTGTAGGTAGAAAATGTATAGAAATCACAACCAAAGAAATTTGTAAACCGCAATCAATAACGGTGTCGTTGTAGCGCGTTAATGAATACGGATCGTCCACAGAGATGTGTGTTTTGCTTGCTTTCATTTTAGATTAGTCGAAATGAAAAGATAAAAGAAAAATTGCAAGAAAATAGATTCAAGAATTTTGAAATTTAGTTTCAAGAATAGTAAGAACTAGATCGAAAGATCAAGAATCAATAAAATTCTAGAAGATGTCCAAATCTAATGAACTATCATGATTTGTAATGAGGCTCGTAGGAATCGATCGAATCTATAGTGAGGATGAAGACTTGTGATTACGTATTCCTATCCATTGATGATTTGTTGCTAGATCGATGATGATCAACGAGGATTAGGGATCTCTTGAAGAAACTAGGGTTTCTCCATCATCATCCCTTGTCCTTTCGTTGATTATCATTCACAAGCAAGCTTCTAGAAAATTCAATCACCGATCGTTGATCTCTAATTAAGAGCGAAAACATTCAATAAAGCATCTCGCTCGAAACTAGGTTGTCAATGATTCAATTTACTAGAGTTTACAAAACTCATAGGACTTAAGAATCGTTTCAAGATTGTAATCATCATCATCTATCTATTCTCTCGATTCCTCCACGAGCGGAGTTTTTACTCAAGCATCATAACAAAGAAATCAATTAAGAATTGAAAACTCATCATAATGCTCAAATATAAAGATAAGCAAGATAAAGAAATTTCAGCTTTTATTATTCAACAATTCCGTTACAATTCGCTCAAGAACTACAAGAATTTGAGGAAAGAACTCGATCGTCGAATTAGCTCCGCATCGTCTCCGTGAGTCGCAGATCGTCTTGGATCACTTGCTCGGTTGAAGATCGGCGTCGCTTCTAAAAGGTTGAAGGCTTCTTGCTTGATTTGTACTCGAAGTTCTTGATTTCGATCAAATTGTGTCACTCCATTTGATTTGAATTTGATTTAGATTTACAATTTTTCCCTCCAAAATGAATCCCCAAAACCCTAGATCTAGATCTCATTTTATAATCCCTCATTTTGAATCTTCCCTCTAAAGGTAGGTTGTTAGAGAGAGGCTTCTAGAAGAAGTTTGTTGGAAGGAATATTCTAGAATGAGAAATATTCTAGGGTAAGGTTGTTAGGCCCAGACTTCTGAATGAAGCCACGTGGTCTTTAGAGAGTCTTCTGGAAGCATTGGCCGTTATGAGAAAGCATGCGGGGAAATCTGGGATGATGACGTGTCCATTGCACCGCGGATCCGCCGCGAATAGGCCCCTTAGGCCGCTGATCCGCGGCCCATTGATGTCCTCTGTGCATGAAACTTCATGGCAATTCTTGTGCTGGCTTTAGTACTGCTTCCTGATGTCTGGAATCTTCTAAGTATTTCTTGTTCACTTCCAGATCACAAGACTTTGACTTGGCGTATTTTTATCAGCACTTTTAGCAATTTCAGCTCTTTTCCTGGAATTTCCTGCACAGATTCTCGAGAAAAGTGTTGCGCTATACAAAGATTATGCGTGGAATGATAAACACAAAATTTCCCTAAAAATGCCGGTTATAATATATAACACAAGTTATTCGGTATTTTACAGACGTTTTGCTAATATGTGCTATATTTATACCGAACACCTTTAGATGATTGCAATTAGTAGGGAAATTGATATGTTAAAAATGCAATATTTTCGACTGATCAGCAAGCAAGGATCAAGGTGAGTAGATCTATATCTACGGGAGAGGTCGGGTGGATGGCGTATAGCACCCCCGCAAGTTTTGATGGAAACCGATATATAAAATATGGTTAAGGAAACCTAGATTAGAAAACTATGGATAGGGTTAGAAAGATAGTTATAGATGATATGAATGATTGAATATATATATTAGGATACGGGATGAAAACTAAGGATATGAAAAGCGAACGTGAACCACGATATTTAGATAGTTAGTGCACGAGGATAAGTGTAACACCTTAGATTGTGTTTTGTAGCTAATTATATTTTATTGTATGGTTTTTAATAAAAAGTTTACCAAATTAAGTTTTAAATATTTTATCCTATTTAATAAGTATTTTATTAGAAATTTTCTAGGCACACACACACTTGTGCATATAAACTTGGGTTGTTTTGGGGTTTAACCATCTCTTAATCTAGTTTTAGTGTTTTGGGTTTTAAGTGTTATGGTTGTTGTTATTAATTGAAAATGAATTTAAATGGAATTTTATTGGTTGAATGGTTGACCAAGGGGGGGGGGGGAGAGAGGGCATGGGGCAACATGGTATGAGCCATGCCCATTTAATGAAGAGAGAGAATGAGAAGGGGTCTTTGTTGTTTGTTGTCATTTCTCCCTCTCATTTCCTTGCTCCCATTCTCTCACACTCTCTCACACACACACACTCATCAGCATCAGCAGAAAGCAGCCCCAGCAGCACCAAACAACAACAACAAAAACAACAGCAACAGAAGCAGAAGCAGAGCAGCAACTTCTGCAACAGCAACATTAGGAGCTCCAGCAACTGCAGCAGCCCTCATCTCCTCCATGCACTTTTTCTTTTGCTTCTTAGGGTCCCTTTAAGGTATAATTTCTGAACACCAATTCCTAGTTTGCTTAGTTGTGTGATAGTTGGTGTCGGTTTGTGTTAATTATGAGTTTAGTGCTAGATTATGGTGTTTTGTGAGATGTTGTGGAAAATTGATGATTGTGTTAGATAACCCTACCTATTTTAGTGTTAATGGGGTCACTTCAACTGAGAAATAGCCCAGATTACACAAAAATACCATAAGGTTTCGAATTTGTGCAATTTAGCGTTATTAAAGCGATTTATTGTGACATCTGAGATCTGCTTTTGGCCCGGACCCAACAGCACAAAATTGGGGAAACTGGAACATGCTACGTAGGTCTAGATACCACCACCAGAACACGAGCCCCTCATTCAAAATCCTGGCCGCAGATTGAATAATATTGGCCGCAAATTGCGGCCATGGTAGGGTGTTGGGTCTTGAGGTTTTGGGTAGGGTAGTCTGCAGTGTATTGTAGTGTTTTGGCATGTATTGTTTTGTACGTTTTGACCTGTAGGAAAATCTGGGATCAAATATCGTATTTGGTGTTCGTTGTGTTTGCGCGATACGCGCGATACGTGAGAGGGTTCTGTGATCCAGCGTATCGCGGCGTGTCGCGATGGTTTTAGACGCGTATACACACGTTTTAGCGTATCGTGCACGCGCGTTTAGTTCGCGACGCGAGTTTCTCGTTTTGGTTCGATATCGTGTTTCGTGGAATATTTGGCTTATATATGATTTCCGTGTCGTATTTGCAGGTTTGCAGGCAGGGACTACGGACACTACTACAGGGGGGAGCAGATGGTAGGATTCACCTAGCGTGGAGCGTAGGTGAGTAGATTTAACATCTACAGGGGAATCGCCCGCATGGCGTTATGCGTCTGGGCTAGGATTCAAATACATGTCGCATATTCTACGTCATTGTTAGAACTGCGCCTTTACTGTATTTCCTTAGATATAGTTGTACTGTGACAAGTAGCCGTAGGGCACTGCACATATTATTGACGGTTCATGTTGCACGAGCACGGATTGTACGCTACACACACACCGTCAATAATTACCATGTCACACACTAACCCTTATAGATTCTATTGCTTATCACACATGACATCTAGCTTATCGGTATTCCTATAGTGTATCATACCTTTAGTGATAAGTACATATACACCTTGCGATACAGCTACAGGTATACCTTGCACATATTTTAGTTATACCGGGGGGATATCCTACATATTTTACTTATACTCAGGGGGGTATACGATATTAGTTCTTATAGGTAGATACCTATACATTGCTACACCTGTATGTTACACACATATTCAGTTGCAGTTACATATTTACCTTTACTGATGTTACTTAGCTGTACCTTTTTGGTTTCGCATACATCTGGTTTCAGCTACATATTCTCATTTATATGCTCGCATTTCAGATATATCGTATAAGTTTATTCCTAGATTGCGCATTATTATTTGGATTTTACATGATGTTTTCTGGATTTGGGAACCGCGGGAGTTCATGAAATTATGCATACATTGAAAAACTCGGTTTCCTTGATATGATATTTGCGCATCCACCATGGGTTTTATCGGTGCTGATTATTTATACCCCATGCGAGGAGGCGTAGAGGCCGCATGAGGGTACATGGTGGGGCCCGGAGGTACCCCCGGACGAGAACGGATCGCTGGATTTGTTAGACGGTTAGCCTGTCAGGGGAACCATACCGTCCGGTGATATTACCTTTTACTCGGCGGTTATCTTGGGGATACCGACCGGTGTCTTGTACGTATGCATACGTCGAAAGGCGAGGGTCAGAGCTAGGCACTCGTGCTTTCGGGACAGCGTATGATACGTACCTATCAGGATTTCTGTGTCGATGCTTGGCACATTGTTTTCATGATATTTCTTTTAATACCTTTGTATATATAACAGGGGATTAGCCGTTGTTATATATACCCTTACACCAGTATTAGTGGAATGGGACGCTAATATATGTGTATTGCCCCCATCATATTTATTTCTGCAAATATATATATACCTTTAGGATGTTAGAAACTTACTTGAGATTCGACTTGGGATATATGTGATTCATTGAGATTGGATATTGGATATGAAAGAGATTGTTGATTTGTACATTCGAGATATAGGAGATTACTCGATATTGTACATTGAGGTGATGTGAGACTTATATGATGTGAGAGCCCAGTTTGGGGGCTGATTTGAGGATTTGGGATTTGAGTGTCTAGATGGATTGTGACCCTGCCACGATATCAGGTTTCCGTGGAAATGACATATTCCACCCCATACCTCACACTTACCTATTCTATGCACAGTTTCATATATTGGTAGTACCTGTTAGTGACCCTTATGATAGTTGCATATCTACTTTCTCATATCCCTATTGCATAGTTATTGCATACTATTATCATGTCATCATCGCTTCACAGATTGATTGTACCTACTAGTGTACTTCCTTTTATTCAGCATTTGCATGACATGTTATTACTGTAATCGCATATCTTAGATTCATGCTGTACGTGCATTCCTGCGATTACCTGCATATGTTATCTACTATTCACGAGTTGGCAACTCACCCCCGTTGTGCCACAGGTGTTTCAGGTTGTTCCCCAGAGTAGTCGAGGCAGGCTATTCCGCTATTCAGCAATCATCTTTTGCTACAGATACCGCATTAGCTCACAGTACTATTTTGCTTAGGTGGGTTTTGGTGGTCATCTGTATTTTGTATTGTACATTCGTTGTATCTTGTACTCTCCATCTACTATTATGTTGTTCACTTAGAGACTTGGTGAGGACGTTACCGTATATTATGTGTGGGTTTTTTTGTCTTTTATATACAGCTTTCTCTCTATTGTCTTTATTTTTTTCTACAGCATCATATTTTTCTATTGCATTCATCTTGGCTAGTTTTTATAAAAAGGGGGTGTTGCTAAAATTTTAAGGAAATAAAGTAGAACTTTTAAAGAATTTGGGTTGCGATTTCAAATGTTTCAAAAACTTATAGTATCTTTTCCGTATTTTATGGTTTAGATTTCTAGGTTTTGGCTTCCTTTTACTACGTTACGTCTTAGGGCGTTGCGTAGTACTAGGGCCGTCATGGGCCAATTTTGGATCGTGACAAAGTTGGTATCAGAGCGCTAGGTTTTTCCTTTCGGAGTGTAGGATGACCTTAGTATGATGGAGTAGGTAACTTAAGCAGAGTAACGTAGTGTGTGTATGTCTGCAGCATACACACGATGCGGTACTTCGCCTTAAGTGACCTAAGTACAATTTGCTTGAAATTCCTTCCTTGATGATTCATATCCTTGAGATTCGATTCCTTATTCTCATCGAATCTTATATCTACTTATAGCCTTGCCGCCGATGACTATGGGGACTCGGAGTGATGCAGCTAGGGCCGAGGTCAGAGTTGGCTTGGGTGAGACGAGTACTGACCAGGATGGCACTCTAGTTGCACAGGTGCAGACGGATCAGCCTACGACACATACTATTGATAGGCTTGTGGCAGAGATGCAGGATTTCCGCCAGACGATGAGTTCTTTGGTTGATGTCGTTCAGGAGCTACGACAGGAGGTTGTCACCCCTGTTACTCAGTTTCACTTGCGATCAGCATGCAGCAATCCGTCACCTACATAGCACCAGTAGTTGCAGCTCCAGTTGATGAGGTGCATATTCCAGAGGCTCAGAGAGTTCGAGGACAGTGGAGGACTCGTACCAGCGTACCAGCCCAAAGGCAGAGGTTTGGTCATCGAGACAGATTTCGTGGCCGTCACGGGAGTAGCAGAGGCTTAGGGCGAGGACAGTCGTTCAGCTCTTATCCCCAGGATGTTCAGCAGTCAGCGCGTGGATATTTTCGATGCGGAAGCCTTCAGCACTTCGTCAGGGATTGTTCCTTAGCACCTCGTCATGATCGTTTTCAGAGAGGCCGTGGACGTGGAAGATTTGCTCAGAGGGCTCAGTCTACCAGAGGAGTTCATCCAGCTGCGAGTAGAGGGCAGACACAGGAGTTTGCTTCTACTCATCGGGACGCGCAGACGTCCAATGCAGAGTCTTCAGGTATCCTTATTTCGTATGTTCTTTTGATATGTTCGTTTGTTTTCATGCTTGTGCCGTGGTTGGGTAGATTAGTCGTAGTTGTGTTAACTTCTGTCAGTGATTCTTTTGTTGCGAGACACGTATTCAGTTGTGTGCCAATCGGATAGGAGATAGAGATTCGTCCATCGTTTCGATCCTTCTAGAGATGTTGGATTTGACGTTCTCCTGGGCACGGACTGTTTAGTTACGTGTTAGGCGTCTGTGGACTACCGTGAGGAAACAGTCAAGTTTGTTTTCCCGGCAAGTCAGTTCTTGTTGTGCAGGTGGATAGTGGTGCCGCCTCTCACGGCTTGAATTCCGCCTTTTTCGCTAGTCGGCTACTGAGGAGATGTCATGGATTCTTGGCGTTCATTAGTGATACCGGAGCCACAGTGGGATTGTTGGACCGGGTTCCTTTCGTGCGAGAGTTTTTCCGACGTTGTTCCGGATAAGCCGGCGAAGCTTAGGGAGCTAAAGGATCAGCTGCAGAGTTGTGGTTTGGTGAGTTTTGTGCGTCTGAGTGTTTCGCTTTTGGAAGCTCCTATTTTTGTTCGTCAAGGAGAAAGACGGCAGTTTAGGGTTGCGTATCGACGGATAGTTAATTGAACCGGCTTACGATGCGGATAGGTATCATTCACCTCGCCGTGACGATTTCTTCGATCAGCTCCACAGTGCGAGACATTTCTAAGTTTGATTGGGATCAGGTCATCATTATTGCGGATACGGGATGATGGCATTCCGAATACTGCCTTATGCGTGCGACGGGCTTTGTGTGTTTTGTGAGTCGTTGGATTCACTGATGCCCTAGCAGCATTCGTAGATGTGATGAACCAGATTTCTTCAGGCTGTTCCTCGACCAGTATTGTTGTGTTATTACGACATTCTGGTCTACTTAAGGTGTCTTGAGGGACAGGAGTAGCACCTGAGGATTTGTTATGCAAATACTAGGAGAGCACCAGCAGTTGCTAAATTCTCGGAGTGTTTCTTCAGTCTTGTTTTGTGTTGACTCCTAGGTCTTATAGTCGCGGGAGACGGTTTTGTATGGTTCCGAGAAAGATCGTGGCCGTACAGCTTAGGCCCAGACTTGTGTGCAGGACGGAGATCCACAGATTGTTGGGCTTAGCAGGTTTTTACCGCCGTTTCTTGCAGGATTGCTAGAGTAGTGCTGCACCGTCGACTGAATGGACCGGAAGGGAGGTTTCTTTTCTGTGGACTGAGGCATATGTGCGGAGTTCTCGGCAGTTGAAGATTCGGTTAACAACTGCATTAGTCCTTTCCTTGCTTTTGGTTCGGGCGACCTTGTTGTTTAACTGTAATGTTTCTTGAGTGGGCTCGAGTGTGTACTGATGTGACACTACAGAGTCATCGCTTTTGCTTCCCTACATTTGGAGGAAGTACGAGAAGGATATTCCACTCATGATTTGGAGATGGCCGCGGTGGTTTTGCGTTGGAGATTTGGGGACACTACTTGTTTGAGAGTCGTGTCAGATTTTCCATGGACCACCAGAGCTTAATGTACATCTTCCTACAGCGGATTTTGATTGTTGTGATAGTCTTCTGTAGATTTACAGTTCTTGTGTGATCGTCGAGTACAGCTTAAGTTCGTCTCTACGGAGGGGACAGCTCGCTCATGTCCGCGCCCGACCACTTTCCTTAAATCGCTTTCGCGAGACACTGCCCGCCTATGCTCGTTCGTCAGAGATACTTAAGCATACTCGGCTGGGTAATAATTCGGAGACCTTGATTTGTGACAATGGTGTGCTAAGTTAGGGACGCGTTTGTGTACCTGATATTATCAGGTAGAGACGTAAAATCCTAGAGCAGGCACATCTGTCAACTCTCTATATGCATTCAAGTTCCACCAACATTTAGCGTGACTTGTGAGATAGTTACGGGTGGACAGGGATGTAAAGAGAAGTTTCAGGTTTCGTTTCAAGGTGTCTGTCTTGTTGTGTGCTTGGGTCGAGCATCTGAGGCCGGCTGGAGAGTTGCAATCTTTAGCCGTTCCGAAGTAGGAGTGGGAGCAGATCTCCACGAATTTCGTTATGGTTTCTACCCAAGTTTAGTCAGGGTGCGACTCCATTCGGATTCTTGTCGTCCGGTTATACTCAATGTGCTCAGTTGTTTCTTGTTAAGTTGTGTGTTTGTTTTAATTGTTGTCAGCAGTTGGGGATCGTCACTCGCCATTGTTAGGGTTCTTCTTCGATAGCTGTTATCAGGAGACACTCCAATTGGCCACCTTTAGGTTTAGGGGTTAGGTCGTGTCGATCGCCTGTCTGTTGTCTTTCTTACTCTGCGTAAGTAGGACATCGGACCCCAGCTAGTCTAGAGACTTCGGAGATTGTCCAGTTGTGTTAGGTCAGGATGGGAATTGTCCATTGCGAACTGAGGTCTTATGCCGACTGTGTTGGTCATAGAATCGAGCTCGCAGGGACAGATCATATATTCCTATGGAATTTCCGATGAATGACGTGTTGGATTTTGGGAAGCTTATCCCAGGATTTAGGTCCTTTCGAGATCCTATAAGCAAGTTAGTTTTGTTGCCTTTAATTTGGCACTTCCGCCCAGATTATTGAGTTTCCACCCCGTATTCCTTGTGATGATGCTTTACAATTACCTTCATGACCTTTCTCACATGATTTAGCACAGACATTTTTGCTTAGACGCGATCTTTCGTTCACCAGCAGCCAATTGTGTTAATGGCTCGGCAGGTGGAGGAACATCGGTCAAGGGTCTTGCTATCTGTGAAGGGTTTTTCTTGGGCGTAGCCGTATAGTGAGATAGCTACTTGGGAGGCTGCGAGCGAGATCTGGGAGTTGTAATCTTCCCTTTGAAGGTACGCGTATCGGTATATTTTTAAAATTCGGTGACGAATTTCTTTTAAGGGGGGAGATTGTAACACCTTAGATTGTGTTTTGTAGCTAATTATATTTTATTGTATGGTTTTTAATAAAAAGTTTACCAAATTAAGTTTTAAATATTTTATCCTATTTAATGAGTATTTTATTAGAATTTTTCTAGGCACACACACACTTGTGCATGTAAACTAGGGTTGTTTTGGGGTTTAACCATCACTTAATCTAGTTTTAGTGTTTTGGGTTTTAAGTGTTATGGTTGTTGTTATTAATTGAAAATGAATTTAAATGGAATTTTATTGGTTGAATGGTTGACCAAAGGGAGAGAGAGAGAGGGCATGGGGCAACATGGCATGGGCCATGCCCATTTAATGAAGAGAGAGAATGAGAAGGGGTCTTTGTTGTTTGTTCTCATTTCTCCCACTCATTTCCTTGATCTCATTCTCTCACACTCTCACACACACACACACACTCATCAGCATCAGCAGAAAGCAGCCCCAGCAGCACCAAACAACAATAACAAAAACAACAGCAACGGAAGCAGCAGCAGCAACAACACCTTCTACAACAGCAACATTAGGAGCTCCAGCAACTGCAGCAGCCCTCATCTCCTCCATGCACTTCTTCTTTTGCTTCTTAGGGTCCCTTTAAGGTATAATTTCTGAACACCAATTCCTAGTTTACTTAGTTGTGTGATAGTTGGTGTCGGTTTGTGTTAATTATGAGTTTAGTGCTAGATTATGGTGTTTTGTGAGATGTTGTGGCAAATTGATGATTGTGTTAGATAACCCTACCTATTTTAGTGTTAATAGGGTCACTTCAACTGAGATATAGCCCAGATTACACAAAAATACCATAAGGTTTCTAATTTGTGCAATTTAGCGTTATTAAAGCGATTTATTGTGACATCTGAGATCTGCTTTTGGCCCGGACCCTACAGCACAAAATTGAGGAAACTGGAACATGCTACCTAGGTCTAGATACCACCACCAGAACACGAGCCCCTCATTCAAAATCTTGGCCGCAGATTTAATAATTTTGGCCGCAAATTGCGGCCAGGGTAGGGTGTTGGGTCTTGAGGTTTTGGGTAGGGTAGTCTGTTGTGTATTGTAGTGTTTTGGCATGTATAGTTTTGTATGTTTTGACTTGTAGGAAAATCTGGGATCAAATATCGTATTTTGTGTTCGTTGTGTTTGCGCGATACGCGCGATACGTGAGAGGGTTCTGTGATCCAGCGTATCGCGGCGTGTCACGATGGTTTTAGACGCGTATACACACGTTTTAGCGTATCGTGCACACGCGTTTAGTTCGCGACGCGAGTTTCTCGTTTTGGTTCGATATCGCGTTTCGCGGAATATTTGGCTTATATATGATTTCCGTGTCTTATTTGCAGGTTTGCAGGCAGGGACTACGGACACTACTATAGGGGGGAGCAGATGGTAGGATTCACTTAGCGTGGAGCGTAGGTGAGTAGATTTAACATCTACAGGGGAATCGCCCGCATGGCGTTATGCGTCTGGGCTAGGATTCAAATACATGTCGCATATTCTACGTCATTTTTAGAATTGCGCCTTTACTGTATTTCCTTAGATATAGTTGTACTGTGACTAGTAGCCGTAGGGCTTTGCACACATTATTGACGGTTCATGTTGCACGAGCACGGATTGTACCCTACACACACACCGTCAATAATTGCCATGTCACACACTAACCCTTATAGATTCTATTGCTTATCACAAATGACATCTAGCTTATCGGTATACCTATAGTGTATCATACCTTTAGTGATAGGTACATATACATCTTGCGATACAGCTACAGGTATACCTTGCACATATTCTAGTTATACCGGGGGGATATCCTACATATTTTACTTATACCCAGGGGGGTATACGACATCAGTTCTTATAGGTAGATACCTATACATTGCTACACCTGTATGTTACACACATATTCAGTTGCAGTTACATATTTACCTTTACTGATGTTACTTAGCTGTACCTTTTTGGTTTCGCATACATCTGGTTTCAGCTACATATTCTCATTTATATGCTCGCATTTCAGATATATCGTATATGTTTATTCCTGGATTGCGCATTATTATTTGGATTTTACATGATGTTTTCTGGATTTGGGAACCGCGGGAGTTCATGAAATTATGCATACATTGAAAAACCCGGTTTCCTTGATATGATATTTGCGCATCCACCATGGGTTTTATCGGTGCTGATTATTTATACCCCATGAGAGAAGGCGTAGAGGCCGCATGAAGGTACATGGTGGGGCCCGGAGGTACCCCGGGGCGAGAACGGATCGCTGGATTTGTTAGACGGTGAGCCTGTCAGGGGAACCATACCGTCCGGTGATATTACCTTTTACTCGGCGGTTATCTTGGGGATACCGACCGGAGTCTTGTACGTATGCATACGTCGAAAGGCGAGGGTCAGAGCTAGGCACTCGTGCTTTCGGGACAGCGTATGATACGTACCTATCAGGATTTCTGTGTCGATGCTTGGCACATTGTTTTCATGATATTTCTTTAAATACCTTTGTATATATAACAGGGGATTAGCCATTGTTATATATACCCTTACACCAATATTAGTGGAATGGGACGCTAATATATGTGTATTGCCCCCATCATATTTATTTCTGCAAATATATATATACCTTTAAGATATTAGAAACTTACTTGAGATTCGACTTGGGATATATGTGATTCATTGAGATTGGATATTGGATATGAAAGAGATTGTTGATTTGTACATTCGAGATATAGGAGATTACTCGATATTGTACATTGAGATGATGTGAGACTTATATGATGTGAGGGCCCAATTTGGGGGCTGATTTGAGGATTTGGGATTTGAGTGTCTAGATGGATTGTGACCCTGCCACGATGTCAGGTTTCCGTGGAAATGACATATTCCACCCCATACCTCACACTTACCTATTCTATGCACAGTTTCATATATTGGTAGTACCTGTTAGTGACCCTTATGATAGTTGCATATCTACTTTCTCATATCCCTATTGCATAGTTATTGCATACTATTATCATGTCATCATCGCTTCACACATTGATTGTACCAACTAGTGTACTTCCTTTTATTCAGCATTTGCATGACATGTTATTACTGTAATCGCATATCTTAGATTCATGCTGTACGTGCATTCCTGCGATTACCTGCATATGTTATCTACTATTCATGAGTTGGCAACTCACCCCCGTTGTGCCACAGGTGTTTCAGGTTGTTCCCCAGAGTAGTCGAGGCAGGCTATTCCGCTATTCAGCAATCATCTTTTGCTACAGATACCGCATCAGTTCACAGTACTATTTTGCTTAGGTGGGTTTTGGTGGTCATCTGTATTTTTTATTGTACATTCTTTGTAGCTTGTACTCTCCATCTACTATTATGTTGTTGACTTAGAGACTTGGTGAGGACGTTACTGTATATTATTTGTGGGTTTGTTGTCTTTTATATACAGCTTTCTCTCTATTGTCTTTATTTTTTTGCTACAGCGTCATATTTTTCTATTGCATTCATCTTGGCTAGTTTTTTATAAAAAGGGGGTGTTGCTAAAATTTTAAGGAAATAAAGTAGAACTTTTAAAGAATTTGGGTTGCGATTTCAAATGTTTCAAAAACTTATAGTATCTTTTCCATATTTTATGGTTTAGATTTCTGGATTTTGGCTTCCTTTTACTACGTTACGTCTTAGGGCGTTGCGTAGTACTAGGGCCGTCACGGGCCAATTTTGGGCCGTGACAATAAGTAGGAGATTTAGAGTAGCATGAAACGAGATTAATAAGGTAGAATGAATATATAAAATTGACTTGATGTATGATAACTTAAAGTGATGAAAAGAGTATACGAGGTGATATGATGACTTGATTGATATTTCAGTATACGGATGCGAGTCGATATGAGATGATTGATACCTTTGCCGGTCCCCTGATATGAGATTGTTGTGGATGTGACCTGGGATATAGGTATATAGATATATATATAACGTTGTGAATCTTGAGTGATATGACGTACGAGACGTTACGTCCGTACCATCATTTTCATATAGGTTAATAGGATCCCTAATGGTTTAATGTCGCCGTACGATGATTTGCCGTACGTGATGAGTTTTATGATGATTGATCCGTACCGTTGACTAGAGAATGCCGTATGATGGATTATACCGTACGTGATATTGTAAGGCTGGATGCCGATTGATGGATTCACCGACTCGGTCATGTTAGATACGTATACCTTATAACATTTAGCTGACGATTTACCTTATGCTACGTTCATGTCATTCTCAATGCATTACATATACCTGTGCTAGTACATCTACACCATTATCGATGATGCGTATGTTACACTTACACAGATTGGTCGGCTCACACACTTCATCATCGATAATTGCTATGTCACTCACACAGTTGAATTGCTACATCATGCTATTATATTGCTATGGTCACATTATGATGATATGCCCATGCTCACATCACTGTTCCATGTTGCATGATATACGAATATGGTTACATTCTGTTATATGCCGCATACATCATGCTTTACGATTATACGCATTGAGATATGCTATTTTCATGAGATTTCTGGATTTGAGAACCGTGGTTATTTTAAAAGAAAGTATATATTGTTTTAAAAAAACCGGTTTCTCTTGATATGATATTTTAGTGTGTCGACCATGTGTTTTCTCGGTTCTGAGATTGGCATGTGAATCCCGATTCGAGGAGCGGGAGGCACCGTCTGCGGGTACATGGTGGACCCGGTATGGTACCGCGGGGTGAGAAATGATTTTCGTGGTGTAGAAAATGAGCCTGGCAGAGGGAGTATGACCTACCGGTGATAGTATTTGGACTCGGCAGTTATCCAGAGGATACCGACAAAAGTAGTGAGATGGATATGAGGGCCGACCAGGGTGAGCGGCGCCTGAGGGCCTATCTGAGGATGCGGAGCCTGAGGGCCGATCTGAGGATGCGGAGCCTGAGATATATGAGGATTTACGTGTCGATGCTGGACACGGGTTTCATGATGTTTCGAGTGTCGATATTGGATACTCAGGTTCCATGATTTTGATGTGTCGCGAGGGACACAAGTTGATTTATATCCTCATATTTACATGCATATGCTTTAATGATATTTACATGCATGATGTGGTTGTGTCATTGGTTGACATGTAGATGAGATCCACATGCATACAGACTTTGATTATATGGTTGGATGATATCCACATGCATTTAGGCATTGAGTATTGTTGGCACATATGTAGATACGGTCATCCTAGATATCATAGTATTACCTTCATGATATAGTTGACCTAGGAAATCATTATTTTATTCGATTTCTACCTGATGAAGTTTTCTACTCACAAATTGGCAAGTCACCCCTGTTGTGCCATAGTTCTTGCAGGTTGACCGCAGGGATCGGTAGCGGCATCTCTGGTACACATCTGCATTCGATTGTTATGCTTTGCTTGGTGGTACATTTGGATCGTCCCCTCTTGTATTTATTATTCCAGTTGTATCTAGTTAACTCCATCAAATCAGAAACTAGTATTTGTATAAGTAGTAAGACTTAGCAAGAGTTGTAGTTGCGAGACTTGAGCGATGGGTTATATGTTCGCTTGGTGGGTTTGATGTCTTGCTTATTTCTTTATCTTTTGTGGCGATCTTCGCCGTTGGGCTTCGTATACATTATACTGTCTTGCGTTGTTGTGATTCCGCCGTTTGGCGAAGAGCTAGCTCCCGCTTGGGGATGCTTTTATGATTATTATGTAAATGTGCTTTTGGATCAAAATATACAAAGGAGGTGCTGCCCAAATTTTTAAAAGAAGAAACATGTTTTTTCCAACTTGCATAATCCACTTTTATTTTCATGTTCCTTCATCTATGCATTTATGAAAACTTTTTAAATTCATCATACCTTTATTTCAAAACTTCAACTCTTTCATTTTCTTAAAATGGTTTAGATTTCTGGGTTTCGGCTTACTTGAATTACGTTATGCCTGTAGACGTGGCGTGATTTAAGTGCCGGTCATGAACTAAGTTTTGGGTCGTGGCAGTTTCTCATGGTGTTCTGGGCTACACTCCGACACGACTTATACCACTATTATGGGTCTGACATTTACCATCCCCCTAGGCCCGATATACGATACTCATAAGAGAACGGACCGGACTGTACGGATATTGTCACTGTCAGGCTCAGTAGGGTTTCAGGATGAGTTCGCTCGTCGGCCTCCCTTTCGCTCAATACCTGGGTAGACGTTACGTACAGCTAGTGCCACTGACGTGCTTGTGGTTAAACCCACTTCCAGCGTATTAAAGAGTCTTTAGAGTCCTACATAGAGGGTTTCTCTAGTTCGGGAGAAACGTTGTAGAGGCCGTATGGTTTTAAGGCAGGGTTCGATCATATACGTGCACTTGTGCACGGATCATGATCGGACGGATCATACTAGTGGGCTTTGGTTTAAGCCGGATCATAGTCTTTGATTGTTGGATTACTTTCGTCTCGTAGTATTCGTATTCAGTCGGAATACAAATGCGGGTATGTATATACGGATGAGGGGTATTCTTGTAATTCGTTACAAGATAACTTTCGAAGATGCCATTTTTCTTCTTGTGGATTAAAAATTTATGTTTAAATGTTTAATGTGGAAATTGTGACTCATTCTTGGCATGACTCATTTTTTGTCATGGCTAAGATATTTTTTTGTGAGCTTTGAGATATTTTGTAAGTGTCTGAGTGTAGAGATATTTTGTGAGTGTGTGAGGCTCATTTTCTCATAAAAAAATATCTAAACACTTACTTACACTTAAGAGCGAAACCATCTCATTTGCTTTGGGTTTTTGGTTGTTGCTTTGCTTACTTGATATTTTCTTGATCTCACATTTTCCACCATGGGCATCTTCTTCAACCTCCACTTTATCCCTCTCATGTGTTGAGAATCCTAGAGTGTATTGAGACAAAATATTCACATACTATCTCTACTTCATCTTGGACACCTAGGTTAGCAAACTAGTTGTTAGAGTTGCTTCGGTTTAGAAGCGGGAGCCCGTATAAAGAACCCGCCGTGCATCTTCTTCGACGAAGGGAGACCGAAAATCGAACTTGATCGGAGAAGCCGCGAGGAGCTTGGCGCCGAGATTGAAAACTGAAGGACACGGATCGATTGGTATAATCTCTGAACACACTTTACAGTTTACTAGCATACGGTCAATGGCATGATCCGGGTTTTAGGGTTACGTTAGCGCCGGTTTGAAAAGTTTTTGTTCCACGTTTGGCCTTGGATTGACGGCCGGGGCGCTGGCGTAGCCTTACATGGTATCAGAGCCAAACGATTAACTACACACTAGTTGGTTTAGATAGTGGTAAATTATCGAAACCGAAACAAATCCGAAACATCACTCACTGCATTCCAGTTTCTGTCGATTTATAAAGTGACTTCAAAAATTATTTTAACAACTGCAGAAGACTACTGACCTCACCACTACACTACACACCAAACACGAGCCCTTAACTCTTCAATTGGACCGGCTACATAGGGTTAAAATCTGGCCAGGCCGGTTTGTTTGGGGAATCGGGATGTTAGTTCAGTGATGTTGTTTGTTTAGCCCATTTTGGATATAGTTATATCTACTTGTTTGAGGCTATTCGAGGTTATTTCGAAGTCGATATTTTATAACATTGTTTAAAGTTTAAAGTACTTACATTACTATTGCGACCGTGAATGCCATTCGAGCGGTACAACTTGTCTAATTGCTATAGTCCTTTTAGACGGGTTTGTGAACGTGACATTCACGTTGATGTTCTGTGTTGTGTTGTTGCGGATTCGTTATGGTGGATAGCCTGTGAAAGGTTCCTAGGCACCCTAGTGGGTTCTCACAAGGCATCGTGCATGCCAAATTAAAATTTTTAGTGCCAAGAAACCCTAGACAACGGATCTTTAACTAGATGTTTAGGCGAATTAGAAAGCTAGTTAACTGTTAACTACTAGGATACGGATATACAACCTTTGTAGATCCGGATTTCCGCCTCCTAAGCTCCACGTGGTCATGTCCTCGCTGTCCATCATGAATCCTTGACTCGATCATCGGCTTCATCGGGAAAGCGAGCGGAATAAGTCGTCGGCTTTGTGTCAAAGACGATCTACGTCGAGGTTGCACAAACTCAAGCTCCGACTTCACAAACTTGTGAAACTTGTGAAGTAAACACCCAAAACAACTTGGCAAGAGGTAGAGGGTGAAGAAATAGGAGGTGGGTTCACTTTAGATTTGGATTTAACTCACTAGATCTCAACTTGCCATTGGAGTAGCAAGCTTGAAGAAGAAGATGAAGATGAGCTCTAGAAAAATTATGATAAGTGTTATATTAAAAATAAATATAAAACAAATACTTATCATAATTTGAACTAGGGTTAAGTGTAGAGAATTAACCATGGTCACTTTGATGGGTTAGGGTTAAGCATGAAGATAAGGATGGTTAGCAAAGTCAAAGCTTCATGAAGCTTCAACAAAATGACAAAGAAAGCCACCATACGCATCTTATTCTTTTCCAAATAAATAAATAAACAAATAAATAAATAAATGAAAATGCAAAACCCTAATTATCATATTAACCATGGATTAATTTTATACACTTAACTAAATGATCAAGTATCATCAAACATGATACATAAAAGTGCACGAAAGTATATCACATATACAATGTGCATTCCAAGTGAGAAAAATCCGTTTAAAGTGAACCAATACTAGTTAATGCAAAGTAATATATCAAATATATAATTATACATTAAATCATTAAATCAACACTTGATTCAATGATCCGGTTATATCGCATACAACCGACTAGTATATAATGTATCGATTTATCGAATCAATGATTCGATAACTAGGTCATATCGAATATAACCAATCGAAACATATATCGCGAGAATGAAATGCGGTATCACATACACGCATTATTCTCGGTCCTGCACATATCTCATATGCGCTCCTATTTCGTTTCGCTTGAACCAGGAAACCTCTGTGTAGGACTCTAAAGACTCGTCAATACGCCGGTAGCAGATGATGATCATATCAAGCACCCACAAGCCGCAAGCGGTCTGCTAAACGTAACGGCCATCCGGGTATTGAGCGATCAGAAGATCGACGAGCTAGCCCGCTCACACTCCTGCGAATCCGACCAGTAACACTTACCATACAGTCAAGTCTCTTCGTCTGATACGTCGCATATCAAGTCTAGGGGTGGTATACGTCAGACCCCAATAACCCGATAAGTCGTGCCGATGTGAGGCTCGTAACGGGTCGAGAAACTACTGGTAACACTTACCAGTAAATCTCTGATCAGCCCTGGCCAGGGACTTCCCTGCTACGGCCAATCGAGCACAGCACAACATCAACTCCCAATACCGGGAGAGACGAAACCCCTCCTATCGCTCATTGCCTCCATGTGACTCGGGACTGTACCCAAAGACCACCGTTTTGCACGCCCTCATGGACGTGGTAAGGTGGAGATCAAAGCACAGTGGGAATCACACAAGACTCTATGACGATCTCGGGTCTACAGACTAACCTGTACAAGTGTCACCTGAGAACTGCCATCTGACGTGAGGTATAATACCATCTGGGAGTTCTCGGCGAGTCCGTCCAGTGTACCCAGTCTCCACTGAGCACCCGTATACCATCTCTGATGTCAAACATCAATGGATATGGGATCATCCATCGCCCATCACATGGGTCGAGAAGCGTATACGCTAGTCTACTCTGGTATATCGATGCCCCGTCTCGATACACCCACGACTAGGGACCTTGAAGGATGTACTTATGGACTACCATGTCCCCACTAGTATGATCTGCATCATAGTCCAGGTAGTCAAGTACAAATCCTAAGGGCTTTACCAACATGTAACTATAAGACAGTATAAAGAGACTAGTGTACATGTTAAGATAAATGGCAACCAGATAGCATACTATCATGTCGAGCAAGAAAGTCATCTCTATATATGTCCAAGCATCCAATATAATATACATAATCTGTACAATACTGGCCTCTAGGGCATACATACAACTAACAATCTCCCACTTGCACTAGGGCCAGCTGCTGTAGTATCTCATACCGAGCATCCCGAAGAGTCTCTCAAACTGTATCTGGGGAATGGCCTTCGTGAGTGGATCCGCCGTGTTGTTCTTCGTGTCAACTCTCCTGACCTCGATCTCCCGGCGATCAACTATCTCCCGGATCAGGTGATACCGCCTCAGAATATGCCTGGATCGCTGATGGGACCTGGGTTCCTTGGCCAAAGCCACCGCTCCATTGTTATCGCAATACAAAGGTATTGGATGCTCAATGGATGGAACCACTCCAAGTTCAGTAATGAACTTCTTGATCCAGACAGCCTCTTTGGCAGCATCGTTGGCAGCGATGTATTCAGCCTCCATCGTCGAGTCTGCCACGGTTTCCTGCTTGGAACTCTTCCAGCTAACCGCCCCTCCGTAAAGGGTAAAGACAAAGCCCGACTGCGACTTAGAGTCGTCCTTATCACTCTGGAAGCTGGAATCGGTAAAGGACTCCACTTGGAGTTCTCCGTTACCATACACCAAGAACATATCTCTAGTCCTTCGCAAGTACTTGAGAATGCTCTTCACAGCTGTCCAGTGACTCTCTCCAGGATCAGCTTGATACCTGCTCACTACACTTAGTGAGTATGCTACATCGGGTCTGGTACATAGCATTGCATACATGATAGAGCCTACTGCCGAAGCATAGGGTATCCCTTGCATGCGAGCTCTCTCCAAATCAGTCTTGGGAGACATCTCTTTGGAGAGAGTGACTCCAGAGATCGTGGGTAAGTTCCCACGCTTGGACTCTTCCATACTAAACCTCTTTAGTACGGTGTCAATGTACCTGGATTGGGACAATCCCAAAATCCGTTTGGATCTATCTCTATAGATCCTTATTCCCAATATGCAGGAGGCATCACCAAGATCTTTCATTGAGAATCTTTGTGATAAGAAGAGCTTGACCGATTGCAGCATAGGAATATCATTTCCTATCAAGAGTATGTCGTCAACGTACAATACGAGGAAGACAACCTTACTCTCTGCCACCTTCTTGTAAATACAAGGTTCATCTGGATTTTTGACGAAATCAAACTCTTTGATAACGACGTCAAAGCAGATGTTCCAACTCCGCGATGCTTGCTTTAATCCATAAATGGATTTAAGCAGCTTGCACACCTTCCCGCTGCTCCCACTGTCTACGAAGCCCTCTGGCTGAGTCATGTATACGCACTCTTCTAAATCACCATTTAGAAAGGCGGTCTTAACATCCATTTGCCAGATTTCGTAGTCATGAAAGGCAGCAATGGCAAGCATGATTCGGATGGATTTAAGCATAGCCACTGGAGAAAAGGTTTCGTCATAGTCCACACCTGGTCTTTGACGAAAACCCTTTGCTACAAGTCTAGCTTTGAAAGTCTCCACTTTCCCATCTACACCAAGTTTCTTCTTAAAGATCCACTTGCTCCCAATGGGTTTTACCCCTTCAGGAGCAACTTCCAAAGTCCATACTTTGTTGGTGTACATGGAATCCATCTCGGACCGCATAGCATCCAGCCATTTCACTGAGTCCCCACTAGTGATGGCCTGCTCGAAGCTAGTTGGGTCATCATCCTCCATGATGCAATCCTCGCTTCCACCATCAATGAGAAAACCATAGTATCTCTCCGGTGGACGAGAAACCCTACTAGATCGGCGGAGAGGCTGGGGTTGGTCGGGTACTACCGAATCTTCTGGTTCCACTAAATCTTCAGTTATAGTTTGTGTTTCTGGAACTTCTTCCAGTTCTACCTCAGAGCCACTAATCTCTTTTGCAAGAAATTCCTTTTCTAAAAAGGTGGCATGTTGAGCAACAAACACCTTTTGTTGTTCACTGTGGTAGAATAGATATCCATACGAATTGCTTGGATATCCTACAAACTTACATAAAACTGATCGTGCCTCGAGTTTGTCCGGGTTTTGCTTTTTAACATAAGCCGGACAACCCCATATCTTAACTCTTTTAAGAGATGGTCTCTTTCCATTCCATATCTCATATGGAGTGGTAGGCACAGATTTAGTTGGAACTCGATTCAATAGGTATGTTGCTGTTTCCAGCGCATATCCCCAGAAGGAAATAGGTAACTCAGCTGTGCTCATCATAGAGCGCACCATATCTAATAGGGTGCGGTTTCTCCGTTCAGATACACCGTTGTGCTGTGGTGTATAAGGAGGAGTCAGCTGAGAGAGAATCCCATTCTCTTTTAGGAAGTCCAGGAATTCATTGCTTAAGTATTCCCCTCCTCGATCAGATCGTAGGATTTTAATACTTTTTCCGGTTTGGTTCTCAACTTCTTGTTTATATTCTCTAAATTTCTCAAAAGCTTCTGATTTGTGTTTCATCAGGAACACATATCCGAATCTTGAGAGATCGTCAGTGAATGTAATGAAGTACGAAGAACCATCCCTGGCATGTGTAGACATGGGACCGCATACATCACTATGTATCAGTCCTAAGAGTTCGGTAACTCTTTCTCCGTGTCCCGTAAACGGAGTCTTGGTCATCTTGCCTTTGAGACATGACTGGCAAGTGTCATAGGATGAAAATTCAAACGGATTTAAATATCAATCCTTATGCAACTTAGCTAGTCGTGTCGCATTGATGTGACCCAGTCTACAATGCCACAAGAAGGATTCATTGAGTTCAGAACTCTTCCTCTTGTGTGTGTTTGTTATGCTCAGGACTGTTGATTGGTTTAGAACATAAATGCCATTGCACAACGTGCCTGATCCAACCAACTTTTGGTTATGGAAAATGTTCATAACATTGTCCTGTAATACAAAATTATATCCTTCTTTACTTAGCAAAGAAACCGATATAATGTTGCATATCAGGTTCGGCATGTAATAGCATTCGTTCAGAACCAATGTATTACCAGTTGGTAATACAAGGTGATATTCCCCGACAGTCTTAGCTGCAACAATTGCACCATTTCCAACTCTAATGTCTTTATCACCTTCTCCAAGTTCTCTACCTTTCCTAAGCCCATGTAACTGATTACATATATGGGATCCTGACCCGGTATCCAATACCCAGGACGTAGAGCAAATGGAGAAACAGTTCTCAGTAACGAACACACCTGAAGAAAATGCATCAACATGTACTTTCTTCATTCGGGTGGCATGGGAATCCTGGTATTCCCCTATATCCTGTTCATTCCTATAACTCTTACAGGAAAGAACGGAACCAACGTTCCCCAGCTTAGTACAACATGCGGGTTCGGTCAATACATCCATTTTATTATCTTTATTAAGGCATGAAATGGTCGCTACCTGGAGAGAGAGAGAAGAAAACACTTTAGCGTATGCTCGTGCAAGATCAGATTGGTTATTATCTTATCTAATCAGGATGGCTCCCACTGCTTTTTATCAAATCTTCCTCCAAACCCTAAAAGGAAAGACTAGCCGGGATTAATTACACACTACAAGTTCGCCAATCTTTCAGCCAGGCCAGTGTCGGTACTTTGAGGGAGGTCCCCCGTGCTTTCGCATGAACCTAATTACTGTAAACCTCGTTTTCCCAGAGGCGTAACCTCGTTAACACCTTTCTAGTCACCTAATTGATCGGCTAATTGTAATGTGTAAAACTCTCCCAGGAGTAACTCTTACTCGCAGCGGGTATCGGGATCCAACTATCTCATAGAAGGTATGCAATCTCATTGCAAATTTCAACACTTGAAATTCCCGATAATATTTTGCCCCTAGCAACTTATGACCTTGGCTAAGGTCAACAAATCATAAGCGCTAGTCAAGTTCAACCCGTCATTTCCTGATTGAATTAAACCCACCCGTACGACCCTTGGCTAAGGTCAACAAAGTCGCACGACTACCCTAACTCAATCACATCTCATGTTTTAGCAGATAAATACTAATTAGCTACCGTACACCACGCCTTGGCTAAGGTCAACAAACGCAGCACGAATACTAACTAGTCTTTATCTGAAATGACGGAGGGCTACGCAGGTTTTTCATAAAAACCATGAGCGTAATGAACTTGATATCGTTGTAGAATCAAATGAAGTTTTGAAATGGAGTGATTTTGAGGCTTTTCTGGTTTTGCTAAAGGAGTCACTCCCGGTGAAGGGATCTCGGTCCTTTCCTCGTCGAATGAGGTGCGGGATATATCATATATATCACTGTGCAAAGCAAAAACTCTTAAAAGTAATCAAAACCAAACCGAGTGTGTAGCATCTGCCAGTTATTGCTAAAGGAGTCACTCCCGGTGAAGGGATCTCGGTCCTTTCCTCGTCGAATGAGGTGCGGGGTATATCATATATACCGCTGTGCAAGGCAAGAACTGTAGCTACCTGTTTTATTTTATAATTCGATTCTACAACATCTTAGGTTTCTTATCTTTCATTAATCACATTAATGAAGTCCCATCAATTAATACCTAAACATCACAGATAGATATGACGTACACTTATGCCATCCGCATTCGCCTCGATGTCCCCTCGTGCACCGTTAGGTTAGGTAACTAACGACAGAGCAGGGCAGGGCTAGCGCGGGTGTAAAACATAAGTAACGTCTATATAATATATCATATATACTATATACAATATCCATCACAGAATCACATCACAGATATCGCAGCAGAATAAACATATGAAATATTGGATATACTAGGACGTCCGTGCTTTCAATACGAGCCAGTATAAAACACGGATTCCACGGTCGTGATGAATAGCCAATCCCACACCCCTAGACCCCTACGAGAGCGGCAAGCAACCCTGCCAATTCTAGGGTTAGGAGACCCGGACTCGACACCTCGAGTTGGTCTCCCACTGGACCCCAGAACCCGGTTACTTGTGCTCCCCTCCTTGGGTCTATCCTAGTGCAGAAAAGTAAATAATATACAAAGGGTGACAACTCCCGCATCCTGGAAGTGCCCCGAATAAAAGAATATTACATACAAGTTTTTACATGAATGAAAATGAAAAACACTCATCTCACATAAAAACCCCCGGCTATTCGAACACGACGATCCAATATAACATATCCAGCAACACATAACATCACATGTCATCAACGTAAGTAAGTATGCATACCCCAATTGTCGTTGACGTATAGCAACGAAACCGGCGATATGAACATACTACACTTACGGTCACAGAAAAGAAAGTGTAAAACTACAACAATTGGAATCCGCAATCTCTTTAGACATCACATGCCTAACGGTTATAAACCCCGCATTTTAGTTCCATTATCGAAAACTCTTTTCAATATCCAATGAAACTAAACCGCTAGATTTATAACATCCATCCAGTTATCTCATAACCTTTTGTGAATTCCAATTATTGTATCCAATTCCGGATAAATAGAATATATCAAACTTTCCGATCGAACATTCGAACACCCAAGTTTTCCCCGACACCGATCAACACATGAAATAGGCTCAAAGACATTCACTTCATACCTCAGTACCGACGGTCCAGCCGTAGAAGGGTCAAGCCAACGCCTCACATGTGGCACGCCGTACTGCCCCAAACCCGAAGGTTCAAAGGGCAGTTCAAGACGGTCACATAATCGAGTTAAGGTTTGTGTCTTCTAGAGGGACCATCGCGTTACTTGCACTACTCAGAACGTCTTTTAACCACACAATAATCCAACACTTGGATATTCCGGCAGGGGAAAACCTGGGTATTTATATCCGGTCGAACTCTTTAACATATTCTACAATTATCTGGAAAAACACTTAGACAAAGTTTGATTTTCCGATCGAATTCATCGATTCCCAATATAACTCCAGAGCACTCAACACTTAAATAAATTTAAAAATATCCAGAAAACTCACCAGAATTTATCAGGTATTACTGTACAAAAATAATTGGATGACGTCACTATTTGACCGCGGAAGAGCGGCAGAATGCATGCTTCTGCCGCGCTTCCGCGGCTGAATGAACAGTATAGGGGATCGTTTTGCACAGTAATACATATAATTCTATGCTGAATTTTTTAGACATTTTAAATATTGAAAAATCCCAGATTTATGAAAATGTCCAGAGAGCTCTAAAATTCTAGGGTTTCGGATTCGTTCGGACTTCAAACGTCGTCGGGACTTCGCCTAAGGCTCTAGCTAGGCTCTGATACCAGTGAAAGGTTCCTAGGCACCCTAGTGGGTTCTCACAAGGCATCGTGCATGCCAAATTAAAATTTTTAGTGCCAAGAAACCCTAGACAACGGATCTTTAACTAGATGTTTAGGCGAATTAGAAAGCTAGTTAACTGTTAACTACTAGGATACGGATATACAACCTTTGTAGATCCGGATTTCCGCCTCCTAAGCTCCACGTGGTCATGTCCTCGCTGTCCATCATGAATCCTTGACTCGATCATCGGCTTCATCGGGAAAGCGAGCGGAATAAGTCGTCGGCTTTGTGTCAAAGACGATCTACGTCGAGGTTGCACAAACTCAAGCTCCGACTTCACAAACTTGTGAAACTTGTGAAGTAAACACCCAAAACAACTTGGCAAGAGGTAGAGGGTGAAGAAATAGGAGGTGGGTTCACTTTAGATTTGGATTTAACTCACTAGATCTCAACTTGCCATTGGAGTAGCAAGCTTGAAGAAGAAGATGAAGATGAGCTCTAGAAAAATTATGATAAGTGTTATATTAAAAATAAATATAAAACAAATACTTATCATAATTTGAACTAGGGTTAAGTGTAGAGAATTAACCATGGTCACTTTGATGGGTTAGGGTTAAGCATGAAGATAAGGATGGTTAGCAAAGTCAAAGCTTCATGAAGCTTCAACAAAATGACAAAGAAAGCCACCATACTCATCTTATTCTTTTCCAAATAAATAAATAAACAAATAAATAAATAAATGAAAATGCAAAACCCTAATTATCATATTAACCATGGATTAATTTTATACACTTAACTAAATGATCAAGTATCATCAAACATGATACATAAAAGTGCACGAAAGTATATCACATATACAATGTGCATTCCAAGTGAGAAAAATCCGTTTAAAGTGAACCAATACTAGTTAATGCAAAGTAATATATCAAATATATAATTATACATTAAATCATTAAATCAACACTTGATTCAATGATCCGGTTATATCGCATACAACCGACTAGTATATAATGTATCGATTTATCGAATCAATGATTCGATAACTAGGTCATATCGAATATAACCAATCGAAACATATATCGCGAGAATGAAATGCGGTATCACATACACGCATTATTCTCGGTCCTGCACATATCTCATATGCGCTCCTATTTCGTTTCGCTTGAACCAGGAAACCTCTGTGTAGGACTCTAAAGACTCGTCAATACGCCGGTAGCAGATGATGATCATATCAAGCACCCACAAGCCGCAAGCGGTCTGCTAAACGTAACGGCCATCCGGGTATTGAGCGATCAGAAGATCGACGAGCTAGCCCGCTCACACTCCTGCGAATCCGACCAGTAACACTTACCATACAGTCAAGTCTCTTCGTCTGATACGTCGCATATCAAGTCTAGGGGTGGTATACGTCAGACCCCAATAACCCGATAAGTCGTGCCGATGTGAGGCTCGTAACGGGTCGAGAAACTACTGGTAACACTTACCAGTAAATCTCTGATCAGCCCTGGCCAGGGACTTCCCTGCTACGGCCAATCGAGCACAGCACAACATCAACTCCCAATACCGGGAGAGACGAAACCCCTCCTATCGCTCATTGCCTCCATGTGACTCGGGACTGTACCCAAAGACCACCGTTTTGCACGCCCTCATGGACGTGGTAAGGTGGAGATCAAAGCACAGTGGGAATCACACAAGACTCTATGACGATCTCGGGTCTACAGACTAACCTGTACAAGTGTCACCTGAGAACTGCCATCTGACGTGAGGTATAATACCATCTGGGAGTTCTCGGCGAGTCCGTCCAGTGTACCCAGTCTCCACTGAGCACCCGTATACCATCTCTGATGTCAAACATCAATGGATATGGGATCATCCATCGCCCATCACATGGGTCGAGAAGCGTATACGCTAGTCTACTCTGGTATATCGATGCCCCGTCTCGATACACCCACGACTAGGGACCTTGAAGGATGTACTTATGGACTACCATGTCCCCACTAGTATGATCTGCATCATAGTCCAGGTAGTCAAGTACAAATCCTAAGGGCTTTACCAACATGTAACTATAAGACAGTATAAAGAGACTAGTGTACATGTTAAGATAAATGGCAACCAGATAGCATACTATCATGTCGAGCAAGAAAGTCATCTCTATATATGTCCAAGCATCCAATATAATATACATAATCTGTACAATACTGGCCTCTAGGGCATACATACAACTAACAGCCTGCGTGCAATGTTAGTACAGTTTGTATTTATTTATACATTTGATATCGCGGGGCGAGCGTCCGACGTATGGACTGCCGTCACTACCTGTTTGTATATTATTCTTTTGGGGTACGACCGGGTTGAGGTTGATGTAACCATTGTACATATTTTCTTTTCTGTACTAGGATTACCCCGCGATGGAGTGCACGGATAGCCGGGTTCTGGAGGGCAATGGGTCCGCATCTCATGGCGTTGAGAAGGAAGGGGCCTCACTCCAGAATTGGCGGGCTATTCGCCGCCCTCGTAGGGGGTACATGTTGACCCAAGTTGGGGTGCCCAAGTTACCTGATTCCGTGAAGTGCCGGGCGGCCCATTCACTTTGTTGAAGGGGCTGCCTCGCTTCTAACTTGCCACACTCGTAGGTGTCTAGGTTTTCAATGCACAAGCTATCCATATGACTAGGGGAACGTCGGGTTTCAGTTGCGGCTCAAAGGAAACCCTAGGCTCCCAGATTATCTGTATTATTCTGTGATGCTTATTGCTTTTCTGTGATGTTGCATCTATCACTCCTGGAGCGATTATTATATATTGATATATATAGTAGTAGATGTTGTATATGTTTTACACCCGTGCTAGTCCAGTCCCCGCTCTGTCGTTAGTTAAGTAAACTAACGGGTGATGACGGGACCCAGTGGCGAATGTGGATGGCATATACGTACATCATATTTTTGTTCTTTTCTGGTGTAATTAATTGATGGGACTACATTGATTCTGATCAATGCAAGGAAAACAGACATATTCGTCGTTGTTGGAACAATTTTCAAAAATCTGTTATTGCAAGGACGTTTTCTTTTGTTCTGCACAGTGGTATTCGGTTATGAATATTCTGCACCTCATTCGACGAGGCAAGGGCCGAGATTCCTTCATCGGGAGTGACCCCTTGGGATGAAGTTTGTGTCAGGGTAATAACTTCGCTATAGTCGATTACTTTTTGCTTTGCATCGCGGTATTCAGATGGAATATCCTGCACCTCATTCGACGGGGAAAGAGCCGAGATCCCTTCACCGGGAGTGACCTCTTTAGCAATGGTTTTCGTCACTATATATTTGTAAAAAGCTATCCGGTTCCTTCAATGATATCAAGTATATTACGTTAAAGGTTTTTCACCAAAAACCATCTGTAGCCTTTCGTCATTTCAGACGGGTAACACTTAGTATTCATGCTATGTTTGTTGGCCTTCGTTAAGGCATAGTGTATGGTAGCTGCTTGTTACCTTTCTGTTGCATAAATAATGTAACACTTTGAAATTTCGTTAGAATGTTTTTCGTGTTAATTAGCAATTGTGCGTGTTATTTTATATGTGTACATAGGATTATTAGCTATTTTAGCCGGGTTACCCTAATTGGAAAATTTTCCTTTGTAGTGTTGCACACTTAGCCAATTTTGTGACTTGGGTCTTTTAGTGTAACATGTTAACCATTTCTTTTGTTGCATGGTTGATAATTTATCCCCACCATTTTAATCAAGTCAATACCTTTTTTGAATATCAAAATTCAAATAGAAAATGAGGTATGGAGGTTAGGTAAGAATTTGACTTTTGCTGACCATTCCTTCTCCCTTCTCTCTCTCTTCTCCTCATTTCTGAATCCAGCAGAATTCCAGCAGAAAAACCCTACCGTTTTCTTCATCTCCTCTTCTTCTTTTCATTTCCCTTTGATCCCTACACAAAACCCTACACAAATCAACACATTTTCATCACAAAACCATGGAAAAATGAGCTTTTTGAGGTGTTTGGAGGCAAATCTGCACACTTGAGGCTAGGGATGAGATTTTTGGTGTTTCATAAGGTCTTTTGAAGGTATTAACTCATGTTAGCACTTCTTTTCCATAAACATGTAGTATTCTTTAGCAAAAATCATGTTTTGATGTGCTTTTTAGTGATATTGAAGGGATTTTGTGGTGATATGTTAAAATTAGCATTTTTATGGCTCAATTAGCTTATTAATGGGTTATTAGTGTGATTTTAGACTAGGGTTTGCTTCAGATTTCAGAAAAATACCCTAAAGTTTCATTTTAGTGCAAAAGTGTGGTTTTTAACTAGAAATAGGGCTCTGTAGGATCTGCTGCTACCCTAGTTATTTCAGAATGAAATTGTATTTACTGTAGCACATATAGGGGGTATAGAGTGCACACACAAAACCTGGGAGCCCAATTCCCCAGACCGGCCGTCGAAAAATGCATTCTGGCCGCAATTTGCGGCCGAATGAGTGAGTTGGGGGTTGGGGGTTGGGGCACAGGAGTCTGCTGCTATGTGTAGTATTGTGGTATATATAGTTTTGTAATATCTTTCCTGTATAAAAATCTGGGATCTAATACCCTATTTTTCGTATTTTAAACTTTCGCGACACGCGTGATACGTGTGTGTGGGTTTGGGGTTTCTGTGTATCGCGACGCGTCGGAGTGGCTTCAGGCGCGTAATCACACGTTTTAGCGTATCGCGCACACGCGCGCTTGGTTCACGACGCGAGTTACTAGTTTAACTTTAAATGTCATGTCTGTATGGTTTTGAGCTTATGTGTGATATAATGTGAAATTCTAGGTTCGCAGGCGAGTGCGACGGACGCCGCGAAGAAGGGGAAACAAGTCGTCGGCTATACCTAGCAAGAGACTACGGTGAGTATATTTAACATCTACCGGTATATCGCCCGCATGGCGTTATGCGTCAGGGCTGATAGGACCTTATTGCGATATATTTTGCATTCACCTACATGACTACTATTTATTGCATACCGCATTCCCTGCTATGCGTATATAAACTAGAATTGATAGAACACCGCACTATTACTAACGGTTCAAGTTGCACGAGCACGATTTATATGCTACACTCACACCGTTAGTGATTGCCATGACACTCACATTATAGGATTGCTATAAATCATATGTCAGATTGTGCCACATTATTGATGTTCGCCATGATTTGCCGCATATCAGCAGATGTTATATTCATTCTTGGACACATCTACATCACATATTCATACATGTGCCATGTATATATTGATATCCTCATACCTGCATAGATTTACGTATTGAGATATGTTGTTTCCATGTTGTTTCTGGATTTGGGAACCGTGGATATTTCAAAAGAGAATAGCTAATTATTTAAAAACCTGGTTTCCCTTGATATAATATTTCAGTGCGTCCACCATGTGTTTTCTCGGTGCTAGAGCGCGATTTATGAGAGAGAGGGCTGACCCGGACTGACGGATGCCCGATATATGAGAGAGGGGGCTGACCCGGACTGACGGATGCCCGATATATGAGAGAGAGAGGGCTGACCCGGACTGACGGATGCCCGATATATGAGAGAGGGGGGGCTGACCCGGACTAACGGACGCCCGATATAGGAAGATTTGCGTGTCGATGCTAGACACGAGTATTTATGATATTTGGGCGCCGATGTTGGGCACTCGTGATTCTCAGTGATATACAGGATTTGAGGGCCGAAGGGAGTGCCGGCGTCTAGGTTGTTGGGATTTGGGGTGCATTGGTGGGTACCGATTATCTTTCCACGTTGACATTCCGTATAGATGTTATTTCATCCCATGCCCCGCAATTATTATTTTGCATCTCATCCTGTAGTTGCTTTACTTTACAGAGCACTTGCATGATTATGCACACACTGCTTCTTGCATACAGACTTATCTGCTGGCATTTGATAGAGTAGCGCAGTACGTGCATGCTCGCGATTACCTTTATATGTTATCTCTATTCACGAGTTGGCAACTCACCCCCGTTGTGCCACAGTATTTGCATGTAGCCCCTCGGAGTAGTCGCGGCAGGCTGCTTTCTTACATCTTTTGGCTACAGATACCACTACAGTTGGTGCGTAAGCTGTTTTGCTGTTAGGTGGGTTGTGGTATCTGGTTACTTTTATTGTACACACTTTTGTATCTAGTATTCTCCATCTACCTTATATGTACTTGACTTAGAGACAGTGTGAGGACGATGATGTATATTATTTGTATTCTGGTGTCGAGCTCGTTGTGAGACGACTTTACTTATGCAGTTATTTATATCTGTGATGTTCCCACTTGTTGCTCTTGATCTTCGCTACGGTGTCGTATATCGCTATCTTGGTGATTGTTTACTTACGATTTCTTATCACTTTTTAAATGCTTCCATTTAAAACATTAAACACTCTATACTTTTACTGGTTTGATTTCTGGGTTTTCGGTTCACTTAGTCGCGTTACGCCTGTAGACGTTACGTGGTTAAGTGCCGGTCATGGGCCAAACTTTGGGTCGTGACAAAGTTGGTATCAGAGCGTAGGTTTTACCTTCGGAGTGTAGGATGAACCTGGTATGATGGAGTAGGTAGCTGCAGCAGAGTGGCGCAGCGTGCGTATGTTCCACGGCATACTCACGACACGGTACTCCGCCTAAGCGACCTTAGGACTTATTGATTGAAATTCCCTCATAATTGTATACATCCTTGTGATTCGATTTCCGTATCCTCATCGAATCCTATTGTTCCTTTCAGCCATTATGCCGCCAAAGACTACGAGGGCGCAGAGAGCGGCCGCGAGGGCCTAGATTCGAGTTGACTTGTCCAAGACGAGGACTGATCCGGGTAGTACACCGGTTGTGCCCGAGCAGGCTGTTCCTTCCGTGATAGATCAGATTTCTATGTTAGGGGCTGGTGTGCTGGAGATGCGCCAGACGGTGGGATCAGTATGCAAGAGATGCGCCAGATGATGGGATCTTTAGTTGAGACACTTCGAGCGCAGCGACCAGAGGTAGTTCCACCCGTTGCAGAGATCGTGGTGATACCCACAGCACAGGCAGTTGTCCCTACCGCTACAGAGGTCATCTCAGTATCGCTGTCAGAGTTTATGAGGCTGAAGCCTTCGGTCTTCACAGGCACCGATGCGGCCGAGGACCCACGGTCTTTCATTGATAGGATGGCGCGGATATGTCGTTCACTATGATGCGCAGATGCGAGATGGGTTGAGTTCGCGAGCTTTCGCCTGGAAGGTCTCGCGCAGAAATTGTTAGTTATATGTATGCCCTAGAGGCCATTACTATACATAGGATGTATATTGTAGTGGATGCTTGGACATATATAGGGATGACTTTCTTGCTCGACATGATAGTATGCTATCTGGTTGAACTTTACCTTAATGTGTACACTGATTGTCTCTCTGTTACATGTTGGTAAAGCCCTTAAGATGTGTACTTGACTACCTGGACTATGATGCAGATCATACTAGTTGGGACATGGTAGTCCATAAGTACATCCTTCAAAGTCCCTAGTCGTGGGTGTATCGAGACGGGTCATCGATATACCAGAGTAGACTAGCGTGTACCTTCTCGACCCATACAGATGGGCGATGGATGATCCCATATCCATTGGTGTTTGACATCACAGATGATATACGGGTGCTCAGTGGAGACTGGGTACACTGGACGGACTCGCCGAGAACTCCCAGATGGTAATATACCTTACGTCAGATGGCAGTTCTCTGGTGACACTGGTACAGAGTAGTCTGTTGACCCGAGATCGTCATAGAGTCTTGTGTGGTTCCCACTGTGCTTTGATTTCCATCTTACCACGTCCAAGAGGGCGTGCAAAACGGTGGTTTTTGGGTACAGTCCCGAGTCACATGGAGGCAATGAGCGATAGGAGGGGATTCGTCTCTCCCGGTATAGGGGGTTGATGTTGCGCTGTGTTCGATTGGCTATAACAGGAAATCCCTGGCCAGGGTTGCTGAGATTTACTGGTAAGTGTTACCAGTAGTTTCTCGAATTGTTATAGACCTCATATCGACACGACTTATCGAGCTATTGGGGTCTGACGTTTACCACCCCTAGGCGAGATATGCGACATATCAGACGAACAGACCGGAATGTACGGTAGTGTTACTGGTTGGATTCACTGGAGTGTGAGCGGGCTTGCTCGTCGATCTTCTGATCGCTCAATACCCGGGTGGCCGTTACGTTTAGCAGACCGCTGGCGGCTTGTGGGTGTTTGATATGATCATCACCTACTGCCGGCGTATTGACGAGTCTTTAGAGTCCTACACAGAGGTTTCCTGGCTCAAGCGAAACGAAATAGGAGCGCATATGAGATATGTGCGGGACCGAGAATCATGCGTGTATGTGATACAGTATTTCATTCTCGCGATAAATATATCGATTGGTTATATGCGAAATAATCTAGTTATCGAATCAAGTATTGATTCGATAAGCCGATGCATAGGATACTAGTCGTCTATATGCGATATGACCGGATCGTTAAATCAAGTGTTGATTTAATGATTTAATGCATAATTATATATTTGATATATTACTTTGCATTAACTAGTATCGGTTCACTTTAAATGGATTTTCTCGCTCGGATGTGCACATTGTATATTTGATATAGTTTTGTGCACATGATTGTATCATGTTTGATGATGCATACTTACTTGGTTTGTGTAAAGAATTAAACTATGGTTATTTAAATGGTTAGGGTTTTGGTTTTCCTTATTCATTTATTTATCTTTTCCATTTATTCTTTTTGGAAATAAAATAATTGGCATAAGAGGATAATGGTGGCTTTCTTTGTTTGTTCATGAACTTTCATGAAGCTTTGACTTAGTTAACCATTCTTGTCTCTTGCTTAACCCTAACCATCATAACTTACCATGGTCTATTCTCTACAACTAACTAAGGTTAAGATTATGATAAGTTTCCATTTTTATTATTCTTTTGATAATAACTTATCATAACACTTTTCATCTTCTTCTTCTTCTTCCTCACAAGAAGAAAGCTTTCTTCATCAATGGTGATTGATGGATTTGAGTGAGAAATCCAATTCTAAAGTGAACCCAACTCCTATTTCTTCATCCTCTACCTCTTGCCAAGTAGTATAGGGTGTTTCCTTCACAAGTTTTCAAGGCTTGGTGAAGGTGGAGCTTGATCTAGCGATGCCTCGACGTAGATCATCTTCGGCATGGACATCGACGACCTAGCTCGCCTATTCTCCGATGAAGCCGACGCTAGAGCCCGGGAATTCACTAGGACAGCGAGGGGACTTCGTTGCGGAGCTATGGAGGTGGAGCACCGGATCTACAAAGGTTGTATTTCCGTATTCTTGTAGTTAAGTGTTAACTAGTTTCTTTTCGCCTAGAAATCTAGCCAACGATCCGTTCTAGGGTTTCTCGGCACCGTTTAAATTTGAAATTGGCATGGTTGATGCCTTGTGAGACCTCATTAGGGTGCCTAGGAACCCTACAGAAATGGTATGAATCAGTCGAGAAGGGTAGAGCAGCAGGTCTTCCTC
The DNA here is from genome assembly GCA_030015575.1 of Agapanthus africanus. Lineage (NCBI taxonomy): Eukaryota > Viridiplantae > Streptophyta > Magnoliopsida > Asparagales > Amaryllidaceae > Agapanthus > Agapanthus africanus. The sequence continues at coordinate 266,933,448 of CM057340.1, forward strand.
CTATGAACTGGACAGAGTTCGTGTTAGTTATGTATATGCCCTAGAGGCCATTGTTGTACATATGATGGATGCTTGGATATATACAAAGAGGACTTTCTTGCTCGTCATGATAATATGCTATTTGGTTTCACTTTATCTTAACATGTTGACTTGTATTGGTTTACTGTCTTACTCTCACATGTTCATAAAGCCCTTAGGATCTGTACTCGACTACTGGGACTATGATGAGATCATACTAGTAGGGACATAGTAGTCGATGAGTACATCCTATAACTGTTCCTAGTCGAGGGTATATCGAGACAGGGCATCGATACACCAGAGTAGACTAGCATATACGCATCTTGACCTATATGATGGGCGATGGATGATCCCATATCCATCGGTGTTTGACATCAGAGATGGTGTACGGGTGCTCAATGGAGACTGGGTACACTGGACGGACTCGCCGGGAACTCCCAGATGGTGATATACCACACGTCAGATGGCAGTTCTCCGGTGACACTGGTACAGGGTAGTCTGTAGACCCGAGATCGTCATAGAGTCTTGTGTGATTCCCACTGTGCTTTGATTTCCACCTTACCACGTCCACGAGGGCGTGCAAAACGGTGGCTTTTGGGTACAGTCTCGAATCATATGAAGGCAATGAGCGATAGGAGGGGATTCGTCTATCCCGGTATAGGGAGTTGATGTTGTGCTGTGTTCGATTGGCTGTAACTGGAAATCCCTGGCCAGGGCTGAAATAGAGATATACTGGTAAGTGTTACTAGTAGTTTCTCGACCTGTTATGAGCCTCACATCGACATGACTTATCGGTTACTGGGGTCCGACGTATACCACCCCTAGACTTGATATGCGACAAATCAGACGAACAGACCGGACTGTACGGGAGTGTTACTGATTGGATTCACAGGAGAACGGACTGGCTAGCTTATTGATCTTCTGATCGCTCAATACCTAGGTGGCTGTTTCGTTTAGCTGACCGCTTGTAGCTTGTGGGTGTTTGATATGATCATCACCTGCTACCGGCGTATTGACGATTCTTTAGAGTCCTATACAGAGGTTTCTTGGCTCAGGCAAAACGGAGTAGAGGCACATATGTGATATGTGCAGGACCGAGGATAATGCGATATGAGATACCGTATTATATTCTCGCGATATTTAGATATGAACCGGGTCATCGGATCAAGTGTTGATTCGATGAATCGGTACATGATATATTAGTCGGTTATATTCGATATAGCCGGATCGTCGGATCAAGTGTTGATTCGATGATTTAATGTATAATGATATATATATGATATATTGTATTATATTATCTAATATTGGCTCGCTTTATTATTTTATTTTCTCACCGGATTAATACATTGATATATATGCGATATATGTTAATTGTATTATTTTCTTTTGTTGCAAATATATAATATATATATGATATATATTATTGTGACATTATATGATTTATTATGAAACATGTTTAAGGATGATAAAAAGGGATTAGGGTTTGATTAGGGTTAGCTCCTTCTGGTTCATTCTAGAAGGATTCTCTTTTGTCTTGGTTAAGATATTATGGTTGATACTTATGCTTAACCTAACCAAACCCTAACTCTAGTTTATTCTCTACAAAGGTTAAGCCTCTCATCCTTGACCATGGTTTGATAATCAATCATATATTCTTGACTACTATTCATCACAAAAGGATTATTCTTTTAATTCTTCATCTTCTTCTCTTTTGAGTTTGAGAGAGAGTTCACTTGAGTTTTCTTTTGTGATGAGTTTTTGTGAGAAAATGATATAAAAAGAAAGCATAAATACTACTCCATCATCCTCATCTAATCTAGCCCATTAGATTAGGGTGTTCACCTCATTAGAGTGAGAGAAAGCTTGAGCTATTGCAACTTCGACGTAGATCATCGGTGAAAAGGAATACGACAAGCTATCATGGATCGTTCGAGTCATGGAGCCTCTCTTGAGTCCGGGAGATCATGGATCGCGGCGAAGGGACTTCTACTCGGAGCTTGTGAAGCGAAGGAGCGGACTACAAAGGTTGTAATCCCTCACACTTAGGTTTAAAGATGTTATCTTGCATGATAAACCCTAATAATCTAGCAAAGATCCCGTCTTTGGGTTGTTCGGCACATGTAAAATTTTATTCGGGCATGTTTTGTTAGTGTATATGCCCTAGAGGCCATTACTATATCATACTAGTTTTTATATTACTTAATGGAAGCTTGGGATATTCACCTTGTATAAACAATCTTGCTCAATATAGTAGTATGCTACTTGGTTTGTTTCTACTTCAATGTGTACATGTGTTTATTTTGCGATATCACCTATACGCATTAGTGGAGCCCTTAGGATCTTTGCTTGATTACCAGCGTTGTGATGGCAGTCACACTAGTGGGGGCTGGGTAATCTATAAGCACATCCTTATACAGGTCCCTAGTCGCAGGACTATCGAGACAGGGCATCGATACTCCGGAGTAGACTAGCGTATGCGCTTCTCATCCCAGTGTGGGAGATGGTCTGTCCCACAGCCATCAGTACGTCGTACTGGAGATAGTATACGGGTGCTCGTTGGGTTACGAGTACACTGGACAGGACTCGTCGGGAACTGACAGGTTGGTATTATACCTATCGTCAGTTATCAGTTCCCATGTGACATGAGTACAGCTTAGTCCGCTGACTTGACACTGGCACTTCACCTCGAGTGTGTTCCCACTGTACTTTGACTACTACCCTACCACGGCTCAAAGGAGTCGTGCAAACAGGTGGTAGTTGGGTGCAGTCCCGAAGCACTTGGAGGCAGTGCCGGTTAGACAGGATTCGTCTCTCCCGGTATTGGGGGTTGACATCGCGCTGTGTCTAGGAGAGCCATTACACGAGTAGTCCCTGGCCAGGGCAAGCGAGATATACTGGTAGGCTTCTAGTGTTATCTCAGGGTGTTTTGGGCTTCACTCTGACACGACTTGTACCGCTATTGGGGGACTGACGTTTACCGTCCCCTAGGCCCGACATGCGATGTATCAGACGAACAGACCGGACTGTACGGAGAATGTCACATTCAGACTCAGTAGGAGTTCAGATGGGGTTCACCTCGTCAGCCTTCTTGTCGGCATCTACCTGGGGACCGTTATGCACAGCTAGTGCCGCTTGCGGTCTGTGGTTAAACCCACTGCCAGCGTAGTGTCGAGTCTTTAGAGTCCCACACAGAGGGTATTCGCCTCTGGGCAAAACAGAGTAGAGGTCGCATGGTTTTGCGGCAGGTTTCGTTCTCATCCGCGCACTTGTGCACGTTTGGAGTCCGGACGGATTATACTAGCAGGCTCTGGTTTGAGCCAGATACTGGTATATGTTTTGGGGTTGCTTTTATCTCTCAGTATTCATGTTCCTCGGAACAAGAATGCAGGTGTGTATGCACAGTTGTTTGAGGCGGAAGAAGAGGTTTTTCATTAGGGTTTCGGAACGGGTGCGCATGCACAGTTGACAGTCGTCTTTTTTCCAAACCCTAATGAATTAGTGGATTATCAATTAATAATAGTAATTAAATGAAATTATGTTATGGTTGGTTTTGTTGACTTGTTGACCATGGTTGACTTGTTGACCATGGTTGAATGTTTGACCATCATCATTACTTTGCAAGGATGCTCCTTGATTCTAGCTTACATTTCATTTAATGAAGTATGATAGTGGTCATTCCAAAACAACCATCAACTATTGTCATTTGAATTATTATTATTATTTAGATAATTCTTTTTCTTTTTGATATGGTTGCAAAAGGAAAAAGATAGCTCATTCTATCTTAACCATTCTCTCTCCTCACTTCATCTTCTTCTTCCTCAAGCTCAAGGAGAATCCTTCTCATGTGTTGAGAATCCCTCTCCTTGAAAAGAAAACAACCCCTAGACACTCTCTACTCACTCTAGGATCAAAGGTTTAGCAAGCCGAAGATTCTAGTTCTCTCAAAGTTCGAGAAAGAGCCCGAAGGTTGAACCCTCAGGTGGATCCATCTTTGACGGAAGAAGGCAACGAGGAAAGCACCATCAACCTCTACAAAAGTTTGAAGAAGAAGGAGTTCAAGTTTAGGTATAACCATCTTTCCGAGTAGCTAACTCTCTTTAGCTTGTTTGCTAGCTTTAGTTTAGGAAAAGATCCCGACTTTGTTAGTCCATGTTGCCCCATGCGCTAAAAATTTGATTTTTATACCGTTTCCGCCTCCCCGTAAGAACCGGGGGTCGCAACGTGGACTTACAGTGGTATCAGAGCCTAACTAAACTTAAACTAGCTTGGTAGCGAAGTGTATGGAAGTTCGAAACCGAAAAATCACAAAACCGGAAAATCCAAAACCCTAAGTTTCTGTTGAAATTTTTTGTGCTCTAAAAGTAAAACTTTTTACTCCTAAAATCGGCTCAGGGTTTTGTAAGAACACCCAAGAAAAACGATCCCCTGATTCCTTCAAACCGCCGCGGATCCGCGGCCTCATCTATTCTCTTGGCCGCGGATCCGCCGCCGTTTGGGCTCTTCATGCGATCGTGTTTCGTGCAGTGTTCTTCTGGTAGGGTTTTGGGATTTTTCAAATATGTTATATGTGCCCAGATTTTCCAGAAAAGAAATTTACTATTGGGGTCCTATAAATCCGTCTTTTTTTCGAACTTCGCTACACTTTGGCTATGTTGGTTATATCTGTGATGTTTGCATGTATTGAACGTCGGCTAACCGCTATAAGTCGATTAGTCGGGGTTATACATCTCTGTGATCTGTGTTTGATATTGGAATGTGTATATGAATGTGTTGGACTGTCGCGGGTGAATAGCCGGGGTGGATGTGAGATGAGCTTTTGTTTTTCTTTCATTCATTGTAAATGTAAATTGATGTAATAATATTATTTGTATGGCCGCACAACCGGGTCGGGGTTGTAGCCGTCATTGTATAATTCTTTTTACTGTTTTTGCTCCTAGGATAGACCTATGGAGGGGTGCACAAACTACCGGGTACTTGGCGGGTAGTTTGCCGCACCCGTAGGGGTCTTGGGTGGGGTTTTGGCTATTCACCGCGACCGTGTAATCCGCTTTTCGTTGCAGGCTCGAACGGATTGCGGATTCCTAGTATATCCAATGTATTCATCTGTGATCTGTAATGTCTATCATTGCTTTATATTTAGGCGTTGCTTATGTTTTACAGCCGCGCTAGCCCAGCCCCCGCTCTGTCGTTAGTTAAGTAACCTAACGGGTGATGACGGGACCCCGTGGCGAATGCGAATGGCATAAGCGTACGTCATATTTTGGTTGTTTTCTGCAATGGTAGGATTAAATGATGGGACGCATTAAAAGAACTAATGCAAGAATATCACGCATTAAAAGAACTAATGCAAGATAATAAACCAAGTTAAAGTCGTTGGAACACTTTCGAAAAACCACTCGGTTCTTTTCAAAACTAACTTTTAAATGCGGAGCTTGAGCCACTCCTTCTAAAAGCTATCTCGTTCAATCGATTATATCAAGTTCACTACGTTCACGGTTTTACCAAAACCATTCGTAGCCCTCCGTCGTTTCACATAAATAGTCAATAGTATTCAAGCTATGTATTTTGGCCAAAGTCAAGGCATAGTGATTGGTAGCTATTGGGTATTCATGTGTAGCATAGATAGATGCGTTGATTTGGGACAGTCGTACTGCCATTTTGGCCAAAGTCAAGGGTAGGTGCGGATGGATCCAAATTAACCTGGATAGTGACGGGTAGAACTTGACATGTGACTTATGATATTTTGGCCAAAGTCAAGGTCATAAGAGCATGGGGCAAAAATCCACATCGGGAGTTTCATAAGTACTGAAACTTGCTAGATTTGCATACCATTTGGAGTGTGATGATTCTGGTAGGATTCCTTCAGTTTCGTCACACGATGATATTTGGATCCCGATCCTACTGTGAGTATATGCTACTCCTCGGGAAATTTCTCACTAAACGATCAATGCTATAAACCTAGTAGGTGCCTAGAAAGGTGTTAGCGGGGCTACGCCCCCAGGGAAAAGAGGTTCTTAAATTAAGGAACTTCGCGAAAGCGTTGGAAAACCTCCCTCGAAGTACCGACGCTGGCCTGGCTGAACGGTTAAGCAAGTATTGTGCGGTGGGATTGATCCCGGCTAATTCTTCCTTTATGGTTTGAGGAGGGATTCGAGAGACAGTGGGAGCCATCCTGTTTAGACAAATTAAAAACCATTCTAAACTTGCAAGAGCATCATGCTAAAGTGTTTCTTCTCTCCCCCCTGCAGCGACCAAATCGAAATGACTGGACTTAAGTTACTTCTAGATAAAAACATACTGACAGGGCCAAACTACAAAGATTGGCTCAGGAATGTAAAATTGGCAATCACTTACGACAAGCTGGGGTATCTTCTTACCACCAAAGCTCCCCCCGTCCCAGGTCCCACCTCCAGCGTCGCGGATAAGGAAATCCGTAAGACTTGGGAGATTGATTGCGCGAAGGCCAGGTGCCTCGTGCTTGCCTCTATGGACAACGAACATCAGAGGGGGCATGAGAATATGGACCTCGAGTCTATATTTCTCCATACAAAAGAACTGTATGGAGAGCAGTCTCGTATCGCAAGATACGAAGTGTCGAAGAAGTTATTTTCGACAAAGTTGGCCGTCGGATCATCGGTAGCGGACCACGTGCTTAAGATGATTGGCTACACTGAGGAGCTCGCGGAACTTGGGACCACGTTGGACAGTGAACTCTATACGGATTTAATTCTCCAGTCCCTTCCATCCACTTACACCCAGTTTATACTGAACTTCAACTTACAAGAAAAGGAAGTTGAACTTTCAGAACTCCTCAACATGCTGAGGAGCGCAGAGGGCACCCTACAGAAGGGTAGGGAAACACCCGCTTTATTTGTAGGAGGATCTTCTTCCTCTAGGTCCAAGGCGAAAGCCAAGGGAAAGAGGAAGAAAGCCCCCGCCAAACCAAGAGGCGGTGTTAGTAAAGTGGGTACGAAGGGAAAGGAAAAGGCAACAAAGATTGCGGGGAAGCTTGTTGGAAAGGAAGAATGCTTCTATTATCATAAGAGTGGACACTAGAAGAAAGATTGCAGGGCTTGGAAAGCCAAGACACAGGAACTGAAGCAGGTTGTGGCTTCAGCTTCAGGTGTGTATGTTATTGAAAACTGTCTTTCTATAAACTCTACTTCCTCGGTATTGGATACCGGATCAGGATCTCATATCTGTAATTCTTTGCAGGCGTTGAGAAACCGTAGGATGTTGAAGGCAGGTGACATGACCCTCAGAGTTGCGAACGGAGCTAGCATGGATGCTAAAGCCGTGGGGGACTATCACCTGGGAATGTCAGATGGGCATGTTTTGGTTTTGCGTAATTGCTTTTTTGTACCCAACGCAACTTGTAATATCATTTCTGTATCTTTGGTTTCTAAAGAAGGTTATGAATTTGCGTTTGTAAGTAATGTTGTAAACATTCACCTTAATCAAGTTCTGATTGGGTCAGGTACACTGAGCAATGGTATATACGTATTAAACCAACCACAGATTTTCAATGTCCAGAATACACACAAAAGAAAGTCTCCAGATATCAATCAGACTTTCTTATGGCATTGTAGACTGGGTCACATCAATGAGAGAGGTTGACTAAGTTACATACAGAAGGATATTTGGATCCGTTCGAATATCAATCGTATGCCACTTGTCAATCCTGTCTCAAAGGAAAGATGACAAAGACTCCGTTCACTGGACACGGAGTAAGAGCAAGCGAGCTCTTGGGACTCATACACAGCGACGTGTGCGGTCCAATGTCTACACATGCGCGAAGCGGTTATTCTTACTTCATTACTTTTACGGATGATTTTTCAAGGTACGGTTATGTCTTCTTAATGAAACATAAGTCCGAAGCCTTTGAAAAGTTCCAAGAATATAAGAATGAAGTAGAAAAACAAACCGGCAAAAGTATCAAGATTCTAAGATCGGATCGAGGTGGAGAATACTTAAGTGCCGAGTTCCTGATTATTTAAAAGAGAACGGGATTCTCTCTCAGCTTACTCCTCCATACACTCCGCAACACAACGGTGTATCGGAGAGACGGAACCGAACCCTATTGGATATGGTACGGTCCATGATGAGTAACGCTGAGTTACCGCGATCATTCTGGGGGTATGCGCTAGAATCAGCTGCGTACCTTTTGAACCGAGTTCCTACTAAGACTGTGCCTACTACACCATATGAGATGTGGTGTGGGAAGAGGCCCCATCTCAGCCACATTAAGACTTGGGGAAGTCCAGCTTTTGTTAAAAAGCAGCATGCGGACAAGCTCGAGGCACGCTCAGTACTGTGTAAGTTTGTGGGATATCCAAAGAATTCCAAGGGATATCTCTTCTACTACGAGGAGGAACAAAAAGTTCTTGTTTCTCGTCATGCCCACTTTCTAGAATACCAGTTCTTAGAAAAAGAATTAAGTGGGAGCACAGTAGAACTGGAAGAAATTCCAGAACCACAGACTATTACTGAAAGCTTAGTGGAACCAGAGTGTTCAAATGAACAGGACATTCCTATGCCGCTCCGCAGGAGTAGTAGGCAGTCTCATCCGCCCGAGAGATACTACGGTTTTCTCATAGACGGGGATAGAGAGGATTGCATCATAGATTATGATGAGCCTACTAGCTTCCAACAGGCCGTTCAGAGCGTTGACTCGGTAAAATGGCTGGATGCAATGCGGACCGAAATGGAGTCCATGTACACCAACAAAGTATGGACGTTAGACATTGCTCCAGACGGGGTAAAACCCGTAGGATGCAAGTGGATCTTCAAAAGGAAGATTGGTGTAGATGGACAGGTTGAGACCTATAAAGCTAGACTTGTAGCAAAGGGTTTCCGTCAAAGACCTGGCTTGGACTATGACGAAACCTTTTCTCCAGTGGCTATGCTGAAATCCATTCGGATCCTTCTTGCTATTGCTGCCTTCCACGATTATGAGATTTGGCAGATGGACGTAAAAACCACTTTTCTAAATGGAAATTTAGAGGAGTGTGTCTATATGGATCAGCCAGAGGGTTTCATTCAGAGTTGGAGCAGCGGAAAGGTGTGCAAGTTGCTTAAATCCATCTATGGACTAAAGCAGGCATCCCGGAGTTGGAACATCTGTTTTGATGAGACGGTCAAGGAATTTGGCTTTATCAAAAATCCAGATGAACCATGCATCTATAGTAGATTTGTAGCGAGAACTGTAGTATTCCTCGTTTTATACGTGGATGACATTCTCTTAATAGGAAATGACATTCCTATGCTACAATCTGTCAAGGGGTTCTTGTCACAAAGGTTCTCCATGAAAGACCTGGGTGATGCCTCATACATCCTGGGGATCCGGATCCATCGTGATAGATCCAAGAGGATATTAGGACTTTCACAGTCCAGGTACATCGACACCGTACTGAAAAGATTCAGTATGGAAGATTCCAAGCGCGGTAACCTACCGGCTTGTCACGGGATCACCCTCTCTAAAGAGATGTCTCCCAAGACTGATTTGGAGAGGGATCGCATGTCTATTATACCCTACGCTTCTGCGGTAGGCTCTATAATGTATGCGATGTTGTGTACCAGACCGGATGTAGCTTATGCACTGAGTGTAGTAAGCCGGTATCAGTCAAACCCTGGGGAGAAACACTGGATAGCAGTAAAGAACATTCTCAAGTACCTGAGAAGGACTAAGGAGATGTTCTTGGTGTATGGCGGAAAAGACCTCCAGATCGAGGCCTTTGCTGACTCCAGCTTCCAGAGTGACAAGGATGATTCCAAGTCCATGTCGGGTTTTGTCTTTACCCTCAATGGAGGGGCGGTGTGTTGGAAGAGTTCCAAACAGGAAACCGTTGCAGACTCGACTATGGAAGCGGAATACATCGCTGCATCTGATGTCGCAAAAGAAGCTGTCTGGATGAGGAAGTTCTTGAAAGAACTTCAGGTGGTTCCGTCCATTGTTGACCCAATACCTCTGTATTGCGACAACAACGGGGCTATAGCTTTAGCGAAGGAACCCAGGTCCCATCAGAGATCCAGGAACATCTTGAGGCGGTATCACCTGATCAGGGAGATCGTGGATCGCAAGGAGATCGAGGTTCGGAGGGTTGCTTCAGAAGAAAACACTGCAGATCCATTCACCAAGGCCCTACCCCAGACTCAGTTCGAGCGGCTGATCGAGATGATAGGTCTTCGATACGCTAGTACATGGCCTTAGTGCAAGTGGGAGATTGTTAGTGTATATGCCCTAGAGGCCATTACTGTATCATACTAGTTTGTATATTACTTAATGGAAGCTTGGGATATTCACCTTGTATAAACAATCTTGCTCAATATAGTAGTATGCTACTTGGTTTGTTTCTACTTCAATGTGTACATGTGTTTATTTTGCGATATCACCTATACGCATTAGTGGAGCCCTTAGGATCTTTGCTTGATTACCAGCGTTGTGATAGCAGTCACACTAGTGGGGGCTGGGTAATCTATAAGCACATCCTTATACAGGTCCCTAGTCGCAGGACTATCGAGACAGGGCATCGATACTCCGGAGTAGACTAGCGTATGCGCTTCTCATCCCAGTGTGGGAGATGGTCTGTCCCACAGCCATCAGTACGTCGTACTGGAGATAGTATACGGGTGCTCGTTGGGTTACGAGTACACTGGACAGGACTCGTCGGGAACTGACAGGTTGGTATTATACCTATCGTCAGTTATCAGTTCCCAGGTGACATGAGTACAGCTTAGTCCGCTGACTTGACACTAGCACTTCGCCTCGAGTGTGTTCCCACTGTACTTTGACTACTACCCTACCACGGCTCAAAGGAGTCGTGCAAACAGGTGGTAGTTGGGTGCAGTCCCGAAGCACTTGGAGGCAGTGCCGGTTAGACAGGATTCGTCTCTCCCGGTATTGGGGGTTGACATCGCGCTGTGTCTAGGAGAGCCATTACACGAGTAGTCCCTGGCCAAGGCAAGCGAGATATACTGGTAGGCTTCCAGTGTTATCTCAGGGTGTTTTGGGCTTCACTCCAACACGACTTGTACCGCTATTGGGGGACTGACGTTTACCGCCCCTTAGGGCCGACATGCGATGTATCAGACGAACAGACCGGACTGTATGGAGAATGTCACATTCAGACTCAGTAGGAGTTCAGATGGGGTTCACCTCGTCAGCCTTCTTGTCGGCATCTACCTGGGGACCGTTACGCACAGCTAGTGCCGCTTGCGGTCTGTGGTTAAACCCACTGCCAGCGTAGTGTCGAGTCTTTAGAGTCCCACACAGAGGGTATTCGCCTCTGGGCAAAACAGAGTAGAGGTCGCATGGTTTTGCGGCAGGTTTCGTTCTCATCCGCGCACTTGTGCACGTTTGGAGTCCGGACGGATTATACTAGCAGGCTCTGGTTTGAGCCAGATACTGGTATATGTTTTGGGGTTGCTTTTATCTCTCAGTATTCATGTTCCTCGGAACAAGAATGCTGGTGTGTATGCACAGTTGTTTGAGGCGGAAGAAGAGGTTTTTCATTAGGGTTTCGGAATGGGTGCGCATGCACAGTTGACAGTCGTCTTTTTTCCAAACCCTAATGAATTAGTGGATTATCAATTAATAATAGTAATTAAATGAAATTATGTTATGGTTGGTTTTGTTGACTTGTTGACCATGGTTGACTTGTTGACCATGGTTGAATGTTTGACCATCATCATTACTTTGCAAGGATGCTCCTTGATTCTAGCTTACATTTCATTTAATGAAGTATGATAGTGGTCATTCCAAAACAACCATCAACTATTCTCATTTGAATTATTATTATTATTTAGATAATTCTTTTTCTTTTTGATATGGTTGCAAAAGGAAAAAGATAGCTCATTCTATCATAACCATTCTCTCTCCTCACTTCATCTTCTTCTTCCTCAAGCTCAAGGAGAATCCTTCTCATGTGTTGAGAATCCCTCTCCTTGAAAAGAAAACAACCCCTAGACACTCTCTACTCACTCTAGGATCAAAGGTTTAGCAAGCCGAAGATTCTAGTTCTCTCAAAGTTCGAGAAAGAGCCCGAAGGTTGAACCCTCAGGTGGATCCATCTTTGACGGAAGAAGGCAACGAGGAAAGCACCATCAACCTCTACAAAAGTTTGAAGAAGAAGGAGTTAAAGTTTAGGTATAACCATCTTTCCGAGTAGCTAATTCTCTTTAGCTTGTTTGCTAGCTTTAGTTTAGGAAAAGATCCCGACTTTGTTAGTCCATGTTGCCCCATGCGCTAAAAATTTGATTTTTATACCGTTTCCGCCTCCCCGTAAGAACCGGGGGTCGCAACGTGGACTTACATGTTTGATGCTTTATGAACCTTCACAAGAGTGCCTAGTAACCCTACAGTGGTATCAGAGCCTAGCTAGAGCATTAGGCGACATGTTTACGAAGTTAAAACTCCGATCGAACCCTAACCGACAAAGCTAAACACCTATCTGGACAATTTTTTAAATCTGGGATTTTTCTGAATTAAAAATACCTAAAAAATTCAGCAGGGAAATATAAGAATGGTGGTGAAAAACGAGCACCTAACACTTCCAAACCGCCGCGGAACCGCGGCCGTACCGCGCTTGGGCCGCGGATCCGCGGCCGTACAGGGGAGATTGGTACTTTAGTTTGCACAATAATTCATATTTCTGTGATTTATATTTTATGGGTATTTTTATTCTGACTCAAGTGTTGAGTATTCTGGGGTTTATTTTGTAAACGTAGATTCGATCGGAATATTTAATTCGTTATTTTTTTTCCCGGATATTTAGAATCTGTTAAAATGTTCGAACGGATATCATTAACTCAATTTTTCACGACACGAAAAATTGACAAGTGTTGAATCTTTTCTTGAGTTTAAATCTTTCGCAAATGCGTGCAAGTTTTGTGGTGGACCCTCTAGAAGACAACAAACCTTAACTCGATTATGTGACCGTCTTGAACTGCCTTTTGAACATTCGGGTTTAGGGCAGTACGGCGTGCCACATGTGAGGCGTTGGCTTGACCCTTCTACGGCTGGACCGCTACTACTGTGACACATTCCGGATTATTTGAACTCCGCTCAAGTGTTGAGCAATTTGGAAAATTTTGGGTATTTGATTATCTGTTCGAAAAGTTTAATACTGTCTATTTATCTGGAATGTGATACAATATGTGGAATTCATAGAGTTAGGCATGAAATGCGAAGTATGTGATATTTCGGATTTACGATGTCTAAAGTGATTGTGGATTCCAAATATTTTAGTTTTACACTTTCTTTTCTGTGACCATATGTGTAGTATGTAGTGGTATTGCCGATTGTCGTTGCTATACATCGACGATGATCGGTGTATGCAGACTTATTTACGTTGATGATATGAGATATTATGTGTTGCTGAGATATGATGTGCAGGATTGTCGCGATTGAATAGCCGGGGTTTTTATGTAAGATGAGAGTTTTATATTTTCATTCATGTAAATTCAAATGTAATGTAATATTCTTTTATTTGGGGCACTTCCGGGTTGAGGTTGATGCCACCAGTGTTGTATATTATTTACTTTTCCGCATTAGGATGGACCCAAGGAGGGGAGCACAGGTGACCGGGTTCTGGGGTTCAGTGGGAGGCCATCTCGAGGAGTCGAGATCGGGTCTCCTAAACTCCAAAATTGGTAGGGTCGCTTGCCGCTCTCGTAGGGGTCCAGGGTGTGGGCTTGGCTATTCATCGCGACTGTGGAATCCGTATTTTCTATTGTTGGCTAAATACTAAATACGGACGTCCTAGTATATCCCACATTATATCTATGTTTCTGCTGCAATATCTGTGATGTGATCATTTGATATGTTGTGATGGATACAGTATATAGTATATATGATATATTATATAGACGTTACTTATGTTTTACACCCGCACTAGCCCTGCCCTGCTCTGTCGTTAGTTACCTAACCTAACGGTGCACAAGGGGACATCGAGGCGAATGCGGATGGCATAAGTGTACGTCGTATTTATCTGTGATGCTTAGGAAGCATAAGTTGATGGGATTTTTTATTAATGAGATTAATAAAAAGAAAAGAAACCTAAAAGTTGTTGTAGAATCAAAACTTTATAAAATGGGTAGCTACAGTTTTGCTTTGCATAGTGGTATATATGATATACCCTGCACCTTATTCGATGAGAAAAGTGCCGAGATCCCTTTACCGGGAGTGACCTCTTTAGCGAAACTGGCAGATGCTACAAAACTCGGTTTGTCTTTTGATTGCTTTTAGAGTTTTGCTTTGCACAGTGATATATAAGATATGTCATGCACCTTATTCGATGAGGAAAGAGCCGAGATACCTTCACCGGGAGTGACCTCTTTAGCAAAACCAATGAAAGCTTCAAAAACACTCCATTTCAAAATTTCACATGATTCTACGACAATATCAAGTTCATTACGCTCATGGTTTTCTGAAAAACCTGCGTAGCCCTCCGTCATTTCAGATAAGTACTACTTAGTATTCGTGATGTGGTAGTTTGGCCTCCGTCAAGGCGTAGCGTACGGTAGCTAACTAGTGCTTATCTGCTAGCATATGATGCGATTGGATTAGGGTATTCGTACGGCGTAGTTTGGCCTCCGTCAAGGGTCGTACGGGTGGGTTTAATTCAATCAAGAAATGACGGGTTGAACTTGACTAGCGCCCTATGGGTAGTTTGGCCTCCGTCAAGGTCATGGGACGCTAGGGATAAAAGCATTATCGGGAATTTCAAGTGTTGAAATTTGCAATGAGATTGCATACCTCCTATGAGATAGTTGGATCCCGATACCCACTGCGAGTAAGAGTTGCTCCTGGGAGAGTTTTACACAGGACAATTAGCCGATCAAGTAGGTGTCTAGAAAAGTGTTAACGGGGTTACGCCTTTGGGAAAATGAGGTTTACTTTAATTAGGTCCGTGCGAAAGCACGGGGAACCTCCCTCAAGTACCGACACTGATCTGGCTGAAAGATTGACGAAATTGTAGTGTGTAATTAATCCCGGCTAATCTTACCTTTTAGGGTTTGAAGGTAGATTTGATAAAAACAGTGGGAGACATCCTGATTAGATAAGATAATAACCAATCTAATCTTGCAAGAGTATACGCTAAAGTGTTTTCTTCTCTCTCTCTCCAGGTAGCGACCATGTCAGGCCATAATCAAGATAATAATATGGATGTATTGACTGAACCCGCTTATTATACTGAGCAGGGGAATGTTGGACCCGTTCTTTCTTATAAGAGTTATAAGACTAAACAGGGAATAGAAGAATATCTGGATTCTCAAGCCGCCCAAAAGAACATGCATGTTGATGCATCTTCTTCAGGTGTGTTAGTTATTGGGAATTGTTTCTCAGTTCACCCTACGTCCTGGGTATTAGATACCGGATCAGGATCCCACATATGTAAATTGTTACATGGGCTACGTAAAGGTAGAGAGCTGGGAAAAGGTGATCATTCCGTTCAAGTAGGGAACGGTGCAAATGTTGCAGCCAAAGCAGTTGGCGAATATCACCAAGTATTACCAAGTGGTGATACACTGATTCTGAATGAGTGCTATTATATACCGAACATGATGTGCAACATTATATCAGTTTCTTTATTAAGTAAAGAAGGATATAATTTTGTAGTACAGGATAATGTTATGAACATATTCCTAGATCAAAAGTTGATTGCATCAGGCTCGTTACATAATGGCATATTCATTCTAAATCAAAATACAGTCCTCAATATACAAAACACACACAAGAGGAAGAGTTCAGAAATGAACGAATCCTTCTTGTGGCATTGTAGACTTAGTCATATCAATGCGACACGACTGTCTAAGTTACATAAAGATGGATATTTGAATCCATTCGAATTATCATCTTATGATACTTGCCATTCATGTCTCAAAGGAAAAATGACCAAAGCTCCGTTTAGTGGACACGGAGAAAGAGTTATGGAACTCTTAGGACTGGTACATAGTGATGTATGCGGTCCCATGTCTACGCATGCCAGGAACGGTTCTTCCTACTTCATTACATTCACTGACGATCTCTTAAGATTCAGATATGTATTCCTGATGAAACATAAGTCTGAAGCTTTTGAGAAATTCAGAGAATATAAGCACGAAGTAGAAAATCAAACGGGCAAAAGTATTAAGATTCTTCAATCTGATCGAGGAGGTGAATACTTAAGCAATGAGTTCCTAGATTATCTAAAAGAGAATGGGATTCTCTCTCAGCTTACTCCTCCTTATACACCACAGCACAACGGTGTATCGGAACGAAGAAATCGCACTCTATTGGATATGGTGCGATCTATGATGAGCACTGCTGAGTTACCTATTTCCTTCTGGGGATATGCACTGGAGACAGCTGCATACCTATTGAATAGAGTTCCAACCAAATCAGTGCCTACCACTCCATATGAGATATGGAATGGTAAGAGACCATGTCTTAATTTTATTCAGATATGGGGTTGTCTGGCCTATGTTAAAACACAAAATCCGGACAAGCTCGAGGCAAGGTCTGTTCTATGTAAGTTTATTGGATATCCTAAACATTCGCGAGGGTATATCTTCTACCACTCCGAGGAACAAAAGGTGTTTGTTTCTCGACATGCTACTTTCTTAGAAAAAGGTTTTCTTATGAAACAGATTAGTGGCATTGAGGTAGAACTGGAAGAAGTTCTAGCAGAACAAACTACAATAGATGATTTGGTAGAACCAGAGGATTCAGTAGTACCCGACGAACCCCAGCCTCTCCGCCGATCTAGCAGGGTTTCCCATCCACCTGAGAGATACTATGGTTTTCTCATTGATGGTGGAAGCGAGGATTGCATCATGGAAGATGATGACCCAACTAGTTTCGAGCAGGCCATCACAAGTGGTGACTCTGTGGAATGGCTGGATGCAATGCGATCTGAGATGGAATCCATGTACACCAATAAGGTATGGATTTTGGAAAATGCTCCTGAAGGGGTAAAACCCATTGGGAGCATGTGGATTTTTAAAAAGAAATTTGGTGTAGATGGAAAAGTTGAGACTTTCAAAGCTAGACTTGTAGCAAAGGGTTTTCGTCAACGACCAGGTGTGGATTATGACGAAACCTTTTCTCCAGTGGCTATGCTTAAGTCCATCCGGATCTTACTTGCCATTGCTGCATACCATGACTACGAAATCTGGCAAATGGATGTTAAGACCGCCTTTCTAAACGGTGATTTAGAAGAGTGCGTGTACATGACTCAGCCAGAGGGCTTCGTAGATAGTGGGAGCAGCGGAAAGGTGTGCAAACTGCTTAAATCCATTTATGGGTTAAAGCAAGCATCGCAGAGTTGGAACATCTGTTTTGATGTATTAGTCAAAGAGTTTGACTTCATCAAAAACATAGATGAACCTTGTATCTATAAGAAGGTAGCAGAGAGTAAGGTCATCTTCCTTGTATTGTACGTGGATGACATACTCTTGATAGGAAATGATATTCCTATGCTGCAATCAGTCAAGCTCTTCTTATCACAAAGATTCTCAATGAAAGATCTAGGTGATGCCTCCTGCATATTGGGGATTAGGATCTATAGAGATAGATCCAAAAGGATACTGGGATTGTCCCAATCCAGGTACATTGACACCATACTAAAATGGTTTAGTATGAAAGAATCCAAGCATGGGAACCAACCCACGATTTCTGGACTCACTCTCTCCAAAGAGATGTCTCCCAAGACTGATTTGGAGAGAGCTCGCATGCAAGGGATACGCTATGCTTCGGCAGTAGGCTCTATCATGTATGCGATACTATGTACCAGACACGATGTAGCATACTCACTAAGTGTAGTGAGTCGGTATCAAGCAGATCCTGGAGAGAGTCACTGGACAGCTGTGAAGAACATTCTCAAGTACTTACGAAGAACTAGAGACATGTTCTTGGTGTATGGTAACGGAGAACTCCGGGTGGAGTCCTTTACCGATTCCAGCTTCCAAAGTGATAAAGACGACTCTAAGTCGCACTCGGGATTTGTCTTTACCCTATGTTGGAAGAGTTCCAAACAGGATACCGTTGCAGACTCGACGATGGAGGCTGAATACATCGCTGCCAACGATGCTGCAAAAGAGGCTGTCTGGATGAAGAAGTTCATTAGTGAACTTGGTGTGGTTCCATCCATTGAGCATCCAATACCTCTGTATTGCGATAACAATGGAGTTGTGGCTTTGGCCAAGGAACCCAGGTCCCATCAGAAGTCCAGACATATTCTGAGGTGGTATCACCTGATCAGGGAGATAGTTGATCGCCGGGAGATCGAGGTCAGGAGAGTAGATACGAAGGACAACACTGCGGATCCACTCACGAAGGACATTCCTCAGATACAGTTTGAGAGATTATTCAGGATGCTAGGTATGAGATACTACAGCAGCTGGCTTTAGTGAAAGTGGGAGATTGTTAGTTATGTATATGCCCTAGAGGTCATTGTTGTACATATGATGTATATTATGATGGATGCTTGGATATATACAGAGAGGACTTTCTTGCTCGTCATGATAGTATGCTATTTGGTTTCACTTTATCTTAACATGTTGATTGTTGGGTTCCTAGGCACACCCATGAGGTTCTACAACTGATCAATCATGTCCAATTCAAAATTTTCTATGTGCCAAAGAACCCTAAACTAGATCGTTACTAGAGGTAAAGGCGAAACTACAAGCAAGTTAACAACTTAACTAAAAAGTGAAAGGGACTACAATCTTTGTAGATCCGGTCCTCCGCTTCCTTAGCTCCATGATGACGTCCCTCCGCTGCGATCATCGGATCCCGGACTCTGGCGATGGTTTTGTCAGAGAAATGATCGGGCTAGGTCGTCGACTTCGATGCCGAAGATGATCTACGTCGAGAAAACTCAAGATCAAGCTCCATCTTCACCTGGTCATAAAACTTGTGAAGATAACACACTCTACTACATGGCAAGTGGTAGAGGATGAAGAAATAGGAAGTGGGTTCACTTTGGATTTGGATTTCTCACTTGGATCCATCACTTGTAATTTTCTAGTAAGCTTTCTTCACCTCTTGAAGAAGATGAAGAAGATGGAAAAGAAAGTGAATTATGAATAATAGAAAATCAAGTGATCCTTATCATTTTAGCAACCATGGGTGAGTGTAACTAGTGTAGAGACTAAACTAGGGTTTAGGTGAATGGTTAGGTTAAGGAAAGAAACAAAATGGTCAAAACTTTCCAAAGCTTCATGAAGCTTCAAGTAAAAAAACAAAAGAAGCCACCATTTTATTTCTTGCCCAAAAATGAATAAAGAAAATAAGTAAAGATAACAAAACCCTAACCATTAACCTAAACATGGTTTAAATCAAACATACATCCAAGTTTGCATGTATCATCAAACATGATACAAACTAGTGCACAAACATATATCATATATACAACTTGTGCACATCAAGTGAGAAAATCAATCTTAAGTGAACAAATACTAGTTAATGTAAAGTAATATATCAAATATATAATTATACATTAAATCATTAAATCGATACTTGATTTAATGATCCGGTCATATTGCATAAAACCGACTAATATAAAGTGTATCAATGTATCGAATCAACACTTGATTCGATAACCCGGCTATATCACATATAACTGACCGATGATACAAATCGCGAGAATAGAATACAGTATCACATACTGGTATTATTCTCGGTCCCGCACATATCTCATATGCGCTCCTATTTCATTTTGCTTGAGCCAGGAAACCCCTGTGTAGGACTCTAAAGACTCGTCAATACGCCGGCAGTAGGTGATAATCATATCAAACACCCACAAGCCGCAAGCGGTCTGCTAAACGTAATGGCCACCCGGGTATTGAGCGATCAGAAGATCAACGAGCAAACCTGCTCACACTCCTGTGAATCCAACCAGTAACACTTACCGCACAGTCCGGTATGTTCGTCTGATATGTCACATATCTCGCCTAGGGATGGTAAACGTCAGACCCCAGTAGCTTGATAAGTCATGCCGATGTAAGGTCCATAATAAGCATGAAACTACTGATAACACTTACCAGTAAATCAGTGCAACCCTGGCCAGGGATTTCCAGTTATGGCCAGTCGAGCATAGCGCAACATCAACCCCCAATACCGGGAGAGAAGAATCCCCTCTTATCGCTCATTGCCTCCATGTGAATCGGGACTGTACCCAAAAACCACCTGTTCGCACGACTCAGTAGAGCCGCGGTAGGGTGGAAATCAAACCACAGTGGGAGACACACAAGACTCTATGACGATCTCGGGTCAACAGACTAAGCTGTACCAGTGTCACCAGAGAACTGCCATCTGACATGAGGTATAATACCATCTGGGAGTTCTCGGCGAGTCCGTTCAGTATACCCAGTCATCACTGAGCACCCGCATACCATCTCTGATGTCAAACACCAATGGATATGGGATCATCCATCGCCCATCACATGGGTCGAGAAGATATACGCTAGTCTACTCTGGAATATCGATGCCCCGTCTCGATATTCCCACGACTAGGAACATTGAAGGATGTACTCATGGACTACCCAGGCCCCACTAGTATGATCTACATCATAGTCCTGGAAATCGAGCACACATCCTAAGGGCTTTATCAACATGTAATAGAGAGACTGCAAGAATACATGTTAAGATAAAGAGCAACAAGATAGCATACTGTCATGTCGAGCAAGAAAGTCCTACCTATATATGTCCCAGCTGTTGAATATATATGCCCTAGAGGCCTATATTGTATAGGATGCTTGGGATATGTATGTACATGACAGTCTTGCTTGATAAGATAGTACGCTATTTGGTTTGTCTTTGTCTTAACGTATGATATATTTTACTTGGTATTTATATATATATGTTGATAAAGCCCATAGGGTGTTTGTCTGACCACCGGCGTTGTGATGGCAGTCATACTAGTGGGAGCTTGATAGTCAATAGCCACACCCTTAGATGTCCCTGGTCGCAGGAGTATCAAGATTGGGCATCGATACTCCGTAGTAGACTAGTGTATACATATCTAGACCCTGACGAGGGGCGATGGATTGGTCCCGCAGCCATTGGTGGTGTTCACCTAAGATTATATACAGATGCTCACTGGGTGTGAGTACACCGGACAGGACTCGCCGAATACTGACTGGATGGTATTATACCTAACGTCAGATAGCAGTTCTCAGGTGACATGTGTGCAGATAGTCCGTTGACTTAAGGTCATCATTTGTCTCGTGTGAGTTCCCACTGTGCTTTGATTATTACCCTACCACGATTCAAAGGAGTCGTGCAAACAGGTTTTAGTTGGGCACAGTCCCGAGCCACGTGGAGGCAGTGAGTGACTGTTAGGGATTCGTCTCTCCCGGTATAGGGAGTTGATATCGCACGGTGGTCGGTTGGTCATTACCATAAGTCCCTGGCCAGGGCTGATTGAGAATTACTGATAGATTGATCAGTAGATTCTCGGATGGTGATAGAGCTGTACCGACACGACTTGTACGGTTATTAGGGGTCTGACATCCACCACCTCCGTAGACCATACATGCGATACACTTAGACGAACAGACCGGACTGCACGGATATTGTCACGGACAGGCTCAGTAGGATTTCAGATGGGTTACCTCATCGGCTTTCTTATCGACAACTACCTGGGGACCGTTACGTACAGCTAGTGCCGCTTGCGGTCTGTGGTTAAACCCACTGCCAGCGTAGTAGTTGAGTCTTTAGAGTCCCACACAGAGATTTCCCAAACCCAGACGAAAAGATATAGAGGTCGTATGGTTTTACGACAAAGGTTCGTACGCGTACGTGTTTAAACGCACGTACGACATTCGGACAGTTTTTACTAGCCGGCTTTGGTTTAAGCCAGATTCTAGTATCAGGTTATTGGATTTATACAGTCTAAAGTTTTTCCGTGTTTTCACGGATGAGAGGGGCGTTCTCGTAATTTTCCGAGAAGCTTCTAGAAGGATGTGACTTGGAGGGAGAGGTGGCTTTTTCATTTAATGATTTAGTTACTCATTGTGAGTGATTCATCGAGTCATTAATGCATTATTAAATGTTTAATGACTCACATAATGAATCATCCACTTGCATTAATGAAACATGATGAATAATCTCATATTATTCATTTCTTTTTAATTCATTATGTTTCATATATCAAGCGAGAAGCTATTTCATTATTATTATTATCATTATCATCTTCTCATTCTCTCTCCTTCACCAAACCCTAATCCTACCACTCATGAGTTGTGAACAAGGATTAGGAAAGACTAATTACTCCATAACCTATCTCTACATCACCTTAGCTACTCTATTTAACAACTAGAGAAACTAAGTAAACTCAAGTTTAGAGGTTATAGCTTGGATTAGGGTTCTCGGTTGGATCGTCTATCACGGAAGGAAGCCGAGGAGGACGTGGAGATCCAAAGAGGCCGTAGATAACGTAAAGAAGAAGGACTAGAACCGTTTGGTATAATCTCTTAACATAGTAGTTAAGAATCCTATGATATTTGTTAGTTATAGTTTAGCAATCGATTCTCGCGGTTAGTCGATGTTTAACAAAAGAACAAGATCGTTTTTCATATTTCCGCCTCCCCACAAGTATTGGGGTGTTGCACATCGACTTACAGTGGTATCAGAGCCTAACTAAACAATAATTAACATACTTGCAAAATTGTAAGAATTTCGAACGGAAAAAAAACCGGAAAAACCCCGATATCTTGTAGTTTCTGTCGAATTTTAAATGAGGTCCAAAATTTTTTCAGGGACCTCCAGAATGACTAGCATGATAATATAAGAACACCCAAGAAAAATGGTTTCCTGAATCGGCCAAAGCGCCGCGGAACCGCGGCCGATCCCACCGATCCGCCGCGGTTCCGCCGCCGAGTTGGGGCCGATTCAGCCCATTTTTCTTCTGTGCCTTCTTTGTGATATTTGGGATTTTCTGGTATTTTTTAATTTTTGCTCAGGTTTCAGATTTACAGAGAAGTATTGGAGCAAAATTAAAGGTGTTTAATCGATCGAAATTATACGGTGTTTGCATGTTTGATTATATCTGTGAAATGTTTTATGTGTTCGTAAACCTCCCCTAACTGCTAGTATGTCGGTTGGCAGGGGGTTGCACATATTTGTGATGTTATATATAACTGTTTGTGTATATAAACTGTATTGAACTATTGTAGTGATTAGCCGGGTTTTGTGATGGGTTATTGTATTAATTCATTCGATGTAATTGTAATAAGTTGTAATATTATTTTGCGGGGCACATCCAGGTTGCGGTTGTAGCCACCGTTGTATTATTCTTTTTACTGTTTTTTCTCCTAGGATAGACCCAAGGTGGGGTACACAAACTACCGGGTATTTTGAAGTGTTGAGGTAGACCGCTTCACTTCTGGTACTTGGCGGGTAGTTTGCCGTACCCGTAGGGGTCTGGGGTGGGGTAAATGGCTATTCATCACAACTGTGTAATCCGTATTTCATTGCAGGCTCAAAAGAAATGCGGATTGCTTGCAAATCCAATATTGTTTATCTGTGATCTGGAATGCCTATTATTGCGTCTGACGAATGTACAATATCTATATATGATAGCTATTCAGACGTCACTTTTGTTTTACACCCGCGCTAGCCCAGCCCCCGCTCTGTCGTTAGTTAAGTAACCTAACGGGTGATGACGGGACCCCGTGGCGAATGCGGATAGCATAAGAGGACGTTGTATTTTCGTTGTTATCTGTAATGATAGGTTAAAGATGGGACTCATTATTTTTTAATGCAAAGGAAAATAAAACCTAAACAGAATCGTTGGAACAATTTCTAAAAACCACTCGGTTTTCTTGAAAAAGCAAATTTTAAATGCGGAGCTTAAACAACTCCTTTTAATAAAAGCTATCTTAGTTCTTTCGATCATATCAAGTTCATTACGTTAACGGTTTTTTGCCAAAAACCAGCCGTAACCCTCCGTCGTTTCAGCTAGACAGCACATCGTATTCATGCTATGCTTGTTGGCCTACGTCAAGGCATAGTGTATGGTAGCAATGTGTGTGCCTATTTGTTGCATAGATAGATGCATTAGTTTAATACAGACGTACACCTTGTTGGCCTACGTCAAGGGCTTGTACGATGTATTTAAATTGATCAGGACAACGACGGGTAGAACTTGACTTGCGTCTTATGACTTGTTGGCCTACGTCAAGGTCTATAAGAGCTTGGGGTAAAAATCACATCGGGAGTTTCAAACATAAAGGAAACTTGCAGATTTAGCTTACCTTCTGGAGTGTGGTGACTAGAGTGGCTTCCATCTAGGGCATCATGCAATGATAGTTGGATCCGGACCCCACTGATGAGTAGGATTACTCTCGGGAATTTTTCTCACTTAACAATCAATGCTATAAACCAAGTAGGTGACTAGAAAGGTGTTAGAGGGGCTACGCCTCCAGGGAAAAGAGGTTCTTTAATTAAGGAACTTCGCGAAAGCGTTGGAAAACCTCCCTCGAAGTACCAAGACCAGCCTGGCTGAAAGGTTAAGCAAGTATTGTGACGTGTGATTAAATCCTGACTAATTCTTCTTTTTGGTTTTGAAGAAGGATTTGAGGAAACAGTGGGAGCCATCCTGTTTAGATAAATTAATAACCAATCTAAACTTGCAAGAGCATATGCTGAGTGTTTCTTTCATTCTCTCTGGCAGCTACCATGACTGGACTTAAACTATTACTTGAAAAGAATATACTGACCGAGCAGAACTATAAAGATTGGCTAAGGAACGTCAATATTGCACTGACTTATGACAAAGTAGCATATGTTACCACCGCTGTTCCTCCCCTTATCCCTGGACCAGATTCCTCAGTTGTGGACAGGGAAGTCCGCAAAACCTGGGATCTAGATTGTGAGCGAGCTAAGTGTATCGTGCTGGCGTCCATGAACAATGAACTCCAGAAACAGCACGAGAGTATGGATATTGTATCCATCTTTCTCCATGTCAAAGAGTTGTATGGAGAGCACTCACGTATCGCGAGGTACGAAACCTCAAGGAAACTCTTCCAGATGAGGTTAGCTCCAGGATCGCCTGTTGGAAAGCACGTCCTCAAAATGATCACCCTCATTGAGGAACTCGCAAACCTGGGATGCGTGCTAGAGAATGATTTGTATATCAACTTGATTTTACAGTCCCTTCCCCACACCTTCTCTCAGTTCGTGCTGAACTTCAACATGCACGAAATGGAAGCGGATCTTCCAAAGCTCCTCAATATGTTGAGGGTAGCAGAGACCTCCTTGAAAAAGGAGGAGACCCCCGTTCTGTATGTTGGCCAATCATCCTCTTCTAAATCTAAAGCGAAAGCTAAAGGGAAGAAGAAGATGAAAGCCACCAAACCGAAGGGTGGGGTGAAGAAGGTGCAGGGAACGAATAAGGCAGGAAGGGTGAAGGCAGAAAAGAACGAGTGCTTCTATTGTCACAAGCAAGGGCACTGGAAGAAGGACTGTTTGGCCTTTAAAGCCAAGGACATGAAGCAAGCTGTTGCTTCTGCTTCAGGTGTATTCGTAATCGAAAATTGTCTTTCAGTAAACTCTACTTCATGGGTACTTGATACCGGTTCTGGTTCTCACATCTGTAATTCTTTGCAGGATCTGAGAAATAGTAGAGTACTGGGGGCAGGTGATATGACTCTACGGATGGGCAATGGAATACATGTAGATGCAGTTGCAATAGGGGAATATCACCTAGGGTTGAATAGTGGACACATTTTGGTATTGTACAGCTGTTTTTGTATTCCCAGTATGTTGTGTAATATTATATCAGTATCTTTGTTGTCTAATAAAGGATATAATTTTGCGCTTGAAATAAATGTCATGAACATTCTCCTAAATCAAGAACTGATTGGGTTTGGCACACTGGAAAATGGCATATACATACTTAATCAACCTCAAATTTAAAATATTCAAAACACGCATAAAAGAAAGGCTCCAGATTCGAATCAAGCCTTCCTATGGCTTTGTAGACTTGGTCATATAAATGAAACAAGGTTGACTAAGTTACATAAAGATGGATATCTAGATCCGTTTGAATATTCATCATATGCAACTTGTCAATCATGTATCAAAGGAAAAATGACCAAATCTCCGTTCACCGGACACGGAGAAAGAGCCACTGAACTCTTGGGACTTATACACAGTGATGTATGTGGTCCGATGTCTACGCATGCACGAAGCGGTCACTCCTACTTCATAACTTTTACTGATGACTTCTCTAGCTATGGACATATATTCTTAATGAAACATAAATCCGAGGCCTTTGAGAAGTTTAAGAAGTATAAAAATGAAGTAGAGAAACAGACTGGTAAAAGCATCAAGACACTTCGATCTGATCGAGGTGGAGAATACTTAAGTACCAGTTTCCATGAATACTTAAAAGAGAATGGAATTCTCTCTCAGCTTACTCCGCCTTATACACCTCAGCATAATGGTGTATCAGAAAGGTGGAATCGCACGCTATTAGATATGGTGCGTTCAATGATGAGTAGTGCTGAGTTGCCACATTCCATCTGGGGATTTGCTTTAGAATCAGCCGCATACCTTTTGAATAGAGTTCCAACTAAGTCCGTACCTACCACTCCATATGAAATGTGGGGTGGGAAGAGACCATATCTCAAGTATATCAAGATATGGGGGTGTCCGGTATATGTTAAGAAGCGTAATCCGGACAAGCTCGAAGCACGATCGGTTTTGTGCAAGTTTATAGGATACCCCAAGCATTCAAGGGGGTATATGGTCTACCACAATGAAGAACAAAAGGTGTTTGTCACTCGCCACATTGTCTTCTTAGAAAGAGAATTTCTTGCAAAAGAAATTAGTGGGAGCGCAGTAGAACTGGAAGAAATTCCAGAACCTCAAACTGCAACCGAGGACTTAGAAGAATCTCATATTTCAATAGAACATGACGAACCAACGCCACTCCGCAGATCTAGTAGGCTTTCTCATCCTCCTGAAAGATACTTTGGTTTTCTTCTTGATGGGGATCGAGAGGATTGCATCATCGATGATGATGAGCCTACTAGTTTTCAGCAGGCTATCACGAGTAGCGACTCAGTTAAGTGGCTGGATGCTATGAGATCCGAAATGGAATCCATGTACACCAATAAAGTATGGACTTTAGAAGTTGCTCCTCCTGGGGTAAAACCAGTTGGGTGCAAATGGATCTTCAAAAAGAAGATTGGTGCATTTGGACAAGTTGAAACCTACAATGCTTGACTAGTTGCAAAAGGTTTTCGTCAAAGACCAGGATTGGACTATGATGAAACTTTTTCACCAGTAGCTATGCTTAAATCCATTCGGATCATGCTTTCCATTGCTGCCTTCCATGACTATGAAATCTGACAAATGGATGTAAAAACAGCTTTTCTAAATGGACATTTAGAAGAGAGTGTTTACATGGATCAACCAGAAGGTTTCTTAGACAGTGGGAGCAGCGGAAGAGTGTGCAAATTGCTTAAATCCATTTATGGGTTAAAGCAAGCATCGCGGAGTTGGAACATCTGCTTTGATGAGACAGTCAAGGAATTTGACTTTATCAAAAATGTAGATAAACCATGTATTTATAGGAAGATTGTAGAAGGAGCAGTAGTCTTCCTCGTTTTGTACGTCGACGACATACTACTGATAGGGAATGATATCCCTATACTACAATCAGTAAATCTCTTCTTGTCACAGAAATTCTCCATGAAAGACTTGGGAGATGCATCATACATTCTGGGCATTAAGATTTATCATGATAGATCTAATAGAACATTGGGACTTTCACAGTCCAGGTATATAGACACTATACTAAAGAGATTTAGTATGGAAGATTCCAAGCACGGCAATATGCCCCCTTATCACGGAATCACCCTCTCCAAAAAGATGTCTCTAAAGACTGATGAAGAGAGGGCTCGCATGGGCATTATACCCTACGCTTCGGCGGTAGGATCAATAATGTATGCGATGTTTTGTACCAGACCGGATGTAGCTTACGCACTTAGTGTGGTAAGCAGGTATCAGTCTGACCCAGGTGAGAAACATTGGATAGCGGTGAAGAACATTCTCAAGTACCTGAGAAGGACTAAGGAGATGTTCTTGATTTACGGTAATGGGGACCTCCATGTAGAGGCTTTTACCGACTCCGGCTTCCAAAGTGATAAAGATGATTCTAAATCCATTTCGGGTTTTGTGTTTACCCTCAATGGAGGGGCGGTATGTTGGAAGAGTTCCAAACAAGATACCGTCGCAGACTCAACTATAGAGGCTGAGTATATAGCTGCTAGTGAAGCCGCAAAAGAGGCTGTCTGGATGAAGAAGGCATTTCTGAACTTCAGGTGCTTCCGTCCATTGCCAATCCAATACCTTTGTATTGCGATAACAATGGCGCTGTAGCTTTAGCAAAGGAACCAAGGTCCCATCAGAAATCCAGACATATCTTAAGGCGGTTTCACCTTATCAGGGAGATCGTGGATCGTCGGGAGATTGAGATACGGAGAGTGGACACAAAAGACAACACGGCAGATCCATTCACCAAGGCCATTCCTCAAGTACAGTTCGAGAGGCTATTTGAGATGTTGGGCATACGGTACGCCAGCAACTGGATCTGGTAGAGACAGTTGGTACTCATTGCACCAATTATAGGCCTCAGTGCTAGTTGGAGATTGTTGAATATATATGCCCTAGAGGCCTACATTGTATAGGATGCTTGGGATATGTATGTACATGACAGTCTTGCTTGATATGATAGTACGCTATTTGGTTTGTCTTTGTCTTAACGTATGATATATTTTACTTGGTATTTATATATATATATATATATATGTTGATAAAGCCCATAGGGTGTTTGTCTGACTACCGGCGTTGTGATGGCAGTCATACTAGTGGGAGATGGATAGTCAATAGGCACACCCATAGATGTCCCTGGTCGCAGGAGTATCGAGATTGGGCATCGATACTCCGGAGTAGACTAGTGTATACATATCTAGACCTTGACGAGGGGCGATGGATTGGTCCCGCAGCCATTGGTGGTGTTCACCTAAGATTGTATACAGATGCTCACTGGGTATGAGTACACCGGACAGGACTCGCCGAGAACTGACTGGATGGTATTATACCTAATGTCAGATAGCAGTTCTCAGGTGACATGTGTGCAGATAGTCCATTGACTTAAGATCATCATTTGTCTCGTGTGAGTTCACACTGTGCTTTGATTATTACCCTACCACGATTCAAAGGAGTCGTGCAAAAAGGTTTTAGTTGGGCACAGTCCCAAGCCACGTGGAGGCAGTAAGTGACTGTTAGGGATTCATCTCTCCCGGTATAGGAAGTTGATATCGCACGGTGATCGGTTGATCATTACCATAAGTCCCTGGCCAGGGCTGATTGAGAATTACTCATAGATTGATCAGTAGATTCTCGGATGGTGATAGAGCCGTATCGACACGACTTGTACGGTTATTAGGGGTCTTACGTCCACCATCTCCCTAGACCATACATGCGATACTCTTAGACGAACAGACCGGACTGCACGGATTTTGTCACGGACAGGCTCAGTAGGATTTCAGATGGGTTACCTCATCGGCTTTCTTATCGACAACTACCTGGGGACCGTTACGTACAGCTAGTGCCGCTTGCTGTCTGTGGTTAAACCCACTGCCAGCGTAGTAGTTGAGTCTTTAGAGTCCCACACAGAGATTTCCCAAACCCAGGCGAAAAGATATAGAGGTCGTATGGTTTTACGACAAAGGATCGGACGCGTTTGTGTTTAAACGCACGTACGACATTCGGACAGTTTTTACTAGCCGGCTTTGGTTTAAGCCAGATTCTAGTATCAGGTTATTGGATTTATACAGTCTAAAGCTTTTCCGTGTTTTCACGGATGAGAGGGGCGTTCTCGTAATTTTCCGAGAAGCTTCTAGAAGGATGTGACTTGGAGGGAGAGGTGGCTTTTTCATTTAATGATTTTGTGACTCATTGTGAGTGATTCATCAAGTCATTAATGCATTATTAAATGCTTAATGACTCACATAATGAATCACCCACTTGCATTAATGAAACATGATGAATAATCTCATATTATTCATTTCTTTTTTATTCATTATGTTTCATATATCAAGTGAGAAGCTATTTCATTATTATTATTATTATCATTATCATCTTCTCATTCTCTCTCTTCAAGCTCTCTCCTTCACCAAACCCTAATCCTACCACTCATGAGTTGAGAACAAGGATTAGGAAAGACTAATTACTCCATAACCTATCTCTACATCACCTTAGCTACACTATTTAGCAACTAGAGAAACTAAGTAACCTCAAGTTTAGAGGTTATAGCTTGGATTAGGGTTCTCGGGTGGATCGTCTATCACAGAAGGAAGCCGAGGAGGACGTGGAGATCCAAAGAGGCCGTAGATAACGTAAAGAAGAAGGACTAGAACCGTTTAGTATAATCTCTTAACATAGTAGTTAAGAATCCTATGATATTTGTTAGTTATAGTTTAGCAATCGATTCTCGCGGTTAGTCGATGTTTAACCAAAGAACAAGATCGTTTTTCATATTTCCGCCTCCCCACAATTATTGGGGTCTTACACATTGACTTACACCAGCATCCACTACAATATACATCCCATGTACAGTAATGGCCTCTAGGGCATACATATAACTAACAATCTCCCACTTGCACTAGGGCCATCTGTAGCAGTGGTTGTAGTATCTCATACTCAACCATCCCATAAAAGTCTCTCTCTGGGAAAAGGCCTTTGTGAGTGGATCCGCCGTGTTGTCCTCTGAGTCTACTCTCCTAACCTCGATCACCCTGGAGATCAACTATCTCCATGATCAGGTGATGCTGCCTCAGAATATGTCTGGGTCACTGATGGGACCGGGGTTCCTTGGCCAAAGCCACACTTCCATTGTCACACAATGGTAGGAACCTAGTTCATCTCATGAACTAATATACACCCAAACTGCCTCTTTGGTAGTATCTTTGATAGCGATGTCACTAGCCTTTATCGTCTAGTCTGCCACGGTATCTCGCTTGGAACTCTTCCAACATACCGTCCCTCCACTGAGGGTAAAGACAATGCCTGCGACTGACATTCAGTCGTCCTTATTACCCTGGAACCATTCCAGTGATTCTCTCCAGGATCAACTGATACCATCTTACTACACCTAGTGAGAATCCTAACATCCATTTAGATCTATCTCATAGATCCAAAACCCAGGATTTAGGAGGTATCACTTTGATCCTATATGGAGAATCCATGTGATAAGAGGAGATTGACCGAGCGTAGCATATGAAACTCTTTTCCTATCAAGAGTATGTCATCCACGTTCTCTGCGAGGATCACTACCATACTCCCTATTATCCATTTGTATATACAAGGTTCATCTACCATTTTGATGAAGTCAAACACTTTGACTACTGCATCAAAATAGATGTTTCAACTCTGCGATGCCTGCTTTAATCTGTAAAGCATCTTGCTCACGTTTCCGCTGCTCCCACTGTTTACGAAGCCCTCTGGCTGTGTTCTTATAGACGTCCTCTTCTAAATCAGTATTTAGAAAAATAGTCATGACACCCAACCACCAGATATCGCAATCATGGTATGTAGCAATGGCAGGTAGGATCCGGACGGACTTAGGCACAGCCAATGGAAAAGGTTTCATCATTATCCACACCTGGTCGATGACGAAAACCTTTAACAAGTCTAGCTTTGAAAGTCTCAACTTTCCATCTATACCAAGTAATCTTCTCAAGATATACTTGCTCCTGATGGGGATTTAACCCTTCAGATCTTGCTACCAAAGTCCATACTTTGTTGGTGTACGTGGATTCCATCTCAGAACGCTAAGCATCCAGCCATTCTTACAGAGTCCTTACTCTCGATGGCCTACTCGAAACTAGTTGGGTCATCATCTCATGATGCATTCCTCGCTCCCACTGTCATCGAGAAACCGAAGTATCTCTCAGGCGGATGAGGAACCCTGCTAGATCGGCGGAGAGGCTGAGGTTCGTCGGAGACTATTGAATCCTTTGGTTCTATCAAATCATCAGCTGTAGTTTGTATAACTGGAACTCCTTCCAGTTCTACAGAACTGACCTTGCCTCGATCTTGTCCGGATTTTGCTTTGGACATAGGCCGGACAATCCCAAATCTTAATTTACTTAAGATGGGCTCTTCCCATACCATATCTCATATGGAGTGGTAGGCAATGATCTGATTCGAACCTAATTCAATAGGTATGCAGCTTCTTAAGTGCATAACCCCTAAAAGGAAATAGGTAACTCAGTAGTACTCATCATAGAGCGCACCATATCATATAGGGTGTGATTGCTCCTCCCCGATACACCGTTATGCTGTGGTGTATTCAGAGGAGTAACACCGAGAGAGAATCTCATTCTCTTTTAGAATAATCCAAGAATTCCATGCACAAGTATTCTCCTCCCTGATCTCATCATAGGACATAATACTTATACCTATATTGGTTCTCTACTTCTGACTTATATTCTTTGAATTTCTCAAAAGCTTCAGACATGTGTTTCAACAGGAACATGTGTCCGAATCTTGAGAGATCATCAATGAATGTAAGGAAGTACAAAGAACCAGTCCTGCCATATGTAGACTGGGGACCTTTATACATCACTATGTATCAGTCCCAAGAGTTCATTAACTCTTTCTCTGTTTCCAATAAACAGAGCTATGGTCATCTAATCTTTGCGACATGACTGGAAAGTTTCATAAGATGTAAATTCAAACTAATTTAAATATGCATCTAAATGTAACTTCAGCAAGTCGGTTCGCATTGATATGACCTAATCTACAATGCCTCAAGAAGGATTCGTTCATCTGTGAACTCTTCCTCTTGTGTGTGTTCCGTATATTAGGAACTGTAGTTTGATTTAGAACGTCAATGCTTTTAGATAACGTGCCTGAACCGATCAACTTTTGAAATGTTCAAAACAATATTCAACAATACAAAATTATATCCTTCTTTAATAAATAAAGAGATTGATATGATTTTGTATATCAGGTTCGGTATCTAATAGCATTTGTTCAGAATCAATGTATTGATAATACAGGGTGACAGTGACCAACAGACTTGGCTACAACACTTGCACCATTTTCTGTCTCATGAAACCTATCACCCGTTCTCAGTTCTCTACCTTTCTGTAGCCCTATGTAACTGATTACATATCTGAGATCCTGATCCGGTATCAAATACCTAGGACGCAGAGGATACTGAGAAACAGTTCTTTGTAATGAACACACTCGAAGGAGATGCATCTCATGCACTTTCTTCGTTTGGGCGGCATGGTAATCCTGGTATTCCCTTAATTTCTGCTCGGTCTTATAACAATTATAAGTTGGAGCGGGACCAACGTTCCCCAGCTCAGTATAACAAGCGGGTTCGGTCAATACATCCATATTATTATCTTGATTAAGGCGTGATATGGTCGCTACCTGGAGAGAGAGAGAAGAAAACACTCTGCGTGCGCTCTTGCAAGATTAAATTGGTTATATATTTTATCTAATCAGGATGGCTCCCACTGTTTTTTATCAAATCTTCCTTCAAACCTTAAAAGGAAAGACTAGCCGGGATTAATTACACTCTATAAGTTCGCCGATCTTTCAGCCAGGCCAGTGTCGGTACTTTGAGGGAGGTTCCCCGTGCTTTCGCACGGACCTAATTAAAGCAAACCTCATTTTCTCAGAGGCGTAACCCCGTTGACACCTTTCTAGACACCTACTTGATCGGCTAATTGTAAAGTGCAAAACTCTCCCAGGAGTAACAATTACTCGCAGTGGGTATCGGGATCCAACTATCATATAGAAGGTATGCAATCTCATTGCAAATTTCAACACTTGAAACTCCCGATAAAGGTTTTTACCCCTAGCACTTATGACCTTAACTATGGTCAACAAATCATAAGTACTAGTCAAGTTCTACCCGTCATTTCATGATTAATTAGACCCACCCACATGACCCTTAACTAAGGTCAACAAAGTCACGCGTCTATCCTAACTAATCGCATCATATGCGGTGTAGGAAGACATCACTTAGCTACCGTACACTGTGCCTTGACTATGGTCAACAAACACAGCACGAATACTAAGTACTCTACTTCCTAAAATGACGGAGGGTTGCGAATGGTTTTTTATGAAAACCTTTAACGCTTTGAACTTGATCTCGTTGCGGAATCAAATGGTTTTTAAATGGAGTGTTTTTGAGGCTTTTGTAGTTTTGCTAAAGGGGTCACTCCCGGTGAAGGGATCGTCGGCCCTTTCCTCATCGAATAAGGTGCAGGATATATCATATATACCGCTGTGCAAAGCAAAAACTATAGAAGCAATCAAAAAACAAACCGAGGGTTGTAGCATCTGCCAGTTATTGCTAAAGGAGTCACTCCCGGAGAAGGGATCTCGGTCCTTTCCTTATCGGATAAGGTGCAAGATGTTCTACAAGGAACACCGCGATGCAAAGCAAGAACTGTAGCTACCTGTTTTGTTTTGAAATTCGATTCCACAACATATTTTATGTTTATTTTCTTTCATTAATCACATTAATGAATATCCCATCATTTAAGTCCACCTAAACATTACAGATAAATACGACGTACACTTATGCCATCCGCATTCGCCTCGATGTCCCCTCGTGCATCGTTAGGTTAGGTAACTAACGGCAGAGCGGGACAGGGCTACCGCAGGTGTAAAACATAAGCAACGTCTATATAATATATCATATATACTATATACTATATCTATCTGAACAAATCACATGATCACATCATAGATAACACAGCAGAAAATATCATATGAAATATTGGATATACTGGGACGTCCGTGTTTTATTTTGAGCCTGAATAAAACACCGATTCCACAGTCGTGATGAATAGCCAATCCCACACCCCTAGACCCCTACAAGAGCGGCAAGCAACCCTACCAATTCTAGAGTTAGGAGACCCGGACTCGACTCCTCGAGTTGGTCTCCCACTGGACCATAGAACCCGGTTACTTGTGCTCCCCTCCTTGGGTCTATCCTAATGCGGAAAAGAAAATAATATACATCAACGGTGACATCTTTCGCAACCTGGAAGTGCCCTAAAAAAAGAATATTACATACAAGTTTTTTACATGAAAGAAAATGAAAAACACTCATCTCACATAAAAATCCTTTGCTATTCAAACACGACGATCCAATATAACATATCTAGCAACACATAACATCACGTGTCATCAACGTAAGTAAATATGCACATCCCAATTGTCGTTGATATATAGCAACGAAACCGGCGATATCACATATTACACTTACGGTCGCAGAAAAGAAAGTGTAAAACTACAACAGTTGGAATCCGCAAACTCTTTAGACATCGCATGCCTAATCAAATGAATCCCTTAGACATCGCATGCCTAGCAATTATAAACCCCGCATTTTAGTCTCAATATCGAAAACACTTTTCAATATAAAGTCGGGTAATTCAACAAGATTCCCGACATCCAGAACGAATGCTCGTCGCAAACTTTAGTGGACGGCCGCACCCCCGATACCGTCGACGAAGTGCACTAAGGCGGAACACGATGCCGCGAGCACCCGAACGGATGCTTTTGGCGACGGGGTTCTCCTACAGTCACTTGGTCGAGGCTATGGGGCAAGGCTATCTATTAAGTTTATGTTGGATATAATGCCCTCTAAGTCAATTATTGGATCGCAGGTACGTGATTGCAATGATTGAGGGAGGACCTATACCGATAAACAGTCTTACTCGAGGTGATAGTATGCTATCTGGTCTGTCTTTATCATCATATATAGATGTTGATAGAGCCCATATGATTCTCGATTGACTACCAGCAGTATGATGGCGATCATATAAGTGGGAGCTGGGGTCTATAAGCATATCCTTAAAAGTGTCCCTAGTCGTGGGAGTTTCGAGATAGGGCATCGATACTCCGAAGTAGACTAGTGTATACAGTCGAGACCCCGACGAGGGGCGCTGGCCGGTCTCATAAGCCACTAGTGTCAGTTGGATCACCTAAGATGTATACAGGTGCTCATTGGGATATGAGTACACCGGACAGGACTCGCCGGGAATATGCTAGTTGGTATTATACATATCGTCAGATAGCAGTTCCCTGGTGACATGTGTACATGTTAGTTCATCGATCTGAGGTCGTCATTTTTCTCGTGTGAGTTCCCACTGTGCTTTGATTTATACCCTACCACGGGTCAAAGGAGTCGTGCAAACAGGTATGTTTTGGGTACAGTCCCGAGCCACATTGGAGGCAAGTGAGCGGATCTTCGGGGATTCGTCTCTCCCGGTATTGGGGGTGAGATCGCGCTGTGTTTAGGAGAGCCATTACACGAAATCCCTGG
Organism: Agapanthus africanus; assembly: GCA_030015575.1. NCBI lineage: Eukaryota > Viridiplantae > Streptophyta > Magnoliopsida > Asparagales > Amaryllidaceae > Agapanthus > Agapanthus africanus. The sequence goes on from CM057340.1 coordinate 266,969,822, forward strand.
CCAGGGTAATCGAGATATACTGGTAGGTATACCAGCAGAATCTCAGAGTGTTCTGGGCTGCTCTCTGACACGACTTATACAGCTGTTGGGGGTCTGACGTTTACCGGCCCCCTTGGCCGTATATGTAATACCCATAGACGAACGTTCCAGACTGTACAGATATTGTCACTGTCAGGATCAGTAGGGTTTATAGATGAGTTCGCTCGTCAGCTTCCCTTCCAATCAATACATAGGCAAAACGATACGTACAGCCAGTACCTCTGACGTGCTAGTGGTTATACCCAGTGCCAGTGTGTTGATGAGTCATTAGAGTCCCCCACAGACACTTTCCCAAGTTCGGGCGAAACGTTGTAGATGTCGTATTGGTTTATGGCAAGGTTCGGAAAAAGCATGTGCGTTTTCGCACGTGTCAGTTTTCGGGCAGATAATACTGGTAGGCTTTGGATTAAGCCGGAACCCAGTATTATACTGTGTAGATATAATATCTTTGTCTCAGTTGCATTTGTATTCGGTCGTAATACAAATGCGGATATATTTATACCGATACGGGGTTATCCTGAAATTCGTTTCGGGATGATTTTTGGATGTTGCCAGTTTCCAGTTTTCTATCAGCCGTATTTTAACATTCGGTTAAATACGAATTTATCTTTTCTTGATGAGGTGAGTCATGCTTCTAGAAGGTTATAGAAGTGGTGATTAGGCATATGACTCATTTGTGTCATTAATGGTTCATTAATGATGCAAGGTGACTAGGTTTATTTTCATTGGTTTTCATTTAATGCTTATTAGTGAGTCATTCTTGCTTTAATGGTTATGATAAGTTCATAGCTTATGGTCACCACTTGAACTCTCCTACACTCACCTCCCTCCTCTTGATATAATGGCCGGCCACTTCATTGTGAAAGAGAGAGAGATTTGATTCATTCATTTTTGGCCAAAGATTTCATATAGTTTAGTGTATGGAAATTTCCTAGTTCAATTTTCATTCACCCGATTCCAAATGGCAACTTCTTTTAACCGTTCGTCCATAGTCTTGGACGTAACGAGACAAAGTATTCTACTCATTTCCTACTTCATCTTGGTCGTCTCTTTTAGCAAACTTGACGATCGAGTTGCCTCGGTTCAGAGGCGGGAGCCCGTTTAAAAATCCGTCGACGTGGTGCCACCTAGACGACGAGACCGGAGATCGAGCAAGTTCGGATCAGTTGCAACAACGCGTGGGATGATGGTTAAAGACCGAAGGACTCGGATCGTTCGGTATAACAATTCTACCCTCTTTACAATTTGTTAGTTTAGCTTTAATGGACGATCCGGGATAAAGTATGCGATAGCACCAGTCGTAAAAGTTTTGTTCCGCATATTGGCGTCTGTTAGACGGCCGAGGCGCTGCCGCGGACTTACAGTGGTATCAGAGCCTCACCATTAAGCTATCAGGTTCCTTCAACGAGATCAAGTTCATTACGTTAAAGGTTTTTCGCCAAAAACCACTCGTAATCCTCCGTCGTTTCTTATGGATGGTCAGTAGTATTCAAGCTATGTTTGTTGGCCTATGTCAAGACATAGTGTTTGGTAGCTGCTGGGTATTCATTTATTGCATAGATAGATGCATTAGTTTAAGTCAGACGTACACCTTGTTGGCCTACGTCAAGGGCATGTACGATGACTTAAGTTGATCAGGACAACGACGGGTAGAACTTGACATGTTTCTTATGATTTGTTGGCCTACGTCAAGGTCAAAAGAGCATGGGATAAAAATTACATCGGGAGTTTCAAACATACAAGAAACTTGCCAGACTTGCGCATATCTTCTGGAGTGTGATGACTTGAGTGGCTTCCATCAAGTTATCATGCGATGATATTTGGATCCCGATTCTCACTGATGAGTTGGTTTACTCTTCGGGTGACCCCGACTAATTCTTCTTTCAGGTTTGGAGGAGAATTTGAGATTACAATGGGAGATTTCCTAATTAGATTAAGTGATAACCATTCTGATTTAGGCTAGAGTGCACGCACAGTGTTTCTTTTCTCTCTCTCTTTTGGCAGCGACTTTTGACCGACCCTAGACTATGACTCAGTGACCAAGTTGACCGAACCTTCTTAAAATACTGGCTTTTGGATTGTCTATAGTTGCATAAGTCATTGCCGCTCCTTCTTTTACCCTTTGTATTTCTCAGAACACCCCGTATTACTACAGACATCCACTTCCATTGGATAGATCCATCGTATGGTTATATACGAACTCGGAGGGATTTCTTCGAGGATGGATCCAGGTTCAGGAGAAATAGAATTGGTCTATTCAATTGTCTTTTATTATCACCTTCTCTCAGGTTGCGAGGGCTCCTTGTTTTAGAGGGCTCCTTGTTTTAGGAGAGTACACCTATTACGCTTATTGGATAGTCTTATTCCAAACCATAGGCAGGTGCCGAAAGGTAGGGAATGAAGAAAACCAATTAGCTTAAGCAGGATGTGCAGAAGGTAATATGTAAAGACAAAATAAAGGGATTAGAAAGAGGGCAAAGTAAATTGCGACTATTAACATTCACGACCAAACCACGTGTTTCATAGCCACTCCTACTTCACCTTTGATTTCTCCAGAACAAGCCGTATCACTACGAACATCCAATTCCATTGGATATATCCATCGTATGGTTATATACGAACTCGAAGGATATTTTTTCGAGGATGGATTCTGGTTCAGGAGAAATAGGAATAAGGTAGTATTCAGTTGTCTTTTATCGCCACCTTCTCTCAAGTTGCGAGTACTCCTAGGATTAGGAAGGTACACCTATTATGCTTACTAGATATTCTTCTTCCAAACCATAGGCTGGTGTCGAACGGTAGGGAAGGAAGAAAACAACTTAGCCTAATGATGGTGTACAGAAGATAACGACTAAAGACCAATAAACGGAATTGGAAAGATGGCAGGGAAATATACGGTTAAAATCATGATATGGATTATGGAAGAGGCATTACTAAAGAATACCAGGAAACCCCTGCAAAACATATTAATGTTTCATATTCACTGTGCATTGTTAATAGAAAACCGATTTCCCGATTGGATACTTACTCCAGGGTATGTATTTACCAGGAACGATTCTCACATCTGCATGGTTTTACAGATGTTGAGTGGGAGCAAGTTATTAGGAATTAGGTGATCATCCTCATTATATCGGAATTCGTTGTAATTGGTGATATTTGAGGAAATCGCCTGGGTACAGTTTTTCAACCTACGATGCACAGGTTTTGAGTTATTCAACTCAGAGGACTTATACAGAGTATTGTATATTGTCCAGTGTCCATCAGGACAAAGGGGTTGGTCCTCGTACTATTTTTCTATTTACTTGTGACTTCTCTAGTTTTTAGACAAGTGTTTCATAGAAATACAATGTCTAAGTATTGAGAAGTTGCGGGTATAGGAATAAAGTAGAGAACCATGTGTCGCAAGTATCGGGATTCTTCAAAAGAATTCGAAGATGTAGATACTTGTGATAGGTATTCAGTTGATAGTAATTGTTTTGAAAAACTTGTTTCTCTTTCAGGTTATTCATAATTGGATGGATTCCTAAATTGAGTAATGCTGATTAGCCTCTCTCCATTAAAATGATATGCACTGGAGGCAGCTGCATAATTTGAATTTGGTTCCAATTAAATAAGTGCCAAAATTTTCTATATTGGATATAGAATGCTACATATCTTAACGATGTTAAGGTACGGGGAGTTGTCCAGCTTATGCTTAAAACCAGACACTGGATAACTCAAGGCACGTTTCTGTAATGGCAGTTTGTGGGTTGACCCTAGCTTCGACGAGGGTTGATTTTCTACCATCTGGAAGATCAATAGCGATATTGTTCTTGACTCGCCACAGTTTTATTAAAATGGATTTTTTCAGAAAACAGCAGTGGGAGTATGGTAGAACTGGAAGTGATTCCAGAACCGTAAACGATTACGGAAAATTTAATAGGACCTATATATTCAATCAGGTTTGACATTCCAATAGCCACTCTACAGACATGGTGGGTAACCTCAGACACCCGAGAGGTACTCCGGTAGCCTCAAGGACGGTGATAGGGAGGTTCTTGCTTACCCAGACTTGACACTACTGTTGTTCCAGACTATGAGACACGGCAGGAGGATATGTATACCGTCGTTCTAAAATAGTTTTAGAAATGTACGTATAAATTATTCTGCCAGAGGGTTGTCGTAGTCAGTGGGAGCAGCGGAAGAAGAGTGGGTAAGTAGCTAGTGTCTATTTATAGACTTGAGCAGATATAGTGGAAATAGATCATCTGATTTTTGACAGTCATGGGTTTGACTTCATCAGATTAGGGGATGGATCTGTTAAGAAGGAAGTAGGGTGTAATATCCTGGTATTTGGATGACATACACAGAGTAGGAAGTAAAATTCCTATACTACGATCGGTTGTACCGTGGTCGTCACACAGTTATTTCTCCACAAAGGATATGGATATAATATCTGACATTCTGGTTATTAGATCTATAGTTTTAGATCTAGATTTGGGTAGTTTCCCAATGTGGGTACTTTGACAGTATTCTAATAGTATTTTAGAATAAATGACTCCTGGCATGGTGGAGAACCTGCAGGTGATGGAGTCACCCTCTCTAAATGTGTCTTACAGACTAAAGGGGAGAGGGACATGCATGATTGGCAGATCACTTGCTTAGGCAATTGAGTCAATCGTGAGATGTCAAGTACCACACCAGATGTTGTTATTGCACTAGATGCGATAAGTTTATATTAATCCAATCCTGGAGAAACATTAGGAAGATGTTTTAGAACAAAAGTGAATGTTCTACGGATTTGATGACAGATGCCTCCTTCGGGAGACAGTTATCATTCCAGGCTTCAAAGGTGACATGCATGACAGAGTGATTGTCAGAGTTATAGTTTTCCTTCAGACGAGGGACAGTATTATGGACAGGTGGTCCAAGGGGGTACTGTGGGAGGCATGGTGCTGGACACTGATTAGTTTCAGTGATTGATACAGTCTAAGAAGTTTGGATTTATAGTTCATTTATGAACTAGGTCTCATCAGATATCCAGACATATTCTAAGACACGTATTACTCAATTCGGGGGATGGTTTTCTCCGCGAAGGTTAGGTATAGAGAGATACAGAAAGAAACACCGAAGCGGATCCACTCACTGAGGCTGTTTCTCGAACACAAAAGTTTTACAAACGAGCTTTGTGAAACTGATTAGTAGAGGAGTTGGATGCTCGGTATCACACGAGCTCTGAGCACACGACATCGCAATAATTAGCCTTAAGTGCAAGTGGAAGATTGTTGGATATAATTGTTAGGTCCACGTTACCTCTCCCGGTACTTTCGGGGTTGCGGAAACGGTAAATCAAAATTTTTCTAAACTTTGTAACATGGACCGTAAAAGCCGGATCTTTGCTAAACTAAACTAGCATACATGCAAAGAAGAATTAACTACTCGGCAAAGTGGTTATACCTCAACTAGAACTCCTTCACTTCTTGTTGTTGTTCCTCTTTGATGTTCTTCTCTTCTTGTTCTTCTTCTCATCGCTTGCTCAATGGTTGATCCGGACTTCGGTCACCTCCGCGGCCTCCTAGAGTCGAAGACGATCCACCCGAGAGATGTACACCGAGCTCCACCTCAAGCCGAGGTAACTAGGGCAAGGAGATTGCTAATCTAGAAGCCCTAGGTTGTGTAGAGAGGATGTATGGATGTGTTTGTCAAGTAGAATCCTTTTTCTCTCAACACATGAGATCAAAGGAGAAAACAAGAGGAGGAAGAAGAAGGAGATTTTCTAGCAACCATGGAGCTTCTCATTTCAAGAGAGAGAATGAGAATGAGCAAATGAAAAGCTTAACCAAGAGAAAAGCTAACCATGGTTGCAATAATGCACAAAACATTATCATTACAAATCCAATCAAGATAAAGGTGATGGCTACAAATGACATGACCATTATCATAACTTAATAAAAAGAAAACCAAAGAATACTTTAGATCTTCTAAGAAGGTCCAAGTCAACTTTGGTCAAAAGGTCAACAAAGTCAAGATGGTCAAATGGTCAATGTAATTAGCCATAACAAAATTATCAATGAAAGGATTAGTAAATAATGTCCCCGGCTCATTTATGGTTTTGACCAAACGAACTGTCGAAACCCTAATGAGTCCGCCTCAAAATGGTTTTGACCGAATCAACTGTCAAAACCCTAATGAGCCTGCCACATAGTGGTTTTGGCCGAACCAACTGCCAAAACCCTAATGAGGCACCTCCTCCTTCATCGCTCCAGAAAACTGTGCATACACACCTGCATCCGTATTCCGTAGAATGCGGATGCGCAGAAGACAAAACAGATCCATTCGTGCAATACTAGGATCTGGCTTAAACCAAAGCCCACTAGTACTGCCTGCCCGAGCATCATACGCACACAAGTGTACGTAAGTGATCGCAGCCCTGCCGTAAAACCATACGGCCTCTACACGTTTCGCTCAGTGCAGGGAAACTCTCTGTGTGGGACTCTAAAGACTCGACACTACGCTGGCAGTGGGTTTAACCACAGACCGCAAGCGGCACTAGCTGTACGTAACGGTCCCCAGGTAGATGTCGATAAGAAGGCCGATGAGGTAAACCCATCCGAACTTCTACTGAGTCTGTATGTGACAATCTCCGTACAGTCCGGTCTGTTCGTCTGATACATCGCATGTCGGGCCTAGGGGGGCGGCAAGCGTCAGACCCCTAATAGCGGTACAAGTCGTGCCGGAGTGAAGCCCAGAACACCCTGAGATAGCACTGGAACCTACCAGTATATCTCGCTTGCCCTGGCCAGGGACTACTTGTGTAATGGCTCTCCTAGACACAGCGCGATGTCAACCCCCAATACAGGGAGAGACGAATCCTGTCTAACCGTCACTGCCTCCAAGTGCTTCGGGACTGCTCCCAACTACTACCTGTTTGCACGACTAAGAAGAGCCGTGGTAGGGTAGTAATCAAAGAACAGTGGGAACACACTCGAGGCGGAGTGACAGTGTCAAGTCAGCGGACTAAGCTGTACTCATGTCACCTGGGAACTGATAACTGACGATAGGTATAATACCAACCATCAGTTCCCGACGAGTCCTGTCCAGTGTACTCGTAACCTAACGAGCACCCGCATACTATCTCAAGTACGACGTACTGACGGCTGTGGGACAGACCGTCTCCCGTGCTGGGATGAGAAGCGCATACGCTAGTCTACTCCGGAGTTTCGATGCCCTATCTCGATACTCCCACGACTAGGGACGTGTAAAAGGATGTGCTTGTAGATCACCCAGCCCCCACGAGTGTGATCGCCATCACAACGCCGGTAATCAAGCAAGGATCCAAAGGGCTCTACTAATGCGTATAGGTGATATAATAAATAAACACACAAGTACACATTAAAGCAGAGACAAACCAAGTAGCATACTACTATATTGAGCAAGATTGTCTGTACAACTGTGAATATCCCAAGCTTCCATTAAGTAATATACATACTAGTATGATACAGTAATGGCCTCTAGGGCATATACACCAACAATAATGCCCTCTAAGTCAATTATTGGATCGCAGGTACGTGATTGCAATGATTGAGGGAGGACCTATACCGATAAACAGTCTTACTCGAGATGATAGTATGCTATCTTGTCTGTCTTTATCATCATATATAGATGTTGATAGAGCCCATAGGATTCTTGATTGACTACCAGCAGTATGATGGCGATCAAATAAGTGGGAGCTGGGGTCTATAAGCATATCCTTAAAAGTGTCCCTAGTCATGGGAGTTTCGAGATAGGGCATCGATACTCCGGAGTAGACTAGTGTATACAGTCGAGACCCCGACGAGGGGCGGTGGCCGGTCTCACAAGCCACTGGTGTCAGTTGGATCACCTAAGATGTATACAGGTGCTCATTGGGATATGAGTACACCGGACAGGACTCGCCGGGAATATGCTAGTTGGTATTATACATATCGTCAGATAGCAGTTCCCTGGTAACATGTGTACAGGTTAGTTCATCGACCTGAGGTCGTCATTTGTCTCGTGTGAGTTCCCACTGTGCTTTGATTTATACCCTACCACGGGTCAAAGGAGTCGTGCAAACAGGTATATTTTGGGTACAGTCCCAAGCCACATTGGAGGCAAGTGAGCGGATCTTCGGGGATTCGTCTCTCCCGGTATTGGGGGTGAGATCGCGCTGTGTTTAGGAGAGCCATTACACGAAATCCCTGGCCAGGATAATTGAGATATACTGGTAGGTATACCAGCAGAATCTCAGGGTGTTCTGGGCTGCTCTCTGACACGACTTATACAGCTGTTGGGGGTCTGATGTTTACCGGCCCCCTAGGCCGTATATGTGATACTCATAGACGAACGTTCCGGACTGTAAAGATATTGTCACTGTCAGGCTCAGTAGGGTTTATAGATGAGTTCGCTCGTCAGCTTCCCTTCCAATCAATACATAGGCAAAATGTTACGTACAGCCAGTACCTCTGACGTGCTAGTGGTTATACCCAGTGCCAGTGTGTTGATGAGTCATTAGAGTCCCCCACAGACACTTTCCCAAGTTCGGGCGAAACGTTGTAGATGCCGTATGGGTTTATGGCAAGGTTCGGAAAAAGCACGTGCGTTTTCGCACGTGTCAGTTTTCGGGTAGATAATACTGGTAGGCTTTGGTTTAAGCCGGAACCCAGTATTATACTGTGTAGATATTATATCTTTGTCTCAGTTGCATTTGTATTCGGTCGTAATACAAATGCGGGTATATTTATACCGATACGGGGTTATCCTGAAATTCGTTTCGGGATGATTTTTGGAAGTTGCCAGTTTCCAGTTTTCTATCTGCCGTATTTTGACATTCGGTTAAATACGGATTTATCTTTTCTTGATGAGGTGAGTCATGCTTCTAGAAGGTTCTAGAAGTGGTGATTAGGCATATGACTCATTTGTGTCATTAATGGTTCATTAATGATGCAAGGTGACTAGGTTTATTTTCATTGGTTTTCATTTAATGCTTATTAGTGAGTCATTCTTGCTTTAATGGTTATGATAAGTTCATAGCTTATGGTCACCACTTGAACTCTCCTACACTCACCTCCCTCCTCTTGATATAATGGCCGGCCACTTCATTGTGAGAGAGGGAGAGATTTGATTCATTCATTTTTGGCCAAAGATTTCATATAGTTTAGTGTATGGAAATTTCCTAGTTCAATTTCCATTCACCCGATTCCAAATGGCAACTTCTTTTAACCGTTCGTCCATAGTCTTGGACGTAACGAGACAAAGTATTCTACTCATTTTCTACTTCATCTTGGTCGTCTTTTTTGGCAAACTTGACGATCGAGTTGCCTCGGTTCAGAGGCGGGAGCCCGTTTAAAGATCCGTCGACGTGGTGCCACCTAGACGACGAGACCGGAGATCGAGCAAGTTCGGATCAGTTGCAACAACGCGTGGGATGATGGTTAAAGACCGAAGGACTCGGATCGTTCGGTATAACAATTCTACCCTCTTTACAATTTGTTAGTTTAGCTTTAATGGACGATCCGGGATAAAGTACGCGATAGCGCCAGTCGTAAAAGTTTTATTCCGCATATTGGCGTCTGTTAGACGGCCGAGGCGCTGCCGCGGACTTACAGTTTACCCGGCGAGTATCCGCGTACGCAACGTGATTGCGACGGACTTTTGATCACATCAAAATCTCGTGGCAACCGATCAAATGAGACTAAACTTCTATGTTTATAATATTCAAATTAGTTATCTCATAACTACTTGTGGATTCCAAATATTGTATCACATTCCAGATAAATAGACAATGTTAAACTTTCCGATCGAATAATCAAACACCCAAGTTTTCCCAAATAGCTCAACACTTGAGGGGAGTTTAAAAACATCCATTTCATGCCACAGTACCAACGTTTTAGCCGTAGAATGGTCAAGCCAACGCCTCACATATGGCACGCCGTACTGCCTCAAACCCTAAGTTTCAAAAGGCAGTTCAAGACGGTCACATAATCGAGTTAAGGTTTGTTGTCTTCTAGAGGGTCCATCGCGTTACTTGCACTACTTAGACGTTCTTAAACTACGGAAAAATCCAACTTTTGAAAAATTTTCCGACTGGGGAAAAAATGAGTTATTGATATCCGTTCGAACTTTTTAACAGTTTCTAAAAAATTACCCGGATAAACTAAACAAAGTCAAATTATCCGATAGAATCAACGAGTCCCCAATACAACCCTAGAAAACTCAACACTTGAGTGGAATTAAAAAATTCCCAGAAAAAATTAACAAGAAAGGACCTAAGAATAATTACATGAAATTCCACGGACTAAGTCACAATTTTGGCCGCGGAACCGCCGCCAAACCCTTGGTTTGGCCGCGGTTCCGCGGTCAAATAATTGACTTAGTGGACCGTACTTCACAGTAATTCTTAGTTTTTCCTGCTTGTTTTTCTGAGCATTTTTAATTCATAAAAAACCACAGTTTTGAATAATGCACAGAGAAGGGTAAACATCGGGGTTTCCGGGTTCGATCGGACATTAAACTTCATCAAGATTTTACCTAAAGCTCTAGCATGGCTCTGATACCACTGTAGGGTTCCTAGGCACACTCATGAGATTCCACAAGGCATCTACCATGCCAAAATCAAAAATTTTATGTGCCTAACAACTCTATGCAAGATCGTTACTAGAGGTTAAGGCGAAACTACAAGCAAGTTAACAACTTAACTAAAAAGTGAAAGGGACTACAACCTTTGTAGATCTAGTCCTCCGCTTCCTTAGCTCCATGATGACGTCCCTCCGCTGCGATCATCGGATCCCGGACTCTGGCGATGGTTTCGTCGGAGAAATGATCGGGCCAGGTCGTCGACTTCGATGCCGAAGATGATCTACGTCGAGGCAACTCAAGATCAAGCTCCATCTTCACTTGGTCATAAAACTTGTGAAGATAACACACTCTACTACATGGCAAGTGGTAGAGGATGAAGAAATAGGAAGTGGGTTCACTTTGGATTTGGATTTCTCACTTGGATTCATCACTTGAAATTTTCTAGTAAGCTTTCTTCACCTCTTGAAGAAGATGAAGAAGATGGAAAAGAAAGTGAATTATGAATAATAGAAAATCAAGTGATCCCTATCATTTTAGCAACCATGGGTGAGTGTAACTAGTGTAGAGACTAAACTAGGGTTTAGGTGAATGGTTAGGTTAAGGAAAGAAACAAAATGGTCAAAGCTTTTCAAAGCTTCATGAAGCTTCAAGTAAAAAAACAAAAGAAGCCACCATTTTATTTCTTGCCCAAAAATGAATAAAGAAAATAAGTAAAGATAACAAAACCCTAACCATTAACCTAAACATGGTTTAAATCAAACATACACCCAAGTTTGCATGTATCATCAAACATGATACAAACTAGTGCACAAACATATATCATATATACAACTTGTGCACATCAAGTGAGAAAATCAATCTTAAGTGAACAAATACTAGTTAATGTAAAGTAATATATCAAATATATAATTATACATTAAATCATTAAATCGATACTTGATTTAATGATCCGGTCATATCGCATATAACCGACTAATATAAAGTGTATCAATGTATCGAATCAACACTTGATTCGGTAACCCGGCTATATCACATATAACCGACCGATGATACAAATCGTGAGAATAGAATACAGTATCACATACTGGTATTATTCTCGGTCCCGCACATATCTCATATGCGCTCCTATTTCGTTTTGCTTGAGCCAGGAAACCCCTGTGTAGGACTCTAAATACTCGTCAATACGCCGGCAGTAGGTGATGATCATATCAAACACCCACAAGCCGCAAGCGGTCTGCTAAACGTAACGGCCACCCGGGTATTGAGCGATCAGAAGATCAACGAGCAAGCCTGCTCACACTCCTGTGAATCCAACCAGTAACACTTACCGCACAGTTCAGTCTGTTCGTCTGATATGTCGCATATCTCGCCTAGGGATGGTAAACGTCAGACCCCGGTAGCTTGATAAGTCATGCCGATGTAAGGTCCATAACAAGCATGAAACTACTGATAACACTTACCAGTAAATCAGTGCAACCCTGGCCAGGGATTTCCAGTTATGGCCAGTCGAGCATAGCGCAACATCAACCCCTAATACTTGGAGAGACGAATCTCCTCCTATCGCTCATTGCCTCCATGTGAATCGGGACTGTACCCAAAAACCACCTGTTTGCACGACTCAGTAGAGCCGTGGTAGGGTGGAAATCAAAGCATAGTGCGAGACACATAAGACTCTATGACGATCTCGGGTCAACAGACTAAGCTGTAACAGTGTCACCAGAGAACTGCCATCTGACGTGAGGTATAATACCATCTGGGAGTTCTCGGCGAGTCCGTTCAGTGTGCCCAGTCATCACTGAGCACCCGCATACCATCTCTGATGTCAAACACCAATGGATATGGGATCATCCATCGCCCATCACATGGGTCGAGAAGATATACGCTAGTCTACTCTGGAATATCGATGCCCCGTCTCGATATTCCCACGACTAGGAACATTGAAGGATGTACTCATGGACTACCCAGGCCCTACTAGTATGATCTACATCATAGTCCTGGAAGTCGAGCACACATCCTAAGGGCTTTATCAACATGTAATAGAGAGACTGCAAGTATACATGTTAAGATAAAGAGCAACCAGATAGCGTACTATCATGTCGAGCAAGAAAGTCCTACCTATATATGTCCTAGCATCCACTACAATATGCATCCCATGTACAGTAATGGCCTCTAGGGCATACATATAACTAACATTGACTTGTATTGGTTTACTGTCTTACTCTCACATGTTGATAAAGCCCTTAGGATCTGTACTCGACTACTGGGACTATGATGAGATCATACTAGTAGGGCCATAGTAGTCGATGAGTATATCCTATAACTGTTCCTAGTCGAGGGTATATTGAGACAGGGCATCGATACACCAGAGTAGACGAGCGTATACGCATCTTGACCCATATGATGGGCGATGGATGATCCCATATCTATAGGTGTTTGACATCAGAGATGGTGTACGGGTGCTCAGTGGAGACTGGGTACACTGGACGGACTCGCCGAGAACTCTCAGATGGTGATATACCACACGTCAGATGGCAGTTCTCCGGTGACACTGGTACAGGGTATTCTGTAGACCCGAGATCGTCATAGAGTCTTGTGTGATTCCCACTGTGCTTTGATTTCTACCTTACCACGTCCAAGAGGGCGTGCAAAACGGTGGCTTTTGGGTACAGTCTCGAATCACATGGAGGCAATGAGCGATAGGAGGGGTTTCGTCTCTCCCGGTATAGGGAGTTGATGTTGTGCTGTGTTCGATTGGCTGTAACTGGAAGTCCCTGGCCAGGGGTGATATAGAGATATACTGGTAAGTGTTACTAGTAGTTTCTCGACCTGTTATGAGCCTCACATCGACACGACTTATCGGTTACTGGGGTCTGACATATACCACCCCTAGACTTGATATGCGACATATCAGACGAACAGACCGGACTGTACGGGAGTGTTACTGATTGGATTCACAGGAGAATGGACATGCTAGCTTGTTGATCTTCTGATCGCTCAATACCTGGGTGGCTGTTACGTTTAGCTGACCGCTTGCATCTTGTGGGTGTTTGATATGATCATCACCTGCTACCGGCGTATTGACGATTCTTTAGAGTCCTACACAGAGGTTTCTTGGCTCAGGCAAAACGGAGTGGAGGCACATATGTGATATGTGCAGGAACGAGGATAATGCGATATGAGATACCGTATTATATTCTCGCGATATTTAGATATGAACCGGGTCATCGGATCAAGTGTTGATTCGATGAATCGGTACATGATATATTAGTCGGTTATATTCGATATAGCCGGATCGTCGGATCAAGTGTTGATTCCATGATTTAATGTATAATGATATATATATGATATATTGTATTACATTATCTAATATTGGCTCGCTTTATTATTTCATTTTCTCACCGGATTAATACATTGATATATATGCGATATATGTTAATTGTATTGTTTTCTTTTGTTGCAAATATATAATATATATGTGATATATATTATTGTGACATTATATGATTTATTATGAAACATGTTTAAGGATGATAAAAAGGGATTAGGGTTTGATTAGGGTTAGCTCCTTCTTGTTCATTCTAGAAGGATTCTCTTTTGTCTTGGTTAAGATATTATGGTTGATACTTATCCTTAACCTAACCAAACCCTAACTCTAGTTTATTCTCTACAAAGGTTAAGCCTCTCATCCTTGACCATGGTTTGATAATCAATCATATATTCTTGACTACTATTCATCACAAAAGGATTACTCTTTTAATTCTTCATCTTCTTCTCTCTTGAGTTTGAGAGAGAGTTCACTTGAGTTTTCTTTTGTGATGAGTTATTGTGAGAAAATGATATAAAAAGAAAGCATAAATACTATTCCATCATCCTCATCTAATCTAGCCCGTCAGATTAGGGTGTTCACCTCATTAGAGTGAGAGAAAGCTTGAGCTATTGCAACTTCGACGTAGATCATCGGAGAAAAGGAATACGACAAGCTATCATGGATCGTTCGAGTCGTGGAGCCTCTCTTGAGTCCGGGAGATCATGGATCGCGGCGAAGGGACTTCTACTCGGAGCTTCTGAAGCGAAGGAGCGGACTACAAAGGTTGTAATCCCTTACACTTAGGTTTAAAGATGTTATCTTGCATGTTAAACCCTAATAATCTAGCAAAGATCCCGTCTTTGGGTTGTTCGGCACATGTAAAATTTTATTCGGGCATGTTTGATGCTTTATGAACCTTCACAAGAGTGCCTAGTAACCCTACAGTTCGTGGAGCTATTCCTTGCCCGTTTTCTTCCACTGAGCGTCAGAGATGCTAGAGCACGCAGGTTCGAGTCCTTACGTAAGACTTCAGAGATGTCAGTGGCAGAGTATGATGTCCTGTTCATCGAGCTATCAGTGTATGCTCCGTACCTAGTGACTATTGAGGAGTTGCGAGTCAAGAGATTTGTCCTAGGCTTGCTTACACCACTGTTTCTTGCGATCAGCGCACAGCATTACGAGACATATGCAGCAGCTGTAGACGCAGCCCTATTATTCGAGGAGCGCCTTGCTGAGACTTCGGTAGTTCCAGATCCGAAGAGAGTTCGTGTGGATACATCAGCGCAGAGACAGCCTTTTCGGCACCGTGATAGACGTCTTGCAGGTAGCAGAGATTTAGGGCGGGGCCGGTTGTTCAGTTCCTATTCCCAGGAGGGTCAGCGGTCATCGTCGGGATGTTTTCGCTGCGGGAGTTCTTATCATCGCGTAAGAGATTGTCCTGAGATTGTAAGTCCACGGTAGCGCCCCGGCCGTCTAACAGACGCCAAATGCGGAATAAAACTTTTGCGACTGGCGCTATCGCGTACTGTAACCCGGATCTTCCATTAAAGCTAAACTAACAAATTACAAAGTGGGTAGAAAAGTTATACCGAACGATCCGAGTCCTTAGGTCTTCAACCATCATCCCACGCTTTGTTGCGGCTGCTCCGATCTCCTGAAACTCCAATCTTCTCGTCCAGGTGGCACCACATCGACGGATCTTTAAAGGGCTCCCGCCTCTGAACCGAGGCAACTCGGTCGTCAAGTTTGCTAAAAGCGACGACCAAGATGATGTAGAGAATGAGTAGAACACTTTGTCTCGTTACGTCCAAAGCTATGGATGAACGGTTAATGAAGTTGCCTTTTGGAACCGGGTGAAATAAGAAATGAGGCTATCAAATTTTCATGAGTCCAAAACAATATCAATCTTTTTTCCAAGAAACCATCTCTCTCCATGAAGGAATGGACGGCCACTTATAGAGGCAAGGGGGGTGAGTGTAGGAGGAGGGAGAGTGGCCATAACCATAAATGATATGAATGAATCATTTAACACCTAGTAAGAACACATATAATGCATACATTGAACCTTCTAACCTAGTCATCAAGCATTAATTGCACAATAAATGCACTAATGACTCACTGGCCTAATCACCTAATCTAGAAGCCTCTAGAAATTTCCACACTCATCTCAAGAAAAGATAAATCCGTTTCTAACCGAACGTT
Source organism: Agapanthus africanus (assembly GCA_030015575.1). NCBI lineage: Eukaryota > Viridiplantae > Streptophyta > Magnoliopsida > Asparagales > Amaryllidaceae > Agapanthus > Agapanthus africanus. Next base: position 266,985,945 of record CM057340.1, read on the forward strand.
AAAGAAGGACGATAGAAAAATGGAAACTGGCAACTTCAAAAAGTGTTCCTGAAACGAATTTCAGGATAACCCCGTAACAGTATAAACATACCCGCATTTCTATTACGACGACATACAAATGCAACTGAGACAAAGATATTATATTTACACAGTATAATACTGGGATCCGGCTTAAACCAAAGCCTACCAGTATTATCTGCCAGAAAAATGACACGTGCGAAAACGCACGTGCATTTTCCGAACCCTGCCATAAAACCGTACGGCATCTACAACGTTTCGCCCGAACTTGGGAAAGTGTCTGTGGGGGACTCTAATGACTCATCAATACACTGGCACTGGGTATAACCACTGGCACGTCAGAGGTACAAGCTGTACGTAACGGTTGCCTATGTATTGATTGGAAGGGAAGCTGACGAGCGAACTCATCTATAAACGCCACTGAGCCTGACAGCGACAATATCCGTACGGTCCGGTCCATTTATCTATGAGTATCGCATATAGGGCCTAGGGGGCCGGTAAACGTCAGACCCCCAATAGCTGTATAAGTCGAGTCAGAGAGCAGCCCAGAAAACCCTGAGATACTACTGGAATACCTTTCAGTAAATCTCGATTACCCTGGCCAGGTATTTCGTGTAATGGCTCTCCTAAACACAGCGCGATCTCACCCCCAATACCGGGAGAGACGAATCCCCGACGATCTGCTCACTGCCTCCATGTGGCTCGGGACTGTACCCAAAATATACCTGTTTGCACTACTCCTTTGACCCGTGGTAGAGTATTAATCAAAGTACAGTGGGAACTCACACGAGACAAATGACAACCTCAGGTCGATGAACTAACCTATACACATGTCACCAGGGAACTGCTATCTGACGCTGGGTATAAGACCAACCAGCAAGTTCCCGGCGAGTCCTATCCGGTGTACTCATAACCCAATAAGCTCCTGTATACATCTTAGGTGAACTAACTAACACCAATGGCTTGTGAGACCGGCCACCGCCCCTCGTCGGGGTCTCGAATGTATACACTAGTCTACTCTGGAGTATCGATGCCCTGTCTCGAAATTCCCACGACTAGGGACACTTTAAGGATGTGCTTATAGACCCTAGCTCCCACATATATGATCGCCATCATACTGCTAGCAGTCAAGCAAGAATCCTATGGGCTCTATCAAAATGTAACAGTGATAAAGACAAACCAGATAGCACACTACCATCTCGAGTAAGACCGGTCTATCGGTATAGGTCCTCCCTCAATCATTGTAATCACGTAACTGCAATCCAATAGTTGGCTTTGAGGGCACTATATCCAACAATCTCCCACTTGCACTTAAGGCTATTATTCCGATGTCGCGTACTCACAGCCTATGTAATACCGAACATCCAACTCCTCTACTAATCAGTTTCACAAAGTTCGTTTGCAAAACTATTGTGTTCGAGAAATAGCCACAGTGACTGGATCCACCTTGATGTTTCTTTCTATGTCTCTCTTAAAATCAAGTTCGCGGAGAAAACCATCTCCCGAATCGAGTAATACCTATCTTAGAATATGTCTGGATATCTGATGGGACCTAGTTCATAAATGAACTCCAAATCCAAACTTCTTAGACTGTATTGATCACTGAACCTAATCAGTATCCAGCACCATACCTCCCACAGTATCCTCTTGGACCACCTGTCCATAATACTGTCCCTCGTCAGAGGGAAAACTACAACTCTGACAATCACTCTGTCATCCATGTCATCTTTGAAGCCTGGAATGATAACCGTCTCGCGAAGGAGGCTGCCGTCATCAAATCCATAGAACATACACTTATGTTCTAAAAATGCTTCCTTATGTTTCTTCAGGATTGGATTAATATAAACTTATCGCATCTAGTACAAAAAACAACATCTGGTGTGGTACTTGACATCTCACGATTGACTCAATTGCCTATGCAAGTGATCTGCCAATCATGCACATCCCTCTCCTCTTTAGTCTGTAAGACACCTTTAGAGAGGGTGACTTCATCACCTGCAGGTACACCACCATGCCAGGAGTCATTTATTCTAAAATACTATTAGAATACTGTCAAAGTACCCACATTGGGAAACTACCCAAATCTAGATCTAAAAACCATATATCTAGTTTCCAGAATGTCTCATATTATATCCATATGCTTTGTGGAGAAACAATTGTATGACGACCATAGTACAACTGATCGTAGTATAGAAATTTTACTTCCTACTCTGTGTATGTCATCCAAATACCAGGACATCACACCCTACTACCTTCTCAATAGATCCATCCCTTATTCTGATGAAGTCAAACCCATGACTGTCACATCAAAAATAGATGATCTATCTCCGCTATATTTGCTCAAGTCTATAAATAGACACTAGCTACTTGCCCACTACGCTTCCGCTGCTCCCACTGACTACGACAACCCTCTGGCAGAATAATATATACGTACACTTCAAAAACTAGTTTAGAACGACGCTATACTTATCCTTCTGCTGGGTCTCATAGTCTGGAACAACAGTAGTGTCAAGTCTGAGTAAACAAGAATCTCTCTGCCACCGTCCTTGAGGCTACCGGAGTACCTCTCGGGTGTCTGAGGTTACCCTCCATATCTCCGGAGTGGCTATTGGAATGTCAAACCTGATTGAATATATTTGTTCTATTAAATTTTCCGTAATCGTTTGCGGTTCTGGAATCACTTCCAGTTCTACTATACTCCCACTACTGTTTTCTGAAAAAATCCATTTTATTAAAACTGTGGCGAGTCAAGAACAATATCACTATTGATCTTCCAGATGGTAGAAAATCAACCCTCGTCAAAGCTAGGGTCAACCCACAAACTGCCATTACAGAAACGTGCCTTGAGTTATCCAGTGTCTGGTTTTAAGCATAAGCTGGACAACTACCCTTACCTTAACATCGTTAAGATATGATCCATTCTATATCCAATATAGAAACTTTGGCACATATTTAATTGGAACCATATTCAAATAATGCAGCTGTCTCCAGTGCATATCTACTTAATGGAGAGAGGCTAATCAACATTACTCAACTTAGGAATCCATCGAATTATGAGTAATCTGAAAGAGAAAAAAGTTTCTCAAAACCATTACTATCAACTGAATACCAATCACAAGAATCTACATCTTCGATTTCATTGAAGAATCCCGATACTTGCGACACCTGGTTCTCTACTTTATTCTTATACCCACAACTTCTCAAAACATAGATCTTGTATTTCTACGAAACACTTGTCTAAAATCTCGAGAAGTCATAAGTAAACAGAACATAGTACGAGGACCAACCCTTTGTCCTGATGGACACTGGACAACATACAATACTCTGTATTAGTCCGTCGAGTTGAATAACTCAAAATCTGTGCATCGTAGGTTGAAAACTGTACCCAGGCGATTTCCTCAAATATCACCAATTACAACGAATTCCGATATAATGAGGATGATTACCTAATTCCCAATAACTCACTCCCACTCATCATCTGCAAAACCATACAGATGTGAGAATCATACCTGGTAAATACATACCCTGGAGTAAGTATCTAATCGGGAAATCAGTTTTCCATTAACAATGCACTGAAATAAAAAAATGTTTCGTAGGGGTATCCTGGTATTCTTTAGTAATGCCTCTTCCATAATCCAAATCATGACTTTTAACCGTATATTTCCCTGCCATCTTTCCAATTCCCTTTATTTGTCTTTAGTCGTTACCTTCTATACACCATCATTAGGCTAAGTGGTTTTCTTCCTTTCCTACAGTTCGGCACCAGCCTATGGTTTGGAAGAAGAATATCCAGTAAGCATAATAGGTGTACCCTCTTAAACCTAGGAGTTCTCGCAACTTGAGAGAAGGTGATGATAAAAGACAACTGAATAAACCTTATTCCTATTTCTCCTGAACCAGAATCCATCCTCGGAAAAATATCCATCGAGTTCGTATATAACCATACGATGGATTAATCCAATGGATTTGGATGTTCGTAGTGATACGGGGTGTTCTGGAGAAATGAAAGGTGAAGTAGGAGTGGCGATGAAATACGTGGTTTGGTTGTGAATGAGAATAGTCGCAATTTACTTTGCCCACTTTCTAATCCTTTATCTTGTCTTTACATATTACATTCTGCACACCCTACTTAGGCAAATTGGTTTTCTTCATTCCCTACCTTTCGGCACCTGCCTATGGTTTGGAATAAGACTATCCAATAAGCGTAATGGGTGTTGTAACACCTGAGTTTAGGGATAGTAGTAATTAAGTGTTAATTTGGGGTTTTTGGTAAAATGTTTACCAAAACTGGATTCTAGTAATTTATCTGGGTTTATGGTTATTTTTGTGAAATTTTATCTCAACCACACACACTTGTGCACGTTAACTAGGGTTAAGATTAGGGTTTGCCATATATTTGAGCCTGTGGGTTAGCCATGATTAAGTTAACCATGGGGGTTAGGTCGATGGTTAAGATAATGGATTTGATTATGAGCTAATTTGGTTAATTAGGGGTGCTTGGTTTTGTCCAAGGGTGTTTAGGGTGGAGGTTGACTTACTTGTTGTGTGAGAGAGAGAGGGATGGGATGTGTATCATGATAGCTTTTGATTTGAGAGAGGGAAATGATGGTTTAAGAATTAGCCACACATTCAACTCAAACCTTGTCACTCATATCTTTCAAATTCTTTCCCACACTCAAACCTCTCACTCTCACACTCAAATCAGCCACACAAACACCACAAAACATCAGCTTTCAGCCACTTTTCTGCTGGACATCAGCAGCAACAGCTGCTACATCAGCCCCCTCCCAACTTCAAAACCTCAAATACACAACACAACCACCTCACTCACACTCAATTTCAGGCTTAAACAACAACAGCGGTAGCTGCTGCACACAGCCACAAGAAAAAGAGAGAGAGGGTTGCAAGCAACAACAACACTCATTCAAGTGAAAATCAGCAGCAGCTGATGTATCATATCAGCCCCCAATTGATCAATATCAGCCCCTTTTATCGACACATCAGCCCTCTTTATCATCAACAACAACTTAAACAGCAGCTGATGTAAAAGTTCAACCACCATCAGTACATCATCAGCCCAATTTTCATCATTTCAGCCACAAATCAGCCCAACACTTTCAGCACACATTCACATCAGCATCATACACACACAACATCAGCTCATTTTCAGCCCAAACAGCCATTTCAGCACCAGCATCAGCCAAGGCAGCACACCACATCAGCCCACACCACACCACACCATACCACACCATATCAGCTCATTTTCAGCCCAAACAGCCATTTCAGCACCAGCATCAGCCAAGGCAGCATACCATATCAGCCCACACCATACCATACCACACACCATACCATACCACATCAGCCCACACCACACCATATCAGCCCCACACCACAACATCAGCCACACACCAGCAACAGCAACAACAACTTCAGCCACAGCAAGCATCAGCACAGCACTTCTGTAGCAGCTCAACAGCAGCAGCAGTCACACCATCTTGTCCTCCTCTTCTCCATCCTAGGTTCCTAGAGGGTATAACTCCTAAACTCATCCCAATTTATGTAGATTATGTGCTTGATTAGCTAGTATAGTGTTTTATCATAATTTTAGTGCTAGAATGGTGTAGTGATGCTGGATTTAGTTATTTTAGAGTGCTTGTAGTTTTATGAACCCTTTTTAGTGTTAATTAGTCTGTTTAAGCCTAGTGGTGTCGTTAAATTTTGATGGGTAACCTTAAATCGCTAAAATTATGGTAATCTAGCTCTATTAGTGTTTAATTCTTGCTTAGTTGTGATTTTGGGTGATTTAGGGGAATTTTGTCATAAGTGGAAGTTGTGTTAGTTAGAATAACCCTTTTAGGTGCTAGTAAAGCCAGTCAACCAGAGTTTTGCCCCAGATTTCCCAGAAGACACCCGATTTACCGACTTGGCGTATTTTGGCAGTTTTAGTGACTTTTTAACCTCTTTAGGATCTGCTGTTGACCCGAACCCTTCAGAATAGAATTGAGAAGACTGTAGCATGGTGAGATGAGTAGGAACACACACACAGAGCACGGGGACCCACCTCCACCTCTAGGCCGCCGATTTAATCATTCTGGCCACAATTTGCGGCCAGAGTAGGGGGTGGGGTGTAGGGATTTTTGGTGTAGGGTCCTTCTGGGTAGGTTAGTGTGTTGGTATCTGTAACTTTTTGGTTTTGGCCCATAGTCAAAATCTGGAGCTAGTTGAGTGTTTCCGATGTTTTAAGTCTTGTGCGACACGCGCGTGATACGCATGGTTCTGTGGCGCGCTGCGCGACACAGCGTGTCAGTTTAGGTTCTGGTGGTTTGTGAGCGTCGCGTCGTGTCGTGCGCACACGCGTTTAGTTTCACGCACGCGTATCCTTTTATCGATATATCGCGTTTTTCAGGATTTTTCCTTATGTGGTGACTTTTGTGAATTCTAGGTTCGCCGGCGGGAACTTCGAGCGCAGCGGAGAAAGGCAAGCAGGTGGTCGGACACACTTAGCACGGGATCACGGGTGAGTAGATTTAACATCTACGGGGGACGATCGTTTGGATGGCGCGAGTCGCCCGATATATAAAGTAGACATAATATTCCTGTGGCATTATGATAAAAATACTTCCATGATAACTGCTGTAGTTAGTATCGATGGGATGTTCTATATACACAGATTCATCATAGGACACATGCACCATTACCAGGTTTTATTTGCAGCACGAGCACTATTCATGTGGATACACACACCCTGGTAATTGCCATGTCCCGACACTAGATAACCTTAATCTGAAACATGTTAATTGCCTAGAAATATGATATTGCCTTAAATATTTAAAATGAAACCATAAGAATTACCATACCTGTGCATATGTATTATCATATCATCTGCCCATGCTTAGTGTAAATCATACATTGCAAATTGATACCATAAGTATTCATAATCATCGACATATGCATTTATGATGATTTCATGAGATTTATGATATTTCTGGATTTTGGGGGAAAGCCGCAAGATTTCGAACTGATAACTGTTTAAAAATATAAAAGTTGCGGTTTTCTAGTGATGTAAAGTGTCGTCCACCATGGGTGTTGTTGTGGTTTTCGAGACCCGTTTCGAGGAGGTGGATGAACCGTCTTGGGTACATGGTGGGCCCGGTACGGTACCCCGGGGCAAGAAGATCGCAGGAGATGGCGTTGAGCCTGGCAGGGGACGGATTACCTACCGGTGACTTCATTTGGCATGGCGGATACCCAGAGGGTACCGACCGTGGCCGCTGGATTGAGATATGGGTTTTGATATGGATCAGCCGGATGGCTGAGGCCAGAGGTACTGGACATGGATATATGAGATTTGGACAGTTTTGAGGTGTCGTTGCTGGACACGGATTTTACTGATTTCTTGGATATTATGCTGATGTTTAAAAAGGAAATTTTCAAAACAGAGCAAGGAATAATTCTTATACTTACATGATGAGATCTTGAGTTGACTCGTATAGCATACATTCATGATAGTACTTTCATATGGCATACATACATGTTATTACATCCATGTGACATATATACTTGCTAGTACACTGTTGATGCATACATATCTGCTAGTACATGTAGCCATACCTGTTTTAGGGATGCCAGGACACTTGTGTGCATGCATACGATAGCTTTAGTAGATGTTATTTATTACTCACGAGCTGGCAACTCACCCCCGTTGTGCCACAGCTTTTCTGCAGGTCCTTTCCGTCAGCACTGTAGCGGCGGATACTTTTACTTCCTTTGCACTTTTTGCCTGGACTCGAGGCTTTTGCTCATAGGTGGGTTATTATCATTTTGTACCACCTTATATATTTGTTGTATCTAGAACACTCCATCTACTGCTACTATCATTTCAGCTGTACTTGTTTTACTTGGATTACTGTATATTGACCTAGATGTGAGATTATGGGACTTGGGGATTTGTTTTATGATATATCTGGGTCGAGCTCACTTGAGTCGACATGCTATTTCTTATGCACACTGTTATTCATTTATATTCTGCTTGCACCGTTTGGGGCTGATTTTACAAATAAAATTCTGCAGGAATTTTGGAAAAAGGGAAAGTTATTTTTTAAAAAAAAAGGGAAATTTAACGTGGTAATGGAGTAAAGAGCTTAAATACACTGGTTTTTCCTTCACTCTAAAACTTTATTTGGGTTTGTATTCTGGGCTTCGGCTTACTTAGTTCACGGACGCCTTGAGGTGTTTCGTAATCTAAGTGCCGGTCGCGTTCCGTACTTTGCGGGTCGTGACAGGTGTACTCTCCTAAACTAAGGAGCCCTTGCAACCTGAGAGAAGGTGATAATAAAAGACAACTGAATAAACCAATTCTATTTCTCCTGAACCTGGATCCATCTTCGAAGAAGTCCCTTCGAGTTCGTATATAACCATATGATGGATCTATCCAATGGAAGTGGATGTTCGTAGTAATACGGGGTGTTCTGAGAAATACAAAGGGTAAAAGAAGGAGCTGTAATGACTTATGCAACTATAGACAATCCAAAAAGCCAGTATATTAAGAAGGTTCGGTCAACTTGGTCACTGAGTTATAGTCTAGGGTCGGTCAAAGGTCGCTGCCAAAGAGAGAGAGAAAAGAAACACTCTGCGTGCACTCTAACCTAGATCAGAATGGTTATCACTTTATCTAATTAGGAAACCTCCCACTGTAATCTCAAATTCTCCTCCAAATCAGAAAGAAGAATCAATCGGGATCACCCAAAGAGTAAACCAACTCATCAGTGCGAATCGGGATCCAACTCTCATCGCATGATAACGTGAAGGAATCCACTCATGTTATCATACTCCAGAAAGTTTGCTCAAGTTTTGCAAGTTTCCTGTATGTTCGAAACTCCCGATATATTTTTATCCCATGCTCTTATGACCTTGACGTAGGCCAACAAATCATAAGCAACATGTCAAGTTCTACCTGTCGTTGTCCTGATTAATTTAGGTCATCTTACATGCCCTTGACGTAGGCCAACAAGGCTGTACGTCTGTCCTAAACTAATGGATCTATCTATGCAACAAATGAATACCCAGCAGCTACCAAACACTATGCCTTGACGCAGGCCAACAAAGATAGCTTTAATACTACTGACCATCCATAAGAAATGACGGAGGATTACGGCTGGTTTTTGGCGAAAAACTTTTAACGTAATGAACTTAATCTCGTTGAAGGAACCTGATAGCTTTTTATAAAAATATAGTGACAAAAACCTTTTCCTAAAGAGGTCACTCCCGGTGAAGGGATCTCGGCTCTTTCCTCGTGGAATGAGGTGCAGGATATTCTAACTCAATACCGCTATGCATAAATAAAGGAAACATCTTTATAATAACACCTTTTTAAAATTTGTTCCAACAACATCAAATATAGGTTTGTTTTATCCTTGCATTGATAAGAATCAATGCAGTCCCATCAATCAATCACACCAGAGAAGAACGAAAATAAAATGTACGTATATGCCATCCGCATTCGTCACTGGGTCCCGTCATCACTCGTTAGGTTACTTAACTAACGACAGAGCGGGGACAGGGCTAGTGCTGGTGCAAAACATATACAACATCTACTAGTATATATACCAATATATAATAATCGCTCCAGGTATGATAAATGCAATATTACAGAAAAGTAATAAGCATCACAGAACAATATAAATAATCTGGGATCCCCGGGTTTCACAGAGCCGCTAATGAAGCCTGACGTTCCCCTGGTCGTGTGGATAGCCTGTGCAATGAAACCTAGACCCCTACGGGTGCAGCAAGTTACCCTCTAAAACCTGAAGCGAGGCAGCCCCCTACAGCAAAATGAATGGACAACCCGGCACTTCACGGAATCCGGTAACTTGAGCTCCCCTTCTTGGGTCAACCTGTACCCCCTACGAGTGCGGCGAATAGTCAGCCAATTCTAGAGTGAGGCCTCTCTGCCTCTCAAAGCCATGAGATACGGACCCGTTTCCCTCCAGAACCCGGCTATCCGTGCACTCCATCGCGGGGTAAACCTAGTACAGAAATAAAAATATGTACAACGGGTACATCGACATCAACCCGGTCGTGCCCCAAAAGAATATTATACAAACAGGCAGTGACGGCAGTCCACAAGTCGGATGCTCGCCCCACAATATCAAATGTACAAATAAATCCAAACAGCACTACCATTGCACACTGCTATCCACCACGACAAATCCGCAACATCACAGCACAACACAGAACATCAACGCGGATGTCACGTTCGCAAATTTGTCTAAAAGAACTATAGCAATTAGATGCAATTTACCGCTCAAATGAAATTCCCGGTCGGAGATATAATGTAAATACTGTAAACTAACACGTTTAAATTTCGATCGACAAAATTTCCCGAAGTGGGCCCCACATACATCTGCTGTACAGTAATAAAAACTGGGCCCAAAAGAACAGTACCGGAAACCACAATTTCCCAAGATGAAAGCCCAGAAGAAAAATGGCCCACCAAGTCACCAAGATGGCCGTGCTTCCGCGGTCAAAGCAAGGCTTTGACCGCGGATCCGCGGCCGTACGGTCGAATTGGTGGATCATTTTTCTGCTGTTTCCATTAAAAAGCCTGCTTGATTTTCTGGTGTGGTCAAAATAATTTTTAGAACAGATTTAAAATCAACAGAAACTTTAACATTGAAAATTGTGATTTTCGAAAATCCGTTCGATCGTTGTTTTAAACACGTTAGCACAAGTTAGTATAGCTTAATGGTGAGGCTCTGATACCACTGTAAGTCCACGGTAGCGCCTCGACCGTCTAACAAACGCCAAATGCGGAACAAAACTTTTACGACTGGCGCTATCGCGTACTATAACCCGGATCTGCCATTAAAGCTAAACTAACAAATTACAAAGTGGGTAGAAAAGTTATACCGAACGATCCGAGTTCTTAGGTCTTCAACCATCATCTCACGCTTTGTTGTGGCTGCTTCGATCTCCTGAAACTCCAGTCTTCTCGTCCAGGTGGCACCACGTTGACGGATCTTTAAACGGGCTCCCGCCTCTGAACCGAGGCAACTCGGTCGTCAAGTTTGCTAAAAGAGACGACCAAGATGATGTAGAGAATAAGTAGAACACTTTGTCTCGTTACGTCCAAAGCTATGGACGAACGGTTGATGAAGTTGCCTTTTGGAATCGGGTGAAATGAGAAATGAGGCTATCTAATTTCCATGAGTCCAAAACAATATCAATCTTTTTTTCCAAGCAACCATCTCTCTCCATGAAGGAATGGCCGGCCACTTATAGAGGCAAGGGGGGTGAGTGTAGGAGGAGGGAGAGTGACCATAACCATAAATGATAAGAATGAATCATCTAACACCTAGTATGAACACATATAATGCATACATTGAACCTTCTAACCTAGTCATCAAGCATTAATTGCACAATAAATGCACTAATGACTTATTAGCCTAATCACCTCATCTAGAAGCCTCTAGAAACTTCCACACTCATCTCAAGAAAAGATAAATCCGTTTTTAACCGAACGTTAAAGACGGGCGACAGAAAAATGGAAACTGGCAACTTCAAAAAGTGATCCTGAAACGAATTTCAGGATAACCCCGTAACAGTATAAACATACCCGCATTTGTATTACGATCGAATACAAATGCAACTTAGACAAAGATATTATATCTACACAGTATAATACTGGGATCTGGCTTAAACCAAAGCTTACCAGTATTATCTGCCCGAAAAATGACACGTGCGAAAACGCACGTGCATTTTCCGAACCCTGCCATAAAACCGTACGGCATCTACAACGTTTTGCCCGAACTTGGGAAAGTGTCTGTGGGAGACTCTAATGACTCATCAATACACTGGCACTGGGTATAACCACTAGCACGTCAGAGGTACAAGCTGTACATAACGGTTGCCTATGTATTGATTGTAGGGGAAGCTGACGAGCGAACTCATCTATAAACCCTGTTGAGCCTGACAGTGACAATATCTGTACAGTCCGGTCCATTCATCTTTGAGTATCGCATATAGGGCCTAGGGGGCCGGTAAACGTCAGACCCCCAATAGCTATATAAGTCGTGTCAGAGAGCAGCCCAGAACACCCTGAGATACTACTGGAATACCTTTCAGAAAATCTCGATTACCCTGGCCAGGGATTTCGTGTAATGGCTCTCCTAAACACAGCGCGATCTCACCCCCAATACCGAGAGCGACGAATCCCCGACGATCTGCTCACTACCTGCATGTGGCTCTGGACTGTACCCAAAATATACCTGTTTGCACGACTTTTTTGACCCGTGGTAGGGTATAAATCAAAGTACAGTGGGAACTCACACGAGACAAATGACGACCTCAGGTCGATGAACTAACCTGTACACATGTCACCAGGGAACTGCTATCTGATGCTAGGTATAATACCAACCAGCAAGTTCCCGGCGAGTCCTGTCCGGTGTACTCATAACCCAATGAGAACCTGTATACATCTTAGGTGAACCAACTAACACCAATGACTTGTGAGACCGGCCACCGCCCCTCGTCGGGGTCTCAAATATATACACTAGTCTACTCTGGAGTATCGATGCCCTGTCTCGAAACTCCCACGACTAGGGACACTTTAAGGATGTGCTTATAGACCCTAGCTCCCACATATATGATCGCCATCATATTGCTGGCAGTCAAGCAAGAATCCTATGGGCTCTATCAAAATGTAACAGTGATAAAGACAAACCAGATAGCACACTACCATCTCGAGTAAGACTGATCTATCGGTATAGGTCCTCCCTCAATCATTGCAATCACGTACCTGCGATACAATAATTGACTTTGAGGGCACTATATCCAACAGAGATACCCCGGAGGAGGCAGCAGCACCGCACGTCACACTACCACCTTCACGACCCCAGACGGCGTTGCCTATTGTACCTACTGTTACTCCGCGCCAGACTCATGCACAGAGCGGTCATGGTCGGGGAGGATTTGTTCATAGAGGACGAGGTGATCGGGGCAGAGGACAGCCAGCTGCCGGCAGGGGACAGTCAGTCGCAGGTGGAGGATAGGCGCGAGTTTTTGCTTTGACGCATCAGGACGCGCAGGCGTCCAATGCGGTGGTCTCAGGTATCCTTCCAGTATGTTCTGTTGATGCACACGTGTTATTCGATCCCGGATCCACGCACTCGTACGTATCCACACACTTTGTGCCGTGTTTGGGTAGAGAGTCCGGTTTGCTTGATCAGCCACTTGTTGTGACCACTCCCGTGGGAGAGTCGTTTGTTGCTAGGCACGTGTTCCGATCCTGTACCGTCCGTATTGGCGAGAGAGAGTTGCCTGTCGACTTGATCCTTCTTGAGATGTTGGACATCGACGTTCTTTTGGTCCTAGATTAGTTAGCCACGTGCTATGCTTCTGTTGATTGCCATGAGAAGACCGTTAGATTTTGTTTTCCCGGCGAGTCGGTTTTTGTTGTGTTGGGGGACCGTGGTGCCGCCCCTCACAGTGTGATTTCTTCTTTCCGCGCCGGACAGCTTTTGAGGAAGGGATGTCGGGGATTTCTCGCCTATTTTTGCGATACTAGAGCTACAGAGGTTCCGATGGATCAGGTTCCGTTGTTAGCGAGTTCCCTGATATGTTCCCTGAGGAGCTTCCTGGGCTACCGCCCGAGCGTGATATTTCTTTCTGTATTGAATTGGTTCCTGGCACGGGGCCTATTTCTATACCGCCTTATCCGATAGCCCCGGCGGAACTTAGAGAATTGAAGGGTCAGTTGCAAGATTTGCTGGATAAGGGACTTATTTGACCCATTGTTTCTCCTTGGGGTGCTCCAGTCCTGTTTGTCAAGAAGAAGGACGGCAGTATGCGTTTGTGTATCGACTACCGCCAGCTGAATAGGGTTACAGTGCGGAACTGGTATCCTTTGCCACGCATCGACGACTTGTTCGACCAGTTTCAGGGGGCAGTATACTTTTCGAGGATCGATTTGCGATCAGGCTACCATCAGCCACGGGTTCGACAGGAGGGCATTCCTAGGACAGCTTTTCGCACGCGCTACGGCCATTATGAGTTTTTAGTGATGTCGCTCGGACTCACCAATGCGCCAGCAGCATTTATGGACACGATGAACCGTATTTTCCGGCCGTACCTTGATCTGTTCATCATAGTATTCATTGACGATATCTTGGTGTATTCTCGTAGTAGAGAGGAGCACGAGCAGCACCTGCGGATTACACTGCAGACCTTGAGGGAGCATCAGCTTTTCGCCAAATTCTCAAAGTGTGCTTTCTGGCTAGACAGCGTAGACTTCTTGGGGAACGTGATTACAAGAGACGGTATATGTGTAGACCCGAGGAAGATTGTGGCCGTTCGGAGTTGGCCTAGACCCACGTCAGTTACTGAGGTTCGCAGCTTTCTAGGGTTGGCCGGCTACTACAGGCGATTTGTGCAGGACTTCTTCCGTATTGCTACACCTTTGACCGGGTTGACCCGGAAGGGAGTTGCTTTCGTTTGGACGGAGGAGTGTGAGCACAGTTTTCAGCAGCTACAGGCTCTACTGACTACGACATCAGTGGTATCATTGCCTTCAGGATCAGGCGGATTTGTGGTCAACTGTGATGCTTCACGAGTGGGGCTAGGGTGCGTATTGACGCAGCATGACAGGGTGATCGTGTATGCTTCGCGGCAATTGAAGAAACATGAACATAATTACCTCACTCACGATTTGGAGATGGCTGCAGTAGTCTCTGCACTTAAGATCTGGAGACATTACCTATATGGCGAGTCGTGCCAGATATTCACTGATCACAAGAGCTTAAGGTATATATTTCAGCAGCGCGACCTGAACCTTAGACAGCGCCGATGGATAAAGTTAGTGAAGGACTACGATTGTAAGATCTTATATCACTCGGGCAGGGTGAATGTAGTGGCGGATGCTTTGAGCAGGAGGCCTGGGGGTAGTCTATCTTGTTTGAGCGCAGTACAGAGGCAGTCGTCGGCAGATTGGCAGATTTTATGCGACAGCTGGGTACAGTTCGATTTTACGCCGATCGGAAGACAGATTGCGCATGTTCGTGCATGCCCACAGTTGCTTGACCGTATACATGAGGCACAGCACAGTGATGACCGATGTTCAGAGATCAGGGCACAGATTAGACAGGGCAGATTTTCCGAGTTCGTGATCAATGATCAGGGGATGCTACGATTTGGGGCTAAACTGTGTGTACCAGATGCTGAGCGACTGCGGCATGAGATTCTTGAGGCGGCACATCGATCGGTATACAGTGTTCATCCCGGTTCCACCAAGATGTACCATGACATGAGAGGTGTTTACTGGTGGGACTGAATGAAGAGTGACATCGCAGATTTTGTATCAAGATGCCTGACTTGTCAGCAGGTCAAGGCTGAGCACCAGAGGCCCGCGGGAGAGCTACAGCCGTTACCCATTCCGGAGTGGAAATGGGAACAGATTTCTATGGACTTCATTGTGGGTCTGCCCAGGACTAGTCGAGGGTATGACTTGTAAGCCCGCGGGGGCGCCCCGGCCGTCGATCCGACGCCGGAAACGCGGAAAACAAAAACTTTGCGAACTTTGCAAAACGGCACTACCGCGGACTTTTTACCCGGATCGGGCCATTAACCTAGCTAGCTAGCAAAAAGAAAAGAGTAGAGATGCTATACCAAACGATCCGTGTCCTTCGGTCTTCATCTCCACTCCGATCTCTTGCGGAATCTCCGTCACCTCCTCGCTCGTCGGAAAGGGGCACCACGTAGCCGGAATCTTTTACGGGCTCCCGCCTCTTGACCGAGGCAACTCGGGCGCGAAGTTGGCTAGCCGACGCGTCCAAGGCTTGCTATAGAATAGTGTAGTAGCTTGTCTCTTTTGGGGTTCTTGAAGTTGCTCTGATGGAAGGATGTGAGGAGGAGAAGAAAAGCAACTCAAGAAAATGTGCTTATGAACTTGGTAGCAAGAAAAAGATATGAAGCATTTTTCTCACTCAAAAAGAAATGATCCTCTCCCCTTTGCCAAAGTGGCCGGCCCCCTCTCCATAGAATTAGATTGGAGAGAGAAAAAAAAATGCAAGAAGAAGAATATCAACAATATGGAAAATTGGTCAAACTCATTTCTCATTTCAATCCCTTCACCACCTTTCACAAGAAAAGCAAGTGATGAGATTAAAAAAGAATCTCATCATGAAGCAAGTCTCATCAAGCCACAAATAAGCAAGAAAGCCCTCCACAAAAGAGTTATTTGCAAATTGCAAATAACCCCCTCCAACAAGAAAGTCCGGCCGAGAAGGAATGAAGGAAAACCGGCCGGAACGGAATGCAAACTGGCAACTTCATAAAACCGATCCCGTAATAAATTACAGGAAAACCCTGCTACTGCAAATACATGCCCGCATTTGTATTCCCACTGAACACAAATGCAAAGAGACAAAACTACACTGTGTTATACTAGGATCCGGCTTAAGCCAAAGCCGGCTAGTAAAAACTGTCCGATCACGATCCGTGCAATACCGCACGTATCTGATCGAACCCTGCCATATCTCCATACGGCCTCTACAGCGTTTCGCCCGAAACTTGAGTAACTGTCTGTGTGGTGGACTCTAAAGACTCGTCAATACTGTGGCTGTGGATTTAACCACTAGCACGTCAGAGGTATAAGCCAATACGTGACGGGCCACCAGGTGTTGACCAAAAGGGACGTCGATGAGCGAACTCATCCTGACACCCTACTGAGCCTGTCAGTGACAATATCCGTACAGTCCGGTCCGTTCGTCTATGAGCATCGCATGGCGGGCCTAGGGGGTTGGTAAAAGTCAGACCCCCAAAAGCGGTACAAGTCGTGTCGGAGTGTAGCCCAGAACACCCTGAGATACTACTGGAATACCTACCAGCAAATCTCCTGCCTTGGCCAAGGACTTTTCATGTTCTGGCTCTCCTAGACACAGCACGACCTCACCCCCAATACCGGGAGAGACGAACCCCTGCAGATCCGCTCACTGCCTCCATGTGGCTCGGGACTGTACCCAACTAAAACCTGTTTGCACGACTCCTTTGAGCCGTGGTAGGGTAGTAATCAAAGTACAGTGGGAACTCACACGAGACAAATGACGATCCCAGGTCGATGAACTAACCTGTACACATGTCACCTGGGAACTGCTATCTGACGTCTGGTATATACCCAACTAGCAGGTTCCCGGCGAGTCCTGTCCGGTGTACTCATAACCCAATGAGCACCTGTATACATCTTAGGTGAACCAACTGACACCAGTGGCTTGTGAGACCGGCCACCGCCCCTCGTCGGGGTCTCGACTGTATACACTAGTCTACTCTGGAGAAACGATGCCCTGTCTCGAATCTCCCACGACTAGGGACCTTTTAAGGATGTGCTTGTAGACCCCAGCTCCCACTTATATGATCGCCCTCATACTGCTGGATGTCAAGCAAGAATCCTAGGGGCTTTATCAACGTGTAATAGCGACTCGAAAGGTCACCTAAAGCAGTACACGATGATAAAGATAAACCAGATAGCATACTATCATCTCGAGTAAGACTGTCCTACCGGGATAGGTCCTCCCCTCAATCATTGCAATCACGTGCCTGTGACCCAATAATTGACTCTGAGGGCACTATCTCCAACAATCTCCCACTTGCACTCAAGGCTAATTATTGCGATGTCGCATACTCACAGCCCGTGTGATACCGAACACCCAACTCCTCTACTAGTCAGTCTCACAAAGCTCGTTTGCGAAACTATTGCGTTCGAGGAATAGCCTCAGTGAGTGGATCCGCTTTGATGTTTCTTTCTATGTCTCTCTAAATCTCAAGTTCGCGGAGAAAGCTATCTCCCGAAATGAGCAATACCTGTCTTAGAATGTCTGGACGTCTGATGGGACCTAGCTCATAAGTGAACTCCAAATCCAAACTTCTTAGACTGTATCGACAACTGAACTTAATCAGTGTCCTGCGCCATGCCTTCCCTCAGTTTCCACCTGGACCACCTGTCCAAAATACTGCCCCTCGTTAGAGGGAAAACTATAACTCTGACAGCCACTCTGCCATCCAGGTCACCTTGGAAGCCTGGAATGATAACCGTCTCGTAAAGGAGGCTGCCGTTATCATATCCCTAGAACATCCACTTATGTTCTAAAACTGCTTCCGACTGTTTCTCCAGGATTGGATTAATATCAACTTATTGCACCTACTGCAAGAACAACATCTGGTGTGGTACTTGACATCTCATGATTGACTCAGTTGCCTAAGCAAGTGATCTGCCAATCATGCACATTCCTCTCCCCTTTAGTCTGCAAGACACCTTTAGAGAGGGTGACTCCATTACCTGCAGGTATACTACCGTGCCAGGAGTCGTCCATTCTAAATACTCATAGAATGCGGTCAAAGTACCCAGATTGGGAAACCACCCAAATCTAGATCTAAAACCATAGATCTAGTAACCAGAATGTCTGATATAATATCCAAGTCCTTTGTGGAGAAACCACTGTGTGACGACCAAAAGTATAACCGATCGTAGTATAGGAATATCACTTCCTACTCTGTGTATGTCATCAAATACCAGGACATCACACTCTACTACCTTCTTAACAGATCCATCCCCTATTCTGATGAAGTCAAACCTATGACTGTCACATCAGAAATAGATGATCTATCTCCGCTATATCTGCTTTAGTCTATAAATAGACATAAGCCTGATGTCCACCAATGCTTCCGCTGCTCCCACTGACTACGACAACCCTCTGGCAGAGTCATACACACGTGCACTTCTAAAGCCAGTTTAGAACGACGCTATACTCATCCTCCTGCCGGGTCTCACAGTCTGGAACAACAGCAATGGCAAGCCTGGGTAAACAAAAACCTCCCTGCCACCGTCCTTGAGCATACCGAAGTACCTCTCGGGTGCTTGAGGTTACCCACCATATCTGCGGAGTGGCCAATGGAATGTCAAACCAGATTGAATCTTTAGGTTCTTATCAAATCTTCAGTAATCGTTTGCGGTTCTGGAATCACTTCCAGTTCTACCATACTCCCACTACTGTTTTCTGAAAAAATCCACTTTTAATAAAACTGTGGCGAGTCAAGAACAATATCACTATTGATCTTCCA
Source organism: Agapanthus africanus (assembly GCA_030015575.1). NCBI lineage: Eukaryota > Viridiplantae > Streptophyta > Magnoliopsida > Asparagales > Amaryllidaceae > Agapanthus > Agapanthus africanus. Next base: position 267,005,070 of record CM057340.1, read on the forward strand.
GATGGTAGAAAGTCAACCCTCGTCATAGCCCGGGTCAACCCACAAACAGCCACTACTGAAACGTGCCTTGAGTTGTCCAGAGTCTGGTTTTGAGCATAAGCCGGACAACTCCCCGTATCTTAACAATGTCAAGATATGAATTGTTCTATATCCAAGAACCAGAGGCACTGATTTAATTGAACCAGATTCAAATCATGCAGCTGTCTCCAGTGCATGTCAAGTAAATGGAAGAGAGGCCGATCAGCGTTACTCAACTTAGGAGTACTTCCAATTATGAGTAACCTGAAAGAGAAGCTAGTTCTCTTAATCATTACTATCAACTGAATACCATTCACAAGTATCTACATCTTCGATCTCCTTGAAGAATCCCGATACTTGCAACACTTGGTTCTCTACTTTACTCTTATACCTATAACTTCTCAAAACTTGGACCTTGTGTTTCTACGAAACACTTGTCTAAGAACTAGAGAAGTCATAAGTAAACCGAATATAGTAGGAGTACCTACCCCTCTGTCCTAATGGACACTGGACAATATACAATACTCTGTATAAGTCCCCTGAGTCTGGTGACTCATTCACTGTGTGTCGTAGGTTGAAAACTGTACTTTTGGTTAAGAAGAATTACACCGCTGTTCAATGCTCCTTACCTAACCATCCACTGGTATAGGTAAATGTCATAGACATAATTTCAAAAAGATATGTCTCACTCTATAAAAATAGACGTACAGATATATCAATTTGAAATTGGTGCACAACAACGGATATTCAAAACCAAATATTTGCCGACCGGCAAACAACCCAGGTGGCTTCCTCAAATATCACCAATTCCAACGAATCCCGATATAATGAGGATGGTCACCTAATTCCCAATAACTTACTCCCACTCATCATCTGTAAAACCATACAGATGTGAGAATCCAACCTGGTAAATACATACCCTGGAGTAAGTGTCTAATTGGGAAATCAGTTTTCTTTTAACTGTACACAGTGAAACTGAAACATTGAAATGTTTCGATGGGGTATCCTGGTATTCTTACTAATGCCTCTTCCATTATCCAGATTCACAACTATAACTGTATAATTCTTTGCCACCTTTCCAAATCCCTTTATATGTCTTTAGTCATTACCTTCTGTACACCCCTTTAGGCCAAATGGTTTTCTTCCTTCCCTACCGTTCGGCACCAGCCTATGGTTTGGAAGAAGACTATCCAAAAAGCATAATGGGTGTACTGTCCTAATCCGAGGAGCACTCGCAATGCGAGAGAAGGTGAGGATAAAAGACAACCGAATGTACTTAATTCATAGGTGATTTAGGATTGACAAAGAAGTACATGGTTTGGTCGTGAATAGCAGTCGCAATTTACTTTGCCCTCTTACTAATCCCTTGCTTTGTCTGAACTTAATACCTTCTGTACACCGTTTAGGCTAATTGGCTTTCTTCATTCCCCACCGGTTGGCACCAGCCTAGGGTCTGGAAGAAGACTATCCAATTTGCGTAATAGGTGTACTACTCCTAAACCAAGGAGTACTCACTCTGAGAGAGAAGGTAAAAGGAAAAGACAACTGAATAGTCCTATTCGTTTTCTCCAGAACCGGAAACCATCCTCGAAGTCCTTCGAGTTCGTATATAACCATACGATGGTTTTGTCCAATGGAAGTGGACGTTCGTAGTAATACGGGGTGTCCCGGAGAAAAGGGTAAAAGTAGGAGTGGCAAAGAGGTCTGCAACTCAGACAATCCAAAAGCCAGTGTTAAGAAGGTTCGGTCAACTTGGTCACTGAGTCATAGTCTAGGGTCGGGTCAATGGTCGCTGCCAAAGAGAGAGAGAAAAGAAACACTCAGCGTGCACTCTAACCTAGATCAGAATGGTTACCAATTTATCTAATCTGGAAACCTCCCACTGTAACGTCAAATTCTTCCCCAAACCTGAAAGAAGAATTAGCCGGGATAACCCGAGGAGTAAACCAACTCATCAGTGGGAATCGGGATCCAACTCTCATCGCATGATAACGTGACGGAATCCGCTCACGTTATCACACTCCAGAAGGTATGCGCATATCTGGCAAGTTTCAGTACTTTTGAAACTCCCGATGTGGATTTTTACCCCATGCTCTTATGACCTTGACGAAGGCCAACAAATCATAAGTCACATGCCAAGTTCTACCCGTCATTATCCAGGTTGATTTGAACCCACCCGTACAAGCCCTTGACGAAGGCCAACAAGGCTATACGACTGTCCCAAACCAACGCATCTATCTATGCAGCAGAAAGGCAACAAGCAGCTACCATACACTATGCCTTGACGAAGGCCAACAAACATAGCATGAATACTACGTGCTACCCGTCTGAAACGACGGAGGGCTACGAATGGTTTCTGGCGAAAACCTTTAACGTAATGAACTTGATATCGTTGAAGGAACTGATAGCTTTTTAGAAAATATAGTAACGAAAACCTTTACTAAAGAGGTCACTCCCGGTGAAGGGATCTCGGCTCTTTCCCCGTAGAATGGGGTGCAGGATATTCCAACTGAATACCACGGTGCAAAGCAAAAGTAATCGGCTATAGTGAAGTTACTGCCCTGACGCAAACTTTTGTTCAAGGGGTCACTCCCGGTGAAGGGATCTCGGCCCTTGCCTCGTCGACTGAGGAGCAGGATATTCCAAATGAATACCACTGTGCAAAACAAAAGAGAACGCCCTTGCAATAACAGCTTTTTAAAAAAAGTGTTCCAACAACATCAGAATAGGTTTGTTTATCTTGCATTGATCCGAATCAATGCAGTCCCATCAATTGATCACACCACAAAGAACGAAAATATACTGACGTACGTATATGCCATCCGCATTCGCCACTGGGTCCCGTCATCACCCGTTAGGTTAGCTAACTAACGACAGAGCGGGGACTGGACTAGCGCGGATGAAAAACATATACAACATCTACTAATATATATATAATATATAATTTTCGCTCAAGGCGTGATAAAAATGCAACACAGAAATGTATAGCAACACAGATCAATACAGATATCTGGGATCCCCGGGTTTCACAGAGCCGCTGAAAACCCGACGTTCCCCTGGTCGTGTGGATAGCCTGTGCAATGAAATCCTAGACCCCTACGGGCGCGGCAAGTCACCCGCCAAAACCTGAAGCGAGGCAGCCCCCTTCAGCACCGTGAATGGACCACCCAGCACTTCACGGAATCCGGTAACTTGGGCACCCCTCCTGGGTCAACCCTATACCCCCTACGAGTGCGGCGAATAGCCCGCCAATTCTAGAGTGAAGCCCCCTCCGTCTCAATGCCATGAGATGCGGGCTTGTTGCCTTCTAGAACCCGGCTACACGTGCACCCCTCCGCGGGGTAAACCTAGTACAGAAAGTAAAATATACATACAACGGGTACATCGACCGCAACCAGGTCGTGCCCCAAAATAATAATACAAACAGGCAGTGACGGCAGTCCACATGTCGGACGCTCGCCCCGCAATATCAAATGTACATATAAAACAAAACTGTACTACCACTGCAACCAGGCTATCCCCCACGACCGATCCGCAACAACACAGTACAATCACAGAACATCAACGTGAAAGTCACGTTCGCAAATCCGTCTAACCGGGCTATAGCAGTTAGACGGGATTTACCGATCAAGTGACATTCACGGTCGCAGATATAATGTAAAAACTGTGAACTAGCATGTTTAAAATATCCGATCGAACAAATATTATCAAGTGGGCCCCAAGTAGTACTGTAGCACTTACAGAAAATCTGGACCCAAATAAAATATCCCAAAATCCCTATTTCTTACTCATAAGCTTACTGGGAAAACATGGTGCCACAATTCCCCATTTCCGCCGCGCAAGCGCGGCCAAACCAGGGGTTTGGCCGCGCTTCCGCGGTCAAAGTAAGGAATGAGTGGATCGTATTTTCCCAGATTTCTTATATTTTGTTGTACATGCCTCTGCAACAACCTGAAAAATTTTAGGAGCTCAAAAAATTTCAACAGAGAACACATGTGCATAAAATACGGTTTTTGGGAATTTTCGTTCGATCGAGCACTAAACATACTAGAGCAAGCTAGGTAGGTTAACGGCGTAGCTCTGATACCATTGTAAGCCCGCGGGGGCGCCCCGGCCGTCGATCCGACGCCGGAAACGCGGAAAACAAAAACTTTGCGAACTTTGCAAAACGGCACCACCGCGGACTTTTTACCCGGATCGGGCCATTAACCTAGCTAGCTAGCAAAAAGAAAAGAGTAGAGATGCTATACCAAACGATCCGTGTCCTTCGGTCTTCATCTCCACTCCGATCTCTTGCGGAATCTCCGTCACCTCCTCGCTCGTCGGAAAGGGGCACCACGTAGCCGGAATCTTTTACGGGCTCCCGCCTCTTGACCGAGGCAACTCGGGCGCGAAGTTGGCTAGCCGACGCGTCCAAGGCTTGCTATAGAATAGTGTAGTAGCTTGTCTCTTTTGGGGTTCTTGAAGTTGCTCTGATGGAAGGATGTGAGGAGGAGAAGAAAAGCAACTCAAGAAAATGTGCTTATGAACTTGGTAGCAAGAAAAAGATATGAAGCATTTTTCTCACTCAAAAAGAAATGATCCTCTCCCCTTTGCCAAAGTGGCCGGCCCCCTCTCCATAGAATTAGATTGGAGAGAGAAAAAAAAATGCAAGAAGAAGAATATCAACAATATGGAAAATTGGTCAAACTCATTTCTCATTTCAATCCCTTCACCACCTTTCACAAGAAAAGCAAGTGATGAGATTAAAAAAGAATCTCATCATGAAGCAAGTCTCATCAAGCCACAAATAAGCAAGAAAGCCCTCCACAAAAGAGTTATTTGCAAATTGCAAATAACCCCCTCCAACAAGAAAGTCCGGCCGAGAAGGAATGAAGGAAAACCGGCCGGAACGGAATGCAAACTGGCAACTTCATAAAACCGATCCCGTAATAAATTACAGGAAAACCCTGCTACTGCAAATACATGCCCGCATTTGTATTCCCACTGAACACAAATGCAAAGAGACAAAACTACACTGTGTTATACTAGGATCCGGCTTAAGCCAAAGCCGGCTAGTAAAAACTGTCCGATCACGATCCGTGCAATACCGCACGTATCTGATCGAACCCTGCCATATCTCCATACGGCCTCTACAGCGTTTCGCCCGAAACTTGAGTAACTGTCTGTGTGGTGGACTCTAAAGACTCGTCAATACTGTGGCTGTGGATTTAACCACTAGCACGTCAGAGGTATATGCCAATACGTGACGGGCCACCAGGTGTTGACCAAAAGGGACGTCGATGAGCGAACTCATCCTGACACCCTACTGAGCCTGTCAGTGACAATATCCGTACAGTCCGGTCCGTTCGTCTATGAGCATCGCATGGCGGGCCTAGGGGGTTGGTAAAAGTCAGACCCCCAAAAGCGGTACAAGTCGTGTCGGAGTGTAGCCCAGAACACCCTGAGATACTACTGGAATACCTACCAGCAAATCTCCTGCCTTGGCCAAGGACTTTTCATGTTCTGGCTCTCCTAGACACAGCACGACCTCACCCCCAATACCGGGAGAGACGAACCCCTGCAGATCCGCTCACTGCCTCCATGTGGCTCGGGACTGTACCCAACTAAAACCTGTTTGCACGACTCCTTTGAGCCGTGGTAGGGTAGTAATCAAAGTACAGTGGGAACTCACACGAGACAAATGACGATCCCAGGTCAATGAACTAACCTGTACACATGTCACCTGGGAACTGCTATCTGACGTCTGGTATATACCCAACTAGCAGGTTCCCGGCGAGTCCTGTCCGGTGTACTCATAACCCAATGAGCACCTGTATACATCTTAGGTGAACCAACTGACACCAGTGGCTTGTGAGACCGGCCACCGCCCCTCGTCGGGGTCTCGACTGTATACACTAGTCTACTCTGGAGAAACGATGCCCTGTCTCGAATCTCCCACGACTAGGGACCTTTTAAGGATGTGCTTGTAGACCCCAGCTCCCACTTATATGATCGCCCTCATACTGCTGGATGTCAAGCAAGAATCCTAGGGGCTTTATCAACGTGTAATAGCGACTCGAAAGGTCACCTAAAGCAGTACACGATGATAAAGATAAACCAGATAGCATACTATCATCTCGAGTAAGACTGTCCTACCGGGATAGGTCCTCCCCTCAATCATTGCAATCACGTGCCTGTGACCCAATAATTGACTCTGAGGGCACTATCTCCAACATGACTCCATCTGGGTGATCGTGGATCGTTTGACGAAAGCGGCTCACTTCCTACCGGTGAAGACGACTTTCGGATTTGCTCAGTATTTACATCGACGAGATTGTACGACTTCACGGAGTTCCGACATGTATCGTTCCCGACAGAGGCACCCAGTTTACCAGCCGGCTATGGCAGAGACTTCAGGAGGCTTTGGGCACTCGTTTGAGTTTCAGCACAGCATTTCATCCGCAGACTGACGGGCAGTCATAGCGGACTATTCAGACTCTCAAGGACATGCTCAGAGTGTGCGTCTTAGACTTTGGAGGTAGCTGGGATCATCATTTACCCTTAGTAGAGTTCTCCTACAACAATAGCTACCAAGAGACCATTCAGATGGCACCGTTTGAGGCTCTTTATGGGAGGAGATGCAGATCGCCCGCTTGTTGGACAGAGCTCAGTGAGAGCAGTATCTTAGGGCCACAGATTGTGGAGGAGACGACCGCGAAGATCCAGTTGATTCGCGATGAGAGCAGCCCAGAGTAGGCAGAGATCTTTTGCGGACCGTCGTCGGCGCAGACTTGAGTTTTCTGTTGGTGATCATGTTTTCTTGAGGGTCTCCCCAATGAAAGGTGTGATGAGATTTGGGAAGAAGGGGAAGCTTAGTCCCAGATAAGTGGGCCCTTTCGGGATTTGAGCGTGTAGGTGCAGTTGCGTATCGGTTGGCCCTTCCGCCCAGTTTCCCAGATGTGCAACCCGTATTTCATGTTTCGATGCTCCGCAGATATCTTCATGATCCTTCGCATGCGATTCAGCACCCGACGATCCAGCGCGACCTTTCCTATGCAGAGCAGCCGGTGATGATCTTAGATCGACAAGTGAAGAAATTGAGGTCGAAAGAGATACCGTCCGTCAAGGTACTTTGGCGTGGTCCGAGCAGAGAGGAGATCACTTGGGAGACCGAGAGTGAGATGAGGAAGAGTTATCCCCATCTTTTTGAAGGTACGTGTGGTTAGATTTTTAAATTCGGGGACCGAATTTCTTTAAGGGGGGTGATTGTAACACTTTGAAATTTCGTTAGAATGTTTTTGGTGTTAATTAGCAATTGTGTGTGTTATTTTATATGTGTACATAGGATTATTAGCTATTTTAGTCGGGTTACCCTAATTGGAAAATTTTTCTTTGTAGTGTTGCACACTTAGCCAATTTTGTGATTTAGGTCTTTTAGTGTAACATGTTAACCATTTCTTTTGTTGCATGGTTGATAATTTATCCCCACCATTTTAATCAAGTCAAAACCCTTTTTGAATATCAAAATTCAAATAGAAAATGAGGTATGGGGGTTAGGTAAGAATTAGACTTTTGTTGACCATTCCTTCTCCCTTCTCTCTCTCTTCTCCTCATTTCTGAATCCAGCAGAATTCCAGCAGAAAAAACCTACCATTTTCTTCATCCCCTCTTCTTCTTTTCATTTCCCTTTGATCCCTACACAAAACCCTACACAAATAAATACATTTTCATCACAAAACCATGGAAAAATGAGCTTTTTTAGGTGTTTGGAGGAAAATCCGCACACTTGAGACTAGGGCTGAGATTTTTGGTGTTTCATAAGGTCGTTTGAAGGTATTAACTCATGTTAGCACTTCTTTTCCATAAACATATAGTATTCTTTAGCAAAAATCATGTATTGATGTGCTTTTTAGTGATATTGAAGGGATTTTGTGGTGATATGTTAAAATTAGCATTTTTATGGCTCAATTAGCTTATTAATGGGTTATTAGTGTGATTTTAGACTAGGGTTTGCTTCAGATTTCAGAAAAATACCCTAAAGTTTCATTTTAGTGCAAAAGTGTGGTTTTTAACTAGAAATAGGGCTCTGTAGGATCTGCTGCTACCCGAGTTATTTCAGAATGAAATTGTATTTACTGTAGCATATATAGGGGGTATAGAGTGCACACATAAAACCTGGGAGCCTAATTCCCCAGACCGGCCGCCGAAAAATGCATTCTGGCCGCAATTTGCAGCTAGATGAGTGAGTTGGGGGTTGGGGTTTGGGGCACAGGAGTCTGCTGCTATGTGTAGTATTGTGGTATATACAGTTTTGTAATATCTTTCCTGTATAAAAATCTGGGATCTAATACCTTATTTTCCGTATTTTAAACTTTCGCGACACGCGTGATACGTGTGTGTGGGTTTGGGGTTTCTGCATATCGCGATGCGTCGGAGTGGCTTAAGGCGCGTAATCACACGTTTTAGCGTATCGCGCCCACGCGCGCTTGGTTCACGACGCGAGTTACTAGTTTGACTTTAAATGTCGTGTCTGTATGGTTTTGAGCTTTTGTGTGATATATTGTGAAATTCTAGGTTCACAAGCGAGTGCGACGGACGCCGCGAAGAAGGGGAAACAAGTCGTCGGCTATACCTAGCGAGAGACTACGGTGAGTAGATTTAACATCTACGGGGATATCGCCCGCATGGCGTTATGTGTCAGGGCTGATAGGACCTTATAGCGATATATTTTACATTCACCTACATGACTACTGTTTATTGCATACTGCATTCCCTTCTATGCGTATATAAACTAGAATTGATAGAACACCGCACTATTACTAACGGTTCAAGTTGCACGAGCACGATTTATATGCTACACTCACACCGTTAATGATTGCCATGACACTCACATTATAGGATTGCTATAAATCATATGTCAGATTGTTCCGCATTATTGATGTTCGCCATGATTTGCCGCATATCAGCAGATGTTATATTCATTTTTGGACACATCTACATCACATATTCATACTTGTGCCATGTATATATTGATATCCTCATACCTGCATAGATTTACGCATTGAGATATGTTGTTTCCATGTTATTTCTGGATTTAGGAACCGTGGATATTTCAAAAGAGAATAGGTAATTATTTAAAAACCCGTTTTCCCTTGATATGATATTTTAGTGCGTCCACCATGTGTTTTCTCGGTGCTAGAGCGCGATATATGAGAGAGAGGGCTAACCCGGACTGACGGATGCCCGATATATGAGAGAGAGGGTGACCCGGACTGACGGATGCCTGATATATGAGAGAGAGAGGGCTGACCCGGACTGACGGATGCCCGATATATGAGAGAGAGAGGGCTGACCCAGACTGACGGATGCCCTATATATGAGAGAGAGGGGGCTGACCCGGACTGACGGACACCCGATATAGGAAGATTTGCATGTTGATGCTAGACACGAGTATTTATGATATTTGGGCGCCGATGTTGGGCACTCATGATTCTCAGTGACATACAGTGATTCTCAGTGATATACAGGATTTGAGGGCCGATGGGAGTGTCGGCGTATGGGTTGTTGGCATTTGGCGTGCATTGGTGGGTACTGATTATCTTTCCACGTTGACATTCCGTGTAGATGTTATTTCATCCCATGCCCCGCAATTATTATTTTGCATCTCATCCTGTAGTTACTTTACTTGACAGAGCACTTGCATGATTATGCACACACTGCTTCTTGCATATAGACTTATCTGCTGGCATTTGATAGAGTAGCGCAGTACGTGCATGCTCGCGATTACCTTTATATGTTATCTCTATTAACGAGTTGGCAACTCACCCCCGTTGTGCCACAGTATTTGCAGGTTGCCCCTCGGAGTAGTCGCGGCAGGCTACTTTCTTACATCTTTTGGCTACAGATAACACTACAGTTGGTGCGTGAGCTGTTTTGCTGTTAGGTGGGTTGTGGTATCTGGTTACTTTTATTGTACACACTTTTGTATCTACTAATCTCCATCTACCTTATATGTACTTGACTTAGAGACAGTGTGAGGACGATGATGTATATTATTTCTATTCTTGTGTCGAGCTCGTTGTGAGCCGACTTTACTTATGCAGTTTTTTATATCTGTGATGTTCCCACTTGTTGCTCTTGATCTTCGCTACGGCGTCGTATATCGCTATCTTGGTGATTGTTTACTTACAATTTCTTATCACTTTTTAAATGCTTCCATTTAAAACTTAAAACACTATATACTTTTACTGGTTTGATTTCTGGGTTTTTGGTTCACTTAGTCGCGTTACGCCTCTAGACGTTACGTGGTTAAGTGCCGGTCATGGGCCAAACTTTGGGTTGTGACAGATAAATGCGTTGGTTTGGGACAGTCGTACTACTTTGTTGGCCTTCGTCAAGGGTATGTACGGGTGGGTTCAAATTAACCTGGACAATAATGGATAGAACTTGACATGTGACTTATGATTTGTTGGCCTTCGTCAAGGTCAAAAGAGCATGGGGTAAAAATCACATTGGGGGTTTCAAACATACAGGAAACTTGCCAGGCATGCGCATACCTTCTGGAGTGTGATTGTTAGTGTATTTTCCCTAGAGGCCATTACTGTATCATACTAGCTTGTATATTAATTAATGGAAGCTTGGGATATTCACAGTTGTATAGACAATCTTGCTCAAAATGGTAGTATGCTACTTGGTTTGTTTTTACTTCAATATGTGCATGTGTTTCTTTTAGCATATTGCTTATACATATTAGTAGAGCCCTTAGGATCTTTACTTGATTACCAGCGTTGAGATGGCAGTCACACTAGTGGGGGCTGGGTAATCTACAAGCACATCCTTATACAGGTCCCTAGTCATAGGACTATCGAGACGGGGAATCCATACTCCGGAGTAGACTAGCGTATACGCTTCTCATCCCATCACGGGAGGTGGTCTGTCCCACAGCCATCAGTACGTCGTACTGGAGATAGTATGCGGGTGCTCGTTAGGTTACGAGTACACTGGACAGGACTCGTCGGGAACTGTTGGTTGGTATTATACCTATCATCAGTTATCAGTTCCCAGGTGACATGATTACAGCTTAGTCTGTTGACTTGACACTGTCACTTCTCCTCGAGTGTGTTCCCACTGTACTTTGATTACTACCCTACCACGGCTCAACGGAGTCGTGCAAATAGGTAGTAGTTGGGTGCAGTCCCGAACACTTAGAGGCAGTGACGGTTAGACAGGATTCATCTCTCCCGGTATTGGGGGTTGATATCGCGCTGTGTCTAGGAGAGCCATTACACAAAGTCCCTGGCCAGGGCAAGCGAGATAGACTGGTAGGTTTCCAGAGTTATCTCAGGTATTCTGGGCTACACTCCGACATGACTTGTACCGCTAGTAGGGGACTGACGTTTACCGCCCCCCTAGGCCCGCCATGCGATGTATCAGAAGAACAGACCGGACTGTACGGAGATTGTCACATACAGGCTTAGTAGGAGTACGGATGGGTTTACCTCATCGGCCTTCTTATCGATATCTACCTGGGGACCGTTACATACAGCTAGTGCCGCTTGCGGTCTGTGGTTAAACCCACTGCCAGCACAGTGTCGAGTCTTTAGAGACCCACACAGAGAGTTTCCCTGCACTGAGCGAAATGTATAGAGGCCGTATGGTTTTACGGCAGGGCTGCGATCACTTACGTACACTTGTGTGCGTATGCTGTTCGGGCAGGCAATACTAGTGGGCTTTGGTTTAAGCCGGATCCTAGTATTGCACGGATGGATTTGTTTTGTCTTCTGTGCATGCGCATTCTACGGAATGCGGATGCGGGTGTGTATGCACAGTTGTGAGGAGCGAAGAAGGAGGAGGTGCCACATTAGGGTTTTAGCAGTTGATTCGGCCAAAACCGTTATGTGGCAGGCTCATTAGGGTTTTGGCAATTCGTTCGGTCAAAACCATTATGAGCCGCGGACATTACTTAGTAATCATTTCAGTGATAATTTCATGATGGCTAATTGCTTTGACCATTTGACCACCTTGACCACTCTTGACTTTGTTGACCCGTTGACCAAAGTTGACCTTGACCTTCATGAGAGGTCTACACTCTTCTTTGGTTTTCTTTTTCTTTTTGGTTTATGAAAATGGTCATGTTAATGTAGCCATCAACTTTATCATGATAGGATTAGTAATGATGATTTTTAGTATTATTGAACCATGGTTCATTTTCTTTATTCATTATTCTTTTCTCATTCTCTCTCTTGTGAGAAGAAAAGAAAATGAGCTCTCATGGTTGCCAGTTCTCCTTTATCTTCCTCCTCTTGATAAATTCTTTTGATCTCATGTGTTGAGAGAAAAAAAATCTACAAAGACAAACACTTCCATCAACCTCTTCTACATAACCTAGGACTTCAAGACTAGCGATCTTGTTGCCCTAGTAGCCTCGGCTCGAGGTGGAGCTCGTTGTACATCTCTCGAGTGGATCGTCTTCCGACTCAAGAAGGCCGCGGAGGTGACCAAGATCCGGATCGACCCTCGGAGCGTGGATGGATGAGCCGGACAGCGGAGGGAAGACCTGAAGGACCGGTTTCGTGAGGTATAATTTCTACGTCATAGTAGTTAACGCCTCTAGTAGTTTGCTAGTTTCTAGTTTAGTAAAGATCCGGATTTTAGTCCATGTAGCCTTTGCGCCAAAAATTGTTTTTCTCCGTTTCCGCCTCCCTGTAAGAACCGGGGTGAGCAACGTGGACTTACAGTGGTATCAGAGCCTAGCTAAACATAAACTAGCAAATTAGCAAAGTATTTAGAATATCGATCGGAAAAAAATCACAAAACAAGTCCGGAATTTTTTAACTTTTTGCCGATTTTTTAAACAGCTCCAAAAGTAATTTAAAATATATGAAAAATCGGCTCAGGGTTTTTATAGAACACACAGAAAAAATGAGCCGCTGACTCGGCCAACTCACCGCGGAAACGCGGCCAAACCTCCGCCGCGGATCCGCGGCCGAGTTGACTCGGCCTCGCCTCCGTTTTGCTGCAGTGTTCTTACTGTGTTGTTTTGGGATTTTTAATACAGTCTGTTTCTACCCAGATTTTCCAAAGAACAAATTTATTTTTGGGGTTGTTACAAATCCGTATTTTGATCGATATTCCGTAGACTTTGGCTAATGGATATTATCTGTGATGTGATATATGTATTGAAAGTCTGCTAATCGCTATACGTCGATTAGTGGGGGTTATACATATCTGTGATCTGTAATGTTGATGGTTTGTGGATATGAATTCGTTGGATTGTCGCGAATGAATAGCCGGGGGTTGTGAGATGAGAGTTTTCTTATTCTTTCAATACTTATAATATGTAAATTGATGTAATATTATTTGTTTGGCCGCACAACCGGGTCGGGATTGTAGCCGTCATTGTATAATTTCTTTTTACTGTTTTTGCTCCTAGGATAGACCCAAGGTGGGGTGCACAAACTACCGTGTATCTCGAAGTGCCGAGTGGCCTACTCACGGTGTTGAGGGAGGTTGCTTCGCTTCGGGTACTTGGCGGGTAGTTTGCCGCACCCGTAGGGGTCTAGGGTGGGGTTTGGCTATTCATCGCGACCATGTAATCCGTTCTTCATTACAGGCTCGTATGAATTGCGAATTCCTAGTATATCCAATGTATTCATCTGTGATCTGGAATGGCTATCATTGCATGTGACGAATGTTTATATATATCTATATGATATCTCTTTAGGCGTTGCTTATGTTTTGCATCCGCGCTAGTCCAGCCCCCGCTCTGTCGTTAGTTAAGTAACCTAACGGTTGATGACGGGACCCCGTGGCGAATGCGGATGGCATAAGCGTACGTCATATTTTCATTGTTTTCTGCAATGGTAGGATTAATTGATGGGACGCATTGGATTTAATGCAAGAAAATAAACCAAGTAAAAGTCGTTAGAACACTTTCAAAACCACTCGGTTCTTTTCAAAAGCCAGCTTTTAAACGCGGAGCTTGAACCACTCCTTTTAAAAGCTATCAGGTTCCTTCGATTATATCAAGTTCACTATGTTCACGGTTTCGCCAAAACCATTCGTAGACCTCTGTCATTTCAGTTAAATAGTCAGTAGTATTCAAGCTATGTATTTTGACCTTCGCCAAGGCATAGTGATTGGTAGCTGCTGAATATTTATCTGTAGCATAGATAGATGCGTTAGTTTGGGACAGTCGTACTACTATTTTGGCCTTCGTCAAGGGTATGTACGGGTGGGTTCAAATTAACCTGGACAATGACGGGTAGAACTTGACATGTGACTTATGATATGTTGGCCTTCGTTAAGGTCATAAGTGCATGGGGCAAAAATCCACATCGGGAGTTTCAAAAGAACTGAAACTTGCTAGCGCTGCATACCATTTGGAGTGTGATGATTCTGGTAGGATTCCTTCAGTATATGCTACTCCTCGGGAACTTTCTCGCTTAACTATCAATGTTATAAACCAAGTAGGTGTCTAGAAAGGTGTTAACGGGGCTTCGCCCACTAGGAAAAGAGGTTACTTAATTAAGGAACTTCGCGAAAGCGTTGGAAAAACTCCCTCGAAGTACCGACACTAGCCTGGCTGAACGGTTAAGCAAGTATTGTACGGTGAGATTGATCCCGACTAATTCTTCCTTTATGGTTTGAGGAGGGATTCGAGAGACAGTGGAAGCCATCCTGTTTAGATAAATTAAAAACCAATCTAAACTTGCAAGGGCATCATGCTAAAGTGTTTTCTTCTGTCTCTCTTAATTGCAGCGACCCAGTGACCAGACATAGGTTACATCTAGATAATAAAATGACTGAATCTTACTGTTTTGACTGGCAAAGGTCTGTACAGATGTCCATTGCCCATGACAAGCTGGGACACCTCTTGACTGATCCAACCCCTGCCGTCTCAGGTCCAGTTTCCACTTTCACAGATATTTATATCCGCCAGACATCGGAAAAAGACTGTGTGAAAGCCAAGTTCCTCGTGTTAGCCTCAGTTGATGGTGCATACCAGAGGCAGCACGAGAAAATGGACTTAGTTTCTATCTTCCTCCATAACAAAGATTTATATGGAGAGCAATCTCGTATCGCAAGATATGTGACCTCGAACGAATTGCTTCCAGCGAGGTTGGCTATCGGGTCATCTGTAAGGGGAAACGTCCTTACAGAGACCAGCTCTTTTGAGCTCACGGACCTGAAGAGCACGTTAAAGAACGGGTCAGACGCTGACTTAGTTCAACAGTCTCTACCTACTACCCTGAAGGAAACCAGGGAAGTAGAAAGAAAGGGAAAGGCAGAAGTTTCGGGACTGGATGTAGTAAAAGTGGGATATTCCTATTGTTACAGGAATGAACATTGGCAAAAGGATTGCAGGGCTAGTATAGCTAGTAGCCAGACTTCGAAGCATGTTTTGGCTTCAGCTTCGGGTGTGTTTGTGATTGAGAACTGTATGTCAGTTAACCCTACTTCCTGGGTATTGGATACCGGATCAAGATCTCATATCTGTAATTCGTTACAGGCTCTGAGAAACCGTTGGATTATCAGGATAGGTGATATGAATCTCAGGGTTGCTAACGAAATGAGCATGTACGCTGAATCCGTAGGGGAATATCATCTTGGACTGACAACTGGTCATATATTGATTCTGCGTGACTGTTTTTATGTGCCAGGTGCGACTTGTAATATCATATCTGTATCCTTACTTTCTAAGGAACGATATGATTTTACTTTTGTAAGCGATGTAGTAAACATCCACCTAAATCAAGTGTTGATTGGGTCAGGTACATTGAAGAATGGAATATACGTACTAAATTAAGCTCAGGTTTTCAGTGTCCAGAACACAGTTAAAAGAAAGTCTCCGGAATTAAATCAGGCTTTCTTATGGCATTGTAGACTGGGTCACATTAATGAGACACGGTTGACAAAGTTACATAAAGAAGGATACATGGATCCGTTCGAGTACCAGTCTTATGCCACTTGTGAATCTTGTCTCATAGGAAAGATGACAAAGACTCCGTTCACTGGACACGGAGAAAGAGCGAGCGAGCTCTTGGGACTCATACACATTGATGTGTGTGGTCTAATGTCTACACATGCGCGAAGTGGTTATTCATACTTCATTACTTTCACAGATGATTTCTCTAGGTATGGGCATGTCTTCTTGATGAAGCACAAATCTGAGGCCTTTGAGAAATTTCGGGAATACATGAATGAAGTTGAAAACAAACAGGCAAAAGTATCAAGACACTGAGATCTGAACGAGGTGGTGAATACTTGAGTGCCGAGTTTTTGGGCTACTTAAAAGAGAATGGAATTCTCTCTCAGCTTACTCCTCCATACACACCACAACACAACGGTGTATCGGAAAGGCGGAATCGAACCCTATTGGATATTGTTCGTTCCATGATGAGTAAGGCTGAGTTACCGCGATCTTTCTGGGGTTATGCACTAGAATCAGCTGCATATCTCTTGAACAAGGTTCCCTCCAAGACTGTGCCTACCACACCATATCAGATGTGGTGTGGGAAGAAACCCCATCTTCAATATCTGAAGATATGGGGATGTCCAGCTTTTGTAAAAAAGCAGCATGCGGACAAGCTCGAGGCACGATCAGTACTGTGTAAGTTTGTGGGATACCCAAAGAACTCCAGGGGGTATTTCTTCTATTACACAGAGGAACAAAAGGTTTTTGTTTCTCGTCATGCCCACTTTCTGGAACATCAGTTTTTAGAGAAAGGTGAAAGTGGGAGCGTAGTAGAACTGGAAGAAATTCCAGAACCACAAGCTATTACTGAAAGCTTGGAAGAACCAGAAGGTTCAGGAGAACCGGACATCCCAGCACCACTCCGCAGGAGTAGTAGGCAGTCTCATCCGCCCGAGAGATACTACGGTTTTCTCATATACGGGGATAGAGAGGATTGCACCATTGAATATGGTGAGCCTACTAGCTTCCAGCAAGCCGTTCAGAACGGTGACTCGGTAAAATGGCTGGATGCAATGCGGACCGAGATGGAGTCCATGTACACCAACAAAGTTTGGACTTTAGACTTTGCTCCAGAAGGGGTAAAACCCGTAGGCTGCAAATGGATCTTCAGAAAGAAGATTGGTGTAGATGGGCAGGTTGAAACCTATAAAGCTAGACTTGTAGCAAAGGGTTTTCGTCAAAGACCTGGTTTGGACTATGACGAGACCTTTTCTCCAGTGGCTATGCTCAAATCCATTCGGATCCTTCTTTCCATTGCTGCCTTCCACGATTATGAGATCTGGCAGATGGACGTAAAGACGGCTTTCCATAATGGAAATTTGGAAGAGTGTGTCTTTATGGATCAGCCGGAGGGATTCATTCAGAGTGGGAGTAGCGGTAAAGTGTGCAAGTTGCTCAAGTCCATCTATGGACTGAAGCAGGCATCGCGGAGTTGAAACATCTGCTTTGATGATACTGTCAAGGAATTCGACTTTATCAAAAGCCCAGATGAACCATGCATTTACAGTAAGATTGTATGTAGAACTGTGGTATTCCTTGTCTTGTACGTGGATGACATTCTCCTAATAGGAAATGATATTCCTATGCTACAGTCAGTCAAAGGATTCTTGTCACAGAGGTTCTCCATGAAGGACCTGGGCGATGCCAACTACATTCTGGCTATCCAGATCTATCGTGAAAGATCTAAGAGGATATTGGGACTTTCACAGTCGAGGTACATAGACACCATACTAAAACGATTTAGTATGGATGATTCCAAGCGCGGTAATCTACCGGCTTGTCACGGAATCACCCTCTCCAAAGAGATGTCTCCCAAGACTGATTTGGAAAGGGCTCGCATGTCATCTATACCCTACACATCTACGGTAGGCTCTATAATGTATGCGATGTTATGCACCAGACCAGATGTAGCATACGCATTAAGCGTTGTAAGCCGGTAACAGTCGAACCCAGGGGAGAAACACTGGATAGCAGTAAAGAACATTCTCAAGTACTTGAGATGGACTAAGGAGATGTTCTTGGTGTATGGTGGAAAAGACCTCCAGATCGAGGCCTTTGCTGACTCCAGCTTCCAGAGTGACAAGGATGACTCCAAGTCCATGTCGGGTTATGTCTTTACCCTTAATGGAGGGGCGGTTTGCTGGAAGAGCTCCAAGCAGGAAACCGTTGTTGACTCAACTATGGAAGCGGAGTACATAACCTCTTGCGATTCCGCAAAGGAAGCTGTCTGGATGAAGAAGTTCCTCACGGAGCTTCAGGTGGTTCCTACCAGTGTTGATCCAATACCGCTGTATTGTGACAACAACGGCGCTATAGCTTTAGCGAAGGAACCCAGGTCCTATCAGAAGTCCAAGCACATTTTGAGGCGGTACCACCTGATCAGGGAGATCGCAGATCGCCAGGAGATCGAGGTGAAGAGGTAAATTCGGAAGATAACACTGCAGATCTATTCACGAAGGCTATACCCCAGACTCAGTTCGAGCGGCTGA
Organism: Agapanthus africanus; assembly: GCA_030015575.1. Lineage (NCBI taxonomy): Eukaryota > Viridiplantae > Streptophyta > Magnoliopsida > Asparagales > Amaryllidaceae > Agapanthus > Agapanthus africanus. The sequence goes on from CM057340.1 coordinate 267,023,535, forward strand.
TCGAGATGATAGGTCTTTGATACGCCAGTATATGGCCCTAGTGCAAGTGGGAGATTGTTAGTGTATTTGTCCTAGAGGCCATTACTGTATCATAATAGCTTGTATATTACTTAATTGAAGCTTGGGATATTCACAGTTGTATAGACAATCTTGCTCAAAATGGTAGTATGCTACTTGGTTTGTTTCTACTTCAATATGTGCATGAATTTCTTTTAGCATATCGCTTATACATATTAGTGGAGCCCTTAGGATCTTTGCTTGATTACCAACGTTGTGATGACAGTCACACTAGTGGGGGATGGGTAATCTATAAGCACATCCTTATACAGGTCCCTAGTCGTAGGACTATCGAGACGAGACATCGATACTCCGGGGTAGACTAGCGTATACGCTTCTCATCCCAGCACGGGAGGTGGTGTTGGAGACAGTGACCTCAAAGTCAATTATTGGATCGTAGGTACATGATTGCAATGATTAAGGAAGGACCTATACCGATATGAAAGTCTTGCTCAAGATTATAGTATGCTATTTGGTTTGTCTTTATCATCGTATATATGCTTTAGTTCACTATTGCATGATGATAGAGCCCATAGGATTCTTGCTTGACTACCAGCAGTATGATGGCGATCATATACGTGGGAGCTGGAGTCTATAAGCGCATCCTTAAATATGTCCCTAGTCGTGGGAGTTTCGAGACAGGGCATCGATACTCCAGAGTAGACAAGTGTATACAGTCGAGACCCCGACGAGGGGCGGTGGCCGGTCTCATAAGCCACTGGTGTCAGTTTGATCACCTAAGATGTATACAGGTGCTCATTGAGTTATGAGTACACCGGACAGGACTCGCCGGGAACCTGCTAGTTGGTATTATACATATCGTCAGATAGCAGTTCCCTGGTGACATGTGTACAGGTTAGTTCATCGACCTGAGATCGTCATTTGTCTCGTGTGAGTTCCCGCTGTGCTTTGATTACTACCCTACCACGCTCAAAGGAGTTGTGCAAACAGGTTTTAGTTGGGTACAGTCCCGAGCCACATTGGAGGCAAGTGAGCGGATCGTCGGGGATTCGTCTCTCCCGGTATTGGAGGTTGATATCGCGCAGTGCACGGGTGTCCATCACTAGGAATCCTCGGCCGAGGTAGTGGAGAATTACGGATTTGGATCAGTAGTTTCTCAGGAGGTGATGGGCTTCATGCCGACACGATTTATCACGTTATTAGGGGTCTGACTTTATCCACACCTCTAGACTCGATATGCGATACTCTTTAGACGAACAGACCGGACTGTATATACATTGTCACTGTTAGGCTCAGTAGGGTTTCTGGATGAGTTCGCTCGTCAGCATCCCTTCCAATCAATACATAGGTAAACCGTTACGTACAGCTTGTACCTCTGACGTGCTAGTGGTTATACCCAGTGCCGATGTGTTGATGAGTCATTAGAGTCCCCCACAGACACTTTTCCAAGTTCGGGCGAAACGTTGTAGAGGCCGTATGGGTTTATGGCAAGGTTCGGAAAATGCTCGTACGTTTTCGTACGTGTCATTTTTCGGGCAGATAATACTGGTAGGCTTTGGTTTAAGCCGGAACCCAGTATTATACTGTGTAGATATAATATCTTTGTCTTAGTTGCATTTGTATTCGGTCGTAATACAAATGCGGGTATGTTTATACTGATACGGGGTTATCCTGAAATTCGTTTCAGGATCACTTTTGGAAGTTGCCAGTTTCCAGTTTCTATCAGCCGTATTTTGACATTCGTTTAAATACGGATTTATCTTTTCTTGATAAGGGTGAGTCATGCTTCTAGAAGGTTCTAGAAGTGGTGATGAGGCTTGTGAGTCATTTGGTCATTAATGGTGCATTTAATGACAAGGTGACTAGGTTAATTGTGATTGGTTTGCATTAATGAGGTTTTGTATTGCTTAGGATTTTTTGTGAGAAGCTTTCCTTTATGGTCACCCCGTCCTTGCTCCTACCCTCACCTCCCTCTTGTTATATATTGGCCGGCCCCTCCCCTTGGAAAACTTCATGGTTGTTGGAAAAAAAGATAGAGTTTTGGATGTATGGAAATTAACATATTCTTATCTCATTTTCATATCGATCCAAAAGGCAACTTCATTAACCGTTCGTCTATAGCCTTGGACGTAACGAGACAAAGTGTTCTACTCATTCTCTACTTCATCTTGGTCATCTCTTTTAGCAAACTTGATGATCGAGTTGCCTCGGTTCAGAGGCGGGAGCCCGTTTAAATATCCGTCGACGTGGTGCCACCTGGACGACAAGACTGGAGATCGAGGAGATCGGAGCAGCCGCAACAAGCGTGGGATGATGGTTGAAGACCGAAGGACTCGGATCGTTCGGTATAACATTTCTACCCACTTTGTAGTTTGTTAGTTTAGCTTTAATGGCAGATCCGGGTTACGGTACACGATAGCGCCGGTTTATAAAAAGTTTTTGTTCCGCATTTGGCGTATGTTAGACGGCCGGGGCGCTACCGTGGACTTACAGTGGTATCAGAGCCCACCATTAAGCTATACTAACTTGCGCTAACACGTTTAAAACATCGATCGAACGGATTTTCGAAAACAGCAAATTCCATGTTCTGAGTTTCTGTCGATTTTTAAAAGTGTCTGAAAATAATATTACTTATCACAGAAAGCAGGTCAGGGTTTTCTAAGCAAACTGTAAAAAGATGGTCACGTGATCCTACAGTTTGACCGCGCATCCGCGGTCAAACCTAGGGTTTGACCGCGCATCCGCGGCAAGACTGTAGGTACAGTGATCCAACTTTTTTCAGTAGCTTATCCACTGGAAATTGTTGCTTTTTGTAATATTTTTTTGGGCCCAGATTTTGTTAATGTACAGCAGATGTACGTGGGGCCCACTTCGGGACATTTGGTCGATCGAAATTTTAAATTCGTTAGTATGCAGTATTTACATTATATCTCCGACCGGGAATGTCATTTGATCGGCAAACCGCGTCTGATTGCTATAGCTCTTTTAGACGGGTTTGCGAACGTGACATTCGCGTTGATGTTCTGTGTTGTGCTGTGATGTTGCGGATTTGTCGTGGTGGATAGAAGGGTGCAATGATAGTGCTGTTTGGATTTATTTGTACATTTGATATTGCGGGGCGATCGTCCAACATGTGGACTGCCGTCACTGCCTGTTGTATAATATTATTTTGGGGCACGACTGGGTTGAGGTCGATGTACCCGTTGTACATTTTTTTTTCTGTACTAGGTTTATCGCGCGAAGGAGTGCAGGGATAGCCGGGTTCTGGAGGGCAACGGGTCCGTATCTCATGGCTTTGAGAGGCAAAGGGACCTCACTCTAGAATTGGCAGACTGTTCGCCGCACTCGTAGGGGGTACAGGTTGACCCAAGGAGGCGTGCTCAATTTACCAGATTCCATGAAGTGCCGGGTGTTCCATTCACTATGTTGTGGGGACTACCTCGCTTCAGGTTTTGGCGGGTAACTTGCCGCACCCGTAGGGGTCTAGGTTTCATTGCACAGGCTATCCACACGACCAGGGGAACGTCAGGTTTCAATAGCGGCTCTGTGAAACCCGGGGATCCCAGATTATCTATACTGTTCTGTGATGCTTATTACTTTTCTGTAATGTTGCATATTATCACGCCTGGAGCGATTATTGTATATTGGTATATATACTATTAGATGTTGTATATGTTTTACAGCCGCGCTAGTCCAGCCCCCGCTCTGCCGTTAGTTAAGTAACTTAATGGGTGATGACGGGACCCAGTGGCGAATGCGGATGGCATATACGTACATTATATTTTCGTTCTTTTCTGGTGTGATTGATTGATGGGACTTCGTTGATTCTTATCAATGCAAGTAAAACAAACCTATATTTGATGTTGTTGGAACAAATTTTAAAAAGGTGTTATTACAAAGATGTTTCCTTTTGTTTTGCATAGTGATATTCAGTTGGAATATCCCGCACCGCATTCCACGATGCAAGGGCCGAGATCCCTTCACTGGGAATGACCCCTTGGGCAGAAGTTTACGTCAGGGTAGTAACTTTAATATAGTCGATTACAAGTTGCTTTGCATCGCGGTATTCAATTAGAATATCCTGCACCTCATTCCACGAGGAAAGAGCCGAGATCCCTTCACCGGGAGTGACCTCTTTAGCAAAAGGTTTTTCGCCACTATATATTTATAAAAAGCTATCAGGTTCCTTCAACAAGATCAAGTTCATTACGTTAAAGGTTTTTCGCCAAAAACCAGCCGTAGCCCTCCGTCATTTCTTATGGATGGTCAGTAGTATTCAAGCTATGTTTGTTGGCCCTTAGTCAAGGCATAGTGTTTGGTAGCTGCTGGGTATTCATTTGTAGCATAGATAAATGCGTTGGTTTAGGATAGTCGTATTACTTTGTTGGCCCTTAGTCAAGAGTATGTACGGGTGGGTTCAAATCAACCAGGACAATGACGGGAAGAACTTGACATGTGACTTACGATTTGTTGGCACTTAGTCAAGGTCATAAGAGCATGGGGCAAAAATCACATCGGGAGTTTCAAACAGCAAACTTGCCAGGCATGCGTATACCTTCTGGAGTGTGATAACTTGAGTGGCTTCCATCAAGTTATCATGCGAAGATAGTTGGATCCCGATTCTCACTGATGAGTTAGTTTACTCTTCGGATGATCCCGACTAATTCTTCTTTCAGGTTTGGATGAGAATTTGAGATTACAGTGGGAGGTTTCCTGAATAGATAAATTGATAACCATTCTGATCTTGGTTAGAGTGCACGCAGAGTATTTCTTTTCTCTCTCTCTTTGGCAGCCACCTTTGACCGACCCTAGACTATGACTCAGTGGCCAAGTTAACCGAACCTTCTTAAAATACTGGCTTTCGGATTGTCTAAAGTTGCATAAGTCATTGCTGCTCCTTCTTTTACCCTTTGTATTTCTCAGAACACCCCGTATTACTACGGACACCCACTTCCATTGGATAGATCCATCGTATGGTTATATACGAACTCGAAGGGACTTCTTCGAGGATGGATCCAGATTCAGGAGAAATAGAATTGGTTTATTCAGTTGTCCTTTATTATCACCTTCTCTCAGGTTGCGAGAGCTCCTTCGTTTAGGGGAGTACACCTATTTTGCTTATTGGATAGTCTTATTCCAAACCATAGGCTGGTGCCGAAAGGTAGGGAATGAAGAAAACCAATTAGCCTAAGTAGGGTGTACAGAAGGTAATATGTAAAGACAAAATAAAAGGGATTAGAAAGAGGGCAAAGTAAATTGCGACTGTTATCATTCACGACCAAACCGCGTACTTCATCGCTACTCCTATTTCACCTTTGCTTTTTCCCCAGTTCGGGAGAAATAGAATAAGGTATTATTCAGATTGTCTTTTATCATCACCTTCTCTCAAGTTGCGAGTACTCCTTGGATTAGGAGGGTACACCTATTATGCTTACTGGATAGTCTTCTTCCAAACCATAGGCTGGTGCCGAACGGTAGGGAAGGAAGAAAACCATTTAGCCTAACGATGGTGTACAGAAGGTAACGACTAAAGACAAATAAAGGGATTTGGAGAGATGTCAAAGAAATATACGGTTACAGTCATGAATTGGATTATGGAAGAGGCATTACTAAGAATACCAGAATACCTCTACGAAACATTTTCATGTTTCAGTTTAACTATGCATTGTTAATTGTAAACTGATTTCCCTATTACATACTTAATCCAGGGTATGTATTTACCAGGTTTTATTCTCATATCTGTATGTTTTTACAGATGATGAGTGGGAGTAAGTTATTGGGAATTGGGTGATCATCCTCATTATATCGGAATTCGTTGTAATTGGTGATATTTGAGGAAATCGCCTGGGTACAATTTTTAACCTACGATTCACAGGTTATGAGTTATTCAACTCAGCGGACTTATACAGAGTATTGTATGTTGTCCAGTGTCCGTCAGGACAAAGGGGCGGGTCCTCGTACTATGTTCTGTTTACTTATAACTTCTCTAGTTTTAGACAAGTGTTTCGTAGAAATGCAATGTCTAAGTTTTGAGGAGATGTGGGTATAAGAATAAAATAGAGAACCAGATATCGCAAGTATCAGAATTCTTCAAAGAGATCGAAGATGTAGATACTTATGATTGGTATTCAGTTAATAGTAATGGTTTTGAGAAACTTGTTTATCTTTCAGGTTACTCATAATTGGTTGGATTCCTAAGTTGGGTAATGCTGATTAGCCTTTTTCCATTAAGTTGTTATGCACTAGAGACAGCTGCATGATTAGAATCTGGTTCCAATCAAATTAGTGTCTCTATTTCTATATTGTATATAGAATGGTTCATATCGTAACGATGTTAAGATAAGGGGAGTTGTCCAGCTTATGCTTAAAACCAGACACGGGATAACTCAAGGCACGTTTCTGTAATGGCTGTTTGTGGATTGGACCTGGCTTTGACGAAGGTTGACATTTCTACCATCTGGAAGATCAATAGTGATATTGTTCTTGACTCGCCACAGTTTTAGTAAAATGGAATTTTTCAGAAAACAGTAGTAGGAGTATAGTAGAACTGGAAGTGATTCCAAAACCGCAAACGATTACGAAAAATTTAATAGGACCAATATATTCAATCAGGTTTGACATTCCATTAGCCGCTCCGCAGATATAGTGGGTAACCTCAGACACCCGAGAGGTACTCTGGTAGCCTCAAGGACGGTGACATGGAGGTTCTTGTTAACCCAGACTTGACACTACTGTTGTTCCAAACTATGAGACCCGGCAGAAGGATAAGTATAGCGTCGTTCTAAACTAGTTTTAGAAGTACACGTATATATTATTCTGCCAGATGGTTGTCGTAGTCAGTGGGAGCAGCGGAAGCATAGTTGGCAAGTAGTTTATGTCTATTTATAGACTTGAGCGGATATAGCGGAGATAGATCATCTAATTTTGATGTGATAGTCATGGCTTTGACTTCATCAAAATAGGGGATGGATCTGTTAAGAAGGTAGTAGGGTGTGATGTCCTGGTATTTGGATGACATACACAGAGTATGAAGTAAAAATCCTATACTACGATCGGTTGTACTTTGGTCGTCACACAGTTGTTTCTCCAAAAAGGATATGGATATAATATCTGACATTCTGGTTTCTAAATCTATGGTTTTAGATCTAGATTTGGGTAGTTTCCCAATGTGGGTACTTTGACAGTATTCTAATAGTATTTTAGAATAGATGACTCCTGGCATGGTGGTGTACCTGCAGGTGATGGAGTCACCCTCTCTAAAGGTGTCTTACAGACTAAAGGAGAGAGGGATGTGCATGATTGGCAGATCACTTGCTTAGGCAATTGAGTTGATCATGAGATATCAAGTACCACACCAGATGTTATTTTTGCACTTGATGCGATATGTTTATATTAATCCAATCCTGAAGAAACATAAGGAAGCAGTTTTAGAATATAAGTTCTTGTTCTACGGATTTGATGATGGTAGCCTCCTTCGGGAGACGGTTCTCATTCCAGGCTTCCAAGGTGACATGGATGACAAAGTGATTGTCAAAGTTATAGTTTTCTCTCCGACGAGGGACAGTATTATGGACAGGTGGTCCAAGAGGATACTGTGGGAGGCATGGTGCTGGATACTGATTAGGTTCAGTTATCGATACAGTCTAAGAAGTTTGGATTTGGAGTTCATTTATGAACTAGGTCCCATCTGATATTCAGACATATTCTAAGACAAGTATTACTCGATTCGGGAGATGGTTTTCTCCGCGAACTTGAGATTAAGAGAGACAAAGAAAGAAACATCAGGGCGGATCCACTCACTGAGGCTATTTCTCGAACACAAGAGTTTTACAAACTAGCTTTGTGAAACTGATTAGTAGAGGAGTTGGATGTTCGGTATCACACAGGCTGTGAGTATGCGACATCGCAATAATTAGCCTTGAATGGAAGTGGGAGATTGTTGGAGACAGTGCCCTCAAAGTCAATTATTGGATCGTAGGTCCGTGATTGCAATGATTGAGGAAGGACCCGTACTGATATGACAGTCTTACTCAAGATGATAGTATGCTATTTGGTTTGTCTTTATCATCGTATATATGCTTTAGTTCACTATTGCATGATGATAGAGCCCATAGGATTCTTGCTTGACTACCAGCAGTATGATGGCGATCATATACGTGGGAGCTGGAGTCTATAAGCGCATCCTTAAATATGTCCCTAGTCGTGGGAGTTTCGAGACAGGGCATAGATACTCCAGAGTAGACTAGTGTATACAGTCGAGACCCCGACGAGGGGCGGTATCCTGTCTCACAAGCCTCTGGTGTCAGTTTGATCACCTAAGATGTATACAGGTGCTCATTGAGTTATGAGTACACCGGACAGGACTCGCCGGGAACCTGCTAGTTGGTATTATACATATCGTCAGATAGCAGTTCCTTGATGACATGTGTACAGGTTAGTTCATCGACCTGAGATCGTCATTTGTCTCGTGTGAGTTCCCACTGTGCTTAGATTACTACCCTACCACGCTCAAAGGAGTTGTGCAAACAGGTTTTAGTTGGTTACAGTCCCGAGCCACATTGGAGGCAAGTGAGCGGATCGTCAGGGATTTGTCTCTCCCGGTATTGGGGGTTGATATCGCGCAGTGCACGAGTGTCCATCACTAGGAATCCTTGGCTGAGGTAGTGGAGAATTACTGATTTGGATCAGTAGTTTCTCAGAAGGTGATGGGCTTCATGCTGACACGATTTATCGCGTTATTAGGGGTCTGACTTTATCCACCCCCTAGACTCGATATGCGATACTCTTTAGACGAACGGACCAGACTGTATATACATTGTCACTGTTAGGCTCAGTAAGGTTTATGGATGAGTTCGCTCGTCAGCTTCCCTTCCAATCAATACATAGGGAAATCGTTACGTACAGCTTGTACCTCTGACGTGCTAGTGGTTATACCCAGTGCCAATGTGTTGATGAGTCATTAGATTCCCCCACAGAAACTTTCCCAAGTTCGGGCGAAACGTTGTAGAGGCCGTATGGGTTTATGGCAAGGTTCGGATAATGCACGTGCGTTTTCGCACGTGTCATTTTTCGGGCAGATAATACTGGTAGGCTTTGGTTTAAGCCGGAACCCAGTATTATACTGTGTAGATATAATATCTTTGTCTCAGTTGCATTTGTATTCGATCGTAATACAAATGCGGGTATGTTTATACAGATACGGGGTTATCATGAAATTCGTTTCAGGATCACTTTTGGAAGTTGCCAGTTTCCAGTTTTCAATCAGCCGTATTCTGACATTCGGTTAAATACGGATTTATCTTTTCTTGATAAGGGTGAGTCATGCTTCTAGAAGGTTCTAGAAGTGGTGATGAGGCTAGTGAGTCATTTGGTCATTAATGGTGCATTTATTGACAAGGTGACTAGGTTAATTGTGATTGGTTTGCATTAATGAGGTTTTGTATTGCTTATGATTTTTTGTGAGAAGCTTTCCTTTATGGTCACCCCCTCCTTGCTCCTACCTTCACCTCCCTCTTGTTATATATTGATCGGCCCCTCCCCTTGGAAAACTTCATGGTTGTTGGAAAAAAAGATAGAGTTTTGGATGTATGGAAATTAACATATTCATATCTCATTTTCATATCGATCCAAAAGGCAACTTCATTAACCGTTCGTCCAGAGCCTTGAACGTAACGAGACAAAGTGTTCTACTCATTCTCTACTTCATCTTGATCATTTCTTTTAGCAAACTTGACGATCGAGTTGCCTCGGTTCAGAGGCGGGAGCCCGTTTAAAGATCCGTCAATGTGGTGTCACCTGGACGACAAGACTGGAGATCGAGGAGATCGGAGCAGCCGCAACAAGCGTGGGATGATGGTTGAAGACCGAAGGACTCGGATCGTTCGGTATAACATTTCTATCCACTTTGTAGTTTGTTAGTTTAGCTTTAATGGCAGATCCGGGTTACGGTACACGATAGCGCCAGTTTATAAAAAGTTTGTGTTCCGCATTTGGAGTCTGTTAGACGGCCGGGGCGCTACCGTGGACTTACAGGTGGTCTGTCCCACAGCCATCAGTACGTCGTACTGGAGATAGTATGCGGGTGCTCGTTAGGTTACGAGTACACTTGACAGGACTCGTCGGGAACTGTTGGTTGGTATTATACCTATCGTTAGTTATCAGTTCCCACTGGACATGAATACAGCTTAGTCCGTTGACTTGACACTGTCACTTCGCCTCGAGTGTGTTCCCACTGTACCTTGATTACTACCCTACCACGGCTCAAAGGAGTCGTGCGAACAGGTAGTAGTTGGGTGCAGTCCCGAAGCACTTGGAGGCAGTGACGGTTAGACAGGATTCGTCTCTCCCGGTATTGGGGGTTGATATCGCGCTGTGTCTAGGAGAGCCATTACACAAAGTCCCTGGCCAGGGCAAGCGAGATAGACTGGTAGGTTTCCAGAGTTATCTCAGGTGTTCTGGGCTACACTCCGACACGACTTGTACCGCTAGTAGGGGACTGACGTTTACCGGCCTCCTAGGCCCGCCATGCGATGTATCAGACGAACAGACCGGACTGTACGAAGATTGTCACATAAAGGCTCAGTAGGAGTTCGGATGGGTTTACCTCATCGGCCTTCTTATCGACATCTACCTGGGGACCGTTACGTACAGCTAGTGCCGCTTGCGGTCTGTGGTTAAACCCACTGCCAGCGTAGTGTCGAGTCTTTAGAGTCCCACACCGAGAGTTTCCCTGCACTGAGCGAAACGTGTAGAGGCCGTATGGTTTTACGGCAGGGCTGCGATCACTTACGTACACTTGTTTGCGTATGCTGTTCGGGCAGGCAATACTAGTGGGCTTTGGTTTAAGCCAGATCCTAGTATTGCACGGATGGATTTGTTTTGTTTTCTGTGCATTCGCATTCTACGGAATGCGGATGCGGGTGTGTATGCACAGTTGTGAGGGGCGAAGAAGGAGGAGGTGCCACATTAGGGTTTTGGCAGTTAGTTCGGCCAAAACCGTTATGTGGCAGGCTCATTAGGGTTTTGGCAATTCGTTCGGTCAAAACCATTATGAGCCGCGGACATTACTTACTAATCATTTCAGTTATAATTTCATGATGGCTAATTGCTTTGACCATTTGACCACCTTGACCACTCTTGACATTGTTGCCCCGTTGACCAAAGTTGACCTTGACCTTCATGAGAGGTCTACACTCTTCTTTGGTTTTCTTTTTCTTTTTGGATTATGAAAATAGTCATGTCAATGTAGCTATCAACTTTATCATGATAGGATTAGTAATGATGATTTTTAGTAATATTGAACCATGGTTCATTTTCTTTATACATTATTCTTTTCTCATTCTCTCTCTTGTGAGAAGAAAAGAAAATGAGCTCTCATTGTTGCTAGTTCTCCTTCATCTTCCTCCTCTTGATAAATTCTTTTGATCTCATGTGTTGAGAGAAAAAGAATCCACAAAGACAAACACTTCCATCAACCTCTTCTACATAAACCAGGACTTCAAGACTAGCGATCTTGTTGCCCTAGTTGCCTCGGCTCGAGGTGTAGCTCGCTGTACATCTCTCGGGTGGATCGTCTTCGACTCAAGAATGCCGCGGAGGTGACCAAGATCCGGATCGACCCTCGGAGCGTGGATGGATGAGCCGGACAGCGGAGGGAAGACCTAAACGACCGATTTCGTGAGGTATAATTTCTACGGCATAGTAGTTAATGCCTCTAGCAGTTTGCTAGTTTCAAGTTTAGCAAAGATCCGGCTTTTAGTCCATGTTGCCTTTGCGCCAAAAATTGTTTTTCGCCATTTCCGCCTCCCCGTAAGAACCGGGGTGAGCAACGTGGACTTACAGTGATAACGTGAGTGGATTCCATCAAGTTATCATGCGATGATAGTTGGATCCCGATACCCACTGATGAGTTGGTTAACTCCTTGGGTGATTTTAGATGATCCCGACTAATTCTTCTTTCAGGTTTGGAGGAGAATTTGAGGATACAGTGGGAGACATCCTGATTAGATAAAGTGATTAACTATTCCAATCTAGGTTAGAGTGCATGCAGAGTGTTTCTTTTCTCTTTCACTTTGGCAGCGACCATGTCCCGACCCTAGACTATAACTCAGTGACCAAGTTAACCGAACATTCTTAAAACACTGGCTTTTGGATTTTCAGAGTTGCATACTTCATTGCCACTCCTACTTTTACCCTTTGCTTTTCTCCGGAACATTCTGTATCACTAAGAAGATCCCATTTTCATTGGATATGACCATCATATTGTTACATACAAACTCGAAGAAACTTGTTTCAGATTCGAGGATGGCTTCCGGTTCTGGAGAAAATGAATAAGATTATTTAGCTGTCTTTTCCTTTTTACTTTTTCTCAGGTTGTGAGGGCTCCTAGGTCTAGGCGAGTATACCTATTGCGCTTATTGGATAGTCTTCTTCCAAACCATAGGCAGGTGCCGAAAGGTAGGGAAAGAAGAAAACCAATTAGCCTAAGGGTGGCGTACAGGAGGTAGTAAGTAAAGACAGATAAAGGGATTAGAAAGAGGGTAAAGTAAATTGAGACTACTATTATTCACGACCAAACCACGTATTTCATCGCCACTCCTACTTCACCTTTGTATTTCTCCAGAACACCCCGTATCAATACGAAGATCCAAACTTATTGGATAATCCATCATATGGTTATATACGAACTCAAAGGAACTTGTTCCAGTTCGGGGATGGATTCTGGTTCAGGAGAAATAGAATAAGGTTTATTCAGTTGTCTTTTATCTTTACCTTTTCTCAGGTTGCGTGGGCTCATAGGATTAGGAGAGTACACCTATTACTCTTATTGGATAGTCTTCTTCCAAACCATAGGCCGGTGCCGAACGGTAGGGAAAGAAGAAAACCATTTAGCCTAAGGGTGGTGTACAGAAGGTAATGAGTAAAGACAAATAAAGGGATTTGGAGAGATGGCAATGAAATATACGTCTACAGACATGAATCTGAATATTGGAAATGTCATTACAAGGAATACCCGGATACCCCTTCGAAACATATTCATGTTTCAGTTTCACTATGCATTGTTAATTGAAAACTGATTTCCCAATTAGATCCTTACTCTAGGGTATCTATTTACCAGGTTTGATTCCCACATCTATATGGTTTTACAGATGATGAGTGGGAGTAAGTTATTGGGAATTAGGTGATCAACCTCATTATATCGGGATTCGTTGTAATTGGTGATATTTGAGGAAATCGCCTCGGTTTTTTGTCGGACGGCAAATATTTGGTTTTGAATATCCGTTGTTATGCACCAATTTCAAACTGTTATATCTGTACGTTTATTTTATAAAGTGAGATATAACTTTTTGAAATTATGTCCATGCATTTACCTATATCAGTAGATGGTTAGGTAAGGAGCATTAAACAGCGGTGTAATTCTTCATAACCATAGTACAGTTTTCGACCTACGACGCACAGGGTTTGAGTTATTCAACTCAGGGGACTTATATAAAGTATTTTATATTGTCCAGTGTCCATTAGGACAAAGGGGTTGGTCCTCGTACTTTATTCTGTTTACTTATGACTTTTCTAGTTTTTAGACAAGTGTTTCGTAGAAATACAAGGTCCAAGTTTTGAGAAGATATAGGTACAAGAATAAAGTAGAGAACCATGTGTCGCAAGTATCAGGATTCTTCAAGGTGATCGAAGATATAGATACTTGTGTTTGGTATTCAACTGATAGTAATGGTTTTGAGAACTTGCTTCTCTTTCAGGTTACTCATATCTGGATGCACTCATAAGTTGAGTAATGCTGATCAGCCTCTCTCCATTCAGTTGACATGCACTGGAGACAGCTGCATGATTTGAATCCGGTTCTAATTAAATTAGTGCCTCTGTTTCTAAATTGTATATAGAATGGTTCATATCTTAACGATGTTAAGGTGTATGGAGTTGTCCGGCTTATGCTTAAAACCAGACTCTAGATAACTCAAGGCACGTTTCTGTAATGGCTGTTTGTGAGTTAACTCGGGCTATGGCGAGGGTTAACTTTCTTCCATCTGGAAGATCAATAGTGATATTGTTCTTGACTCGCCACAGTTTTATCAAAATGGATTTTTTCAGAAAACAGTAGTGGGAGTATGGTAGAGATGGAAGTGATTCCAGAACCATAAACGATTACTGAAAATTTAGTAGGACCTAAAGATTCAATCAGGTTTGATATTCCATTAGCCACTCCGCAGATATGGTGGGTAACCTCAGGTGCCCGAGGGGTACATCGGTGTCCTCAAAAACCGTGACAGGGAGGTTCTTGTTTACCCAGACTTTCCATTACTATTGTTCTAGACTATGAGACCCGGCAGGAGGATGAGTATAGCGTCGTTCTAAACTAGCTTTAGAATTGCACGTGTATATGACTCTTCCAGAGGGTTGTTGTGGCCAGTGGGAGCAGCAGAAGTATAGTGGAAAAGTAGCTTGTGTCTATTTATAGACTAAAGCAGATATAGCGGAGATTGATCGTCTATTTTTTATGTGACAATCATAGGTTTTGACTTCATCAGAATACCAGATGGATCTGTTAAGAAGGTAGTAGGGTGTGATGTCCAGGTATTTGGATGACATACACATAGTTGGAAGTGAAATTCCTATAATACAATCGGTTATACTGTGGTTGACATACAATGGTTTCTCCATATAGGATATGAATATAATATCAGGCATTTTTGTTACTAGATTTATTGTTTTAGATCTAGATTTCGGAAGTGTCCCAATCTGGGTACTTAGACAATATTCTAAAGGTGTTTTAGAATGGACGACTCCTGGCATAGTGGTGTACCTGTAGGTGATGGAGTCACCCTCTCTAAAGGTGTCTTACAGACTAAAGGGGAGAGGGATGTGCAAGATTGGCATATCACTTGCTTAGGCAATTGAGTTGATCATGAGATGTCAAGTACCACACCAGATGTTGTCTTTGCACTAGCTACAATAAGTTGATATATTAATCCAATCCTGGAGAAACGTTCGGAAGCATTTTTAGAACATAAGTGAAATGTTCTAGGGATATGAAAACGACAGCCTCCTTCGGGAGACAATTATCATTCCAGGCATCCAAGGTGACCTGGATGACAGTGTGACTGTCTGAGTTATAGTTTTCCCTCTGACGAGGGGAAGTAATTGGGATAGGTGGTCCAAGCGGATACTGAGGGAGGCATGGTGCAGGATACTGATTAAATTCAGTTGACGATACAGTCTAAGAAGTTTGCTAGATTTGGAGTTCATTTGTGAACTAGGTCCTATCGGATATCCATACATATTCTAAGACACGTATTGCTCATTTCGGGAGATGGCTTTCTCCGCGAACTTGAGATAAAGAGAGACATAGAAAGAAACATCAGAGCGGATCCACTCACTGAGGCTATTTCTCGAACGCAAGAGTTTCACAAACAGGCTATGTGAGACTGATCAGTAGAGAAGTTGGGTGTTCGGTATCACACGGGCTGTGAGTATGCGGCATCGCAATAATTATCCTTAAGTGCAAGTGGGAGATTGTTGGCTATAGTGCCCTCAAGTGTCACGACCCAAAATGTCACGTAACTGGCACTTGAATCATATGAAGTCTATAGGACCACATCTAATTCAAGTAAGCCAAAAGCCCAGAAATCTAAACCATTTTAAGAAAGATGTGAAGACAACACGTTTTAAAACATGTGGTTTTAAATAACATAAGCCGAATATGAATATTAAAATCCCAAGTCTTTTCTGAAAATTTCGGCAGAGTTTCCATTGTAATACTGGCCCCAAACAGGGTACAACATGAATAATATATGCACAAAGATAAAAGGCATCCGTAAGCGGGAGCTATCTCTTCGTCAATTGACGGTCACCACCACGCAAGCAATATAATATACAACGTCAAGGGCGACGATCAAAACTCAAAAGGAAACTCAAAATATCAAGAAAACCATAATAATACAACGCGCAACTCTAAGGTCGAAAGAATAATACACTTGTTTTCTAAGTCTGAAACAATATATAAGTCTGGTTGATGGAGTTTCTAGATACAGCAATGAAAATAATACACAATGGTGTTCATGATGCAAGTGAACCCACCTACCAAAGCAATCACCCGGAATGGAAGCAGTGTGCAAGAAGCCGTAATGAAACTTGTACGGCAAAATCTGCAAGAACTGTGGCACAACGGGGGTGAGTTGCCAACTCGTGAGTAGAAAATATCAAAGAGAAGAAATCGTATGTATGACTCCATCCCAGGTCAATACGATCAGTAATATACATCCTCAATATGATAAAGTCTGAAGCATGAAAAGGTGGAAAGGGTAAACATCTATACATACGGGTAATACCAAGTGCCCGTATCAGTGCCTCAGGTAGCAACATATCATAAATATGAGGTGTGATCAATGACTTCAGTGTCAACTATAACATGAAATCTATAACTATGTGGATATCATCCAACTATGTAATCAATGTATATATATGCATATGGATCCCGTCCACGTGTCAATCAATGACACAACAACATCATGCATGTAAATATCATAAAAGAATCTACATGAAAGTATGAGGATATAAATCAACGGGTGTCCCTCGCGACACATAAAATCATGAAACCAGGGTGTCTAACATCGACACTCGAAAACATCATGAAACCCGTGTCTAGCATCGACACGTAAATCCTCATATAACTCGGGCTCCGTCAGTCCGGATCGGCCGACGGGCTCCGTCAGTCCGGATCGGCCGACGGGCTCCGTCAGTCCGGATCGGCCCATATCATCTCTAGACTCCGGTCGGTATCCTCCGGATATCCGCCGAGCCCAAATACTATCACCGGTAGGTAGTAGTCCCTCTGTCAGGCTCACCTTCTATATACACAGCATCCCATTCTTGCTCCGGGGTACCATACCGGGTCTACCATGTACCCGCAATCGGCCTCATCCAGCTCCTCGAATCGGGTTTCACATGTCACACGTCTCAGAACCGAGAAAACGCATGGTCGACGCACTGAAATATCATATCAAGAGAAACCGGGTTTTTAAAATAGTACATGCTTTCTTTTGAAATAGCCATGGTTCTCAAATCCAGAAATCTCATGAAAACAATATATCTCAATGCGTGTAATCATAAAGCATAATGAATGCGACATATAATAGAAATGTAAGCATATCAGTATATCATGCAACATAAACTGTAATATGCACATATCAAGGGAAAACTACTCTTTTAAATGAATCCAGTTTTAAAATATATCTTGCGGCTCCCAAATCTCCTAAATCTAGCCCAAATCATCTATGTATGTGCAAATATGTATGTATGCAAGTATGGGTGTACAATATGTATGTACGTAAGTATGTCATGCAAGGAGTTTTATCCTGATGCAACAATCCTACTGTGTAGTGACATGGTAATTATCGATGATGAAGTGTGTGAGCCGGCAAGCAGGTCTACGTGGAACATACGCATCATCGATAATAGTGCTGGTGTCCTGACAGCATGGGTTTAATATAACAATAAACACATTTAACAATGCAACGCGATGCGAATAGCAAGAATATGTGGAAAATGAATAATAAACACAATAGTGAACAATCTACATCAATATATATATATATCATACAGTTTTGCCATTTGAAATAACACTGTTTACCCCAATAAGACCAAAGCTCTGTTCAAATTCCAAGGCGGAAGATGAAGCAACGCTTCATCTTCCCCCAATCAGAGCAAAGCTCTACTTTGAAAATTTAAATTTTAGTAAATAAAGCAACGCTTCAGATTCTTTGCGCTGTGCGCAACGCGCCACGTGTCAAAAGCTGATACATCAGCGCAGCACCCGAGGCAGCGCGCCCAATCAGAGCAAAGCTCTATTAAAAAACAAGAGGAAGCAACACTTCAGTTGCGCAAGCACTGCGCTGCGCGACACGTGTCAGCGCAGATGCGCTCGAGCAGTTGCGCTGCGCGACACGTGTCAGCGCAGATGCTAGGGCAGTTGCGCTGCCCTGTGCGACACGTGTCAGCGTAGATGCGCTAGCGCAGTTGCGCTGCGCTGTGCGCTGCGTGACACGTGTCACGCGCTGGGGCATTTTCGCCAAACAAAATTAAGATTTTAAAGAAATCTTTCTGTTCTTGTTAAAACAAGAACATTTTCATCTGTAAAACAGAAGACCTTGGATCAAAGATCCAACGGTGGGGAAAATTCCCCAAATCACTCAGAGAAAGATCTCTTTAACTAATTTATGGGCACTATAAAAAGGACCCTACACCTCAATTCAAAGGCATCAACATTTTGTGAGAAATCAAACAGAGAGAACTTTGAGGAATTGGAGAGAATTCCTCAAGAACAAAAAAGGTAAAAAACCTTTAGAAAAAGAGAAAATTCTCTTATGAACAGATCATTGATCTGAGAACAAGATCAAGGATCTCTAATGAAAAGAAAAATAAATAATAATAAGTGCTTTGCACTTTTCAAGGAACCATTGGTTCCCCGAGATAAGAAAAACCAAGAAGAACTTGTTTTCTTTGATCTAAATTAGATCAAGAAAAACAACAGTGCTTTGCACTTCTTTTTATGAACCATTGGTTCTGAATCTAAAAGATTCTTAAGTTAATAGTGCCTTGCACTTGCAGAACTGTGTTGTTGTGCTCTTGGGTTGGCGCAAGCCACCTGAGAGCGCCACGTGTCAACATCTGAACCATTTGCGCTATGCGCTTTGAAATAAAGTCTTGCTCTCTGAAAGTGGCGCAACTCATCAGAGCGCGCCACGTGTCAGCAGCGCAGCAGCGCAGCGCAATGGCACAGCGCACTGCGCTTGCATGACACGTGTCCTCACCATAAGCGGTTGCGCTCTTTGATTGGCGCAAAGCGCCTGACAAATGCAATGCATTTCTTTTGCTAAAGGGCCAGGCCCAAGTCAAAAAGACCTAGCAGGCCAAAATAAATTGCAAAGCAATAAAAGAGCAGAGCCCAAATAAAATTGATGCTCTGCATCATTTATAAAGGGCAGAACCCAAGTGAAGTTGATGCTCTGCATCATTTATAAATGGGCAGAGCCCAAAATAAATTGATGCTCTGCATCCTTTATGGGCAGAGCCCAAACAAAAATAATAAGTAATGCAATGCATTATTTAACTGTGGGCAAAGCCCCAACACAGGTTTAATAGACCAAAAATAAATAAAAGCGTTGAATATTTTTCAACTGGACTTAGCCCAATCATGGCCATAAGTCCTCAAATTAAATTGACTGAGCACGGCTGCTCCCTAAATCAATTTATATCCGGTTCGAGGGTACATCTCCGAACTCCTCTGACACTTATCGTTGTAATCCTTCAACGATGTCAGAGAGGTGACGGGTCCCGACGACCACACATCAATATTGACTGCGGGGTCCTTAAACTCATGGACCGAAACGTCCTTAAACTAATATTTGCCCCAAAATAGGAATGTTGGATCGAAACGTCCTTAAACTAATGTTGGACCGAAACGTCCTTAAACTAATGATGGACCACCATGTCCTTAAACTGGTATTGGACCACTATGTCCCTAAACTGGAACAATAGAGCCCCCAAATGCTCTTTTGTCTGATCCAAACGATCCCGTTAAGTTGATCTTAGTCTCAAATCAGACTAACGTATTCTTAACGAACGTTTAAGTTGATCTTAGCCTCAATATGGCTAACATATCCTTAAACTAAAACACCAAACCCAAATCTAAGTAAATACGGATTTGGACTAATCCACGTCCTATGGGTGACGGCATAACTTAGTTTCCGTATACAATCCACGGGCATCCACAAACAAAACAAACACACACGACACGAAGTGAAATTCTGGAGAAGGAGAAAGTGGCTACCGCGATGCGGTAGCGTAATTACTTGCAGTGGCTTGCACCTGCAGGGAAGAGCGTCCCCACAATCAAAAACCCCTCAAACGAGGGGAAATCTGACAAAGTCTGCTACATCGGCCGCATCCGTCTAAACCTCCGATACACGGTGCCATAAATCAACTTGGCATCTTCGGAGAGGTAGACGGATAAAACCATATAGCATCTGCCCCGAATCTCAGCGTCAGGACTTCGCAGTCTTTTGCGCCGTCTTTCGGAGGGGACCAGATTCTGGCACGCCCGGTGGGACCTCTTCCTCTTTCCACTCCACACTTCGTGTATCGTGTTCGCGAACGATTCGCGGTTTGTTATGGTTTCCTGTGGATTCAAGGTTCTAAGATTTGGTTTCTTGCTCCGTGAAGAGAACTAAAGATCAATGGCTTCAAACTGCACTGCCTGCAACTGCAACTCTCGCTCCGTCCTCGCTGGAGGGGTGACTTATGGGCCCCAAGCGGGCTCCTTTTTCAAGATGCCAGTGGAGCAGGTAACTCAGTCCACCGCTGGATTATTCTTCTGGACTATGCTCCCACCGCCGAGCTTCAATGCCACAATGACGTTGCAAGAAGCCCCGGAGAAGTTGGTCTTTAATCGGCTTTCCACTGCCGTGACCCCTCTCAACGGGTCGCCCAGTTTCAATACCTCAGTTTTCAACAGACTGGGCCAGAACGTCTGCAAACCTGCGATACCCGAAGCTGCCATCCCAAAGCGGATAGCTATCCCGGCTCAAGCGGACGAAATCATTGGAAGGGCTTCTCCTTCTAAGAAGTCAGTTTATACAAGGATGGCCATTCCGGCTTCTACTCCAGGCGAGGCCCTCAAAGCTGCTTCCTCTGCCCAGAGCAGGGGGCACGACGAAGTCACCCTTATAACTGAAACAACTCCATCCGCAAGACACGCCCGACGTCGCCACTGGCGCCGAGTAAGGAAGGCTGGGGGCAACTCCCCCTCTGGATTTACGCCATCAGCTCCGATGGTGGGGATTGAGGCTGCTGTTCCAACCGGGAACAGCTTTGAATTGCTAAATGCAGTACGCAGAAACTCTCCTACTGCGGTGCTGAGGAGAACTCCTTCACCTGTGGAGAATGCTCCAGAGAAAAAGTTAGGGCAGCCCCCTCAACGGTTGTCCTCTAAAATTTACAAAGTCTAGCGACAGGTCCAGGAGTCGGTGATTGATGAAAACTATCTCCGCCGACAAAGAAAGATGAAGGTTCAGCAGGAGAAGGATTACTCCGTCAAGCCACAAAAAGCAACAGCTGGATGGATGCCCATTGCAACGGCTCCCTCAACATCAGTCACTCAGAAGAAAAGGAGGCCGCAAAAAGCCCCCTGTGAACATGACGAAGCGTAAAAGCGCTGAACACAAACGCCCCAGGTCTGGGGGAATGGAGATGCATACTGTTTATATGGCTTCTGGAAAGGAGGAAAGCCACGCTTCGACGGGCCACCGACCACTTACTCGATCCATGACAGAAGCCCAGGAGCAGCAACAGAAGCTTCAGGAAATGATGACTGTGATGGCTGTACTTACCAAACCGAAAGAAAGTTCGGAAGTATCATAAGAGCAGCGCCATGAACAAGAAACTGACGCTGACTATCTACGCAGAGTCCTCGAAAAGAAGGACAAAGAAGCCGAAGAGCAAGCAGCTAACATAAAACAGATGGCGCTCCTCTTCCAAGATATGGTAGGGATGATGTTACAACCGGACCCTCCAGCTGAAGACCCTCCGATCATTGTTAGAGACGACAGAGGGAATACACATAATCCTCCTCCGGCTCTTTCAGCGGCCAAGGAAGAAACTGTAAGTCCATGCTACCTCTCCCGGTACTTGCGGGCTTGCGGAATTTGGTGAAAAACGATTTTCTTTGAGGCGGTAACATGGACTCAAAACCCGGATCTTTGTTAAACTGCTAACTAACAACCTAACAAGAGTTTACCTACTCAGTTAGGGGGCTATACCTTTCTTGAACTCCTTCGTCTTCAACTCGTCCCAGAGTTCGGATCGGCCTCACCTCGTCGTCTCCTTGCGTCGAAGATGGATCCACCCGAAAGCTTCTACCTTTGGCTTGTTCTTCGGACTTTGAAGAAACTAGATCACTTAGCTTGCTAGGCCTTGTGAGCTAGAATGAGTAGAGAAGAGTATGTTGGGATTTTGCTCTATGGTTCTTGCTTCTCAACACATGAGACAAGTGAACCATAGACTAAAGAGAGAGAGCAAGAGGAAGAGGGTGAGAGCAAGAGCATGAGAGCTCAAAACCAAGAGAGAGAAAGGTCAAGCAAGAATGAGCCTCTCTTTTGTCTTTCACCCTCTCATAATCCAAAAGCATCATTAGCCATAATGCCAACCAAGTATTATATGATGGTTCATATCATGACAAAAGCAATATCATTTCCATGCACTCATTTTGCAAACTACAACAAGCAAGCAAAAGTCTTTGCATGAAAATGACAACCATTGTGATGATGATGGTCAACTAGTCCAACCTAGTCAACCGGTCAACAAAGTCAACAAGTCAACAAAGTCAACCCTCCAACAACCATGTCACTATAATACTTAATTAATATTATTGCTAAATATATATATATATATATATATATCATATTCTCATTAGGGTTGAGCAAAAAGTCAACAGACAACAGTCAACGGTCAACAACCCTAATGAGAATCCTCTGCCTCTGTCTCTCCGTCAACTGTGCATACACACCCGCATCCGCGTTCCGAGGAACACGGATGCAAACTGGATAAAACCAATCCCAATACTTACACTAGGATCTGGCTTAAACCAAAGCCCGCTAGTGTAAACTGTCCGGACACTAAACACGCACAAGTGCACGGATGTGACTGAACCCTGTCGCAAAACCATGCGACCTGTCACAAAACCATGCGACCTCTACTCTTTTTCCTAAAGGCGAATAGCTTTCTGTGTGGGACTCTAAAGACTCGACACTACGCTGGCAGTGGGTTTAACCACAGACCGCAAGCGGCACTAGCTGTGCGTAACGGTCCCTAGGTAGATGCCGACAAGAAGACTGACGAGGCGAAACCCATCTGAACTCCTACTGAGCCTGAATGTGACATTCTCCGTACAGTCTGGTCTGTTCGTCTGATACATCGCATGGCGGGCCTAGGGGGCGGTAAACGTCAGTCCCCTAATAGCGGTACAAGTCGTGTCGGAGTGAAGCCTAAAACACCCTGAGATAACACTGGAAGCCTACCAGTATATCTCGTTTGCCCTGGCCAGGGACTACTCGTGTAATGGCTTTCCAAGACACAGCGCGATGTCAACCCCCAATACTGGGAGAGACGAATCCTGTCTAACCGTCACTGCCTCCAAGTGCTTCGGGACTGCACCCAACTACCACCTGTTTGCACGACTCCTTTGAGCCGTGGTAGGGTAGTAATCAAAGTACAGTGGGAACACACTCGAAGCGGAGTGACAGTGTCAAGTCAGCGGACTAAGCTGTACTCATGTCACCTGGGAACTGATAACTGACTATAGGCATAATACCAACTAGTCAGTTCCCGACGAGTCCTGTCCAGTGTACTCGTAACCCAAGGAGCACCCGCATACTATATCAAGTACGATGTACCGACGGCTGTGGGACAGACCGTCTCCCACACTGGGATGAGAAGCGCATGCGCTAGTCTACTCCGGAGTATCGATGCCCTGTCTCGATAGTCCTGCGACCAGGGACCTGCATAAGGATGTGCTTATAGATTACCCAGCCCCACTAGTGTGACTGCCATCACAACACTGGTAATCAAGCAAAGATCCTAAGGGTTCCACTAATGTGTATAGGCGATATACTGAAATAAACACATGTACACATTGAAGTAGAAACAAACCAAGTAGCATACTACTATTTTGAGCAAGATTGTATATACAAGGTGAATATCCCATGCTTCCATTAAGTAATATACATACTAGTATGATACAGTAATGGCCTCTAGGGCATATACACTAACAATCTCCCACTTGCACTAAGGCCATGTACTGGCGTATCGAAGACCTATCATCTCGATCAGCCGCTCGAACTGAGTCTGGGGTAAGGCCTTCGTGAATGGATCAGCAGTGTTATCTTCCGTATTTACTCTCTTCACCTCGATCTCCCGGCGAGCAACGATCTCCCTGATCAGGTGGTACCGCCTCAAAATATGCCTAGACTTCTGATGGGACCTGGGTTCCGTCGCTAAAGCTATAGCGCCGTTGTTGTCACAATACAGCGGTATTGGATCAACACTGGTAGGAACCACCTGAAGTTCCGTGAGGAACTTCTTCATCCAGACAGCTTCCTTTGCGGCATCGCAAGCAGCTATGTACTCCGCTTCCATAGTTGAGTCAGCAACGGTTTCCTGCTTGGAACTCTTCCAGCAAACCGCCCCTCCATTGAGGGTAAAGACATAACCCGACATGGACTTGGAGTCATCCTTATCACTCTGGAAGCTGGAGTCAGCAAAGGCCTCAATCTGGAGGTCTTTTCCGCCATACACCAAGAACATCTCCTTAGTCCTTCTCAGGTACTTGAGAATGTTCTTTACTGCTATCCAGTGTTTCTCCCCTGGGTTCGACTGATACCGGCTTACAACGCTCAATGCGTATGCTACATCTGGTCTGGTACACAACATCGCATACATAATAGAGCCTACCGCAGATGCGTAGGGTATTGATGACATGCGAGCCCTTTCCAAATCAGTCTTGGGAGACATCTCTTTGGAGAGGGTGATTCCGTGACAAGCCGGTAGATTACCGCGCTTGGAATCTTCCATACTGAATCGTTTCAGTATGGTGTCGATGTACCTTGACTGTGAAAGTCCCAACATCCTCTTAGATCTATCACGATAGATCTGGATCCCCAGAATGTAGTTGGCATCGCCCAGGTCCTTCATGGAGAACCTCTGTGACAAGAATCCTTTGACTGACTGTTGCATAGGAATATCATTTCCTATTAGGAGAATGTCATCGACGTACAAGACGAGGAATACCACATTTCTCCCTACAATCTTACTGTAAATGCATGGATCATCTGGGTTTTTGACAAAGTCGAATTCTTTGACAGTATCATCAAAGCAGATGTTCCAACTCCGCGATGCCTGCTTGAGTCCATAAATGGACTTGAGCAATTTGCACACTTTACCGCTGCTGCCACTCTGAATGAATCCCTCTGGCTGATCCATATAGACGCACTCTTCCAAATTTCCATTTAGAAAAGCCGTCTTTACATCCATCTGCCAGATTTCATAATCGTGGAAGGCAGCAATGGCAAGAAGGATCCGAATGGATTTAAGCATGGCTACCGGAGAAAATGTCTCGTCATAGTCCAAACCAGGTCTTTGACGAAAACCCTTTGCAACGAGCCTTGCTTTATAGGTTTCAACCTGCCCATCTACACCAATCTTCTTTCTGAAGATCCATTTGCAGCCTACGGGTTTTACCCCTTCTGGAGCAAAGTCCAAAGTCCAAACTTTGTTGGTGTATATGGACTCCATCTCGGTCCGCATTGCATCCAGCCATTTTACCGAGTCACCGCTCTGAATGGCTTGCTGGAAGCTAGTAGGCTCACCAAAATCCATGGTGCAATCTTCTTTATCCCCGTCTATGAGAAAACCGTAGTATCTCTCGGGCGGATGAGACTGCCTACTACTCTTGCGGAGTGGCGCAGGAATGTCCGGTTCTCCTGAAACTACTGGCTCTTCCAAGCTTTCAGTAATAGCTTGTGGTTCTGGAAGTTCTTCCAGTTCTATTGCGCTCCCACTTATCTGATTTTCCAAAAATTCAGTTTCCAAGAAGTGGGCATGCGGAGAAACAAAAACTTTTTGTTCTTCTGCGGAATAGAAAAGATACCCTCTGGAGTTCTTTGGGTATCCCACAAACTTACACAGTACTGAGCGTGCCTCGAGCTTGTCCGCATGCTGCTTTTTTACAAAAGCTGGACATCCCCATACCGTAAGATACTTAAGACAGGGTTTCTTCCCACTCCACATCTGATATGGGGTGGTAGGCACAGTCTTGGTTGGAGCCTTGTTCAAAAGATATGCAGCTGCTTCTAGTGCATAACCCCAGAAAGATCGCGGTAACTCAGCCTTACTCATCATGGAACGAACCATATCCAATAGGGTCCGATTCCGCCTTTCCGATACACCGTTGTGTTGTGGTGTGTATGGAGGAGTAAGTTGAGAGAGAATTACATTCTCTTTTAAGTAGCCCAGAAACTCGGCACTCAAGTATTCTCCACCTCGATCCGATCTTAGAATCTTGATACTTTTGCCGGTTTGTTTTTCAACTTCATTCTTGTATTTTTGAAATTTCCCAAAGGCCTCGGATTTATGCTTCATTAAGAAGACATGTCCATACCTAGAGAAATCATTTGTGAAAGTAATGAAGTATGAATAACCACTTCGCGCATGTGTAGACATTGGACCACACACATCACTGTGTATGAGTCCCAAGAGCTTGCTTGCTCTTTCTCCGCGTCCAGTGAACGGAGTCTTTGTCATCTTTCCCATGAGACAAGATTCACAAGTGGCATAAGACTGATACTCGAACGGATTCAAGTACCCTTCTTTATGTAACTTAGTCAATCGTGTCTCATTAATGTGACCCAGTCTACAATGCCATAAGAAAGCCTGATTTGTTTCCGGAGACTTTCTTTTAAGTGTGTTCTGGACACTGAAAATCTGAGCTTGATTTAACACGTATATTTCGTTCTGTAATGTACCTGACCCAATCAGAACTTGATTTAGGTGGATGTGTACTACATCGCTTACAAAAGTAAACCCATATCCTTCCTTAGAAAGTAAGGATACATATATGATATTACAAGTCGCACCTGGTACATACAAACAGTTACGCAAAATCAATATCTGCCCAGTTGTCATTCCAAGATGATATTCCCCTACGGATTCAGCATCCATGCTCATTCCGTTAGCAACCCTGAGGGTCATATCACCTTTCCTGATAACCCTACGGTTTCTCAGAGCCTGTAACGAATTACAGATATGAGATCCTGATCCGGTATCCAATACCCAGGAAGTAGGGTTAACTGACATACAGTTCTCAATTACAAACACACTCGAAGCCGAAGCCACAACATGCTTCGAATTCTAGCTACTGGCTTTGCAAGCCCTGCAATCTTTCTGCCAATGTTCATTCCCGTTACAATAGGAACGTCCCTCTTTTACTACATCCAGTCCTGAAACCTTTGCCATTGCTTTTCCTTCTTCTTCCCTGGTTTCCTTTAGGGTATAAGTAGAGGGCAGGGACTGTAGAATTAAGTCAGTACTTGACCCATTCTCCAACGTGGTCTCCAGGTCCGTGAGCTCAAAATAGCTGGCCTCTATAAGGACGTTGTCCCCTACAGATGACCCGACAGCCAACCTCGCTTGAAGCAATTCATTCGAGGTCTCATATCTTGCGATACAAGATTGCTCTCCATATAAATCTTTGTTATGGAGGAAGATAGAAATTAAGTCCATCTTCTCGTGCTGCCTCTGGTTTGCACCATTAACTGAGGCTAACACGAGGCACTTGGCTTTCGCACAATCCTTTTCCGATGTCCTACGGATGTAAATATCCGTGACAGGGGAAACTGGACCTGAGACGGCAGGGGTATGATCAGTTAAGAGGTGTCCCAGCTTGTTATGGGCAATGGACATCTGGACAGACCTTTGCCAGTCATAACAGTCAGGTTCAGTCATTTTATTATCTAGATGTAACCTAGGTGCGGTCACTGGGTCGCTGCAATTAAGAGAGAGAGAGAAGAAAACACTCAGCATGATGCTCTTGCAAGTTTAGATTGGTTTTTAATTTGTCTAAACAGGATGGCTCCCACTGTCTCTCG
Source organism: Agapanthus africanus (assembly GCA_030015575.1). Classification (NCBI taxonomy): domain Eukaryota; kingdom Viridiplantae; phylum Streptophyta; class Magnoliopsida; order Asparagales; family Amaryllidaceae; genus Agapanthus; species Agapanthus africanus. The sequence goes on from CM057340.1 coordinate 267,051,260, forward strand.
AATCCCTCCTCAAACCAAAAAGGAAGAATTAGTCAGGATCAGTCTCACCGTACAATACTTGCTTAACCGTTCGGCCAGGCTGGTGTCGGTACTTCGAGGGAGGTTTTCCAACGCTTTCGCGAAGTTCCTTAATTAAATAACCTCTTTTCCCTGTGGGCGTAGCCCCGCTAACACCTTTCTAGACACCTACTTGGTTTATAGCATTGATCGTTAAGTGAGAAATTTCCCGAGGAGTAGCATATACTCACAGTAGGATCGGGATCCAAATATCATTGCGTGACAAAACTGAAGGAATCCTATCAGAATCATCACACTCCAAATGGTATGCAACACTAGCAAGTTTCAGTACTTATGAAACTCCCGATGTGGATTTTTGCCCCATGCTCTTATGACCTTGACGAAGGTCAACAAATCATAAGTCACATGTGAAGTTCTACCCGTCATTATCCAGGTTAATTTGAACCCACCCGTATATACCCTTGACGAAGGTCAACAAGGTAATACGACTGTCCCAAACCAACGCATCTATCTATTCTATATATGAACACCCAACAGCTACCAATCACTATGCCTTGACGAAGGTCAACAAACATAGCTTGAATACTATTGAATATTCATACGAAACGACGGAGGGCTACGAATGGTTTTGGTGAAACCTTGAACGTAGTGAACTTGATATAATCGAAGGAACGAGATAGCTTTTAGAAGGAGTGGCTCACGCTCCGCATTTAAAAGTTAGTTTTTGAAAAGAACCGAGTGGTTTTTCGAAAGTGTTCCAACGATTTTTACTTGGTTTATTTTCTTGCATTAGTTCTTTTAATGCGTGATATTCTTGCATTAGTTATTTTAATGCGTCCCATCATTTAATCCTACCATTGCAGAAAAGAACCAAAATATGACGTACGCTTATGCCATTCGCATTCGCCACAGGGCCCCGTCATTACCCGTTAGGTTACTTAACTAACGACAGAGCGGGGGCTGGGCTAGCGCGGCTGTAAAACATAAGCAACGCCTAAATAATATCATATATAGATATATTGCAATGATAGCCATTTCAGATCACAGATGAACACATTGGATATACTAGGAATCCGCAATTCGTACGAGCCTGTAACGAAAAGCAGATTACACGGTCGCGGTGAATAGCCAAAACCCCACCCAAGACCCCTACGGGTGCGGCAAACTACCCGCCAAGTACCCGAAGCGAAGCAACCTCCCTCAACTCCGTGAGTAGGCCACTCGGCATTTCGGCATACCCGGTAGTTTGTGCACCCCCTCCTGTTGGATATATATGCCCTAGAGGCCTACATTGTATAGGATGCTTGGGATATGTATGTACATGACAGTCTTGCTTGATATGATAGTACGCTATTTGGTTTGACTTTGTCTTAACGTATAATATATTTTACTTGGTATTTATATATATATATATATATATGTTGATAAAGCCCATAGGGTGTTTGTCTGACTACCGGCGTTGTGATGGCAGTCATACTAGTGGGAGCTGGATAGTCAATAGGCACACCCTTAGATGTCCCTGGTCGCAGGAGTATCGAGATTGGGCATCGATACTCCGGAGTAGACTAGTGTATACATATCTAGACCCTGACGAGGGGCGATGGATTGGTCCCGCAACCATTGGTGGTGTTTACCTAAGATTGTATACAGATGCTCACTGGGTGTGAGTACACCGGACAGGACTCGCCGAGAACTGACTGGATGGTATTATACCTAACGTCAGATAGCAGTTCTCAGGTGACATGTGTGCAGATAGTCCGTTGACTTAAGGTCATCATTTGTCTCGTGTGAGTTCCCACTGTGCTTTGATTATTACCCTACCACGGCTCAAAGGAGTCGTGCAAACAGGTTTCAGTTGGGCACAGTCCCGAGCCACATGGAGGCAGTGAGCGACTGTTAGGGATTCGTCTCTCCCGGTATAGGGAGTTGATATCGCACTGTGGTCGTTTGGTCATTACCATAAGTCCCTGGCCAGGGCTGATTGAGAATTACTGATGGAATGATCAGTAGATTCTCGGGTGGTCTTGAACCATACCGACACGACTTGTACGGTTATTAGGGGTCTGACGTCCACCACCTCCCTAGACCATACATGCGATACTCTTAGACGAACAGACCGGATTGCACGGATATTGTCACAGACAGGCTCAGTAGGATTTCAGATGGGTTACCTCATCAGCTTTCTTATCGACAACTACCTGGGGACCGTTACGTACAGCTAGTGCCGCTTGCCGTCTGTGGTTAAACCCACTGCCAGCGTAGTAGTCGAGTCTTTAGAGTCCCACACAGAGATTTCCCAAACCCAGTCGAAAAGATATAGAGGTCGTATGGTTTTACGACAAAGGTTCGGACGCATACGTGCTTGAACGCACGTACGACATTCGGACAGTTTTTTACTAGCCGGCTTTGGTTTAAGCCAGATTCTAGTATCAGGTTATTGGATTTATACAGTCTAAAGTTTTTCCGTGTTTTTACGGATGAGAGGGGCGTTCTCGTAATTTTCCGAGAAGCTTCTAGAAGGATGTGACATGGAGGGAGAGGTGGCATTTTCATTTAATGAATTAATGACTCATTGTGAGTGATTCATCATGTCATTAATGCATTATTAAATGCTTAATGACTCACATAATGAATCACCCACTTGCATTAATGAAACATGATGAATAATCTCTTATTATTCATTTCTTTTAATTCATTATGTTTCATATATCAAGTGAGAAGCTTTTTCATTTCATATAATATTATCATTATCATCTTCTCACTCTCTCTCTTCAAGTTCTCTCTCCTTCACCAAGCCTAATCCTACCCCTCATGAGTTGAGAACAAGGATTAGGAAAGACTAATTACTCCATAACCTATCTCTACATCACCTTAGCTACTCTATTTAGCAACTAGAGAAACTAAGTAACCTCAAGTTTAGAGGTTATAGCTTGGATTAGGGTTCTCGGGTGGATCGTCTATCACGGAAGAAAGCCGAAGAGGACGTGGAGATCCAAAGAGGCCGTAGATAACATTAAGACGAAGGACTAGAACCGTTTGGTATAATCTATTAACATAGTAGTTTAGAACTCTATAGCTTTTGTTAAAACTTGTTTAGCAAACGATTCATACGGTTAATCGATGTTTGATCATAGAACAAGATTGTTATTCATATTTCCGCCTCCCCATAAGTATTGGGGTGTTGAACATCGACTTACAGTGGTATCAGAGCCTAGCTAAACAGTATTTACCTTACTTGCAAATTTGTATGAATTTCGAACGGAAAAAACGAAACCGGAAAAGCCCGAAAACTTCAGTTTCTGTCGATTTTTAAATGAAGTCCTAAAATTTTTCAGGGAGGTTTAGAAAGCTTAAAAAGACGGTAGAAGAACACCCAAGAAAATTGGGCACATGATTCGGCTAAAGCGCCGCGGAAACGCGGCGGATCCCACCGATCCGCCGCGGTTCCGCCGCCGAGTTGCCGAGTCATGAACCCAATTTTCCTGTGTTGGTTCTGTGTGATATTTGGGATTTTCTGGAATATTTAATTTTTGCTCAGGTTTCAGATTTGCAGAGCAGTATTGGAGCAAAATTAAAAGTGTTTAATCGATCGAAATTATACAGTATTTGCTTGTTGGATTATATCTGTGATTGTATAATGTGTTCGTAAACCTCCCCTAACTGCTAGTATGTCAGTTGGCAGGGGGTTGCACATTTCTGAAATGGATTTTATCTGTTTGTGTATATAAACTGTATTGGACTGTTGTGGTGTTTAGCCAGGTTTTGTAATGGGTTTTTGTATCAATTCATTTGATGTAAATGTAATAAGTTGTAATATTATTTTGCGGGGCACATCCAGGTTGCGGTTGTAGCCACAGTTGAATTATTTCTTTTTACTGTTTTTGCTCCTAGGATAGACCCAAGGTGGGGTGCACAAACTACCGGGTATTTTAAAGTGTTGGGGCAGATCGCTTCACTTCTGGTACCTGGCGGGTAGTTTGCCGTACCCGTAGGGGTCTGGGGTGGGAAAATGGCTATTCATCACAACTGTGTAATCCGTCTTTCATTGCAGGCTCAAAAGAAATGCGGATTGCTTGCAAATCCAATATTGTTTATCTGCGATCTGGAATGCCTATTATTGCGTCTGACGAATGTACAATATCTATATATGATAGCTATTTAGACGTCGCTTATGTTTTACACCCGCGCTAGCCCAGCCCCCGCTCTGTCGTTAGTTAAGTAACCTAACGGGTGATGACGGGACCCCGTGGCGAATGCGGATGGCATAAGAGGACGTTGTATTTTCGTTGTTATCTGTAATGATAAGTTAAAGATGGGACGCATTATTATTAATGCAAAGAAAATAAAACCTAAACTGAATCGTTGGAACAATTTCTAAAAACCACTCGGTTTTCTTGAAAAAGCAAATTTTAAATGCGGAGCTTAAACCACTCCTTTTAATAAAAGCTATCTTAGTTCCTTCGATCAAATCAAGTTCACTACGTTAACTGTTTTTTGCCAAAAACCAGCCGTAACCCTCCGTCGTTTCAGATAGACAGCACATCGTATTCATGCTATGCTTGTTGGCCTACGTCAAGGCATAGTGTATGGTAGCAGTGTGTGCGCTTATTTGTTGCATAGATAGATGCATTAGTTTAATACAGACGTACACCTTGTTGGCCTACGTCAAGGGCTTGTACGATGTATTTAAATTGATCAGGACAACGACAGGTAGAACTTGACTTGCGTCTTATGACTTGTTGGCCTACGTCAAGGTCTATAAGAGCTTGGGGTAAAAATCACATCGGGAGTTTCAAACATAAAGGAAACTTGCAGATTTAGCTTACCTTCTGGAGTATGGTGACTAGAGTGGCTTCCATATAGGGCATCATGCAATGATAGTTGGATCCCGATCTCACTGATGAGTAGGATTACTCTCGGGAATTTCTCTCACTTAACAATCAATGCTATAAACCAAGTAGGTGCCTAGAAAGGTGTTAGAGGGGCTACGCCTCCAGGGAAATGAGGTTCTCTAATTAAGGAACTTCGCGAAAGCGTTGGAAAACCTCCCTCGAAGTACCAACACCAGCCTGGCTGAAAGGTTAAGCAAGAATTGTGACGTGTGATTAAATCCTGACTAGTTCTTCTTTTAGGTTTTGAAGAAGGATTTGAGGAAACAGTGGGAGCCATCCTGTTTAGATAAATTAATAACCAATCTAAACTTGCAAGAGCGTATGCTGAGTGTTTCTTTTCTCTCTCTCTGGCAGCTACCATGACTGGACTAAAACTATTACTTGAAAAGAATATACTAACCGGGCAGAACTATAAAGATTGGCTAAGGAACGTCAATATTGCACTGACTTATGACAAAGTTGCATATGTTACCACCGCTGTTCCTCCCCTTATCCCAGGACCAGATTCCTCAGTTGCGGACAAGGAAGTTCGTAAAACCCGGGATCTAGACTGTGAGCGAGCTAAGTGTATCGTGCTGGCATCCATGAATAATGAACTCCAGAAACAGCACGAGAGTATGGATATTATATCCATATTCCTCCATTGCAAGGAATTGTATGGTGAACACTCCCGTATCGCGAGGTACGAAACCTCAAGGAAACTTTTCCAGATGAGGTTAGCTCCAGGATCGCCTGTTGGAGAGCACGTCCTCAAAATGATCACCCTTATTGAGGAACTCGCAAACCTGGGATGCGTGCTAGAGAATGATTTGTATATCGACTTGATTTTGCAGTCCCTTCCCCACACCTTCTCTCAGTTCGTGCTGAACTTCAACATGCACGAAATAGAAGCGGATCTTCCAAAGCTTCTCAATATGTTGAGGGTAGCAGAGACCTCCTTGAAAAAGGAGAAGACCCCCGTTCTGTATGTTAGCCAATCATCTTCTTCTAAATCTAAAGCAAAAGCTAAAGGGAAGAAGAAGATGAAAGCCACCAAACCGAAGGGAGGGGTCAAGAAGGTGCAGGGAACGAACAAGGCAGGAAGGGTAAAGGCAGAAAAGAACGAGTGCTTCTATTGTCACAAGCAAGGGCACTGGAAGAAGGACTGTTTGGCCTTTAAAGCCAAGGACATGAAGCAAGCTGTTGCTTCTGCTTCAGGTGTGTTCGTAATCGAAAATTGTCTTTCAGTAAACTCTATTTCATGGGTACTTGATACCAGTTCTGGTTCTCACATCTGTAATTCTTTGCAGGATCTGAGAAATAGTAGAGTACTGGGGGCAGGTGATATGACTCTCCGGATGGGCAATGGAATGCATGTAGATGCAGTTGCAATAGGGGAATATCACCTAGGGTTGAATAGTGGACACATTTTGGTATTATATAGCTGTTTTTGTATTCCCAGTATGTTGTGTAATATTATATCAGTATCTTTATTGTCTAATAAAGGATATAATTTTGTGCTTGAAAGAAATGTCATGAACATTCTCCTAAATCAAGAACTGATTGGGTTTGGCACACTGGAAAACGGCATATACATACTTAATCAACCTCAAATTTTCAATATTCAAAACACGTGTAAAAGAAAAGCTCCAGATTTGAATCAAGCCTTCCTATGGCATTGTAGACTTGGTCATATAAATGAAACAAGGTTGACTAAGTTACATAAAGATGGATATCTAGATCTGTTTGAATATTCATCATATGCAACTTGTCAATCATGTATCAAAGGAAAAATGACCAAATCTCCGTTCACCGGACACGGAGAAAGAGCCACTGAACTCTTGGGACTAGTACACAGTGATGTATGTGGTCCGATGTCTACGCATGCACGAAGCGGTCACTCCTACTTCATAACTTTTACTGATGACTTCTCTAGGTATGGACATGTGTTCTTAATAAAGCATAAATCCGAGGCTTTTGAGAAGTTTAAGGATAAAAATGAAGTAGAGAAACAAACTGGTAAAAGCATCAAGACACTTCGATCTGATCGAGGTGGAGAATACTTAAATACCAGTTTCCTTGAATACTTAAAAGCGAATGGAATTCTCTCTCAGCTTACTCCACCTTATACACCTCAGCATAATGGTGTATCAGAAAGAAGGAATCGCACGCTATTAGATATGGTGCGTTCAATGATGAGTAGTGCCGAGTTGCCACTTTCCTTCTGGGGATTTGCTTTAGAATCAGCCGCATACATATTGAATAGAGTTCCAACTAAGTCTGTACCTACCACTCCATATGAAATATGGTGTGGGAAGAGACCATATCTCAAGTATATCAAGATATGGAGGTGTCCGGTATATGTTAAAAGGCATAATCCGGACAAGCTCGAAGCACGATCGGTTTTATGCAAATTTGTAGGATACCCCAAGCATTCAAGGGGGTACATGGTCTACCACACTGAAGAACAAAAGGTGTTTGTCGCTCGTCACAATGTCTTCTTAGAAAGCGAATTTCTTGCAAAAGAAATTAGTGGGAGCGCGGTAGAACTGGAAGAAATTCCAGAACCTCAAACTGCAACCGAAGACTTAGAAGAATCTCAGATTTCAATAGAACATGACGAACCAACGCCACTCCGCAGATCTAGTAGGCTTTCTCATCCTCCTGAAAGATATTATGGTTTTCTTCTTGATGGGGATCGAGAGGATTGCATCATCGATGATGATGAGCCTACTAGTTTTCAGCAGGCTATCACGAGTAGCGACTCAGTGAAGTGGCTGGATGCAATGAGATCCGAAATGGAATCCATGTAGACCAATAAAGTATGGACTTTAGAAGTTGCTCCTCCTGGGGTAAAACCAGTTGGGTGCAAATGGATCTTCAAAAAGAAGATTGGTACATTTGGACAGGTAGAAACCTACAAAGCTAGTCTAGTAGCAAAAGGTTTTCGTCAAAGACCAGGATTGGACTATGATGAAACTTTTTCACCAGTAGCTATGCTTAAATCCGTTCGGATCATGCTTGCCATTGCTGCCTTCCATGACTATGAAATCTGGCAAATGGATGTAAAAACATCTTTTCTAAATGGACATCTAGAAGAGAGTGTTTACATGGATCAACCAGAAGGTTTCTTAGACAGTGGGAGCAGCGGAAGAGTGTGCAAATTGCTTAAATCCATTTATGGGTTAAAGCAAGCATCGCGGAGTTGGAACATCTACTTTGATGAAACAGTCAAGGAATTTGATTTTATCAAAAATGTAGATGAACCATGTATTTATAGGAAGATTGTAGAAGGAGCAGTAGTCTTCCTCGTTTTATACGTCGACGACATACTACTGATAGGGAATGATATCCATATACTACAATCAGTAAAGCTCTTCTTGTCACAGAAATTCTCTATGAAAGACTTGCGAGATGCATCATACATTCTGGGCATTAAGATCTATCGAGATAGATCTAATAGAATATTGGGACTTTCACAGTCCAGGTATATAGACACTATACTAAAGAGATTTAGTATGGAAGATTCCAAACGCGGCAATATGCCCGCTTGTCACGGAATCACCCTCTCCAAAGAGATGTCTCCAAAGACTGATAAAGAGAGGGCTCGCATGGGCATTATACCCTACGCTTCGGCGGTAGGATCAATAATGTATGCGATGTTGTGTACCAGACCGGATGTAGCTTACGCACTTAGTGTGGTAAGCAGGTATCAGTCTGACCCAGGTGAGAAACATTGGAGAGCGGTGAAGAACATTCTCAAGTACCTGAGAAGGACTAAGGAAATGTTCTTGATTTACGGTAATAAAGACCTCCAGGTAGAGGCTTTTACCGACTCCGGCTTCCAAAGTGATAAGGATGATTCTAAATCCATTTCGGGTTTTGTGTTTACCCTCAATGGAGGAGCGGTATGTTGGAAGAGTTCCAAACAAGATACCGTCGCAGACTCAACTATGGAGGCTGAGTATATAGCTGCTAGTGAAGCCGCAAAAGAGGCTGTCTGGATGAGGAAGTTCATTTCTGAACTTCAGGTGGTTCCGTCCATTGCCAATCCAATACCTTTGTATTGCGATAACAATGGCGCTGTAGCTTTAGCGAAGGAACCGAAATCCAGGCATATCTTAAGGCGGTTTCACCTGATCAGGGAGATCGTGGATCGTCGGGAGATCGAGATACGGAGAGTAGACACAAAAGACAACACGGCAGATCCATTCACCAAGGCCATTCCTCAAGTACAGTTCGAGAGGCTTTTTGAGATGTTGGGCATGCGGTACGCAAGCAACTGGATCTGGTAGAGACAGTGGGTACTCATTGCGCCAATTATAGGCCTTAGTGCAAGTGGGAGATTGTTGGATATATATGCCCTAGAGGCCTACATTGTATAGGATGCTTGGGATATGTATGTACATGACAGTCTTGCTTGGTATGATAGTACGCTATTTGGTTTGACTTTGTCTTAACGTATAATATATTTTACTTGGTATTTATATATATATATGTTGATAAAGCCCATAGGGTGTTTGTCTGACTACCGGCGTTGTGATGGCAGTCATACTAGTGGGAGCTGGATAGTCAATAGGCACACCCTTAGATGTCCCTGGTCGCAGGAGTATCGAGATTGGGCATCGATACTCTGGAGTAGACTAGTGTATACATATCTAGACCCTGACGAGGGGCGATGGATTGGTCCCGCAACCATTGGTGGTGTTTACCTAAGATTGTATACAGATGCTCACTGGGTGTGAGTACACCGGACAGGACTCGCCGAGAACTGACTGGATGGTATTATACCTAACGTCAGATAGCAGTTCTCAGGTGACATGTGTGCAGATAGTCCGTTGACTTAAGGTCATCATTTGCCTCGTGTGAGTTCCCACTGTGCTTTGATTATTACCCTACCACGGCTCAAAGGAGTCGTGAAAACAGGTTTCAGTTGGGCACAGTCCCGAGCCACATGGAGGCAGTGAGCGACTGTTAGGGATTCGTCTCTCCCGGTATAGGGAGTTGATATCGCACTGTGGTCGTTTGGTCATTACCATAAGTCCCTGGCCAGGGCAGATTGAGAATTACTGATGGAATGATCAGTAGATTCTCGGGTGGTCTTGAACCATACCGACACGACTTGTACGGTTATTAGGGGTCTGACGTCCACCACCTCCCTAGACCATACATGCGATACTCTTAGACGAACAGACCGGACTGCGCGGATATTGTCACAGACAGGCTCAGTAGGATTTCAGATGGGTTACCGCATCAGCTTTCTTATCGACAACTACCTGGGGACCGTTACGTACAGCTAGTGCCGCTTGCGGTCTGTGGTTAAACCCACTGCCAGCGTAGTAGTCGAGTCTTTAGAGTCCCACACAGAGATTTCCCAAACCCAGGCGAAAAGATATAGAGGTCGTATGTGTTAGTTATATGTATGCCCTAGAGGCCATTACTATACATAGGATGTATATTGTAGTGGATGCTTGGACATATATAGGGAGGACTTTCTTGCTCGACATGATAGTATGCTATCTGGTAACTCTTTACCTTAACGTGTATACTGATTGTCTCTCTGTTACATGTTGGTAAAGCCCTTAGGATGTGTACTTGACTACCTGGACTATGATGCAGATCATACTAGTGGGGACAGATAGTCTATAAGTACATCCTTCAAAGTCCCTAGTCATGGGTGTATCGAGACGGGGCATCGATATACCAGAGTAGACTTGCGTATACCTTCTCGACCCATACAGATGGGCGATGGATGATCCCATATCCATCGGTGTTTGACATCAGAGATGATATACGGGTGCTCAGTGGAGACTGGGTACACTGGACGGACTCGCCGAGAACTCCCAGATGGTATTATACCTCACGTCAGATGGTAGTTCTCTGATGACACTGGTACAGAGTAGTCTGTTGACCCGAGATCGTCATAGAGTCTTGTGTGGTTCCCACTGTGCTTTGATTTCCATCTTACCACGTCCAAGAGGGCGTGCAAAACGGTGGTTTTTGGGTACAGTCCCGAGTCACATGGAGGCAATGAGCGATAGGAGGGGATTCGTCTCTCCCGGTATAGGGAGTTGATGTTGCGCTGTGCTCGATTGGCTATAACAGGAAATCCCTGGCCAGGGTTGCTGAGATTTACTGGTAAGTGTTACCAGTAGTTTCTCGAATTGTTATAGACCTCATATCGACACGACTTATCGAGCTATTGGGGTCTGACGTTTACCACCCCTAGGCGAGATATGCGACATATCAGACGATCAGACCGGACTGTACGGTAGTGTTACTGGTTGGATTCACTGGAGTGTGAGCGGGCTTGCTCGTCGATCTTCTGATCGCTCAATACCCGGGTGGCCGTTACGTTTAGCAGACCGCTTGCGGCTTGTGGGTGCTTGATATGATCATCATCTGCTGCCGGCGTATTGACGAGTCTTTAGAGTCCTACACAGAGGTTTCCTGGCTCAAGAGAAACGAAATAGGAGCGCATATGAGATATGTGCGGGACCGAGAATAATGCGTGTATGTGATACCGTATTCTATTCTCGCGATGAATGTGTCGAATAGTTGTATGCGATATAACCTAGTTATCGAATCAAGGATTGATTCGATAAATCGATACATTGGATATTAGTCGGTTATATGCGATATGACCGGATCGTTAAATCAAGTGTTGATTTAATGATTTAATGCATAATTATATATTTGATATATTACTTTGCATTAACTAGTATTGGTTCACTTTAAATGGATTTTCTCACTTGAAGTTCACAAGTTGTGTATGTGATATACTTTTGTGCACTTGATTGTATCATGTTTGATGATACATGCTTTTTGGTTAAGTGTAAGGAATTAAACAAAGATTAAGTTGTTGATTAGGGTTTTACTTATTCACTTATCTTATTTATTTATTCATTATGAATAAATTGAAAGATAAATGAATGGTGGCTTCATTTGTTTTTAGTTGAAGCTTCATGAAGCTTTGACTTGATGAATTTTTTGTTCTCATCCTTAACCCTAACCATTCAACCCAACCTTAGTCAATTCTCTACACTTAACTAAGGTTAAGATTATGATAAGTATTCTTTTATTTTATATTTTCTAATAACTTATCATATCATTTCTTCTTCTTCTTCCTTGAACTCAAGAAGAAAACCTTGACTTCATCAATGGTGGATTGATGAAATGAGTGAGAAATCCAATTCTAAAGTCTACTCACTTCCTATTTCTTCATCCTCTACCTCTTGCCAAGTAGTAGAGTGTGTTTCCTTCACAAGTATTCATGGCTTGGTGAAGGTGGAGCTCGATCTAGTGATGCTTCGACGTAGATCATCTTCGGCACGTCGTCGACGACCTAGCCCGTCCATTCTCCGATGAACCCGACGCTAGAGCCCGGGAGTTCACTAGGACAGCGAGGGGACTTCGTTGCGGAGCTATGGAGGTGGAGCACCGGATCTACAAAGGTTGTATTTCCGTTATCTTGTAGTTTAGTTGTAAACTAGCTCGCTTTTTCGCCTAGAAATCTAGCCGACGATCCGTTCTAGGGTTTCTCGGCACCGTTTAAATTTGAAATTGGCATGGTTGATGCCTTGTGAGACCTCATTAGGGTGCCTAGGAACCCTACAGTGGTATCAGAGCCTAGCTAGAGCCTTAGGCGAAGTCTAGACGACGTTTGAAATCCGAACGAACATCGAAACCCATTCCCAAAATGCTCTCTGGAAATTTTCTAAAATTTTGGATTTTTGTCAATTAAAAATAGGCAGAAAAATAAGCAGGGTGTTATTTGAATTACTATGAAATACGAGGGCCTAAATCGACTTTTCCACCGCGGAACCGCGGCACGTGCTATGCATGGTGCGGCGGTTCCGCGGCCGTACTGTTCCCTTGTATAATGATTTCTGCACAGTAACTCATATAATTTAATGCTGTATTTTCTGGGGTATTTTTATTGTGACTCTACAGAATGGTATTCTGGGGTTGTATTGGGAATCAAACATTCGATCGGATTATCAAATTTTGTCAGTGTGGCTTTCCGGATAAATTTTAGAATATGTTAAAAAGTTCGACCGGATATAAATACCCACCTTTTCCCCTGTCGGGAAATTTCCAAGTGTTGGATTTTTCCGCAGTTTAACGACGTTATAAGTAGTGCAAGTAACGCGATGGTCGCTCTAGAAGACAACAAACCTTAACTCGATTATGTGACCGTCTTGAACTGCCCTTTGAACCTTAGGGTTTGGGGCAGTACGGCGTGCCACATGTGAGGCGTTGGCTTGACCCTTCTACGGCTGGACCGTTGGTACTGAGGCACGAACTGAATGTTGTTAGACTTATTTCATGTGTTGATCTATATCGGGAAAACTTGGGTGTTCGATTGTTCGATCGGAAAGTTTATCATTTTCTATTTATCTGGAATGGGATACAATAATTGGAATTCACAAGGAGTTATGAGATAACCGTATGAATGTTATAAATATAGCACTTTAGTCTCACTTGGTCGGTTGCTACGGAATTTTGATGCGATCAAAAGTCCGTCGCAATCACGTAGCGTACGCGGATACTCGCCGGGTAAACTTAATAGACAGCCTCACTCCATAACCCCGACCAAGTGACTGTAGGAGAACCCCCTCGCCGAAAGCATCCGTTCGGGTGCTCGCGGTAGCGGTGTTCCGCCTTGGTGCACTTCGTCGACGGTATCGGGGGTGCGGCCGTCTACTGAAGTTTGCGACGAGCATTCGATCAGGATGTCGGGAATCTTGTTGAATTGCCCGACTTGATATTGAAAAGTGTTTTCGATTTTGAGACTAAAATGCGGGGTTTATAATTGTTAGGCATGCGATGTCTAAGTAATTCATTTGATAAGGCATGCGATGTCTATGGAGGTTGCGGATTCCAACTGTTGTAGTTTTACATTTTCTTTTCTGTGACCGTAAGTGTAATATGTGATATCGCCGGTTTCATTGCTATATGTCAACGAAAATTGGGATGCGCATATTTGTAAGTGCACGGCGGCGCCCCGGCCGTCCAACCGACGGCCAAATGCGGAAGCGGTGAATAACTTTAATTTTTGCGGACTTAGCAAACCGGCACCACCGCGCACTACACCCGGATCGAACCATTAACTAGTCCTAGCTAACTACAAGAAAGGGAATAGAGATGTACCGACGATCCTAGTCCTCCGGTCTTCTCATCATGGTCCCGATCTCCTGCGGAAAATCCTGTCTCCTCCTCATCGCCGGAAGTGCACCACATCGCCTACTTTGTTTTACGGGCTCCCACCTCAATGCCGAGGCAACTCGGGCACGAAGCCGGCTACTCGACGTGCCCAAGATTTACTGTAGAATATAATGTAGCACTCAAGTCTCATATGGGGTTATGGAGTTGTGCCATTTTGTGGAGGAAAAGAGAGGAACTTCTTTGGAAAAAGAACTAGAGGGCTTTTCTAGCAAGCATAAGAAAACAAATATGCCACACCAAAATGAATCAATCAAACCCCCACCAAAAAATGGCCGGCCACCACCTTTTGTGAATGGAGAGAGAGAGTGTGAAGTCAAGGGGGAGTGGTGGAACCATCATCAAAGGGAGTGTCAAGTTATGATGTGAAGAAATGATAGCTAGGAAAGTCCAACACTCAAAACAACCATCAACATATCCAAAGTCAATCCATCATGAGAAAGAGAAGTCAATGATGGTGCTCATCATGAAAACCATCATGATACAAAAATAAGCAAAGAACCCCTCCACAAATGCCTATTTGCAACAATGCAAATAAACCCTCCTCCACCAATCTTCGGCCAATGAACGGAACAAAGGAAATTGGCCGAAACGGAAAGCAAACTGGCAACTCCAGAAAATTGGTCCCGTAATAAATTACAGGAAAACCCCGATACTGTGCATACACACCCGCATCTGTATTTCGACCGAAATACAAAAGCAATGAGACAAAATCTACACTGTACTATACTAGGATCCGGCTTATACCAAAACCGGCTAGTAATATCCGTTCGATCCTGATCCGTGCAATACCGCACGTATCTGATCAAACCCTGCCATATATTCATACGGCCTATAGTACAAACTGTCCGATCCTGATCCGTGCAATACCGTACGTATCTGATCGGACCTTGCCATATCTCCATACGGCCTCTACAACCTTTCGCCCGAAAGCTGAGTAACTGAATGTGGGGGACTCTAAAGACTCGTCAACACCTCGGTTGTGGATTTAACCACTAGCACGTCAGAGGTATAAGCCAATACGTAACGGGCTACCAGGTATTGACTAAAAAGGACGTCGATGAGCGAACTCATCCTGACACCCTACTGAGCCTGTCAGTGACAATATCCGTACAGTCCGGTCCGTTCGTCTATGAGTATCGCATGGCGGGCCTAGGGGGTTGGTAAAAGTCAGACCCCCAAAAGCGGTACAAGTCGTGTCGGAGTGTAGCCCAGAAACTCTGAGATACTACTGGAATACCTACCAGTAAATCTCCTTGCCTTGGCCAAGGACTTTGTGTAATGGCTCTCCTAGACACAGCACGACCTCACCCCCAATACCGGGAGAGACGAACCCCTGAAGATACGCTCACTGCCTCCATGTGGCTCGGGACTGTACCCAACTAAAACCTGTTTGCACGACTCCTTTGAGCCGTGGTAGGGTAGTAATCAAAGTACAGTGGGAACTCACACGAGACAAATGACGATCCCCAGGTCGATGAACTAACCTGCACACATGTCACCAGGGAACTGCCATCTGACGTCTAGTATATGACCAACTAGCATGTTCCCGGCGAGTCCTGTCCGGTGTACTCATAACCCAATGAGCACCTGTATACATCTTAGGTGATCCAACTGACACCAGTGGCTTGTGAGACCGGCCACCGCCCCTCGTCGGGGTCTCGACTGTATACACTAGTCTACTAATGGAGTATCGATGCCCAGTCTCGAAACTCCCACGACTAGGGACTTTTTAAGGATAAGCTTATAGACCCCCAGCTCCCACTTATATGATCTCCCTCATACTGCTGGTGGTCAAGCAAGAATCCTAGGGGCTCTATCAATGTGTAATAGCGACGTGTCAGGTCACCTAAAGCAGTACACGATGATAAAGGTAAACCAGATAGCATACTATCATCTCGAGTAAGACTGTCCTACCGGGATAGGTCCTCCCTCAATCATTACAATCACGTACCTGTGACCTAATAATTGACTCTGAGGGCACTATCTCCAACAATCTCCCACTTGCACTCAAGGCTAATTATTGCGATGTCGCATACTCACAGCCCGTGTGATACCGAACATCCAACTCCTCTACTAGTCAGTCTCACAAAGCTCGTTTGCGGAACTATTGCGTTCGAGGAATAGCCTCAGTGAGTGGATCCGCTTAGTTGTTTCTTTCTATGTCTCTCTATATCTCAAGTTCGCGGAGAAAGCCATCTCCCGAAAAGAGCAATACCTGTCTCAGAATATGTCTGGATGTCTGATGGGACCTAGCTCATAAATGAACTCCAAATCCAAACTTCTTAGACTGTATCGTCAACTGAACTTAATCAGTATCCTGCGCGCCATGCCTCCCTCAGTATTGCCTTGGACCACCTGTCCAAAATACTGCCCCTCATCAGAAGGAAAACTATAACTCTGACAACCTCCTTGTCGTCCATGTCACCTTGGAAGCCTGGAATGATAACTGTCTCCTGAATAAGGCTGTCGTTATCATATCCCTAGAACATCCATTTATGTTCTAAAACTGCTTCCGACTGTTTCTCCAGGATTGGATTAATGTCAACTTATTGCATCTAGTGCAAGAACAACATCTGGTGTGGTACTCGACATCTCACGATTGACTCAATTGCCTGAGCAAGTGATCTGTCAATCATGCCCGTCCCTCTCCCCTTTAGTCTGTAAGACACCTTTGGAGAGGGTGACTCCATTACCTGCAGGTACACTACCGTGCCAGGAGTCGCCCATCCTAAATACTCTTAGAATGCTGTCAAGTACCCTGATTGGGAAACCACCCAAATCTAGATCTAAAACCATAGATCTAGTAACCAGTATGTCTGATATAAAATCCATTTCCTTTATGGAGAAACAACTGTGTGACGACCAAAGTATAACCGATCGTAGTGTAGGAGTTTCTTTTCCTACTCTGTGTATATCATCCAAATACCAGGATATCACACCATACTACCTTCTCAACAGATCCATCCCCTATTCTGATGAAGTCAAACTCATGACTGTCATGTCAGAAATAGATGATCTATCTCCGCTACATCTGCTCTAGTCTATAAATAGACATAAGCAACCTGTCCACCAATGCTTCCGCTGCTCCCACTGACTACGACAACCCTCTGGCAGAGTCATATAGACGTACACTTCTAAAACTGGTTTAGAACGACGCTATACTCATCCTCCCGCCGGGTCTCGTAACCTGGAACAACAGCAATGGCAATTGTGGGTAAACAAGAACTTCCCTGTCACCGTCCTTGAGGCTACCGTAGTGCCTCTCGGGTGCCTGAAGTTACCCACCTAATCTGCGGAGTGGCCAATGGAATGTCAATCCAGATTGAATCTTTAGGTTCCTTATCAAATCTTCAGTAATCGTTTGTGGTTCTGGAATCACTTCCAGTTCTACCATACTCCCACTACTGTTTTCTGAAAAATCCATCTTCAATAAAACTGTGGCGAGTCTAGAACAATATCGCTATTGTTCATCCAGATGGTAGAAAGTCAACCCTCGTCATAGCCTGGGTCAACCCACAAACAGCCATTACAGAAACGTGCCTTGAGTTGTCCAGTGTCTGGTTTTAATCATAAACCGGACAACTCCCCGTACCTTAACATCGTTAAGATACGAACTGTTCTATATCCAATATAGGAACAGAGGCACTGATTTAATTGAACCAGATTCAAATCATGCAGCTGTCCCCAGCGCATGTCAACTAAATGGAAGGAGGCCGATCAGCGTTACTCAACTTAGGAATACTTCCAATTATGAGTAACCTGAAAGAGAAGCAAGATCTCTTTATCATTACTATCAACTGAATACCAAATACAAGTATCTACATCTTCGATCACTTTGAAGAATCCCGATACTTGCTACACCTGGTTCTCTACTCCATTCAAATACCTATAACTTCTCCAAATTCGGACCCTGTGTTTCCACGAAACACTTGTCTAAAAACTAGAGAAGTCATAAGTAAACCGAATATAGTACGAGGACCAACCCCTCTGTCCTGATGGACCCTGGACATCATACAATACTCTGTACAAGTCCCTTGAGTCTGATAACTCTTTCACTGTGTGTCGTAGGTTGAAAACTGTACTTATGGTTAAGAAGAATTACACCGCTGTTTGATGCTCCTTACCTAACCATCCACTGATATAGGTAAATGTCATCGACATAATATCAAAAGGTATATCTCACTCTATGAAAATAGACGTACAGATATATCAATTTGAAATTGGTGCACAACAGCGGATATTCAAAACCATATATTTGCCGACCGGCAAACAACCCAGGTGATCTCCTCAAATATCACCGATTACAACGAATCCCGATATAATGAGGATGATCACCCAATTCCCAATAACTTACTCCCACTCATCATCTGTAAAACCATACAGATATGACAATCAAACCTGGTAAATACATACCCTGGAGCAAGTGTCTAATCGGGAAATCAGTTTCCTTTAACAGTACATATTGAGACTGAAACATTGAAATGTTTCGATGGGGTATCCTGGTATTCTTAGTAATGCCTCTTCCAGATTCACGACTGTAACCGTATAGTTCTTTGCCACCTCTCCAAATCCCTTCATATGTCTTTAGTCTTTACCTTCTGCACACCCTTTTAGGCCAAATGGTTTTCTTCCTTCCCTACCGTTCGGCACCAGCCTATGGTTTGGAAGAAGACTATCCAATAAGCATGATGGCTGTACTGTCCCAATCCTAGGAACACTCGCAATGAGAGAGGGTGAAGATAAAAGACAACCGAATAAACCTTATTCCTATTTCTCCTGAACCAGAATCCATCCCCGAACTGGAACCAGTTCCATTCGAGTTCGTATATAACCATACGATGGAGTATCCAAATAAACTGTGGATCTTCGTAGTGATACGGAGTGTCCTGGAGAAATACAAAGGTGATGTAGGAGTGGTAACGAAATATTTGGTTTGGTCGTGAATATCTGTTGCAATTTACTTTGCCCTCTTACTAATCCCTTGCTTTGTCTGAACTTAATACCTTCTGCACACCATCGTTATGCTAATTGGTTTTCTTCATTCCCTACCGGTTGGCACCAGCCTAAGGTTTGGAAGAAGACAATCCAATTTGCGTAATAGGTGTACTACCCCTAAACTAAGGAGTACTCGTAACCTGAGAGAGGGTAAAAGGAAAAGACAACTGAATAATCCTATCCGTTTTCTCCAGAACCGGAAACCATCCTCGAATAAATTCTTTCGAGTTCGTATCTAACCATACGATGGTTTTGTCCAATGGAAGTGGACATTCGTAGTAAAACGGGGTGTCCTGGAGAAAAGGGTAAAAGTAGGAGTGGCAATGAGGTTTGCAACTCTGACAATCCAAAAACCGGTGTTAAAGAAGGTTCGGTCAACTTGGTCACTGAGTCAAAGTCTTAGGGTTGGGTCAAATGGTCGCTGCCAGAGAGAGAGAGAGAAAAGAAACACTCAGCGTGCACTCTAACCTAGATCAGAATGGTTACCAATTTATCTAATCTGGAATCCTCCCACTGTACCTCAAATTCTCCTCCAAACCTGAAAGAAGAATTAGTCGGGGTTACCCGAGGAGTAAACTAACTCATCAGTGGGAATCGGGATCCAACTATCATCGCATGATAACGTGACGGAATCCGCTCACGGTGTCACACTCCAGAAGGTATGCGCATATCTGGCAAGTTTCAGTTCTTTTGAAACTCCCGATGTGATTTCTGCCCCATGCTCTTATGACCTTGGCGTGAGGTCAAAATATCATAAGTCACATGTCAAGTTCTGCCCGTCATTATCCAGCTTAATTTGAACCCACCCGTACATACCCTTGACGTAGGCCAAAATAGTAGTACGACTGTCCCAAACCAACGCATCTATCTATGCAACAGATAAATAACCGGCAGCTACCAAACACTATGCCTTGGCGTGAGGTCAAAATACATAGCTTGAATACTACCGAATATTTAACTGAAATGATGGAGGGCTACGAATGGTTTCTGGCGAAAACCTTTAACGTAATGAACTTGATATCGTCGAAGGAACGGATAGCTTTTAAAAATATAGTGACGAAAACCGTTGCTAAAGAGGTCACTCCCTGTGAAAGGATCTCGGCTCTTTCCCCGTAGAATGGGGTGCAGGATATCCCAAATGAATACCGCG
Organism: Agapanthus africanus; assembly: GCA_030015575.1. Lineage (NCBI taxonomy): Eukaryota > Viridiplantae > Streptophyta > Magnoliopsida > Asparagales > Amaryllidaceae > Agapanthus > Agapanthus africanus. Next base: position 267,071,522 of record CM057340.1, read on the forward strand.
ATGCAAAGCAAAAGTAATCGGCTATAGTGAAGTTAATGCCCTGACGCAAACTTTTTGTCCAATGCGTCACTCCCGGTGAAGGGATCTCGGCCCTTGCCTCGTCGACTGAGGAGCAGGATATTCCAACTGAATACCACGATGCAAAACAAAAGTGAACGTCCTTGCAATAACAGCCTTTTGAAAAGTGTTCCAACAACATCAGATTAGGTTTGTTTTTAACTTGCATTGATCCGAATCAACGCAGTCCCATCAATTGATCACACCAAAAAGAACGAAAATATACTGATGTACGTATATGCCATCCGCATTCGCCACTGGGTCCCGTCATTACCCGTTAGGTTAGCTAACTAACGACAGAGCGGGGACTGGACTAGCGCGGATGCAAAACATATACAACATCTACTAATATATATACCAATATATAGTATTTCGCTCAAGGCGTGAATAAAATGCAACATCACAGAAATATACAGCATCACAGAAACAATACAGATATCTGGGATCCCCGGGTTTCACAGAGCCACTACTGAAACCCGACGTTCCCCTGGTCGTGTGGATAGCCTGTGCAATGAAATCCTAGACCCCTACGGGCGCGGCAAGTTACCCGCCAAAACCTGAAGCGAGGCAGCCCCCTTCAGCAACGTGAATGGACCACCCAGCACTTCACGGAATCCGGTAACTTGGGCACCCCTCCTGGGTCAACCTGTACCCCCTACGAGTGCGGCGAATAGCCCGCCAATCCTAGAGTGAAGCCCCCTCCGTCTCAATGCCATGAGATGCGGGCTTGTTGCCCTCCAGAACCCGGCTATCCGTGCACCCCTCCGCGGGGCAATCCTAGTACAGAAAGTAAAATATACATACACCGGGTACATCGACCGCAACCAGGTCGTGCCCCAAAATAATAATACAATCAGGCAGTGACGGCAGTCCACATGTCGGACGCTCGCCCCGCAGTATCAAATGTACATAATACAACCACAACTGTACTAGTATTGCATCCAGGCTATCCCCCACGACCGATCCGCAACATCACAGCAAAAACAAAACATCAACGTGAAAGTCACGTTCGCAAATCCGTCTAACCGGGCTATAGCAGTTAGACCGGATTTACCGATCAAGTGACATTCACGGTCGCAGATATAATGTAAATACTGTGAAAAATGTGTTTAAAATTTTCCGATTGATCAAACAATTAACAAGTGGGCCCCCAAACAAAACTGTAGCAATCACAGAAAACCTGGGCCCAATTTTAATATCCCAAAACCCCTGAAATAAGCCCATAAGCCCACTGCAAAAAAATAATCACACGAGCCCACAAACTTGCGGCGGAAGCGCGGCCAGAATAGGGTTTTGGCCGCCCTTCCGCGGTCGTACGGAGGGATCGTGCTACGAAATTTTTTCAGTGTTCTTATAACTCCCTGCACATCATTCTGAGACCACCTGAAAAATTTTTAGACTCCAAAAAATTTCGACAGAAACTGATGCGAAGGCAATACGGGTTTTGGAACTTTTTGATCGATCGGAAATACAAACACATTACACAAAGCTAGACTAAGTTAATGGCGAGGCTCTGATACCACTGTAAGTGCACGGCGGCGCCCCGGCCGTCCAACCGACGGCCAAATGCGGAAGCGGTGAATAACTTTAATTTTTGCGGACTTAGCAAACCGGCACCACCGCGCACTACACCCGGATGGAACCATTAACTAGTCCTAGCTAACTACAAGAAAGGGAATAGAGATGTACCGACGATCCTAGTCCTCCGGTCTTCTCATCATGGTCCCGATCTCCTGCGGAAAATCCTGTCTCCTCCTCATCGCCGGAAGTGCACCACATCGCCTACTTTGTTTTACGGGCTCCCACCTCAATGCCGAGGCAACTCGGGCACGAAGCCGGCTACTCGACGTGCCCAAGATTTACTGTAGAATATAATGTAGCACTCAAGTCTCATATGGGGTTATGGAGTTGTGCCATTTTGTGGAGGAAAAGAGAGGAACTTCTTTGGAAAAAGAACTAGAGGGCTTTTCTAGCAAGCATAAGAAAACAAATATGCCACACCAAAATGAATCAATCAAACCCCTACCAAAAAATGGCCGGCCACCACCTTTTGTGAATGGAGAGAGAGAGTGTGAAGTCAAGGGGCAGTGGTGGAACCATCATCAAAGGGAGTGTCAAGTTATGATGTGAAGAAATGATAGCTAGGAAAGTCCAACACTCAAAACAACCATCAACATATCCAAAGTCAATCCATCATGAGAAAGAGAAGTCAATGATGGTGCTCATCATGAAAACCATCATGATACAAAAATAAGCAAAGAACCCCTCCACAAATGCCTATTTGCAACAATGCAAATAAACCCTCCTCCACCAATCTTCGGCCAATGAACGGAACAAAGGAAATTGGCCGAAACGGAAAGCAAACTGGCAACTCCAGAAAATTGGTCCCGTAATAAATTACAGGAAAACCCCGATACTGTGCATACACACCCGCATCTGTATTTCGACCGAAATACAAAAGCAATGAGACAAAATCTACACTGTACTATACTAGGATCCGGCTTATACCAAAACCGGCTAGTAATATCCGTTCGATCCTGATCCGTGCAATACCGCACGTATCTGATCAAACCCTGCCATATATTCATACGGCCTATAGTACAAACTGTCCGATCCTGATCCGTGCAATACCGCACGTATCTGATCGGACCTTGCCATATCTCCATACGGCCTCTACAACCTTTCGCCCGAAAGCTGAGTAACTGAATGTGGGGGACTCTAAAGACTCGTCAACACCTCGGTTGTGGATTTAACCACTAGCACGTCAGAGGTATAAGCCAATACGTAACGGGCTACCAGGTATTGACTAAAAGGGATGTCTGTGAGCGAACTCAGCCTGACAACCCTACTGAGCCTGTCAGTGACAATATCCGTGCAGTCCGGTCCGTTCGTCTATGAGTATCGCATGGCGGGCCTAGGGGGTTGGTAAAAGTCAGACCCCCAAAAGCGGTACAAGTCGTGTCGGAGTGTAGCCCAGAACACCCTGAGATACTACTGGAATACCTACCAGTAAATCTCTTTGCCTTGGCCAAGGACTTTGTGTAATGGCTCTCCTAGACACAGCACGACCTCACCCCCAATACCGGGAGAGACGAACCCCTGAAGATACGCTCACTGCCTCCATGTGGCTCGGGACTGTACCCAACTAAAACCTGTTTGCACGACTCCTTTGAGCCGTGGTAGGGTAGTAATCAAAGTACAGTGGGAACTCACACGAGACAAATGACGATCCCCAGGTCGATGAACTAACCTGCACACATGTCACCAGGGAACTGCCATCTGACGTCTGGTATATGACCAACTAGCATGTTCCCGGCGAGTCCTGTCCGGTGTACTCATAATCCAATGAGCACCTGTATACATCTTAGGTGATCCAACTGACACCAGTGGCTTGTGAGACCGGCCACCGCCCCTCGTCGGGGTCTCGACTGTATAGACTAGTCTACTAATGGAGTATCGATGCCCAGTCTCGAAACTCCCACGACTAGGGACTTTTTAAGGATAAGCTTATAGACCCCCAGCTCCCACTTATATGATCGCCCTCATACTGCTGGTGGTCAAGCAAGAATCCTAGGCGCTCTATCAACGTGTAATAGCGACGTGTCAGGTCACCTAAAGCAGTACACGATGATAAAGGTAAACCAGATAGCATACTATCATCTCGAGTAAGACTGTCCTACCGGGATAGGTCCTCCCTCAATCATTACAATCACGTACCTGTGACCTAATAATTGACTCTGAGGGCACTATCTCCAACAATATTTACTTACGTTGATGACATGTGATGTTATGTGTTACTGGATATGTTATATTGGATCGTCGTGTTTGAATAGCCGGGGGGTTTTTATGTGAGATGAGTGTTTTTCATTTTCATTCATGTAAAAACTTGTATGTAATATTCTTTTATTGGGGCACTTCCAGGTTGCGGAAGATGTCACCCTTTGTATATTATTTACTTTTCTGCACTAGGATAGACCCAAGGAGGAGGGCACAAGTAACCGGGTTCTGGAGTCCAGTGGGAGACCAACTCGGGGAGTCGAGTCCGGGTCTCCTAACTCTAGAATTGGTAGGGTTGCTTGCCGGTCTCGTAGGGGTCTAGGGGTGTGGGTTTTGCTATTCATCACGACCGTGGAATCCGTATTTTATACTGGCTCGTATTGAAAACACGGACGTCCTAGTATATCCAATATTTCATATGATTCTTCTGCTGCGATATCTGTGATGTGATCATGTGATGTTCTGTGATAGATACTTTATATAGTATATATGATATATTATATAGATGTTACTTATGTTTTACACCCGTGCTAGCCCTGCCCCGCTCTGTCGTTAGTTACCTAACCTAACGGTGCACGAGGGGACATCGAGGTGAATGCGGATGGCATAAGTGTACGTCGTATTTATCTGTGATGTTTAGGTATTTAAATGATGGGACTTCATTAATGTGATTAATGAAATAAAAGAAACCTAAGATGTTGTAGAATCGAATTTCAAAATTAAACAGGTAGCTACAGTTCTTGCTTTGCACAGAGGTATATGTGATATATCCTGCACCTTATACGATGAGGAAAGGACCGAGATCCCTTTACCGGGAGTGACTCCTTTAGCAATAACTGGCAGATGCTACACACTCGGTTTGTCTTTTGATTGCTTTTAAGTGTTTTTGCTTTGCACAGTGATATATATGATATATCCCGCACCTCATTCGACGAGGAAAGGACCGACGATCCCTTCACCGGGAGTGACTCCTTTAGCAAAACTAGAAAAGCCTCAAAAACACTCCATTTCAAAATTCATTCGATCCTACAACGATATCAAGTTCATTACGCAATAGGTTTTCAGAAAAACCTGTCGTAGCCCTCCGTCATTTCAGATACGTACTAGTTAGTATTCGTGCTGCGGTTGTTTGGCCTCCGTCAAGGCGTAGTGTACGGTAGCTAACTAGTGCTTATCTGCTAGCATATGATGCGATTGGATTAGGGTATTCGTACGGCGTTGTTTGGCCTCCGTCAAGGGTCGTGCGGGTGGGTTTAATTCAATCAGGAAATGACGGGTTGAACTTGACTAGCGGACTATGGATTGTTTGGCCTCCGTCAAGGTCATAGGACGCTAGGGGCAAAATATTATCGGGAATTTCAAGTGTTGAAATTTGCAATGAGATTGCATACCTTCTATGAGATAGTTGGATCCCGATACCCGCTGTGAGTAAGAGTTACTCCTGGGAGAGTTTTATACATTACAATTAGCCGATCAAGTAGGTGTCTAGAAAGGTGTCAACGGGGTTACGCCTCTGGGAAAACGAGGTTTACAGTAATTAGGTTCGTGCGAAAGCACGGGGGACCTCCCTCAAAGTACCGACACTAGCCTGGCTGAAAGATTGGCGAACTTGTAGTGTGTAATTAATCCCGGCAAGTCTTTCCTTTTAGGGTTTGAAGGAAGATTTGATAAAAAGCAGTTGGAGCCATCCTGATTAGATAAAATAATAACCAATCTATTCTTGCAAGAGTGCACGCTGAGTGTTTTCTTCTCTCTCTCTCCAGGTAGCGACCATATCACGCCTTAATCAAGATAATAATACGGATTATTGACCGAACCCGCTTGTTATACTGAGCTGGGGAACGTTAGTCCCGCTCCAACTTATAATTGTTATAAGACAGAGCAGGAAATTGGGGATTACCAGAATTCCCGTGCCGCCCAAACGAAGAGAGTCATACTGATGCATCATCTTCGGGTGTGTTCATTACAAAGAACTGTTTCTCAGTATCCTCTGCGTCCTGGGTATTTGATACCAAATCAGGATCCCAGATATGTAATCTGTTACATAGGGCTACAGAAAGGTAGAGAACTGAGAACGGGTGATAAGTTTCATGAGGCAGAAAACGGGGCAAGAGTTGCAGCCAAGTCTGTTGGTCACTGTCACCCTGTATTACCAATACATTGATTCTGAACAAATGTTATTAGATACCGAACCTGATATACAAAATCATATCAGTCTCTTTATTAGTAAAGAAATGATAAAATTTTGTATTGTTGGATAATGTTTTGAACATTTCCTATATCAAAAGTTGATCGGTTCAGGCACGTTATCTAAAAGCATTGATGTTCTAAATCAAACTATAGTTCTTTAGTATACGGAACACACACAGGAAGAAGAGTTCAGAAATGAACGAATTCTTCTTGAGGCATTGTAGACTAGGTCATATCAATGCGACCCGACTGGCTGAAGTTACATTTTAGATGCATATTTAATCAGTTTGAATTTACATCTTGTGAAAACTTGCCAGTCATGCCACAAAGATAAGATGACCATAGCTCTGTTTAAAAGAAACAGAGAAAGAGTTAGTGAACTCTTGGGATGATACATGTTGATGTATGTAGGTCCCCTGTCTACACATGCCAGGACTGGTTCTTAATACTTCATTACATTCTCTGATAATCTCTCGAGATTCAGACATATGTTCCTGTTGAAACACAAGTCCGAACCTTTTGAGATATTCACAGAATATAAGTTAGAAGTAGAGAACCAATACGGGTATAAGTATTATGTCCTTTGATGAGATCAAGGAGGAGAATACTTGTGCACGGAAATCCTGGATTATTCTAAAGGAGAATGAGATTCTCTCTTAGCATTACTCCTCCGAATACACCATAGCACGATGGTATATCGGGGCAGAGCAACCACACCCTATATGATAAGGTGTGCTCTATGATGAGTACTACTGAGTTACCTATTTCATTTTGGGAGTTATGCACTTGAGAAGATGCATACCTATTGAATTAGGTTCGAATCAAATCAATGCCTACCACTTCATATGTGATATGACAAGGGAAGAGCCCATCTCTTAAGCTAGTTAAGATTTGGGGTTGTCCGACCTATGTCTGAAAGCAAAATCCGGACAAGCTCGAGGCAAGGTCTGTAATGTAGAACTGGAAAGGTTCCAGCTATACAAACTACAGCTGATGATTTAATAGAACCAAAGGATTCAGTAGATTCCAACGAACCTCAGCCTCTCCGCCAATCTAGTAGGGTTCCTCACCCACCTGAGAGATACTTCTGTTTCTCTATGACAGTGGGAGCGAGGATTGCATCATGAGATGATGACCCAACTAGTTTCGAGCTGGCCATCAGGAGTAAGACTCTATAAGAATGGCTGGATGTTTATCGATCTGAGATGGAATCCATGTACACCAACAAAGTACGGACTTTGGTTGCTATATCTGAAGGGTTAAATCCCCATCAGGAGCAAGTATATCTTGAGAAGATTACTTGGTGTAGATGGAAAAGTTGAGACTTTCAAAACTAGACTTGTTAAAGGTTTGCATCATTGACCAGGTGTGGATCATGAGGAAACCTTTTTCTATGGAGCTAGGCTTAAGTCCATCCAGATCCTACTTGCCATGGCTACATACCATGACTACGATATCTGGCGGTTGGGTGTCATGACTGCTTTTCTAAATGATATTTTAGAAGAGTGCGTCTATAAGTACACAGCCAGAGGGCCTCGTAGACAGTGGGAGCAGCGGAAACGTGTGCAAGATGCTTTATAGGATAAAGCAGGCATCGCGGAGTTGGAACATCTGTTTTGATGGATTAGTCAAAGAAGTTGACATCATCAAAATGGTAGATGAACCTTGTATAAACAAGAAGGTAGTAGGGAGTATGGTGACGATCCTCGTAAAGTACGTGGATGACATACTCTTGATAGGGAAGGAGTTTCCTATGCTACGCTCGATCAATCTCCGCTTATCACAATGATTGTCCATATAGGATCAAAGTGATACCTCCTAAATCCTGGGTTTTTGGATCTATGAGATAGATCTAATTGGATGTTAGGACTCTCACTAGTTATAGTGAGACGGTATCAACCGATCCTGGGGAGAATCACTGGAAGGGTTCCAGGGTGATAAAGACGACTGAATGTCAGTCACAGGCATTGTCTTTACCCTCAGTGGAGGGACGGTATGTTGGAAGAGTTCCAAGCTAGATACCGTGGCATACTAGAAGATAACGGCAGGATAAATCGCTACTTAAGATGCTACCAAGGAGGATGTTTGGGTGTATATTGGTTCATGAGATGAACTACGTTCCAACCATTGTGAGACAATGGAGTTGTGGCTTATGCCAAGGAATGAAGGTCCCATCAGTGATCCAGACATATTCTAAGGCAGTATCACTTGATCAAGGAGATGGTTGTTCTCCAAGGAGATCGAGGTTAGGAGAGTAGACTCAGAGGACAACACAGCGGATCCACTCACAAAGGCCTGTTCCCAGAGAGAGACTTTTATGGGATGGTTGAGTATGAGATACTACAACCACTGCTATCAGATGGCCCTAGTGCAAGTGGGAGATTGTTAGTTATATGTATGCCCTAGAGGCCATTACTATACATAGGATGTATATTGTAGTGGATGCTTGGACATATATAGGGAGGACTTTCTTGCTCGACATGATAGTATGCTATCTGGTTACTCTTTACCTTAACGTGTATACTGATTGTCTCTTTGTTACATGTTGGTAAAGCCCTTAGGATGTGTACTTGACTACCTGGATTATGATGCAGATCATACTAGTGGGGACAGATAGTCTATAAGTACATCCTTCAAAGTCCCTAGTCGTGGGTGTATCGAGACGGGGCATCGATATACCAGAGTAGACTAGCGTATACCTTCTCGACCCATACAGATGGGCGATGGATGATCCCATATCCATCGGTGTTTGACATCAGAGATGATATACGGGTGCTCAGTGGAGACTGGGTACACTGGACGGACTCGCCGAGAACTCCCAGATGGTATTATACCTTACGTCAGATGGCAGATCTCTGGTGACACTGGTACAGAGTAGTCTGTTGACCCAAGATCGTCATAGAGTCTTGTGTGGTTCCCACTGTGCTTTGATTTCCATCTTACCACGTCCAAGAGGGCGTGCAAAACGGTGGTTTTTGGGTACAGTCCCGAGTCACATGGAGGCAATGAGCGATAGGAGGGGATTCGTCTCTCCCGGTATAGGGAGTTGATGTTGCGCTGTGCTCGATTGGCTATAACAGGAAATCCCTGGTCAGGGTTGCTGAGATTTACTGGTAAGTGTTACCAGTAGTTTCTCGAATTGTTATAGACCTCATATCGACACGACTTATCGAGCTATTGGGGTCTGACGTTTACCACCCCTAGGCGAGATATGCGACATATCAGACGATCAGACCGGACTGTACGGTAGTGTTACTGGTTGGATTCACTGGAGTGTGAGCGGGCTTGCTCGTCGATCTTCTGATCGCTCAATACCCGGGTGGCCGTTACGTTTAGCAGACCGCTTGCGGCTTGTGGGTGCTTGATATGATCATCATCTGCTGCCGGCGTATTGACGAGTCTTTAGAGTCCTACACAGAGGTTTCCTGGCTCAAGAGAAACGAAATAGGAGTGCATATGAGATATGTGCGGGAGCGAGAATAATGCGTGTATGTGATACCGTATTCTATTCTCGCGATGAATGTGTCGAATGGTTGTATGCGATATAACCTAGTTATCGAATCAAGGATTGATTCGATAAATCGATACATTGGATATTAGTCGGTTATATGCGATATGACCGGATCGTTAAATCAAGTGTTGATTTAATGATTTAATGCATAATTATATATTTGATATATTACTTTGCATTAACTAGTATTGGTTCACTTTAAATGGATTTTCTCACTTGAAGTTCACAAGTTGTGTATGTGATATACTTTTGTGCACTTGATTGTATCATGTTTGATGATACATGCTTTTTGGTTAAGTGTAAGGAATTAAATAAAGATTAAGTTGTTGATTAGGGTTTTACTTATTCACTTATCTTATTTATTTATTCATTATGAATAAATTGAAAGATAAATGAATGGTGGCTTCATTTGTTTTTAGTTGAAGCTTCATGAAGCTTTGACTTGATGACTTTTTTGTTCTCATCCTTAACCCTAACCATTCAACCCAACCTTAGTCAATTCTCTACACTTAACTAAGGTTAAGATTATGATAAGTATTCTTTTATTTTATATTTTTTAATAACTTATCATATCATTTCTTCTTCTTCTTCCTTGAACTCAAGAAGAAAACCTTGACTTCATCAATGGTGGATTGATGAAATGAGTGAGAAATCCAATTCTAAAGTCTACCCACTTCCTATTTCTTCATCCTCTACCTCTTGCCAAGTAGTAGAGTGTGTTTCCTTCACAAGTATTCATGGCTTGGTGAAGGTGGAGCTCGATCTAGTGATGCTTCGACGTAGATCATCTTCGGCACGTCGTCGACGACCTAGCCCGTCCATTCTCTGATGAAGCCGACGCTAGAGCCCGGGAATTCACTTGGACAGCGAGGGGACTTCGTTGCGGAGCTATGGAGGTGGAGCACCGGATCTACAAAGGTTGTATTTCCGTTATCTTGTAGTTTAGTTGTAAACTAGCTTGCTTTTTCGCCTAGAAATCTAGCCGACGATCCGTTCTAGGGTTTCTCGGCACCGTTTAAATTTGAAATTGGCATGGTTGATGCCTTGTGAGACCTCATTAGGGTGCCTAGGAACCCTACAGTATGGTTTTACGACAAAGGTTCGGACGCATACGTGCTTGAACGCACGTACGACATTCGGACAGTTTTTTACTAGACGGCTTTGGTTTAAGCCAGATTCTAGTATCAGGTTATTGGATTTATACAGTCTAAAGTTTTTCCGTGCTTTTACGGATGAGAGAGGCGTTCTCGTAATTTTTCGAGAAGCTTCTAGAAGGATGTGACATGGAGGGAGAGGTGGCATTTTCATTTAATGAATTAGTGACTCATTGTGAGTGATTCATCATGTCATTAATGCATTATTAAATGCTTAATGACTCACATAATGAATCACCCACTTGCATTAATGAAACATGATGAATAATCTCTTATTATTCATTTCTTTTAATTCATTATGTTTCATATATCAAGTGAGAAGCTTTTTCATTTCATATAATATTATCATTATCATCTTCTCACTCTCTCTCTTCAAGTTCTCTCTCCTTCACCAAGCCTAATCCTACCCCTCATGAGTTGAGAACAAGGATTAGGAAAGACTAATTACTCCATAACCTATCTCTACATCACCTTAGCTACTCTATTTAGCAACTAGAGAAACTAAGTAACCTCAAGTTTAGAGGTTATAGCTTGGATTAGGGTTCTCGGGTGGATCGTCTATCACGGAAGAAAGCCGAAGAGGACGTGGAGATCCAAAGAGGCCGTAGATAACATTAAGACGAAGGACTAGAACCGTTTGGTATAATCTCTTAACATAGTAGTTTAGAACTCTATAGCTTTTGTTAAAACTTGTTTAGCAAACGATTGATACGGTTAATCAATGTTTGATCATAGAACAAGATTGTTATTCATATTTCCGCCTCCCCATAAGTATTGGGGTGTTGAACATCGACTTACACCTCCATGGGTCTATCCTAGGAGCAAAAAAACTAAAAAGAAATTATACAATGACGGCTACAACCCCGACCCGGTTGTGCGGCCATACAAATAATTATTACATCAATTTACAAATATACATGAATTGAAAGAAAAGAAAACTCTCGTCTCACAACCCCCGGCTATTCACCCGCGACAATCCAATGAATTCATATACACATTCCAATAACATTACAGATCACAGATTTGTATAACCCCCACTAATCGACATATAGCGATTAGCAGACGTTCAATACAAATATCACATCACAGAAAAACCCGTCAGCTTAAGTCTTTTAGAAGTTCGATAAAAAATACGGATTTTCAGGACCCCAAAAATAAAATTTTCGTTCTGGAAAATCTGGGCAGAAAATATATATTCCAAAAATCCCAAAACAACCCCAGAAAAACACTGCACCAAACTTGGACCTCGGCCGAGTCAACTCGGCCGCAAATCCGCGGCGGGAGCGTGCTCCCACCGCGTTTCCGTGGCTCTTTGACTCGATCGTTGGACCAAATTTGGTGGGTGATCACACAAAAGCCTGAGCCGAATTTTAAGATAAAATTTATCAATTTTTGAACAGAAAAAAAATCGGCAGAAACTTATCATATCGGGTTCGTTTTGCGACTTTTTCTTTGATCGATCTTCTAGCTACTTTGCTAACATGTTAGATAGAGTTTAACTAGGCTCTGATACCACTGTAAGTCCATGCTACCTCTCCCGGTACTTGCGGGCTTGCGGAATTTGGTGAAAAACGATTTTCTTAGAGGCGGTAACATGGACTCAAAACCCGGATCTTTGTTAAACTGCTAACTAACAACCTAACAAGAGTTTACCTACTCGGTTAGGGGGCTATACCTTTCTTGAACTCCTTCGTCTTCAACTCGTCCCGTAGTTCCGATCGGCCTCACCTCGTCATCTCCTTGCGTCGAAGATGGATCCACCCGAAAGCTTCTACCTTTGGCTTGTTCTTCGGACTTTGAAGAAACTAGATCACTTGGCTTGCTAGGCCTTGTGAGCTAGAATGAGTAGAGAAGAGTATGTTGGGATTTTGCTCTATGGTTTTTGCTTCTCAACACATGAGACAAGTGAACCATAGACTAAAGAGAGAGAGCAAGAGGAAGAGGGTGAGAGCAAGAGCATGAGAGCTCAAAACCAAGAGAGAGAAAGGTCAAGCAAGAATGAGCCTCTCTTTTGTCTTTCACCCTCTCATAATCCAAAAGCATCATTAGCCATAATGTCAACCAAGTATTATATGATGGTTCATATCATGACAAAACCAATATCATTTCCATACACTCATTTTGCAAACTACAACAAGCAAGCAAAAGTCTTTGCATGAAAATGACAACCATTGTGATGATGATGGTCAACTAGTCCAACCTAGTCAACCGGTCAACAAAGTCAACATGTCAACAAAGTCAACCCTCCAACAACCATGTCACAATAATACTTAATTAATATTATTGCTAAATATATATATATCATATTCTCATTAGGGTTGAGCAAAAAGTCAACAGTCAACAGTCAACGGTCAACAACCCTAATGAGAATCCTCTGCCTCTGTCTCTCCGTCAACTGTGCATACACACCCGCATCCGCGTTCCGAGGAACACGGATGCAAACTGGATAAAACCAATCCCAATACTTACACTAGGATCTGGATTAAACCAAAGCCCGCTAGTGTAAACAGTCCGGACAATAAACGCGCACAAGTGCACGGATGTGACTGAACCCTGTCGCAAAACCATGCGACCTGTCGCAAAACCATGCGACCTCTACTTTTTTGCCTAAAGGCGAACAGCTTTCTGTGTGGGACTCTAAAGACTCGACACTACGCTGGCAGAGGGTTTAACCACAGACCGCAAGCGGCACTAGCTGTGCGTAACGGTCCCCAGGTAGATGCCGACAAGAAGACTAACGAGGCGAAACCCATCTGAACTCCTACTGAGCCTGAATGTGACATTCTCCGTACAGTCCGGTCTGTTCGTCTGATACATCGCATGGCGGGCCTAGGGGGCGGTAAACGTCAGTCCCCCAATAGCGGTATAAGTCGTGTCGGAGTGAATCCTAAAACACCCTGAGATAACACTGGAAGCCTACCAGTATATCTCGTTTGCCCTGGCCAGGGACTACTCATGTAATGGCTCTCCTAGACACAGCGCGATGTCAACCCCCAATACCGGGAGAGACGAATCCTGTCTAACCGTTACTGCCTCCAAGTGCTTCGGGACTGCACCCAACTACCATCTGTTTGCACGACTCCTTTGAGCCGTGGTAGGGTAGTAATCAAAGTACAGTGGGAACACACTCGAGGCGGAGTGACAGTTTCTAGTCAGCGGACTAAGCTGTACTCATGTCACCTGGGAACTGATAACTGACGATAGGCATAATACCAACTAGTCAGTTCCCGACGAGTCCTGTCCAGTGTACTCGTAACCCAACGAGCACCCGCATGCTATCTGAAGTACGATGTACCGACGGCTGTGGGACAGACCGTCTCCCACTCTGGGATGAGAAGCGCATGCGCTAGTCTACTCCGGAGTATCGATGCCCTGTCTCGATAGTCCTGCGACCAGGGACCTGCATAAGGATGTGCTTATAGATTACCCAGCCCCACTAGTGTGACTGCCATCACAACGCTGGTAATCAAGCAAAGATCCTAAGGGCTCCACTAATGTGTATAGGCGATATACTGAAATAAACACATGTACACATTGAAGTAGAAACAAACCAAGTAGCATACTACTATTTTGAGCAAGATTGTATATACAAGGTGAATATCCCAAGCTTCCATTATGTAATATACATACTAGTATGATACAGTAATGGCCTCTAGGGCATATACACTAACACAAACCATTTCCAAGGCCACACTAGATGATTATATAGCTCATCAAATACGGGTTCATCAAGTGAATGAAGCGGCTGTGCAAATTGTTAGAACTTGACGACCCTATCCGGGCTGGTATGACCAAATCAGTTACCCGCCGGGATATACGATCCCTAAGTTTCACGTATATAAAGGGACATGGAATCCACATCAGCACGTCGCTCAATTCAGGGCCTTATGCGGCAACACTGGAGGCGATGACAAACTGTTGCTTCGCCAATTCATCGGCAGCTTAGCAGAAACAGCCTTTGAATGGTATTCGGAGCTACCTAACGACTCTGTCAAAACATTTGCGGAAATGGAGCTACTATTTACACAAAGATTCACGAGTGCTAGTGAACGCACCCCGATAACAGCACTGATAAATGGTAAGATAAGGCCAGGCGAAACATGGGTCCAATACGCAACACGATGGCGGAACCTATGGTCAAAATGCGAACAACGCATAGAAGAGGCACCTGCGGTAGGCATGTTCGTAGGCACTCTCGATCCGCAAGCGACCATATCGCAATTCATGATGTTCTTCAGGCCGATCACCTTCCAGGCATTGATCGACAAATTAGCCCAAATGGACTAGATGAGCCATGGGCCGTCTCCTCCAAAACCAGACTCTCGAAATGAGAAAGGAAAAGGGAAAGTGATCGTCATCGCCGATGCTCAACAGCATCCGAGCAACTCAAAGCCGGGCGTTCGCCAAAATAACGCGCATCCACGCCCATCCGTCGAGGAGAGACTAGGACGTCCTTACTCATTTCTTCAGAATAAAACGAGAAGACTGTTTGAACTGGCAGTACGCAACAGACTCATCAATCTGCCGAATCCAAAACGTCCGTTACAGCCAGGCGATCTCAATAATCCCGATTACAGCCCTTACCACTAAACAGTAAGTCACCAGATAGAGGATTGTTTCGTCTTCAAGGGATGGATCGAGGATCAGTACCTACAAGGCAAGTTTGCGCTGTCTGAAAAGTAGAAGGTAAACTCACCACAGCCGCATACTCCAAAGAAGACGGACGCGTCGGGGGCAACTTGTCATGTGATCTCTCACTCATTGGCGGATGATAAAGAGGCTCCTTGCGCCGAAAAACCGAGGGCGGACCCTGAACCAAAAATTCCGCGGCCATCAGACGAGTTGATCGATGCCTTCCTGAATGAGATTCGTTTGAAATTTAAGGCCAATCAAGAGCGTGAGATGGCCATACTGGAAGGGGCCAAACACCGACGACTGGACCAAAAAGTCGAAGCACTCCCGTCAAATCAAAAGCCATCCGCTACGGATAGAAACAAATTTAAGACGAGGAAAAGGTTCGCTAAAGCCCTGTCAGCAGGAATGGTGGTACCATCCTCTGAAGAAAATACTCTCGGTGAAGTGGAGATGCATCCTAGCTTCTGCTTATATCATCAGAAGATCATACATCCTACCGAAGATTGCGACTCCATTAAGTGTTGGTGGCAAGGATATGTCTCTCAAAAGCAACACTTCAACAGGACAAAATGTGGAGCTCATAGACATCAGAAAAATGCGATAGATGAGCGCAAGAAAGCCGCCGATGACTGTCATATAGCCGGCTCCAAGGGATCGCAAATTATCACCTTTGGAAGCGACTCTGATGAAGAAGTTGCCCTCAACCCTCTCCTCAAGGAATCCATTTAAAAAATGAAAGAATTGAGGAGTTACGAGAACATTCAGCCGTGCAATCGCCCGCTACTCGGGAAAAATCTCGGCCCCGCAAGCAAAGGATCGAGCAGAAAGGATAAAGGAAAAGGGAAAATGACCTTCGTCGCAGACACTCGACAACAGTCGAGTGGCCCTAGACCGGTTGTTCATCAAAACAATGTGCGTCCACGCATATCCCTCGAGGATAGGCTATGACGTCCTTACTCATTTCCCTAGGATGAAACAAGGAGGCTGTTTGAAGTGGCAGTGCATAACAAGCTTATCACTCTACCGGAGCCGAAACACCAACTACAACTGGATGATGTCAACAGTTCTAATTATTGCCCTTACCACCAAACAGTAAGTCACCTGATCGAGAATTGCTACATCATCAAAAACTGGGTTGAAGACCAATACCTACAGGGCAAGTTCGCTCTCTCCGAAAACTGGAAGGTGAACCTACCACAACCGTACGCTCTGAGAAAGTCGGATACGCCGGGGGCATCATGCTCAGTCATAGAGAAAACCCCATAGACTGAAAAGTCAGTAAACAAGAGATTCGCCTCAAATACGGCGACAGCGGACCGAAACGTCCTTAAACTAATGATGGACCACAATGTCCTAAAACTTGCAAACGACCGAAACGTCTTTAAACTAGTACCGCAACATCCTCAGGCTGACGAGAATAAAAGAAAAAAAGAAAAAAATGATATGTCCATAAGAAAAATGGGCACGGATGAAAACCCGAAAGGGCTCCGTGAGTAAAAACAGCAGGACTGTCGGCCAGTGTTTATGAAAACCGGAAAAGGCGCAACCTCGTTAAAGGACACTTACAGGGTCTTCTCGACCTTGTAAGGAGAAACCACCCGCGTGAGATCCTTACGACTCACAAAGGAGCAACGCACTTAGGAATCCTTACAATTCTTAAGGAGAAAATACACTTGCGAGATCCTCACGACTTGTAAGGAGAACTCTCTTATGGGACCCTCACGGCTCATAAGATTTGAAAGTCTTAAGTTACAAAGACCGAAACCTGTGCTTAAGCAACCTTCATAACCTTCAATATTGCCCTACAAGTGGCTCAATACTGACCCTTGTATACAATCCACGGGCACGAATAAACATTTCCCTAACCAAGTCCCATCCGTGACTGGGGATATGTACACATGATAAACAACCCTTGTAGGTCCTCTCGATTTACAAGGAGAAAACCCTCTTGTAGGATCCTTACGACTGACAGAGGAACACACACTTAGGAATCCTCACGATTCCCAAGGAGAAAATACACCTACAAGATCCTCACGACTTGTAGGGAGAAATACATTTGTGAGACCCTTACGGCTCATGAAGTCAAAAGCCTTAGTCGACAAGACCTTAACCCTGTTCGCTAAGCCACCTTTGTGACATCGACAGAGGTAAATGATTATTCGCTCCCGGCAATATTCCAGTTGTAGCGATGCTAATGCCGAAATCGGTGTCTAATTTCAGGTCTACGGTGAAAAGCCAGCAAGCCGCACATGCATACGAAATAGCCGAAATGATGGGGAAGCTTGCAATAAAAAGCAGCAAGTAAAGAAAACGTATGCATACAAAATAGCCGAAATGATTAGGCAACTCGCAATAAAAAGCAGCAAGTAAAAATAAAATAAACAGGCGAAATGATGGGGCACCGCGAAAAATAGCCGAAATGATTGGGCAATCGCGACCTTCGCGATATAAAAGCTGAAATGATAGAGCATCGCGGAAAGAAAACAATAATATATATAAAAAATAATAATAATGAATGAAATTTTTGCCCTACATGTGAGATCACATCGATCCCTGTATACAATTCAGGGGCACAAATAAAGAAGGAACCACACCTTCCCTCCTCAGGCTCCATCAAAAGAAGAAGCCAAATCTCGACGGTTCACAAACAACCTAGAGACCACCTCGACATTCGTCTCGTTACAACAGATGCAATGTCAACAACGACGTTCCTTCGCAGTTCAGCAGGATGCAGATGCAAGGTCAACGAAAGACCCCACGGTCGAAACAAAGCGGAGTGATAGCAAAATCCTAGCTCCCCCTCAATATTCGTCTCGTTACAGCAGACACAATGTCAACAAAGACGTTCCTTCACAGTCCATCAAGATGCAGATACAACGCCAACAAAAGACCTCGTGGTCGAAACAAAGTGAAGCGACGGCAAAATCCCAGCTTCATCTCAACGTTCGTCTCAACACAGCAGACGCAACATCATCAAACAAATGGAGCCACGGCAAAATCCCTAGTTCCAAACCTCGACGGTTCACCAGCAACCTAGAGACAACCGCGACGTTCGTCTCGATACAGCAGTCGAGGTGTCACCCCAACGTTCTTCCTCCAGCAGGGGTCAGACGTGACAATCAAACAAATGGAGCCACGGCAAAATCCTTAGTTCCCACCATGACATTCGTCTCGATACAGCAGATGCGATGCCAGCAAACGAAGCGAAGGCCAAATTCCTAGCTTCAAGGTCTTAACAGCGAGTCAAATAAAACCTAAAAGACAACTGGAGATCGTCTCACACCAGTGCGGAATGGTCACCACTTCGACGTTCGTCTCGACACAGCAGACGCAACATCATCAAACAAATAGAGCCACGGTAAAATCCCTAGTTCCAAACCTCGACGGTTCACCAGCAACCTAGAGAAAACTACGACGTTCGTCTCGATACAGCAGACGAGATGTCACTCCAGCATTCTTCCTCAAGCAGGGTTCAGACCCGACAATCAAACAAGCGGAGTAACGGCAAAATCCCAGCTCCATCGCGACGTTCGTCTCGATACAGCAGACGAGATGTCACCCCAATGTTCATCTCGACACAGCAGACGCAAAATCATCAAACAAATGGAGCCATGGCAAAACCCCAAGTTCCAAACCTCGACGGTTCACCAGCAACCTAGAGACAACTACGACGTTCGTCTCGATACAGGAGACGAGATGTCACTCCAGCGTTCTTCCTCCAGCAGGGTTCAGACGCGACAATCAAACAAGCGGAGTAACGGCAAAATCCCAGCTCCACCGCGACATTCGTCTCGATACAGCAGACACAATGCCAGCAAACGAAGCAAAGGACAAATTCCTAGCTTCAGGGTTTTGACGGCAACTCACATAAAACCTGAGAGACTATCGGAGATCATCCCACACCAGCACGGAGTGGTTATGACTCATCGGGGCTCGCCAAAATGAGCCTAACCTCAAGTAAAAAGCGGCATGGAAAATTCCTAACGCTTGCTCTTCCAACGGTCAAACTACCTAGGAAGATTGCTTGAAGACATCTTGTCCAGTCCCCGAAGGGATCAGAGACACGGCAGTTGCAGAGCTACTCGAACAGCACGATTGCCTATCGAGGAATATATCAGCTTATGCGACGGTACGACGGCCAAAACCATAAGTACCACAGACCTTAACGGACTTCTGTCGTAAATAGCAGAGGTTAACTGTGACGTTAGGATGTTCTTGCGAGAAATGCTCGATTCGTCTCGACTTGTGAAGAAATTGATGTCTTTGCGAGAAACTCTCGATGCGGCTCGACTCGTGAGATAAAGCCTTAGGCAGTGGGCA
Source organism: Agapanthus africanus (assembly GCA_030015575.1). NCBI lineage: Eukaryota > Viridiplantae > Streptophyta > Magnoliopsida > Asparagales > Amaryllidaceae > Agapanthus > Agapanthus africanus. Next base: position 267,091,166 of record CM057340.1, read on the forward strand.
TAAAATAAACCTATTTCCTAAGCACTGGGACGCTGCAAGTTGGCCCAAAATGGTTTCTTGCATACTATCCATGGGTCTCACTCTCCAAAGTCGAATCTCGACAAGGAGGGAAACAACCGCTTACGGGTCCTCTCGACTCGTAAGAGGGAAAAATTCTCTTATAGGATCTTTACGACTTATAAGAGAAAACACACTTAGGAATCCTCACGATTCCTAAGGAGAAAATCCACCTACGAGATCCTCTCGATCTGTAGGGAGAAAAGTCTCTATGAGACCCTCACGGCTCATAGAGTTGAAAAGTCTTAGGCGGCAGATCTGAACCTGCAGCCTAAGCCATCGTTATCTCTTGGAGAAATCTAGATGCTTACTCTATTATCTATCGACCCTGTTTATTAAGACAGCATACACACAATAAAAGAAAGAAGGAAGTGATAGGAAGAACATCCGATTTACATTTGATCAAGCGTTCGAGACACACTCATTCATGCATGTGCAGAAGATTCAGAACAAGGGATAAGACAAGCTGAAATGGAAATTTTCTATTCATATCATAAAAAGGGGTTCTTACAATCACGGAGAAATGGATAATAAAATTATTAAAATGTTTACAAAGATATAACCTCGAACCCAGGACATGGATTGAGGTACTCGAAAGTGACCCTATCTATGACTTTCCAAGCCTCGCGGACCATCCTGGTGTGCTTTCTTTCGCGAGCACAAGCTTCAGGGTCCCCCCTGATGTCCTCCACCCTCCGATAAGCAGCGAGTATGGTGGACTGTTGAAAGACCTCGTGCAAGAGATCGACAAGATTGTCTCGCCGTCTCTTCGAGATTAAGTTCATCAGGTACACCGAATGCACCTTATCCTCGGCGGCATCCAATGCCATAAGCGGCACACCGGAACAGAATAGGGGAAGCGCTTCCCAGATGGCTCCCACGTTGAGCTTAAGGATGGAGGAACGTCGGGGAAGCAGTGGACCGTTATATGCGTCGAAGCGGCTCATGATTTCAGCACACTCCGCATTTGTGAACTCTCGATTTTGAGAACGGCCAAGTCGGCGGATGTCCCCGTAAGAGATGATCTCGTCAAGATTGTACATGTGGGCGTCCATTGTTTCTGTGAAAGAAAATCAACAAAATTATCAGAAAGACTGATTAAGCAAAACGATATAATGCACTGAGGAATAAAATGCCATCTTTAAACTCCAAGATCAATGAAAAACTCTTAAGAGTTCTTCTATATGATTTGAAAAGAGCAAAACTCCATTAATGAATTAAGAAAAATTCAAGGAAAATCTTTCAGAGAGCAGAGCTCTATTAATGGAACCCTAATAGGGTCCCCTTTAGTTCTCTTTAGATCCCTTTAGACCTATAGAGAAAAGCTCTGCTAAGTGAAACCCTAATTGGATCAGGGATCTATTGAGAGCAAGGCTCTGTCGATGAAAATTAATTTAACTTAATTTAATTCAAATTAAAATTTTCACATAAAAGTTTTAAGAGTTTAACTCTTGAAGTTCTTGAAAATAAAGAGCAGGGCTCTGAGTTCTGAAAGTAAAATTCTTAAAAGATGATGATCATCTGTTGAGGACCAAAGGTCCTATTTATAGGCATCAAATGCCCTTTCAACTTCCAAGAGTTGCCACGACGGTTGGAATTCTGCCCCCGCTGCGCTCACGTTTGGGGGCTACGTAAGCGCAACGGTGGGGGGGCATTTGTTTACCCCAATCAGTGCAAAGCTCTGTTCAAATTCCAAGGCGGAAGATGAAGCAACGCTTCATCTTCCCCCAATCAGAGCAAAGCTCTGTTCAAATTCCAAGGTGGAAGATGAAGCAACGCTTCATCTTCCCCCAATCAGAGCAAAGCTCTACTTTGAAAATTTTAACTTTAGTAAATGAAGCAACGGTTCAGATTCTTTGCGCTGTGCGCAACGCGTCACGTGTCAAAAGCTGATACATCAGCGCAGCGCCCGAGGCAGTGCGCCCAATCAGAGCAAAGCTCTATTAAAAAACAAGAGGAAGCAACGCTTCAGTTGCGCAAGCACTGCGCTGCGCGACACGTGTCAGCACAGATGTGTTAGAGCAGTTGCGCTGCGCGACACGTGTCAACGCAGATGCGCTTGCGCAGTTACCCTGCGCTTTGCGCTGCGCGACACGTGTCAGCGCAGATGCGCTAGCGCAGTTGCCCTGCGCTGTGCGCTGCGCGACACGTGTCAGCACAGATGCGCTAGCGCAGTTGCGCTGCGCTGTGCGCTGCGTGACATGTGTCACGCGCTGGGGCATTTGCGCCAAACAGAATTAAGATTTTATTGAAATCTTTCTGTTCTTGTTAAAACAAGAAGATTTTTTCTGTAAAACAGAAGCCCTTGGATCAAAGATCCAACAGTGGGGAAAATTCCCCAAATCACTCAGAGAAAGATCTCTTTAACTAATTTATGGGCACTATAAAAAGGACCCTAGACCTCAATTCGAAGGCATCAACATTTTGTGAGAAATCAAACAGAGAGAACTCTGAAGAATTGGAGAGAATTCCTCAAGAACAAAAAAGGTAAAAACCATTAGAAAAAGAGAAAATTCTCTTATGAACAGATCATTGATCTGAGAACAAGATCAAGGATCTCTATTGAAAAGAAAAATAAATAATAATAAGTGCTTTGCACTTTTCTATGAACCATTGGTTCCCCGAGATAAGAAAAACCAAGAAGAACTTGTTTTCTTTGATCTAAATTAGATCAAGAAACAAACAGTGCTTTGCACTTCTTTTTATGAACCATTGGTTCTGAATCTAAAAGATTCTCAAGTTAATAGTTCCTTGCACTTACAGAACTGTGCTGTTGCGCTCTTGGGTTGGCGCAAGCCACCTGAGGGCATCACGTGTCAACATCTGAACCATTTGTGTTATGCGCTTTGAAATAGAGCCTTTCTCTCTGAAACTGGCGCAACTCATCAGAGCGCGCCACGTCTCAGCAGCGCAGCAGCGCAGCGTAATGGCGCAGCGCACTGCGCTTGCAGGACACGCGTCCTCACCATAAGTGGTTGCGCTCTTTGATTGGCGCAAAGCGCCTGACAAATGCAATGCATTTCTTTTGCTAAAGGGTCAGGCCCAAGTCAAAAAGACCTAGCAAGCCAAAATAAATTGCAAAGCAATAAAAGGGCAGAGCCCAAATAAAATTGATGCTCTGCATCATTTATAAAGGGCAGAGCCCAAGTAAAGTTGATGCTCTGCATCATTTATAAATGGGCAGAGCCCAAAACAAATTGATGCTCTGCGTCCTTTATGGGCAGAGCCCAAACAAAAATAAAAAGTAATGCAATGCATTATTTAACTGTGGGCAAAGCCCCAACACAGGTCTAATAGACCAAAATTAAATAAAAGTGTTGAATATTTTTCAACTGGACTTAGCCCAATCATGGCCATAAGTCCTCAAATTAAATTGACTGAGCACGGCTGCTCCTTAAATCAATTTTTATCCGGTTCGAGGGTACATCTCCGAACTCCTCTGACACTTAGCGTTGTAATCCTTCAACGATGTCAGAGAGGTGACGGGTCCCGACGACCACACATCAATATGGACTGCGGGGTCCTTAAACTCGTGGACCGAAACGTCCTTAAACTAATATTTACCCCAAAATAGGAATATTGGACCGAAACGTCCTTACACTAATGTTGGACCGAAACGTCCTTAGACTAATGATGGACCACCATGTCCTTAAACTGGTAATGGACCACTATGTCCCTAAACTGGAACAATAGAGTCCCCCAAATGCTCTTTTGTCGGATCCAAACGATCCCGTTAAGTTGATCTTAGTCTCAAACCAGACTAACGTATCCTTAACGAACGTTTAAGTTGATCTTAGCCTCAATATGGCTAACATATCCTTAAACTAAAACACCAAACCCAAATCTAAGTAAATACGGATTTGGACTAATCCACGTCCTACGGGCGACGGCATAACTTTGTCTCCATATACAATCCACGGGCATCCAAAAACAAAACAAACACACACGACACGAAGTAAAATTCTGGAGAAGGGGAAAGTGGCTACCGCGATGCGGTAGCGTAATTAACTGCAGGGGCTTGCGCCTGCAGGGAGGAGCGTCACCACAATCAAAAACCCCTCAAACGAGGGGGAATCTGACGAAGTCTGCTACATCGGCCGCATCAGTCTAAACCTCCGATACACGGTGCCATAAATCAACTTGGCATCTTCGGAGAGGTAGACAGATAAAATCATATAGCATCTACCCCGAATCTCAGCGTCAGGACTTCGCAGTCTTGTGCGCCGCCTTTCGGAAGGGAACAAACACGAATCATGGTGTTTAGAAAAATAAGGGCTACAGTGTTTTTAAGAAAAGATGTGTCTTTTGAAAATATCCGTAGAATCCTTTGGCCTGTCTTTAAAATACTCATGATTCGTTAGTTTTGAAATAGGTATGACTCGAGTTTATTCTAACATCTATAAGTACTACAGGACCAAACGAACAGTTTAACCGAAAGGATAGGGAAACCACCTAAAAATGAGTCGATGTATATATAAATATAATAGTCGGTGATCCCGCCTCAATAGTATCACATACGACACAATATACAATATGACATCCTCGAGTCAATAGTGCGGATCTATCATCAATATATAGCTCGTACGTAAATCCGTCGTACGGCATCCCAAATCTGCGTACGGGTCGAAATATCACATCCATCTCATCATTTATCTGGTATCCTTATCATCATATCTCATGAACTGGGGTACTGATCTAAGTCTAATACTAACTGATACCATCTATATATGTATATATGCGTGTATAAAAACAAACGCCTAAAGGCCCGCTAAAATCTCATGTCGTATCTCAAAATACGAATCAAACATATCACTGATCTCATGGCATCATGCCCAATCTCATCGGCTCATCTCCAAATACCATGTACAATCCTCATCATCCATGTATATGTATACTTATATATATACATAGTCCCATACCTATGTGTGTGTGTGTGTGTATATATACTTATCCCCATATACGCATAAGTAATAATGCATGCAAGGGTGTGTGTGCGTGTGTGCAAACCTATTCTATGGTTCGCGACTTGTTAGTTATATGTATGCCCTAGAGGCCATTACTGTACATTGTAGGGTTCCTAGGCACCCTTGTGAAGGTTCATAAGGCATCAAACATGCCCGGATAAAAAATTTAGACGTGCCGAACAACCCAAAGCCGGGATCTTTGCTAGATTATTAGGGTTAAACATGCAAGTAAACATCTTTACTACTAAGTGTGAGGGATAACAACCTTTGTAGTCCGCTCCTTCGCTTCATAAGCTCCGAGTATAAGTCCCTTCGCCGCGATCCACGATCTCCCGGACTCAAGAGTGGCTCCACGACTCGAACGATCCTTGCTAGCTTGTAGTGTTCCGTTTCTCCGATGATCTACATCGAAGTGGCTATAACTCAAGCTCTCTCACTCTAAATTGGTGAAAACCCTAATCTAATGGGCTAGATTAGATGAGGATGATGGAGTAGTATTTATGCTATCCTTTTATATCATAATTTCACATGAAAACATCACAAAAGGAAAATCAAGTAAGCTTTCTCAAAGCTCAAGAGAGAAGAAGATGATGAATAATGAGATAATCCTTTTGTGATGAATAGTAGAAGAGTATATATGAATTAATAATGTAACCATAGTTTAGTATGACAAGGATAACCCTTATAGAGAATAAACTAGAGCTAGGGTTTGGTTAGGTCAAAGAATTAGTCATGGATAAATATCAACCATAATATCTTAACCAAGACAAAAGGAATGCTTCTAGAAGGTGCAAGAAGAAGCTAACCTTAATCAAACCCTAATCTCTTTTTATCATCACTAAACATGTTTCATTATTAATTATATCATGTTACTATAATATATATCATATATATATTATATATTTGTAACAAAAGAAAATAATACAATTAATATATATCGCATATATATCAATGTATTATCCGGTGAGAAAATGAAATAATAAAGCGAGCCAATATTAGATAATGTAATACAATATATCATATATATGGTTATACATTAAATCATCGAATCAACACTTCATTTGACAATCCGGCTATATCGAATATAACCGACTAATATATCATTTACCGATTCAACGAATCAACACTTGATCCGATGATCCGGTTCATATCTAAATATCGCGAGAATATAATACGGTATCTCATATCGCATTATCCTCGGTCCTGCACATATCTCATATGTGCCTCTACTCCGTTTTGCTTGAGCTAAGAAACCTCTGTGTAGGACTCTAAAGAATCGTCAATACGCCGGTTGTAGGTGATGATCATATCAAACACCCACAAGCTGCAAGCGGTCAGCTAAACATAACAGCCACCCAGGTATTGAGCGATCAGAAGATCAACAAGCTAGCCTGTATGTTCTCCTGTGAATCCAATCAGTAACACTCCCGTACAGTCCGGTCTCTTCATCTGATATGTCGCATATCAAGTCTAGGGGTGGTATACGTCAGACCACAGTAACCGATAAGCCGTGTCGATGTGTGGCTCATAACGGGTCTAGAAACTACTGGTAACACTTACCAATAAATCTCTATATCAGCCCTGGCCAGGGACTTCCAGTTATAGCCAATCGAACACAGCACAACATCAACTCCCTATACCGGGAGAGACGAATCCCCTCCTATCGCTCATTGCCTCCATATGATTCGGGAATGCACCCAAAAGCCACCGTTTTGCACGCCCTCTTGGACGTGGTAAGGTGGAAATCAAAGCACAGTGGGAATCACACAAGACTCTATGACGATCTCGGGTCTACAGACTACCCTGTACCAGTGTCACCGGAGAACTGCCATCTGACATGTGGTATATCACCATCTGGGAGTTCTCGGCGAGTCCGTCCAGTATACCCAGTCTCCACTGAGTACCCGTACACCATCCTTGATGTCCAACACCGATGGATATGGGATCATCCATCGCCCATCATATGGGTCAAGATGCGTATACGCTAGTCTACTCTGGTGTATCGATGCCCTGTCTCGATATACCCTCGACTAGGAACAGTTATAGGATGACTCATCGACTACCATGGCCCCACTAGTATGATCTTATCATAGTCCCAGTAGTCGAGTACAGATCGTAAGGGCTTTATCAACATGTGAGAGTAAGGCAGTAAACCAGTACAAGTCAACATGTTAAGATAAAGTGAAACCAAATAGCATACTATCATGACGAGCAAGAAAGTCATCTCTATATATATCCAAGCATCCATTATAATATACATCATATGTACAACAATGGCCACTAGGGCATATACATAACTAACAATCTCCCACTTGCACTAAGGCCAGCTGTTGTAGTATCTCATGCCTAGCATCCCGAATAATCTCTCAAACTGTATCTGGGGAATGGCCTTCGTGAAAGGATCCGCAGTGTTGTCCTTCGTATCTACTCTCCTGACCTCGATCTCCCGGCGATCAACTATCTCCCTGATCAGGTGATACCGCCTCAGAATATGTCTGGACTTTTGATGGGACCTGGGTTTCTTGGCCAACGCCACAGCTCCATTGTTATCACAATACAGAGGTATTGGATGTTCAATGGATGGAACCACACCAAGTTCACTAATGAACTTCTTTATCCAGACAGCCTCTTTGGCAGCATCGTTGGCAGCGATGTATTCAGCCTCCATCGTCGAGTCTGCAACGGTATCCTGTTTGGAACTCTTCCAACATACCGCCCCTCTATTGAGGGTAAAGACAAATCCCGAGTGCGACTTAGAGTCGTCCTTATCACTTTGGAAGCTTGAATCGGTAAAGGACCACACCCGGAGTTCTCCGTTACCGTACACCAAGAACATCTCTTTAGTCCTTCGCAAGTACTTGAGAATGTTCTTCACTGCTGTCCAGTGACTCTCTCTAGGATCTGCTTGATACCGACTCACTACACTTAGTGAGTATGCTACATCGGGTCTGGTACATAGCATCACATACATGATAGAGCCTACTGCCGAAGCATAGGGTATCCCTTGCATGCGAGCTCTCTCCAAATCAGTCTTGGGAGACATGTCTTTGGAGAGAGTGAGTCCAAAGATCGTGGGTTGGTTCCCACGCTTGGATTCTTCCATACTAAAGCTCTTTAGTATAGTGTCAATGTACCTGGATTGGGACAATCCCAGTATCCGTTTAGATCTATCTCTATAGATCATGATTCCCAATATGCAGGAGGCATCACCTAGATCTTTCATTGAGAATCTTTGTGATAAGAAGAGCTTGACTGATTGCAGCATAGGAATATCATTTCCTATCAAGAGTATGTCATCCATGTACAATACGAGGAAGACAACCTTACTCTCTGCTACCTTCTTATAAATACAAGGTTCATCTATATTTTTGATGAAGTCAAACTCATTGACTACAACATCAAAACAGATGTTCCAACTCCGCGATGCTTGCTTTAACCCATAAATGGATTTAAGCAGCTTGCACACCTTTCCGCTGCTCCCACTATCTACGAAGCCGTCTGGCTGAGTCATGTATACGCACTCTTCTAAATCTCCGTTTAGAAAGGAGGTCTTAACATCCATTTGCCAGATTTCGTAGTCATGGTATACAGCAATGGCAAGTAAGATCCGGATGGACTTAAGCATAGCCACTGGAGAAAAAGTTTCGTCATAATCCACACCTGGTCGTTGACGAAAACCCTTTGCTACAAGTCTAGCTTTGAAAGTCTCATCTTTTCCATCTACACCAAATTTCTTTTTAAAGATCCACTTGCTCCCAATGGGTTTTACCACTTCAGGAGCATTTTCCAAAGTCCATACTTTGTTGGTGTACATGGATTCCATCTCAGATCGCATTGCATCCATCCATTTCACAGAGTCACCACTCGTGATGGCCTGCTCGAAACTAGTTGGGTCATCATCTTCCATGATGCAATCCTCGCTTCCACCATTAATGAGAAAACCGTAGTATCTCTCAGGTGGATGAGAAATCCTACTAGATCGGCGGAGAGGCTGAGGTTCGTCGGGTACTACTGAATCCTCTTGTTCTACTAAATCTTCAGTTGAAGTTTGTGTTGCTGGAACCTCTTCCAGCTCTACCTCTTTGCCACTAATTTCTTTTGCAAGAAATTCATTTTATAAAAAGGTGGCATATTGAGAAACAAACACTTTTTGTTCTTCAGTGTGGTAGAAAAAATATCCTTTGGAATTCTTAGGATATCCCACAAACTTGCAAAGAACAGATCGTGCCTCGAGTTTGTCCGGATTTTGCCTTTTGACATAGGCCGGACAACCCCATATCTTATCTCTTTTAAAATATGGTCTCTTCCCACTCCATATCTCATATGGTGTGGTAGGTACAGATTTAGACGGAACTTGATTCAATAGATATGCTGCTGTCTCAAGCGCATAACCCCAGATGGAAATATGTAACTTAGTTGTACTCATCATCGAGCGCACCATATCTAATAGGGTGCGATTCCTCCGTTCTGATACACAGTTGTGCTGTAGTGTATAAAGAGGAGTAAGCTGAGAGAGAATCCCATTCTCTATTAGATAATCTAGGAACTCATTGATTAAGTATTCACCTCCTCGATCAGATCGAAGAATTTTAATACTTTTTCCTGTTTGATTCTCTACTTCGTGCTTATATTCTCTGAATTTCTCAAAAGCTTCAGACTTGAGTTTCATCAGGAACACATGTCCGAATCTTGAGAGATCGTCAGTGAATGTAATGAAGTAGGAAGAAACGTTCCTGGCATGCGTAGACATAGGACCGCATACATCACTATATACCAGTCCTAAGAGTTCCGTAACTCTTTCTCCGTGTCCACTAAACGGTGCTTTGGTCATTTTTCCTTTGAGACATGAATGGCAAGTATCATAAGCTGATAAGTCGAACGGATTTAAATATCCATCCTTATGTAACTTAGCCAGTCGTGTCGCATTGATATGACCAAGTCTACAATGCCACAAGTAGGATTCGTTCATTTCTGAACTTTTCCTCTTGTGTGTGTTTTGTATATTGAGGACAGTATTTTGATTGAGAATGAATATGCCATTATATAACGAGCCTGATGCAATCAACTTTTGATCTAGGAATATACTCATAGCATTATCCTTTACTACAAAATTATATCCTTCTTTACTTAATAAAGAAACTGATATAATGTTGCATATCATGTTCGGTATATAATAGCACTTATTTAGAATCAGTGTATTACGACTTGGCAATACTAGGTGATATTCGCCAACTGCTTTGGCTGCAATATTTGCACCATTCCCTACTTGAACGGAATGATCACATTTTCCCAGTTCTCTACCTTTACGTAGCCCATGTAACAATTTACATATGTGGCATCCTGATCCGGTATCCAATACCCAGGACGTAGGGTGAACTAAGAAACAGTTCTCAATAACTAACACACCTGAAGAAAATGCATCAACATGTATGTTCTTTTGGGCGGCTAGAGAATCCAGATATTCTCTTATTCCCTGTTCAGTCTTATAACTCTTATAAGAAAGATCGGGTCCAACGTTCTCCAGCTCAGTATAATAAGCGGGTTCAGTCAATACATCCATATTATTATCTTGATTATGGCCTGGCATGGTCGCTACCTGGAGAGAGAGAGAAGAAAACACTTTAGCGTATGCTCTTGCAAGATTAGATTGGTTATTATCTTATATAATCAGGATGTCTCCCACTGTTTTTATCAAATCTTCCTTCAAACCCCAAAATGTAAGATTAGCCGGGATTAATTACACCCTGCAATTTCGTCAATCTTTCCGCCAGATCAGTGTCGGTACTTGAGGGAGGTTCCCCGTGCTCTCGCACGGACCTAATTAAAGTAAACCTCATTTTCCCAGAGGCGTAACCCCGTTAACACTTTTCTAGACACCTACTTGATCGGCTAATTGTCCTGTGTAAAACTCTCCCAGGAGTAACACTTACTCGCCATGGGTATCGGGATCCAACTATCTCATAGGAGGTATGCAATCTCATTGCAAATTTCAATACTTGAAATTCCCGATAATTCTTTTGCCCCTAGCAACTTATGACCTTAACATAGTCAACAAATCATAATTGCTAGCCAAGTTCAACCCGTCATTTCCCGATTGAATTAAACCCAGCTGCACGACCCTTAACATAGTCAACAAAGTCGTACAACTACCCTAATCCAATCACATCTCATGTTTTAGCAGATAAGTACTAATTAGCTACCGCACACTACTCCTTAACATAGTCAACAAACGTATCACGAATACTAACTAGTCTTTATCTGAAATGACGGAGGGCTACGCAGGTTTTTCAGAAAACCCTGAGCGTAATGAACTTGATATCGTCGTAGAATCGAGTGTTTTTGAAAAGGAGTGTTTTTTTAGGCTTCTAGTTTCGCTAAAGAGGTCACTCCTGGTGAAGGGATCTCGGCTCTTTCCCCATCGAATAAGGTGCAGGATATATCATATATACCGCTGTGCAAAGCAAGACTATATAAGCTATCGAAAACTAAACCGCGAGTTTGTAGCATCTGCCAGTTTCGCTAAAGAGGTCACTCCCGGTGAAGGGATCTCGGCTCTTTCCTCATCGAATAAGGTGCAGGGCATATCATATATACCGCTATGCAAAGCAAGACTGTAGCTACCCTTTTTATAATGTTTTGATTCTACACCATCTTTTAGGTTTCTTTTCTTTTTATTAATCTCATTAATAAAATCCCATCAGCTTATGCTTCCTAAGCATCACAGAAGAAACGAAAGCAGTAATATTTATATATCAGCATATATATATAGTATAAGCATTCGTCTCAGGCAGTAATATGATCTCATCACAGAACATTGCAGCAGAAGAACATATATGAAATATTGGATATACTAGGACGTCCGTGTTTTCAATACGAGCCTGTTTAAAACACGGATTCCACGGTCGCGATGAATAGCCAAACCCACATCCCAAGACTCCTACGAGAGCGGCAAGTAACACTGCCAATTCTAGGGTTAGGAGACCCGGTCTCGGCTCCTCGAGATGGCCTCCCACTGGACCCTAGAACCTGGTTACTTATGCTCCCCTCCTTGGGTCTACCTAATGCGGAAAAGTAAATAATATACACTGGTGACATCAACCTCATCCCGGAAGTGCCCCAATAAAAGAATATTACATACAAATGAATTTTACATGAATGAAAAAAATCCTCATCTCACATAAAACCCCCGGCTATTCAGAACACGATGATCCAATAAAACATATCACAGCAGCACATAATATCACATATCATCAACGTAAGTAAGTATGCATACACCGATCGTCGTAGATGTATAGCAACGAAGACCGGCAATATTACTACCTACTACACTTACGGTCACAGAAAAGAAATTGTAAAACTACAACATTTGGAATCCACAATCACTTTAGACATTGTAAATCCGAAATATCACATACTTCGCATTTCATGCCTAACTTTATGAATTCCACATATTGTATCACATTCCAGATAAATAGACAGTATTAAACTTTCCGAAGAGATAATCAAATACCCAAAATTTCCTAAATTGCTCAACACTTGAGCGGATTTCAAATAATCCCAGAATATGCCACAGTACCGGTGATCCAGCCGTAGAAGGGTCAAGCCAACGTCTCACATGTGGCACGCCGTACTGCCCCAAACCCTAAGGTTTAGAGGCAGTTCAAGACGATCACATAATCGAGTTAAGATTTGTTGTCTTCTAGAGGGTCCACCGTGTTACTTGTACAATTTTTCCGAAAGATTTAAACCCGATAAAAAATTCAACACTTGAAAGTTTTACGTGCCGGGAAAAATGAGTTAATGATATCCGTTCGAACATTTTAACAGTTTCTAAATATCCGGAAATAACAACGAATTTAAATTTTCCGATCGAATCAACGATTACAAAATAAACCCCAGAACACTCAACATTTGAGTCAGTTTAAAAGTACCCAGAAAATTACAAAATCACCTACGGATATAACCATGGGAAAACGAGTCAATGATTTGACTGTACGGCCGCGGATCCATGGCAGGAGCAAGGTATTGCCGCGTTTTCGCGGCGGAATGTACGGATCATTGACACGTGTTCCCCAGTGATGGTTATATTTTCCTTCTGGTATTTTAAAGTATTTTTAATTCTGAAAAATCACCGTTTTGAAAAAAAATCCAGAGAGGGGTCTAAAATCGCGTTTCGGTGTTCGAACGGAGTTTTAACTTCGTATACACGTCGCCTAATGCTCTAGCTAGGCTCTGATACCACTGTAGGGTTCTTAGGCACTCTTGTGAAGGTTCATAAGGCATCAAACATGCCCGGATAAAAAATTTAGACTTGCCGAACAACCCAAAGCCGGGATCTTTGCTAGATTATTAGGGTTAAACATGCAAGTAAACATCTTTACTACTAAGTGTGAGAGATAACAACCTTTGAAGTCCGCTCCTTCGCTTCATAAGCTCCGAGTAGAAGTCCCTTCGCCACGATCCACGATCTCCCGGACTCAAGAGAGGCTCCTGTAAGTCCATGCTACCTTTCCCGGTACTTCGGGCATGCGGAATTTGACGAAAAACAATTTTCTAGAGGTGGTAACATGGACTCAAAACCGGATCTTTGTTAAACATCTAACTAACAACCTAACTTGGAGTTGTTAACTACTCGGTTAGGGGGTTATACCTTTCTTTCTTGAACTCCTTCGTCTTCAAGCCTCGATGGTTGTCCGGATCGGCTTCACTCCGTCGTCTCCTTGCGCCGAAGATAGATCCACCTGAAAGCTTCTACCTTTGGCTTCTTCTTCGGTCTTTGAAGAAACTAGTTCACTTGGTTTGCTAAACCTTATGAACTAGAATGAGTAGAGAAGAGTGTGTTGAGATTTTACTCTATGGTTCTTGTTTCTCAACACATGAGACAAGTGAACCATAGACAAAAAGAGGGAGAGCAAGAGGAAGGAGATGAGAGCTCAAGAACAAGAGAGAGAGTGAGAATGATAGAATGAGAGAAGACTTTTCTCTCTTGGCTCTCATAATCCAAAACCATCATCACAAAATAGTAATCTAGTATTGTGTAAATGGTTTAAGCTACAATAGCCATATCATTTCATGCACTCATTTCTCACAAGAGAAACAAGCAAGTAAAAAGTCTTTGCCATGAAATGATAGCCATTGTCATCATGATGGTCAACTAGTCCAACCCAGTCAACCGGTCAACAAAGTCAACAAGTCAACAAAGTCAACCCTTCAACAACCATGTCACCATAAATCTTAATTAATATTATTGTTAATCATATATCATATTCTCATTAGGGTTGAGCAAAAAGTCAATAGTCAACAGTAAACGGTCAACAACCCTAATGAGAATCCTCTGCCTCTGTCTCTCCGTCAACTGTGCATACACACCTGCATCCGCGTTCCGAGGAACACGAATACATACTGGATAAATCCAATCCCAATACGTACACTAGGATCTGGCTTAAACCAAAGCCCTCTAGTGTTAACTGTCCGGACACTGTACGTGCATAAGTGTACGAATGTGACCGAACCCTGTCGCAAAACCATGCGACCTGCCGCAAAACCATGCGACCTCTACTCTTTTGCCTAACGGCGAATAGCTTTCTGTGTGGGACTCTAAAGACTCGACACTACGCTGGCAGTGGGTTTAACCACATACCGCAAGCGGCACTAGCCGTGCGTAACGGTCCCCAGGTAGATGCCGACAAGAAGACTGACGAGGTGAAACCCATCTGAACTCCTACTGAGCCTGAATGTGACAATCTCCGTACAGTCCGGTCTGTTCGTCTGATACATCGCATGGCGGGCCTCGGGGGGCGGTAAACGTCAGTCCCCTAATAGCGGTACAAGTCGTGTCGGAGTGATGCCCAAAACACCCTGAGATAACACTGGAAGCCTACCAGTATATCTCGATTGCCCTGGCCAGGGACTACTCGTGTAATGGCTCTCCTAGACACAGCGCGATGTCAACCCCCAATACCGGGAGAGACGAATCCTGTCTAACCGTCACTGCCTCCAAGTGCTTCGGGACTGCACCCAACTACCACCTGTTTGCACGACTCCTTTGAGCCGTGGTAGGGTAGTAATCAAAGTACAATGGGAACACACTCGAGGCGAAGTGATAGTGTCAAGTCAGCGGACTAAGCTGTACTCATGTCACCTGAGAACTGATAACTGACGATAGGTATAATACCAACCGGTCAATTCCCGACGAGTCCTGTCCAGTGTACTCGTAACCTAACGAGCACCCGTATACTATCTCCGGTACGACGTACTGATGGCTGTGGGACAGACCATCTCCCACACTGGGATGAGAAGCTCATACGCTAGTCTACTCCGGAGTATCGATGCCCTGTCTCGATAGTCCTGCTACTAGGGACCTGTATAAGGATGTGCTTATAGATTACCCAGCCCCCACTAGTGTGACTGCCATCACAACGCTGGTAATCAAGCAAAGATCCTAAGGGCTCCACTAATGTTTATAGGTGATATACTAAAATAAACACATGTACACATTGAAGTAGAAACAAACCAAGTAGCATACTATTATTTTGAGCAAAATTGTTTATACAAGGTGAATATCCCAAGCTTCCATTAAATAATATACAAACTAGTATGATACAGTAATGGCCTCTAGGGCATATACACTAACAATCTCCCACTTGCACTAAGGCCATGTACTGGCGTATCGAAGACCTATCATCTCGATCAGCCGCTCGAACTTAGTCTGGGGCAAGGCCTTGGTGAATGGATCTGCAGTGTTATCTTCTGAAACGACCCTCCAAACCTCGATCTCCTGGCGCTCCACGATCTCCCTGATCAGGTGATACCGCCTCAAGATGTGTCTGGATCTCTGATGGGACCTTGGTTCCTTCGCTAAAGCTATAGCCCCGTTGTTGTCGCAATACAGAGGTATTGGATCAACAATGGACAGAACCACCTGAAGTTCTTTTAAGAACTTCCTCATCCAGACAGCTTCTTTTGCGGCATCAGATGCAGCGATGTATTCCGCTTCCATCGTCGAGTCTGCAACGGTTTCCTGTTTGGAACTCTTCCAACACACCGCCCCTCCATTGAGGGTAAAGACAAAACCCGACATGGACTTGGAATCATCTTTGTCACTCTGGAAGCTGGAGTCAGCAAAGGCCTCGATCTGGAGGTCTTTTCCTCCATACACCAAGAACATCTCCTTAGTCCTTCTCAGGTTCTTGAGAATGTTCTTTACCGCTATCCAGTATTTCTCCCCAGGGTTTGACTGATACCGGCTTACCACACTCAGTGCATAAGCTACATCCGGTCTGGTACACAACATCGCATACATTATAGAGCCTACCGCAGAAGCGTAGGGTATAATAGACATGCGATCCCTCTCCAAATCAGTCTTGGGAGACATCTCTTTAGAGAGGGTGATCCCGTGATAAGCCGGTAGGTTACCGCGCTTGGAATCTTCCATTCTGAATCACTTCAGTATGGTGTCGATGTACCTGGACTGTGAAAGTCCTAATATCCTCTTGGATCTATCACGATGGATCCGGATCCCCAGGATGTATGAGGCATCACCCAGGTCTTTCATGGAGAACCTGTGTGACAAGAACCCCTTGACAGATTGTAGCATAGGAATGTCATTTCCTATTAAGAGAATGTCATCCACGTATAAAACGAGGAATATTACAGTTCTCGCTACAAATCTACTATAGATGCATGGTTCATCTGGATTTTTGATAAAGCCAAATTCCTTGACCGTCTCATCAAAACAGATGTTCCAACTCCGCGATGCCTGCTTTAGTCCGTAAATGGACTTAAGCAACTTGCACACCTTTCCACTGCTCCCACTCTGAATGAAACCCTCTGGCTGGTCCATATAGACACACTCCTCTAAATTTCCATTTAGAAAAGCGGTCTTTACGTCCATCTGCCAAATCTCATAATCGTGGAAGGCAGTAATGGCAAGAAGGATCCGAATGGATTTCAGCATAGCTACTAGAGAAAAGGTCTCATCATAGTCCAAACCAGGTCTTTGACGAAAACCCTTTGCAACCAGTCTAGCTTTATAGGTCTCAACCTGTCCATCTACACCAATCTTCCTTCTGAAGATCCACTTGCATCCTACGGGTTTTACCCCGTCTGGAGCAATGTCCAACGTCCATACTTTGTTGGTGTACATGGACTCCATTTCGGTCCGCATTGCATCCAGCCATTTTACCGAGTCGACGCTCTGAACGGCTTGCTGGAAGCTAGTAGGCTCATCATAATCTATGATGCAATCCTCTCTATCCCCGTCTATGAGAAAACTGTAGTACCTCTCGGGCGGATGAGACTGCCTACTACTCCTGCGGAGCGGCATAGGAATGTCCTATTCTTTTGAACCCTCTGGTTCCACTAAGCTTTCAGTAATAGCTCATGGTTCTGGAATTTCTTCCAGTTCTACTGTGTTCCCACCAATTTCCTTTTCTAAGAACTGGTGTTCTAGAAAGTGGGCATGACGAGAAACAAAAACCTTTTGTTCCTCTTCGCAGTAGAAGAAATATCCCTTGGAGTTCTTTGGATATCCCACGAACTTGCACTGTACTGAGCGTGCCTCGAGCTTGTCCGCATGCTGCTTTTTGACAAAAGCTGGACTTCCCCATGTCTTAATGTGATTAAGATAGGGTCTCTTCCCACACCACATCTCATATGGCGTAGTAGGCACAGTCTTAGTAGGAACTCGGTTCAAAAGGTATGCAGCTGATTCTAGCGCATACCCCTAGAATGATCGCGGTAACTCAGCATTACTCATCATGGACCGTACCATATCCAATAGGGTTCGGTTCCGTCTCTCCGATACACCGTTATGTTGCGGAGTGTATGGAGGAGTAAGCTGAGAGAGAATTCCGTTCTCTTTTAAATAGTCCAGGAACTCGGCACTCAAGTATTCACCACCTCGATCCGATCTTAAAATCTTGATACTTTTGTCGGTTTGTTTTTCTACTTCATTCTTATATTCCTGGAATTTTCCAAAGGCTTCGGACTTATGTTTCATTAAGAAGACATAACCGTACCTTGAAAAGTCATCCGTAAAAGTAATGAAGTAAGAATAACCGCTTCGCGCATGTGTAGAAATTAGACCGCACACGTCGCTGTGTACGAGTCCCAAGAGCTCGCTCGCTCTTACTCCGTGTCCAGTGAACGGAGTCTTTGTCATCTTTCCTTTGAGACAGGATTGACAAGTGGCATACGATTGATATTCGAACGGATTCAAATATCCTTCCGTATGTAACTTCGTCAACCTTCTCTCATTGATGTGACCTAGTCTACAATGCCATAAGAAAGTCTGATTTATTTCCGGAGACTTTCTTTTGTATGTATTCTGGACATTGAAAATCTGTGGTTGGTTTAATACGTATATACCATTGCTCAATGTACCTGACCCAATCAAAACTTGATTAAGGTGAATATTTACAACATTACTTACAAACGCAAATTCATAACCTTCTTTAGAAACTAAAGATACAGAAATGATATTACAAGTTGCGTTGGGTACAAAAAAGCAATTACGCAAAACCAAAACATGTCCATCTGACATTCCCAGGTGATAGTCCACCACGGCCTTAGCATCCATGCTAGCTCCGTTTGCAACTCTGATGGTCATGTCACCTGCCTTCAAAACCCTACGGTTTCTCAACGCCTGCAAAGAATTACAGATATGAGATCCTGATCCGGTATCCAATACCCAGGAAGTAGAGTTTATTGAAAGACAGTTTTCAATAACATACACACCTGAAGCTGAAGCTGCAACCTGCTTCAATTCCTGTGTCCTGGCTTTCCAAGCCCTGCAATCATTCTTCCAGTGTCCTTTCTTATGACAATAGAAGCATTCTTCTTTATCCACAAGCTGCCCCGCTTTCTTTGTTGCTTTTGCTTTTCCCTTCGTATCCACTTTACTAACACCGCCCCTTGGTTTGGCGGGGGCTTTCTTCTTCTTTCCCTTGGCTTTCGCCTTGGACCTAGAAGAGGAAGATCCTCCTACAAACAAAGTGGATGTTTCCCTACCTTTCTGTAGGGTGCCCTCTGCACTCCTCAGCATGTTGAGGAGTTCTGAAAGTTCAACTTCTTTTTCTTGTAAGTTGAAGTTCAGTATAAACTGGGCGTAAGTGGAAGGAAGGGACTGGAGAATCAAGTCAGTATAGAGCTCATTCTCCAACGTGGTCCCAAGTTCCGCGAGCTCCTCAATGAAGCCAATCATCTTAAGCACGTGTTCCGCTACCGATGATCCGATGGCCAACCTTGCCGAAAATAACTTCTTCGACACTTCGTATCTTGCGATACGAGATTTCTCTCCATACAGTTCTTTTGTATGGAGAAATATGGATTCAAGGTCCATATTCTCGTGCCTCCTCTGATGTTCGTTGTCCATAGAGGCAAGTACGAGGCACTTAGCCTTCGCGCTATCAATCTCCCAAGTCTTACGGATTTCCTTATCCGCGATGCTGGAGGTGGGACTTGGGACAGGGGGAGCTTTGGTGGTAAGAAGATACCCCAGCTTGTCGTAAGTGATTGCCATTTTGACATTCCTGAGCCAATCTTTGTAGTTTGGCCCTGTCAGTATGTTTTTATCTAGAAGTAACTTAAGTCCAGTCATGTCGATTGGTCGCTGCAATTAGGAGAGAGAAGAAGAAACACTCAGCATGATGCTCTTGCAAGTTTAGAGTGGTTTTTAGTTTGTCTAAACAGAATGGCTCCCACTGTTTCTCGAATCCCTCCTCAAACCAAAAAGGAAGAATTAGTCAGGATCAATCTCACCGTACAATACTTGTTTAACCGTTCGGCCAGGCTGGTGTCGGTACTTCGAGGGAGGTTTTCCAACGCTTTCGCGAAGTTCCTTAATTTAAGAACCTCTTTTCCCTGGGGGCGTAGCCCCGCTAACACCTTTCTAGACACCTACTTGGTTTATAGCATTGATCGTTAAGTGAGAAATTTCCCGAGGAGTAGCACATACTCACAGTAGGATCAGGATCCAAATATCATCGCGTGACGAAACTGAAGGAATCCTACCAGAATCATCACACTCCAAATGGTATGCAACATTAGCAAGTTTCAGTTCTTTTGAAACTCCCGATGTGGATTTTTGCCCCATGCTCTTATGACCTTGACTTTGGCCAAAATATCATAAGTCACATGTCAAGTTATACCCGTCATTCTCCAGGTTAATTTGGATCCACCCGTACCTACCCTTGACTTTGGCCAAAATGGCTGTACGACTGTCCCAAACCAACGCATCTATCTATGCTACACATGAATACCCAATAGCTACCAATCACTATGCCTTGACTTTGGCCAACATACATAGCTTGAATACTATTGACTATTTATGTGAAACAAGGAGGGCTACGAATGGTTTTGGCGAAACCGTGAACGTAGTGAACTTGATATAGTCGATGGAACGAGATAGCTTTTAAAAGGAGTGGCTCAAACTCCGCATTTAAAAGTTAGTTTTGAAAAGAACCGAGTGGTTTTTCGAAAGTGTTCCAACGACTTTTACTTGGTTTATTTTCTTGCATTAGTTCTTTTAATGCGTGATATTCTTGCATTAGTTCTTTTAATGCGTCCCATCATTTAATCCTACCATTGCAGAAAACAACCAAAATATGACGTACGCTTATGCCATTCGCATTCGCCACGGGGCCCCGTCATTACCCGTTAGGTTACTTAACTAACGACAGAGCGGGGGCTGGGCTAGCACGGCTGTAAAACATAAGCAACGCCTAAATAATATCATATATAGATATACTGCAATGATTGCCATTTCAGATCACAGATGAACACATTGGATATACTAGGAACCCGCAATTCGTACGAGCCTGTAACAAAAAGCAGATTACACGGTCGCGGTGAATAGCCAATCCCTACCCAAGACCCCTACGGGTGCGGCAAACTACCCGCCAAGTACCCGAAGCGAAGCAACCTCCCTCAACCCCATGAGTAGGCCACTCGGCACTTCGGCATACCCGGTAGTTTGTGCACCCCCTCCATGGGTCTATCCTTGGAGCAAAAACAGTAAAAATAAATTATACAATGACGGCTACAACCCCGACACGGTTGTGCGGCCATACAAATAATTATTACATCAATTTACAAATTTACATGAATTGAAAGAAAAGAAAACTCTCGTCTCATAACCCCCAGCTATTCACCCGCGACAATCCAATGAATTCATATACACATTCCAATGACATTTCAGATCACAGATTTGTATAACCCCCACTAATCGACATATAGCGATTAGTAGACGTTCAATACAAATATCACATCACAGAAAAACCCGTCAGCTTAAGTCTTTTAGAAGTTCGATCAAAAATACGGATTTATAGGCCCCAAACACAAAATTTTCGTTCTGGAAAATCTGGGCTAAAAAGACATATTCCAAAAATCCCAAAATACCCCACTGAACAAACTGCAACCAAAATTTCCCACTGCCGAGTCAACTCGGCCGCGGAACCGCGGCGGGAGTACGCTCCCGCCGCGTTTCCGCGGCGCTTTCATCGGTTCAGTGGACGAAATTTTGGCAGTTTGTTATAAAAACCCTGAGCCGAATTTTAAAGTATGATTTATCATTTTTGGAACAGAGGAAAAATTCAACAGCAAGCATGATATCGGGGTTCATTTCGGGACTTTTTCTTTGATCGATCTTCTGGCTACTTTGCTAATATGTTAGATAGAGTTTAACCTGGCTCTGATACCACTGTAAGTCCATGCTACCTCTCCCGGTACTTTCGGGCATGCGGAATTTGACGAAAAACAATTTTCTAGAGGTGGTAACATGGACTCAAAACCGGATCTTTGTTAAACATCTAACTAACAACCTAACTAGGAGTTGTTAACTACTCGGTTAGGGGGTTATACCTTTCTTTCTTGAACTCCTTCGTCTTCAAGCCTCGATGGTTGTCCGGATCGGCTTCACTCCGTCGTCTCCTTGCGCCGAAGATAGATCCACCTTGAAAGCTTCTACCTTTGGCTTCTTCTTCGGTCTTTGAAGAAACTAGTTCACTTGGTTTGCTAAACCTTATGAACTAGAATGAGTAGAGAAGAGTGTGTTGGGATTTTACTCTATGGTTCTTGTTTCTCAACACATGAGACAAGTGAACCATAGACAAAAAGAGGGAGAGCAAGAGGAAGGAGATGAGAGCTCAAGAACAAGAGAGAGAGTGAGAATGATAGAATGAGAGAAGACTTTTCTCTCTTGGCTCTCATAATCCAAAACCATCATCACAAAATAGTAATCAAGTATTGTGTAAATGGTTTAAGCTACAATAGCCATATCATTTCATGCACTCATTTCTCACAAGAGAAACAAGCAAGTAAAAAGTCTTTGCCATGAAATGATAGCCATTGTCATCATGATGGTCAACTAGTCCAACCTAGTCAACCGGTCAACAAGTCAACAAAGTCAACCCCTCAACAACCATGTCACCATAATACTTAATTAATATTATTGTTAATCATATATCATATTCTCATTAGGGTTGAGCAAAAAGTCAATAGTCAACAGTCAATGGTTAATAACCCTAATGAGAATCCTCTGCCTCTGTCTCTCCGTCAACTGTGCATACACACCCGCATCCGCGTTCCGAGGAACACGAATACATACTGGATAAATCCAATCCCAATACGTACACTAGGATCTGGCTTAAACCAAAGCCCTCTAGTGTTAACTGTCCGGACACTGTACGTGCATAAGTGCATGGATGTGACCGAACCCTGTCGCAAAACCATGCGACCTGCAGCAAAACCATGCGACCTCTACTCTTTTGCCTAAAGGCGAATAGCTTTCTGTGTGGGACTCTAAACACTCGACACTACGCTGGCAGTGGGTTTAACCACATACCGCAAGCGGCACTAGCTGTGCGTAACGGTCCCCAGGTAGATGCCGACAAGAAGACTGACGAGGTGAAACCCATCTGAACTCCTACTGAGCCTGAATGTGACAATCTTCGTACAGTCCGGTCTGTTCGTCTGATACATTGCATGGCGGGCCTAGGGGGGCGGTAAACGTCAGTCCCCTAATAGCGGTACAAGTCGTGTCGGTGTGAAGCCCAAAACACCCTGAGATAACACTGGAAGCCTACCAGTATATCTCGATTGCCCTGGCCAGGGACTACTCGTGTAATGGCTCTCCTAGACACAGCGCGATGTCAACCCCCAATACCGGGAGAGACGAATCCTGTCTAACCGTCACTGCCTCCAAGTGCTTCGGGACTGCACCCAACTACCACCTGTTTGCACGACTCCTTTGAGCCGTGGTAGGGTAGTAATCAAAGTACAGTGGGAACACACTCGAGGCGAAGTGATAGTGTCAAGTCAGCGGACTAAGCTGTACTCATGTCACCTGGGAACTGATAACTGACGATAGGTATAATACCAACCGGTCAGTTCCCGACGAGTCCTGTCCAGTGTACTCGTAACCTAACGAGCACCCGTATACTATCTCCAGTACGACGTACTGATGGCTGTGGGACAGACCATCTCCCACACTGGGATGAGAAGCGCATACGCTAGTCTACTCCGGAGTATCGATGCCCTGTCTCGATAGTCCTGCGACTAGGGACCTGTATAAGGATGTGCTTATAGATTACCCAGCCCCCACTAGTGTGACTTCCATCACAACGCTGGTAATCAAGCAAAGATCCTAAGGGCTCCACTAATGTGTATAGGTGATATACTGAAATAAACACATGTACACATTGAAGTAGAAACAACCCAAGTAGCATACTACTATTTTGAGCAAGATTGTTTATACAAGGTGAATATCCCAAGCTTCCATTAAGTAATATATAAACTAGTATGATACAGTAATGGCCTCTAGGGCATATACACTAACAGCTCCACGGCTCGAACGATCCATGCTAGCTTGTAGTTTTCTGTTTCTCTGATGATCTACGTCGAAGTGGCTATAACTCAAGCTCTCTCACTCTAAAGAGGTGAACACCCTAATCTAATGGGTTAGATTAGATGAGGATGATGGAGTGGTATTTATGTTATCCTTTTATATCATAATCTCACATGAAAACATCACAAAAGGAAAAGCAAGTAAGCTTTCTCAAAGCTCAAGAGAGAAGAAGATGATGAATAATGAGATAATCCTTTTGTGATGAATAGTAGAAGTGTATATATGAATTAATAATGTAACCATAGTTTAGTATGACAAGGATAATCCTTGTAAAGAATAAACTAGAGCTAGGGTTTGGTTAGGTCAAAGAATGAGTCAAAGATAAATATCAACCATAATATCTTAACCAAGACAAAAAGAATGCTTCTAGAAGGTGCAAGAAGAAACTAACCCTAATCAAACCCTAATCTCTTTTTATCATCACTAAACATGTTTCATTATTAATCATATCATGTTACTATAATATATATCACATATATATTATATATTTGTAACAAAAGAAACAAATACAATTAATATATATCGCATATATATCAATGTATTATCCGGTTAGAAAATGAAATAATAAAGCGAGCCAATATTAGATAATGTAATACAATATATCATATATATTGTTATACATTAAATCATCGAATCTACACTTGATTTGACAATCCGGCTATATCGAATATAACCGACTAATATATCATGTACCGATTCATCGAATCAACACTTGATCCGATGATCCGGTTCATATCTAAATATCGCGAGAATATAATACGGTATCTCATATCGCATTATCCTCGGTCCTGCACATATCTCATATGTGCCTCTACTCCGATTTGCCTGAGCCAAGAAACCTCTGTGTAGGACTCTAAAGAATCGTCAATACGCCGGTAGCTGGTGATGATCATATCAAACACCCACAAGCTGCAAGCTGTCAGCTAAACGTAACAGCCACCCAGGTATTGAGCGATCAGAAGATCAACAAGCTAGCCTGTACGTTCTCCTGTGAATCAATCAGTAACACTTCCGTACAGTCCGGTCTCTTCGTCTGATATGTCGCATATCAATCTAGGGTTGGTATATGTCAGACCCCAGTAACCGATAAGTCGTGTCGATGTGTGGCTCATAACGGGTCAAGAAACTACTGGTAACACTTACCAGTAAATCTCTATATCAGCCCTAGCCAGGGACTTCCAGTTATAGCCAATCGAACACAGCACAACATCAACTCCCTATACCGGGAGAGACAAATCCCCTCCTATCGCTCATTGCCTCCATGTGATTCGGGACTTCACCCAAAAGCCACCGTTTTGCACGCCATCTTAGACGTGGTAAGGTGGAAATCAAAGCACAGTGGGAATCACACAAGACTCTATGACGATCTCGGGTCTACAGAATACCCTGTTCCAGTGTCACCGGAGAACTGCCATCTGACGTGTGGTATATCACCATCTGGGAGTTCTCGGCGAGTCCGTCCAGTGTACCCAGTCTCCACTGAGCACCCGTACACCATCCTTGATGTCCAACACCGATGGATATGGGATCATCCATCGCCCATCATATGGGTCAAGATGCGTATACGCTAGTCTACTCTGGTGTATCGATGCCCTGTCTCGATATACCATCAACTAGGAACAGTTATAGGATGTACTCATCGATTACCATGGCCCCACTAGTATGATCTCAGCATAGTCCCAGTAGTCGAGTACAGATCTTAAGGGCATTATCAACATGTGAGAGTAAGAAAGTAACCAGTACAGGTCAACATGTTAAGATAAAGTGAAACCAAATAACATACTATCATGACGAGCAAGAAAGTCCTCTCTATATATATCCAAGCATCCATTATAATATACATCATATGTACAACAATAGACTCTAGGGCATATACATAACTAACATACATATGATGTATATTTTAATGGATGCTTGTGTAAGTCCACGTTGCGACCCCCGGTTCTTACGGGGAGGCGGAAACGGTATAAAATCAAAATTTTAACGCAAGAGGCAACATGGACTAAACTAGGTCGGGATCTTTACCTAAACTAAAACTAGCATACTAAGCTAAAGATATTTAGATATTCGGATAGAGATGGTTATACCTAAACTTGAACTCCTTCTCTTCAAGCTCCGATGGTGGTCCGATGGCTCCTTCTCGTCGTCTCCGTACGCCGAAGATAGATCCACTTGAAAGCTCCAACCTTTAGCTCCTTCTTCGTTCTTTGAAGAAACTAGTTCACTTGGTTTGCTAAACCTAGTGAACTAGAATGAGTAGAGAGGAAATAGAATGGGATTTTATCTATGGTTCTTGATTCTCAACTCATGAGACAAGAGAACCATAGATCAAGAGAGGGAGCAAGAGGTTGAGGGTGAGAGCAAGAGGAGAGCTCAAGAACAAGAGAGAGAATGAGCAAGAAAGAATGAGCAACTCTTTTGTCTTTCACCCTCTCATAATCCAAAGTGATCATAACTCATCATATCAAAAAAGTCTTATGTGATGGTTAGAAGCAACCATAAGCTTATCATGTCATGCACTCATTTTACTCAAATGAGCAAGAAAGAAAAAGTCTTTGGCATGAAATGATAACCATGGTTATCATGATGGTCTACTAGTCAAACCTAGTCAACCGGTCAACAAGTCAACAAAAGTCAACAAGTCACCAAAGTCAACAAGTCAACAAGTCAACAACCATATCACCATAATACTTAATTAATATAATAGTTAATCACATATCATATTCTCATTAGGGTTGAGCAAAAAGTCAAAAAGTCAACGGTCAACTGTCAACAACCCTAATGAGAATCCGCTGTCTGTGCCTCCCTGTCAACTGTGCATACACACCCGCATCCGCGTTCCGAGGAACACGAATGCAAACTGGATAAATCCAATCCCATAAGGTACACTAGGATCTGGCTTAAACCAAAGCCCGCTAGTGTAAACTGTCCGGACACTGTACGTGCACAAGTGCACGGATGTGACCGAACCCTGTCGCAAAACCATGCGACCTGTCGCAATACCATGCGACCTCTACTCTTTTGCCTAAAGGCGAAAAGCTTTCTGTGTGGGACTCTAAAGACTCGACACTACGCTGGCAGTGGGCTTAACCACAGACCGCAAGCGGCACTAGCTGTGCGTAACGGTCCCCAGGTAATGCCGACAAGAAGACCGACGAGGCGAAACCCATCTGAACTCCTACTGAGCCTGAGTGTGACATTCTCCGTACAGTCCGGTCTGTTCGTCTGATACATCGCATGGCGGGCCTAGGGGGCGGTAAACGTCAGTCCCCCAATAGCGGTACAAGTCGTGCCGGAGTGAAGCCCAATACACCCTGAGATAACACTGGAAACCTACCAGTATATCTCGTTTGCCCTGGCCAGGGACTACTCGTGTAATGGCTCTCCTAGACACAGCGCGATGTCAACCCCCAATACCGGGAGAGACGAATCCTGTCTAACCGTCACTGCCTCCAAGTGCTTCGGGACTGCACCCAACCACCACCTGTTTGCACGACTCCTTTGAGCCGTGGTAGGTTAGTGATCAAAGTACAGTGGGAACACACCCGAGGCGAAGTGACAGTGTCAAGTCAGCGGACTAAGCTGTACTCATGTCACCTGGGAACTGATAACTGACGATAGGTATAATACCAACCGGTCAGTTCCCGACGAGTCCTGTCCAGTGTACCCGTAACCTAACGAGCACCCGCATACTATCTCAAGTACGACGTACTGACGGCTGTGGGACAGACCGTCTCCCATACTGGGATGAGAAGCGCATGCGCTGGTCTACTCCGGAGTATCGATGCCCTGTCTCGATAGTCCTGCGACCAGGGACCTGAATAAGGATGTGCTTATAGATTACCCAGCCCCCACTAGTGTGACTGCCATCACATCGCTGGTAATCAAGCAAAGATCCTAAGGGCTCTACTAATGTGTATAGGCGATATACAAAAATAAACACATGTACACATTGAAGTAGAAACAAACCAAGTAGCATACTACTATTTTGAGCAAGATTGTATATACAAGGTGAATATCCAAAGCATCCATTAAGTAATATAAAAACTAGTATGATACAGTAATGGCCTCTAGGGCATATACACTAACAATCTCCCACTTGCACTAAGGCCATGTACTGGCGTATCGAAGACCTATCATCTCGATCAGCCGCTCGAACTGAGTCTGGGGCAAGGCCTTGGTGAATGGATCTGCAGTGTTGTCTTCTGAAGCGACTCTCCGAACCTCGATCTCCTGGCGATCCACGATCTCCCTGATCAGGTGATACCGCCTTAAGATGTGCCTAGATCTCTGATGGGACCTTGGTTCCTTCGCTAAAGCTATAGCCCCGTTGTTGTCGCAATACAGAGGTATTGGATCAACAATGGACGGAACCAGCTGAAGTTCTTTCAAGAACTTCCTCATCCAGACAGCTTCTTTTGCGGCATCAGATGCAGCGATGTATTCCGCTTCCATCGTCGAGTCTGCAACGGTTTCTTGTTTGGAACTCTTCCAACACACCGCCCCTCCATTGAGGGTAAAGACAAAACCCGACATGGACTTGGAATCATCTTTGTCACTCTGGAAGCTGGAGTCAGCAAAGGCCTCGATCTGGAGGTCTTTTCCGCCATACACCAAGAACATCTCCTTAGTCCTTCTCAGGTACTTGAGAATGTTCTTTACCGCTATCCAGTGTTTCTCCCCAGGGTTAGACTGATACCGGCTTACCACACTCAGTGCATAAGCTACATCCGGTCTGGTACACAACATCGCATACATTATAGAGCCTACCGCAGAAGCGTAGGGTATAATAGACATGCGATCCCTCTCCAAATCAGTCTTGGGAGACATCTCTTTAGAGAGGGTGATCCCGTGACAAGCCGGTAGGTTACCGCGCTTGGAATCTTCCATACTGAACCTCTTCAGTATGGTGTCGATGTACCTGGACTGCGAAAGTCCTAATATCCTCTTGGATCTGTCACGGTAGATCCGGATACCCAGAATGTATGAGGCATCACCCAGGTCTTTCATGGAGAACCTGTGTGACAAGAACCCCTTGACAGATTGTAGCATAGGAATGTCATTTCCTATTAAGAGAATGTCATCCACGTATAAAACGAGGAATACTACAGTTCTCGCTACAAATCTACTATAGATGCATGGTTCATCTGGATTTTTGATAAAGCCAAATTCTTTGACCGTCTCATCAAAGCAGATGTTCCAACTCCGCGATGCCTGCTTTAGTCCATAGATGGACTTAAGCAACTTGCACACCTTTCCGCTGCTCCCACTCTGAATGAAACCCTCTGGCTGGTCCATATAGACACACTCCTCTAAATTTCCATTTAGAAAAGCTGTCTTTACGTCCATTTGCCAGATCTCATAATCGTGGAAGGCAGCAATGGCAAGAAGGATCCGAATGGATTTCAGCATGGCTACTGGAGAAAAGGTTTCGTCGTAGTCCAAGCCAGGTCTTTGACGAAAACCCTTTGCTACCAGCCTAGCTTTATAGGTCTCAACCTGTCCATCTACACCAATCTTCCTTTTGAAGATCCACTTGCATCCTACGGGTTTTACCCCGTCTGGAGCAATGTCCAACGTCCATACCTTGTTGGTGTACATGGACTCCATTTCGGTCCGCATTGCATCCAGCCATTTCACTGAGTCAACGCTCTGAACGGCCTGCTGGAAGCTAGTAGGCTCATCATAATCTATGATGCAATCCTCTCTATCCCCGTCTATGAGAAAACCGCAGTATCTCTCGGGCGGATGAGACTGCCTACTACTCCTGCGGAGTGGCGCAGGAATGTCCTGTTCTGTTGAACCCTCTGGTTCCACTAAGCTTTCAGTAACAGTCTGTGGTTCTGGAACTTCTTCCAGTTCTATTGTGCTCCCACTTATCTGGGTTTCCAAAAACTCAGTTTCCAAGAAGCGGGCATGCTGAGAAACAAAAACCTTTTGTTCCTCAGCGGAATAGAAAAGATACCCCCTGGAGTTCCTTGGGTATCCCACAAACTTACACTGTACTGAACGTGCCTCAAGCTTGTCCGCATGCTGCTTCTTTACAAAAGCTGGACATCCCCATACCTTGAGATACTTTAGACAAGGTTTCTTCCCAGTCCACATCTCATATGGGGTGGTAGGCACAGTCTTGGTGGGAGCCTTGTTCAAGAGATACGCAGCTGCTTCTAGTGCATATCCCCAGAATGATCGCGGTAACTCAGCGTTACTCATCATGGACCGAACCATATCCAATAGGGTTCGGTTCCGTCTCTCCGATACACCATTATGTTGCGGAGTGTATGGAGGAGTAAGCTGAGAGAGAATACCATTCTCTTTTAAGTAATTCAGGAATTCGGCACTTAAGTATTCTCCACCTCGATCCGATCTTAGAATCTTAATACTTTTGCCGGTCTGTTTCTCTACTTCATTCTTATACTCCTGGAATTTTCCAAAGGCCTCGGACTTATGTTTCATTAAGAAGACATAACCGTACCTTGAGAAGTCATCCGTAAAAGTAATGAAGTAAGAATGTCCGCTTCGGGCATGTGTAGACATTGGACCGCACACGTCACTGTGTACGAGTCCCAAGAGCTCGCTCGCTCTTACTCCTTGTCCAGTAAACGGAGTCTTTGTCATCTTTCCTTTGAGACAAGATTGACAAGTGGCATACGATTGATATTCGAACGCATTCAAATATCCTTCTGTATGTAACTTAGTCAACCTTCTCTCATTGATGTGACCCAATCTACAATGCCATAAGAAAGTCTGATTTATTTCTGGAGACTTTCTTTTGTGTGTATTCTGGACGTTGAAAATCTGTGGTTGGTTTAACACGTATATACCATTACTTAATGTACCTGACCCAATCAGAACTTGATTAAGGTGAATGTTTACAACATTACTTACAAACGCAAATTCATAACCTTCTTTAGAAACTAAAGATACAGAAATGATATTACAAGTTGCGTTGGGTACAAAAAAGCAATTACGCAAAACCAAAACATGTCCATCTGACATTCCCAGGTGATAGTCCCCCACGGCTTTAGCATCCATGCTAGCTCCATTTGCAACTCTGAGGGTCATGTCACCTGCCTTCAAAACCCTACGGTTTCTCAACGCCTGCAAAGAATTACAGATATGAGATCCTGATCCGGTATCCAATACCCAGGAAGTAGAGTTTATTGAAAGACAGTTTTCAATAACATACACACCTGAAGCTGAAGCTGCAACCTGCTTCAATTCCTGTGTTCTGGCCTTCCAGGCCCTGCAATCATTCTTCCAGTGTCCTTTCTTATGACAATAGAAGCATTCTTCCTTATCCACAAGCTTCCCCGCTATCTTTGTTGCTTTTTCTTTTCCCTTCGTATCCACTTTACTAACACCGCCCCTTGGTTTGGCGGGGGCCTTCTTCTTCTTTCCCTTGGCTTTCGCCTTGGACCTAGAAGAAGATGATCCTCCTACAAACAAAGTGGATGTATCCCTACCTTTCTGTAGGGTGCCCTCTGCGCTCCTCAGCATGTTGAGGAGCTCTGATAGTTCAACCTCTTTTTCTTGTAGGTTGAAGTTCAGTGTAAACTGGGCATAAGTGGAAGGAAGGGACTGGAGAACTATATCCGTATATAGCTCACTCTCCAATGTGATCCCTAGGTCAGCGAGCTCCTTAATGTAGCCGATCATCTTTAGCACGTGCTCGGCTACTGATGATCCGACGGCCATTCTTGTCGAAAATAACTTTTTCGACGCTTCGTATCTTGCGATACGTGATTGCTCTCCATACAGTTCTTTTGTATGGAGCAATATGGACTCCATGTCCATATTCTCATGCCTCCTCTGATGTTCGTTGTCCATCGAGGCAAGCAGGAGGCACTTGGCCTTCGCGCTATCAATCTCCCAAGTCTTGCGGATTTCCTTATCCGCGACACTGGAAGTTGGACCAGGGACAGGGGGAGCTTTGGTGGTAAGAAGATACCCCAGCTTGTCATAAGTGATTGCTATCTTGACATTCCTGAGCCAATCTTTGTAGTTTGGCCCTGTCAGTTTGTTTTTATCTAGGAGTAACTTAAGTCCAGTCATGTTGATTGGTCGCTGCAATTAGGAGAGAGAAGAAGAAACACTCAGCATGATGCTCTTGCAAGTTTAGAGTGGTTTTTAGTTTGTCTAAACAGGATGGCTCCCACTGTTTCTCGAATCCCTCCTCAAACCATAAAGGAAGAATTAGTCAGGATCAATCCCACCGTACAATACTTGCTTAACCGTTCAGCCAGGCCGGTGTCGGTACTTCGAGGGAGGTTTTCCAACGCTTTCGCGAAGTTCCTTAATTAAAGAACCTCTTTTCCCTGGGGGCGTAGCCCCGCTAACACCTTTCTAGGCGCCTACTAGGTTTATAGCATTGATCGTTAAGTGAGAAATTTCCCGAGGAGTAGCATATACTCACAGTAGGATCGGGATCCAAATATCATCGCGTGACGAAACTGAAGGAATCCTACCAGAATCATCACACTCCAAATGGTATGCAAATCTAGCAAGTTTCAGTACTTATGAAACTCCCGATGTGGATTTTTGCCCCATGCTCTTATGACCTTGACGAAGGTCAACAAATCATAAGTCACATGTCAAGTTCTGCCCGTCATTATCCAGGTTAATTTGAATCCACCCGTATATACCCTTGACGAAGGTCAACAAGGTAATGCGAATGTCCCAAACCAACGCATCTATCTATGCTACATATGAATACCCAATAGCTACCAATCACTATGCCTTGACGAAGGTCAACAAACACAGCTTGAATACTATTGAATATTCATACGAAACGACGGAGGGCTACGAATGGTTTTGGCAAAACCGTGAACGTAGTGAACTTGATTTGGTCGATGGAACGAGATAGCTTTTAAAAGGAGTGGCTCAAGCTCCGCATTTAAAAGTTGGTTTTGAAAATAACCGAGTGGTTTTTCGAAAGTGTTCCAACGACTTTAACTTGGTTTATTATCTTGCATTAGTTCTTTTAATGCGCGATATTCTTGCATTAGTTCTTTTAATGCGTCCCATCATTTAAACCTACCATTGCAGAAAACAACCAAAATATGACGTACGCTTATGCCATTCGCATTCGCCACGGGGCCCCGTCATTACCCGTTAGGTTACTTAACTAACGACAGAGCGGGGGCTGGGCTAGCGCGTCTGTAAAACATAAGCAACGCCTAAATAATATCATATATAGATATACTGCAATGATAAACATTTCAGATCACAGATAAATACATTGGATATACTAGGAATCTGTAATTTGTACGAGCCTGTAACAAAAACAGATTACACGGTCGCGGTGAATAGCCAAAACCCCACCCAAGACCCCTACGGGTGCGGCAAACTACCCGCCAAGTACCCGAAGCGTAGCAACCTCCCTCATCTCCATGAGTAGGCCACTCGACACTTCGGCATACCCGGTAGTTTGTGCACCCCTCCATGGGTCTATCCTAGGAGCAAAAACAGTAAAAAGAAATTATACAATGACGGCTACAACCCCGACCCGGTTGTGCGGCCATACAAATAATTATTACATCAATTTACAAATTTACATGAATTGCAAGAAAAGAAAACTCTCGTCTCACAACCCCCGGCTATTCACCCGCGACAATCCAACATATTTATATACACATTCCAGCATCAAACACAGATCATGTATAACCCCGACCAATCGACTTATAGCGATTAGCCGACGTTCAATACATGCAAACATCACAGATAAAACCATCATAGTCAAAGTGCAGTGAAGTTCGGAAAAATACGGAATTATAGGACCCCAAAAGGAAATTTCTTTTCTGGAAAATCTGGGCACATATAATATATTTCAAAAATCCCAAAACCAACACAGACACACACTGCACGAAAAACGATGCACAGAAGACGACAAAGCGCGGCGCTTCCGCGGCGGATCCCTAGCTCGCGCGGCGGAAGGGCGGCGGTTTGGACGAATTACTGTATCGTTTTTCTTGGGTGTTCACACAAAACCCTGAGCCGAATTTACAAGTGTAAAGTTTTTCATTTTGAGCCAAAAAAATTTCAACAGAAACTCAGTTTTTGTAAAAGTTTGGTTTTTGGATTTTTCCGGTTCCGAACTTCGTTACACTTCACTACCAAGCTAGTTTAAGTTTAGTTAGGCTCTGATACCACTGTAAGTCCACGTTGCGACCCCCGGTTCTTACGGGGAGGCGGAAACGGTATAAAATCAAAATTTTAACGCAAGAGGCAACATGGACTAAACTAGGTCGGGATCTTTACCTAAACTAAAACTAGCATACTAAGCTAAAGATATTTAGCTATTCGGATAGAGATGGTTATACCTAAACTTGAACTCCTTCTCTTCAAGCTCCGATGGTGGTCCGATGGCTCCTTCTCGTCGTCTCCGTACGCCGAAGATAGATCCACTTGAAAGCTCCAACCTTTAGCTCCTTCTTCGTTCTTTGAAGAAACTAGTTCACTTGGTTTGCTAAACCTAGTGAACTAGAATGAGTAGAGAGGAAATAGAATGGGATTTTATCTATGGTTCTTGATTCTCAACTCATGAGACAAGAGAACCATAGATCAAGAGAGGGAGCAAGAGGTTGAGGGTGAGAGCAAGAGGAGAGCTCAAGAACAAGAGAGAGAATGAGCAAGAAAGAATGAGCAACTCTTTTGTCTTTCACCCTCTCATAATCCAAAGTGATCATAACTCATCATATCAAAAAAGTCTTATGTGATGGTTAGAAACAACCATAAGCTTATCATGTCATGCACTCATTTTACTCAAATGAGCAAGCAAGAAAAAGTCTTTGGCATGAAATGATAACCATGGTTATCATGATGGTCAACTAGTCAAACCTAGTCAACCGGTCAACAAGTCAACAAAAGTCAACAAGTCACCAAAGTCAACAAGTCAACAAAAGTCAACAAGTCAACAACCATATCACCATAATACTTAATTAATATAATAGTTAATCACATATCATATATTCATTAGGGTTGAGCAAAAAGTCAAAAAGTCAACGGTCAACTGTCAACAACCCTAATGAGAATCCGCTGTCTGTGCCTCCCTGTCAACTGTGCATACACACCCGCATCCGCGTTCCGAGGAACACGAATGCAAACTGGATAAATCCAATCCCATAAGGTACACTAGGATCTGGCTTAAACCAAAGCCCGCTAGTGTAAACTGTCCGGACACTGTACGTGCACAAGTGCACGGATGTGACCGAACCCTGTCGCAAAACCATGCGACCTGTCGCAATACCATGCGACCTCTACTCTTTTGCCTAAAGGCGAAAAGCTTTCTGTGTGGGACTCTAAAGACTCGACACTACGCTGGCAGTGGGTTTAACCACAGAACGCAAGCGGCACTAGCTGTGCGTAACGGTCCCCAGGTAATGCCGACAAGAAGACCGACGAGGCGAAACCCATCTGAACTCCTACTGAGCCTGAGTGTGACATTCTCCGTACAGTTCGGTCTGTTCGTCTGATACATCGCATGGCGGGCCTAGGGGGCGGTAAACGTCAGTCCCCCAATAGCGGTACAAGTCGTGCCGGAGTGAAGCCCAATACACCCTGAGATAACACTGGAAACCTACCAGTATATCTCGTTTGCCCTGGCCAGGGACTACTCGTGTAATGGCTCTCCTAGACACAGCGCGATGTCAACCCCCAATACCGGGAGAGACGAATCCTGTCTAACCGTCACTGCCTCCAAGTGCTTCGGGACTGCACCCAACCACCACCTGTTTGCACGACTCCTTTGAGCCGTGGTAGGGTAGTGATCAAAGTACAGTGGGAACACACCCGAGGCGAAGTGACAGTGTCAAGTCAGCGGACTAAGCTGTACTCATGTCACCTGGGAACTGATAACTGACGATAGGTATAATACCAACGAGTCAGTTCCCGACGAGTCCTGTCCAGTGTACCCGTAACCTAACGAGCACCCGCATACTATCTCAAGTACGACGTACTGACGGCTGTGGGACAGACCGTCTCCCACACTGGGATGAGAAGCACATGCGCTGGTCTACTCCGGAGTATCGATGCCCTGTCTCGATAGTCCTGCGACCAGGGACCTGAATAAGGATGTGCTTATAGATTACCCAGCCCCCACTAGTGTGACTGCCATCACATCGCTGGTAATCAAGCAAAGATCCTAAGGGCTCTACTAATGTGTATACGCGATATACAAAAATAAACACATGTACACATTGAAGTAGAAACAAACCAAGTAGCATACTACTATTTTGAGCAAGATTGTATATACAAGGTGAATATCCCAAGCATCCATTAAGTAATATACAAACTAGTATGATACAGTAATGGCCTCTAGGGCATATACACTAACAGCTTGGACATATATAGGGAGGACTTTCTTGTTCGACATGATATAATGCTATCTGGTTGTACTTTATCTTAACATGTACTCTGATTGTCTCTATGTTACATGTTGATAAAGCCCATAGGATATGTACTTGACTACTGGGACTATGATGAGATCATACTAGTGGGGCCACGGTAGTCGACGAGTACATCCTATAACAGTTCCTAGTCGAGGGTGTATCGAGACAGGGTATCGATACACCAGAGTAGACTAGCGTATACGCATCTTGACCCATATGATGGGCGATGGATGATCCCATATCTATCGGTGTTTGACATCAAGGATGGTGTACGGGTGCTCAGTAGATACTGGGTACACTGGACGGACTCGCCCAGAACTCCCAGATGGTATTATACCTCACGTCAGATGGCAGTTCTCCGGTGACACTGGTACAGAGTAGTCTGTTGACCCGAGATCGTCATAGAGTCTTGTGTGATTCCCACTGTGCTTTGATTTCCATCATACCACGTCCACGAGGGCATGCAAAAAGGTGGCTTTTGGGTACAGTCCCAAATCACATGGAGGCAATGAGCGATAGGAGGGGATTCGTCTCTCCCAGTATAGGGAGTTGATGTTGTGCTGTGTTCGATTGGCTATATCCGGAAATCCCTGGCCAGGGTTGCTGAGATTTACCGGTAAGTGTTATCAGTAGTTTCTCGAACTGTTATAGACCTCATATCGACACGACTTATCGAGCTACTGGGGTCTGATGTTTACCACCCCTAGGCGAGATATGCGATATATCAGACGACGAGACCGGACTGTACGGGAGTGTTACTGTTTGGATTCACAGGAGAATGTACAGGCTGGCTTGTTGATCTTCTGAGCGCTCAATACCTGGGTGGCTGTTACGTTTAGCTGACCGCTTGTAGCTTCTGGGTGTTTGATATGATCATCACCTACTGCCGGCGTATTGACGATTCTTTAGAGTCATACACAGAGGTTTCTTGACTCAGGCAAAACGGAATAGGAGCACATATTTGATATGTGAGGGACCGAGGATAATGCGGTATGTGATACCGTATTGGATTCTCACGATATGAGATATCGGACGGGTATATGTGATATAGCCGGGTCATCGTATTAGTCGGTTATTTTTGAAATAGCCGGATTATCGTATCAATTGTTGATTCGATAATTTAATATATAATAATATATATGATATATTAAATTACATTAACTAATATTAGCTCACTAAAAGATTCATTTTCTCACGGGATAATATATTGATATATATGCGATATATGTTAATTGTATTATTTTCTATTGTTACAAAATATATTGTATATGTGATATATAATATTGTAACATGTTAGGGTATCAAATTTAACAATGGTTTAGGGTTTAAACTTGGTTAGGGTGTGGATTAGGGTTAGCTTTTGCATGAAGCTTCCATGAAGCTTCATGAAGCTTTGACTTTGTTTTTAGCTAGATATTTTGTTAACCCAATCTAAACAATTAACTCTAGTCAATTCTCTACATGGGTTAACTCCTTCATGCTTAACCCTTGGTTAGATTTGTAACCACTACAATAATTCATTATTCATCACAAAATGATTAATTCATTCTTCATCACAAAAGGATTCATTCATTATTCTTCTTCTTCCTTGAGTTCCTTCTTGAAAAAGCTTTCTAGCTTTTTTCAAAGTGATGAAAATGAGTGAGAATAAGAAAATAAAAGAGAGCAAAAATCCTACTTCATCATCCTCATCTACCCTTTCCATTTAGATGAGGTTGTTCACTTCATTTAGTGAGTGTTAGCTTGTGTTAATGAAACTTCAAGGTAGATCATCTTTGTTATCGAAGATCGGAAGCATGACTGCATCTTTCTCTTCGTGAAGCCTCTTGAGAGTCCGGAACACGATGATCGCAGTGAAGGGACCTCAACACGGAGCTTAAGAAGTGAAGGACCGGATCTACAAAGGTTGTAATCCCTCTCACTTAGTGTTAAAGAGTTTAACATGCTTGTTTTCGCCTAAACCCTAGTTTAAAGATCCGGCTTTGGGTTGTTCGGCACGGCTAATTTTTAAATCGGGCATGGTTGATGCCTCGTAGACCCTTGTGTGCGTGCCTAGCAACCCTACAGTGGTATCAGAGCCAAGATAGAGCTTTAGGTGAAGTCTAGACGAATTTTAAAGTCCGATCGAACCCGAAAACCCCGACACGAACCCTTCTCTGGTCATTTTTTAGAAATGTGATTTTTTATGAATTAAAAATTCTCAGAAAATTAAGCAGGAAAAACTAAGAATTACTGTGAAGTACGGTCCACTAATACTCTTATATGACCGCGGAACCGTGGCCAAAACAAGGGTTCCGCGGCGGTTCCGCGGCCAAAATTGTGAATTAGTCCCTGTAACTTCATATATTTATTCTTAGGTCCTTTCTTGTAATTTTGTTCTGGGAATTTTTTAATTCCACTCAACTGTTGAGTTTTCTTGGGTTGTATTGGCGACTCGTTGATTCGATCGGATAATTTAACTTCGTTTAGTTTTGTCCGGGTAATTTTTAGAAACTGTTAAAAAGTTCGAACGGATATCAATAACTCACTTTTTCCCCTGTCGGAAAATTTTCAAAAGTTGGATTTTTTCTCGTGTTTGAAACTTCCGTAAAGTCACGCAAGTAACGCGGTGGACCCTCTAGAAGACAACAAACCTTAACTCGATTATGTGACCGTCTTGAACTGCCTATAAACCTTAGGGTTTGGGGCAGTACGGCGTGCCACATGTGAGGCGTTGGCTTGACCCTTCTACGGCTGGACCATTGGTACTGTGGCATGTGATGGATGTTTTTAAACTGATTTCAAGTGTTGAGATATATTGGGGAAAACTTGGGTGTTTGATTATTCGATCGGAATGTTTAACACTGTCTATTTATCTGGAATGTGATACAATATTTAGAATCCACATGTAGTTATGAGATAACTAATTTGAATGTTATAAATTTAGCAGTTTAGTCTCAGATGATCGATTGCCATGGAATTTTGATGTGATCAAAAGTCCGTCGCAATCACGTAGCGTATGCGGATACTCACCGGGTAAACTTAATAGATAGCCACGCCCCATAGCCCCGACCAAGTGACTGTAGGAGAACCCCGTCACCAAAAGCATCCGTTCGAGTGCTCGCGACAGCTGTGTTCCGCCTTAGTACACTTCGTCGACGGCATCTGGGGGTGCCGCCGTCTATTAAAGTTTGCGACGAGCATTCGATCAGGATGTCGGGAATCTTGTTGAATTCCCCGACTTGATATTGAAAAGTGTTTTCGATAATGAGACTAAAATGCGGGGTTTGTAATTGTTAGGCATGCGATGTCTAAAGAATTCATTTGGTTAGGCATGCGATGTCTAAGGAGGTTGCGGATTCCAACTGTTGTAGTTTTACATTTTCTTTTCTGTTACCGTAAGCGTAGTATGTGGTGTATCGCCGGCTTCGTTGCTATACATCAACGACAATAGGGATACACATACTTGCTTACGTTGATGATATGAGATATTATGTGTTGCTGTGATATGTTATATTGGATCGTCGCGTTCTGAATTGCCGGGGTTTTTATCTGAGATGAGAGTTTTTCTTTTTGATTCATGTAAAATTTATTTGTGTGTATTATTCTTTTATTGGGGCACTTCCGGGCTGAGGATGATGTCACCGTTGTATATTATTAACTTTTCCGCATTAGGTAGACCCAAGGCGGGGAGCACAAGTAACCGGGTTCTGGGGTCCAGTGGGAGACCATCTCGAGGAGTCGAGACCGGGTCTCCTAACCCTAGAATTGGCATAGTTGGTTGTCGCTCTCGTAGTGGTCTAGGGATGTGGGTTTGGCTATTCATCACGACCGTGGAATCCGTGTTTTATACAGGCTCGTATTGAAAATACGGACGTCCTAGTATATCCAATATTTCATATATGTTCTTCTGCTGCAATGTTCTGTGATGAGATCATATTACTGCCTGAGACGAATGTTTATATTATATATATGAGATATATGTTATATTGCAGATTTCGTTTCAAAAGAGAAGCTTGTGAAGCATAATAAAATGGGACTTCATTAATAAGATTAATGAAATAAAAGAAACCTAAAGATGCTGTAGAAACTTGTTTAAAAACTGGTAGCTCTAGTTCTTGCTTTTCATAGCGGTGTTTCTTGTAGAACATCCAGCACCTTATTCGATAAGGAAAGAGCCGAGATCCCTTCACCGGGAGTGACCTCTTTAGTGAAACTAGCAGATGTTACAAACTCGGTTTGTCTATTGATTGCTTCTATAGTTCTTGCTTTGCATAGTGGTATTTGTGAAATATCCTGCACCTTATTCGATGAGGAAAGGGCCGACGATCCCTTCACCGGGAGTGACCCCTTTAGTAAAACTAGAAAAGCCTCAAAAACACTCCATTTCAAAATCACTCGATTCTACAATGATATCAAGTTCATTACGCAAAGGGTTTTCTTAAAAACCTATCGTAGCCCTCCGTCATTTCAGATAAGTACTACTTAGTATTCGTGTTGCGGTAGTTTGGCATTCGTCAAGGCGTAGTGTACGGTAGCTAACTAGTATTTATCTGCTTATGCATATGATGCAGATTGGATTAGGGTATTCGTACGGCGTTGTTAGGAATTCGTCAAGGGTCGTGCGGGTGGGTTTAATTCAATCTGGAAATGTACGGGTTTAATTCAAGCTGTACTCATGTCACCTGGGAACTGATAACTGACGATAGGTATAATACCAACCGGTCAGTTCCCGACGAGTCCTGTCCAGTGTACTCGTAACCTAACGAGCACCCGTATACTATCTCCAGTACGACGTACTGATGGCTGTGGGACAGACCATCTCCCACACTGGGATGAGAAGCGCATACGCTAGTCTACTCCGGAGTATCGATGCCCTGTCTCGATAGTCCTGCGACTAGGGACCTGTATAAGGATGTGCTTATAGATTACCCAGCCCCCACTAGTGTGACTTCCATCACAACGCTGGTAATCAAGCAAAGATCCTAAGGGCTCCACTAATGTGTATAGGTGATATACTAAAATAAACACATGTACACATTGAAGTAGAAACAAACCAAGTAGCATACTACTATTTTGAGCAAGATTGTTTATACAAGGTGAATATCCCAAGCTTCCATTAAGTAATATACAAACTAGTATGATACAGTAATGGCCTCTAGGGCATATACACTAACAGCTCCACGGCTCGAACGATCCATGCTAGCTTGTAGTTTTCTGTTTCTCTGATGATCTACGTCGAAGTGGCTATAACTCAAGCTCTCTCACTCTAAAGAGGTGAACACCCTAATCTAATGGGTTAGATTAGATGAGGATGATGGAGTGGTATTTATGTTATCCTTTTATATCATAATCTCACATGAAAACATCACAAAAGGAAAATCAAGTAAGATTTCTCAAAGCTCAAGAGAGAAGAAGATGATGAATAATGAGATAATCCTTTTGTGATGAATAGTAGAAGTGTATATATGAATTAATAATGTAACCATAGTTTAGTATGACAAGGATAATCCTTGTAAAGAATAAACTAGAGCTAGGGTTTGGTTAGGTCAAAGAATGAGTCAAAGATAAATATCAACCATAATATCTTAACCAAGACAAAAAGAATGCTTCTAGAAGGTGCAAGAAGAAACTAACCCTAATCAAACCCTAATCTCTTTTTATCATCACTAAACATGTTTCATTATTAATCATATCATGTTACTATAATATATATCACATATATATTATATATTTGTAACAAAAGAAACAAATACAATTAATATATATCGCATATATATCAATGTATTATCCGGTTAGAAAATGAAATAATAAAGCGAGCCAATATTAGATAATGTAATACAATATATCATATATATTGTTATACATTAAATCATCGAATCAACACTTGATTTGACAATCCGGCTATATCGAATATAACCGACTAATATATCATGTACCGATTCATCGAATCAACACTTGATCCGATGATCCGGTTCATATCTAAATATCGCGAGAATATAATACGGTATCTCATATCGCATTATCCTCGGTCCTGCACATATCTCATATGTGCCTCTACTCCGATTTGCCTGAGCCAAGAAACCTCTGTGTAGGACTCTAAAGAATCGTCAATACGCCGGTAGCTGGTGATGATCATATCAAACACCCACAAGCTGCAAGCTGTCAGCTAAACGTAACAGCCACCCAGGTATTGAGCGATCAGAAGATCAACAAGCTAGCCTGTACGTTCTCCTGTGAATCAATCAGTAACACTTCCGTACAGTCCGGTCTCTTCGTCTGATATGTCGCATATCAATCTAGGGTTGGTATATGTCAGACCCCAGTAACCGATAAGTCGTGTCGATGTGTGGCTCATAACGGGTCAAGAAACTACTGGTAACACTTACCAGTAAATCTCTATATCAGCCCTGGCCAGGGACTTCCAGTTATAGCCAATCGAACACAGCACAACATCAATTCCCTATACCGGGAGAGACAAATCCCCTCCTATCGCTCATTGCCTCCATGTGATTCGGGACTTCACCTAAAAGCCACCGTTTTGCACGCCATCTTAGACGTGGTAAGGTGGAAATCAAAGCACAGTGGGAATCACACAAGACTCTATGACGATCTCGGGTCTACAGAATACCCTGTTCCAGTGTCACCGGAGAACTGCCATCTGACGTGTGGTATATCACCATCTGGGAGTTCTCGGCGAGTCCGTCCAGTGTACCCAGTCTCCACTGAGCACCCGTACACCATCCTTGATGTCCAACACCGATGGATATGGGATCATCCATCGCCCATCATATGGGTCAAGATGCGTATACGCTAGTCTACTCTGGTGTATCGATGCCCTGTCTCGATATACCATCAACTAGGAACAGTTATAGGATGTACTCATCGATTACCATGGCCCCACTAGTATGATCTCAGCATAGTCCCAGTAGTCGAGTAAAGATCTTAAGGGCATTATCAACATGTGAGAGTAAGAAAGTAACCAATACAGGTCAACATGTTAAGATAAAGTGAAACCAAATAACATACTATCATGACGAGCAAGAAAGTCCTCTCTATATATATCCAAGCATCCATTATAATATACATCATATGTAAAACAATGGACTCTAGGGCATATACATAACTAACATACATATGATGTATATTTTAATGGATGCTTGGACATATATAGGGAGGACTTTCTTGTTCGACATGATATAATGCTATCTGGTTGTACTTTATCTTAACATGTACTCTGATTGTCTCTATGTTACATGTTGATAAAGCCCATAGGATATGTACTTGACTACTGGGACTATGATGAGATCATACTAGTGGGGCCACGGTAGTCGACGAGTACATCCTATAACAGTTCCTAGTCGAGGGTGTATCGAGACAGGGTATCGATACACCAGAGTAGACTAGCGTATACGCATCTTGACCCATATGATGGGCGATGGATGATCCCATATCTATCGGTGTTTGACATCAAGGATGGTGTACGGGTGCTCAGTAGAGACTGGGTACACTGGACGGACTCGCCCAGAACTCCCAGATGGTATTATACCTCACGTCAGATGGCAGTTCTCCGGTGACACTGGTACAGAGTAGTCTGTTGACCCGAGATCGTCATAGAGTCTTGTGTGATTCCCACTGTGCTTTGATTTCCATCATACCACGTCCACGAGGGCATGCAAAAAGGTGGCTTTTGGGTACAGTCCCAAATCACATGGAGGCAATGAGCGATAGGAGGGGATTCGTCTCTCCCAGTATAGGGAGTTGATGTTGTGCTGTGTTCGATTGGCTATATCTCGAAATCCCTGGCCAGGGTTGCTGAGATTTACCGGTAAGTGTTATCAGTAGTTTCTCGAACTGTTATAGACCTCATATCGACACGACTTATCGAGCTACTGGGGTCTGATGTTTACCACCCCTAGGCGAGATATGCGATATATCAGACGACGAGACCGGACTGTACGGGAGTGTTACTGTTTGGATTCACAGGAGAATGTACAGGCTGGCTTGTTGATCTTCTGAGCGCTCAATACCTGGGTGGCTGTTACGTTTAGCTGACCGCTTGTAGCTTCTGGGTGTTTGATATGATCATCACCTACTGCCGGCGTATTGACGATTCTTTAGAGTCATACACAGAGGTTTCTTGACTCAGGCAAAACGGAATAGGAGCACATATTTGATATGTGAGGGACCGAGGATAATGCGGTATGTGATACCGTATTGGATTCTCACGATATGAGATATCGGACGGGTATATGTGATATAGCCGGGTCATCGTATTAGTCGGTTATTTTTGAAATAG
The DNA here is from genome assembly GCA_030015575.1 of Agapanthus africanus. Taxonomy (NCBI): domain Eukaryota; kingdom Viridiplantae; phylum Streptophyta; class Magnoliopsida; order Asparagales; family Amaryllidaceae; genus Agapanthus; species Agapanthus africanus. The sequence continues at coordinate 267,135,758 of CM057340.1, forward strand.
CCGGATTATCGTATCAATTGTTGATTCGATAATTTAATATATAATAATATATATGATATATTAAATTACATTAACTAATATTAGCTCACTAAAAGATTCATTTTCTTACGGGATAATATATTGATATATATGCGATATATGTTAATTGTATTATTTTCTATTGTTACAAAATATATTGTATATGTGATATATAATATTGTAACATGTTAGGGTATCAAATTTAACAATGGTTTAGGGTTTAAACTTGGTTAGGGTTTGGATTAGGGTTAGCTTTTGCATGAAGCTTCCATGAAGCTTCATGAAGCTTCCATGAAGCTTCATGAAGCTTTGACTTTGTTTTTAGCTAGATATTTTGTTAACCCAATCTAAAAAATTAACTCTAGTCAATTCTCTACATGGGTTAACTCCTTCATGCTTAACCCTTGGTTAGATTTGTAACCACTACAATAATTCATTATTCATCACAAAATGATTAATTCATTCTTCATCACAAAAGGATTCATTCATTATTCTTCTTCTTCCTTGAGTTCCTTCTTGAAAAAGCTTTCTAGCTTTTTTCAAAGTGATGAAAATGAGTGAGAATAAGAAAATAAAAGAGAGCAAAAATCCTACTTCATCATCCTCATCTACCCTTTCCATTTAGATGAGGTTGTTCACTTCATTTAGTGAGTGTTAGCTTGTGTTAATGAAACTTCAAGGTAGATCATCTTTGTTATCGAAGATCGGAAGCATGACTGCATCTTTCTCTTCGTGAAGCCTCTTGAGAGTCCGGAACACGATGATCGCAGTGAAGGGACCTCAACACGGAGCTTAAGAAGTGAAGGACCGGATCTACAAAGGTTGTAATCCCTCTCACTTAGTGTTAAAGAGTTTAACATGCTTGTTTTCGCCTAAACCCTAGTTTAAAGATCCGGCTTTGGGTTGTTCGGCACGGCTAATTTTTAAATCGGGCATGGTTGATGCCTCGTAGACCCTTGTGTGCGTGCCTAGCAACCCTACAGTGGTATCAGAGCCAAGATAGAGCTTTAGGTGAAGTCTAGACGAATTTTAAAGTCCGATCGAACCCGAAAACCCCGACACGAACCCTTCTCTGGTCATTTTTTAGAAATGTGATTTTTTATGAATTAAAAATTCTCAGAAAATTAAGCAGGAAAAACTAAGAATTACTGTGAAGTACGGTCCACTAATACTCTTATATGACCGCGGAACCGTGGCCAAAACAAGGGTTCCGCGGCGGTTCTGCGGCCAAAATTGTGAATTAGTCCCTGTAACTTCATATATTTATTCTTAGGTCCTTTCTTGTAATTTTGTTCTGGGAATTTTTTAATTCCACTCAACTGTTGAGTTTTCTTGGGTTGTATTGGCGACTCGTTGATTCGATCGGATAATTTAACTTCGTTTAGTTTTGTCCGGGTAATTTTTAGAAACTGTTAAAAAGTTCGAACGGATATCAATAACTCACTTTTTCCCCTGTCGGAAAATTTTCAAAAGTTGGATTTTTTCTCGTGTTTGAAACTTCCGTAAAGTCACGCAAGTAACGCGGTGGACCCTCTAGAAGACAACAAACCTTAACTCGATTATGTGACCGTCTTGAACTGCCTATAAACCTTAGGGTTTGGGGCAGTACGGCGTGCCACATGTGAGGCGTTGGCTTGACCCTTCTACGGCTGGACCATTGGTACTGTGGCATGTGATGGATGTTTTTAAACTGATTTCAAGTGTTGAGATATATTGGGGAAAACTTGGGTGTTTGATTATTCGATCGGAATGTTTAACACTGTCTATTTATCTGGAATGTGATACAATATTTAGAATCCACATGTAGTTATGAGATAACTAATTTGAATGTTATAAATTTAGCAGTTTAGTCTCAGATGATCGATTGCCATGGAATTTTGATGTGATCAAAAGTCCGTCGCAATCACGTAGCGTACGCGGATACTCGCCGGGTAAACTTAATAGATAGCCACGCCCCATAGCCCCGACCAAGTGACTGTAGGAGAACCCCGTCACCAAAAGCATCCGTTCGAGTGCTCGCGACAGCTGTGTTCCGCCTTAGTACACTTCGTCGACGGCATCTGGGGGTGCCGCCGTCTATTAAAGTTTGCGACGAGCATTCGATCAGGATGTCGGGAATCTTGTTGAATTCCCCGACTTGATATTGAAAAGTGTTTTCGATAATGAGACTAAAATGCGGGGTTTGTAATTGTTAGGCATGCGATGTCTAAAGAATTCATTTGGTTAGGCATGCGATGTCTAAGGAGGTTGCGGATTCCAACTGTTGTAGTTTTACATTTTCTTTTCTGTTACCGTAAGCGTAGTATGTGGTGTATCGCCGGCTTCGTTGCTATACATCAACGACAATAGGGATACACATACTTGCTTACGTTGATGATATGAGATATTATGTGTTGCTGTGATATGTTATATTGGATCGTCGCGTTCTGAATTGCCGGGGTTTTTATCTGAGATGAGAGTTTTTCTTTTTGATTCATGTAAAATTTATTTGTGTGTATTATTCTTTTATTGGGGCACTTCCGGGCTGAGGATGATGTCACCGTTGTATATTATTAACTTTTCCGCATTAGGTAGACCCAAGGCGGGGAGCACAAGTAACCGGGTTCTGGGGTCCAGTGGGAGACCATCTCGAGGAGTCGAGACCGGGTCTCCTAACCCTAGAATTGGCATAGTTGGTTGTCGCTCTCGTAGTGGTCTAGGGATGTGGGTTTGGCTATTCATCACGACCGTGGAATCCGTGTTTTATACAGGCTCGTATTGAAAATACGGACGTCCTAGTATATCCAATATTTCATATATGTTCTTCTGCTGCAATGTTCTGTGATGAGATCATATTACTGCCTGAGACGAATGTTTATATTATATATATGAGATATATGTTATATTGCAGATTTCGTTTCAAAAGAGAAGCTTGTGAAGCATAATAAAATGGGACTTCATTAATAAGATTAATGAAATAAAAGAAACCTAAAGATGCTGTAGAAACTTGTTTAAAAACTGGTAGCTCTAGTTCTTGCTTTTCATAGCGGTGTTTCTTGTAGAACATCCAGCACCTTATTCGATAAGGAAAGAGCCGAGATCCCTTCACCGGGAGTGACCTCTTTAGTGAAACTAGCAGATGTTACAAACTCGGTTTGTCTATTGATTGCTTCTATAGTTCTTGCTTTGCATAGTGGTATTTGTGAAATATCCTGCACCTTATTCGATGAGGAAAGGGCCGACGATCCCTTCACCGGGAGTGACCCCTTTAGTAAAACTAGAAAAGCCTCAAAAACACTCCATTTCAAAATCACTCGATTCTACAATGATATCAAGTTCATTACGCAAAGGGTTTTCTTAAAAACCTATCGTAGCCCTCCGTCATTTCAGATAAGTACTACTTAGTATTCGTGTTGCGGTAGTTTGGCATTCGTCAAGGCGTAGTGTACGGTAGCTAACTAGTATTTATCTGCTTATGCATATGATGCAGATTGGATTAGGGTATTCGTACGGCGTTGTTAGGAATTCGTCAAGGGTCGTGCGGGTGGGTTTAATTCAATCTGGAAATGTACGGGTTTAATTCAAGCTGTACTCATGTCACCTGGGAACTGATAACTGACGATAGGTATAATACCAACCGGTCAGTTCCCGACGAGTCCTGTCCAGTGTACTCGTAACCTAACGAGCACCCGTATACTATCTCCAGTACGACGTACTGATGGCTGTGGGACAGACCATCTCCCACACTGGGATGAGAAGCGCATACGCTAGTCTACTCCGGAGTATCGATGCCCTGTCTCGATAGTCCTGCGACTAGGGACCTGTATAAGGATGTGCTTATAGATTACCCAGCCCCCACTAGTGTGACTTCCATCACAACGCTGGTAATCAAGCAAAGATCCTAAGGGCTCCACTAATGTGTATAGGTGATATACTAAAATAAACACATGTACACATTGAAGTAGAAACAAACCAAGTAGCATACTACTATTTTGAGCAAGATTGTTTATACAAGGTGAATATCCCAAGCTTCCATTAAGTAATATACAAACTAGTATGATACAGTAATGGCCTCTAGGGCATATACACTAACAGCTCCACGGCTCGAACGATCCATGCTAGCTTGTAGTTTTCTGTTTCTCTGATGATCTACGTCGAAGTGGCTATAACTCAAGCTCTCTCACTCTAAAGAGGTGAACACCCTAATCTAATGGGTTAGATTAGATGAGGATGATGGAGTGGTATTTATGTTATCCTTTTATATCATAATCTCACATGAAAACATCACAAAAGGAAAATCAAGTAAGATTTCTCAAAGCTCAAGAGAGAAGAAGATGATGAATAATGAGATAATCCTTTTGTGATGAATAGTAGAAGTGTATATATGAATTAATAATGTAACCATAGTTTAGTATGACAAGGATAATCCTTGTAAAGAATAAACTAGAGCTAGGGTTTGGTTAGGTCAAAGAATGAGTCAAAGATAAATATCAACCATAATATCTTAACCAAGACAAAAAGAATGCTTCTAGAAGGTGCAAGAAGAAACTAACCCTAATCAAACCCTAATCTCTTTTTATCATCACTAAACATGTTTCATTATTAATCATATCATGTTACTATAATATATATCACATATATATTATATATTTGTAACAAAAGAAACAAATACAATTAATATATATCGCATATATATCAATGTATTATCCGGTTAGAAAATGAAATAATAAAGCGAGCCAATATTAGATAATGTAATACAATATATCATATATATTGTTATACATTAAATCATCGAATCAACACTTGATTTGACAATCCGGCTATATCGAATATAACCGACTAATATATCATGTACCGATTCATCGAATCAACACTTGATCCGATGATCCGGTTCATATCTAAATATCGCGAGAATATAATACGGTATCTCATATCGCATTATCCTCGGTCCTGCACATATCTCATATGTGCCTCTACTCCGATTTGCCTGAGCCAAGAAACCTCTGTGTAGGACTCTAAAGAATCGTCAATACGCCGGTAGCTGGTGATGATCATATCAAACACCCACAAGCTGCAAGCTGTCAGCTAAACGTAACAGCCACCCAGGTATTGAGCGATCAGAAGATCAACAAGCTAGCCTGTACGTTCTCCTGTGAATCAATCAGTAACACTTCCGTACAGTCCGGTCTCTTCGTCTGATATGTCGCATATCAATCTAGGGTTGGTATATGTCAGACCCCAGTAACCGATAAGTCGTGTCGATGTGTGGCTCATAACGGGTCAAGAAACTACTGGTAACACTTACCAGTAAATCTCTATATCAGCCCTGGCCAGGGACTTCCAGTTATAGCCAATCGAACACAGCACAACATCAATTCCCTATACCGGGAGAGACAAATCCCCTCCTATCGCTCATTGCCTCCATGTGATTCGGGACTTCACCTAAAAGCCACCGTTTTGCACGCCATCTTAGACGTGGTAAGGTGGAAATCAAAGCACAGTGGGAATCACACAAGACTCTATGACGATCTCGGGTCTACAGAATACCCTGTTCCAGTGTCACCGGAGAACTGCCATCTGACGTGTGGTATATCACCATCTGGGAGTTCTCGGCGAGTCCGTCCAGTGTACCCAGTCTCCACTGAGCACCCGTACACCATCCTTGATGTCCAACACCGATGGATATGGGATCATCCATCGCCCATCATATGGGTCAAGATGCGTATACGCTAGTCTACTCTGGTGTATCGATGCCCTGTCTCGATATACCATCAACTAGGAACAGTTATAGGATGTACTCATCGATTACCATGGCCCCACTAGTATGATCTCAGCATAGTCCCAGTAGTCGAGTAAAGATCTTAAGGGCATTATCAACATGTGAGAGTAAGAAAGTAACCAATACAGGTCAACATGTTAAGATAAAGTGAAACCAAATAACATACTATCATGACGAGCAAGAAAGTCCTCTCTATATATATCCAAGCATCCATTATAATATACATCATATGTAAAACAATGGACTCTAGGGCATATACATAACTAACATACATATGATGTATATTTTAATGGATGCTTGGACATATATAGGGAGGACTTTCTTGTTCGACATGATATAATGCTATCTGGTTGTACTTTATCTTAACATGTACTCTGATTGTCTCTATGTTACATGTTGATAAAGCCCATAGGATATGTACTTGACTACTGGGACTATGATGAGATCATACTAGTGGGGCCACGGTAGTCGACGAGTACATCCTATAACAGTTCCTAGTCGAGGGTGTATCGAGACAGGGTATCGATACACCAGAGTAGACTAGCGTATACGCATCTTGACCCATATGATGGGCGATGGATGATCCCATATCTATCGGTGTTTGACATCAAGGATGGTGTACGGGTGCTCAGTAGAGACTGGGTACACTGGACGGACTCGCCCAGAACTCCCAGATGGTATTATACCTCACGTCAGATGGCAGTTCTCCGGTGACACTGGTACAGAGTAGTCTGTTGACCCGAGATCGTCATAGAGTCTTGTGTGATTCCCACTGTGCTTTGATTTCCATCATACCACGTCCACGAGGGCATGCAAAAAGGTGGCTTTTGGGTACAGTCCCAAATCACATGGAGGCAATGAGCGATAGGAGGGGATTCGTCTCTCCCAGTATAGGGAGTTGATGTTGTGCTGTGTTCGATTGGCTATATCTCGAAATCCCTGGCCAGGGTTGCTGAGATTTACCGGTAAGTGTTATCAGTAGTTTCTCGAACTGTTATAGACCTCATATCGACACGACTTATCGAGCTACTGGGGTCTGATGTTTACCACCCCTAGGCGAGATATGCGATATATCAGACGACGAGACCGGACTGTACGGGAGTGTTACTGTTTGGATTCACAGGAGAATGTACAGGCTGGCTTGTTGATCTTCTGAGCGCTCAATACCTGGGTGGCTGTTACGTTTAGCTGACCGCTTGTAGCTTCTGGGTGTTTGATATGATCATCACCTACTGCCGGCGTATTGACGATTCTTTAGAGTCATACACAGAGGTTTCTTGACTCAGGCAAAACGGAATAGGAGCACATATTTGATATGTGAGGGACCGAGGATAATGCGGTATGTGATACCGTATTGGATTCTCACGATATGAGATATCGGACGGGTATATGTGATATAGCCGGGTCATCGTATTAGTCGGTTATTTTTGAAATAGCCGGATTATCGTATCAATTGTTGATTCGATAATTTAATATATAATAATATATATGATATATTAAATTACATTAACTAATATTAGCTCACTAAAAGATTCATTTTCTTACGGGATAATATATTGATATATATGCGATATATGTTAATTGTATTATTTTCTATTGTTACAAAATATATTGTATATGTGATATATAATATTGTAACATGTTAGGGTATCAAATTTAACAATGGTTTAGGGTTTAAACTTGGTTAGGGTTTGGATTAGGGTTAGCTTTTGCATGAAGCTTCCATGAAGCTTCATGAAGCTTTGACTTTGTTTTTAGCTAGATATTTTGTTAACCCAATCTAAAAAATTAACTCTAGTCAATTCTCTACATGGGTTAACTCCTTCATGCTTAACCCTTGGTTAGATTTGTAACCACTACAATAATTCATTATTCATCACAAAATGATTAATTCATTCTTCATCACAAAAGGATTCATTCATTATTCTTCTTCTTCCTTGAGTTCCTTCTTGAAAAAGCTTTCTAGCTTTTTTCAAAGTGATGAAAATGAGTGAGAATAAGAAAATAAAAGAGAGCAAAAATCCTACTTCATCATCCTCATCTACCCTTTCCATTTAGATGAGGTTGTTCACTTCATTTAGTGAGTGTTAGCTTGTGTTAATGAAACTTCAAGGTAGATCATCTTTGTTATCGAAGATCGGAAGCATGACTGCATCTTTCTCTTCGTGAAGCCTCTTGAGAGTCCGGAACACGATGATCGCAGTGAAGGGACCTCAACACGGAGCTTAAGAAGTGAAGGACCGGATCTACAAAGGTTGTAATCCCTCTCACTTAGTGTTAAAGAGTTTAACATGCTTGTTTTCGCCTAAACCCTAGTTTAAAGATCCGGCTTTGGGTTGTTCGGCACGGCTAATTTTTAAATCGGGCATGGTTGATGCCTCGTAGACCCTTGTGTGCGTGCCTAGCAACCCTACAGTGGTATCAGAGCCAAGATAGAGCTTTAGGTGAAGTCTAGACGAATTTTAAAGTCCGATCGAACCCGAAAACCCCGACACGAACCCTTCTCTGGTCATTTTTTAGAAATGTGATTTTTTATGAATTAAAAATTCTCAGAAAATTAAGCAGGAAAAACTAAGAATTACTGTGAAGTACGGTCCACTAATACTCTTATATGACCGCGGAACCGTGGCCAAAACAAGGGTTCCGCGGCGGTTCTGCGGCCAAAATTGTGAATTAGTCCCTGTAACTTCATATATTTATTCTTAGGTCCTTTCTTGTAATTTTGTTCTGGGAATTTTTTAATTCCACTCAACTGTTGAGTTTTCTTGGGTTGTATTGGCGACTCGTTGATTCGATCGGATAATTTAACTTCGTTTAGTTTTGTCCGGGTAATTTTTAGAAACTGTTAAAAAGTTCGAACGGATATCAATAACTCACTTTTTCCCCTGTCGGAAAATTTTCAAAAGTTGGATTTTTTCTCGTGTTTGAAACTTCCGTAAAGTCACGCAAGTAACGCGGTGGACCCTCTAGAAGACAACAAACCTTAACTCGATTATGTGACCGTCTTGAACTGCCTATAAACCTTAGGGTTTGGGGCAGTACGGCGTGCCACATGTGAGGCGTTGGCTTGACCCTTCTACGGCTGGACCATTGGTACTGTGGCATGTGATGGATGTTTTTAAACTGATTTCAAGTGTTGAGATATATTGGGGAAAACTTGGGTGTTTGATTATTCGATCGGAATGTTTAACACTGTCTATTTATCTGGAATGTGATACAATATTTAGAATCCACATGTAGTTATGAGATAACTAATTTGAATGTTATAAATTTAGCAGTTTAGTCTCAGATGATCGATTGCCATGGAATTTTGATGTGATCAAAAGTCCGTCGCAATCACGTAGCGTACGCGGATACTCGCCGGGTAAACTTAATAGATAGCCACGCCCCATAGCCCCGACCAAGTGACTGTAGGAGAACCCCGTCACCAAAAGCATCCGTTCGAGTGCTCGCGACAGCTGTGTTCCGCCTTAGTACACTTCGTCGACGGCATCTGGGGGTGCCGCCGTCTATTAAAGTTTGCGACGAGCATTCGATCAGGATGTCGGGAATCTTGTTGAATTCCCCGACTTGATATTGAAAAGAGTTTTCGATAATGAGACTAAAATGCGGGGTTTGTAATTGTTAGGCATGCGATATCTAAAGAATTCATTTGGTTAGGCATGCGATGTCTAAGGAGGTTGCGGATTCCAACTGTTGTAGTTTTACACTTTCTTTTCTGTTACCGTAAGCGTAGTATGTGGTGTATCGCCGGCTTCGTTGCTATACATCAACGACAATAGGGATACACATACTTGCTTACGTTGATGATATGAGATATTATGTGTTGCTGTGATATGTTATATTGGATCGTCGCGTTCTGAATTGCCGGGGTTTTTATCTGAGATGAGAGTTTTTCTTTTTGATTCATGTAAAATTTATTTATGTGTATTATTCTTTTATTGGGGCACTTCCGGGCTGAGGATGATGTCACCGTTGTATATTATTAACTTTTCCGCATTAGGTAGACCCAAGGCGGGGAGCACAAGTAACCGGGTTCTGGGGTCCAGTGGGAGACCATCTCGAGGAGTCGAGACCGGGTCTCCTAACCCTAGAATTGGCATAGTTGCTTGTCGCTCTCGTAGGGGTCTAGGGATGTGGGTTTGGCTATTCATCACGACCGTGGAATCCGTGTTTTATACAGGCTCGTATTGAAAACACGGACGTCCTAGTATATCCAATATTTCATATATGTTCTTCTGCTGCAATGTTCTGTGATGAGATCATATTACTGCCTGAGACGAATGTTTATATTATATATATGAGATATATGTTATATTGCAGATTTCGTTTCAAAAGAGAAGCTTGTGAAGCATAATAAAATGGGACTTCATTAATAAGATTAATGAAATAAAAGAAACCTAAAGATGCTGTAGAAACTTGTTTAAAAACTGGTAGCTCTAGTTCTTGCTTTTCATAGCGGTGTTTCTTGTAGAACATCCAGCACCTTATTCGATAAGGAAAGAGCCGAGATCCCTTCACCGGGAGTGACCTCTTTAGTGAAACTAGCAGATGTTACAAACTCGGTTTGTCTATTGATTGCTTCTATAGTTCTTGCTTTGCATAGTGGTATTTGTGAAATATCCTGCACCTTATTCGATGAGGAAAGGGCCGACGATCCCTTCACCGGGAGTGACCCCTTTAGTAAAACTAGAAAAGCCTCAAAAACACTCCATTTCAAAATCACTCGATTCTACAATGATATCAAGTTCATTACGCAAAGGGTTTTCTTAAAAACCTATCGTAGCCCTCCGTCATTTCAGATAAGTACTACTTAGTATTCGTGTTGCGGTAGTTTGGCATTCGTCAAGGCGTAGTGTACGGTAGCTAACTAGTATTTATCTGCTTATGCATATAATGCAGATTGGATTAGGGTATTCGTACGGCGTTGTTAGGAATTCGTCAAGGGTCGTGCGGGTGGGTTTAATTCAATCTGGAAATGTACGGGTTGAACTTGACTAGCGGACTATGGGTGGTTTGGCATTCGTCAAGGTCATAGGACGCTAGGGGTAAAATATTATTGGGAGTTTCAAGTGTTGAAATTTGCAATGAGATTGCATACCTTCTATGAGATAGTTTGATCCCGATACCCGCTGCGAGTAAGAGTTACTCCTGGGATAGTTTAACACATTACAATTAGCCGATCAAGTAGGTGTCTAGAAAGGTGTTAACGGGGTTACGCCCCTGGGAAAATGAGGTTTACTTTAATTAGGTCTGTGCGAAAGCACGGGGCACCTCCCTCAAAGTACCGACACTGGCCTTGCTGAAAGATTGGCGAACTTGTAGCGTGTAATTAATCCCAGCTAGTCTTTTATTTTAGGGTTTGAAGGAAGATTTGATTAAAACAGTAGGAGACATCCTGATTAGATATATTAGATAACCAATCTAATCTTGCAAGAGCATACGCTGAGTGTTTTCTTCTCTCTCTCTCCAGGTAGAGACCATATCACGCCTTAATCAAGATAATAATACGGAAGAATTGACCGAACCCGCTTGTTATACTGAGCTGGGGAACTTTGGTCCCGCTCCAACTTATAATTGTTATAAGACAGAGCAGGAAATTGGGTAATACCAGATTTCCCGTGCCGCCCAAACAAAGAAAGTGCATACTGATGCATCATCTTCATGTATATTCATTACAGAGAACTGTTTCTCAGTATCCTTTACGTCCTGGGTATGAGATACCGGATCAGGATCCCGCAAATGTAATCTGTTACATGGGCTACAGATAGGTAGAGAACTGAGAACGGGTGATAAATTTCATGAGATAGAAACAGTGCAAATGTTGCAGCCAAGTCTGTTGGTCACTATCACCCTGTATTACCAGAATACATTGATTCTGAACGAATGTTATTAGATACCGAACCTGATATACAACATCATATCAGTCTCTTTATAAGTAAAGAAAGAATATAATTTTGTATTGTTGGATAATGTTTTGAACATTTCCTATATCAACAGTTGATCGGTTTAGGCACATAATCTAAAAGCATTGACGTTCTAAATCAAATTACAGTTCTTAGTATACAGAACACACACGAGAGGAAGAGTTCAGAAATGAACGAATCCTTTTTGAGGCATTGTAGACTGGGTCATATCAATGTGACCCGACTAGCTAAGTTACATTTAGATGTATATTTAAATCTATTTGAATTTACATCTTGTGAAACTTGCCGGTCATGTCACAAAGATAAGATGACCATAGCTCTGTTTATTGGAAAAAGAGAAAGAGTTAGTGAACTCTTGGGATTGATACATGCTGATGTATGAAAGTCTCCTGTCTACACATGCCAAGACCGGTTCTTTGTACTTCATTACATTCTCTGATGATCTCTCAAGATTCAGACATGTGTTCCTGTTGAAACACATGTCCGAACCTTTTGAGATATTCACAGAATGTAAGTTAGAAGTAGAGAACCAAAATACGGGTATAAGTATTATGTTCTTTGATGAGATCAAGGAGGAGAATACTTTAGCATGGAATTCTTGGACTATTCTAAAGGAGAATGAGATTCTCTCTCAGCATTACTCCTCCGTATACACCACAGCACGTCGGTGTATCGGGGCGGAGCAATAGCACCCTATGTGATATGGTGTGCTCTATGATGAGTACTACTGAGTTTCCTATTTCCTTTTGGGAGTTATGCACTTGAGAAGCTGTATACCTATTGAATAGGGTTCAAATCAAATCAGTTGCCTACCACTTCATATGTGATATGGAATAGGAAGAGTCCATATCTTAAGTATGTTAAGATTTGGGGTTGTCCGGCCTATGTCTGAAAAGCAAAATCCGGACAAGCTCGAGGTAAAGTCAGATCTGTGGAAGTTTCTTGGATATCCCAAGCATTCGCAAGGGAATATTTTCTACCAAACCGAGATACAGAAGTGTTTTATTTCTCAACATGCCACCTTTGTGAAAGGAATTTCTTATGGAAAAATTAGTGGTCATGAGGTAGAACTGGAAAGAGTTCCAGCTATACAAACTACAGCAGATGATTTGGTAGAACCAAAGGATTCAATAGTTTCCAACGAACCTCAGCCTCTCCGCCGATCTAGTAAGGTTCCTCACCCACCTGAGAGATACTTCAATTTCTCTATGACAGTGGGAGCGAGGATTGCATCATGAGATGATGACCCAACTAGTTTCGAGCTGGCCATCAGGAGTGGGACTCTGTAAGAATGGCTGGATGCTTAGCGATCTGAGATGGAATCCTTATACACCAACAAAGTATGGACTTTGGTTGCTTTATCTGAAGGGTTAAATCCCCATCAGGAGCAAGTATATCTTGAGAAGATTACTTGGTGTACATGGAAAAGTTGAGACTTTACTTGCCACGGCTACATACCATGACTACGATATCTGGCGGTTGGGTGTCATGACTGCTTTTCTAAATGATGTTTTGGAAGAGAGCGTCTATAAGTTCACAGCCAGAGGGCTTCGTAGACAGTGGGATCAGCGGAAACGTGTGCAAGATGTTTTATGTAATAAAGCAGGCATCACGGAGTTGGAACGTCTGTTTTGATCTGGTAGTCAAAGAGTTTGACTTCATCAAAATGGTAGATGAACCTTGTATATACAAAAAGGTAGTTGGGAGTATGGTGGTGATCCTCGTAGAGTAAGTAGATGACATACTCTTGATAGGAAAGGAGTTTTCTATGCTACGCTCGGTCAATCCCCGCTTATCACAAGGATTCTCCGTATAGGATCAAGTTGATACCTCCTAAATCCTGGGTTTTTGGATCTATGAGATAGATCTAATTGGATGTTAGGATTCTCACTAGTTGTAGTGAGATGGTATCAATCGATCCTGGGGAGAATCACTGGAATGGTTCCAGGGTGATAAGGACAACTGAATGTCAGTCGCAGGCATTGTCTATACCCTCAGTGGAGGGACGGTATGTTGGAAGAGTTCCAAGCTAGATACCGTGACTTACTAGACGATTAAAGGCAAGATACGTCATTACCAAGGATGCTACCAAAGAGGCAGTCTGGATATATATAAGTTCATGAGATGAACTTCGTTCCTACCATTGTGTGACAATGGAGTTGTGTCTTTAGCCAAGGAACTACCGTCCCATCAGAAATCCAGATATAATTCTTAGGCAGTATCACCAGATCATGGAGATGGTTGATCTCTAGGGAGATCGAGGTTAGGAGAGTAGACACAGAGGACAACAGCGCGGATCCACTCAAAAAGGCATTTTTCCCAGTAGAGACTTTTATGGGATGGTTGAGTATGAGATACTTCAGCCACAGCTAATTGTTGGGTATGTGATACAACAACAGATGGCCCTAGTGCAAGTGGGAGATTGTTAGTTATATGTATGCCCTAGAGGCCATTACGGTACATATGATGTATATTGTAATGGATGCTTGGACATATATAGGGAGGACTTTCTTGCTCGACATGATAGTATGCTATCTAGTTGTACTTTATCTTAACATGTACTCTGATTGTCTCTATGTTACATGTTGATAAAGCCCATAGGATATGTACTCGACTACTGGGACTATGATGAGATCATACTAGTGGGGCCACGGTAGTCGACGAGTACATCCTATAACAGTTCCTAGTCGAGGGTGTATCGAGACAGGGCATCGATACACCAGAGTAGACTAGCGTATACGCATCTTGACCCATATGATGGGCGATGGATGATCCCATATCTATCGGTGTTTGAAATCAAGGATGGTGTACGGGTGCTCAGTAGAGACTGGGTACACTGGACGGACTCGCCCAGAACTCCCAGATGGTATTATACCTCACGTCAGATGGCAGTTCTCCGGTGACACTGGTACAGCGTAGTTTGTTGACCCGAGATCGTCATAGAGTCTTGTGTGATTCCCACTGTGCTTTGATTTCCATCATACTATGTCCAAGAGGGCGTGCAAAATGGTGGCTTTTGGGTACAGTCCCAAATCACATGGAGGCAATGAGCGATAGGAGGGGATTCGTCTCTCCCGGTATAGGGATTTAATGTTGTGCTGTGTTCGATTGCCTATAACCGGAAATCCCTGGCCAGGGTTGCTGAGATTTTCTAGTAAGTGTTATCAGTAGTGTCTCGAACTGTTTTAGACCTCATATCGACACGACTTATCGAGCTACTGGGGTCTGACGTTTACCACCCCTAGGCGAGATATGTGACATATCAGACGACGAGATCGGACTGTACGAGAGTGTTACTGTTTGGATTCACAGGAGAATGTACAGGCTTGCTTGTTGATCTTCTACGTGCTCAATATGTGGGTGGCTCTTAGTTTAGCAGACCGCTTGCGGCTTGTGGGTGTTTGATATGATCATCACCTACTGCCGGCATATTGACGATGTTAGTTATATGTATGCCCTAGAGGCCATTACTGTACATAGGATGTATATTGTAGTGGATGCTGGGACATATATAGGGAGGACTTTCTTGCTCGACATGATAGTATGCTATCTGGTTACTCTTTACCTTAACATGTATACTCATTGTCTCTCTGTTACATGTTGGTAAAGCCCTTAGGATGTGTACTTGACTACCTGGACTATGATGCAGATCATACTAGTGGGGACGTGGTAGTCCATAAGTACATCCTTCAAGGTCCCTAGTCGTGGGTGTATCGAGACAGGGCATCGATATACCAGAGTAAACTAGCGTATACCTTCTCGACCCATTCAGATGGGCGATGGATGATCCCATATCCATTGGTGTTTGACATCAGAGATGATATACGGGTGCTCAGTAGAGACTGGGTACACTGGACGGACTCGCCGAGAACTCCCAGATGGTATTATACCTTACGTCAGATGGCAGTTCTCTGGTGACACTGGTACAGAGTAGTCAGTTGACCCGAGATCGTCATAGAGTCTTGTGTGGTTCCCACTGTGCTTTGATTTCCATCTTACCACGTCCAAGAGGGCGTGCAAAACGGTGGTTTTTGGGTACAGTCCCGAATCACATGGAGGCAATGAGCGATAGGAGGGGATTCGTCTCTCCCGGTATAGGGGGTTTATGTTGCGCTGTGTTCGATTGGCTATAACAGGAAATCCCTGGCCTGGGTTGCTGAGATTGTTAGTTATATGTATGCCCTAGAGGCCATTGCTGTACATACGATGTATATTGTAGTGGATGCTAGGACATATATAGGGAGGACTTTCTTGCTCGACATGATAGTATGCTATCTGGTTGTACTTTATCTTAACATGTACTCTGATTGTCTCTATATTACATGTTGATAAAGCCCTTAGGATATGTACTCGACTACTGGGACTATGATGAGATCATACTAGTGGGGCCACGGTAGTCGACGAGTACATCCTATAACTGTTCCTAGTCGTGGGTGTATCGAGACAGGGCATCGATGCACCAGAGTAGACTAGCGTATACGCATCTTGACCCATATGATGGGCGATGGATGATCCCATATCCATCGGTGTTTGACATCAAGGATGGTGTACGGGTGCTCAGTGGAGACTGGGTATACTGGACGGACTCGCCGATAACTCCCAAATGGTATTATACCATACGTCAGATGGCAGTTCTCCGGTGACACTGGTACAGAGTAGTCTGTTGACCCGAGATCGTCATAGAGTCTTGTGTGATTCCCACTGTGCTTTGATTTCCATCATACCACGTCCAAGAGGGCATGCAAAAAGGTGGCTTTTGGGTACAGTCCCGAATCATATGGAGGCAATGAGCGATAGGAGGAGATTCGTCTCTCCCGGTATAGGGAGTTGATGTTGTGCTGTGTTCGATTGGCTATAACCGGAAATCCCTGGCCAGGGTTGTTGAGATTTACTGGTAAGTTTTATCAGTAGTTTCTCGAACTGTTATAGACCTCATATCGACACGACTTATCGAGCTACTGGGGTCTGACGTTTGCCATCCCTAGGCGAGATATGCAACATATCAGACGACGAGACCGGACTGTACGGGAGTGTTACTGTTTGGATTCACAGGAGAAGTTACAGGCTTGCTTGTTGATCTTCTGAGCACTCAATACCTGGGTAGCTGTTACGTTTAGCTGACCGCTTGCAGCTTGTCGGTGTTTGATATGATCATCACCTACTGCCGGCGTATTGACGATTCTTTAGAGTCCTAGACAGAGGTTTCTTGGCTCAGGCAAAACGAAGTAGGAGCACATATGTGATATGTGCGGGACCGAGGATAATGCGATATGTGATACCGTATTATATTCTCGCGATATTTGATATCAGCCGGGTCATCGGATCAAGTGTTGATTCGATGAATCGGTACGGATAAATATTAGCCGGTTATATGCGATATAGCCGGATTGTCGGATCAAGTGTTGATTCGATGATTTAATGTATAATAATATATATATGATATATTAAATTGCATTAACTAATATTTTCTCACTAAAAGATTCTTTTTCTCACTCGGGTAATACATTGATATATATGCGATATATGTTAAATGTATTATTTTTTTTTTGTTACGATAAATATTATATATGTGATATATAATATTGTAACATGATATGATAACTAATGCAACTTGTTTAGTGGAGTTTAAGCATGATTAGGGTTTGGATTAGGGTTAAGCTTTCTAGATGTTTCTAGAAGCTTTTCTTTTTGTCATGATAAAGATATTTGTAAGTGACTCATGCTTTAACCCAACCCAAACCCTAACCCTAGTCAATTCTCTACAATGGTTGCATTATTCTTCATATCATTTCATTTTCTATTCATCACAAAAGGATTCTAATATTGTTCATCATCTTCTTCCTTCTTCTTCTTTGCTTGAAATGGTTTCTTGCTTTGATTTTTGTGATGGATAAATATGAGAAAAAGATAAATAAAGAGAGCAAAAATCCTACTTCATCATCCTCATCTTCCCTTGCCATTTAGATGAGGGTGTTCACATCATTTCATGAGTGTTAGCTTGTGTTAAAGAAACTTCAAGGTAGATCATCTTAGTATCGAAGATCGGAAGTAAAGGTTGCGTCTTTCTCTTCGTGGAACCTCTCGAGAGTCCGGATCCCGATGATCGCAGCGAAGGGACCACAACACGGAGCATATGAAGTGAATGATCGGATCTACAAAGGTTGTAATCCCTCTCACTTAGTGTTAAAATGTTTAGCATGTTAGTTTTCGCCTAATCTCTAGTTTAAAGTTCCGTATTCGGGTTGTTGGGCACGGCTAATTTTTTAATCGGGCATGGTTGATGCCTCGTAGACCCTTGTGCGCGTGCCTAGCAACCCTACAGTGGTATCAGAGCCAAGCTAGAGCTTTAGGCGAAGTCTAGACGAAGTTTAAAGTCCGATCGAAACCCGAAACCCCGATAAAACCCGCTCTCTGGACTTTTTCTAAAAACTGGGATTTTTCCACATTAAAAATGCTTAAAAAATTCAGCAGGGAATTATAAGAATTACGGTGCAAAAAGTTTTCGATGAACAGTATAAAGCGCGGCGGAACCGCGGCAGAAGCATGCCTTTTGCGGCGGTTCCGAGGCGAAATGATGACGTCAGCATCTCCTGTTTGCACAGTAACTCCTATTTTATTATGCTGGATTTTCTGGGATGTTTTAATTTTTATTCTACAGTTGAGTTTTCTGGGGTTGTTTTGGGGATTCAATGTTTCGATCGAAGTATTAGATTTTGTCTATGTGGCTTTCCGGATAAATTTAAGAAACTGTTAAAAAGTTCGAACGGATATCAATAACTCACTTTTTCCCCTGTCGGAAAATTTTTCAAAAGTTGGATTTTTTCTCGTGTTTAAGAATGTTCTAAGTCGTGCAAGTAACTCGGTGGACCCTCTAGAAGACAACAAACCTTAACTCGATTATGTGACCGTCTTGAACTGCCTTTTGAACCTTAGGGTTTGGGGCAGTACGGCGTGCCACATGTGAGGCGTTGGCTTGACCCTTCTACGTCTGGACCATTGGTACTGTGGCATGTGATGGATGTTTTTAAACTGATTTCAAGTGTTGAGATATATTGGGGAAATCTTGGGTACTTGATGATTCGATCGGAAAGTTTAACTTTTTCTATTTATCTGGAATGTGATACAATATTTGGAATCCACAGTTAGTTATGAGATAACTAATTTGAATATTATAAACATAACAGTTTAGTCTCAGGTGATCGGTTGCCACGGAATTTTGATGTGATCAAAAGTCCGTCGCAATCACGTAGCGTACGCGGATACTCGCCGGGTAAACTTAATAGACAGCCACGCCCCATAGCCCCGACCAAGTGACTGTAGGAGAACCCCGTCGCCGAAAGCATCCGTTCGGGTGCTCGCGGTAGCGGTGTTCCGCCTTCGTGCACTTCGTCGACGGCATCTGGGTGTGCGGCCGTCTACTAAAGTTTGCGACGAGCATTCGATCAGGACGTCGGGAATCTTATTGAATTGCCCGACTTGATATTGAAAAGAGTTTTCGATAATGAGACTAAAATGCGGGGTTTATAATTGTTAGGCATGTGATGTCTAAGGAATTCATTTGGTCAGGCATGCGATGTCTGAGGTGGTTGCAGATTCCAACTGTTGTAGTTTTACACTTTCTTTTCTGTGACCGTAAGCGTAGTATGTGGTGTATCGCCGGCTTCGTTGCTATACATCAACGACAATCGGGATACGCATACTTGCTTACGTTGATGATTTGAGATATTATGTGTTGCTGTGATATGTTGTATTGGATCGTCGCGTTTTGAATAGCCGGGGGTTTTATGTGAGATGAGAGTTTTTTCTTTTTCATTCATGTAAAATTCATTTGTATGTAATATTCTTTTATTGGGGCGCTTCCAGGTAGCGGAAGCTGTCACCATTGTATATTATTTACTTTTCCGCATTAGGTAGACCCAAGGCGGGGAGCACAAGTAACCGGGTTCTAGGGTCCAGTGGGAGACCATCTCGAGGAGTCGGGACCGGGTCTCCTAACCCTAGAATTGGCAGTGTTACTTGCCGCTCTCGTAGGGGTCTAGGGATGTCGGTTTGGCTATTCATCGCGACCGTGGAATCCGTGTTTTATACTGGCTCGTATTGAAAACACGGACGTCCTAGTATATCCAATATTTCATATATGTTCTTCTGCTGCAATGTTCTGTGATGAGATCATATTACTGCCTGTGACGAATGTTTATATTATATATATGAGATATATGTTATATTGCAGATTTCGTTTCAAAAGAGATGCTTGTGAAGCATAATAAAATGGGACTTCATTAATGTGATTAATGAAATAAAAGAAACCTAAGATGTTGTAGAAACTTGTTTATAAAAACTGGTAGCTCTAGTTCTTGCTTTGCATAGCGGTGTTCCTTGTAGAACATCCAGCACCTTATTCGACAAGGAAAGGACCGAGATCCCTTCACCGGGAGTGACTCCTTTAGCAATAACTGGCAGATGCTACAAACCCGGTTTGTCTTTTGATTGCTTCTATAGTTCTTGCTTTGCATAGTGATATTTGTGAAATATCCTGCACCTTATTCGATGAGGAAAGGGCTGACGATCCCTTCACCGGGAGTGACCCCTTTAGCAAAACTAGAAAAGCCTAAAAAACACTCCATTTAAAATCACTCGATTCTACAACGATATCAAGTTCATTACGCAAAGGGTTTTCTGAAAAACCCGTCGTAGCACTCCGTCATTTCAGATAAGTACTTCTAGTATTCGTGCTGCGTTTGTTGACCTTGTCAAGGCGTAGTGTGCGGTAGCTATTTATGCTTATCTGCATAATCATATGATGCGATTGGATTAGGGTAGTCGTGCGACTTTGTTGACCTTGTCAAGGGTCGTGCGGGTGGGTTTAATTCAATCAGGAAATGACAGGTTGAACTTGACTTGCGGTCTATAGTTTGTTGACCTTGTCAAGGTCATAGATCGCTTGGGGCAAAATATTATTGGGAATTTCAAGTGTTGAAATTTGCAATGAGATTGCATACCTTCTATAAGATAGTTGGATCCCGATACCCGCTGCGAGTAAGAGTTACTCCTGGGAGAGTTTTACACATTACAATTAGCCGATCAAGTAGGTGTCTAGAAAGGTGTTAACGGGGTTACGCCTCTGGGAAAATGAGGTTTACTTTAATTAGGTTCGTGCGAAAGCACGGGGGACCTCCCTCAAAGAACCGATACTGGCCTGGCTGAAAGATTGGCGAACTTGTAGCGTGTAATTAATCCCGGCTAGTCTTTCCTTTTAGGGTTTGAAGGAAGATTTGACAAAAACAGTGGGAGACATCCTGATTAGATATATTAGATAACCAATCTAATCTTGCAAGAGCATACGCTGAGTGTTTTCTTCTCTCTCTCTCCAGGTAGCGACCATATCACGCCTTAATCAAGATAATAATACGGATATATTGACCGAACCCGATTGTTATACTGAGCTGGGGAACGTTGGTCCCGCTCCAACTTATAATTGTTATAGGACAGAGCAGGAAATTGGGGAATACCAGATTTCCCGTGCCGCCCAAACGAAGAAAGTGCATGTTGATGCATCATCTTCGGGTGTGTTCATTACACAGAACTGTTTCCCTGTATCCTTTACGTCCTGGGTATGTGATACCGGATCAGGATCCCGTATATGTAATCTGTTACATGGGCTACAGATAGGTAATGAACTGAGAACGAGTGATAAGTTTCATGAGACAGAAAACGGTGCAAGTGTTGCGGCCAAGTCTGTTGGTCACTATCACCCTGTATTACCTGAATACATTGATTCTGAACGAATGTTATTAGATACCGAACCTGATATACAAAATCATATCAGTCTCTTTATTAGTAAAGAAGTGATATAATTTTGTATTGTTGGATAATGTTTTGAACATTTCCTATATCAAGAGTTGATCGGTTCAGGCACGTTATCTAAAAGCATTGACGTTCTAAATCAAACTACAGTTCTTAGTATAAAGAACACACACAAGAGCAAGAGTTCAGAAATGAATGAATCCTTCTTGAGGCATTGTAGACTAGGTCATGTCAATGCGACCCGACTGGCTGAAGTTACATTTAGATGCATATTTAAATTAGTTTGAATTTACATCTTGTGAAACTTGCCGGTCATGTCACAAAGATAAGATGACCACAGCTCTGTTTATTGGAAACAGAGAAAGAGTTAATGAACTCTTGGGATTGATACATGCTGATGTATGAAGGTCCCCTTTCTACACATGCCAAGACCGGTTCTTTGTACTTCATTACATTCTCTGATAATCTCTCAAGATTCAGACATGTGTTCCTGTTGAAACATAAGTCCGAAGCTTTTGAGATATTCACAGAATGTAAGTTAGAAGTAGAGAACCAAAAACGGGTAAAAGTATTATGTCCTTTGATGAGATCAAGGAGGAGAATACTTGGGTACGGAATTCATGGCATATTCTAAAGGAGAATGAGATTCTCTCTCAGCATTACTCCTCCGTATACACCATAGCACGATGGTATATCGGGGCGGAGCAATAGCACCCTATTTGATATGGTGTGCTCTATGATGAGTACTACTGAGTTTCCTATTTCCTTTTGGGAGTTATGCACTTAAGAAGCTGCATACCTATTGAATATGGTTCAAATCAAATCAGATGCCTACCACTTCATATGTGATATGGAAAGGAAAGAGCCCATATCTTAAGTTTGTTAAGATTTGGGGTTGTCCGGCCTATGTCTAAAAGCAAAATCCGGACAAGCTCGAGGCAAGGTCTGTTATGTAGAACTGGAAAGGTTCCAGCTATACAAACTGCAGCTGATGATTTGGTAGAACCAAAGGATTCAATAGTTTCCAACGAACCTCAGCCTCTCCGCCGATCTAGTACGGTTTCTCACCCACCTGAGAGATACTTCGGTTTCTCTATGACAGTGGGAGCGAGGATTGCATCATGAGATGATGACCCAACTAGTTTCGAGTTGGCCATCAGGAGTGGGACTCTGTAAGAATGGCTGGATGCTTATCGATCTGAGATGGAATCCTTATACACCAACAAAGTGTGGACTTTGGTTGCTTTATCTGAAGGGTTAAATCCCCATCAGGAGCGAGTATATCTTGAGAAGATTACTTGGTGTACATGGAAAAGTTGAGACTTTCAAAGCTATGCTTAAGTCCATCCAGATCCTACTTGCCACGGCTACATACCATGACTACGATATCTGGTCGTTGGGTGTCATGACTGCTTTTCTAAGTGAGGTTTTAGAAGAGAACGTCTATAAGTACACAGCCAGAGGGCTTCGTAAATAGTGGGAGCAGCGGAAACGTGTGCAAGATGTTTTATATGATAAAACAGGCATCGCGGAGTTGGAACATCTGTTTTGATGTGGTATTCAAAGAGTTTGACTTGATCAAAATGGTAGTAGAGAGTATGGTGGTGATCCTCGTAGAGTACGTGGATGACATACTCTTGATAGGGAAGGAGTTTCCTATGCTACGCTCGGTCAATCTCCGCTTATCACAAGGATTCTCCATATAGGATCAAAGTGATACCTCCTAAATCCTGGGTTTTTGGATCTATGAGATAGATCTAATTGGATGTTAGGATTCTCACTAGTTGTAGTGAGATGGTATCAATCGATCCTGGGGAGAATCACTGGAAAGGTTCCAGGCTAATAAGGACGACTGAATGTCAGTCGCAGGCATTGTCTTTACCCTCAGTGGAGGGACGGTATGTTGGAAGAGTTCCAAGCTAAGATACCGTGACATACTAGACGATTAAAGGCAAGATACATCGTTACCAAGGATGCTACCAAAGAGGCAGTCTGGATATATATAAGTTCATGAGATGAACTTCGTTCCTACCATTGTGTGACAATGGAGTTGTGGCTTATGCCAAGGAACTACCGTCCCATCAGAAATCCAGATATAATTCTTAGGCAGTATCACCTGATCATGGAGATGGTTGATCTCCAGGGAGATCGAGGTTAGGAGAGTAGACACAGAGGACAACAGCGCGGATCCACTCACAAAGGCCTTTTTCCCAGTAGAGACTTTTATGGGATGGTTGAGTATGAGATACTTCAACCGCAGCTAATTGTTGGGTATGCGATACCATAATAGAAGGCCCTAGTGCAAGTGGGAGATTATTAGTTATATGTATGCCCTAGAGGCCATTGCTGTACATACGATGTATATTGTAGTGGATGCTAGGACATATATAGGGAGGACTTTTTTGCTCGACATGATAGTATGCTATCTGGTTGTACTTTATCTTAACATGTACTCTGATTGTCTCTATATTACATGTTGATAAAGCCCTTAGGATATGTACTCGACTACTGGGACTATGATGAGATCATACTAGTGGGGCCACGGTAGTCGACGAGTACATCCTATAACTGTTCCTAGTCGTGGGTGTATCGAGACAGGGCATCGATGCACCAGAGTAGACTAGCGTATACGCATCTTGACCCATATGATGGGCGATGGATGATCCCATATCCATCGGTGTTTGACATCAAGGATGGTGTACGGGTGCTCAGTGGAGACTGGGTACACTGGACGGACTCGCCGAGAACTCCCAGATGGTATTATACCATACGTCAAATGGCAGTTCTCCGGTGACACTGGTACAGAGTAGTCTGTTGACCCGAGATCGTCATAGAGTCTTGTGTGATTCCTATTGTGCTTTGATTTCCATCATACCACGTCCAAGAGGGCGTGCAAAAAGGTGGCTTTTGGGTACAGTCCCGAATCACATGGAGGCAATGAGCGATAGGAGGGGATTCGTCTCTCCCGGTATAGGGAGTTGATGTTGTGCTGTGTTCGATTGGCTATAACCGGAAATCCCTGGCCAGGGTTGTTGAGATTTACTGGCAAGTGTTATCAGTAGTTTCTCGAACTGTTATAGACCTCATATCGACACGACTTATCGAGCTACTGGGGTCTGACGTTTACCACCCCTAGGCGAGATATGCAACATATCAGACGACGAGACCGGACTGTACGGGAGTGTTACTGTTTGGATTCACAGGAGAAGTTACAGGCTTGCTTGTTGATCTTCTGAGCGCTCAATACCTGGGTAGCTGTTACGTTTAGCTGACCGCTTGCAGCTTATGGGTGTTTGATATGACCATCACCTACTGCCGACGTATTGACGATTCTTTAGAGTCCTACACAGAGGTTTCTTGGCTCAGGCAAAACGAAGTAGGAGCACATATGTGATATGTGCGGGACCGAGGATAATGCGATATGTGATACCGTATTATATTCTCGCGATATTTGATATCAGCCGGGTCATCGGATCAAGTGTTGATTCGATGAATCGGTACGGATAAATATTAGCCGGTTATATGCGATATAGCCGGATTGTCGGATCAAGTGTTGATTCGATGATTTAATGTATAATAATATATATATGATATATTAAATTGCATTAACTATTATTTGCTCACTAAAAGATTCTTTTTCTCACTCGGGTAATACATTGATATATATGCGATATATGTTAAATATATTATTTTTTTTTATACGATAAATATTATATATGTGATATATAATATTGTAACATGATATGATAACTAATGCAACTTGTTTAGTGGAGTTTAAACATGATTAGGGTTTGGATTAGGGTTAAGCTTTCTAGATGTTTCTAGAAGCTTTTCTTTTTGTCATGATAAAGATATTTGTAAGTGACTCATGCTTTAACCCAACCCAAACCCTAACCCTAGTCAATTCTCTACAATGGTTAAGTCAACCATGGTTGCATTATTCTTCATATCATTTCATTTTCTATTCATCACAAAAGGATTCTAATATTGTTCATCATCTTCTTCCTTCTTCTTCTTTGCTTGAAATGGTTTCTTGCTTTGATTTTTGTGATGGATAAATATGAGAAAAAGATAAATAAAGAGAGCAAAAATCCTACTTCATCATCCTCATCTTCCCTTGCCATTTAGATGAGGGTGTTCACATCATTTCATGAGTGTTAGCTTGTGTTAAAGAAACTTCAAGGTAGATCATCTTAGTATCGAAGATCGGAAGCAAAGGTTGCGTCTTTCTCTTCGTGGAACCTCTCGAGAGTCCGGATCCCGATGATCGCAGCGAAGGGACCACAACACGGAGCATATGAAGTGAAGGACCGGATCTACAAAGGTTGTAATCCCTCTCACTTAGTGTTAAAATGTTTAGCATGTTAGTTTTCGCCTAATCTCTAGTTTAAAGTTCCGTATTCGGGTTGTTCGGCACGGCTAATTTTTTAATCGGGCATGGTTGATGCCTCGTAGACCCTTGTGCACGTGCCTAGCAACCCTACAGGGATTTACTGGTAAGTGTTACCTGTAGTTTCTCGAATAGTTATAGACCTCATATCGACACGACATATCGAGCTATTGGGGTCTGACGTTTACCACCCCTAGGCAAGATATGCGACATATCAGACGATTAGACCGGACTGTACGGTAAGCGTTACTGGTTGGATTCACAGGAGTGTGAGCGGGCTTGCTCGTCGATCTTCTGATCGCTCAATACCCGGGTGGCCGTTACGTTTAGCAGACCGCTTGCGGCTTGTGGGTGTTTGATATGATCATCATCTGCTGCCGGCGTATTGACGAGTCTTTAGAGTCCTACACAGAGGTTTCCTGGCTCAAGCGAAACGAAATAGGAGCGCATATGAGATATGTGCGGGACCGAGAATAATGCGTGTATGTGATACCGTATTCCATTCTCGCGATGAATGTATCCATTGGTTATATTGGATATAACCTAGATATCGAATCAAGGATTGATTCGATAAGCCGATACATTGGATACTAGTCGGTTATGTGCGACATGACCGGATCATTGAATCAAGTGTTGATTTAATGATTTAATGTATAATTATATATTTGATATATTACTTTGCATTAACTAGTATTGGTTCACTTTATATGGATTTTCTCACTTGGATTGCACAAGTTGTATATGTGATATACTTTTGTGCACTTGATTGTGTCATGTTTGATGATAAATGATAACTTGGATTTGTGTAAAGATTAAACCATGGTTGTGAGAGTGGTTAGGGTTTTGTTTATTCACTTATTATCTATTTATTCATTTATCCATTCATTTTGGCAAAAGAAAAGAAATGGTGGCTTGCTTTGTTTTACATTGAAGCTTCATGAAGCTTTGAAAAAGTCCACCATTTTTGTTTCATGCCTAACCTAACCATTCACTTAACCTTGGTTCATTCTCTACACTTAACCATGGTAACTATTATGATAAGAATGAAAGGGATTATCTTTTCAAGTTAATCTTTTTAACTCATCATAATATTTCTATCTTCTTCTTCTTCTTCTTCAAGAAGAAAACCTAGACTTCGTCAATGGTGATTGAAGAAAAAGAGTGAGAAATCCAATTCTAAAGTCTACCCACTTCCTATTTCTTCATCCTCTACCTCTTGCCAAGTAGTATAGGGTGTTTCCTTCACAAGTTTTCATGGCTTGGTGAAGGTGGAGCTTGATCTTGTGATGCCTCGACGTAGATCATCTTCGGCATCGTCGTCGATGACCTAGCCCGCTTTTTCTCCGATGAAGCAGACGCTAGAGCCCAGGATCCGATGATCGCAGCGAGGAGACATCATCACGGAGCTATGGAGGTGGAGCACCGGATCTACAAAGGTTGTATTTCCGTTCTTGTAGTTAAGTTGTTAACTAGTTTCATTGTTTCGCCTATATATATCTAGTTAACGATCCGTATTAGGGTTTCTCGGCACTTGTAAAATTAGAAATTGGCATGGTTGATGCCTTGTGAGACCTCTTGAGAGTGCCTAGGAACCCTACAGTGGTATCAGAGCCTAGCTAGAGCCTTAGGCGATGCGTAGACGAAGTTTGAAACCCGATCGACCCGAAACCCTAACTTTTAACCCTCTCTGGACTTTTTCTGAAAAAGTGGTTTTTTCCAAATTAAAAATGCTTAAAAAATTCAGCAGGAAATTCTAAGAATTACGGTGCAAAAATTACCTAATGATCTGTCTAAAGCGCGGCGGAACCGCGGCATTAGCCGCCTATTGCGGCGGTTCCGCGCCCATTTAGTCTCTTCAGTCAACCATTTTTGCATAGTAACTTCTTTATTTAAATGCTGAGTTTTATGGGAATTTTTAATATTTATTCAAGAGTTGAATTTTTTTTGGGTTGTGTTGAGGACTCGGTGTTTCGATCGAATTATCAAACTTTGTCTATGTGTTTTTCCGAGTCATTTTAGAATATGTTAGAAAGTTCGACCGGATATAAATACCCAACTTTTCCCCTGTCGGGAAATTTCCAAGTGTTGGATCTTTCCGTGGTTTAAAGACGTTCTAAGTAGTGCAAGTAACGCGATGGACCCTCTAGAAGACAACAAACCTTAACTCGATTATGTGACCGTCTTGAACTGCCCTTTGAACCTTCGGGTTTGGGGCAGTACGGCGTGCCACATGTGAGGCATTGGCTTGACCCTTCTACGGCTGGACCGTTGGTACTGAGGCATGAACTGAATGTTTTTAGACTTATTTCATGTGTTGATCTGTATCGGGAAAACTTGGGTGTTTGACTGTTCGATCGAAAAGTTTAACATTTTCTATTTATCTGGAATGGGATACAATAATTGGAATTCACAAAAGTTATGAGATAACTGAATGAATATTGTAAATCTAGCAATTTAGTCTCACTTGATCAGTTGCCACGGAATTTTGATGTGATCAAAAGTCCGTCGCAATCACGTAGCGTACACGGATACTCGCCGGGTAAACTTAATAGACAGCCTCACTCCATAGCCCCGACCAAGTGACTGTAGGAGAACCCCGCCGCCGAAAGCATCCGTTCGGGTGCTCACGGCAGCGGTGTTCCGCCTTGGTGCACTTCGTCGACGGTATCGGGGGTGTAGCCGCCTACTGAAGTTTGCGACGAGCATTCGATCAAATTGTCGGGAATCCTGTTGAATTGCCCGACTTGATATTGAAAAGTGTTTTCGATTTTGAGACTAAAATGCGGGGTTTATAACTGTTAGGCATGCGATGTCTAAAGAATTCATTTGGTCAGGCATGCGATGTCTGAGGTGGTTGCGGATTCCAACTGTTGTAGTTTTACACTTTCTTTGATGTGACCGTAAGTATAATATGTGATATCGCCGGTTTCGTTGCTGTATGTCAACGACAATTGGGATGCGCATATTTACTTAGGTTGATGACATGTGATGTTATGTGTTGCTGGATATGTTATATTGGATCGTCGTGTTTGAATAGCCGGGGTTTTTTTTATGTGAGATGAGTGTTTTTCATTTTCATTCATGTAAAAACTTGTATGTAATATTCTTTTTTGGGGCACTTCCAGGTTGCGGAAGTTGTCACCGTTTGTATATTATTTTCTTTTCCGCACTAGGATAGACCCAAGGAGGAGGGCACAAGTAACCGGGTTCTGGAGTCCAGTGGGAGACCAACTCGAGGAGTCGAGTCAGGGTCTCCTAACTCCAGAATTGGCAGGGTTGCTTGCCGCTCTCGTAGGGGTCTAGGGGTGTGGGTTTGGCTATTCATCGCGACCGTGGAATCCGTGTTTTATACTGGCTCGTATTGAAAACACGGACGTCCTAGTATATCCAATATTTCATATGATTCTTCTGCTGCGATATCTGTGATGTGATCATGTGATGTTCAGTGATAGATATAGTATATAGTATATATGATATATTATATAGATGTTACTTATGTTTTACACCCGTGCTAGCCCTGCCCTGCTCTGCCGTTAGTTACCTAACCTAACGGTGCACGAGGGGACATCGAGGCGAATGCGGATGGCATAAGTGTACGTCGTATTTATCTGTGATGTTTAGGTACTTAAATGATGGGACCTCATTAATGTGATTAATGAAAGTAAAAGAAACCTAAAGATGTTGTAGAATCAAATTTCAAAAATAAAACAGGTAGCTACAGTTCTTGCTTTGCACAGCGGTATATGTGATATATCCTGCACCTTATTCGATGAGGAAAGGACCGAGATCCCTTCACCGGGAGTGACTCCTTTAGCAATAACTGGCAGATGCTACACACTCGGTTTGTCTTTTGATTGCTTTTAAGAGTTCTGCTTTGCACAGTGATATATATGATATATCCCGCACCTCATTCGACGAGGAAAGGACCGACGATCCCTTCACCGGGAGTGACTCCTTTAGCAAAACTAGAAAAGCCTCAAAAACACTCCATTTTAAAATCATTTGATTCTACAACGATATCAAGTTCATTACGCAATAGGTTTTCAGAAAAACCTGTCGTAGCCCTCCGTCATTTCAGATAAGTACTAGTTAGTATTCGTGCTACGTTTGTTGACTATGTTAAGGCGTAGTGTGCGGTAGCTAATTAGTGCTTATCTGCATAAGCATATGATGTGATTGGATTAGGGTAGTCGTGCGACTTTGTTGACTATGTTAAGGGTCGTGCGGGTGGGTTTAATTCAATCGGGAAATGACGGGTTGAACTTGACTAGCACTTATGATTTGTTGACTATGTTAAGGTCATATAGCTGCTAGGGGCAAAATATTATTGGGAATTTCAAGTGTTGAAATTTGCAATGAGATTGCATATCTTCTATGAGATAGTTGGATCCCGATACCCGCTGCGAGTAATTGTTACTCCTGGGAGAGTTTTACACATTACAATTAGCCGATCAAGTAGGTGTCTAGAAAGGTGTTAACGAGGTTACGCCTCTGGGAAAATGAGGTTTACTGTAATTAGGTTCGTGCGAAAGCACGGGGGACCTCCCTCAAAGTACCGACACTGGCCTGGCTGAAAGATTGGTGAACTTGTAGTGTGTAATTAATCCCGGCTAGTCTTTCCTTTTAGGGTTTGAAGGAAGATTTGATAAAATGCAGTGGGAGCCATCCTGATTAGATAAAATAATAACCAATCTATTCTTGCAAGAGCGCACGCTGGGTGTTTTCTTCTCTCTCTCTTTAGGTAGCGACCATATCATGCCTTAATCAAGATAATAATACGGATATTTGACCGAACCCGCTTGTTATACTGAGCTGGGGAACATTGGTCCCGCTCCAACTTATAATTGTTATAAGACAGAGCAGGAAATTGGGGATTACCGGAATTCCCGTGCCGCCCAAACGAAGTAAGTGCATGCTGATGCATCATCTTCGGGTGTGTTCATTATATAGAACTGTTTCTCAGTGTCCTTTACGTCCTGAGTATATGATACCGGATCAGGATCCCGCATATGTAATATGTTACATGGGCTACAGATAGGTAAAGAACTGAGAACGGGTGATAAGTTTCATGAGGCAGAAAACGGGGCAAGAGTTGCAGCCAAGTCTGTTGGTCACTGTCACCCTGTATGACCAGTACATTGATTCTGAACAAATGTTATTAGATACCGAACCTGATATACAAAATCATATCAGTCTCTTTATTAGTAAAGAAAGGATATAATTTTGTAATGTTGGATAATGTTTTGAACATTTCCTATATCAAAAGTTGATCGGTTCAGGCACGTTATCTAAAAGCATTAATGTTCTAAATCAAACTACAGTTCTTAGTATACAGAACACACACAAGAGGATAAGTTCAGAAATGAACGAATTTTTCTTGAGGTATTGTAGACTAGGTCATATCAATGCGACCTGACTAGCTGAAGTTACATGTAGATGCATATTTAAATCAGTTTGAATCTACATCTTGTGAAACTTGCCAGTCATGTCACAAAGATATAATGACACCAGCTCTGTTTATCGGAAACAGAGAAAGAGTTAGTAAACTCTTGGGATGATACATGTTGATGTATGTAGGTCCCATGTCTACACATGCCAAGACCGGTTCTTTGAACTTCATTACATTCTCTGATGATCTCTTTAGATTCATACATATGTTCCTGTTGAAACACAAGTCCGAACCTTTTGAGATATTCACAGAATATAAGTTAGAAGTAGGGAACCAATAAGGATAAAAGTATTATGTCCTATGATGAGATCAGGGTAAAAGTAGGGAACCAATATGCTTTATAGGATAAAGCAGGCATCGCGGAGTTGGAACATCTATTTTGATGCATTAGTCAAAGAAGTTGACATCATCAAAATGGTAGATGAACCTTGTATAAACAAAAGGGTAGTAGGGAGTATGGTGACGATCCTCGTAGAGTACGTGGATGACATACTCTTGATAGGGAAGGAGTTTCCTATGCTACGCTCGATCAATCTCCACTTATCGAAAAGATTCTCCATACAGGATCAAAGTGATACCTCCTAAATCCTGGGTTTTGGATCTATGAGATAGATCTAATTGGATGTTTGGATTCTTAGTAGTTGCAGTGAGATGGTATCAATCGATCCTGGGGAGAATCACTGGAAGGGTTCCAGGGTGATAAGGACGACTGAAAGTCTGTCACATGCATTGTCTTTACCCTCAGTAAAGGGACGGTATGTTGGAAGAGTTCCAAGTTAGATACCGTGGCATACTAGACGATAAAGGCTCGATACATCGCTACTTAAGATGCTACCAAAGAGGCAGTCTGGATGTATATATGTTCATGAGATGAACTTAATTCCTCCCATTGTGTGACAATGGAGTTGTGGCTTATGCCAAGGAACGTCCGTCCCATCAGTGATCCAGACATATTCTAAGGCAGTATCACCTGATCATGGAGATAGTTGATCTCCAGGGTGATCGAGGTTAGGAGAGTAGATTCAGAGGACAACACGGCGGATCCACTCACAAAGGCCTTTTCCCAGAGAGAGACTTTTATGGGATGGTTGAGTATGAGATACTACAACCACTGCTACAGATGGCCCTAGTGCAAGTGGGAGATTGTTAGTTAGATGTATGCCCTAGAGGCCATTACTGTACATAGGATGTATATTGTAGTGGATGCTGGGACATATATAGGGTGGACTTTCTTGCTCGACATGATAGTATGCTATCTGGTTACTCTTTACCTTAACGTGTATACACATTGTCTCTCTGTTACATGTTGGTAAAGCCCTTAGGATGTGTACTTGACTACCTGGACTATGATGCAGATCATACTAGTGGGGACGTGGTAGTCCATAAGTACATCCTTCAAGGTCCCTAGTCGTGGGTGTATCGAGACAGGGCATCGATATACCAGAGTAGACTAGCGTATACCTTCTCGACCCATACAGATGGGCGATGGATGATCCCATATCCATTGTTGTTTGACATCAGAGATGATATACGGGTGCTCAGTAGTGACTGGGTACACTGGACGGACTCGCCGAGAACTCCCAGATGGTATTATACCTTATGTCAGATGGCAGTTCTCTGGTGACTCTGGTACAGAGTAGTCTGTTGACCCGAGATCGTCATAGAGTCTTGTGTGGTTCCCACTGTGCTTTGATTTCCATCTTACCACGTCCAAGAGGGCGTGCAAAATGGTGGTTTTTGGGTACAGTCCCGAATCACATGGAGGCAATGAGCGATAGGAGGGGATTCGTCTCTCCCGGTATAGTGGGTTCATGTTGCGCTGTGTTTGATTGGCTATAACAGGAAATCCCTGGCCAGGGTTGCTGAGATTTACTGGTAAGTGTTACCTGTAGTTTCTCGAATAGTTATAGACCTCATATCGACACGACTTATCGAGCTATTGGGGTCTGACGTTTACCACCCCTAGGCAAGATATGCGACATATCAGACGATCAGACCGGACTGTACGGTAAGTGTTACTGGTTGGATTCACAGGAGTGTGAGCGGGCTTGCTCGTCGATCTTCTGATCGCTCAATACCCGGGTGGCCGTTACGTTTAGCAGACCGCTTGCGGCTTGTGGGTGTTTGATATGATCATCATCTGCTGTCGGCGTATTGACGAGTCTTCAGAGTCCTACACAGTGGTTTCCTGGCTCAAGCGAAACGAAATAGGAGCGCCTATGAGATATGTGCGGGACCGAGAATAATGCGTGTATGTGATACCGTATTCCATTCTCTCGATGAATGTATCCATTGGTTATATTCGATATAACCTAGATATCGAATCAAGGATTGATTCGATAAGCCGATACATTGGATACTAGTCGGTTATGTGCGACATGACCGGATCATTGAATCAAGTGTTGATTTAATGATTTAATGTATAATTATATATTTGATATATTACTTTGCATTAACTAGTATTGGTTCACTTTATATGGATTTTCTTACTTGGATTGCACAAGTTGTATATGTGATATACTTTTGTGCACTTGATTGTGTCATGTTTGATGATACATGATAACTTGGATTTGTGTAAAGATTAAACCATGGTTGTGATAGTGGTTAGGGTTTTGTTTATTCACTTATTATCTATTTATTCATTTATTCATTCATTTTGGCAAAAGAAAAGAAATGGTGGCTTGCTTTGTTTTACATTGAAGCTTCATGAAGCTTTGAAAAAGTCCACCATTTTTGTTTCATGCCTAACCTAACCATTCACTTAACCTTGGTTCGTTCTCTACACTTAACTATGGTAACTATTATGATAAGAATGAAAGGGATTATCTTTTCAAGTTAATCTTTTTAACTCATCATAATATTTCTATCTTCTTCTTCTTCTTCAAGAAGAAAACCTAGACTTCATCAATGGTGATTGATGAAAAAGAGTGAGAAATCCAATTCTAAAGTCTACCCACTTCCTATTTCTTCATCCTCTACCTCTTGCCAAGTAGTATAGGGTGTTTCCTTCACAAGTTTTCATGGCTTGGTGAAGGTGGAGCTTGATCTTGTGATGCCTCGACGTAGATCATCTTCGGCATCGTCGTCGATGACCTAGCTCGCTTTTTCTCCGATGAAGCCGACGCTAGAGCCCGGGATCCGATGATCGCAGCGAGGAGACATCATCACGGAGCTATGGAGGTGGAGCACCGGATCTACAAAGGTTGTATTTCCGTTCTTGTAGTTAAGTTGTTAACTAGTTTCATTGTTTCGCCTATATATATCTAGTTAACGATCCGTATTAGGGTTTCTCGGCACTTGTAAAATTAGAAATTGGCATGGTCGATGCCTTGTGAGACCTCTTGAGAGTGCCTAGGAACCCTACAGACGATTCTTTAGAGTCCTACACAGAGGTTTCTTGACTCAGGCAAAACGGAGTAGTAGCACATATGTGATATGTGCGGGACCGAGGATAATGCGGTATGTGATACCGTATTGGATTCTCGCGATATGAGATATCGGCCGGGTATATGTGATATAGCCGGGTCATCGTATTAGTCGGTAATTTGTGAAATAGCCGGATTATCGGATCAAGTGTTGATTCGATAATTTAATGTATAATAATATATATGATATATTAAATTACATTAACTAATATTAGCTCACTAAAAGATTCATTTTCTCACGGGATAATACATTGATATATATGCGATATATGTTAATTGTATTATTTTCTATTGTTAAAAAATATATTGTATATGTGATATACAATATTGTAACATGTTAGGGTTACAAATTTAACAATGGTTTAGGGTTTAAACTTTGTTAGGGTTTGGATTAGGGTTAGCTTTTGCATGAAGCTTCCATGAAGCTTTGACTTTGTTTTTAGCTAGATATTTTGTTAACCCAATCCAAACCATTAACTCTAGTCAATTCTCTACATGGGTTAACTCTTTCATGCTTAACCCTTGGTTAGATTTGTAACCACTACAATAATTCATTATTCATCACAAAAGGATTAATTCATTATTCATCACAAAAGGATTCATTCATTATTCTTCTTATTCCTTGAGTTCCTTCTTGAAAAAGCTTTCTAGCTTTTTTCAAAGGATGAAAATGAGTGAGAGTAAGAAAATAAAAGAGAGCAAAAATCCTACTTCATCATCCTCATCTACCCTTGCCATTTAGATGAGGGTGTTCACTTCATCAGTGAGTGTTAGCTTGTGTTATTGAAACTTCAAGGTAGATCATCTTTGTTATCGAAGATCAGAAGCAAGACTGCATCTTTCTCTTCGTGAAGCCTCTCGAGAGTCCGGAACACGATGATCGCAGCAAAGGGACCTCAACACGGAGCTTAAGAAGTGATGGACCGGATCTACAACGGTTGTAATCCCTCTCACTTAGTGTTAAAGAGTTTAACATACTTGTTTTCGCCTAAACCCTAGTTTAAAGATTCGGCTTTGGGTTGTTCGGCACGGCTAATTTTTAAATCGGGCATGGTTGATGCCTCGTAGACCCTTGTGCTCGTGCCTAGCAACCCTACACGACTAATATATCAACCATGACACTATCATCCAAATTCACAACACATATGTAAATATATATATCATATCATCAACTACACTACGAACTGTGGTGGTGCTATATGCCATCAACCCGACTTCCCCCGTAGATATAAATCTACTCACTTTGCTCTTCCCTTGCCGTTGCCGACGTCGCCACACGCTTTCTTGTCATCCCGAAAACCACATGGGGGTACCAACATGTCACAACGTATCGTATTGCATTAAAACCCAATTCAAAACCAAAACGACATGCTAAAAGCCTATAGGTTAGAACCTACGGACTACGCCTTTCAAACCACCAAACAACCCTCGATATCATCGTACAAATGTCAAGTGATCGAGGTAAAACACCAATACTAAAATCCAGAATCCAAAAAACAAAAAATATAACTCCGAATCAAAACAACAACTCATGACAATGGTCCCAGATTTTACCCTAGGTCAAATCAGCCAATTTTGCATATGTGGAGGGTTTAGATTACAGATATTGGAGCCATGAAACAAACACGAGCCAAATTGCCCCTGGTCTGGCCGCAAATTGCGGACAGAAGGAATATTTCTTAGGCATGGTGTTGGGGTATGGGGCTAGGATTTCAGTGGGGGGTCCTAGGTTGCCTGCATGTATCACTGACTTTGCTAAACAATTTTCAGGTCACCCGGGTGTTAGCAGATTACCAAAAGCCATCACAATTCCCACAAATTCCGTATCTGCAGAATTCAAAGTTTGCATTTGGGGTTTAAGTCTCAGGTTTTAGTCCAATATGATATCACTAACAGGGGTTTAGGGTCACCACTAACCTCAATTACGCTTTTGGAATCAATTCAAACCCTAATCCTCTTCTAGGAATTTCCAAACCCCGCTAAACATCGCCTAATCACTTCTAAACATGCATGGAAGCTAAAGTAAACTAAATTCCACACTGATGGTTCAGAATTTACCTCATTTGGCACTCATGAATACCCTAGGGCACCAAAATGCAAACTTTCTTGGTCCAAAGTGTAGCTTGTGAGCTTGTGCAAGTTTTTTGTGAAGGGAAGTATGTGTTTTGATGTTGATTTGGAGGTGAAGTGAGGTGTAGGAGGTGGTGGAGGGAGAGGGCAGCAACCATGGAGTGAAAAGGAGAGAGAAAGAGATGAAAAAAATGAGGGGGGAACAAATGGGTATGGTTCTCTCTTGACCGCTAACACTCTCTCACTTACCCATGCTTCATTTCTTTATTCATTTTCTTTTTCTTTTCATTTCTTTTCTTTGTTTTCCTTTCTCTTCTCATTTAAACACAAACCATGCATGAAAAATGAGAAAAGTCCGTGATAAAAATGTAACAAGTGTTAAAATGACATGGTGCATGTTTTGCACAACATAAGCTTAATGCGCGATTAGCGATATTTAATCGCGATTAGCACTAAAATAGAATATAATAAATCATAAAATTTCACAATTTGCTTAAATCCAATAAAACGCCCCTTTTTAGTAATTCTATAATTTTATAAATTATTCCCACATTTATCGGTATTTAATTATACCGCCTTATTAAAATATTCCATATAATATTATTAAATTATAAAAATCCCCAAAAATAATATTTTATTTTTCTGATATGTTACAATATTTCCCCCTTCAAGAAATTCGGTCAACGAATTTAAATTTAAACCCCTCAAATACTAAAACATTTCAGTAAAAAGTCTAAGTCGTCGGGGCTGCGAAATCATCAATACATAAAACACATTGTAGCGCAATGCATGCGCATGAGAAACATGTATAAAAAAAAATCAAAACTCCGTCAAGCATCCCGCAATCATCGGAGTTATGGTGAAGAAACCAATGTCCAAGCCCAAAACGAAACCAATATGATATACATCAAAACTATACATGTAAACATCAAATCTATACATGTAAACATCTGAAGGAAATGCATGCCAAACCTTTCATGTTGCTGTGCGATGCGCGTATCGCGGTATGGTGGCGGACGTCTATTGTAAGAAGATAACTATATATATACTTATCCATTGTTTAACATGTACGTCCCGCCGTTTTTGAAAATAATTTACAAAGGTTTTCTTGTTTTAAACGTTTCGTGTCATATCAGACACGTAGGTAAATACTGATACTATAGCTCCCTTTTTTATGGAAATCCCTTCGATAGCTATCAATGCATGCAAAATATATCCAGGTACTGTCCTCTGACTAAGGCCTGCTCTGCTACTATACCAAATAGTAAATATCATAAAAACATACCGCTCCAAAAGAAATCAATCCAAAATGTATATATGAATGCCACGTGCGTCTGGTGCGCACGGAAATCAAAATCGACTAATGTGCCCTACATGTGCACAGAAACAAAACATAAGTGCGACGGGTGTGCACGAACACCTGTCAAAGGCAACGGGCGTGCCTGACAGAAATATCAGGTGCATCTGATATGCACAAAGAATCATGATCTAGTGCATCTGGTGTGCATCAAAATCGCATCAAGGGCCCAAGTATGTGCAAGAATCCAAATCCAGTGCACAAGGCGCACGAAAACAAATATCAAATATCAAAATCGAAATCGGCGGTATACAACACATTTCAATCCAAATCCAAATCAGGTATACCGTGGTATATAATCTCACAACCATGTGCATCAGCATGCACAAAATACGAATCTGGTGCATCAAATGCATGAATACTAACACGGTGCAACCAATGCACAAAAATATAAATCCAGTGCAACAAATGCGCGAAATATAAATCTGGCGCGACAATGCACGAAATGAAAATCTAGTGCAACAAATGCACGAATACTAATACAGTGCCTCCAGTGCATGAGATACAAATACAGTGCATCCAGTGCATGAGATACAAATACAGTGCATCCAGTGCACGAACTACAAATACAGTGCATCCAATGCACGAAATACACCAAAACACAAAAGCGTATACTACAACACCGAGTGTACCAAGGTGTATGAAATCCAAAAACGTGTACAACTATGTGCACAAAATCCGTATCGATGCACTGCAAGCACATGTGAGCTTTACCGAGTGCAAAAATCAAATCGATTGTGTATCACATGCACAAAATCAAATCAACTGTATGAAATTCATGAAATCATAAACATGTGCAGTAAAGACACAAAATTCAATATCAAATGCAATAGATATGCCCAAATCATAAACCAACCCAACGGTGTATAAAGCATATTTCAAGTGTAATAACTATGTACAAAATATAAATACCCAGTAGGTGCGGCAATGGTGCACGAAAACAAATATTATGAAACTCGGTCATCAAAACTAAATCATGCGAATAGATCGCCCAAGATACCGAAATCCAAGGTGACGGATACGTGATAATCGAATCACCTAATCACAAATCATAAATACCGTCGTCGATATTTCCTCCTTCAAAGTCGAGAAGGTGTCGGTGCATCCAATGCTAGCATAGCAAGATATCTACTTGCCTACTGTTCGTGGCCTATCGTCTGGTGCCCTTAGGCTCCCGTCTCTCACTGCAGATTGCTAAGTGCATAGCTCCTCGGCTCAACGGTTCAATATGGAAACGATAATGGAAGCAGTCCGCTCTGGCATATCCTCTAAAGATCTCTGGCCAACTGTCGTGGTCACTCATAACATGTCTCGTCGACGATGCCGAACTCTGGCCTGCTGGGTGTGCGTAATATGACCGATCCTGGGTCCAAATCATCTCGTATAGTATTCCAGAAAGGTCCTGTCGAGGTCTCTCTCAAATCTCGTTTCTGCCAAACTGCCCGGAGGTTATCAGCCTTTTCTATATCTGTTTCTAGTTCGGGAACGGCTGCATACTCATCGCGACCCCTTCTGGAAGATATATCCATATACAACGCCTCTGCATGCGTATCACATCTCTGATGTCGGTGGAGTGGAACGTCATCTCATCAAGATCTCGTACGAACCTCTTACTCCACTTTTCTCCAATGTCGACTGCTTCGGACTCGTCTCTTCATGGCTGCATGGACTGCACTCCAATGGCTATACTCGTATATGGAGTCTCCCAAGTAATGCATCCCATCACATGATATCCGAATGACGTCGAACCCTTCGATCGATTCGTCAAAGTTCCATAATCCCCCAAGAGCTCAACATCTTGAGTACAGTTTAATAGTATTCCAGTACACGCCACAGCACCTGTGGACCAACCGTAGAAGGGCAAACCCTAGCCTCACTAATGGCACCGCAGAACTGCCGCAAACCTTAAGGTTTCAAAGCGTTCTCATGGTCATTATGTCGAGTTAGGGTTCCATTCTTCTAGAGGGTCCATAGCATTACTTGCACTTGTCTCTGAATACTTTAAACTTGAAAAATGGGCTTCTGACATTCGGTCGTCTCTATCGACTCCCAACATACCTGCGTGAAGTCGTCTCTAGCTGGAATCAATCAATCTGATGACCTCGCATCGGGGTAAGCGAATGAACCATATATCCTAGTCATTCATCCTGGGATGACTAGCGACCTTCTATCATATCTCAAGTACAACCCGTACCGCAATAGCTCCAACATCTAGGGCAATATCTCGTTGTTCGCAGCAACAACTGGCTCATTCGTCTGCATGCTGAAAAGTGCCTCAATCATCAATAATAAGTGATACATCAATGGTCATCACATTTTGGTTGACCTCTATCAGTTGTTCAATCCTTTGGTGCTGATTTGCACGTCCGAGTAATCTCGTAAAAGCGATCCATCAAACGCTCATGGCGCGAAAAACACAATAAAACGGTGCCTCTATGCAACCGTATGTCCCTGGAATCACGCCCTGGTCAGTCCTCGTCCGTGATGAGCTTATGCTGATCCAACTCTAGCCGTAGCTCTCTCTGCCCGTGTAATCGTGGCAGCAAAACCATAAACCGATATCGATGAGGATAGATCATGAATGAATATAATGCTGTGCAACGAAATGTACATCCTTAGGCTTCTTAAGCGAAGTAGCGTATCGTAAGTATGCCCTGGAACATACACACGGTACGTCACTCTCCTTAAGTCACCTACTCCATCAACCAAGGTCAACCTATACGACGAAAGTTCGGATATAATACCCCCTCGACTAAGTCTATGTTCCGTAAGGTCAAGCCTAAGTTCCGAATATATACAAACGCTCTAGGCTCTGCATAGTCAAACTTAGACTCGAACCCAGGTTAACCTAGCGCTCTGATTCCAACTTTGTCACGACCAAAAATGGCATGTAACTGGCACTTGAATCATATGAATCCTATAGGACCACATCTAATTCAAGTAAGCCAAAAGCCCAGAAATCTAAACCATTTTAAGAAAGAAGTGAAGACTACACGTTTTAAAACAAGTGGTTTTAAATAACATAAGCTGAATATGCATTTTAAAATCCCAAGTCTTTTCTGAAAATTTCGGCAGAGTTTCCTTTATAATACTAGCCCCAAACGGGGTGCAACATGAATAATATATGCACAAAGATAAAAGGCATTCCCAAGCTGGAGCTAGCTCTTCGTCAATTGACAGTCACAACCACGCAAGCAATATAATATACAACGCCAAGGGCGAGGATCAAAACTCAAAAGGAAACTCAAAATATCAAGAAAACCATAATAATACAACGCGCG
The DNA here is from genome assembly GCA_030015575.1 of Agapanthus africanus. Classification (NCBI taxonomy): domain Eukaryota; kingdom Viridiplantae; phylum Streptophyta; class Magnoliopsida; order Asparagales; family Amaryllidaceae; genus Agapanthus; species Agapanthus africanus. The sequence continues at coordinate 267,177,237 of CM057340.1, forward strand.
ACTCTAAGGTCGAAAGAATAATACAATGGTTTTCTAAGTCTAAAACAATATACAAGTCTGGTTGATGGAGTTTCTAGATACAGTAATGAAAATAATACACAAGGGTGGTCACGATGCAAGTGAACCCACCTACCAAAGCAATCACCCGGAATGGAAGCAGTGTGCCAGAAGCCGCAATGAAACATTTACGGCAAAACCTGCAAGAACTGTGGCACAACGGGGATGAGTTGCCAACTCGTGAGTAGAAAATATCACAGAGCAGAAATCGTATGTATGACAACATCCTAGGTCAATACGATCAATTATATACATCTTCAATGTGATAAATTCTGAAGCATGAAAAGGTGGCAAAGGTAAAAATCTATACATAAGTGTAATACCAAGTGCTCGTGTCAGTGCCTCAGGTAGCAACATATCATAAATATGAGGTTTGATCAATGACATCAGTATCAACTATAGCATGAAGTCTATAAGTATGTGGATATCATCCAACTATGTAATCAATGTATATATATGCATGTGGATCCCGTCCACGTGTCAATCAATGACACAACAACATCATGCATGTAAATATCATAAAAGAATCTGCATGAAAGTATGAGGATATAAATCAACGGGTGTCGCTCGCAACACATAAAATCATGGAACCAGGGTGTCTAACATCGACACTCGAAAACATCATGAAACCCGTGTATAGAATCGATACGTAAATCCTCATATAACTTGGGCTCCGTCAGTCCGGATCGGCCCACGGGCTCTGTCAGTCCGGATCGACCCATATCATCTCTCGACTCCGATCGGTATCCTCAGGATATCCGTCGAGCCCTAATACTATCACCGGTAGGTAGTAGTCCCTCTGCCAGGCTCACCTTCTATATACACAGCATCCCTTTCTTGCCCCGGGGTACCATACTGGGTCCACCATGTACCCGCAATCGGCCTCATCCCGCTCCTCGAATCGGGTTTCACATGTCACACGTCTCAGAACCGAGAAAACGCATGGTGGACGCACTGAAATATCAAATCAAGAGAAACCGGGTTTTTAAAACAGTACATGCTTTCTTTTGAAATAGCCACGGCTCTCAAATCTAGAAATCTTATGAAAACAACATATCTCAATGCGTGTAATCATAAAGCATGATGTATGCGACATATAATAGAAATGTAAGCATATCAGTATATGATGCAACATAAACAGTAATATGCATATATCGAGGGAAAATCACTCTTTTAAATGAATCCGGTTTAAAAATATATCTTGCGGTTCCCAAATCTCCGAAATCTAGCCAAAATCATCTATGTATGTGCAAATATGTATGTATGCAAGTATGGGTGTACAATATATATGTACGCAAGTATGGGTGTACAATATGTATGTACGCAAGTATGTCATGCAAGGAGTCATATCCTGATGCAACAATCCTACTTTGTAGTAACATGGCAATTATCGATGATGAAGTGTGTGAGCCGGCAAGCAGGTGTACGTGGAACATACGCATCATCGATAATGGGGCTGTTGTCCTGACAGTATGGGTTTAATATAACAATAAACACATTTAACCATGCAACGTGATGCGAATAGCAAGAATATGCGAAAAATTAATAATAAACACAAAAGTGAAGAATCTACATCAATATATATATGTCATACAGTTTTGCAATTTGAAATAACACGAATCGTGGTGTTTAGAAAAATAAGGGCTACGGTGTTTTTAAGAAAAGATGTGTCTTTTGAAAATATCCGTAGAATCCCTTGGCCTGTCTTTAAAATACTCATGTTCGTTAGTTTTGAAATAGGTATGACTCGAGTCTAATTTAACATCTATAAGTACTACAGGACTAAACGAACAGTCTAACCGAAAGGGTAAGGGAAAGCACCTAAATCTGAGTCGATATATATATATATATATATATATAATAGTCGGTGATCCCGCCTCAATAGTATCACATACGACACAATATACAACATGACATCCTCGAGTCAATAGTGCAGATCTATCATCAATATATAGCTCGTACGTAAATCCGTCGTACGGCATCCCAAATCTGGGCACGGGTCGAAATATCACATCCATCTCATCATTTATCTGGTATCCTTATCATCATATCTCATGAACTGGGGTACTGATCTAAGTCTAATACCAACTAATACCATCTATATTTGTATATATGCGTGTATAAAAACACACGCCTAAAGGCCCGCTAAAATCTCATGTCGTATCTCATAATATGAATCAAACATATCACCGGTCTCATGGCATCATGCCCAATCTCATCGACTCATCTCCAAATACCATGTACAATCCTCATCATCCATATATACGTATACGTATATATATACATAGTCCCATACCTATGTGTGTGTGTATATATGTATATGCGTATCCCCATATACGCACAGGTAATAATGCATGCAAGGGTGTGTCTGCGTGTGTGCAAACCTATTCTATGGTTCGCGACTAAGAAATCAACCACGACACTATCATCCAAATTCACAACACATATGTAAATATATATATATATCATATCATCAACTACACTACGGACTGCGGGGGTGCTATACGCCATCCACCCGACTTCCCCCGTAGATATAAATCTACTCACCTTGCTCTTCGCTTGTCGTTGCCGACGTCTCCATACGCTTGCTTTGTAGGGTTATTAGGCACTAGAACATGGTTCTACATAGCATCAACCATGCCAAAATCAAAATTTTCAACCGCCGAACAACCCTGACCATGATCGTGGACTAGAGCTTAGGCGAAACAATGAGCAAGTAAACAACTTTACTTCTAAGAGAAAGGGATTACAACCTTTGTAGTCCGTTCCTTCGCTTCATAAGTTTCGAGTAGTAGTTGTAAGTCGATGTACAACACCCCACGACTTGCGGGGAGGCGGAAATATGAAAAACGATCATGTTCTTTGCTTAAACATCGACTAACCGAATGAATCGAAGCTAAACGATAACTAACAACTATCATAGAAGTTCTAAACTATTATGTGAAATGATTATACCTAAAGAACCGTGTCCTTCGTCTTTACGAACTCCACCTCCTCCTCGGCCTTCTCCAAGTAGTAGACGATCCACCACGAGAGCTTTACTCCAAGCTTTGCCTCTAAACTTGAGGCAACTAGGTTTCTTTAAGTGCTAATCAAAGTACCTAGATGATATAGAGTGAGGGTTATGGATTAAGTAGTCTAACTAATCCTTGTACTCAACACAAGAGAGGGGAGGATTAGGGTTTGAAGAGAGGAAGCTTGAAGAGAGAGAAGGTGAGAATAATCATTGGTATGAGAAAATGAGTTATCATAATATATATGAAGCATTAAGATTTATCAATAAAAGAAAATAAAATGATGAATAATAATGCTTCATAAATATCTAATGGTGATTCATTACCATGAGTCATTAAGCATTTATGATGCATTAATGACATGGATGAATCACTCATATGACTCACTAATCTCATTCAATGTATATGCCACCTTAACCTCCTTAGTCACCATCTTCTAGAAGCTTCTCGCGCAATTACGAGAACGCCCCTCCTATCCATGAAAACACAGAAAAACTTTAGACTGTATAAATCCAATAACCGGATACTAGAAACTGGCTTAAACCAAAGCCGGCTAGTAAAAACTGTCCGGATGTCGTACGTGCGTAAACACACGTATGCGTCCGAACCCTTGTCGTAAAACCATATGACCTCTATATCGTTTCGCCTGGAGTAGGGAAACTCTCTGTGTGGGACTCTAGAAACTCGACTACTACGCTGGCAGTGGGTTTAACCACAGACCGCAAGCGGCACTAGCTGTACGTAACGGTCCCCAGGTAGATGTTGATAAGAAGGCCGATGAGGAAAACCCATCCGAACTCCTACTGAGTCTGATGTGACAATCTCCATACAGTCCGGTCTGTTCGTCTAAGACTATCGCATATCGGGCCTAGGGGGCGGCAAGCGTCAGTCCCCTAATAGCGGTATAAGTCGTGTCGGAGTGAAGCCCATTACACCCTGAGAAACTACTGGAACCTACCAGCAAATCTCGCTTGCCCTGGCTCGGGACTTTGCGTAATGGCTCTATGACACAGCGCGATATCAACCCCCAATACCGGGAGAGACGAATCCTGTCTAACCGCTACTGCCTCCAAGTGCTCGGGATTGCACCCAACTGCTACCTGTTTGCACGACTCCTTTGAGCTGTGGTAGGGTAGCAATCTAAGAACAGTGGGGCACACTCGAGGCGAAGTAGCAGTGTCAAGTCTGCGGACTATGCTGTACTCATGTCACCTGGGAACTGTTCACTGACGACTGATATAAAACCAACCAACAGTTCCCTGTGAGTCCTATCCGGTGTACCCTTAACCTAACGAGCACATGCATACTATCTCCAGTACGACGTACTGACGGCTGTTGGATAGACCATCTCCCCAACTGGGATGAGAAGCATACACACTAGTCTACTCCGGAGTATCGATGCCCTGTCTCAATAATCCTACGACTAGGGACCTGAATAAGGATGTGCTTGTAGACTACCCAGCCCGCACTAGTGTGGCTGCCATCACAACGCTGGTAGTCAAGCAAGATCCTAAAAGCTCTATCAATACGTATACTCACATATTAAGATAGACAAACCAAGTAGCATACTACCATGTTTAGCAAGACTGTTATATACATGTAAATATCCCAAGCTTCCATTAAGTAATATACAAACTAGTATGATACAATAATGGCCCCTAGGGCATATACACTAACAATCTCCCACTTGCACTAGGGCCATGTACTGGCATATCGAAGACCGATGATCTCGAGTAGCCTCTCGAACTGAATCTGAGGTAGGGCCTTTGTGAATGGATCAGCAATGTTCTCTTCAGTAGCAACTCTTTGAACCTCGATCTCCCGATGATCAATGATCTCCCTGATCAGGTGATACCGCCTTAAGATGTGTCTAGACTTCTGATGAGACCTTGGTTCCTTCGCTAAAACTATAGCTCCGTTGTTGTCGCAATACAGAGGTATTGGATCAACAATGGTAGGAACCACCTGAAGTTCTGTTAGGAACTTCTTCATCCAGACTGCTTCTTTTGCGGCATCGTAAGCAGCTATATACTCCGCATCCATCGTCAAGTCAGCAACGGTGACCTGCTTGGAGCACTTCCAGCACACCGCCCCTCCATTGAGGGTAAAGACATAACCCGACAAGGACTTAGAATCGTCCTTATCACTCTGAAAGCCGGAATCAGCATAGGCCTCCATCCTGAGGTCTTTTCCGCCGTAAACCAAGAACATCTCCTTAGTCCTCCTCAGGTACTTGAGAATGTTCTTTACTGCTATCCAGTGCTTCTCCCGTGGGTCTGACTGATACCGGCTTACCACGCTCAGTGCGTAAGCTACATCTGGTCTGGTGCACAACATCGCATACATTATAGAGCCTACCGCAGAAGCGTAGGGTATAATAGACATGCGTTCCCTTTCCAAATCAGTCTTGGGAGACATTTCTTTGGATAGGGTGATTCCGTGACAAGCCGGTAGATTTCCACGCTTAGAATCTTCCATACTGAATCTTTTCAGTACAGTGTCGATATACCTTGACTGCGAAAGTCCCAACATCCTCTTGGATCTATCACGATAGATCCGGATCCCCAGAATGTAAGAGGCATCACCCAGGTCTTTCATAGAGAACCTGTGTGACAAGAATCCTTTAATAGATTGTAGCATAGGAATGTCATTTCCTATCAATAGAATGTCATTCACGTACAAGACGAGGAATACGACAGTTCTTGCTACAACTTTACTATATATGCACGGTTCATCTGGATTTTTGATAAAGTCATATTCTTTGACTGTTTTATCAAAACAGATGTTCCAACTCCGCGATGCCTGCTTTAGTCCATAAATGGACTTAAGCAACTTGCATACTTTCCCGCTGCTCCCACTCTGATTGAAACCCTCTGGCTGATCCATATAGACGCACTCTTCTAAATTTCCATTCAGAAAAGCCGTCTTTACGTCCATCTGCCAGATTTCATAATCATGGAAGGCAGCAATAGCAAGAAGGGCCCGAATGGATTTGAGCATAGCCACTGGAGAAAAAGTTTCCTCATAGTCCAAACCAGGTCTTTGACGAAAACCCTTTGCAACAAGTCTAGCCTTATAGGTTTCCACCTGTCCATCTACACCAATCTTTTTCTTGAAGATCCATTTGCATCCTATGGGTTTTACCCCATCTGGAGCAAAGTCCAAAGTCCATACTTTGATGGTGTACATGGACTCCATTTCGGTCCGCATTGCAACTAGCCATCGTACCGAGTCGCCGCTCTGGATGGCTTGCTGGAAGCCAGTAGGTTCATCATCATCTATGATGCAATCCTCTCTATCCCCATCTATGAGAAAACCGTAGTATCTCTCAGGCGGATGAGACGGCCTACTACTCCTGCGGAGGGGTGCGAGAATGTCCTGTTCTTCTTGAACTACTTGTTCTACCAAACTTTCAGTATTAGTTTGTGGTTCTGGAATTTCTTCCAGTTCTATTTCGCTCCCACTTATTTCCTTTTCAAAAAACTGCTATTCCAGAAAATAGGCATTACGGGAAACAAAAACCTTTTGTTCCTCAGCGTAATAGAAATAATACCCCTTGGAGTTCTTTGGATATCCCACAAACTTACATTTTACTGATCGTGCCTCGAGCTTGTCCACATGCTGCTTTTTAACAAAAGCTGAACATCCCCAAATCTTCATAAGCTGAAGATGGGGTTTCTTCCCACTCCACATCTGATATGGGATGGTAGGCACAGTCTTGGTAGGAGCCCTGTTCAGAAGATATGCCGCTGAATCTAGCGCATAACCCCAAAAAGATCGCGGTAACTCAACATTACTCATCATGGATCGTACCATATCTAATAGGGTTCGATTCCGTCTCTCCGATACACCGTTATGCTGTGGAGTGTATGGAGGAGTAAGCTGAGAGAGAATTCCTTTCTGTTTTAGGTAACCTAGGATCTCGGCACTCAAGTATTCACCACCTCGATCAGATCTTAGTGTCTTGATACTTTTGCCGGTTTGGTTTTCTACTACATTCTTATACTCTTGGAATTTCTCAAAAGCCTCGGATTTATATTTCATCAGATAAATGAATCCGTACCTTGAGTAATCATCCGTGAAAGTAATGAAATAGGAAAAACCACCTCTTGCATGTGTAGACATTGGACCACATACATCGCTGTGTATGAGTCCTAAGAGCTCGCTCGCTCTTACTCCATGTCCAGTAAATGGAGTCTTTGTCATCTTTCCTTTGAGAAAAGATTGACAAGTGTCATAAGTTTGATATTCGAACGAGTCCAAATATCCTTCTCTATGCAACTTAGTCAACCTTCTCTAATTGATGCGACCCAGTCTACAATGCCATAAGAAAGCTTTATTTAAATCTGGAGACTTTCTTTTTAGTGTATTTTGGACATTGAAAATTTGGAGTTGGTTTAACACATATATACCGTTATCCAGTGTACCGGACCCAATCAAACCATGATTAAGGTGGATGTTAACAACACCACTTCCAAACGTGAAATCATAACCTTTATTTGATAACAAGGAAACAGATATGATATTACACGTTAAGCTGGGTACACAAAAACAGTTATGTAAAACCAAAATGTGTCCACTCGTCAATCCCAGGTGATAATCCCCTACGGACACATCTCCCACGCTAGCTCCGTTAGCAACCATCAGGGTCATATCACCTTCCTTCAGCACTCTACGTTTTCTCAGTGCCTGCAATGAATTGCAAATATGAGAACCTGATCCGGTATCCAATACCCAGGAAGTAAAGTTGATTGACAGACAATTCTCAATTACAAACACACCTGAAGTCGAAGCCACAGCTTGCTTCGGTTCTAGGTTCTTGGCGTTCCACGCCTTGCAATCCTTTTTCCAGTGCCCTTTCCTGTGACAATGGAAGCACTCATCCTGGCCCACTACCGGTACCGCAAACTTTTTCTTTCCCTTCCCTCCCACCTTACTTACACCTCCTCTAGGTCTGGGGGCGGCCTTCTTTTTCCTTCCTTTGGCCCAAGCCTTGGACCCGGAAGAAGAAGCACCACCAACAAACATAGCGGGTGTTTCCCTTGCCTTCTGCAAGGTGCCCTCTACACTCCTTAACATGTTTAGGAGTTCCGGAAGTTCAACTTCTTTTCTTTGAATGTTGAAGTTCAGGATAAACTGGGCGTAGGTGGGAGGAAGGGACTGGAGAATAAGGTCTGTATAGAGCTCATTATCCAAAGTCGTGCCAAGGTCTGCGAGCTCTTCTATATAGCCGATCATCTTTAGGACATGTTCTCCTACCGATGACCCGACAGCCAACCTCGCTCGAAACAAGTTCTTAGAGGTCTCGTATCTTGCTATACGAGTTTGCTCTCCATAAAGTTCCTTTGTATGGAGAAATATAGCATCTAGTTCCATATCCTCGTGCCTCCTCTGATGTTCATTGTTCATCGAGGCAAGCACGATGCACTTGTCTTTCGCGGAATCGAAATCCCAGGTTTTGCGGATTTCCTTATCCGCATTACTGGATTTGGGACCTGGGACAGCAGGTGCCTTAGCGGTGAGGACGTACTGCAATTTATCATAGGTCAAAGCCATTTTGACATTCCGCAGCCAATCTTTATAGTTTGGCCCTATCAGTATATTTTTCTCTAAAAGTAACTTAAGTCCAGTCATTTTCAGGGTCGGTGTAATTAGGAGAGAGAGAAGAAAACTCTTTAGCATGATGCTCTTGTAAGTTTAGAGTGGTTTTTAATTTATCTAAACTGGATGGCTCCCTCTGTTTCTCGAATCCTTCCTCAAACCATAAAAGAAGAATTAGCCAGGACTATTCTCACTGTACAATACTTGCTTAACCGTTCAGCCAGGCTAGTGTCGGTACTTCGAGGGAGGTTTTTCAACGCTTTCGCGAAGTTCCTTAATTAAATAACCTCTTTTCTCTGGGGGCGTAACCCCGCTGACACCTTTCTTGACACCTACTTGGTTTATAGCATTGATCGTTAAGTGACGAATATCCTGATGAGTAGCATATACTCACAGTAGGATCGGGATCCAAATATCATCGAATGATAATATTGAAGGAATTCTACCAACATTCATCAAACTCCAAATGGTATGGATCTCTTTGCAAATTTCAGTTTCTTTAGAAATTCCCGATATAAGTTTTTGCCCCATACTCTTATGACCTTGGCTTTGGTCAAAATGTCATAAGTCACATGTCAAGTTCTACCCGTCATTATCTTGTCAATTTGAACCCATCCGTACATACCCCTGACTTTGGTCAAATGATAATACGACTGTCCCAAACTAACTCATCTATCTATGCAACAAATGAACACCCAGCAGCTACCAAACACTATGCCTTGACTTTGACCAAAATGCATAGCTTGAATACTACTGAATACCCAAATGAAATGACGCAGGGCTACGAATGGTTTTGGCGAAACCGTGAACGTAGTGAACTTGATATGACCGAAGGAACCTGATAGCTTTTAAAAGGAGTGGTTAAAGCTCCGCAATTAAAAATATCATCTGTTTTAAAATAACTGATTGGTTTCTTTTAAATTGTTCCAACGATTCAACTTTTTGGTTTATTTTCTTTGCATTATAAAATAATGCGTCCCATCATTTAACCTATCATTGCAGAAAACAACGAAAATACAACGTCCTCTTATGCCATCCGCATTCGCCACGGGGTCCCGTCATCACCCGTTAGGTTACTTAACTAACGACAGAGCGGGGGCTGGGCTAGCACGGGTGTAAAACATAAGTGACGTCTAAATAGCTATCATATATAGTTATTGTACATTCGTCAGACGAAATAATAGGCATTCCAGATCTCATATGAACTTTATTGGATTTGCAAGCAATCCGTGTTTGTTTAGAGCCTGCAATAAAAGACGGATTACACAGTTGTGATGAACAGCCATTACCCCACCCTAGACCCCTACGGGTACGGCAAACTACCCGTCAAATACCCGAAGTGAAGCGGTCTCCCTCAACAAAGTGAGTAGGCCACTAAACACTTCAAAGTACCCGGTAGTTTGTGCACCCCACCTTGGGTCTATCCTAGGAGCAAAAACAGTAAAATGAAATAATACAACGGTGGCTACAACCGCAACCTGGATGCGCCCCGCAAAATAATATTACAACATATTACAATTATATCAAATGAATTAAAATAATAACCCATCACAAACCCCGGCTAATCATCACAACAGTCCAATACAGTTCACATCCACAAACAGTAAAAACCATTACAGAAATGTGCAACCCCCTGCCAACCGACATACTAGTAGTTAGGGGAGGTTTACGAACACATTATACAAACACAGATATAATCAAATTAGCAAACATCGTAAAATTTCGATCGAACAAACGCTTTTAGATTCTACTCCAATACTTCTCTGTGCACCTGAGACTTGAGTAGAAAAATAAACATCCTAGAAAACACAAAAATATCACAGAAGAATTACTGGTGAAAATTGGGTTGAATCGGCCCCAACTCGGCCGCGGTTCCGCGGCGGATCGGTGGGATCCGCCGCGTTTCCGCGGCGGATCGGTGGGATCCGCCGCGGTTCCGCGGTCGTTTGGCCGATTCAGGAACCTAATTTTCACCAGTTTTCTTACAATTCTATGTAGGTTATTCTGAAGCTCCCTGAAAAATTTTTAGAGCCTGTTTAAAATTCGACAGAAAGTAGTGATATCGATGTCGTTTTTTGGTTCGTCTTGCGTTCGAATATCTTACGACTTTGCTAATGAGTTAATTATTGTTTAGCGAGGCTCTGATACCACTGTAAGTCGATGTACAACACCCCACGACTTACTGGGAGGCGGAAATATGAAAAACGATCTTGTTCTTTGCTTAAACATTGACTAACCGCATGAATCGAAGCTAAACGATAACTAACAACTATCATAGAAGTTCTAAACTACTATGTGAAATGATTATACCTAAAGAACCGTGTCCTTCGTCTTTACGAACTCCACCTCCTCCTTGGCCTTCTCCAAGTAGTAGACGATCCACCACGAGAGCTTTACTCTAAGCTTTGCCTCTAAACTTGAGGCAACTAGGTTTCTTTAAGTGCTAATCAAAGTACCTAGATGATATAGAGTGAGGGTTATGGATTAAGTAGTCTAACTAATCCTTGTACTCAACACATGAGAGGGGAGGATTAGGGTTTGAAGAGAGGAAGCTTGAGGAGAGAGAAGGTGAGAATAATCATTGATATGAGAAAATGAGTTATCATAATATATATGAAGCATTAAGATTTATCAATAAAAGAAAATAAAATGATGAATAATCAAGCTTCAAAAATATCTAATGGTGATTCATTACCATGAGTCATTAAGCATTTATGATGCATTAATGACATGGATGAATCACTCATATGACTCACTAATCTCATTCAATGTATATGCCACCTTAACCTCCTGAGTCACCATCTTCTAGAATCTTCTCGCGCAATTACGAGAACGCCCTTCCTATCCGTGAAAACACGGAAAAACTTTAGACTGTATAAATCCAATAACTGGATACTAGAAACTGGCTTAAACCAAAGCCGGGTAGTAAAAACTGTCCGGATGTCGTACGTGCGTAAACACACGTATGCGTTCGAACCCTTGTCGTAAAACCATACGACCTCTATATCGTTTCGCCTGGAGTAGGGAAACTCTCTGTGTGGGACTCTAGAGACTCGACTACTACGCTGGCAGTGGGTTTAACCACAGACCGCAAGCGGCACTAGCTGTACGTAACGGTCCCCAGGTAGAAGTCGATAAGAAGGCCGATGAGGAAAACCCATCCGAACTCCTATTGAGTCTGATGTGACAATCTCCATACAGTCCGGTCTGTTCGTCTAAAACTATCGCATATCGGGCCTAGGGGGGCGGCAAGCGTCAGTCCCCTAAGAGCGGTATAAGTCATGTCGGAGTGAAGCCCATTACACCCTGAGAAACTACTGGAACCTACCAGCAAATCTCGCTTGCCCTGGCCCGGGACTTTGCGTAATGGCTCTCTGACACAGCGCGATATCAACCCCCAATACCGGGAGAGATGAATCCTGTCTAACCGCTACTGCCTCCAAGTGCTCGGGACTGCACCCAACTGCTACCTGTTTGCACGACTCCTTTGAGCCGTGGTAGGGTAGCAATCTAAGAACAATGGGACACACTCGAGGCGAAGTAGCAGTGTCAAGTCTGCGGACTATGCTGTACTCATGTCACCTGGGAACTGTTCACTGACGACTGGTATAAAACCAACCAACAGTTCCCTGTGAGTCCTGTCCGGTGTACCCGTAACCTAACGAGCGCCTGCATACTATCTCCAGTACGACGTACTGACGGCTGTGTGACAGACCATCTCCGCAACTGGGATAAGAAGCGTACACACTAGTCTACTCCGGAGTATCGATGCCCTGTCTCGATAATCCTACAACTAGGGACCTGAATAAAGATGTGCTTGTAGACTACCCAGCCCCCACTAGTGTGACTGCCATCACAACGCTGGTAGTCAAGCAAGATCCTAAGAGCTCTATCAATACGTATACTCACATATTAAGATAGACAAACCAAGTAGCATACTACCATGTTTAGCAAGACTGTTATATACATGTGAATATCCCAAGCTTCCAGTAAGTTTTCTACAAATTAGTATGATACAATAAAGGCCCCTAGGGCATATACACTAACAGTAGTCCCTTCGCCACAATCCACGAACTCCCGGACTCTAGAGAGGCTCCACAAGTTGAATGATTCATGCTTTCTTCCGATCTTCAATAACTATGATGATCTACCATGAAGAAACTCAAACTCAATCTCTTGCTTTGCTAATCAAGTATTAGCATAGCAAACACCCTAATCTAAGTGGAAAGAATAGATGAGGATGATGAAGTAGGAATTTAGCTCTCATTTGTTTTCAATTTCTCACTCATTTTTCATCACTTCACAAAAAGCTAGAAACCTTTTTCAAGAGAAGGAAGAAGAAGAAGAAGCAAAACCATTTGTTATGAATAATGAAATCAAGTGTGTGGTTAAAATTGCAACCATGGGTTAAGAATAAAGACTTAACCCTTGTAGAGATTTAACTATGGCAAAGGGTTTGGGTTTGGTTAAGGAAATATCTTCACAAAATATCACAAGTCAAAGTCAAAGCTTCAAGAAGCTTCTTGAAAGCTTCATCCAGGCTTAACCCTAATCCAAACCTTAACCAGATTTAAACTTCACAAAACATGTTGCAATTGTAACCCTAACTTGTTACAATATTATATATCACATATACAATATTTATTTTACAAAATAAAATAATACAATTAACATATATCACATATATATCAATGTATTATCCAAGTGATAAAAAGAACCATTAAGTGAGCTAATATTAGTTAATGTAATATAATATATCAAATATATAATTATACATTAAATTATCGAATCAACACTTGATCCGATAATCCCGCTATTTCACAAATAACCGACTAATATAATCTGTATCAGTTCATCGAATCAACACTTGATCCGATGACCCGGCTATATCTCATATACCCGGCCGATATCACATATCGCGAGAATCTAATATGGTATCACATACACGTATTGTTCTCAGTCCCGCACATATCACATATGTGCTCCTACTCCGTTTTTCCTGAGCTAGGAAACCTCTGTGTAGGACTCTAAAGAATCGTCAATACGCCGGCAGTAGGTGATGATCATATCAAACACCCACAAGATGCAAGTGGTCAGCTAAACGTAACAGCCACCCAGGTATTGAGCGATCAGAAGATCAACAAGCAAGCCTGTACACTCTCCTGCGAATCCAATCAGTAACACTCCCGTACTGTCCGGTCTCTTCGTCTGATATGTCGCATATCTCGCCTAGGGGTGGTAAACGTCAGACCCCAATAGCCTGATAAGTCATGCCGATATAAGGTCCATAACGGTTTGAGAAGCTACTGATAACACTTACCAGTAAATCTCAGCAACCATGGCCAGGGATTTCCAGTTATAGCCAATCGAACACAGCGCAACATCAACTCCCTATACCGGGAGGGACGAAAACCCTCCTATCGCTCATTGCCTCCATGTGATTCGGGACTTTACCCGAAAGCCACCGTTTTGCATGCCCTCTTGGATGTGGTATGATGGAAATCAAAGCACAGTGGGAATCACACAAGACACTATGACGATCTCGGGTCTACAGACTAACTTGTACCAGTGTCACCAGAGAACTGCCATCTGACGTGAGGTATAATACCATCTGGGAGTTCTCGGCGAGTCTGTCCTGTGTACCCAGTCTCCACTGAGCACCAGTATACCTTCTCTGATGTCAAACACCAATAGACATGGGATCATCCATCGCCCATCATATGGGTCCAGAAGCGCATACGCTAGTCTACTCTGGTATATCGATACCCTGTCTCGATACACCTACGACTAGGAACATTTAAAGGGTGTACTTAGCGACTACACTGTCCCCACTAGTATGATCTGCATCATAGTCCTGGCAGTCAAGTACTCATCCTAAGGTCCTTATCAACATGTAACATAGAGACAATCAGAGTACATGTTAAGATAAAGAGCAATCGGATAGCATACTATCATGACGAGCAAGAAAGTCCTACCTATATATGTCCAAGCATCCACTACAATACACATCGTATGTACAGTAATGGCCTCTAGGGCATACATATAACGAACAATCTCCCACTTGCACTAGGCCCATTTGTTGTGGTATCGCATACCCAACAATCAGTTGTGGTTGAAATATCTCATACTCAACCATCCCATAAAAGTCTCTACTGGGAAATAGGCCTTTGTGAGTGGATCCGCGTTGTTGAACTCTGTGTCTACTCTCCTAACCTTGATCTCCCTGGAGATCAACCATCTCTATGATCAGGTGATACTGCCTTAGAATTTGTCTGGATCTCGGATGGGACGGGGGTTCCTTGGCAAAAGCCAAAACTCCACTTTCACACAATGGTAGGAACGAAGTTCATCTCATGAACTATTATACATCCTGACTATTTCTTTAGTAGCAACCTTGGTAGTAATTTATCCTGCCTTTATCGTCTAGTATGTTACGGTATCTAGCTTGGTAGTCTTCCAACATACCGCCCCTCCACTGAGGGTAAAGACAATGCCTGTGACTGACATTCAGTCGTCCTTATCATCCTGGAACCTTTCCAATGATTCTCCCCAGGATCGATTGACATCATCTCACTACACCTAGTGAGAATCCTAACATCCAATTAGATCTATCTCATAGATATAAAACCTAGGATTAAGGAGGTATCACTTTGATCCTTATATGGAGAATCCTTGTGATAAGAGGAGATTGACCGAGCGTAGCATAGGAAACTCCTTTCCTATCATGAGTATGTCATCCACGTACAATACGAGGATCATCACCATACTCTCAACTACCTTTTTGTTTATACAAGGTTCATCTGCCATTTTGATGAAGTCAAAACTCTTTGACTACCACATCAAAACAAACGTTCCAACTCCGCGATTCCTGTTTTATCTTATAAAGCAACTTGCACACGTTTCCGCTGCTCCCATTGTCTACGAAGCCCTCTGGCTGTGTACTTATAGACGCTCTCTTTTAAATCACTATTTATAAAAGCAGTCATGACACCCAACCGCCAGATATTGTAGTCATAGTATGTAGCAATGGCAAGTAGGATCTGGATGGACTAAAGCATAGTTTTGAAACTCTTAACTTTTCCATGTACACCAAGTAATCTTCTCAAGATATACTTGCTCCTGATGGGGATTTAATCCTTCAGATAAAGCAACCAAAGTCCATACTTTATTGGTGTATATGGATTCCATATCAGATCGCTTAGCATCCAGCCATTCTTACAGAGTCCCCACTCCTGATGGCCTGCTCGAAACTAGTTGGGTCATCATCTCATGATGCAATCTTCGCTCCCACTGTCATAGAGAAAACCGAAGTATCTCTCAGGTAGGTGAGAAACCCTACTAGATCGGCGGAGAGGCTGTGGTTCGTTGGTTACTATTGAATCCTTCGGTTCTACCAAATCATCTGCTGTAGTTTGTACAGCTGGAACTCCTTCCAGTTCCACCTCATGACCACTAATTTCTTCACAAGAAATTCCCTTTCTCAAAGGTGGCATGCTAAGAAACAAAACACCTTTTGTTCATCGGTTAGGTAGAAGATATTCCCTTGCGAATGCTTGGGATATCCAACAAACTTCCACAGAACTGACTTTGCCTCGAGCTTGTCCGGATTTTGCTGTTAGACATAGGCCGGACAACCCCAAATCTTAACATCCTTAAGAGATGGGCTCTTCCCATACCATATCACATATGGAGTGGTAGGCACCTGATTTGATTGGAACCCTATTCAATAGGTATGCAGCTTCACAAGTGCATAACCCCCAAAAGGAAATAGGCAACTCAGTAGTACTCATCATAGAGCACACCATATCACATAGTGTGTGATTGCTCCGTCCCGATACACCGACGTGCTGTGGTGTATACGGAGGAGTAATGCTGAGAGAGAATCTCATTCTCCTTTAGAATTGTCCAGGATCTCCGTGCTCAAGTATTCTCCTCCCTGATCTCATCAAAGGACATAATACTTATACCCATTTTGGTTCTCTACTTCTGACTTATATTCATTGAATTTCTCAAAAGGTTCAGACTTATGTTTCAACAGTAACATATGTCCGAATCTTGGAGATAATCAGTGAATGTAATGAAGTACAAAGAACCGGTCCTAGTATGTGTAGACTGGGGACCTTACATACATCATCATGTATCAATCCCAAAAAGTTCATTAACTCTTTCTCTGTTTCCAATAAACAGAGCTGTGGTCATTTTATCTTTGTGACATGACTGGCAAGTTTCCCAAGATGTAAATTCAAACAGTTTTAAATATGCATCTTTATGTAACTTCAGCTAGTTGGGTCGCATTGATGTGACCTAATCTATAATACCACAAGAAGGATTTGTTCATTTCTGAACTCTTCCTCTTATGTGTGTTATGTACGTTAAGAACTGTAGTTTGATTTAGAACGTCTATGCTTTTAGATAACGTGCCTAAACCGATCAACTCTTGATATAGGAAATGTTCAAAACATTATCCAACAATACAAAATTATATCCTTCTTTACTGAATAAAGAGGCTGATATGATGTTGTATATTAGGTTCGGTATCTAATAACATTCGTTCAGAATCAATGTATTTAGTAATACAGGGTGATAACTGCCAACTGCTTGGCTTGCAACAATTGCACCGTTTCCAACTCTTGAAATTTATCACCCGATCTCAGTTCTCTACCTTTCTGTAGCCTACGTAACATATTACATATGTGGGATCCTGATCCGGTATCTTATACCCAGGACGTAAAGGATACTGAGAAAAAGTTCTTTGTAATGAACACACCCGAAGAAGATGCATCATTATACACTTTCTTTGTTTGGGCGGCACGGGAATTCTGGTAATCCCCAATTTCCTGCTCGATCTTATAACAATTATAAGTTAGAGCGGGATCAACGTTCCCTAGCGCAGTATAACAAGCGGGTTCAGACAATACATCTGTATTATTATATTGATTAAGGCGTGACATGGTCGCTACCTGGAGAGAAAGAGAGAAGAAAACACTCAGCGTATGCTCTTGCAAGATTAGATTGGTTATTTAATATATCTAATCAGGATGTCTCCCACTGTTTTAGTCAAATCTTCCTTCAAACCCTAAAAGGAAAGACTAGCCGGGATTAATTACACCATACAAGTTCGCCAATCTTTCAGCCCGGCCAGTGCCGGTACATTGAGGGAGGTCCCCCGTGCTTTTGCACGGACCTAATTAAAATAAACCTCGTTTTCCCAGGGGCATAACCCTGTTGACACCTTTCTAGACACCTACTTGATCGGCTAATTATAATGTGTAAAACTCTCCCAGGAGTAACTCTTACTCGCAGCGGGTATCGGGATCCAACTATCTCATAGAAGGTATGCAATCTCATTGCAAATTTCAACACTTGAAATTCCCAATAATCTTTTACCCCTAGCTTCCTATGACCTTGACGCAGGCCAACAAACCATAGTCCGCTAGTCAAGTTCAACCCGTACATTTCCCGATTGAATTAAACCCACCCGCACGACCCTTGACGCAGGCCAACAAAGTTGCACGAATACCCTAACTCAATCTGCATCATATGCATTAGCAGATAAGCATAAATAGCTACCACACACTACGCCTTGACGCAGGCCAACAAACGTAGCACGAATACTAAGTAGTACTTATCCGAAATGACGGAGGGCTACGACAGGTTTTTAAGAAAACCTTTTGTGTAATGAACTTGATATCGTTGTAGAATCGAGTGATTTTAAATGGAGTGTTTTTTAGGCTTTTCTAGTTTTGCTAAAGAGGTCACTCCCGGTGAAGGGATCGTCGGCTCTTTCCTCATCGAATAAGGTGCGGGATATATCATATATATCACTATACAAAGCAAAAACAATAGAAGCAATCAAAAGACAAACCGAGTGTGTAGCATCTGCTAGTTTCGCTAAAGAGGTCACTCCCGGTGAAGGGATCTCGGCTCTTTCCTTATCGAATAAGGTGCTGGATATTCTTCAAGGAATACCGCTTTGCAAAGAAAGAACTAGAGCTACTAGTTTTTAAGACAAATTTCTACAACATCTTTAGGTTTCTTTTAGTTTCATTAATCTCATTAATGAAGTCCCATTTTATTATGCTTCACAAGCATCAGATATGAAACGAAATCAACAATATATAATATGTATCACATATATATAATATAAACATTCGTCTCAGGCAGTAATATGATCTCATCACAGAACATTGCAGCAGAAGAACATATATGAAATATTGGATATACTAGGAGGTCCGTGTTTTAATACGAGCTTGTATAAAACACGGATTCCACTGTCGCGATGAATAGCCAATCTCACACTCTTAGACCCCTACGAGAGCGGCAAGCAACCCTGCCAGTTCTAGAGTTAGGAGACCCGGTCTCGACTCCTTTAGATAGTCTCCCACTGGACCCTAGAACCCGGTTACTTGTGCTCCCTGCCTTGGGTCTATCCTAATGCGGAAAAGTAAATAATATACAATAGTGACATCATACTCAGCCCGGAAGTGCCCCAATAAAAGAATATTACATACAAATGAATTTTACATAAATTAAAAAGAAAAAACTCTCATCTCACATAAAACCCTCGGCTATTCAGAACACGACGATCCAATATAATATATCACAGCAACACATAATATCACATATCATCAACGTAAGTAAATATGCGTATCCCAGTTGTCGTTGATGTATAGCAACGAAACCGGCAATACACCACATATTACACTTACGGTCGCAGAAAATACACACTCGGTTGCGGATTCCAACTGTTGTAGTTTTACACTTTCTTTTCTGCGATTCAACACGATTCCCGACATCCTGATCGAATGCTCGTCGAAAACTTTAGTAGACGGCCACGCCCCTCGATGTCGTCAACGAAGTGCGCTAAGGCGGAATACCGCTGCCGCGAGCACCCGAACGGATGCTTTTGCCAACGGGGTTCTCCTACAATCACTTGGTCGGGGTTATGGGGCGTGGCTATCTATTAAGTTTACCCGGCGAGTATCCGCGTACGCTACGTGATTGCGATGGACTTTTGATCGCATCAAAATCCCGTGGAAACCGATCATCTGAGACTAAAATGCTAGATTTATAACATTCAAATTAGTTATCTCTTAACTACTTGTGGATTCCAAATATTGTATCACAATCCAGATAAATGGACAATGTTAAACTTTCTGATCGAATAAACAAACACCCAAGATTTCCCAAATAGCTCAACACTTGAGCGGAGTTCAAAAATCCCAGAACATGTCACTGCCCCAATGAACCGGCCATAGAAGGGTCAAACCAACGCCTCACATGTGTCAACACTAAACTACCACAAACCCTAGGGTTCAAGTGGCAGTTGTGATGGTCACATAATCGAGTTAAGGTTGAGTTCTTCTAGAGGGTCCACAGATATGCTTGCATGTTTTTTCGAAAGTTTCAAACTTGTGAAAAAATCCAGCACTTGAAAGTTTTCCGACAGGGGAAAAAGTGAGTTATTGATATCCGTTCGAACATTTTAACACGTTCTAAATTACCTAAAAAACTAAACGAATTTAAACTTTCTGATCGAATCAACGAGTTCCCAATAGTTCCCAGAAAGCTAAACACTTGAGTAGAATTAAAAATTCCCATAAGCATGAAAAAGTACCCAAGAATAATACCCTGAAGTATTAGCCCCTGACTCCCTAACTTGGCCGCGGGACCGCCGCCAAACACATGGTTTGGCCGCGTTTCCGCGGTCTCTTGAGGGAGTTAGGGCTTCGTACTTCACAGTAATTCTTAGAATTCCCTGCATGATTTTCTGAGTATTTTTAATATGAAAAATTTCAACTTTTGAAAAAATTTCCAAAGAAGGGGTTCATATCGGGGTTTCGGGGTTCGATCGGACTTTAAATTTCGTCTAGACAACGCCTAAAGCTCCAGCTTGGCTCTGATACCACTGTAGGGTTATTAGGCACTAGAACAAGGTTCTACAAGGTATCAACCATGCCAAAATCAAAATTTTCAAGCGCTGAACAACCAAAACCAAGATCGTAGACTAGAGGTTAGGCGAAACAATGAGCAAGTAAACAACTTTACTTCTAAAAGAAAGGGATTACAACCTTTGTAGTCCATTCCTTCGCTTCATAAGCTCCGAGTGGTAGTCCCTTAGCAACAATCCATGAACTCGCGGACTCTAGAGAGGCTCCATAAGTCGAATGATTCATGCTTGCTTCCGATCTTCAATAACTAAGATGATCTACCTTAAAGAAACTCAAACCCAAGCTCTTGCTTTGCTAATCAAGTATTAGCAAAGCACACACCCTAATCTAACGGGAAAGAATAGATGAGGATGATGAAGTAGGAATTTAGCTCTCATTTGTTTTCAATTTCTCACTCATTTTTAATCACTTCACAAAAAGCTAGAAAGCTTTTTCAAGAGAAGGAGGAAGAAGAAGAAGCAAAACCATTTGTGATGAATAATGAAATCAAGTGTGTGGTTAGAATTGCAACCATGGGTTAAGAATAAAGAATTAACCCTTGTAGAGATTTAACTATGGCAAAGGGTTTGGGTTTGGTTAAGGAAATATCTTCACAAAATATCACAAGTCAAAGTCAATGCTTCAAGAAGCTTC
Organism: Agapanthus africanus; assembly: GCA_030015575.1. Classification (NCBI taxonomy): domain Eukaryota; kingdom Viridiplantae; phylum Streptophyta; class Magnoliopsida; order Asparagales; family Amaryllidaceae; genus Agapanthus; species Agapanthus africanus. Next base: position 267,198,493 of record CM057340.1, read on the forward strand.
TTGAAAGCTTCATCGAAGCTTAACCCTAATCCAAACCTTAACCATATTTAAACTCCACAAAACATGTTGCAATAGTAACCCTAACTTGTTACAATATTATATATCACATATACAATATTTATTTTAACAAAATAAAATAATACAATTAACATATATCACATATATATATCAATGTATTATCCAAGTGAGAAAAAGAATCTTTAAGTGAGCTAATATTAGTTAATGTAATATAATATATCAAATATATAATTATACATTAAATTATCAAATCTACACTTGATCCGATAATCCGGGTATTTCACAAATAATCGACTAATGTAATCTGTATCAGTTCATCGAATCAACACTTGATCCGATGACCCGGCTATATCTCATATACCCGGCCGATATCACATATCACGAGAATCTAATACGGTATCACATACACGTATTGTTCTCGGTCCAGCACATATCACATATGTGCTCCTACTCCGTTTTTCCTGAGCCAGGAAACCTCTGTGTAGGACTCTAAAGATTCGTCAATACGCTGGCAGTAGGTGATGATCATATCAAACACCCACAAGCTACAAGCGGTCAGCTAAACGTAACAGCCACCCAGGTATTGAGCGATCAGAAGATCAACAAGCAAGCCTGTACATTCTCCTGCGAATCCAATCAGTAACACTCTCGTACAGTCCGGTCTCTTCGTCTGATATGTCGCGTATCTCGCCTAGGGGTGGTAAACGTCAGACCCCAATAGCCTAATAAGTCATGCCGATATAAGGTCCATAACGGTTTGAGAAGCTACTGATAACACTTACCAGTAAATCTCAGCAACCATGGCCAGGGATTTCCAGTTATAGCCAATCGAACACAGCGCAACATCAACTCCCTATACCGGGAGAGACGAAAACCCTCCTATCGCTCATTGCCTCCATGTGATTCGGGACTTTACCCGAAAGCCACCGTTTTGCATGCCCTCTTGGATGTGGTATGATGGAAATCAAAGCACAGTGGGAATCACACAAGACTCTAGGACGATCTCGGGTCTACAGACTAACCTGTAACAGTGTCACCAGAGAACTGCCATCTGACGTGAGGTATAATACCATCTAGGAGTTCTCGGCGAGTCCGTCCAGTGTACCCAGTCTTCACTGAGCACCCGTATACCTTCTCTGATGTCAAACACAAATGGATATGGGATCATCCATCGCCCATCTATGGGTAAAGAAGCGCATACATTAGTCTACTCTGGTATATCGATACCCTGTCTCGATACACCTACAACTATAAACATTTAAAGGATGTACTTAGCGACTACACTGTCCCCGCTAGTATGATCAGCATCATAGTCTTGGCAGTCAAGTACTCATCCTAATGGCTTCATCAACATGTAACATAGAGACAATCAGAGTACATGTTAAGATAAAGAGCAACCAGATTCATACTATCATGTCGAGCAAGAAAGTCCTACCTATATATGTCCAAGCATCCACTACAATATACATCGTATGTACAGTAATGGCCTCTAAGGCATACATATAACTAACATGCTTGTCGTCCAAAAGTACACATGGGGAAACCTACATGTCACAACATATCGTATCGCATTAAACCCAATTCAAAACCAAAACGACACGCTAAAAGCCTTTATGTTAGAACCTACGGACTACGCCTTTCAAACCACCAAACAACCCTCGATATCGTCCTACAAACGTCAAGTGATCGAGGTAAAACACCAATACTAAAATCCAGAATCCAAAATACGAAAAAAATAACTCTGAATCAAAACAACAACTCATGAAAATGGTCCCAGATTTTACCCTAGGTCAAATCAACCAATTTTGCATATGTGGAGGGTCTAGATTACAGATACTGGAGCCATGAAACAAACACGAGCCAAATTACCCGAGGTCTGGCAGCAAATTGCGGCCAGAGGGAATATTTCTGCGGCCTGGTGTTGGGGTATGGGGCTAGGATTTCAGTGGGGGGTCCTAAGTTGCCCGCATGTATCACTGACTTTGCTAAACAATTTTCAGGTCACCCGGGTGTTAGCAGATTACCAAAAGCCATCACAATTCCCACAATTTCCGTATCTGCAGAATTCAAAGTTCGCATTTTGGGGTTTAGTCTCAGGTTTTAGTCCAATATGATATCACTAAAATGGGTTTAGGGTCACTACTAACCTCAATTACGCTTTTGGAATCAATTCAAACCCTAATCCTCTTCTAGGAATTTCAAAACCCCGCTAAACATTGCCTAATCACTTCTAAACATGCATGGAAGCTAAAGTAAACTAAATTCCACACTAATGGTTCAGAATTTACCTCATTTGGCACTCATGAATCCCCTAGGGCACCAAAATGCAAACTTTCTTGGTCTAAAGTGTAGCTTGTGAGCTTGTGCAAGTTTTTTGTGAAGGGAAGTATGTGTTTTGATGTTTATTTGGGGGTGAAGTGAGGTGGTGGAGGTGGTGGAGGGAGAGGGTAGCAGCCATGGAGTGAAAGGGAGAGAGAAAGAGATGAAGAAAATGAAGGGGGAACAAATGGGTATGGTTCTCTCTTGACCCCTCACACTCTCTCACTTTCCCATGCTTCATTTCTTTATTCATTTTCTTTTTCTTTTCATTTCTTTTCTTTGTTTCCTTTCTCTTCTCATTTAAACACAAACCATGCATGAAAAATGAGAAAAGGCCATGATAAAAATGTAAAAAGTGTTAAAATAACATGGTGCAAGTTTTGCACAACACAAGCTTAATGCGCGATTAGCGATATTTAATCGCGATTAGCACTAAAATAGAATATAATAAATCATAAAATTTCACAATTTGCTTGAATCCAGTAAAACGCCCTCTTTTTAGTAATTCTATAATTTTATAAATTTTTCCTAAATTTATCGGTATTTAATTATACCGTCTTATTAAAATATTCCATATAATATTATTAAATTATAAAAATCCCTAAAAATAATATTTTATTTTTCTGAAATGTTACATCAAGTCAATTATTGGATCGCGGGCACGTGATTGCAATGATTGAGGGAGGACCTATACCGGTAGAACAGTCTTAATCGAGATGATCGTATGCTATCTGGTTTGTCTTTATCATCGTGTACATGCTTCAGGTGACATTACAGATCACTATTACACGTTGATAGAGCCCATATGATTCTTGCTTGCCTACCAGCGGTATGATGGCGATCATATACGTGAGAGTTGGGTAGTCTATAAGCACATCCTTAAAGTGTCCCTAGTCGTAGGAGTTTCGAGACTGGGAATCAATACTCCGAGAGCAGACTTGTGTATACGGATGGAGACCCTGACGAGGGGCGGTGGCCGGTCTCACAAGACATTGGTGTCAGTTGGTTCACCTAAGATAGTATACAGGTGCTCATTAGGTTATGAGTACACCGGACGGACTTGCCGGGAACATGCTAGTTGGTATTATACCTGTCATCAGATAGCAGTTCCCTGGTGACATGTGTACAGGTTAGTCTATCGACCTGAGATCGTAATTTGTCTTGTGTGAGTTCCCACTGTGCTTTGACTACTACCCTACCACGGCTCAAAGGAGTCATGCAAACAGGTTTTAGTTCGATACATCCCCGAGCCACATGGAGGTCAGTGAGCGAATCGGCATGGGATTCGTCTCTCCCGGTATTGGGGGTGATATCACACTGTGTCTGGAGATCCATTACACAAAGTCCTTTGCCAAGGCAAGTGAGATTTACTGGTAGGAATTCCAGTAGTTTCTCAGGGTATTCTGGGCTGCACTCCGACACGACTTATACCGCTATTAGGGGTCTGATGTTTACCATCCCCCTAGGCCCGATATGCGATACTCCTTGATGAACGGACCGGACTGTATGGATATTGTCACTATCAGGCTCAGTAGGGTTCCAGGATGAGTTTTCTTGTCGGCCACTTGATTGTTGGAGTTTTTCTGCGTGTGCATTTTGAAATCAAAGAATTAACCGATATCAAGACGGTGTCGCTTGGTAGCTAACCGGTTGAGTACAGGTCGGTCCACAGGGAAATCGTGTTATCTCTTAGAGTTATTACGAGTTAAGTCCAAAAGAAATGGTGGTTTTGATTTTTATAAAAAACTAAGATTGAATTCGATTAAAAACCATTCTAGGATTAGGATTAGGTTAGTTTGGAAAATAATTCTACTCAATGCTTTCATTGCCCTAATTAAGAACTTAGGTGTTAGGGTAATAATCAACAAAGGGGATTAGCACGACTAGGAAGAAACGTGGTTTCTTGCTTTTGGTGCTTGTTCTTCCTTTCTTGACTCTTAGCCCTAACCTCTTTGTTGATCAACCACAACCGGTCTAACTAGGGAATCACCGCTATCTCGTAGGATAGGGTGCCGTAGTGAGCAGTGTGTGTTTGATTCACATAAAGTCATAATTTAAAAATATTATAAGGGGCAAGAAAGGAGTGAGAGATTTCCATCTCTCAAACCTACCCAATCTTAACCCTAACAAGTGAGGCACTACTCACTCATTAGAGATGTTATGATGAAATTCATTTTTATAATTTTCCTTTTTAAGAAACTAATTAATTTGCAAATAAATAAGAAAGATAAAAATTGCGGAAATTAAATTGCAGATAAGAAAAATTCAAGATAAAAAACTTACTTTTATTGACACCTCTTGATGATCACAATGAATTTAAAATTTAATCTAGAAATTAAAAGAGGCACCCAAAAGAGGCACACCTTATTTGGCTTTGAACCCTCATATTTATAGAAAGGAAAAACCCTAGATTTACAATTTGATCCATACATGAAATTACAAAACAACCCTAAAGACCGAGTCAAAGCACCGACACCCCACCGACACGTGCATTGCAAGGCCGTGGAACCTCGGCAGAAAGGCATATTTGGCCGCGGTTCTGCAGCCAATTGGTGGGTTCTTGGGCCCATCTCTTCAGGGTTTCTCTGTGTTTCTTTTATCTTCTATTTTCTTCACTTGGTTTCTCTGAATCTCTTCTATTTTCTTCGAGATTTCCAACAGTGCAGAATTATGTGGACTTTTACCGTGAGCTACGCATTGAAGTCTTGAATCTTGTGCTACCGTTGTGCTTTGTGCTTTGAACTGTCTAATGATTTTTATTTGTTCCTTTTAACTGGTAGGCGACATCATACGAATTCATCTTATTGTTGGTCATAGTCTCACATTTGTAGCGACTTTTCACGAATTTCACTGTAACGACCTGAGAACCTGTAACCTGCAACTATTTAGCAGACATGGATCAAAAGCACCTATTTATATGTAATATGATTAAGAATGGGTGATATAATAATGCAAAATTCTGATATGAACAAATACCCCCAAACTTAACTTTTGCTCGTCCCGAGCAAAGCCAATTTTTATTCTCAAAAATTCCTAACCTCACTTTCGTAGGGAACGCGATTGCACTGAGCTCGTGCAACAAGCCGTTAAACCTCTAGGTGTCCCTAGTAGGAGGAGTGTTGTCTCCTGATGGTTTTCAGCGGATACTACCTACAAAATCCGATCAATTTGGCCCGTTGACTTTCTTTCTTTAATTAGGTACTCTAGCAAGAAATTCTATTATCTTCAGCTTATAAATCATCAACCCATATTTTTCACACTCACTTATCATTTAACTTAAGATCGTATATGTTCTGCAAATTTATTAAGCTTTCAGCATCTTTTGAATTTTCCTTCTAGGGTTCCATCTCAACTTAGGAATTTTTATCATCTCTACTGAAGGTATAAGCTCTATCTTTCATTCATATCTCTCATCCAAACCCCAATCATATACCTCTACGTGTGTGTATGTATCATTCCTATACTTGGAAATTCAATTCAAGCTATCATACTCTAGTCCATCGTCCAAAATAATTTTAGTTAGTGAATTTTAGATGAAATTAGCTCACACACCCTTCATGCGACCATTAATACTTCTTGAGGTACTAACGACCGATTACAAAATGTGTTCGCGCATTAAGTCGTAATTCCTTGTCTTGTAATACCTAAGGCTTTAGCAGTGACTCCCAAACCAGTTGGTCTAAGGCACTAGGTGATAAAGCACCCTCGCTATATATTTTTTTTATTTATGCAGCCTCAAGTAATTACAAAACCAGTGTTCATTTTTTTTTGTATCTCTTTATTCACACTTGTACTTTTATTTTCTTTCATACTAAGGATTTTAGACAAGAGTATTTCAAGGTATCCTCTACTATTCCAAGTTTCAAGGTGCGTGTTTGTGCAAGTTGTAGGGTATAAATTTTCAGAATTTAGACTTATGGTTCAGAATTTATTTTTCAGACTTACACTTCAAATAAAAATTTCAATACTCTTCCCTTATTTTGACTTATCTGTAGAACTGAACTCAAAATTTGCCTATTTCTAAATAAACTGCAATGAAATATATATTTTCTATAGTTAAACTTTAAGAAAGGTTATTTTTAGGGTTTTTTAATTTACTAAATTTAGGATCTAGTTTTTCCTAACTAGTCAACCGTCATGTTGAACATAAGTCAAATATGACAAAAATTGAACATTTAAATTTTTCTAATTTTTCTAATTTTTATTTTCATTTTTATGGATTTTAAAATAAGTATGCAAATGCAAAAATATACACATTAATGCGAAGGAAGAAAGCTTACCGAGCACACCCCTAAACTTAAACTTAACAGTGCCCTCACTGTCAGGCTACACCAAGAGGGTCAAAATTGTCGGCACTTCCCTATTTTTTCTATTATTATTAACTAAAAAAGAAAACAAAATATATATACATAAAAAGGCCCCCCCAAACTTAAGTAAACAGTGTTTCCACTGTTCAAGCGTTAAAGTTCAGAGTCAGGGAGGAGAAAAAAACACGGTATCAAGCTTTACAAGGCCTTACACAGGCCAATGGTTAGCACCAACCATTCAAATATTTTAGCGTTATAATGGTGTAGTTGGTAAAAGAATGGAGTGTAGAGAAAAGAAATGAGAAACTCACGAGACCGTGTGGAGATACAAGCAGTATACGGTCTCGGTGGAGGAGAAGAACGGCGGAAGGGAAAAAGAAATGGTGGTGGTTCGACTTCTTCAGGTGGAGGTTGATTAATCACAAAATCCGTGTCGTTTAGGAATGCGAGTTCATCGGCGAAAATATCTTCGAAACTTTCATCGATGGTCCGATTGAACGTTTCAATGTCAATAAGTATCGCGCCATAATTCAAAACACTTGATTTTTCAAAAATTATGATGGTAGGATAGTCGTAAGGCTCATTTGCCTTATTTTCAAAAGAGTCTAAATCAAGTTGTTTTTCTAGAATTATCGAACTCAAAATATCGGATTGTGATTCATTAACACTCGCTATCATTAAAGGAAGATTAGAAGAAGAACCGGAGAAAGTGGGAGAAAGAAGTGGAATACGAACTTGAGGGTGGAAATGGAGTGTATAAATTAGCACAATTGGTAATGAACGATGTGTAAAAAGCGATTGTGCTAATCTATCAACCCACTGAGAAATGAGGTCAAATCCCTCAAGATTCGTGAGAAAGTAAGGGTACGTTGAACTTTGTAAACCAGACATTGAAAATGAAAGTGAAACGGCTTCTTGCAAAGTCGGAACAAGTATGGAGGGAAGTGATTTAGGAAGGGTATCGGTTAAAGATTCAGGAGGGTGTGCGCAGTCAATGAAAGGGATAGAATGAATTGGAAAATCCGACTTCTCAAGTAAAACTACTTCATCCTCAATAATTTACACAATACTCTCCTCAAATTTTAGCTTATCCATGCAATTATCATCAAAATCCAGACGCATATGAAGTTCGGGAAAAACAGTTAATGACTTTGGATGATGAATTGGAGAGAGAAACTCTTCCAAATCTGTGGGTTCATCATCTGAAATATCCCCAGCGTCGATATCCTCGATCAAGAGAAAATCAATTTTTTCAGACCCCTCATCAAAAGCATGGATATCAATTAATTCAGGTTCTAGAGTGGAGGTGTAGAGGTCAAAAGGATTAGTGCTGATTTCACTCGAAAGGGACCCTTCATAATCAAGTAAATCAAAAACTACAAAGTCGCACAACTCATTAGACGTTTTATTTTGAACTGGTGAATCATTTGGGACACTTGAAAGACATTCAAAACCGGAGTTGTGGGATTCAACTGGGGATGGGTAGGTTTGATTTGGAAGGGTGCACAGCTCACTCCCTCCACTCAAATTCTCAATCGATCCAACCGCCTCATCATATATTGGAAAATTTGGAGCTAGTTGGAAACTAGCAACCGGGTCACTAGGTTGTATAAGGGCGGCCATGGACGCATTCAAATCCATCATCTGTTGTCTTGACGCTACCATAAAATCTTCCAACGACTGTTCCAGACTAGACATGGGTTGTGACGGGGTTTCAGTAAAAGATTCAAATTTGTTTGGATACGTGAAACTCCCAAATGGCTGTGTAGAAGCAATGTCTAAGGAAGGTGCAAAGGTCGGGTAGGACTGGTAGGAATTGAATGGTTGGACAGGAGTAGGATCAATATTTCGATAAGAAGGTGAATGGAATTGTTGATCCAAAGAATTCGCAGTGGTGAAAGGAGTGAAAGATCGGTTACGAGATTGTTCAATATGTTCAGCAATAGACATGGGTTTCGAAGTTACAACACGACTCGAAAAAGGAGTATGAATGTAAGAAGAGGGTGAAAGTTGAAATGGTTGATATAAGGTGGATTGCGGAGTCCAACTAGATGCCCTAGACGCGTCTATTCGATCTTTCAAAGAAATTTTGGGCATGGAGGGGTCGTTCGAAATTCGACCAAAACAAGAAGCGTAAGAAGTAATGTCTGGTTGAGGGTACCAAAGTTCGGCAAGAGTTTTACGAGGTGGGGTACCCATGATGTGAAGAAAGAAAGGAAAAGAAAGTGAATTTTTTTTATTTTTTTAAAAAAAAATTGTTTGTTTTTGGAGTTTTGAAATTTTTTTTTAAAGTGTTTTTTTTAGAAAGAGTTTTGCAAAAATTGGTACGGAACTACGGCACAATTTCAAACAACCACAGTTTAAACATGCACAATCAAACCTAGTGCTAGGGTCTCCTAAGTCAACTAGACTGCTCCTAACTATTCCAAAGTGACAAGTTGTGAGATATCCCTCAAATCGCCTTTTCACCGCCAATTGTGGCCAGGTAAGCACAAATGAAGAAAGGAGGGTTCCGCTCACGAATCACCGTGAGACGGGCCTTTTAAAGTTACCTTTCTCACTTGTCTAGCCTAGGTACCACAATGTCAGGTTTAGATAAACGACTGAATGCCCACAACCTTCCTCTGACCTAATGAGGACGACAGTCCTTAATTGGCTGAGTCTAGATGTTTTTTCATTAACTCAAGGGTGATGCATATGCTTTTCGTGATTTTTGGGGACTTAGGAAGGGTAATGAAATCCCCATCCAATCTTGATTGGTGTTATAGCCCCTTAGATGTCTGTATTAATTATGCAAAGCAGTTAACAGACCAAAAATCTAAAACACTTGCAATTTTTTTTTATTTGGCAGCGCAAAGAATCCTGCACAAAAACAATTTATTGGAGAGAGAGAAGAGGTTGCTGTGCAAAAAAGCCTGCAGGAAATTATTTCAGTGGAGTTCAGGGGAGAGAAGGAGAGACAAAAAATACTCAAAGAGAAAAAAATAGATGCTGATGTCAGCAGTTGACCGCGGAACCGCGGTCAAACGCCTGTTTATGCCGCGTTTCCGCGGCGGTTTAGGAGTTTTGGATCTCCAAAATTTTTCTCTGTTCTATTGTGGTTCTCCTCTTTCTGTTTAGATCCCCTGATTTTGGATTTGTTTATTTAGTTTTCTCCAGATCTGAATCAGAATTTTGCTCCAAGCCTGCACACTCGCACAAAAACCTTTCAAAAATAAACAAGATGATTTTTATTTTAATTATTTATTTATTTATTTTGTTTTTTAAACTTTTTCAATTTTTATAATTTTTAAATTTTAATTAACCCGAAATTACAAAAAGAAATAACTACTGTTTCCCCGGTAACGACACCATTTGATTGTTGGAGTTTTTCTGCGTGTGCGTTTTGAAATCAAAGAATTAACCTCAATCAAAACGGTGTCGCTTGGTAGCTAACCGGTTGAGTACTGGTCGGTCCATAGGGAAATCGTGTTATCTCTTAGAGTTCTTACGATCTAAGTCCAAAAGAAATGGTCGTTTTGATTTTTATAAAAAACTAAGATTGAATTCGATTAAAAACCTTGCTCGGATTAGGATTAGGTTAGTTTGGAAAAGAATTCTACTCAATGCTTTCATTTCCCTAATTAAGAACTTAGGTGTTAGGATAATAATTAACAAAGGGGATTAGCACGACTAGGAAGAAACGTGGTTTCTTCCTTTTGGTGCTTGTTCGTCCTTTCTTGACCCTTAGCCCTAACCTCTTTGTAGATCAAACACAACCGGTCTAACTAGGGAATCACCGCTATCTCGTAGGATAGGGTACCGTAGTGAGCGGTGTGTGTTTGATTCACATAAAGTCATAATTTAAAAATATTATAAGGGGCAAGAAAGGAGTGAGAGATTTCCATCACTCAAACCTACCCAATCTTAATCCTAACAAGTGAGAAACTACTCACTCATTAGGGATGTTATGATGAAATTCATTTTTATAATTTTCCTTTTTAAGAAACTAATTAATTTGCAAATAAATAAGACAGATAAAAATTGCGGAAATTAAATTGCAGATAAGAAAAATTCAAGATAAAAAACTTACTTTTATTGACACCTCTTGACGATTACAATGAATTTAAAATTTAATCTATAAATTAAAAGAGGCATCCTCCAAAGAGGCACCCAAAAGTGGCACACCTTATTTGTCTTTGAACCCTTCTATTTATTGATAGGAAAACCCCTAGATTTACAATCTGATCCATACATGAAATTACAAAACAACCCCAAAGACCGATTCAAAGCACCGACACCCCACCGACACGTGCATTGCACGGCCGCGGAACCGCTGCAGAAAGGCCTATTTGGCCGCGGTTCCGCTGCCAATTGGTGGGTTCTTGGGCCCATCTCTTCAGGGTTTCTCTGTGTTTCTTTTATCTTCTGTTTTCTTCACTTGGTTTCTCAGAATCTTTTCTATTTTCTTCCAGATTTCCAACTGTGCAGAATTATGTGGACTTTTACCGTGAGCTTCGCGTTGAAATCTTGAATCTTGTGCTACCCTTGTGCTTTGTGCATTGAACTGTCTAATGATTTTTATTTGTTCCTTTTAACTGGTAGGCGACATCATACGGATTCATCTTATTGTTGGTCGTAGTCTCACATTTGTAGCGACTTTTCACGAATTTCACTGTAACGACCTGAGAACCCGTAACATGCAACTATTTAGCAGACATGGATCAAAAGCACCTATTTATATGTAATATGATTAAGAATGGGTGATATAATATTGCAAAATTCTGATATAAACAAATACCCCAAAACTTAACTTTTGCTCGTCCCGAGCAAAGCCAATTTTTATTCTTAAAAATTCCTAATCTCACTTTCGCAGGGAACGCGATTGCACTGAGCTCGTACAACAAGCCGTTAAACCTCTAGGTGTCCCTAGTAGGAGGAGTGTTGTCTCCTGAGGGTTTTCAACGGATACTACCCACAAAATCCGATCAATTTGGCCTGTTGACTTTCATTCTATAATTAGGTATTCTAAAATGAAATTCTATTATCTTCAGCTTATAAATCATCAAGCCATATTTTTCACACTCACTTATCATTTAACTTAAGATCGTATATGTTCTGCAAATTTATTAAACTTTCAGCATCTTTTGAATTTTCCTTCTAGGGTTCCATCTCAACTTAGGAATTTTTATCATCTCTACTGAAGGTATAAGCTCTATCTTTCATTCATATATCTCATCCAAACCCCAATCATATACCCCTACGTGTGTGTATGTATCACCCCTATACTTGGAAATTCAATTCAAGCTATCATACTCTAGTCCATCATCTAAAATACTTTTAGTTGTTGAATTTTAGATGAAATTTGCTCACACGCCCTTCATGCGACCGTTAATACTTCTTGAGGTACTAACGATCGATTACAAAATGTGTTCGCGCATTAAGTCATAATTCCTCGTCTTGTAATACCTAAGGCTTTAGCAGTGACTCCCAAACCAGTTGGTCTAAGGCAGTAGGTGATAAAGCACCCTCGCTATATATTTTTTTTATTTATGCAGCCTTATGTAATTACAAAACCAGTGTTCATTTTTTTTATATCTCTTTATTCACACTTGTACTTTTATTTTCTTTCATACTATGGATTTTAGACAAGAGCATTTCAAGGTATCCTCTACTATTCCACGTTTCAAGGTGCGTGTTTGTGCAAGTTATGTTAGTTATATGTATGCCCTAGAGGCCATTACTGTACATAGGATGTATATTGTAGTGGATGCTGGGACATATATAGGGAGGACTTTCTTGCTCGACATGATAGTATGCTATCTGGTTACCCTTTACCTTAACGTGTATGCTGATTGTCTCTCTGTTACATGTTGGTAAAGCCCTTAGGATCTGTACTTGACTACCTGGATTATGATGCGGATCATACTAGTGGGGACATGGTAGTCCATAAGTACATCCTTCAAAGTCCCTAGTCGTGGGTGTATCGAGACGGGGCATCGATATACCAGAGTAGACTAGCGTATACCTTCTCGACCCATACAGATGGGCGATGGATGATCCCATATCCATTGGTGTTTGACATCAGAGATGATATACGGGTGCTCAGTAGAGACTGGGTACAATGGACGGACTCGCCGAGAACTCCCAGATGGTATTATACCTCACGTCAGATGGCAGTTCTCTGGTGACACTGGTACAGAGTAGTCTGTTGACCCGAGATCGTCATAGAGTCTTGTGTGGTTCCCACTGTGCTTTGATTTCCATCTTACCACGTCCAAGAGGGCGTGCAAAACGGTGGTTTTTGGGTACAGTCCCGAGTCACATGGAGGCAATGAGCGATAGGAGGGGATTCGTCTCTCCCGGTATAGGGAGTTGATGTTGCGCTGTGTTCGATTGGCTATAACAGGAAATCCCTGGCCAGGGTTGCTGAGATTTACTGGTAAGTGTTACCAGTAGTTTCTCGAATAGTTATAGACCTCATATCGACACGACTTATCGAGCTATTGGGGTCTGACGTTTACCACCCCTAGGCGAGATATGCGACATATCAGACGATCTGACCGGACTGTACGGTAGTGTTACTGGTTGGATTCACTGGAGTGTGAGCGGGCTTGCTTGTCGATCTTCAGATCGCTCAATACCCGGGTGGCCGTTACGTTTAGCAGACCGCTTGCGGCTTGTGGGTGCTTGATATGATCATCATCTGCTGCCGGCGTATTGACGAGTCTTTAGAGTCCTACACAGAGGTTTCCTGTCTCAAGCGAAACGAAATAGGAGCGCATATGAGATATGTGCGGGACCGAGAATAATACCAGTATGTGATACTGTATTCGATTCTCGCGATGTGACATTGATCGGTTATATGCGATATAGCCAGGTTATCGGATCAAGTGTTGATTCGATAAGTTGTTACTAATGATACCAGTCGGTTATGTGCGACATAACCGGATCATTGAATCAAGTGTTGATTTAATGATTTAATGTATAATTATATATTTGATATATTACTTTGCATCAACTAGTATCGGTTCACTTTAAAATGGATTTTCTCACTCGGGTGTGCGCATTACATATGCGATATGATTTTGTGCACTTTATTGTATCATGTTTGATGATGCATGATTGCTAGGTTATGTGTAAAGAATTTAACCAAAGTTATTTAAATGGTTAAGGGTTTTACTTATTCATTAATTAGTCTTTTTATTTTTGGAAAAAGGAAAAGAAATGAGAGAAAAAATGGTGGCTTATTTTGTTTGCACTTGAAGCTTCATGAAGCTTTGATGATGCAACCATTTTTGTCTCATCTCCTAAACCCTAACCATTCCTTTAACCTTGGTCAATTCTCTACACTTAACTTAGGTTAAAGTTATGATAAGAATGATATTATTATTCTTTTCATAATTAACTTGATATACTTTCTTCTTCTTCTTCTTCCATTTTCTTCAAGTGAAGAAAGCTTGCCCCATCAATGGCAAGTGATGGAAATGAGTGAGAAATCCAATTCTAAAGTCTACCCACTTCCTATTTCTTCATCCTCTACCTCTTGACAAGTAGTAGAGTGTGTTTTCTTCACAAGTTTCTTGACTTGGTGAAGTCGGAGCTTGATTTAGCGATGCCTCGACGTAGATCATCTTCGGCATGGACATCGACGACCTAGCTCGCTTATTCTCCGATGAAGTCGACGCTAGAGCCCGGATACTTTTTGGACAGCGGAGAGGACTTCGTTGCGGAGCTGTGGAGGTGGAGCACCGGATCTACAAAGGTTGTATTTCCGTTATTCCCTTAGTTAAGTGTTAACTAGTTAGCTTTTTCGCCTAAACTTCTAGCCAACGGTCCGTAGTCGGGTTTCTCGGCACCGTTAAAATTTTAATTTGGCATGATCGATGCCTTGTGAGACCTCACTTGTGTGCCTAGGAACCCTACAGTGGTATCAGAGCCTAGCTAGAGCCTTAGGCGAAGTCTAGACGGATTTTGAACTCCGAACGAACCCGAAATCCCAACACACCCATGCTCTCTGTCCAATTTTCAAAAACAGGGATTTTTCAGTATTTAAAATATGCATAAAATCAAGCAGGGTTTTCTAAGAATTAATGTAAATTTCGTGGGCCTAAGTCAACTTTTCCACCGCGGAACCGCGGCACATGCTATGCATGACGCGGCGGTTCAGCGGTGGTTTTGTCGTTTTGTGCATTTTTCTTTTCACAGTAATTCTCAGATTTCTGTGCTGATTTTCCTGGGATATTTTAATATTTATTATACAGTTGAGTTTTCAGGGGTTGTTTTGGGTTTTCATGAGTTCGATCGGATTATCAAATTTTGTCTGTGTGGCTTTCCGGATAATTTTTAGAATATGTTAAAAAGTTCGACCGGATATAAATACCCAATTTTTCCCCTGTCGGGAAATTTCCAAGTGTTGGATTTTTCCGCAGTTTAACGACGTTCTAAGTAGTGCAAGTAACTTGATGGACCCTCTAGAAGACAACAAACCTTAACTCGATTATGTGACCGTCTTGAACTGCCCTTTGAACCTTAGGGTTTGGGGCAGTACGGCGTGCCACATGTGAGGCGTTGGCTTGACCCTTCGACGGCTGGACCGTTGGTACTGAGGCACGAACTGAATGTTGTTAGACTCATATTTCATGTGTTGATCATTATCGGGAAAACTTGGGTGTTCGATTGTTCGATCGGAAAGTTTAACATTTTCTATTTATCCGGAATGGGATACAATAATTGGAATTCACAATATGTTATGAGATAACTGAATGAATGTTATAAACGTAGCAATTTAGTCTCACTTGATCGGTTGCCACGGAATTTTGATGTGATCAAAAGTCCGTCGCAATCACGTAGCGTACGCGGATACTCGCCGGGTAAACTTAATAGACAGCTTCACTCCATAGCCCCGACCAAGTGACTGTAGGAGAACCCCGTCGCCGAAAGCATCCGTTCGGGTGCTCACGGTGGCGGTGTTCCGCCTTGGTGCACTTCGTCGACGGTATCGGGGGTGCGGCCGCCTACTGAAGTTTGCGACGAGTATTCAATCAGGATGTCGGGAATCTTGTTGAATTGCCCGACTTGATATTGAAAAGAGTTTTCGATTTTGAGACTAAAATGCGGGGTTTATAATTGTTAGGCATGCGATGTCTAAGTAATTCATTTGGTCAGGCATGCGATGTCTGAGGTGGTTGCGGATTCCAACTGTTGTAGTTTTACACTTTCTTTTCTGTGACCGTAAGTGTAATATGTGATATCACCGGTTTCGTTGCTATATGTCAACGACAATTGGGATGCGCATATTTACTTACGTTGATGACATGTGATGTTATGTGTTGCTGGATATGTTATATTGGATCGTCGTGTTTGAATAGCTGGGGGTTTTTATGTGAGATGAGTGTTTTTCATTTTCATTCATGTAAAAACTTGTATGTAATATTCTTTTATTGGGGCGCTTCCAGGTTGCGGAAGTTGTCACCTTTTGTATATTATTTACTTTTCCGCACTAGGATAGACCCAAGGAGGGGAGCACAAGTAACCGGGTTCTGGAGTCCAGTGGGAGACCAACTCGAGGAGTCGAGTCCGGGTCTCCTAACTCTAGAATTGGTAGGGTTGCTTGCCGCTCTCGTAGGGGTCTAGGGGTGTGGGTTTGGCTATTCATCACGACCGTGGAATCCGTGTTTTATACTGGCTCGTATTGAAAACACGGACGTCCTAGTATATCCAATATTTCATATGATTCTTCTGCTGCGATATCTGTGATGTGATCATGTGATGTTCTGTGATAGATACAGTATATAGTATATATGATATATTATATAGGCGTTACTTATGTTTTACACCCGCGCTAGCCCTGCCCCGCTCTGCCGTTAGTTACCTAACCTGACGGTGCACGAGGGGACATCGAGGCGAATGCGGATGGCATAAGTGTACGTCGTATTTATCTGTGATGTTTAGGTAATTTAAATGATGGGACTTCATTAATGTGATTAATGAAATAAAAGAAACCTAAGATGTTGTAGAATCGAATTTCAAAATAAAACAGGTAGCTACAGTTCTTGCTTTGCACAGAGGTATATATGATATATCCTGCACCTTATTCGATGAGGAAAGGACCGAGATCCCTTCACCGGGAGTGACTCCTTTAGCAATAACTGGCAGATGCTACACACTCGGTTTGTCTTTTGATTGCTTTTAAGTGTTTTTGCTTTGCACAGTGATATATGTGATATATCCCGCACCTCATTCGACGAGGAAAGGACCGACGATCCCTTCACCGGGAGTGACTCCTTTAGCAAAACTAGAAAAGCCTCAAAAGCACTCCATTTTAAAATCATTTGATTCTACAACGATATCAAGTTCATTACGCAATAGGTTTTCAGAAAAACCTGTCGTATCCCTCCGTCATTTTAGATAAATCCTGTTTAGTATTCGTGCTGCGTTTGTTGACCTTGTCAAGGCGCAGTGTGCGGTAGCTAACCAGTATTTATCTGCTTATGCATATGATGCAGATTGGGTTAGGGTAGTCGTGCGGCCTTGTTGACCTTGTCAAGGGTCGTGCGGGTGGGTTTGATTCAATCAAGAAATGACGGGTTGAACTTGACTTGCGGTCTATGGTTTGTTGACCTTGTCAAGGTCATAGATCGTTCGGGGCAAAATATTATCGGGAATTTCAAGTGTTGAAATTTGCAATGAGATTGCATACCTTCTATGAGATAGTTGGATCTCGATACCCGCTGCGAGTAAGAGTTACTCCTGGGAGAGTTTTATACATTACAATTAGCCGATCAAGTAGGTGTCTAGAAAGGTGTTAACGAGGTTACGCCTCTGGGAAAACGAGGTTTACATTAATTAGGTTCGTGCGAAAGCACGGGGGACCTCCTTCAAAGTACCGACACTGGCCTGGCTGAAAGATTGGCGAACTTGTAGTGTGTAATTAATCCCGGCTAGTCTTTCCTTTTAGGTTTGAAGGAAGATTTGATAAAAAGCAGTGGGAGCCATCCTGATTAGATAAAATAATAACCAATCTGATCTTGCAAGAGCGCACGCTGAGTGTTTTCTTCTCTCTCTCTCCAGGTAGCGACCATATCACGCCTTAATCAAGATAATAATACGGAATATTGACCGAACCCGCTTGTTATACTGAGCTGGGGAACGTTGGTCCCGCTCCAACTTATAATTGTTATAAGACAGAGCAGGAAATTGGGGATTACCAGAATTCCCGTGCCGCCCAAACGAGGAGAATGCATGATGATGCATCATCTTCGGGTGTGTTCATTACAGAGAACTGTTTCTCAGTATCTTTTACGTCCTGGGTATGTGATACCAGATCAGGATCCCAGATATGTAATCTGTTACATAGGGCTACAGAAAGGTAGAGAACTGAGAACGGGTGATAAGTTTCATGAGGCAGAAAACGGGGCAAGTGTTGCAGCCAAGTCTGTTGGTCACTGTCACCCTGTATTACAAATACATTGATTCTGAACGAATGCTGTTAGATACCGAACCTGATATACAAAATCATATCAGTCTCTTTAGTAGTAAAGAAATGATAAAATTTTGTATTGTTGGATAATGTTTTGGACATTTCCTATATCAAAAGTTGATCGGTTCAGGCACGTTATCTAAAAGCATTGATGTTCTAAATCAAACTACAGTTCTTAGTATACGGAACACACACAAGAGGAAGAGTTCAGAAATGAACGAATCCTTCTTGAGGCATTGTAGACTAGGTCATATCAATGTGACCCGACTAGCTGAAGTTACATGTAGATGCATATTTAAATCAGTTTGAATTTACATCTTATGAAACTTGTCAGTCATGTCACAAAGATATAATGACACCAGCTCTGTTTATTGGAAACAGAGAAAGAGTTAGTGAACTCTTGGGATGATACATGTTGATGTATGTAAGGTCCCCTGTCTACACATGCCAGGACTGGTTCTTTATACTTCATTACATTTTCTGATGATCTTTCGAGATTCAGACCTATGTTCCTGTTGAAACACAAGTCCGAACCTTTTGAGATATTCACAGAATATAAGCGAGAAATAGAGAACCAGAATACAGGTATAAGTATTATGTCCTTTGATGAGATCAAGGAGGAGAATACTTGAGCACGAAAATCCTGGATTATTCTAAAGGAGAATGAGATTCTCTCTCAGCATTACTCCTCCGTATACACCATAGCACGATGGTATATCGGGGCGGAGCAATCGCACCCTATTTGATATGGTGTGCTCTATGATGAGTAATACTGAGTTACCCGTTTCCTTTTTGGGAGTTATGCGCTTGAGAAGCTGCATACCTATTGAATAGGTTCGAATCAAATCAGTTGCCTAACATTTCATATGTGATATGGAAAGGGAAGAGCCCATATCTTAAGTTGGTTAAGATTTGGGGTTGTCCGGCCTATGTCTAAAACCATAATCCGGAAAAGTTCGAGGCAAGGTCTGTTATGTAGAACTGGAATAGTTCCAGCTATACAAGCTACAGCAGATGATTTGGTACAACCAAAGGATTCAGTAGATACCAACGAACCTCAGCCTCTCCGCCGATCTAGTAGGGTTCCTCACCCACCTGAGAGATACTTCGGTTTCTCTATGACAGTGGGAGCGAGGATTGCATCATGAGATGATGACCCAACTAGTTTCGAGCTGGCCATCAGGAGTAAGACTCTATAAGAATGGCTGGATGCTTAGTGATCTGAGATGGAATCCTTATACACCGACAAAGTATGGACTTTAGTTGCTATATCTGAAGGGTTAAATCCCCATCAGGAGCAAGTATATCTTGAGAAGATTACTTGGTGTACATGGAAAGGTTGAGACTTTCAAAGCTAGACTTGTTAAAGGTTTTCGTCATCGACCAGGTGTGGATAATGATGAAACCTTTTCAAGTAGCTATGCTTAAGTCCATCCAGATCCTACTTACCACGGCTGCATACCATGACTACGATCTCTGGTGGTTGGGTGTCTTGACTGCTTTTCTAAATAATGATTTGGAAGAGAGCGTCTATAAGTACACAGCCAGAGGGCTTCGTAGACAGTGGGAGCAGCGGAAACGTGTGCAAGATGCTTTATAGGATGAAGCAGGTATCGCGGAGTTGGAACATCTGTTTTGATCAATTAGTCAAAGAGTTTGACATCATCAAAATGGTAGATGAACCTTGTATATACAAAAAGGTAGTAGGGAGTATGGTGATGATCCTCGTAGAGTACGTGGATGACATACTCTTGATAGGGAAAGAGTTTCCTATGCTACGCTCGATCAATCTCTGCCTATCACAATGATTCTCTACAAAAGATCAAAGTGATACCTCCTAAATCCTGGGTTTTTGGATCTATGAGATAGATCTAATTGGATGTTAGGATACTCACTAGCTGTAGTGAGATGGTATCAATCGACCCTGGGGAGAATCACTGGAATGGTTCCAGGGTGATAATGACGACTGAGTGTCAGTTACAGGCATTGTCTTTACCCTCAGTAAAGGGACGGTATATTGGAAGAGTTCCAAGCTAGATACCGTGACATACTAGACGATAAAGGCAGGATACATCGCTACTTAAGATGCTACCAAAGAGGATGTTTGGGTGTATATTGGTTCATGAGATGAACTATGTTCCTCCCATTGTGTGACAATGGAGTTGTGGCTTGTGCCAAGGAACGCCGGTCCCATCAGTGATCCAGACATATTCTAGGGCAGTATCACTTGATCATGGAGATGGTTGATCTCCAGGGAGATCGAGGACATGAGAGTAGACTCAGAGGACAACACAACGGATCCACTCACAAAGGACTGTTCCCAGAGAGAGACTTTTATGGGATGGTTGAGTATGAGATACTACAACCACTGCTACAGATGGCCCTAGTGCAAGTGGGAGATTGTTAGTTATATGTATGCCCTAGAGGCCATTACTGTACATAGGATGTATATTGTAGTGGATGCTGGGACATATATAGGGAGGACTTTCTTGCTCGACATGATAGTATGCTATCTGGTTACCCTTTACCTTAACGTGTATGCTGATTGTCTCTCTGTTACATGTTGGTAAAGCCCTTAGGATCTGTACTTGACTACCTGGACTATGATGCGGATCATACTAGTGGGGACATGGTAGTCCATAAGTACATCCTTCAAAGTCCCTAGTCGTGGGTGTATCGAGACGGGGCATCGATATACCAGAGTAGACTAGCGTATACCTTCTCGACCCATACAGATGGGCGATGGATGATCCCATATCCATTGGTGTTTGACATCAGAGATGATATACGGGTGCTCAGTAGAGACTGGGTACACTGGACGGACTCGCCGAGAACTCCCAGATGGTATTATACCTCACGTCAGATGGCAGTTCTCTGGTGACACTGGTACAGAGTAGTCTGTTGACCCGAGATCGTCATAGAGTCTTGTGTGGTTCCCACTGTGCTTTGATTTCCATCTTACCACGTCCAAGAGGGCGTGCAAAACGGTGGTTTTTGGGTACAGTCCCGAGTCACATGGAGGCAATGAGCGATAGGAGGGGATTCGTCTCTCCCGGTATAGGGAGTTGATGTTGCGCTGTGTTCGATTGGCTATAACAGGAAATCCCTGGCCAAGGTTGCTGAGATTTACTGGTAAGTGTTACCAGTAGTTTCTCGAATAGTTATAGACCTCATATCGACACGACTTATCGAGCTATTGGGGTCTGACGTTTACCACCCCTAGGCGAGATATGCGACATATCAGACGATCTGACCGGACTGTATGGTAGTGTTACTGGTTAGATTCACTGGAGTGTGACCGGGCTTGCTCGTCGATCTTCAGATCGCTCAATACCCGGGTGGCCGTTACGTTTAGCAGACCGCTTGCGGCTTGTGGGTGCTTGATATGATCATCATCTGCTGCCGGCGTATTGACGAGTCTTTAGAGTCCTACACAGAGGTTTCCTGTCTCAAGCGAAACGAAATAGGAGCGCATATGAGATATGTGCGGGACCGAGAATAATACCAGTATGTGATACTGTATTCGATTCTCGCGATGTGACATTGATCGGTTATATGCGATATAGCCGGGTTATCGGATCAAGTGTTGATTCGATAAGTTGTTACTAATGATACCAGTCGGTTATGTGCGACATAACCGGATCATTGAATCAAGTGTTGATTTAATGATTTAATGTATAATTATATATTTGATATATTACTTTGCATCAACTAGTATCGGTTCACTTTAAAATGGATTTTCTCACTCGGGTGTGCGCATTACATATGCGATATGATTTTGTGCACTTTATTGTATCATGTTTGATGATGCATGATTGCTAGGTTATGTGTAAAGAATTTAACCAAAGTTATTTAAATGGTTAAGGGTTTTACTTATTCATTAATTAGTCTTTTTATTTTTGGAAAAAGGAAAAGAAATGAGAGAAAAAATGGTGGCTTATTTTGTTTGCACTTGAAGCTTCATGAAGCTTTGATGATGCAACCATTTTTGTCTCATCTCCTAAACCCTAACCATTCCTTTAACCTTGGTCAATTCTCTACACTTAACTTAGGTTAAAGTTATGATAAGAATGATATTATTATTCTTTTCATAATTAACTTGATATACATTCTTCTTCTTCTTCTTCCATTTTCTTCAAGTGAAGAAAGCTTGCCCCATCAATGGCAAGTGATGGAAATGAGTGAGAAATCCAATTCTAAAGTCTACCCACTTCCTATTTCTTCATCCTCCACCTCTTGCCAAGTAGTAGAGTGTGTTTTCTTCACAATTTTCTTGACTTGGTGAAGTCGGAGCTTGATTTAGCGATGCCTCGACGTAGATCATCTTCGGCATGGACATCGACGACCTAGCTCGCTTATTCTCCGATGAAGTCGACGGTAGAGCCCGGATACTTTTTGGACAGCGGAGAGGACTTCGTTGCGGAGCTGTGGAGGTGGAGCACCGGATCTACAAAGGTTGTATTTCCGTTATTCCCTTAGTTAAGTGTTAACTAGTTAGCTTTTTCGCCTAAACTTCTAGCCAACGGTCCGTAGTCGGGTTTCTCGGCACCGTTAAAATTTTAATTTGGCATGATCGATGCCTTGTGAGACCTCACTTGTGTGCCTAGGAACCCTACAAGTTATAGGGTATATATTTTCAGAATTTAGACTTATGTTCATAATTTATTTTTCAGACTTACACTTCAAATAAAATTTTCAATACTCTTCCCTTATTTTGACTTATCCCTAGAACTGAACTCAAAATTTGCCTATTTCTAAATAAACTACAATGACATATATTTTCTATAGTTAAACTTTAAGAAAGGTTATTTTTAGGGTTTTTTAATTTACTAAACTTAGGATCTAGTTTTTCCTAACTAGTCAACCATAATGTTGAACATAAGTCAAATATGGCCAAAATTGAGCATTTCAATTTTTTTATTTTATTTTTTATTTTTATGGATTCTAAAATAAGTATGCAAATGTAAAAATATACACATGAATGCGAAGGAAGAACGCTTACCGAGCACACCCCCAAACGTAAACTTGACAGTGCCCTCACTGTCAGGCTACACCAAGAGGGTATAATTTGTCGGCACTCTGCTGTTTTTTTATTATTATTAACTAAAAAAGAAAACAAAATATATATACATAAAAAGGCCCCCCCAAACTTAAGTGAAAAAGTGTTTCCACTGTTTAAGCGTTAAAGTTCAGAGTTAGGGAGGAGAAAAAAAACACGGTATCAAGCTATAGAAGGTCTTACACAGGCCAAAGGTTAGCACCAACCATTCAAATATTTTAGCGTTATAATGGTGTAGTTGGTGAAAGAATGGAGTGTAGAGATAAGAAATGTCAAACACACGCGACCGTGTGGAGATACAAGCAGTATACGGTCTCGGTAGAGGAGAAGAACGGCGGAAGGGAATAAGAAATGGTGGTGGTTCAACTTCTTCAGGTGGAGCTTGATTAATCACAAAATCCGTGTCGTTTAGGAATGCGAGTTCATCGGTGAAAATATCTTCGAAACTTTCATCGATGGTTCGATTGAACGTTTCAATGTCAATAAGTGTCGCGCCAGAATTCAACACACTTGATTTTTCAAAAATTATGAAGGTAGGATAGTCGTAAAGCTCATTTGCCTTATTTTCAAAAGAGTCTAAATCAAGTTGTTTTTCTAGAATTATCGAACTCAAAATATCGGATTGTAATTCATTAAAACTCGCTATCATTAAAGGAAGATTAGAAGAAGAACCAGAGAAAGTGGGTGAAAGAAGTGGAATACGAACTTGAGGGTGGAAATGGAGTGTATAAATTAGCACAATTTGTAATGAACGATGTGTAAAATGCGATTGTGCTAATCTATCAAACCACTGAGAAATGAGGTCAAATCCCTCAAGATTCGTGAGAAAACATGGGTACGTTGAACTTTGTAAACCAGACATTGAAGATGAAAGTGTAACGGCTTCTAGCAACGTCGGAACAAGGATAGAGGGAAGTGATTTAGGAAGGATATCGGTTAAAGATTCTGGAGGGTGTGCGCAGTCAATGAAAGGGATAGAATGAATTGGAAAATCCGACATCTCAAGTAAAACTGCTTCATCCTCAATAATTACCTCAATACTCTCTTTAAATTTTAGCGTATCCATGCAATTATCATCAAAATCCAGACGCATATGAAGTTCGGGAAAAACAGTTAATGACTCTGGATGATGAATTGGAGAGAGAAACTCATCCAAATCTGCGGGTTCATTATCCGAAATATTCCCAGCGTCGATATCCTCAATCAAGTGAAAATCAATTTTTTCAGACCCCTCATCAAAAGCATGGTTATCAATCAATTCAGGTTCTAGAGTGGAGGTGTAGAGGTCAAAAGGATTGGTTGTGATTTCACTCGAAAGGGACCCTTCACAATCAGGTAAATCAAACACTACAAAGTCGCACAACTCATTAGACGTTCTATTTTCAACTGGTGAATCATTTGGGACACTTGATAAACATTCAAAACCGGAGTTGTGGGATTCGACTGGGGATGGGTAGGTTTGATTTGGAAGGGTGCACAGCTCACTCTCTCCACTCAAATTCTCAATCGGTCCAACCGCCTCATCATATATTGGAAAATTTGGAGCTAGTTGGAAACTAGCTACCGGGTCACTAGGTTGTATAAGGGCGGCCATGGACGCATTCAAATCCATCATCTGTTGTCTTGACGCTACCATAAAATCTTCCAACGACTGTTCCAGACTAGACATGGGTTGTGACGGGGTTTCAATAAAAATTTCAAAGTGGTTTGGATATGTGAAACTCCTAAATGGCTGTGTAGAAGCAATGTCTAAGAAAGGTGCAAAGGTCGGGTAGGACCGGTAGGAATTGAATGGTTGGACAGGAGTAGGATCAATATTTTCGATAAGAAGGTGAATGGAATTGTTGATCCAAAGAATTCGCAGTGGTGAGAGAAGTGATAGATCGGTTAAGAGATTGTTCAATATGTTCAGCAATAGACATAGGTTTCGAAGTTACAACAGGACTCGAAAAAGCAGTATGAATGTAAGAAGAGGGTGAAAGTTGAAATGGTTGATACAACGTGGATTGCGGAGTCCAACCGGATGCCCTAGACGCGTCTATTCGATCTTTCAAAGAAATTTTGGGCATGGAGGGGTCGTTCGAAATTCGACCAAAACAAGAAGCGTAAGAAGTAATGTCTGGTTGAGGGTACCAAAGTTCGGCAAGAGTTTTACGAGGTGTGGTACCCATGATGTGAAGAAAGAAAGGAAAAGAATGTGAATTTATTTTTATTTTTTTAAAATTGTTTGTTTTTGGAGTTTTGAAATTTTTTTTAAAGTGTTTTTTTAGAAAGAGTTTTGCAAAAATTGGTACGGAACTATGGCACAATTTCAAACAACCACAATTTAAACATGCACAATCAAACCTAGAGCTAGGGTCTCCTAAGTCAACTAGACTGCTCCTAACTATTCCAAAGTGACAAGTTGTGAGATATCCCTCAAATCTCCTCTTCACCGCCAATTGTGGCAAGGTAAGCACAAATGAAGAACGGAGAGTTCCGCTCCCGAATCACCGTGCGACGGGCATTTTAAAATTACCTTTCTCACTTGTCTAATCTAGGCACCACAATGTCAGGTTTAGATAAAAGACAGAATGCCCACAACATTCCTCTGCCCTGATGAGCACGACAGTCCTTAATTGGCTGAGTCTAGATGTTTTTTTATTAACTCAAGGGTGATGCATATGCTTTTCGTGATTTTTTGGGTCTTAGGAAGGGTAATGAAATCCCCACCCAATCTTGATTGTTGTTATAGCCCCTTAGATGTCCGTATTAATTATGCAAAGCAGTTAACAGACCAAAAATCTAAAACACTTGCAATTTTTTTTATTTGGCAGATCAAAGAATCCTGCACAAAAACAATTTATTGGAGAGGGAGAAGAGGTTGCTGTGCAAAGAAGCCTGCAGGAAATTATTTCAGTGGAGTTCAAGGGAGAGAAGGAGAGACAAAAAATACTCAAAGAGAAAAAAATTGGATGCTGATGTCAGAAGTTGACCGCAGAACCGCGGTCAAACGCCTTTTTATGCCGCGTTTCCACGGCGGTTTAGGTGGTTTGGATCTCCAAAAATTTTCTCTGTTCTGTTGTGGTTCTCCTTTTTCTGTTTAGATCCCCTGATTTTGGATTTGTTTATTGAGTTTTCTCCAGATCTGAATCAGATTTTTGCTCCAAGCCTGCACACTCGCACAAAAACCTTTCAAAAATTAACAAGATGATTTTTATTTTTATTATTTAATTTTTTTTTAAATTTTCAATTTTTATAATTTTTAAATTTTAATTAACCCAAAATTACAAAAAGAAATAACTACCGTTTCCCCGGCAACGGCACCATTTGATTGTTGGAGTTTTTCTGCGTGTGTGTTTTGAAATCAAAAAATTAACCTCAATCAAGACGGTGTCGCTTGGTAGCTAACCGGTTGAGTACGGATCGGTCCATAGGGAAATCGTGTTATCTCTTTGTGTTCTTACAAGTTAAGTCCAAAAGAAATGGTCGTTTTGATTTTTATGAAAAACTAAGATTGAATTCGATTAAAAACCTTGCTAGGATTAGGATTAGGTTAGTTTGGAAAAGAATTCTACTCAATGCTTTCATTGCCCTAATTAAGAACATAGGTGTTAGGGTAATAATCAACAAAGGGGATTAGCACGACTAGGAAGAAACGTGGTTTCTTCCATTTGGTGCTTGTCCGTCCTTTTTTGACTCTTAGCCCTAACCTCTATGTAGATCAACCACAACCGGTCTAAGTAGCGAATCACCGCTATCTCCTAGGATAGGGTGCCGTAGTGAGCGGTGTGTGTTTGATTCACATAAAGTCCTAATTTAAAAATATTATAAGGGGCAAGAAAGGAGTGAGAGATTTCCATCTCTCAAACCTACCCAATCGTTACCCTAACAAGTGAGGAACTACTCACTCATTAGGGATGTTATGATGAAATTCATTTTTATAATTTTCCTTTTTAAGAAACTAATTAATTTGCAAATAAATAAGACATATAAAAATTGCGGAAATTAAATTGCAGATAAGAAAAAATCAAGATAAAAAACTTACTTTTATTGACACCTCTTGACGATTACAATGAATTTTAAATTTAATCTAGAAATTAAAATAGGCATCCTCCAAAGAGGCACCCAAAAGAGACACACCTTATTTGGCTTTGAACCCTCTTATTTATAGAAAGGAAAAACTCTAGGTTTACAATCTGATCCATACATGAAATTACAAAACAACCCCAAAGACCGAGTCAAAGCACCGACACCCCACCGACACGTGCATTGCACGGCCGCGGAACCGCGGCAGAAAGGCCTGTTTGGCCGCGGTTCCGTAGCCAATTGGTAGGTTCTAGGGCCCATCTCTTCAGGTTTCTCTGTATTGCTTTTATCTTCTGTTTTCTTCACTTGGTTTCTCAGAATCTCTTCTATTTTCTTCCAGATTTCAAACAGTGCAGAATTATGTGGACTTTTACCGTGAGCTTCGCGTTGAAGTCTTGAATCTTGTGCTACCCTTGTGCTTTGTGCATTGAACTGTCTAATGATTTTTATTTGTTCCTTTTAACTGGAAGGCGACATCATACGGATTAATCTTATTGTTGGTCGTAGTCTCACATTTCTAGCGACATTTCACGAATTTCGCTGTAACGATCTGAGAACCTGTAACCTGCAACTATTTAGCAGACATGGATCAAAAGCACCTATTTATATGTAATATGATTAAGAATGGGTGAAATAATAATGCAAAATTCTGATATGAACACCTCCCTTTCGCTCAATACCTAGGTAGCCGTTACGTACAGCTAGTGCCACTGACATGCTTGTGGTTAAACCTACTGCCAGCATATTGACGAGTCTTTACAGTCCAACATAGAGGGTTTCCCTAGGTCGGGCGAAACGTTGTAGAGGCCTTATGGTTTTATGGCAGGGTTCGATCATATACGTGCACTTGTGCACGGATCATGATCGGACGGATCATACTAGCGGGCTTTGGTTTAAGCCGGATCCTAGTATTAGATTGTTGGATTACTTTCGTCTCGTTGTATTCATATTCAGTCGGAATACGGATGCGGGTATGTATATAAGGATGAGGGGTATTCTTATAATTCGTTACAAGATAACTTTAGATGATGCCATTTTTCTTTTTATGGATTAAACATTTATGTTTAAATGTTTAATGTGGAAATTGTGACTCATTCTTGGCATGACTCATTTTTTGTCATGGCTAAGATATTTTTTGTGAGCTTTGAGATATTATGTAAGTGTGTAAGTGTAGAGATATTTTGTGAGTGTGTGAGGCTCATTTTCTCACAACAAAATATCTAAACACTCACTTACACTTAAGAGGGCAGCCATCTCATTTGCTTTGGGTTTTTGGTTTTTTCTTTGCTCACTTGATATTTTCTTGATCTCACATTTTCCACCATGGGCATCTTCTTCAACCTCCACTCTATCCCTCTCATGTGTTGAGAATCCTAAAGTGTATTGAGACTAAATATTCACGCACTATCTCTACTTCATCTTGAAAACCTAGGTTAGTAAACGAGTTGTTCGAGTTGCTTCGGTTTAGAAGCGGGAGCCCGTATAAAGAACCCTCGACGTGGAACTTCTTCGACGAAGGGAGACCAGAGATCGAACTTGATCGGAGAAGCCGCGAGGAGCTTGGCGCAGAGATTGACGACCGAAGGACACTGATCGATCAGTATAATCTCTGAACTCACTTTACAGTTTACTAGCATACGATTAATGGCACGATCCGGGTTTTAGGGTTACGTTAGCGCCGGCTTGAAAAGTTTTTGTTCTGCGTTTGGCCTTGGATTAACGACCGAGGCGCTGGCGTAGCCATACACTTTTGTTTTTGGATAAATCTCAAAATAAAATGAGAAAAGAAAATATATATGAGAGACACTCTCACTAGTAACCATGGTTGATAAATATCTAGATATTTTCATTTGTGAGTTAAAGAACAAAGAAAATTAAACCATGGTCATACTTTGGTCAAGTAAAGAATAGTGATGAAGAAAATTCAACCATGATTTAATCATTTCTTTTTCTCAATAATGAAAATATATATACATATATATCTACCATGTGAGTCTTGCATTGCCATCTTCTTTGTATCAACAACCATGACACATGTATCCATGTATGTGTGCATTCACATCAACATGTATATACATGCATACATCCAAATAGAAAAGGTTTTGAATAAGTGAGCTAAAAGTCAATATTAAATCAACACTTGATTTAATAAACCGGTCATATCTCATACGACCCGACCAATAGAAAACGCTCGATTAAAACACGGTATCATATACACGCATTTAATTGAGCTCCCGCGCATATCTCATATGCACACCACATCATTTCGGCACAACGAGGAAACCCCTCTGTGGGACTCTAAGATTCGTCAATACGCCGGCAGTAGGTGATGATCATATCAAACATCCACAAGCCGCAAGCGGTCAGCTAATCGTAACGGCTAACCGGGTATTGAGCGATCAGAAGAAAAACAAGAGAACCTATCAAAACTCCCGTCGAGCCAACTGGCAACACTTACCGTACAGTCCGGTCACTTCGTCAGATATGCTGCATATCGAGTCTAGGGATGGTATCGTCGACCCCAATAACTCAATAAGTCTTGCCGTTATATGGTCTACAACAGATCGAGAAACTACTAATAACACATATCAGTAAATCTCAGCAGCCCTGGACAGGGACATCCTGTTATAGCCAATCGTGCATAGCGCAACATCAACCCCCAATACCGAGAGCGACAAAACCCCTCCTATCACTCGTTGCCTCCATGTGCCTCGGGACTGTACTAAAAATCCACCTTTTTGCACGACTCAGTAGAGCCGTGGTAGGGTAGAGATCAAAGTACAGTGGGAGGACACACAAAACTCTATGACGATCTCGGGTCTACAGACAAACCTGTACCAGTGTCACCTGAGAACTGCTATCTGACGATAGATATAATACCATATAGGAGTTCTCGGCGAGTCTGTTCAGTGTACCCAGTCTCCACTGAGCACCCGTATACAATCTTTTGTTAGTGTATATGCCCTAGGGGCCATTATTGTATCATACTAGTTTGTATATTACTTAATGGAAGTTTGGGATATTCACAGTTATATCAACAGTCTTGTTAAACATGGTAGTATGCTACTTGGTTTACATCTATCTTAATATGTGTATATGTTAGCATATCGCGAATACAAATTGATAGAGCCCTTAGGATCTTGCTTGACTACCAGCGTTGTGATGGCAGTCACACTAGTGGGGGCTGGGTAGTCTATAAGCACATCCTTTTTTTTCAGGTCCCTAGTCGTAGGATTATCGAGACAGGGCATCGATACTCCGGAGTAGACTAGTATGTTCACTTCTCATCCAAGCAGGGGAGATGGTCTGTCCCACAGCCATCAGTACGTTGTACTGGAGATAGTATACAGGTGCTCGTTGGGTTACGGGTACACTGGACATGACTCGCAGGGAACTGTTGGTTGGTATTATACCCGTCGTCAGTTAACAGTTCCCAGGTGACATGAGTACAGCATAGTCCGCAGACTTGACATTGCTGCTTCGTCTCGAGTGTGTTCCAACTGTTCTTAAATTGCCACCCTACCATGGCTCAAAGGAGTCGTGCAAACAGGTAGCGGTTTGGTGCAGTCCCGAAGCACTTGGAGGCAGTGGCGGTTAGATAGGATTCGTCTCTCCCGGTATTGGGAGTTGATATCGCGCTGTGTTTGGAGAGCCATTACACAAAGTCCCTGGCCAGGGCAAACGAGATTTACTGGTAGGATTTCTAGTAGCTTCTAAAGGTGTAATGGGCTTCACTCCGACACGACTTATACCGCTTTTAGGGGACTGACGCTTGCCGCCCCTTAGGCCCGATATGCGATAGTCCTAGACGAACAGACCGGACTGTACAGAGATTGTCACATCAGGCTCAGTAGGAGTTCGGATGGGTTTCCTCATCGGCCTTCTTATCGAGATCTACCTGGGGAACGTTACGTACAGCTAGTACCGCTTGCGGCCTATGGTTAAGCCCACTACCGGCGTAGTAGTCGAGTCTTTAGAGTCCCAAACAGAGAGATTCCCTGATTCAGGCGAAACGATATAGAGCTCGTATGGTTTTACGATAGGGTTCGGACACATACGTGTATTTATGCACGTACGATGTTCGGACAGTTTTTACTAGCGGGTTTTAGTTTAAGCTAGATTCTAGTATTGGATTATTGGATTTATACAGTCTCAGTTTTTTCATGTTTTCATGGATGGGAGGGGCATTCTCGTAATTTGTCGAGAAACTTCTGGAAAAAAGATGAGGTGGAGAGCTTAGGTGGAATTAGCATTAAATGGATTAGTGACTCATGGTGTGATTCATCCAAATGAGTTAATGAAGCATTTATTGCTTAATGACTCATGAGATGATTCACCCAAAGAGAGTTAATGAAGCATGGTTGATATTTTTATTATGTTATTCATTTAATAATTATCATGCTTCATATATTCTAAAATGAGACATAATTCATTATCATTCTCACTCACACCTTCTCTCTCCTCAAGCGCTCTCTCTTCAAAGAACTAACCTTAACCTCTCATGTGTTGAGATCCAAGGGTTAGCAAGACTAATAGATCCCTAATCCTCTTTTATATCCTCTAGGTTACTTTGATTAGCACTCATAGCAACCTAGTTACCTCAAATGAGAGGTTAAAGTTTGGATAAGTAGCTCTCGGGTGGATCTTCTATCACATCGAGGAGGCCGAAGAGGAGGTGAACTACAAGGACAAGAAGGACTTGAATCATTAGGTATAATCATCAATCACAGTAGCTAATCACTTCTATATAGTTGTTAGTTAGGGTTTAGCAAAGATCCGTAAAGTTAGTCGATGTTAGTTTAAATAAAATGACTGTTTTTCCTATTCCGCCTCCCCGCAGCGAGTGGGGTGTCTAACGTCGACTTACAGTGGTATCAGAGCCTCGCTAAACCATAACTAACTTGTTAGCAAAGTCGTTATAAATTCTATAGCAAAACGAACCCGTAAAAACATCATTTTCACTAATTTTCTGCCGATTTTAAAACGGGGTCTAAAAATTTTTCAGGGACCCTTCAAAATACAAGCAGGGAATTTTAAGAATTGTGAAGAAATTTGGGACTGTGATTCGACCATAGCGCCGCGGAACCGCCATAGATCCAAGCAATCCGCCGCGGATCCGCGGCCGAGTGGACTCCAAGTCAACCCAAATTTGCTCGGTTATTCTTCTGTGTTGATGTTGTATTTTCTGGGATGTTTTGATACTGCTCAGGTTTCATGTGCACAGAGAATTATTTGGAGTAGATTCATTTGTGTTTGCTTGATCGAAATTCTAAGAAGTTTGGCTAACTTGATTATATCTGTGATGTGTTTAATGTGTTCGTAAACCTCCCCTAACTGCTAGTATGTCGGTTAGCAGGGGTTGCACATTTCTGTAATGGTTTTTACTGGTTTGTGATTGTGGACTTGTTGGATTGTCGTGAATGGATTGCCGGGGATGTGAGACGAGTGTTTCTTTCATTCAAATGTAAATTGTAATTTGTTGTAATATTCTTTTGCGGGGCACATCCGGGTTGAAGTTGTAGCCACCGTTGTATTATTTCATTTACTGTTTTCTGCTCCTAGGATAGACCTAAGGCGGGGTGCACAAACTACCGGGTACTTTGAAGTGTTTAGTGGCCTACTCACGTTGTTGAGGGAGACCGCTTCACTTCGGGTACTTGGCGGGTAGTTTGCCGTACCCGTAGAGGTCTAGGGTGGGGTTTTGGCTATTCATCGCGACTGTGTAATCCGTCTTTCTTTTGCAGGCTCAAAATGAATGCGGATTCATAGAAAATCCAATATGTTCATCTGTGATCTGGAATGACTATTATTGCGTCTGACGAATGTACAATATCTATATATGATATCTATTAGGCGTCACTTATGTTTTGCTCCCGCGCTAGCCCAGCCCCCGCTCTGTCGTTAGTTAAGTAACCTAACGGGTGAATGACGGGGCCCAGTGGCGAATGCAGATGGCATAAGAGGACGTTGTATTTTCGTTGTTTTCTGCAATGATAGGTTAATTGATGGGACGCATTATAATAATGCAAAGAAAATAAACCAAAGTTGAATCGTTGGAACAGTTTAAAAGAAACCACTCGGTTATTTCTAGAAACGGAAGATATTTTTAATTGCGGAGCTTAAACCACTCCTTTTAAAAGCTATTAGGTTCCTTCGATCATATCAAGTTCACTATGTTCACGGTTTCGCCAAAACCATTCGTAGACCTCCGTCATTTCATTTGGGTATTCAGTAGTATTGAAGTTATGTATTTTGACCAACGCTAAGGCATAGTGTTTGGTAGCTGCTGGGTATTCATTTGTTGCATAGATAGATGAGTTGGTTTGGGACAGTCGTATTACTATTTGGCCAACGTTAAGGGTATGTACGTATGGGTTCAAATTAACAAGATAATGATGGGTAGAACTTGACATGTGACTTATGACATTTTGACCAACGCCAAGGTCATAAGAGCATGGGGCAGAAATTGATATCGGGAATTTCTAAAGAAACTGAAATTTGCAAAGAGTAGCATACCATTTGGAGTGTGATAATTTTGGTAGGATTCCTTCAGCTTTATCACACGATGATATTTGGATCCCGATCCTACTGTGAGTATCCGCTACTCATCAGGAGATTCGTCACTTAACGATCAATGCTATAAACCAAGTAGGTGTCGAGAAAGGTGTCAGCGGGACTACGCCCCCAGAGAAAAGAGGTTATTTAATTAAGGAACTTCGCGAAAGCGTCGTAAAACCTCCCACGAAGTACCACACCAGCCTGGCTGAACGGTTAAGCAAGTATTGTACGATGAGAATAGTCCTGACTAGTTCTTCCTTTTTGGTTTGAGGAGGGATTCGAGAAACAGTGGGAGCCATCCAGTTTAGATAGACTAAAAACCACTCTACACTTGCAAGACCATCATATTAAAGTGTTCCCTCTCTCTCTCAATTGCAGCGACCCAGAACATGACAGGCCTTAAGTTACTATTAGATAAAAATATTTTGCCAGGGCCAAACTATAAAGATTGGTTCCGGAATGTTAAGATGGTTATTACCTATGACAAATTGGGGTATGTCCTTACTACAAATGCCCCTGCCATCCTAGGTCCTGAATCCAGTGTCGCGGATAAGGAAATCCGCAAGACCTGGGAGTTAGATTGCGCGAAGGCTAAATGCATCGTGCTTGCCTCTATGAATAATGTGTTAGTTATATATATGCCCTAGAGGCCATTACTGTACATACGATGTACATTGTAGTGGATGCTCGGACATGTATAGGGAGGACTTTCTTGCTCGACATGATAGTATGCTATCTTGTTACTCTTTACCTTAACGTGTATACTGATTGACTATCTGTTGCATGTTGGTAAAGCCCTTACGATGTGTACTTGACTACCTGGACTATGATGCGGATCATACTAGTGGGGACATGGTAGTCCATAAGTACATCCTTCAAGGTCCCTAGTCGTGTGTGTATCGAGACGGGGCATCGATATTCCTGTGTAGACTTGCGTATACGCATCTTGACCCATATGATGGGCGATGGATGATCCCATATCCATCGGTGTTTGACATCAAGGATGGTGTACGGGTGCTCAGTGGAGACTGGGTACACTGGACGGACTCGCCGAGAACTCCCGGATGGTATTATACCTTACGTCAGATGGCAGTTCTCCGGTGACACTGGTACAGAGTAGTCTGTTGACCCGAGATCGTCATAGAGTCTTGTGTAATTCCCACTGTGCTTTGATTTCCATCATACCACGTCCAAGAGGGCGTGCAAAAAGGTGGCTTTTAGGCACAGTCTCGAATCACATGGAGGCAATGAGCGATAGGAGGGGATTCGTCTCTCCCGGTATAAGGAGTTGATGTTGCGCTGTGTTCGATTGGCTATAACCGGAAATCCCTAGCCAGTGTTGCTTAGATTTACTGGTAAGTGTTATCAGTAGTTTCTCGAACTGTTATAGACCTCATATCGACACGACTTATCGAGCTACTGGGGTCTGACGTTTACCACCCCTAGGCGAGATATGCGACATATCAGACGACGAGACCGGACTGTACGGGAGTGTTACTATTTGGATTCACAGGAGAATGTACAGACTTGTTGGTTGATCTTCTGAGCGCTCAATACCTCGGTAGCAGTTACGTTTAGCTGACCGCTTGCAGCTTGTGGGTGTTTGATATGATCATCACCTACTGCCGGCGTATTGACGATTCTTTAGAGTCCTACACAGAGGTTTCTTGACTCAGGCAAAACGGAGTAGGAGCACATATGTGATATGTGCGTGTCACGACCCGTAGGGTACGGAACGTGACTGGCACTTAAGTTTACGAAACGTCTAAAGACGTCCGTAAAATAAGTAAGCCAAAGCCCAGAAAACAAAACCAATTAAGCAAAAGAGTGAAGAAAACCCAATCAATTGAAAGCGAGTTTTTCAAATAAGTCATGTAAAACCCTTTTTAAAAACAATACCAATTTTTCCGAAAATTTCGGCAGAGTCTCCTTTGTAAATACTGGCCCCCAAACTGGGTACAACAAATATATATATGAATCCAACAAAATAGGGCATCCCCAAGCGGGAGCTAGCTCTTCGCTACAAGGCGGTCACAAATCCCACGCAATATAAAGCAACAACATGCGAAATAATCATAAAGAAGCATAAGAAGAACATCATGTCGACTCAAGTGAGCTCGACCCCAAAATACAGCATAAAAGTCCACAAACCTCACAGTCTCATCTCTAGGTCAATATACAATAATACTGGTAGAAACAGTAGATGGAGTACACTAGATACAAAGAATATACAAGGTGGTACAAAAATAATAACATAACCCACCTATGAGCAAATCTCGAGTCCAGGCAAAAGAGGCAAAAGGACAAGTGCGTCCGCCGCTACTGAACTGACGGAGCGGACCTGCAAAAGACTGTGGCACAACGGGGGTGAGTTGCCAACTCGTGAGTAATAAATAACATCTACACAGGCTATCGAATGCATGCACACAAGCATCCTAGCATCTAAAATACAGGTATGACTGGATGCACTAGCAGGTGTGTATACAACATCAGTGTACTAATATGTATGCAACATGAATATCTGAGGTCTCAATAGGTATATATAAGAAACATTTTTATCTCTTTTTGTTTTTGAAACTCTTTTAGAATGCCAGCATAATACTCAAAGAATCGACGAGAACCGGTGTCCAGCAACGACACCCAAAAGCTGTCTCAAATCTCATAAATGTATCTCTGGCCTCAGCCGTCCGGCTGACCCATCTCAAATATCAATATCTCATCATCTAGCGGCCACGGTCGGTATCCTCTGGATATCCGCCGTCCCAAACAGTCACCGGTAGGTAATCCGTCCCCTGCCAGGCTCAACGTCAACACCACATTCCTCTTGCCCCGGGGTACCTTACCGGGCCCACCATGTACCCGTGCCGGTTCCTCCACTCCTCGACACGGATTTCCAAAACCACAGCAAACTCATGGTGGACGACACTTACATCACTAGAAAACCGCAATTTACATATTTTAAAAATATAAGAAGTTTAGAAATTTTGCGGCTTTCTCCCGAAATCCAGAAATATCATAAAATCTCAAGAAATCCTCATAAGTGCATATATCAATGATAATGAATGCATATGGTATCAATAATCAAGTTGCGATGTGTGATTAATAGATTAGGCATGAACAATTAATATGATGAAGTACATGCATATGAATAGCAATCCTACGGTTTCATTTTAAGGAATTAAAGGCAATAGCACAAGTTTAAGTATCATTTAGTAAAAGGTTTAAATTAAAAGGTTATCTAGTGTGGTGGCATGGCAATTACCAGGGTGTGTGTGTAAGCATGAATAGTGCTCGTGCTGCATATAAAAACCCTGGCAATAGTGCAGGTGTCCTATAACATGGTTTCGTATATGTATGTCAATATAATGCATGGATGCAGCAAATAGTCAACTAAGTATTTCACCCCTAATTACTAACATCACTAAGGATCTTATAAGTTACTAAAACTATCGGGCGGCTTGCGCCATCCAACGATAGTCCCCCGTAGATGTTACATCTACTCACTGGAATCCCTGGCTAGCTGTGTCCAATCACCGCTTTTCCCTTTCGCGCCGCGTCTGACGTCTCCGCGACCGAACCTGGAATTTACATCAATACCCAACATAAGGTTACTTATCAAGAACGACGCAAAACCCAACGAAACTACTAAAGTTCACTAGCTAGGTACAACATGCACAAAGTGCGCGGAACACACGCGAAAATCCCAAAAACTGCCAAAAAACGCCGATTTGGTCGCCCGGCAAAACTAA
The DNA here is from genome assembly GCA_030015575.1 of Agapanthus africanus. NCBI lineage: Eukaryota > Viridiplantae > Streptophyta > Magnoliopsida > Asparagales > Amaryllidaceae > Agapanthus > Agapanthus africanus. The sequence goes on from CM057340.1 coordinate 267,236,032, forward strand.
AACCCGACTACCCAAAAATCCGCACACACGCATCCTAAACGTCATAGGATAAGCCAACACAATCATCAAGATGTCGAAAATAATCCATCACATAACTTTTATAAAAATCTAGTAAGCACAAAACTAGCAATTTGGTGCATAAATCGAAAATTAGCGATACGGATATCACAATCCAACACAATATCCAACCACACAACAAGAAATCTACAACACTATAATTACAACACATTAGCAAAGATTCAAAACCTATTTTCCATAACAACCATTGCTTGAACTATATAACCTAGCAATTCTTAATCCAAACTTTATATGAAAACCTTAAATTAACACTAATTTATAACTCAATTAGCAAGTTAACCTACTAGATTAGGTTAGCAAAACAACTAGATAACAAATTAGATTTAAACAACTAAATAATGGTTTCTAAACCTTAATTCAACTCATTAATCATGCTTAACAACCTATTTCCATACACTAACCCTCTCTTGAAATTCCTAAAACAACAATTTACAACCAAAATCACACTTCTAAAATTAACTAAATTAGCATAATTTAAAAACCACATAACAAGGTAACCTCTTAGATTAGTTAAGTAACAACTAGATTAACTACAAAACAATTCAATTAACTATCATGGCTTCAAAAACCCTAGTTTAATACAAACTATTCTTTTATAAACTAGATTAGAATTTAGCTAACTTTTAACACTAAACCATACAATTAAAGGAATTTAGCAAAAAGAAAGTAACTTGATGGAAATTATACCTCAAGATCTATGGATCAAGCAAGTGATTTGCCTCTAAGGATGGCTTCCTACCTCCAAGATTCAAGCAAGAATGGCTAAGGATAATGATAGCATAAGGATTTTGTTTGGATTTTTGAATTAATTATGGATTTTGATGTGTTTTCTTGAAGAATTTGAAGAAAAATGAAAAGAAAAGAGATGAAGAAGAGAGGGTGCAGGTTTCGGCCAGAGGAGGTAAGGGGAGGGGTGTGGGTGAGTGGGGAAAAGTCCTTGGTCAACTCTCCAAAAGTCAATGTACCATAACTTATCAATTATATTTAAAATAAATCAATAAACTAACTAAATCAACTCAAGAAAGGAAACAAAGAAGTGAGGCCAGAAATTTCTGGACTTGCACAAGGTGGGGCTGTCCTAGGGCTGAGGGAAGAGAGAGAGGGGTTTTACAAAAGAAATTTTATGCAAAAAGACCCCCCTACAAGTCAAAAATTGCAAGTTTTAGCTTAAAATTCAATAAATTCGTTTCATATCATAAAAATTTGTTAAAAATCAAAATAAATTACTAAAAATTTATGTTACCACTAGATTTTAATTATCATAATTTTAGAGATTAAAATTAGCCCGAAAAAATTTGTATTTATCGCTAATTTAATGTATTTTCTTACCGGCTTAAAATAATATTAAAAAATTGAAAAATTAGGGAAAATTTTTAAACGACCAGAATTTCATATTTAACTCATTAGCTACTAAAAAAAAGCAATTACCTATCCATTTTAGGTATAATTAGCCCTAAACTGCAAAATAACAAGAAAGACGGTTTTCGGAAAAATACCGAATTTTCACCGAATTTCAGGAAAACACCAAAACGACTTTTCAAGACGCTACAATGCGGGACCGAGGATAATACGGTATGTGATACCATATTGGATTCTCGCGATATGAGATATCGGCCGGGTATATGTGATATAGCCGGGTCATCGTATTAGGCGGTTATTTATGAAATAGCCGGATTATCGGATCAAGTGTTGATTCGATAATTTAATGTATAATAATATATATGATATATTAAATTACATTAACTAATATTAGCTCACTAAAAGATTCATTTTCTCACGGGATAGTACATTGATATATATACGATATATGTTAATTGTATTATTTTCTAATGTTACAAAATATATTATATATATGATATATAATATTGTAACATGTTAGGGTTACAAATTTAACAATGGATTAGGGTTTAAACTTGGTTAGGGTTTGGATTAGTGTTAGCTTTTGCATGAAGCTTCCATGAAGCTTCATGAAGCTTTGACTTTGTGGTTGCTTGATATTTTTGTGAGATATTATGTTAACCCAATCCAAGCCATTAACTCTAGTTAACTCTCTACAAGGGTTAACTCTTCTCATGCTTAACCCTTGGTTAGATTTGTAACCACTACAATAATTCATTGTTCATCACAAAAGGATTAAGGTTATCATCTTCGTTCATGCTTCTTTTTCCTAGAGTTCCTTCATGAAAAAGCTTTCTTTTGTGATGAATGTGAGTGAGAAAAAGATAATAAATGAGAGCAAAAATCCTACTTCATCATCCTCATCTATCCTTTCCATTTAGATGAGGGTGTTCACTTCATATTATGAGTGTTAGCTTGTCTTAACGAAACTTCAAGGTAAATCATCGTTGTATAGAAGATCGGAAGCAAAGGTTGCATCATTCTCTTCGTGAAGCCTGTCGAGAGTCCCGAACACGATGATCGCAGCGAAGGGACCTCAACATGGAGCTTAAGAAGTGAAGGACCGGATCTACAACGGTTGTAATCCCTCTCACTTAGTGTTAAAGTGTTTAACATGCATGTTTTCGCCTAAAGCCTAGTTTATAGATCCGGCTTTAGGTTGTTCGGCACGGCTAAAATTTTAATCGGGCATGGTTGATGCCTCGTAGACCCTTGTGCGCGTGCTTAGCAACCCTACAGTGGTATCAGAGCCAAGCTAGAGCTTTAGGCGAAGTCTATACGAAGTTTAAAGTCCGATCGAACTCCGAATCCCCGATATTAAACCCTCTCTGTACATTTTCTAAAAATGTGATTGTTTCAGAATTAAAAATGCTCAGAAAAACAAGCAGGAAAAACTAAGAATTACTGTGAAGTACGGTCCACTGAGTCTACTATTTGACCGCGGAACCGCGGCCAAACCAATGGTTTGGCGGCGGTTCCGCCGCCGAAATTGTGACTTAGTCCCTGAAATTTCATGTTATTGTTCTTAGGTCCTTTTTTGTTATTTTTTTCTGGGAATTTTTTTATTCCACTCAAGTGTTGAGTTTTCTAGGGTTGATTAGGGACTCGTTGATTCGATCGGATAATTTAATTTTGTTTAGTTTTTCTGGATAATTTTTAGAAACTGTTAAAAAGTTCGAACGGATATCAATAACTCACTTTTTCCCCTGTCGGAATTTTTTTCAAAAGTTGGATTTTTTCTCGAGTTTAAGAACGTTCTAAGTCGTGCAAGTAACGCGATGGACCCTCTAGAAGACAACAAAGCTTAACTCGATTATGTGACCGTCTTGAACTGCCTTTAAACCTTAGGGTTTGGGGCAGTACGGCGTGCCACATGTGAGGCGTTGGCTTGACCCTTCTACGGCTGGACCATTGGTACTGTGGCACGTGATGGATGTTTTTAAACTGATTTCAAGTGTTGAGATATATTGGGGAAATCATGGGTGTTTGATTATTCGATCGGAAAGTTTGACAATGGCTAATTATCTGGAATGTGATACAATATTTGGAATCCACAGGTAGTTATGAGATAACTAATTTGAATGTTATAAACATTGCAGTTTAGTCCCAGATGATCGGTTGCCACGGGATTTTGATGTGATCAAAAGTCCGTCGCAGTCACGTAGCGTACGTGGATACTCGCCGGGTAAACTTAATAGAAAGCCATGCCCCATAGCCCCGACCAAGTGACTGTAGGAGAACCCCGTCGCTAAAAGCATCCGTTCGGGTGCTCGCGGCAGCGGTGTTCCGCCTTAGTGCACTTCGTCGACGGCGTCTGGGGGTCGGCTAAATTTTGCGACGAGCATTCGATCAGGGTGTCGGGAATCTTGTTGAATTGCTCGACTTGATATTGAAAAGAGTTTTCGATAATGAGACTAAAATGCGGGGTTTATAATTGTTAGGCATGCGATGTCTAAGGAATTCATTTGGTTAGGCATGCGATGTCTAAGGAGGTTGCGGATTCCAACTGTTGTAGTTATACGCTTTCTTTTCTGTGACCGTAAGCGTAGTATGTGGTGTATCGCCGGCTTCGTTGCTATACATCAACGACAATCGGGATACGCATACTTGGTTACGTTGATGATATGAGATATTATGTGTTGCTGTGATATGTTATATAGGATCGTCGCGTTCTGAATAGCCGGGGGTTTTATGTGAGATGAGAGTTTTTTCTTTTTCATTCTTATAAAATTCATTTGTATGTAATATTATTTTATTGGGGCACTTCCGGGCTGAGGATGATATCACCATTGTATATTATTTACTTTTCCGCATTAGGTAGACCCAAGGCGGGGAGCAAAAGTAACCGGGTTCTAGGGTCCAGTGGGAGACCATCTCGAGGAGTCGAGACCGGGTCTCCTAACCCTAGAATTGGCAGTGTTACTTGCCGTTCTCGTAGGGGTCTAGGGATGTGGGTTTGGCTATTCATCACGACCGTGGAATCCGTGTTTTGTACAGGCTCGTATTGAAAACACGGACGTCCTAGTATATCCAATATTTCATATATGTTATTCTGCTGCAATGTTCTGTGATGAGATCATATTACTGCCTGAGACGAATGCTTATATTATATATATGAGATATATGTTATATTGCAGATTTCGTTTCAAATGTGATGCTTGTGAAGCATATTAAAATGGGACTTCATTAATGAGATTAATGAACTAAAAGAAACCTAAAGATGTTGTAGAAACTTGTTTAAAAACTGGTAGCTCTAGTTCTTGCTTTGCATAGCGGTGTTCCTTGTAGAACATCCTGCACCTTATTCGATAAGGAAAGGGCCGAGATCACTTCACCGGGAGTGACCTCTTTAGCAATAACTGGCAGATGCTACACCCCTCAGTTTGTTTTTGATTGCTTCTATAGTTTTTGCTTTGCATAGTGATATACATGATATATCCTGCACCTCATTCGATGAGGAAAGGGTCGACGATCCCTTCACCAGGAGTGACCCCTTTAGCAAAACTAGAAAAGCCTAAAAAACACTCCATTTAAAATCACTCGATTCTACAACGATATAAAGCTCATTACACAAAAGGTTTTCTTAAAAACCTGTCGTAGCCCTCCGTCATTTCAGATAAGTAATAGTTAGTATTCGTGCTGCGTTTGTTGACTCAGTCAAGGCATAGTGTGCGGTAGCTGATTAGTGCTTATCTGCAAAGCATATGATGCGATTGGATTAGGGTAGTCATGCGGCCTTGTTGACTCAGTCAAGGGTCGTGCGGGTGGGTTTAATTAAATCGGGAAATGATGGGTTGAACTTTACTTGCGGTCTAAGGTTTGTTGACTCAGTCAAGGTCATAGATCGCTTGGTGCATAATATTATTGGGAATTTCAAGTGTTGAAATTTGCAATAAGATTGCATACCTTCTATGAGATAGTTGGATCCCGATACCCGCTGCGAGTAAGAGTTACTCCTGGGAGTGTTTTACACATTACAATTAGTCGATCAAGTAGGTGTCTAGAAAGGTGTTAACGGGGTTACGCCTCTGGGAAAACGAGGTTTACTTTAATTAGGTCCGTGCGAAAGCACGGGGCACCTCCTTCAAAGTACCGACACTGACCTGGCTGAAAGATTGGCGAACTTGTAGCGTGTAATTAATCCCGGCTAGTCTTTCCTTTTAGGGTTTGAAGGAAGATTTGATTAAAAAAGTGGGAGACATCCTGATTAGATATATTAGATAACCAATCTAATCTTGCAAGAGCATACGCTGAGTGTTTTCTTCTCTCTCTCTCCAGGTAGCGACCATATCAGGCCTTAATCAAGATAATAAAACGTATATTTTGACCGAACCCGCTTGTTATACTGAGCTGGGGAACGTTGGTCCCGCTCCAACTTATGATTGTTATAAGACAGAGCAGGAAATTGGGGAATACCAGAATTCCCGTGCCGCCCAAACGAAGAAAGTGCATACTGATGCATCATCTTCGGGTGTGTTCATTACATAGAACTGTTTCTCAGTATCCTTTACGTCCTGGGTATGAGATACCGGATCAGGATCTCGCATATGCAATCTGTTACATGGGCTATAGATAGGTAGAGAACTGAGAATGGGTGATAAGTTTCATGAGATAGAAACGGTGCAAGTGTTGCAGCCAAGTCTGTTGGTCACTATCACCCTGTATTACCAGAATACATTGATTCTGAACGAATGTTATTAGATACCGAACCTGATATACAACATCATATCAATCTCTTTATTAGTAAAGAAAGGATATAATTTTGTATTGTTGGATAATGTTTTGAACATTTCCTATATCAAGAGTTGATCGGTTCAGGCACGTTATCTAAAAGCATTGATGTTCTAAATCAAACTACAGTTCTTAGTATACAGAACACACACAAGAGGAAGAGTTCAGAAATGAACGAATCCTTCTTGAGGCATTGTAGACTAGGTCATATCAATGCGACCCAACTAGCTGAAGTTACATTAAGATGCATATTTAAATTTGTTTGAATTTACATCTTGTGAAACTTGCCGGTCATGTCACAAAGATAAGATGACCACAACTCTGTTTATTGGAAACAGAGATAGAGTTAGTAAGCTCTTGGGATTGATACATGCTGATGTATGAAAGTCTCCTGTCTACACATGCCAAGACCGGTTCTTTGTACTTCATTACATTCTCTGATGATCTCTCAAGATTCAGACATATGTTCCTGTTGAAACACAAGTCCGAACCTTTTGAGATATTCACAGAATATAAGTTAGAAGTAGAGAACCAAAATACGGGTATAAGTATTATGTCCTTTGATGAGATCAAGGAGGAGAATACTTGAGCACGGAATTCCTGGATTATTCTAAAGGAGAATGAGATTCTCTCTCAGCATTACTCCTCCGTATACACCATAGCATGGTATATCGGGGCGGAGCAAAAGCACCCTATGTGATATGGTGTGCTCTATGATGAGTACTACTGAGTTTCCTATTTCCTTTTGGGAGTTATGCACTTGAGATGTTGCATACCTATTGAATAGGGTTCAAATCAAATCAGTTTCCTACCACTTCATATGTGATATGGAATGGGAAGAGCCCATATCTTAAGTATGTTAAGATTTGGGGTTGTCCGGCCTATGTCTAAATGCCAAAACCGGACAAGCTCGAAGCAAGGTCTGTTATGTAGAACTGGAAAGGTTCCAGCTATACAAACTACATCAGATGATTTGGTAGAACCAAAGGATTCATTAGTAACCAACGAAGCTCAGCCTCTCCGCCGATCTAGTAGGGTTCCTCACCCACCTGAGAGATACTTCGGTTTCTCTATGACAGTGGGAGCGAGGATTGCATCATGACATGATGACCCAACTAGTTTCGAGCTGGCCATCAGGAGTGGGACTCTGTAAGAATGGCTGGATGCTTATCGATCTGAGATGGAATCCTTATACACCAACAAAGTATGGACTTTGGTTGCTTTATCTGAAGGGTTAAATCCCCATCAGGAGCAAGTATATCTTGAGAAGATTACTTGGTGTACATGGAAAAGTTGAGACTTTCAAAGCTATGCTTAAGTCCTTCCAGATCCTACTTGCCACGGCTACATACCATGACTACGATATCTGGCGGTTGGGTGTCATGACTGCTTTTCTAAATGATGTTTTAGAACAGAGCGTCTATAAGTACACAGCCAGAGGGCTTCGTAGACAGTGGGAGCAGCGGAAACATGTGCAAGAAGTTTTATGTGATAAAGTAGGCATCGCGGAGTTGGAACGTCTGTTTTGATGTGGTAGTCAAAGAGTTTGACTTCATTAAAATGGTAGATGAACCTTGTATATACAAAAGGTAGTAGGGAGTATGGTGGTGATCCTCGTAGAGTACATGGATGACATACTCTTGATATGGAAGGAGTTTCCTATGCTACGCTCGGTCAATCTCCGCTTATCACAACGATTCTCCATATAGGATCAAAGTGATACCTCCTAAATCCTGGGTTTTTGGATCTATGAGATAGATCTAATTGGATGTTAGGATTCTTACTAGTTGTAGTGAGATGGTATCAATTGATCCTGGGGAGAATCACTGGAAAGGTTCCAGGGTGATAAGGACGACTGAATGCGAGTCGCAGGCATTGTCTTTACCCTCAGTGGAGGGACGGTATGTTGGAAGAGTTCCAAGCTAGATACCGTGACATACTAGACGATTAAAGGCAAGATACATCGTTACCAAGGATGCTACCAAAGAAGCAGTCTGGATATATATAAGTTCATGAGATGAACTTCGTTCCTACCATTGTGTGACAATGGAGTTGAGGCTTTAGCCAAGGAACTACTGTCCCATCAGAAATCCAGATATAATTCTTAGGCAGTATCACCTGATCATGGAGATGGTTGATCTCCAGGGAGATCGAGGTTAGGAGAGTAGACACAGAGAACGAAAGCGCGGATCCACTCACAAAGGCCTTTTTCCCAGTAGAGACTTTTATGTGATGGTTGAGTATGAGAAACTTCGACCACAGCTAAATGTTGGGTATGCGATACCACAACAGATGGCCCTAGTGCAAGTGGGAGATTGTTAGTTATATATATGCCCTAGACGCCATTACTGTACATACGATGTACATTGTAGTGGATGCTGGGACATGTATAGGGAGGACTTTCTTGCTCGACATAATAGTATGCTATCTGGTTACTCTTTACCTTAACGTGTATACTGATTGTCTCTCTATTACATGTTGGTAAAGCCCATAGGATGTGTACTTGACTACCTGGACTATGATGCGGATCATACTAGTGGGGACATGGTAGTCCATAAGTACATCCTTCAAGGTCCTTAGTCGTTGGTGTATCGAGACGGGGCATCGATATACCAGTGTAGACAAGCGTATACGCATCTTGACCCATATGATGGGCGATGGATGATCCCATATCCATCGGTGTTTGACATCAAGGATGGTGTACGGGTGCTCAGTGGAGACTGGGTACACTGGACGGACTCGCCGAGAACTCCCAGATGGTATTATACCTTACGTCAGATGGCGGTTCTCCGGTGACACTGGTACAGAGTAGTCTGTTGACCCGAGATCGTCATAGAGTCTTGAGTGATTCCCACTGTGCTTTGATTTCCATCATACCATGTCCAAGAGGGCATGCAAAAAGGTGGCTTTTGGGTACAGTCCCGAATCACATGGACGCAATGAGCGATAGGAGGGGATTCGTCTCTCCCGGTATAAGGAGTTGATGTTGCGCTGTGTTCGATTGGCTATAACCAAAAATCCCTGGCCAGGGTTGCTGAGATTTACTGGTAAGTGTTATCAGTAGTTTCTCGAACAGTTATAGACCTCATATCGACACGACTTATCGAGCTACTGGGGTCTGACGTTTACCACCCCTAGGCGAGATATGCGACATGTCAGACGACGAGACCGGACTGTACGGGAGTGTTACTGTTTGGATTCACAGGAGAATGTACAGGCTTGCTTGTTGATCTTCTGAGCGCTCAATACCTGGGTAGCTGTTACGTTTAGCTGACCGCTTGCAGCTTCTGGGTGTTTGATATGATCATCACCTACTGCCGGCGTATTGACGATTCTTTAGAGTCCTACACAGAGGTTTCTTGACTCAGGCAAAACGGAGTAGGAGCACATATGTGATATGTGCGGGACCAAGGATAATGCGGTATGTGATACCGTATTGGATTCTCGCGATATGAGATATCAGCCGGGTATATGTGATATAGCCGGGTCATCGTATTAGTCGGTTATTTGTGAAATAGCCGGATTATCGGATCAAGTGTTGATTCGATAATTTAATGTATAATAATATATATGATATATTAAATTACATTAACTAATATTAGCTCACTAAAAGATTCATTTTCTCGCGGGATAATACATTGATATATATACGATATATGTTAATTGTATTATTTTCTAATGTTACAAAATATATGATATATAATAATGTAACATGTTAGGGTTACGGATTTAACAATGGATTAGGGTTTAAACTTGGTTAGGGTTTGGATTAGGGTTAGCTTTTGCATGAAGCTTCCATGAAGCTTTGACTTTGTGGTTGCTTGATATTTTTGTGAGATATTATGTTAACCCAATCCAAACCATTAACTCTAGTTAACTCCCTACAAGGGTTAACTCTTCTCATGCTTAACCCTTGGTTAGATTTGTAACCACTACAATAATTCATTGTTCATCACAAAAGGATTAAGGTTATCATCTTCATTAATGCTTCTTTTTCCTAGAGTTCCTTCATGAAAAAGCTTTCTTTTGTGATGAAAGCGAGTGAGAAAAAGATAATAAATGAGAGCAAAAATCCTACTTCATCATCCTCATCTATCCTTGCCATTTAGATGAGGGTGTTCACTTCATATTATGAGTGTTAGCTTGTGTTAACGAAAGTTCAAGGTAGATCATCTTTGTATCGAAGATCGGAAGCAAAGGTTGAATCATTCTCTTTGTGAAGCCTCTCGAGTGTCCAGAACACGATGATCGCAGCGAAGGGACCTCAACATGGAGCTTAAGAAGTGAAGGACCGGATCTACAAAGGTTGTAATTGTTAGTGTATATGCCCTAGAGGCCATTACTGTATCATACTAGTTTGTATATTACTTAATGGAAGCTTGGGATATTCACCTTGTATATACAATCTTGCTCAAAATAGTAGTATGCTACTTGGTTTGTTTCTACTTCAATGTGTACATGTGTTTATTTTAGTATATCGCCTATACACATTAGTGGAGCCCTTAGGATCTTTGCTTGATTACCAGCGTTGTGATGGCAGTCACACTAGTGGGGCTGGGTAATCTATAAGCACATCCTTAAGCAGGTCCCTGGTCGCAGGACTATCGAGACAGGGCATCGATACTCCGGAGTAGACTAGCGCATGCGCTTCTCATCCTAGTGTGGGAGACGGTCTGTCCCACAGCCGTCGGTACGTCGTACATGAGACAGTATGCGGGTGCTCGTTGGGTTACGAGTACACTGGACAGGACTCGTCGGGAACTGACTAGTTGGTATTATGCCTTGTTTAGTTATGTGTATGCCCTAGAGGCCATTACTATATATAGGATGTATATTGTAGTGGATGCTTAGACATATATAGGGAGGACTTTCTTGCTCGACATGATAGTATGCTATCTGGTTGCTCTTTACCTTAACGTGTATACTGATTGTCTCTCTGTTACATGTTGGTAAAGCCCTTAGGATGTGTACTTGACTACCTGGACTATGATGCAGATCATACTAGTGGGGACATGGTAGTCCATAAGTACATCCTTCAAGGTCCTTAGTCATGGGTGTATCGAGACGGGGCGTCGATATACCAGTGTAGACTAGCGTATACCTTCTCGACCCATACAGATGGGCCATGGATGATCCCATATCCATTGGTGTTTGACATCAGAGATGATATACGGGTGCTCAGTGGAGACTGGGTATACTGGACGGACTCGCCGAGAACTCCCAGATGGTATTATACCTTACGTCAGATGGCAGTTCTATGGTGACACTGGTACAGAGTAGTCTGTTGACCCGAGATCGTCATAGAGTCTTGTGTGGTTCCCACTGTGCTTTGATTTCCACCTTACCACGTCCAAGAGGGCATGCAAAATGGTGGTTTTTGGGTACAGTCCCGAGTCAAATGGAGGCAATGAGCGATAGGAGGGGATTCGTCTCTCCCGGTATAGGGAGTTGATGTTGCGCTGTGTTCGATTGGCTATAACCGGAAATCCCTGGCCAGGGTTGCTGAGAATTACTGGTAAGTGTTACCTGTAGTTTCTCGAACTGTTATAGACCTCATATCGACACGACTTATCAAGCTATTGGGGTCTGACTTTACCACCCCTAGGCGAGATATGCGACATATCAGACGAACAGACCGGACTGTATGGTAAGTGTTACTGGTTGGATTCACAGGAGTGTGAGCGGGCTTGCTCGTCGATCTTCTGATCGCTCAATACCCGGGTGGCCGTTACGTTTAGCAGACCGCTTGCGGCTTGTGGGTGCTTGATATGATCATCATCTGCTGCCGGCGTATTGACGAGTCTTTAGAGTCCTACACAGAGGTTTCCTGGCTCAAGCGAAACGAAATAGGAGCGCATATGAGAAATGTGCGGGACCGAGAATAATACCAGTATGTGATACTATATTTGATTCTCGCGATATGTAACATTGATCGGTTATATGCGATATAGCCGAGTTATCGGATCAATTGTTGATTCGATAAGTTGTTACTATTGATATTAGTCGGTTATATGCGATATGACCGGATCATTAAATCAAGTGTTGATTTAATGATTTAATGCATAATTATATATTTGATATATTACTTTGCATTAACTAGTATCGGTTCACTTAAGATGGATTTTCTCACTCTGCTGTGCACATCGTATATGTGATATATTTTTTGTGCACTTAATTGTATCATGTTTGATGATACATGATTGCTAGGGTTTGTGTAAAGACTTATACCATTGTTATGTTAATGGTTAGGGTTTTGGTTTTATTCATTTATTTATTTATCTATTCATTTTTGAGAAATAGATAAAAGAAATACAAAAATGGTTTCTTTCATTCTTTCATGAAGCTTGTTGAAGCTTCATGAAGCTTTGACCAAAGCAACCATTCTTGTCTTCTTCTCTAACCCTAACCATTCAACCTAACTCAAGTTAACTCTCTACACTTGACCTTGGTTATGATATGATAAGTGTGGATTTTATTTAGTTTAGAAAAATAACTTATCATATTATTCTTTCATCTTCTTATTCTTCTTCTTCAAGAAGAAAAACTTGATTCCATCAATGATGATTTGATGAAAAGAGTGAGAAATCCAATTCTAAAGTGAACCCACCTCCTATTTCTTCATCCTCTACCTCTTGCCAAGTAGTATAGGGTGTTTTATTCACAAGTTTCATGACTTGGTGAAGTGGGAGCTTGATCTTGTGATGCCTCGATGTAGATCATCTTCGGCATCGTAGTCGATGACCTAGCCCGCCCATTTCTCCGATGAAGCCGACGCTAGAGCCCGGGATTCGATTTGGACAGCGAGGAGACTTCATTGTGGAGCTATGGAGGTGGAGAACCGGATCTACAAAGGTTGTATTTCCGTTCTTTTAGTTAAATTGTTAACTAGTTTCATTTGTCGCCTAAAATTCTAGTTAACGATCCGTATTAGGGTTTCTCGGCACTTGTAATTTTTGAAATTGGCATGGTTGATGCCTTGTGAGACCTCATTAGTGTGCCTAGGAACCCTACAGTGGTATCAGAGCCTAGCTAGAGCCTTAGGCGATGCGTAGAAGGAATTAGAAGTCCGATCGAACCAAAACCCAAACCCAAAAAATGCTCTCTGTACATTTTCTGAAATCGTGGATTTTTGAGAATTAAAAATATGCAGAAAAATCAGCAGGTATTTCTAAGAGTTACTGTGAAGTTCGAGAACCTGAATCGCTAAAGGCGCGGCGGAACCGCGGCAATAGCATGCCTATTGCGGCGGTTCCGCGGCCAATTTGTCGTATTGTTCATCGAATTTTGCAAAGTAATTAATAATTTTCAGTGCTGGTTTTCCTGGGAATTTTTAATATTTATTCAAGAGTTGTATTTTCTGGGTTGCATTGGGGATTCGGTGTTTCGATCGGATTGTCTGATTTTGTCTGTGTGCTTTTTCGGATAATTCTAGAATATGTTAAAAAAGTTCGGCCGGATATAAATACCCAATTTTTCCCCTGTTGGGAAATTTCCAAGTGTTGGACTTTTCCGAAGTTTAATAACGTTCTAAGTAGTGCAAGTAACGCGATGGTCCCTCTAGAAGACAACAAACCTTAACTCGATTATGTGACCGTCTTGAACTGCCCTTTGAACCTTCGGGTTTGGGGCAGTAGGCGTGCCACATGTGAGGCGTTGGCTTGACCCTTCTACGGCTGGACCGTTGGTACTGAGGCATGAACTGGATGTTTTTAAACTTGTTTCTTGTGTTGAGCTGTTTCGGGAAAACTTGGGTGTCTGAATGTTCGATCGGAAAGTTTAACATTTTCTATTTATCTGGAATGGGATACAATAATTGGAATTCACAAATAGTTATGAGATAACTGAATGAATGTTATAAACATAGCAGTTTAGTCTCACTTGATCGGTTGCCACGGAATTTTGATGTGATCAAAAGTCCGTCGCAATCACGTAGCGTACGCGGATACTCGCCGGGTAAACTTAATAGACAGCCTCACTCCATAGCCCCGACCAAGTGACTATAGGAGAACCCCGTCGCCGAAAGCATCTGTTAGGGGTGCTCGCGGCAGCGTTGTTCCGCCTTGGTGCACTTCGTCAGCGGCGTCGGGGGTGCGGCCGCCTATTAAAGTTTGCGACGAGCATTCGATCAGGATGTCGGGAATCTTGTTGAATTGCCCGACTTGATATTGAAAAGAGTTTTCGATTTTGAGACTAAAATGCGGGGTTTATAATTGTTAGGCATGCGATGTCTAAGGAATTCATTTGATTAGGCATGCGATGTCTATGGAGGATGCGGATTCCAACTGTTGTAGTTTTACACTTTCTTTTCTGTGACCGTAAGTGTAATATGTGATATCGCCGGTTTCGTTGCTATATGTCAACGACAATTGGGATGCGCATATTTACTTACGTTGATGACATGTGATGTTATGTGTTGCTGGATATGTTATATTGGATCGTCGTGTTTGAATAGCCGGGGTTTTTATGTGAGATGAGTGTTTTTCATTTTCATTCATGTAAAAACTTGTATGTAATATTCTTTTATTGGGGCACTTCCAGGTTGCGGAAGATGTCACCGTTTGTATATTATTTACTTTTCCGCACTAGGATAGACCCAAGGAGGGGAGCACAAGTAACCGGGTTCTGGAGTCCAGTGGGAGACAAACTCGAGGAGTCGAGTCCGGGTCTCCTAACTCTAGAATTGGCAGGGTTGCTTGCCGCTCTCGTAGGGGTCTAGGGGTGTGGGTTTGGCAATTTATCGCGACCGTGGAATCCGTGTTTTATACTGGCTCATATTGAAAACACGGACGTCCTAGTATATCCAATATTTCATATGATTCTTCTGCTGCGATATCTGTGATGTGATCATGTGATGTTCTGTGATAGATACAGTATATAGTATATATGATATATTATATAGACGTTACTTATGTTTTACACCCGCGCTAGCCCTGCCCCGCTCTGCCGTTAGTTACCTAACCTAACGGTGCACGAGGGGAAATCGAGGCGAATGCGGATGGCATAAGTGTACGTCATATTTATCTGTGATGTTTAGGTATTTAAATGATGGGACTTCATTAATGTGATTAATGAAAGAAAAAGAAACCTAAAGATGTTGTAGAATTGAATTTCAAAAATAAAACAGGTAGCTACAGTTCTTGCTTTGCACAGCGGTATATATGATATATCCTGCACCTTATTCGATAAGGAAAGGACCGAGATCCCTTCGCCGGGAGTGACTCCTTTAGCAATAACTGGCAGATGCTACACACTCGGTTTGTCTTTTGATTGCTTTTAAGAGTTTTGCTTTGTACAGTGATATATATGATATATCCCGCACCTCATTCGACGAGGAAAGGACTGACGATCCCTTCACCGGGAGTGACTCCTTTAGCAAAACTAGAAAAGCCTCAAAAACACTCCATTTTAAAAATCATTTGATTCTACAACGATATCAAGTTCATTACGCAATAGGTTTTTAGAAAAACCTGACGTAGCCCTCCGTCATTTCAGATAAGTTGTATATAGTATTCGTGCTGCATTTGTTGGCTTTCGTCAAGGTGCAGTGTGCGGTAGCTATATGCTGCTTATCTGCTGCATACGATGCGATTGGATTAGGGTAGTCGTGCGGCTTTGTTGGCTTTCGTCAAGGGTCGTGCGGGTGGGTTTAATTCAATCAAGAAATGTACGGGTTGAACTTGACTAGCGGGCTATGGTTTGTTGGCTTTCGTCAAGGTCATAGCACGTTAGGGGCAAAATTATCGGGAATTTCAAGTGTTGAAATTTGCAATGAGATTGCATACCTTCTATGAGATAGTTGGATCCCGATACCCGCTGCGAGTAAGAGTTACTCCTGGGAGAGTTTTACACATTACAATTAGTCGATCAAGTAGGTGTCTAGAAAGGTGTCAACGGGGTTATGCCTCTGGGAAAACGAGCTTTACATTAATTAGGTTCGTGCGAAAGCACGGGGGACCTCCCTCAAAGTACCGACACTGGCCTGGCTGAAAGATTGGCGAACTTGTAGTGTGTAATTAATCCCGGCTAGTCTTTCCTTTTAAGGTTTGAAGGATGATTTGATAAAAAACAGTGGGAGCCATCCTGATTAGATAAAATAATAACCAATCTATTCTTGCAAGAGCGCACGCTGAGTGTTTTCTTCTCTCTCTTTCCAGGTAGCGATCATATCACGCCTTAATCAAGATAATAATACGGATTATTGACCGAACCCGCTTGTTATACTGAGCTGGGGAACGTTGGTCCCGCTCCAACTTATAATTGTTATAAGACAGAGCAGGAAATTGGGGATTACCAGAATTCCCGTGCCGCCCAAACGAAGAGAGTGCATGTTGATGCATCATCTTCGGGTGTGTTCATTATACAGAACTGTTTCTTAGTATCCTCCGCATCCTTGGTATATGATACCGGATCAGGATCCCAGATATGTAATCTGTTACATAGGGCTACAAAAGGGTAGAAAAACTGAGAACGGGTGATAAGTTTCATGAGGCAGAAAACGGGGCAAGTGTTGCAGCCAAGTCTGTTGGTCACTGTCACCCTGTATTACCAATACATTGATTCTGAACGAATGTTGTTAGATACCGAACCTGATATACAAAATCATATCTGTCTCTTTATTAGTAAAGAAACGATAAAATTTTGTATTGTTGGATAATGTTTTGAACATTTCCTATATCAAAAGTTGATCGGATCAGGCACGTTATCTAAAAGCATTGATGTTCTAAATCAAACTACAGTTCTTCAGTATACGGAACACACACAAGAGGAAGAGTTCAGAAATGAACGAATCCTTCTTGAGGTATTGTAGACTAGGTCATATCTTTGCGACCCGACTAGATAAGTTGCACATAGATGCATATTTAAATCTGTTTGAATTTACATCTTGTGAAAACTTGCCAGTCATGTCACAGAGATAAGATAACCATAGCTCTGTTTATTGGAAACAGAGAAAGAGATAGTGAACTCTTGGGATGATACATGTTGATGTATGTAGGTCCCCTGTCTACAAATGCCAAGACTGGTTCTTTGTATTTCGTTACATTCTCTGATAATCTCTCAAGATTCAGACATATGTTCCTGTTGAAACACAAGTCCGAACCTTTTGAGATATTCACAAAATATGATTTAGAAGTAGAGAACCAGAATACGGGTATAAGTATTATGTCCTTTGATGTGATCAGGGAGGAGAATACTTGAGCACGGAATTCCTGGACTATTCTAAAGGAGAATGAGATTCTTTCTCAGCATTACTCCTCTGTATACACCATAGCACGATGGTATATCGGGGCGGAGCAATCACACCCTATATGATAAGGTGCGCTCTATGATGAGTACTACTGAGTTACCTTTTTCCTTTTGGGAGTTATGCACTTATGAAGTTGCATACCTATTGAATAGGGTTCGAATCAGATCACAGCCTACCACTCCATATGAGATATGGTATAGTAAGAGCCCATGTCTTAAGCTAGTTAAGATTCGGGGTTGTCCGGCCTATGACTAAAAGCAAAATCCGGACAAGCTCGAGGCAAGGTTAGTTATGTAGAACTGGAAAGGTTCCAGCTATGCAAACTACAGCAGATGATTTGGTACAACCAAAGGATTCAGTAGATGCCAACGAACCTCAGCCTCTCCGCCGATCTAGTAGGGTTCCTCACCCACCTGAGAGATACTTCTGTTTCTCTATGACAGTGGGAGCGAGAATTGCATCATGAGATGATGACCCAACTAGCTTCGAGCTGGCCATCAGGAGTAGGACTCTGTAAGAATGGCTGGATGCTTAGTAATCTGAGATGGAATCCTTATACACCAACAAAGTATGGACTTTGGTTGCTATATCTGAAGGGTTAAATCCCCATCAGGAGCAAGTATATCTTGAGAAGATTACTTGGTGTACTTGGAAAAGTTGAGACTTTCAAAGATGGTCTTGTTAAAGGTTTTTCGTCATCGACCAGGTGTGGATAATGATGAAACCTTTTCCAGTGGCTATGCTTAAATCCATCCGGATCCTACTTGCCACGGCTACATACCATGACTGCGATATCTGGCGGTTGGGTGCCATGACTACTTTTCTAAATGATGTTTTAGAAGAGAACGTCTATAAGTACACAGCCAGAGGGCTTCGTAGACAGTGGGAGCAGCGGAAACGTGTAAAAGATGCTTTATAGGATAAAGCAGGCATCGCGGAGTTGGAACGTCTGTTTTGATGAAGTAGTCAAAGAGTTTGACATCATCAAAATGGTAGATGAACCTTGTATAAACAAAAAGGTAGTAGGGAGTATTATGACGATCCTCGTAGAGTACGTGGATGACATACTCTTGATAGGGAAGGAGTTTCCTATGCTACGCTCGGTCAATCTCCGCTTATCACAATGATTCTCCATAAAGGATCAAAGTGATACCTACTAAATCCTGGGTTTTGGATCTATGAGATAGATCTAATTGGATATTAGGATACTCACTAGTTGTAGTGAGATGGTATCAACCGATCCTGGGGAGAATCACTGGAAGTGTTCCAGGGTGATAAAGACGACTGAATGTCAGTCACAGGCATTGTCTTTACCCTCCATCGAGGGACGGTATGTTGGAAGAGTTCCAAGCTAGATACCGTGGCACACTAGACGATAAAGGCTGGATACATCGCTACTTAAGATGCTACCAAAGAGGCTGTTTGGGTGTATATAGGTTCATGAGATGAACTACGTTCCTACTATTGTGAGACGATGGAGTTGTGGCTTATGCCAAGGAACGCAGGTCCCATCAGCGATCCAGACATATTCTAAGGCAGTATTACCTGATCATGGAGATGGTTGATCTCTAAGGGATCAAGGGATGGAGAGCAGACTCAGAGGACAACACGGCGGATCCACTCACAAAGGCCTTTTCCCAGAGAGAGACTTTTATGGGATGGTTGAGTATGAGATACTACAACCACTGCTATCAGATGGCCGTAGTGCAAGTGGGAGATTGTTAGTTATATGTATGCCCTAGAGGCCATTACTATACATAGGATGTATATTGTAGTGGATGCTTGGACATATATAGGGAGGACTTTCTTGCTCGACATGATAGTATGCTATCTGGTTGCTCTTTACCTTAACGTGTATACTGATTGTCTCTCTGTTACATGTTGGTAAAGCCCTTAGGATGTGTACTTGACTACCTGGACTATGATGCAGATCATACTAGTGGGGACATGGTAGTCCATAAGTACATCTTTCAAGGTCCCTAGTCATGGGTGTATCGAGACGGGGCGTCGATATACCAGTGTAGACTAGCGTATACCTTCTCGACCTATACAGATGGGCGTTGGATGATCCCATATCCATTGGTGTTTGACATCAGAGATGATATACGGGTGCTCAGTGGAGACTGGGTACACTGGACGGACTCGCCGAGAACTCCCAGATGGTATTATACCTTACGTCAGATGGCAGTTCTATGGTGACACTGGTACAGAGTAGTCTGTAGACCCGAGATCGTCATAGAGTCTTGTGTGGTTCCCACTGTGCTTTGATTTCCACCTTACCACGTCCAAGAGGGCGTGCAAAACGGTGGTTTTTGGGTACAGTCCCGAGTCACATGGAGGCAATGAGCGATAGGAGGGGATTCGTCTCTCCCGGTATAGGGAGTTGATGTTGCGCTGTGTTCGATTGGCTATAACCGGAAATCCCTGGCCAGGGTTGCTGAGAATTACTGGTAAGTGTTACCTGTAGTTTCTCGAACTGTTATAGACCTCATATCGACACGACTTATCAAGCTATTGGGGTCTGATGTTTACCACCCCTAGGCGAGATATGCGACATATCAGACGAACAGACCGGACTGTATGGTAAGTGTTACTGGTTGGATTCACAGGAGTGTGAGCGGGCTTGCTCGTCGATTTTCTGATCGCTCAATACCCGGGTGGCCGTTACGTTTAGCAGACCGCTTGCGGCTTGTGGGTGCTTGATATGATCATCATCTGCTGCCGGCGTATTGACGAGTCTTTAGAGTCCTACGCAGAGGTTTCCTGGCTCAAGCGAAACGAAATAGGAGCGCATATGAGATATGTGCGGGACCGAGAATAATACCAGTATGTGATACTATATTTGATTCTCGCGATATGTAACATTGATCGGTTATATGCGATATAGCCGAGTTATCGGATCAAGTGTTGATTCGATAAGTTGTTACTATTGATATTAGTCGGTTATATGCGATATGACCGGATCATTAAATCAAGTGTTGATTTAATGATTTAATGCATAATTATATATTTGATATATTACTTTGCATTGACTAGTATCGGTTCACTTAAGATGGATTTTCTCACTCGGCTGTGCACATCGTATATGTGATATATTTTTTGTGCACTTGATTGTATCATGTTTGATGATACATGATTGCTAGGGTTTGTGTAAAGACTTATACCATTGTTATGTTAATGGTTAGGGTTTTGGTTTTATTCATTTATTTATTTATCTATTCATTTTTGAGAAATAGATAAAAGAAAGACAAAAATGGTTTTTTTCATTCTTTCATGAAGCTTGTTGAAGCTTCATGAAGCTTTGACCAAAGCAACCATTCTTGTCTTCTTCTCTAACCCTAACCATTCAACCTAACTCAAGTTAACTCTCTACACTTGACCTTGGTTATGATATGATAAGTGTGGATTTTATTTAGTTTAGAAAAATAACTTATCATATTATTCTTTCATCTTCTTCTTCTTCTTCTTCAAGAAGAAAAACTTGATTCCATCAATGGTGATTTGATGAAAAGAGTGAGAAATCCAATTCTAAAGTGAACCCACCTCCTATTTCTTCATCCTCTACCTCTTGCCAAGTAGTATAGGGTGTTTTCTTCACAAGTATCATGACTTGGTGAAGTGGGAGCTTGATCTTGTGATGCCTCGACGTAGATCATCTTCGGCATCGTAGTCGATGACCTAGCCCGCCCATTTCTCCGATGAAGCCGACGCTAGAGCCCGGGATTCGATTTGGACAGCGAGGAGACTTCATTGCGGAGCTATGGAGGTGGAGGACCGGATCTACAAAGGTTGTATTTCCTTTCTTTTAGTTAAGTTGTTAACTAGTTTCATTTGTCGCCTAAAATTCTAGTTAACGATCCGTATTAGGGTTTCTCGGCACTCGTAATTTTTGAAATTGGCATGGTTGATGCCTTGTGAGACCTCATTAGTGTGCCTAGGAACCCTACATGCCTATCGTCAGTTATCAGTTCCCAGGTGACATGAGTACAGCTTAGTCCGCTGACTTGACACTGTCACTTCGCCTCGAGTGTGTTCCCACTGTACTTTGATTACTACCCTACCATGGCTCAAAGGAGTCGTGCAAACAGGTGGTAGTTGGGTGCAGTCCCGAAGCACTTGGAGGCAGTGACGGTTAGACATGATTCGTCTCTCCCAGTATTGGGGGTTGACATCGCGCTGTGTCTAGGAGAGCCATTACACGAGTAGTCCCTGGCCAGGGCAAACGAGATATACTGAAATAGGCTTCCAGTGTTATCTCAGGGTGTTTTGGGCTTCACTCCGACACGACTTGTACCGCTATTGGGGGACTGACGTTTACCGCCCCCTAGGCCCGCCATGCGATGTATCAGACGAACAGACCGGACTGTACGGAGAATGTCACATTCAGGCTCAGTAGGAGTTCAGATGGGTTTCACCTCGTCAGTCTTCTTGTCGGCGTCTACCTGGGGACCGTTACGCACAGCTAGTGCCTCTTGCGGTCTGTGGTTAAACCTACTGCCAGCGTAGTGTCGAGTCTTTAGAGTCCCACACAGAAAGCTATTCGCCTTTAGGCAAAAAAGTAGAGGTCGCATGGTTTTGCGACAGGTCGCATGGTTTTGCGACAGGGTTCGGTCACATCCGTGCACTTGTGCACGTACAGTGTCCGGACAGTTTACACTAGCGGGCTTTGGTTTAAGCCAGATCCTAGTGTACCTTTTGGGATTGGATTTATCCAGTGTGTATTCGTGTTCCTCGGAACGCGGATGCGGGTGTGTATGCACAGTTGACGGAGAGACAGAGGCAGAGGATTCTCATTAGGGTTGTTGACCGTTGACAGTTGACTATTGACTTTTTGCTCAACCCTAATGAGAATATGATATGTGATTAACAATTATATTAATTAAGTATTATGGTGACATGGTTGTTGAGGGATTGACTTTGTTAACTTGTTGACTTTTGTTGACTTGTTGACTTTGTTGACCGGTTGACTAGGCTTGACTAGTTGACCATCATGATAACTATAGCTATCATTTCATGGAAAAGACTTTTGCTTGCTTGCTCTTTTGTGCAAAATGAGTGCATGAAATGATATGGCTATGGTTGCTTAAACCATCAGATAATACTTGATTGATATGAGGTGTTATGATTGTTTTTGATTATGAGAGCCAAATGAGAAAAGTCTTCTCTCATTCTATCATGCTCATTCTCTCTCTTGTCCTTGAGCTCTCATCTCCTCCTCTTGCTCTCCCTCTCTTGACTCTATGGTTCACTTGTCTCATGAGTTGAGAACCAAGAACCATAGATAAAATCCCATACAAACTCTTCTCTACTCACTCTAGTTCACAAGGTTTAGCAAACCGAGTGAACTAGTTTCTTCAAAGTTCGAAGAAGGAGCCAAAGGTAGAAGCTTTCAGGTGGATCTATCTTCGGCGCAAGGAGACGACGGGGAGAAGCCGATTCGGACGACCATCGAAGCTTGAAGACGAAGGAGTTCGAGAAAAAGAAAGGTA
The DNA here is from genome assembly GCA_030015575.1 of Agapanthus africanus. Taxonomy (NCBI): domain Eukaryota; kingdom Viridiplantae; phylum Streptophyta; class Magnoliopsida; order Asparagales; family Amaryllidaceae; genus Agapanthus; species Agapanthus africanus. The sequence continues at coordinate 267,258,973 of CM057340.1, forward strand.
TAACCCCCTAACCGAGTAGTTAGCAACTCGTAGTTAGGTTGTTAGTTAGATGTTTAACAAAGAACCGGTTTTTAGTCCATGTTACCACCTCTAAGAAAATTGTTTTTCACCAAATTCCGCATGCCCGAAAGTATCGGGAGAGGTAGCATGGTCTTACAGTGGTATCAGAGCCAAGTTAAACTCTATCTAACATGTTCGCAAAGTAGCTAGAAGATCGATCAAAGAAAAAGTCACGAAACGAACCCGAGATTGTCAAGTTTCTGCCGATTTTTATTCTGTTCAAAAGTTGATAAATTTCATCTTAAAAATCGACTCAGGCTTTTTATAGAATAACCACAAAATTTGGTCCCACGAACCGTTCAAAGCGCCGTGGAAACGCGGCGGGAGCACGCTCCCGCCGCGGTTCCGCGGCCGAGTTGACTCGGCCGAGGTCCAAATTTGGTGCAGTGTATTTCTGGGGTTGTTATGGGATTTTTGGAATATGTATTTTCTGCCCAGATTTTCCAGAACAAAAATTTTGTGTTTGGGGCCTGTAAATCCGTATTTTTGATCGAACTTCTAAAAGACTTAAGCTGACGGGTTTTTCTATGATGTGATATTTGTATTGAACGTCTACTAATCGCTATATGTCGATTAGTGGGGGTTATACAAATCTGTGATCTGTAATGTCATTAGAATGTGTATATGAATTCATTGGATTGTCGCGGGTGAATAGCCGGGGGTTGTGAGACGAGAGTTTTCTTTTCTTTCAATTCATGTAAATTTGTAAATTGATGTAATAATTATTTGTATGGCCGCACAACCGGGTCGGGGTTGTAGCCGTCATTGTATAATTTCTTTTTACTGTTTTTTCTCCTAGGATAGACCCATGGAGGGGGTGCACAAACTACCGAGTATGCCGAAGTGCCGAGTGGCCTACTCACGGAGTTGAGGGAGGTAGCTTCGCTTCGGGTACTTGGCGGGTAGTTTGCCGCACCCGTAGGGGTCTTGGGTGGGGTATTGGCTATTCACCGCGACCGTGTAATCTGCTTTTCGTTACAGGCTCGTACGAATTGCGGATTCCTAGTATATCCAATGTGTTCATCTGTGATCTGAAATGGCTATCATTGCAGTATATCTATATATGATATTATTTAGGCGTTGCTTATGTTTTACAGCCGCGCTAGCCCAGCCCCCGCTCTGTCGTTAGTTAAGTAACCTAACGGGTAATGACGGGGCCCCGTGGCGAATGCGAATGGCATAAGCGTACGTCATATTTTGGTTGTTTTCTGCAATGGTAGGATTAAATGATGGGACGCATTAAAAGAACTAATGCAAGAATATCACGCATTAAAAGAACTAATGCAAGAAAATAAACCAAGTTAAAATCGTTGGAACACTTTCGAAAAACCACTCGGTTCTTTTCAAAACAAACTTTTAAAATGCGGAGTTTGAGCCACTCCTTTTAAAAGCAATCTCGTTCCATCGATTATATCAAGTTCTCTACGTTCACGGTTTCGCCAAAACCATTTGTAGCCCTCCGTCGTTTCACATGAATAGTCAATAATATTCAAGCTGTGTTTGTTGGCCAAAGTCAAGGCATAGTGATTGGTAGCTATTGGGTATTCATGTGCAGCATAGATAGATGCGTTGGTTTGGAACAGTCGTACTGCCTTGTTGGCCAAAGTCAATGGTAGATACGGGTGGATTCAAATTAACCTGGAGAACGACGGGTAGAACTTGACATGTGACTTATGATTTGTTGGCCAAAGTCAAGGTCATAAGAGCATGGGGCAAAAATCCACATCGGGAGTTTCAAAAGAACTGAAACTTGCTAGTGTTGCATACCATTTGGAGTGTGATGATTCTGGTAGGATTCCTTCAGTTTCGTCACGCGATGATATTTGGATCCCGATCCTACTGTGAGTATATGCTACTCCTCGGGAAATTTCTCACTTAACGATCAATGCTATAAACCAAGTAGGTGTTAGCGGGGCTACGCCCCCAGGAAAAAGAGGTTATTTAACTAAGGAACGTCGCGAAAGCGTTGGAAAACCTCCCTCGAAGTACCGACACTGGCCTGGCTGAACGGTTAAGCAAGTATTGTACGGTGAGATTGATCCTGACTAATTCTTCCTTTTTGGTTTGAGGAGGGATTCGAGAAACAGTGGGAGCCATCCTGTTTAGACAAACTAAAAACCACTCTAAACTTGCAAGAGCATCATGCTGAGTGTTTCTTCTTCTCTCTCCTAATTGCAGCGACCAATCGACATGACTGGACTTAAGTTACTCCTAGATAAAAACATACTGACAGGGCCAAACTACAAAGATTGGCTCAGGAATGTCAAGATGGCAATCACTTACGACAAGCTGGGGTATCTTCTTACCACCAAAGCTCCCCCTGTCCCTTGTCCCACTTCCAGCGTCGCGGATAAGGAAATCCGTAAGACTTGGGAGATTGATAGCGCGAAGGCCATGTGCCTCGTACTTGCCTCTATGGACAATGAACATCAGAGGAGGCACGAGAATATGGACTTGGAATCCATATTTCTTCATACAAAAGAACTGTATGGAGAGCAATCTCGTATCGCAAGATACGAAGCGTCAAAAAAGTTATTTTCGGCAAGGATGACCGTCGGATCATCAGTAGCAGAACACGTGCATAAGATGATCGGCTACATTGAGGAGCTCGCGGACCTAGGGACCACATTGGAGAGTGAGCTCTATACGGACTTAGTTCTCCAGTCCCTTCCTTCCACTTACGCCCAGTTTATACTGAACTTCAACTTACAAGAAAAAGAAGTTGAACTTTCAAAGCTCCTCAACATGCTGAGGAGTGCAGAGGGCACCCTACAGAAAGGTAGGGAAACATCCACTTTGTTTGTAGGAGGATCATCTTCTTCTAGGTCCAAGGCGAAAGCCAAGGGAAAGAAGAAGAAAGCCCCCGCCAAACCAAGGGGCGGTGTTAGTAAAGTGGATACGAAGGGAAAGACAAAAGCAACAAAGAAAGTGGGAAAGCTTGTGGATAAGGAAGAATGCTTCTATTGTCATAAGAAAGGACACTGGAAGAATGATTGCAGGGCCTGGAAGGCCAGAACACAGGATTTGAAGCAGGTTGCGGCTTCAGCTTCAGGTGTGTATGTTATTGAAAACTGCCTTTCAATAAACTCTACTTCCTGGGTATTGGATACCGGATCAGGATCTCATATCTGTAATTCTTTACAGGCGTTGAGAAACCGTAGGGTTTTGAAGGCAGGTGACATGACCTTCAGAGTTGCGAACGGAGCTAGCATGGATGCTAAGGCCGTGGGGGACTATCACCTGGGAATGTCAGATGGACATGTTTTGGTTTTGCTTAATTGCTTTTTTGTACCCAACGCAACTTGTAATATCATTTCTGTATCTTTAGTTTCTAAAGAAGGTTATGAATTTGCGTTTGTAAGTAATGTTGTAAACATTCACCTTAATCAAGTTCTGATTGGGTCAGGTACATTAAGCAATGGTATATACGTATTAAACCAACCACAGATTTTCAATGTCCAGAATACACACAAAAGAAAGTCTCCAGAAATAAATCAGACTTTCTTGTTGCATTATAGACTGGGTTACATCAATGAGAGAAGGTTGACGAAGTTACATACAGAAGGATATTTGAATGCGTTCGAATATCAATCGTATGCCACTTGTCAATCCTGTCTCAAAGGAAAGATGACAAAGTCTCCGTTCACTGGACACGGAGTAAGAGCGAGCGAGCTCTTGGGACTCGTACACAGCGACGTGTGCGGTCCAATGTCTACACATGCGCGAAGCGGTTATTCTTACATCATTACTTTTACGGATGACTTTTCAAGGTACGGTTATGTCTTCTTAATGAAACATAAGTCCGAAGCCTTTGGAAAATTCCAGGAATATAAGAATGAAGTAGAAAAACAAACCGGCAAAAGTATCAAGATCCTAAGATCGGATCGAGGTGGTGAATACTTGAGTGCCGAGTTCCTGGACTATTTAAAAGAGAACGGAATTCTCTCTCAGCTTACTCCTCCATACACTCCGCAACATAACGGTGTATCGGAGAGACGGAACTGAACCCTATTGGATATGGTACGGTCCATGATGAGTAACGCTGAGTTACCGCGATCATTCTGGGGGTATGCGCTAGAATCAGCTGCATACCTTTTGAACCGAGTTCCAACTAAGACTGTGCCTACTACACCATATGAGATGTGGTGTGGGAAGAGACCCTATCTCAAGCACATTAAGACATGGGGATGTCCAGCTTTTGTTAAAAAGCAGCATGCGGACAAGCTCGAGGCACGCTCAGTACAGTGTAAGTTCGTGGGATATTCAAAGAACTCCAAGGGATATTTCTTCTACTGCGAAGAAGAACAAAAAGTTCTTGTTTCTCGTCATGCCTACTTCTTGGAAACTGAGTTTTTAGAAACCCAGATAAGTGGGAGCACAGTAGAACTGGAAGAAATTCCAGAACCTCGAGCTATTATTGAAAGCTTAGTGGAACCAGAGGGTTCAAAAGAACAGGACATTCCTACGCCGCTCCGCAGGAGTCGTAGGCAGTCTCATCCGCCCGAGAGATACTACGGTTTTCTCATAGACGGGGATAGAGAAGATTGCATCATAGATTATGATGAGCCTACTAGCTTCCAGCAGGCCGTTCAGAGCGTTGACTCGGTAAAATGGCTGGATGCAATGCGGATCGAAATGGAGTCCATGTACACCAACAAGGTATGGACGTTGGACATTGCTCCAGACAGGATAAAACCCGTAGGATGCAAGTGGATCTTCAAAAGGAATATTGGTGTAAATGGACAGGTTGAAACCTATAAAGCTAGACTTGTTGCAAAGGGTTTCCGTCAAAGACCTGGTTTGGACTATGACGAAACCTTTTCTCCAGTGGCTATGCTGAAATCCATTCGGATCCTTCTTGCCATTGCTGCCTTCCACGATTATGAGATCTGGCAGATGGACGTAAAGACCGCTTTTCTAAATGGAAATTTAGAGGAGTGTGTCTATATGGACCAACCAGAGGGTTTCATTCAGAGTGGGAGCAGCGGAAAGGTGTGCAAGTTGCTTAAGTCCATCTATGGACTAAAGCAGGCATCGCGGAGTTGGAACATCTGTTTTGATGAGACGGTCAAGGAATTTGGCTTTATCAAAAATCCAGATGAACCATGCATCTATAGTAGATTTATAGCGAGAACTGTAGTATTCCTCGTTTTATACGTGGATGACATTCTCTTAATAGGAAATGACATTCCTATGCTACAATCTGTCAAGGGGTTCTTGTCACACAGGTTCTCCATGAAAGACCTGGGTGATGCCTCATACATCCTGGGGATCCGGATCCATCGTGATAGATCCAAGAGGATATTAGGACTTTCACAGTCCAGGTACATCGACACCATACTGAAAAGATTCAGTATGGAAGATTCCAAGCGCGGTAACCTACCGGCTTGTCACGGGAACACCCTCTCTAAAGAGATGTCTCCCAAGACTGATTTGGAGAGTGATCGCATGTCTATTATACCCTACGCTTCTGCGGTAGGCTCTATAATGTATGCGATGTTGTGTACCAGACCGGATGTAGCTTACGCACTGAGTGTGGTAAGCCGGTATCAGTCAAACCCTGGGGAGAAACACTGGATAGCAGTAAAGAACATTCTCAAGTACCTCAGAAGGACTAAAGAGATGTTCTTGGTGTATGGCGGAAAAGACCTCCAGATCGAGGCCTTTGCTGACTCCAGCTTCCAGAGTGACAAGGATGATTCCAAGTCCATGTCGAGTTTTGTCTTTACCCTCAATGGAGGGGCGGTGTGTTGGAAGAGTTCCAAACAGGAAACCGTTGCAAACTCGACGATGGAAGCGGAATACATCGCTGCATCTGATGCCGCAAAAGAAGCTGTCTGGATGAGGAAGTTCTTGAAAGAGCTTCAGGTGGTTCCGTCCATTGTTGATCCAATACCTCTGTATTGCGACAACAACGGGGCTATAGCTTTAGCGAAGGAACCCAGGTTCCATCAGAGATCCAGACACATCTTGAGGCGGTATCACCTGATCAGGGAGATCGTGGATCGCCAGGAGATCGAGGTTCGGAGAGTCGCTTCAGAAGATAACACTGCAGATCCATTCACCAAGGCCTTGCCCCAGACTCAGTTCGAGCGGCTGATCGAGATGATAGGTCTTCGATACGCCAGTACATGGCCTTAGTGCAAGTGGGAGATTGTTAGTGTATATGCCCTAGAGGCCATTACTGTATCATACTAGTTTGTATATTACTTAATGGAAGCTTGGGATATTCACCTTGTATATACAATCTTGCTCAAAATAGTAGTATGCTACTTGGTTTGTTTCTACTTCAATGTGTACATGTGTTTATTTTAGTATATCGCCTATACACATTAGTGGAGCCCTTAGGATCTTTGCTTGATTACCTGCGTTGTGATGGCAGTCACACTAGTAGGGCTGGGTAATCTATAAGCACATCCTTATGCAGGTCCCTGGTCGCAGGACTATCGAGACAGGGCATCGATACTCCGGAGTAGACTAGCGCATGCGCTTCTCATCCCAGTATGGGAGACGGTCTGTCCCACAGGCGTCGGTACGTCGTACTTGAGATAGTATGCGGGTGCTCGTTGGGTTATGAGTACACTGGACAGGACTCGTCGGGAACTGACTAGTTGGTATTATGCCTATCGTCAGTTATCAGTTCCCAGGAGACATGAGTACAGCTTAGTCCGCTGACTTGACACTGTCACTTCGCCTCGAGTGTGTTCCCACTGTACTTTGATTACTACCCTACCATGGCTCAAAGGAGTCATGCAAACAGGTGGTAGTTGGGTGCAGTCCCGAAGCACTTGGAGGCAGTGACGGTTAGACAGGATTCGTCTCTCCCGGTATTGGGGGTTGACATCGCGCTGTGTCTAGGAGAGCCATTACACGAGTAGTCCCTGGCCAGGGCAAACGAGATATACTGGTAGACTTCCAGTGTTATCTCAGGGTGTTTTGGGCTTCACTCCGACACGACTTGTACCGCTATTGGGGGACTGACGTTTACCGCCCCCTAGGCCCGCCATGCGATGTATCAGATGAACAGACCGGACTGTACGGAGAATGTCACATTCAGGCTCAGTAGGAGTTCAGATGGGTTTCACCTCGTCAGTCTATTAGTTATATGTATGCCCTAGAGGCCATTACTATACATAGGATGTATATTGTAGTGGATGCTGGGACATATATAGGGAGGACTTTCTTGCTCGACATGATAGTATGCTATCTGGTTGATCTTTACCTTAACGTGTATACTGATTGTCTCCCTGTTACATGTTGGTAAAGCCCTTAGGATCTGTGCTTGACTACCTGGACTATGATGCGGATCATACTAGTGGGGACATGGTAGTCCATAAGTACATCCTTCAAAGTCCCTAGTCGAGGGTGTATCGAGATGGGGCATCGATATACCAGAGTAGACTAGCGTATACCTTCTCGACCCATACAGATGGGCGATGAATGATCCCATATCCATCGGTGTTTGACATCAGAGATGATATATGGGTGCTCAGTGGAGACTGGGTACACTGGACGGACTCGCCAAGAACTCCCAGATGGTATTATACCTCACGTCAGATGGCAGTTCTCTGGTGACACTGGTACAGAGTAGTCTGTTGACCCGAGATCGTCATAGAGTCTTGTGTGGTTCCCACTGTGCTTTGATTTATATCTTACCACGTCTAAGAGGGCGTGCAAAACGGTGGTTTTTGGGTACAGTCCCGAATCACATGGAGGCAATGAGCGATAGGAGGGGATTCGTCTCTCCCGGTATAGGGAGTTGATGTTGCGCTGTGTTCGATTGGCTATAACAGGAAGTCCCTGGCCACGGCTGATCAGAGAATTGCTGGTAACTGTTACCAGTAGTTTCTCGACCCGTTATGAGCCTCATATCGACACGACTTATCGAGCTATTGGGGTCTGACGTTTACCACCCCTAGGCAAGATATGCGACATATCAGACGATCAGACCGGACTGTACGGTAGTGTTACTGGTTGGATTCACTGGAGTGTGAGCGGGCTTGCTCGTCGATCTTCAGATCGCTCAATACCCGGGTGGCCGTTACGTTTAGCAGACCGCTTGCGGCTTGTGGATGTTTGATATGATCATCATCTGCTGCCGGCGTATTGACGAGTCTTTAGAGTCCTACACAGAGGTTTCCTGGCTCAAGCGAAATGAAATAGGAGCGCATATGAGATATGTGCGGGACCGAGAATAATACCAGTATGTGATACTGTATTCGATTCTCGCGATGTGACATTGATCGGTTATATGCGATATAGCCGGGTTATCGGATCAAGTGTTGATTCGATAAGTTGTTACTATTGATACCAGTCGGTTATGTGCGACATGACCGGATCATTGAATCAAGTGTTGATTTAATGATTTAATGTATAATTATATATGTATGATATATTACTTTGCATTAACTAGTATCGGTTCACTTTAAATGGATTTTCTCGCTCGGATGTGCGCATTATATATGTGATATGATTTTGTGCACATGGTTGTATCATGTTTGATGATACATGATAGTTTGGTGTATGGTTTAAACCATGGTTGGTCAATGGTTAGGGTTTCTTATTCTTCATTTATTTATTCATTGATTTATGAATGAAATAGAATGGTGGCCAATTTTGGATTATCCTTGAAGCTTCATGAAGCTTTGAAATGGTTGACCATTTTTTTTGTTTCTCTAACCCTAACCATACAACCTAACCTAAGTTAATTCTCTACACCTAACTAGGGTTGGATTATGATAAGTATTCATTCTTTTTTATTTTACATAATAACTAATTATAACACATTCTTCTTCTTCTTCCTTGAACTCAAGAAGAAAACCTTGCATCCATCAATGGTGATTGATGAATTAGAGTGAGAAATCCAATTCTAAAGTTTACCCACTTCCTATTTCTTCATCCTCTATCTCTTGCCAAGTAGTAGAGTGTGTTTCCTTCACAAGTTTTCATGGCTTGGTGAAGGTGGAGCTTGATCTAGTGATGCTTCGACGTAGATCATCTTCGGCACGTCGTCGATGACCTAGCCCGCTTCTTCTCCGATGAAGCCGACGCAAGTGCCCGGATTTCGATTTGGACAGCGAGGATACTTCGTTGTGGAGCTATGGAGGTGGAGAACCGGATCTAGAAAGGTTGTATTTCCGTATTCTCGTAGTTAAGTGTTAACTAGTTTGTTTTTCGCCTAGACATCTAGCCAACGATCCGTACTTTAGGGTTTCTCGGCACCGTTTAAATTTGAAATTGGCATGGTTGATGCCTTGTGAGACCTCTTGGGAGTTCCTAGGAACCCTACAGTGGTATCAGAGCCTAGCTAGAGCCTTAGGCGAAGTCTAGACGCAATTTGAAGTCCGAACGACCCGAAAACCCAAACCTAAACTAGCTCTCTGGACTTTTTCCTAAATCGTGGATTTTTCCAAATTAAAAATATGCAGAGAACTCAGCAGGGAAATCTAAGAATTACGGCGCAAAAAATTTTGCATGAACAGTGTAATTGGCGGCGGAACCGCGGCATAAGCCTAGCTTATGCCGCGGTTCCGCGGCAGAAATGTGACCCCATCCCTAACTGTTTGCACAGTAATTCATTGTTTCAGGTTCTGAGTTCTCTGGGTATTTTTAAAATTTATTCAAGAGTTGAATTTTCTGCAGTTGTTTTGGGGATTCGGTGTTTCGATCGGGATTTCAAATTTTGTCTATGTGGCTTTCCGGATAAATTTTAGAATATGTTAAAAAGTTCGACCGGATATAAATACCCAATTTTTCCCCTGTTGGGAAATTTCCAAGTGTTGGATTTTTCCGTAGTTTAACGACGTTTTAAGTAGTGCAAGTAACGCGATGGTCCCTCTAGAAGACAACAAACCTTAACTCGATTATGTGACCGTCTTGAACTGCCCTTTGAACCTTCGGGTTTGGGGCAGTACGGCGTGCCACATGTGAGGCGTTGGCTTGACCCTTCTACGGCTGGACCGTTGGTACTGAGGCACGAACTGAATGTTGTTAGACTTATTTCATGTGTTGATCTGTTTCGGGAAAACTTGGGTATTCGATTGCTCGATCGGAAAGTTTAATATTTTCTATTTTATCTGGAATGTGATACAATAATTGGAATTCACAAGAAGTTATGAGATAACTGAATGAATGTTATAAACATAGCACTTTAGTCTCACTTGATCGGTTGCCACGGAATTTTGATGTGATCAAAAGTCCGTCGCAATCACGTAGCGTACGCGGATACTCGCCGGGTAAACTTAATAGACAGCCTCACTCCATAGCCCCGACCAAGTGACTGTAGGAGAACCCCGTCGCCGAAAGCATCCGTTTGGGTGCTCGCGGTAGCGGTGTTCCGCCTTGGTGCACTTCGTCGACGGTAACGGGGGTGCGGCCGTCTACTGAAGTTTGTGACGAGCATTCGATCAGGATGTCGGGAATCTTGTTGAATTGCCCGACTTGATATTGAAAAGTGTTTTCGATAATGAGACTAAAATGTGGGATTTATAATTGTTAGGCATGCGATGTCTAAGTAATTCATTTAGTCAGGCATGCGATGTCTAAGGTGGTTGCGGATTCCAACTGTTGTAGTTTTACACTTTCTTTTCTGTGACCGTAAGTGTAATATGTGATATCGCCGGTTTCGTTGCTATATGTCAACGACAATTGGGATGCGCATATTTACTTACGTTGATGACATGTGATGTTATGTGTTGCTGGATATGTTATATTGGATCGTCGTGTTTGAATAGCCGGGGGTTTTTATGTGAGATGAGTGTTTTTCATTTTCATTCATGTAAAAACTTGTATGTAATATTCTTTTATTGGGGCACTTCCAGGTTGCAGAAGTTGTCACCGTTTGTATATTATTTACTTTTCCGCACTAGGATAGACCCAAGGAGGGGAGCACAAGTAACCGGGTTCTGGAGTCCAGTGGGAGACCAACTCGAGGAGTCGAGTCCGGGTCTCCTAACTCTAGAATTGGTAGGGTTGCTTGCCGCTCTCGTAGGGGTCTAGGGGTGTGGGTTTGGCTATTCATCGCGACCGTGGAATCCATGTTTTATACTGGCTCGTATTGAAAACACGGACGTCCTAGTATATCCAATATTTCATATGTTTCTTCTGCTGCGATATCTGTGATGTGATCATGTGATGTTCTGTGATAGATACATCATATAGTATATATGATATATTATATAGACGTTACTTATGTTTTACACCCGTGCTAGCCCTGCCCTGCTCTGCCGTTAGTTACCTAACCTAACGGTGCACGAGGGGACATCGAGGCGAATGCGGATGGCATAAGTGTACGTCGTATTTATCTGTAATGTTTAGGTATTTAAATGATGGGACTTCATTAATATGATTAATGAAAGAAAAGAAACCTACGATGTTGTAGAATCGAATTTCAAAATAAAACAGGTAGCTACAGTTCTTGCTTTGCACAGCGGTATATATGATATATCCTGCACCTTATTCGATGAGGAAAGGACCGAGATCCCTTCACCGGGAGTGACTCCTTTAGCAATAACTGGCAGATGCTACACACTCGGTTTGTCTTTTGATTGCTTTTAAGAGTTTTTGCTTTGCACAGTGATATATATGATATATCCCGCACCTCATTCGACGAGGAAAGGACCGACGATCCCTTCACCGGGAGTGACTCCTTTAGCAAAACTAGAAAAGCCTCAAAGACACTCCATTTCAAAATCATTTGATTCTACAACGATATCAAGTTCATTACGCAATAGGTTTTCAGAAAAACCTGTCGTAGCCCTCCGTCATTTCAGATAAGTACTAGTTAGTATTCGTGCTACGTTTGTTGACTATGTTAAGGCGTAGTGTGCGGTAGCTAATTAGTGCTTATCTGCATAAGCATATGATGCGATTGGATTAGGGTAGTCGTGCGACTTTGTTGACTATGTTAAGGGTCGTGCGGGTGGGTTTAATTCAATCGGGAAATGACGGGTTGAACTTGACTAGCACTTATGATTTGTTGACTATGTTAAGGTCATATAGCTGCTAGGGGCAAAATATTATCGGGAATTTCAAGTGTTGAGATTTGCAATGAGATTGCATACCTTCTATGAGATAGTTGGATCCCGATACCCGCTGCGAGTAAGTGTTACTCCTGGGAGAGTTTTATACATTACAATTAGCCGATCAAGTAGGTGTCTAGAAAGGTGTCAACGAGGTTACGCCTCTGGGAAAACGAGGTTTACATTAATTAGGATCGTGCGAAAGCACGGGGGACCTCCCTCAATGTACCGACACTGGCCTGGCTGAAAGATTGGCGAACTTGTAGTGTGTAATTAATCCCGGCTAGTCTTTCCTTTTAGGGTTTGAAGGAAGATTTGATAAAAAGCAGTGGGAGCCATCCTGATTAGATAAAATAATAACCAATCTATTCTTGCAAGAGCGCACGCTGAGTGTTTTCTTCTCTCTCTCTCCAGGTAGCGACCATATCACGCCTTAATCAAGATAATAATACGGATATTTGACCGAACCCGCTTGTTATACTGAGCTGGGGATCGTTGGTCCCGCTCCAACTTATAATTGTTATAAGACAGAGCAGGAAATAGGGGAATACCAGATTTCCCGTGCCGCCCAAACGAAGAGAGTGCATGCTGATGCATCATCTTCGGGTGTGTTCATTACAAAGAACTGTTTCTCCGTATCCTCTACGTCCTGGGTATGTGATACCAGATCAGGATCCCAGATATGTAATCTGTTACATAGGGCTACAGAAAGGTAGAGAACTGAGAACGGGTGATAAGTTTCATGAGGCAGAAAACGGGGCAAGAGTTGCAGCCAAGTCTGTCGGTCACTGTCACCCTGTATTACCGATACATTGATTCTGAACGAATGTTATTAGATACCGAACCTGATATACAAAATCATATCTGTCTCTTTATTAGTAAAGAAACGATAAAATTTTGTATTGCTGGATAATGTTTTGAACATTTCCTATATCAAAAGTTGATCGGTTCAGGCACGTTATCTAAAAGCGTTGATGTTCTAAATCAAACAACAGTTCTTAGTATACGGATCACATACAAGAGGAAGAGTTCAGAAATGAACGAATTCTTCTTGAGATATTGTAGACTAGGGCATATCAATGCGACCCGACTAGCTAAGTTACATTTAGATGCATATTTAAATCAGTTTGAATTTACATCTTGTGAAACTTGCCAGTCATGTCACAGAGATAAGATGACCATAGCTCCGTTTATTGGAAACGGAGAAAGAGTTAGTGAACTCTTGGGATGATACATGTTGATGTATGTAGGTCCCCTGTCTACACATGCCAAGAATGGTTCTTTATACTTCATTACATTCTCTGATGATCTTTCGAGATTCAGACCTATGTTCCTGTTGAAACACAAGTCCGAACCTTTTGAGATATTCACAGAATATAAACTAGAAGTAGAGAACCAAAACACGGGTATAAGTATTATGTCCTTTGATGAGATCAAGGAGGAGAATACTTGAGCATGGAATACCTGGACTATTCTAAAGGAGAATGAGATTCTCTCTCAGCATTACTCCTCCGTATACACCATAGCACGATGGTATATCGGGGCGGAGCAATTACACCCTATTTGATATGGTGTGCTCAATGATGAGTACTACTGAGTTACCTATTTCCTTTTTGGGAGTTATGCACTTAAGAAGCTGCATACCTATTGAATAGGGTTCAAATCAAATCAGTTGCCTACCACTTCATATTTGATATGATAAGGGAAGAGCCCATCTCTCAAGTTAGTTGAGATTTGGGGTTGACCGGCCTATGTCTAAAAGCAAAATCCGGACAAGCTCGAGGCAAGGTCTGTAATGTAGAACTGGAAAGGTTCCAGCTATACAAACTACAGCAGATGATTTGGTAAAACCAAATGATTCAATAGTTACCAACGAACCTCAGCCTCTTCGCCGATCTAGTAGGGTTCCTCACCCACCTGAGAGATACTTCGATTTCTCTATGACAGTGGGAGCGAGGACTGCATCATGAGATGATGACCCAACTAGTTTCGAGCTGGCCATCAGGAGTGAGACTCTGTAAGAATGACTGGATGTTTATCGATCTGAGATGGAATCCTTATACACCAACAAAGTATGGACTTTGGTTGCAATATCTGAAGGGTTAAATCCCCATCAGGAGCAAGTATATCTTGAGAAGATTACTTGGTGTACATGGAAAAGTTGGGACTTTCAAAGCTAGACTTGTTAAAGGTTTGCATCATTGACCAGATATGGATTATATTGAAACCTTTTCTAAGGATCTATGCTTAAGTCCATCCAGATCCAACTTGCCACGGCTACATACCATGACTACGATATCTGGCGGTTTGGTGCCATGACTGCTTTTCTAAATGATGTTTTAGAAGAGAACGTCTATAAGTACACCGCCAGAGGGCCTCGTAGACAGTGGGAGCAGCGGAAACGTGTGCAAGATGCTTTATAGGATAAAGCAGGCATCATGGAGTTGGAACATCTGTTTTGATGAATTAGTCAAAGAGTTTGACATCATCAAAATGGTAGATGAACCTTGTATAAACAAAATGGTAGTAGGGAGTATGGTGATGATCCTCGTAGAGTACGTGGATGACATACTCTCGATAGGAAAAGAGTTTCCTATGCTACGCTCGATCAATCTCCGCTTATCACCATAATTCTCCATATAGGATCAAAGTGATACCTCCTAAATCCTGGATTTTGGATCTATGAGATAGATCTAAATGGATGTTAGGATACTCACTAGCTGTAATGAGATGGTATCAATCGACCCTGGGGAGAATCACTGGAATGGTTCCAGGGTGATAAAGATGACTGAATGTCAGTCACAGGCATTGTCTTTACCCTCAGTACAGGGACGGTATGTTGGAAGAGTTCCAAGCTAAATACCGTGGCATACTAGACGATAAAGGCTAGATACATCGCTACTTAACATGCTACCAAAGAGGCTGTCTGGGTGTATATTGGTTCATGAGATGAACTACGTTCCAACCATTGTGAGACAATGGAGTTGTGGCTTATGCCAAGGAACGTCCGTCCCATCAGTGATCCAGACATATTCTAAAGCAGTGTCACCTGATCATAGAGATGGTTGATCTCCAGGGAGATCAAGGTTAGGAGAGTAGACTCAGAGGACAATACAACGGATCCACTCACAAAGGCCTGTTCCCAGAGAGAGACTTTTATGGGATGGTTGAGTATGAGATACTGCAACCACTGCTATCAGATGGCCCTAGTGCAAGTGGGAGATTGTTAGTTATATGTATGCCCTAGAGGCCATTACTATACATAGGATGTATATTGTAGTGGATGCTGGGACATATATAGGGAGGACTTTCTTGCTCGACATGATAGTATGCTATCTGGTTGATCTTTACCTTAACGTGTATACTGATTGTCTCCCTGTTACATGTTGGTAAAGCCCTTAGGATCTGTGCTTGACTACCTGGACTATGATGCGGATCATACTAGTGGGGACATGGTAGTCCATAAGTACATCCTTCAAAGTTCCTAGTCGAGGGTGTATCGAGACGGGGCATCGATATACCAGAGTAGACTAGCGTATACCTTCTCGACCCATACAGATGGGCGATGAATGATCCCATATCCATCGGTGTTTGACATCAGAGATGATATACGGGTGCTCAGTGGAGACTGGGTATACTGGACGGACTCGTCGAGAACTCCCAGATGGTATTATACCTCACGTCAGATGGCAGTTCTCTGGTGACACTGGTACAGAGTAGTCTGTTGACCCGAGATCGTCATAGAGTCTTGTGTGGTTCCCACTGTGCTTTGATTTCCATCTTACCACGTCCAAGAGGGCATGCAAAACGGTGGTTTTTGGGTACAGTCCCAAATCACATGGAGGCAATGAGCGATAGGAGGGGATTCGTCTCTCCCGGTATAGGGAGTTGATGTTGTTTTGTGTTCGATTGGCTATAACAGGAAGTCCCTGGCCAGGGCTGATCAGAGAATTGCTGGTAACTGTTACCAGTAGTTTCTCGACCCGTTATGAGCCTCATATCGACACGACTTATCGAGCTATTGGGGTCTGACGTTTACCACCCCTAGGCAAGATATGCGACATATCAGACGATCAGACCGGACTGTACGGTAGTGTTATTGGTTGGATTCACTGGAGTGTGAGCGGGCTTGCTCGTCGATCTTCAGATCGCTCAATACCCGGGTGGCCGTTACGTTTAGCAGACCGCTTGCGGCTTGTGGATGTTTGATATGATCATCATCTGCTGCCGGCTTATTGACGAGTCTTTAGAGTCCTACACAGAGGTTTCCTGGCTCAAGCGAAACGAAATAGGAGCGCATATGAGATATGTGCGGGACCGAGAATAATACCAGTATGTGATACTGTATTCGATTCTCGCGATGTGACATTGATCGGTTATATGCGATATAGCCGGGTTATCGGATCAAGTGTTGATTCGATAAGTTGTTACTATTGATACCAGTCGGTTATGTGCGACATGACCGGATCATTGAATCAAGTGTTGATTTAATGATTTAATGTATAATTATATATGTATGATATATTACTTTGCATTAACTAGTATCGGTTCACTTTAAATGGATTTTCTCGCTCGGATGTGCGCATTATATATGTGATATGATTTTGTGCACATGCTTGTATCATGTTTGATGATACATGATAGTTTGGTGTATGGTTTAAACCATGGTTGGTCAATGGTTAGGGTTTCTTATTCTTCATTTATTTATTCATTGATTTATGAATGA
This sequence comes from Agapanthus africanus, assembly GCA_030015575.1. Classification (NCBI taxonomy): domain Eukaryota; kingdom Viridiplantae; phylum Streptophyta; class Magnoliopsida; order Asparagales; family Amaryllidaceae; genus Agapanthus; species Agapanthus africanus. The sequence continues at coordinate 267,275,779 of CM057340.1, forward strand.
AATAGAATGGTGGCCAATTTTGGATTATCCTTGAAGCTTCATGAAGCTTTGAAATGGTTGACCATTTTGTTTCTTTCTCTAACCCTAACCATACAACCTAACCTAAGTTAATTCTCTACACCTAACTAGGGTTGGATTATGATAAGTATTCATTCTTTTTTATTTTACATAATAACTTATCATAACACATTCTTCTTCTTCTTCCTTGAACTCAAGAAGAAAACCTTGCATCCATCAATGGTGATTGATGAATTAGAGTGAGAAATCCAATTCTAAAGTTTACCCACTTCCTATTTCTTCATCCTCTATCTCTTGCCAAGTAGTAGAGTGTGTTTCCTTCACAAGTTTTCATGGCTTGGTGAAGGTGGAGCTTGATCTAGTGATGCTTCGACGTAGATCATCTTCGGCACGTCGTCGATGACCTAGCCCGCTTCTTCTCCGATGAAGCCGACGCAAGAGCCCGGATTTCGATTTGGACAGCGAGGATACTTCGTTGCGGAGCTATGGAGGTGGAGAACCGGATCTACAAAGGTTGTATTTCCGTATTCTCGTAGTTAAGTGTTAACTAGTTTGTTTTTCGCCTAGACATCTAGCCAACGATCCGTACTTTAGGGTTTCTCGGCACCGTTTAAATTTGAAATTGGCATGGTTGATGCCTTGTGAGACCTCTTGGGAGTGCCCAGGAACCCTACACAGTCTTCTTGTCGGCATCTAGCTGGGGACCGTTATGCACAGCTAGTGCCGCTTGCGGTCTGTGGTTAAACCCACTGCCAGCGTAGTGTCGAGTCTTTAGAGTCCCACACAGAAAGCTATTCGCTTTTAGGCAAAAGAGTAGAGGTCGCATGGTTTTGCGACAGGTCGCATGGTTTTGCGACAGGGTTCGGTCACATCCGTGCACTTGTGCACGTACAGTGTCCGGGCAGTTTACACTAGCGGGTTTTGGTTTAAGCCAGATCCTAGTGTACCTTTTGGGATTAGATTTATCCAGTGTGTATTCATGTTCCTCGGAACGCGGATGCGGGTGTGTATGCACAGTTGACGGAGAGACAGAGGCAGAGGATTCTCATTAGGGTTGTTGACCGTTGACAGTTGACTATTGACTTTTTGCTCAACCCTAATGAGAATATGATATGTGATTAACAATTATATTAATTAAGTATTATGGTGACATGGTTGTTGAAGGATTGACTTTGTTGACTTGTTGACTTTTGTTGACTTGTTGACTTTGTTGACCGGTTGACTAGGCTTGACTAGTTGACCATCATGATAACTATAGCTATCATTTCATGGCAAAGACTTTTGCTTGCTTGCTCTTTTGTGCAAAATGAGTGCATGAAATGATATGGCTATAGTTTCTTAAACCATCACATAATACTTGATTGATATGAGGTGTTATGATTGTTTTGGATTATGAGAGCCAAATGAGAAAAGTCTTCTCTCATTCTATCATGCTCATTCTCTCTCTTGTTCTTGAGCTCTCATCTCCTCCTCTTGCTCTCCCTCTCTTGACTCTATGGTTCACTTGTCTCATGAGTTGAGAACCAAGAACCATAGATAAAATCCCATACAAACTCTTCTCTACTCAATCTAGTTCACAAGGTTTAGCAAACCGAGTGAACTAGTTTCTTCAAAGTTCGAAGAAGGAGCCAAAGGTAGAAGCTTTCAGGTGGATCTATCTTCGGCGCAAGGAGACGACGGGGAGAAGCCGATTCGGACGACCATCGAAGCTTGAAGACGAAGGAGTTCGAGAAAAAGAAAGGTATAACCCCCTAACCGAGTAGTTAGCAACTCGTAGTTAGGTTGTTAGTTAGATGTTTAACAAAGATCCGGTTTTGAGTCCATGTTACCACCTCTAAGAAAATTGTTTTTCACCAAATTCCGCATGCCCGAAAGTACCGGGAGAGGTAGCATGAACTTACAGTAATCCCTCTCACTTAGTGTTAAAGTGGTTAACATGCATGTTTTCGCCTAAACCCTAGTTTAAATATCCGGCTTCGGCTTGTTCGGCACGGCTAAAATTCTAATCGGGCATGGTTGATGCCTCGTAGACCCTTGTGCGCGTGCTTAGCAACCCTACATAATGAACATCAGAGGTGGCATGAGAATATGGATCTAGAATCCATATTTCTCCACACCAAGGAACTGTATAGAGAGCAATCTCGTATAGCTAGATACGAGACCTCGAAGAACTCGTTTCAGTCGAGGATGGCCATCGGATCATCTGTAGGAGAACATGTCCTTAAGATGATTGGCTATATTGAAGAGCTAGCAGACCTTTGGACAACATTAGAGAATGAGCTGTATACAGACTTGATTCTCCAGTCCCTTCCTTCCACCTACGCCCAGTTTATTCTAAATTTCAACATTCAAGGAAAAGAAGTTGAACTTCCAGAACTCCTTAACATGTTGAGGAGTGCAGAGGGCACCTTGCAGAAAGCAAGGGAAACACCCACTATGTTTGTTCGCGGTGCTTCCTCTTCCAGTTCTAAGGCAAGGGCCAAAGGAAGGAAGAAAAAGGCCGCTACCAAACCAAGAGGTGGTGTTGGTAAGGTTGGAGTTAAGGGAAAGGCAAAAGTTGCAGTGCCAGTAGTGGCAAAGGACGAGTGCTTCCACTGTCGTAGGAAAGGCCATTGGAAGAAAGATTGCAAAGCTTTGATTGCCAATAACCAGGAACCGAAGCAAGCTGTGGCTTCGACTTTAGGTGTGTTTGTAATTGAAAATTGTCTGACAATCAACTCTACTTCCTGGGAATTGGATACCGGATTAGGATCTCATATATGCAATTCATTGTAGGCACTGAGAAACCTAGAGTGCTGAAGGTTAGTGATATGACCTTCCAGGTTGTTAACGGAGCTAGCGTGGGTGCTGTGCCCGTAAGGGATTATCACCTTGGATTGACGAGTGGACATATTTTGGTCTTTTATAACTGTTTTTGTGTACCCAGTTTAACGTGTAATATAATATCAGTATCGTTGTTATCAAAAGAAGGCTATGATTTCTTGTTTGTAAGCGATGTTGTTAACATCCACCTTAATCATGGATTGATTGGGTCCGGTACACTAGATAACGGTATATATGTGTTAAAACCAATTACAGATTTTCAATGTCCAGAACACACTAAAAAGAAAGTCTCCAGATATAAATCATGCTTTTTTATGGCATTGTAGACCAGGTCACATCAATGAGACAAGGTTAACTAAGTTACATAGAGAAGGATATTTGGATCCGTTCGAATATCAATCTTATGCCACTTGTCAATCATGTCTCAAAGGAAAGATGACCAAGACTCCATTCACTAGACATGGAGTAAGAGCGAGCCAGCTCTTAAGACTCATACACAGCGATGTATGTGGTCCAATGTCTACACATGCAAGAAGAGGTTTTTCATATTTCATTACTTTTACGGATGATTTGTCTATGTATGGATTCATTTTTCTGATGAAACATAAATCCGAGGCCTTTGAGAAATTCCAAGAATATAAGAATGAAGTAGAAAACCAATCCGGCAAAAGTATCAAGACACTAAGATCTAATCGAGGTGGTGAATACTTAAGTGCCGAGTTCCTGGGTTACCAAAAAGAGAAAAGAATTCTCTCTCAGCTTACTCCTCCATACACTCCACAACATAACGGTGTATCGGAAAGACGGAACTGAACCCTATTGGATATGGTACGTTCCATGATGAGTAATGCTGAGTTACCGCGATCTTTCTGGGGTTATGCGCTAGAATCAGCTGCATATCTTTTGAACAGGGTTCCTACCAAAACTGTGCCTACCACGCCATATCAGATGTGGAGTGGGAAAAAACCCTATCTTCAGTATCTGAAGATATGGGGATGTCCAGCTTTTGTTAAAAAGCAGCATGCGGACAAACTGGAGGCACGATCAGTGCAGTGTAAGTTTGTGGGATATCCAAAGAACTTGAAGGGGTATTTCTTCTATTACGCAGAGGAATAATAGGTTTTTGTTTCTCGTAATGCCCATTTTCTAGAACAGCAGCTTTTAGAAAAGGAAACAAGTGGGAGCGCAATAGAACTGGAAGAAATTCCAGAACCACAAACTACTACTGAAAGTGTGGTAGAACCAGAAGTTCAAGAAGAACAGGACATTTCCGCACCCCTCCGCAGGAGTAATAGGCCGTCTCATCCGCCTGAGAGATACCGCGGTTTTCTTATAGACGGGGATAGAGAAGATTGCATCATTGATAATGATGAACCTAATAGTTTCCAGCAAGCCATCCAGAGCGACGACTCAGTAAGATGGCTGGATGCAATGCGGACCGAGATGGAGTCCATGTACACCAACAAAGTATGGACTTTGGACTTTGCTCCAGATGGGGTAAAAGCCATAGGATGCAAGAGGATCTTCAAGGAAAAGATTGGTGCAGATGGACAGGTGGAAACCTATAAGGCTAGACTTGTTGCAAAGGGTTTTCGTCAAAGACCTGGTTTGGACTATGACGAAACTTTTTCTCCAGTGGCTATGGTCAAATCCATTCGGATCCTTCTTGCCATTGCTACCTTCCATGATTATGAGATCTGGCAGATGGACGTAAAGACGGCTTTTCTAAATGGTAATTTAGAAGAGTGCGTCTATATGGATCAGCCAGAAGGTTTCAATCAGAGTGGGAGCAGCGGGAAAGTGTGCAAGTTGCTTAAATCCATTTATGGACTAAAGCAGGCATCGCGGAGTTGGAACATCTGTTTTGATGAAACAGTCAAAGAATATGACTTTATCAAAAATCCAGATGAACCATGTATATATAGTAAAATTGGAGCACGAACTGTCGTATTCCTCGTCTTGTACGTGGATGACATTCTCTTGATAGGAAATGACATTCCTATGCTACAATCTGTCAAAGGATTCTTGTCACACAGGTTCTCCATGAAAGACCTGGGTGATGCCTCTTACATTCTGGGGATCCAGATCTGTCGTGATAGATCCAAGAGGATGTTGGGACTTTCGCAGTCCAGGTATATCAACACTATACTGAAAAGATGCAGTATGGAAGATTCTAAGCGTGGTAATTTATCGGCTTGTCACGGAATCACCCTATCCAAAGAGATGTCTCCCACGACTGATTTGGAAAGGGATCGCATGTCAGTTATACCCTACGCTTCTGCGGTAGGCTCTATAATGTATGCGATGTTGTGCACCAGACCAGATGTAGCTTACGCACTGAGCGTGGTAAGCCGGTATCAGTCATACCCAGGGAGAAGCACTGGATTGCAGTAAAGAACATTCTCAAGTACCTGAGAAGGACTAAGGATATGTTCTTGGTTTACGGCGGAAAAAACCTCAAGGTCGAGGCCTTTGCTGATTCCAGCTTCCAGAGTGGCAAGGATGTAAGGTTCCTAGGCACTCTTGTCAAGGTTCAAAAGGCATCAAACATGCCCGGATTAAAATTTAGACGTGCCGAACAACCCAAAGCCGGGATCTTTGCTAGATTATTAGGGTTTAACATTCATTAAAATAACTTTTATCTAAGTGTGAGGGATTACAACCTTTGTAGTCCGCTCCTTCACTTCACAAGCTCCGAGTAGAAGTCCCTTTGCCGCGATCCACGATCTCCCGGACTCATGAGAGGCTCCACGACTCGAACGATCCATTCTAGCTTGTCGTATTCCAAATCTCCGATGATCTACCTTGAAGTTGCTTCGACTCAAGCTTTCTCACTCAAATGAGAAGAACACACTAATCCCATGGGCTAGATGAGATGAGGATGAGAGAGTAGTGATTTTGCTTTCTTTTTAAATCATTTTCTCAATTTTTTATCATCACTTTAGGATTTTCAAGAGAGTTTATCAAGAGAGAAGAAGAAGCTAATGGAAAATCTAATCCTTTTGTGATGAATAGAAAATAAAGTATATGATTGATATGTAAACCATGGTCAAGGATGAATGGATAAGAATGAGTAGAGAGTTAACTAGAGTTAGGGTTTAGTTGGGTTAAATGAATGTGTCATTCTAAATATCTTAAGAATGACAAAAGAAGAAACCTTCTAGAAGATGCATGAAACATCTAACCCAAATTAAACCCTAATCTCAATTAATCATCCTTAAACATGTTTAACAATTAATCATAACATGTCACAATAATATATATCACATATATATTATATATTTGCAACAAAAGAAAATAATACAATTAATATATATCGCATATATATCAATGTATCATCCACTGAGAAAATGAAATAATAAAGCGAGCCAATATTAGATAATGTAATACAATATATCATATATATTATTATACATTAAATCATCGAATCAACACTTGATTCGACGATCCGGCTATATCGAATATTACCGACTAATATATCATGTACCGATTCATCGAATCAACACTTGATCCGATGACCCGGTTCATATCCATATATCAGCGAGAATATAATACGGTATCCCATATCGCATTATTCTCGTTCCTGCGCATATCACATATGCGCCACTACTCCGTTCCGCCTGAGCCAAGAAACCTCTGTGTAGGACTCTAAAGAATCGTCAATACGCCGGTAGCAGGTGATGATCATATCAAACACCCACAAGCTGCAAGCGGTCAGCTAAACATAACAGCCACCCAGGTATTGAGCGATCAGAAGATCAACAAGCTAGCCTGTGCGTTCTCCTGTGAATCCAACCAGTAACACTCCCGTACAGTCCGGTCTGTTCGTCTGATATGTCGCATATCAAGTCTAGGGGTGGTATACGTCAGACCCCAGTAACCGATAAGTCGTGTCGATGTGTGGCTCATAACGGGTCGAGAAACTACTAGTAACACTTACCAGTAAATCTCTATATCATCCCTGGCCAGGGACTTCCAGTTATAGCCAATCGAACACAGCACAACATCAACTCCCTATACCGGGAGAGACGAATCCCCTCCTATCGCTCATTGCCTCCATATGATTCGGGACTGTACCCAAAAGCCACCGTTTTGCACGCCCTCTTGGACGTGGTAAGGTGGAAATCAAAGCACAGTGGGAATCACACAAGACTCCATGACGATCTTGGGTCTACAGACTACCCTGTACCAGTGTCACCAGAGAACTGCCATCTGACGTGTGGTATATCACCATCTGGGAGTTCTCGGCGAGTCCGTCCAGTGTACCCAGTCTCCACTGAGCACCCGTACACCATCTCTGATGTCTAACACCGATGGATATGGGATCATCCATCGCCCATCATATGGGTCAAGATGCGTATACGCTAGTCTACTCTGGCGTATCGATGCCCTGTCTCGATATACCCTCGACTAGGAACAGTTATAGGATGTACTCATCGACTACCGCGGCCCCACTAGTATGATCTCATCATAGTCCCAGTAGTCGAGTACAAATCCTAAGGGCTTTATCAACATGTGAGAGTAAAACAGTAAACCAATACAAGTCAACATGTTAAGATAAAGTGAAACCAAATAGCATACTATCATGACGAGCAAGAAAGTCATCTCTATATATAACCAAGCATCCATTATAATATACATCATATGTACAACAATGGCCTCTAGGGCATATACATAACTAACAATCTCCCACTTGCACTAAGGCCAGCTACTGTAGTATCTCATACCTAGCATCCCGAATAATCTCTCAAACTGTATCTGGGGAATAGCCTTCGTGAATGGATCCGCAGTGTTGTCCTTCGTATCTACTCTCCTGACCTTGATCTCCCGGCGATCAACTATCTCCCTGATCAGGTGATACCGCCTCAGAATATGTCTGGACTTCTGATGGGACCTGGGTTCCTTGGCCAAAGCCACAGCTCCATTGTTATCGCAATATAGAGGTATTGGATGCTCAATGGATGGAACCACACCAAGTTCACTAATGAACTTCTTGATCCAGACAGCTTCTTTGGCAGCATCGTTGGCAGCGATGTATTCAGCCTCCATCGTTGAGTCTGCAACGGTATCCTGTTTGGAACTCTTCCAACATACCGCCCCTCCATTGAGGGTAAAGACAAAACCCGAATGCGACTTAGAGTCGTCCTTATCACTTTGGAAGCTGGAATCGGTAAAGGACTCCACCTGGAGTTCTCCGTTACCATACACCAAGAACATCTCCTTAGTCCTTCGTAAGTACTTGAGAATGTTCTTCACAGCTGTCCAGTGACTCTCTCCAGGATCTGCTTGATACCGACTCACTACACTTAGCGAGTATGCTACATCGGGTCTGGTACATAGCATCGCATACATGATAGAGCCTACTGCCGAAGCATAGGGTATCCCTTGCATGCGAGCTCTCTCCAAATCAGTCTTGGGAGACATCTCTTTGGAGAGAGTGAGTCCAGAGATCATGGGTTGGTTCCCACGTTTGGATTCTTCCATACTAAACCTCATTAGTATGGTGTCAATGTACCTGGATTGGGACAATCCCAGTATCCGTTTAGATCTATCTCTATAGATCATGATTCCCAATATGCAGGATGCATCACCTAGATCTTTCATCGAGAATCTCTGTGATAAGAAGAGCTTGACTGATTGCAGCATAGGAATATCATTTCCTATCAAGAGTATGTCATCCACGTACAATACGAGGAAGACTACCTTACCCTCTGCTACCTTCTTATAGATACAAGGTTCATCTATATTCTTGATGAAGTCAAACTCTTTGACTACAACATCAAAACAGATGTTCCAACTCCGCGATGCTTGCTTTAACCCATAAATGGATTTAAGCAGCTTGCACACCTTTCCGCTGCTCCCACTATCTACGAAGCCCTCTGGCTGAGTCATGTACACGCTCTCTTCTAAATCACCGTTCAGAAAGGCGGTCTTAACATCCATTTGCCAGATTTCGTAGTCATGGTATGCAGCAATGGCAAGTAAGATCCGGATGGACTTAAGCATAGCCACTGGAGAAAAGGTTTCGTCATAATCCACACCTGGTCGTTGACGAAATCCCTTTGCTACCAGTCTTGCTTTGAAAGTCTCAACTTTTCCATCTACACCAAATTTCCTTTTAAAAATCCACTTGCTCCCAATGGGTTTTACCCCTTCAGGAGCATTTTCCAAAATCCATACTTTATTGGTGTACATGGATTCCATCTCAGATCGCATTGCATCCAGCCATTTCACAGAGTCACTACTCGTGATGGCCTGTTCGAAACTAGTCGGGTCATCATCATCCATGATGCAATCCTCGCTTCCACCATCAATGAGAAAACCGTAGTATCTCTCAGGTGGACGAGAAACCCTACTAGATCGGCGGAGAGGCTGGGGTTCGTCGGGTACTACTGAATCCTCTGGTTCCACTAAATCTTCAGTTGTAATTTGTGTTTCTGGAACCTCTTCCAGCTCTACCTCTTTGCCACTAATTTCTTCTGCTAGAAATTCCCTTTCCAAAAAGGTGGCATGTTGAGCAACAAACACTTTTTGTTCCTCAGCGTGGTAGAAAAAATATCCTTGAGAATTCTTTGGATATCCCACAAATTTGCAAAGGACTGATCGTGCCTCGAGTTTGTCCGGATTTTGTCTTTTGACATAGGCTGGACAACCCCATATCTTAACTCGTTTAAAATATGGTCTCTTCCCACTCCATATCTCATATGGTGTGGTAGGTACAGATTTAGACGGAACTAGATTCAATATGTATATGGCTGTCTCAAGCGCATATCCCCAGAAGGAAATAGGTAACTCAGCATCGCTCATCATAGATCGTACCATATCTAATAGGGTCCGATTCCTTCGTTCTGATACACCGTTGTGCTGTGGTGTATAAGGAGGAGTAAGCTGAGAGAGAATCCCATTCTCTTTTAGATAATCTAGGAACTCATTGCTTAAGTATTCACCTCCTCGATCAGATCGAAGAATCTTAATACTTTTGCCCGTTTGATTCTCTACTTCGTGCTTATATTCTCTGAATTTCTCAAAAGCTTCAGACTTGTGTTTCATTAGGAACACATATCCGAATCTTGAGAGATCGTCAGTGAATGTAATGAAGTAGGAAGAACCGTTCCTAGCATGCGTAGACATGGGACCGCATACATCACTATGTACCAGCCCTAAGAGTTTGGTAACTCTTTCTCCGTGTCCACTAAACGGAGCTTTGGTCATTTTTCCTTTGAGACATGAATGGCAAGTATCATAAGATGATAATTCGAACGAATTCAAATAACCATCTCTATGTAACTTAGCCAGTCGTGTCGCATTGATATGACCAAGTCTACAATGCCACAAGTAGGATTCGTTCACATCTGAACTTTTCCTCTTGTGTGTGTTTTGAATATTCAGGACTGTATTCTGATTTAGAATGAATATGCCATTATGTAATGAACCTGATGCAATCAACTTTTGATCTAGGAATATGTTCATAACATTATCCTTTACTACAAAATTATATCCTTCTTTACTTAATAAAGAAACTGATATAATGTTGCACATCATGTTCGGTATATAATAGCACTCATTTAGAATCAGTGTATTACGACTTGGCAATACAAGGTGATATTCGCCAACTGCTTTGGCTGCAACATTTGCACCGTTCCCTACTAGAACGGAATGATCATCTTTTCCCAGTTCTCTACCTTTACGTAGCCCATGCAACTGTTTGCATATGTGGGATCCTGATCCGGTATCTAATACCCAGGACGTAGGGTGAACTGAGAAACAGTTCTCAATAACAAACACACCTGAAAAAGATGCATCAACATGCATGTTCTTTTGGGCGGCGTGAGAATCCAGATATTCTCCTGTTTCCTGTTCAGTCTTATAACTCTTATAAGAAAGAATGGGTCTAACGTTCCCTTGCTCAGTACAATAATCAGGTTCAGTCAATACATCCATATTATTATCTTGATTATGGCATGACATGGTCGCTACCTGGAGAGAGAGAGAAGAAAACACTTTTAGCGTATGCTCTTGCAAGATTAGATTGGTTATTATCTTATCTAATCAGGATGTCTCCCACTGTTTTTATCAAATCTACCTTAAAACCCTAAAAGGTAAGATTAGCCGGTATTAATTACACCCTACAACTTCATCAATCTTTCAGCCAGATCAGTGTCGGTACTTTGAGGGAGGTTCCCCGTACTTTCGCACGGACCTAATTAAAGTAAACCTCGTTTTCCCAGAGGCGTAACCTCGTTAACACTTTTCTAGACACCTACTTGATCGACTAATTGTCCTGTGTAAAACTCTCCCAGGAGTAACACTTACTCGCAGTGGGTATCGGGATCCAACTATCTCATAGGAGGTATGCAATCTCATTGCAAATTTCAACGCTTGAAATTCCCGATAATATTTCGCCCCTAGCGATCTATGACCTTGACTAAGTCAACAAACCATAAATCGCAAGTCAAGTTCAACCCGTACATTTCTTGATTGAATTAAACCCACCCGTACGACCCTTGACTGAGTCAACAAGGCCGTGCGAATACCCTAATCCAATCACATCTTATGTTTTAGCAGATAAGTACTACTTAGCTACCGTACACTACGTCTTGACTAAGTCAACAAACATAGCACGAATACTAAATAATATCTATCTGAAATGACGGAGGGCTACGCAGGTTTTTCTGAAAACCCTGAGCGTAATGAACTTGATATCGTCGTAGAATCGAGTGTTTTTGAAAAGGAGTGTTTTGAGGCCTTTCTTAGTTTCGCTAAAGGGGTCACTCACGGTGAAGGGATCGTCGGCCCTTTCCTCATCGAATAAGGTGCAGGATATATCTTATATACCGCTGTGCAAAGCAAAACACTTAAAGCAATCAAAAGACAAACCGCGTTTTGTAGCATCTGCCAGTTTTGCTAAAGGAGTCACTCCCGGTGAAGGGATCTCGGTCCTTTCCTCATCGAATAAGGTGCTGGATATATCGTATATATCACTGTGCAAAGCAAAACTGTAGCTACCATTTTTGTTAAGTTTTTGATTCTACAACATCTTTAGGTTTCTTTTCTTTTATTAATCTCATTAATAAAATCCCATCAGCTTATGCTTCCTAAGCATCACAGAAGAAACGAAAGCAGTAATATTTATATATCAGCATATATATATAGTATAAGCATTCGTCTCAGGCAGTAATATGATCTCATCACAGAACATTGCAGCAGAAGAACATATATGAAATATTGGATATACTAGGACGTCCGTGTTTTCAATACGAGCCTGTATAAAACACGGATTCCACGGTCGCGACGAATAGCCAAACCCACATCCCAAGACCCCTACGAGAGCGGAAAGTAACACTGCCAATTCTAGGGTTAGGAGACCCGGTCTCGACTCCTCGAGATGGCCTCCCACTGGACCCTAGAACCCGGTTACTTGTGCTCTCCTCCTTGGGTCTACCTAATGCGGAAAAGTAAATAATATACACTGGTGACATCAACCGCAACCAGGAAGTGCCCCAAATAAAAGAATATTACATTACAAATGAATTTTACATGAATGAAAATAAAAACCCTCATCTCACATAAAACCCCCGGCTATTCATAACGCGACGATCCAATATAACATATCACAGCAACACATAATATCACATATCATCAACGTAAGTAAATATGCGCATCCCAATTGTCGTTGAATCATATAGCAACGAAATCGGCGATATCACATATTACACTTACGGTCACAGAAAAGAAAGTGTAAAACTACAATATTTGGAATCCACAATCACTTTAGACATCGTAAATCCGAAATATCACATACTCCGTATTTCATGCCTAACTCTATGAATTCCACATATTGTATCACAATCCAGATAAATAAACAGTATTAAACTTTTCGAACGGATAATCAAACACCCAAAATTTCCTAAACTGCTCAACTCTTGAGCGGGGTTCAAATAATCCCAGAATATGTCACAGTACCGGTGATCCAGCCGTAGAAGGGTCAAGCCAACGCCTCACATGTGGCACGCCGTACTGCCCCAAACCCGAAGGTTCAAAAGGCAGTTCAAGACGGTCACATAATCGAGTTAAGGTTTGTTGTCTTCTAGAGGGTCCACCGCTTAACTTGTACAATTTTCCGAAAGATTTAAACCCGAATAAATTTCAACACTTGAAAATTTGCCGTACCGGGAAACAGTAAGTTAATGATATCCGTTAAAATAGTTTAACAGTTTCTAAATATCCGGAAAAAATACGAATTTAAAATTTCCGATCGAGTCTACTATTACAAAACAAACCCCAGAATTTTAAACACCTGGAACAGATTAAAAATACCCAGAATAGTCAGCAAGTACCTACGGTCAATACCACGAAGCCACGTGTCCCAATCCTACAGTCAGACGCGGAACCGCCGCGACGACCATGTTCTTGCCGCGTTTCCGCGCTCCGTCGGTGGAATTGTGGGCACGTGTTTCATGGTAATTCTTAGAATTCCCTGCTGATTTTTTTACATATTTTTAATTCTGAAAAATCCCAAAATTTAAAAAATTTCCAGAGAGGGGTCAAGTTTCGTCGTTTCGGGTTCGATCGGAGTTTTACCTTCGTAAACACATCGCCTAATGCTCTAGCTAGGCTCTGATACCACTGTAGGGTTCCTAGGCACTCTTGTGAAGGTTCAAAAGGCATCAAACATGCCCGGATTAAAATTTAGACGTGCCGAACAACCCAAAGCCGGGATCTTTGCTAGATTATTAGGGTTTAACATGCATTAAGATAACTTTTATCTAAGTGTGAGGGATTACAACCTTTGTAGTCCGCTCCTTCACTTCACAAGCTCCGAGTAGAAGTCCCTTTGCCGCGATCCACGATCTCCCGGACTCATGAGAGGCTCCACGACTCGAACGATCCATTCTAGCTTGTCGTATTCCAAATCTCCGATGATCTACCTTGAAGTTGCTTCGACTCAAGCTTTCTCACTCAAATGAGAAGAACACACTAATCCCATGGGCTAGATGAGATGAGGATGAGAGAGTAGTGATTTTGCTTTCTTTTTAAATCATTTTCTCAATTTTTTATCATCACTTTAGGATTTTCAAGAGAGGTTATCAAGAGAGAAGAAGAAGCTAATGGAAAATCTAATCCTTTTGTGATGAATAGAAAATAAAGTATATGATTGATATGTAAACCATGGTCAAGGATGAATGGATAAGAATGAGTAGAGAGTTAACTAGAGTTAGGGTTTGGTTGGGTTAAATGAATGTGTCATTCTAAATATCTTAAGAATGACAAAAGAAGAAACCTTCTAGAAGATGCATGAAACATCTAACCCAAATTAAACGCTAATCTCAATTAATCATCCTTAAACATGTTTAACAATTAATCATAACATGTCACAATAATATATATCACATATATATTATATATTTGCAACAAAAGAAAATAATACAATTAATATATATCGCATATATATCAATGTATCATCCACTGAGAAAATGAAATAATAAAGCGAGCCAATATTAGATAATGTAATACAATATATCATATATATTATTATACATTAAATCATCGAATCAACACTTGATTCGACTATCCGGCTATATCGAATATTACCGACTAATATATCATGTACCGATTCATCGAATCAACACTTGATCCGATGACCCGGTTCATATCCATATATCAGCGAGAATATAATACGGTATCCCATATCGCATTATTCTCGTTCCTGCGCATATCACATATGCGCCACTACTCCGTTTCGCCTGAGCCAAGAAACCTCTGTGTAGGACTCTAAAGAATCGTCAATACGCCGGTAGCAGGTGATGATCATATCAAACACCCACAAGCTGCAAGCGGTCAGCTAAACGTAACAGCCACCCAGGTATTGAGCGATCAGAAGATCAACAAGCTAGCCTGTGCGTTCTCCTGTGAATCCAACCAGTAACACTCCCGTACAGTCAGGTCTGTTCGTCTGATATGTCGCATATCAAGTCTAGGGGTGGTATACGTCAGACCCCAGTAACCGATAAGTCGTGTCGATGTGTGGCTCATAACGGGTCGAGAAACTACTAGTAACACTTACCAGTAAATCTCTATATCAGCCCTGGCCAGGGACTTCCAGTTATAGCCAATCGAACACAGCACAACATCAACTCCCTATACCGGGAGAGACGAATCCCCTCCTATCGCTCATTGCCTCCATGTGATTCGGGACTGTACCCAAAAGCCACCGTTTTGCACGCCCTCTTGGACGTGGTAAGGTGGAAATCAAAGCACAGTGGGAATCACACAAGACTCCATGACGATCTCGGGTCTACAGACTACCCTGTACCAGTGTCACCAGAGAACTGCCATCTGACGTGTGGTATATCACCATCTGGGAGTTCTCGGCGAGTCCGTCCAGTGTACCCAGTCTCCACTGAGCACCCGTACACCATCTCTGATGTCTAACACCGATGGATATGGGATCATCCATCGCCCATCATATGGGTCAAGATGCGTATACGCTAGTCTACTCTGGCGTATCGATGCCCTGTCTCGATATACCCTCGACTAGGAACAGTTATAGGATGTACTCATCGACTACCGCGGCCCCACTAGTATGATCTCATCATAGTCCCAGTAGTCGAGTACAAATCCTAAGGGCTTTATCAACATGTGAGAGTAAAACAGTAAACCAATACAAGTCAACATGTTAAGATAAAGTGAAACCAAATAGCATACTATCATGACGAGCAAGAAAGTCATCTCTATATATAACCAAGCATCCATTATAATATACATCATATGTACAACAATGGCCTCTAGGGCATATACATAACTAACAAAGGATGACTCAAATTCCATGTCAGGTGATGTCTTTACCCTCAATGGAGGGGCGGTGTGCTGGAAGAGTTCCAAGTAGGACACCGTTGCTGACTCGACGATAGAAGCGGAGTATATCGCTGCTTGCGATGCCGCAAAAGAAGCAGTCTTGATGAAGAAGTTCCTCACAGAACTTCAGGTGGTTCCATCCATTGTTGATCCAATACCTCTGTATTGTGACAACAACGGGGCTGTAGATTTAGCAAAGGAACCCAGGTCCCATCAGAAGTCCAGACACATCTTAAGGCGGTATCACCTGATCAGGGAGATCATAGATCGCCGGGAGATCGAGGTTCGGAGAGTTGCTACAGAGGAGAACACTGCAGATCGATTCACAAAGGCCTTACCTCAGACGCAGTTCGAGAGACTATCAGAGATGATAGGTCTTCGATACGCCAGTACATGGCCCTAGTGCAAGTGGGAGATTGTTAGTGTATATGCCTTAGGGGCCATTATTTTATCATACTAGTTTGTATATTACTTAATGGAAGCTTGGGATATTCACAGTTATATCAACAGTCTTGCTAAACATGGTAGTATGCTACTTGGTTTACATCTATCTTAATATGTGTATATGTTAGCATATCACGAATACATATTGGTAGAGCCCTTAGGATCTTGCTTGACTACCAGCGTTGTGATGGCAGTCACACTAGTGAGGGCTGGGTAGTCTATAGGCACATCCTTTTTTTCCAGGTCCCTAGTCGTAGGATTATCGAGACAGGGCATCGATACTCCGGAGTAGACTAGTGTGTACGCTTCTCATCCCAGTAGGGGAGATGGCCTGTCCCACAGTCATCAGTACGTTGTACTGAAGATAGTATATAGGTGCTCGTTGGATTACGGGTACACCGGACAGGACTCACAGGGAACTGTTGGTTGGTATTACACTCTTCGTCAGTTAACAGTTCCCAGGTGACATGAGTACAGTATAGTCCACAGACTTGACACTGCTGCTTCGTTTCGAGTGTGCTCCCACTGCTCTTTGATTTCCACCCTACCACGGCTCAAAGGAGTCATGCAAACAGGTAGTCGTTGGGTGCAGTCCCGAAGCACTTGGAGGCAGTAGCGGTTAGATAGGATTCGTCTCTCCCGGTATTGGGAGTTGATATCGCGCTGTGTTTGGAGAGCCATTATGCAAAGTCCCTGGCCAGGACAAATGAGATTTACCGGTTGGATTTCCAGTAGCTTCTCAAGGTGTAATGGGCTTCACTCCGACACGACTTATACCGCTTTTATGGGACTGACGCTTGCCGCCCCCCTAGGCTCGATATGCGATAGTCCTAGACGAACAGACCGGACTGTACGGAGATTGTCACATCAGGCTCAGTAGGAGTTCGGATGGGTTTCCTCATCGTCCTTCTTATCGACATCTACCTGGGGACCGTTACGTACAGCTAATATCGCTTGCGGCCTGTGGTTAAACCCACTGCCATCGTAGTAGTCGAGTCTTTAGAGTCCCACACAGAGAGTTTACCTGCTTCAGGCGAAACGATATAGAGGTCGTATGGTTTTACGACAGGGTTCGGACACATACGTGTATTTATGCACGTATGATGTTCGGACAGTTTTTACTAGCGGACTTTAGTTTAAGCCAGATTCTAGTATTGGATTATTGGATTTTTATAGTCTCGGTTTTTCCGTGTTTTCACGGATGGGAGGGGCATTCTCGTAATTTGTCGAGAAGCTTCTAGAAGAAAGATGAGGTGGAGAGCTTATGTGGAATTAGCATTAAATGGATTAGTGACTCATGGTGTGATTCATCCCAATGAGTTAATGAAGCATTTATTGCTTAATGACTCATGAGATGATTCACCCAAAGAGAGTTAATGAAGCATGGTTGATATTATTATTATGGTATTCATTTAATAATTATCATGCTTCGTATATTCTAAAATGAGACATAATTCATTATCATTCTCACTCACACCTTCTCTCTCCTCAAGCTCTCTCTCTTCAAAGAACTAACCCTAACCTCTCATGTGTTGAGATCCAAGGGTTAGCAAGACTAATAGATCCATAATCCTCTTCTATATCCTCTAGGTTACTTTTATTAGCACTCATAGCAACCTAGTTACCTCAAGTGAGAGGTTAAAGCATGGAGAAGTAGCTCTCGGGTGGATCTTCTATCCCATCGAGGAGGCCGACGAGGAGGTGAACTACAAGGACAAGAAGGACTTGAATCATTAGGTATAATCATCTATCATAGTAGCTAATCACTTCTATATAGTTGTTAGTTAGGGTTTAGCAAAAATCCGTAAAGTTAGTCGATGTTAGTTTAAACAAAATGATTGTTTTTCCTATTCCGCCTCCCCTCAGCGAGTGGGGTATCTAACGTCGACTTACATCTTTGGTGTCACCACACCAGATGGATATGGGATCATCCATTGCCCATCATATGGGACAAGAATGGTATATGCTAGTATACTCTGGAATATCGATGCCCCGTCTCGATACACCCACGACTAGGAACATTTCAAGGATATGCTTATAAACTACACATATCCCACTAGTACGATCCACATCATAATCCTAGTAGTCAAGCAAGTGTCCTAAGGGCTTTATCCATATGTACCAAATGAGTAAGATGCATAATCAAATGAATATCTCAAGATAAAGTAAACCAGATAGCATACTATCATGTCGAGCAAGAATGTCCTCTGAATATATATATATATACAGATACCGGTACATACACTACCATATAATGGCCTCTAGGGCATACATATATCCAGCATTTTCATCGTCCAGCGGAGGCGGCTGATCTTGGGAAACGACAACCACATTCAAGCCAGATTGGGCTTGGGATGTGGCGGCTCCATCCTTGTTTTTGCTGCGCAGGTTGTCGCTGGGCCGCCCGCCCGCCATATAGACCTTATTGATAACATATCCGGACGTATTTTCTTTATTGGTAGCTGATTTCATGGACCGCTGCCGTGGCCCTTCTGTTTTGGTAACGGACAATCGATTGAAAATGGCTGGCCTGACCGGATTCTTGAGTGGTGCTGGCGCTTTATTTCTGGATTTGCCCCGCTGCTTTCGCGTGGCACAGAGCGCCTGATAGACTCTTGAATAGACGGCGTCGTGCCTTCTCTGTTGGGGCTGGGACACGTCTCCTTGTAGCATCATTCGGACTGCTGTCTTCTTGATTCTGGCGGTCATGGCATTTTTCTGAACCCACTTCAGATATTCGAAGGAATTGCTGACTTTTACGGCCGACTCAGCCGTCGTTATGGGGTAACCCTGCTCTTGGAACCTCACGAGATTCCACTTGGTCAGATTCCTGGCCCTCTTGTTGGCTCGATACCTAAGCCTATTCTTCCTTAACTTTTCTGATTTGAGCACTTGGCAGGCTTTGGCTCTTCAGGGAGCCACCGTAGACCGAGCGATGGAGAGCTTTGGAGATACGCCTGATTGTGGAATCGTCAAAGGCGTCCCATGTTCTTGTCCACGACGTTCGATGATGCCCTTTGTTTCGGTAGTCTTGCCCCCAGCTGGAGCACCAGAGAGTCGTTCGGACACCGTTTACATTTGAGTTGTGGTGCTTTGGAGATCACAACGTTCGGCCTCGTGCCCCTTGAGTTCGGTTGGCTGTTTGGTTTGTCATGACCTCTGCCAGATGAACGCTTCCGGCCGGGTAGATGATGACGGAACCAAATTGACAGGGTGACTCCTCCCATTGCTCGCTGAGACTTGCAGGGAGAACCAAGCGGGCATTGATCTTGACTACGTATTGGATCGGGGTCGGGTCGGAAACGAAGCTTGTCTTGGGAGACATGATTGCTGAGTTTGAGATTGTAACTGAGAGCTGTTAACCTATACACACAAGAGAGAAAAAAATGACTTCAGTACAGGCAATCAATATATATGTTGATTGAGTTCGCATGAACAATTAACCTGAAATATGGGAGAACAGAAAAGGTCCCACCGGGCGTGCCAGAATCTGTAGGGTATTTTTAGTCACCCCATTGAGATGGGAATACACGCGCACTTGTCAGGCATATGCAGATTCCTCCTGTCTAAGGTAGGCCAGGGTTTATGTTAGTTATATGTATGCCCTAGAGGCCATTACTATACATAGGATGTATATTGTAGTAGATGCTTGGACATATATAGGGAGGACATTCTTGCTCGACAAGATAGTAAGCTATCTGGCTGTTCTTTACCTTAACGTGTACACTGATTGTCTCTTTGTTACATGCTGGTAAAGCCCTTAGGATGTGTACTTGACTACCTGGACTATGATGCGGATCATACTAGTGGGGACATGGTAGTCCATAAGTACATCCTTCAGGGTCCCTAGTCGTGGGTATATCGAGACGGGGCATCGATATACCAGAGTAGACTAGCGTATACCTTCTCGACCCATACAGATGGGCGATGGATGATCCCATATCCATTGGTGTTTGACATCAGAGATGATATACGGGTGCTCAGTGGAGACTGGGTTCACTGGACGGACTCGCCGAGAACTCCCAGATGATATTATACCTTACGTCAGATGGCAGTTCTCTGGTGACACTGTTACAGGTTAGTCTGTAGACCCGAGATCGTCATTGAGTCTTGTGTGATTCCCACTGTGCTTTGATTTCCACCTTACCACGTCCAAGAGGGTGTGCAAAACGGTGGTTTTTGGGTACAGTCCTGAATCACATGGAGGCAATGAGCGATAGGAGGGGATTCGTCTCTCCCGGTATAGGGAGTTGATGTTGCGCTGTGTTCGATAGGCTATAACCGGAAATCCCTGGCCAGGGTTGCTGAGATTTACTGGTAAGTGTTACCAGTAGTTTCTCGAATTATTATAGACCTCATATCGACACGACTTATCGAGCTATTGGGGTCAGACGTTTACCACCCCTAGGCAAGATATGCGACATATCAGACGAAGAGACCGGACTGCACGGTAAGTGTTACTGGTTGGATTCACAGGAGTGTGAGCGGGCTTGCTCGTCGATCTTCTGATCGCTCAATACCCGGGTGGCCGTTACGTTTAGCAGACCGCTTGCGGCTTGTGGGTGCTTGATATGATCATCATCTGCTACCGGCATATTGACGAGTCTTTAGAGTCCTACACAGAGGTTTCCTGGCTCAAGCGAAACGAAATAGGAGCGCATATAAGATATGTGCGGGACCGAGAATAATACCAGTATGTGATACTGTATTCAATTCTCGCGATTTGTGACATTGATCGGTTATATGCGATATAGCCGAGTTATCGGATCAAGTGTTGATTCGATAAGTTGTTACTATTGATATTAGTCGGTTATATACAGTATGACCGGATCGTTAAATCAAGTGTTGATTTGATGATTTAATGCATAATTATGTATTTGATATATTACTTTGCATTAACTAGTATTGGTTCACTTAAGATGGATTTTCTCACTCGGATGTGCACATTGTATATATGATATAGTTTTGTGCACTAGTTTGTATCATGTTTGATGATACATGCAAACTTGGTTGTGTGTATGCTTTAAACTATAATTAGGTTAATGGTTAGGGTTTCATTTGCTTTATTTACTTATTCAATTATTTATTTGTTCATTTAGGCAAGAAAAGAAATGGTTGCTTTTTGGGATTTATCTTGAAGTTTCTTGAAGCTTTGAAAAAGCTTTGACCATTTTGTTTCTTTCCTTAACCCTAACCATTTGCTTTAACCATAGTTCATTCTCTACACACTACCATGGTTGCATTATGATAACTTGACTTGATTTTATCATTTTGAATTATTATTCTCATGATATTCTTTTTCTTCTTCTTCTTCTTCAAGAAGAAGAAAGCTTGCAACCATCAATGGTGACTTGATGAAAAGAGTGAGAA
This sequence comes from Agapanthus africanus, assembly GCA_030015575.1. NCBI lineage: Eukaryota > Viridiplantae > Streptophyta > Magnoliopsida > Asparagales > Amaryllidaceae > Agapanthus > Agapanthus africanus. The sequence continues at coordinate 267,297,289 of CM057340.1, forward strand.
ATCCAATTCTAAAGTGAACCCACTTCCTATTTATTCATCCTTTACCACTTGCCAAGTAGTATAGGGTGATTTCTTCACAAGTTTCATGACTTGGTGAAGTTGGAGCTTGATCTTGAGTTGCCTCGACGTAGATCATCTTCGGCATCATAGTCGACGACCTAGCCCGATCATTTCTTCGGCGAAACCATCGCTAGAGTCCGGGATCCGATGATCACAGCAGAGGAACATCATCATGGAGCTAAGGAAGTGGAGGACCGGATCTACAAAGGTTGTAGTCTCTTTCACTTAGCCGTAAAGTCGTTTACTTGCATGTTTCGCCTAATCTCTAGTCAACGATCTAGCATTAGGGTTTCTCGGCACCGGAAAATTTTGAAATTGGCATGGTTGATGCCTTGTGAGACCTCTTGAGCGTGCCTAGGAACCCTACAGTGGTATCAGAGCCTAGCTAGAGTCTTAGGCGAAGTGTAGACGAAGTTAGAAATCCGAACGAACATCGAAACCCTAACTCAAACCACTCTCTGGACATTTTCTGGAATTTGGGATTTTTGTAAACTAAAAATATGCAAAAAAATAAGTAGGGTATTATAAGAATTACTGTACAAAACGGGACCCCTAAATCGTCTAAAGCGCCGCGGAACCGCGGCCCCACCCTGGCTTGGGCGGCGGTTCCGCGGCCAAATTGCTGAATCTTTCCACGTGGCTTGCACAGTAATTCCTATATTTAAGTGCCGTATTTCTTTGAATTTTTAACTTACACTCAAGTGTTGAGTTTCCTGGGGTTGTTTTGGGGATTCGATTATTCGATCGGTTTATTTAATTTCGTCTATGTGTTTTTCCGGATAATTTTAGAATATGTTAAAAAGTTCGACCGGATATAAATACCCACTTTTTCCCCTGTCGGGAAATTTCCAACTGTTGGATTTTTCTGGAGTTTGAGAACGTTCTGAGTAGTGTAAGTAACGCGATGGTCCCTCTAGAAGACAACAAACCATAACTCGATTATGTGACCGTCTTGAACTGCCCTTTGAACCTTAAGGTTTGGGGCAGTACGGCGTGCCACATGTGAGGCGTTGGCTTGACCCTTCTACGGCTGGACCGTTGGTACTGAGGCACGAAGTGAATGTTTTTAAACTTATTTCATGTGTTGAGGAGTTTCGGGAAAACTTGGGTGTTCGATTGTTCGATCGGAAAGTTTACCATTTTCTATTTATCCGGAATGTGATAGAATAATTGGAATTCACAAGTAGTTATGAGATAACTGATTTGAATGTTATAAATATAGCAGTTTAGTCTCACTTGATCGGTTGCCACGGAATTTTGATGTGATCAAAAGTCTGTCGTAATCACATAGCGTACGCGGATACTCGCCGGTAAACTTAATAGACAGCCTCACTCCATAGCCCAGACCAAGTGACTGTAGGAGAACCCCGTCGCCGAAAGCATCCGTTCGGGTGCTCGCGGCAGCGGTGTTCCTCCTTGGTGCACTTCGTCGGCGGCATCGGGGGTGCAGCCGTCTACTAAAGTTTGCGACGAGCATTCGATCAGAATGTCGGGAATCTTGTTGAATTGCCCGACTTGATATTGAAAGGAGTTTTCGATAATGAGACTAAAATGCGGGGTTTATAATTGTTAGGCATGCGATGTCTAAGAAATTCATTTGATTGGGCATGCGATGTCTAAGGAGGTTGTGGATTCTAACTGTTGTAGTTTTACACTTTCTTTTCTGTGACCGTAAGTGTAATATGTGATATCTCCGGTTTCGTTGCTATATGTCAATGACAATTGGGATACGCATGTTTACTTACGTTGATGACATGTGATTTTTTGTGTTGCTAGATATGTTATATTGGATCGTCGCGTTTTGAATAGCCCGGGGTTTTTTTTTTATGTGAGATGAGTTTTTTTCATTTTCATTCATGTAAAAACTTGTATGTAATATTCTTTTATTGGGGCACTTCCAGGTAGCGGAAGATGTCACCTTTTGTATATTATCTACTTTTCCGCACAAGGATAGACCCAAGGAGGGGAGCACAAGTAACCGGGTTCTAGGGTCCAGTGGGAGACCATCTCGAGGAGTCGAGTCCGGGTCTCCTAACTCTAGAATTGGTAGGGCTGCTTGCCGCACTCGTAGGGGTCTAGGGGTGTGGGTTTGGCAATTCATCGCGACCGTGGAATCCGTGTTTTATACTGGCTCATATTGAAAACACGGACGTCCTAGTATATCGAATATTTCATATGTTTCTTCTGCTGCGATATCTGTGATGTAATCATGTGATGTTCTGTGATAGATACAGTATATGGTATATATATGATAAATTATATAGATGTTACTTATGTTTTACACCCGCGCTAGCCCTGCCCCACTCTGCCGTTAGTTACCTAACCTAACGGTGCACGAGGGGACATCGAGGTAAATGCGGATGGCATAAGTGTACGTCGTATTTATCGGTGATGTTTAGGTACTTAAATGATGGGACTTCATTAATAAGATTAATGAAAGAAAAGAAACCTAAGATGTTGTGGAATCGAATTTCAAAAATAAAACAGGTAGCTACAGTTCTTGCTTTGCATCGCGGTGTTCCTTGTAGAACATCCTGCACCTTATTCGATAAGGAAAGGGCCGAGATCCCTTCACCGGGAGTGACCCCTTTAGCAATAACTGGCAGATGCTACACACTAGGTTTGTTTTTGAATGCTTCTATAGTTTCTGCTTTGCACAGTGATATATATGATATATCCCGCACCTCATTCGACGAGGAAAGGGCCGACGATCCCTTCACTGGGAGTGACCCCTTTAGCAAAACTAGAAAAGCCTAAAAAACACTCCATTTCAAAATTCATTCGATCCTACAACGATATCAAGTTCATTACGCAATAGGTTTTCAGAAAAACCTGTCGTAGCCCTCTGTCATTTCAGATAAGTCCTGCTTAGTATTCGTGCTGCGTTTGTTGACCTTGTCAAGGCGCAGTGTGCGGTAGCTAACCAGTATTTATCTGCTTATGCATATGATGCAGATTGGGTTAGGGTAGTCGTACGGCCTTGTTGACCTTGTCAAGGGTCGTGCGGGTGGGTTTGATTCAATCAAGAAATGACGGGTTGAACTTGACTTACGGTCTATGGTTTGTTGACCTTGTCAAGGTCATAGATCGTTTGGGGCAAAATTATCGGGAATTTCAAGTGTTGAAATTTGCAATGAGATTGCATACCTTATATGAGATAGTTGGATCCCGATACCCGCTGCGAGTAAGAGTTACTCCTGGGAGAGTTTTACACATTACAATTAGCCGATCAAGTAGGTGTCTAGAAAGGTGTCAACGGGGTTACGCCTCTGGGAAAACGAGGTTTACTGTAATTAGGTCCGTGCGAAAGCACGGGGAACCTCCCTCAAAATACCGACACTGGCCTGGCTGAAAAATTGGCGAACTTGTAGCGTGTAATTAATCCCGGCCAGTCTTTCCTTTTAGGGTTTGAAGGAATATTTGATAAAAACAGTGGGAGCCATCCTGATTAGATAAAATAATAACCAATCTGATCTTGCAAGAGCATACGCTGAGTGTTTTCTTCTCCCTCTCTCCAGGTAGCGACCATATCACGCCTTAATCAAGATAATAATATGGATTATTGACCGAACCCGCTTGTGATACTGAGCTGGGGAACGTTGGTCCCGCTCCAACTTATAATTGTTATAAGACAGAGCAGGAAATTGGAGATTACCAAAATTCCCGTGCCGCCCAAACGAAGAGAGTGCATGCCGATGCATCATCTTCGGGTGTGTTTATTATACAGAACTGTTTCTCAGTATTCTTTACGTCCTGAATATGAGATAACGGATCAGGATCCCGCATATGTAATTTGTTACATGGGCTACAGATAGGTAAAGAACTGAGAACGGGTGATAAGTTTCATGAGACAGAAAATGGGGCAAGTGTTGCAGCCAAGTCTGATGGTCACTGTCACCCTGTATTACCAGTACATTGATTCTGAACAAATGCTATTAGATACCGTACCTGATACACAAAATCATATCAATCTCTTTATTTAGTAAAGAAAGGATATAATTTTGTATTGTTGGATAATATTCTGAACATTTCCTATATCAAAAGTTGATCGGTTCAGGCACGTTATCTAAAAGCATTGATGTTCTAAATCAAACTACAGTTCTTAGTATACGGAACACACACAAGTGGAAGAGTTCAGAAATGAACGGATCCTTCTTGAGGTATTGTAGACTAAGTCATATCAATGTGACCCGACTAGCTTAAGTTACATTGTAGATGCATATTTAAATCAGTTTGAATTTATATTTGTGAAACTTGCCAGTCATGTCACAGAGATAAGATGACCATAGCTCTGTTTAGTGGAAACAGAGAAAGAGTTAGTGAACTCTTGGGATGATACATGTTGATGTATGAAGGTCCCCTGTCTACACATGCCAAGACCGGTTCTTTTTACTTCATTACATTCTCTGATGATCTCTCAAGATTCAGTCATATGTTCCTGTTGAAACATGAGTCCGAACCTTTTGAGATATTCATATAATATAAGTTAGGAGTAGAGAACCAAAATACGGGTATAAATTTTATGTCCTTTGATGTGATCGAGGAGGAAAATACTTGAGCACGGAAATCCTGGACTATTCTAAAGGAGAATGAGATTCTCTCTCAGAATTACTCCTCCGTATACACCATAGCACGATGGTATATCGGGGCGGAGCAGATACACCCTATTTGATATGGTGTGCTCTATGATGAGTGCTGCTGAGTTTCCTATTTACTTTTGGGAATAATGCACTTGAGAAGTTGCATACCTATTGAATAGGGTTCCGATCAAATCAGTTGCCTACCACTTCATATGTGATATGGAAAGGGAAGAGCCCATATCTTAAGTTAGTTAAGATTTGGGGTTGTCCGGCCTATGTCTAAAAGCAAAATCCGGACAAGCTCGATGCAAGGTCTGTTATATAGAACTGAAAATGTTCCAGCAATACAAACTGCAGCTGATGATTTGGCAGAACCAAAGGATTCAATAGTTACCAACGAAGCTCAGCCTCTCCGCCGATCTAGTAGGGATCCTCACCCACCTGAGAGATAATTCCGTTTCTCTATGACAGTGGAAGCGAGGATTGCGTCATGAGATGATGACCCAACTAGTTTCGAGCAGGCCATCCAGAGTAGGGACTCTTTAAGAATGGCTAGATACTTAGTGATCTGAGATGGAATCCATGTACCCCAACAAAGTATGGACTTTGGTTGCTTTATCTGAAGGGTTAAATCCCCATCAGAAGCAAGTATATCTTGAGAAGATTACTTGGTGTACATGGAAAAGTTGAGACTTTCAAAGCTAGACTTGTTAAAAGTTTGTATCATTGACCAGGTATGGATTATGATGAAACCTTTTCTAAGTAGCTATGCTTAAGTCCATCCAGATCCTACTTGCCACGGCTACATACCATGACTACGATATCTGGCGGTTGGGTGCCATGACTGCTTTTCTAAGTGATATTTTAGAAGAGTGCGTCTATAAGTATACAGCCAGAGGGCCTCGTAGATAGTGGGAGCAGAGGTAATGCGAGCAAGATGTTTTATGTGATAAAGCAGGTATCGTGGAGTTGGAACGTCTGTTTTGATGTGTTAGTCAAACAGTTTGACATCATCAAAATGGTAGATGAACCTTGTATAAACAAAAAAGGTAGTAGGGAGTGTGGTGATGATCCTCCTAGAGTACGTGGATGACATACTCTTGATAGCAAAGGAGTTTCCTATGCTACGCTCAGTCAATCTCCGCTTGTCACAATGATTCTCCATATAGGATCAAAGTGATACCTCCTAAATCCTGGGTTTTGGATATATGAGATAGATCTAATTGGATGCTAGGATACTCACTAGTTGTAGTGAGAAGGTATCAGTTGATCCTGGGGAGAATCACTGGAAAGGTTCCTGGGTGATAAGGACGACAGAATGTCAGTCACAGGCATTGTCTTTACCCTCAGTAAAGGGACGGTATGTTGGAAGAGTTACAAGTTAGATACCGTGACATACTAGACGATAAAGGCAAGATACATCGCTACTTAAGATGCTACCAAGGAGGCAGTTTGGATGTATATTTATTCATGAGATGAACTTAGTTCCTCCCATTGTGTGACAATGGAGTTGTGGCTTATGCCAAGGAACGTCCGTCCCATCAGTGATCCAGACATATTCTAAGGCAGTATCACCTGATCATGGAGATGATTGATCTCCAGGGGATCGAGGTTAGGAGAGTAGACTCAGAGGACAACACGGCGGATCCACTCACGAAAGGCCTTTTCCTAGAGAGAGACTTTTATGGGATGGTTGTGTATGAGATACTACAACCACTGCTATCAGATGGCCCTAGTGCAAGTGGGAGATTGTTAGTTATATGTATGCCCTAGTGGCCATTACTATACATAGGATGTATATTGTAGTGGATGCTTGGACATATATATGGAGGACTTTCTTTCTCGACATGATAGTATGCTATCTGGTTGTTCTTTACTTTAACGTGTACACTGATTGTCTCTCTGTTACATGTTGGTAAAGCCCTTAGGATGTGTACTTGACTACCTGGACTATGATGTGGATCATATTAGTGAGGACATGGTAGTCCATAAGTACATCCTTCAAGGTCCCTAGTCTTAGGTATATCGAGACGGGGCATCGATATACCAGAGTAGACTAGCGTATACCTTCTCGACCCATACAGATGGGCGATGGATGATCCCATATCCATTGGTGTTTGACATCAGAGATGATATACGGGTGCTCAGTGGAGACTGGGTACACTGGACGGACTCGCCGAGAACTCCCAGATGGTATTATACCTTACGTCAGATGGAAATTCTCTGGTGACACTGGTACAGGTTAGTCTGTAGACCCGAGATCGTCATAGAGACTTGTGCGATTCCCACTGTGCTTTGATTTCCACCTTACCACGTCCAAGAGGGCGTGCAAAACGGTGGTTTTTGGGTACAGTCCCGAATCACATGAAGGCAATGAGCGATAGGAGGGGATTCTTCTCTCCCGGTATAGGGAGTTGATGTTGCGCTGTGTTCGATTGGCTATAACCAGAAATCCCTGGCCTGGGTTGCTAAGATTTACTGGTAAGTGTTACCAGTAGTTTCTCGAACTGTTATAGACCTCATATCGACACGACTTATCGAGCTATTGGGGTCTGACGTTTACCAACCCTAGGCAAGATATGCGACATATCAGACGACGAGACCGGACTGTATGGTAAGTGTTACTGGTTGGATTCACAGGAGTGTGAGTGGGCTTGCTCGTCGATCTTCTGATCGTTAAATACCCGGGTGGCCGTTACGTTTAGCAGACCGCTTGCGGCTTGTGGGTGCTTGATATGATCATCATCTGCTACCGGCGTATTGACGAGTCTTTAGAGTCCTACACAGAGGTTTCCTGGCGCAAGCGAAACGAAATAGGAGAGCATATGAGATAAATGCGGGACCGAGAATAATACCAGTTTGTGATACTGTATTCAATTCTCGCGATTTGTGACATTGATCGGTTATATGCGATATAGCCGAGTTTCGGATCAAGTGTTGATTCGATAAGTTGTTACTATTGATATTAGTCGGCTATATACAGTATGACCGGATCGTTAAATCAAGTGTTGATTTGATGATTTAATGCATAATTGTATATTTGATATATTACTTTGCATTAACTAGTATTGGTTCACTTAAGATGGATTTTCTCACTCGGATGTGCACATTGTATATATGATATAGTTTTGTGCACTAGTTTGTATCATGTTTGATGATACATACAAACTTGGTTGTGTGTATGCTTTAAACTAAAATTAGGTTAATGGTTAGGGTTTAATTTGCTTTATTTACTTATTCAATTATTTATATGTTCATTTAGGCAAGAAAAGAAATGGTTGCTTTTTGGGATTTATCTTGAAGCTTTGAAAAAGCTTTGACCATTTAGTTTCTTTCCTTAACCCTAACCATTTGCTCTAACCATAGTTCATTCTCTACACACTACCATGGTTGCATTATGATAACTTGACTTGATTTTATCATTTTGAATTATTATTCTCATGATATTCTTTTTCTTCTTCTTCTTCTTCAAGAAGAAGAAAGCTTGCAACCATCAATGGTGACTTGATGAAATGAGTGAGAAATCCAATTCTAAAGTGAACCCACTTTCTATTTCTTCATCCTCTACCACTTGCAAAGTAGTATAGGGTGTTTTCTTCACAAGTTTCTTGACATGGTGAAGTTGGAGCTTGATCTTGAGTTGCCTCGACGTAGATCATCTTCGGCATCGTAGTCGACGACCTAGCCCGATCATTTCTTCGGCGAAACCATCGCTAGAGTCCGGGATCCGATGATTGCAGCGGAGGAACATCATCATGGAGCTAAGGAAGTGGAGGACCGGATCTACAAAGGTTGTAGTCTCTTTCTCTTAGCCGTAAAGTCGTTTACTTGCATGTTTCTCCTAATCTCTAGTCAACGATCTAGCATTAGGGTTTCTCGGCACCGGAAAATTTTGAAATTGGCATGGTTGATGCCTTGTGAGACCTCTTGAGCGTGCCTAGGAACCCTACAGTTTATTGATCTTTGGGATCCGAATCTCCGGCAGCCGCGAACTAAGCTGCTGTTAATTATCCCTCGCTTTTGGAGCGAGAGAACCTCCGATTGATGAGTCAAACCGGTCATGCGAACTCAATGTACCGTGTGTGTATGTTGGGTTTTGAAAGGGTTTTGGATATATCGGGGGCCTCGCAGAGTTTACGGGGGTCAAGGGGGCTAGCAGTACCCTTGCGAGTTGTGAGGCAGCTCCCCGTTAGAAAAACTTTTCTAACGGGGGACGTTTTTTGGGTGTCGAGTGCATGGAAAATGAGAGGTGAGGAGCGTCTTAAAGACGCATTCCTGGCACGTGGGCGCTTGGCGCCCGCTGGTCACGTGCCTGGCGCGTGGCCGCTTGGTGCCTACGGGTCACGTGCTAGGCGCGTGGGCGTTGGGCTCCCGCGGGTCACGTGCCCTGCACGCGCCCGCTAGGTGCCAGTGGTCACGTGCGCGGCACGCGACCGCTGGGCGCCTGAGGATCCTGTGAAGCGCACGTGGGCGTTGAACGCCCGCGGGTCATGTGCCCTGCATGCGACGGCTAGGTGCCCGCGGGTCACATGCGCGGCATGCGACCGCTGGGCGCCCGTGGGTCACGTGCGCGGCACGTGACCGCTATAAACACCAGCCGAAAAGAGGCTTAGCCCCTGGGCTGGGAGTTGAACTCCTAAGGGGATTTAGAGTTGAACTACAAACATGGATTATGTATAGATTTGGAGTTAAACTCCTAAAAAGGGTTTTGTTTATGGAGTTAAACTCCAGCAGATCTTGAATGGAGTTAAACTTTTAGAAATCATTGAAGATGGTCAGAGGGGACCCCTTTCTTCTCCCCTTTAGCCCTATATCTTCTTTTGAGCCTTGGATCTTCCGGAAATGGATTTTTGGAAAAGGGTCTCCTTCTTCCTCCTCTCCGTTGGCTGGATCTTGAAGAAAAAGAGGGGTGAAACTCAAAAATCTCCCCTTTTGGTTATTTGATGAAGGTCTGAGTTCCCCTTTAAAGGTTTTATGGTGGAAAACGGTTTCTTTTTGGGAAAAGAGGGATTAAACTCTTGATTTAATTCAAAAAGAAAAGAAAGAAGGTTTAGAACCTTGAGGAAGGAGAAGGAGACACAAACCCTTGAATTTGAGAGAATGAATTTTTTTTCGTCATGTTGCCTTTATAGTCTACACACTTTACATATAACCCCTTGGGCTTTGCCAAACGGCACTTGTACCACCCTATGCCTTATGCGCATATTTCTTTTTGCACATAAGCCATGGAGTTTACAAAATTTTGACTTTCTTCCCATTTTTCATACATTTATTTCTATATATATAAAAAAGAATTACATTAAACCAATCTATGGCTTCATTCTTTTTGTCTTGGGGCCGGTCCCCTCCATGCTCGGTCTTGACCTGGGCTTAGGCCCACTTGGCTTGGGGTTGACTTTGATTTTGACTTGGTCAACTGGGGTGTCATTTTTTACCCCAACAGTCACATTAACTCATATCATCATATCATAATTATCCTTATATATCTGTGTGTGTATGTGTGTGTGTGTTTATAGCTCAACGGCTAAGAAAATAGAACTAGGGACATATCTTTCTACAAGCATACTAATATCGCATATGGTATTCTAGAAATCCTATTAGCTAGGGGGGTGTGTGTCCTAATTCTAAGGTTGCGGAGGTGCTATACGCCATCCACCCGATTCGAATTGAAATTGAAATCAATTCGAATTGAAATCACGAGCGACGCGCACATAGGTTAGAACCTATAGTCAACGTGTGCTAAAACAACAAAATACTCCCTGATGTCGACGTACGAACGTGAAATGACCGAGTCAAAACACTAATTTCCAAAAACCAAGTTTCCAACTATCGCAAAACATTGACAAAAAAAAATTAAAAAAACTCCAAATTTTTCTCCAGGTGATCTGAGACTTTTTAGCACATAGAGTGGTCTTATTTATTGAGTGAGTGAGCTACAGAACAAACACCAGACCCTAATTCCAAAATTGTCCCGCAATTTGCGGTCAAAATGAATTTATTTGCGGTTTGGATTTGGAGTTAAGGTCTCGGACTTCTACAGTGGTCTTCTACTGGTTCATATATCTCTCTGTATCCTCTAAACAATTTTCAGAGTTCCCTAGTTGCTCCAGATTCCAATTGAACATCAATACTCAAAGAAAAACTGTTATTCGAAATTCTAAACTCATCTTTGAAACTTCAAAACTCATTTAGACTAAGGATACTATCACTCCTAGAGTAGTAATCACTCCCTAAACTCTCTAGTACACTACTACTACAAGTTCTACTCACTACAACTCACTTTAGAATTTTCAAGTTAAGAAAATATACACTTTTAAACTCTAAACTAGTTGTGAAGGCAAGAACACTTAAAAACTTTTTTAAAAGTGAGATCATTACCTCATTAAGGCAACTCAAGAAATTTTCAAGATGGCAAACGATCCTCAAAACGGAAACTTGATCCTACCATGATGCTTAAGATGAGGTCAGGAATATTTTTTGTGAAGGTTTTAAAGTGTTTTGAGGGGATTTGGATGGTGGTTTATGGTGGCAGAGATGGTGTACGAGGTGGAGGAAGATGCAAAAGAAGGAGGTGAAGAAATGCGGATGAGAATGAAGTGATGAAATTCCATGGTTGTAGCAACTATACCTCTCTCTCTCTCTGTCTCACTTTCTCACACCAATACCTCATTGTCCCTTTTCATTATTTCTTTTTTTTCTTCTTCTTTTCTTATCTTTTCTTATCTTTTAAAAAAAATGCAAAACCATCATGAAACAAAAACGAAAAGTTAACATGCACTTAATATGTCATGCACACTGATCATGGTTAGCAAAATAAACTAGGTTTAGTACACAAATAGGAAATACTAATTAAGTTTTAACATTAAACTTGTATGTATATAATCATAAACTAATTTAAGAAAAGTCCAATTAAATAAATGCTCTTATAATTAATAATTCATTTTAAATCCCAATTATTTTCCAAAAATATAGGTATAAAATTATAACAATCTACGAAAACTCAAATCTATACTCGTATAATATCTGTGAAATTCATTACTTTATTATTAAATTCTAAAATAACATTTTCTATTTTCTAAAAGTTACACCTGTTTGAACGATTCAGTAGAACCGTGGTAGAGTAGTAATCTAAGTACAGTGGGTACTCACACGAGACAAATGACGATCTCAGGTCTAAACACAAACATGTACTCATGTCACCTAAAAAGTACTATATAACGATAGGTATAATACCATCTAGAGCTTCTTGGCGAGTCCATCCGGTATACTCACCTCCAATGAGTACATGTATACAATCTTAGGTTCTATATACCAATGGTTGTGGGACCAACAACCGACCTTCGTCGGGGTCTAGAAACGTATATACCAGTCTACTCTGGAATATCGATGCCCAGTCTCGATATTCTCACGACCATGGACATTTAAGGATGTGCTTATGGACTATCCAGCCCCCACATGTATGATCTCCATCATAACGCTGCTAGTCAAGCAATGATCCTACAGGATTTATCAACATATATTAGCGATACGTTATAACAAGTAAAATATATACACATATTAAGATAAAGACAAACCAAATAGTATATGATGGAGGTTTGATCTCCATCAGATGTTGTCTTCCGTTGATTTGTCGCGAGCGTTGATGAATGGCTGAGATTGGATTTGGGGGTTGCCTCCTGAAGCGCGTGGATTTCAGTGGGCTTGGTTTGGAATGAATCCGAGGTACCTGCAAGGAAGTCCCGAGGTAGTTCTACCACCGTGGAACCTCCGACGATCAAGTTAGTCAAGGTATTTGGGCAGAGTAGCGGCCTATTGGATAAGAATTGCCTTACCTGAGTCGTCTAAGAGGGGGTTATATAATAGGCAGCCATGGGCTGGCGAGCGCGAGATTTACGCCGGCCGTTACGCCCTTGGAGCCGCGCCTGCGTGAATGGCGGGATCCTCCATTAATGGAGAGATGCGCCCATTAACGGGGTAACGCGATGGCGTAGGATGCGGGATTGTGGGGTGGCGTATATCTCGCGTATGTTGAGATTCGTGGAGCCATGTCCGGGATGCTTATGATCTGTGTTCTGGGTCGGTCGATGAGACCGAGGAAGATGAGCTCGGCGGGAGGCTCGGAGGCGAGCGGGAGGCCGAGCAAGCTTGGCTCTGTGATAGCTCGGAGGCGAGATGGGAGGGATGAGGAGGTGAGTCAATGGTTATTTGTAGGATGAGCATAGGAGTGTTCTAGAAAGTCATTAGAGGTCGAGAACATCCTCGGGTCGAAGGCTCGGGGTGCACCTTCAATGTATCGTTCTTGCTCCATTCCCGTAAGACTTGGGACACATCATCTGCCATGTGTCATGATCCGGGGAGTTCTCAGTACTGAGCATCATCATTAGCCCCCCACTCTTATCCCGACATATTTATGGGTCGGGTCAAGAGTGGTCTGATCGGTCACTCAGGCTAAGTTCTTAGTTGAAGACATCGTCGGCGCGGATTCCCGGGCAATTAGTCGTATTTTTTTATGACGTCGGCGGATCAGAGAAAAGATCGTGCATTAAAGTGGAAGCGCCGATTCGATCGTACGTTCGTTAAGGCGCCAGGCCACGCGTCCGTGTCACGGCCCAAAATTTGGCACGTGATCGGCACTTAAACCACGTAACTTCTACTAGCGTAACGCAATTTAAGTAAGCCGAAAACCCAGAAATCTAAACCATCAAAAGTAATAAGTGATAAAAATATTGTTAAAAACATTTGAAAATCCCAAGTAAAAAAATTTAAAGTTTAAATTTATTTTCTTAAAAATTTCGGCAGCACCTCCTTTATAAAAACTAGCCCTGAAACGGGTACAGACATAAGATATAAGTAAAACAACATATGTTATAAATAAAGCATCCCCAAACGGGAGCAATCATGCCCAAAGGCGGAAACAACCACCACAAGCATATATATACGACGTCGTAGCGAAGAAATAGACAATATAAGTGAAAAACAGGATAAAAGATAAAACTGCATAATAAAAGCCGGCTCACACGAGAACGACACCTAGAGTCACAAAATATACAACATCGTCCTCACAACTCGTCTCTAAGTCAATACATGAAAGGGTAGATGGAGAGTACTAGATACAATGAGAAATATACAATAAATATAAACGGATAACCGCAACCCACCTACAGCAAACGGCTCACAGCCAACCGTAGCGGTATCCGCTGCAAAAAGATACAATAAGAAGAAGCCCTGCCGCGACTACTCTGAGGGTCCAACCTACAAAACACTGTGGCACAATGGGGGTGAGTTGCCAACTCGTGAGTAGTAAATAACATCATACAGGTAATCGCAGGTATGCACGTACTGCGATACTCTATCACATGCAATCTGATAGTGCCAATATGCTAATATGGATATGCAACAATCATGAAAGGTACTTTATCAGGTACTACAAATACATGAAGCTATGCAAGAGAAATGAATGCTGAGTATGGGATAAAACATGTCATTATCAATGAATCATCATCGTGGAAAAACCGGTGTCCATCAAATACGGCTAAAATCCCAATACCTCAGGCACCGTCACTCGGATCGGCCCTCATACCCTGTAAATCTGATGGAACCTGAGTGCCCAACATCGGCACTCGAAAACAACATGAAATGCTCGTGTCCAGTATCGACACGTAAATACTCATCTCTTAGGCGCCGCATCCACAGACCGGCCCTCAATATATCTCATGTCATAACATCCCAAACGGTATCCTCCGGATATCCGTCGGGTTCTATACTATCACCGGTAGGTAGTAGTCTCTCCGCTGGGCTCACCGCCTTTCTATACGAGTCTTCTAGCCCTGGGGTACCGTACCGGGTCCACCATGTACCCACAGACGGTGCATACCGCTCCTCGAATCGGGTATCTAACACAAGCCTCAGAACCGAAAAAACTCATGGTGGACGCACTGAAATATCATATCAAGAGAAACCGGGTTTTCAAAACAATGCATACTTTCTTGAAATAATACCACAGTTCTCAAATCCATAAATCACATGAAATCCATATCTCAATTCGTAAATCCATGAATATGATATATGCAACATAAAACAGTAATATGAGCACATCAAGGGAAATCCGCTCTTTTTAAATGAATCCAGTTTTTTTTAAACGTATTATGCGGTTCCCAGTTTCTCCAAAATCCAATGCAACATCACATATGAGCATATATGTAGTTATAACAAGGAATGTATGTACATAAGTATGTATGTATGCAAGTATGTATGTACGCAAGTATGTAGGTACGCAAGTATGTATGTACGCATAATGCAATTCATATGCGCAATAGAACAAGAATCATGTCTAATGATAGGGTAAGCAAAACAATGTATTATCCATGGCAATTATATAGTGTGAGTGTCATGGAAATTACTAACGGTGTGTGTGGAGCATACAGTTTAGTGCTCGTGCAACATGAACCGTTAGTAACAGTGTTGTGTCTCATTAATACTATATCCGTATGCAACAGGAAATGAGGTATGCAACAATGGTACACATGCAAAATCAATGAATATATTTATACTTATAGCTAATAATCATATCATTGAATCTAGCCCCGACGCATAACGCCATACGGGCGATTCCCCCGTAGATGTTAAATCTACTCACCATGATCTCGATCTAAGTAAAGCCAACCACTTGCTTCCCTTTCTTCGTAGCATCTGAAGTCCCTGCCTGTGATCCTATTAACACATAAAACATAGCAATGCAAACTTAGGAACCGTCCAATAACATATACAAACTAAGTTTAAATCGACGCACCGACTCCAACACCCTCTAAAGTGTTCGCTTAGCGATAACGTGTGTGGTGACACTCTAAAACAACCCTAAATGCAGAAATATCGCGAAGCACAAAACTAAGTCGGACACCGTGTCGGATATCGTAACGCGCGTCGTCGAAGCACTAAAACTAGCTAATCGATCCCAGATTTTACGCATTGTAAAAACATCAAAAACTAGCAGTACCAAACACTCCAAACCCACTGCAGAAAACTACCCACAAAAACTCAACCCCCCAGGTCCCTGTACGGCCGAGCTCGCCGGACCTACCCCCATTCTCGCCAGCCAAAACCGCTCAGATTAGTCTCATGGTGCTGGTGTACACTCAGGGCAACTAGCACTACACTACCACACTGCTTGATTTGACAGTAAAGACTCGGGGTCACAGCAGGTTACGGTGACTCAAAAACGACACTAAAAACACAATATTGGCTCAAAACTACATCTTCAAGGTTCTAAACTGAAACTAACTAGCAACACCACATAATAAACTCTTAATTAACAGTTTAGAGGTTATACATATCCACACTTGCTCAAAATCCTAGCTTTCCATGCTCCAAGTGATCTCCATAGGCTTTGGATCAAGTTTAATGAAGGGTGTAGTGAGTTTTTTGAATGGTGGTGAGGATTTGTGAGGGTTTTGGGTTAGGGTTTCAGTTGGGAGTGTGAGGGAGAGATGAGGCGAACAAAAATATGAGGAGGAGAAAAATGATAAGTGAATGAGGGAATGAGAGAATGTGAGTGAGAGTGAGGAGTGTATGAGTGAGTGAGGGTGAGGGAATGAGGGGTGAGTTTAGCAATGCCCCTCTCTCTTCATTTAATGCATGGCATACTTGCCATGCCTCATGATGCCCCCCCTCTCTCCTCAAGTCAACAATTCAAATCTTTTATTATTTTAAAAACTAAATAATTAACTAAATGCCTAATACTTAATTAAAATGAGGTTAAGGTGTCATGGCTACTTAAGCATGGTTAACCCCTAATTAGCCCTAGGTTAACATGCACATATGTGTGCAAGCCCAAAATAAATATTAATAAAATATTCATTAATTTTTATAAAATATTTGAAAATTATTTTGGTAAACTTTTTACAAAAAATTCCGTATTATCTCTTAATTAACCCTAATCGCATTCTAAGGTGTTACAATCTTCCCCCCTTAAATAAATTCGTCCTCGAATTTAAAAATCTTACTATGTGTACTCTCAAAGAGACGAGGGAATTTCTTCCGCATCTCTCTCTGGGCCTCCCAAGTGACCTCTTCACTATTCGGGCTATGCCAAAGAACCTTCACAGATGGTAAGACCTTAGACTGAAGTTTCTTCACCTGCCGATCCAGTATCACTACTGGCTGCTCGGTGAACGAAAGATCGCGCTTTAGCTGAACGGTCTGGTGCTGAATCTTGTGAGAAGGGTCATGAATGTTCTTGCAAAGTATCGACACATGGAATATGGGGTGAACCTTCAGAAAACTGGGTGGAAGTGCCAAGCGATAGGCAATGGTACCAACTCGCTCAAGGATTTCAAAAGGACCTACAAATCAGGGACTAAGCTTCCCTTTCTTCCCAAATCTCATCACGCCTTTCATCAGAGAAAGACGTAGGAATACATGGTCCCCCACTGCGAACTCGAGCATGTGACGACGACGGTCGGCATACAACTCCTGTCTGCATTGGGCTGCTCTCATCCTTTCCTGAATCAACTGAATTTTCTCCGTAGTCTCTTGAACTTGCTGAGGTCCCAAAATCCCGCTCTCCCTGAGTTCGGTCCAACAGACTGGCGATCGACACTATCTACCGTACAAAGCCTAAAAATGTGCCATCTGAATCATCTCCTGATAACTGTTATTGTGGGAGAACTCTATCAATGGCAAGTGACGATCCCAACTGCCACCAAAATTAAGCACGCATGCACGAAGCATATCATCCAGAGTCTGTATAGTCCGCTCTGACTGACCATCGGTCTATGGATGGAAAGCAGTGCTAAAGCTCAAACATTTACCCAAGGCTTCCTCAAGCTTCTGCCAAAGACGGCTAGTGAACTGGGTGCCTCTATCGGATACAATGCATGAAGAAACTCCGTGCAAACGCATAAACTCATCAATGTACAACTGAGCACAACCGAAAGTGGTCTTCGATTGACGGACGTGAGCCACTTCCGTCAACCAGTCAACAATCACCCAAATGGAGTCATACCCTTGACTAGACACGGGTAGATCCACAACGAAATCCATGGATATCCTCTCCCTTTTCCACTACGGAACGGTTAAAGGCTGCAACTCTCCTGCCGATCTCTGATGCTCAGCCTTGACTCGCTGACAAGTCAGGCACCTCGAAACGAAATCCGAAACATCACTCTTCATTCCTGCCCACAAATAAATATCTCTTCGGTCACGATACATCTTGGTGGAACCTGGGGTGAACACTAAAAGCTGACCGATGTGCCTGCTCTATGATCTCGCGTCTCTACCTGTAACATTTCAGAAAAATAAAATATTATTTCTGGGAATTTATATAATTAAAATAATTAATATTATGAATATTTTAATGATGTGGTACAATTATATACCGATAGTTTGGAAAATATTGGAAAATTAAATTGAATGGTGATTTTTGGAGGGATTTATGTGATTTAGGAAAATTATAAATTTTTATAATTAATTATATGCAAGTTATTTCTAAACTTGATTAATAATCACGAATTATGCATTAAGCGTGATTATGCACATGACATGCACCATGTCATATTACACATTTGTTACATTTTCCTACCATGGCCTTTTCTTTTTTCATGCATGGCTTTGATTTAAAGGAAAAGATAAGATAAAGGAAAAAGAAAAGAAAAGAAAAGATTAAAGAAAGAAGTATGGACAAGAGAGAGAAGAGAGAGAGGTGATGGGTAATTTGACCATGGGTCATTGTCCCCCTCCATTATTTCCTTCATCATTTTCCCTCCTTCTTCCTCTCATGGCTGCCCTCTCCCTCCACCTCCTCTACCTCCTCACTTCACCCTCAAATATACATCAAAACATCACATTCCCTTCATTAAAAATGTGCACAAGCTCACTACAAGCATGTGAAACCAAGAAAGTTGGGATTTTGAAGACTTGGGGCAACTCAAGAAAATTCTTGATTTGCCAAATGAGGTAATTCTTTCACCATTAGTATAGTATTTGATTCACTTTAGCATCCATACTAGTTTAGAATCCATTTAGTGAGGTTTAGTGAACTTGGAAATTCCAAGATGAGGGTTAGTGTTTTTCTTGAGTTATGAGGGTGCAATTGAGCTTTAGTGTCTAAAACCCAGATCAAACCTGAACTGAACCTTAAAACTTGAAACTTCTGTGTCGGTTTTGTGTTAATTTAGTGCCTACAGGGAATCTGGAATGAACCGAGACCTTAACAAGAAAAACAAATAACTCCGTTGACCTAGATTGGACACTAGGAGGCCACCCTGCCAATACGAACCGAACCTGGGCACACTTGGCCGAGCAGGCCGGAAATCTGGGCAATGTTGCCGGCAAAAATGTGGTGTCTGGTGTCTAGGATTGGCCTGTAGCTCACATACCACTTATACAACACCCCAGTACCGTTTGTTTAACCCAATTTCACCTGAACTAAAATCTGGGACCTTTTTCTTGAGTTGCTGTTTTGAATTGTGGGTTTTAAACGACTTGAAATTTTAATATTTGTGTTTTGTATAGGTCACTTGACGTTTGTACGTCTATATCGGGTGTTATTTGGCTCTTTTGCAAGAGTAGACCATAGGTTTTAACCTATGCATGATACGTGTGTCGTTTTGGTTTTCGTGCGCGAATTCGGTTTACGATACTTTGTGTTTATATGTGTAGGCACCCTCACATAGACTTCGGACGATAAGGACGAGCATGGCGACATCGACTTCGGCAAGCAAGGATCAAGGTGAGTAGATATATATCTACGGGGGAAGTCGGGTGGATGGCGTATAGCACCCCCGCAGTTTCGTAGTGTAGTATACAAGTACGTTATATATATATATATATATATATATATATATTCGCGTATTGTGACACTAAATGATCATCATGATAGGCTTTAGGTGTTCACGGGTTAGTTTTAGTGTAATTGTAAGATAGTGCTTATAGTGTAATTTCTCAGTTACGAAACCCTAGTGTAAAGGTATACACACACACACATGCACACACGTGATATGTTTTCGTGTATATGTTATATATATATATATACATATATATATACATATACGTATACACATATGATGAGGATAGTATATGATACTCGGAGAAGAGTCGATATGATCGGGCATGATGCCGTGAGATCGGATATGTGACTTGGGTCGTATTGTGAGATACGACACGATATTATAGTGGATCGTTGGGCGATGTGTTTTCATACACACGCGAATATATATGTTTGATGGTATTGCAATGTACTAGACTTTAGATCAGTACCCCTATTTCAGAATACGAAGATGATGATACCAGGTAAATAATGAGTTATATGTGATATTTGACCCGTACCCCGATTTGGGATGTCGTACGATGGATTTTTTTCCGTACGATGTGTATATATGATGATTGATCCGCACTCTTGACTCGAGAATGTCGTATTATATATTTTATCGTACGTGACGCTATTGAGGCGGGATCACCGACTACTAGATATATCGACTCGAACTTAGGTGGTTTTCCTTACCTTTTTGATTAGTCTCTTAGCTTCGTACTGTAGTTTACTTGGTAGATGTTAGATTGGGCTCAAGTCATACTTATTTTCAAACTTAACGATCCGTGGGTATTTTAAAAACAGGCCTAGGGATACTACGGATTTTCAAGGGATGTATCTTTTCTCAAAAACACTGTAGCCCTATTTTCTAAAACCACGATTCGTGCTTATTTCAAATGCCAAAATGGTATGACTCGTGTATATATATAAATTTATATTCAGGTTGTTCATATCGCATTTCATGCTTATACTTGTGATTCCTTTGTTTATTATGAACCCATGTTATCAGGACACCAGCACCATTACCGATGATGCGTATGTATATGAACACTTGCTTGCCGGCTCACACACATCATCATCGGTAATTGCCATGTCACGTACACTTTAGAGAATATTACTTCATTGACATCGCTTGCTAGCTGATAGTTCCGATATATTATTACTGTGCTAAATTAGATATTGCATTCTTCATTTAGATACCCGTGCATGTATATGTATATTCATTGTTATGCAATATTATGGGGCTTTATGCCGGTATTTCACTGTTATTTACTTTGGAGTTTGGGAATCGGATTTTCCATGAGATTTCTGGATTTGGAGAAACCGCAAGGATTTACAAACTTATTTTCATTTCAAAGGATAGAAATTTGCGGTTTTCTCGTGATATGATATTTGTGATGTCTACCATGAGCTTTCTCGGTTCTCGAGTGGTATCATACACATGATTCGATGTAGGGGGAGGGACCGTCTGCGGGTGCATGGTGGGCCCGGTGCGGTACCCCGGGGCAAGAAGATCGTATAGAAAGGCGTTTGAGCCCGGCAGCGGAGCACTACCGACCGATGATTGTATGGAAACTCGATGGATATCCGGAGGATACCGTTCGGAGTTATGAGAGAGATGGATATGGGCCGATCCTGATCATGCAGAGCCCGAGATAGTGAGATTTGATGATATGGACCAGTCCGGATTGCCGGAGCTCTAGATTTGGGATATTTGGATATCTGTTTTGTGTCGATGCTTGACACGGATTCTATGTGATTTCATTCATGATACATAGGTTTTTATACAGAAATCTCACTGAGACAAGAAAACAGTTTTCTTATTTAAGATGTATTCTGTTTTCATTCTTATTGCATTCAGACGTCACATATGTGATATGTTGCTACCTGAGGCACTGACACGAGCACTTGGTATTACACTTATGTATAGATGTTTACCCTTGCCATATTTAGATGCTTCGGGTATTTATATATATTTAGGATAATATGGTATGACCTAGGATATAGTCATACATGCGATTTCTGCTCGGTGATGTTTTCTACTCACGACTTGGCAACTCACCCCTGTTGTGCCACAGTTGTTGCAGGTTTTGCCGTACAGGTTTCCTTGACGGCTTGTTGGCACACTAATTCCTTCCGGGGGATTGCTTTGGTAGGTGGGTTCACTTGTATCGTGACCACACTAGTATTTGTATTTATTTCAGTTGTATCTAGTAACTCCATCAACCAGACTTGTATATTTTATAGACTTAGAAGACTAGTGTGTATATTCTTTCGACCTTGGAGTCGTGCGCTTGTATTATTATGGTTTTCTTGTGGATATTGGTTTTCTTCTGAGTTTTGATCCTCGCCCTTCGGCGTTGTTGTTCATATCATATTTTTAAATTATTATATCACCCATTCTTAATCACATTGCATATAAGTAGATACTTTTGATCCATGTATTCTAAATAGTTGCAGGTTACAGGTTCTCAGCTCGTTACAGTAAAATTCATGCAAAGTCGCTACAATTGTGGGCTTACGACCAATAACAGATGAATACTGATCCGCATGATGCCGCATACCAGTTCAAGCGGAGATCAAGGCAAAAGTCCACATCATTCTGCACTGTTGAAAATCTGGAAGGAAATAGAAGAAATTCTGAGAAACCAAGTAAAGAAAACAGAAGATAAAAGTAACACAGAGAAACCCTGAAGAGATGGGCCCAAGAACCCTCCAAATGGCCGCGGAACCACGGCCAAACAGGCCTTTCAGCCGCGGTTCCGCGGCCGTACAATGCACGTGTTGGTGGGGTGTCGGTGCTTCGACTCGGTCTTTGGGGTTGTTTTGTAATTTCATGTATGGATCAGAATGTAAACCTAGGGTTTTTCCTATCTATAAATATGAATGCTCAAAACCAAATAAAGTGTGCCTCTTCCAAGGTGCCTCTTTTGAGATGCCTCTTTTTAATTCTAGATTTGAATTTTAAATTCCCTTGTAATCGTTGAGAGGTCATCAATAAAGTAAAAGTATTTTTATTTTTATCTCGCATTCTTTTATTATCTGCAATTTAATTTCTGCAATTTTTTTATCCGTCTTTTATTATCAGCAATTTAGGTCATTAAAATAAAATTATAAAAATGAATTTTATCGTAACTTTCCTAATGGGTGAGTAATTCTTCACTTTTTAGGGTTAGGATAGGGAAGGTTTGAGAGAAGGAAATCTCTCTCACTCCTTTCTTTGCCCATATAATTTTTATAAAAGGACTCCATTTAATTCAATTTCACACCGCTCACTACGGTACCCTATCCTAAATGATAGTGGTGATTCCCTAGTTAGACCGGTTGTGGTTGAATTAACTGGAGGTTAGGGCTAAGAGTTAAGAAAGGACGGAAAAGGACCAAAAGGAAGAAACTAAGTTTCTTCCTAGTCGTGCTAATCCCCTTTGTTGACTATTAACCTAACACCTATATTCTTTACTAGGGCATTAAAAGCAGTGATTAGAATCTCTATTTCGAACTAACCTAATCCTAACCCAAGCAATCTTTTAAATCAATTTAATCTCATTCTTAGATCTTAAAACAACACCTACCAAAAGTAGGACTTAACTCGTAAGAACTTAAAGAAAGAACACATTTTCCCTGTGGACCGACTCGTTCTCAACCGGCAAGCTACCAAGCGACACCATCTTGATTGTAGTATTCTTTAATTTAAAACGCATACACAAAATCGCTATCAATGAAATGGCTCCGTTGGCGGGGAGACGATAGTCTCTTTCTTTGTGTAATTTCGGGTTAAAAAAAATTTAAAATTATAAAAATTTAAAAAAAAAATTTAAAAAATAAAAATAAAAATCATCTTGTTACTTTTGATTGGTTTTTGTGCGAATTGTGCAGGAAAAGAAAACGGACCAATTCAGATCTGGAGCAACTCAGTGATCAAATCCAGAAACAGGGGATCTAAATAAAAAGAGGAGAACCAATTCAGCACAGGGAACAAATTTGACAGCGTCAACCTTCAGAAGAGCCGCTGAACTGCGGCACAAGTGCACGTTTGACCGCGGAGCAGCGGTCAACTGCTGACGTCAGCACCCAATTTTCTCTGTGAGTATCTTTTATCTTCTCTCCTACCCTCTGAACTCCACTGAAAAATTTCTCCTGCAGGATTCTTTGCACAGATTCTTTTTCTCCTATCCAATAAATTGTTTTTGTGCAGGATTCTTTGCACTGCCAAAAAAATAAAAAAAATTTCAAGTGTTTTAGATTTTTGGTGTGTTAATTGCTTTGCATAATTCATACGGACTTTTAAGGGGCTATAACACCAATTCAGATTGGGTGGGGATTTCATTACCCTTCCTAAGACCCCAAAAATCACTAAAAGCATATGCATCACCTTTGAGATAAATTAAAAAATATCTAGACTCAGCCAACTAAGGACTGTAGCGCTTATTAGGACATAGGAGGGTTTCGGGCAATCAGTCGTTTATCTAAACCTGACTTTGTGGTGCCTAGGTTAGACAAGTGAGAAAAGTAACTTTAAAAGGCCCGTCTCACGGTGATTCGTGAGCGGAACCCTCCTTTCTTCATTTGTGCTTACCTGGCCACAATTGGCGGTGAAAAGGCGATTTGAGGGATATCTCACAACTTGTCGCTTTGGAACAATTAGGAGCAGTCTAGTTGACTTAGGAGACCCTAGCTCTAGGTTTGATTGTGCATGTTTAAACTGTGGTTATTCGAAATTATGCCGTAGTTCCGTACAAATTTTTGCAAAACTCATTCTAAAAAAAACACTTTCAAAAATTTCAAAACTCCAAAAATAAACAATTTTCAAAAAAAAATATAAAAAAAAGAAAAAAAATTCACATTCTTTTCCTTTCTCTCATCACATTATGGGTAGCCCACCTCGCAAAACTCTTGCCGAACTTTGGTACTCTCAACCAGACATTACGTCCTATGCTTCTTGTTTTGGTCGAATTTCGAACGACCCTCCAAGCCCAAAATTTCTTTGAAAGATTGAATAGACGCGTCTAGGACAACCAGTTGGACTCCGCAATCCACCTTATATCAATCATTTCAACCTTCACCACCTTCTTACGTTGATACTCCTTTTTCGAGTCCTGTTGTAACTCCGAAACCCATGTCTATTGCTGAACATATTGAACAATCTCGTAAATGATCTTGCACTCCTTTCATCACTGCGAATTCTTTGGATCAACAATTCCATTCACCTTCTTATCCGAATATTGATCCTACTCTTGTCCAACCATTCAATTCCTACCAGTCCTACCCGACTTTTGCACCTTCCCTAGACATTGCTTCTACACAGCCATTTAGGAGTTTCACGTATCCAAACAACTTTGAATGTTTTACTAAAACCCCGTCACAACCCATGTCTAGTCTGGAACAGTCGTTGGAAGACTTTATGGTAGCGTCATGCCAACAGATGAGGGATTGGAATGCGTCCATGGACGCCCATATACAACTTAGTGACCCGGTAGCTAGTTACCAACTAGCTCCAAATTTTCCAATGTATGATGAGACGGTTGGACAGATTGAGAATTTGAGTGGAGAGAGTGAGCTGTGGACCCTTCCAAATCAAACCTACCCATCGCCAATTGAATCCAACAACTCCGGTTTTGAATGTCTATCAAGTGTCCCAAATGATTCACTAGTTGAAAATAGAACGTTTAATGAGTTGTGCGACTTTGTACTGTTTGATTTACCTGATTGTGAAGGGTCCCTTTCGAGTGAAACCATCACCAATCCTTTTGACCTCTACACCTCCACTCTAGAACCTGAATTGATTGATATCCATCCTTTTGATGAGGTGTCTGAGAAATTTAAATTTAACTTGATTGAGGATATCGACGCTGGGAATATTTCGGATGATGAACCCACAGATTTAGATGAGTTTCTCTCTCCAATTTATCATCCCGAGTCATTAACTATTTTTTCCGAACTTCATATGCGTCTGGATTTTGATGATAAATGCATGGATGATATAACTTTTGAAAGGAATTTTGAGGATAGTATTGAGGATGAACCAGTTTTGCTTGATATGACGGATTTTCCAATTCATCATGTCCCTTCCACTGACTGTGTACACCCTCCTGAACCTTTAACTGTTACCCTTCCTATATCAATCCCCTTCATTCTTTCCATCGTTCCGACTGTGCAAGAAACCGTATCACTTTCATTTTTTATGTCTGGTTTACCAAGTTCGACGTACCCATGTTTTCTCCCGAATCTTGAGGGATTTGATCTCAATTCTCCATGGGTTGATAGATTAGCACAATCGCTTTTTACACATTGGTCATTACAAATTGTGCTAATTTATACACTCCATCTCCACTCTCAAGTTTGTATTCAACTTCTTTATCCCAATTTCTCATGTTCCTCTTCTATTCTTCCAATAATTTCAGAGAGTGTTGATGAATCAAAATCCGATAGTTCAAGTTTGATCATTCCAGAAAACCAACTTGATTTGGATACTTTTGAAAATGAGGTAGATGAGTTTTACGAGGCTCCTACCTCCATAATTTTTGACAAATCAAGTATGATAAATTCTGGCACAAAACTTACTGACAGCAAAATGTTCAATTACATCGATGAGAGTTTTGAAGAACTTTTTGCTGACGAACTTGCATTCCTAAAGAACATGGATTTTGTGATTAATCAACCTCCACCTATAGAAGGTTAACCACCACCTTTTCATCTTATAAAATACAAGAATGCCAATATTCCACTCATTTTTGATCATTCACATTCTCGTTTTTATTTATCATCACCTCTTATCTCCTTACATTCACGTTCCCGCAAACCCTTTCCATACTACCACTTATCTCTTCCCCACTTCTTCTTAGCTCTATATAACATGTTCTTCGACCAACCTATACGTTACATTGATAAAATTTTCAAATGGTTGGTGTTGACTTTTGGTCTTTGGAAAGCTTGGCATTGACCAATAACTTTGAACCCCCTCTTTAAAAGCTTAACATTGTTTAACTCAAGTTTGGGGGGGGGGTATAATTTGGTTCTTGAAAATAATTTTTCCTAACTCAAAGTGGTGAGCCAAAAATAAGTTTGGGGGAGATTTTCAAAATTATATTTCATGTCCCCGTTAATAAATTTATTCTCCCAAGTTTACAGGTTTCTGAGATTTAACAGATGGCAACAGTGGAAACACGGTTTCACTTAAGTTTTGGGGGGGGGACATTTTTGTGTATATATATTTTGTTTTCTTTTTCTGTTAATAAAAAATTAAATAAACAAACAGGGGAGTACCGGCAATTTTGACCCTCTTGGTGTAGCCTGACAGTGAGGGCACTGTCAAGTTTAAGTTTGGGGGTGTGCTCGGTAAGCTTTCTTCCTTCGCATTCATGTGTATATTTTTGCATTTGCATACTTATTTTAAAACCCATAAAAATCAAAAAATTAAAAAAAAATTAAAAAAAATGGCCATATTTGACTCAAGTTCAATATGACGGTTGACTAGTTAGGAAAAACTAGATCCTAAACTTAGTAAATTAAAAACCCTAAAAATAACCTTTCTTAAAGTTTAAATATAGAAAATATACGCCCTTGTAGTTTATTTAGAAATAGGCAAATTTTGAGTTCAGTTCTTGTGCTAAATCGAAATAAGGGAAGAGTATTGAAAGCTCTATTTAAAATATAAGTCTGAAAAATAATTCTGAACCTTAAGTCCAAATTCTGAAAATATATACCCTACTATACGCACTTACACACACCTTGAAACTTGGGATAGTAGAGGATACCTTGAAATGCTCTTGTCTAAAATCCTTAGTATGAAGGAAAATAAAATAAAATTATAAGTGGTGAATAAAGAGATTAAAAAATAAACACTGGTTTTGTAATTACTTAAGGCATCATATATAGAAAATATAGCGAGGGTGCTTTATCACCTAGTGCCTTAGACCGACTGGTTTTGGAGTCACTGCAGTAGGGTTACTAGGCACTCTAACAAGGGTTAAGGAAACATCAACCATGCTCGATTAAAATTTTAGCCGTGCCTAACAACCCTAAACAAGATCTTTTCTAGAAAATTAGGGTTACACATGCAAGTAAATAACTATTACTACTAAGTGAATACGAAATACAACCTTTGTAGATCGGTCCTTCACTTCTAAAGCTCCTTGTTGTAGTCCCTTCGCTGCGATCAAGGTTCTCCCGGGCTCTTGCATGGCTTCACGAGGCGAAAGAAGCGTCCTTGCTTGAAGTCTTCGAGGACGAAGATGATCTACGTCGAGGGAATACCAACTCAAGCTACTACTTCACTAACTAGAGAATTAGTGAAGTAAACACCCTAAACTAAAGTGCTAGTCTAGTAGAGGATGGAGAAATAGGAACTGGGTTCACTTTAGAATTTATTTTCTCACAATGCTTCTCACTTTGGATCAAACCATAGAGAGCTTTTTAGCTCAAGGAAGAGGATGAAGAAATGAAATGAGAAGGATAATGATCAAGTGAGTGAGCTTACCATGGTGAGTGAGTATCATATACTAACTCATGTAGAGACTTAATCATGGCTAAGTGTGATGGTTAGGTTATAAAAAATCCAAAGTAAAAAAAAACTTAGTGGACTTTAGTCAATGCATCAACAATCTTCCACAAGCTTCATGCATTTTTTAATTTTCCACTAATTTTGTAATTACTTTAAATACATTAAACCCAACATGACAAATAGCATGGTGTAAGTCTCATACACCCATGAATGTTGTATCAACAACCATGATACAAAAAGAAAACACATTTTAATATATATATATTAAAGTTATGCACATGTGAGAAAAATCCATAAGTGAACATATGTTAGTTAATGTAAATTAGTATATCATATATACAATTGTACACTAAATTATTAACACTTGACTTAATAATCCGGTTATATCTCATATGACCGACTAACATCCAATGTATCGACTTATCGAATCAACACTTGATTCGATAACCCGGCTATATCACACATAACCGATCGATACAAAAAGTCGTGAGAATAAAATAAGGTATCACATACACGTATTATTCTCGGTCCCGCACATATCACATATGCGCTCCTATTTCGTTTTGCCTGAGCCAGTAAAATCTCTATGTAGGACTCTAAAGACTCGTCAATACGCCGGCAGTAGGTGATGATCACATCGAGCACCCATAAGCCGTCAGTGGTACTAGCTGGATGTAACGGCTACCCGGGTATTGAACGATCAGAAGATCAGCAGGCAAGACCGCTCCAACTCCTGTGAAAGCCTAACGGTAACACTTCCCGTGCAGTCCGGTCTCCTCGTCTGATATGTCGCATATCAAGTCTAGGGGTGGTAAACGTCAGACCCCAATATCCGATAAGTCGTGTCGATGTGAGGCTCATAACGGGTCGAGAAACTACTGGTAACACTTACCAGTAAATCTCTAAATCATCCCTTGCCAGGGACTTCCCTGTTATGGCCAATCGAGCACAGCGCAACATCAACCCCCAATACCGGGAGAGACGAAACCCCTCCTATTGCTCATTGCCTCCATGTTACTCGGGATTGTACCGAAAATCCACCGTTTTGCATGCCCTCTTGGACGTGGTAAGGTGGAAATCAAAGCACGGTGGGAATCATACAAGACTCTATGACGATCTCGGGTCTACAGACTAACCTGCGCAAGTGTCACCAGAGAACTGCCATCTGACATGAGGTATAATACCATCTGGGAGTTCTCGGCGAGTCCGTCCAGTGTACCCAGTCTCCACTGAGCACCCGTATACCATCTCTGATGTCAAACACCAATGGATATAGGATCATCCATCGCTCATCACATGGGTCGAGAAGCGTATACGCTTGTCTACTCTGGTATATCGATTCCCTGTCTCGATACACCTACGACTAGGAACATTAAAGGATGTACTTATGGACTACCATGGCCCCACTAGTATGATCTGCATCATATTCCGTGTAGTCAAGTACACATCCTAAGGGCTTTACCAACATGTAACTATAAGACAGTATCAACAGACAAGTATACATGTTAAGATAAAGAGAAACCAGATAGCATACTATCATATCGAGCAAGAAAGTCCTCTCTATATATGTCCAAGCATCCAATATAATATACATCATATGTACAATATTGGCCTCTAGGGCATACATACAACTAACAATCTCCCACTTCCACTAGGGCCAGCTGCTGTAGTATCGCATACCAAGCATCCCGAAGAGTCTCTCAAACTGTATCTGGGGAATGGCTTTCGTGAGTGAATCCGCTGTGTTGTTCTTCGTGTCAACCCTCCTGACCTCGATCTCCCGGCGATCTACTATCTCCCGGATCAGGTGATACCGCCTCAGAATATGCTTGAATCGCTGATGGGACCTGGGTTCCTTGGCCAAAGCCACCGGTCCATTGTTCTCACAATACAAAGGTATTGGATGCTCAATGGATGGAACCACTCCAAGTTCAGTAATGAACTTCTTGATCCAGACATCCTCATTGGCAGCATCGTGGGCAGCAATGTATTCAGCCTCCATCGTCGAGTCTGCCATGGTTTCCTGCTTGGAACTCTTCCAGCTAACCGCCCCTCCGTAAAGGGCAAGACAAATGCTGAGTGCGACTTAGAGTCGTCCTTATCACTCTGGAAGCTCGGATCGGTAAAGGACTCCACTTGGAGTTCTCCGTTACCATACACCAAGAGCATCTCTTTAGTCCTTCGTAAGTACTTGAGAATGCTCTTCACAGCTGTCCAGTGACTCTCTCCAGGATCAGCTTGATACCTACTCACTACACTTAGTGAGTGTGCTGCATCGGGTCTGGTACATAGCATCACGTACATGATAAAGCCTACAGCCGAAGCATGGGGTATCCCTTGCATGCGAGCTCTCTCCAAATCAGTCTTGGGAGACATCTCTTTGGAGAGAGTGAGTCCAGAGATCGTGGGTAAGTTCCCACGCTTGGATTCTTCCATACTAAACCTTTTTAGTATGGTGTCAATGTACCTGGATTGGGACAATCCCAGTATCCGTTTGGATCTATCTCTATAGATCTTAATCCCTAAGATGTAGGAGGCATCCCCTAGATCTTTCATTGAGAATCTTTGTGATAAGAAGAGGTTGACCGATTGCAGCATAGGAATGTCATTTCCTATCAATAGTATGTCGTCCACGTATAATACGAGGAAGACAACCTTACTCTCTGCCACCTTCTTGTAGATACAAGGTCCATCTACGTTTTTGACGAAATCAAACTCTTTGATAACGACGTCAAAGCAGATGTTCCAACTCCGTGATGCTTGCTTTAATCCATAAATGGATATAAGCAGTTTGCACACCTTCCCGCTGCTCCAACTAGCTACAAAGCCCTCTGGCCGAGTCATGTACACGCTCTCTTCTAAATCACCGTTTAGAAAGGCGGTCTTAACATCCATTTGCCAGATTTCGTAGTCATGATATGCAGCGATGGCAAGCATGATCCGGATGGATTTAAGCATAGCCACTGGAGAAAAGGTTTCGTCATAGTCCACACCTGGTCTTTGACGAAAACCCTTTGCAACAAGTCTAGCTCTGAAAGTCTCCACTTTCCCATCTACACCAAGTTTTTTCTTGAAGATCCACTTGCTCCCAATGGGTTTTACCACTTCAGAAGCATCTTCCAAAGTCCATACTTTGTTGGTGTACATGGATTCCATCTCAGACCGCATTACATCCAGCCATTTCACCGAGTCCCCACTCATGATGGCCGCTCGAAGGTAGTTGGGTCATCATCAACCATGATGCAATCCTCGCTCCCACCATCCATGAGAAAACCGTTGTATCTCTCAGGTGGGTGAGGAACCCTACTAGATCGGCGGAGAGGCTGAGGTTCATTGGAAACTACCGAATCTTTTGGTTCCACCAAATCTTCTGTTATGGTTTGTACAGCTGGAACCTCTTCCAGTTCTACTTCAGAGCCACTAATCTCTTTTGCAAGAAATTCCTTTTCTAAAAATGTGGCATGCCGAGAAACAAACACCCTTTGTTCCTCAGTGTGGTGGAAAATATACCCTTGTGAATTCTTGGGATATCCTACAAATTTGCATAGAACAGACTGTGCCTCGAGTTTGTCCGGATTTTGTCGTTTGACATATGCCGGACAACCCCATATCTTAACATAGTTAAGACATGGTCTCTTCCCTTTCCATATCTCATATGGAGTGGTAGGCACAGATTTGGTGGGGGACATATTCAATAGATGTATGGCTGTCTCTAGCGCATACCCCCAGAAGGAAATAGGTAACTCAGCTACGCTCATCATAGAGCGCACCATATCTAATAGGGTGCGGTTCCTCCGTTCTGATATACCATTGTGCTGTGGTGTATATGGAGGAGTCAGCTGAGAGAGAATCCCATTCTCTTTTTGGAAGTCCAGGAATTCATTGCTCAAGTATTCACCTCCTCGATTAGATCGAAGGATTTTAATACTTTTCCCGGTTTGGTTCTCAACTTCTTGTTTATATTCTCTAAATTTCTCAAAACCTTCAGACTTGTGTTTTATCAAGAACACATGTCCGTATCTTGAGAGATCGTCAGTGAATGTAATGAAGTACGAAGAACCATCCCTGGCATGTGTAGACATGGGACCGCCTACATCGCTATGTATCAGTCCCAAGAGTTCAGTAACTCTTTCTCCGTGTCCCGTAAACGGAGTTTTGGTCATCTTGCCTTTGAGACATGACTGGAAAGAGTCGTAAGATGAAAATTCGAACGGTTTCAAATATCCATCCTTATGCAACTTAGCTAGCCGTGTCGCATTTATATGACCAAGTCTACAATGCCACAAGAAGGATTCGTTTATTTCTGAACTCTTCCTCTTGTGTGTGTTTTGTACATTAAGGACTGTAGTTTGATTGAGAACGTATATGCTATTAAATAACGAACCTGATCCAATCAACTTTTGATTCAGGAATATGTTCATAACATCATCCTGTACTACAAAATTATATCCTTCTTTGCTCAATAAAGAAACTGATATAAGATTGCATATCAGGGTCGGAATGTAATAGCATTCGTTCAGAACCAATATATTACCATTTGGTAACACAAGGTGATATTCGCCAACTGTTTTGGCTGCAACATTTGCACCATTCCCTACTCTTACGGAATAATCACCCTCTCCCAGTTCCCTACCTTTACGTAGCCCATGTAACATATTACATATATGGGATCCCGATCTGGTATCTAATACCCAGGACATAGAGTGAACTGAGAAACAGTTCTCTGTAACGAACACACCCGAAGAAAATGCATCAACATGTACATTCTTCATTCGGGTGGCATGGGAATCCTGGTATTCCCCTATATCCTGTTCAGTCCTATAACTCTTATAAGAAAGAACGGAACCAACGTTCCCCAGCACAGTATAACATGCGGGTTCGGTCAATACATCTATATTATTATCTTGATTAAGGCATGATATGGTCGCTACCTGGAGAGAGAGAGAGAAGAAAACACTTTAGCGTATGCTCTTGCAAGATCAGATTGGTTATTCTTTTATCTAATCAGGATGGCTCCCACTGTTTTTATCAAATCTTCCTTCAAACCCTAAAAGGAAAGACTAGCCGAGATTAATTACACCTTAAAATTTCTCCAATCTTTCAGCCAGGCCAGTGTCCGTACTTTGAGGGAGGTTCCCCGTGCTTTCGCACGGACCTAATTAAAGTAAACCTCGTTTTCCCATAGGCGTAACCCCGTTGACACCTTTCTAGACACCTACTTGATCGGCTAATTGTCCTGTGTAAAACTCTCCCAGGAGTAACTATTACTCACAGTGGGTATCGGGATCCAACTATCTCATAGAAGTTATGCAATCTCATTGAAAATTTCAACACTTGAAATTCCCGATAATGTTTTGCCCCTAACATGCTATGACCTTAACGAAAGCCAACAAATCATAGCCCGCTAGTCAATTTCAACCCGTACATTTCTTGACTGAATTAAACCCACCAGCACGACCCTTGACGAAAGCCAACAGAGCCGTACGGCTACCCTAATCCAATCGCATCATATGCAGCAGATAAGCAGCATATAGCTACCGCACACTACACCTTGACGAAAGCCAACAAATGCAGCACGAATACTATATACAACTTATCTGAAATTACGGAGGGCTACGACAGGTTTTTCTGAAAACCTATTGCGTAATGAACTTGATATCGTTGTAGAATCGAGTGAATTTTGAAATAGAGTGATTTTGAGGCTTTCATTAGTTTTGCTAAAGTGGGCACTCCCGGTGAAGGGATCTCGGCTCTGTCCTTATGGAATAAGGTGCGCGATATATCATATAAATCACTATGCAAAGCAAAAACTCCAAAATCAATCAAAAGACAAACCGAATGTTGTAGCATCTTCCAATTTTGCTAAAGAGGTCACTCCCGGTGAAGGGATCTCGGCTTTTTCCTCATCGAATGAGGTGCAGGATATATCATATATATCTCTATGCAAAGCAAAAACTGTAGCTACCCTTTTTGAAAATTTAATTCTACAACATCTTTTAGGTTTCTTTTCTTTCATTAATCACATTAATGAAGTCCCATCATTTAAGTCACCTAAACATCACAGATAAATACGACGTACACTTATGCCATCCGCATTCGCTTTGATGTCCCCTCGTGCACCGTTAGGTTAGGTAACTAACGGCAGAGTGGGGCAGGTCTAGCGCGGGTGTAAAACAAAAGTAACGTCTATATAATATATCATATATACTATATACAGTATTTATCACAGCATATCAAATAATCACATCACAGATATCACAGCAGAAGAAACATATGAAACATTGGATATACTAGGACGTCCGTGTTTTATTTTGAGCCTCTATAAAACACGGATTCCACGGTCGCGATGAATAGCCAAACCCACACCCCTAGACCCCTACGAGAGCGGCAAACAACCCTACCAATTTTAGAGTTAGGAGACCCCGACTCGACTCCTCGAATTGGTCTCCCTCTGGACTCTAGAACACGGTTACTTGTGCTCTCCTCCTTGGGTCTATCCTAGTACTGAAAAAGTAAATAATATACAAATGGTGATATCAACCTCATCCCGGAAGTGCCCCAATAAAAGAATATTTCATACATTTAATTTTACATGAATGAAAATAAAAACCCTCATCTCACATAAAAACCAAGGCTATTCAAAAACGCGACGATCCAATATAACATATCCAGCAACACATAACATCACATGTCATCAACGTAAGTAAATATGCACATCCCAATTGTCATTGACACATAGCAACGAAACCGGCGATATCACATATTACACTTACGGTTGCATAAAAGAAAGTGTAAAACTACAACATTTGGAATCCACAATCTCTTTAGACATCGTAAATCCGAAATATCACATACTTCGCATTTCATGCCTAACTATATGAATTCCAGATATTGTATCACATTCTAGATAAATAGACAGTATTAAACTTTCCGATCGAATAATCAAATATCCAAGATTTCCAAAATAGCTCAACACTTGAGCGGAGTTCAAAAATTCCAGAATACGTCACAGTACCAACGGTCCAGCCGTAGAAGGGTCAAGCCAACGCCTCACATGTGGCAACGCCGTACTGCCCCAAACCCTAAGGTTCAAAAAGCAGTTCAAGACGGTCATATAATCGAGTTAAGGTTTGTGTTCTTTTAGAGGATCCATCGCGTTACATTTACGTTTTTCCAAAAGATTTAAACTCGATAAAAATTCAACACTTGAAATTTTTTTTCGTGCCGGGAAAAATTGAGTTAATGATATCCGTTCGAACATTTTAACACTTACTAAATTATCCGGAAAACATAACGAAATTAAATATTCCGATTGAATCAACGAATACAAAATAATTCCCAGAACACTCAACACTTGAGTCATTTTAAAAATACCCAGAAAATAACACTAACAGATAAGGGTATTACTATACAAAAAGCATGACTTAATCTCACTGTACGGCCGCGGATCCGCGGCACAAGCAGGGTACTGCCGCGGTTCCACGGCGATCCGTACGAGTTACAGTGTCGTTTTGCATAATAATTCCTAAAATCACCTGCTGAATTTTTTAGGTATTTTTAATTCAGAAAAATCACTGTTTTAAAAAAATGTCCAGAGAGGGGGTTAAATTGACGTTTCCGGGTTCGATCGGGGTTTTAACTTCGTATACATGTCGCAAAATGCTCTAGCTAAGCTCTGATACCACTTTAGGGTTACTAGGCACTCTAAAAAGGGTTAAGGAAGCATCAACCATGCTCGATTAAAATTTTAGCCGTGCCTAACAACCCTAAACAAGATCTTTGCTAGAAAATTAGGGTTACACATGCAAGTAAATAACTTTTACTACTAAGTGAATACGAAATACAACCTTTGTAGATCGGTCCTTCACTTCTAAAGCTCCTTGTTGTAGTCCCTTCGCTGCGATCAAGGTTCTCCCGTGCTCTTGCATGGCTTCACGAGGCGAAAGAAGCGTCCTTGCTTGAAGTCTTCGAGGCCGAAGATGATTTACGTCGAGGGAATACCAACTCAAGCTACTACATCACTAACTAGAGAATTAGTGAAGTAAACACCCTAAACTAAAGTGCTAGTCTAGTAGAGGATGGAGAAATAGGAAGTGGGTTCACTTTAGAATTTATTTTCTCACAATGCTTCTCACTTTGGATCAAACCCTAGAGAGCTTTTTAGCTCAAGGAAGAAGATGAAGAAATGAAATGAGAAGGATAATGATCAAGTGAGTGAGCCTACCATGGTGAGTGAGTATCATATACTAACTCATGTAGAGACTTAATCATGGCTAAGTGTGATGGTTAGGTTAACAAAAATCCAAAGTAAAAACAAACTTAGTGGACTTTAGTCAATGCATCCACAAGCTTCCACAAGCTTCCACAAGCTTCATGCATTTTCTAATTTTCCATTAATTTTGTAATTACTTTAAATATATTAAACCCAACATGACAAATAGCATGGTGTAAGTCTCATACACCCATGAATGTTGTATCAACAACCATGATACAAAAAGAAAACACATTTTAATATATATATCACATATATATATATTAAAGTTGTGCACATCTGAGAAAAATCCATAAGTGAACATATGTTAGTTAATGTAAATTAGTATATCATATATACAATTATACACTAAATTATTAAATCAACACTTAACTTAATAATCCGGTTATATCTCATATGACCGACTAACATCCAATGTATCGACTTATCGAATCAACACTTGATTCGATAGCCCGGCTATATCAAACGTAACCGATCGATACAAAAAGTCGTGAGAATAAAATACGGTATCACATACACGTATTATTCTCGGTCCCGCACATATCACATATGCGCTCTTATTTCATTTTTCCTGAGCCAGTAAAACCTCTATATTGAACTCTAAAGACTCGTCAATACGCTGGCAGTAGGTGATGATCACATCGAGCACCCATAAGCCGTCAGCGGTACTAGCTGGACGTAACGGCTACCCGGGTATTGAACGATCAGAAGATCAGCAAGCAAGACCGCTCCAACTCCTGTGAAAGCCTAACAGTAACACTTCACGTGCAGTCCGGTCTCCTCGTCTGATATGTCGCATATCAAGTCTAGGGGTGGTAAACGTCAGACCCCAATAACCGATAAGTCATGTCGATGTGAGGCTCATAACGGGTCGAGAAACTACTGGTAACACTTACCAGTAAATCTCTAAATCATCCCTTGCCAGGGACTTCCCTGTTATGGCCAATCGAGCACAGCGCAACATCAACCCCCAATACCGGGAGAGACGAAACCCCTCCTATTGCTCATTGCCTCCATGTTACTCGGGATTGTACCGAAAATCCACCGTTTTGCATGCCCTCTTGGATGTGGTAAGGTGGAAATCAAAGCACGGTGGGAATCATACAAGACTCTATGACGATCTCGGGTCTACAGACTAACCTGCGCAAGTGTCACCAGAGAACTGCCATCTGACGTGAGGTATAATACCATCTGGGAGTTCTCGGCGAGTCCGTCCAGTGTACCCAGTCTCCATTGAGCACCCGTATACCATCTCTGATGTCAAACACCAATGGATATGGGATCATCAATCGCCCATCACATGGGTCGAGAAGCGTATACGCTATTCTACTCTGGTATATCGATGCCCTGTCTCGATACACCTACGACTAGGAACATTAAAGGATGTACTTATGGACTACCATGGCACCACTAGTATGATCTGCATCATAGTCCAGGTAGTCAAGTACACATCTTAAGGACTTTTCCAACATGTAACTATAAGACAATATCAAGAGACAAGTATACATGTTAAGATAAAGAGCAACCGGATATCATACTATCATATCGAGCAAGAAAGTCCTCTCTATATATGTCCAAGCATCCAATATAATATACATCATATGTACAATACTGGCCTCTAGGGTATACATACAACTAACAACTGCTAAGCCTTAGGTATTGCAAGACGAGGAATTACGCCTAAATGCGCTAGCACATTTTGTTATCGGTCGTTTAGTACCTCTTGAAGTATTAACGGTCGCATGAAGAATGTGTGAGCAATTTCATCTAAAATTCTCCAACTAAAAGTATTTTGGAAGATAGACAAGAGTATGATAGCTTGAATTGAATTTCCAAGTATAGGGGTGATAATTACACACACGTAGGGGTATATAATTGGAGTTTGGAGGTGAGATAGGAATAAAAGATAGGGCTTATATCTTCAGTAGAGATGATAAAATTTCCTGAGTTAAGATTGCACCTTAGAAGGAAAACTTAGGAGATGCTGAAAGCTTTATAAATTTGCAAAATGTATATGTTCTTAAGTTAAATGAAAAGGAAGCGTGAAAAATACGGGTTGATGATTTCTAAGTTGAAAATAATAGAATTTCTTGCTAGAATACCGAATTGAAGAATGAAAGTCAACAGGCCAAATTGATCGGATTTTGTGGGTAGTATCCGCTGAAAACCATCAGGAGACAACACTCCACCTACTAGGGACACCTAGAGGTTTAACGGCTTGTTGCACGAGCTCAGTGCAATCGCATTCCCTACGAAAGTGAGGTTAGGAATTTTTGAGAATAAAAATTTGCTTTGCTCGGGACGACCAAAAGATAAGTTTGGGGGTATTTGTTCCTATCAGATTTTTGCATTATTATATCACCCTTTCTTAATCACATTGCATATAAGGAGGTACTTTTGATCCATGTCTGCTAAATAGTTGCAGGTTACATGTTCTGAGCTCGTTACAGTAAAATTCATGCAAAGTCGCTACAATTGTGGGCCTACGACCAATAACAGATGAATACTGATCTGCATGATGCCGCATACCAGTTCAATTGGCGATCAAGAAAAAAGTCCACATCATTATGCACTGTTGGAAATCTGGAAAGAAATAGAAGAAATTCTGCAAAACCAAGTAAAGAAAACAGAAGATAAAAGCAACACAGAGAAACCCTGAAGAAATGGGCCCAAGAACCCACCAAATGGCTGCGGAACCGTGGCCAAACAGGCCTTTCTGCCGAGCTTTCGCTGCCGTACAATGCACGTGTCGGTGGGGTGTCGGTGCTTTGACTCGGTCTTTGGTGTTGTTTTGTAATTTCATGTATGGATCAGAATGTAAACCTAGAGTTTTTCCTATATATAAATAGGAGGGCTCAAAGCCAAATAAAGTGTGCCTCCTCCAAGGTGCCTCTTTTGAGATGCATCTTTTTAATTCTAGATTTAAATTTTAAATTCCGTTGTAATCGTTGAGAGGTCATCAATAAAGTAAAGGTATTTTTATTTTTATCTCGCATTCTTTTATTATCTGCAATTTAATTTCTGCAATTTTTTTTATCTGTCTTTTATTATCAGCAATTTAGGTCATTAAAATAAAATTATAAAAATGAATTTTATCGTAACTTTCCTAATGAGTGAGTAATTCTTCACTTGTTAGGGTTAGGATAGGGAAGGTTTGAGAGAAGGAAATCTCTCTCACTCCTTTCTTTGCCCATATAATTTTTATAAAAGGACTCCATTTAATTCAATCTCACACCACTCACTATGACACCCTATCCTGAATGATAGCGGTGATTCCCTAGTTAGACCGGTTGTGGTTGAATTAATTGGAGGTTAGGGCTAAGATTTAAGAAAGGACGGACAAGGACCAAAAAGAAGAAACTAAATTTCTTCCTAGTCGTGTTAATCCCCTTTCTTGACTATTAACTTAACACCTATATTCTTAACTAGGGCATTAAAAGCAGTGAGTAGAATCCCTATTTCGAACTAACCTAATCATAACCGTAGCAAGCCTTTAAATCAATTTAAACTCATTCTTAGATCTTAAAACAACACCTACCAAAAATAGGCCTTAACTCGTAAGAACTTAAAAAAAGAACACATTTTCCCTGTAGACCGACTCATATTCAACCGGCTAGCTACCAAGCGACACCGTCTTGATTGCGGTATTCTTTAATTTAAAATGCATACCCAAAATCGCTATCAATCAGTTGTACATTATATTGCTTGCGTAGTTGTGTCCGCCAATTGGCGAAGAGCTAGCTCCCGTTTGGGGATGCCTTTATTCATTATTATGTATTTCATGTTTTGTACCCGTTTGGGGGCTAGTATTTACAAAGGATACTCTGCCGAAATCTTCGGGAAAATATGATGTTGCTTTTAATTGTTTAATACCACTTATTTTATTAAAACCACTTGCTTAAAAACAAGTTTTCCTTCACTTCTTATTTAAAATGGTTTAAATTTCGGGGCATTTGGCTTACTTGAATTAGGTGGGGTCCTATAGACTTTACATGATTCAAGTGCCAGCCACGTGCTATTTCGGGTCGTGACAAGGTTGGTATCAGAGCGCTAGGTTTAACCTTGGTTCGAGTATATGTTTGACTATGCGGAGTCTAGGGCGTATATTTATATTCGGAACCTAGGCTTGACCTTACGAAACTTAGACTTGGTCGAGGGGGTATTAGACCCGAACTTTTGTCGTATAGGTTGACCTTGGTTGATAGAGTAGGTGACTTAAGTAGAGTGATGCACCGTGTGTATGTTCCGCGGCATACTTACGATACACTACTCCGCTTAAGAAGCCTTAGGATGTACATTTCCTTGCACCGTATTTTATTTGTTCATATTGTTGGATATGTATGCCCTAGAGGCCATTATTGTATAGTACTAGTTTGTATAATATATTTTGGAAACTTGGGATATATAAACGGATTTACGACAGTCTTGCTCGATATAGTAGTATGCAACTTGGTTTGTATCTATCTTAATATGTGTATATGTTTCTTTTAACATATCGCTAATACATATTGATGGAGCCCTTAGGATCTTTGCTTGACTACCAGCGTTGTGATGGCGATCACACTAGTGGGGGCTGGGTAGTCTATAAGCTTATCCCTATAATGGTCCCTAGTCGTAGGATTATCGAGACAGGGCATCGATACTCTACAGTAGACTAGTGTATACGCTTCTCAACCCAGCAGGGGAGATGGTCTGTCCCACAGCCATCAGTACGCCGTACTGGAGATAGTATGCAGGTTCTCATTGGGTTATGAGTTACACTGGACGGACTCGTTGGGTACTGCTGGTTGGTATTATACCTATCGTCAGTTAGCAGTACTCAGGTGACATGAGTACAACTTAGTCCGTTGACTCGACACTGCTACTTCGCCTCAAGTGTGTTCCCACTGTTCTTTGATTGCTACCCTACCACGGCTCTATTGAGCCGTGCAAACATGTAGTAGTTGGGTGCAGTCCCGAAGCACTTGGAGGCAGTGGTGGTTAGATAGGATTCGCCTCTCCCGGTATTGGGGTTTGATATCGCGCTGTGTTTAGGAGAGCCATTACACAAAGTCCCTGGCCAGGGCAAGTGAGATTTACTGGTAGGTGTTCCAGAAGTTTCTCAAGGTGTTCTGGGCTACACTCCGACATGACTTATACCACTATTAGGGGTCTGACGTTTACCACCCCCTAGGCCCGATATGTGAACAGACCAGACTGTCCGGAGATTGTCATAGATAGGCTAAGTAGGAGTTTGGATGAACTTGCTCGTCGACCTTCTTATCGACAGATACCTGGGTTGCCGTTACGCACAGCTAGTGCCGCTGACGTGCTTGTGGTTAAACCCACTGCCAGAGTGCTGTCGAGTCTTTAGAGTCCCACACAGAGGGTTTCCCAGTTTCGGGCGAAACGAGCAGAGGTCGTATGGTTTTACGACATGGTTCGATCACATACGTGTTCTTGTGCGCGTGTGGTGTTCGAGCAGACAATACTAGTGGGCTTTGGTTTAAGCCAGATCCTAGTATTTGATTATTGGATTAGCTTCGTCTCATTGTATTCATGTTTTTCGGAACACGGATGCGGGAATGTATATACGGATGAGAGGGGTATAGAAGGAGACACCACATTAGGGTTTTGACCATTGACTTGATTAAAACCATTATGAGATGGAGAAAAGTATTTGTTATTTTTGCTAATGATAATTATGGCATGGCTACTTGTTCTTGACCACTTGACTTGCATTGACCATTTTACATGGATTGACTTTTTGACCATAGATATTTTTGTGAGATATTTTATGAGCTAGATTTTTTGAGGAGATATTTTTCATCACAAGGGGGTGGTCATGTCAAGCTAGACATCACAATTTCTATTATCATTATCAAAAATCTTTTCTCTTTTCTCAAGTGAGCTCTCATGTTTGCTCTCTCCTTCTCCTCTCAAAACCCTAAGTGTATCATGTATTGATAATCAAGGGTTAGTGAGACTAAGCCACTCTAAATCATACTCTACTCACTCTAGTCTACTTAGATTAGCATGCTATGTATTCTAGTTACCTCAAGTTGAAGGTTTAGCTCAAGGTTGGAGCTCTCGGGTGGATCATCGTTGACACAAGGAGGCCGAAGTTCAAGCACGATCCATACTTCCATCGAGAACTTAAGGATAGGATCGAAGACCCGAAGGACTTGTTTTCTTTAGGTATACTTTCTATCATAGTAGATAGAATCCTAACTTGCTAACTAGGTTTATGGTAATGATCCGGTTTTTGTTTATTCTAGCGCCAAGTTTTGTATCGTTATAAAATTTTTGTTCGACAATTCGAAACGGAAGTTGGCCGGGGCGCTAGCGTAACCCTTCATGGTATCAGAGCTAGCCCATAAACCTTACTTGCTAGTTTGCACAAGGTTAAAATCTCGATCGACCAAAATTTCCGAATCGTATTTCCATTTTGGTGTGCTTGCTGTCGAATTTTAAAGTTGTTCATAAATTTTTTTAAGGAATCTTAAAAATATGTGCAGGTAAAACTATAGATGTGGAAAAAATTTGGGGATGTAACTCCAAAATTCGGCGGCGGAACCGGATCAAAATGGCACATTTTCCGGCGGTTCTACCGCACTTTTTGGGCTACAGTGCCTGAAATTTTTTCTGGGGCTTTTGTTCATGGAAATATGATTTTTTTGATATATGGTTTTGGCCCAGATTTGTTTGAGTGCTCTATTTGCCTTTGGGGCCAATTTGGGAAAGTTTAGTCGATCAAAATTTTAAAATACGTATTTTGTTATCAGTACATTCACTTTTATCTGCGACCGTGAATGTCATTCGATCGGTAAACTCGTCCGATTGTTATATGTTCTTTTAGACGGGTTTGCCAACATGACATTCGCATTGATGTTTTGTGCTTGTGCTGTGATTGTGGTTGGATAGTCGTGGTGGATAGCATGTGATGCAATGTTAGTAGTACAGTTTATATTCATTTGTACATTTGATATTGCGGGGCGAGCGTCCGACATATGGATTGCCGTCTTTGCCGGGTTGTATATTATTTTGGGGCACGACCGGGTTGAGGTCGATGTGACCATTTGTACATATTATTTTCTTTTTCTGTAATAGAATTACCCCACGGTGGAGTGAACGGATAGCCGGGTTCTACAAGGCAACAAGCCCGCATCTCATGGCGTTGAGACGGGGGGGGCTTCATTCTAGAATGGGCAGGCTATTCGCCGCACTCGTAGGGGGTATAGTTTGACCCACGGAGGGGCGCCCAAGTTACCGGATTCCATGAAGTGCTGGGTGGCCCATTCACTTTGTTGAAGGGGGTTGCCTCACTTCTGGGATTGGTGGGTAACTTGCCGCGCTCGTAGCGGTCCAGATTTTCATTGCACAGGCTATCCACACGACCTGGAACATCGGGTTTTATTTGCGGCTCAAATGAAACCCGGGGCTACAAGATTATCCACCATTCTGTATTGTTGGCTGTTATTCTTTGATGTTGATTATTATCATGCCTGGGACGAATGTTGTATATACTAGTAAATGTTGTATATGTTTTGCACCCGCGCTAGTCCAGCCACCGCTCTGTCATTAGTTAAGTAACCTAACGGGTGATGACGGGGCCCCGTGGCGAATGCGGATGGCATATACGTACATTTTATTTTCGTTCTTTTCTTGCGTGATAGGTTAATTGATGGGAACGCATTAATTTTGATTAATGCAAGAAAATAAACCCAAAAGTTGTTGTTGGAACAAATTTCGAAAAACTACAGTTGTATTCTTTCGCTTTGCATAATGGTATTCGGTCATGAATATCCAGCACATCATTCTACGAGGCAAGAGCCGAGATCCCTTCGCGGGGAGTGACCTCTTGAGCTAAAGACGGTACTGTAGATTACTCAATTTTTTCAAAACCAAATTTTTTTAAAAGGCGGAGCTTAAACCACTCCTTTTCAATATTGCTCAGGTTCTTTCAACATTATCAAGTTCATTACGTTAACGGGTTTTTTCGCCTAAAACCCTGTCGTAGCCCTCTATCATTTCGTACAAGTAACACTTAGTATTCGTGCTGCGTTTGTTGACTCCGTCAAGGAGTAGTGTACGGTAGCTGAGTGGTGCTTGTTTGTAGCACTAGATGCGATTGGTTAGGACAGTCGTATAACCTTGTTGACTCCGTCAAGGGTTATGCGGGTGGGTTTGATGCAATCCAGATAATGACGGGTTGAACTTGACTAGGACTTTTTGATTTGTTGACTCCGTCAAGGTCACTAGGGTCCTTGGGGTAAAAACCACATCGGGAGTTTCAAACATACAGGAAACTTGCATATTTAGTATACCTTCTGGAGTGTAGTGACTAGAGTGGATTCCATCTAGGTCATCACACAATGATAGTTGGATCCCGATCCTACTGATGAGTTGGATTACTCTCGGGAGATTATTTCACTTAAAAATCAATGCTATAAACCAAGTAGGTGTCTAGAACGGTGTAAACGGGGCTACGCCTCCATGGAAAAGAAGTTATATAATTAATGAACATTGCGAAAGTGTTGTAAAACATCCCTCGAAGTACAAACTCTAGCCTGGCTGAAAGGTTAAGCAAGTATTATGACGTGCGATTAATCCTGACTAGTTCTTCTTTTAGGGTTTGAAGAAGAATTTGAGGAAACAGTGGGAGTCATCATGATTAG
Organism: Agapanthus africanus; assembly: GCA_030015575.1. Classification (NCBI taxonomy): domain Eukaryota; kingdom Viridiplantae; phylum Streptophyta; class Magnoliopsida; order Asparagales; family Amaryllidaceae; genus Agapanthus; species Agapanthus africanus. The sequence goes on from CM057340.1 coordinate 267,342,161, forward strand.
ATAAATTAATAACCAATCTAATTTTGCAAGAGCGCACGCTGAGTGTTTCTTTTCTCTCTCTCCAGGTAGCAACCATTTCACGCCCTAATCAAGATAATAAAATGTATCGCTTGACCAATCCGAATTCTTATTCGGGGCTGGGGAACGTCGGTTTGGCTCTAACTTATGATGGCGATCGTGAGTATGAGCAGGGGAAGGATGATAGTCTGGATTCCAAAGAGACCCCAATGAAGAAGAAGCATACTATTGCATCTACTTCAGGTGTTCTTGTACTTGAGAACTGCTTTTCGGTCAGTCCTACCTCCTGGGTACTAGATACCGGATCAGGATCTCATATCTGTAATTTATTACAGGGACTGAGAAAAAGTAGGATAGTTGGACCTGGTGATATGTCCCTCAGGGTAAGGAACGAAGCACAAGTTAATGCTGCAGCTGTCGGTGAATATCACCCAGTGTTGCCAAATGGCAATACTATTATTTTGAACAATTGCTACTATGTACCTTCCATGGTTTGCAACATCATATCAGTTTCTTTACTTGATAAAGATGGATATAACTTGGTTCTTGATAGAAATATCATGAACATTTACCTTGATAAGGTACTTGTTGCAGAAGGTACACTTTGTAATGGTATCTATGTTCTAAATCAGAATACAGTTCTTAATGTACAAAACACACCCAAGATGAAGAGTTCAGATACGAACGAATCGAACTTGTGGCATTATAAAATTTATCATATCGGAGAGAAAAGACTAAGTAAGTTACATAAAGATGGACTCTTGAATACGTTCGAATTTTCATCTTATGAAACTTGTCGGTCTTGTCTCAAAGGAAAGATGACCAAATCTCCGTTCACCGGACATGGAGAAAGAGCAGCAGAGCTCTTGGGACTCATACACAGTGATGTGTGTGGTCCGATGTCTATACATGCAAGGGGAGGGTTCTCATACTTCATCACATTCACTGACGATCTCTGTAGGTTAGGATATGTGTATCTCATGAAACATAAATCTGAAGCTTTTGAGAAATTCAAAGAATTCAGAAATAAAGTAGAGAACCAGGTTGGCAAAAGTATCAAGATCCTCCGATCGGATAGTGGAGGGGAGTACTTAAGCACGGAATTCCTAGATTACTTAAAAAAGAATGGAATTCTCTCTCAGCTTACTCATCCTTACACACCACAGCACAACGGTGTATCGGAACAGAGGAATCGTACCCTATTGGATATGGTTTGCTCTATAACGAGTGACACTGAGTTTCCTCTTTCATTTTGGGGGTATGCGCTTCAAAGAGCTGCATACTTACTGAACTACGTTCCATCCAAATCTGTGCCTAAGATTTCATATGAAGTATGGAGTGGACGAAATCCATATCTTATGCGTTTTAAGATATGGGGTTGTCCAGCCTATGTGAAAACATAGAAACCGGAAAAGGTAGAGGCACGGTCAGTTCTATGTAAATTTGTGGGATATCCTAAGGATTCACATGGATATCTGTTCTACCACACTGAGGAACAGAAGGTGTTTGTATCTCGCCATGCTACCTTTTTAGAAAGGGAGTTTCTTGCAAAAGAAACTAGTGGGAGTTTGGTAGAACCGAGAGAAATCCATGAACTAAAAAATGTAACTGAAGATTTGGAGGAACCACTAGATTCAGTAATCCCAAACGAACCTCAGCCACTCCGCAGATCTGGTAGGATTTCTCATCCTCACGAGAGATACTACGGTTTTCTCATAGACGGGGATCGAGAGGATTGTATCTTGGAAGAAGATGATCCTACCAGTTTCAGGCAAGCTATTATCAGTCGGGACTCTGATAAGTGGTTGGATGCTATGCGATCCGAAATGGAGTTCATGTACACCAATAAAGTGTGGACCTTGGATATTGCTCCACCTGGGGTAAAACCCGTTGGATGCAAATGGATCTACAAAAGGAAACTTGGTGTAGATGGGCAGGTGGAAACCTATAAGGATAGACTCGTTGCAAAAGGCTTTCGTCAAAGACCCGGTGTGGACTATGAAGAAACTTTTTCTCCAGTGGCTATGCTCCAATCCATTCGTATCCTACTTGCCATTGCTGCCTTCCATGACTATGAAATCTGGCAGATGGACGTAAAAATGGCTTTTCTAAACGGCAGTTTGGAAGAGTGCGTTTATATGGATCAGCCAGAAGGTTTTGTGGACAGTGGGAGCAGCGGGAAGGTGTGCAAGTTGCTTAAATCCATTTATGGATTAAAGTAGGCATCGCGGAGCTGGAACATCTGTTTTGATGAAACAGTCAAGGAATTTGACTTCATCGAAAACGAAGATGAGCCATTTATATATAAGAAGATTGTAGGACGAACTGTCGTATTCCTAGTCTTATACGTGGACGACATTCTTTTTATAGGAAATGATATTCCTATGCTACAATCGGTCAAGCTATTCTTGTCACAACGGTTCTCCATGAAGGACCTGGGTGATGCCTCGTGCATTCTGGGGATCAAGATCTACAGAGATAGATCCAAGAGATTACTGGGATTTTCGCAGTCCAGGTATATAGAGACCGTACTAAAGAGATTTAGTATGGAAGATTCCAAGCGCGGTAATATACCCGCACTGCATAGAATTGTTAGTTATATGTATGCCCTAGAGGCCATTGCTATACATAGGATGTATATTGTAGTGGATGCTGGGACATATATAGGGAGGACTTTCTTGCTCGACATGATAGTATGCTATCTGGTTGATCTTTACCTTAACGTGTTCACTGATTGTCTCTCTGTTACATGTTGGTAAAACCCTTAGGATGTGTACTTGACTACCTGGACTATGATGCGGATCATACTAGTGGGGACATGGTAGTCCATAAGTACATCCTTCAAAGTCCCTAGTCGTGTGTGTATCGAGACGGGGTATCGATATACCAGTGTAGACTAGCGTATACCTTCTCGACCCATACAGATGGGCGATGGATGATCCCATATCCATTGGTGTTTGACATCAGAGATGATATACGGGTGCTCAGTGGAGAGTACACTGGACGGACTCGCCGAGAACTCCCAGATGGTATTATACCTTATGTCAGATGGCAGTTCTCTGGTGACACTGGTACAGAGTAGTCTGTTGACCCGAGATCGTCATAGAGTCTTGTGTGGTTCCCACTGTGCTTTGATTTCCACATTACCACGTCCAAGAGGGCGTGCAAAACGGTGGTTTTTGGGTACAATCCCGAATCACATGGAGGCAATGAGCGATAGGAGGGGATTCGTCTCTCCCGGTATAGGAAGTTGATGTTGCGCTGTGTTCGATTGGCTATAACCAAAAATCCCTGGCCAGGGTTGCTGAGATTTACTGGTAAGTGTTACCTGTAGTTTCTCAAACTGTTATAGGCCTCATAACGACACGACTTATCGAGCTATTGGGGTCTGACGTTAACCACCCCTAGGTGAGATATGCGACATATCAGACGAACAGACCGGACTGTACGGCAAGTGTTACTGGTTGGATTCACAGGAGTGTGAGCGGGATTGCTCGTCGATCTTCTGATCGCTCAATACCCGGGTGGCCGTTACGTTTAGCAGACCGCTTGCGGCTTGTGGGTGTTTGATATGATCATCACCTGCTGCCGGCGTATTGACGAGTCTTTAGAGTCCTACACAGAGGTTTCCTGGCTCAAGCAAAACGAAATAGGAGCGCATATGAGATATGTGCGGGACCGAGAATGATACCAGTATGTGATACTGTATTCGATTCTCGCGATTTGTGACATGGATCAGTTATATGCGATATAGCCGGGTTATCGGATCAAGTGTTGATTCGATAAGTTGTTACTGTTGATACTAGTCGGTTATATGCGATATGACCGGATCATTAAATCAAGTGTTGATTTAATGATTTAATGTATAATTATATATTTAATATGTTACTTTGCATTAACTAGTATCGGTTCACTTTAAATGGTTTTTCTCACTTGGTATGTGCACATTGTATATGTGATATACTTTTGTACACTAGTTTGTATCATGTTTGATGATACATGCTCATTAGGGTTTGTGTAAAGATTAAACCATGGTTGTGTAATGGTTAGGGTTTTCATTTTCTTATTCATTTATTTATTTTATTCATTTTGGAAATGAGAGAAAATGGTGGCTTTCTTTGTTTGATATTGAAGCTTCATGAAGCTTTGACTAAGTGACCATTTTGTCTCATGCTTAACCCTAACCATTCCCACTAACCCTAGTTTAGTCTCTACACTTAACCATGGTTTGAATATGATAAGTATTGATTTTCTTTTCCATTTTTAAATTAACACTTATCATATTCTTTCTTTCTTCTTCTTCTTCTTCACTTGAAGAAAAGCTTGCTATCAACAATGGCAACTTGAGCAAATGAGTGAGAAATCCAATTCTAAAGTGAACCCACTTCCTATTCTTCATCATCTACCTCTTGCCAAGTAGTATAGGGTGTTTTCTTCACAAGTTTCATGACTTGGTGAAGTGGGAGCTTGATCTTGTGATGCCTCGACGTAGATCATCTTCGGCATCGAAGTCGATGACCTAGCCCGCTTTTTCTCCGATGAAGCCGACGCTAGAGCCCGGGATCCGATGATCGCAGCGAGGAGACATCATCACGGAGCTATGGAGGTGGAGCACCGGATCTACAAAGGTTGTATTTCCGTTCTTGTAGTTAAGTTGTTAACTAGTTGCATCTTTCGCCTAAAATTCTAGTTAACGATCCGTATTAGGGTTTCTCGGCACATGTAAAATTTGAAATTGGCATGGTTGATACCTTGTGAGACCTCATTAGTGTGCCTAGGAACCCTACAGTGGTATCAGAGCCTAGCTATAGCCTTAGACGATGCGTAGACGGAGTTAGAAATCCGATCGAACCGAAACCCCATTGCAAAATCGCTCTCTGTACTTTTTTCAAAACTGTTGAATTTTGTGAATCAAAAATATGCAGAAAAATAAGCAGGAAAAACTAAGAATTGCTGTGAAGTTTGGGCTCCTAATTCCATAATTCGACCGCGGAACCGCGGCCAAACCAGGGGTTTGGCGGCGCTTCCGCGGCCCAAATTTGACTTATTCCCTCAAATTTCATATATTTATTCTTAGGTCCTTTCTTGGCAATTTTTTATGTGAATTTTTTAATTCCACTCAAGTGTTGAGTTTTCTAGGGTTTTATTGGGGATTCGTTAATTTGATCGGATAATTTAACTTCGTTTATGTTTTTCCGGATATTTTAGAAACTGTTAAAAAGTTCGACTGGATATAAATACCCACTTTTTCCTCTGCCGGGAAATTTCCAAGTGTTGGATTTTTCCGTAGTTTAATAACGTTCTAAGTAGTGCAAGTAACGCGATGGACCCTCTAGAAGACAACAAACCTTAACTCGATTATGTGACCGTCTTGAACTGCCCTTTGAACCTTCGGGTTAAGGGCAGTACGGCGTGCCACATGTGAGGCGTTGGCTTGACCCTTCTACGGCTGGACCGTTGGTACTGAGGCACGAACTGAATGTTGTTAGAATTATTTCATGTGTTGATCTGTTTCGGGAAAACTTGGGTGTTTAACTGTTCGATCGGAAAGTTTAACATTCTCTATTTATCTGGAATGGGATACAATAATTGGAATTCACAAGTAGTTATGAGATAACTGAATGAATGTTAGAAACATAGCAATTTAGTCTCACTTGATCGGTTGCTATGGAATTTTGATGCGATCAAAAGTCCGTCGCAATCACGTAGCGTACGCGGATACTCGCCGGGTAAACTTAATAGACAGCTACACCCCATAGCCCCGACCAAGTGACTGTAGGAGAACCCCGTCGCCGAAAGCATCCGTTCGGGTGCTCGCGGTAGCGGTGTTCCGCCTTGGTGCACTTCGTCGACGGTATCGGGGGTGCGGCCGTCTACTGAAGTTTGCGACGAGCATTCGATCAGGATGTCGGGAATCTTGTTGAATTACCCGACTTGATATTGAAAAGTGTTTTCGATAATGAGACTAAAATGCGGAGTTTATAATTGTTAGGCATGTGATGTCTAAGTATTTCATTTGATTAGGCATGCGATGTCTATGGAGGATGCGGATTCCAACTGTTGTAGTTTTACACTTTCTTTTCTGTGACCGTAAGTGTAATATGTGATATCGCCGGTTTCGTTGCTATATGTCAACGACAATTGGGATGCGCATATTTACTTACGTTGATGACATGTGATGTTATGTGTTGCTGGATATGTTATATTGGATCGTCGTGTTTGAATAGCCGGGGTTTTTATGTGAGATGAGTGTTTTTCATTTTCATTCATGTAAAAACTTGTATGTAATATTCTTTTATTGGGGCACTTCCAGGTTGCGGAAGATGTCACCCTTTGTATATTATTTACTTTTCTGCACTAGGATAGACCCAAGGAGGGGAGCACAAGTAACCGGATTCTGGGCTCCAGTGGGAGACCAACTCGAGGAGTCGAGTCCGGGTCTCCTAACTCTAGAATTGGTAGGGTTGCTTGCCGCTCTCGTAGGGGTCTAGGGGTGTGGGTTTGGCTATTCATCACGACCGTGGAATCCGTGTTTTATACTGGCTCGTATTGAAAACACGGACGTCCTAGTATATCCAATATTTCATATGCTTCTTCTGCTGCGATATCTGTGATGTGATCATGTGATATGTTCTGTGATGGATACTGTATATAGTATATATGATATATTATATAGACGTTACTTATGTTTTACACTCGTGCTAGCCCTGCCCCGCTCTGCCGTTAGTTACCTAACCTAACGGTGCACGAGGGGACATCGAGGCGAATGCGGATGGCATAAGTGTACGTCGTATTTATCTGTGATGTTTAGGTATATAAATGATGGGACTTCATTAATGTGATTAATGAAATAAAAGAAACCTAAGATGTTGTAGAATCGAATTTCAAAATAAAACAGGTAGCTACAGTTCTTGCTTTGCACAGCGGTATATGTGATATATCCTGCACCTTATTCGATGAGGAAAGGACCGAGATCCCTTCACAGGGAGTGACCCCTTTAGCAATAACTGGCAGATGCTACACACTCGGTTTGTCTTCTGATTGCTTTTTAGAGTTTTTGCTTTGCACAGTGATATATATGATATATCCCGCACCTCATTCGACGAGGAAAGGGCCGACGATCCCTTCACCGGGAGTGACCCCTTTAGCAAAACTTGAAAAGCCTCAGAAACACTCCATTTTAAAATCATTTGATTCTACAACGATATAAAGTTCATTACGCAAAAGGTTTTCTTAAAAACCCGACGTAGCCCTCCGTCATTTCAGATAATTCCTAGTTAGTATTCGTGCTGCGTTTGTTGACTCAGTCAAGGCGTAGTGTGCGGTAGCTGATTAGTGCTTATCTGCATAGCATATGATGCGATTGGATTAGGGTAGTCGTGCGGCCTTGTTGACTCAGTCAATGGTCGTGCGGGTGGGTTTAATTCAATCAAGAAATGACGGGTTGAACTTTACTTGTGGTCTATGATTTGTTGACTCAGTCAAGGTCATAGATCGCTTGGGGCAAAATATTATCGGGAATTTCAAGTGTTGAAATTTGCAATGAGATTGCATACCTTCTATGAGATAGTTGGATCCCGATACCCGCTGCGAGTAAGAGTTACTCCTGGGAGAGTTTTACACATTACAATTAGCCGATCAAGTAGGTGTCTAGAAAGGTGTTAACGAGGTTACGCCTCTGGGAAAACGAGGTTTACATTAATTAGGTTCGTGCGAAAGCACGGGGGACCTCCCTCAAAGTACCGACACTGGCCTGGCTGAAAGATTGGCGAACTTGTAGTTTGTAATTAATCCCGGCTAGTCTTTCCTTTTAGGGTTTGAAGGAAGATTTGATAAAAACACTGGGAGCCATCCTGATTAGATAAAATAATAACCAATCTGATCTTGCAAGAGCATACGCTGAGTGTTTTCTTCTCTCTCTCCAGGTAGCGACCATATCACGCCTTAATCAAGATAATAATACGGAATATTGATCGAACCCGCTTGTTATACTGAGCTGGGGAACGTTGATCCCGCTCCAACTTATAATTGTTATAAGACAGAGCAGGAAATTAGGGAATACCAGATTTCCCGTGCCGCCCAAACGAAGAGAGTGCATGCTGATGCATCATCTTCGGGTGTGTTCGTTACAAAGAACTGTTTCTCTGTATCCTCTACGTCCTGGGTATGTGATACCAGATCAGGATCCCAGATATGTAATCTGTTACATAGGGCTACAGAAAGGTAGAGAACTGAGAACGGGTGATAAGTTTCATGAGGCAGAAAACGGGGCAAGTGTTGCAGCCAAGTCTGTTGGTCACTGTCACCCTGTATTCCAAATACATTGATTCTGAACAAATATTTTTAGATACCGAACCTGATATACAAAATCATATCAATCTCTTTATTAGTAAAGAAATGATAAAATTTTGTATAGTTGGATAATGTTTTGAACATTTCCTATATCAAAAGTTGATCGGTTCAGGCACGTTATCTAAAAGCATTGATGTTCTAAATCAAACTACAGTTCTTTAGTATACGGACACACACAAGAGGAAGAGTTCAGAAATGAACGAATCCTACTTGAGGCATTGTAGACTAGGTCATATCAATGCGACCCGACTAGCTGAAGTTACATGTAGATGCATATTTAAATCAGTTTGAATTTACATCTTGTGAAACTTGCCAGTCATGTCACAGAGATAAGATGACCATAGCTCCGTTTACTGGAAACAGAGAAAGAGTTAGTGAACTCTTGGGATGATACATGTTGATGTATATAGGTCCCCTGTCTACACATACCAAGACCGGTTCTTTGTACTTCATTACATTCTCTGATGATCTCTCAAGATTCAGACATATGTTCCTGTTGAAACACAAGTCCGAACCTTTTGAGATATTCACAGAATATAAGTTAGAAGTAGAGAACCAATACGGGTATAAGTATTATGTCATTTGATGTGATCAAGGAGGAGAATACTTGAGCACGGAATTCCTGGACCATTCTAAAGGAGAATGAGATTCTCTCTCAGCATTACTCCTCCGTATACACCATAGCACGATGGTATATCGGGGCGGAGCAATCACACCCTATGTGATAAGGTGTGCTCTATGATGAGTAATACTGAGAAACCTGTTTCCTTTTTGGGAGTTATGCGCTTGAGAAGCTGCATACCTATTGAATAGGGTTCGAATCAAATCAGTTGCCCACCACTTCATATGTGATATGGAAAGGGAAGAGCCCATATCTTAAGTTAGTTAAGATTTAGGGTTGTCCGGCCTATGTCTAAAAGCAAAATCCGGACAAGCTCGAGGCAAGGTCAGTTATGTAGAACTGAAAATGTTCCAGCTATACAAACTGCAGCTGATGATTTGATAGAACCAAAGGATTCAGTAGAGACCAACGAACCTCAGCCTCTCCGTCGATCTAGTAAGGTTCCTCACCCGCCTGAGAGATACTTCGGTTACTCTATGACAGTGGGAGCAAGGATTGCATCATGAGATGATGACCCAACTAGTTTCGAGCTGGCCATCAGGAGTGGGACTCTGTAAGAATGGCTGGATGCTTAGCGATCTGAGATGGAATCCATGTACACCAACAATGTATGGACTTTGGCTGCTATATCTGAAGAGTTAAATCCCCATCAGGAGCAAGTATATCTTGAGAAGATTACTTGGTGTAGATGGAAAAGTTGAGACTTTCAAAGCTAGACTTGTTAAAGCCTTTCGTCATCGACCAGGTGTGGATAATGATGAAACCTTTTCAAGTAGCTATGCTTAAGTCCATCCAGATCCTACTTGCCACGGCTACATACCATGACTACGATATCTGGCAGTTGGGTGCCATGACTGCTTTTCTAAATGATGTTTTAGAAGAGAACGTCTATAAGTACACAGCCAGAGGGCTTCGTAGACAGTGGGAGCAGCGGAAACGTGTACAAGATGCTTTATAGGATAAAGCAGGTATCGCGGAGTTGGAACATCTGTTTTGATGTATTAGTTAAAGAGTTTGACATCATCAAAATGGTAGATGAACCTTGTATAAACAAAAAGGTAGTAGGGAGTATGGTGATGATCCTCGTAGAGTACGTGGATGACATACTCTTGATAAGAAAGGAGTTTCCTATGCTACGCTCGGTCAATCTCCGCTTATCACAATGATTCTCTATGTAGGATCAAAAGTGATACCTCCTAAATCCTGGATTTTGGATCTATGAGATAGATCTAATTGGATGTTAGGATTCTCACTAGTTGTAGTGAGATGGTATCAATTGGTCCTGAGGAGAATCACTAGAAGTGTTCCAAAGTGATAAGGACGACTGAATGTCAGTCACAGGCATTGTCTTTACCCTCAGTGGAGGGACGGTATGTTGGAAGAGTTCCAAGATAGATACCGTGACATACTAGACGATTAAGGCTGAATACATCGCTACTTAAGATGCTACCCAAAGAGGCTGTCTGGGTGTATATATGTTCATGAGATGAACTTAGTTCCTCCCATTGTGTGACAAAGGAGTTGTGGCTTATGCCAAGGAACGTTCGTCCCATCAGTGATCCAGACATATTCTAAGGCTGTATCACCTGATCATGGAGATAGTTGATCTCCAGGGTGATCGAGGTTAGGAGAGTAGACTCAGAGGACAACATGGCGGATCCACTCACAAAGGCCTTTTCCCAGAGAGACTTTTATGGGATGGTTGAGTATGAGATACTGCAACCACTGCTATCAGATGGACCTAGTGCAAGTGGGAGATTGTTAGTTATATGTATGCCCTAGAGGCCATTGCTATACATAGGATGTATATTGTAGTGGATGCTGGGACATATATAGGGAGGACTTTCTTGCTCGACATGATAGTATGCTATCTGGTTGATCTTTACCTTAACGTGTTCACTGATTGTCTCTCTGTTACATGTTGGTAAAACCCTTAGGATGTGTACTTGACTACCTGGACTATGATGCGGATCATACTAGTGGGGACATGGTAGTCCATAAGTACATCCTTCAAAGTCCCTAGTCGTGGGTGTATCGAGACGGGGCATCGATATACCAGTGTAGACTAGTGTATACCTTCTCGACCCATACAGATGGGCGATGGATGATCCCATATCCATTGGTGTTTGACATCAGAGATGATATACGGGTGCTCAGTGGAGACTGGGTACACTGGACGGACTCGCCGAGAACTCCCAGATGGTATTATACCTTACATCAGATGGCAGTTCTCTGGTGACACTGGTACAGAGTAGTCTGTTGACCCGAGATCGTCATAGAGTCTTGTGTGGTTCCCACTGTGCTTTGATTTCCACCTTACAACGTCCAAGAGGGCGTGCAAAACGGTGGTTTTTGGGTACAGTCCTGAATCACATGGAGGCAATGAGCGATAGGAGGGGATTCGTCTCTCCCGGTATAGGGAGTTGATGTTGCGCTGTGTTCGATTGGCTATAACCAAAAATCCCTGGCCAGGGTTGCTGAGATTTATTGGTAAGTGTTACCTGTAGTTTCTCGAACTGTTATAGGCCTCATATCGACACGACTTATCGAGCTATTGGGGTCTGACGTTAACCACCCCTAGGTGAGATATGCGACATATCAGACGAACAGACCGGACTGTACGGTAAGTGTTACTGGTTGGATTCACAGGAGTGTGAGCGGGCTTGCTCGTCGATCTTCTGATCGCTCAATACCCGGGTGGCCGTTACGTTTAGCAGACCGCTTGCGGCTTGTGGGTGTTTGATATGATCATCACCTGCTGCCGGCGTATTGACGAGTCTTTAGAGTCCTACACAGAGGTTTCCTGGCTCAAGCAAAACGAAATAGGAGCGCATATGAGATATGTGCGGGACCGAGAATGATACCAGTATGTGATACTGTATTCGATTCTCGCGATTTATGACATTGATCGGTTATATGCGATATAGCCGGGTTATCGGATCAAGTGTTGATTCGATAAGTTGTTACTGTTGATACTAGTCGGTTATATGCGATATGACCGGATCATTAAATCAAGTGTTGATTTAATGATTTAATGTATAATTATATATTTGATATGTTACTTTGCATTAACTAGTATCGGTTCACTTTAAATGGTTTTTCTCACTTGGTATGTGCACATTGTATATGTGATATACTTTTGTACACTAGTTTGTATCATGTTTGATGATACATGCTCATTAGGGTTTGTGTAAAGATTAAACCATGGTTGTGTAATGGTTAGGGTTTTCATTTTCTTATTCATTTATTTATTTTATTCATTTTGGAAATGAGAGAAAATGGTGGCTTTCTTTGTTTGATATTGAAGCTTCATGAAGCTTTGACTAAGTGACCATTTTGTCTCATGCTTAACCCTAACCATTCCCACTAACCCTAGTTTAGTCTCTACACTTAACCATGGTTTGAATATGATAAGTATTGATTTTCTTTTCCATTTTTAAATTAGCATTTATCATATTCTTTCTTTCTTCTTCTTCTTCTTCACTTGAAGAAAAGCTTGCTATCAACAATGGCAACTTGAGCAAATGAGTGAGAAATCCAATTCTAAAGTGAACCCACTTCCTATTTCTTCATCCTCTACCTCTTGCCAAGTAGTATAGGGTGTTTTCTTCACAAGTTTCATGACTTGGTGAAGTGGGAGCTTGATCTTGTGATGCCTCGACGTAGATCATCTTCGGCATCGAAGTCGATGACCTAGCCCGCTTTTTCTCCGATGAAGCCGACGCTAGAGCCCGGGATCCGATGATCGCAGCGAGGAGACATCATCACGGAGCTATGGAGGTGGAGCACCGGATCTACAAAGGTTGTATTTCCGTTCTTGTAGTTAAGTTGTTAACTAGTTGCATCTTTCGCCTAAAATTCTAGTTAACGATCCGTATTAGGGTTTCTCGGCACTTGTAAAATTTGAAATTGGCATGGTTGATACCTTGTGAGACCTCATTAGTGTGCCTAGGAACCCTACAAGAATGACCCTCTCCAAGAAGTTGTCTCCCAAGACTGACGAGGAGAGGGTTCGCATTATCACTATACCCTACACTTCGGCGGTAGGATCTATAATGTATGTGATTCTATGTACAAGACCAGATGTAGATTACGCGCTAAGCATGGTGAGCCGGTATCAGTCAGACCCAGGTGAGAACCACTGGACAGCAGTGAAAAACATTCTCAAGTACCTGAGAAGGACTAAGGAGATGTTCCTGGTTTACGGTAATGGAGTCCTCACGGTCGAGTCCTTTACCGATTCAAGCTTCCAGAGTGACAAGGAGGACAACAAGTCTGTCTCGGGTTTTGTGTTTACCCTCAACGGAGGGACGGTGTGTTGGAGGAGTTCCAAACAGGATACTGTCGCAGACTCGACGATGGAGGCTGAATACATTGCTGCAAGCGATGCCGCAAAAGAGGCGGTCTGGATGAAGAAGTTCATTAGTGAACTTCAGGTAGTTCCGTCCATTGTTGACCCAATACCTTTATATTGCGATAACAATGGGGCTATAGCTTTAGCAAAGGAACCACGGTCCCATCAGAAATCCAGGCACATCCTAAGGCGGTATCACCTGATCAGGAAGATCATTGATCGCCAGGAGATCGAGGTACGGAAAGTGGACATTAAAGACAACACGGCGGATCCATTCACAAAGGCCCTCCCTCAAACACAGTTCGAGCAACTTTTTGAGCTATTGAATATGAGGTACGCAAGCAGTTGGACTTAGTGCAGAGGTTGGCTATGCGGTACACCAATTACTGGCCTTTAGTGCAAGTGGGAGATTATTGGATATGTATGCCCTAGAGGCCATTATTGTATAGTACTAGTTTGTATAATACATTTTGGAAGCATGGGTACATGGATTTACGACAGTCTTGCTCGATATAGTAGTATGCTACTTGGTTTGTATCTAACATAATATGTGTATATGTTTCTTTTAACATATCGCTAATACATATTGATGGAGCCCTTAGGATCTTTGCTTGACTACCAGCGTTGTGATGGCGATCACACTAGTGGGGGCTGGGTAGTCTATAAGCACATCCTTATACAGGTCCCTAGTCGTAAGATTATCGAGACAGGGCATCGATACTCCAGAGTAGACTAGTGTATATGCTTCTCATCCCAGTAGGGGAGATGGTCTGTCCCACAGCCATCAGTACGTCGTACTGGAGATAGTATGCAGGTGATCATTGGGTTATTAGTTACACTGGACGGACTAGTTAGGTACTGCTGGTTTGTATTATACCTATCGTCATTTTGCAGTTCCCAGGTGACATGAGTACATCTTAGTCCGTTGACTTGACACTACTACTTCGCCTCAAGTTTGTTCCCACTGTTCTTTGATTGCTACCCTACCACGGCTCCATTGAGTCGTGCAAACAGGTAGTTGTTGGGTGCAGTCCCGAAGCACTTGGAGGCAGTGGCGGTTAGATAGGATTCGTCTCTCCCGGTATTGGAGGTTGATATCGCTCTGTATTTAGGAGAGCCATTACACAAAGTCCCTAGCCAGGGCAAGTGAGATTTACTGGTAGGTCTTCCAGTAGTTTCTCAAGGTGTTCTGGGCTACACTCCGACACGTCTTATACCGCTATTAGGGGTCTGACGTTTACCACCCCCAAGGCCCGATAAGCGATACTCTTAGACGAACAGACCAGACTGTACGAAGATTGTCACAGATAGGCTCAGTAGGAGTTTGGATGAGCTTGCTCGTCGACCTTCTTATCGACAGATACCTGGGTAGCCGTTACGCACAGCTAGTGCCGCTGACGTGCTTATGGTTAAACGCACTGCCAGAGTACTGTCGAGTCTTTAGAGTCCCACACAGAGGGTTTCCCAGCTTCGGGCGAAACGAGTAGAGGTCGTATGGTTTTACGACAGAGTTCGATCATATACGTGTACTTGTGCGCATGTAGTGTTCGAGCGGACAATACTAGTGGGGTTTGGTTTAAACCGGATCATAGTATTTGATTATTGGATTAGTTTCATCTCATTGTATTCATGTTTTTCGGAATACGGATGCGGGTATGTATATACGGATGAGAGGGGTATTGAAGGAGACAACTCATTAGCGTTTTGACCATTGACTTGTTTAAAACCATTATGAGGTGGATAAAAGTATTTGTTATTTTTGGTAATGATAATTATGTCATGGCTACTTGTTCTTGACCACTTGACTTGCATTGACTATTTGACTTGGATTGACTTTTTGACCATAAATATTTTTGTGAGATATTTTGTGAGCTAGATATTTTGAGGAGATATTTTTCATCAGATGGGGGTGGTCATTTCAAGCTAGCCATCAAAATTTCTATTATCATTATCAAAAATCTTTTCTCTTTCCTCAAGTGAGCTCTCTTGTTTGCTCTCTCCTTCTTCCTCTCAAAACCCTAAGTGTATCATGTGTTGATAATCAAGGGTTAGTGAGACTAAGCCACTCTAAATCATACTCTACTCACTCTAGTCTACTTATATTAGCAAGCTAAGTATTCTAGTTACCTCAAGTTGGAGGTTTAGCTCAAGGTTGGAGCTCTCGGGTGGATCATCGTTGACACAAGGAGGGGGAAGTTCAAGCAAGATCCATACTTCCATCAAGGAGCTTAAGGAGAGGATCAAAGACCCGAAGGACTTATTTTATTTAGGTATACTTTCTATCATAGTAAATAGAATTCTAACTTGCTAACTAGGTTTATGGTAAAGATCCAGTTTTGGTTTATTCTAGAGCCAAGTTTTGTATCCTTATAAAAATTTTGTTCCGCATTTGGCCAAAGATGTTGGCCAGGGTGCTAGCGTAACCCTTTACATATGATCTATCCTCATCGGTATCGGTTTGTGGTTTCTGTTACCACGGTTGCACGGGCAGAGAGAGCTGCAGATAGAGTTGCGGTCAGCATGAGCTCGTCTTGGATGAGGACTGACCAGGGCAAAATTCCGGTGACACATGATTGCATAGATGTGTCGTTTTATTGTGTTTTTAGCGCCACGAGCGTTGGATGGATTGCTTTTACTAAAATTTCTCGAACGTGCAGATCAGCACCAGAGGATTGGGCCACTGCTAGAGGCCGAATAGAATGTGATGACCGTAAATCTATCGTCTATTCTTGAGGATTGAGGCACTGTTCCGCGTGCGGACGAATGAGCCGGCTATTGCTGCGACTGACAAGATATCGCCCCAGATGTTTGAAGCTATAACAGCACGAGTTGTACTTAGAGATGTGATAGAAGATCGCTAGTCACCCATGGATGAATGACTAGGAATTGCGGTTCGTTTGCTTATCCCGATGCGAGGTCATCAGATTGATTGATTCCAGCTAAAAAAGACTTTACGCAGGTACGTTGAGAGTCGATAGAAAACGATCGAATCTCAGAAACCCATTTTTCCAGGTTTAAGGTATTCGGAAAACATGCAAGTAATTCTGTGAACCCTCTAGAAGAATGAAACCTTAACTCGACATAATGACCATGGAAACGCCTTTGAACCTTAGGGTTTGCGGCAGTTCCGCGGTGCCATTAATGAGGCTTGGGTTTGCTCTTCTACGGCTTGTCCATAGGTACTGTGGCATGTACTGGATATTATTAAACGGTACTCAAGAGTTGAGCTCTCGAGGAATTATGGGACTTTGATGAATCGACCGAAAAGTTCGACGTCTTCCGGATATCATGTGATGGGATACATTACTTGGGAGACTCTAGGTATGAGAATAGCCGTTGTAGCGCAGTCCATACAGCTACGAAGAGACGAGTCCGAATTAGTCGACATTAGAGAAAAGTGTAGTAAGAGGTTCGTACGAGATTTTGATGAGATGACGTTCCACTCCGTTGATATCAGAGATGTGATAAGCATGTAGAGGCATTGATTATGGATATATCTTCCAGAAGGAGTCGTGATGAGTATGCAGCCGTTCCGGAACAAGAAATAGATTTAGTAAAGGGTGATAACCTCCGGGCAGTTCGGCAGAAACGAGATTTGGGAGAGACCCCAACAAGATCTTTCTGGAATACTACACGGGGAGACTTGGACACAGGATCGGTCGTATTACGCACACCCAGTAGGCCATAGTTCGGCATCGTCAACAAGACATGTTATGAGTGACCATGATAGTTGGCCAGAGATCTTTAGAGGATGTGCCAGAGCGGAACTGTTTCCGTCATCGTTCCACATCGGGCCGTTGAGCCGAGGAGCTATGTAACTAGCAATTCACAGTGAGAGACGAGAGCCTAAGGGAACCAGGCGTCTGGCCATGAATAGGAGGCAAGTAGATATCTTAGATTTAGATGCACCGACACCTTCTCGACATTGAAGGAAGGACATATCGACGACAATATTGATGATTTGTGATTTGTTGATTCGAATATCACGTATCCGTCATTTGGATTTCAGTATTTTGGGCGATGCATTTGCATGATTGTGATTTTGTGCACCACAGTTGCACTAGACTTCGATTTGATGTCATTCGAGATATTTATTTTGATTTCATGCCTATGGTATGTAGGTGATTTGACTTGTGTCTTCGGTGTAGTTTTCATGCACTTTTAGCACTTTGATTCGATTTTGTGCAGCTGATGCACGTAGTTGTGAGATTATTGTCACAGTATACGTGGTTTGGATTTAGATATGTTGTATACCATTGAGTTTGATTGTGATATTCGATATTTGTTTTTGTGCACCTTGTGCACTTGAGTTGGATTTTTTGCGCATACCTGGCGCGTTTGATGCGATTTTGGCGCACACCAGATGCACTAAATCGGGATTCTTCATGCATATCAGATGCACCTGATATTGTTGTCAGGCACACTCGTTGCCCTTGACAGGTGTTTTCGTGCATACCCTTGCACTTAGATTTTGTTTTTGTGCACATGTATGGCACATTCATTGATTTCGATTTCTGTGTGCACCAGGCACACGTGGCATTGTTACATGTACTATTGAGTATGATTTCTTTTGAGCAGTACGTTTTTATGATATTTACAATTTGGTTTAGTAGCCGAGCAGGACTGTTCTGAGAACAGTGCCTATGTGTTTTTGCATGCATTGATAGTTATCGAAGGGATTTCCAAAAAGGAGCTACAGTCTCGATATTTTACTTATGTGTCCGAGATGACACGAACGTTTTACAAAGGAAACCCTTCTAAATTATCTTCCAAAAGACGGGACGTATGTTGAACAAAAGAGACATATATGTATATATAGTTATTTTCTTACAAATAAACGTCCGCTACTTGTGCTGTGATACGCGCATCGCACAGCTACTTGAAAAAGAGTTAGCATGCATTTTCTTTCAGATGTTTGGACGAGTTTACAATGATGCATACTATGTACATATTACGGTCTTGAGTATATTATGTTGGTTTTCGTATTGGATGTTGACATCGGTATCTTCACCCTAACTCCGATGATTGCGTGATGCTTGACGGAATTTTGATTTTGAGTTATATACTCGTTTCCATGCGCATGGATTACGCTACGATGTGTTTTATGTATTTATGATTTCAGAGCCCCGACGACTTGATCGTTTTACTGAAATGTTTTAGTTTTGAGGGTTTAAATTTAAATTCGGGGACCGAATTTATTTAAGGGGGGAAGACTTTAACATTTCAGAAAAATAATATATTATTTTTGGAAATTTATATAATTAAAATAATAAATATTATGAATATTTTAATGATGTGGTATAATTATATACCTATAGTTTGGAAAATATTAGAAAATTAAATTGAATGGTGATTTTTGGAGGGATTTATGTGATTTAGGAAAATTAAATTTTTTTTAATTAATTATATGCAAGTTATTTCTAAACATGATTAATAATCACTAATTATGCATTAAGCGTGATTATGCACATGACATGCACGATGTCATATTACACATTTGTTAAATTTTCCTACCATGGCCTTTTCTTTTTTCATGCATGGCTTTGTTTTAAAGGAAAAGATAAGATAAAGGAAAAAGAAAAGAAAAGAAAAGATTAAAGAAAGAAGTATGGGCAAGAGAGAGAAGAGAGAGAGAGAGAGGTGAGGGGTCATTTGACCATGGCTCATTGTCCCCCTTCATTATTTCCTTCATCATTTTCCCTCCTTCTTCCTCTCATGGCTGCCCTCTCCCTCCACCTCCTCTACCTCCTCACTTCACCCTCAAATATACATCAAAACATCACATTCCTTTCATTAAAAATGTGCACAAGCTCACTACAAGCATGTAGAACCAAGAAAGTTGGGATTTTGAAGACTTGGGGGCAACTCAAGAAAATTCTTTAGTTGCCAAATGAGGTAATTCTTTCACCATTAGTATAGTATTTGATTCACTTTAGCATCCATACTAGTTTAGAATCCATTTAGTGAGGTTTAGTGAACTTGGAAAATTCCAAGATGAGGGTTAGGGTTTTTCTTGAGTTGTGAGGGTGCAATTGTGCTTTAGTGGTGACCTTAAACCCCCCTCCCTTAGTGTCTAAAACCCAGATCAAACCAGAACTGAACCCTAAAACTTGAAACTTGAAACTTCTGTGTCGGTTTTGTGTTAATTTAGTGCCTACAGGGAATCTGGAATGAATCGAGACCTTAACAACAAAAACAAACAACTCCATTGACCTAGATTGGACACTAGGAGGCCACCCTGCCAATACGAACCCAAACTGGGCACACTTGGCCGAGCAGGCCGGAAATCTGGGCAATGTGGCCGGCCAAAATGTGGTGTCTGGTGTCTAGGTTTGGTCTGTTGCTCACATACCCCTTATACAACACCCCAGTACTATTTGTTTAACCTAATTTCACCTGAACTAAAATCTAGGACCATTTTCTTGAGTTGCTGTTTTAAATCGTGGGTTTTAAACGACTTGAACTTTTGATATTTGTGTTTTGAATCGGTAACTTGACGTTTGTACGTCTATATCGGGTGTTATTTGGCTCTTTTGCAAGAGTAGACCATATGTTTTAACCTATGCGTGATACGTGTGCCGTTTTGGTTTTCGTGCGCGATTTCGGTTTACGATACTTATATATATATATATATAAATACGCGTATTGTGAGACTAAATGATCATCAAGATATGCTTTAGGTGTTCACGGGTTAGTTTTAGTGTAATTGTAAGATAGTGCTTATAGTGTAATTTCTTAGTTACGAAACCCTAGTGTAAAGGTATACACACACACATGCACACACGTGATATCTTTTGGTGTATATTTTATATGTATATATATATATATATGTTGGTGGATGTGTTGCTATATATATATATATATATATATATATATATACAAATACGTATACACATATGATGAGGATAGTATATGATACTCGGAGGAGAGTCGATATGATCGGGCATGATGCCGTGAGATCGGATATGTGACTTGGGTCGTATTATGAGATACGACACGATATTATAGCGGATTGTTGGGCGATGTGTTTTCATACACACGCGAATATATATGTTTGATGGTATCGCAATGTACTAGACTTTAGATCAGTACCCCTATTTCAGAATACGATGATGATGATACCAGGTAAATAATGAGTTATATGTGATATTTGACTCGTACCCCGAATTGGGATGCCGTAAGATGGATTTTTACCGTATGATTTGTATATTTGATGATTGATCCGCACTCTTGACTCGAGGGTGTCGTTTTATATATTTTATCATATGTGACGCTATTGAGGCGGGATTACCGACTGCTAGATATATCGACTCGGACTTAGGTAGTTTTCCTTACCCTTTTGATTAGTCTCTTAACTTCGTATTGTAGTTTACTTGGTAGATGTTAGATTGGGCTCGAGTCATACTTATTTTCATACTTAACGAATCGTGAGTATTTTAAAGACATGCTTAAGGATACTACGGATTTTCAAGGGATGTATCTTTTCTCCAAAACACCGTAGCCCTATTTTCTAAAACCACAATTCGTGCTTATTTCAAATGCCAAAACGGTATGACTCGTATATATATAAATGTATATTCATGTTGTTCATATCACATTTCATGCTTATACTTGTGATTCCTTTGTTTATTATGAACCCATGTTATCAGGACACCAGCACCATTACCGATGATGCGTATGTCTACGAACACTTTCTTGCCGGCTGACACACATCACCATTGGGAATTGCCATGTCACGTACACTTTAGTGAATATTACTTCATTGACATCGCTTGCTAGCTGATAGTTCCGATATATCATTACTGTGCTAAATTAGATATTGCATTCTTCATTTAGATACCCGTGCATGTATATGTATATTCATTGTTATGCAATATTATGGGGCTTTATGCCGGTATTTCACTGTTACTAACTTTGGAGTTTGGGAATCGGATTTTCCATGAGATTTCTGGATTTGGAGAAACCGCAAGGATTGATAAACTTATTATCATTTCAAAGGATAGAAATTTGCGGTTTTCTCATGATATGATATTTGTGATGTCTACCATGAGTTTTCTCGGTTCTCAAGTGGTATCATACAGCCGATTCGAGGTAGGGGGAGGGACCGTCTGCGGGTGCATGGTGGACCCGGTGCGGTATCCCGGGGCAAGAAGGTCGTATAGAAAGGCGTTTGAGCCCGGCAGCGGAGCACTACCGACCGGTGATTGTATGGAAACTCGACGGATATCCGGAGGATACCGTTCGGAGTTATGAAAGAGATGGATATGGGCCGATCATGATCATGTGGAGCCCGAGATAGTGAGATTTGATGATATGGGCCAGTCCGGATTGTCGGAGCCCGAGATTTGAGATATTTGGATATCTGTTTTGTGTCGATGGTTGACACGGATTCTATGTGATTTCATTGATGATACATCGGTTTTTATACAAAAATCTCACTGAGACAAGAAAACAGTTTTCTTATTTAAGATGTATTCTATTTTCATTCTTATTGCATTCATACGTCATATATGTGATATGTTGCTACCTGAAACACTGACACGAGCACTTGGTATTACACTTATGTATAGATGTTTACCTTTGCTATATTTAGATGCTTCGGGTATTTATATATATTGATGATATTATGGTATGACCTAGGATAGAGTCATACATGCGATTTCTGCTCGGTGATGTTTTCTACTCACGAGTTGGCAACTCACCCCCGTTGTGCCACAGTTCTTGCAGGTTTTGCCGTACAGGTTTCCTTAACGTCTTGCTGGCACACTACTTCCTTCCGGGTGATTGCTTTGGTAGGTGGGTTCACTTGTATCGTGACCACCTTAGTATTTGTATTTATTTCAGTTGTATCTAGTAACTCCATCAACCAGACTTGTATATTTTACAGACTTAGAAGACCAGTGTGTATATTCTTTCGACCTTGGAGTTGCGCGCTTGTATTATTATGGTTTCTGGTGGATATTGGTTTTCTTCTGAGTTTTGATCCTCGACCTTCGGTGTTGTTGTTAGTGTATATGCCCTAGGGGCCATTATTGTATCATACTAGTTTGTATATTACTTAATGGAAGATTGGGATATTCACATGTATATAACAGTCTTGCTAAACATGGTAGTATGCTACTTGGTTTTTCTATCTTAATATGTGAGTATACGTATTGATAGAGCTCTTAGGATCTTGCTTGACTACCGGCGTTGTGATGGCAGTCACACTAGTGGGGGCTGGGGAGTCTACAAGCACATCCTTATTCAGGTCCCTAGCCGTTGGATTATCGAGACAGGGCATCGATACTCCGGAGTAGACTAGTGTGTACGCTTCTCATCCCAGTTGGGGAGATGGTCTGTCCCACAGCCGTCAGTACGTCGTACTGGAGATAGTATGCAGGTGCTCGTTGGGTTACGGGTACACCGGATAGGACTCACAGGGAACTGTTGGTTGGTTTTATACCAGTCGTCAGTGAACAGTTCCCAGGTGACATGAGTACAGCATAGTCCGCAGACTTGACACTGCTACTTTGCCTCGAGTGTGTCCCACTGTTCTTAGATTGCTACCCTACCACGGCTCAAAGGAGTCGTCCAAACAGGTAGCAGTTGGGTGCAGTCCCGAGCGCTTGGAGGCAGTGGCGGTTAGACAGGATTCGTCTCTCCCGGTATTTGGGGTTGATATCGCGCTGTGTCAGAGAGCCATTACGCAAAGTCCCTGGCCAGGGCAAGCGAGATTTACTGGTAGGTTCCAGTAGTTTCTCAGGGTGTAATGGGCTTCGCTCCGACACGACTTATACCGCTATTAGGGGACTGACGCTTGCCGCCCCCCTAGGCCCGATATGCGATAGTCTTAGACGAACGGACCGGACTGTACGGAGATTGTCACATCAGACTCAGTAGGAGTTCGGATGGGTTTCCTCATCGGCCTTCTTATCGACATCTACCTGGGGACCGTTACGTACAGCTAGTGCCGCTTGCGGTCTGTGGTTAAACCCACTGCCAGCGTAGTAGTCGAGTCTCTAGAGTCCCACATAGAGAGTTTCCCTACTCCAGGCGAAACGATATAGAGGTCGTATGGTTTTACGACAAGGGTTCGAACGCATACGTGTGTTTACACACGTACGACTTTCGGACAGTTTTTACCAGTCGGCTTTGGTTTAAGCCAATTACTGGTATCCGGTTATTGGATTTATACAGTCTAAAGTTTTTCCGTATTTTTGCGGAAAGGAGGGGCGTTCTCGTAATTGCGCGAGAAGCTTCTAGAAGATGGTGACTAAGGAGGTTTAGGTGGCATATACAATGAATGTGATTAGTGAGTCATATGGATGATTCATCCATGTCATTAATGCTTCATAATTGCTTAATGACTCATGAAGATGAATCACCACAAGATATTTATCAAGCATGGTTGTAAATCATTTTCTTTTCTTTTCTAGATATAACAAAATGCTTGATATATATTATGATAACTCATTATTCTCACTTCATTATTATCTTCACCTTCTCTCTCCTCAAGCTTTCCCTCTTCAAACCCTAATCCTCCCCTCTCATGTGTTGAGTACAAGGATTAGTTAGACTTATTAAACCATAACCCTCACTCTATATCATCTAGCTTCTTTGATTAACATTTAAAGAAAGTTAGTTGCCTCAAGTTTAGAGGCTAAGCTTGGAGTAAAGCTCTCGGGTGGATCGTCTACTACTTCGAGAAGGCCGAGGAGGAGGTGGAGTTCGTAAAGACGAAGGACACGGTTCTTTAGGTATAATCCCTTTACATAGTAGTTGTTAACTTCTATGTTTGATGTTAGTTATTGTTTAGCTTCGATTCATGCGGTTAGTCGATGTTTAAGCAAAGAACAAGATCGTTTTTCATATTTCCGCCTCCCCGCAAGTCGTGGGGTGTTGTACATCGACTTACAGTGGTATCAGAGCCTCGCTAAACAATAAATAACTTACTTGCAAATTTGTATGAATTTCGAACGGAAAAAACGAAACCGGAAAAGCCCGAAATCACAAGTTTCTGCCGATTTTTAAATGAAGTCCAAAACTTTTTCAGGGATGTTCAGAAAGCTTGAAAAGAAAGTAGAAGAACACCCAAGAAAATTGGGCCCCTGAATCGCCTAAAGCGCCGCGGAACCGCGGCGGATCCCACCAATCCGCCGCGATTCCGCCGCCGAGTTGGCGATTCAGAAACCCAATTTTCCTGTGTTGCTTCTCTGTGACATTTGGTATTTTCTGGAATATTTTATTTTTGCTCAGGTTTCAGATTTACAGAGAAGTATTGGAGAAAAATTAAAAGTGTTTAATCGATCGAAATTATACAGTATTTGCTTGTTGGATTAAATCTGTGTTTGTATAATGTGTTCGTAAACCTCCCCTAACTGCTAGTATGTCGGTTGGCATGGGGTTGCACATTTCTGTAATGGTTTTTACTGTTTGTGGATATGAACTGTGTTGGACTGTTGTGATGTATAGCCGGGGTTTTGTGATGGGTTATTATTTAATTCATTTGATGTAAATGTAATTTGTTGTAATATTATTTTGCGGGGCACATCCAGGTTGCGGTTGTAGCCACCATTGTATTATTTCATTTTACTGTTTTTGCTCCTAGGACAAACCCAAGGTGGGGTACACAAACTGCCGGGCGGGTAGTTTGCCGTACCCGTTGGGGTCTTGGGTGGGGTAATGGCTATTCATCACAACTGTGTAATCCGTCTTTTGTTGCAGGCTCAAAACAAACACGGATTGCTTGCAAATCCAATAAAGTTCATCTGTGATCTGGAATGCCTATTATTGCGTCTGACGAATGTACAATATCTATATATGATAGCTATTTAGACGTCACTTATGTTTTACACCCGCGGTAGCCCAGCCCCCGCTCTGTCGTTAGTTAAGTAACCTAACGGGTGATGACGGAACCCCGTGGCGAATGCGGATGGCATAAGAGGACGTTGTATTTTCGTTGTTTTCTGCAATGATAGGTTAATGATGGGATGCATTATTTATAATGCAAAGAAAATAAACTAAAAAGTTTAATCGTTGGAACAATTTAAAAGAAACCACTCGGTTAATTTTAAAAACAGATATTTTTAAATGCGGAGCTTTAACCACTCCTTTTAAAAGCTATCAGGTTCCTTCGGTTATATCAAGTTCACTACGTTCATGGTTTCGCCAAAACCATTCGTAGCCCTCCGTCATTTCATCTGGGTATTCAGTAGTATTCAAGCTATGTATTTTGACCTAACGCCAAGGCGTAGTGTTTGGTAGCTACTGGGTATTCATTTGTTGCATAGATAGATGAGTTAGTTTGAGACAGTCGTATTATCATTTTGGCCGAACGTCAAGGATAAATACGGATGGGTTCAAATTGACAAGATAATGATGGGTAGAACTTGACATGTGACTTATGACATTTTGACCTAACGCCAAGGTCATAAGAGCATGGGGCAGAAAAATATATATCGGGAATTTCTAAAGAAACTGAAATTTGCAAAGAGTTGCATACCATTTGGAGTTTGATGAATGTTGGTAGGATTCCTTCAACATTATCATACAATGATATTTGGATCCCGATCCTACTGTGAGTATACGTTACTTATCAGGAGATTCGTCACTTAACGATCAATACTATAAACCAAGTAGGTGTCCAGAAAGGTGTCAGCGGGGTTACGCCCCCAGAGAAAAGAGGTTATTTAATTAAAGAACTTCGCGAAAGCGTTGGAAAACCTCCCTCGAAGTATCGACACTAGCCTGGCTGAACGGTTAAGCAAGAAGTGTACAGTGAGAATAGTCCTGGCTAATTCTTCTTTTATGGTTTGAGGAAGGATTCGAGAAACAGTGGGAGCCATCCAGTTTAGATAAACTAAAAACCACTCTAAACTTGCAAGAGCATCATGCTAAAGAGTTTTCTTCTCTCTCTCCTAATTGCAGCGACCCTGAAAATGACTGGACTTAAGTTACTTTTAGAGAAAAATATACTGACAGGGCCAAACTATAAAGATTGGCTGCGGAATGTCAAAATGGCTTTGACCTATGACAAATTGGGGTACGTCCTCACCGCTACGGCACCTGCTGTCCCTGGTCCCAAATCCAGCAATGCGGATAAGGAAATCCGCAAAACCTGGGATTTAGATTGCGCGAAAGCCAAGTGCATCGTGCTTGCCTCAATGAACAATGAACATCAGAGGAGGCACGAGGATATGGACCTTGATGGCATATTTCTCCATACAAAGGAACTTTATGGAGTGCAATCTCGTATAGAAAGATACGAGACCTCTAAGAACTTGTTTCGAGCGAGGTTGGCTGTCGGGTCATCGGTACGAGAACATGTAATAAAGATGATCGGCTATATTGAAGAGCTCGCAGACCTTGGGACGACTTTGGATAATGAGCTCTATACAGACCTTATTCTCCAGTCCCTTCCTCACACCTACGCCCAGTTTATCCTGAACTTCAACATTCAAAGAAAAGAAGTTGAACTTCCGGAACTCCTGAACATGTTAAGGAGTGCAGAGGGCACCTTGCAGAAGACAAGGGAAACACCCGCTATGTTTGTTAGCGGTACATCTTCTTCCGGGTCCAAGGCAAGGGCCAAAGGAAGGAAGAAGAAGGCCGCCACCAAACCTAGAGGAGGTGTTAGTAAGGTGGGAGGGAAGGGAAAGAAAAAGTTTGCGGTACCGGTAGTTGGCCAGGATGAGTGCTTCCATTGTCACAGGAAAGGGCACTGGAAAAAGGATTGCAAGGCGTGGAACGCCAAGAACCAGGAAACGAAGTAAGCTGTGGCTTCGACTTCAGGTGTGTTTGTAATTGAGAATTGTCTATCGATCAACTCTACTTCCTGGGTATTGGATACCGGATCAGGATCTCATATTTGCAATTCATTGCAGGCACTGAGAAACCGTAGAGTGCTGAAGGAAGGTGATATGACCCTAAAGGTTGCTAACGGAGCTAGCGTGGGAGCTGCGTCCGTCGGGGATTATCACCTAGGATTGACGAGTGGACACATTTTGGTTTTACATAACTATTTTTTTGTACCAAGCTTAACGTGTAATATCATATCAGTTTCCTTGTTATCAAATAAAGGTTATGATTTCACGTTTGTAAGAGATGTTGTTAACATCCACCTTAATCATGGTTTGATTGGGTCCGGTACACTAAATAACGGTATATATGTTTTAAACCAACTCCAAATTTTCAATGTCCAGAACACACTTAAAAGAAAGTCTCCAGATTTAAATAAAACTTTCTTATGGCATTGTAGACTGGGTCACATCAATGAGAGAAGGTTGACTAAGTTGCATAGAGAAGGATATTTGGACTCGTTCGAATATCAAACTTATGACACTTGTCAATCTTGTCTCAAAGGAAAGATGACAAAGACTCCATTTACTGGACATGGAGTAAGAGCGAGCGAGCTCTTAGGACTCATACACAGCGATGTATGTGGTCCAATGTCTACACATGCAAGAGGTGGTTTTTCCTATTTCATTACTTTCACGGATGATTACTCAAGATACGGATTCATTTATCTGATGAAAAATAAATCCGAGGCTTTTGAGAAATTCCGAGAGTATAAGAATGAAGTAGAAAACCAAACCGGCAAAAGTATCAAGACACTTAGATCTGATCGAGGTGGTGAATACTTGAGTGCCGAGTTCCTAGGTTACCTAAAAGAGAAAGGAATTCTCTCTCAGCTTACTCCTCCATACACTCCACAGCATAACGGTGTATCGAAGAGACGGAATCGAACCCTATTGGATATGGTACGATCCATGATGAGTAATGCTGAGTTTCCGCGATCTTTCTGGGGTTATGCGCTAGAATCAGCGGCATATCTTTTGAACATGGTTCCTACCAAGACTGTGCCTACCACTCCATATCAGATGTGGAGCGGGAAGAAACCCCATCTACAGTATATTAAGATTTGGGGATGTCCAGCTTTTGTTAAAAAGCAGCATGTGGACAAGCTCGAGGCACGATCAGTAAAGTGTCAGTTTGTGGGATATCCAAAGAACTCCAGGGGATATCTATTCTATTACGCAGAGGAACAAAAGGTATTTGTTTCTCGTAATGCCCATTTTCTAGAACATCAGTTTTTAGAAAAGGAATCAAGTGGGACCGAAATAGAACTGAAGAAATTCCAGAACCACAAACTAATACTGAAAGTTTGGTAGAACCGGTAGTTCAAGAAGAACAAGACATTCCCGCACCCCTCCGCAGGAGTAGTAGGCCGTCTCATTCGCCTGAGAGATACTATGGTTTTCTCATAGATGGGGATAGAGAGGATTGCATCATAGATGATGATGAACCTACTGACTTCCAGCAGGCCATCCAGAGCGGCGACTCGGTATGATGGCTAGATGCAATGCGGACCGAAATGGAGTCCATGTACACCAACAAAGTATAGACTTTGGACTTTGCTCCAGATGGGGTAAAACCCATAGGATGCAAATGGATCTTCAAGAAAAAGATTGGTGTAGATGGACAGGTGGAAACCTATAAGGCTAGACTTGTTGCAAAGGGTTTTCGTCAAGGACCTGGTTTGGACTATGACGAAACTTTTTCTCCAGTGGCTATGCTCAAATCCATTCGGGTCCTTTTTGCTATTGCTGCCTTCCATGATTATGAAATCTGGCAGATGGACGTAAAGACAGCTTTTCTGAATGGAAATTTAGAAGAGTGCGTCTATATGGATCAGCCAGAGGGTTTCAATCAGAGTGGGAGCAGCGGGAAAGTATGCAAGCTGCTTAAGTCCATTTATGGACTAAAGCAGGCATCGCGGAGTTGGAACATCTGTTTTGATGAAACAGTCAAAGAATATGACTTTATCAAAAATCCAGATGAACCGTGCATATATAGTAAAGTTGTAGCCAGAAGTGTCGTATTCCTCGTCTTGTACGTGGATGCCATTCTATTGATAGGAAATGACATTCCTATGCTACAATCTGTCAAAGGATTCTTGTCACACAGGTTCTCCATGAAAGACCTGGGTGATGCCTCTTACATTCTGGGGATCCGGATCTATCGTGATAGATCCAAGAGGATGTTGGGACTTTCGCAGTCCAGGTATATCGACACTGTACTGAAAAGATTCAGTATGGAAGATTCTAAGCGCGGTAATCTACCGGCTTGTCACGGAATCACCCTCTCCAAAGAGATGTCTCCCAAGACTGATTTGGAAAGGGAATGCATGTCTATTATACCCTACGCTTCTGCGGTAGGCTCTATAATGTATGCGATGTTGTGCACCAGACCAGATGTAGCTTACGCACTGAGCGTGGTAAGCCGGTATCAGTCAGACCCAGGGGAGAAGCACTGGATAGCAGTAAAGAACATTCTCAAGTACCTGAGAAGGACTAAGGAGATGTTCTTGGTTTACGGCGGAAAAGACCTCAGGTTGGAGGCCTTTGCTGATTCCGGCTTCCAGAGTGATAAGGACGATTCCAAGTCTATGTCGGGTTAGATCCAAGAGGATGACATTCTATTGATAGGAAATGACATTCCTATGCTACAATCTGTCAAAGGATTCTTGTCACACAGGTTCTCCATGAAAGACCTGGGTGATGCCTCTTACATTCTGGGGATCCGGATCTATCGTGATAGATCCAAGAGGATGTTGGGACTTTCGCAGTCCAGGTATATCGACACTGTACTGAAAAGATTCAGTATGGAAGATTCTAAGCGCGGTAATCTACCGGCTTGTCACGGAATCACCCTCTCCAAAGAGATGTCTCCCAAGACTGATTTGGAAAGGGAACGCATGTCTATTATACCCTACGCTTCTGCGGTAGGCTCTATAATGTATGCGATGTTGTGCACCAGACCAGATGTAGCTTACACACTGAGCGTGGTAAGCCGGTATCAGTCAGACCCAGGGGAGAAGCACTGGATAGCAGTAAAGAACATTCTCAAGTACCTGAGAAGGACTAAGGAGATGTTCTTGGTTTACGGCGGAAAAGACCTCAGGTTGGAGGCCTTTGCTGATTCCGGCTTCCAGAGTGATAAGGACGATTCCAAGTCCATGTCGGGTTATGTCTTTACCCTCAATGGAGGGGCGGTGTGCTGGAAGAGCTCCAAGCAGGACACTGTTGCTGACTCGACGATGGAAGCGGAGTATATAGCTGCTTGCGATGCCGCAAAAGAAGCAGTCTGGATGAAGAAGTTCCTAACAGAACTTCAGGTGGTTCCTACCATAGTTGATCCAATACCTCTGTATTGCGACAACAACGGAGCTATAGCTTTAGCAAAGGAACCAAGGTCCCATCAGAAGTCCAGACACATCTTAAGGCGGTATCACCTGATCAGGGAGATCATTGATCGTCAGGAGATCGAGGTACGGAGAGTTGCTTCTGAAGAGAACATTGCTGATCCATTCACAAAGGCCCTACCTCAAATTCAGTTCGAGAGGCTACTCGAGATCATCGGTCTTCGATATGCCAGTACATGGCCCTAGTGCAAGTGGGAGATTGTTAGTGTATATGCCCTAGGGGCCATTATTGTATCATACTAGTTTGTATATTACTTAATGGAAGCTTGGGATATTCACATGTATATAACAGTCTTGCTAAACATGGTAGTATGCTACTTGGTTTTTCTATCTTAATATGTGAGTATACGTATTGATAGAGCTCTTAGGATCTTGCTTGACTACCGGCGTTGTGATGACAGTCACACTAGTGGGGGCTGGGTAGTCTACAAGCACATCCTTATTTTGGTCCCTAGTCGTTGGATTATCGAGACAGGGCATCGATACTCCGGAGTAGACTAGTGTGTACGCTTCTCATCCCAGTTGGGGAGATGGTCTGTCCCACAGCCGTCAGTACGTCGTACTGGAGATAGTATGCAGGTGCTCGTTGGGTTACGGGTACACCGGACAGGACTCACAGGGAACTGTTGGTTGGTTTTATACCAGTCGTCAGTGAACAGTTCCCAGGTGACATGAGTACAGCATAGTCCGCAGACTTGACACTGCTACTTCGCCTCGAGTGTGTCCCATTGTTCTTAGATTGCTACCCTACCACGGCTCAAAAGAGTCGTGCAAACAGGTAGCAGTTGGGTGCAGTCCCGAGCGCTTGGAGGCAGTGGCGGTTAGACAGGATTCGTCTCTCCCGGTATTGGGAGTTGATATCGCGCTATGTCAGAGAGCCATTACGCAAAGTCCCTGGCCAGGGCAAGCGAGATTTACTGGTAGGTTCCAGTAGTTTCTCAGGGTGTAATGGGCTTCGCTCCGACACGACTTATACCGCTATTAGGGGACTGACGCTTGCCGCCCCCCTAGGCCCGATATGCGATAGTCTTAGACGAACGGACCGGACTGTACGGAGATTGTCACATCAGACTCAGTAGGAGTTCGGATGGGTTTCCTCATCGGCCTTCTTATCGACATCTACCTGGGGACCGTTACGTACAGCTAGTGCCGCTTGCGGTCTGTGGTTAAACCCACTGCCAGCGTAGTAGTCGAGTCTCTAGAGTCCCACACAGAGAGTTTCCCTACTCCAGGCGAAACGATATAGAGGTCGTATGGTTTTACGACAAGGGTTCGGACGCATACGTGTGTTTACACACGTACGACTTTCGGACAGTTTTTACCAGTCGGCTTTGGTTTAAGCCAATTACTGGTATCCGGTTATTGGATTTATGCAGTCTAAAGTTTTTCCGTATTTTTGCGGAAAGGAGGGGCGTTCTCGTAATTGCGCGAGAAGCTTCTAGAAGATGGTGACTAAGGAGGTTTAGGTGGCATATACAATGAATGTGATTAGTGAGTCATATGGATGATTCATCCATGTCATTAATACTTCATAATTGCTTAATGACTCATGAAGATGAATCACCACAAGATATTTATCAAGCATGGTTGTAAATCATTTTCTTTTCTTTTCTTGATATAACAAAATGCTTGATATATATTATGATAACTCATTATTCTCACTTCATTATTATCTTCACCTTCTCTCTCCTCAAGCTTTCCCTCTTCAAACCCTAATCCTCCCCTCTCATGTGTTGAGTACAAGGATTAGTTAGACTTATTAAACCATAACCCTCACTCTATATCATCTAGCTTCTTTGATTAGCATTTAAAGAAAGTTAGTTGCCTCAAGTTTAGAGGCTAAGCTTGGAGTAAAGCTCTCGGGTGGATCGTCTACTACTTCGAGAAGGCCGAGGAGGAGGTGGAGTTCGTAAAGACGAAGGACACGGTTCTTTAGGTATAATCCCTTTACGTAGTAGTTGTTAACTTCTATGTTTGATGTTAGTTATCGTTTAGCTTCGATTCATGCGGTTAGTCGATGTTTAAGCAAAGAACAAGATCGTTTTTCATATTTCCGCCTCCCCGCAAGTCGTGGGGTGTTGTACATCGACTTACAGTTGTACATTATATTGCCTGCGTGGTTGTGTCCGCCAATTGGCGAAGAGCTAGCTCCCGCTTGGGGATGCCTTTATTCATTATTATGTATTTCATGTATTGTACCCATTTGGGGGCCAGTATTTACAAAGGAGACACTGCCGAAAATTTCGAGAAAATATGATGTTGCTTTTAATTGGTTAAGGCCACTTATTTTATTAAAACCACTTGCTTAAAAACAAGTTTTCCTTCACTTTTTATTTAAAATGGTTTAGATTTTTGGGATTTTGGCTTACTTGAATTAGGTGGGGTCCTATAGACTTCACATAATTCAAGTGCCAGTCACGTGCTATTTCGGATCGTGACACTACCCATCGGTATCAGGTACACACAAACGAGTCCCGAAACGTAGCACACCCTGGTCATCAATCAAGAACTCCGAATCTCTATCCTGCCGAACCTTCTCAAGAATCTCAGACAACGGGCATCAGTGGGCTGTGCCTCACGAATATGATTAAGTAGAAGTAGACGGACGTAGACATGATCAAGTTGTCCCCCTGTGGAGGTGAACTTCAACTGTTCTCTACTGTCACACAAGATCTGCAAATCTGCAGAAGATTGACTCTGAACTGTGTTCAACTGGGACAAGCTACCCCCGGGCCTACTACTCAATGCATCGGCTACTACATTATCCTTGCCCGGGTGATAAAGGATCTCATAATGATAATCCTTCACAAGCTCCATCCAACGGCGCTGTCTCAAATTCAGATCCTGCTGCAGGAAGATGTACTTCAAGCTCTGGTGGTCCGTGAAAATCTGACACGGCTCTCTGTACAATTAGTGTCTCTAAATCTTAAGCGCAAAGACCACCGCGACCATCTCAAGGTCATAAGTGGGATAATTCTGCTCGTGCTTCTTCAACTGCCGGGAAGCATAAGCGATAACTTTATCAGGCTGAATCAGTATACAACCGAGCTTCACTCGCGAAGCATCACAGTAAACGACAAAGCCGCCCGATCCAGAAAGTAAAGATAAAACTGGTGCAGTCGTCAGCCGAGTTTTCAACTTCTGAAAACTCAGCTCGCATGCCTCAGTCCAAAGAAAAGGAACTCCCTTCATGGTCAGTCCGGTCAGCGGTGCAGCGATACTTGGGAAGTCCTGCACGAAATGGCGGTAATAACCGGCTAAGCCCCAGAAGCTACGGACCTCTGTCACAGATACAGGTCTGGACCAAAGCTGTACGGCCTCGATCTTCCTTGGGTCCACACGAATACCGTCTCCTGTAACCACATGACCAAGGAAGTCAACACTATTAAGCCAGAAAACACACTTCGAGAATTTAGCAAACAGCTAGTGCTCTCTCAATGTCTGCAAGGCAATCCTGAAGTGCTTCTCATGCTCCTCACGACACTTAGAATAAACCAGAATGTCATCAATAAAACAATAATAAACTGGTCGAGGAACGACCTAAAAATCTGGTTCATCAAGTCCATGAACGCTGCTGGGGCATTGGTGAGTCCAAACGACATCACCAAAAACTCATAATAACCGTCGAGCGTACGAAAAGCAGTCACCGGAACGTCGTCATTCCGAACCCGCAACTGATGATAACCTGATCTCAAATCAATCTTAGAAAAAATGTCCCACACCCTGGAGCTGATCAAACAAATCGTCAATGTGAGGTAAAGGAAACCTATTTCGCACCGTAACTCGGTTCAATTGATGATAATCAATGCACAACCTCAAACTTCCGTCCTTCTTCTTGACGAACAGAACAGGAGCTCCCCAAGGTGAAACACTCGGACGTACAAGTCCCCTATCAAGCAACTCTTGCAGTTGATCCTTAAGCCCTCTAAGCTCCGCCGGGGATCAGATCAATGCAAAAATCAATCTCACGCTCTGGCGGCAATCCAGGTAACTCATCGGGAAATACGTCGGGAAACTCTTGCACGATAGGTACCCGGTCCAACGACTCTACTGTAGCTCCAGCATCTCGAGTGAATGCTACGAATCCCCGACATCCTCTCCTCAAAAGTCGACTAGCGCAAAGGGGATGAAGTCAAACGGTGAGGGGCGGCACCACGGTCCCCCAACACAACAAGAACTGACTAGCCGGGAAAACAAAACCAGACTGTCTTCTCGCGGCGGTCCACGGCCGCAAAGCACTTTGCTAACCAGTCCATGCCCAGGAGAACGTCGAAGTCCAACATTTCAAGAAGGATCAAATCGACGGACGACTCTCTATCTCCTAAACAGACGACACATGACCGAAACACGTGTCGCACAACCAACGACTCTCCACCAGGACTAGTCACGACAAGCGGCTGATCTAGCAACCACGACTCTCGGCCCATTCTCGGCACGAAGTGTGTGAAAACATACGAGTGCGTAGATCCCGGATATACAAAACGTATGCATCAAAAGAACATACAGAAAAGTACCTGAAACCACCACATTGTACGCCTGCGCGTCCTGATGAGTCAAAGCAAACACTCGAGTCTGTACTCTGCCGGCAACTGGCTGTCCTCCGCCTCTGCCACCCCGTCATCCTGAACATAAGTCTGACGCGGAGTAACAACAGGTGCAAGAGGTAACGCTCTCTGGGGTGGAGAAGGCGGTAGGGTAACCTGTGGAACTGCTGCCTCTCTCTGGAGTATCACGGTACAATCTCGAACGCGATGATATAAACTCCCGCACCGGGAACATCCATACGATGACTGCTGACCCTTCTAGGAATAAGAGCTAAACAACTAGCCTCGTCCCAAGCCTCTGCTACTCCCACGACCTGAACGAAATTTGTCGCGGCGTCTAAACATCTGTCTCCGGGCTGATACACCAGTACGAAACCTCTTCGGTTCTGGGACGACTGACATCTCGGGAGAAGCTCCTCAACTGGTAAGGCTGCATCCACAGCTACTGCATACGTGTCACAATACCGGGCGCTGATAGCGATGAACAACTGGGTAACAGGTGGGACAACCTCCTGTCGCTGTGCTCGACTGGCCTCAACCAACGATCCCATCCTCTGGCGCAAATCCTGCATATCGGCCTCTAGCCTAGTAATACGATCTAGGGGAGGTGGATCAACCTGCTCTTGTACAACGGGCGTATCGTCCTTGTCAGTCCTCGTCTCTGACGGGCCAACACTGACCTCGGCTCTCACGGCCGCTCTCTATGCCCTCGTAGTCTTCGACGGCATAATGACTGGAAATGAAAATAGGATTCGATAAGAACACGAAAATCGAATCACAAGGATGTATATAATCACGGAAGGAATTTCAACCAACAAGTCCTAAGGTTACTTAGGTGGAGTACCGTGTCGTAAGTATGCCGCGGAACATACCCACGCTACGTCACTCTGCTTAAGCTACCTACTCCATCATACCAAGGTCATCCTACACTCCGAAAGGTAAAACCTAGCGCTCTGATACCAACTTTGTCACGACCCAAAATTTGGCACGTGACCGGCACTTAAACCACATAACGTCTACAGGCGTAACGCAATTTAAGTAAGCCGAAAACCTAGAAATCTAAACCATCAAAAGTAGTAAATGATAAAAACATTGTTAAATACATTTGAAAATCTCAAGTAAAATCTTTAAAGTTTAAATTTATTTTCTTAAAAATTTCGGTAGCACCTTCTTTGTAAAAACTAGCCTCGAAACGGGTACAGACATAACATATAAGTAAAACAACATATGATATAAATAAAGCATCCCCAAACGGGAGCAATCACGCCCAAAGGCGGAAACAACCACCACAAGCATATATATACGATGTCGTAGCGAAGAAATGGACAATATAAGTGAAAAACTGCATCAAAGATAAAACTGCATAATAAAAGCCGACTCACACGAGCACGACACCCAGAGTAAGAAAATATACAATATCGTCCTCACAACTCGTCTCTAAGTCAATACATGAAAGGGTAGATGAAGAGTGCTAGATACAATGAGAGATATACAATAAATATAAACGG
The DNA here is from genome assembly GCA_030015575.1 of Agapanthus africanus. NCBI lineage: Eukaryota > Viridiplantae > Streptophyta > Magnoliopsida > Asparagales > Amaryllidaceae > Agapanthus > Agapanthus africanus. The sequence goes on from CM057340.1 coordinate 267,378,804, forward strand.
ATAACCGCAACCCACCTACAGCAAACGGCTCACAGCCAACCGTAGCGGTATCCGCTGCAAAAAGATACAATAAGAAGAAGCCATGTCGCGACTACTCTGAGGGTCAAATCTGCAAAACACTGTGGAACAACGGGGGTGTGTTGTCAACTCGTGAGTAGTAAATAACATCATACAGGTAATCGCAGATATGCACGTACTGCGATACTCTATCACATGCAATATGATAGTGCCAATATGCTAATATGGATATGCAACAATCATGAAAGGTACTCTATCAGGTACTACAAATAAATGAAGCTATGCATAACAAATGAATGCTGAGTATGGGATAAAACATGTCATCATCAATGAATCATGATCGTGGAAAAACCGGTGTCCATCAAATACGGCTAAAATCCCAATACCTCGGGCATCGTCACTCGGATCGGCACTCATACCCTGTAAATCTCATGGAACCTGAGTGCCCAACATCGGCACTCGAAAACATCATGAAATACTAGTGTCCAGTATCGACACGTAAATACTCATCTCTCAGGCGCCACATCCCCAGATCGTCCCTCAATATATCTCATGTCATAATATCCCAAACGGTATCCTCCGGATATCCGTCGGGTTCTATACTATCACCGGTAGGTACTAGTCCCTCCGCTAGGCTCACCGCCTTTCTATTCGAGTCTTCATGCCCCGGGGTTCCATACCGGGTCCACCATGTACCCGTAAACGGTGCCTACCGCTCCTCGAATCAAGTATCTAACACAAGCCTCAGAACCGAGAAAACTCATTGTGGACGTACTGAAATATCATATCAAGAGAAACCGGGTTTTCAAAACAATGCATACTTTCTTGAAATAATACCATGGTTCTCAAATCTATAAATCACATGAAATCCATATATCAACGAGTAAATCCATGAATATGATATATGGAACATAAAACAGTAATGTGAGCACATCAAGGGTAAACCGCTATTTTTAAATGAATCCAGTTTTTTTTTAAATGTATCATGCGGTTCCCAATTTCTCCAAAATCCAATGCAACATCACAAATGAGCATATATGTAGTTATAACAAGATATGTATGTACGCAAGTATTTATGTACGCAAGTATGTATGTACGCATAATGCAATTCATATGCGCAATAGAACAAGAATCATGTCTAATGATAGGGTAAGCTAAACAATGTATTATCCATAGCAGTTCTATAGTGTGATTGTCATGGAAATTACTAACGGTGTGTGTGCGGCATACAGTTTAGTGTTCGTGCAACATGAACCGTTAGTAACAGTGTTGTGTCTCATTAATACTATGTCCGTATGCAATAGGAAATGAGGTATGCAACAATGGTACACATTCAAAATTAATGTATATATCTATACTTATAGCTAATAATCATATCATTGAATCTAGCCCCGACGCATAACGCCATACGGGCGATTCCCCCGTAGATGGTAAATCTACTCACCGTGATCTCGAGCTAAGTAAAGACAACCACTTGCTTCACTTTCTTCGCAGTGTCCGAAATCCCCGCCTGCGATCCTATTGACACATAAAACATAACAAGGCAAACTGTAACACCTTAGATTGTGATTAGTGGCTAATTATATTTTAATAAAAAGTTTACCAAAACAATTTTCAAATATTTTATCAAAAATTAATGAATATTTTATTAGAATTTATTTAGGCTCGCACACACATTTGCATGTAAACTAGGGTTAAATTGGGGTTAGACCATGATTAGCAGCCATGGTGGATTAACCCATTTTCCTTAAGCTAATTCTAAATTTTAATTAAGTGATTTGGGGTTTGTTTTTTTTTTTAAATGAAAAATGATTTGAATTAGCCTTGGGTTGACTTGGAGAGAGAGAGGGTGTGTGCATGATGTGCTTGCCCATGCTAGCATTAAATGAGGTGAGAGGGGGGGTTGACTCTCTCATATCACTCATTGGTTAGCTTTTCCCTCACTCATTTTCTCATTTCCCTCCCACTCTCACTCACACACACTCACAACATCACCAGCAGCAGCAGCAGAAGAAGAAGCAGCAACAGCAGCAGCATCTGGGGCAGCAACAACAACAACAACACAACAACAACAACACAACAACAACAATAGCTTCAGCACACAGCAGCAGCAACACCAGCTTCAGCAAGCAAGCAGCACACAGCAGCAGCAGCACCAAGTAGCAGCAGCACCAAGCAACAGCAGCAGCAGCAACACTTGCAGCAACAACAACATCTGGAGCAGCAGCAGCAACATTAACAACAGCAACAACAACATCAGCAGTAGCAAGCAGATCTCCTTCTCTTCTTCTACTCCTTCTTCCTGCATCCTTGGATCTAGTGGGGGTATAATCTATAAACCCAACTCCTTTTTCTTGCTTGCATGTGTTGTTTTAGCTTCGGTTAGTGATTAATGTGAGTTTAGAGCTAGTTTTGTGATTTAGGTAAGATTTAAGCTAAGTTAGGGTTGTTATTGCTTAATGAACCTCATAACGTGTTAGTATTGCTGTTTGAGCCTAGTAGTATCACTAGATTTCACTAAATCGCCTTAAAGTCTAAAACTTGAATTTTTAAAGTGTGGTTTTGAAATAAATTGTAGGATATATGAGATCTGCTACAACTGTGAGCATTGTCTAGCTTAGCAAACAACTACAGATTAGTCTGCAGGCTTTTTAGGCTAGTGTGCTGAAATCCGAGCCCACCCCCTTCCCAAAAATCTGGCAACCTACCCCAAAATTCCGGCGTCGTCGGCCCCCGTGATGAGTTAGATGTTGGTGCTCGGGCTAGTGGTGTTTGTGGGTATTTGTCAGGGTTTGGTGTTATTTATTTTCTGTAATTGTCTGCAAGTTCAAATCTGGGTTTGTGTAGCTAAGTTTAGTGTTTGTAGTGAGTTTTATTGCTAAAGCTTATGGTTTGACTGTGAAACAGGATGATTCAGGGTGATTATAGTTAGATTAGCTCTAGTTTGAGCTAGTGGTATCACTTAAGTTTAGTAATTTCACCCATTTTTACTTGTGCACCCTATTGTTGCAACTTAGTGTTTTGAAACGGTTTAAATCTAAACCTTGGGATACATGGAATCTGCTGTTATTAGGGTAGTAATTTTGGTAAGCAAACATATACACTAGGCTATAAATTGTGCTAGGATCATAGTGTAGAAATCTGCACCCCACCAACCGGTTTTTGGCCGATATCACACCCTTAGCCGCCGGCCCCATTGGTTGGGAATGTGTTGGATTTTGGCAGGTAGCTGTCTGTAGGTATTTTGATGGATTTGGTCTTGTTTGATTTTCTTGTTTTTGCTCCAGATTAAATCTAGGACCGTTTACCTATATTTTGCGTAGCGGGACTTGCGTGACATGTGCGATACGAGTTGAGTTGGTTTGCTGTGTGTCACAGTGTGTCGCCGTGTGCCACAGCGTGTCGCGTTGGGTTTTGGCGTATGCACACACGTTACGTACACACGCGCGTTTAGTTCGCGACGCGAGTTTCTCGTTTGATTTCGATATCGCGTTTTTGTAGGATTTTTCTTATATGGTTTCCTTGTGTAAATTCTAGGTCCGCAGGCGGGTACGTCGGACGCCGCAAAGAAAGGGAAGCAAGTGGTTGGCTATGCTTAGCACGCGACCAGGTGAGTAGATTTAACATCTACGGGGAAATCGCCCGTATGGCGTTAAGCGTCAGGGCGTGATAGGATATTTAGTCGTAGAGGTTTAGATATACTATTGTAGCATATCCATTCCTTGTTGCATTAGAAATAGTAATTATATGACACTGCACTATCACTAACGGTTTAAACTGCACGTGCACTATTTGTATGTTACACTCACACCGTTAGTGATTGCCGTGACACTCGCACTATAGATTTGCTATGAATTATATATCGTCTTGATTACCACATCATTGATATCTTCATACTTGCGCACATGCACACTGTATATTAATACCAGTGCACACATATATTGATATCTTCATACTTGCGCACATGCACACTGTATATTCATACCAGTGCACACATATATTGATATCTTCATACTTGCGCACATGCATACTGTATATTAATACCAGTGCACACATATATTGATATTTTCATACTTGCACTCATGCACACTGTATATTCATACCAGTGCACACATATATTGATATCTTCATACTTGCGTACATGCACACTGTATATTAATACATTGCACACATATATTTATATCATCATACTTGCGCACATGCACACTGTATATTCATACCAGTGCACACATATATTGATATCTTCATACTTGAGCACATGCACACTGTATATTAATACTAGTCCACACATATATTGATATCATCATACTTGCACACATGCACACTGTATATTCATACCAGTGAACATATATATTGATATCTTCATACTTGCGCACATGCACACTGTATTTTCTAAGTAGTGCTACACTCATATTCGCGTACATATCCATTTGCACATCCATACCTACATACATACATATGTTACATACATGGATGATATTGACTTGATTTCAAGAAAATAGGGACCGCATGAGATATTTTCAAATCTGGAGTCTTTTAAAAGAGCGGTTTTCCCCTTGTTACTCTTAGTGTCACATAACACATTGCATGGATTTACGCATTGAGTTTGGATTTACGAGATTTCTGGATTTGAGAACCGTGGTATTATTTTTAAGAAAATACGCACTGTTTTAAAAACCCGGTTTCTCTTGATATGATATTTCAGTGCGTCCACCATGAGTTTTCTCGGTTCCAGTGAGCTTGTGTGAGTATACCCGATTCGAGGAGTGGTAGGCACCGATTGCGGGTACATGGTGGACCCGGTATGGTACCCCGGGGCAAGAAGACTCGTATTGTTAGACGGTGAGCCCGGCGGAGGGACTACTACCTACCGATGATTTGTTGAGCCTGACGGTCATCCGGAGGATACTGATCAGAGCTGAGACATGGATACGGGACGATACGTACTGCCGGGGCCGAGGGCCGATTCCGCAGATGGAGCCCGTGGGCCGATCCGGACTGACGGAGCCCGATACATGAGGATTTGCGTGTCGATGCTGGACACGATTATTTTATGATATTTCGAGTGCCGATATTGGGCACTCACGATTCTATGAGATTTACAGGATTTGAGGGCCGGTGAGGGTGACGGCGCCTGAGTTTTACTTAGATTTGGGTGTATTGATGGACACCGGTTTATTTGCACGTTGACATTCCGTGTAGATGTTATTTATTACCATGCTCAGCATTCAGTGTTATACATCTCATCATGTATCTGTAGTACCTGATAGAGTACACTTGCTATGCATGATTATTGCATACCTTGCTCATCCTATATAGATGTTATTAGATTGCATTTGCTATGCACGATTATTGCATACCCTGCTCATCATATAGAGATGTTATTAGCTCGCACTTGTTGCATGATTATTGCGCATCCAGCTCATCATATAGATGTTATCTGTTGGCATAGGTTAGAGTATCGCAGCACGTGCATACTCGCGATTACCTTTATATGTTATCTACTATTCACGAGTTGGCAACTCACCCCCGTTGTACCACAGTGTTTGCAGGTTGCCCCTCAGAGTAGTCGCGGCAGGCTGCTTTCTTGCATCTTTTGATATAGATACCACTGCAGTTGGCGTGTTAGCCCTTTTGCTGTTAGGTGGGTTTTTGTGCGGTATCTGTTTATTTTCCAGTTGTATACACCATTGTATCTAGTATTCTTCATTTACTACTTATGTATTGACTTCGAGACCAGTTGTGAGGACGATGTATATGATTTGTACTCTGGTGTCGAGCTCGTTGTTAGCCGACTTTATTTACGCAGTTTTATATTTCATGTTGTCTTCACTTATTTTTACTCATTCTTCGCTACGGCGTCGTATATTATCATTGTGGTGATTGTTTCCACCGTTGGGCATGATTTCTCCCATTTGGGATGCTCTATTCTTATTGTATATCATTTTACTCATATCTTGTCTTGTACCCGATTTCGGGGCTAGTTGCTGCTAAAATTTTTAAGATAATAACTTGAACGTTAAAGAATTTTACTAAATTACTTAAGATTTTCTAAACGTTTTAACAAATGTTTCTATTAAATGTTTTAACACTCAATACTTTTAATGGTTTTGATTTCTGGGTTTCAGCTTACTTAGTCGCGTTGCGCCTGTAGACGTTACGTGGTTAAGTGCCGGTCACGGGCCGAACTTTGTATCGTGACATAAACTTAGGAACCGTCCAATAATACATACAAACTACGTTTAAATCGATGCACCGACTCCAACACCCTCTAAAGTGTTCGCTTAGCGACTAACGTGTGTGGTGACACTCTAAAACAACCCTAAGTGCAGAAATATCGCGAAGCACAGAACTGGGTCGGACACCGTGTCGGATATCGTAACGCGCGTCATCGAAACACTAAAACTAGATAATTGATCCCAAATTTTACCCACTGTAAAAACATCAAAAACTAGAAGTACAAAACACTCCAAAACCACTGCAGACAACTACCCACAAAAACTCAACCCCCCAGGTCCCTGTACGGCCGAGCTCGCCGGACCTACACCCATTCTCGCCGGCCAAAACCGTTCAGATTGGTTTTGTGGTGATGGTGTAAACTCAGGACAACTAGCACTACACTACCACACTGCTTGATTTCAAAGTAAAGACTCGGGGTCACAGCAGGTTACGGTGACTCAAAAACGACACTAAAAACACGATATTGGCTCAAAACTACATCTTCAGGGTTCTAAACTGAAACTAAGTAGAAACACCACATAATAAACTCCTAATTAACAATTTAGAGGTTATACATATCCATACTTGCTCAAAATCCTAGCTTTCCATGCTCCAAGTGATCTCAATAGGCTTTGGATCAAGTTTAATGAAGGTGTAATGAGTTTTCTTAAGGGTAGTGAGGATTTATGAGGGTTTTGGGTTAGGGTTTCAGTTGGGAGTGTGAAGGAGAGATGAGGTGAACAAAAATATGAGGAGGAGAAAAATGATAAGTGAATGAGGGAATGAGAGAATGTGAGTGAGAGTGAGGAGTGTATGAGTGAGTAAAGGGTGAGTTTAGCTATGCCCCTCTCTTCATTTAATGCATGTCAAGCTTGCCATGCCTCATGATGCCCCCCTCTCTCTCCTCAAGTCAATAATTCAAATCTTTTATTATTTCAAAAACTAAATAATTATCTAAATGCCTAACACATAATTAAAATGGGGTTAAGGTGCCATGGCTACTTAAGCATGGTTAACCCCAAATTAGCCCTAGGTTAACATGCACATGTGTGTGCAAGCCCAAAATAAATATTAGTAAAATATTCATTAAATTTTATAAAATATTTGAAAACTATTTTGGTAAACATTTTACAAAAAAATCCGTATTATCGTTTAATTAACCCTAATCGCATTCTAAGGTGTTACAATCCGGTGCTGGTTGGTTGACGTGACGGGCCGCCAGTGTCCTAGGCGCTTGAAGGGACGCGTCCAACGCTCTTGAGACACGTGGAAAGTTGATTTCCGTCAAACGCGAAGCGTCTGTTTTGGCAGGAAACGATCGGCGCCGTTAGATGCGCTTGCCAAATGCTATAAATAGAGGTGGGATCCCCCAAGGGTCCACACTTCGCTATAATTTCCTCATCACTGCGTTTGTTAGCTCGGCGCTCTTCCCTTTAGGTTGGGTTTCTTGCTCCTTTTCCTCGGAGGACTCCTTATTTTTCTCAAGTTAGATGTCTTCTTCTGGGGAGTCTGTTGAGATAGTTGAGGTAGAGTCTAGGGAATCTTCTGCCGCTTCTTCCTCTGCTTCTTCTTCTGCCTCGCCCGAGTCGGATTCCCCCCGGGGAGGTAGGGTTAGACCTACTTCCCGAGGCCGCGCGACGAGAATGGTTCCTTAAGCGCGCATCAAGAGTTCTCATGACATGCCTTCTCTCCTGAGGAATGTGGACGAGCTCACCACAATCCGGGCTCATTTCCACATTCCCCCCGGCTACACGCTTCGCTTGGCCGGAGAAGGAGAGAGGGCAGACCAGGTGCGGGACAAGGAGATTGCCTTGTACCTGGATACCTTTTGGGCTGGAATGCATCTTCCCTTATCCCCCGAGGTGAGTGCGGCGCTGCACTGTTTTCAATTTGCTCTGGGCCAGCTAGTGCCGAACTCGTGGAGGATTCTCTTCGGGTTCCTGGTCCGGTTGAGACTACAAGAAATCCCCTTCAGCCTGACCTTTCTCCTTTCCTCTCTCTGTTATTAAAATCACCCCGCTACCCATAAGGACGAGCCGAGCTGGGTATACATTTTCTTTAGAAAACACAGGGGAGGCGGCCGGGTCGGGGGTCGTAGCAGTTCCTTCCTCCATCTATGAATGGAAGGATAAATTCTTTTTTGTCGGTCCGCCCGAGGGTGAGGATTGGCCTGTGCCTATTCAGTGGCACATGGCCTACAACCCGCGGGTGAGGCGGTCGTCAAATTTCGAAACGATGGCAGTGTCGGCGTGGGAGCTCGTCCAATGAACCGATGTATTGCTGTCCGAGCAGGCCCTCAGTTGGGCCGGGCTCAGCCCAGCTCAGTTCGTGGGTAAGTTAGGAGCCTAGGAGACCTGTTTAGACTCGCATACTATTCTTCTATTATTTCTGGCATCGCTAACTCCCTTTTTGTATTTTTCTCCTTTGCACAACCGATGGACCGCACCAAATTCCTGGCTGCGATGGCTGAGAAGAAGGGAAAGAAGGCCGGAGGTGCCGGCTTGTTACGCCCCGCTTCGAGCCCGGCCGCGTTGGCGGCCGCTTCGGCTAGGCATTGCACTATGCCCCGGGCGCCGAAGACTAGCCACGGGGGAAGCCGCAAACACACTCGGCAGCAGGAACCCCGGGTTGTGGAGGTAGCAGATGAGGCCGACCCTCCCGTAGCCCCCCTCAAGCGGCGCAAGAGGACGGTGTCCCAAGCCCTGTCTTCCACGATCTTCGTGCAGGAGGGGGATCTTCACTGCGAGGAGCCCTCGGGGCTTTCTGTCACTGATAGCTTGCTCTCCGAGATGGAGCGGTCGGCTGGGGGCAGAATCCCCTAGGGGCCCCTCCAGGCCCAAATCACGACCATAGCCCAGGAGGCCGTGCAGGTTAGTGTCTGCCTCCCATTAAGCCTTTTTGTTTGTAGGATCGGATACCTTTTTAACCCTCCTTTCATTTTCCTCAGGTCCTCCAGCACTGCGCCCTCTTCGCCAACATGGAGCACGAGAAAATCGCCCCGGCTCTACAGATAGCGAGCGAGTCTTTTTTGCGGGAGGAGAGCCTGAGCAGGGAGCTGCATCAGGCGAGGAAGAGGATCGCCACCCTCGAAGACCGGGTGTCTGCCGAGGAGGGAGTGAACGCCAACTGCCGGGAGAACATTCGAGCTTTGATGGAGTCCAACAAGGTCATTAAGGCCAAGTTGGAGGATGCCAGGGTGCTCGCCGCCACTTTAAAGAAGATGCAGGACAGCCTAAAAAGGGAAAACGAGGCGATGATAGAAGGGATGAGGCGCGCCGACCTCCAGGCTGCGAAGGCGGTGGAGACCTACAAGACATCGGATAAATTCTACGCCGACCTCGCTGACGCCTCGGCCCTCGTCTGGCACGATACCCTCCATGCCGTCAAGGCGTTGATGCCGGAGTTTCCCGATGTCGATCTTTGGCTCGAGTACCCACTCGAGGGTGAGACGCAGGGGGATGCCGCCGGAAGCGCCGTCGGGGGAAGGCCCCCGGTAGGGGTGTTGGGGATAAGGCGATCACCCCAGCTCCCAGTGCCGAAGTTCCTGCTATGGTTACTGACCCTCAAGCCGCAACCCCGGCTCCCGACGCTGCCGCGGAGCACGTCGAGGTCCTTCCCGGCCCCGAGGCCTGAATCTCCCTGCCTTCTTTTTTATATTTTTTCTTGTTTTCGTCTTGGAAATTTGTAAGCCTTCGGACGATTTTGTAATGCTGAAGAGCCCACAATACCTTTGTAAAGACTCCCGAGTTGTGAATAAAGCGCTTTTGTAGAAATTTTTGTTTCAATGTTTCCATGTCGCGATAATGTCATCATTTTGCTTGCCTGATGAGCGCTAGGTCGGCGACCGATACTTTAGTTGGCGATCGCGCGTCGAGTTAAACCCAATTATTCATCAATGTGTACAATGGCTGGTGTAAGGTCGGTGTCCTTATGGCCCCGAAGTTGAGGTGGCGATCACACGTTGAAGGTATATCGGTTGGTACCATTCCGAGTAGAAAGGGGTAGACTCGCCCATTTTCTTGAGTTAGACTGGCGACCATCTCTCTAAAGATAGGTCGGTGTAGACGAGGTTGAGGGCTTCCGATCCTCAGTACAGATGGGTAGGGAGTTACCCACTAAGGATAGACCGAGCAGGGAAGCTGTTAGGTGACCACTTGGGATGGTTTAGATCCTTAGCACAGATGGGTAAGAAGTTAACCACTGAGGATGGACCGAGAAGGGGAGCTGCTCGGTGGCTTCTTGATGAGGGCTTCGATACTTGGCGTTTGAGGGTGGTAAACTACCATCCATGGATGGTCAGAGCAGGGAAGCTGCTCGGTGGCCTCTTGACGAGGGCTTCGATCCTTAACGTAGATGGGTAAGAAGTTACCCACTAAGGATAGACCGAGCAGGTGTAACATTTCAGAAATATAAAATATTATTTTGCAAATTTAATATTAAAATAATATATTTCGCGTAAACTATTCGATTTGCGAATAGGGGTTTTTCGTAAAATGGTATAAGTATATACCAATATTTGGAAAATAATCGGAGATTAAAATGATTTATTTATTATAATGATATTTATCGAATTTTGGCATTTTTATAATTAATGATATGCAAATTTTAATTAAATTTGATTAGTGCACTGCTAATCATGATTAAGCCAAATTCGTATTTTTTACATTTTTCCATGGCTAGTGCACCTTGTCATGTGCATGTTATGCATTGTGTTTGTGACTTGTGAGTTGTGTGAGTTGTGAGAAAAGAAAAGCAAAAGAAAAGAGAAGTTATGAGTGAGAAACAAAAAAGAGAAAGAAACAAACATATATTTTAGAGAGAGTGAGTTTAAGAGAGAGAGAGAGAGTTTAAGAGAGAGAGAGAGAGATCTTTGACTTCTTCACAATTCTTCTTCCTTCTTCATTCCTTCACTAATTCCTTCACTCTCCATTGTTTTCTTTATCTCCTTCATCCCTCACTACCTCCTTGTATCATCTCCAATCCCATTCCAAAACCTCATGCCACCTTCATTAAAAACATGCATAAGCCTATTCTAAACCCTTCAGACATTTCAAGTATGGATTTTGAAGAGTTTGGGCAACTAAAGAATTTTCTTCAGTTGCTAATGAGGTATAAAGCTACACTTTTAGTTAAGCTTGTTGATTTCTTAATATCCAAGTTTAGTTAGATTTCGTATTAGTTAGGTTTTGCGATCTTGGAATTTTCCAAGATGAGATTTAGTGGGAGACTTAAATTGTAAGTGGTTAATTGAGGTGTAATGAGTGTTTCAAGAATTGAGTGATATTTTTACTGGCCAAGACCTGAGACAAGAAACCAAAAGTCGAACTTAGAATTTTCCGATATCGTTTTTTATGGAAATTGTGATGGGATTTTGAGATCTGCTATGACCCGGAGGACCTGATAAATATTTAGCGATTACAGAGAGTCGTGCAGGCAACCAGGAACCTACCCTAGAAACCCGAACCCATTTCCTTGGATCAAGGCCGCAGATTTATTCCTTGTGGCCACAATTTGCGGCCACATTGGGGAGTCCCGTGTTGAATTTTGGTGTGTGGCATTCTAATCTAATATCTAGAGCAACCCCATATACAAGATTAGCTAGTTTGACCTAGGGTAAAATCTGGGATAGATTTCCTTAGTTGCTGAATTTCGTTTTCCGATTTTCTGAAACTTGGTTTTCATAATTGAGTTTGTATTTCGTCGTTGGACGTTTGTACGTCAACGGACGAGGGTTATTTGGTTGATTTTGCATGCGTAGGCTATAGGTTCTAACCTATAAGCGATTCTTGTGCCGTATCGGTTTTCGGATATTGGTTTTAATAGAATTGCATTGAGATTGTGTATTGATTGTAGGTACCTTCGCGTGGACTTCCAAGACGACGAAGCACATCGACTTTGGGTAAGCGAGGAGAATTGCTGGTGAGTAGATTTATATCTACGGGGGAAGTCGGGTGGATGGCGTATAGCACCCCCACAACCATTGTTATGGAAGATCGTTTTATAAGTTATAAATTGATAAAGGATATCCTACGAACTTAAGATAACATGATTATAGGATTTAATAAAATATGATATGATAAAAGTTGACACTAATGAATATATTGATATATGAGAATATGAAATGAGAAAGTGAATCATGATAAGTACGAATTGAAAGAGTACAAGTATGGCTTGAAAATGATAGGATATGAGATCGAGATCGATATGAATTGAGATTAACAAGATATAACGTATATGCAAGATGACATGATATTAGATTGATATAGATGTGTTATGTGATTTATAAGGTATGCCGTACGAGATTATAGATCCGTACCTTTGCTGGTGAATAGGATGATAGATTCCTTATTCTGTTTGTGACATCGTACGATGGATTACCATACGCGATGCGTTTACCGAATGTTTGATTCGCGCTCATGAATTGAGAATGATGATCGAGGATATTGCGACACCTGATACTGTGAGGCGAGATCGTTGACATAAAGAGGCTACCTTATTATAGTTCATATTTTGTTGGATTATTCCTCGTGTGATACCTATCATGTTTTCAGTATTTAATTTTATATGATATCATTGCTAGTACACCTGCAGAATTACCGTTGATGCGCATGTTATACGTACACAGATTGCCGGCTCACACATTCATCATCGGGAATTTCCATGCTACTTACACAGTAGAACTTCCCTATCATGATAATATTCTTAACCGTAAAAGTACATTCATTGTTCAGTATTATCACTTGACATGCTTGCATGATATACTCGATATTCTTATATTACTACTCTATGTTGCATACATCGAACTTTATGGTTAAATACATTGAGATGCTGTTTTTATGAGATCTCTGGATTTGAGAACCGCAGTTTAATTTCAAAGGGAATTGTATATTGTTTTAAAAATACGGTTTCTCCTGATATGATATTTTGAAGTGTACAACATGAGTTTTCTCGGTTCTGAGCAGTAAGTATACCCGATTCGAGGAGCGATAGGCACCGTCTGCGAGTATATAGTGGACCTGGTGAGGTACCCCGGGGTAAGAAGACTCGTATTGTTAGGCGGTGAGCCTGGCAGAGGAGCACTACCTACCGGTGATTGTATAGAACTCGGCGGATATCTGGAGGATACCGTTTTGGAGTTATGATATGAGATGGATATGAGGACCGATATGAGGATGCGGTGCCTGAGATGAGATAGATATGAGGGTCAATTTGACTATGCGGGGGCTGAGATATGAGGATTTACGTGTCCATGCTGGACACGGGTTTTCATGATGTTTCGAGTGTCGGTGTTGGACACTCAGGTTCCATGATTTTGATGTGTCGTTGATGGACACACGTGGTTGATATCCTCATATATACATATATATATATATACAGGCTTATGTTTTCATGATGTTCGAGTGTCGGTGTGGGCCACTCAGGTTCCATGATTTTGATGTGTCATTGATGGACACACGTGGTTGATATCCTAATATATATATATATATATATATATATATAGGCTTATGTTTTCATGATGTTCGAGTGTCGGTGTGGGACACTCAGGTTCCATGATATTGTTTGTGTCATTGATGGACACGTGGATGATATCCACATTCATACATGCATATGATGTCGGATGTTTATTTACACATGCATTGTATTGACTCGATTGTTGACATATATGCGTACATGGTCACCCTAGATATCATAGTATTACCTTCAGGATATAGTGACCTAGAAAATCGTTGTTTTATTCGATTTCTACTTGCTGATATTTTCTACTCACGAGTTGGCAACTCACCCCCGTTGTGCCAAAGTTCTTGCAGGTTTGACCGCTTGGGATCAGTTGCGGTTTCACTGGCATACAGCTTCTTCTAGGATGTTCGCTTTCGTAGGTGGGACACATGTTGGATCATGCCCACTCTCGTACTGTTATATTCTATTGTATCTAGATAAACTCCATCATATCAAATCAAATCAGAGATTACAACTTGTATATTGGTAGTCCTAGTCAGAATTGGGTATTATGCGAGACTTAGAGCGATGGGTTTATGATCGCTTTCTTGAGTTTTGATGTCTTGCTTCTTTATTTGTTCATTCTGGGTTGATTCTTCGCCGTTGGGCGTCGTATATATGTTATTGCGTGGTTGTGATTACGCCAGTTGGCGAAGAGCTTGCTCCCTCTTGGGGATGCCTATATATTGTTGTGTATATGTTTTTGGATCAAAATATACAAGAGAGGTGCCCAAATTTTTAAAGAAGAAACATGTTTTCCACTTGCATTTCCATATTTCATTAGCTATGCATTCAAAGAAAAACATGATTCATTATACCTTTATTTCAAAACTGCACCCCCACTATTTTCCGCAAAAAGGTTTAGATTTTCTGGGCTTCGGCTTACTCAATTTACATTACGTCTTTAGACGTGCGTAATTTAAGTTCCGGCCACGTGCTAAATTATAGGCCGTAACTGCAGGGAACCTGCTCGGTGGCCTCCTGATGAGGGCTTCGATCCTTGGCGTCGGTGGATAGTAAACCACCAGCCAAGGATGGACTGAGCAGGGAAGCTGATCGGTGGCCTCTTGATGAGGGCTTCGTTCCTTAGCGTAGATGGGTAAGAAGTTACCCACTAAGGATGGACCCAACAGGGAAGCTGCTCGGTGGCCTCTTGATGAGGGCTTCGATCCTTAGCGTAGATGGATAAGAAATTACCCACTAAGGATGGACCGAGCAAGGAGGCTGCTCTGTGGCCTCTTGATGAGGGCTTCGATCCTTGGCGTCGGTGGGTAGTAAACTACCATCCATGGATGGACCGAGCAAGGAGGCTGCTCGGTGGCCGCTTGACGAGGTCTTCGATCCTTGGCGTCGGTGGGAAGTAAACTACCAGCCATGGATGGACCAAGCAGGGAAGCTGCTCGGTGGCCTCTTGACAAGGGCGTCGATCCTTAGAGTAGATGGGTAAGAAGTAACCCACTAAGGATGGACCGAGCAGGGAAGCTGCTCGGTGGCCTCTTGATGAGGTCTTCATTCCTTGGAGTCGGTGGGTAGTAAACTACCAGCCAAGGATGTGTTGGATATAGTGCCCTCAGAGTCAATTATTGGATCACAGGCACGTGATTGCAATGATTGAGGGAGGAACTATACCGGTAGAACAGTCTTACTCGAGATGATCGTATGCTATCTGGTTTATCTTTATGATCGTGTACTGCTTCAGGTGACCTTACAGGTCACTATTTCACGTTGATAGAGCCCTTAGGATTCTTGCTTGACGGCCAGCAGTATGATGGCGATCATATACGTGGGAGCTGGGGTCTATAAGAACATCCTTAAAAGGTCCCTAGTCGTGGGAGTTTTGAGACTGGGCATCGATACTCCATTAGTAGACTAGTGTATACAGTCGAGACCCCGACGAGGGGCGGTGGCTGGTCTCACAAGCCATTTGTGTCAGTTGGTTCACCTAAGATGTATACAGGTGCTCATTGGGTTATGAGTACACCGGACAGGACTTGCCGGGAACATGCTAGTTGGGATTATACCAGACGTCAGATAGCACTTCCCTAGTGACATGTGTACAGGTTAGTTCATCGACCTGAGATCGTCATTTGTCTCGTGTGAGTTCCCACTGTGCTTTGATTACTACCCTACCACGGCTCAAATGAGTCGTGCAAACAGGTTTTAGTTGGGTACAGTCCCGAGCCACATGGAGGCAGTGAGCGGATCGGCAGGGGTTTCGTCTCTCCCGGTATTGGGGGTGAGGTCGTGCTGTATCTAGGAGAGCCATTACACAAAGCCCTCGGCCGAGGCAGGAGATTTACCGGTAGGTATTCCTGTAGTATCTCAGGGTGTTCTGGGCTACACTCCGACATGACTTGTACCGCTTTTGGGGGTCTGACTTTTACCAACCCCCTAGGCCCGCCATGCGATACTCATAGACGAACGGACCGGACTGTACGGATATTGTCACTGACAGGCTCAGCAGGGTGTCAGGATGAGTTCGCTCATCGACGTCCCTTTTGGTCAATACTTGGTAACCCGTTACGTACGGCTAATACCTCAGACGTGCTAGTGGTTAAATCCACAGCCAAAGTATTGACGAGTCTTTAGAGTCCCCCACAGACAGCTTCTCAAGTTTCGGGCGAAACACTGTAGAGGCCGTATGGAGATATGGCAGAGTTCGATCTTATCCGTGCGGTATTGCACGGATCATGATCGGACGGATCGTACTAGTGGGCTTTGGTTTAAGCCGGATCCTAGTATTAGATTTGTTGGATTACGTTAGTCTCATCGCATTCGCATTCAGTCGGAATGCGGGTGCAGGTATGTATATACAGGCGAGGGGTATCCTTGTGTTCCATCACGAGTTTACTTTAGATGTTGCCGGATCTTTTTGTTGTGGCCAACATTTGGATTAATGTTTGCTTAAGGAAATAATGAGCTAGAAATTCATCATGACAATGCATTAATGTGACATGGATTTATACTATGAGTCATGGTCTCTTTTTTAGCAAAATTGTCACATTAATGGATTGATTTGTGATGATATGAAAGGAAGAGAGAGAGAGGGGCTGCCATGAGGTTATTGCTAGCTCTCATATTATTTTCCTCACTCTCTCTCATTCCATGATAACAACAAAAGAAAAGAAAAGAAAAAGAAAGCCTTCTCTTCTTCTTCTTCTTCCTCTAGCTCATCATCTCCTCCAATGGCAACACCTTCAAACTCCATCCAAATTAATGGATGCAAGAGACAAAGTGATCACAACATTCTCTACTTCACCTTGGGTACGTCGGCTAGCACAATTCGCGCCCGAGTTGCTTCGGATGAAGCGGGAGCCCGTAAAAAGACTTCTCGATGTGGTGCCCTTTCCGACAAGGAGATGAAGACCGGAGATGCCACGAGGAGTTTGGGATGGTGGCCGAAGACCGAAGGACACGGATCGATCGGTATAGCCCTCTATCCCTTCTCTTGATTGCTAGTTATAGGTTAATGGTTCGATCCAGGTTTTAAGGATGCAGTAGTGCCGGTTTAAAGTCAAAAAAAAATTTCGTTTCCGCATTTTGGCCTCGGATAGATGGCCGGGGCGCTACCGTAGTCCTACATGGTATTAGAGCCACGCCATTAACCTAGTCTAGCTTGCTCTAACGTGTTTAGAATTTCGATCGGACGGAATTTCCAAAAACCGCATTTCAAATTCATCAGTTTCTGTCGAAATTTTTCTGTTGTCAAAAAATTATTTGGTTTGTTGCAGAAAATCAGGCAGGGTTTTTGGAGACCACTGAAGAAAAATGGTTGCATGATGTCACTGTAGCGCCGCGGAACCGCGGCCGTAACCCCCCTTTTGGCCGCGGTTCCGCCGCCGAATAGTGACATCACTGGACCATTTTTCCTACAGTAGTTCCTGACTTGAAAAAGTGGTTTCTGGTTGTTTTATTTTGGGCCCAGATTTATTTGAGTACTGGGTATTGTTGTTGGGGCCCACTTCGGGAATTTTTGTCGATCGAAAATTTTAAACATGTTAGTTCACAGTATTTACATTATATCTGCGACCGTGAATGTCATTTGATCGGTAAATCATGTCTAACTACTATAGCCCTTTTAGACGGATTTGCGAACGTGACATTCACGTTGATGTTCTGTGTTGTGCTGTGATGTTGTGGATTTGTCATGGTGGATAGCCTGGATGCAATGGTAGTACAGTTTGGTTGTATATGTGCATTTGATATTGCGGGGCGAGCGTCCGACATGTGGACTGCCGTCACTGCCTGTTTGTATATTATTCTTTTGGGGCACGACCGGGCTGAGGTCGATGTACCCGTTGTATGTATATTTTACTTTCTGTACTAGGATTGCCCCGCGGAGGGGTGCACGGATAGCCGGTTTCTAGAAGGAAACGGGCCCCCATCTCATGGGATTGAGACGGAGGGGGCTTCACTCTAGAATTGGCGGGCTATTCGCCGCACTCGTAGGGGGTACAGGATGACCCAAGGAGGGGTGCCCAAGTTACCGGATTCCGTGAAGTGCTGGGTGGTCCATTTACGTCGTTGAAGGGGGATGCCTCGCTTCAGGTTTTGGCGGGTAACTTGCCACGCCCGTAGGGGTCTAGGATTTCATTGCACAGGCTATCCACACAACCAGGGGAACGTCGGGTTTCAGCAGCGGCTCTGTGAAACCAGGGCTTCCAGATTATCTGTATTGTTCTATGATGCTTATTACATTTCTGTGATGTTGCATTTTATCATGCCTTGAGCGAATATTATATATTGATATATATACTAGTAGATGTTGTATATGTTTTACACCCGCGCTAGTCCAGTCCCCGCTCCGTCGTTAGTTAAGTAACCTAACGGGTGATGACGGGACCCAGTGGCGAATGCGGATGGCATATACGTACATCATTTTGTTCTTTGTGGTGTGATCAATTGATGGGACTGCGTTGATTCGGATTAATGCAAGCTAAACAAACCTATTCTGATGTTGTTGGAACAATTTTTCAAAAAGCTGTTATTGCAAGGACGTTCTCTTTTGTTTTGCACAGTGGTATTCGGTTATGAATATCCAGCACCTCAGTCGACGAGGCAAGGGCCGAGATCCTTTAACCGGGAGTGACCCCTTGGACAGAAGTTTGCGTCAGGGTAATAACTTCACTATAGCCGATTACTTTTTGCTTTGCATCGTGGTATTCAGTTGGAATATCCTGCACCTCATTCTACGGGGAAAGAGCCGAGATCCCTTCACCGGGAGTGACCTCTTTAGCAAAGGATTTTCGCCACTATATTTTTATAAAAAGTTATGCAGTTCCTTCGACGATATCAAGTTCATTAAGCTAAAGGTTTTTCGCCAAAAACCAGCTGTAGCCCTCCGTCATTTCTTACGGGTATTATTTAGTATTCGTGCTGCGTTTGTTGACCTAGTCAAGACGTAGTGTTCGGTAGCTAAGTGGTGCTTGTTTGTTGCATAAATGGGATTGGTTAGGACAGTCATGCGGCCTTGTTGACCTAGTCAAGGGCACGTACGGTTGGGTTTAATGCAATCCAGAATAATGACGGGTTGAACTTGACTAGCGGTTTATGGTTTGTTGACCTAGTCAAGGTCATAAGCCGCTTGGGGTAAAAACACACATCGGGAGTTTCTAAAGAAACTGAAACTTGCCAGGCATGCGCATACTTTCTGGAGTGTGGTGACTTGAGTGGATTCCGTCAAGTTATCATACGATGATAGTTGGATCCCGATTCCCAATGATGAGTTGGTTTACTCCTCGGGTGATCCCGACTAATTCTTCTTTAAGGTTTGGAGGAGAATTTGGCGTTACAGCTGGAGGTTTCCTGATTAGATAAAGTGATAACCATTTTGATCTAGGTTAGAGTGCACGCTGAGTGTTTCTTTTCTCTCTCTCTTTGGCAGCGACCATGACCCGACCTTTGACTATGACTCAGTGACCAAAATTAACCGAACCTTCTTAAACACTGGCTTTCGGATTGTCAGAGTTGCATACCTCATTGCCACATCTACTTTTACCCTTTTCTCCAGGACACCCCGTATTACTATGAACGTCCACTTCCATTGGAAAAAACCATCGTATGGTTATATACGAACTCGAAGGAATTTATTCGAGGATGGTTTCCGGTTCTGGAGAAAACGAATCGGACTATTCAGTTGTCTTTTCCTTTTACTTTCTCTCAGGTTGCGAGTACTCCTTGGTTTAGGAGATAGTACACCTATTACGCAAATTAGATAGTCTTCTTCCAAACCTTAGGCTGGTGCCGAACGGTGGGGAATGAAGAAAACCAATTAGCATAACGATGGTGTACAAAAGGTAATTAAGTAAAGACATATCAAGGGATTAGTACGAGGGCAAAGTAAACCGCGACTGCTATTCACGACCAAACCAAGTATTTCATTACCACTCCCACTTCACCTTTGTATTTCTCCAGGACACTCCGTATCACTACGAAGATCCACAGTTTATTGGATACTCCATCATATGGTTATATACGAACTCGAAGGAACTTGTTCCAGTTCGGGGATGGATTCTGGTTCAGGAGAAATAGGAATAAGGTTCTTTTCAGTTGACTTTTATCTTCACCTTCTCTCGCGTTGCGAGTGCTCCTAGGATAAGGATAGTACACCCATTATGCTTATTGGATAGTCTTCTTCCAAACCATAGGCTGGTGCCGAACGGTAGGGAAGGAAGAAAACCATTTGGCCTAAAGGGGTGTACAGAAGGTAATGACTAAAGAGATATAAAGGGATTTGGAGAGATGGCAAAGAAATATACGGTTACAGTTGTGAATCTGGATAATGGAAGAGACATTACTAGGAATACCCGGATACCCCTACGAAACATTTCAATGTTTCAGTTTCACTGTGTATTGTTAAAAGAAAACTGATTTCCCAATTAGTCCTTGCTCCAGGGTATGTATTTACCAGATTTGATTCTCACATCTGTATGGTTTTACAGATGATGAGTGGGAGTAAGTTATTGGGAATTAGGTGATCATCCTCATTATATCGAGATTCGTTGTAATTGGTGATATTTGAGGAAATCGCCTGGGTTGTTTGCCGGACGGCAAATATTTGGTTTTGAATATCTGTTGTTATGCACCAATTTCAAATTGATATATCTGTACGTCTATTTTTATAGAGTGAGATATAACTTTATGAAATTATGTCCATGACATTTACCTATATCAGTGGATGGTTAGGTAAGGAGCATTAAACAACGGTGTAATTCTACTTAACCATAAGTACAATTTTCAACCTACGACACACAGGGATTGAGTTATTAGACTCAGGGGACTTATACAGAGTATTGTATGTTGTCCAGTGTCCATTAGGACAGAGGGGTTGGTACTCGTACTATATTCTGTTTACTTGTGACTTCTCTAGTTCTTAGACATGTGTTTCGTAGAAACACAAGGTCCAAGTTTTGAGAAGTTATAGGTATATGAATAAAGTAGAGAACCAGGTATTGCAAGTATCAAGATTCTTCAAGGTGATCGAAGATGTAGATACTTGTGTATGGTATTCAGTTGATAGTAATGATTGAGAGAACTTGCTTCTCTTTTAGGTTACTCACTATTGGAAACACTCCTAAGTTGAGTAATGCTGATCGGCCTCTTTCCATTTAGTTGGCATACACTGGAGACGGCTGCATGATTTGAATCTGGTTCAATTAAATCAGTGTCTCTATTTCTGTATTGGATATAGAACAGTTCATATCTTGACATTGTTAAGGTACGGGGAGTTTTCCTGCTTATGCTTAAAATCAGACTCCGGATAACTCAAGGCAGGTTTCTGTAATGGCTGTTTGTGGGTTGACCCGAGATATGACGAGGGTTGATTTTCTACCATCTGGAAGATCAATAGTGATATTTTTCTTGACTCGCCACAGTTTTAATAAAAATGGATTTTTTCAGAAAACAGTAGTGGGAGTATGGTAGAAATGGAAGTGATTCCAGAACCGCAAACAATTACTGAAAATTTGATAAGAACATAAAGATTCAATCTGGTTTGACATTCCATTGGCCACTCCGCAGATATGGTGGGTAACCTCAGGCGCTCGAGAGGTACTTCGGTATGCTCAAGGACGGTGGCAGGGAGGTTCTTGTTTACTCAGACATTCCATTGTTGTTGTTCCAGACTGTGAGACCCGGAAGGAGGATGAGTATAGCGTCGTTCTAAACTAGCTTTAGATGTGTACGTGTATATGACTCTATCAGAGGGTTGTCGTAGTCAGTGGGAGCAGCGGAAGCATAGTGGACAAGTGGCTTATGTCTATTTGTAGACTAAAGCTAATATAGCGGAGATAGATCATCTATTTCTGATGTGACAGTCATAGGTTTGACTTCATCAGAATAGGGGATGGATCTGTTAAGCAGGTAGTAGGGTGTGATGTCCTGGTATTTGGATTACATGCACAGAGTAGGAAGTGAAATTCCTATACTACGATCGGTTATACTTTGGTTGTCACATAGTGGTTTCTCCAAATAGGACATGGATATTATATCAGATATTCTGGTTACTAGATCTATGGTTTTGGATCTAGATTTGGGTAGTTTCCCAATCTGGGTACTTTGACAGCATTCTAATGGTATTTTAGAATGGACGACTCCTGGCACGGTACAGTACCTGCAGGTGATGGAGTCACCCTCTCTGAAGGTGTCTTATAGACTAATGAGGAGGGGATATGCATGATTGGTAGATCACTTGCTTAGGAAATTGAGTCAATCATGAGATGTCAAGTACCACACCAGATGTTGTTCTTGCTCGAGATAAAATAAGTTGATATTAATCCAATCCTGGAGAAACATTCGGAAGCAGTTTTAGAACATAAATGAGTGTTCTACGGATATGATGACAACGGCCTCTTTTAGGAGACAGTTATCATTCCAGGCTTCCAAGGTGACCTGGATGACAGAGTGACTGTCAGAGTTATAGTTTTCCCTCTGACGAGGGGCAGTATTTTGGACAGGTGGTCCAAGCGGATACTGAGGGAGGCATGGCGCAGGATACTGATTGGTTTCAGTTGATGATACAGTCTAAGAGTTTTGGATTTGGAGTTCATTTATGAACTAGGTCCCATCAGATATCCAGACATATTCTAATACAGATATTGCTCATTTCGGGAGATGGCTTTCTCCGCGAACATGAGATAAAGAGAGACATAGAGAAAGAAACATCAGGGCAGATCCACTCACTGAGGCTATTCCTCGAAAGAAATAGTTTCGCAAACGGGTTTTGTGAGACTGATTAGTAGAGGAGTTGGGTGTTCGGTATCACACGGGCTGCGAGTATGCGACATCGCAATAATTAGCCTTGAGTGCAAGTGGGAGATTGTTGGATATAGTGCCCTCAGAGTCAATTATTGGATCACAGGCATGTGATTGCAATGATTGAGGGAGGACCTATACCGGTAGGACAGTCTTACTCGAGATGCTAGTATGCTATCTGGTTTATCTTTATCATCGTGTACTGCTTCAGATGACCTTACAGGTCACTATTGCACGTTTATAGAGCCCGTAGGATTCATGCTTGACGACCAGCAGTATGATGGCGATCATATAGGTGGGAGCTGGGGTCTATAAGCATATCCTTAAAATGGTCCCTAGTCATGGGAGTTTCGAGACTGGGCATCGATACTCCATTAGTAGACTAGTGTATACAGTCGAGACCCCGACGAGGGGCGGTGTCTGGTCTCACAAGCCATTGGTGTCAGTTGGTTCACCTAAGGTGTATACAGGTGCTCATTGGGTTATGAGTAGACCGGACATGACTCGCCGGGAACATGATAGTTGGGATTATACCAGACGTCAAATAGCAATTCCCTGGTGACATGTGTACAGGTTAGTTCATCGACCTGAGATCGTCATTTGTCTCGTATGAGTTCCCACTGTACATTGATTACTACCCTACCACGGCTCAAAGGAGTCGTGAAAACAGGTTTTAGTTGGATACAGTCCCGAGCCACATGGAGGCAGTGAGCGGATCGGCAGGGGTTTCGTCTCTCCCGGTATTGGGGGTGAGGTCGCGTTGTGTCTAGGAGAGCCATTACACAAAGCCCTCAGCCGAGGCAGGAGATTTACTGGTAGGTATTCCAGTAGTATCTCACGGTGTTCTGGGCTACACTCCGACACGACTTGAACCGCTTTTGGGGGTCTGACTTTTGCCAACCCCCTAGGCCCGCCATGCGATACTCATAGACGAACGGACCGGACTGTACGGATATTGTCACTGACAGGCTCAGCAAGGTGTCAGGATGAGTTCGCTCATCGACGTCCCTTTTGGTCAATACTTGGTAGCCCGTTACGTACGGTTAATATCTCTGACGTGCTAGTGGTTAAATCTACAGCCAAAGTATTGACGAGTCTTTAGAGTCCCCCACAGACAGCTTCTCAAGTTTTGGGCGAAACGCTGTAGAGGCCATATGGAGATATGGCAGGGTTCGATCTTATACGTGCGGTATTGCACGGATCATGATCGGACGGATGATACTAGTGGGCTTTGGTTTAAGCCGGATCCTAGTATTAGATTTGTTGGATTACTTTAGTCTCATCGCATTCGAATTCAGTCGGAATGCGGGTGCAGGTATGTATATACAGGTGAGGGGTATCCTTGTGATCCGTTACGAGTTTACTTTAGATGTTGCCGGATCTTTTTGTTGTGGCAAACATTTGGATTAATGTTTGCTTAAAGAAATAATGAGCTAGAAATTCATCATGACAATGCATTAATGTGACATGGACTTATACTATAAGTCATGGTCTCTTTTTTAGCAAAAGTGTCACATTAATGGATTGATTTGTGATGATATGAGAGGAAAAGAGAGAGAGGGGCTGCCATGAGGTTATTGTTAGCTCTCATATTATTTTCCTCACTCTCTCTCATTCCATGATAACAACAAAAGAAAAGAAAAGAAAAGGAAAGCCTTCTCATCTTCTTCTTCTTCTTCCTATAGCTCATCATCTCCTCCAATGGCAATACCTTCAACCTCCATCCAAATTAATGGATGCAAGAGAAAAAGCGATCACAACATTCTCTACTTCACCTTGGGCACGTCGGCTAGCACACTTCGTGTCCGAGTTGCTTCGGATGAAGTGGGAGCCCGTAAAAAGACTTCTCGATGTGGTGCCCTTTCCGACAAGGAGATGAAGACCGGAGATGCCGCGAGGAGTTTGGGATGGTGGCCGAAGACCGAAGGACACGGATCGATCGGTATATCCCTCTATCCCTTCTCTTGATTGCTAGTTATAGGTTAATGGTTCGATCCAGGTTTTAATGATGCGGTAGTGCCGGTTTAAAGTCAAGAAAAATTTTCGTTTCCGCATTTTGGCCCCGGATAGACGGCCGGAGCATTACCGTAGTGTCACGACCCGAAAGAGCACGTGACTGGCCCTTGAACCATATGAAGTCTATAGGACCCCATCTGATCCAAGTAAACCAAAAGCCCAGAAATCTAAAACCATTTAAAGAGTAAATAAGGAAAACTGGTTTTAAGAAGTAAAGAAATCGTGTTTCGAAAATCCAAGTTTTTAAATAACTAAGCCGAATATGTATTTTTAAAATGTGTAACCTTTCCTGAAAATTTCGACAGAGTTTCCTTTGTAAAAACTGGCCCCGAACGGGGTACAACAAGAATAATATATATATATATATAATGATAAAAGGCATCCCCAAGCGGGAGCTAGCTCTTCGTCAAACGACGGTCACAACCACGTAAGCAATTATAATATACAACGCCAAAGGGCGAGGATCAAAACCCAAAAAGAACTCAAAACAGCCAGAAAACCGTAATACTACAAGCGCGACTCTAAGGTCGAAATAATACAACACTGTTTTCTAAGTCTGAAACAATATACAAGTTTTGGTTGATGGAATTCTAGATACAATGAATAATACATGAACAATGGCGGTTCTGATACAAAAGAACCCACCTACCCAAGCAAGTCACCCATAAGGAAGCCGTGTGCCAGAAATGCCGCTATGGAATCCGTACGGCAACACCTGCAAGAACTGTGGCACAACGGGGGTGAGTTGCCAACTCGTGAATAGAAAATATCTACAGGCAGAGATCGAATGCATGACCCAACCTAGGTCAATACGATCAGATATAAAGAAACCTCAATATGAATAAAGCTGAAGCATGCTAAACTGGCAATGTAATCTCTATACATGAGTGTAGTGCCAAGTGCTCCTGCTAGTGCCTCAGGTAATAGCATATCATGAATGTGAGGTATGATCAATGTAATCAAATCTGCATATACGTGGATCCCGTCCACTTGTCACCCAATGACAATAACCATCATGCATGCAAATATCATAAAGCATGTGCATGGGAATAATATGAGGATATAAACCATCTGTGTCCCTCGCGACACGTCAAAATCATGGAACCGGAGTGCCCAGCATCGACACTCGAAAACATCAAGAAAACTATGCCCAGCATCGGCACGTAAATCCTCATGTATCGGGCTCCGTCAGTCCGGATCGGCCCACGGGCTCTGTCTGCGGTATCGGCCCTCGGCCCCGGCAGTACGCCCATATCCATCTATCGACTCTGGTCAGTATCCTCCGGATAACCGCCAAGTCCAACCAATCACCGGTAGGTACTCGCCACCCTGCCAGGCTCATCGTCTACTCCACGAAAAACATTTCTTGCCCCCGGGAACCATACCGGGTCCACCATGTACCCGCAATCGGCCTCATCCGCCTCTTCGAATCGGGTTTCACATGTCGCTCTCAGCACCGAGAAAACACATGGTGGACGCACTGAAATAACATATCAAGGGTAACCGGGTTTTAAAACAATTCCATATTCTATTTTTGAAACGCCCACGGTTCCCAAAAACCAGAAATATCATGGAAACAACATATCTCAATGCGTATAATCAGAAAGCATGATGTATGCGACATGTAAAGAAATGTAAGCAACATACACTGAATGCAACAGTACTACAGTGTAGTGACATGGCAATTATCGATGATGAAGTGTGTGAGCCGGCAAATAAGTGTACGTGGAACATACGCATCATCGATAATGGTGCTGGTGTCCTAGCAGCATGACTGAAATATATCAACAATACAAGCGATGCAATGCAAATAGCATGAATATGCGGAATCGAATAATCAACCCAACAGTAGAGAACCTTCCTCAATAAATATATCATGCAACCTTGCCTTTTGAAATAAGACGAACCGGGCTTTTTGGTAAAGTAAGGGCTACGGTGTTTTAAGAAAAGATGTGTCGTTTTTGAAAATATCTGTAGAATCCCTTTTGCCTATCTTTAAAATATCCCCAATTCATCAGTTTTGACATAGGTATGACTCAGTCTAACCTAACGCCTACTATGCGAACTACGGTCCCAACTATCAAGTTCAATCGGCAGGGGTATGGAAACCACCTAAATCTGAGTCGATATATAAATATATTGTCGGTGATCTCGCCTCAAAAGTATCACGTACGATATAGTATATCATATAACATCCTCGAGTCATGAGTGCGGATCTAACATCAATGTAAAGCTCGTACGGTAAATCGTCGTACGGCATCCCAATAGCTGGGTACGGGTCAATATCACATTCATCTCACCGCATATCAGGTATCACTACCATCATATCACATAATCTAGGGTACAAATCTAAGTCTAGTACCATCGACACCATCTATATAAATATGAATGCGGGGTAAAACACATGCCCAAAGGCCCGCCAAAACCACCATGTCACATCTCAAATACAAACTCAGTCATATCGCCGAATCTCATGACCTCAAGTCAAACTCATCAACTCATCTCAATCCCGTATATGAACACATAGTCCTATACCCATGTGTAGATATACACCTCCAAATACGCACAGATGAATGAAAGAATGCATGCAAGTATATGTGTATGTGTATGTGTGGGTGTGCAACCCCTACTCTAGGGTTTCGCACTATACTAAACCAATTACATTCTTATCATCAATAATCCATTATTACCATCAATAATCCTAACAGCACATAATAATTATATGTGTGTATACGTATTCGTATACATCACCACGGACTGCGGGGGTGCTATACGCCATCCACCCGACTTCTCCCCGTAGATATAAATCTACTCACCTTGCTTCTCTTGTGCCAATGCCGATGTCGCTATCTTCATCTTCTTTGACTCAACATCACATAGGGTTCCTACAAGTATATCACAACGCTAAAGCACATGAAAATCACATCGGAAACCAAAATAGCACACGCTACTCACATAGGTAAAAACCTATCGTCTCGCATGTAAACACGTTCAATATCCACTTGTCGTTGACGTCCAAACGCCACACGACAGGAACGAAACACCAAATACCAAAATCCATGCTAAAACAAGTCGTAAACCATGCACCAACATAGGAAAATCAACCCAGATTTTACCCTAACTGGAATCAGTCAAAACTAGACATACCCAGGGTCAAGAATATAGGAAATAGGGCCATGCACAAAAATCGAGGCAATTCCCTCCTGCTCTGGCCGCAATTTGCGGCCAGAAGGAATAAATTGGCGGCCTCACTTTGGAGTTGGGGGGCTAGGGTTTGGTGTGGTGGTTCCATGGTGCCTACACATCTCACTGTCAACTCAGTTTTATTTTTGGGGTCTCGGGGTGATAGCAGATTCCTAAACATGATCACAGATTCACAGTTTTTCCCCCGACATCGTCTCATAAATCCGTATTCTGTGTTCTAGTGTCTAGTTTGATCCAATAACACATCACCACAGGGGTTCTAAGGTCACAACAAGCCTCAATTTCACTTTGATTTCAGGTCTAACCCTAAACATAACTAGAATTCTCAAAAGTCCTCAAAACGACACCATATCGACATGAAACTAGATTTGATGCACAAGAAATGAATTACTACCCTAATAGGTCCAGAATTTACCTCCTTTGGCAACTCAAGAAAATTCTTGAGTTGCTCAAAGTCCTCCAAATCCAATCTTGCTAGGTTCAATGTGTAGCTAGTGAGCTCGGGAACATCTTTTGTGAAATGGGAATAGTGTTTTGGGGTTGATTCCATTGTGGATCTAGGGTTTTTGTGAAGAGGGAGAGAGAGGGAGAGGGGCAGCAACAGCTCAAGGAGGAGAGGAGAGAGAATGAGAAGGGGAAAATGATGGGAGTATGGTTCATAAAATGAGGGTTGACTTGGTCTCTTTCTTTCTCATCAATGAAAGGTTTGATTTTTTTGCTTCGCTTGTGGCATATAACATGTAACCACCATCATACTTTTTCCTTTTCTTTTCTTTTCCTTTTTCTTTTCCTTCTCACTCCAATAGTGAACCCAAAAGAACAACCATGGCAAGAGAAATGTTACACAAGTGTAACAAGTGTGGAAAATAATATGTGCACTTTTTTTGCACAAAAAAGCTAAAAATCCAATTAGCGATTTTTAATCGCGATCAACACTAAATTAGCATATAACTAGTCTTAAAAATTTTTAAATGGCATAATTCCATAAAATACGCTATTTTAGAATTTTCCATAATTTTCCATAATTTTTCCCCATTTATTTGTATTTAATTATACCGGAATATTAAAATATTCATTAAATTATAAAAATTCCCGAAAATAATATTTTATTATTTTGGAAACGTTACAATCTACCCTACTTAAAGAAATTCGGTCCCCGAATTTAAATTTAAACCCCCAAATACTAAAATATTTCTATACAAATTCCAAGTCATCGGGGCTCCGAAATCAGCAATACATATAACGTATCCTTGCGCAATGCAAGCGCATGAGCATTGAGCAAATACCTCAAAAGCAACACTCCATCAAGCATCCCGCAATCATCGGAGTCATGGTAAAGACACAAATGTCAAACCCAGAACAAAACCAATATGATATAGATCAGAACTATACATGTAGACATCCAATCTATACATGTAAATAGCTGATGTAAATACATGCCAAATCTTTTTAAGTCGCTGTGCGATGCGCGTAACACGGCACAGTGGCGGACATTTTTCATAAGAAAATAACTATATACGTATATATATATATATCCTTTGTTTAATAGGTACGTTCCGCCGTTTTGAAAACAATTTAGAAGGGTTTCCATGTTTTTAAATGTTTCGTGTCATATCGGACACGTAGGTATATATATATCGAGACCATAGCTCCTCTTTGGAAATCCCTTCGAACTATCAATTCATGCAAAATATATCCAGGTACTGTCCTCTGACTAGTCCTGCTCAGTATGAAAACAAATATCCAATATCATAAAAATGTACTGCTCCAAAAGGAATAAATCCCAAAAATGCACATAACACCACCCTGTCGTCTGGTGAGCACGGAAATCAAAACTCATATATGTGCCATACAGGTGCACAAAACAACATCTAGGTGCAACAGGTGTGCACGAAGCATCTGTCATAGGCAACGTGTGTGCCTGACAGCCAAAAATCCGGTGCATCTGACATGCACGAAGAATCTCGATTTAGTGCATCGGGTGTGCACCAAAATCGTATCTCAAAACATGCGCCCAACATGCGCGAAAATCCAAATCGGTGCATCCATCGTGCACGAATGAAATCCAATAGCAAACGTCGAACATGCGTAAGTCCAGTCGAAAGCACGGAGTGCAAGAATCATAAATATCAGGGTCAAAACCGACGATATAATGCGGCTCAATCAAAATCAAGTGTACCGCGATGGGAAAGCTCACAACCGTGTGCATCAGCGTGCACAACTCAAATCAAAACACTAAAAGTACATGAAAACTACGCTGGAAGCGTAAATCAAATCACCGGCATAAAATACGCATGAAATCACAATCAATACCTGAAGAGTAATAACTATGCGCAAGGTATAAATACCCAATAGGTGCAACCATGGTGCACAAAATCAAATATCATAGAACTCGGCCATCAAAACCAAATCATGCGAATAGATCGCCCACAATACCGAAATCCAAAGTGACGGATACGTGATAGTCAAATCACAAAATCACAAATCATAAATCATAAATACCGTCGTCGGTATACCCTTCTTCAGGGTCGAGAAGGTACCGGTACATCTGATGCTAGCGGCACAAGATATCTACTTTCCTCTTGCTCGCGGCCGGCGTCCTCTGCCTCTGGTTCCTGATCTTTCCTATAGATTACCAATCTCGCAATCCATCGGCTCATCGGCCCGGTCAGGTGTGATGACAGGAACGATCCCGTTCTGGCACTTTTCAAGTCATCACTCGGTCAATCCTCACGACCGCTCGTAACGCAGCACATCTCTGGCGCCGACCTCGGGTCCTCTGAATGCACATCACACATCTGCTCCTGGTGCAAATCTTATTGCAGCAGTATATTGGAAGGAATCCCTGCTCAAGGTCTCTTCTGATTTTTCCTAGGCCAAACTGTACAGGGCTGGTACCCTGGCATAATCTTTCCTCGCTCTCTGGACATTTGCGCCCTTAGTACAACATCTCCTCGAAAGCTGGTCGCATCCCTGTGCCTCTGTATGCATATCCGACCTTTAATCTTAACGGGGTGTAGCACCAGCTCGTCTGCATCTCGCACGAACTTCTTGTCCCGCTTGTCTGTATCATCGACCATTTCGACATCGCGTCTCTATCTGCGCACTGCAATGTTCTCAGCTACGGTCCCTCCGAAGTCTTTAACACGGACTCGAAATCACGAACTCGGTATCTTCGTCACTCAGTAGGAGATATCTAGCTGATCACGTCCTCAGCGTACGTATCGCATCTCTGATGTCAGCGGAGTGGAACGTCATCTCGTCGAAATCTCATGCAAACTCATTACTCCACTCTGCTTCAATGTCGACTGATTCGGACTCATCTCATCGTGGTTACACAGACTGCGCTCCAACGGCTATGCTCGTATCTGGAGTCTCCCAAGCAGTGTCCCATCACAATATCCGAAAGATGTCGGACCATCCGATCGACTCGTCAGAACCTCACAATCCCCCAAGAGCTCAACATCTCGGGTACTGTTTAATAGTATCGAGTACATACCACAGCATCGGTGGTCCAGCCATAGAAGGGCAAACCCAAGCCTCACAAATGGCGCCGCGGAACTGCCGCAAACCCTAAGGTTCAAAGGCTTTCACACGGTCATTATGTCGAGTTAGGGTTTCATTCTTCTAGAGGGTCCATAGAATCGCTTGCATGTCTTTCCGAATACTTTAAACTTAGAAAATGGGTTCCTGACATTCGATCGTCTCAATCGACTCTCAACGAATCTGCGTGAAGTCGCCTCTAGCTGGAATCAATCTATCTGATGACCTCGCATCGGGGTAAGCGAACGAACCATATGTCCTAGTCATTAATCCTCGGTGACTAGCGACTCACTATCATATCTCTAAGAATATGCTCATGCTGCAGTAGCTCCAATCATATGGGCGATATCTCATCATTAGCAGCAACGACTGGCTCATTCGTCTATACGCTAAACATCGCCTCAATCACCCTGGATAAGCGATAATATCAACGGTCATCACATCCTGGCTGGCCTCTATCAGTGGATCAATCCTCTGGTGTCGATCAGCACATCCGGAAATCTCGTAAAAGCGATCAATCCAACGCTCATGTCGCGAAAACACAAAAAGAAGACTCCTCAAAATGCAATCGTATGTCTCGGGAATCACGCCCTGGTCAGTCCTCGTCCACGACGAGCTCATGCTGACGCAACTCGAGCCGTAGCTCACTCTGCCCATGTAATTGCGGCAGCAAAACCATAACCAGAATCGATGAGGATAGATCATAGGAAGGAATATAATACGGTGCAAGGAAATGTACAACATAAGGTTTCTTAAGCGGAGTGGCGTGTCGTAAGTATGCCGCGGAACATACCCACGGTACGTCACTCTACTTTAGTCACCTATTCTATCAACCGAGGGTCATCCTACACGGCGAAAGTTCGGGTCTAATACCCCCTCGACTAAGTCTAAGTTCCGTAAGGTCAAGCCTAAGTTCCGTATATATATAACGCCCTAGGCTCCACATAGTCAAACTTAGACTCGAACCAAGATCAACCTAGCGCTATGATACCAACTTTGTCACGACCCGAAAGAGCACGTGACTGGCCCTTGAACCATATGAAGTCTATAGGACCCCATCTGATCCAAGTAAACCAAAAGCCCAGAAATCTAAAACCATTTAAAGAGTAAATAAGGAAAACTGGCTTTAAGAAGTAAAGAAATCGTGTTTCGAAAATCCAAGTTTTTAAATAACTAAGCCGAATATGTATTTTAAAAATGTGTAACCTTTCCTGAAAATTTCGGCAAAGTTTCCTTTGTAAAAACTGGCCCCGAACGGGGTACAACAAGAATAATATATATATGAAATGATAAAAGGCATCCCCAAGCGGGATCTAGCTCTTCGTCAAACGACGGTCACAACCACGTAAGCAATAATAATATACGACGCCAAAGGGCGAGGATCAAAACCCAAAAAGAACTCAAAACAGCCAGAAAACCGTAATACTACAAGCGCGACTCTAAGGTCGAAATAATACAACACTGTTTTCTAAGTATGAAACAATATACAAGTTTTGGTTGATGGAATTCTAGATATAATGAATAATACATGAACAATGGCGGTTCTGATACAAAAGAACCCACCTACCCAAGCAAGTCACCCATAAGGAAGCCATGTGCCAGAAATGCCGCTATGGAATCCGTACGGGAACACCTGCAAGAACTGTGGCACAACGGGGGTGAGTTGCCAAGTCGTGAATAGAAAATATCTACAGGCAGAGATCGAATGCATGACCCAACCTAGGTCAATACGATCAGATATAAATAAACCTCAATTTGAATAAAGCTGAAGCATGATAAACTGGCAATGTAATCTCTATACATGAGTGTAGTGCCAAGTGCTCGTGCTAGTGCCTCAGGTAATAGCATATCATGAATGTGAGGTATGATCAATGTAATCAAATCTGCATATACGTGGATCCCGTCCACTCGTCACCCAATGACAATAACCATCATGCATGCAAATATCATAAAGCATGTGCATGGGAATAATATGAGGATATAAACCATCTGTGTCCCTCGCAACACGTCAAAATCATGGAACCGGAGTGCCCAGCATCGACACTCGAAAACATCATGAAAACTGTGCCCAGCATCGGCACGTAAATCCTCATGTATCGGGCTCCGTCGGTCCGGATCGGCCCACGGGCTCTGTCTGCGGTATCGGCCCTCGGCCCCGGCAGTACGCCCATATCCATCTATCGACTCTGGTCGGTATCCTCCGGATAACCGCCAGGTCCAACCAATCATCGGTAGGTACTCGCCACCCTGCCAGGCTCATCGTCTACTCCACGAAAAACATTTCTTGCCCCGGGGAACCATACCGGGTCCACTATGTACCCGGAATCGGCCTCATCCGCCTCCTCAAATCGGGTTTCACATGTTGCTCTCAGCACCGAGAAAACACATGGTGGACGCACTGAAATATCATATCAAGGATAACCGGGTTTTAAAACAATTCCATATTCTCTTTTTGAAACGCCCACGGTTCCCAAAAACCAGAAATATCATGGAAACAACATATCTTAATGCGTATAATCAGAAAGCATGATGTATGTGACATGTAAAGAAATGTAAGCCACATACACTGAATGCAACAGTACTACAGTATAGTGACATGGCAATTATCGATGATGAAGTGTGTGAGCCGGCAAATAAGTGTACGTGGAACATACGCATCATCGATAATGGTGCTGGTGTCCTAGCAGCATAACTGAAATATATCAACAATACAAGCGATGCAATGCAAATAGCATGAATATGCGGAATCGAATAATCAACGCAACAGAAGAGAACCTTCCTCAATAAATATATCATGCAGCCTTGCCTTTTGAAATAAGACGAACCGGGCTTTTTGGTAAAGTAAGGGCTACGGTGTTTTAAGAAAAGATGTGTCGTTTTTGAAAATATCCGTAGAATCCCTTTTGCCTATCTTTAAAATATCCCCGATTCATCAGTTTTGAAATAGGTATGACTCAGACTAACCTAACGCCTACTATGCGAACTACGGGCCAAACTATCAAGTTCAATCGGCAGGGGTATGGAAACCACCTAAATCTGAGTCGATATATATATATATATATAGTCGGTGATCTCGCCTCAAAAGTATCACGTACGATACAGTATATCATATAACATCCTCGAGTCATGAGTGCGGATCTAACATCAATGTAAAGCTCGTACGGTAAATCGTCGTACGGCATCCCAATAGCTGGGTACGGGTCAATATCACATCCATCTCACCACATATCAGGTATCACTACCATCATATCACATAATCTAGGGTACAAATCTAAGTCTAGTACCATCGACACCATCTATATAAATATGAATGCGGGGTAAAACACATGCCCAAAGGCCCGCCAAAACCACCATGTTGCATCTCAAATACAAACTCTGTCATATCGCCGAATCTCATGACCTCAAGTCGAACTCATCAACTCATCTCAATCCCATATAAGAACACATAGTCCCATACCCATGTGTAGATATACACCTCCAAATACGCATAGATGAATGAAAGAATTCATGCAAGTATATGTGTATGTGTATGTGTGGGTGTGCAACCCCTACTCTTGGGTTTCGCACTATACTAAACCAATTACATTCTTATCATCAATAATCCATTATTACCATCAATAATCCTAATAACACATAATAATTATATGTGTGTATACGTATTCGTATACATCACCACGGACTGCGGGGGTGCTATACGCCATCCAACCGACTTCTCCCCGTAGATATAAATCTACTCACCTTGCTTCTCGTGTGCCAATACCGATGTCGCTATCTTCATCTTCTTTGCCTCAACATCACGTAGGGTACCTTCAAGTATATCACAACGCTAAAGCACATGAAAATCACATCGGAAACCAAAATAGCACACGCTACTCACATAGGTAAAAACCTATCGTCTCGCATGTAAACACGTTCAATATCCACTTGTCGTTGACGTCCAAACGCCACACGACAGGAACGAAACACCAAATACCAAAATCCATGCTAAAACAATTCGTAAACCATGCACGAACAAAGGAAAATCAACCCAGATTTTACCCTAACTGGAATCAGTCAAAACTAGACATACCCAGGGTCAAGAATATAGGAAATAGGGCCATGCACAAAAATCGAGGCAATTCCCTCCTGCTCTGGCCGCAATTTGCGGCCAGAGAGAATAAATTGGCGGCCTCACTTTGGAGTTGGGGGCTAGGGTTTGGTGTGGTGGTTCCATGGTGCCTGCACATCTCACTGTCAACTCAGTTTTATTTTTGGGGTCTTGGGGTGATAGCAGATTCCTAAACACGATCACAGAATCACAGTTTTCCCCCCGACATCGTCTCATAAATCCGTATTCTGTGTTTTAGTCTCTAGTTTGATCCAATAACACATCACCACAGGGGTTCTAAGGTCACAACAAGCCTCAATTTCACTTTGATTTCAGGTCTAACCCTAAACCCTAACTAGAATTCTCAAAAGTCCTCAAAACGACACCATATCGACATGAAACTAGATTTGATGCACAAGAAATGAATTACTACCCTAATAGGTCCAGAATTTACCTCCTTTGGCAACTCAAGAAAATTCTTGAGTTGCTCAAAGTCCTCCAAATCCAATCTTGCTAGGTTCAATGTGTAGCTGGTGAGCTCGGGAACATCTTTTGTGAAATGGGAATAGGGTTTCGGGGTTGATTCCATTGTGGATCTAGGGTTTTTGTGAACAGGGAAAGAGAGGGAGAGGGGCAGCAGCAGCTCAAGGAGGAGAGGAGAGAGAATGAGAAGGGGAAAATGATGGGAGTATGGTTCATAAAGTGAGGGTTGACTTGGTCTCTTTCTTTCTCATCATCATACTTTTTCCTTTTCTTTTGTTTTCCTTTTTCTTTTCCTTCTCACTCCAATAGTGAACCCAAAAGAACAACCATGGCAAGAGAAACGTAACACAAGTGTAACAAGTGTGGAAAATGATATGTGCACATTTTTTGCACAAAAAAGCTAAAAATCCAATTAGCGATTTTTAATCGCGATTAACACTAAATTAGTATATAACTAGTCTTAAAAACTTTAAAATGGCATAATTCCATAAAATACCCTATTTTAGAATTTTCCATAATTTTCCAAAAATTTTCCCCATTTATTTGTATTTAATTATACAGGAATATTAAAATATTCATTAAAATAATCTTAAATTATAAAAATTCCCGAATATAATATTTTATTATTTTGGAAACGTTACACGTAGTCCTACAGGATGGACCGAGCAGGAAAGCTGCCCGGTGGTCTTTTGATGAGGGCTTCGATCCTTTGCGTAGATGGGATAGAAGTTACCCACTAAGGATGGACCGAGCATGGAAGGTGCTCGGTAGCCTCTTGATGAGGGCTTTGATCCTTGGCGTCGGTGGGTAGTAAACTACCAGCCATGGATAGACAGAGAAAGGAGGTTGCTCGGTGGCCTTTTGACGAGGGCTTCTATCCTTGGCGTCGGTGGGTAGTAAACTACCACCCATGGATGGAGAGAGCAGGGTAGCTGCTCGGTGGCCTCATGATGAGGGCTTCAATCCTTAGCGTAGATGGGTAAGAAGTTTGTTTGATATATATGCCCTAGAGGCCTACATTGTATAGGATGCTTGGGATATATATGTACATGACAGTCTTGCTTGATATGATAGTACGCTATTTGGTTTGACTTTGTCTTAACGTATGATATTTTTTACTTGGTATCTATATATATATGTTGATAAAGCCCATAGGGTGTTTTGTCTGACTACCAGCTTTGTGATGGCAGTCATACTAGTGGGAGCTGGATAGTCAATAGGCACACCCTTAGAATGTCCCTGGTCGCAGGAGTATCGAGATTGGGCATCGATACTCCGGAGTAGACTAGTGTATACATATCTAGACCCTGATAAGGGGCAATGGATTGGTCCCGCAACCATTGGTGGTGTTCACCTAAGATTGTATACAGATGCTCACTGGGTGTGAGTACACCGGACAGGACTCGCCGAGAACTGACTGGATGGTATTATACCTAACGTCAGATAGCAGTTCTCAGGTGACATGTGTGCAGATAGTCCGTTGACTTAAGGTCATCATTTTTCTCGTGTGAGTTCCCACTGTGCTTTGATTATTACCCTACCACGGCTCAAAGGAGTCGTGCAAACAGGTTTCAGTTGGGCACAGTCCCGAGCTACATGGAGGTAGTGAGCGACTGTTAGGGATTCGTCTCTCCCGGTATAGGGAGTTGATATCGCACTGTGGTCGTTTGGTCATTACCATAAGTCCCTGGCCAGGGCTGATTGAGAATTTCTGATGGAATGATCAGTAGATTCTCGGGTGGTCTTGAACCATACCGACACGACTTGTACGGTTATTAGGGGTCTGACGTCCACCACCTCCCTAGACCATACATGCGATATTCTTACACGAACAGACCGGACTGCGCGGATATTGTCACAGACAGGCTCAGTAGGATTTCAGATGGGTTACCTCATCAGCTTTCTTATCGACAACTACCTGGGGACCGTTACGTACAGCTAGTGCCGCTTGCGGTCTGTGGTTAAACCCACTGCCACCGTAGTAGTCGAGTCTTTAGAGTCCCACACAGAGATTTCCCAAACCCAGGCGAAAAGATATAGAGGTCGTATGGTTTTACGACAAAGGTTCGGACTCATACGTGCTTGAACGCACGTACGACATTCGGACAGTTTTTTACTAGCCGGCTTTGGTTTAAGCCAGATTCTAGTATCAGGTTACTGGATTTATACAGTCTAAAGTTTTTCCGTGTTTTTACGGATGAGAGGGGCGTTCTCGTAATTTTCCGAGAAGCTTCTAGAAGGATGTGACATGAAGGGAGAGGTGGCATTTTCATTTAATGAATTAGTGACTCATTGTGAGTGATTCATCATGTCATTAATGCATTATTAAATGCTTAATGACTCACATAATGAATTACCCACTTGCATTAATGAAACATGATGAATAATCTCTTATTATTCATTTCTTTTAATTCATTATGTTTCATATATCTAGTGAGAAGCTTTTTCATTTCATATAATATTATCATTATCATCTTCTCACTCTCTCTCTTCAAGTTCTCTCTCCTTCACCAAGCCTAATCCTACCCCTCATGAGTTGAGAACAAGGATTAGGAAAGACTAATTACTCCATAACCTATCTCTACATCACCTTAGCTACTCTATTTAGCAACTAGAGAAACTAAGTAACCTCAAGTTTAGAGGTTATAGCTTGGATTAGGGTTCTCGGGTGGATCGTCTATCACGGAAGAAAGCCGAAGAGGACGTGGAGATCCAAAGAGGCCGTAGATAACATTAAGACGAAGGACTAGAACCGTTTGGTATAATCTCTTAACATAGAAGTTTAGAACTCTATAGCTTTTGTTAAAACTTGTTTAGCAAACGATTCATACGGTTAATCGATGTTTGATCATAGAACAAGATTGTTATTCATATTTCCGCCTCCCCATGAATATTGGGGTGTTGAACATCGACATACAGTGGTATCAGAGCCTAGCTAAACAGTATTTAACACACTTGCAAATTTGTATGAATTTCGAACAGAAAAACAAACCGGAAAAACCCCGATATCATGTACTTTCTGTCGAATTTTAAATGAGGTCCAAAAATTTTTCAGGGTGCTTCAGAATGACCTAAATGAATGTATTAGAACACCCAAGAAAATTGGGCTCATGAATCGGCCATAGCGCCGCGGAACCGCGGCCGATCCCACCGATCCGCCGCGATTCCGCCGCGCTTTGGACGATTCATCATCCCAACTTTCTTTTGTTGTTTCTCTGTGATATTTGGTGTTTTCTGGTAATTATTATTTTTGCTCAGGTTTCAGATTTACAGAGAAGTATTGGAGCAAGATTAAATGTGTTTAATCGATCGAAATTATACAGTATTTGCTTGTTTCATTATAGCTGTGAAATGTTATATGTGTTCGTAAATCTCCCCTAACTGCTAGTATGTCGGTTGGCAGGGGGTTGCACATATCTGTGATGTTATATATAACTGTTTGTGTATATAAACTGTATTGGACTGTTGTGGTGTTTAGCCGGGTTTTGTAATGGGTTTTTGTATCAATTCATTTGATGTAAATGTAATAAGTTGTAATATTATTTTGCGGGGCACATCCAGGTTGCGGTTGTAGCCACCGTTGTATTATTTCTTTTTACTGGTTTTGCTCCTAGGATAGACCCAAGGTGGGGTGCACAAACTACCGGGTATTTTGAAGTGTTGGGGCAGACCGCCTCACTTCTGGTACTTGGCGGGTAGTTTGCCGTACCCGTAGGGGTCTGGGGTGGGAAAATGGCTATTCATCACAACTGTGTAATCCG
The DNA here is from genome assembly GCA_030015575.1 of Agapanthus africanus. Lineage (NCBI taxonomy): Eukaryota > Viridiplantae > Streptophyta > Magnoliopsida > Asparagales > Amaryllidaceae > Agapanthus > Agapanthus africanus. Next base: position 267,418,884 of record CM057340.1, read on the forward strand.
TCTTTCATTGCAGGCTCAAAAGAAATGCGGATTGCTTACAAATCCAATATTGTTTATCTGTGATCTGGAATGCCTATTATTGCGTCTGACGAATGTACAATATCTATATATGATAGCTATTTAGACGTCGCTTATGTTTTACACCCGCGCTAGCCCAGCCCCCGCTCTGTCGTTAGTTAAGTAACCTAACGGGTGATGACGGGACCCCGTGGCGAATGCGGATGGCATAAGAGGACGTTGTATTTTCGTTGTTATCTGTAATGATAGGTTAAAGATGGGACGCATTATTATTAATGCAAAGAAAATAAAACCTAAACTGAATCGTTGGAACAATTTCTAAAAACCACTCGGTTTTCTTGAAAAAGCAAATTTTAAATGCGGAGCTTAAACCACTCCTTTTAATAAAAGCTATCTTAGTTCCTTCGATCAAATCAAGTTCACTACGTTAACGGTTTTTTGCCAAAAACCAGCCGTAACCCTCCGTCGTTTCAGATAGACAGCACATCGTATTCATGCTATGCTTGTTGGCCTACGTCAAGGCATAGTGAATGGTAGCAGTGTGCGTGCCTATTTGTTGCATAGATAGATGCATTAGTTTAATACAGACGTACACCTTGTTGGCCTACGTCAAGGGCTTGTACGATGTATTTAAATTGATCAGGACAACGACGGGTAGAACTTGACTTGCGTCTTATGACTTGTTGGCCTACGTCAAGGTCTATAAGAGCTTAGGGTAAAAATCACATCGGGAGTTTCAAACATAAAGGAAACTTGCAGATTTAGCTTACCTTCTGGAGTGTGGTGACTAGAGTGGCTTCCATCTAAGGCATAATGCAATGATAGTTGGATCCCGATCTCACTGATGAGTAGGATTACTCTCGGGAATTTCTCTCACTTAACAATCAATGCTATAAACCAAGTAGGTGCCTAGAAAGGTGTTAGAGGGGCTACGCCTCCAGGGAAAAGAGGTTCTTTAATTAAGGAACTTCGCGAAAGCGTTGGAAAACCTCCCTCGAATTACCAACACCAGCCTGGCTGAAAGGTTAAGCAAGAATTGTGACGTGTGATTAAATCCTGACTAGTTCTTCTTTTAGGTTTTGAAGAAGGATTTGAGGAAACAGTAGGAGCCATCCTGTTTAGATAAATTAATAACCAATCTAAACTTGCAAGAGCGTATGCTGAGTGTTTCTTTTCTCTCTCTCTGGCAGCTACCATGACTGGACTAAAACTATTACTTGAAAAGAATATACTGACCGGGCAGAACTATAAAGATTGGCTAAGGAACGTCAATATTGCGCTGACTTATGACAAAGTTGCATATGTTACCACCGCTGTTCCTCCCCTTATCCCAGGACCAGATTCCTCAGTTGCGGACAAGGAAGTTCGTAAAACCTGGGATCTAGACTTTGAGCGAGCTAAGTGTATCGTGCTGGCGTCCATGAATAATGAACTCCAGAAACAGCACGAGAGTATGGATATTATATCCATTTTCCTCCATTGCAAGGAATTGTATGGTGAACACTCCCGTATCGCGAGGTACGAAACCTCAAGGAAACTTTTCCAGATGAGGTTAGCTCCAGGATCGCCTGTTGGAGAGCACGTCCTCAAAATGATCACCCTCATTGAGGAACTCGCAAACCTGGGATGCGTGCTAGAGAATGATTTGTATATCGACTTGATTTTGCAGTCCCTTCCCCACACCTTCTCTCAGTTCGTGCTGAACTTCAACATGCACGAAATGGAAGCGGATCTTCCAAAGCTTCTCAATATGTTGAGGGTAGCAGAGACCTCCTTGAAAAAGGAGAAGACCCCCGTTCTGTATGTTGGCCAATCATCTTCTTCTAAATCTAAAGCAAAAGCTAAAGGGAAGAAGAAGATGAAAGCCACCAAACCGAAGGGAGGGGTCAAGAAGGTGCAGGGAACGAACAAGGCAGGAAGGGTAAAGGCAGAAAAGAACGAGTGCTTCTATTGTCACAAGCAAGGGCACTGGAAGAAGGACTGTTTGGCCTTTAAAGCTAAGGACATGAAGCAAGCTGTTGCTTCTGCTTCAGGTGTGTTCGTAATCGAAAATTGTCTTTCAGTAAACTCTACTTCATGGGTACTTGATACCGGTTCTGGTTCTCACATCTGTAATTCTTTGCAGGATCTGAGAAATAGTAGAGTACTGGGGGCAGGTGATATGACTCTCCGGATGGGCAATGGAATGCATGTAGATGCAGTTGCAATAGGGGAATATCACCTAGAGTTGAATAGTAGACACATTTTGATATTGTATAGCTGTTTTTGTATTCCCAGTATGTTGTGTAATATTATATCAGTATGTTTGTTGTCTAATAAAGGATATAATTTTGTGCTTGAAAGAAATTTCATGAACATTCTCCTAAATCAAGAACAGATTGGTTTTGGCACACTGGAAAACGGCATATACATACTTAATCAACCTCAAATTTTCAATATTCAAAACACGCGTAAAAGAAAGGCTCCAGATTTGAATCAAGCCTTCCTATGGCATTGTAGACTTGGCCATATAAATGAAACAAGGTTGACTAAGTTACATAAAGATGGATATCTAGATCCGTTTGAATATTCATCATATGCAACTTGTCAATCATGTATCAAAGGAAAAATGACCAAATCTCCGTTCACCGGACACGGAGAAAGAGCCACTGAACTCTTGGGACTAGTACACAGTGATGTATGTGGTCCGATGTCTATACATGCACGAAGTGGTCACTCCTACTTCATCACTTTTACTGATGACTTCTCTAGGTATGGACATGTGTTCTTAATAAAGCATAAATCCGAGGCTTTTGAGAAGTTTAAGGAGTATAAAAATGAAGTAGAGAAACAAACTGGTAAAAGCATCAAGACACTTCGATCTGATCGAGGCGGAGAATACTTAAGTACCAGTTTCCTTGAATACTTAAAAACGAATGGAATTCTCTCTCAGCTTACTCCACCTTATACACCTCAGCATAATGGTGTATCAGAAAGAAGGAATCGCACGCTATTAGATATGGTGCGTTTAATGATGAGTAGTGCTGAGTTACCACTTTCCTTCTGGGGATTTGCTCTAGAATCAGCCGCATACCTATTGAATAGAGTTCCAACTAAGTCTGTTCCTACCACTCCATATGAAATATGGTGTGGGAAGAGACCATATCTCAAGTATATCAAGATATGGGGGTGTCCGGTATATGTTAAAAAGCATAATCCGGACAAGCTCGAAGCACGATCGGTTTTATGCAAGTTTGTAGGATACCCCAAGCATTCAAGGGGGTACATGGTCTACCACACTGAAGAACAAAAGGTGTTTGTCGCTCGTCACATTGTCTTCTTAGAAAGCGAATTTCTTGCAAAAGAAATTAGTAGGAGCGCGGTAGAACTGGAAGAAATTCCAGAACCTCAAACTGCAACCGAAGACTTAGAAGAATCTCAGATTTCAATAGAACATGACGAACCAATGCCACTCCGCAGATCTAGTAGGCTTTCTCATCCTCCTGAAAGATACTATGGTTTTCTTCTTGATGGAGATCGAGAGGATTGCATCATCGATGATGATGAGCCTACTAGTTTTCAGCAGGCTATCACGAGTAGCGACTCAGTGAAGTGGCTAGATGCAATGAGATCCGAAATGGAATCCATGTACACCAATAAAGTATGGACTTTAGAAGTTGCTCCTCCTGGGGTAAAACCAGTTGGGTGCAAATGGATCTTCAAAAAGAAGATTGGTACATTTGGACAAGTGGAAACCTACAAATCTAGACTAGTAGCAAAAGGTTTTCGTCAAAGACCAGGATTGGACTATGATGAAACTTTTTCACCAGTAGCTATGCTTAAATCCATTTGGATCGTGCTTGCCATTGCTGCCTTCCATGACTATGAAATCTGGCAAATGGATGTAAAAACAGCTTTTCTAAATGGACATCTAGAAGAGAGTGTTTACATGGATCAACCAGAAGGTTTCTTAGACAGTGGGAGCAGCGGAAGAGTGTGCAAATTGCTTAAATCCATTTATGGGTTAAAGCAAGCATCGTGGAGTTGGAACATCTACTTTGATGAAACAGTCAAGGAATTTGACTTTATCAAAAATGTAGATGAACCATGTATTTATAGGACGATTGTAGAAGGAGCAGTAGTCTTCCTCGTTTTATACGTCGACGACATACTACTGATAGGGAATGATATCCCTATACTAAAATCAGTAAAGCTCTTTTTGTCACAGAAATTCTCTATGAAAGACTTGGGAGATGCATCATACATTCTGGGCATTAAGATCTATCGAGATAGATCTAATAGAATATTGGGACTTTCACAGTCCAGGTATATAGACACTATACTAAAGAGATTTAGTATGGAAGATTCCAAACGCGGCAATATGCCCGCTTTTCATGGAATCACCCTCTCCAAAGAGATGTCTCCAAAGACTGATAAAGAGAGGGCTCGCATGGGCATTATACCCTACGCTTCGGCAGTAGGATCAATAATGTATGCGATGTTGTGTACCAGACCGGATGTAGCTTACGCACTTAGTGTGGTAAGCAGGTATCAGTCTGACCCAGGTGAGAAACATTGGAGAGCGGTGAAGAACATTCTCAAGTACCTGAGAAGGACTAAGGAAATGTTCTTGATTTACGGTAATAAAGACCTCCAGGTAGAGGCTTTTACCGACTCCGGCTTCCAAAGTGATAAGGATGATTCTAAATCCATTTCGGGTTTTGTGTTTACCCTCAATGGAGGAGCGGTATGTTGGAAGAGTTCAAACAAGATACCGTCGCAGACTCAACTATGGAGGCTGAGTATATAGCTGCTAGTGAAGCCGCAAAAGAGGCTGTCTGGATAAGGAAGTTCATTTCTGAACTTCAGGTGGTTCCGTCCATTGCCAATCCAATACCTTTGTATTGCGATAACAATGGCGCTGTAGCTTTAGCGAAGGAACAAAGGTCCCATCAGAAATCCAGGCATATCTTAAGGCGGTTTCACCTGATCAGGGAGATCGTGGATCGTCGGGAGATCGAGATACGGAGAGTAGACACAAAAGACAACACGGCAGATCCATTCACCAAGGCCATTCCTCAAGTATAGTTCGAGAGGCTTTTTGAGATGTTGGGCATGCGGTACGCAAGCAACTGGATCTGGTAGAGACAGTGGGTACTCATTGCGCCAATTATAGGCCTTAGTGCAAGTGGGAGATTGTTGGATATATATGCCCTAGAGGCCTACATTGTATAGGATGCTTGGGATATGTATGTACATGGCAGTGTTGCTTGATATGATAATACGCTATTTGGTTTGACTTTGTCTTAACGTATGATATTTTTTACTTGGTATCTATATATATATGTTGATAAAGCCCATAGGGTGTTTTGTCTGACTACCGGCGTTGTGATGGCAGTCATACTAGTGGGAGCTGGATAGTCAATAGGCACACCCTTAGAATGTCCCTGGTCGCAGGAGTATCGAGATTGGGCATCGATACTCCGGAGTAGACTAGTGTATACATATCTAGACCCTGATAAGGGGCAATGGATTGGTCCCGCAACCATTGGTGGTCTTCACCTAAGATTGTATACAGATGCTCACTGGATGTGAGTACACCGGACAGGACTCACCGAGAACTGACTGGATGGTATTATACCTAACGTCAGATAGCAGTTCTCAGGTGACATGTGTGCAGATAGTCCGTTGACTTAAGGTCATCATTTGTCTCGTGTGAGTTCCCACTGTGCTTTGATTATTACCCTACCACGGCTCAAAGGAGTCGTGCAAACAGGTTTCAGTTGGGCACAGTCCCGAGCCACATGGAGGCAGTGAGCGACTGTTAGGGATTCGTCTCTCCCGGTATAGGGAGTTGATATCGCACTGTGGTCGTTTGGTCATTACCATAAGTCCCTGGCCAGGGCTGATTGAGAATTACTGATGGAATGATCAGTAGATTCTCGGGTGGTCTTGAACCATACCGACACGACTTGTACGGTTATTAGGGGTCTGACGTCCACCACCTCCCTAGACCATACATGCGATACTCTTAGACGAACAGACCGGACTGCGCGGATATTGTCACAGACAGGCTCAGTAGGATTTCAGATGGGTTACCTCATCAGCTTTCTTATCGACAAGTACCTGGGGACCGTTACGTACAGCTAGTGCCGCTTGCGGTCTGTGGTTAAACCCACTGCCAGCGTAGTAGTCGAGTTTTTAGAGTCCCACACAGAGATTTCCCAAACCCAGGTCGAAAAGATATAGAGGTCGTATGGTTTTACGACAAAGGTTCGGACGCATACGTGCTTGAACGCACGTACGACATTCGGACAGTTTTTTACTAGCCGGCTTTGGTTTAAGCCAGATTCTAGTATCAGGTTATTGGATTTATACAGTCTAAAGTTTTTCCGTGTTTTTACGGATGAGAGGGGCGTTCTCGTAATTTTCCGAGAAGCTTCTAGAAGGATGTGACATGAAGGGAGAGGTGGCATTTTCATTTAATGAATTAGTGACTCATTGTGAGTGATTCATCATGTCATTAATGCATTATTAAATGCTTAATGACTCACATAATGAATCACCCACTTGCATTAATGAAACTTGATGAATAATCTCTTATTATTCATTTCTTTTAATTCATTATGTTTCATATATCTAGTGAGAAGCTTTTTCATTTCATATAATATTATCATTATCATCTTCTCACTCTCTCTCTTCAAGTTCTCTCTCCTTCACCAAGCCTAATCCTACCCCTCATGAGTTGAGAACAAGGATTAGGAAAGACTAATTACTCCATAACCTATCTCTACATCACCTTAACTACTCTATTTAGCAACTAGAGAAACTAAGTAACCTCAAGTTTAGAGGTTATAGCTTGGATTAGGGTTCTCGGGTGGATCGTCTATCACGGAAGAAAGCCGAAGAGGACGTGGAGATCCAAAGAGGCCGTAGATAACATTAAGACGAAGGACTAGAACCGTTTGGTATAATCTCTTAAAATAGAAGTTTAGAACTCTATAGCTTTTGTTAAAACTTGTTTAGCAAACGATTCATACGGTTAATCGATGTTTGATCATAGAACAAGATTGTTATTCATATTTCCGCCTCCCCATGAATATTGGGGTGTTGAACATCGACTTACAAAGTTATCCACTAAGGATGGACCGAGCAGGGAAGCTACTCGGTGGCCTCTTGATGAGGGCTTTGATCCTTGGCGTCGGTGGGTAGTAAACTACAAGCCAAGGAAAGACGAGCAAGGAAGCTTCTCGGTGGCCTCTTGATGAGGGCTTTGATCCTTAGCGTAGATGGGTGATAAGTTACCCACTAAGGATGGACCGAGCAGGGAATCTGCTCGGTGGCCTCTTGACGAGGGCTTTGTTCTTTAGCGTAGATGGGTAAGAAGTTACCCGCTAAGGATGGTCCGAGCAGTGAAGCTGCTATGTTTTTCGAGGCTCTTCCCGACCTTCCTAGATGTGTGAATATCGAGAAGAGTGACCGTCGCGGGCGGCACGCGGCAGAAACGCATAGGTGAGGCGAGGCGTTCCAAGATCCACATCGTTCCAACTTCGATTCGCCGAGAAATACGGGATACCCGCCACGTGGCAGTACAGTATTGGAAGAATTGAGCGAATCCCAGGATTCGCGCCCATGCGCGCGCAAATTTGGGTTCTTGGGGATTCTGTGGAGGCTATAAATAGAGAAGGAGATGGGTTTGTTTCAGCATTTCTTTTCTGAGATGGCCGGGCGTATTTAAGCGATTGAAGAGATCATCACTCCCGATGATGTCTACCTGTACGACCAGTCCGTTTCTGAGGAGAGGTACCGGGCTGTGGTCCAGCGCATCGAGGACCACATCGGCCGTCTTCTTCCTCGTCGGTCGTCCCTCCTCTAATTGCTGATGTACACAATCTGGAGGAGGTCCCCAGGATTGTACAACCCCTCTCCGAAGAGTTGCTGGACGAGGCGCTCGACAAGATGCGTATGATCTACGTGCTTAGCCTCATCTCGATGAGCAGGCACGACGGATCTTTGGCCCTTATTTTAGAGTGCTTCCAAAGGAGACAGATCGTGAGCCAGGGCTCGGCAGATGGAGGGCCCGGCGTTTTCGTGGCGTCCCGAGTTCGTGGGCTGCATCAGCGGGAGTGGGCTGAAGAGGCAAGGGTTCGTCTGGCGGAGATCTCCGTGGAGTATCACCAGCAGTGCTTCCTTGACCCCGTTCCCCCTCTTTTGTAATTTCAAATTTTATGTAAGGCTGAGGAGCCCACAAGACCTTTTGATAAATAAATAAAGTGTAACATTTCAAAAAAATAAAATATTATTTTTGGGATTTTTTATAATTAAATAATAAAATATTGAATATTTTAATAAGGCGGTATAATTAAATACCGCTAAATGGGGAAAAATTTGAAAAATTATGGAAATCATTAAAAAAAGGGTGTTTTATGTGAATTATGCAAATTAAAACTTTTTATGATTAATTATACGCTATTTAGTGCAAATCGCGATTAAATATCGCTAATCGCGCATTAAGCTTGTTTTGTGCAAAACATGCACATGCATTTTTTTAGCACTTGTTACATTTTTTCTTTCATGCTTTCTCCTTTTTATCTTGCATGGTTGTAAATTAAAGAGAAGAAAAGAAAAGGAAAAGAAAAGGATATGAAAATAGAATGGAGGGATGAGCATGAGAGAGAATGAGAGGGTAAGGGGTCAAACCTTGGACCAAGCTCCCATTACTTCATTTCTTCACCATCTTCTCTCCTCTCCCACACCCTTGCTGCTGCTGTTGCTTCCCTCACTCCCTCCCCCCTCTACATCCTCTCAAACACCAATAAAAACACCTCAAAACTCAATACCCACTTCATTAAAAATGTGCATGAGCTCACTAGGTACACCTTGGACCAAGAAAGCTTGCAGTTTGGTGATTTAGGAGGACTCGTGAGTGCCTAATGAGGTAATCCTTTTACAATTAGTGTAGTATCTCAAGTGATTTTGCCTCTTTTCAAGTTGTTTTCGTTTTGGCGAAGTTTAGTGAACTTTAGAAAACCCTAGAGAGGGTTAAGGTTAATTTGAGTTGCGGTTGTGTAATTGGACTTTAGTAGTGACCTTAAACCCCCCAATTGTCCAAAACCTAGACCTAACCAAACCTGAAACCCAAAAATATGGAATTACAGAACTTTTCATGTCGGTTTGTGAACGTAGAGTGTGCAGGGAAATCTGGGATGGCATGGGTTAATTACGAGACTAGCAAACAATACCAGAGACTCATTTAGACGAGTAGGAGGCCACCCAACCAAGACGAACCCCAGAGGATCCCCCAAGGCCGGCGATATCAGAATTATAAGGGAGGGGCTCGGCCACTTGGTGATGGTTAGGGCCCAGATTGCTTCCATAGCTCATATACCCTATATGCATCACCCTAGTGCTGTTTGCTCACATTGTTTTTACCTTAATCAAAATCTGGGACCACTTTCTCAACTTGTTGTTTTGATTCGAGTTATGGTTTTGCTTATTTTAAATTCTGGATTTTGTATTTATGCTTTATCTCGATCACGTGACGTTTGTACGTCTATATCGAGTGATATCGGGTTGATTTACGGGAGTAGACCATAGGTTTTAACCTATGTGGGTTCCGCGTCGTTTTGGTTTTTAATGCAATGCGATACGTGTGACATGTAGGTACCCCCACGACGATTTGAGATGATGAAGAAGATGATGGTGACATCGACATTGGCAAGCAAGACACAAAGTGAGTAGATTATATCTATGGGGGAAGTCGGGTGGATGGCGTATAGCACCCCCGCAGTTCAATGAATAGTATGCTATATATATACTATATATGATATCTTTTATGTGCGACATGGATATTCAAGATATGTTTAGGGGTTCAATGGTTAGAATAGGGTTGTTAGAAGTGAACTAGTATAGCTTCTTTGTCGCGAACCCTAGAATAGGTTTACACTCACACGCAAACACATGCTTACTTGTTATACTTGTGCATATATAGGGATAGATATATATACACACACACATAGGTATGGGACTGTGTGTGTGTGTGTGTGTGTGTGTGTGTACACGTTTACTTACACTTGGATGGTGAGGATAGTGGATGATATTTGGAGATGAGTCGACGAGTTTGGGCATGGTGCCACGAGATCGGTGATATGATGTGGTTCGTATTAGGAGATACGACATGAGATTTTAGCGGGCCTTTAGGCGTGTGTTTTCAAACACGCACACACATATTTATAGATGGTATCATCTTGTACTAGACTTAGATCAGTACCCAGTTCATGAGATATAATGATAAGGATACCAGATAATTGATGAGATAAATGCGAGATTCGACCCGTACACAGATTTGGGATGCCGTACGACGGATTTATGTACGAGCTATATATTGATGATAGATCCGCAGTCTTGACTCGAGGATGTCATATTGTATATTGTATCGTATGTGATACTATTGAGGCGGGATCACCGACTACTATATTTATATGTGTATCGACTTAGATTTAGGGGGTTTCCCTTACCCTTTCTGTTAGACTGTCCGTTAAGTTCTGTATTACTTAGTAGATGTTAGATTAGACCCGAGTCATATCTATTTCAAAACTAATGAATCATGAGTATTTTAAAAGATAGGACAAAGAATTCTACGGATATTTTCAAAAGACGCATCTTGTCTTAAAAACGCCGTAGCCCTTATTTTTCTAAACACTACGATTCGTGTTATTTCAAAGGGCAAAACTGTATGGCATATATATATGGATGTAGACTCTTTACTGTTGTGTTTATTATTCATTTTCCGCATATTCTTGCTGTTCGCATCGCATTGCATGTTTAAATGTGTTTATTGTTATATTAAACCCATGCTGTCAGGACACCAGCACCATTATCGATGATGCGTATGTTCCACGTACACCTGCTTGCCGGCTCACACACTTCATCATCGATAACTTCCATGTCACTACACGGTAGGACTGTTGCATCAGGATATGCCCCCTTGCATGACATATTGGCACACATGCGTATTGTACACTCATACTTGCGTATATTCCCACTTGTACATCCATATTGGCACACATGCGTATTGTATACTCATACTTGCGTATATACCTACTTGTACATCCAAATTGGCACACATGCGTATTGTACACTCATACTTGCGTATATACCTACTTGTACATCCATATTGGCACACATGCGTATTGTACACTCATACTTGCGTATATACCTAGTTGTACATTCATATTGGCACACATGCGTATTGTACACTCATACTTGCGTATATACCTACTTGTACATCCATATTTGTTAGGTCCATGTTACCCACCCCGGTTCTTTCGGGGAGACGGAATAGGTAAAAATCCAAATTTTCTCACAAGGTGACATGGACCATCCATGATGGATCTTTGCTAAACAAAAAATAACACATAAACTACAAGTTCTAGCTACTATATAGAATGGTTAAACCTAGATCTTGAACTCCTTCCTTTCTTGTTGTGGTTCTCCTTCTTGTTTGCTCGTTGTAGTAGTTTGAACGGCTCCTCTTCGTCGTCTTCTCTTTGCCGAAGATAGATCCAACCATGCTCACAAAATAAGAATAATGATAATGATAATAATAATAATAATTAAGAAATTGTGACGGTTAGTTTATGAATGACCATTATCATTTCATCATTTAATGCATTTGCAAGAAACAAGAAGTATCTTTGAAATGAAATGATGATGGTCAACATGTCAACAATAGTCAACCGGTCTACCAAAGTCAACAAGTCAACAAAAGTCAAATGGTCAACCTAACCATGGCACAATTATCCTTAATTAATATTATTAATCATATTTCTCATTCTCATTAGGGTTTGGAAAATGTCAACGGTCAACAACCCTAATGAGAATCCTTTGCCTCTGCTTCTGTCAACAGTGCATACACACCAGCATCCGTGGTCCGAGGAACACGAATACAATGAGACAAAACAAATCCCAAAACAAATACTAGGATCTGGCTTAAACCAAAGCCCGCTAGTAATAACTGCCCGGACACCAAACGTCCACAAGTGCGCGAATGTGAACGAACTCCGTCGCAAAACCATGCGACCTCTACTCTGTTTTGCCCAAAGGCGAATAACTCTCTGTGTGGGACTCTAAAGGCTCGACACTACGCTGGCATTGGGTTTAACCACAGGCCGCAAGCGGTACTAGCTGTACGTAACGGTCCCCAGGTAGATGCCGATAAGAAGACCGACGGGGTGAACCCATCTGAACTCCTACTGAGCCTGAACGTGACAATCTCCGTACAGTCCGGTCTGTTCGTCTAAGAGTATGGCATGTCGGGACTAGGGGGTCGCAAACGTCAGACCCCTAATAGCGGTACAAGTCATGTCGGAGTGTAGGCAAGAACACCCTGAGAAACTACTGGTAACACTACCAGCAAATCTCGCTTGCCCTGGCCAGGGACGACTATGTGTAATGGCTCTCCTAGACACAGCGCGATATCAACTCCCAATACCGGGAGGGACGAATCCTGTCTAACCATCACTGCTTCTAAGTGCTTCGGGACTGCACCCAACTACTACCTGTTTGCACGACTCAACAGAGCCGTGGTAGGGTAGTAATCTAAGAACAGTGGGAACACACTTGAGGCGAAGTGACAGTGTCAAGTCAACGGACTAAGCTGTACTCATGTCACCTGGGAACTGTTAACTGACGATAGGTATAATACCAACCAACAGTTTCCGACGAGTCCTGTCCAGTGTACTCGTAACCTAAAGCGCACCTGCATACTATCTCCAGTACGACGTACTGATGGCTGTGGGACAGACCATCTCCCCTTCTGGGACGAGAAGCGTATGCACCAGTCTACTCTGGAGTATCGATGCCCTGTCTCGATAATCCTACTGTTAGGGACCAAAATAAGAATGTGCTTATAGACTACCCAGCCCCCACAAGTGTGATCGTCATCACAACGCTGGTAGTCAAGCAAAGATCCTAAGGGCTCCATCGATATGTATTAGCGATATGTTAAAAGAAAAATACACATATTAAGATAAAAACAAACCAAGTAGAATACTACTGTATCAAGCAAGACTGTCGTAAACCTGTGTATATATCCCAAGCTTCCAAAATGTATTATACAAACTAGTACTATACAATAATAGCCTCTAGGGCATACATATACAACAATCTCCCACTTGCACTAAAGGCCAGTAATTGGTGTACCGCATACCCAACGTCTGCACTAAGGCCAGTTGCTGGCGTACCGCATACCCAATAGCTCAAAAAGTCGCTCGAACTGTGTTTGAGGGAGGGCCTTTGTGAATGGATCTGCCGTGTTGTCTTTTGTGTCCACTCTCCGTACCTCGATCTCCTGGCGATCAATGATCTCCCTGATCAGGTGATACCGCCTTAAGATGTGTCTGGATTTCTGATGGGACCTTGGTTCCTTCGCTAAAGCTATAGCCCCATTGTTATCGCAATACAAAGGTATTGGGTCAACAATGGACGGAACCACCTGAAGTTCACTAATGAACTTCTTCATCCAGATCGCCTCTTTTGCGGCATCTCTTGCAGCAATGTATTCAGCCTCCATCGTCGAGTCTGCGACGGTATCCTGTTTGGAACTCCTCCAACACACCACCCCTCCATTGAGGGTAAACACAACCCGAGACAGACTTGCTGTCATCTTTGTCACTCTGGAAGCTTGAATAGGTAAAGGACTCGACCCTGAGGTCTCCATTACCGTAAACTAGGAACATCTCCTTAGTCCTTCTCAGGTACTTGAGAATGTTCTTCATTGCCGTCCAGTGGTTCTTGTTGCGCCACGGCAGCGCCCCGGCCGTCTTACTCGAGGCCAAATTGCGGAATCAAAAATTTTCCTTACTCGGAAACCGGCGCTACCGCGGACAAAGAAAACCCGGATCGTTAACCATTAACCTACGCTAGCTAACAAGAGATGGGAAAAGAAGTATACCAAGAGATCCGAGTCCTCCGGTCTTCTCATCATCGCCCCGATCTCCCGCGGAAAGTGTAGTCTCCATATCGTCGCCTCCTCGCCGGAAAGGGCACCACATCGCCTTCGTCTTTTACGGGCTCCCGCCTCAATACCGAGGCAACTCGAGCATGAAGCCGGCAACTCGACATGCTCAAGATATGCTGTAGGAAGTGTAGTGTAGAATCATAGTCTCTTTTGGGGTTTGTAGTTGCCTTGATGGAGGAATGGGGTTAGGAAAAATGGTGCTTTCATTTTTCCAAAACAAGAAGAAGAAGGAGATGAAGAATTCCTCACATAATCAAGATGAACTCTCTCATTCTTTTTCTTTCTCTCAAGTGTTCTTTTTCCTCTCATCAAAAACTTATCATCATCTAGTGAGAATAAATGGTGGAGGAAAAAACAATATGAAGCAAGAAGGGAGGTGAGTGTAGGAGAAGTCAAGAGGTGACCACAAACAAACATGAACCATGCTTGTTACTATTAAACCCATCCTCATTCAATCAAATCTCATTAAAGAAAAAGCATGGATGAAAGATATGAAGCTATCATAATCAATCATTATGCAAGAAAACCCCTCCACAAATGTAATTTGCAAAACTGCAAATTACCCCCTCCATCGGAAAAGTCCGGCCGGGAAAGAACAAAGGAAAACCGGCCGGAACGGAATGCAAACTGGCAACTCCAGAAAACTGGTCCCGTAATAAATTACAGGAAAACCCCAATACTGTGCATACACACCCGCATCTGTATTCCGTCCGGATACAAATGCAATGAGACAAAATCTACACTGTACTAAACTAGTACCGGCTTAAACCAAAGCCGGCTAGTAAAAAACCGTTCGATCCTGATCCGTACAATACCGCACGTATCTGATCGAACCCTGCCATATATATCCATACGGCCACTAGTACAAAACTGTCCGATCCTGATCCGTGCAATACCGCACGTATCTGATCGGACCCTGCCATATCTCCATATGGCCTCTACAGCGTTTCGCCCGAAAGCTTGAGTAACTGTAAGTGTGGTGGACTCTAAAGACTCGTCAATACTATGGCTGTGGATTTAACCACTAGCACGTCAGAGGTATAAGCCAATACGTGACGGGCCACCAGCTATTGACCAAAAGGGACGTCGATGAGGAAGCTCACCCCGACACCCAACTGAGCCTGTCAGTGACAATATCCGTACAGTCCGGTCCGTTCGTCTATGAGCATCGCATGTCGGGCCTAGAGGGTTGGTAAAAGTCAGACCCCCAAAAGCGGTACAAGTCGTGTCGGAGTGTAGCCCAGAACGCCCTGAGATACTACTGGAATACCTACCAGCAAATCTCCTGCCTCGGCCGAGGGCTTTGCGTAATGGCTCTCCTAGACACAGCGCGACCTCACCCCCAATACCGGGAGAGACGAACCCCTGAAGATCCGCTCACTGCCTCCATGTGGCTCGGGACTGTACCCAACTAAAACCTGTTTGCACGACTCCTTTGAGCCGTGGTAGGGTAGTAATCAAAGAACGGTGGGAACTCACACGAGACATATGACGATCCTCAGGTCGATGAACTAACCTGTACACATGTCACCTGGGAACTGCTATCTGACGTCAGGTATAAGCCCAACTAGCAGGTTCCCGGCGAGTCCTGTCCGGTGTACTCATAACCCAATGAGCATCTGTATACATCTTAGGTGAACCAACTGACACCAGTGGCTTGTGAGACCGGCCACCGCCCCTCGTCGGGGTCTCGACTGTATACACTAGTCTACTAATGGAGTATCGATGCCCTGTCTCGAAACTCCTACGACTAGGGACCTTTTAAGGATGTGCTTATAGACTACCAGCTCCCACGTATATGATCGCCATCATACTGCTGGCAGTGAAGCAAGAATCCTAGGGGCTCTATCAACGTGTAATAGCGACATGTCAGGTCACCTAAAGCAGTACACGATGATAAAGATAAACCAGATAGCATACTATCATCTCGAGTAAGACTGTCCTACCGGGATAGGTCCTCCCTCAATCATTGCAATCACGTGCCTGTGATCCAATAATTGACTCTGAGGGCACTATCTCCAACAGTTCTCACCTGGGTCTGACTAATACCGGCTCACCACGCTCAGTGCGTAAGCAACATCTGGCCTTGTACATAGCATCGCATACATTATAGATCCTACCGCCGAAGCGTAGGGTATAGTGCTCATGCAAACACTCTCCTCGTCAGTCTTAGGAGACATCTTCTTGGAGAGGGTGATTCCGTGCAATGCGGGTATATTACCGCGCTTGGAATCTTCCATACTAAATCTCTTTAGTACGGTCTCTATGTACCTGGACTGCGAAAGTCCCAGTAGTCTCTTGGATCTATCTCTGTAGATCTTGATCCCCAGATTGTACGAGGCATCACCCAGGTCCTTCATGGAGAACCATTGTGAAAAGAATAGCTTGACCGATTGTAGCATATAAATGTCATTTCCTATCAAAAGAATGTCGTCCACATATAAGACCACGAACACGACAGTTCGTCCTACAATCTTCTTATAGATACAAGGTTCATCTTCGTTCTTGATGAAATCAAATTCCTTGATTGTCTCATCAAAACAGATGTTCCAGCTCTGCGATGCCTGCTTTAATCCATAAATGGATTTAAGCAACTTGCACACCTTCCCGCTGCTCCCACTGTCTACAAAACCCTCTGGCTGATCCATATAAACGCACTCTTCCAAACAACCATTTAGAAAAGCCGTTTTAACGTCCATCTGCCAGATTTCATAGTCATGGAAGGCAGCAATGGCAAGTAGGATCCAAATGGATTTGAGCATATGTAAGCCCGCGGGGGCGCCCCGGCCGTCGACCCGACGCCGGAAACGCGGAAAACAAAAACTTTGCGAACTTTGCAAAACGGCACCGCCGCGGACTTTTCACCCGGATCGGGCCATTAACCTAGCTAGCTAGCTAAATAGAAAAGAGTAGAGATGCTATACCAAACGATCCGTGTCCTTCGGTCTTCGTCTCCGCTCCGATCTCCTGCGGAATCTCCGTCACTTCCTCGCTCGTCGGAAAAGGCACCACGTAGCCGGAATCTTTTACGGGCTCCCGCCTCTTGACCGAGGCAACTCGGGCGCGAAGTTGGCTAGCCGACGCGTCCAAGGAATGCTGTAGAAATAGTGTAGAAGGTTGTCTCTTGGGGTTTTAAGAGGTTGCCATGTCGGAGGAATTTTCACACTAGAATTTCATGGATGCTTGCAAGGAAGAAAATGGAGCATCCATGGAAAATAATGAGCTCGGCCAAAAGAAAAGTGTGCTCACTGGAAATTAAAAAGGCAAGCTCACTCTCTCTCATGAATGAAGGTTGCATAAATTAATACAAAGGAAAAAGCATCTTTTCTTTCACTGGAAATCAAGTATAGTGAGCATAAAATTAATCCACCACAAAAAATTCAATCAAAAAACCTTGCTGGAAATTGTGGCCGGCCCATTAGTAAAATGGGTGAGGGAAAAAAACAATTAAAAAGGAGAAAGGGAATGAATGAATGGGAAATTAGTCACACTAATTTCCAACTCAATCCATTCACAAACCATCACCATAAATGCAATGAATAAACAAGAAAGGAATCTCATGATGATGAAGCCACACTCATGCAAAGAAACCCCTCACAAAATGTTAATTGCAAAATTGCAATTAACACCCTCCAACGAAAAGTCCGACCGGGAAGGAAAAAGAGAAAACCGGCCGGAACGGAATACAAACAGGCAACCCCAGAAAACCGATCCCGTAATAAATTACAGGAAAACCCCGCTACTGCAAATACATGCCCGCATTTGTATTCCCACTGAACACAAATGCAAAGAGACAAAACTACACTATCTAATACTAGTATCCGGCTTAAGCCAAAGCCGGCTAGCAAAAACCGTCCGATCATGATCCGTGCAATACCGCACGTATCTGATCGAACCCTGCCATATCTCCATACGGCCTCTACAGCGTTTCGCCCGAAACTTGAGTAACTGTCTGTGTGGTGGACTCTAAAGACTCGTCAATACTTTGGCTGTGGATTTAACCACTAGCACGTCAGAGGTATAAGCCAATACGTGACGGGCCACCAGGTATTGACCAAAAGGGACGTCGATGAGCGAACTCATCCTGACACCCTACTGAGCCTGTCAGTGACAATATCCGTACAGTCCGGTCCGTTCGTCTATGAGTATCGCATGGCGGGCCTAGGGGGTTGGTAAAAGTCAGACCCCCAAAAGCGGTACAAGTCGTGTCGGAGTGTAGCCCAGAACACCCTGAGATACTACTGGAATACCTACCAGCAAATCTCCTGCCTTGGCCAAGGACTTTTCATGTTCTGGCTCTCCTAGACACAGCACGACCTCACCCCCAATACCGGGAGAGACGAACCCCTGCAGATCCGCTCACTGCCTCCATGTGGCTCGGGACTGTACCCAACTAAAACCTGTTTGCACGACTCCTTTGAGCCGTGGTAGGGTAGTAATCAAAGTACAGTGGGAACTCACACGAGACAAATGACGATCCCAGGTCGATGAACTAACCTGTACACATGTCACCTGGGAACTGCTATCTGACGTCTGGTATATCCCAACTAGCAGGTTCCCGGCGAGTCCTGTCCGGTGTACTCATAACCCAATGAGCACCTGTATACATCTTAGGTGAACCAACTGACACCAGTGGCTTGTGAGACCGGCCACCGCCCCTCGTCGGGGTCTCGACTGTATACACTAGTCTACTGTGGAGAATCGATGCCCTGTCTCGAAACTCCCTCGACTAGGGACCTTTTAAGGATGTGCTTGTAGACCCCAGCTCCCACTTATATGATCGCCCTCATACTGCTGGATGTCAAGCAAGAATCCTAGGGGCTTTATCAACGTGTAATAGCGACTCGAAAGGTCACCTAAAGCAGTACACGATGATAAAGATAAACCAGATAGCATACTATCATCTCGAGTAAGACTGTCCTACCGGGATAGGTCCTCCCCTCAATCATTGCAATCACGTGCCTGTGACCCAATAATTGACTCTGAGGGCACTATCTCCAACAATCTCCCACTTGCACTCAAGGCTAATTATTGCGATGTCGCATACTCACAGCCCGTGTGATACCGAACACCCAACTCCTCTAATAGTCAGTCTCACAAAGCTCGTTTGCGAAACTATTGCGTTCGAGGAATAGCCTCAGTGAGTGGATCCGTTTTGATGTTTCTTTCTATGTCTCTCTATATCTCAAGTTCGCGGAGAAAGCTATCTCCCGAAATGAGCAATACCTGTCCTAGAATGTCTGGATGTCTGATGGGACCTAGCTCATAAGTGAACTCCAAATCCAAACTTCTTAGACTGTATCGACAACTGAACTTAATCAGTGTCCTGCGCCATGCCTTCCCTCAGTATCCACTTGGACCTCCTGTCCAAAATACTGCCCCTCGTCAGAGGGAGAACTATAACTCTGACAGCCACTCTGCCATCCAGGTCACCTTGGAAGCCTGGAATGATAACCGTCTCCTAAAGGAGGCTGCCGTTATCAAATTCCTAGAACATTCACTTATGTTCTAAAACTGCTTCCGACTGTTTCTCCAAGATTGGATTAATATCAACTTATTGCACCTACTGCAAGAACAATATCTGGTGTGGTACTTGACATCTCATGATTGACTCAGTTGCCTAAGCAAGTGATCTGTCAATCATGCGTGTCCCTCTCCCCTTTAGTCTGTAAGACACCTTTAGAGAGGGTGACTCCATTACCTGCAGGTATACTACCATGCCAGGAGTCGTCCATTCTAAATACTCATAGAATGCGGTCAAAGTACCCAGATTGGGAAACCACCCAAATCTAGATCTAAAACCATAGATCTAGTAACCAGAATGTCTGATTTAATATCCAAGTCCTATATGGAGAAACCACTGTGTGACGACCAAAGTATAACCGATCGTAGTATAGGAATATCACTTCCTACTCTGTGTATGTCATCAAATACCAGGACATCACACCCTACTACCTTCTTAACAGATCCATCCTCTATTCTGATGAAGTCAAACCTATGACTTCACATCAGAAATAGATGATCTATCTCCGCTACATCTGCTTTAGTCTATAAATAGACATAAGCTAACTGTCCACAAATGCTTCCGCTGCTCCCACTGACTACGACAACCCTCTGGCAGAGTCATATACACGTACACTTCTAAAGCAAGTTTAGAACGACGCTATACTCATCCTTCCGCCGGGTCTCGCAGCCTGGAACAACAGCAATGGCAAGTGTGGGTAAACAAGAACCTCCCTGCCACCGTCTTGAGCATACCAAAGTACCTCTCGGGTGCCTGAGGTTACCCACCTTATCTGCGGAGTGGCCAATGGAATGTCAAACCAGATTGAATCTTTAGGTTCTTATGAAATCTTCAGTAATCGTTTGTGGTTCTGGAATCACTTCCAGTTCTACCATACTCCCACTACCGTTTTCTGAAAAAATCCATTTTTGATAAAACTGTGGCGAGTCAAGAACAATATCACTATTGATCTTCCAGATGGTAGAAAGTCAACCCTCGTCATAGCCCGGGTCAACCCACAAACAGCCACTACTGAAACGTGCCTTGAGTTGTCCAGTGTCTGGTTTTAAGCATAAGCCGGACAACTCCCCGTATCTTAACAATGTCAAGATATGAACTGTTCTATATCCAAGAACCAGAGGCACTGATTTAATTAAACCAGATTCAAATCATGCAGCTGTCTCCAGTGCATGTCAACTAAATGGAAGAGAGGCCGATCAGCGTTACTCAACTTAGGAGTACTTCCAATTATGAGTAACCTGAAAGAGAAGCTAGTTCTCTTAATCATTACTATCAACTGAATACCATTCACAAGTATCTGCATCTTCGATCTCCTTGAAGAATCCCGATACTTGCAACACTTGGTTCTCTACTTTACTCTTATACCTATAACTCCTCAAAACTTAGACCCTGTGTTTCTACGAAACACATGTCTAAGAACTAGAGAAGTTAAAAGTAAACAGAATATAGTACGAGGACCAACCCCTCTGTCCTAATGGACACTGGACAATATACAATACTCTGTATAAGTCCCCTGAGTCTAATGACTCATTCACTGTGTGTCGTAGGTTGAAAACTGTACTTTTGGTTAAGAAGTACACCGTTGTTCAATGCTCCTTACCTAACCATCCACTGATATAGGTAAATGTCATAGACATAATTTCAAAAAG
Organism: Agapanthus africanus; assembly: GCA_030015575.1. Taxonomy (NCBI): domain Eukaryota; kingdom Viridiplantae; phylum Streptophyta; class Magnoliopsida; order Asparagales; family Amaryllidaceae; genus Agapanthus; species Agapanthus africanus. Next base: position 267,440,074 of record CM057340.1, read on the forward strand.
TATATCTCACTCTATAAAAATAGACGTACAGATATATCAATTTGAAATTGGTGCACAACAACGGATATTCAAAACCAAATATTTGCCGACCGGCAAACAACCCAGGTGGCTTCCTCAAATATCACCAATTCCAACGAATCCCGATATAATGAGGATGGTCACCTAATTCCCAATAACTTACTCCCACTCATCATCTGTAAAACCATACAGACGTGAGATTCATACCTGGTAAATACATACCCTGGAGTAAGTATCTAATCGGGAAATCAGTTTTCATTTAACAGTACACAGTGAAACCGAAACATTGAAATGTTTCGATGGGGTATCCTGGTATTCTTAGTAATGCCTCCTCCATTATCCAGATTCACAACTATAACCGTATAATTCTTTGCCATCTTTCTAAATCCCTTTACATGTCTTTAGTCATTACCTTCTGTACACCCCTTTAGGCCAAATGGTTTTCTTCCTTCCCTACCGTTCGGCACCAGCCTATGGTTTGGAAGAAGAATATCCAATAAGCATAATGGGTGTACTGTCCTAGTCCGAGGAGCACTCGCAATGCGAGAGAAGGTGAGGATAAAAGACAACCGAATGTACTTAATTCATAGGTGATTTAGGATTGACAAAGAAGTACATGGTTTGGTCGTGAATAGCAGTCGCAATTTACTTTGCCCTCATACTAATCCCTTTCTTTGTCTGAACTTAATACCTTCTGTACACCGTTTAGGCTAATTGGTTTTCTTCATTCCCTACCGGTCGGCACCAGCCTAGGATCTGGAAGAAGACTATCCAATTTGCGTAATAGGTGTACTACTCCTAAACCAAGGAGTACTCACAACCTGAGAGAAGGTAAAAGGTAAAGACAACTGAATAGTCCTATTCGTTTTCTCCAGAACCGGAAACCATCCTCGAAGTCATTCGAGTTCGTATATAACCATACGATGGTTTTGTCCAATGGAAGTGGACGTTCGTAGTAATACGGGGTGTCCCGGAGAAAAGAGTAAAAGTAGGAGTGGCAAAGAGGTCTGCAACTCTGACAATCCAAAAGCCAGTGTTAAGAAGGTTCGGTCAATTTGGTCACTGAGTCATAGTCTAGGGTCGGGTCAATGGTCGCTGCCAGAGAGAGAGAAAAGAAACACTCAGCGTGCACTCTAACCTAGATCAGAATGGTTGTTACTTTATCTAATCTGGAAACCTCCCACTGTAACGTCAAATTCTTCCCCAAACCTGAAAGAAGAATTAGCCGGGATAACCCGAGGAGTAAACCAACTCATCAGTGGGAATCGGGATCCAACTCTCATCGCATGATAACGTGACGGAATCCGCTCACGTTATCACACTCCAGAAGGTATGCGCATATCTGGCAAGTTTCAGTACTTTTGAAACTCCCGATGTGGATTTTTACCCCATGCTCTTATGACCTTGGCGTGAGGTCAAAATATCATAAGTCACATGTCAAGTTCTACCCGTCATTATCCTAGTTAATTTGAACCCACCCGTACATACCCTTGACGTAGGCCAAAATAGTAGTACGACTGTCCCAAACTAACGCATCTATCTATGCAACAGATAAATACCCGGCAGCTACCAAACACTATGCCTTGGCGTGAGGTCAAAATACATAGCTTGAATACTACCGAATATTTAACTGAAATGACGGAGGGCTACGAATGGTTTCTGGCGAAAACCTTTAACGTAATGAACTTGATATCGCTGAAGGAACGGATAGCTTTATAAAAATATAGTGACGACAACCTTTGCTAAAGAGGTCACTCCCGGTGAAGGGATCTCGGCTCTTTCCCCGTAGAATGAGGTGCAAAGCAAAAGTAATCGGCTATAGTGAAGTTAATGCCCTGACGTAAACTTTTGTCCAAGGGGTCACTCCCGGTGAAGGGATCTCGGCCCTTGCCTCGTCGACTGAGGAGCAGGATATTCCAACTGAATACCACTGTGCAAAACAAAAGAGAACGCCCTTGCAATAACAGCTTTTTGAAAAAGTGTTCCAACAACATCAGAATAGGTTTGTTTAACTTGCATTGATCCGAATCAATGCAGTCCCATCAATTGATCACACCACAAAGAACGAAAATATACTGACGTACGTATATGCCATCCGCATTCGCCACTGGGTCCCGTCATCACCCGTTAGGTTAGCTAACTAACGACAGAGCGGGGACTGGACTAGCGCGGATGAAAAACATATACAACATCTACTAATATATATACCAATATATAGTATTCGCTCAAGGCGTGATAAAAGCAACACAGAAATGTATAGCAACACAGATCAATACAGATATCTGGGATCCCCGGGTTTCACAGAGCCGCTGAAACCCGACGTTCCCCTGGTCGTGTGGATAGCCTGTGCAATGAAATCCTAGACCCCTACGGGCGCGGCAAGTTACCCGCCAAAACCTGAAGCGAGGCAGCCCCCTTCAGCAACGTGAATGGACCACCCAGCACTTCACAGAATCCGGTAACTTGGGCACCCCTCCTGGGTCAACCCTATACCCCCTACGAGTGCGGCGAATAGCCCGCCAATTCTAGAGTGAAGCCCCTCCGCCTCAATGCCATGAGATGCGGGCTTGTTGCCCTCTAGAATCCGGCTACACGTGCACCCCTCCGCGGGGTAAACCTAGTACAGAAAGTAAAATATACATACAACGGGTACATCGACCGCATCCTGGTCGTGCCCCAAAAGAATAATACAAACTGGCAGTGACGGCAGTCCACATGTCGGACGCTCGCCCCGCAATATCAAATGTACATAATACAACAGAACAGTACTACCACTGCAACCAGGCTATCCCCCACGACCGATCCGCAACAACACAGTACAATCACAGAACATCAACGTGAAAGTCACGTTCGCAAATCCGTCTAACCGGGCTATAGCAGTTAGACCGGATGTACCGATCGAGTGACATTCACGGTCGCAGATATAATGTAAAAACTGTGAACTAGCATGTTTACAATATCCGATCGAACAAATTTATCAAAGTGGGCCCCCAAAAAGAACTGTAGCAGTTACAGAAAACCTGGGCCCAAATAAAATATCCCAAAAGCCCTATTTCTATACCACAAGCCTACTGGGAAAATTTGGTGCCACAATTCCTCTTATCCGCCGCGCAAGCGCGGCCAAACCAGGGTTTTGGCCGCGCTTCCGCGGTGGAACTGAGGAATTGGTGGATCGTATTTTCCCAGATTTCTTAAAATTGGTTGTACATGTCTCTGCAATCACCAGAAAAATTTTAGGAGCTCAAAAAATTTTAACAGAGAACACATGTGCACAAAAATACGGTTTTCGGGTTTTTGTTCGATCGAGTTCTAAACGCGCTAGAGCAAGCTAGGTAGGTTAACGGCGTGTCTCTGATACCATTGTAAGCCCGCGGGGGCGCCCCGGCCGTCGACCCGACGCCGGAAACGCGGAAAACAAAAACTTTGCGAACTTTGCAAAACGGCACCGCCGCGGACTTTTCACCCGGATCGGGCCATTAACCTAGCTAGCTAGCTAAATAGAAAAGAGTAGAGATGCTATACCAAACGATCCGTGTCCTTCGGTCTTCGTCTCCGCTCCGATCTCCTGCGGAATCTCCGTCACTTCCTCGCTCGTCGGAAAGGGCACCACGTAGCCGGAATCTTTTACGGGCTCCCGCCTCTTGACCGAGGCAACTCGGGCGCGAAGTTGGCTAGCCGACGCGTCCAAGGAATGCTGTAGAAATAGTGTAGAAGGTTGTCTCTTGGGGTTTTAAGAGGTTGCCATGTCGGAGGAATTTTCACACTAGAATTTCATGGATGCTTGCAAGGAAGAAAATGGAGCATCCATGGAAAATAATGAGCTCGGCCAAAAGAAAAGTGTGCTCACTGGAAATTAAAAAGGCAAGCTCACTCTCTCTCATGAATGAAGGTTGCATAAATTAATACAAAGGAAAAAGCATCTTTTCTTTCACTGGAAATCAAGTATAGTGAGCATAAAATTAATCCACCACAAAAAATTCAATCAAAAAACCTTGCTGGAAATTGTGGCCGGCCCATTAGTAAAATGGGTGAGGGAAAAAAACAATTAAAAAGGAGAAAGGGAATGAATGAATGGGAAATTAGTCACACTAATTTCCAACTCAATCCATTCACAAACCATCACCATAAATGCAATGAATAAACAAGAAAGGAATCTCATGATGATGAAGCCACACTCATGCAAAGAAACCCCTCACAAAATGTTAATTGCAAAATTGCAATTAACACCCTCCAACGAAAAGTCCGACCGGGAAGGAAAAAGAGAAAACCGGCCGGAACGGAATACAAACAGGCAACCCCAGAAAACCGATCCCGTAATAAATTACAGGAAAACCCCGCTACTGCAAATACATGCCCGCATTTGTATTCCCACTGAACACAAATGCAAAGAGACAAAACTACACTATCTAATACTAGTATCCGGCTTAAGCCAAAGCCGGCTAGCAAAAACCGTCCGATCATGATCCGTGCAATACCGCACGTATCTGATCGAACCCTGCCATATCTCCATACGGCCTCTACAGCGTTTCGCCCGAAACTTGAGTAACTGTCTGTGTGGTGGACTCTAAAGACTCGTCAATACTTTGGCTGTGGATTTAACCACTAGCACGTCAGAGGTATAAGCCAATACGTGACGGGCCACCAGGTATTGACCAAAAGGGACGTCGATGAGCGAACTCATCCTGACACCCTACTGAGCCTGTCAGTGACAATATCCGTACAGTCCGGTCCGTTCGTCTATGAGTATCGCATGGCGGGCCTAGGGGGTTGGTAAAAGTCAGACCCCCAAAAGCGGTACAAGTCGTGTCGGAGTGTAGCCCAGAACACCCTGAGATACTACTGGAATACCTACCAGCAAATCTCCTGCCTTGGCCAAGGACTTTTCATGTTCTGGCTCTCCTAGACACAGCACGACCTCACCCCCAATACCGGGAGAGACGAACCCCTGCAGATCCGCTCACTGCCTCCATGTGGCTCGGGACTGTACCCAACTAAAACCTGTTTGCACGACTCCTTTGAGCCGTGGTAGGGTAGTAATCAAAGTACAGTGGGAACTCACACGAGACAAATGACGATCCCAGGTCGATGAACTAACCTGTACACATGTCACCTGGGAACTGCTATCTGACGTCTGGTATATCCCAACTAGCAGGTTCCCGGCGAGTCCTGTCCGGTGTACTCATAACCCAATGAGCACCTGTATACATCTTAGGTGAACCAACTGACACCAGTGGCTTGTGAGACCGGCCACCGCCCCTCGTCGGGGTCTCGACTGTATACACTAGTCTACTGTGGAGAATCGATGCCCTGTCTCGAAACTCCCTCGACTAGGGACCTTTTAAGGATGTGCTTGTAGACCCCAGCTCCCACTTATATGATCGCCCTCATACTGCTGGATGTCAAGCAAGAATCCTAGGGGCTTTATCAACGTGTAATAGCGACTCGAAAGGTCACCTAAAGCAGTACACGATGATAAAGATAAACCAGATAGCATACTATCATCTCGAGTAAGACTGTCCTACCGGGATAGGTCCTCCCCTCAATCATTGCAATCACGTGCCTGTGACCCAATAATTGACTCTGAGGGCACTATCTCCAACAGCATAGCCACTGGAGAAAAAGTTTCATCATAGTCCACACCAGGTCTTTGACGAAAACCTTTTGCAACGAGTCTAGCCTTATAGGTTTCCACCTGCCCATCTACACCATGTTTCCTTTTGTAGATCCATTTTCATCCAACGGGTTTTACCCCAGGTGGAGCAATATCCAATGTCAACACTTTATTGGTGTACATGGACTCCATTTCGGATTGCATAGCATCCAGCCACTTATCAGAGTCCCTACTGATAATGGCCTACCTGAAACAGGTAGGGTCATCTTCTTCCAAGATGCAATCCTCTCGATCCCCGTCTGTGAGATAACCGTAGCATCTCTCGGGCGGATGAGAAATCCTACCAGATCTGCGGAGTGGCTGAGGTTCGTCTGGGGTTATTGAATCCTGAGGTTCTGTCAATTCTTCTGTTTCATTTTGCGGTCGCTGAATTTCTTCCAGTTCTACCGTGCTCCCACTAATTTCTTTTGCAAGAAACTCCGTTTCTAAGAAAACGGCATGCTGAGCAACAAACACCTTCTGTTCCTCGGTGTGGTAGAACAGATATCCATAACCATTCTTTGGATATCCCACAAACTTACATAAAACTGACTGTGCCTCTAGTTTATCTGGTTTATGAGTTTTAACAAAAGCCGGACAACCCCATATCTTAAATCTTTTAAGATATGGCCTTTTTCCATTCCATATCTCGAATGGAGTCTTAAGCACAGATTTAGACGGAACATCATTCAATAGATATGCCGCTGTCAAAAGCGCATGTCCCCAAAATGAAAGAGGTAACTCAGCATTACTCATCATGGAGCGAACCATATCCAATAGGGTACGATTCCTCCACTCCGATACACCATTGTGCTGTGGTGTATAAGGGGGAGTAAGCTGAGAGAGAATACCATTCCCTTTTAAGTAATCTAGGATTTCCGTGCTTAAGTACTCCCCTCTCCTATCCGATCGGAGGATCTTGATACTTTTCCCAGTCTGGTTCTCTACTTCGTTTCTGAATTCCTTGAATTTCTCAAAAGTTTCAGATTTGTGTTTCATCAGATACACATATCCGAACATAGAGAGATCGTCAGTGAATGTGATGAAGTACGAGAACCCACCCCTTGCATTTATAGACATCGGACCACATACATCACTGCATATGAGTCCTAAGAGCTCTGTTGTTCTTTCTCCATGTCCGGTGAACGGAGATTTGGTCATCTTTCCTTTGAGACAAGACATACAAGTTTCATAAGATGAAAACTCGAACATATTCAAGAGTCCTTCTTTATGCAACTTACTTAGTCTTTTCTCTCCGATATGACCAAGTCTACAATGCCACAAGTAGGATTCATTCGTATCTGAACTCTTCCTCTTGCGTGTGTTTTGTACATTGAGAACTGTATTCTTATTTAGAACGTAGATACCATTACACAGTGTACCTTCTGCAACCAGTTCCTTATGAAGGTAAATGTTCATGATATTTCTATCAAGAACAAAGTTATATCCATCTTTGTCGAGTAAAGAAACTAATATGATATTGCAAACCATGGAAGGTACATAGTAGCAATCGTTCAAAATCATAGTATTGCCATTTGGCAAAACTAGGTGATATTCACCGACGGCTGCAGCATTAACTTGTGCTCCGTTCGCTACCCTGAGCGACATATCACCAGGTGAAACTCTCCTACTTTTTCTCAGTCCCTGCAATATGTTACAGATATGAGATCCTGATCCGGTATCAAGTACCCAGGAGGTAGGGCTGACCGTAAAGCAGTTCTCAATTACAAGAACACCTGAAGTAGATGCAAAACTATGCTTCTTCTTCAACTGTGTATCCTTGGAATCTATACAATCCTCGTTCCCATGCTCATACTTATGACTGTTGTCGTAAGTTAGAGCCGAACCGACGTTCCCCATCCCCGAATAAGAATTCGGATCGGGCAAGCAATACATTTTATTATCTTGATTAGTGTGTGAAATGGTTGCTACCTGAAGAGAGAGAAAAGAAACACTCAGCGTGCGCTCTTGCATGATTAGATTGGTTTATTAATTTATCTAATCAGGATGGCTCCTACTGTTTCCTCAAATTCTTCTTCAAACCCTAAAAGAAGAACTAGTCAGGATTAATCGCACGTCACAATACTTGCTTAACCTTTCAGCCAGGCTAGTGTTGGTACTTCGAGGGAGGTTTTCCAACGCTTTCGCGAAGTTCCTTAATTAAATAACCTCTTTTCCCTGGAGGCGTAGCCCCGCTAACACCGTTCTAGACACCTACTTGGTTTATAGCATTAATTGTTAAGTGAAATAATCTCCCGAGAGTAATCCAACTTATCAGTGTGATCGGGATCCAACTATCATTGTGCGATGACCTAGATGGAATCCACTCTAGTCACCACACTCTAGAAGGTATGCTAAATCTGCAAGTTTCAGTTTCTTTAGAAACTCCCGATGCGGTTTTTGCCCCTAACGGTTTATGACCTTGACTAGGTCAACAAACCATAAACCGCTAGTCAAGTTCTACCCGTCATTATCTTGATTGCATTAAACCCACCCGTATGTGCCCTTGACTAGGTCAACAAGGCTGTACGACTGTCCTAACCAATCATATTTGGTAATGCCCAGAAAAATATCACTTAGCTACCGTTCACTACGCCTTGACGAGGTCAACAAACGCAGCATGAATACTAGATAATACCAATCCGAAATGACGGTGGGCTACGGCTGGGTTTTTGGCGAAAAACCGGTTAACGTAATGAACTTGATATCGTTGAAGGAACATGATTGCCTTTTTAAAAATATAGTGGCGAAAACTTTTGCTAAAGAGGTCACTCCCTATGAAGGGATCTCGGCTCTTTCCTCGTCGAATGAGGTGCAGAATATTCCAAACTGAATACCTCGATGCAAAGAAAGAATAATCGACTATAGTGAAGTTATTACCCTGACGCAAACTCTGTCCAAGGGCTCACTCCCGATGAAGGGATCTCGGCCCTTGCCTCGTCGAATGAGGTGTTGGGCATTCATAACCAAATACCTCTTGGCAAAAACAAAAGAGAACGTCCTTGCAATAACAGCTTTTTGAAAATTGTTCCAATAACGTCTTTTAGGTTTGTTTTTCTTTGCGTTAATATAATGCGTCCCATCAGTTAACCCTACCATTGCAGAAAACAACGAAAATATGACGTACGCTTATGCCATCCGCATTAGCCACGGGCCCCGTCATCACCCGTTAGGTTATTTAACTAATGACAGAGCGGGGGCTGGACTAGCGCGGATGCAAAACATAAGCAACGCCTACTAGATATCATATATATAGATATATACATTCGTCAGATGCAATGATAGCCATTCCAGATCATAGATGAACACATTGGATATGCTAGGAATCCGTGTTTCGTTCGAGCCTGCAACGAAAGACGGATTACACGGTTGCGATGAATAGCCAAACCCCACCCTAGACCCGTACGGGTGCGGCAAACTACCCGCCAAATACCCGAAGTGAAGCAGCCTCCCTCAACAACGTGAGTAGGCCACTCAGCATTTCAACATACTCGGTAGTTTGTGCACCCCACCTTGGGTCTATCCAAGGAGCAAAAAAAGTAAAAGAAATAATATACAATGGCGGCTACAACCTCATCCCGGATGTGCGGCCGTAAAAATAATATTACATCAATTTACATAATACATCAAATGAAAGTTTAAGAAACTCTCATCTCACAAAACCCCGGCTATTCATCCGCGAAAATCCAACAAGTTCATATACACAAACCAACAACATTACAGATCACAGATATGCACAACCCCCACCAATCGACGTATAGCGATTAGTCGACGTTCAGTGCATACATCACATCACAGATATCACTAAATAGCTAAAGTTTATAGAACTTCGATCAAAATACCAATTTGTAACTACCCCAAACATAACACTGTTCTCTGGATAAACTGGACAGAAACAAAATATCTCAAAAATCCCAAAACATCATACTGAAGAAACTGCAGAAAATCCGGGTCGCGGCCCAGTCAACTCGGTTGCGGATCCACGGCGAAACGCGTGGTTTCGTCGCGGTTCCGCGGCGCGTTAACCGAGTCGTGGGCTCATTTTTGCTGTATGTTCCTAAAAAACCCTGCACCGATTTTTAAGGCATGTGGAATAATTTTTAGAGCAGTTTTAAAAATCGGCAGAAAGTATGGTTTTTGACATGTTTCGCGATTTTTTCTCGGATCGAAGTTCTAAACACTTTGCTAACAGTTATTTGTTGTTTAGCCTGGCTCTGATACCACTATTAGGTCCACGTTACCTACCCCGCTTCATTTTGGGAGTAGGAATAGGTAAAAATCAAATTTTTCTCACAAGGTGACATGGACCATCCATGATGGATCTTTGCTAAACAAAAACTAACACATAAACTACAAGTTCTAGCTACTATGTAGAATGGTTATACCTAGATCTTGAACTCCTTCCCTTCTTGTTGTGGTTCTCCTTCTTGCTTGCTCCTTGTAGTGGTTTGAACGGCTCTTCCTCGTCATCTTCTCTTTGCCGATGATAGATCCACCCGAGGGCCTCGAACTTGAGCTCCTACCTCAACCGAGAGGTACCTAGAGTTCTAGGTTTGCTAGACAAAGAACCCTAGAAAAAGTATAGAGATGCTTTGATGGTTTAGTCTCAAAAGCTTATGATTTCCAACACATGGAACACTTAAGCTTTGAGAGGAAGAGGGAGAGCTCCAAACATGAGAGAGAAAGAGCAAGAGAGAATGAGAGTGGAATTTTACAACCATGCTCACAAAATAAGAATAATGATAATAATAATAATAATTAAGAAATTGTGATGGTTAGTTAATGAATGACCATTATCATTTCATCATTTAATGCATTTGCAAGAAACAAGAAACATCTTTGAAATGAAATGATGATGGTCAACATGTCAACAATAGTCAACCGGTCAACCAAAGTCAACAAGTCAACAAAAGTCAAATGGTCAACCTAAACATGGCACAATTATCCTTAATTAATATTATTAATCATATTTCTCATTCTCATTAGGGTTTGGAAAAAGTCAACGGTCAACAACCCTAATGAGAATCCTCTATCTCTGCCTCTATCAACTGTGCATACACACCCGCATCTGTGTTCCGAGGAACACGAATACAATGAGACAAAACCAATCATAAAACAAATACTAGGATCTGGCTTAAATCAAAGCCCGCTAGTAATAACTGTCCGGAAACCAAACGTGCACAAGTGCGCGAATGTGAACGAACTCCGTCGCAAAACCATGCGACCTCTACTCTGTTTTGCCCAAAAGGCGAATAACCCTCTGTGTGGGACTCTTAAGGCTTGACACTACGCTGGCAATGGGTTTAACCACAGGCCGCAAGCGGTACTAGCTGTACGTAACGGTCCCCGGGTAGATGCCGTTAAGAAGACCGACGAGGTGAACCCATCTGAACTCCTACTGAGCCTGGACGTGACATCTTCGTACAGTCCGGTCTGTTCGTCTAAGAGTACCACATGTCGGGCCTAGGGGGTGGCAAACGCCAGACCCCTAATAGCGGTACAAGTCGTGTCGGAGTGTAGTCCAGAAAACCCAGAGAAACTACTGGTAACACTACCAGCAAATCTCGCTTGCCCTGGCCAGGGACGACTATGTGTAATGGCTCTCCTAGACACAGCGCGATATCAACTCCCAATACCGGGAGAGACGAATCCTATCTAACCGTCACTGCCTCCAAGTGCTTCGGGACTGAACCCAACTACTACCTGTTTGCACGACTCAATAGAGCCGTGGTATGGTAGTAATCTAAGAACAATGGGAACACACTTGAGGCGAAGTGACAGTGTCAAGTCAACGGACTAAGCTGTACTCATGTCACCTTTGAACTGTTAACCGACGATAGGTATAATACCAACCAATAGTTCCCGACGAGTCCTATCCAGTGTACTCGTAACCTAACGAGCACCTGCATACTATCTCCAGTACGACATACTAATGGCTGTGGGACATACCATCTCCCCTGCTGGGACGAGAAGCGTATGCACCAGTCTACTCTGGAGTATTGATGCCCTGTCTCGATAATCCTACGACTAGGGACCAAAATAAGGATGTGCTTATAGACTATCCATCCCCCACTAGTGTGATCGCCATCACAACGCCGGTAGTCAAGCAAAGATCCTAAGGGCTCCATCGATATGTATTAGCGATATGTTAGAAGAAACATATACACATATTAAGATAGAAACAAACCAAGTAGCATACTACTATATCGAGCAAGACTGTCGTAAACCCGTGTAAATATCCCAAGCTTCCAAAATGTATTATACACACTAATACTATACACTAATGGCCTCTGGGGCATACATATCCAACAATATTGGCATACATGCGTATTGTACACTCATTCTTGCGTATATACCTACTTGTACATCCATATTGGCGCACATGCGTATTGTACACTCATACTTGCATACATACCTATTTGCACATACATTGATGATTCTGGCTTGATTTGGAGATTTAGGAACCGCAAGATATATTTTAAAACTGGATTCATTTGAAAGAGCGGTTTCCCTTGATATGTGCATATTACCATTCCATGTTGCATGATATACAGATATGATTAAATTTCTTTTATATGTCGCATACATCATGCTTTACGATTATACGCATTGAGATATGTTGTTTTTATAAGTTTTCTGGATTTGAGAACCGTGTGTATTTCAAAAGAAAGTATGTACTGTTTTAAAAACCCGGTTTCTCTTGATATGATATTTCAGTGCGTCCACCATGCGTTTTCTCGGTTTTGAGACGTGTGATATGTGAAACCGGATTCGAGGAGGCGGATGATTCCGTTCGCAGGTACATGGTGGACCCGGTATGGTACCCCGGGGCGAGAGAGAGATTTCATGTGGATGACGATGAGCCTGCCAGAGGGACCACTACCTACCGGTGATTGTATTTGAGCTCAGCGGATATCCGGAGGATACCGACCGGAGTTGAGAGATGGATACGGGCCGACCCGTACTGCCGGGGCCGAGGGCCGATTCCGCAGACGGAGCCAGTGGGCTGATACGGACTGACGGAGCCCTATATATATGAGGATTTACATGCCGATGCTGGGCACAGGTGTCATGATGTTTTCGAGTGTCGATGCTAGACACTCAGGTTCCATGATTTGATGTGTCATGAGGGACACAGGTTGATTTATATCCTCATACCTTCATGCATATGCTTTATGATATTTACATGCATGATATTTTGCGTCATTGGTTGACACGTGGACGGGATCCACATGCATACAGACATTGTTCATACTTGGATGATATCCACATACTTATAGACTTCATGATATAGTTGACATTGATTCATGTTGATTACATTGATCATACCTCATATTCATGATATGTTTCTATCTGAGGCACTGACACGAGCACATGGGATTACACTTAGGTATAGATGTTTACCCTTGTCACCCTTTCATGCTTCAGATTTTATTATATTGAGGATATATATTACTGATCGTATTGACCTAGGATTGAGTCATACATACAATTTTTGCTCTGTGATGTCTTCTACTCACAAGTTGGTAACTCACCCCCTTTGTGCCACAGTTCTTGCAGGTCTTGCCGTACAGGTTTCCTTGCGGTTTTCTGGCACACTACTTCCATGTTGGGTGATTGCTTTGGTAGGTGGGTTCACTCGCATCGTGACCACCCTTGTATATTATATTCATTGTTGTATCTAGTAAAATTCCATCAACCAAACTTGTATTTTTATTCAGACTTAGAAACCAGTTGTGTAATATTTCGACCTTAGAGTCGCGCGTTGTAGTATTATGATTTTCTTGATGATTTCGAGTTTCTTTTGAGTTTTGATCCTCGCCCTTCGGCGTTGTATATTATATTGCTTGCGTGGTTGTGACCGTCTATTGACGAAGAGCTAGCTCCTGCTTGGGATGCCTTTTTTCATTCATGTATATATTTATCATGTTGTATCCCGTTCGGGGCCAGTATTTACAAAGGAAACTCTGCCGAAAATTTCAGAAAAGGTTTGAAGTTTTAAACACGCATAGTTCGGCATTATGCTATTAAAATCACTTTCTTTAAGTCAAGTTTTTCCTCATTTATTATTTAAAATGGTTTTAAAATCACTTTCTTTAAAACAAGTTTTCCCATATTTATTATTTAAATGGTTTTAGATTTCTGGGCTTTTGGCTTACTTGAATTAGATGGGGGTCCTATAGACTTCATATGATTCAAGGGCTAGTCACGTGCTATATCGGGTCGTGACATAAAGCTCTCCTTTTTGCGATGTGCTATTGTTTCCTTTTGTCTTCTGGGTTCATTTGAGTATTATAGCGAAACGAAATCCGTGAGCTTTGAACCGAGAAAGAGGGAAACACATAGGGGAAGTTCGTTCTTATTTTTAAAAAACATAGAAAAATTTGCATCGCTTCGTCAAAGGAGAAACATGTATTCATAGATATACTTTTCAAAGGTACAACTTGAGCTTCTCGGCATTGTAATGCCGTGGAAATTTGCGACCCGCGGCATCTTGTAGGCGATAGGCCCCGCCGGGCAAGACTTCGAAGACGAGGAAAGGGTCGTCCCATTTCGGAGAAAACTTGTGCAACTTGACCTGATCAATGAACTCGTTCTGCCTTAAGACCAAATCTCCGGTTTTGAAGGCGCGATGCTTGACTCGTGCGTTGTAGTAGCGGGCAGTCTATTTTGGTAAGCAGCAGCTCTGATCTTTGACCGGTCCCGTTTCTCCAACAAGATGTCCAAATTAGTCCGAAGGGCCGAGGTGTTTGCTTCATCGTCAAAATGCTCGACCCTGTAACTAGGCAGCCCGATCTCTGCTGGGACCATCGCCTCGGTGCCATAGAAGAGGCTGAAGGGGGTCTCCCTAGTAGGGGTCTTCTTCGATGTCCGCAAGGCCTATAAGACCCGGAGTAATTCGTCGACCCAACTGCCCTGTCATTCCTCCAGGCGAGCTCGAAGACCTTGAATGACGTCCCGGTTAGCGACATCGGCCTGCCTGTTGCACTAGGGGTGCGCGACTGCTGCGAACTTCATCAGTATATTGTATTCTCTGCAGAATCCTTTGACTTTTTTGTTATTGAAATTCGTCCCATGGTCGGTTAAGATACATCTCCGGATCCCGAACAGGAATATTACGTTGTTCTGCAGGAACTTGATGGTTGTGGTGGCGTCAGGTTTTCTGATGGGAATGGCCTCGATCCACTTCGTAAATTAGTCCACCACGACGAGGATGTATTTTTACCCGCCCGTACCAGTGGGGAATTGGCCTATCATGTCCATTCCCCATAGGGCAAACGGCCAGGGGGAAGTTAGGGTCGTTAGCTCGGTAGCCAGAAGGTGGGGTATGCTTTCATGGAGTTGGAAACACTTGCACTTTCTGACGAGCTTCTGAGCGTCCTGATAGATGGTCGGCCAATAATATCCTGGGAGGAGTGTCTTCTGGACTAAGGTGCGGGCCCCTTGATGTGCTCCGCCGACCCCTTCGTGGATTTTGTGGAGGAAGTAGTCGGCTTCGTAGGGATATACGCATCGAAGCAGGGGCTGAGTGAAGGATTTCTTGTAGAGGTTCCCTCTGCTCCAGACGAAATGGCGGGCTTAGGTTCGGAGGCGGCGGGCCTCCCCTCGTTCTCCGGGGAGCGTACCCTCCTTCAGGAATTCTACGAGGGGCTTTCTCCAATCCCGGGCCATGTAAACTTGGAGTGATATCGCTCTATCCTCCATGCTGGGCCATGGTAGAACCTCAAAGAGGATATTTCTCTTGTTGTTGGCCGTGTAGGAGGAAGCTAACTTGCTCATGGCGTCGACCTGGGCGTCTAGGTGCCGGGGGATCTGCTCTACTTGAACTTCGTCAAAGTCCTTTCGCAGTCTTCTTACCTCGGCCAAATATTTCACCATTAGAGGTTCCCCTGCCTCGAAACGGCCGGTCACTTGGCCTACGATTAGGGCGGATTCACTGCGGATTCGGATCGTCTTCAGCCCCACTCCGGAGGCGATTCGCAGTCCAGCGAGCAAAGCCTCGTACTCTGCGGCGTTGTTTGAGGCTTTGAACCCGAGCTTTAAGGAATACTCCATCTTTGCCTCATTCGGGCCCCGAATGATGAGGCAGGCACCACAGCCATCCTCGTTGATGACCCGTTGACATAAAGGACCCAGTCGGGAATGGAGTCGGGCCCCTCTTCGATCGAAGGTTAAGATCCGGAGGCCGGCACGGACACTGCCTCTTTGTTGGGGATAGTGCATTCGGCGATAAAATCGGCCAAGACCTGTGCCTTGATATCCTACCTCGGGCGGTACTTGATGTCGAACTGGACAACTCCCACATCCACTTCTCCAAACGACCGGAAGACTCGGGGGAGGCAAGAATAGCCCCTAAAGGGCGCTCGGTGAGAACGAGGATGATGTGTGCCTGGAAGTAGTGTCGTAGTTTCCTTGAGGCCAATGTAAGCGCCAGGACAATCTTTTCTATGGCTGGTGTAAAATTTCAGGAAAATAAAAAATTATTTTGGAATTGAAATAATTAAAATAGTACGTTTCAGGAATATTATTAAGTACAAGGATTGTGTTGATGAAAAGGTATAACTATATAACGATAATTTTGGAAAATATTCTGAAAACTAATAATAATTACGGATTTGAGGGTGTTTATGTGATTTAGAAATTCTACGAATTATTATACAATTAATTTTAAATGGGGTATTTACTAAACTTGATTAGTGTTTCTAATTATGCATTAAGTGTGATTATGCACTTGACATGCACCATGTCATATTGTAAATATACTTGTCACATTTTTTTTTGAAACATGATTTCAAGTATTTATTTGTGCATGGTTTCATTTTGGGTTTTCAATTGCTTTAGAAAATGAAAAGGAAAAGATTAACAAAAGAAAAGAAAAGAATAAAATATGGTGGCATGGCATGAGGTATGGGCAATGAGAGAGAGAGAGAGAGAGAGAGAGAGTGAGGGGTCTTATGACCATGGCCTCATTTCTTCACCCCATCTTCATCTTTCTTCTTCTCTTTCCTCTCACACCTTGGCTGCCCTCTTCCCTCCAACACCTCTACCCCCTCACAACACCACCAAAACTACATCAAAACCTTGCATCATCATCACAAAACTCATGCACAAGGTCACTACAACCATGGTGGATCAAGAAAGTCTGGATTTTGAGTACTTGGGACAACTCAAGAAAATTCTTGAGTTGCCAAATGAGTTATTTTCTTCACCCATAGTGTAGTAATTCATTTCCTTTAACTTCTATTTTAGTTTTGAAGTGTTTAAGTAAGGTTTAGTGATCTTGGAAAATTCCAAGATGAAGGTTAGGATTTGATTTGAATTGTGGTGGTGCAAGTGAGTAAAATTGGTGACTACAAACACCCCATAGTGTTAGAAACCTAGATCAAATAGAGTCGAGACCCTGAAACTGGAAATTGAAACTTTCAATGTCGGTTTTTATGAATGTTTTGTGCCTACTGGGAATCTGGAGTGACCTGAGACCTGTACGAGAAAAACTAGCAACTCCATTAACCTAATTAAGACACTAGGAGACTACGCTGCAAGTACGAACCCAATCCAAGCATCCCAGGACGGTGATCTCGGATTTCAGGGTAGTGTGGCCTGCCAAATTGTGGGTAATGGTGTCTAAGTTGGTAGTGTAGCTCACTTACCCCATATATTAACCCTCAGCATTGCTTGTTTATCCCCATTGCTCTCCGCCGGAAGACGCGACCGGGATGTTGGGACGTCGGGGCCTGAATTCCGAGGGCAGATGCTATTTGGTGCTATCCGTCCACCTCTCCGAAGATACCAAGTTGATTTATGACACCATGTATCGAAGGTTTAAACGGATGCGGCCGATGTAGCAGACTTCGTCACATTCCCCCTCGTTGAGGTTTTTTTTTATTGTGGGGACGCGCTTCCCTGCAGGCGCAAGCCCTTGCAGTTAATTACTGTTGGATATATGTATGCCCTAGAGGCCATTATATGATAGTGGATGTATTTATACATGTATATATATATATATATATTTCAGTGTACATTCTTGATCGACATGATAGTATGCTATCTGGTTCTTCTTTATCTGACATGTTGACTTGATCATGCTTTTATTCATTTACACATGTTGATAAAGCCCTGAGGATAGTTGCTTGACTACTGTGATTATGATGGAGATCATACTAGTGGGACGTCTGTAGTTTATAAGCATATCCTAATATGTCCTTAGTCATAGGTGTATCGAGACGGGGTATCGATATACCAGAGTAGACTAGCGTATATGATACTTGACCCATATGATCGGCGATGGATGTTCACACATTAATTGATGTTTGACATCGAGATCATATGCGGGTTCTCAGTGGAGACTGGGTACACTGGACGGACTCGCCGAGAACTTCTATATGGTATTATATCTATCGTCGGATAGCAGTTCTCAGGTGACACTAGTACAGGTTAGTCTGTAGACCCGAGATCGTCATAGAGTCTTGTGTGTTCTCCCACCGTACTTTGATTACTACCCTACCACGGCTCTACTGAGTCATGCAAACATGTGGCTTTTGGGTACAGTCCCGAGACACATGGAGACAGTGAGCGATAGGAGGGGTTTCGTCTCTCCCAGTATTGGGAGTTGATGCTGTGTTGTGCTCGATTGGCTTATCAGTAAGTCCCTGGCCAGGGCTGTTGAGAGCGATAGGAGTTGTGACAGGTTCGCATGTTTTCTTATGATCGCTCAATACCTAGGTGGCCGTTATGTTTTGCTGACCTCTTGCGGCTTGGGGGTGCTTGATATGACCATCGCCCACTGCCGGCGTATTGACGAGTCTTAGAGTCCAACAATGGAGTTACCTAGTCCAGGCAGAACTATGTGGTGCGCATATGAGATATGCGTGGGGACTCGATTAAATGCGCGTATGTGATACCGTATATTAATCGGGCGGTTTGGTATTGGTCAGGTCGTATGTGATATGACCGGTTTGCTAAATTAAGTGTTGATTTATCATTGACCATTAGCTTTTTCACCTTAAACCCTTCTTGTCTTTTGTTGTATGCATTTATTCTCATTGATGCACATATGGATGTGCATGCACACATACATGCATACACTCTTGTATTATGGTTGTTGATACAATGGATGGTGGCAATATAAGACTCACACACTTATAAATATGTTGATATTTCTTTTTGGATAAAAGAAAATGGAAATGGAAATTTAATCATGCTTGATTATTTTATTCACCCATTAACCTTTGCATTAACCTTGAGTTAATTTCCATGGCCATTTTGCATCCAAATGAAATATCTAGATATTTATTAACTAGAGTTAAAGGTGAGAAGAAGAAAATATATATATTTTCTTTTCTCATTTTTATCTCTAAGCTTATCATTATCTTTGAGCTCTTCATCTTGCCATCTTCCTCCTCCTCACTCTCTTTCTCTCTAGCTTTTTGTAGTGAACAAAAGAGTGATCAAGTTAGGGTTTTTATGTGAGAAAACAAACCACATCACCATTCTACACTACTCTTGCCTATTAGTTTAGAGTGTTGGCTTCAACTTCTTCTCTTGATCTAGTGAAGCATCTAGCTTGGACAAAGAGGACTCCGGGTGGATCGTCGTGGAACTAGAGGATCTCAAGCGAGCTTCTTTCAACTCTCAAGTGGTCAAGGAGTCTAACGTAGGGAGCTACAGAGGTTGTATTCTCAAACCCTAGCCTTTTACTACTTGTGTTGGTGTTAAAAGTCTTGTTACCCTAGCTTTTCTGGTATGATCCTTAGGATGTTTTCTTTAGCACCCTATAATTTTTAATATGGCATGTGTGATGCTACCAAACCATAGTAGTGGTGCTGTAGAAACTCCTTCATGGTATCAGAGCTACTAGGCATTGGATGTTGACCAATAGGGGGTTCTCACTATGTGACAGTATGGCGAAGCATAGGCTCTTTTCCCTAGGGTGTCCCGAGACCGGAAGGTGTTCCTGCGGGTTGTAGTCCTCGCGAGGGGGTATGCGTAAAAAGTATCTGCTGAGGGACCCGTTGGTGTTGGAGATAGTGCCCTCAGAGTCAATTATTAGGTCACAGGTACGTGATTGTAATGATTGAGGGAGGACCTATCCCGGTAGGACAGTCTTACTCGAGATGATAGTATGCTATCTGGTTCACCTTTATCATCGTGTACTGTTTTAGGTGACCTGACACGTCGCTATTACACGTTGATAGAGCCCCTAGGATTCTTGCTTGACCACCAGCAGTATGAGGGCGATCATATAAGTGGGAGCTGGGGGTCTATAAGCTTATCCTTAAAAGGTCCCTAGTCGTGGGAGTTTCGAGACTGGGCATCGATACTCCATTAGTAGACTAGTGTATGCAGTCGAGACCCCGACGAGGGGCGGTGGCCGGTCTCACAAGCCACTGGTGTCAGTTGGATCACCTAAGATGTATACAGGTGCTCATTGGGTTATGAGTACACCGGACAGGACTCGCCGGGAACATGCTAGTTGGTCATATACCAGACGTCAGATGGCAGTTCCCTGGTGACATGTGTGCAGGTTAGTTCATCGACCTGGGGATCGTCATTTGTCTCGTGTGAGTTCCCACTGTACTTTGATTACTACCCTACCACGGCTCAAAGGAGTCGTGCAAACAGGTTTTAGTTGGGTACAGTCCCGAGCCATATGGAGGCAGTGAGCGTATCTTCAGGGGTTCGTCTCTCCCGGTATTGGGGGTGAGGTCGTGCTGTGTCTAGGAGAGCCATTACACAAAGTCCTTGGCCAAGGCAAGGAGATTTACTGGTAGGTATTCCAGTAGTATCTCAGGGTGTTCTGGGCTACACTCCGACACGACTTGTACCGCTTTTGGGGGTCTGACTTTTACCAACCCCCTAGGCCCGCCATGCGATACTCATAGACGAACGGACCGGACTGTACGGATATTGTCACTGACAGGCTCAGTAGGGAGTCAGGCTGAGTTCGCTCACAGACGTCCCTTTTAGTCAGTACCTGGTAGCCCGTTACGTATTGGCTTATACCTCTGACGTGCTAGTGGTTAAATCCACAACCAAGGTGTTGATGAGTCTTTAGAGTCCTCCACATTCAGTTACTCAGCTTTCGGGCGAAAGGTTGTAGAGGCCGTATGGAATTATGGCAGGGTCCGATCAGATACGTGCGGTATTGCACGGATCAGGATCGGACAGTCTGTACTATAGGCCGTATGGTTATATGGCAGGGTTCGATCAGATACGTGCGGTATTGCACGGATCAGGATCGAATGGATATTACTAGTCGGTTTTGGTATAAGCCGAATCCTAGTATAGTACAGTGGAGAGTTTGTCTCATTGCATTTGTATTTCGGTCGGAATACAAATGCGGGTGTGTATGCACAGTATCGGGGTTTTCCTGTAATTTATTACGGGACCAGTTTTCTGGAGTTGCCAGTTTGCTTTTCGTTTCGGCCGATTTCCATTGTTCCGTTCATTGGCCGAAGATTGGTGGAGGAGGGTTTATTTAAATTGTTGCAAATAGGCATTTGTGGAGGGGGTTCTTTGCATCTTTTGGCATCATGATGGTTTTCATGATGTGCACCATCATTGACTTCTCCTTCTCATGATGGATTGACTTTTAGTGGGCATGATGGTTGATGATGATGAGGGGTGAGGTTGGTTGAGTGTGGGTTTATTGTTGTGATCATTCCCTTTTGCATCATAACCATTCCTCTCTCTCTCTCTTGCATGATATGAGTTTTTGGCTCCCATTTTTTTGAGACACACTCATTCTCTTCCCTCCACTTACCATGGCCGGCCACTATGAGGAAAGGGGGTCTTTTTCTTTTGGTGAGGGGAAAAATGTTATTCTCATTCTTGGCATGCTACATTTTTCCCCACCTCTCTCCAAGTTCCTTTTTCCTCCACCATTTGGCAACTCCTTCAACCCCAATAGAGACAATAGCTCGCTATACATTCTACAGCGAATCTTGGGCACGTCGAGTAGCCGGCTTCGTGCCCGAGTTGCCTCGGCATTGAGGTGGGAGCCCGTAAACAAAGTTGGCGATGTGGTGCACTTCCGGCTACGAGGAGGAGACGGGACTTTTCCGCAGGAGATCGGGACCATGACGAGAAGACCGGAGGACTTGGATCGTCGGTATATCTCTATTCCCTTTCTTGTAGATAGCTAGGACTAGTTAATGGTTCGATCCGGGTTATAGTGCGCGGTGGTGCCGGTTTGCTAAG
Source organism: Agapanthus africanus (assembly GCA_030015575.1). Taxonomy (NCBI): domain Eukaryota; kingdom Viridiplantae; phylum Streptophyta; class Magnoliopsida; order Asparagales; family Amaryllidaceae; genus Agapanthus; species Agapanthus africanus. The sequence goes on from CM057340.1 coordinate 267,461,942, forward strand.
TTCGCAAAAATTTAAGTTATTCACCGTTTCCGCATTTGGCCGTCGGATTGACGGCCGGGGCGCCGCCGTGCACTTACAGTGGTATCAGAGACTCCCCATTAACATAGTCTAGCTTGGTGTAATGTGTTTTACGTTTCCGATCGAACAAAATCCCGAAACCGCATTTTTCATGCACATCAGTTTCTGTCGAATTTTTTTTGAGTCCAAAAATTTTTCAGGTTGTCTCAGAGTGATGTGCAGAGAGTTCTAAGAATACTGCAAAATTTTGGTGAAGTGATGATTCCGTACGACCGCGGAAGGGCGGCCTAAGCCCCTCATTGGCCGCGCTTCCGCCGCAGGAATAACACTTCAGTTCATCAATTTTTTTCAGTGGGCTTGTGGACTTAAAATATAGGTTTTGGAATATTAAAATTGGGCCCAGGTTTTCTGTGAGTGCTACAGTTTTGATTGGGGGCCCACTTGTTAATTTTTGATCGATCGGATATTTTAAACACATTTTTCACAGTATTTACATTATATCTGCGACCGTGAATGTCACTTGATCGGTAAATCCGGTCTAACTGCTATAGCCCGGTTAGACGGATTTGCGAACGTGACTTTCACGTTGATGTTTTGTTTTTGCTGTGATGTTGCGGATCGGTCGTGGGGGATAGCCTGGATGCAATGCTAGTACAATTTTGTTGTATTATGTACATTTGATATTGCGGGGCGAGCGTCCGACATGTGGACTGCCGTCACTGCCTGTTTGTATTATTATTTTGGGGCACGACCTGGTTGCGGTCGATGTACCCGTTGTATGTATATTTTACTTTCTGTACTAGGATTGCCACGCGGAGGGGTGCACGGATAGCCGGGTTCTGGAGGGCAACAAGCCCGCATCTCATGGCATTGAGACGGAGGGGGCTTCACTCTAGGATTGGCGGGCTATTCGCCGCACTCGTAGGGGGTACAGGTTGACCCAGGAGGGGTGCCCAAGTTACCGGATTCCGTGAAGTGCTGGGTGGTCCATTCACGTTGCTGAAGGGGGCTGCCTCACTTCAGGTTTTGGCGGGTAACTTGCCGCGCCCGTAGGGGTCTAGGATTTCATTGCACAGGCTATCCACACGACCAGGGGAACGTCGGGTTTCAGTAGTGGCTCTGTGAAACCCGGGGATCCCAGATATCTGTATTGTTTCTGTGATGCTGTACATTTCTGTGATGTTGCTTTTTATTCACGCCTTGAGCGAATATAATATATTGGTATATATATTAGTAGATGTTGTATATGTTTTGCATCCGCGCTAGTCCAGTCCCCGCTCTGTCGTTAGTAAGCTAACCTAACGGGTAATGACGGGACCCAGTGGCGAATGCGGATGGCATATACGTACATCAGTATATTTTCGTTCTTTTTGGTGTGATCAATTGATGGGACTGCATTGATTCGGATCAATGCAAGTTAAAAACAAACCTAATCTGATGTTGTTGGAACACTTTTCAAAAAGCTGTTATTGCAAGGACGTTTACTTTTGTTTTGCATCGTGGTATTCATTGGAATATCCTGCTCCTCAGTCGACGAGGCAAGGGCCGAGATCCCTTCACTGGGAGTGACCCCTTGGACAGAAGTTTGCGTCAGGGCATTAACTTCACTATAGCCGATTACTTTTGCTTTGCACCGTGGTATTCAGTTAGAATATCCTGCACCCCATTCTACGGGGAAAGAGCCGAGATCCCTTCACCGGGAGTGACCTCTTTAGCAACGGTTTTCGTCACTATATTTTCAAAAAGCTATCAGTTCCTTCAACGATATCAAGTTCATTACGTTAAAGGTTTTCGCCAGAAACCATTCGTAGCCCTCCGTCGTTTCATATGGGTAGTCAATAGTATTCAAGCTGTGTTTGTTGGCCAAAGTCAAGGCACAGTGTTTGGTAGCTGTTGGTTATTCATATGCAGCATAGATAGATGCGTTGGTTTGGGACAGTCGTATAGCCTTATTGGCCAAAGTCAAGGGCTTGTGCGGGTGGATTCGAATCAACCTGGAGAATGACGGGTAGAACTTGACATGTGACTTATGATTTGTTGGCCAAAGTCAAGGTCATAAGAGCATGGGGCAGAAATCACATCGGGAGTTTCAAAAGAACTGAAACTTGCCAGATATGCGCATACCTTCTGGAGTGTGATGACGTGAGCGGATTCCGTCACGTTATCATGCAATGATAGTTGGATCCCGATTCCCACTGATGAGTTAGTTTACTCCTCGGGTGACCCCGACTAATTCTTCTTCCAGGTTTGGAGGAGAATTTGAGGTACAGTGGGAGGTTTCCAGATTAGATAAATTGGTTACCATTCTGATCTAGGTTAGAGTGCACGCTGAGTGTTTCTTTTCTCTCTCTCTTTGGCAGCGACCATTGACCCGACCCTAAGACTATGACTCAGAGACCAAATTAACCGAACCTTCTTTAACACTGGCTTTTGGATTGTCAGAGTTGCAAACCTCATTGCCACTCCTACTTTTACCCTTTTCTCCAGGACACCCCGTTTTACTACGAACGTCCACTTCCATTGGACAAAACCATCGTATGGTTAGATACGAACTCGAAGGAATTTATTCGAGGATGGTTTCAGGTTCTGGAGAAAACGGATAGGATTATTCAGTTGTCTTTTCCTTTTTCCCTCTCTCAGGTTACGGGTACTCCTTGGTTTAGGGGTAGTACACCTATTACGCAAATTGGATTGTCTTCTTGCAAACCTTAGGCTGGTGCCGACCGGTAGGGAATGAAGAAAACCAATTAGCATAACGATGGTGTGCAGAATGTATTAAGTTAAGACAAAGCAAGGGATTAGTAAGAGGGCAAAGTAAATTGCAACAGATATTCACGACCAAACCAAATATTTCGTTACCACTCCCACATCACCTTTGTATTTCTCCAGGACACTCCGTATCGCTACGAAGATCCACAGTTTATTTGGATACTCCATCGTATGGTTATATACGAACTCGAATGGAACTTGTTCCAGTTCGGGGATGGATTCTGGTTCAGGAGAAATAGGAATAAGGTTTATTCGGTTGTCTTTTATCTTCACCCTCTCTCATTGCGAGTGTTCCTAGGATTGGGACAGTACACCCATTATGCTTATTGGATAGTCTTCTTCCAAACCATAGGCTGGTGCCGAACGGTAGGGAAGGAAGAAAACCATTTGGCCTAAAGGGGTGTACAGAAGGTAAAGACTAAAGACATATGAATGGATTTGGAGAGGTGGCAAAGAATTATACGGTTACAGTCGTGAATCTGGAAGAGGCATTACTAGGAATACCAGAATACCCCATCGGAACATTTCAATGTTTCAGTTTCACTGTGTAATGTTAAAGGAAAACTGATTTCCCGATTAGATACTTACTCCAGGGTATGTATTTACCAGGTACGATTCTCACATCTGTATGGTTTTACAGATGATGAGTGGGAGTAAGTTATTGGGAATTGGGTGATTATCCTCATTATATCGGGATTCGTTGTAATCGGTGATATTTGAGGAAGTCACCTGGGTTATTTGCCGGACGGCAAGTATTTGGTTTTGAATATCCGCCGTTATGCACCAATTTCAAATTGATGTATCTGTACGTCTATTTTCATAGAGTGAGATATACCTTTTTGAAAATATGTCTACGACATTTACCTATATCAGTGGATGGTTAGGTAAGGAGCATTAAACAGCGGTGTAATTCTTCTTAACCATAAGTACAGTTTTCAACCTACGACACACAGTGAATGAGTTATCAGACTCAAGGGACTTATACAAAGGATTGTATGCTGTCCAGGGTCCATCAGGACAGAGGGGTTGGTCCTCGTACTATATTCGGTTTACTTATGACTTCTCTAGTTTTTAGACAGGTGTTTCGCGGAAACACAGGGTCCAATTTTGAGAAGTTATAGGTATTTGAATAGAGTAGAGAACCAGGTATAGCAAGTATCGGGATTCTTCAAAGAGATCGAAGATGTAGATACTTGTGTATGGTATTCAGATGATATTAATGATAAAGAGATCTTGCTTCTCTTTCAGGTTACTCATAATTGGAAGTATTCCTAAGTTGAGTAACGCTGATCGGCCTCCTTCCATTTAGTTGACATGCGCTGGGGACAGCTGCATGATTTGAATCTGGTTCAATTAAATCAGTGCCTCTGGTCCTATATGGGATATAGAACAGTTCGTATCTTAACGATATTAAGGTACGGGGAGTTGTCCGGCTTATGATTAAAACCAGACACTGGACAACTCAAGGCACGTTTCTGTAATGGCTGTTTGTGGGTTGACCCAGGCTATGACGAGGGTTGACTTTCTACCATCTGGATGAACAATAGCAATATTGTTCTAGACTCGCCACAGTTTTATTAAAAATGGATTTTTTCAGAAAACAGTAGTGGGAGTATGGTAGAACTGGAAGTAATTCCAAAACCACAAACGATTACTGAAGATTTGATAAGGAACCTAAAGATTCAATCTGGATTGACATTCCATTGGCCACTCCGCAGATAAGGTGGGTAACTTCAAGCACCCGAGAGGTACTCCGGTAGCCTCAAGGACGGTGACAGGGAAGTTCTTGTTTACCCACAATTGCCATTGCTGTTGTTCCAGGTTACGAGACCCGGCGGGAGGATGAGTATAGCGTCGTTCTAAACCAGTTTTAGAAGTGTACGTCTATATGACTCTGCCAGAGGGTTGTCGTAGTCAGTGGGAGCAGCGGAAGCATTGGTGGACAGGTTGCTTATGTCTATTTATAGACTAGAGCAGTTGTAGCGGAGATAGATCATCTATTTCTGACGTGACAGTCATGGGTTTGACTTCATCAGAATAGGGGATGGATCTGTTGAGAAGGTGGTAGGGTGTGATATCCTGGTATTTGGATGATATACACAGAGTAGGAAAAGAAACTCCTACACTACGATCGGTTATACTTTGGTCGTCACACAGTTGTTTCTCCACAAAGGAAATGGATATTATATCAGACATACTGGTTACTAGATCTATGGTTTTAGCTCTAGATTTGGGTGGTTTCCCAATCAGGGTACTTGACAGCATTCTAAGAGCATTTAGGATGGACGACTCCTGGCACGGTAGTGTACCTGCAGGTAATGGAGTCACCTTCTCCAAAGGTGTCTTACAGACTAAAGGGGAGAGGGACGGGCATGATTGGCAGATCACTTGCTCAGGCAATTGAGTCAATCGTGAGATGTCAAGTACCACACCAGATGTTGTTCTTGCACTAGATGCAATAAGTTGACATAAATCCAATCCTGGAGAAACAGTCGGAAGCAGTTTTAGAACATAAGTGGATGTTCTAGGGATATAATAACGACAGCCTCATTCAGGAGACAGTTATCATTCCAGGCTTCCAAAGTGACATGGACGACAAGGAGGTTGTCAGAGTTATAGTTTTCCTTCTGATGAGGGGCAGTATTTTGGACAGGTGGTCCAAGGCAATACTGAGGGAGGCATGGCGCAGGATACTGATTAAGTTCAGTTGACGATACAGTCTAAGAAGTTTGGATTTGGAGTTCATTTATGAGCTAGGTCCCATCAGACATCCAGACGTATTCTAAGACAGGTATTGCTCTTTTCGGGAGATGGCTTTCTCCGCGAACTTGAGATATAGAGAGACATAGAAAGAAACAACTAAGCGGATCCACTCACTGAGGCTATTCCTCGAACGCAATAGTTCCGCAAACGAGCTTTGTGAGACTGACTAGTAGAGGAGTTGGTTGTTCGGTATCACACGGGCTGTGAGTATGCGACATCGCAATAATTAGCCTTGAGTGCAAGTGGGAGATTGTTGGAGATAGTGCCCTCAGAGTCAATTATTAGGTCACAGGTACGTGATTGTAATGATTGAGGGAGGACCTATCCCGGTAGGACAGTCTTACTCGAGATGATAGTATGCTATCTGGTTCACCTTTATCATCGTGTACTGTTTTGGGTGACCTGACACGTCGCTATTACACGTTGATAGAGCCCCTAGGATTCTTGCTTGACCACCAGCAGTATGAGGGCGATCATATAAGTGGGAGCTGGGGGTCTATAAGCTTATCCTTAAAAGGTCCCTAGTCGTGGGAGTTTCGAGACTGGGCATCGATACTCCATTAGTAGACTAGTGTATGCAGTCGAGACCCCGACGAGGGGCGGTGGCCGGTCTCACAAGCCACTGGTGTCAGTTGGATCACCTAAGATGTATACAGGTGCTCATTGGGTTATGAGTACACCGGACAGGACTCGCCGGGAACATGCTAGTTGGTCATATACCAGACGTCAGATGGCAGTTCCCTGGTGACATGTGTGCAGGTTAGTTCATCGACCTGGGGATCGTCATTTGTCTCGTGTGAGTTCCCACTGTACTTTGATTACTACCCTACCACGGCTCAAAGGAGTCGTGCAAACAGGTTTTAGTTGGGTACAGTCCCGAGCCACATGGAGGCAGTGAGCGTATCTTCAGGGGTTCGTCTCTCCCGGTATTGGGGGTGAGGTCGTGCTGTGTCTAGGAGAGCCATTACACAAAGTCCTTGGCCAAGGCAAGGAGATTTACTGGTAGGTATTCCAGTAGTATCTCAGGGTGTTCTGGGCTACACTCCGACACGACTTGTACCGCTTTTGGGGATCTGACTTTTACCAACCCCCTAGGCCCGCCATGCGATACTCATAGACGAACGGACCGGACTGTACGGATATTGTCACTGACAGGCTCAGTAGGGAGTCAGGCTGAGTTCGCTCACAGACGTCCCTTTTAGTCAGTACCTGGTAGCCCGTTACGTATTGGCTTATACCTCTGACGTGCTAGTGGTTAAATCCACAACCAAGGTGTTGATGAGTCTTTAGAGTCCCCCACATTCAGTTACTCAGCTTTCGGGCGAAAGGTTGTAGAGGCCGTATGGAGATATGGCAGGGTCCGATCAGATACGTGCGGTATTGCACGGATCAGGATCGGACAGTCTGTACTATAGGCCGTATGGTTATATGGCAGGGTTCGATCAGATACGTGGGGTATTGCACGGATCAGGATCGAACGGATATTACTAGTCGGTTTTGGTATAAGCCGAATCCTAGTATAGTACAGTGGAGAGTTTGTCTCATTGCATTTGTATTTCGGTCGGAATACAAATGCGGGTGTGTATGCACAGTATCGGGGTTTTCCTGTAATTTATTACGGGACCGGTTTTCTGGAGTTGCCAGTTTGCTTTTCGTTTCGGCCGATTTCCATTGTTCCGTTCATTGGCCGAAGATTGGTGGAGGAGGGTTTATTTGCATTGTTGCAAATAGGCATTTGTGGAGGGGGGTTCTTTGCATCTTTTGGCATCATGATGGTTTTCATGATGTGCACCATCATTGACTTCTCCTTCTCATGATGGATTGACTTTTAGTGGGCATGATGGTTGATGATGATGAGGGGTGAGGTTGGTTGAGTGTGGGTTTATTGTTGTGATCATTCCCTTTTGCATCATAACCATTCCTCTCTCTCTCTCTTGCATGATATGAGTTTTGGCTCCCATTTTTTTGAGACACACTCATTCTCTTCCCTCCACTTACCATGGCCGGCCACTATGAGGAAAGGGGGTCTTTTTCTTTTGGTGAGGGGAAAAATGTTATTCTCATTCTTGGCATGCTACATTTTTCCCCACCTCTCTCCAAGTTCCTTTTTCCTCCACCATTTGGCAACTCCTTCAACCCCAATAGAGACAATAGCTCGCTACACATTCTACAGCGAATCTTGGGCACGTCGAGTAGCCGGCTTCGTGCCCGAGTTGCCTCGGCATTGAGGTGGGAGCCCGTAAACAAAGTTGGCGATGTGGTGCACTTCCGGCGACGAGGAGGAGACGGGACTTTTCCGCAGGAGATCGGGACCATGACGAGAAGACCGGAGGACTTGGATCGTCGGTATATCTCTATTCCCTTTCTTGTAGATAGCTAGGACTAGTTAATGGTTCGATCCGGGTTATAGTGCGCGGTGGTGCCGGTTTGCTAAGTTCGCAAAAATTTAAGTTATTCACCGTTTCCGCATTTGGCCGTCGGATTGACGGCCGGGGGCGCCGCCGTGCACTTACAGTTGGTACCACGGCGACCCCATTGGATAGGGTGGCTGCCTGACCAACAATGATATCAGAGCCTAACTAGAATCCTAGACGATGTTACGACAATACGAAAACGAAAACGTCCGCAAAAATACGAAATTAGAAAACCCAAGAAATGCTCTCTGTAAATTTTTCCAAAAGTGGCCTGAAAACTATTTATACAACTGCAGAGTGACATTTAAGAGAATATAAGAACACAGGTGCAAAACGAGAGGGGGTGACCGGTTTTTGGCCGGCGGCCAAGTGGGTTTTTCCGGCGTCACCGGACTTTTGTACTCCCCTGCTCCTCATTTTGCACCAGTGCTCTTTACATTATAATCTAGGGTTTCTAGTATTGTTTGGTTGTCCAGAATTGCATGTGATGTAAGTTAGGTATTAGGCTCTTTGTGGAATAGTTTGTATTCGTATTTTTATAGCCGTATTGGTAACGTTGGCGATGTTAAACAGGTCGATCGAATTTTCAAACACTCGTATTTTCCAGGTTGAACGTACTCGATAACTAATGCAGGTATTTTTTTGGACCCTCTAGAAGAATGAAACCCTAACTCAAGATGTGACCACCAAACTACGACTAAACCTTAGGGTTTAGCATAGTTAGTGGCGCCACAAATGAGCCTTGGGTTTGCCATTCTACGGCTGGTCCATTAAATTCTGTGGCATGGATTTTACGTATTGTTTAACGACGCTCAAGTGTTGAGCTTGCTGGGGAATGCGGGTGTTCGTTGATTCGATCAAAGGGTTTAACATCGCCTTGTAGTATGTGATACTTGTTTCTGTGACCGTAAGCGTAGTGTGCGTATCGCCGGTTTCGTTTCTATATGTCAACGACAATTGGGGTATGCACACTTGCTTACGTTGGTGACATGTGATGTCCTGTGTTGATGTTCTATGATGTATAGGATTGTCGTGATCGAATAGCCGGGGGGTTTTATGTGAGATGAGAGTTTTACTTTTCATTCATGTAAAATTCATTTGTAATGTGATATTGTTTTATTTGGGGAACTTCCGGGTTGAGGATGATGTCACCATTGTTGTATATTATTTACTTTTCCGCATTAGGATAGACCCAAGGTAGGGAGCACAAGTGACCGGGTTCTAGAGTCCAGTGGGAGACCATCTCGAGGAGTCGGGACCGGGTCTCCTAACTCTAGAATTGGTAGGGCCGCTAGCCGCTCTCGCAGGGGTCTAGGGTTTGGGATTGGCTATTCATCACGACCGTGGAATCCATATTTTCTATTGTTGGCTAAATACTAAATACAGACGTCCTAGTATATCCTATATTATCATATCTGTGTTTCTGCTGCCTATATTTTGTGATGTGATCGCATTATATATCTGAGACGAATGTAATACTACATATATGAGATATATATTAGACGTTGCTTATGTTTTACACCCGCGCTAGTCCCGTCCCGGTATGCCGTTGTAAGTCCGCGGCGGCGCCTCGGCCGTCGATCCGACGCCGGAAACGCGGAAAAAAAAACTTTGCAAACTAGCAAACCGGCACCACAGCGCACTTTTAACCCGGATCGGGCCATTAACCTAGCTACTAGCAAAATACAAGATGGGTAGAGAAGTATACCAAGCGATCTGTGTCCTTCGGTCTTCGTCTCCACTCCGATCTCCTGCGGAATCTCCGTCTGTCACCTCCTCGTCGGAAAGGGCACCACGTAGCCGATTTCTTTTACGGGCTCCCATCTCTGGACCGAGGCAACTCGGGCGCGAAGTTGGTTAGCCGACACGTCCAAGGTTTGCTGTAGGCTAGTGTAGTAAGTTGTGTCTCTTGAGGTTTAGTTGCCATGGAGGATGAAGGAAGATAATGAACAAAAGAGATGAACTTTGGTGTATGAAGAATGAGATGATAATTTCCCCTTTTGTCACCAAAAATGAATCACTCATTCATCCCCCCAAAATAGTGGCCGGCCCCTCCTCTCCATGGTTGTGAGAAAAGAATGAAAACAAGAGAAGAAAAAGAATAAGAATCAATAAGAAAAATGTCACACCCACTTCTCATCTCATCAAATCACACACCCATCACATGAAAGCAAAGGAATGGACTCAAAAAGCATCTCATGATGAATAAACAATCATGATGCCACAAATAAGCAAGAAACCCCTCCACAAATAAGTTATTTGCAAACTGCAAATAACCCCCTCCATTGAAAAGTCCGGCCGTGAAGGAACAAAGGAAAACCGGCCGGAACGGAATGCAAACTGGAAATTTCAAAAAACTGATCCCGTAATAAATTACAGGAAAACCCCGCTACTACATATACATGCCCGCATTTGTATTCCCACTGAACACAAATGCAAAGAGACAAAACTACACTATCTAATACTAGGATCCGGCTTAAGCCAAAGCCGGCTAGTAAAATCTGTCCGATCATGATCCGTGCAATACCGCACGTATCTGATCGAACCCTGCCATATCTCCATACGGCCTCTACAGCGTTTCGCCCGAAACCTGAGTAACTGTGTATGTGGTGGACTCTAAAGACTCGTCAATACTATGGCTGTGGATTTAACCACTAGCACGTCAGAGGTATAAGCCATACATGACGGGCTACCAGCTATTGACCAAAAGGGACGTCGATGAGCGAACTCATCCTGACACCCTACTGAGCCTGTCAGTGACAACATACGTACAGTCCGGTCCGTTCGTCTATGAGCATCGCATGGCGGGCCTAGGGGGTTGGTAAAAGTCAGACCCCCAAAAGCGGTACAAGTCGTGTCGGAGTGTAGCCCAGAACACCCTGAGATACTACTGGAATACCTACCAGCAAATCTCCTGCCTTGGCCAAGGACTTTTAATGTTCTGTCTCTCCTAGACACAGCGCGACCTCACCACCAATACCGAGAGAGACGAACCCCTGCAGATCCGCTCACTGCCTCCATGTGGCTCGGGACTGTACCCAACTAAAACCTGTTTGCACAACTACTTTGAGCCGTGGTAGGGTAGTAATCAAAGCACAGTGGGAACTCACACGAGACAAATGACGATCTCAGGTCGATGAACTAACCTGTACACATGTTACCAGGGAACTGCTATCTGACATCAGGTATAATCCCAACTAGCAGGTTCCCGGCGAGTCCTGTCCGGTGTACTCATAACCCAATGAGCACCTGTATACATCTTAGGTGAACCAACTGACACCAGTGGCTTGTGAGACCGGCCACCGCCCCTCGTCGGGGTCTCGACTGTATACACTAGTTTACTCTGGAGAATCGATGCCCTGTCTCGAAACTCCCACGACTAGGGACCTTTTAAGGATGTGCTTATAGACTCCAGCTCTCACGTATATGATCGCCCTCATACTGCTGGTAGTCAAACAAGGATCCTAGGGGCTCTATCAACGTGCAATAACGACTCGTAAGGTCACCTAAAGCAGTACACGATGATAAAGATAAACCAGATAGCATACTATCATCTTGAGCAAGACTGTCCTACCGGGATAGGTCCTCCCTCAATCATTGCAATCACGTGCCTGTGATCCAATAATTGACTCTGAGGGCACTATCTCCACAATCTCCCACTTGCACTCAAGTCTAATTATTGCGATGTCGCATACTCACAGCCCGTGTGATACCGAACACCCAACTCCTCTACTAGTTAGTCTCACAAAGCTCGTTTGCGAAACTATTGCATTCGAGGAATAGCCTCAGTGAGTGGATCCGCTCTGTTGTTTCTTTCTATGTCTCTCTCGATCTCAAGTTCGCGGAGAAAGCCATCTCCCGAAATGAGCAATACCTGTCTTAGAATGTGTCTGGATGTCTGATGGGACCTAGCTCATAAATGAACTCCAAATCCAAACTTCTTAGACTGTATCGTCAACTGAACTCAATCAGTATCCTGCGCCATACCTTCCCTCAGTATCTACCTGGACCACCTGTCCATAATACTGCCCCTCGTCAGAGGGAAAACTATAACTCTGACAGCCACTCTGCCATCCAGGTCACCTTGGAAGCCTTGAATGATAACCGTCTCCTAAAGGAGGCTGCCGTTATCAAATCCCTAGAACATCCACTATGTTCTACAACTGCTTCCGATTGTTTCTCCAGGATTGGATGAATATCAACTTATTGCACCTACTGCAAGAACAACATCTGGTGTGGTGCTTGACATCTCATGATTGACTCAATTGCCTAAGCAAGTGATCTGTCAATCATGCACATCCCTCTCCCCTTTAGTCTGTAAGACACTATCAGAGAGGGTGACTCCATCACCTGCAGGTATACTACCGTGCCAGGAGTCGTCCATTCTAAATACTCTTAGAATGCGGTCAAAGTACCCAGATTTGGAAGCCACCCAAATCTAGATCTAAAACCATAGATCTAGTAACCAGAATGTACGATATAAGATCCAATTCCTATGTGGAGAAACTATTGTGTGACGACCAAAGTATAACCGATCGAAGTATAGGAATATCACTTCCTACTCTGTGTATGTCATCAAATACCAGGACATCACACCCTACTACCTTCTTAACAAATCCATCCCCTATTCTGATGAAGTCAAACCTATGACTGTCACATCAGAAATAGATGATCTATCTCCGCTATATCTGCTTTAGTCTATAAATAGACATAAGCCACTTATCCACCAATGCTTCCGCTGCTCCCACTGACTACGACAACCCTCTGGCAGAGTCATATACACGTGCATTTCTAAAGCTAGTTTAGAACGACGCTATACTCATCCTCCTGCCAGGTCTCACAGTCTGGAACAACAGCAATGGCAAGTTTGGGTAAACAAGAACCTCCCTGCCACCGTCCTTGAGGCTACCGAAGTACCTCTCGAGCGCCTGAGGTTACCCACTTTATCTGCGGAGTGGCCAATGGAACGTCAAACCAGATTGAATCTTTAGGTTCTTATCAAATCTTCAGTAATCGTTTGCGGTTCTGGAATCACTTCCAGTTCTACCATACTCCCACTACTGTTTTCTGAAAAAAATCCATTTTTATTAAAACTGTGGCGAGTCAAGAACAATATCACTATTGATCTTCCAGATGGTAGAAAATCAACCCTCGTCATAGCCCGGGTCAACCCACAAACAGCCATTACAGAAACGTGCCTTGAGTTATCCGGAGTCTGGTTTTAAGCATAAGCCGGATAACTCCCCGTATCTTAACAACGTCAAGATATGAACTGTTCTATATCCAATACAGAAAAAGAGGCACTGATTTAATTGAACCAGATTCAAATCATGCAGCTGTCTCCAGTACATGTCAACTAAATGGAAGGAGGCCGATCAGCGTTACTCAACTTAGGAGTAGTTCCAATTATGAGTAACCTGAAAGAGAAGAAAGTTCTTTGTAACCATTACTATCAACTGAATACCATATACAAGTATCTACATCTTCGATCACTTTGTAGAATCCCGATACTTGCAATATCTGGTTCTCTACTTTATTCTTATATCTATAACTTCTCAAAACTTCGACCCTGTGTTTCTACGAAACACTTGTCTAAGAACTAGAGAAGTCATAAGTAAACAGAATATTGTATGAGGACCAACCCCTCTGTCCTTAGGGACACTGGACAATATACAATACTCTGTATAAGTCCCCTGAGTCTAGTGACTCATTCACTGTGTGTCATAGGTTGAAAACTGTACTATGGTTATGAAGAATTACACCGCTATTCAGTGCTCCTTACCTAACCATCCACTGATATAAGTAAATGTCTTGGACATAATCTCAAAAAGGTATATCTCACTCTATGAAAATAGACGTACAGATATATCAATTTGAAATTGGTGCATAACAACGGATATTCAAAACCAAATACTTGCCGTCGGGCAAACAACCTAGGTGACTTCCTCAAATATCACCGATTACAACGAATCCCGATATAATGAGGATGATCACCCAATTCCCAATAACTTACTCTCCCTCATCATCTGTAAAACCATACAGATGTGAGAATCATACCTGGTAAATACATACCCTGAAGCAAGTGTCTAATTGGGAAATCAGTTTTCTTTTAACAGTACACAGTGAAACTGAAACATTGAAATGTTTTGATGGGGTATCCTGGTATTCCTAGTAATGCCTCTTCCATTATCCAGATTCACAACTGTAACCGTATAATTCTTTGCCATCTCTCCAAATCCATTTATATGTCTTTAGTCATTACCTTCTGTTCAACCCTTTAGGCCAAATGGTTTTCTTCATTCCCTACCGTTCGGCACCAGCCTATGGTTTGGAAGAAGACTATCCAATAAGCATAATGGGTATACTGTCCTAATCCTAGGAACACTCGCAATGCGAGAGAAGGTGAAGATAAAAGACAACCGAATGAACCTTATTCCTATTTCTCCTGAACCAGGATCCATCCCCGAATTGGAACAAGTTCCTTTCGAGTTCGTATATAACCATACGATGGATTATCCAATAAACTTGGGATCTTCGTAGTGATACGGAGTGTCCTGGAGAAATACAAAGGTGATTTAGGATTGGCGAAGAAATACTTGGTTTGGTCGTGAATAGCAGTCGCAATTTACTTTACCCTCTTACTAATCCCTTTCTTTGTCTTTACTTAATACCTTCTGTACACCGTTTAGGCTAATTGGTTTTCTTCATTCCCCACCGTTCGGCACCAGCCTAAGGTTTGGAAGAAGACTATCCAATTTGCATAATAGGTGTACTATCTCCTAAACTAAGGAGTACTCGTAATCTGAGAGAAGGTAAAAGGAAAAGACAACTGAATAGTCCTATTCGTATTTCTTCAGAACCAGAAACCATCCTCGAATTCCTTCGAGTTCGTATATAACCATACGATGGTTTTGTCCAATGGAAGTGGATGTTCGTAGTAATACGGGGTGTCCCGGAGAAAAAGGTAAAAGTAGGAGTGGCAATGAGGTTTGCAACTCTGACAATCCAAAAGCCAGTGTTAAGAAGGTTCGGTCAACTTGGTCACTGAGTCATAGTCTAGGGTCGGGTCAATGGTCGCTGCCAAAGAGAGAGTGAGAAAAGAAACACTCAGCATGCACTCTAACCTAGATCAGAATGGTTTTCACTTTATCTAATCTGGAAACCTCCCACTGTAACGTCAAATTCTTCCCCAAACCTGAAAGAAGAATTAGCCGGGATCACCCGAGGAGTAAACCAACTCATCAGTGGAAATCGGGATCCAACTATCATCGCATGATAACGTGACGGAATCCGCTCACGTTATCACACTCCAGAAGGTATGCGCATATCTGGCAAGTTTCAGTTCTTTTGAAACTCCCGATGTGGATTTTTTCCCCATGCTCTTATGACCTTGACTTTGGCCAACATATCATAAGTCACATGTCAAGTTCTACCCGTCATTATCCAGGTTAATTTGAACCCACCCGTACAAGCCCTTGACTTTTGCCAACAAGGCTATACGACTATCCCAAACCAACGCATCTATCTATGCTGCATATGAATACCCAACAGCTACCAAATACTGTGCCTTGACTTTGGCCAACATACACAGCTTGAATACTATTGACTATCCATATGAAAAGACGGAGGGCTACGAATGGTTTCTGGCGGAAAACCTTTAACGTAATGAACTTGATATCGTTGAAGGAACTGATAGCTTTTAAAAAATATAGTGACGAAAACCTTTGCTAAAGAGGTCACTCCCGGTGAAGGGATCTCGGCTCTTTCCCCGTAGAATGAGGTGCAGGATATTCCAACTGAATACCACGATGCAAAGTAAAAGTAATCGGCTATAGCGAAGTTATTGCCCTGACGCAAACTTTTTGTCCAAGGGGTCACTCCCGGTGAAGGGATCTCGGCCCTTGCCTCGTCGACTGAGGAGCAGGATATTCCAACTGAATACCACTGTGCAAAACAAAAGTGAACGTCCTTGCAATAACAGCTTTTTGAAAAGTGTTCCAACAATATCAGAATAGGTTTGTTTAGCTTGCATTGATCCGAATCAACGCAGTCCCATCAATTGATCACACCACAAAAGAACGAAAACAATGATGTACGTATATGCCATCCGCATTCGCCACTAGGTCCCGTCATCACCCGTTAGGTTACATAACTAACGACAGAGTGGGGACTGGACTAGCGCGGATGCAAAACATATACAACATCTACTAGTATATATATAATATATAATTTTCGCTCAAGGCGTGAAAAAAATGCAACATCTTAGAAATGTACAGCATCACAGAATAATACAGATATCTGGGATCCCCGGGTTTCATAGAGCCGCTACTGAAACCCGACGTTCCCCTGGTCGTGTGGATAGCCTGTGCAATGAAATCCTAGACCCCTACGGGCGCGGCAAGTTACCCGCCAAAACCTGAAGCGAGGCAGCCCCCTTCAGCAACGTGAATGGACCACCCAGCACTTCACGGAATCCGGTAACTTGGGCACCCCCTCCTTGGTTCAACCTGTACCCTCTACGAGTGCGGCGAATAGCCCGCCAATTCTAGAGTAAAGCCCCCTCCGTCTCAATGCCATGAGATGCGGGCTTGTTGCCTTCTAGAACCCGGCTATCCATGCACCCCTCCGCGGGGTAATCCTAGTACAGAAAGTAAAATATACATATAATGGGTACATCGACCTCGACCCGGTCGTGCCCCAAAAGAATAATACAAACAGGCAGTGACGGCAGTCCACATGTCGGACGCTCGCCCCGCAATATCAAATGTACATATAAAACAAAACTGTACTAACATTGCATCCAGGCTATCCCCCACGATCGATCCGCAACAACACAGCACAACACAGAACATCAACGTGAAGGTCACGTTCGCAAATCCGTCTAAAAGGGCTATAGCAGTTAGACAGGATTTACCGATCAAGTGACATTCACGGTCGCAGATATAATGTAAATACTGTGAACTAGCATGTTTAAAATATCCAATCGAACAAATTTATCGAAGTGGGCCCCAAGCAGTACTGTAGCACTCACAGAAAATCTGGGCCCAAAAATAATATCCCAAAACCCCTATTTCCAAGTCTAAAGCCCTCTGGAAAAATTTGGCACGCTGAACAGTTAAAAGCGCGGAGGAACCGCGGCCCAAGCATGGGTTTGGCCGCGGTTCCGCGGCGGTATGGAGAGATCTCGCGACCAAATTTTCACAGATTGCTTATATTTCCATGCACAGTATTCTGAAACAACCTGAAAAATATTTGGAGAAGAAAAAATTTCGACAGAAACACGATGCATTGGAAAATACGGTTTTTGGGGATTTTTGTTCGATCGAGTTCTAAACATACTAGAGCAAGCTAGGCATAGGTTAATGGCGTGGGTCTGGTACCAATGTAAGTCCGCGGCGGCGCCCCGGCCGTCGATCCGACGTCGGAAACGCGGAAACAAAAACTTTGCAAACTAGCAAACCGGCACCACCGTGCACTTTTAACCCTGATCGGGCCATTAACCTAGCTACTAGCAAAATACAAGATGGGTAGAGAAGTATACCAAGCGATCCGTGTCCTTCGGTCTTCGTCTCCACTCCGATCTCCTGCGGAATCTCCGTCCGTCACCTCCTCGTCGGAAAGGGCACCACGTAGCCGTTTTCTTTTACGGGCTCCCACCTCTGGACTGAGGCAACTCGGGCGCGAAGTTGTCTAGCCGACGTGTCCAAGGTTTGCTGTAGGCTAGTGTAGTAGGTTGTGTCTCTTGAGGTTTAGTTGCCATGGAGGATGGAGGAAGATAATGAACAAAAGAGATGAACTTTGGTGTATGAAGAATGAGATGATAATTTCCCCTTTTGTCACCAAAAATGAATCACTCATTCAACCCCCCAAAATAGTGGCCGACCCCTCCTCTCCATGGGTGTGAGAAAAGAATGAAAACTGGAGAAGAAAAAGAATAAGAATAAATAAGAAAAATGTCACACCCACTTCTCATCTCATCAAATCACACACCCATCACATGAAAGCAAAGGAATGGACTCAAAAATCATCTCATGATGAATAAACAATCATGATGCCACAAATAAGCAAGAAACCCCTCCACAAATAAGTTATTTGCAAACTGCAAATAACCCCCTCTATTGAAAAGTCCGGCCGTGAAGGAACAATGGAAAACCGGCCGGAACGGAATGCAAACTGGCAACTTCAGAAAACTGATCCCGTAATAAATTACAGGAAAACCCCGCTACTGCATATACATGCCCGCATTTGTATTCCCACTGAACACAAATGCAAAGAGATAAAACTACACTATCTAATAGTAGGATCCGGCTTAAGCCAAAGCCGGCTAGTAAAATCTGTCCGATCATGATCCGTGCAATACCGCACGTATCTGATCGAACCCTGCCATATCTCCATACGGCCTCTACAGCGTTTCGCCCGAAACCTGAGTAACTGTGTATGTGGTGGACTCTAAAGACTCGTCAATACTATGGCTGTGGATTAAACCACTAGCACGTCAGAGGTATAAGCCATACGTGACGGGCTACCAGCTATTGACCAAAAGGGACGTCGATGAGCGAACTCATCCTGACACCTTACTGAGCCTGTCAGTGACAATATCCATACAGTCCGGTCCGTTCGTCTATGAGCATCGCATGGCGGACCTAGGGGGTTGGTAAAATTCAGACCCCCAAAAGCGGTACAAGTCGTGTCGGAGTGTAGCCCAGAACACCCAGAGATACTACTGGAATACCTACCAGCAAATATCCTGCCTTGGCCAAGGACTTTTCATGTTCTGGCTCTCCTAGACACAGCGCGACCTCACCCCCAATACCGGGAGAGACGAACCCCTGCAGATCCGCTCACTGCCTCTATGTGGCTCGGGACTGTACCCAACTAA
Organism: Agapanthus africanus; assembly: GCA_030015575.1. NCBI lineage: Eukaryota > Viridiplantae > Streptophyta > Magnoliopsida > Asparagales > Amaryllidaceae > Agapanthus > Agapanthus africanus. The sequence goes on from CM057340.1 coordinate 267,480,785, forward strand.
AACCTGTTTGCACGACTCCTTTGAGCCATGGTAGGGTAGTAATCAAAGCACAGTGGGAACTCACACGAGACAAATGACGATCTTAGGTCGATGAACTAACCTGTACACATGTCACCAGGGAACTGCTATTTGAAATCAGGTATAATCCCAACTAGCAGGTTCCCGGCGAGTCCTGTCCGGTGTACTCATAACCCAATGAGCACCTGTATACATCTTAGGTGAACCAACTGACACCAGTTGCTTGTGAGACCGGCCACCGCCCCTCGTCAGGGTCTCGACTGTATACACTAGTCTACTCTAGAGAATCGATGCCCTGTCTCGAAACTCCCACGACTAGGGACCTTTTAAGGATGTGCTTATAGACTCCAGCTCTCACGTATATGATCGCCCTCATACTGCTGGTAGTCAAGCAAGGATCCTAGGGGCTCTATCAACGTGCAATAGCGACTCGTAAGGTCACCTAAAGCAGTACACGATGATAAAGATAAACCAGATAGCATACTATCATCTTCAGCAAGACTGTCCTACCGGGATAGGTCCCCCCTCAATCATTGCAATCACGTGCCTGTGATCCAATAATTGACTCTGAGGGCACTATCTCCAACAGCCGTTAGTTAAGTAACCTAACGGTGCATAACGGAACAAAGTGGCTAATACGGATGGCATAAGCATACGTTGTATTTTCTTTTCTTTAATGTGATTGGCTTAAGGACTTAAATAATGGGACAACATTAATATGATTAATGTGAAGAAAAATAAACCTAAAAAGATGTTGAAGAATCTGATTTGAAAACCACTCGGCTTTTTACGAAAAAACTACATTTCAAAACTGCGGAGCTTAAGCCACTCCTTTTGAAAACCATTTGATTCTATGACGATATCATGTTTAAAACGTTAAAGATTTTCTTAAAAATCATCCGCAACCCTCCGTCATTTTAGGAAGTAGAGTACTTAGTATTCGTGCTACGTTTGTTGACCTTAGCCAAGACGTAGTGTACGGTAGCTAAGTGATGTCTTCCAACAATGCATATGATGCAGATTAATTGGGACGGGCATATGACTTTGTTGACCTTAGATAAAGGTCATGTGAACGGGTCTAATTAATCAAGAAATGACGGGTTGAACTTGACTAGTGCTTGTGATTTGTTAACCATAGCCAAGGTCATGAGTGCTAGGGGTAAAAACCACATCGGGAGTTTCAAGAGTTTAAATTTGCAATGAAATTGCATACCTTCCATATGATGGTTGGATCCCGATCCCACTGTAGGCTATAGTTGCTCCCAGGAGAGTTTTGCAGTTTACAATTAGCTAACCTATTAGGTGTCTAGAAAGGTGTTAACGGGGCTACGCCTCTGGGAAGACGATGTTTATATTAATTAGGTCCGTGCGAAAGCACGGGGAACCTCCCTCAAGTACCGACACTGGCCTGGATGAACGTTAGGGAAGTTGTAGACTGTAATTAATCCTGGCTAGTTTTCTTTTTAAGGTTTGAAAGAAAAACTTGATTAAAGCAGTGAGAGACATCGATTAGATAAGATAATAACCAATCTGATCTTTGCAAGAGCTTTCGCTGAGTGTTTTCTTTTCTCTCTCTTAATGGCAGATACCAATGACAGGACTCAACCTTCTACTAGATAAAAATAAACTGAATGGGACCAATTATAAAGACTGGATGAGGAATCTTAACATTGCCTTGACTTATGATAAGGTATTATATGTCCTCACGGCTCCAGCCCCGCCCGTCCCAGGTCTTTGGTTGCAGATAAGGAAGTCCGCAAGACATGGGATGCTGACTGTGCCACGGCCAAGTGCCTCACGCTTGCATCGATGGATATCACACATCAGAAGCAGCACGAGAATATGGACGCACAAGCCATATTTCTCTATACAAAGGAGTTTTTGGAGAGCAATCCTGCGTATTACGATGCGAATCATCCAGAAAGCTGTTTCAGATGCGAATGGCCCCTGGCACACCAGTAGGAGACCATGTTCTGAAGATGATAGCTCTCATAGAAGAGCTCGAGGACCTTAGGTGGACAATGGACAATGAGCAATATACTGAATTATTCTGCAGTCTCTCCCCTCCACCTTTGCTCAATTTATAGTTAACTTCAACATGCACAACATGGAGAAGAAACTACCTGAACTCCTTAATATGTTAAGGAGTGCAGAGAGCACGCTGAAGTCAGTGAAGACTCCCGTTTTGAGTGTTGGGCCATCTTCCTCCTCTCGCTCGAAGGCTAAGGCCAAGGGAAAGATGAAGAAGAAATCCACCAAACCTAAGGGTGGAGTCAAAAAGGCTAAGGGGAATGACAAGTCCAAGCCTGGGGAATCGGGTAAAGAGGAATGTTATCACTGCCACAAAACAGGACACTGGAAGCGTAACTGTACGGAGTACTTGGATCTCAAGAAGAAGCATGGGGATGCTTCCCCTTCAGGTGTGTTTATGACAGAAAACTTTTTTTCAATAAACTCTGCTTCCTGGGTATTAGATACCGGTTGAGGTTCTCACATTTGCAATTCTATGCAGGGGCTGAGAAATAGCAAGGTTTTGAAGACAGGTGACCATACTCTCCGCGTTGGAAATGGTTCCAATGTACATACATTTGCAGTGGGAAAGTATCACTTGGGGTTGCCGTGTGGATGTATATTGGTTTTGAACCCATGTTATTATGTACCGAGTATGCTTTGTAATATAATATTCATTTCTTTGTTAGACAATGAAGGATATAATTTTGTGTTGCAGAACAATGTTATGAACATTCACCTGAATCAAATGTTGGTTGGGTATGGTACGCTTAATAACGGGATATACGTTCTAAATCAACACACAGTTTTCAACATACAACACACTAATAAAAGAAAACTTTCAGAAATAAATGAAGCTTTTCTTTGGCACTGTAGACTTGGTCATATTAACGAAACAAGACTAAACAAGCTACATAAAGATGGATATTTAAACCCTTTTGATTATAAATCTTATGCGACTTACCGGTCTTGTATCAAGGGTAAAATGACCAAAACTCCATTTACCGGACACGGAGAAAGAGCTACTGAGCTCTTAGGCCTCATACATAGTGATGTATGTGGACCAATGTCTACACAGGCTAGAGGCGGTTTTTCATACTTCATTACTTTCACTGATGATTTCTCAAGATTCGGTCATGTATTTTTATTAAAGCACAAATCCGAAGCTTTCGATAAATTCACTGCATATAAACTCGAAGTAGAAAACAAACTGGCTTGAGCATCAAAATGCTTCGATCAGATCGAGGTGGGGAGTATCTCAGTACAGAGTTTGCAAACTTCCTAAATGAGAACGGGATTCTCTCTCAGCTCACTCCTCCTTACACACCACAGCACAACGGTATGTCAGAACGACGGAATCGGACCCTATTAGATATGGTCCGTTCCATGATGAGTAATACTAAGTTACCCGTTTCATTTTGGGGGCATGCATTGGAGACTGCAGTGTTTCTACTGAACAGGGTCCCAACCAAAACCGTGTCTACCACACCATATGAGATATGGCATGGGAAGAGACCATCTCTTAAACGAATTAAGATTTGGGGTTGTCCGGCCTAAGTTAAAAAGCAAAATCGGGACAAACTCGAGACACGGTCAGTCATGTGTAATTTTGTGGGATATCCAAAGAATTCTTATGGATATCCATTCCACCACAAGGAGGAACAAAAAGGGTTTTTTTCTCAGCATGCTACATTTTTAGAAAAAGAGTTTTTTACAAATGATAAAGATGGCAGTGTGGTAAACCTAGAAGAAGTTCTAGAAACACAAATTACAAATGATGACTTGGTTGAACCGGCTGTTGCAACAGAAACAGAGGACCCTCGGCCACTCTGTAGGTCTGGTAGGACTTCTCGCCCATAGGAGAGGTACTACGGTTTCCTCATTGATGGTGATAGAGAAGACTGCATCATGGAGGATGATGATCCTACCAGCTTTCAGCAAGATATCATGAGTGGAGACTCTGTGAAGTGGCTGGATGCCATGAGATCTGAAATGGAGTCTATGTATACCAACAAAGTATGGACTTTCGACGTTGTACCCCCTAGGGTAAAACCTGTGGGGTGCAAATGGATCTTTAAAAGAAAGATTGGTGTAGATGGGCAGGTAGAGACCTATAAGGCAAGACCTGTGGCGAAGGGTTTCGTCAAAGACCAGGTTTGGACTATGACGAAACTTTTTCTCCTGTAGCCATGCTTAAATCCATTCGGATCCTACTTGCTATTGCTGCTCACTACGACTATGAAATCTGGCAGAAGGACATTAAAACAGCATTTCTAAATGGAGATTTAGAAGAATGCGTTTATATGGATCAGCCAGAGGGCTTCATTGACGGTGGGAGCAGTGGGAAAGCATGTAGATTGCTTAAATCCATTTATGGATTAAAGCAGGCATCACGGAGCTGGAACATCTGTTTTGATGATGTTATCAAAGAGTTTTATTTCATCAAAAATCCGGATGAACCTTGTGTTTATAAGAAGGCTGTAAGGAGAGCTGTCACATTCTTCGTATTGTACGTGGATGACATTCTTCTGATAGGAAATGATATTCCTATGCTACAGTCGGTCAAATCTTTCTTATCACTAAGGTTCTCCATGAAGGACATGGGTGATGCCACATACATTCTGGGCATTCAGATCTATAGGGATAGATCCGAAAGCTTATTGGGATTGTCCCAAACCAGGTACATCCTCACCATCCTAAAAAGGTTTAGTATGGAAGACTCCAAGCGGGGTGCCTTACCCGCTTGCCATGGAGTCACTCTCTCTAAGGACTTTTGCCCAAAGACCGATGAAGAGAGTGCTCGCATGAGCATTATACCCTATGCTTCGGCAGTAGGATCTATAATGTATGCGATGTTATGTACACGCCAAGATGTAGCATATGCACTTAGTGTAGTAAGCAGGTATAAATCCAACCCAGGGGAGAATCACTGGATAGCTGTGAAGAACATTCTTAAGTACTTGCGAGGGACTAAAGAATTGTTCTTGGTGTATGGTGATGGAGATCTCCAAATGTAGGCCTTTACCGATTCAAGCTTCCAGAGTGATAAGGACGACAGCAAATCTATCTCTGGGTTTGTATTTACCCTCAATGGAGGGGCGGTAAGTTGGAAGAGTTCCAAACAGGATACCGTTGCAGACTCTACGATGGAAGCTGAGTACAATGCCGCGAATGATGCCGCCAAGGAAGCCGTCTGGATGAAGAAGTTCGTCTCGGAGCTAGGAGTAGTTCCAACAATTATTGATCCAATACCATTGTATTGTGATAATAATAGGGCTACGGCATTAGCCAAAGAGCCCAGGTCCCATCAGCGGTCCAGACACATCCTGAGGCGTTTTCATTTGATCCGGGAGATTGTAGATCGCCGCGAGATCGAGATTAGGAGAGTAGACACTGTAGGGTTACTAGGCACTCTAAGAAGGTTCTACAAGGCATCAACCATGCCCGATTAAAATTTTAGCCGTGCCGAATAACTCTAAACAAGATCTTTGCTAGATAATTAGGGCAACACATGCTAGTAAATAACAATTATCACTAAGTGAATACGAAATACAACCTTTGTAGATCGGTCCTTCACTTCTTAAGCTCCTTGTAGTAGTCCCTTCGCTGCGATCATCGAACTCCCGGACTCTCGGACGGCTCCATGAGAAGATTGCAACGGTATTGTTTGATGTCTTCGAGGCCGAAGATGATCTACGTCGAGGGAATACGAACTCAAGCTTCTACTTCACTAACTAGAGAATTAGTGAAGCAAACACGCTAAACTAAAGTGCTAGTCTAGTAGAGGATGATGAAATAGGAAATGGGTACACTTTAGAATTTCTATTCTCACATTGTATCTCTCTTTTTATCAAACCCTAGAAAGAAATTGAAGGAGGAAAAAGATGAGCTCAAAATGAGAATGAAAACTAATCAAGGGCGAGTTAGCTAACCATGGGTGAGTGGGTATCATATACTAACTCATGTAGAGACATAACCATGGCTAATTATAGTGGTTAGGTTAATTAACATCTTAAGTAAAACAAAACTATTTGACTAAGTCAATGCAACCATAAGCTTCATGAAGCTTCATGCATGTGAGCTCATTATCCATTTGTTTTTAGAATTACTTTAAATATAAAAACCTAACCAATATAATTATAATGGTGTATGTCTCATACACCCATGTAGTGTGTATCAACAACCATGATACAAAATGAACACAAATTAATATATATCACATATATATTAAGTTGTGCACAAGTGAGAAAAACAAATGCTTAAGTGAACAAATGTTAGTTAATGTAAATTAGTATATCACATATACAATTATACACTAAATTATTAAATCAACCCTTGACTTAATAATCTGGTTGTATCACATATAACCGACTAACATAAAATGTACCAACTTATCGAATCAACACTTGATTCGATAACCCGACTATATCACATATAACCGGCCGATACAATAGTCGCGAGAATAAAATACGGTATCACATACACGCATTATTCTCGGTCCCGCACATATGACATATGCGCTCCTATTTCGTTTTGCCTGAGCCAGTAAAACCTCTATGTAGGACTCTAAAGACTCGTCAATACGCCGGCAGTAGGTGATGATCATATCAAGCACCCACAAGCCGTCAGCGGTACTACCTGGACGTAACGGCTACCCGGGTATTGAGCGATCAGAAGATCAGCAAGCAAGCCCGCTCCAACTCCTGCAAAAAGCCTGACAGTGACACTACCGTACAGTCCGGTCTCCTTGTCTGATATGTCACATATCAAGTCTAGGGGTGGTAAACGTCAGACCCCAATAACCGATAAGTCATGCCGATATGAGGCTCATAACGGGTCGAGAAACTACTGGTAACACTTACCAGTAAATCTCTAAACCAGCCCTGGCCAGGGACTTCCCTGTTACGGCCAATCGAGCATAGCCCAACATCAACCCCCAATACCGGGAGAGACGAAACCCCTCCTATCGCTCAATGCCTCCATGTGACTCGGGACTGTACCCAAAAACCACCGTTTTGCACGCCCTCTTGGACGTGGTAAGGTGGAAATCAAAGCACAGTGGGAATCACACAAGACTCTATGACGATCTCGGGTCTACAGACTAACCTGTACCAGTGTCACCAGAGAACTGCCATCTAACGTAAGGTATAATACCATTTAGGATTTCTCGGCGAGTCCGTCCAGTGTACCCAGTCTCTACTGAGCACCCGTATATCATCTCTGATATCAAACACCAATGGATATGGGATCATCCATCGCCCATCTACATGTGTCGAGAAGCTATACGCTAGTCTACTCTGGTATATCGATGCCCCGTCTCGATACACCCACGACTAGGGACCTTGAAGGATATACTTATGGACTACCATGTCCCCACTAGTATGATCCGCATCATAGTCCAGGTAGTCAAGTACACATCCTAAGGGCTTTACCAACATGTAACAGAGAGACAATCAGTATACACGTTAAGGTAAAGAGTAACCAGATAGCATACTATCATGTCGAGCAAGAAAGTCCTCCCTATATATGTCTAAGCATCCACTACGATATACATCTCATGTATAGTAATGGCCTCTAGGGCATACATATAACTAACAATCTCCCACTTGCACTAGGGCCATCTGATAACAGTGGTTGTAGTATCTCATACTCAACCATCCCATAAAAGTCTCTCTCTGGGAAAGGACCTTTGTGAGTGGATCCGCCGTGTTGTCCTCTGAGTCTACTCTCCTGACCTCGATCCCCTGGAGATCAACCATCTCCATGATCAGGTGATACTGCCTTAGAATATGTCTGAATCACTGATGGGACGGGGGTTCCTAGGCATAAGCCACAACTCCATTGTCACACAATGGTAGGAACGAAGTTCATCTCATGAACTAATATACACCTAGACTTCCTCTTTGGTAGCATCTTTGGTAGCGTTGTATCTATCCTTTATCGTCTAGTATGCCACGGTATCTGTCTTGGAACTCTTCCAACATACTATCCCTTTACTGAGGGTAAAGACAATGCCTGTTACTGACATTCAGTCGTCCTTATCACCCTCGAACCTTTCCAGTGATTCTCCCCAGGATCAATTGATACCATCTCACTACAGCTAGTGAGTATCCTAACATCCAATTAGATCTATCTCATAGATCCAAGATTTAGTAGGTATCACTTTGATCCTATGTGGAGAATCATTGTGGTAAGCAGAAATTGATCGAGCGTAGCATAGGAAACTCCTTCCCTATCAAGAGCATGTCATCCACGTACTCTACGAGGATCACCACCATACTCACTACTACCTTTTTGTATATACAAGGTTCATCTACCATTTTGATGATGTAAAACTCTTTGACTAACACATCAAAACAGACGTTCCAACTCCGCGATGCCTGCTTTATCACATAAAACATCTTGCACAGGTTTCCGCTGCTCCCACTGTCTACGAAGCCCTCTGACTGTGTACTTATAGACTCTCTCTTCTAAAACAACATTTAGAAAAGCAGTCATGACACCCAACCGCCAGATATCGTAGTCATGGTATGTAGCCGTGGAAAGTAGGATCTGGATGGACTTAAGCATAGCTACTTAGAAAAGGTTTCATCATAATCCATACCTGGTCAATGATGCAAACCTTTAACAAGTCTAGCATTGAAAGTCTCAACTTTTCCATGTACACCAAGTAATCTTCTCAAGATATACTTGTCCTGATGAGGATTTATCCCTTCAGATAAAGCAACCAAAGTCCATACTTTGTTGGTGTATAAGGATTCCATCTCAGATCGTTAAGCATCCAGCCATTCTTACAGAGTCCTACTCCTGATGGCCAGCTCGATACTAGTTGGGTCATCATCTCATGATGCAATCCTCGCTCCCACTGTCATAGAGATAACCGAAGTATCTCCCAGGTGGGTGAGGAACCCTACTAGATCGGCGGAGAGGCCGAGGTTCATTTGAAACTATTGAATCCTTTGGTTCTACCAAATCATCAGCTGAATTTTGTATAGCTGGAACTGTTTCCAGTTCTACCTCATGACCACTAATTTCTTCACAAGAAATTCCCTTTCACAAACGTGGCATGTTGAGAAACAAAACATCTTTTGTTCCTCGATTTGGTAGAAGATATTCACTTGTGTATGCTTGGGATATCCAACAAGCTTCTACAGAACTGACTTTGCCTCGAGCTTGTCCGGATTATGCTTTTAGACATAGGCTGGACAATCCCAAATCTTAACAAACTTAAGATATGGGCTCTTCCCTTTCCATATCTCGTATGAAGTGGTAGGCAACTGATTTGATCGGAACCCTATTCAATAGGTATGCAATTTCTCCAGTTCATAACTCACAAAAGGAAATAGGTAACTCAGTAGTACCCATCATAGAGCACACCTTATCACATAGGGTGTGATTGCTCCACCCCGATACACCGACGTGCTGTGGTGTATACAGAGGAGTAATGCTGAGAGAGAATCTCATTCTCCTTTAGTATAATCCAGGAATTCCGTGCTCAAGTATTCTCCTCCTTGATCACATCAAAGGATATAATACTTATACCCGTTTTGGTTCTCTACTTTCTAACTTATATTCTGTGAATATCTCAAAAGCTTCGGACTTGTGTTTCAACAGGAACATATGCCTGAATCTTGAGAGATCATCATAGAATGTAATGAAGTACAAAGAACCGGTCTTGGCATGTGTAGACAGGGGACCTTCATACATCAACATGTATCATCCCAAGAGTTCACTAACTCTTTCTCTGTTTCCTAAAAACAGAGCTATGGTCATCTTATCTCTATGACATGACCGGCAAGTTTCACAAGATGTAAATTCAAAATTATTTAAATATGCATCTATATGTAACTTCAGCTAATCGGGTCACATTGATATGTCCTAGTCTACAATACCTCAAGAAGGATTCGTTCATTTCTGAACTCCTCCTCTTGTGTGTATTCTGTACGTTAAGAACTGTGGTTTGATTTAGAACGTCTATGCTTTTAGATAACGTGCCTGAACCGATCAACACTTGATATAGGAAATGTTCAAAACATTATCCAACAATACAAAATTATATCCTTTCTTTTACTAATAAAGAGACTAATATGATGTTGTATATCAGGTTCGGTATCTAATAACATTCGTTCAGAATCAATGTATTCTGGTAATACAGGGTGATAGTGACAAACAGACTTGGGTGCATCACTTGCACCGTTTTCTGTCTCATGAAACTTATCACCCGTTCTCAGTTCTCTACCTATCTGTAGCCCATGTAACAAATTACATATGCGGGATCCTGATCCGGTATCTCATACCCAGGACGTAAAGGACATAGAGAAACAGTTCTCTGTAATGAACACACCCGAAGATGATGCATCAGTATGCACTTTCTTCATTTGGGCGGCACGGGAAATCTGGTATTCCCCAATTTCCTGCTCCTTCTTATAACAGTTATAAGTTGGAGCGCCCCAGCTCAGTATAACAAGCTGGTTCGGTCAATACATTCATATTATTATCTTGATTAAGGCATGATATGGTCGCTACCTGGTGAGAGAGAGAATAAAACACTCTGCGTGCGCTCTTGCAAGATTATATTGGTTATTATTTTATCTAATCAGGATGGCTCCTACTGTTTTTATCAAATGTTCCTTCAAACCCTAAAAGGAAAGACTAGCCGGGATTAATTACATGCTACAAGTTCGCCAATCTTTCAGCCAGGCCAGTGTCGGTACTTTGAGGGAGGTGCCCCGTGCTCTCGCACGGACCTAATTAAAGAAAACCTCGTTTTCCCAGAGGCGTAACCCCGTTGACACCTTTCTAGACACCTACTTGATCGGCTAATTGTAATATGTAAAACTCTCCCAGGAGTAACTCTTACTCGCAGCGGGTATCGGGATCCAACTATCTCATAGAAGGTATGCAATCTCATTGCAAATTTCAACACTTGAAATTCCCGATAATATTTTACCCCTAGCGTGCTACGAACTTGACGCATGCCAAACAACCTATAGTCCGCTAGTCAAGTTCAACCCGTACATTTCTTGATTGAATTAAACCCACCCGCACGACCCTTGACGCATGCCAAACAACGCCGTACGAATACCCTAATCCAATCGCATCGTATGCTTGCAGATAAGCACTAGTTAGCTACCGTACACTACGCCTTGACGCATGCCAAACTACCGCAGCACGAATACTAAATAGTACTTATCTGAAATGACAGAGGGCTACGCAGGTTTTTAAGAAAACCATGAGCGTAATGAACTTGATATCGTTGTAGAATCGAGTGATTTTAAATGGAGTGTTTTTTTGGCTTTTCTAGTTTTGCTAAAGGGGTCACTCCTGGTGAAGGGATCGTCGGCCCTTTCCTCATCGAATAAGGTGCAGGATATTTCAAAAATATCATTATGCAAAGCAAGAACTATAGAAGCAATCAAAAGACAGATCGAGTTTGTAGCATCTGCTAGTTTCACTAAAGAGGTCACTCCCGGTGAAGGGATCTCGGCTCTTTCCTTATCGAATAAGGTGCTGGATGTTCTACAAGGAACACCGCTATGCAAAGCAAGAACTAGAGCTACCAGTTTTTAAACAAGTTTCTACAATATCTTTAGGTTTCTTTTTTCCATTAATCATATTAATGAAGTCCCATCATTTAAACACCTAAACATCACAGATAAATACGGCATACACTTATGCCATCCGCATTCGCCTCGATGTCCCCTCGTGCACCGTTAGGTTAGGTGACTAATGGCAGAGCGGGGCAGGGCTAGCACGGGTGTAAAACATAAGTAACGTCTATCTAATATATCATATATACTATATGCAGTATCTATCACAACATATAAAATGATCACATCACAGATATCGCAGCAGAAGAAACATATGAAACATTAGATATACTAGGACGTCCGTGTTTTATTTTGAGCCTCTATAAAACAAGGATTCCACGGTCGCGATGAATAGCCAAACCCACACCCCTAGACCCCTATGAGAGCGGCAAGCAACCCTTCCAATTCTAGAGTTAGGAGACCCGGACTCGACTCCTCTAGTTGGTCTCCCACTGGACTCCAGAACCCGGTTACTTGTGCTCTCCTCCTTAGGTCTAACCTAGTGCAGAAATATAAATAATATACAAATGGTGACATCATCCTCATCCCGGAAGTGCCCCAATAAAAGAATATTACATACATTTAATTTTACATGAATGAAAATAAAAACCCTCATCTCACATAAAAAAAACCCGGCTATTCAAAACGCGATGATCCAATATAACATATCCAGCAACATATAACATCACATGTCATCAACGTAAGTAAATATGCGCACCGCAATTATCTTTGACATATAGCAACGAAACCGGCGATATCACATATTACACTTACGGTCGCAGAAGAGAAAGTGTAAAACTACAACCGTTAGAATCCGCAACCTCCTTAGACATCATATGCCTAACAATTATAAACCCCGCATTTTAGTCTTTATATCGAAAACACTTTTCAATATCTAGTCGGGCAATTCAACAAGATTCCCGACATCCTGATCGAATGCTCGTCGCAAACTTTAGTAGACGGCCGCACCCCCGGATGCCCTCGACGAAGTGCACTAAGGCGGAACACCGCTGCCGCGAGCACCCGAGCGGATGCTTTTGGCGACGGGGTTCTCCTACAGTCACTTGGTCGGGGCATTAGGGCATGGTTGTCTAGTAAGTTTACCCGGCGAGTATCCGCGTACGCTACGTGATTGCAACGGACATTTGATCGCATCAAAATTCCGTGGCAACCGATCATCTGAGACTAAACTTCTATGTTTATAACATTCAAATTAGTTATCTCATTACTACTTGTGGATTCCAAATATTGTATCACATTCCAGATAAATAGATAATGTTAAACTTTCCGATCGAATAAACAAACACCCAAGTTTTCCCAAATAGTTCTCAACACTTGAGGGGAGTTTAAAAACATCCATCACATGCCACAGTACCAATGGTCCAGCCGTAGAAGGGTCAAGCCAACGCATCACATGTGGCAACGCCGTACTGCCCCAAACCCTAAGGTTCAAAAGGCAGTTCAAGACGGTCACATAATCGAGTTAAGGTTTGTTGTCTTCTAGAGGGTCCATTGCGTAACGTGCACGATTTAGACGTTCTTAAACAACGGAAAAATCCAACACTTGGAAATTTTCCGGGTCGGCAAAAAGTGAATTATTGATATCCGTCCGAACTTTTTAATACTTAATAAATATCCGGAAAACATAACGAAATTAAATTTTCCGATCGAATCAACGAATACAAAATAAACCCCAGAACACTCAACACTTGAGTCAGATAAAAAATACCCAGAAAATAGAAATAACAGAAACGGGAATTACTGTGCAAAACCCAAAGCACAATATCACTGTACGGCCGCGGATCCGCAGCACAAGCAGGGTATTGTCGCGGTTCCACGGTGATCCGTACGCCTTACTTTGTCATTTTGCACAATAATTCCTAGAATCACCTGCTGAATTTTTTAGGTATTTTTAATTCAGAAAAATCACAGTTTTGAAAAATTTTCCAGAGAGGGGTTCATTATTGTTGTATCGGGGTTCGAGCGGAGTTTTAACTTCGTAAACACGTCGCCTAATTCTCTAGCTAGGCTCTGATACCACTGTAGGGTTACTAGGCACTCTAAGAAGGTTCTACAAGGCATCAACCATGCCTGATTAAAAATTTAGCCGTGCCGAATAACTCTAAACAAGATCTTTCCTAGATAATTAGGGCAACACATGGTAGTAAATAACAATTATCACTATGTGAATACGAAATACAACCTTTGTAGATCGGTCCTTCACTTCTTAAGCTCCATGTAGTAGTCCCTTCGCTACGATCATCGAACTCCCGGACTCTCGGACGGCTCCATAAGAAGATTGCAACGGTATTGCTTGAAGTCTTCGAGGCCGAAGATGATTTACGACGAGGGAATACGATCTCAAGCTTCTACTTCACTAACTAGAGAATTAGTGAAGCAAACACCCTAAACTAAAGTGCTTGTCTAGTAGAGGATGATGAAATAAGAAATGGGTACACTTTAGAATTTCTTTTCTCACATTGTATCTCTCTCTTTATCAAACCCTAGAAAGAAATTGAAGGAGGAAGACGATGAGCTCAAAATGAGAATGAAAACTAATCAAGAGAGAGTTAGCTAACCATGGGTGAGTCGGTATCATATACTAACTCATGTAGAGACATAACCATGGCTAATTATAGTGGTTAGGTTAATTAACATCTTAAGTAAAACAAAACTAGTGGTCTAAGTCAATGCAACCATAAGCTTCATGAAGCTTCATGCATGTGAGCTCATTATCCATTTGTTTTTAGAATTACTATAAATATAAAAACCTAACCAATATAATTATAATGGTGTATGTCTCATACACCCATGTATTGTGTATCAACAACCATGATACAAAATGAACAGAAATTAATATATATCACATATATATTAAGTGGTGCACAAGTGAGAAAAACGAATGCTTAAGTGAACCAATGTTAGTTAATGTAAATTAGTATATCACATATACAATTATTCACTAAATTATTAAATCAACACTTGACTTAATAATCCGGTTGCATCACATATAACCGACTAACACAAAATGTACCAACTTATCGAATCAACACTTGATTCGATAACCCGACTATATCACATATAACCGGCCGATACAATAGTCGCGAGAATAGAATACGGTATCACATACATGCATTATTCTCGGTCCCGCACATATGACATATGCGCTCCTATTTCGTTTTGCCTGAGCCAATAAAACCTCTATGTAGGACTCTAAAGACTCGTCAATACGCCGGCAGTAGGTGATGATCATATCAAGCACCCACAAGCCGTCAGCGGTACTAGCTGGACGTAACGGCTACCCGGGTATTGAGCGATCAGAAGATCAGCAAGCAAGCCCGCTCCAACTCCTGCAAAAAGCCTGACAGAGACACTACCGTACAGTCCGGTCTCCTCGTCTGATATGTCGCATATCAAGTCTAGGGGTGGTAAACGTCAGACCCCAATAACCGATAAGTCATGCCGATATGAGTCTCATAACGGGTCGAGAAACTACTGGTAACACTTACCAGTAAATCTCTAAACCAGCCCTGGCCAGGGACTTCCCTGTTACGGCCAATCGAGCATAGCGCAACATCAACCCCCAATACCGGGAAAGACGAAACCCCTCCTATCGGTCATTGCCTCCATATAACTCGGGACTGTACCCAAAAACCAGTTTTGCACGCCCTCTTGGACGTGGTAAGGTGGAAATCAAAGCACAGTGGGAATCAAACAAGACTCTATGACGATCTCGGGTCTACAGATTGTAAGTCCACGTTGCCCACATCGGTGCTTGCGGGAGGCGGAAACGGTATAAAAATCGGATTTTTATCGAACTAGGCAACGTGGACTATCAAAAGGAGGATCTTTGCTAAACAAAAACTAACTACAAGCTAACTAGTTTTAGCTACATAGAAGAAAGGTTATACCTTGGGCTTTATGCCCTTCTCTCCTTGCTCCTTGGAGTGAACGGAAGTGATCTCCTTGTCGTCTTCTCTAGTCGAAGAAGGATCCACCCGAGAGCCTCAACCTTTGGCTTCAACTTCAAGCTAGAAGTGACTAAGATGCTTGGAGTGCTAATCCTAGAACCTTAGTAGAGTGTAGAGAGTATCTTAGAATGGTTTATCTCAAGCTCAAGTGTTTTTCAACTCATGAGAGGGGAAAGCTAGAGAGAGAGGAAGAGGAGGAGAGAGAATCTATATGATAGAATGAGAAGAATAATGAACCATTCTCTCATATATGTGTGAATTATGAAATTAGATAATTAGCAAGATAATTGTCATGGTTAATCAAGACTTGACCATTATCATTTCACATTAAATGCAAATTGCAAGGATCAAAGAGCATCTTTCATATGGAATGATGATGGTCAACATGTCAACCTTAGTCAACAAGTCAAGATAGTCAAATGGTCAACAACCCTAACCATGCACAATTATGTTTAACTAATATCAATTAATCATAATACACACATAAGCATTAGGGTTAAGAAAATGACAATGGTCATCAACCCTAATCAAAGTCCTCTCCCTTTGTCTCAGTCAACTGTGCATACGCACCCGTATTCGTGATCCGAGAAACACGAATACAATGAGATAAAACCAATCCCAAATCATATACTAGGATCTGGCTTAAACCAAAGCCCGGTAGTATAAGCTGTCCTGACAGCAAACGTGCACAACTGCGCAGATGTGAACGGACCCTGTCGCAAAACCATGCGACCTCTACTCATTTTGCCTAAAGGCGAATAACTCTCTGTGTGGGACTCTAAAGACTCGACACTACGCTGGCAGTGGCTTTAACCACAGACCGCAAGCGGCACTAGCTGTACGTAACGGTCTCCAGGTAGATGCCGATAAGAAGACTGACGAGGTGAACCCATCTGAACTCCTACAGAGCCTGAATCTGACAGTCTCCGTACAGTCCGGTATGTTCGTCTGATACATCGCATGGCGGGCCTAGGGGGGCGGTAAACGTCAGTCCCCTAATAGCGGTACAAGTCATGTCGGAGTGTAGCCCAGAACACCCTGATATAACACTGGAAACCTACCAGTATATCTCGCTTGCCCTGGCCAGGGACTACTTGTGTAATGGCTCTCCTGGACATAGCGCGATGTCAACCCCCAACACCAGGAGAGACGAATCCTGTCTAACCGTCATTGCCTCCAAGTGCTTCGGGACTGCACCCAACTACTACCTGTTTGCACGACTCCTTTGAGCCGTGGTAGGGTAGTAATCAAAGTACAGTGGGAACACACTCGAGGCGAAGTGACAGTGTC
This sequence comes from Agapanthus africanus, assembly GCA_030015575.1. Classification (NCBI taxonomy): domain Eukaryota; kingdom Viridiplantae; phylum Streptophyta; class Magnoliopsida; order Asparagales; family Amaryllidaceae; genus Agapanthus; species Agapanthus africanus. Next base: position 267,497,664 of record CM057340.1, read on the forward strand.
AAGTCAGCGGACTAAGCTGTACTCATGTCACCTGGGAACTGATAACTGACGATAGGTATAATACCAACCAACAGTTCCCGACGAGTCCTGTCCAGTGTACTCATAACCTAATGAGCACCCGCATACTATCTCAAGTACGACGTACTGACGGCTGTGGGACAGACCGTCTCCCACGCTGGGATGAGAAGCGCACACGCTAGTCTACTCGGGAGTATCGATGCCCTGTCTCGATAGTCCTACGACTAGGGACCTGTATAAGGATGTGCTTATGGATTACCCAGCCCCCACGAGTGTGAGCGCCATCACAACGCTGGTAATCAAGCAAAGATCCTAAGGGCTCTACTAATATGTATAGGTGATATAATAAAAGAAACACATGTACACATTAAAGCACAGACAAACCAAGTAGCATACTACCATTTCGAGCAAGATTGTCTATACAACTGTGAATATCCCAAGCTTCCATCAAGTAATATACATACTAGTATGATACAGTAATGGCCTCTAGGGCATATACACTAACAATCTCCCACTTGCACTAAGGCCATGTACTGGCGTATCGAAGACCTATCATCTCGATCAGCCGCTCGAACTGAGTCGGGGGTAAGGCCTTCGTGAATGGATCTGCAATGTTATCTTCTGAAGCAACCCTCCGAACCTCGATCTCCTGGCGATCCACGATCTCCCTGATCAGGTGATACCGCCTCAAGATGTGTCTGGATTTTTGATGGGACCTGGGTTCCTTCGCTAAAGCTATAGCCCAGTTGTTGGCGCAATACAGAGGTATTGGATCAACAATGGACGGAACCACCTGATGTTCTTTCAAGAACTTCCTCATCCAGACGGCTCTTTTTGCGGCATCAGATGCAGCGATGTATTCCGCTTCCATAGTCGAGTCAGCAACGGTTTCCTGTTTGGAACTCTTCCAACACACCGCCCCTCTATTGAGGGTAAAGACAAAACCCGACATGGACTTAGAATCATCCTTGTCACTCTGGAAGCTGGAGTCAGCAAAGGCCTCAATCTGGAGGTCTTTTCTGCCATACACCAAGAACATCTCCTTAGTCCTTCTCAGGTACTTGAGAATGTTCTTTACCGCTATCCAATGTTTCTTCCCAGGGTTTGTCTGATACCTGCTTACCACACTCAGTGCATAAGCCACATCTGGTCTGGTACATAACATCGCATACATTATAGAGCCTACCGCAGAAGCGTAGGGTATAATAAACATGTGATCCCTCTCCAAATCAGTCTTGGAAGACATCTCTTTGGAGAGGGTGATCCCGTGACAAGCCGGTAGATTACCGCGCTTGGAATCTTCCATACTGAATCTTTTCAGTATGGTGTCGATGTACCTGGACTGTGAGAGACCTAAAATCCTCTTGGATCTGTCACGGTAGATCCGGATCCCCAGAATGTATGAGGCATCACCCAGGTCTTTCATGGAGATCCTGTGTGACAAGAACCCTTTGACAGATTGTAGCATAGGAATGTCATTTCCTATTAAGAGAATGTCATCTATGTATAAAACGAGGAATACTACAGTTCTCGCTACAAATCTACAATAGATACATGGTTCATCTGGATTTTTGATAAAGCCAAATTCCTTAACCGTCTTATCAAAACAGATGTTCCAGCACCGCGATGCCTGCTTTAGTCCATAAATGGACTTAAGCAACTTGCACACCTTTCCGCTGCTCCCACTCTGAATGAAACCCTCTGGCTGGTCCATATAGACACACTCCTCTAAATTTCCATTTAGAAAGGCGGTATTTACGTCCATCTGCCAAATCTCATAATCGTGGAAGGCAGCAATGGCAAGAAGGATCCGAATGGATTTCAGCATAGCTACTGGAGAAAAGGTTTCGTCATAGTCCAAACCAGGTCGCTGACGAAAACCCTTTGTAACCAGTCTAGCCTTATAGGTCTCAAACTGTCCATCTACACCAATCTTTCCTTTGAAGATCCACTTGCATCCTACGGGTTTTACCCCATCTGGAGCAATGTCCAACGTCCATACTTTGTTGGTGTACATGGACTCCATTTCGGTCCGCATTGCATCCAGCCATTTTACCGAGTCAACGCTCTGAATGGCTTGCTGGAAGCTAGTAGGCTCATCACAATCTATGATGCAATCCTCTCTATCCCCGTCTATGAGAAAACCGTAGTATCTCTCGGGCGGATGAGACTGCCTACTACTCCTGCGGAGTGGCGTGGGAATGTCCTGATCCTTCGAACCCTCTGGTTCTACTAAGCTTTCAGTAATAGCTAGTGGTTCTGGAATTTCTTCCAGTTCTATTGCGCTCCCACTAATTTCCTTTTCCAAGAACTGGTGTTCTAGAAAGTGGGCATGACGAGAAAAAAAAACCTGTTGTTCCTCTTCGCAATAGAAGAAATATCCATTGGAGTTATTTGTGTAAGTCCACGTTGCGACCCCCGGTTCTTACGGGGAGGCGGAAACGGTATAAAAATCAAATTTTTAGCGCATGGGGCAACATGGACTAACAAAGTCGGGATCTTTTCCTAAACTAAAACTAGCAAACAAGCTAAAGAGAGTTAGCTACTCGGAAAGATGGTTATACCTAAACTTGAACTCCTTCTTCTTCAAACTTTGTAGAGGTTGATGGTTCTCTTCTCGTCGCCTTCTTCCGTCGAAGATGGATCCACCTGAGGGTTCAACCTTCGGGCTCTTTCTCGAACTTTGAGTGAACTAGAATCTCCGGCTTGCTAAACCCTTGATCCTAGAGTGAGTAGAGAGTGTCTAAGGGGTGCTTTTCTTTTAAGGAGAGGGATTCTCAACATATGAGAAGGATTCTCCTTTGGCTAGAGGAAGAAGAAGATGAAGTGAGGAGAAAGAATGATTATGATAGAATGAGCTCTTTTCTTTTGCAACCATAACTAAAAGAAAAGGAATTATCTAATTAATAATAATAATTGAAATGAGAATAGTTGATGGTTGTTTTGGAATGACCACTATCATACTTTCAATAAATGAGTGTAAGCAAGAATCAAGGAGTATCCTTGCAAAGCAATGATGGTGGTCAACATTCAACCATGGTCAACAAGTCAACCATGGTCAACAAGTCAACAAAAATCAACCATAACAATATTTCATTTAATTACTATTATTAATTGATATTTCATAAATCTATTAGGGTTTGGAAAATGACGACTGTCAACTGTGCATACGCACCCGTTCCGAAAGCCTAATGAAATACCTTATCCTCCGCCTCAAGCAACTGTGCATACACACCTGCATTCTCGTTCCGAGGAACAAGAATACCGAGATATAAAAGCAACCCCAAAACATATACCAGTATCTGGCTCAAACCAGAGCCTGCTAGTATAATCCGTCCGGACTCCAAACGTGCACAAGTGCGCGGATGAGAACGAACCCTGCCGCAAAACCATGCGACCTCTACTCATTTTGCCCAGAGGCGAATACCCTCTGTGTGGGACTCTAAAGACTGGACACTACGCTGGCAGTGGGTTTAACCACAGACCGCAAGCGGCACTAGCTGTGCGTAACGGTCCCCAGGTAGATGCCGACAAGAAGGCTGACGAGGTGAACCCCATCTAAACTCCTACTGAGTCTGAATGTGACATTCTCCGTACAGTCCGGTCTGTTCGTCTGATACATCGCATGTCGGGCCTAGGGGGCGGTAAAACGTCAGTCCCCCAATAGCGGTACAAGTCGTGTCGGAGTGAAGCCCAAAACACCCTGAGATAACACTGGAAGCCTACCAGTATATCTCGCTTGCCCTGGCCAGGGACTACTCGTGTAATGGCTCTCCTAGACACTGCGCGATGTCAACCCCCAATACCGGGAGAGACGAATCCTGTCTAACCGTCACTGCCTCCAAGTGCTTCGGGATTGCACCCAACCACTACCTGTTTGCACGACTCCTTTGAGCCGTGGTAGGGTAGTGATCAAAGTGCAGTGGGAACACACTCGAGGCGAAGTGCCAGTGTCAAGTCAGCGGACTAAGCTGTACTCATGTCTCCTGGGAACTGATAACTGACGATAGGTATAATACAAACCTGTCAGTTCCCGACGAGTCCTGTCCAGTGTACTCGTAACCTAACGAGCACCCGTATACTATCTCCAGTACGACGTACTGATGGATGTGGGACAGACCATCTCCCACACTGGGATGAAAAGCGCATACGCTAGTCTACTCCGGAGTATCGATGCCCTGTCTCGATAGTCCTGCGTCTAGGGACCTGTATAAGGATGTGCTTATAGAATACCCAGCCCCCACTAGTGTGACTGCCATCACAACGCTGGTAATCAAGCAAAGATCCTAAGGGCTCCACTAATGCGTATAGGTGATATCGCAAAATAAACACATGTACACATTGAAGTAGAAACAAACCAAGTAGCATACTACTATATTGAGCAAGATTGTTTATACAAGGTGAATATCCCAATCTTCCATTAAGTAATATACAAACTAGTATGATACAGTAATGGCCTCTAGGGCATATACACTAACACTTTGGATATCCCACAAACATGCATTGTACTGAGCATGCCTCGAGCTTGTCCGCATGCTGCTTTTTGACAAAAGCTGGACATCCCCATGTCTTAATGTGATTAAGATAGGGTCTCTTCCCACACCACATCTGATATGGTGTGGTAGGCACGGTCTTAGTTGGAACTCGGTTCAAAAGGTATGCAGCTGATTCTAGCGCATATCCCCAGAATGATCGCGGTAACTCAACGTTACTCATCATGGACCGTACCATATCCATTAGGGTTCGGTTCCGTCTCTCCGATACACCGTTATGTTGCGGAGTGTATGGAGGAGTAAGCTGAGAGAGAATTCCATTCTCTTTTAAGTAACCCAGGAACTCGGCACTCAAGTATTCACCACCTCGATCAGATCTCAGTGCCTTGATACTTTTGCCTGTTTGTTTTTCTACTTCATTCTTGTATTCCTGGAATTTTTCAAAGGCCTCGGATTTATGTTTCATTAAGAAGACGTATCCGTACCTTGAAAAGTCATCCGTAAAAGTAATGAAGTAAGAATAACTCCCCAAGAGCTCGCTCACTCTTACTCCGTGTCGAGTGAACGGAGTCTTTGTCATCTTTCCTTTGAGACAGGATTGACAAGTTGCATACGAATGATATTCGAACGGATCCAAATATCCTTCTGTATATAACTTCGTCAACCTTCTCTCATTAATGTGACCGAGTTTACAATGCCATAAGAAAGTTTTATTGATTTCTGGAGACTTTCTTTTCTGTGTATTCTGGACATTGAAAATCTGTGGTTGGTTTAATACGTATATACCGTTGTTTAATGTACCTGACCCAATCAAAACTTGATTAAGGTGAATGTTCACAACATTACTTACAAATGCAAATTCATAACCCTCTTTAGACAATAAAGATACAGAAATGATATTACAGGTTGCATTTGGTACAAAATAACAACTACGCAAAACCAAAAAGTGTCCATCTGACAATCCCAGGTGATAGTCCCCCACGGCCTCAGCATCCATGCTAGCTCCGTTTGCAACTCTGAGGGTCATATCACCTGCCTTCAAAACCCTACGCTTTCTCAACGCCTGCAAAGAATTACAGATATGAGACCCTGATCCGGTATCCAATACCCAGGAAGTAGAGTTTATTGATAGACGGTTTTCAATAACATACACACCTGAAGCTGAAGCCGCAACTCGCTTCAGATCCTGGGTTCTGGCCTTCCAAGCCTTGCAATCCTGTTTCCAGTGTCCACTTTTGTAACAGTAGAAGCATTCTTCCTTTCCCACCAGTTTTCCCGCTACCTTTGTTGCCTTTCCCTTTCCCTTCGTATCCACTTTACTTACACCGCCCCTTGGTTTGGCGGGGGCTTTCCTCTTCTTTCCCTTGGCTTTCGCCCTGGACCTAGAAGAGGAAGATCCTCTTACAAACAAAGTGGATGTCTCCCTACCTTTCTGTAGGGTGCCCTCAGCACTCCTCAACATGTTCAGAAGTTCGGAAAGTTCAACCTCCTTTCCTTGTATGTTGAATTAAGGATAAACTGGGCGTAAGTGGAAGGAAGGGACTGAAGAATCAAGTCAGTGTAGAGTTCATTCTCCAACGTGGTCCCAAGGTCCTCGAGCTCCTCTATGTAGCCAATCATCTTAAGCACGTGTTCCGCTACCGATGATCCGACGGCCAATCTTGCCGAAAATAGCTTTTTCGACACTTCGTATCTTCCGATACGAGACTGCTCTCCATACAGATCTTTTGTATGGAGAAATATGGACTCGAGGTCCATATTCTCGTGCCTCCTCTGATGTTCGTTGTCCATAGAGGCAAGCACGAGGCATTTGGCCTTCGCATAATCGATCTCCCATGTCTTATGGATTTCTATATCCGCGACGCTGGAGGTGGGACCTGGGATAGGGGGAGCTTTAGTGGTAAGGACATACCCCAACTTGTAGTAAGTGATTGCCATCTTAACATTCCTGAGCCAATTTTTGTAGTTTGGCCCTGTCAGTATGTTTTTATCTAGTAATAACTTAAGTCCGATCATGTTGAATGGTCGCTGCAATTAGAAGAGAGAAAAGAAACACTTTAGCATGATGCTCTTGCAAGTTTAGAGTGGTTTTTAGTTTGTCTAAACAGGATGGCTCCCACTGTCTCTCGAATCCCTCCTCAAACCATAAAGGAAGAATTAGTCGGGATCAATCTCACCGTACAATACTTGCTTAACCGTTCAGCCAGGCCAGTGTCGGTACTTCGAGGGAGGTTTTTTAATGCTTTCGCGAAGTTCCTTAATTAAGTAACTGTTCATATCAGATTTTTGCATTTTTATACCGCCCAATTTTTATCACATTGCATATCGGTAGGTACTCTTAAGCCATGTTTGCTAGTCAATTGCAGGATACAGGTTCTCGGCTCTAAACGGTGAAATTCATAGAAAAACATGACAAAATCCGGGTTCCTGCCAACCACAGATAAAACACGGGTCTCCGCTCTTTATCCGTATGTTGCCACATACCAGTTTGAGAGACAAAATGGCAAATCGATTGTCACCTTCATGCACAAAGCTCAATGGCAACACCAAGTCCAAGAAATCTACGCGGAGCTCATGAAAATCATGACAAAAGATCCATGTCCAATCACCTTTTGATCCACTAGAATTCTGGAAGAAATGTGGAAAGATTATCAGAAAAAACATATACCAGACAAAAGGGGACAGCAGACCAGGGAAGTACAGAAAAGAACATGCCCCAACTCCATCATAGGGCCGCGGATCCGCGGCCAATAGGGGGTATAGGCCGCGGATCCGCGGCCGTTCTGGCTCTTCAGTACGTCGTTTTTCAGGGGTAGTTTGGAACTTTTATAAAGAGGCAGTTTGTTGCCCTAGGTTTTCATTTCCCTACCTATAAATAGCCCAGAACCTTGTGAAGCCAAGAGTGCTTAATCTTGTATTTTTTAGGGTTTAGAATACTTGTTCTTCTTCCTCTTCTCATCTCTTCTCCATTGAAAAACTTGTAGTGTGCTTTTGTGAGTGAAGAATGATGAATAAAGAAGTTCATTTTGTTATTATACTTGTCTTGCTCTTTTTATGTTAATCGCTTGTAATCGTTAATTGATAAGTAGTTGTTATTATTTATTGTTGTTTCTTTCTTTACTCTTTTTCTTTATCCTTAAAACAACCATGATGCTTACGCTTGATCCTTGCCAAGGTGAGGTCGCAAATAGCTAGTTGTTATCTTCTAATCTCTTTCTTTCTATCTTCCTCTTTGTTTTATTTTTTCATTATGATGTGTGAGTAGTTTCCATACTTGTTAGGGTAGGATAAGGGAAGTTTGAGAGAAGGAAATCTCTCTCACTCTTTCCTTGCCTAACATCTTAAATCAACTCCCGTTAATTGAACCACAATCCGCTCCCTACGGCACCCTATCCTACATGATAGCGGTGATTCCGTAGTGAGACCGGTTGTGGTTGAATTAACCGGAGGTTATGGCTAAGAGCCAAGAACGGACGGACAAGCACCAAAAGGAAGAACTTAAGCGTTGGAAAGCCTAGCTTATACTCGCAAGTTCCTTCCTAGTCGTGCTAATCCCCGTTGTTGCCGATTACCGTAACACCGATATTAAGAGTGGAAACGAAAGAAGTGAGCAACTCCTAACTCAGACTAACCTAATCCTAACCCTAACAAGCTCTCTTTACATATCATTTTAACACTTAGATAATCACAAACAAATCTGAAAAATTGGACTTAACTCGTTAAAGCACATAGAAAAAGATTCCCATCTCCCTACGGACGACCCGTACTCAACCGGCTAGCTACAAGCGAAACCGTTTTGATTGCGGTAATTAACTAAACTAGAACACGCAGAGTATCTACCAATCAAATGGCGCCGCTGCCGGGGAGACGGTAGTTTATTTCTTTGTGTAATTTCGGGTTAACTTGTGAATATAAATATAACCGAAAAACAAAACAAAAAAAATTTACTTTGTAAAAAAATCATCTTGTTATTTTTGATTAGTTTTTGTGCAAGTGTGCAGGATAATACGGAGTTCGAGTTCAGTGCCAAAGACGTGGGAAGATAGACCCACATTTCGCGGCTACACCGCGACGGATCAAAACGAAGCAAACGGTCTACTGTAAAAATCTGGAGCAGATACAGTAAGCCAGTCAAAATTCAGCACATCCAGACAAGCAGAGGACACCCAACAGAGCATAACCTAGAAAAATGAAGGACTAAGCCCATCATACCGCCGCGGAACCGCGGCATAAGGAGGCTTAGGCCGCGGAACCGCGGCCGTTTGGTGCGTTCGGGCTGCCAAAATTTCTGTAAGTCCTCCTTTTCCTTCCCCCACTCCTCTGGACTCCAATAAACTATGTTTTCTGCAGCATTCTTTGCGCAAATTCTCTTCCCCCTTCCAATAAACTGTTCTTGTGCAGGATTCTTTGCGCCGCGCTAAAAATAAAAATTGTTTGTAGTTGATTTGTTACCGCTTTGCATTCATTAATACGGACTTAAGGGGCTTGAAACCAATTCATATTGGGTGGGGATTTCATCACCCTTCCCAGGACCCCAGAAATCACAAAAAGCATATGCATTGACCATTGTTAAATTAAAAAATACTAGACTCAGCCTTAAGGACTTCGCGCTCAATAGGACAGAGGACTAGTTACAGGCATCGGCCGTTTATCCTATCTGACTTTTGCGGTGTCTAGGAAAGTGTGTCGAAGGCAAGTGGTAATTTAATTAAGGAACTTCGCGAAAGCTTTAGACAACCTCCCACTTACCTGGCACTTACCTGGTCGCAATTGACGGAGAAGAGGCGGTTTGAGGTCCTATTTCTAGCTCTCTAGAACAGTTAGGAGCTGTCTAGCAGACCTAGGTGACCCTACATCTAGGTGTGATTGTGCATATCTTGTTTGTGATTGCTTAAAGCCGTAAGTCCGTACATATTTCTGTAAAGCTCTTTCTAAAAATAAAATTAAAAAAAGGAAAAAATCAAAAACTTTTTTAAAAACTTGCCCTTTGTCGCCAAAATCCATTTTTCACCCACCACCCATCGCCTTTCTCCATTGACGTTTTCTTACCCTCACCTTCTCCGCTTTGACTATACTAAACTCGTTTAGTGTATGTCCGCTTGGACTCGGGACACTAGCGCCCGTCTAGTCTGCGTTACGTTAGTCGCTACCGACTACGTGATCGACTCAGACGTCGAAACTCCGTCCACTCCTCTTTCACCTTTACCTTTGCCGGCCAACTCCGACGTTGACCGGAATTCTGTTCATACATCTTCACCTTCACCATCACCAACCTCTTCTTCCGCGATGTCAGGATTTAATCCAAACATCTCTTTGACTACCCCTGGATTGGCTCCACCTCCTACGGAGACCAATAACCCACCACCACCGCCTGTTGTAGCGCCACAGCGAATCGCGCTCCAGGATCGTTTCTATCCCACGCTCGAACTCAAGCCTTTGCCGTCTCACCTTAAGTACGCTTACTTGGGTGAGAACGAGACCCTACCTATCATCATCTCGGCTTCTTTAGCTCCCGAGCAAGAGAAAGCCCTTCTCGCGGTCTTGCACAGCAACAGGCAAGCTTTTGGCTGGTCCATGGCGGACATCAAGGGGATTAGTCCCCTGATCGTTGAACATCATATTATCTGATGGATGATGCCAAACCAGCCCGGGATCCACAAAGACGTCTCAATCCAGTCATGAAAGAGGCTGTGAAGAAGGAGATCGTAAAATGTCTGGATAGTTGTATCATTTATCCTATCTCTGCTAGCCAGTGGGTTAGCCCCATTCACGTTGTCCCCAAGAAATCAGGTATAACGGTCATCACTAACGAGGCGAACGAGTTAATCCCTACTCGCACCCAAACTGGGTGGCGAGTATGCATCGATTACAGAAAACTCAACGCCGCAACGCGGAAGGACCACTTTCCGCTACCTTTCATTTACCAAATGCTTGAACGATTGGCCGGACACGAGTACTACTGCTTTCTTGATGGCTACTCTAGCTATAATCAAATTCCCATCGCCGAAAAAGACCAGGACAAGACCACTTTCACTTGTCCTTTCGGCACGTTTGCATATCGTCGCATGCCCTTTGGGTTATGCAATGCGCCCGCTACCTTCCAGCGGTGTATGATGGGAATCTTCTCAGACATGGTGGAAAAATTTCTGGAGATCTTCATGGATGATTTCTCCATCTTCGGCGATTCCTTCAACGAGTGTTTGCTGCATCTTGACGCTGTCCTTACCCGATGTAAGGACAAGAATCTCACTTTGAATTGGGAGAAGTGCCACTTCATGGTGCGCGAAGGTATTGTCTTAGGACATATCATCTCGCAAAATGGCATAGAGGTTGACAAAGCGAAGATTGAGGTCATTTCCAATCTCCTTCCTTCCCGATGCGTCAGAGATACCCGAGCCTTCCTTGGCCATGCCGGTTTCTATAGACGGTTCATCAAGGACTTTAGCAAGATTGCTAGGCCCTTGACTCTTTTGCTGGCCAAGGATACGCCATTCGACTTCAACTCGAGCTGTGTGACTGCATCCGAGTCATTGAAAAGCTTACTCACTTCTGCTCCCGTTCTTTCTTCGCCTGACTGGACGCACCCATTTGAGATTATGTGCGATGCATCCGACTTTGCCATTGGTGCTGTCCTTGGACAACACATAAACAAGATGCCACACGTAATCTATTATGCGAGCCGAACCCTGAACGACGCCCAACTCAATTATACAACAACTGAGAAGGAATTCTTAGCTGTTGTATTTGCTTTAGAGAAGTTCAGGCCCTACCTCATCGGCTCTCCAGTCATTGTCTACACAGACCATTCTGCTCTGCGCCATCTTTTTGCGAAGAAAGATGCAAAATCTCGGTTAATACGTTGGATCCTCTTGCTTCAAGAGTTTGACCTTGTCATTAAGGATAAACGAGGATGTGAAAACGTAGTTGCCGACCATCTCTCACGGCTTCCTTCTTCGCCTTCGCTTCCAATTCCGATCAACGACGTTTTCCCGGATGAACAGCTCTTGACAGTATCTTGCGAACCCTGGTTCGCAGATATTGTGAACTATTTGGCCACGGGATTACTACCGACTGAATGGTCAAGTCAGGACAGACTTCGCTTCTTATCCCAAGTAAAACACTTTTACTGGGACGAACCCTATCTGTTCAAGTACTGTCCCGACCAGATTATTCGTCGGTGTGTCCCTGACGAGGAATTCAAGAGTGTGCTGTCATTTTGCCACGATCAAGCATGTGGCGGGCATTTTGGCCCCAGAAAGACAGCTAAGAAGATCTTGCAATGTGGTTTTTACTGGCCACAACTTTTCAAAGACGCTCATGACTATTGCAAGACTTGCTCCCGGTGCCAACACTTGGGCCGGATATCCTGGAGGAACGAGATGCCGCTCCAACCGATCTTGGTTGTGGAGATTTTCGATGTTTGGGGGATCGATTTCATGGGGCCGTTTCCCAGCTCTTTTGGGAACTTGTACATCCTTCTCGCTGTTGATTACGTCTCTAAGTGGGTCGAGGCTGTGCCCAGCCGGACTAACGACAACAAGGTTGTCGTTAGGTTTCTTAAAGAAAACATTTTCTCCCGTTTTGGGCACCCCCGAGCGATCATTAGCGACAATGGAAGTCATTTCTGCAACAAGACTTTCGAGGCCTTGATGCGAAAATATTCCATTAATCATAAGCTCTCTACGCCCTACCACCCCCAAACCTGCGGGCAGGCCGAAGTTTCAAATCGGCAAATCAAGCAGATACTGGAGAAGACGGTTTCCAAGAACCGTAAGGATTGGTCGCTGAAACTCACTGATGCCCTTTGGGCATTTCGAACCGCTTATAAGACCGACCTTGGCATGTCTCCCTATCGGCTTGTGTACGGAAAAGCTTGCCACCTGCCTGTCGAAATAGAGCATCGCGCATTTTGGGCGATAAAGGAGTTGAATCTGTCTCTCGAAGATGCGGGCAGCCATCGGAAGCTGCAGTTGAATGAATTAAGCGAGCTTAGGGATGAGGCTTATGATAACGCGGTTGTCGTTAAGAATCGAACGAAGGTGTTTCACGATAAACACCTTTTGCGCAAAACTTTCGTACCTGGACAACAGGTACTGCTTTACGACACCAGACTACACTTCCATCCAGGAAAGCTCAGATCTCGCTGGAAAGGGCCGTATTTTGTGCGGAATGTGTATCCGCATGGCGCTTTGGATTTGGAGAATCCAAAGGACGGTTCATTTTTCAAAGTGAACGGACACCGACTTAAACCGTACCTTAGCGCCGAACCAACAGAGGAGCTCCTGGTCTTACAGGAGCCGGTTTACCCTGCATAATCTTCCTCTACCTACCACCAAACTTCGGTTATCCAGCCAAGAACAGTGGACACTGTTCCAAATAAGTTTGGGGGTATGTATATACCATTTTGTACATTTTTGTGGATATTCTTTTTTCTTTTTTTTTCTTTTTTTTCTTTAAAACCAAAAAACAAAAAATAAAAATAAAAATTTTGTGTATAGCTAACCGACAATTTTGACCCTTCAAGCAATCTCTTCTCGCAATGATTGTGAGGACACTGTCCAGTTTAAGTTTGGGGGTACGCTCGGTACGCATTTCTTACCTTCGCATTCATATGTATATTCTGCATCTGCATATTAAAATCCATAAAATCCATAAAAATCTGAAAATTTTCTAAAAACATAAAAACTTTTTTGTCAAGTTACCTAGTGGGAGGACTCTGATTCAACATTTCGACGGTTTTGTTTGATAAGATAAGAATAACTAAATCTTATGTTTAGATTTTGAAACCTGAAAGATAACTCTCCTTTGAAGTTAACTATAGCTGATATACATCTTTACATCACACTACACGTGTCGTGAGTTTTGGAAATTAGATAACAAGTCTTTTATATCTAAAAACTTTTAAATGGATAAATGATTTTCTGAGGATCAAATAGGTTTGTTCTGAAATAAGTAATATCAAGAATAGTGTATGAAGTAAAGTGAATATGAAGGGATATTATTGATGCCTGAATTGGAACTAAGTCTAAAAAATAACCCATCTGAAACTTGATTGGAATGATTACACACCGAACCCACTAAACACGTCTTTTATCCAAAAAAATAATTGAACGTGCTGTTATATCTCCGTTCGTATTAAATCATCATGATTTTCACGCCAAACTGTCTTTTGTTTTTGGACCTAGGTAACTTGAGTAATTAAGTCCGCTGGGGTGTTTCTACACCTAATGCCCTAAAGCCAACTGGTTTGGGTGCATTGGCCCAAAGCTCGCTAAGAAGCCTAGAAAGTCCAGATTAAAACAAAGTCAAGCAAGTGTTCTCTCCGAGTTAAAATTCCTAACGGTTCTTTGTGTGAGAATAATCTTGATAAAAGACAGGCTTTTATAAAAAAAAATTAGCGGAGATATGAAGGTTTGATTCTATGATAAAGACTATTGCACGTTCACAGAAGTGTGTATGAAATGAAAACAAGAAAAAGGTGGAGTGAAAAATAAGACCTAGTTTCCTGTTAGGGAAGATTGAAATTCTGAAGTTGAAACTTTACTGGAAAACGAAACTTGAAAAATGCTTAACTCTTTATAAAACTTATGTGATCCTTTTAAAAAATTTTATCTGGACTTATTGTATGATATGATGATTTTATTCGATCCTTCTGAAACGTAACGACACTATTTGCACTGCACGTAAAGACATATAAAATCTGTAGTTAAATAAGAAGCGAGGTGTGAAAAATAAAGGTTCGATAGTCTAGACTTAGGATAATAGAATTGTTATTTTCTGAAACAAAACTTTAGGGTTTGAATCTTAGTTATTTTACAAAACTAACTTGACCGGATTTTGTGGGTGTAATCCGCTGAAAACCCTCAGGAGACAACACTCCTCCTACTAGGGACACCTAGAGTTTTAACGGCTTATTGCACGTGCTCAGTGCAATCGCGTTCCCTGCGAAAGTGAGGTTAGGAAATTTTTTGTGAATAAATTGGCATTGCTCGGGACGAGCAAATGATAAGTTTGGGGGTATTTGTTCATATCAGATTTTTGCATTTTTATACCGCCCAATTTTTATCACATTGCATATCGGTAGGTACTCTTGAGCCGTGTTTGCTAGTCAATTGCAGGATACAGGTTCTCGGCTCTAAACGGTGAAATTCATAGAAAAACACGACAAAATCCGGGTTCCTGCCAACCACAGATAAAACACGGGTCTCCGCTCTTTATCCGTATGTTGCCACATACCAGTTTGAGAGACAAAATGGCAAATCGATTGACACCTTCATGCACAAAGCTCAATGGCAACACCAAGTCCAAAAAATCTACGCGGAGCTCAAGAAAATCATGACAAAAGATCCATGTCCAATCACCTTTTGATCCACTAGAATTCTGGAAGAAATGTGGAAAGATTATCAGAAAAAACATATACCAGACAAAAGGGGACAGCAGACCAGGGAAGTACAGAAAAGAACATGCCCCAACTCCATCATAGGGCCGCAGATCCGCGGCCAATAGGGGGTATAGGCCGCGGATCCGCGGCCGTTCTGGTTCTTCAGTACGTCGTTTTTCATGGGTAGTTTGGAACTTTTGTAAAGAGGCAGTTTGTTTCCCTAGGTTTTCATTTCCCTGCCTATAAATAGCCCAGAACCTTGTGAAGCCAAGGGTGCTTAATCTTGTATTTTTTAGGGTTTAGAATACTTGTTCTTCTTCCTCTTCTCATCTCTTCTCCATTGAAAAACTTGTAGTGAGCTTTTGTGAGTGAAGAATGATGAATAAAGAAGTTTATTTGTTATTATACTTGTCTTGCTCTTTTTATGTTAATCGCTTGTAATCGTTAATTGATAAGTAGTTGTTGTTATTTATTGTTGTTTCTTTCTTTTCTCTTTTTCTTTATCCTTAAAACAACCATGATGCTTACGCTTGATCCTTGCCAAGGTGAGGTCGCAAATAGCTACTTGTTATCTTCTAATCTCTTTCTTTCTATCTTCCTCTTTGTTTTATTTTTTCATTATGATGTGTGAGTAGTTTCCATACTTGTTAGGGTAGGATAAGGGAAGTTTGAGAGAAGGAAATCTCTCTCACTCTTTCCTTGCCCAACATCTTAAATAAACTCCCGTTAATTGAACCACAATCCGCTCCCTACGGCATCCTATCCTACATGATAGCGGTGATTCCGTAGTGAGACCGGTTGTGGTTGAATTAACCGGAGGTTATGGCTAAGAGCGAAAAACGGACGGACAAGCACCAAAAGGAAGAACTTAAGCGTTGGAAAGCCTAGCTTATACTCGCAAGTTCCTTCTTAGTCGTGCTAATCCCCGTTGTTGCCGATTACCGTAACACCGATATTAAGAGCGGCAACGAAAGAAGTGAGCAACTCCTAACTCAAACTAACCTAATCTTAACCCTAACAAGCTCTCTTTACATATCATTTTAACACTTAGATAATCACAAACAAATCTGGAAAATTGGACTTAACTCGTTAAAGCACATAGAAAAAGATTCCCATCTCCCCACGGACGACCCGTACTCAACCAGCTAGCTACAAGCGAAACCGTTTTGATTGCGGTAATTAACTAAACTAGAACACGCAGAGTATCTACCAATCAGTAACCTCTTTTCCCTGTGGGCGTAGCCCCGCTAACACCTTTCTAGACACCTACTAGGTTTATAGCATTGATCGTTAAGTGAGAGATTTCCCGAGGAGTAGCATATACTCACAGTAGGATCGGGATCCAAATATCATCGCGTGATAAAACCGAAGGAATCCTACCAGAATCATCACATTCTAAATGGTATGCAGCGCTAGCAAGTTTCAGTACTTATGAAACTCCCGATATGGATTTTTGCCCCATGCTCTTATGACCTTGACTTTGGCCAAAATATCATAAGTCACATGTCAAGTTCTACCGGTCATTCTCCAGGTTAATTTGGACCCACCCGTACCTACCCTTGACTTTGGCCAAAATGGCAGCACGACTGTCCCAAATCAACGCATCTACCTATGCTGCACATGAATACCCAAGAGCTACCAATCACTATGCCTTGACTTTGGCCAACATACATAGCTTGAATAGTTTTTGGCCATTCATGTGGAATGACGGAGGGCTACGAATGGTTTTGGCGAAACCGTGAACGTAGTGAACTTGATATGATCGATGGAACGAGATAGCTTTTAAAAGGAGTGGTTCAAGCTCCGCATTTAAAAGTTTAGTTTTTGAAAAGAACCGAGTGTTTTTCAAAATGTTCCAATCGACTTTTACTTGGTTTATTTTCTTGCATTAATTTTAATGCGTCCCATCTTTTAATCCTACCATTGCAGAAAACAACCAAAATATGGTGTACGCTTATGCCATCAGGATTCGCCACGGGGCCCCGTCATCACCCGTTAGGTTACTTAACTAACGACAGAGCGGGGGCCGGACTAGCGCGGATGCAAAACATAAGCAACACCTAAATAGTTATCATATATAAATATATAGCAATGATAGACAATCCAGATCACAGATGAACACATTGGATATACTAGGAATCCGCGATTCATTCGAGCCTACAACGAAAAGAGGATTACACGGTCGCGATGAATAGCTAATACCGCACCCAAGACCCCTACGGGTGCGGCAAACTACCCGCCAAGTATCCGAAGCGAAGCAACCTCCCTCAACGACGTGTGTAGGACACTCGGCACTTCGAGATACCCGGTAGTTTGTGCACCCCATCATGGGTCTATCCTAGGAGCAAAAACAATAAAAAGAAATTATACAATGACGGCTACAACCCCGACCCGGTTGTGCGGCCAAATAAATAATATTACATCAATTTACATATTACATGAATGAAAGGAAAAAAAAACTCCCATCTCACATCTACCCCGGCTATTCATCCGCGACAATCCATCGAGTTCATATACACAAACCAATAAGCATTACAGATCACAGATATGTATAACCCCCACTAATCGACGTATAGCGATTAGCAGACGTTCAATACATATAAACATCACAGATATAACCCAATAGTCAAAGTATAGTGAAGTTCGATCAAAAATACGGATTTATAGCCACCCCAAATACAAATTTCAATTCTGGAAAATCTGGGCAGAAATAAAATATCTTAAAAATCCCAAAATCAAAATATAAGAACACTGCAAGAGAACCGCGGCCGAGTCAACTCGGCTGCGGATCCGCGGCAGCAGCAAACATCTGCCGCGGAACCGCGGTGAGTTGGTCGGTTCGCAGGTTCATTTTTCTTGGGTGTACTGTGAGAACCCTGAGCCGATTTTTAAGGTGTGATTTATTATTTTTAGAGCAAATTTAAAAATCGGCAGAAACTAGAGTTTTTTGAAAAAAGTTTTGTGATTTTTACCGATCGAACTTCTATACACTTTACTAACTAGCTAGTTTATGTTTAGTTAGGCTCTGATACCACTGTAAGTCCACGTTGCCCACCCCGGTGCTTGCGGGGAGGCGGAAACGGTATAAAAATCGGATTTTTATCGAACTAGGCAACATGGACTATCAAAAGGAGGATCTTTGCTAAACAAAAACTAACTACAAGCTAACTAGTTTTAGCTAGATAGAAGAAAGGTTATACCTTAGGCTTTATGTCCTTCTCTCCGTGCTCCTTGGAGTGAACGGAAGTGATCTCCTTGTCGTCTTCTCTAGTCGAAGAAGGATCCACCCGAGAGCCTCAACCTTTGGCTTCAACTTCAAGCTAGAAGTGACTAAGATGCTTGGAGTGCTAATCCAAGAACCTTAGAAGAGAGTAGAGAGTATCTTAGAATGGTTTATCTCAAGCTCAAGTGTTTCTCAACTCATGAGAGGGGAGAGCTAGAGAGAGAGGAAGAGGAGGAGAGAGAATCTATATGATAGAATGAGAAGAATAATGAACCATTCTCTCATATAAGTGTGAATTATGAAATTAGATAATTAGCAAGATAATTGTCATGGTTAATCAAGACTTGACCATTATCATTTCATATTAAATGCAAATTGCAAGGATCAAAGAGCATCTTTCATATGGAATGATGATGGTCAACATGTCAACCATAGTCAAGAAGTCAAGATAGTCAAATGGTCAACAACCCTAACCATGCACAATTATATTTAACTAATATCAATTAATCATAATACACACATAAGCATTAGGGTTAAGAAAATGAAAATGGTCATCAACCCTAATCAAAGTCCTCTCCCTTTGTCTCAGTCAGCTGTGCATACGCACCCGTATTCGTGATCCGAGGAACACGAATACAATGAGATAAAACCAATCCCAAATCATATACTAGGATCTGGCTTAAACCAAAGCCCGCTAGTATAATCTGTCCGGACAGCAAACGTGCATAAGTGCGCGGATGTAAATGAACCCTGTCGCAAAACCATGCGACCTCTACTCATTTTGGCTAAAGGCGAATAACTCTCTGTGTGGGACTCTAAAGACTCTACACTACGCTGGCAGTGGGTTTAACCACAGACCGCAAGCGGCACTAGCTGTACGTAACGGTCCCCAGGTAGATGCCGATAAGAAGACTGACGAAGTGAACCCATCTGAACTCCTACTGAGCCTGAATGTGACAGTCTCCGTACAGTCCGGTATGTTCGTCTGATACATCGCATGGCGGGCCTAGGGGGTGGTAAACGTCAGTCCCCTAATAGCGGCACAAGTCGTGTCAGAGTGTAGCCCAGAACACCCTGAGATAACACTGGAAACCTACCAGTATATCTCGCTTGCCCTGGCCAGGGACTACTTGTGTAATGGCTCTCCTGGACACAGCGCGATATCAACCCCCAATACCGGGAGAGACGAATCCTGTCTAACCGTCACTGCCTCCAAGTGCTTCGGGACTACACTCAACTACTACCTGTTTGCACGACTCCTTTGAGCCGTGGTAGGGTAGTAATCAAAGTACAGTGGGAACACACTCGAGGCGAAGTGACAGTGTCAAGTCAGGGGACTAAGCTGTACTCATGTCACCTGGGAACTGATAACTGACGATAGGTATAATACCAACTAACAGTTCCCGACGAGTCCTGTCCAGTGTACTCGTAACCTAACGAGCACCCGCATACTATCTCAAGTACGACGTACTGACGGCTGTGGGACAGACCGTCTCCCACGCTGGGATGAGAAGCGCATACGCTTGTCTACTCCGGAGTATCGATGCCCTGTCTCGATAGTCCTACGACTAGGGACCTGTATAAGGATGTGCTTATGGATTACCCAGCCCCCACGAGTGTGAGCGCCATCACAACGCTGGTAATCAAGCAAAGATCCTATGGGCTCTACTAATATGTATAGGTGATATAATAAAAGAAACACATGTACACATTAAAGTAGAGACAAACCAAGTAGCATACTACCATTTCGAGCAAGATTGTCTATACAATTGTGAATATCCCAAGCTTCAATCAAGTAATATATATACTAGTAAGATACAGTAATGGCCTCTAGGGCATATACACTAACACAGACTAACCTGTACTAGTGTCACCAGAGAACTGCCATCTGACGTAAGGTATAATACTATCTGGGAGTTCTCGGCGAGTCCTTCCAGTGTACCCAGTCTCTACTGAGCACCCGTATATCATCTCTGATGTCAAACACCAATGGATATGGGATCATCCATCGCCCATCTACAAGGGTCGAGAAGCTATACGCTAGTCTACTCTGGTATATCGATGCCCCGTCTCGATACACCCATGACTAGGGACATTGAAGGATGTACTTATGGACTACCATGTCCCCACTAGTATGATCCGCATCATAGTCCAGGTAGTCAAGTACACATCCTAAGGTCTTTACAACCATGTAACAGAGAGACAATCAGTATACACGTTAAGGTAAAGAGTAACTGTAAGTCCACGTTGCGACCCCCGGTTCTTACGGGGAGGCGGAAACGGTATAAAAATCAAATTTTTAGTGCATGGGGCAACATGGACTAACAAAGTCGGGATCTTTTCCTAAACTAAAACTAGCAAACAAGCTAAAGAGAGTTAGCTACTCGGAAAGATGGTTATACCTAAACTTGAACTCCTTCTTCTTCAAACTTTGTAGAGGTTGATGGTTCTCTTCTCGTCGCCTTCTTCCGTCGAAGATGGATCCACCTGAGGGTTCAACCTTCGGGCTCTTTCTCGAACTTTGAGTGAACTAGAATCTCCGGCTTGCTAAACCCTTGATCCTAGAGTGAGTAGAGAGTGTCTAAGGGGTGCTTTTCTTTTAAGGAGAGGGATTCTCAACACATGAGAAGGATTCTCCTTTGGCTAGAGGAAGAAGAAGATGAAGTGAGGAGAGAGAATGATTATGATAGAATGAGCTCTTTTCTTTTGCAACCATAACTAAAAGAAAAGGAATTATCTAATTAATAATAATAATTGAAATGAGAATAGTTGATGGTTGTTTTGGAATGACCACTATCATACTTTCAATAAATGAGTGTAAGCAAGAATCAAGGAGTATCCTTGCAAAGCAATGATGGTGGTCAACATTCAACCATGGTCAACAAGTCAACCATGGTCAACAAGTCAACAAAAATCAACCATAACAATATTTCATTTAATTACTATTATTAATTGATATTTCATAAATCTATTAGGGTTTGGAAAATGATGACTGTCAACTGTGCATACGCACCCGTTCCGAAACCCTAATGAAATACCTCATCCTCCGCCTCAAGCAACTGTGCATACACACCTGCATTCTCGTTCCGAGGAACAAGAATACCGAGATATAAAAGCAACCCCAAAACATATACCAGTATCTGGCTCAAACCAGAGCCTGCTAGTATAATCCGTCCGGACTCCAAACGTGCACAAGTGCGCGGATGAGAACGAACCCTGCCGCAAAACCATGCGACCTCTACTCATTTTGCCCAGAGGCGAATACCCTCTGTGTGGGACTCTAAAGACTGGACACTACGCTGGCAGTGGGTTTAACCACAGACCGCAAGCGGCACTAGCTGTGCGTAACGGTCCCCAGGTAGATGCCGACAAGAAGGCTGACGAGGTGAACCCCATCTAAACTCCTACTGAGTCTGAATGTGACATTCTCCGTACAGTCCGGTCTGTTCGTCTGATACATCGCATGTCGGGCCTAGGGGGCAGCAAAACGTCAGTCCCCCAATAGCGGTACAAGTCGTGTCGGAGTGAAGCCCAAAACACCCTGAGATAACACTGGAAGCCTACCAGTATATCTCGCTTGCCCTGGCCAGGGACTACTCGTGTAATGGCTCTCCTAGACACTGCGTGATGTCAACCCCCAATACCGGGAGAGACGAATCCTGTCTAACCGTCACTGCCTCCAAGTGCTTCGGGACTGCACCCAACCACTACCTGTTTGCACGACTCCTTTGAGCCGTGGTAGGGTAGTGATCAAAGTGCAGTGGGAACACACTCGAGGCGAAGTGCCAGTGTCAAGTCAGCGGACTAAGCTGTACTCATGTCTCCTGGGAACTGATAACTGACGATAGGTATAATACCAACCTGTCAGTTCCCGACGAGTCCTGTCCAGTGTACTCGTAACCTAACGAGCACCCGTATACTATCTCCAGTACGACGTACTGATGGATGTGGGACAGACCATCTCCCACACTGGGATGAGAAGCGCATACGCTAGTCTACTCCGGAGTATCGATGCCCTGTCTCGATAGTCCTGCGACTAGGGACCTGTATAAGGATGTGCTTATAGATTACCCAGCCCCCACTAGTGTGACTGCCATCACAACGCTGGTAATCAAGCAAAGATCCTAAGGGCTCCACTAATGCGTATAGGTGATATCGCAAAATAAACACATGTACACATTGAAGTAGAAACAAACCAAGTAGCATACTACTATATTGAGCAAGATTGTTTATACAAGGTGAATATCCCAAGCTTCCATTAAGTAATATACAAACTAGTATGATACAGTAATGGCCTCTAGGGCATATACACTAACAATCTCCCACTTGCACTAAGGCCATGTACTGGCGTATCGAAGACCTATCATCTCGATCAGCCGCTCGAACTGAGTCTGGGGTAGGGCCTTGGTGAATGGATCTGCAGTGTTTTCTTCTGAAGCAACCCTCCGAACCTCGATCTCCTTGCGATCCACGATCTCCCTAATCAGGTGATACCGCCTCAAGATGTGCCTGGATCTCTGATGGGACCTGGGTTCCTTCGCTAAAGCTATAGCCCCGTTGTTGTCGCAATACAGAGGTATTGGGTCAACAATGGACGGAACCACCTGAAGTTCTTTCAAGAACTTCCTCATCCAGACAGCTTCTTTTGCGGCATCAGATGCAGCGATGTATTCCGCTTCCATAGTCGAGTCTGCAACGGTTTCCTGTTTGGAACTCTTCCAACACACCGCCCCTCCATTGAGGGTAAAGACAAAACCCGACATGGACTTGGAATCATCCCTGTCACTCTGGAAGCTGGAGTCAGCAAAGGCCTCGATCTGGAGGTCTTTTCCGCCATACACCAAGAACATCTCCTTAGTCCTCCTCAGGTACTTGAGAATGTTCTTTACTGCTATCCAGTGATTCTCCCTAGGGTTTGACTGATACCTGCTTACCACACTCAGTGCATAAGCTACATCCGGTCTGGTACACAACATCGCATACATTATAGAGCCTACCGCAGAAGCGTAGGGTATAATAGACATGCGATCCCTCTCCAAATCAGTCTTGGGGGACATCTCTTTAGAGAGGGTGATTCCGTGACAAGCCGGTAGATTACTGCGCTTGGAATCTTCCATACTGAATCTTTTCAGTACGGTGTCGATGTACCTGGACTGTGAAAGTCCTAATATCCTCTTGGATCTATCACGATGGATCCGGATCCCCAGGATGTAAGAGGCATCACCCAGGTCTTTCATGGAGAACCTGTGTGACAAGAAACCCTTGACAGATTGTAGCATAGGAATGTCATTTCCTATTAAGAGAATGTCATCCACGTATAAAACGAGGAATACTACAGATCTCGCTACAAATCTACTATAGATGCATGGTTCATCTGGATTTTTGATAAAGCCAAATTCCTTGACCGTCTCATCAAAACAGATGTTCCAACTCTGCGATGCCTGCTTTAGTCCATAGATGGACTTAAGCAACTTGCACACCTTTCCGCTGCTCCCACTCTGATTGAAACCCTCTGGCTGATCCATATAGACACACTCCTCTAAATTTCCATTTAGAAAAGCGGTTTTTACGTCCATCTGCCAAATCTCATAATCGTGGAAGGCAGCAATGGCAAGAAGGATCCGAATGGATTTCAGCATAGCCACTGGAGAAATGGTTTCGTCATAGTCCAAGCCAGGTCTTTGACGGAAACCTTTTGCTACAAGTCTAGCTTTATAGGTCTCAACCTGTCCATCTACACCAATCTTCTTTTTGAAGATCCACTTGCATCCTACGGGTTTTACCCCGTCTGGAGCAATGTCCAACGTCCATACTTTGTTGGTGTACATGGACTCCATTTCGGTCCGCATTGCATCCAGCCATTTTACCGAGTCAACGCTCTGAACGGCCTGCTGGAAGCTAGTAGGCTCATCATAGTCTATGATGCAATCCTCTCTATCCCCGTCTATGAGAAAACCGTAGTATCTCTTGGGCGGATGAGACTGCCTACTACTTCTGCGGAGCGGCATAGGAATGTCTTGTTCTTTTGAACCCTCTGGTTCCACTAAGCATTCAGTAATAGCTCGTGGTTCTGGAATTTCTTCCAGTTCTACTGTGCTCCCACTTATCTGGTTTTCCAAAAACTCAGTTTCCAAGAAGTAGGCATGATGAGAAACAAGAACTTTTTGTTCCTCTTCACAGTAGAAGAAATATCCCTTGGAGTTCTTTGGATATCCCACGAACTTACACTGTACTGAGCGTGCCTCGAGCTTGTCCGCATGCTGCTTTTTAACAAAAGCTAGACATCCCCAAGTCTTAATATGACTGAGATGGGGCCTCTTCCCACACCACATCTCATATGGTGTAGTAGGCACAGTCTTAGTAGGAACTCGGTTCAAAAGGTACGCAGCTGATTCTAGCGCATACCCCCAGAATGATCGCGGTAACTCAGCGTTACTCATCATGGACCGTACCATATCCAATAGGGTTCGGTTCCGTCTCTCCGATACACCGTTGTGTTGCGGAGTGTATGGAGGAGTAAGCTGAGAGAGAATCCCGTTCTCTTTTAAATAATTCAGGAACTCGGCACTTAAGTATTCTCCACCTCGATCCGATCTTAGAATCTTGATACTTTTGCCGGTTTGTTTTTCTACTTCATTCTTATATTCCTGGAATTTTTCAAAAGCTTCGGACTTATGTTTCATTAAGAAGACATAACCGTATCTTGAAAAATCATCCGTAAAAGTAATGAAGTAAGAATAACCACTTCGCGCATGTGTAGACATTGGACCGCACACGTCGCTGTGTACGAGTCCCAAGAGCTCGCTCGCTCTTACTCCGTGTCCAGTGAACGGAGTCTTTGTCATCTTTCCTTTGAGACAGGATTGACAAGTGGCATACGATTGATATTCGAACGGATCCAAATATCCTTCTGTATGTAACTTAGTCAACCTTCTCTCATTGATGTGACCCAGTCTACAATGCCATAAGAAAGTCTGATTGATATCTGTAGACTTTCTTTTGTGTGTATTCTGGACATTGAAAATCTGTGGTTGGTTTAATACGTATATACCATTGCTCAGTGTACCTGACCCAATCAGAGCTTGATTAAGGTGAATGTTTACAACATTACTTACAAACGCAAATTCATAACCTTCTTTAGAAACCAAAGATACAGAAATGATATTACAAGTTGCGTTGGGTACAAAAAAGCAATTACGCAAAACCAAAACATGCCCATCTGACATTCCCAGGTGATAGTCCCCCACGGCTTTAGCATCCATGCTAGCTCCGTTCGCAACTCTGAGGGTCATGTCACCTGCATTCAAAACCCTACGGTTTCTCAACGCCTGCAAAGAATTACAGATATGAGATCCTGATCCGGTATCCAATACCCAGGAAGTAGAGTTTATAGAAAGACAGTTTTCAATAACATACACACCTGAAGCTGAAGCCGCAACCTGCTTCAGTTCCTGTGTCCTGGCCTTCCAAGCCCTGCAATCCTTTTTTCAGTGTCCACTCTTATGACAATAGAAGCATTCTTCCTTTCCAACAAGCTTCCCCGCAATCTTTGTTGCCTTTTCCTTTCCCTTCGTACCCACTTTACTAACACCGCCTCTTGGTTTGGCGGGGGCTTTCTTCCTCTTTCCCTTGGCTTTCGCCTTGGACCTAGAGGAAGAAGATCCTCCTACAAACAAAGCGGGTGTTTCCCTACCCTTCTGTAGGGTGCCCTCTGCGCTCCTCAGCATGTTGAGGAGTTCTGAAAGTTCAACTTCCTTTTCTTGTAAGTTGAAGTTCAGTATAAACTGGGCGTAAGTGGATGGAAGGGACTGGAGAATTAAATCCGTATAGAGTTCACTGTCCAACGTGTTCCCAAGTTCCGCGAGCTCCTCAGTGTAGCCAATCATCTTAAGCACGTGGTCCGCTACCGATGATCCGACGGCCAACTTTGTCGAAAATAGCTTCTTCGACACTTCGTATCTTGCGATACGAGACTGCTCTCCATACAGTTCTTTTGTATGGAGAAATATAGACTCGAGGTCCATATTCTCATGCCTCCTCTGATGTTCGTTGTCCATAGAGGCAAGCACGAGGCACCTGGCCTTCGCGCAATCAATCTCCCAAGTCTTACGGATTTCCTTATCCGCGACGCTGGAGGTGGGACCTGGGACGGGGGGAGCTTTGGTGGTAAGAAGATACCCCAGCTTGTCGTAAGTGATTGCCAATTTTACATTCCTGAGCCAATCTTTGTAGTTTGGCCCTGTCAGTATGTTTTTATCTAGAAGTAACTTAAGTCCAGTCATTTCGAATTTGGTCGCTGCAGGGGGGAGAGAAGAAACACTTTAGCACGATACTCTTGCAAGTTTAGAATGGTTTTTAATTTGTCTAAACAGGATGGCTCCCACTGTCTCTCGAATCCCTCCTCAAACCACAAAGGAAGAATTAGCCGGGATCAATCCCACCGCACAATACTTGCTTAACCGTTCAGCCAGGCCAGTGTCGGTACTTCGAGGGAGGTTTTCCAACGCTTTCGCGAAGTTCCTTAATTTAAGAACCTCTTTTCCCTGGGGGCGTAGCCCCGCTAACACCTTTCTAGGCACCTACTAGGTTTATAGCATTGATCGTTTAGTGAGAAATTTCCCGAGGAGTAGCATATACTCACAGTAGGATCGGGATCCAAATATCATCGCGTGACGAAACTGAAGGAATCCTACCAGAATCATCACACTCCAAATGGTATGCAAATCTAGCAAGTTTCAGTACTTATGAAACTCCCGATGTGGATTTTTGCCCCATGCTCTTATGATCTTGATTTTGGCCAACAAATCATAAGTCACATGTCAAGTTCTTCCCGTCGTTCTCCAGGTTAATTTGAATCCACCCGTACATACCCTTGACTTTGGCCAACAAGGCAGTACGACTGTTCCAAATCAACGCATCTATCTATGCTGCACATGAATATCCAATAGCTACCAATCACTATGCCTTGACTTTGGCCAACAAACACAGCTTGAATACTATTGACTATTTATGTGAAACGACGGAGGGCTACGAATGGTTTTGGTAAAACCGTGAACGTAGTGAACTTGATATAATCGATGGAACGAGATAGCTTTTAGAAGGAGTGGCTCAAGCTCCGCATTTAAAAGTTAGTTTTGAAAAGAACCGAGTGGTTTTTCGAAAGTGTTCCAACGACTTCAACTTGGTTTATTATCTTGCATTAGTTCTTTTAATGCGTGATATTCTTGCATTAGTTCTTTTAATGCGTCCCATCATTTAATCCTACCATTGCAGAAAACAACCAAAATATGACGTACGCTTATGCCATTCGGATTCGCCACGGGGTCCCGTCATCACTCGTTAGGTTACTTAACTAACGACAGAGCGGGGGCTGGGCTAGCGCGGCTGTAAAACATAAGCAACGCCTAAATATAAAGCAATGATAGACATTACAGATCATAGATGAATACATTGGATATACTAGCAATCCGCAATCCGTTCGAGCCTGCAACGTAAAGCGGATTACACGGTCGCGGTGAATAGCCAAAACCCCACCCAAGACCCCTACGGGTGCGGCAAACTACCCGCCAAGTACCCGGTAGTTTGTGCACCCCTCCATGGTTCTATCCTAGGAGCAAAAAAAATAAAAAGAATTATACAATGACGGCTACAACCCCGACCCGGTTGTGCGGCCATACAAATAATATTATTACATCAATTTACATTTACAAATGAATGAAAGAAAAACAAAAGCTCATCTCACATCCACCCCGGCTATTCACCCGCGACAGTCCAACACATTCATATACACATTCCAATATCAAACACAGATCACAGAGATGTATAACCCCGACTAATCGACTTATAGCGATTAGCCGACGTTCAATACATGCAAACATCACAGATATAACCATCATAGTCAAAGTGCAGTGAAGTTCGGAAAAAAATACGGAATTATAGGACCCCAAAAGTAAATTTCTGTTCTGGAAAATCTGGGCACATATAACATATTTGAAAAATCCCAAAACCCTACCAGAAGAACACTGCACAAAACACGATCGCAAGAAGGGCCCAAACGGCGGCGGATCCGCGGCCATGAGAATAGATGAGGCCGCGGATGCGCGGCGGTTTGAAGGAATCAAGGGATCGTTTTTCTTGGGTGTTCACACAAAACCCTGAGCCGATTTTAGGTGTATAACAAATCTTGTTTTGACCAGAAAAAAATTTAACAGAAACTAGGGTTTTGTAAAAGTTTGGATTTTGGATTTTTTTCGGTTCCGAACTTCGTTACACTTCACTACCAAGCTAGTTTAAGTTTAGTTAGGCTCTGATACCACTGTAAGTCCACGTTGCGACCCCCGGTTCTTACGGGGAGGCGGAAACGGTATAAAAATCAAATTTTTAGCGCATGGGGCAACATGGACTAACAAAGTCGGGATCTTTTCCTAAACTAAAACTAGCAAACAAGCTAAAGAGAGTTTGCTACTCGGAAAGATGGTTATACCTAAACTTGAACTCCTTCTTCTTCAAACTTTGTAGAGGTTGATGGTTCTCTTCTCGTCGCCTTCTTCCGTCGAAGATGGATCCACCTGAGGGTTCAACCTTCGGGCTCTTTCTCGAACTTTGAGTGAACTAGAATCTCCGGCTTGCTAAACCCTTGATCCTAGAGTGAGTAGAGAGTGTCTAAGGGGTGCTTTTCTTTTAAGGAGAGGGATTCTCAACACATGAGAAGGATTCTCCTTTGGCTAGAGGAAGAAGAAGATGAAGTGAGGAGAGAGAATGATTATGATAGAATGAGCTCTTTTCTTTAGCAACCATAACTAAAAGAAAAGGAATTATCTAATTAATAATAATAATTGAAATGAGAATAGTTGATGGTTGTTTTGGAATGACCACTATCATACTTTCAATAAATGAGTGTAAGCAAGAATCAAGGAGTATCCTTGCAAAGCAATGATGGTGGTCAACATTCAACCATGGTCAACAAGTCAACCATGGTCAACAAGTCAACAAAAATCAACCATAACAATATTTCATTTAATTACTATTATTAATTGATATTTCATAAATCTATTAGGGTTTGGAAAATGACGACTGTCAACTGTGCATACGCACCCGTTCCGAAACCCTAATGAAATACCTCATCCTCCGCCTCAAGCAACTGTGCATACACACCTGCATTCTCGTTCCGAGGAACAAGAATACCGAGATATAAAAGCAACCCAAAAACATATACCAGTATCTGGCTCAAACCAGAGCCTGCTAGTATAATCCGTCCGGACTCCAAACGTGCACAAGTGCGCGGATGAGAACGAACCCTGCCGCAAAACCATGCGACCTCTACTCATTTTGCCCAGAGGCGAATACCCTCTGTGTGGGACTCTAAAGACTCGACACTACGCTGGCAGTGGGTTTAACCACAGACCGCAAGCGGCACTAGCTGTGCGTAACGGTCCCCAGGTAGATGCCGACAAGAAGGCTGACGAGGTGAACCCCATCTAAACTCC
The DNA here is from genome assembly GCA_030015575.1 of Agapanthus africanus. NCBI lineage: Eukaryota > Viridiplantae > Streptophyta > Magnoliopsida > Asparagales > Amaryllidaceae > Agapanthus > Agapanthus africanus. The sequence goes on from CM057340.1 coordinate 267,527,265, forward strand.
TACTGAGTCTGAATGTGACATTCTCCGTACAGTCCGGTCTGTTCGTCTGATACATCGCATGTCGGGCCTAGGGGGCGGTAAAACGTCAGTCCCCCAATAGCGGTACAAGTCGTGTCGGAGTGAAGCCCAAAACACCCTGAGATAACACTGGAAGCCTACCAGTATATCTCGCTTGCCCTGGCCAGGGACTACTCGTGTAATGGCTCTCCTAGAGACTGCGCGATGTCAACCCCCAATACCGGGAGAGACGAATCCTGTCTAACCGTCACTGCCTCCAAGTGCTTCGGGACTGCACCCAACCACTACCTGTTTGCACGACTCCTTTGAGCCGTGGTAGGGTAGTGATCAAAGTGCAGTGGGAACACACTCGAGGCGAAGTGCCAGTGTCAAGTCAGCGGACTAAGCTGTACTCATGTCTCCTGGGAACTGATAACTGACAATAGGTATAATACCAACCTGTCAGTTCCCGACGAGTCCTGTCCAGTGTACTCGTAACCTAACGAGCACCCGTATACTATCTCCAGTACGACGTACTGATGGATGTGGGACAGACCATCTCCCACAATGGGATGAGAAGCGCATACGCTAGTCTACTCCGGAGTATCGATGCCCTGTCTCGATAGTCCTGCGACTAGGGACCTGTATAAGGATGTGCTTATAGATTACCCAGCCCCCACTAGTGTGACTGCCATCACAACGCTGGTAATCAAGCAAAGATCCTAAGGGCTCCACTAATGCGTATAGGTGATATCGCAAAATAAACACATGTACACATTGAAGTAGAAACAAACCAAGTAGCATACTACTATATTGAGCAAGATTGTTTATACAAGGTGAATATCCCAAGCTTCCATTAAGTAATATACAAACTAGTATGACACAGTAATGGCCTCTAGGGCATATACACTAACAGTAACCAGATAGCATACTATCATGTCGAGAAAAAAAGTCCTCCCTATATATGTCCAAGAATCCACTACGATATACATCTCATGTATAGTAGGAGATTGTTGGATCGAATTTTTGAGTGGATGCTCAGTGGATGTATATGATGGGAGTTCAGTTGTCACGTCCCGAAAGTACGGAACATGACCGGCACTTAAACTACGAAACGTCTCGAGGCGTACGTAATCTAAGTAAACCGAAAACCCAGAAATCCAAACCAAGAAAAGTATTAGAGTGAAGGAAAACCAATTTAAAACAAGTAGTTTTAATAGCTTAAGCCGAATTATGCGGTTTTTAAGAACATCAAAATTTACTGAAAATTTCGGCAGAGTCTCCTTTGTAAATACTGGCCCCCAAACGGAATACAACATGAATAGTATACGAAATCAATAAAAAGGCATCCCCAAGCGGGAGCTAGCTCTTCATCAATCGACGGTCACAACCACACAAGCAATATAATATACAACGCCAACGGTGAGGATCAAAACTCAAAACCACAAGAAAACCACAGAAATAAAACGCGCGACTCTAAGGTCGAAAGAATAACATCACTGGTCTCTATCTCAAAAATAAATACATGTTTGGTTGATAGAACTTCTAGATACAACAGAGTAATAATATACAAGTTATAATGATGGGTGCGATACAAATAAACCAACCTATTAGCAAGTCACCCGGAAATGGAAAGAGTGCCAGCAAGCCGTACTGAAACCTGTATGGCGAAACCTGCAAGAACTGTGGCACAACGGGGGTGAGTTGCCAACTCGTGAGTAGAAAAACATCTACGCACAGAAATTGCATAAATAACGCAACCTAGGTCAAAGATCATAATATATCCTCAATGTATATAACATGCAACCTATAACAAGGCTAGGGTAAATATCTAACCCGAGTGTAATCTCATGTGCCCGTGTCAGTGCCTCAGGTAGCAATATATCATATGAATGAGGTATGAATGCATGAAAACAGAATACATGTAAATGAAGAACTGTTTTCATAATTTAGTGAGATTTCCTTTGTATTTTTAAAATGAGGTATCATAATGAAATCAGCATAAAACAGTGCCTAGCATCGGCACAAAACGTAATCCCAATATCTCGATATCTCTGTATCACAGTCTCTATACCTCAATATCTCGAAATCTCAATGTCTCAATCACAATATCTAGGGCGCCGTCAGTCCAGACCGGCCCCTACCATCCATCTCAAGACCACGACGGTATCCTCCGGATATCCGACGCGTCGGGTAAAATCACCGGTAGGTAGTGCTTCCCTGCCAGGCTCACATCGTCATCATCACGCGCTTCTTGCCCCAGGGTACCTTACCGGGTCCACCATGTACCCGAAACGGTTCATCTGTCTCCTCGAATCGGGTCTCGAAATCCATCAACAAACTCATGGTGGACGACTCATACATCATGGGAAAAACCGCACTTTTTATTTTAAAAGAGAAAAGGTTTATTTATGTTTTTGCGGTTTTCCTCCAAATCCAGAAAATCTCATGGAAATCCGAATCCAAAACCTCAATAACACATAAAATAGTGAATATATGCATGAGAATCCATGAATGCGGCATAACAATGAATAACAGTATGCATGAAGTAGCAGGTAATAACTACAATGTCTAAACTAACATATAAGGCAAGTATGCTATGTCAAGCAATAATATTTTCTAAGGTGTACGTGACATGGCAATTACCGATGAAGATGTGTGTGAGCCGGCAAGTAAGTGTACGTGGTACATACGCATCATCGGTAATGGAGCTGGTGTCCTAACAATATGATATCAACATTGCAATAAGAAATTATAACATAAGTATGCGATGCGAAGCGAACCACAATAATACACGGGAGCTGAATACTAGACGCAACTGTAAGTAACCTGCATTAATCTAATATAAGTCCTACAAATGGTGCCTTTTGAAATAACTCGAATCATGGGGTTTTGAAAATAGGGGCTACGGTGTTTTTATGAAAAGATACGTCCTTTGAAATATCCGTAGGATCCCTTAGGCTGTCTTTTAAAATACCCACGATTCGTTAGTTTTTGAAATAGGTAAGAAGTCTAATCTAATCTAACAAGTACACTAAACTATATGGCTGAACTAACAAGCTGAACTACAGGTAAGGAAGCCTCCTATCATCTGAGTCGATACATATACATACATGTATATGTATAGTCGGTGATCCCGCCTCAATAATATCATATCTATAACCAGACATCCCAAGTCAAGAGTGCGGATCAATCATCAATATATAGCTCGTACATAAAACCGTCGTACGGCATCCCAAATCTGGGTACGGGTCAAAATCATATTTATAACACTATTCACCCATATCGCCGCCCCAAGATCCGCTATAATACCAGGACGTACCTCAAGTACGAATCCTGCCATATCACCGATATCACAACCACAAAACAAATCTCATCGACTCAGCTCAATCCCAAGTATCATCCTCAAATCCGTATGTGAACACATAGTCTCATACCCATGTTAACACATGACTATAAAGAATCCCATGAGCATATATAAATAGGAATGTATGCAAGTATGTATGTGTGTATGTGTAGTGCAACACTACCCTAGGGTTCGCAACACTAAAATAATCCAACACATCAATATCCATCCTAAACATCGTTATTAATCCCAAATAACATATAATAATTGTTGGTGTGTATACGCATCCGTATACACCACCACGGACTGCGGGGGTGCTATACGCCATCCACCCGACTTCTCCCCGTAGATATAAATCTACTCACCTGGTCCTCGCTAGCCGGTGCCGACGTCGCCACGCGCTTTCTTGTCGTCTCGAAGTCCACATGGGGTACCTACATATCATAACGCACCGTATCGCATTAAAACTAAATTCGAAATCGAAACGGCATACGAAAATCAAATCGGTACGCGTATCACGCATAGGTCCAAACCTATCGCCTACGCATGCAAGAATAGTCAAACCAACCCTCGATGTCGATGTACAAACGTCAAACCATCGAGAAAAATCCAATCACACTCATTTGCGCATTCACGAACACTAATTTTAATATAAACTAGGTTAAAACTCACAAAAAACCCCAATTTCACTTAAAAAGTCATTTTTCCGAAAATCTAGCAAGCACAATTCGCCGTTTTTGTACACAACATGATGTTTAAATGAATGTAGCGGCCAATATACTTATTAAATATCTTAAATAAGTCATAGAAACAATTTCCGGAATTTAATCTCATTAAATTCCAAAAACCCTAATATTCTAGTTTACAAAATACCCTTTTTAACGATTTCATAGCAAAAATGCACAAACTACAATTTAGGTTGGATTTCCATGAACTAAAGTGTTAAACTATACTTAATAAAGTTAATAATATGATAAAAACCCTAACTATATTTTTAATCTCATATTTCGAATTAAATCAAAAAAAACTAGTTTGCAACAAAAAGCTTAATTTGGACATTTTTCAAGTAACAACTTGTAATTAACAACTAGATTAGTTTTCTACAAAACTAAATGTGTTAATCCACATCACTAAACCATGCACAATCAAACACAACTCATTTCCACAACAAACCCTAAGTTGAAATCTTTAATCATGCAATTAAACTCACATAACCCAAATTAACACTTAATTAAATTAGCTTTAAGAAATTAGGTAACAAACTAAGCAAAAAAGTTTAGAATTATACCCAAAAACATTTGAAGATCCACAAGCATCCATGGCCCTCCAAAATTCTCTCTTTTCATAAGGATCCATGCTATACGGGCTAAGCTAAAATGGGTAGGAGTCGGATTTGGGTTTTGGGATTTTTTTGATGGATTTTGAGGAAATTTTTGATGAAGTTTTGAAGAGAAAAGAGAAGGGAAATGGGGGGGGGCTGCTGCTGCTGTAGGAGAGGGGTTCGGCTGGAATGGGAGGGGGAGAGGAGAGAGAGGGAGGTAGAGAAAGTGGTGGGAGAAAGTCAAAGTCCAACCAAAGTCAAAAGTCTAACTAATTTATCCATTTTCTTTTCTTTTCTTTCATTTCTTTTCCTTTGAAATTCAAGTGGGGGAAAAAGATGGTGGCTGCTGAATTCAGCCAAGGGGAGAAGTAAATGGGGGTGTGTGGGTGTGGGTACGGGTGTGGGATGATGAAAAATGATAAATACAATACCCCAAACATCCATTTACGCTAAAAAAAGCCTTTTTTCTTCAATAATTTCTAAACCGTTTTGGAAAATGATTTCGTTCCAAAAACTACATGATAAAATTTTATTTAATGTTTTATGTTGCACAAAATTTGTTTCAACCCATTTCAATTTGTAATTTTCCCTTATTAAATGTATTAGTGACGGCTTAAAATAAAAATAAAATAAATTTTTTTTTTAGAAAATTTGAAATTTCACCAGCGGCTCAATAAACACCAAATAATAGCATTTACATAGCTAGAATATGTATATTTAATTTTTATAATAAGATATTTGCATTTTGACTTTTTACAGAAAACCCTCTTATTTTACCGATTTTCCGAAATTTCACCAAAACGATTTTCAAAACGCTACAATCTTCCCCCCTTAAAAAAATTCGGTCCCCGAATTTAAAGTAAAACTCCCCCCAAATACTAAAACATCTAAACCAAAACCATCAAGTCGTCGGGGCTGCGAAATTGTAAATACATAAAACAAATCGTAGCGCAGCGCATGCGCTTGAAAAATGAGCATATAACTCAAATCAAAACTCCGTCAAGCATCCCGCAATCATCGGAGTCATGGAGAAGACATCAATGCCAAATCCAAAACAAACCAATATGATATAACTCGAAACTATACATGTAAACATCGAATCTATATCTGTAAGTATCTGAAGGAAATGCATGCCAATCTCTTTAAGTCGCTGTGCAACGCGTATAACACTGCACAGTGGCGGACGTCTATCATAAGAAAATAACTATATACATATATACCTTTGTTTGAAATGTACGTTCCGCTGTTTTGGAAACAATTTAGAAGGGTCTCCTTGTTTTAAACATTTCGTGTCATATCAGACACGTAGGTAAATACTGAGGCTATAGCTCGCTTTTTGGAAATCCCTTCAATAACTATCAATGCATGCAAAAATATATTCAGGTACTGTCCTCTGACTAGTCCTGCTCAGTACGAAAACACATAGCAATATCATAAAAACGTACTGCTCTATACGAAATCAATCCCCAAAATATGCACATGACTGCTACGTGCGTCTGGTGCGCACGGAAATCAAAATCCATGAATGTGCCATACATGCGCACAGAAACAACATCTAAGTGCATCGGGTGTGCACGAAACATCTGTCGTAGGCAACATGTGTGCCTGACAGCAAAATCAGGTGCACCTGACATGCACGAAAAATTCTCAATTTAGTGCCTCTGGTGTGCACCAAAATCACCTTTCAAAACATGCGCCCAACATGCGCGAAAATCCAAATCAGGTGCATCCATCGTGCACGAAATCATGAAATCCAATATCAAGCGCCGAATGTGCGCAAAATCAATCAGGTGCACAAGGTGCACAAAACAAATATCGAGTATCACAATCGAAATCGAAGTCCAGTGCACACTGCAAGCATATAATAACTATACAGAGTGCAGGAACCAATTCGTGTGCATGCATACGCACAAAACCAACTCAACTGTTTAAAACCGTAAAATCACAAACATGTGAAACTAAAGCACGAAAACGATATCAAGTGCAACACTGTGCAAAGATCGTAAATCCTCAATCATCAAAATCAAATCATACGAATAAATCACCCAAAACATCGAAATCTATAATGGCGGAACAGTACCGCTCAAGCGCATACTCAAGAATCTCTGGACAACTGCCGTGGTCACTCATAGTATGTCTCGTCAATGATCAAGAACTCTGGTCTGCTGGCGTGCGTAACATGACCACTCCTGGGTCCTAGTCTTCTCGTAATTCATTCCAGAAAGGTCCTGTCGAGGCTCTCCCAAATCACGTCTCTGCCGAACTGTCCGGAAGTTATCGTCCTTTACTATATCTGTTTCTTGTTCCGGAACGGCTGCATACTCATCGCGACTCCTTCTGGAAGGTATATCCATGCACAATGCCTCGGCATGCGTATCGCATCTCCGATGTCGGCGGAGTGGAACGTCGTTTCATCAAGATCTCGTATGAACCTCTTACTCTACTTTTCTAATGTCGACTGCTCTGGACTCGTCTCGTCGTGGCTGCATGGACTGAGCTCCAACGACTATCCTCGCATCTGGAGTCTCCCAAGAATGCATCTCACCACCTAGCATCCGAATTAAGTCGAGCCATCCGATCGAGTCATCAAAACCTCATAATCCCCCAAGAGCTCAACATCATGGGCACAGTTTAATAGTATCGAGTACATACCACAGCATCGGTGGTCCAGCCGTAGAAGGGCAAACCCAAGCCTCACTAATGGCGCCGCAGAACTGCCGCAAACCCGAAGGTTCCAAGGCTTTCACACGGTCATTAAGTCGAGTTAGGGTTTCATTCTTCTAGAGGGACCATAGAATTGCCTGCATGTCTTTCCGACTACTTTAAACTTGGAATAATAGGTTTCTGACATTCGATCGTCTCTGTCGACTCTCAACGTCTCTGCGTGAAGTCGTCTCTAGCTGGAATCAATCTATCTGATGACCTCGCATCGGGGTAGGCGAACGAACCACCTGTCCTAGTCATTCATCATCGGGTGACTAGCGACCTTCTAGCATCTATTAGTACAACTCTTCCCGCAATAGCTCCAACATATGAGGCGATATCTCGTCACTCGTAGCAACAACTGGCTCACTCGTCTGCACGCTGAACAGTGCCTCAATCATCATGAGTAAGCAATACACCAACGGTCATCAAAATCTGGCTGGCCTCTGTCAGTGGCTCAATCCTCTAGTGCTGATCGGCACTTCCAAGTAATCTCATACAGCAATCCATCAAACGATCGGGGCATGAAACACAATAAAAAGACACATCTCCGCAATCGTGTGTCGCCGGAATTTCGCCCTGGTCAGTCCTCGTTCGTGACGAGCTCGTGCTGACCGCAACTCTAGCTGTAGCTCTCCCTGCCCGTAATCGTGGCAGCAAAACCATAACTGGTACTGATGAGGCTAGATCGGAATGAATATAATACTGAGCAAAGAAATGTACATCCTAAGGCTTCTTAAGTGGAGTAGCGTATCGTAAATATGCCGCGGAACATACCTACGGTATGCCACTCTACTTTAGTCACCTATTCCACCTACCAAGGGTCATCCTACGCTCCGAAGGTAAAACCTAACGCTCTGATACCAACTTTGTCACGTCCCGAAAGTACGGAACATGACCGGCACTTAAACTACGAAACGTCTCGAGGCGTACGTAATCTAAGTAAACCGAAAACCCAGAAATCCAAACCAAGAAAAGTAGTAGAGTGAAGGAAAACCAATTTAAAACAAGTAGTTTTAATAGCATAAGCCGAATTATGCGGTTTTTAAGAACATCAAAATTTACTGAAAATTTCGGCAGAGTCTCCTTTGTAAATACTGGCCCCCAAACGGAATACAATATGAATAGTATACGAAATCAATAAAAAGGCATCCCCAAGCGGGAGCTAGCTCTTCGTCAATCGACTGTCACAACCAGACAAGCAATATAATATACAACGCCAACGGCGAGGATCAAAACTCAAAACCACAAGAAAACCACAGAAATAAAACGCATGACTCTAAGGTCGAAAGAATAACATCACTGGTCTCTATCTCAAAAATAAATACATGTTTGGTTGATGGAACTTCTAGATACAAAAGAGTAATAATATACAAGTTATAATGATGGGTGCGATATAAATAAACCCACCTATTAGCAAGTCACCCGGAATGGAAAGAGTGCCAGCAAGCCGTACTGAAACCTGTACTGCGAAACCTGCAAGAACTGTGGCACAACGGTGGTGAGTTGCCAACTCGTGAGTAGAAAAACATCTACGCACAGAAATCGCATAAATAACGCAACCTAGGTCAAAGATCATAATATATCCTCAATATATATAACATGCAACCTATAACAAGGCTAGGGTAAATATCTAACCCGAGTGTAATCTCATGTGCCCGTGTCAGTGCCTCAGGTAGCAATATATCATATGAATGAGGTATGAAAGCATGAAAACAGAATACATGTAAATGAAGAACTGTTTTCATAATTTAGTGAGATTTCCTTTGTATTTTTAAAAAGAGGTATCATAATGAAATCAGCATAAAACAGTGCCTAGCATCGGCACAAAACGTAATCCCAATATCTCGATATCTCTGTATCACAGTCTCTATACCTCAATATCTCAAAATCTCAATGTCTCAATCACAATATCTAGGACGCTGTCAGTCCAGACCGGCCCCTACCATCCATTTCAAGACCACGACGGTATCCTCCGGATATCCGACGCGTCGGGTAAAATCACCGGTAGGTAGTGCTCCCCTGCCAGGCTCACATCGTCATCATCACGCGCTTCTTGCCCCGGGGTACCTTACCGGGTCTACCATGTACCCGAAACGGTTCATCCGTCTCCTCGAATCGGGTCTCGAAATCCATCAGCAAACTCATGGTGGACGACTCATACATCATGGGAAAAACCGCACTTTTTGTTTTAAAAGAGAGAAAAGGTTTATTTATGTTTTTGCGGTTTTCCTCCAAATCCAGAAAATCTCATGGAAATCCGAATCCAAAACCTCAATAACACGTAAAATAGTGAATATATGCATGAGAATCCATGAATGCGGCATAACAATGAATAACAGTATGCATGAAGTAGCAGGTAATAACTACAATGTCTAAACTAACATATAAGGCAAGTATGCTATGTCAAGCAATAATATTTTCTAAGGTGTACGTGACATGGCAATTACCGATGAAGATGTGTGTGAGCCGGCAAGTAAGTGTACGTGGTACATACGCATCATCGGTAATGGTGCTGGTGTCCTAACAATATGATATCAACATTGCAATAATAAATTATAACATAAGTATGCGATGCGAAGCGAACCACAATAATACACGGGAGCTGAATACTAGACGCAACTGTAACTAACCTGCATTAATCTAATATAAGTCCTACAAATGGTGCCTTTTGAAATAACATGAATCATGGGGTTTTGAAAATAGGGGCTACGTTGTTTTTATGAAAAGATACGTCCTTTGAAATATCCGTAGGATCCCTTGGGCTGTCTTTTAAAATACCCACGATTCGTTAGTTATTGAAATAGGTAAGAAGTCTAATCTAATCTAACAACTACACTAAACTATACGGCTGAACTAACAAGCTGAACTACAGGTAAGGAAGCCGCCTATCATCTGAGTCGATACATATACATACATGTATATGTATAGTCGGTGATCCCGCCTCAATAATATCATATCTATAACCAGACATCCCAAGTCAAGAGTGCGGATCAATCATCAATATATAGCTCGTACGTAAAACCGTCGTACGGCATCCCAAATCTGGGTACGGGTCAAAATCATATTTATAACACTATTCACCCATATCGCCGCCCCAAGATCCGCTATAATACCAGGACGTACCTCAAGTACGAATCCTGCCATATCACCGATATCACAACCACAAAACAAATCTCATCGACTCAGCTCAATCCCAAGTATCATCCTCAAATCCGTATGTGAACACATAGTCTCATACCCATTTGAACACATAACTATAAAGATCCCATGAGCACATATAAATAGGAATGTATGCAAGTATGTATGTGTGTATGTGTAGTGCAACACTACCCTCGGGTTCGCAACACTAAAATAATCCAACACATCAATATCCATCCTAAACATCGTTATTAATCCCAAATAACATATAATAATTGTTGGTGTGTATACGCATCCGTATACACCACCACGGACTGCGGGGGTGCTATACGCCATCCACCCGACTTCTCCCCGTAGATATAAATCTACTCACCTGGTCCTCGCTAGCCGGTGCCGACGTCGCCACGTGCTTGCTTGTCGTCTCGAAGTCGACATGGGGTACCTACATATCATAACGCACCATATCGTATTAAAACTAAATTCGAAATCGAAACGGCATACGAAAATCAAATCGGCACGCGTATCACGCATAGGTCCAAACCTATCGCCTACGCATGCAAGAATAGTCAAACCAACCCTCGATGTCGATGTTCAAACGTCAAACCATCGAGAAAAATCCAATCACACTCATTTGCGAATTCACGAACACTAATTTTAATATAAACTAGGTTAAAACTCACAAAAAACCCCAATTTCACTTAAAAAGTCGTTTTTCCGAAATCTAGCAAGCACAATTCGCCGTTTTTGTACAAAACATGATGTTTAAATGAATGTAGCGGCCAATATACTTATTAAATATCTTAAATAAGTCATAGAAACAATTTCCGGAATTTAATCTCATTAAATTGCAAAAACCCTAATATTCTAGTTTACAAAATACCCTTTTTAACGATTTCATAGCAAAAATGCACAAACTACAATTTAGGTTGGATTTCCATGAACTAAAGTGTTAAACTACACTTAATAAAGTTAATAATATGATAAAAACCCTAACCATATTTTTAATCTCATATTTCGAATTAAATCAAAAAAAACTAGTTTGCAACAAAAAGCTTAATTTGGACATTTTTCAAGTAACAACTTGTAATTAACAACTAGATTAGTTTTCTACAAAACTAAATATGTTAATCCACATCACTAAACCATGCACAATCAAACACAACTCATTTCCACAACAAACCCTAACTTGAAATCTTTAATCATGCAATTAAACTCACATAACCCAAATTAACACTTAATTAAATTAGCTTTAAGAAATTAGGTAACAAACTAAGCAAAAAAGTTTAGAATTATACCCAAAAACATTTGAAGATCCACAAGCATCCATGGCCCTCCAAAATGCTCTCTTTTCACAAGGATCCATGCTATACGGGCTAAGCTAAAATGGGTAGGAGTCGGATTTGGGTTTTGTGATTTTTTTGATGGATTTTGAGGAAATTTTTGATGAAGTTTTGAAGAGAAAAGAGAAGGGAAATGGGGGGGGGGGGCTGCTGCTGCTGTAGGAGAGGGGTTCGGCTGGAATGGGAGGGGGATAGGAGAGAGAGGGAGGTAGAGAAAGTGGGGGGAGAAAGTCAAAGTCCAACCAAAGTCAAAAGTCTAACTAATTTATCCATTTTCTTTTCTTTTCTTTCATTTCTTTTCCTTTGAAATTCAAGTGGGGGAAAAAGATGGTGGCTGCTGAATTCAGCCAAGGGGAGAAGTAAATGGGGGTGTTTGGGTGTGGGTACGGGTGTGGGGTGATGAAAAATGATAAATACAATACCCCAAACATCCATTTATGCTAAAAAAAGCCTTTTTTCTTCAATAATTTCTAAACCGTTTTGGCAAATGATTTCGTTCCAAAAACTGGATGATAAAATTTTATTTAATGTTTTATGATGCACAAAATTTGTTTCAACTCATTCCAATTTGTAATTTTCCCTAATTAAATGTATTAGTGACGGCTTAAAATAATAATAAAATAATATTTTTTTTAGAAAATTTAAAATTTCACCAGCGGCTTAATAAACACCAAATAATAGCAATTACATAGCTAGAATATGTATATTTAATTTTTATAATAAGATATTTGCATTTTGACTTTTTACAGAAAACCCCCTTATTTTACCGATTTTCCAAAATTTCACCGAAACGATTTTCAAAACGCTACATCAGTAGACCCATATGATGGGCGATGGATGTTAACACATCCATTGATGTTTGACATCGAGATCATATGCCGGTGCTCAGTGGAGACTGGGTACACTGTGTTAGTTATATGTATGCCCTAGAGGCCATTACTGTACTTTGGATGTATATTGTAATGGATGCTGGGACACATATAGGTAGGACATTCTTGCTCGACATGATAGTACGCTATCTGGTTGCTCTTTATCTTAACATGTATACTTTCTGTCTCTCTGTTACATGTTGATAAAGCCCTTAGGATGTGTACTCGACTTCCCGGACTATGATGTAGATCATACTAGTGGGGCCTGGGTAGTCCATGAGTACATCCTTTAATGTTCCTAGTCGTGGGAATTTCGAGACGGGGCATCGATATTCCAGAGTAGACTAGCGTATATCTTCTCGACCCATGTGATGGGCGATGGATGATCCCATATCCATTGGTGTTTGACATCAGAGATGGTATGCGGGTGCTCAGTGGAGACTGGGTACACTGAACGGACTCGCCGAGAACTCCCAGATGGTATTACACCTCACGTCAGATGGCAGTTCTCTAGTGACACTGGTGCAGCTTAGTCTGTTGACCCGAGATAATCATAGAGTCTTGTGTGTCTCCCAATGTGCTTTGATTTCCACCCTAACACGGCTCTACTGAGTCGTGCAAACAGGTGGTTTTTGGGTACAGTCCCGATTCACATGGAGGCAATGAGCGATAGGAGGGGATTCGTCTCTCCCGGTATTGGGGGTTGATGTTGCGCTATGCTCGACTGGCCATTACTGGAAATCCCTGGCCAGGGTTGTAGTGATATACTGGTAAGAGTTATCAGTAGTTTCACGATTGTTATGGACCTCACGTCGGCATGACTTATCAAGCTATTGGGGTCCGACGTTTACCACCCCTAGGCGAGATATGCGACATATCGGACGAACAGACCGGACTGTACGGTAAGTGTTACTGGTTGGATTCACAGGAGTGTGAGCGGGCTTGCTCGTCGATCTTCTGATCGCTCAATACCCGGGTGGCCGTTACGTTTAGCAGACCGCTTTCGGCTTGTGGGTGTTTGATATGATCATCACCTGCTGCCGGCGTATTGACGAGTCTTTAGAGTCCTACACAGAGGTTTCCTGTCTCAAGCGAAACGAAATAGGAGCGCATATGAGATATGTGCGGGACTGAGAATAATGCGTGTATGTGATACCGTATTCTATTCTCGCGATGAATGTGTTGAATGGTTGTATGCGATATAACCTAGTTATCGAATCGAAGATTGATTCGATAAGTCGATACATTGGATATTAGTCGGTCATATGCGATATGACCGAATCGTTAAATCAAGTGTTGATTTAATGATTTAATGTATAATTATATATTTGATATATTACTTTACATTAACTAGTATTTGTTCACTTAAGATGGATTTTCTCACTTGATGTGCACATTGTATATATGATATAGTTTTGTGCACTAGTTTGTATCATGTTTGATGATACATGCAAACAAGGGTGTGTATGATTAAACCATGGTTATGTTAATGGTTAGGGTTTTGATTTACTTATTTATTTATGTTGGATATATATGCCCTAGAGGCCTACATTGTATAGGATGCTTAGGATATGTATGTACATGACATTCTTGCTTGATATGATAGTACGCTATTTGGTTTGTCTTTGTCTTAACGTATGATATATTTTACTTGGTATTTATATATATATGTTGATAAAGCCCATAGGGTGTTTGTCTGACTACCGGCGTTGTGATGGCAGTCATACTAGTGGGAGCTGGATAGTCAATAGGCACACCCTTAGATGTCCCTGGTCGCAGGAGTATCGAGATTGGGCATCGATACTCCGGAGTAGACTAGTGTATACATATCTAGACCCTGACGAGGGGCGATGGATTGGTCCCACAGCCATTGGTTGTGTTCACCTAAGATTGTTTACATATGCTCACTGGGTGTGAGTACACCGGACAGGACTCGCCGAGAACTGACTGGATGGTATTATACCTAACGTCAGATAGCAGTTCTCAGGTGACATGTGTGCAGATAGTCTGTTGACTTAAAGTCATCATTTGTCTCGTGTGAGTTCCCACTGTGCTTTGATTATTACCCTACCACGGCTCAAAGGAGTCGTGCAAACAGGTTTTAGTTGGGCACAGTCCCGAACCACGTGGAGGCAGTGAGTGACTGTTAGGGATTCGTCTCTCCCGGTATAGGGAGTTGATATCGCACGGTGATCGGTTGGTCATTACCATAAGTCCCTGTCCAGGGCTGATTGAGAATTACTGATAGATTGATCAGTAGATTCTCGGATGGTGATAGAGCCGTACCGACACGACTTGTACGATTATTAGGGGTCTGACGTCCACCACCTCCCTAGACCATACATGCGATACTCTTAGACGAACAGACCGGACTGCACGGATATTGTCACGGACAGGCTCAGTAGGATTTCAGATGGGTTACCTCATCGGCTTTCTTATCGACAACTACCTGGGGACCGTTACGTACAGCTAGTACCGCTTGCGGTCTGTGGTTAAACCCACTGCCAGCGTAGTAGTTGAGTCTTTAGAGTCCCACACAGAGATTTCCCAAACCCAGGCGAAAAGATATAGAGGTCGTATGGTTTTACGACAAAGGTTCGGACGCGTACGTGTTTAAACGCACGTACGACATTCGGACAGTTTTTACTAGCCGACTTTGGTTTAAGCCAGATTCTAGTATCAGGTTATTGGATTTGTACAGTCTAAAGTTTTTCCGTGTTTTCACGGATGAGAGGGGCGTTCTCGTAATTTTCCGAGAAGCTTCTAGAAGGATGTGACTTGGAGGGAGAGGTGGCATTTTCATTTAATGATTTAGTGACTCATTGTGAGTGATTCATCATGTCATTAATGCATTATTAAATGCTTAATGACTCACATAATGAATCACCCACTTGCATTAATGAAACATGATGAATAATCTCGTATTATTCATTTCTTTTTAATTCATTATGTTTCATATATCAAGTGAGAAGCTATTTCATTATTATTATGATTATCATTCTCATCTTCTCACTCTCTCTCTTCAAGCTCTCTCTCCTTCACCAAACCCTAATCCTACCCCTCATGAGTTGAGAACAAGGATTAGGAAAGACTAAACACTCCATAACCAATCTCTACATCATCTTAGTTCCTTTATTAGCAACTAAAGAAACTATGTAACCTCAAGTTTACGGGTTATAGCTTGGATTAGGGTTCTCGGGTGGATCGTCTATCACGGAAGGAAGCCGAGGAGGACGTGGAGATCCAAAGAGGCCGTAGATAACATAAAGACGAAGGACTGAACCGTTTGGTATAATCTCTTAACATAGTAGTTTAGAACTCTATAGGTTTTGTTAAGTATTGTTTAGCAAACGATTCATGCGGTTAGTCGATGTTTAACCAAAGAACAAGATCGTTTTTCATATTTCCGCCTCCCCATAAGTATTGGGGTGTTGCACATCGACTTACAATTTATTCTCTTTATTTATTTATTTTGGTAAGAATAAAATGGTAGCTAGCTTTGTTTCATTCTTGAAACTTCATAAAGCTTTGAAGCTTTGACCATTTTGTTTCTTAGCCTTAACCTAACCATTAAACCTAACCCTAGTTTATTCTCTACACTTAACCATGGTTGCTATATGATAAGAATCACTTTATTTTCTATTTTCAACATAATTCTTATCATATATTCTTTCTTCTTCTTCTTCTTCTTCTTCAAGAAGCAAGAAACTTGCTAGCTTCAATGGTGTCTTGAGAAAAAGAGTGAGAAATCCAATTCTAAAGTGAACCCACTTCCTATTTCTTCATCTCTACCACTTGTCATGTAGTATAGGGTGTTTTCTTCACAAGTTTCATGACTTGGTGAAGTTGGAGCTTTATCTTGAGTTGCCTCGACGTAGATCATCTTCGGCATCGAAGTCGACGACCTAGCCCGATCTTTTCTCCGATGAAACCACCGCAAGAGTCTAGGATTCCGATGGGTACAGCGGAGGGACGTCAACACGGAGCTATGGAGGTAGAGGACCGGATCTACAAAGGTTGTATTTTCCGTTTACTCTTAGTTAAGTTGTTAACATATATTGTTTCGCCTATACCTCTAGTTACGATCATGCTTAGGGTCACTTGGCACATAGAAAAGTTTTGAATTGGCCATGTTTGATCACTTGTAGAACCTCATGGGTGTGCCAAGGAACCCTACAGTGGTATCAGAGCCTAGCTAGAGCCTTAGGCGATGCGTAGACGGAGTTAGAAGTCCGATCGAACCGAAACCCTAATGCAAAATCCTTCTCTGTACATTTTTTGAAATCGGGGATTTTTGAGAATTAAAAATATACAGAAAAATCAGCAGGCATTTCTAAGAATTACTGTGAAGCATGAGAACCTGATTCAATCAAAGCGCGGCGGAACCGTGGCATTAGCATGGCTAATGCGGCGGTTCCGCGGCCACTTAGTCGCTTCAGTCAGTTCTTTTTGCACAGTAACTTCTATCTTTCATTGCTGAGTTTTCTGGGAATTTTTAATATTTACTCAAGAGTTGAGTTTTCTGGGTCGTATTGGGAGTTCGGAGATTCGATCGGATTGTCTAATTTTGTCTGTGTTTTTTCCGGGTATTTTTAGAATATGTTAAAAAGTTCGACCGGATATAAATACCCAATTTTTCCCCTGCCGGAAAATTTCCAAGTGTTGGATTTTTCCGTGGTTTAAAGACGTTCTAAGTAGTGCAAGTAACGCGATGGACCCTCTAGAAAACAAAAAACCTTAACTCGATTATGTGACCGTCTTGAACTGCCCTTTGAACCTTAGGGTTTGGGGCAGTATGGCGTGCCACATGTGAGGCGTTGGCTTGACCCTTCTACGGCTGGACCGTTGGTACTAAGGCACGAAGTAAATGTTTTTAAACTTATTTCATGTGTTGAGCTGTTTCGGGAAAACTTGGGTGTTCGATTGTTCGATCGGAAAGTTTAACATTTTCTATTTATCCGGAATGTGATAAAATACTTGGAATCCACAAGTTGTTATTAGATAACTGATTTGGATGTTATACACATAGCACTTTAGTCTCACTTGATCGATTGCCATGGGATTTTGATGTGATCAAAAGTCCGTCGCAATCGCGTAGCGTAAGCGGATACTCGCCGGATAAACTTAATAGACAGCTACACCCCATAGCCCCGACCAAGTGACTGTAGGAGAACCATGTCCCCGAAAGCATCCGTTCGGGTGCTCGCGGTAGCGGTGTTCCGCCTTAGTGCATTTCGTCGACGGTATCGGGGATGCGGCCGTCCACTAAAGTTTGCGACGAGCATTCGTTCTGGATGCCGGGAATCTTGTTGAATTGCCCGACTTGATATTGAAAAGTGTTTTCGATAATGAGACTAAAATGCGGGGTTTATAATTGTTAAGCATGCGATGTCTAAGTATTTCATTTGATTAGGCATGCGATGTCTAAAGAGGTTGCTGATTCCAACTGTTGTAGTTTTACACTTTCTTTTCTGTGACCGTAAGTGTAATATATGATATCGCCGGTTTCGTTGCTATATGTCAACGACAATTGGTATACGCATGTTTACTTACGTTAATGACATGTGATGTTATGTGTTGCTGGATATGTTATATTGGATCGTCGTGTTCGAATAGCCGGGGGTTTTTATGTGAGGTGAGTGTTTTTCATTTTCATTCATGTAAAAACTTGTATGTAATATTCTTTTATTGGGGCACTTCCAGGTTGCGGATGATGTCACCATTTGTATATTATTTACTTTTCCGCTTTACGATAGACCCAAGGAGGGGAGCACAAGTAACCGGGTTCTAGGGTCCAGTGGGAGACCATCTCGAGGAGTCGAGTCCGGGTCTCCTAACCCTAGAATTGGTAGGGTTGCTTGCCGCTCTCGTAGGGGTCTAAGGGTGTGGGATTGGCTATTCATCACGACCATGGAATCCGTGTTTTATACTGGCTCGTATTAAAAGGACGGACGTCCTAGTATATCCAATATTTCATATGATATTTTCTGCTGCGTTATCTGTGATGTGATCATGTGATATGTTCAGATAGATATTGTATATAGTATATATGATATATTATATAGACGTTGCTTATGTTTTACACCCGCGCTAGCCCTGCCTCGCTCTGCTGTTAGTTACCTAACCTAACGGTGCAGACGGGACATTGAGGCGAATGCGGATGGCATAAGCGTACGTTATATTTATCTGTGATGTTTAGGTGGACTTAAATGATGGGACATTCATTAATGAGATTAATGAAAGAAAATAAATCTAATTGATGTTGTGGAATCGAATTTCAAAAATAAAACAGGTAGCTACAGTTCTTGCTTTGCATCGCGGTGTTCCTTGAAGAACATCATGCACCTTATTCGATGAGGAAAGGACCGAGATCCCTTCACCGGGAGTGACTCCTTTAGCAATAACTGACAGATGCTACAACACTCGGTTTTTCTTTTGATTGCTTCTATAGTTTCTGCTTTGCATAGAGATATATATGATATATCCCGTACCTCATTCGACGAGGAAAGGGCCGACGATCCCTTCACCGGGAGTGACCCCTTTAGCAAAACTAGAAAAGCCTAAAAAACATTCCATTTAAAAATCATTTGATTCCACAACGAGATCAAGTTCAAAGCGTTAAAGGTTTTCATAAAAACCATTCGCAACCCTCCATCATTTTAGGAAGTAGAGTACTTAGTATTCGTGCTGTGTTTGTTGACCATAGTCAAGGCACAGTGTACGGTAGCTAAGTGATGTCTTCCTACACCGCATATGATGCGATTAGTTAGGACAGTCGCGTGACTTTGTTGACCTTAGTTAAGGGTCATGTGGGTGGGTCTAATTAATCATGAAATAACGGGTAGAACTTGACTAGTACTTATGATTTGTTGACCATAGTTAAGGTCATAAGTACTAGAGGTAAAAAATCTTTATCGGAAGTTTCAAGTGTTGAAATTTGCAATGAGATTGCATACCTTCTATGTGATAGTTGGATCCCGATACACACTGGGAGTAATTGTTACTCCTGGGAGAGTTTTGCACTTTACAATTAGCCGATCAAGTAGGTGTCTAGAAAGGTGTCAACGGGGTTACGCCTCTGGGAAAATGAGGTTTACTGTAATTAGGTCCGTGCGAAAGCACGGGGAACCTCCCTCAAAGTACCGACACTGGCCTGGCTGAATGATTGGCGAACTTGTAGAGTATAATTAATCCCGGCTAGTCTTTCCTTTTAGGGTTTGAAGGATGATTTGATAAAAAACAGTGGGAGCCATCCTGATTAGATAAAATAAATAACCAATCTAATCTTCCAAGAGCGCACGCAGAGTGTTTTCTTCTCTCTCTCTCCAGGTAGCGACCATATCACGCCTTAATCAAGATAATAATATGGATGTATTGACCGAACCCGCTTGTTATACAGTACTGGGGAACGTTGGTCCCGCTCCAACTTATAATTGTTATAAGACAGAGCAGGAAATAGGGGAATACCAGGATTCCCATGCCGCCCAAACGAAAAAAGTGCATGAGATGCATCTCCTTCGGGTGTGTTCATTATAAAGAACCGTTTATCAGTATCCTCTGAATCCTAGGTATTTGATACCGGATCAGGATCCCAGATATGTAAACTGTTACATAGGGTTACCGAAAGGTAGAAAAACTGAGAACGGGTGATAAGTTTCATAAGACAGAAAACGAGGCAAGTGTTGCAGCCAAGTCTGTTGGTCACTGCCATCCTGTATTACCAGTACATTGATTCTGAACAAATGCTATTAGATACCGAACCTGATATACAAAATCATATCAGTCTCTTTATTAGTAAAGAAGGATATAATTTTGTATTGTTGGATATTGTTTTGAACATTTCCTATATCAAAAGTTGATCGGTTCAGGCACGTTATCTAAAAGCATTGATGTTCTAAATCAAACTACAGTTCCTAGTATACAGAACACACACAAGAGGAAGAGTTCAAAAATGAACGAATCCTTCTTGAGGCATTGTAGACTAGGTCATATCAATGCGACCCGACTAGCTGAAGTTACATTTAGATGCATATTTAAATCAGTTTGAATTTACTTCTTATGAAACTTGCCAGTCATGTCACAAAGATTAGATGACCATAGCTCTGTTTATTGGAAACAGAGAAAGAGTTAGTAAACCCTTGGGATTGATATATGATGATGTATGTAAGATCCCCTGTCTACACATGCCAAGACCGGTTCTTTGTATTTCTTTACATTCTCTGATAATCTCTCAAGATTCAGACATATGTTCCTGTTGAAACACAAGTCCGAACCTTTTGAGATATTCACAGAATATAAGTTAGAAATAGAGAACCAAAAACCGGGTATAAGTATTATGTCCTATGATAAGATCAGGGAGGAGAATACTTGTGCATAGAATTCCTGGATTATTCTAAAGGAGAATGAGATTCTCTCTCCGTATTACTCCTCTGAATACACCACAGCACAACGGTGTATCAGGGCGGAGCAATCGCACCGTATTAGATATGGTGTGCTCTATGATGAGTACTACTGAGTTACCTATTTCCTTTTGGGGTTGTACACTAGAGAAGATGCATACCTATTGAATTAGATTCGAATCAAATCAGTGCCTACCACTCCATTTAAGATATGGTATGGGAAGAGCCTATCTCTTAAGTAATTTAAGATTTGGGATTGTCCGGCCTATGTCAAAAGAAAAATCCGGACAAGATCGAGGCAAGGTCAGTTCTGTAGAACTGGAAAGGTTTCAGCTATAGAAAACTGCAGCTGATGATTTGACAGAACCAAAGGATTCAATAGTTCCCGACGAACCTCAGCCTCTCCGCCGATCTGGTAGGGTTCCTCACCTGCCTGAGAGATACTTCGGTTTCTCGATGACAGTGGGAGCGAGGATTGCATCATGAGATGATGACCCAACTAGTTTCGAGCAGGCCATCGAGAGTAGGGACTCTGTAAGAATGGCTGGATGCTTAGTGATCTGAGATAGAATCCATGTACACCAACAAAGTATGGACTTTGGTTGCTATATCAGAAGGGTTAAATCCCCGTCAGGAGCAAGTATATCTTGAGAAGATTACTTGGTGTAGATGGAAAAGTTGAGACTTTCAAAGCTGGACTTGTTAAAGGTTTTCGTCATCAACCAGGCATGGATAATGATGAAACCTTTTCCAGGGACTATGCTTAAGTCCATCCAGATCCTACTTGCCATTGCTACATACCATGACTACGATATCTGGTGGTTGGGTGCCATGACTGTTTTTCTAAATACTGATTTAGAATAGAAAGTCTATAAGTACACAGCCAGAGGGCCTCGTAAACAGTGGGAGCTGCGGAAACATGTGCAAGTTGCTTTACAGGATAAAGCAGGCATCGCGGAGTTGGAACATCTGTTTTGATGTGGTAGTCAAAGAGTTTGACAGACCGTCTCCCACGCTGGGAAGAGAAGCGCATATGCTAGTCTACTCCGGAGTATCGATGCCCTGTCTCGATAGTCCTACGACTAGGGACTTGTATAAGGATGTGCTTATGGATTACCCAGCCCCCACGAGTGTGAGCGCCATCACAACGCTGGTAATCAAGCAAAGATCCTAAGGGCTCTACTAATATGTATAGGTGATATAATAAAAGAAACACATGTACACATTAAAGTAGAGACAAACCAAGTAGCATACTACCATTTCGAGCAAGATTGTCTATACAATTGTGAATATCCCAAGCTTCCATCAAGTAATATACATACTAGTATGATACAGTAATGGACTCTAGGGCATATACACTAACACAGACTAACCTGTACCAGTGTCACCAGAGAACTGCCATCTGACGTAAGGTATAATACCATCTGGGAGTTCTCGACGAGTCCGTCCAGTGTACCCAGTCTCTACTGAGCACCCGTATATCTTCTCTGATGTCAAACACCAATGGATATGGGATCATCCATCGCCCATCTACATGGGTCGAGAAGCTATACGCTAGTCTACTCTGGTATATCGATGCCCCGTCTTGATACACCCATGACTAGGGACCTTGAAGGATGTACTTATGGACTACCATGTCCCCACTAGTATGATCCGCATCATAGTCCAGGTAGTCAAGTACACATCCTAAGGTCTTTACCAACATGTAACAGAGAGACAATCAGTATACACGTTAAGGTAAAAAGTAACCAGATAGCAAACTGTCATGTCGAGCAAAAAAGTCCTCCCTATATATGTCCAAGCATTCTACTACGATATACATCTCATGTATAGTAGGAGATTGTTGGATCGACTTTTTGAGTGGATGCTCAGTGGATGTATATGATGGGAGTTCAGAAGACCCATATGATGGGCGATAGATGTTCCCACATCCATTGATGTTTGACATCGAGATCATATGCCGGTGCTCAGTGGAGACTGGGTACACTGTGTTAGTTATATGTATGCCCTAGAGGCCATTACTATACATTGGATGTATATTGTAGTGGATGCTGGGACACATATAGGTAGGACTTTCTTGCTCGACATGATAGTACGCTATCTGGTTGCTCTTTATCTTAACATGTATACTTTCTGTCTCTCTGTTACATGTTGATAAAGCCCTTAGGATGTGTACTCGACTTCCAGGACTATGATGTAGATCATACTAGTGGGGCCTGGGTAGTCCATGAGTACATCCTTCAATGTTCCTAGTCGTGGGAATATCGAGACGGGGCATCGATATTCCAGAGTAGACTAGCGTATATCTTCTCGACCCATGTGATGGGCGATGGATAATCCCATATCCATTGGTGTTTGACATCAGAGATTGTATGCGAGTGCTCAGTGGAGACTGGGTACACTGAACGGACTCGCCGAGAACTCCCAGATGGTATTATACCTCACGTCAGATGGCAGTTCTCTGGTGACACTGGTTCAGCTTAGTCTGTTGACCCAAGATCGTCATAGAGTCTTGTGTGTCTCCTACTGTGCTTCGATTTCCACCCTACCACGGCTCTACTGAGTCGTGCAAACAGGTGGTTTTTGGGTACAGTCCCGATTCATATGGAGGCAATGAGCGATAGGAGGGGATTCGTCTCTCCCGGTGTTGGGGGTTGATGTTGCGCTATGCTTGACTGGCCATAACTGGAAATCCCTGGCCAGGGTTGTAGTGATATACTGGTAAGAGTTATCAGTAGTTTCATGATTGTTATGGACCTCACGTCGGCATGACTTATCAAGCTATTGGGGTCCGACATTTACCACCCCTAGGCGAGATATGCGACATATCGGACGAACAGACCGGACTGTACGGTAAGTGTTACTGGTTGGATTCACAGGAGTGTGAGCGGGCTTGCTCGTCGATCTTCTGATCGCTCAATACCCGGGTGGTCGTTACGTTTAGCAGACCGCTTGCGGCTTGTGGGTGTTTGATATGATCATCACCTGCTGCCGGCGTATTGACGAGTCTTTAGAGTCCTACACAGAGGTTTCCTCGCTCAAGCGAAACGAAATAGGAGCGCATATGAGATATGTGCGGGACCGAGAATAATGCGTGTATGTGATACCGTATTCTATTCTCGCGATGAATGTGTTGAATGGTTGTATGAGATATAACCTAGTTATCGAATCGAAGATTGATTCGATAAGTCGATACATTGGATATTAGTCGGTCATATGCGATATGACCGGATCGTTAAATCAAGTGTTGATTTAATGATTTAATGTATAATTATATATTTGATATATTACTTTACATTAACTAGTATTTGTTCACTTAAGATGGATTTTCTCACTTGATGTGCACATTGTATATATGATATAGTTTTGTGTACTAGTTTGTATCATGTTTGATGATACATGCAAACAAGGGTGTGTATGATTAAACCATGGTTATGTTAATGGTTAGGGTTTTGATTTACTTATTTATTTATTCTCTTTATTTATTTATTTTGGCAAGAATAAAATGTTGGCTAGCTTTGTTTCTTTCTTGAAACTTCATGAAGCTTTGAAGCTTTGACCATTTTGTTTCTTAGCCTTGACCTAACCATTAAACCTAACCCTTGTTTATTCTCTACACTTAACCATGGTTGCTATATGATTAGAATCACTTTATTTTCTATTTTCAACATAATTCTTATCATATATTCTTTCTTCTTCTTCTTCTTCTTCAAGAAGGAAAAAGCTTGCTAGCTTCAATGGTGTCTTGAGAAAAAGAGTGAGAAATCCAATTTAAAGTGAACCCACTTCCTATTTCTTCATCCTCTACCACTTGCCATGTAGTACAGGGTGTTTTCTTCACAAGTTTCATGACTTGGTGAAGTTGGAGCTTGATCTTGAGTTGCCTCGACGTAGATCATCTTCGGCATCGAAGTCGACGACCTAGCCCGATCTTTTCTCCAATGAAACCACCGCAAGAGTCTAGGATTCCGATGGGTACAGCGGAGGGACGTCAACATGGAGCTATGGAGGTGGAGGACCGGATCTACAAAGGTTGTATTTTCCGTTTACTCTTAGTTAAGTTGTTAACATATATTGTTTCGCCTATACCTCTAGTTACGATCTTGCTTAGGGTCACTTGGCACATAGAAATTTTTTGAATTGGCCATGTTTGATCATTTGTAGAACCTCATGGGTGTGCCAAGGAACCCTACACACTGGACGGACTCGCCGAGAACTCCTATATGGTATTATATCTATCGTCGGATAGCAGTTCTCAGGTGACACTGGTACAGGTTAGTCTGTAGACCCGAGATCTTCATAGAGTCTTGTGTGTTCTCCCACCGTACTTTGATTACCACCCTACCACGGCTCTACTGAGACGTGCAAACAGGTGGCTTTTGGGTACAGTCCCGAGATACATGTAGACAGTAAGCGATAGGAGGGGTTTCATCTTTCTCGGTATTGGGAGTTGATGCTGTGCTGTGCTCGATTGGATATATCAGTAAGTCCCTAGCCAGGGCAGTTGAGATTAACTGATAAGTGTTATCAATAGTTTCTTGAACTGTTATAGACCATTCATCGGAACGATTTATTGAGTTATTGGGGTCGGCGTTACCATCCCTAGACTCGATATGCAGCATATCTGAAGAAGAGACTGGACTGTGCAGTAGTGTTGGCGGATGGCTTGACGCGAGTTGTGATAGGTTCGCTTGTTTTCTTCTGATCGCTCAATACCTGGGAGGCCAATACGTTTAGCTGACCTCTTGCGGCTTAGGGGTGCTTGATATGATCATTGCCCACTGCCGACGTATTGACGAGTCTTAGAGTCCCACAATGGAGTTACCTAGTCCAGGAAAAACGATGTGGTGCGCATATGAGATATGCGCGGGGACCCGATTAAATGCGCGTATGTGATATCGTATATTAGTCGGGCGGTTTGCTTTTGGTCAGGTCGTATGTGATATGACCGGTTTGCTAAATCAAGTGTTGATTTATCATTGACCATTAGATTTTTCACTTTAAACCCTTCTTATCTTTTGTTGTATGCATGCATGTATGCATTTATTCTCATTGATGAACATATGGATGTGCATGCACACATACATGCATACACTCTTGTATCATGGTTGTTGATACAATGGATGGTGGCAATATAAGACTCACACACTTATAAATATGTTGATATTTCTTTTTGGATAAAAGAAAATGGAAATGGAAATTCTATCATGCTTGATTATTTTATTCACCCATTAACCTTGAGTTAATTTCCATGGCCATTTTGCATCCAAATGAAATATCTAGATATTTGTTAACTAGAGTTAAAGGTGAGAAGAAGAAAATATATATATATATATTCTTTTCTCATTTTTATCTCTAAGCTTATCATTATCTTTGAGCTCTTCATCTTGCCATCTTCTTCCTCCTCACACTCTTGCTCTCTAGCTTTTTGTAGTGAACAAAAGAGTGATCAAGTTAGGGTTTTTAAGTGAGAAAACAAACCACATCACCATTCTACACTACTCTTGCACATTAGTTTAGAGTGTTGGCTTCAACTACTTCTCTTGATCTAGTGAAGCATCTAGCTTGGACAAAGAGGATTCTGGGTGGATCGTCGTGGACCTAGAGGATCTCAAGAGAGCTTCTTTCAACTCTTAAGTGGTCAAGGAGTCTAGCATAGGGAGCTACAAAGGTTGTATTCTTAAACCCTAGCCTTTTACTACTTGTGTTGGTGTTAAAAGTCTTGTTACCCTAGCTTTTCTAGTATGATCCTTAGGATGTTTTCTTTAGCACCCTATAATTTTTAATATGGCATGTGTGATGCTACCAAACCCTAGTAGTGGTGCTGTAGAAACTCCTTCAATTACGCTACCGCATCGCGGTAGCAACTTTCTCCTTCTCTAGATGGTCACTTCGTGTCGTGTGTGTTTGTTTTGTTTTTGGTTGCCCGTGGATTGTATACGGAGACTAATTTATGTTGTCACCCGTAGGGCGTGGATTAGTCCAAATCCTTATCTTCTTAGATTTGGGTTTGGGGTTGGATTTAAGGTTACGTTAGTCTCGTTTGAGACTAAGATCAACTTAAACGTTTGTTAAGGATACGTCAGTCTAATTTTAGACTAAGATCAACTCAACAGGATCATTTATATCCAACAAAAGAGCATTTTGGCTCTATTGTTTAGTTTAGGGGCATTGCGGTCAATTAGTTTAAGGTCATTACGGTCCAAGATTAAGGACATCATAGTCCGTGGGTTTAAAGGGACCCCATAGTCCGAGGTTAAGGACATCATAGTCCATGGGTTTAAAGGGACCTCACAGTCCGAGGTTAAGGACATCATAGTTCATGGGCTTAAGGACCCCACAGTCCGAGTTTAAAGACGTCATAGTCTGTAAGATTTGCTGGTTGTCGGGACCCGTCACCTCTCTGAAGACATTCAAGCATTACAACGACATATATCAGAGAAGTGAAGATATGTACCTTTGAACCAATGTTGGTTGAGAGATCTACAGTCCAATTTGGGACTAAGATGAAAAGATTAATGAGTATATGGGCTCAGTTAATCTGAATTAAGGACTTATGGCCAATCTTGGGCTAAGTCCACTTAGGTTTAAAATGTTGGACATTTGTTTGGGCTGCTGAACATTTGTTTGGGCTTGGCCCTTTTAACAATGCTGAGCATTGATTTGAGTTCTGACAGTATTTCTTTCTTTTATTTAATGCTGAGCATTCATCATAGCTCTGGGGCTTATTTAAAGAACAATTTATGTTTTTTTCAGCGCACACGTGAGAAGCATGTGGCGTGCTTGGCGCTTTGCGCCAGTCAAAGAGCGCAGAGCGCTTCTGCTGAGAAGCGCACACGTGAGGAACACGTGGTGCGCTTGGCGCTAAGCGCCAGATTATGAGCGCATTTCGCTTCTGCTGAGTAGCGCACACGTGAGGAGCACATGGTGCGCTTGCGCTGAGCGCCAGTCCAAAGAACGCAAAGTGCATCTGTTCAAATAGCGCACACGTGGGAAGCACGTGGCGCGCTTGGCGCTGAGCGCCAGTCCAAGAGCGTAAAGGGCTAGTTTATAAGCGCAAAGCGCTATCTGATCAACTTTATGATCTGAGAAATAAATTTTCGTTTAGAAGAGATTTTGTCTCAAAGTTCTAAGAACAAAGTTCTTATTTTGTAGGAGATGTTTCAATCTCTTATTTTGTTGAAAGGCTTTGCCTTTATGGATCTGTGATCCTAAGAGAATTGACTTATTCTCCCCCCTTTATTTTATAATGAGATGTTCATGATCTCCTTGTATAAAAGACCTTAGTCTTATAGATCTATGATCTGTGAGAAGAATTATGTTCTTCTTCTTATTTATAATGAGGTCCTTTGATCTCTTTGTGAAAGACCTTAGTCTTGTAGATCTGTGATCTTAAAGAAAGAAGTGAATTCTTCTTTTTAATATGAGATGATTTCATCTCTCTATTTATTTTTACCTTGAAGAAAATCTTTTTCTTCTACTGAGAGCTTGGCTCTTCTTTCTGAGATTTCTCAAAGTTTATTGGGGGGTTCCTCTATATGAGACTTGAAGTCTAGGGGCTTTTATATAGGGCAAGCTGATTTGTTCAGTTAGTTAAGGAGATCTTTTCTCCAATTGATTTGGGGATTTCCCCACCGTTGGATCTTTGATCCAAGGGCTTCTGATTTATAGAAGTCAATCTTCTTGTTTTTAACAAGATTGGGAAATATTTTCCATACAGAATTTATTCTGTATTTTGATGATTTTTAATCACCTTTAGATCATTGATCCAACGGTTCTCTGATTTACAGAGCACAATCTTTTTATTTAGAAATATTTTGAGGAATCCCTCCTTAACAAAATTTTATTCTGGTTAATTAATGATTTATCATCTTTATTAGATCTTTGATCTGACGGTGGGGAACTTTTAGTTCCAGCGCTAGTGCACCTGTGCTTTGCACGTGGTGCGCTGCTTATAGTGCAGCGCACTTGGCACTAGCGCACCCGACACTAGCGCACCCATGGTTTGCACATGGTGTGCTGCTTATAGTGCAGCGCTCTTGGCGCTAGCGCACACGTGCATTGCACGTGGTGCGCTGCTATGAAGCGTTGTTTCATTTCAAAATTTGAATTTTGAACAGAACTTTGCTCTAATTGGGAGAAACAAATGCCCCCACCGTTGCGCTCACGTGGCCCACATGTGAGTGCAGCGGTGGCAACATCTGCGCCCTTGGATCAACTCAGAAGTTGAAATGGCATCTCAGTGACTATAAATAGGACCCTTGGCTCTTAGGATGATTTCTGTTCATCTTCATTTTTGTCTTCTGAGAATTTTTATTCCCTTTCAGAGCATAGCTCATCATTTTAAGAACCTTCAAGAGTCAAAACTCTGCCAAATATTTTTGTAAGATTTGAACTTTATCAATAGAGCTTTGCTCTTCCTCAAATCATAGAACTCAAAATGGTTTTAGGGTTTTACCCATTAACAGAGCTTTGCTCTCTCGAAATCATAGATCTAAAGAGATCTTTCTTGGGGTTTCTTAACCCATTAACAGAGCTTTGCTCTTCATAGATCTTTGATCTAAAGAGAACCTTTTTTTAGGATTTCATTAACAGAGCTTTGCTCTCTTCAAATCATATAGATTTATTAATCTCTTTATGAAGAACTATTAAGAGTTTGTTCATAAATCTTGAAGATCTCAGAATTTTAATTCAATAAAAAAAATTATTTCAATTTTTCTGATGGGTTATTCCATCATTTTTTTACAGAGCAAGGCTCTTGAGGAATTTTTATTCCTTCATCATTAGAGTTGACAGATGTCACTCTGTCACAGAGCAATGCTCTCAAGGGGAGATTTACTCCTTAGCCCGAGGGGTTCTCATTGAATGAGAATCAACTGAGGATTTCCTCAATTAAAGACAGTCTCATCAAATGATGAGACTGTTTTATTAATGATGAACTGTCATCTAGATTATGTGGGTCCCTTTTGATCCTTTTTCACTGCATTGCAGTGTGGTAAGGATTTAAAGTACCTAGAGACAGAACTTAAACTGTAGCATTGGCGGATGAAAATTTATTCTTCTTCGCGCAGGTAACATGTCTTTCGATAGTTCTTTCCTATTTGTTCGTTCAGAGGGAGGATTTCCTGGAGCGCCTTTGGATAGGGAAGTCTTAGCATTGATCAGAGATCATTACCCGGAACATAAGAATTTTTATCTATGGAGAACATGGTACAATCAAATCGTTAGGGGTCGGCAGAGCTTTTCGTGCGCGGTACCATCGGAGCCCATCATGGCGATCCACTACACCAACTCACCCCCGTTGAACTATACCGTAGAAGATGTCAACTAGACTTCAAGAGGTCTTCTTCAGCCTGCCATGGCTTCGTTACCCATTCAGCCTCCAATGGCTTTGGTGAAGGGTTACCCTAGCGTCCCGGCCAACTCCCGTAGCCAAATGCGGAACAAAAATTTTCTTGCGAACAAAACTTGGCGCTAGACTAAACCCTAAAACCGGAGCTTACCATAAAACCTACATAGCAAAAGAAGAAGTGCTATCTACTATGATGAAGAATTCTTACCAAACGAACCAAGTCCTTCGGTCTTCGTTCTTCATCCTTAGCTCCTTGCATCCACCTTGAACATGCTTGAACTCCAACTCCGGCTCCATCGGTCCTCCGGGATCAAGCTTGTTCTCCGGCCTCCTTTTGTCGTAGATGATCCACCCGGGGAGTATGATCCATGGCTCTAGCTCCTAACTATATAACTAAAGGAGCAACTAGAGAACTTGGTTTGCTAAACCAAGTAGTCTAGGGTGTAGTTTAGAGTTCTAAGAGTCAAGCTATCTTTTTCTTGCCTCTTCACTTGATTCTCAACTAATGAGAAGGTAGTGAAGGGGAAGACGATGAAGGTGGAGGAGACTAGAGAGAAAGAGAGGAATGGGAGCTCAAGAAATTATGAAGCATCCTTGGAGAGAGAAAATCAATACCAAGGTTTTGTATATGAATTTTTAGAATAAAAAATCCACAACCATGCTTCAATAGTAGCTACAAATTAATTATAAATTCATTTGTTCACTATTGAAGCATGGTCAACTCCATTCCTCCCATTCCTCTCACTTTACACCTCATTTCCTTTTATGAAATAAATGGAAAATACTAAATGAGGTGGCCACCTTCTAGAAGGAAATCCGTAATAAACACGGATTTCGGTCTACTGTATATACATACCAGCATTCGGATAAAAATCCGAACGCCCAAAGAGATAGAATAACACGAAGAACGTAATACTAGAATATACATATCGAAATACATATATGTAAATTATTAAATCAACACCTGATTTAATAATCCGGCTCAAACCCTAGCCGGGTAGTATTACCAACTGTCCGATCGAAAGTCCGAATACAAAGTACATCAATCGATCGAACCCTACACGTATCCAATACGGCAACTGCACCATTTCTCCTGGATCAGGGAAACCCTCTGTGTGGGACTCTAAAGACTCGACAGTACTCTGGCAGTCGGTTTAACCACAAGCACGTCAGCGGCACTAGCTGTACGTAACGGCTACCCAGGTACCTGTCGAAAAGGAAGGCCGACGAGCAAGCCCGTCTGAACTCCTACTGATCCTATCTGTGACAATATCTGCACAGTCTGGTCTCTTCGTCAAAGAGTATCGCATACCGGGTCTAGGGGATGGTAAATGTCAGACCCTAATAACCTGATAAGTCGTGCCGATGTGGCTCGGGACTAATCCGAGAAACTACTGATCAACCTATCAGTAAATTCCATCTGCCTTGGCCAAGGTCTTATGGTCCTGACCAATCGAATCACAGTGCGATATCAACTCCCTATACCAGTAGAGACAAATCCCCGACAATCGCTCACTGCCTCCATGTGGCTCGGGACTGAACCCAACCAAAACATGTTTGCACGACTCAGTAGAGACGTGGTAGGGTAGTGATCAAAGTTCAGTGGGAACTCACACGAGACAAATGTCGATCTCGGGTCCAAGGAATAAACTGTACACATGTCACCTAAGAACTTCCATCTGACGATAGGTATAGTACCATATGGAAGTTCTCGGCGAGTCCATCCAGTGTACTCACCTCATTGAGCACCTGTATACGATCTTGGGTACATTAGACCAATGGCTGCGGGACCAACCATCCCCCGACGGGTGTAGAAACGTATACACTAGTCTACTCTGGAGTATCAATGCCCAGTCTCGATACTCACGCGACTAGGGACCATTTAAGGATGTGCTTGTGGACTACCCTGCTCCCACAAGTATGATCGCCATCACAACGCAGGTAGTCAAGCAAGATCCTAGGTGCTTTATCCACATATAACCGTAATATGTAATAACGAGTATAACATATGCTATGTTAAGATAAAGACAAACCACAATAGTATACTACCGTGTCGTGTCTTTATCAATATGTGTAAACCAGATATAACAACAATACAAATAAATACACATATCCCGATAAAGACAAGTCAAATAATATACTATAAAACTGAGCAAGATTGTTCTGTACATACATATCCCTAGTATCCATATGTATACATATACAATAGTGGCCTTTAGGGCATAAACATCCAACAATCTCCCACTTGCACTAAAGGCTAGTAATTGTCATACCGAATACCCAACGTCTGGACTAAGGCCAGCTGCTGGCGTACCGCATACCCAACATCCCAAAATGTCGCTTGAACTGTGCTTGAGGGAGGGCCTTTGTGAATGGATCCTCCGTATTGTCTTTCGTATCCACTCTCCGGACCTCGATCTTCTGGCGATCTACGATCTCCCTGATCAGGTGATGCCGCCTTAAGATGTGCCTGGAATTCTGATGGGACCGTGGTTCCTTCGATAAAGCTATAGCCCCATTGTTATCATAATACACTGGTATCGGATCAACAATGGAAGGAACTACCTGAAGTTCGGCTATGAACTTCTTCATCCAGACCGCCTCTTTTGTGGCATCGCTTGTAGTAATGTATTCAGCCTCCATCGTCGAGTCTGCGACGGTATCCTGTTTGGAACTCTTCCAACATACCGCCCCTCTGTTGAGGGTAAACACAAAACTCGAGACAGACTTGATGTCATCCTTGTCACTCTGGAAGCTTGAGTCGGTAAAGGACTCGACCCTAAGGTCTCCATTACCGTAAATCAGGAACATCTCCTTAGTCCTTCTCAGTTACTTGAGAATGTTCTTTACTACTGTCCAGTGATTTTCACCTGGGTCCGACTGATACCGGCTCACCACAATTAGCGCGTAAGCTATATCTGGTCATGTACATAGCATCGCATACATTATAGATCCTACCAACGAAGCATATGGTATAGTGCTCATGCGAACCCTCTCCTCGTCAGTCTTGGTAGACATCTCCTTGGAGAGGGTGATTCCGTGCAATGCAGGTATGTTACCGCGCTTGGAATCTTCCATACTAAATCTTTTTAGTACGGTCTCTATGTACCTGGACTGTGAAAGTCCCAGTAATCTCTTGGATCTATCTCTATAGATCTTGATCCCTAGAATGTACGAGGCATCACCTAGGTCTTCTTAGTGTATATGCCCTAGGGGCCATTATTGTATCATACTAGTTTGTATATTACTTAATGAAAGCTTGGGATATTCACATGTATATAACAGTCTTGCTAAACATGGTAGTATGCTACTTGGTTTTTCTATCTTAATATGTGTGTATACGTATTGATAGAGCTCTTAGGATCTTGCTTGACTACCGGCGTTGTGATGGCAGTCACACTAGTGGGGGCTGGGTAGTCTACAAGCACATCCTTATTCAGGTCCCTAGTCGTAGGATTATCGAGACAGGGCATCGATACTCCGGAGTAGACTAGTGTGTACGCTTCTCATCCCAGTTGGGGAGATGGTCTGTCCCACAGCCGTCAGTACGTCGTACTGGAGATAGTATGCGGGTGCTCGTTGGGTTACGGGTACACCGGACAGGACTCACAGGGAACTGTTGGATGGTTTTATACCAGTCGTCAGTGAACAGTTCCCAGGTGACATGAGTACAGCATAGTCCGCAGACTTGACACTGCTACTTCGCCTCGAGTGTGTCCCACTTTTCTTAGATTGCTACCCTACCACGGCTCAAAGGAGTCGTGCAAACAGGTAGCAGTTGGGTGCAGTTTCGAGCACTTGGAGGCAGTGGCGGTTAGACAGGATTCGTCTCTCCCGGTATTGGGGGTTGATATCGCGCTGTGTCAAAGAGACATTACGCAAAGTCCCTGGCCAGGGCAAGCGAGATTTGCTGGTAGGTTCCAGTAGTTTCTCAGGGTGTAATGGGCTTCGCTCCGACACGACTTATACCGCTATTAGGGGACTGACACTTGCCGCCCCCTAGGCCCGATATGCGATAGTCTTAGACGAACGGACCGGACTGTACGGAGATTGTCACATCAGACTCAGTTGGAGTTCGGTTGGGTTTCCTCATCGGCCTTCTTATCGACATCTACCTGGGGACCGTTACGTACAGCTAGTGCCGCTTGCGGTCTTTGGTTAAACCCACTGCCAGCGTAGTAGTCGAGTCTTTATAGTCCCACACAGAGAGTTTCCCTACTCCAGGCGAAACGATATAGAGGTCGTATAGTTTTACGACAAGGGTTCGGACGCATACGTGTGTTTACGCACGTACGACTTTCGGACAGTTTTTACCAGTCGGCTTTGGTTTAAGCCAGTTACTGGTATCCGGTTATTGGATTTATACAGTCTAAAGTTTTTCCGTATTTTTGCGGAAAGGAGGGGCGTTCTCGTAATTGCACGAGAAGCTTCTAGAAGGTGGTGACTAAGGAGGTTTAGGTGGCATATATAATGAATGTGATTAGTGAGTCATATGGATGATTCATCCATGTCATTAATGCATCATAAATGCTTAATCACTCATAGAGATGAATCATCTCTAGATATTATCAAGCATGGTTGTTAAATTGATTTATTTTATTTTCTTGATAAAAAGAAATGCTTGATATATATTATCATAACTCATTATTCTCACTTCATTATTTATGTTCACCTTCTCTCTCCTCAAGCTCTCCCTCTTCAAACCCTAATCCTCCCCTCTCATGTGTTGAGTACAAGGATTAGTTAAACTTATTAAACCATAACCCTCACTCTATTTCACCTAGCTTCTTTGATTAGCACTTAAAGAAGTTTAGTTGCCTCAAGTTTAGAGGCTAAGCTTGGAGTAAAGCTCTCGGGTGGATCGTCTACTACTTCGAGAAGGCCGAGGAGGAGGTGGAGTTCGTAAAGAAGAAGGACACGGTTCTTTAAGTATAATCCCTTTACATAGTAGTTGTTAACTTCTATGTTTGATGTTAGTTATCGTTTAGCTTCGATTCATGCGGTTAGTCGATGTTTAGCATTTAAACAAGATCGTTTTTCATATTTCCGCCTCCCCGCAAGTCGTGGGGTGTTGTACATCGACTTACAGTGGTATCAGAGCCTCGCTAAACAATAAATAACTTACTTGCAAATTTGTATGAATTTCGAACGGAAAAAACGAAACCGGAAAAGCCCGAAATCACAAGTTTCTGTCGATTTTTAAATGAAGTCCAAAAATTTTTCAGGGATGTTCAGAAAGCTTAAAAAGACAGTAGAAGAACACCCAAGAAAATTGGGCCCCTGAATCGCCTAAAGCGCCGCGGAACCGCGGCGGATCCCACCGATCCGCCGCGATTCCGCCGCCGAGTTGGCGATTCAGGAACCCAATTTTTCTGTGTTTGTTCTCTGGGATATTTGGTATTTTCTGGAATTTTTATTTTTGCTCAGGTTTCAGATTTACAGAGAAGTATTGGAGCAAAATTAAAAGTGTTTAATCGATCGAAATTATACAGTATTTGCTTGTTGGATTATATCTGTGTTTGTATAATGTGTTCGTAAACCTCCCCTAACTGCTAGTATGTCGGTTGGCAGGGGGTTGCACATTTCTGTAATGGTTTTTACTGTTTGTGGATATGAACTGTGTTGGACTGTTGTGATGTATAGCCGGGGTTATGTGATGGGTTATTATTTAATTCATTTGATGTAAATGTAATTTGTTGTAATATTATTTTGCGGGGCATATCCAGGTTGCGGTTGTAGCCATCGTTGTATTATTTCATTTTACTGTTTTTGCTCCTAGGACAGACCCAAGATGGGGTGCACAAACTGCCGGGCGGGTAGTTTGCCGTACCCGTTGGGGTCTTGGGTGGGGTAATGGCTATTCATCACAACTGTGTAATCCGTCTTTTGTTGCAGGCTCAAAACAAACACGAATTGCTTGCAAATCCAATAAAGTTCATCTGTGATCTGGAATGCCTATTATTGCGTCTGACGAATGTACAATATCTATATATGATAGCTATTTAGACGTCACTTATGTTTTACACCCGCGCTAGCCCAGCCCCCGCTCTGTCGTTAGTTAAGTAACCTAACGGGTGATGACGGGACCCCGTGGCGAATGCGGATGGCATAAGAGGACGTTGTATTTTTGTTGTTTTCTGCAATGATAGGTTAATGATGGGACGCATTATTTGTAATGCAAAGAAAATAAACCAAAATGTTTAATCGTTGGAACAATTTAAAAGAAACCACTCGGTTAATTTTAAAAACAGATATTTTTAAATGCGGAGCTTTAACCACTCCTTTTAAAAGCTATAAGGTTCCTTCGGTTATATCAAGTTCACTACGTTCACGGTTTCGCCAAAACCATTCGTAGCCCTCCGTCATTTCATTGGGGTATTCAGTAGTATTCAAGCTATGCATTTTGGCCAAAGTGAAGGCATAGTGTTTGGTAGCTGCTGGGTTTTCATTTGTTGCATAAGATAGATGAGTTGGTTTGGGACAGTCGTATTATCATTTGACCAAAGTCAGGGGTATATACGGATGGGTTCAAATTGACAAGATAATGACGGGTAGAACTTGACATGTGACTTATGACATTTTGACCAAAGCCAAGGTCATAAGAGCATGGGGCAAAAACAAATATCGGGAATTTCTAAAGAAACTGAAATTTGCAAAGAGATGCATACCATTTGGAGTTTGATGAATGTTGGTAGCATTCCTTCAACATTATCATACGATGATATTTGGATCCCGATACTACTGTGAGTATATGCTACTTATCAGGATATTCGTCACTTAACGATCAATGCTATAAACCAAGTAGGTGTCAAGAAAAGTGTCAGCGGGGTTACGCCCCCAGAGAAAAGAGGTTCTTTAATTAAGGAACTTCGCGAAAGCGTTGGAAAACCTCCCTCGAAGTATCGACACTAGCCTGGCTGAACGTTTAAGCAAGAATTGTACAGTGAGAATAGTCCTGGCTAATTCTTCTTTTATGGTTTGAGGAAGGATTCGAGAAACAGTGGGAGCCATCCAGTTTAGATAAACTAAAAACCACTCTAAACTTGCAAGAGCATCATGCTAAAGAGTTTTCTTCACTCTCTCCTAATTGCAGCGACCCTGAAAATGACTAGACTTAAGTTACTTTTAGAGAAAAATATACTGACAGGGCCAAACTATAAAGATTGGTTGCGGAATGTCAAAATGGCTTTGACCTAAGACAAATTGGGGTACGTCCTCACCGCTACGGCACCTGCTGTCCCTGGTCCCAAATCCAGCAATGCGGATAAGGAAATCCGCAAAACCAGGGATTTAGATTGCGCGAAAGCCAAGTGCATCGTGCTTGCCTCGATGAACAATGAACATCAGAGGAGGCACGAGGATATGGACCTAGATAGCATATTTCTCCATACAAAGGAACTTTATGGAGAGCAATCTCGTATAGCAAGATACGAGACCTCTAAGAACTTGTTTCGAGCGAGGTTGGCTGTCGGGTCATCGGTAGGAGAACATGTCCTAAAGATGATCGGATATATTGAAGAGCTCGCAGACCTTGGGACGACTTTGGATAATGAGCTCTATACAGACCTTATTCTCTAGTCCCTTCCTCACACCTACGCCCAGTTTATCCTGAACTTCAACATTCAAAGAAAAGAAGTTGATCTTCTGGAACTCCTGAACATGTTAAGGAGTGCAGAAGGCACCTTGCAAAAGACAAGGGAAACACCCGCTATGTTTGTTAGTGGTGCATCTTCTTCCGGGTCCAAGGCTAGGGCCAAAGGAAGGAAGAAGAAGGCCGCCACCAAACCTAGAGGTGGTGTTAGTAAGGTGGGAGGGAAGGGAAAGAAAAAGTTTGCGGTACCGGTAGTAGGCCAGGATGAGTGCTTCCATTGTCACAGGAAAGGGCACTGGAAAAAGGATTGCAAGGCGTGGAACGCCAAGAACCAAGAAACGAAGCAAGCTGTGGCTTCGACTTCAGGTGTGTTTGTAATTGAGAATTGTCTGTCAATCAACTCTACTTCCTGGGTATTGGATACCGGATCAGGATCTCATATTTGCAATTCATTGCAGGCACTGAGAAACCGTAGAGTTCTGAAGGAAGGTGATATGACCCTAAAGGTTGCTAACGGAGCTAGCGTGGGAGCTGCGTCCGTCAGGGATTATCACCTAGGATTGACAAGTGGACACATTTTGGTTTTACATAACTGTTTTTTTGTACCAAGCTTAACGTGTAATATCATATCAGTTTCCTTGTTATCAAATAAAGGTTATGATTTCACGTTTATAAGAGATGTTGTTAACATCCACCTTAATCATGGTTTGATTGGGTCCGGTACACTAAATAACGGTGTATATGTTTTAAACCAACTCCAAATTTTCAATGTCCAGAACACACTTAAAAGAAAGTCTCCAGATTTAAATAAAGCTTTCTTATGGCATTGTAGACTGGGTCACATCAATGAGAGAAGGTTGACTAAGTTGCATAGAGAAGGATATTTGGACTCGTTCGAATATCAAACTTATGACACTTGTCAATCTTGTCTCAAAGGAAAGATGACAATAACTCCATTTACTGGACATGGAGTAAGAGCGAGCGAGCTCTTAGGACTCATACACAGCGATGTATGCGGTCCAATGTCTACACATGCAAGAGGTGGTTTTTCCTATTTCATTACTTTCACGGATGATTACTCAAGATACGGATTCATTTATCTGATGAAACATAAATCCGAGGCTTTTGAGAAATTCCAAGAGTATAAGAATGAAGTAGAAAACCAAACCGGCAAAAGTATCAAGACACTTAGATCTGATCGAGGTGGTGAACACTTGAGTGCCGAGTTCCTAGGTTACCTAAAAGAGAAAGGAATTCTCTCTCAGCTTACTCCTCCATACACTCCACAGCATAACGGTGTATCGGAGAGACGGAATCGAACCCTATTGGATATGGTATGATCCATGATGAGTAATGCTGAGTTACCGCGATCTTTCTGGGGTTATGCGCTAGAATCAGCGGCATATCTTTTGAACAGGGCTCCCACCAAGACTGTGCCTACCACTCCATATCAGATGTGGACTGGGAAGAAACCCCATCTTCAGCATATGAAGATTTGGGGATGTCCAGCTTTTGTTAAAAAGCAGCATGTGGACAAGCTCGAGGCACGATCAGTAAAATGTATGTTTGTGGGATATCCAAAGAACTCCAAGGGATATTATTTCTATTACGCAGAGGAACAAAAGGTTTTTGTTTCTTGTAATGCCCATTTTCTAGAACATCAGTTTTTAGAAAAGGAAATAAGTGGGAGCGAAATAGAACTGGAAGAAATTCCAGAACCACAAGCTGCTACTGAAAGTTTGGTAGAACCGGAAGTTCAAGAAGAACAGGACATTCCCGCACCCCTCCGCAGGAGTAGTAGGCCGTCTCATCCGCCTAAGAGATATTACGGTTTTCTCATAGATGAGGATAGAGAGGATTGCATCATAGGTGATGATGAACCTACTGACTTCCAGCAGGCCATCCAGAGCGGCGACTCGGTACGATGGCTAGATGCAATGCGGACCGAAATGGAGTCCATGTACACCAACAAAGTATGGACTTTGGACTTTGCTCCAGATGGGGTAAAACCCATAGGATGCAAATGGATCTTCAAGAAAAAGATTGGTGTAGATGGACAGGTGGAAACCTATAAGGCTAGACTTGTTGCAAAGGGTTTTCGTCAAAGACCTGGTTTGGACTATGACGAAACTTTTTCTCCAGTGGCTATGCTCAAATCCATTCGGGTCCTTCTTGCTATTGCTGCCTTCGATGATTATGAAATCTGGCAGATGGACGTAAAGACGGCTTTTCTGAATGGAAATTTAGAAGAATGCGTCTATATGGATCAGCCAGAGGGTTTCAATCAGAGTGGGAGCAGCGGGAAAGTATGCAAGCTGCTTAAGTCCATTTATGGACTAAAGCAGGCATCGCGGAGTTGGAACATCTGTTTTGATGAGACAGTCAAAGAATATGACTTTATCAAAAATCCAGATGAACCGTGCATATATAGTAAAGTTATAGCCAGAAGTGTCGTATTCCTCGTCTTGTACGTGGATGACATTCTATTGATAGGAAATGACATTCCTATGCTACAATCTGTCAAAGGATTCTTGTCACACAGGTTCTCCATGAAAGACCTGGGTGATGCCTCTTACATTCTGGGGATCCGGATCTATCGTGATAGATCCAAGAGGATGTTGGGACTTTCGCAGTCCAGATATATCGACACTGTACTGAAAAGATTCAGTATGGAAGATTCTAAGCGCGGTAATCTACCGGCATGTCACGGAATCACCCTCGCCAAAGAGATGTCTCCCAAGACTGATTTAGAAAGGGAACTCATGTCTATAATACCCTATGCTTCTGCGGTAGGCTCTATAATGTATGCGATGTTGTGCACCAGACCAGATGTAGCTTACGCACTAAGCGTGGTAAGCCGGTATCAGTCAGACCCAGGGGAGAAGCACTGGATAGCAGTAAAGAACATTCTCAAGTACCTGAGAAGGAATAAAGAGATGTTCTTGGTTTACGGCGGAAAAGACCTCAGGTTGGAGGCCTTTGCTGATTCCGGCTTCCAGAGTGATAAGGACGATTCCAAGTCCATGTCGGGTTATGTCTTTTCCCTCAATGGAGGGGCGGTGTGCTGGAAGAGCTCCAAGCAGGACACCGTTGCTGACTCAACGATGGAAGCGGAGTATATAGCTGCTTGCGATGCCGCAAAAGAAGCAGTCTGGATGAAGAAGTTCCTAACGGAACTTCAGGTGGTTCCTACCATAGTTGATCCAATACCTCTGTATTGCGACAACAACGGAGCTATAGCTTAAGCGAAGGAACCAAGGTCCCATCAGAAGTCCAGACACATCTTAAGGCGGTATCACCTGATCAGGGAGATCATTGATCGTCAGAAGATCGAGGTACGGAGAGTAGCTTCTGAAGAGAACATTGCTGATCCATTCACGAAGGCCCTACCTCAGATTCAGTTCGAGAGGCTACTCGAGATCATCGGTCTTCGATATGCCAGTACATGGCCCTAGTGCAAGTGGGAGATTGTTAGTGTATATGCCTTAGGGGCCATTATTGTATCATACTAGTTTGTATATTACTTAATGGAAGCTTGGGATATTCACATGTATATAACAGTCTTGCTAAACATGGTAGTATGCTACTTGGTTTTTCTATCTTAATATGTGAGTATACGTATTGATAGAGCTCTTAGGATCTTACTTGACTACCGGCGTTGTGATGGCCGTCACACTAGTGGGGGCTGGGTAGTCTACAAACACATCCTTATTCAGGTCCCTAGTCGTAGGATTATCGAGACAGGGCATCGATACTCTAGAGTAGACTAGTATGTACGCTTCTCATCCCAGTTGGGGAGATGGTCTGTCCCACAGCCGTCAGTACGTCGTACTGGAGATAGTATGCAGGTGCTCGTTGGGTTACGGGTACACCGGACAGGACTCACAGGGAACTGTTGGATGGTTTTATACCAGTCGTCAGTGAACAGTCCCAGGTGACATGAGTACAGCATAGTCCGCAGACTTGACACTGCTACTTCGCCTCGAGTGTGTTCCACTGTTCTTAGATTGCTACCCTACCACGGCTCAAAGGAGTCGTGCAAACAGGTAGCAGTTAGGTGCAGTCCCGAGCACTTGGAGGCAGTGACGGTTAGACAGGATTCGTCTCTCCCGGTATTGGGGGTTGATATCGCGCTGTGTCAGAGAGCCATTACGCAAAGTCCCTGGCCAGGGCAAGCGAGATTTGCTGGTAGGTTCCAGTAGTTTCTCAAGGTGTAATAGGCTTCGCTCCGACACGACTTATACCGCTATTAGGGGACTGACGCTTGCCGCACCCCTAGGCACGATATGCGATAGTCTTAGACGAACGGACCGGACTGTACGGAGATTGTCACATCAGACTCAGTAGGAGTTCGGATGGGTTTCCTCATCGGCCTTCTTATCGACATCTACCTGGGGACCGTTACGTACAGCTAGTGCCGCTTGCGGTCTGTGGTTAAACCAACTGCCAGCGTAGTAGTCGAGTCTCTAGAGTCCCACACAGAGAGTTTCCCTACTCCAGGCGAAACGATATAGAGGTCGTATAGTTTTACGACAAGGGTTCGGACGCATACGTGTGTTTACGCACGTACGACTTTCGGACAGTTTTTACCAGTCGGCTTTGGTTTAAGCCAGTTACTGGTATCCGGTTATTGGATTTATACAGTCTAAAGTTTTTCCGTATTTTTGCGGAAAGGAGGGGCGTTCTCGTAATTGCGCGAGAAGCTTCTAGAAGGTGGTGACTAAGGAGGTTTAGGTGGCATATACAATGAATGTGATTAGTGAGTCATATGGATGATTCATCCATGTCATTAATGCATCATAAATGCTTAATGACTCATGGAGATGAATCATCTCTAGATATTATCAAGCATGGTTGTTAAATTGATTTATTTTATTTTCTTGATAAAAAGAAATGCTTGATATATATTATCATAACTCATTATTCTCACTTCATTATTTATGTTCACCTTCTCTCTCCTCAAGCTCTCCCTCTTCAAACCCTAATCCTCCCCTCTCATGTGTTGAGTACAAGGATTAGTTAGACTTATTAAACCATAACCCTCACTCTATTTCACCTAGCTTCTTTGATTAGCACTTAAAGAAGTTTAGTTGCCTCAAGTTTAGAGGCTAAGCTTGGAGTAAAGCTCTCGGGTGGATCGTCTACTACTTCGAGAAGGCCGAGGAGGAGGTGGAGTTC
This sequence comes from Agapanthus africanus, assembly GCA_030015575.1. Classification (NCBI taxonomy): domain Eukaryota; kingdom Viridiplantae; phylum Streptophyta; class Magnoliopsida; order Asparagales; family Amaryllidaceae; genus Agapanthus; species Agapanthus africanus. The sequence continues at coordinate 267,570,502 of CM057340.1, forward strand.
GTAAAGACGAAGGGTACGGTTCTTTAGGTATAATCCCTTTACATAGTAGTTGTTAACTTCTATGTTTGATGTTAGTTATCGTTTAGCTTCGATTCATGCGGTTAGTCGATGTTTAGCATTTAAACAAGATCGTTTTTCATATTTCCGCCTCCCCGCAAGTCGTGGGGTGTTGTACATCGACTTACAGGTCTTTCATAGAGAACCTTTGTGATAAGAATAGCTTGACCGATTGTAGCATAGGAATGTCATTTCCTATCAAAAGAATGTCGTCCACGTACAAGACTAGGAACACGACAGTTCGTCCTACAATCTTCTTATAGATACAAGGGTCATCCTCATTCTTGATGAAGTCAAAGTCCTTGACTGTCTCATCAAAACAGATGTTCCAGCTCCGTGATGCCTGCATCAATCCATAAATGGATTTGAGCAACTTTCACACCTTCCCGCTGCTCCCACTGTCCATAAAACCTTCCGGCTGATCCATATAAACGCACTCTTCTAAAGTTCCGTTTAGAAAAGCCATTTTTACGTCCATCTGCCAGATCTTATAGTCATGGAAGGCAGTAATGGCAAGCAGGATCCTAATGGATTTGAGCATAGCCACAGGAGAAAAGGTTTCGTCATAGTCCACTCGTGGTCTTTGACGAAAACCTTTTGCAACGAGTCTAGCCTTATAGGTTTCCACCTGCCCATCTACACCAAGTTTCTTCTTGTAGATCCATTTGCATCCAACGGGTTTTACCCTAGGTGGAGCAACTTCCAGGGTCCACACCTTATTGGTGTTCATAGACTCCATTTCAGATTGCATAGCATCCAGCCACTTATCAGAGTCCCTACTGATAACGGCCTTCCTGAAACTAGTAGAATTATTTTCTTCCAAGATATAATCCTCTCGATCCCCATCTATGAGAAAACCGTAGTATCTCTCGGGAGGATGAGAAATCCTACTAGAATTGCGGAGTGGCTGAGGTTCGTCTGGGGTTACTGAATCTTGAGGTTCTATCAAATCTTCAGTTTCAGTTTGTGGTTGCTGAATTTCTTCCAGTTCTACCGAACTCCCACTTGTTTCTTTTGCAAAAAATTGCCACTCTATAAAAGTGGCGTGGCGAGATACAAACACCTTCTGTTCCTCGGTGTGGTAGAACAGGTATCCTATTGAATATTTAGGATATCCCACAAACTTGCATAAAATTGAACGTGCCTTCAATTTGTCCGGATTTTATACTTTTACATAAGCCGGACAACCTCATATCTTAATACGTTTAAGATACGGCATTTTGCCATTCCATATCTCGAATGGTGTCTTAGGCACGGATTTGGACGGAACATCATTCAATAGATATGCCACTGTCAAAAGCGCATGTCCCCAAAACCAAAGAGGCAACTCAGCACTGCTCATCATAGAGCGAACCATGTCCAATAGGGTACGATTCCTTCGCTCCGATACACCGTTGTGCTGTGGCCTATATGGAGGAGTACGTTGAGAGAGAATTCCATTCTCTTTTAGGTAATCTTGGAATTCCGTGCTTAAGTACTCCCCTCCTCTATCAGACTGGAGGATCATGATACTTTTGCCAGTCTGGTTTTATACTTCGTTCTTGAATTCTTTGAATTTCTCAAAAGCTTCGGATTTGTGTTTCATAAGATACACATATCCAAATCTAGAGAGATCGTCAGTGAATGTGATGAAGTACGAGAACCCACCCCTTGCATGTATAGACATCGGACCACACACATCACTGTGTATGAGTCCCAAGAGCTCTGTTGCCCTTTCTCCATGTCCGGTGAACGGAGATTTGGTCGTCTTTCCTTTGAGACAGGATTGAAAAGTTTCATAAGGTGAAAATTTGAACGTATCCAAAAGTCCATCTTTATGCAACTTACTCTGTCTTTTCTCTCCGATATGACAAAGTCTACAATGCCATAAGTAGGATTCGTTCACTTCTGAACTCTTCCTCTTTCGTGTGTTTTGTACATTGAGAACTGTGTTTTGATTAAGAACATAGATACTATTACACAGTGTACCTTCTGCAACCAGTACCTTATCAAGGTGAATGTTCATGATATTTCTATCAAGAACAATGTCCTATCCATCTTTATTAAGTAAAGAAACTGATATTATGTTGCATAACATGGAAGGTACATAGTAGCGATTGTTCAAAATCATAGTATTGTTATTTGGCAACACTAGGTGATATCACCGACGGCCGCAGCATTAACTAGTGCTCCGTTCCCTACTCCGAGGGACATATCACCAGGTCCAACTATCCTACTTTTTCTCAGTCCCTGCAATAAATTACAGATATGAGATCCTAATCTGGTATCTAGTACCCAGGACGTAGGACTGACCGAAAAGCAGTTCTCAACTACAAGAACACCTGAAGAAGACGCAACAATATGTTTCTTCTTCGATGGGGTTATCAAGGAATTCAAACAATCCTCTTTCCCATGCTCATACTCAAGACCGTTGTCATAAGTTAGAGCCGAACCGACGTTCCCCAACCCCAAATAAGAATTCGGATCGGTCAAGAGATACATTTTATTATCTTGATTAGGGCGTGAAATGGTTGCTACCTGGAGAGAGGGGGGAAAATACTCAGCGTGCGCTCTTGCAAGATTAGATTGGTTATTAATTTATCTAACCAGGATGGCTCCCACTGTTTCCTCAAATTCTTCTTCAAACCCTAAAAGAAGAACTAGTCAGGATTAATCGCACGTCACAATACTTGCTTAACCTTTTAGCCAGGCCAGTGTTGGTACTTTGAGGGAGGTTTTCCAACGCTTTCGCGAAGTTCCTTAATTACATAACCTCTTTTTCCTAGAGGTGTAGCCCAGCTAACACATTTCTAGACACCTACTTGGTTTATAGTATTGATTGTTAAGTGTGTTGATCTCCCGAGAGTAATCCTACTCATCAGTGGGATCGGGATCCAACTATCGTTGTGTGATGCACTAGATGGAATCCACTCTACTCACCACACTCCAGAAGGTATACTGAATCTGCAAGTTTCCTGTATGTTTGAAACTCCCGATGTGGTTTTTGCCCCTAGGACCCAAGTAACCTTGACTGGGCCAACATATCAAAGGATCCTAGTCAAGTTCAACCCGTCATTATCTTGATTGCATTAGACCCACCCGTACGAGTCCTTGACTGAGCCAAAATGACCGCACGACTGTCCTAACCAATCGCATTATATGCTACAGAAAAATATTATATAGCTACCGAACACTATGCCTCGGCTGAGCACGAAATACGTAGCACGAATACTAAGCAATACCAATCCGAAATGACGAAGGGCTAAGACTGGATTTTTGGCGAAAAACCCGTTAACGTAATGAACTTGATTTAATTGAAGGAACCTGAGTAGTTTTTGTAAAAATATAGTGGCGAAAACTTTTTGCTTAAGAGGTCACTCCCTGTGAAGGGATCTCGGCTCTTTCCTCGTCGAATGAGGTGCAGGATATTCCAAACTGAATACCACGATGCAAAGAAAAAAATAATCGACTATAATGAAGTTATTACCCTGACGCAAACTTTTACTCAAGGGGTCACTCCCGGTGAAGGGATCTCGGCCCTTGCCTCGTCGAATGAGGTGCTGGGTATTCCAAACTGAATACCACTGTGCAAAGCAGAAGAGAACGTCTGTAATGTCTGTTTTTAAAGCTTGGTTCCAACAACATCTTTTAGGTTTATTATCTTGCATTAATCAAAATTAATGCGGTCCCATCAATTTGTAACCTATCACACCAGAAAAGAACGAAAATAAAATGTACGTATATGCCATCCGCATTCGCCACGGGGCCCCGTCATCACGCGTTAGGTTACTTAACTAACGACAGAGCGGGAGTTGGACTAGCGCGGGTGCAAAACATATACAATATCTACTAGTATATATATAAGTATATATAACATTCGTCCTAGGCATGATAATAAAGCACAGACTTCTTTAATGTTCCGGATGCTCATACAGACTTCTTCAACATCACAGATAACATTACAGAATGGTGGATAGTCTTGGAGCCCCGTGTTTATTTTGAGCCGCAAATAAAACCCGACGTTCCCGGTCGTGTGGATAGCCTGTGCAATGAAAACCTGTACCCCGTACGAGTGCGGCGAATAGCCCGCCAATTCTAGAATGAAGCCCCCTCCGTCCCAGCGCCATGAGATACGGGCTTGTTGCCTTCTAGAACCCGGCTATTCATGCACTCCAACGCGGGGTAATCCTAATACAGAAAAAAAAATAATATATACAAGTGGTGACATCGACCTCATCCCGGTCGTGCCCCAAAATAATCTACAATCTGGCAAAGACGGCAATCCACATGTCGGACGCTCTCCCCGCACTAACAAATGTACAAATGAATTATAAACTGTATTTCTAACATTGCACCACATGCTATCCACCACGACAATCCAACCACAATCACAGCAAAAGCACACATCATCAACGTGAATGTCACGTTCGCAAAACCCGTCTAAAGAAATATATAGCAATCATACGAGTTTTACCGATCGAGTGACATTCCCGGTCGCAGATAAAAGTGAATGTACTGAAAATAAAAATACGTATTTTAAAATTACGATCGACTAAACTTTCCAAGTTGGCCCCAAGTATTTAATCAACAGTGAAACAAATCTGGGCCCAAAAATAATTATCCCAGAAACCACAATTCCAAAAATAAGAGGCCCAGAAGAAATTTTGTTCACGTGGGCCCCAAAACGGCCGCGGAACCGCCGCCAATAGGGGGTTTTCGCGGCGGTTCCACGGTGGTTTGGAGGGATCACGTGACCAAATTTCTTCAGGGGTCTTAAAAAAGCCTGCATGATTTTCTGAGACTATAAAATTGATTTTTCGAGCACGTTTAAAAATCGACAGAAACTACATGAAATGAAATGCCGTTTTTGGAATTTTCGGTCGATCGTTATTCTAAACACGTTTGAACTAGCTAGTATAGCTTTTATGGGTGGCTCTGATACCATGAAGGGTTACCCTAGCGGCCCGGCCAACTCCCGTGGCCAAATGCAGAAAAAAAAATTTCTTGCGAACAAAACTTGGCGCTAGACTAAACCCTAAAACCGGATCTTACCATAAAACCTACATAGCAAAAGAAGAAGTGCTATCTGCTATGATAAAGAATTCTTACCAAATGAACAAAGTCCTTCGGTCTTCGTTCTTCATCCTTAGCTCCTTACATCCACCTTGAACATGCTTGAACTCCAACTCCGGCTCCATCGGTCCTCCGGGATAGAGCTTGTTCTCCAACCTCCTTTTATCGTAGATGATCCACCCGGGGAGTATGATCCATGGCTCTAGCTCCTAACTATATAACTAAAGGAGCAACTAGAGAACTTGGTTTGCTAAACCAAGTAGTCTAGGGTGTAGTGTAACCCTTCGAAAATCGTTTAGGCAGTTTTTCGGTAATCGGCTAATTTTTCGGTCTTTTCCGTAAAAAGTCAAAATAGGTATTTTTCATTGTAGACCTAATTATACAAAATTTAGATAAGATATTACTATAATTTTGTCACTAAAATGTCACTTATAATTTTCTAGTTAAATAAAAAAATAATTTCATAATTAATTATTTTTTTATTATTTTAAGCCTTTTTAAATACATTAAATTAGTGATAAATACAAATTTAATTAGGTAAATTTCATAATTAGGAATCTTTATAAGCTAAAATATGGTGTTAGTAAAATTGTATAATGACTTGCAAATTTTTGGTTTTAGGGTTGGAAATTTTATGAAAAAATGAATTAAAATGAGGCTTTTTGTGAAAATGTGGATGTGAAAGCATTAAATGAGAACATATGGTGTTTTGTTGACCTAGAAACTTCTTCAAAATTTCCCCACCTCCTTTCCCTAGCTGCTGGCCAGCCCCAAACTGCAGCAACTCCCCTTGGTTCTCACTTCTTTTTTCTTCAATTTTCATGCTAAAATTCAATAAAAATTCACAAATTTCCATCTCAATTCAAAGCCAAACCCTAATCCACTCTCTTCTCAACCAAATTTAGTTCAAAACTAGGAGAAAGGAGGCTTCTTTGGTGGCTTGATCATGCTAGGGTTCCACTTGTGAGGTAAAATCCTAAACTAGTTTGTTAACTTGTAGTTATATGTGCTAAAATTCAATTTTGAAGTATTAATTTAGTTGTAAATTCTTGTTCATGAAAATCAAGAATGGGATTTGGTGTTGAACTAGGGTTTGAAGCATGGTTGTTAGAGTTAAGTTAGGGCTTTGGTTACCTATTTGATTAGAGTGGTTAATTGCGTAAGGTTACGCTCGCTAAATCGTTAAATTGCGACGTTTGCATCGAATCGGTTTGAAATTTGCTTACTAGATTTTTACAAAAATTAGAATGCGATCAAATTGTGTTACGTTAGCAATATAATTAGCTACGTATAGGACTATTAGAGTGCGTGAACGCGGGGTTTCGTCTAGTCGGGTTTTAGTTTTGTCAATTTCTCCGAAATGACGATTCTAGTTAAAGATTAGCGATTTTCGTGCGTTTTCCCGCGCACCGAGTGCAGGTTATGTTTAATTCGAGAGCGTCGATAATTGTTTATTGTGACTTGCATCGTTTTAGGTTTTGTAATCTTATGCTTGGTGTTGTGCAAATATAGGATCGGTTGGGGAAACATCGGACACGGCGCGTAAAGGCAAGGCGGTGGTCGGATCGGATTAGCGGGGATTTCAGGTGAGTAGATGTATTCATCTATGGGGGAATCGTCTGAATGGCGCGAGGCGCCTCCCTAGTTCGGATTACCCTACTTTTTGCAAGGTTTATATTGTTAGCTAGCTTATCCATTCATGTACACTGCATACCCTTATAGCGAACAGTATATTAGATTGCATGGACATTCATCTATACTTATGCGATATCACTTCGTAGGACACGAACACCATTACCATTGGCATCTGTTGCACGCGCACTATTCATGTGACACACACGCCTTTGGTAATTGCCATGCCACGTGCACTATAGAACCTGTTTAACTTAATAACGCCATTTGCATTCATACATGATATATGGAATTGCATAGCATGCATATACCTCGCATTACCATCATATCTACATAGATTTCTAGCCAAAACTCACATCATATACATTGATATCATAGACATTTATCATATATAACATGTGAACATTATGATTTTCTTGAGGATTTCAGTATTGCTGCGATTTCTGGATTTTTGGGGAAAACCGCAAGAATTTAACAAAAGATTATATTTATCATTTTTAAAACAAAGTTGCGGTTTTCTCGTGATGTATGTGTCGTCCACCATGAGTTTTCATGTTTTCTGTTAGATTTCGAGACCCGATTCGAGGAGTGGATGAACCGTCTCGGGTACATGGTGGGCCCGGTATGGTACCCCGGGGCAAGAAGATCGAGTTGTAGACGATGAGCCTGGCAGGGGAAGACTACCAACCGGTGATGTCTGGCGCGGCGGATATCCGGAGGATACCGACCGTTGTCGTGAGATTTATGATATGGGCCGATCCGGACTGACGGAGCCCGATATTGAGACAGATATGATTCCTATTTGGTGTCGATGCTTGACACGGGTTTTCAGATGATTTCTTGATGGTACTTAGCTATTATACAGATATTCATTTTCTAAAGTTAAGAACGCAGTACCCTTAGCATTTAAAACACTTAAAGAGTTAGAAATGACATTGCATACATGTGCATGCATACTAGAGCTATTATATCACATATGGACATGCATGTTGTGGTGCATTGCGTGCATTCTTACGATTGCCTTATTAGATGTTATATTTACTCACGAGCTGGCAACTCACCCCCGTTGTGCCACAGTGTCTTGCAGGTCGGACTCATCAGTCTTGTAGCGGCGGCTATCTTATCATCAGCTCATTTTGCTCAGACTCGCGACATCGCTCGTAGGTGGGTTGCGAGCACACTTTATTTCTTTTGCTTTATCATTGTATCTAGTATTCTTCATCTACCACTTTATATTGTATATGCGACCTAGTGATGAGACTGAGAGATTGTATATATGTGGTTTCTTTTGGGTCGAGCTCACTTGAGTCGGCGTTGTGTTTTCTGATATTTTGCGTTTCTTTATGCTCTTTTCTTGATACTACTATTATATTGCATGTGGTTGTGATCCGCCTTGGGCAAAGAGCTAGCTCCCGCTTGGGGATGCCATTTTTATGATTACAGGTTTATTATCTTGTTGTACCCATTTTGGGGCATAGAAAATACAGGGGAGACTCTGCCGAAATTTTCGGGTATTTTTGATGTTTTTTTTTAAAAGGGATTTTATGCAACTTAATTGATTTCAAAACCGTTTTCATTTAAGGTTTTCCTCCACTCTCTTTTGATTTGGTTTAGAATTTTCTGGGCTTTGGCTGACTTAGGTTACGTTACGCCTTTAGACGTCTCGTAATCTAAGTACCAGTCATGTTCCGTACTTTCGGGTCGTGACAAAGTTGGTATCAGAGCGTAGGTTTTACCTTTCTGAGTGTAGGACGACCTTGGTAGATGGAGTAGGTGACTTAAGCAGAGTGGCGTAGCGTGGGTATGATCCGCGGCATACTTACGATACGGTACTCCGCCTAAGTGACCTTAGGACATAATTGCTTGTATTTCCTTTCTTGATTCCTTGCATTCCTTGATTCAATTGCAATGTCCTTATCAGTCCTGTTTCTTATTCCAGCTTCGATGCCGCCAAAGACTACGAGAGCTCAGCGGGCTGCCGCTAGGGATGAGATTCAGGCGGGCCCGTCTGAGGCGAGGATCGAGCGGGATGATACGCCTGTCCCTCAGGGTCATACTGATCCGCCTTATCTAGATCGTATTGCCAGACTAGAGGCCAGCATGCAAGAGTTGCGGCAGATGATGGGATCTTTAGTTGAGTCCAGCCGGGCACAGAGATCCGAGGACGTTCCTTCCACCACACAGACCACGATCGTACCTGCTGCACAGATGGTCACTCCTGCTGCTACTACGGAGACTATCCCTGTTTCACTACAGGAGTTCCTGAGATTGAGGCCTCCAGCTTTTACCGGTACAGATGCGACAGAGGACCCACAGGCCTTTCTTGATAGGATGGCTCGGATCTGCCGTTCGTTGAGGTGTTCTGATGATAGATTGGTGGAGTTTGCGAGTTTTCGTCTGGAGGGTCTTGCCCAGACATGGTACGATTCAGTAGAGAGTGGACGAGCTGCAGGTCTACCTTCTATGACCTGGGATGAGTTTACATCTGCATTTCTTGCCCGTTTTCTTCCGGAGAGTGTCCGAGATGCTCGAGCCCGTAGTTTTGAGTCTTTGCGCAAGACTCCTGGGATGACGGAGTCGGAGTATGATATACAGTTTACCCAGTTGTCTCGATATGCTCCGTACCTAGTCGACACAGAAGAGAAGAGAATAAAGAGGTTTGTACGAGGGCTTGATACACAGCTATTCCTTGCCATCGGCACCCAGCACTTTGATACATACGCAGCCGCGATAGATGCAGCCTTACATTTGGAGGAGCGTATTTCTGAGACTCCGGTCATTTCGGGGCGGAAGAGGATCCGTACTGATATGCCAGCTCAGCGGCAGATGGGTAGACACCGCGATAGATTATTTCCGGGAGATAGTGGAGGCAGAGGATTGAGACGAGGTCAGTTATTTGGTTCATATCCACAGGCCCAACAGTCATCTCCAGGATGTTTTCGGTGCGGGAGTTAGTACCACCATGTCAGAGACTGTACCATGGGACGTCCGGGCGCGGCGACAGTCCCGCATGTGACTTTACCACCCTCACCACCTTCTCAGAGAGCTTTACTTCCTACTCCTGATGATGCATCACGCCAGCCAGATGCTTCTAGAGGCCGTAGGCGTGGCGGTCCGGTTCAGAGAGGACGAGGCGACAGAGGCAGAGGCAGAGGCCGAGGTAGAGGCAGAGGACAGCCAGCTATTAGTGGTGGACAGGCCCAAGTGTTCGCGTTGACTCCTCAGGATGCACAGGCATCCAATGCCGTCGTGACAGGTACTCTGCCAGTATGTTCTTTTGATGCACGGGTATTATTTGATCCAGGCTCCACACATTCCTATGTATCCACATATTTTGCACCGAGGTTGGGCCGAGAGTCTTCTCCGTTAGATCAGCCGCTTGTCGTTATTACACCGGTAGGCGAGTCTTTTGTTGCCCGTTTTGTGTACCGATCGTGTTTCGTTCGTATCGGGGAGAGAGATTCTTCAGTTGATTTGATTCTCCTCGATATGCTAGACTTTGACGTTCTTCTTGGTATGGACTGGCTAGCCACCTGTTATGCATCCGTGGACTGCAGTGAAAAAGTAGTCAGATTCAGTTTTCCTGGTGAGCCGGTTCTTATTATTCAGGGAGATCGTAGTGCTACCCTTCCCAGCTTGATTTCTTCTCTTCGCGCTGGGCAGCTCTTAAGGAAAGGGTGTCAGGGATTCTTAGCTTATGTTTCTCATACTAGCTCCACAGAGGTTCCGTTGGACCAGGTCCCTGTTGTGAGAGAGTTTCCTGATGTTTTCCCTGACGAGCTGCCTGGTCTGCCACCAGAGCGCGAGATTGAGTTCTGTATTGACTTGATCCCCGGCACGGGGCCTATCTCTATACCGCCTTATCGGATGGCCCCGGCGGAGCTGAGAGAGCTGAAGGATCAGTTACAGGACTTGCTGGACAAAGGGCTTATCCGACCGAGTGTGTCACCTTGGGGTGCTCCCGTCTTGTTTGTTAAGAAGAAGGGCGGAAGTATGCGCTTATGCATTGATTTACGTCAGCTGAACCGGGTTACTGTGCGGAACAGGTATCCCCTACCCCGCATTGATGACATATTTGATCAGCTCCAGGGTGCAGGGTTCTTCTCGAAGGTTGATTTACGATCAGGTTATCACCAGTTGCGGGTTCGGAAGGAGGATATTCCAAAGACCGCTTTCCGTACTCGTAATGGTCATTATGAGTTCTTGGTGATGTCGTTCGGGCTCACCAATGCCCCGGCAGCATTTATGGATTTGATGAACCGCGTATTCAGGCCGTATCTTGATCAATTCATCATTGTGCCGGGAGGAGCACGAGCAGCACTTACGTATCACATTGCAGACTTTGAGGGAGCATCAGCTGTTCGCCAAATTCTCCAAGTGCGCATTCTGGTTAGACAGTGTCGACTTCTTGGGTCATGTGGTGACGAGAGATGGTATTTGTGTGGACCCGATGAAGATCGAGGCAGTTCAGCGTTGGCCTAGACCGGTATCAGTTACAGTGGTTCGCAGCTTTCTAGGTCTGGCCGGCTATTATCGACGTTTTGTCCAGGATTTCTCTCGCATTGCTGCACCGTTGACCGGATTGACCCGGAAGGGGGTTCCTTTTGATTGGACCCAGGCATGTGAGGATAGATTCCAGCAGTTAAAAACTCGTCTGACTAGTGCACCAGTGTTAGCATTGCCTTCAGGATCAGGCGGGTTCGTGGTATATTGTGATGCTTCTAGAGTGGGGCTGGGATGTGTATTGATGCAGCACGATAGAGTTATCGCGTACGCTTCTCGGCAGCTGAGGAAACACGAGCAGAACTACCCCACCCATGATTTAGAGATGGCTGCTGTGGTATTTGCACTTAAGATCTGGAGACATTACCTATACGGTGAGTTGTGCCAGATATTCACCGACCACAAGAGTTTGAAGTATATTTTCCAGCAGCGAGATCTGAATCTGAGACAGCGCTGATGGATGGAGTTGGTGAAGGATTATGACTGCGAGATTCTATACCATCCGGGCAAGGCGAATGTGGTGGCAGATGCTTTGAGTAGGAGGCCCGGAGGTAGCTTATCTTGTTTGAGCGCAGTGCAGATGCAGTCGACGGCGGATTGGCAGGTGTTATGTGACAGCAGAGTGCAGTTCGAGTTTACTCCTACAGGGGGACAGCTGGGCCATTTCAGAGCACGCCCACAGTTACTTGACCGTATCCGCGAGGCACAGTCCGGCGATGCCCGCATTTTAGAGATTATTGAACAGATTCGGCAGGGCAGAGTTTCCGAGTTCGTGATTGATGATCAGGGGATACTTCGATTTGGGACTCGACTGTGCGTGCCTGATTCAGAGGGACTGAGGCGTGATATTCTCGAGGAGGCACATAGATCAGTATACAGTGTTCACCCAGGTTCCACCAAGATGTACCGTGATTTGAGAGAGGTTTACTGGTGGGACGGGATGAAGAAGGATATTACAGACTTTGTATCGAGATCCTGACTTGTCAGCAAGTCAAGGCCGAGCATCAGAGGCCAGCCGGCGAGTTACAGCCTTTGCCCATCCCTGAGTGGAAGTGGGAGCAGATCTCCATGGATTTCATTGTGGGTCTACCCAGGACCAGTCGAGGGCATGACTCTATTTGGGTGATTGTGGATCGACTGACGAAAGCGGCTCACTTCCTGCCAGTGAAGACCACTTTTGGATTTTCTCAGTACACCCAGGTTTATATTGATGAGATAGTGCGACTGCATGGCGTTCCGACTTGCATCGTGTCCGACCGTGGCACCCAGTTTACCAGCCGATTGTGGCAGAAACTCCAGGAAGCTTTGGGCACCCGATTGAGTTTTAGCACAGCCTTTCATCCTCAGACTGACGGTCAGTCGGAGCGTACGATTCAGACTCTTGAGGACATGCTCAGAGCTTGTGTTTTAGATTTCGGTGGTAGCTGGGATCGTCATTTGCCTTTGATCGAGTTTTCCTACAATAATAGCTTCCAGGAGACGATTCAGATGGCACCTTTTAAGGCTTTATATGGGAGGAGATGTCGATCGCCTGTATGTTGGACAGAGCTCAGGGAGAGCAGTATTTTGGGGCCGCAGATCTTACAGGAGACGACCGAGAAGATACAGCTGATTCGGGACAGGATGAGAGTGGCACAGAGCAGGCAGAAATCATATGCTGACAAGCGACGTCGCCGACTCGAGTTCGCTGTTGGCGATCATGTTTTCCTGAAGGTCTCTCCGATGAAAGGTGTGATGAGATTTGGGCGGAAAGGGAAACTGAGTCCTAGATATGTTGGTCCTTTCGAGATCCTTGAGCGTATTGGTCCGGTAGCTTATCGGTTAGCTCTTCCGCCCAGCTTCCCCGATGTTCACCCCGTGTTCCATGTCTCGATGCTCCGCAAGTACCTTCATGATCCTTCCCAGACGATTCAGCACCAGACGATCCAGCTAGAGCGTGATCTTTCATTCACCGAGCAGCCGGTGGTCATTCTGGATCGGCAGGTGAAGAAATTGAGGTCGAAGGTTATACCGTCCGTCAAGGTCCTTTGGCGTGGCCCGAACAGCGAAGAGGTCACCTGGGAGACCAAGGTCGAGATGAGGAAGAGATATCCCCATCTTTTTGAAGGTACGCGTAGTTATATTCTAAATTCGGGGACCGAATTTCTTTAAGGGGGGAAGATTGTAACCCTTCGAAAATCGTTTAGGCAGTTTTTCGGTAATCGGCTAATTTTTCGGCCTTTTCCGTAAAAAGTCAAAATAGGTATTTTTCATTGTAGATCTAATTATACAAAATTTAGATAAGATAATACTATAATTTTGTCACTAAAAAGTCACTTATAATTTTCTAGTTAAATAAATATTTTTTTTCGTAATTAATTATTTTTTTTATTAGTTTAAGCCATTTTAAATACATTAAATTAGTGATAAATACAAATTTAATTAGGTAAATTTCATAATTAGGAATCTTTATAAGCTAAAATATGGTGTTAGTAAAATTGTATCATGACTTGCAAATTTTTGGTTTTAGGGTTGGAAATTTTATGAAAAAATGAATTAAAATGAGGCTTTTTGTGAAAATGTTGATGTGAAAGCATTAAATGAGAACATATGGTGTTTTGTTGACCTAGAAACTTCTTCAAAATTTCCCCACCTCCTTTCCCTAGCTGCTGGCCGGCACCAAACTGCAGCAACTCCCCTTGGTTCTCACTTCTTTTTTCTTCAATTTTCATGCTAAAATTCAATAAAAATTCACAAATTTCCATCTCAATTCAAAGCCAAACCCTAATCCACTCTCTCCTCAACCAAATTTAGTTCAAAACTAGGAGAAAGGAGGCTTCTTTGGTGGCTTGATCATGCTAGGGTTCCACTTGTGAGGTAAAATCCTAAACTAGTTTGTTAACTTGTAGTTATATGTGCTAAAATTCAATTTTGAAGTATTAATTTAGTTGTAAATTCTTGTTCATGAAAATCAAGAATGGGATTTGGTGTTGAACTAGGGTTTGAAGCATGGTTGTTAGAGTTAAGTTAGGGCTTTGTTTACCTATTTGATTAGAGTGGTTAATTGCGTAAGGTTACGCTCGCTAAATCGTTAAATTGCGACGTTTGCATCGAATCGGTTTGAAATTTGCTTACTAGATTTTTACAAAAATTAGAATGCGATCAAATTGTGCTATGTTAGCGATATAATTAGCTTCGTATAGGACTATTAGAGTGCGCGAACGCGGGGTTTCGTCTAGTTGGGTTTTAGTTTTGTCGATTTCCCCGAAATGACGATTCTAGTGAAAGATTAGCGATTTTCGTGCGTTTTCCCGCGCACCGAGTGCAGGTTATGTTTAATTCGAGAGCGTCGATAATTGTATATTGTGACTTGCATCATTTTTGGTTTTGTAATCTTATGCTTGGTGTTGTGCAAATATAGGATCGGTTGGGAAAACATCGGACACGGCGCGTAAAGGCAAGGCGGTGGTCGGATCGGATTAGCGGGGATTTCAGGTGAGTAGATGTATTCATCTATGGGGGAATCGTCTGAATGGAATGAGGACCCCCCCCAGTTTGGATTACCCTACTTTTTGCAAGGTTTATATTGTTAGCTAGCTTATCCATTCATGTACACTGCATACCCTTATAGCGAACAGTATATTAGATTGTATGGACATTCATCTATACTTATGCGATATCACTTCGTAGGACACGAACACCATTACCATTGGCATCTGTTGCATGCGCACTATTCATGTGACACACACGCCTTTGGTAATTGCCATGCCACGTGCACTATAGAACCTGTTTAACTTAATAACGCCATTTGCATTCATACATGATATATGGAATTGCATAGCATGCATATACCTCGCATTACCATCATATCTACATAGATTTGTAGCCAAAACTCACATCATATACATTGATATCATAGACATTTATCATATATAACATGTGAACATTATGATTTTCTTGAGGATTTCAGTATTGCTGCGATTTCTGGATTTTTGGGGAAAACCGCAAGAATTTAACAAAAGCTTATATTTATCATTTTTGAAACAAAGTTGCGGTTTTCTCGTGATGTATGTGTCGTCCACCATGAGTTTTCATGTTTTCTGTTGGATTTCGAGACCCGATTCGAGGAGTGGATGAACCGTCTCGGGTACATGGTGGGCCCGGTATGGTACCCCGGGGCAAGAAGATCGAGTTGTAGACGATGAGCCTGGCAGGGGAAGACTACCAACCGGTGATGTCTGGCACGGCGGATATCCGGAGGATACCGACCGTTGTCGTGAGATTTATGATATGGGCCGATCCGGACTGACGGAGCCCGATATTGAGACAGATATGATTCCTATTTGGTGTCGATGCTTGACACGGGTTTTCAGATGTTTTCTTGATGGTACTTAGCTATTATACAGATATTCATTTTCTAAAGTTAAGAACGCAGTTGTAACCCTTCGAAAATCGTTTAGGCAGTTTTTCGGTAATCGGCTAATTTTTCGGCTTTTTCCGTAAAAAGTCAAAATAGGTATTTTTCATTGTAGACCTAATTATACAAAATTTAGATAAGATATTACTATAATTTTGTCACTAAAATATCACTTATAATTTTCTGGTTAAATAAAAAAATTTCGTAATTAATTATTTTTTTTATTATTTTAAGCCTTTTTAAATACATTAAATTAGTGATAAATACAAATTTAATTAGGTAAATTTCATAATTAGTAATCTTTATAAGCTAAAATATGGTGTTAATAAAATTGTATCATGACTTGCAACATTTTAGATTTATGGTGTGAAAATTATGAAAAAAATGATGTAAAAAGGGGTTTTTTTGTAAAAAGTTGATGTGAAATGCATTAAATGAGATGTGAGGGATCTTTTTTACCTAGAAACTTCTCCAAAAACCCCACACCCTCCTCCTCTTCACCTCTGGCCAAAAATAGCAGCAGCTCCCCCTCTTTTCACCTCAATTCTTGCTTCAAAAATCATGAAAAATCATGAAAAATCCATAAAAATTCACCATTTTCTTCTCCAATTCAATGCTAAACCCTAATCCACTCTCTCCTCAACCAAATTTAGTTCAAAACTAGAAGAAAGGAGGCTTATTTGGTGGCTTGATCATGCTAGGGTTCCATTTATGAGGTGAAATTCTAAACTAGTTTGTTAACTTGTAGTTTATGTGTGCTAAAATTCAATTTTGAAGTATTAATTTAGTTGTATATTCTTGTTCATGAAAATCAAGAATGGGATTTGGTGTTGAACTAGGGTTTGAAGCATGGTTGTTAGAGTTAAGTTAGGGCTTTGGTTACCTATTTGATTAGAGTGGTTAATTGCGTAGGGTTACGCTCGCTAAATCGTTAAATTGCGACGTTTGCATCGAATCGGTTTGAAATTTGCTTACTAGATTTTTACAAAAATTAGAATGCGATCAAATTGTGTTATGTTAGCGATATAATTAGCTTCGTATAGGACTATTAGAGTGCGCGAACGCGGGGTTTTGTCTAGTCAAGTTTTAGTTTTGTCGATTTCCCCGAAAATGACGATTCTAGTTAACGATTAGCGATTTTCGTGCGTTTTCCCGCGCACCGAGTGTATGTTATGTTAAATTCGAGAGCGTCGATAATTGTATATTGTGACTTGCATCGTTTTAGGTTTTGTAATCTTATGCTTGGTGTTGTGCAAATATAGGATCGGTCGGGGAAACATCGGACACGGCACGTAAAGGCAAGGCGGTGGTCGGATCGGATTAGCGGGGATTTCAGGTGAGTAGATGTATTCATCTATGGGGGAATCGTCTGAATGGCGCGAGGCGCCCCCCTAGTTAGGATTACCCTACTTTTCGCAAGATTTATATTGTTAGCTAGCTTATCCATTCATGTACACTGCATACCCTTATAGCGAACAGTATATTAGATTGCATGGACATTCATCTATACTTATGCGATATCACTTCGTAGGACACGGACACCATTACCATTGGCATCTGTTGCATGCGCACTATTCATATGACACACACGCCTTTGGTAATTGCCAAGCCACGTGCACTATAGAACCTGTTTAACTTAATATCGCCATTGCATTCATACATGATATATGAAATTGCATAGCATGCATATACCTCGCATTATCATCATATTTACATAGATTCTATCCAAAATTCACATCATATACATTGATATCATAGACATTTATCATATATTACATGTGAACATTATGATTTTCTTGAGGATTTCAGTATTGCTGCGATTTCTGGATTTTTGGGGGAAACCGCAAGAATTTAATAAAAGCTTATATTTATCATTTTTAAAACAAAGTTGCGGTTTTCTCGTGATGTATGTGTCGTCCACCATAAGTTTTCATGTTTTCTGTTGGATTTCGAGACCCGATTCGAGGAGTGGATGAACCGTCTCGGGTACATGGTGGGCCCGGTATGGTACCCCAGGGCAAGAAGATCGAGTTGTAGACGATGAGCCTGGCAGGGGAAGACTACCTACCGGTGATGTCTGGCGCGGCGGATATCCGGAGGATACCGACCGTTGTCGTGAGATTGGATGATATGGGCCGATCCGGACTGACGGAGCCCGATATTGAGACAGATATGATTCCCATTTGGTGTCGATTGCTTGACACGGGTTTTCAGATGATTTCTTGATGGTACTTAGCTATTATACAGATATTCATTTTCTAAAAGTTAAGAACGCAGTACTCTTAGCATTTAAAACACTTAAAGAGTTAGAAATGACATTGCATACATGTGCATGCATACTAGAGCTATTATATCACATATGGACATGCATGTTGTAGTGCATTGCGTGCATTCTTACGATTGCCTTATTAGATATTATATTCTACTCACGAGCTGGCAACTCACCCCCGTTGTGCCACAGTGTCTTGCAGGTCGGACCCGTCACCCTTGTAGCGGCGGGCTATCCTATCATCAGCTCCTTTTGCTCAGACTCGCGACATCGCCCGTAGGTGGGTTGCGAGCACACTTTATTTCTTTTTGCTTTATCATTGTATCTAGTATTCTCCATCTACAACTTTATATTGTATATGCGACCTAGTGATGAGACTGAGAGATTTGTATATTTGTGGTTTCTAGTGAGCCGGCGTTGTGTTTTCTGATATTTTGCGTTTCTTTTATGCTCTATTCTTGATATTATTTATATATTGCATATGGTTGTGATCCGCCTTGGGCGAAGAGCTAGCTCCCGCTTGGGGATGCCTTTTATGATTACAGGTTATATATATATCTTGTTGTACCCATTTTGGGAGATAGAAAATACAGGGGAGACTCTGCCGAAATTTTTGGAAATTTTTGATGTTTTTAAAAAGGGATTCTATGCAACTTAATTGATTTAAAAACCGTTTTCATGTAAGGTTTTCCTTCACTCTCTTTTGATTTTGGTTTAGATTCTTCTGGGCTTTGGCTGACTCAGGTTACGGTACGCTTTTAGACGTCTCGTAATCTAAGTGCCAGTCGCGTTCCGTACTTTCGGGTCGTGACAGCAGTACCCTTAGCATTTAAAACACTTAAAGAGTTAGAAATGAAATTGCATACATGTGCATGCATACTAGAGCTATTATATCACATATGGACATGCATGTTGTGGTGCATTGCGTGCATTCTTACGATTGCCTTATTAGATGTTATATTTACTCACGAGCTGGCAACTCACCCCCATTGTGCCACAGTGTCTTGCAGGTCGGACTCATCAGTCTTGTAGCGGCGGCTATCTTATCATCAGCTCCTTTTGCTCAGACTCGCGACATCGCCCGTAGGTGGGTTGCGAGCACACTTTATTTCTTTTGCTTTATCATTGTATCTAGTATTCTCCATCTACCACTTTATATTGTATATGCGACCTAGTGATGAGACTGAGAGATTGTAAATATGTGGTTTCTTTTGGGTCGAGCTCACTTGAGCCGGCGTTGTGTTTTCTGATATTTTGCGTTTCTTTATGCTCTTTTCTTGATACTACTATTATATTGCATGTGGTTGTGATCCGCCTTGGGCGAAGAGCTAGCTCCCGCTTGGGGATGCCATTTTTATGATTACAGGTTTATTATCTTGTTGTACCCATTTTGGGGGATAGAAAATACAGGGGAGACTCTGCCGAAATTTTCGGGAATTTTTGATGTTTGTTTTTAAAAGGGATTCTATGCAACTTAATTGATTTCAAAACCGTTTTCATTTAAGGTTTTCCTTCACTCTCTTTTGATTTGGTTTAGATTTTTCTGGGCTTTGGCTGACTTAGGTTACGTTACGCCTTTAGACGTCTCGTAATCTAAGTGCCAGTCACGTTCCGTACTTTCGGGTCATGACAAAGTTGGTATCAGAGCGTAGGTTTTACCTTTCTGAGTGTAGGACGACCTTGGTAGATGGAGTAGGTGACTTAAGCAGAGTGGCGTAGCGTGGGTATGATCCGCGGCATACTTACGATACGGTACTCCGCCTAAGTGACCTTAGGACATAATTGCTTGTATTTCCTTTCTTGATTCCTTGCATTCCTTGATTCAATTGCAATGTCCTTATCAGTCCTGTTTCTTATTCCAGCTTCGATGCCGCCAAAGACTACGAGAGCTCAGCGGGCTGCCGCTAGGGATGAGATTCGGGCGGGCCCGTCTGAGGCGAGGATCGAGCGGGATGATACGCCTGTCCCTCAGGGTCATACTGATCCGCCTTATCCAGATCGTATTGCCAAACTAGAGGCCGGCATGCAAGAGTTGCGGCAGATGATGGGATCTTTAGTTGAGTCAAGCCGGGCACAGAGATCCGAGGACGTTCCTTCCACCGCACAAACCACGATCGTACCTACTGCACAGATGGTCACTCCTGCTGCTACTACGGAGACTATCCCTGTTTCACTACAGGAGTTCATAAGATTGAGGCCTCCAGCTTTTACCGGTACAGATGCGACAGTGGACCCACAGGCCTTTCTTGATAGGATGGCTCAGATCTGCCGTTCGTTGAGGTGTTCTGATGATAGATTGGTGGAGTTTGCGAGCTTTCGTCTGGAGGGTCTTGCCCAGACATGGTACGATTCAGTAGAGAGAGGCCGAGCTGCACGTCTACCTTCTATGACCTGGGATGAGTTTACATCTGCATTTCTTGCCCGTTTTCTTCCGGAGAGTGTCCGAGATGCTCGAGCCCGTAGTTTTGAGTCTTTGCGCAAGACTCCTGGGATGACGGTGTCGGAGTATGATATACAGTTTACCCAGTTGTCTCGATATGCTCCGTACCTAGTCGACACAGAAGAGAAGAGAATAAAGAGCTTTGTACGAGGGCTTGATACACAGCTATTCCTTGCCATCGGCACCCAGCACTTTGATACATACGCAGCCGCGATGGATGCAGCCTTACTTTTGGAGGAGCGTATTTCTGAGACTCCGGTCATTTCGAGGCCGAAGAGGATCCGTACTGATACGCCAGCTCAGCGGCAGATGGGTAGACACCGCGATAGATTATTTCCGGGAGATGGTGGAGGCAGAGGATTGAGACGAGGTCAGTTATTTGGTTCATATCCACAGGCCCAGCAGTCGTCTCCAGGATGTTTTCGGTGCGGGAGTCAGTACCACCGTGTCAGAGACTGTACCATGGGACGTCCGGGCGCGGCGACAGTCCCGCATGTGACTTTACCACCCTCACCACCTTCTCAGAGAGCTTTACTTCCTACTCCTGATGATGCTTCACGCCAGCCAGATGCTTCTAGAGGCCGTGGTCGTGGCGGTCCGGTTCAGAGAGGACGAGGCGACAGAGGCAGAGGCAGAGGCCGAGGTAGAGGCAGAGGAAAGCCAGCTATTAGTGGTGGACAGGCCCAAGTGTTCGCGTTGACTCCTCAGGATGCACAGGCATCCAATGCCGTCGTGACAGGTACTCTGCCAGTATGTTCTTTTGATGCACGGGTATTATTTGATCCAGGCTCCACACATTCCTATGTATCCACATATTTTGCACCGAGGTTGGGCCGAGAGTCTTCTCCGTTAGATCAGCCGCTTGTCGTTATTACACCGGTAGGCGAGTCTTTTGTTGCCCGTTTTATGTACCGATCGTGTTTCGTTCGTATCGGGGAGAGAGATTCTTCAGTTGATTTGATTCTCCTCGATATGCTAGACTTTGACGTTCTTCTTGGTATGGACTGGCTAGCCACCTGTTATGCATCCGTGGACTGCCGTGAAAAAGTAGTCAGATTCAGTTTTCCTGGTGAGCCGGTTCTTATTATTCAGGGAGATCGTAGTGCTACCTTTCCCAGCTTGATTTCTTCTCTTCGCGCTGGGCAGCTCTTAAGGAAAGGGTGTCAGGGATTCTTAGCTTATGTTTCTCATACTAGCTCCACAGAGGTTCCGTTGGACCAGGTCCCTGTTGTGAGAGAGTTTCCTGATGTTTTCCCTGACGAGCTGCCTGGTCTGCCACCAGAGCGCGAGATTGAGTTCTGTATTGACTTGATCCCCGGCACGGGGCCTATCTCTATACCGCCTTATCGGATGGCTCCGGCGGAGCTGAGAGAGCTGAAGGATCAGTTACAGGACTTGCTGGACAAAGGGCTTATCCGACCGAGTGTGTCACCTTGGGGTGCTCCCGTCTTGTTTGTTAAGAAGAAGGACGGAAGTATGCGCTTATGCATTGATTTACGTCAGCTGAACCGGGTTACTGTGCGGAACAGGTATCCCCTACCCCGCATTGATGACATATTTGATCAGCTCCAGGGTGCAGGGTTCTTCTCGAAGGTTGATTTACGATCAGGTTATCACCAGTTGCGGGTTCGGAAGGAGGATATTCCAAAGAACGCTTTCCGTACTCGTTATGGTCATTATGAGTTCTTGGTGATGTCGTTCGGGCTCACCAATGCCCCGGCAGCATTTATGGATTTGTTGAACCGCGTATTCAGGCCGTATCTTGATCAGTTCATCATTGTGTTCATTGACGACATCTTGGTTTATTCTCGGAGCCGGGAGGAGCACGAGCAGCACTTACGTATCACATTGCAGACTTTGAGGGAGCATCAGCTGTTCGCCAAATTCTCCAAGTGCGCATTCTGGTTAGACAGTGTCGACTTCTTGGGTCATGTGGTGACGAGAGATGGTATTTATGTGGACCCGAAGAAGATCGAGGCAGTTCAGCGTTGGCCTAGACCGGTATCAGTTACAGAGGTTCGCAGCTTTCTAGGTCTGGCCGGCTATTATCGACGTTTTGTCCAGGATTTCTCTCGCATTGCTGCACCGTTGACCGGATTGACCCGGAAGGGGGTTCCTTTTGTTTGGACCCAGGCATGTGAGGATAGATTCCAGCAGTCAAAAACTCGTCTGACTACTGCACCAGTGTTAGCATTGCCTTCAGGATCAGGTGGGTTCGTGGTATATTATGATGCTTCTAGAGTGGGGCTGGGATGTGTATTGATGCAGCATGACAGAGTTATCGCGTACGCTTATCGGCAGCTGAGGAAACACGAGGAGAACTACCCCACCCATGATTTAGAGATGGCTGCTATGGTATTTGCACTTAAGATCTGGAAACATTACCTATACGGTGAGTCGTGCCAGATATTCACCGACCACAAGAGTTTGAAGTATATTTTCCAGCAGCGATATCTGAATCTGAAACAGCGCCGATGGATGGAGTTGGTGAAGGATTATGACTGCGAGATTCTATACCATCCGGGCAAGGCGAATGTGGTGGCAGATGCTTTGAGTAGGAGGCCCGGAGGTAGCTTATCTTGTTTGAGCGCAGTGCAGATGCAGTCGACGGCGGATTGGCAGGTGTTATGTGACAGCAGAGTGCAGTTCGAGTTTACTCCTACAAGGGGACAGCTGGCCCATTTCAGAGCACGCCCACAGTTACTTGACCGTATCCGCGAGGCACAGTCCGGCGATGCCCGCATTTTAGAGATTATTGAGCAGATTCGGCAGGGCAGAGTTTCCGAGTTTGTGATTGATGATCAGGGGATACTTCGATTTGGGACTCGACTGTGCGTGCCAGATTCTGAGGGACTGAGGCATGATATTCTCGAGAAGGCACATAGATCAGTATACAGTGTTCACCCAGGTTCCACCAAGATGTACCGTGATTTGAGAGAGGTTTACTGGTGGGACGGGATGAAGAAGGATATTACAGACTTTGTATCGAGATGCCTGACTTGTCAGCAAGTCAAGGCCGAGCACCAGAGGCCAGCCGGCGAGTTACAGCCTTTGCCCATCCCTGAGTGGAAGTGGGAGCAGGTCTCCATGGATTTCATTGTGGGTCTACCCAGGACCAGTCGAGGGCATGACTCTATTTGGGTTATTGTGGATCGACTGACGAAAGCGGCTCACTTTCTGCCAGTTAATACCACTTTAGGATTTTCTCAGTACGCCCTGGTTTATATTGATGAGATAGTGCGACTGCATGGCGTTCCGACTTGCATCGTGTCCGACCGTGGCACCCAGTTTACCAGCCGATTGTGGCAAAAACTCCAGGAAGCTTTGGGCACCCGATTGAGTTTTAGCACAGCCTTTCATCCTCAGACTGACGGTCAGTCGGAGCGTACGATTCAGACTCTTGAAGACATGTTCAGAGCTTGTGTTTTAGATTTCGGTGGTAGCTGGGATCGTCATTTGCTTTTGATCGAGTTTTTCTACAATAATAGCTTCCAGGAGACGATTCAGATGGCACCTTTTGAGGCTTTATATGGGAGGAGATATCGATCGCCTGTATGTTGGACAGAGCTCAGGGAGAGCAGTATTCCTAGGCACTCCCAAGTGGTCTCACAAGGCATCAACCATGCCAATTTCTAATTTTAACGGTGCCGAGAAACCCTAGAACGGATCGTTGGCTAGAAAACTAGGCGAAACAAAACTAGTTAACAACTTAACTAAGGTTTATACGGAAATACAACCTTTGTAGATCCAGTGCTCCACCTCCATAGCTCCGCAACGAAGTCCCCTTGCTGTCCAAATGAATTCCCGGGCTCTAGCATCGGCTTCATCGGAGAATAGGCGGGCTAGGTCGTCGATGTCCATGCCGGAGATGATCTACGTCGAGGCATCGCTAGATCAAGCTCCAACTTCACCAAGTCTAGAAAACTTGTGAAGGAAACACACTCTACTACTTGGCAAGAGGTAGAGGATGAAGAAATAGGAAGTGGGTAGACTTTAGAATTGGATTTCTCACTCATTTTCATCAATCACCATTGATGAAGAAAGGTTTTTCTTCAATGAAGAAGATGAAGAAGAAGAAGCTAGTATTATGATAAGTGTTAAATTGAAAAGAAAAATGAATCCTTATCATAATTCCAACCATAGTTAGGTGTAGAGAATAGACTAGGGTTAGTGAATGGTTAGGTTAAGGAGATGAAGACAAAATGGTCAAAGTTGAATGAAGCTTCAAGAAACTTCATGAATCAATGCAACCATTTTGTTTTCTTCTCTCTTTATTAATCCAAAATAAATAGATAAATTAATGGATAAATAAATAAAAACCTAACCATATACTTAACCATAGGTTTAATTCTTTACACTTAACCAAAGCAAACATGTATCATCAAACATGATACAATCAATTGCACAAAAAGTTTATCACATATACAATGTGCACATCCGAGCGAGAATATCCATTTAAAGTGAACCGATACTAGTTAACGCAAAGTAATATATCAAATATATAATTATACATTAAATCATTAAATCAACACTTGATTTAACGATCCGGTCATATCGCATATAACCGACTAGTATCCTATGTATCGGTTTATCGAATCAATGCTTGAATCGATAACTAGGTTATATCGTATACAACCAATCGATACATTTATCGCGAGAATCGAATACGGTATCACATACACGCATTATTCTCAGTCCCGCACATATCTCATATGCGCTCCTATTTCGTTTCGCTTGAGCCAGGAAACCTCTGTGTAGGACTCTAAAGACTCGTCAATACGCCGGCAGCAGGTGATGATCATATCAAGCACCCACAAGCCGCAAGCGGTCTGCTAAACGTAACGGCCACCCGGGTATTGAGCGATCTGAAGATCGACGAGCAAGCCCACTCACACTCCAGTGAGTCCAACCAGTAACACTACCGTACAGTCCGGTCTGATCGTCTGATATGTCGCATATCTCGCCTAGGGGTGGTAAACGTCAGACCCCAATAGCTTGATAAGTCGTGTCGATATGAGGTCTATAACAATTCGAGAAACTACTGGTAACACTTACCAGTAAATCTCAGCAACCCTGGCCAGGGATTTCCTGTTATAGCCAATCGAACACAGCGCAACATCAACTCCCTATACCGGGAGAGACGAATCCCCTCTTATCGCTCATTGCCTCCATGTGACTCGGGACTGTACCCAAAAACCACCGTTTTGCACGCCCTCTTGGACGTGGTAAGATGGAAATCAAAGCACAGTGGGAACCACACAAGACTCTATGACGATCTCGGGTCAACAGACTACTCTGTACCAGTGTCACCAGAGAACTGCTATCTGACGTGAGGTATAATACCATCTGGGAGTTCTCGGCGAGTCCGTCCAGTGTACCCAGTCTCCACTGAGCACCCGTATATCATCTCTGATGTCAAACACCAATGGATATGGGATCATCCATCGCCCATCTGTATGGGTCGAGAAGGTATACGCTAGTCTACTCTGGCATATCGATGCCCCGTCTCGATACACCCACGACTAGGGACTTTGAAGGATGTACTTATGGACTACCATGTCCCCACTAGTATGATCCGCATCATAGTCCAGATAGTCAAGTACACATCCTAAGGGCTTTACCAACATGTAACAGAGAGACAATCAGTATACACGTTAAGGTAAAGAGCAACCAGATAGCATACTATCCTGTCGAGCAAGAAAGTCCTCCCTATATATGTCCCAGCATACACTATAATATACATCCTATGTACAGTAATGGCCTCTAGGGCATACATATAACTAACAATCTTCCACTTGCACTAGGGCCATCTGTAGCAGTGGTTGTAGTATCTCATACTCAACCATCCCATAAAAGTCTCTCTCTGGGAACAGGCCTTTGTGAGTGGATCCGCTGTGTTTGTCCTCTGAGTCTACTCTCCTAACCTTGATCTCCCTGGAGATCAACCATCTCCATGATCAGGTGACACTGCCTTAGAATATGTATGGATCACTGATGGGACGGACGTTCCTTGGCATAAGCCACAACTCCATTGTCTCACAATGGTAGGAACGTAGTTCATCTCATGAACCAATAGACACCCAGACTGCCTCTTTGGTAGCATCATAAGTAGCGATGTATCCTGCCTTTATCGTCTAGTATGTCACGGTATCTATCTTGGAACTCTTCCAACATACCGTCCCTTTACTGAGGGTAAAGACAATGCCTGTGACAGACATTCAGTCGTCCTTATCACCCTGGAACCCTTCCAGTGATTCTCCCCAGGATCGGTTGATACCATCTCACTACAACTAGTGAGAATCCTAACATCCAATTAAATCTATCTCATAGATCGAAAACTCAGGATTTAGCAGGTATCATTTTGATCCTACACGGAGAATCATTGTGATAAACGGAGATTGATCGAGCGTAGCATAAGAAACTCTTTCCCTATCAAGAGTATGTCATCCACGTACTCTACGAGGATTGTCACCATACTCCCTACTACCTTTTTGTTTATACAAGGTTCATCTACCATTTTGATGATGTCAAACTCTTTGACTAATTCATCAAAACAGATGTTCCAACTCCGCGATGCCTGCTTTATCCTATAAAGCATCTTGCACACGTTTCCGCTGCTCCCACTGTCTACGAGGCCCTCTGGCTGTGTACTTATAGACGCACTCTTCTAAAATATCATTTAGAAAAGCAGTCATGACACCCAACCGCCAGATATCGTAGTCATGGTATGTAGCCGTGGCAAGTAGGATCTGAATGGACTTAAGCATAGCCACTAGAAAAGGTTTCATCATTATCCACGCCTGGTCGATGACGAAAACCCTTAACAAGTATAGCTTTGAAAGTCTCAACTTTTCCATGTACACCAAGTAATCTTCTCAAGATATACTTGCTCCTGATGGGAATTTAACCCTTCAGATATAGCAACCAAAGTCCATACTTTGTTGGTGTATAAGGATTCCATCTCAGATCGATAAACATCCAGCCATTCTCACAGAGTCCTACTCCTGATGGCCAGGTCGAAACTAGTTGGGTCATCATCTCATGATGCAATCCTCGCTCCCACTGTCATAGAGAAACAGAAGTATCTCTCAGGTGGGTGAGGAACCCTACTAGATCGGCGGAGAGGCTGAGGTTCGTTGGTATCTATTGAATCCTTTGGTTCTACCAAATCATCTGCTATAGTTTGCATAGCTGGAACCTTTCCAGTTGTACATAACAGATCTTGCCTCGAGTTTGTCCGGATTTTGCTTTTAGACATAGGCCGGACAACCCCAAATCTTAACTAACTTGAGAGATGGGCTCTTCCCTTATCATATCAAATATGAAGTGGTAGGCAACTGATTTGATTTGAACCCTATTCAATAGGTATGCAGCTTCTCAAGTGCATAACTCCCAAAAAGGAAATAGGTAACTCAGTAGTACTCATCATAGAGCACACCTTATCATATAGGGTGAGATAGCTCCGCCCCGATATACCATCGTGCTATGGTGTATACAGAGGAGTAATGCTGAGAGAGAATCTCATTCTCCTTTAGAATAGTTCAGGAATTCCGTGCTCAAGTATTCTCCTCCCTGATCACATCAAAGGACATAATACTTATACCCGTATTTTGGTTCTCTACTTCTAACTTATATTCTGTGAATATCTCAAAAGGTTCAGACTTGTGTTTCAACAGGAACATATGTCTGAATCTTGAGAGATTATCAGAGAACGTAATGAAGTATAAAGAACCAGTCTTGGCATGTGTAGACAGGGGACCTTACATACATCAACATGTATCATCCCAAGAGTTCACTAACTCTTTCTCTGTTTCCAATAAACAGAGCTAGTGTCATTATATCTTTGTGACATGACTGGCAAGTTTCACAAGATGTAGATTCAAACTGATTTAAATGTGCATCTACATGTAACTTCAGCTAGTCGGGTCACATTGATATGACCTAGTCTACAATACCTCAAGAAGGATTCGTTCATTTCTGAACTCTTCCTCTTGTGTGTGTTCTGTATACTAAGAACTGTAGTTTGATTTAGAACATCAACGCTTTTAGATAACGTGCCTGAACCGATCAACTTTTGATATAGGAAATGTTCAAAACATTATCCAACAATACAAAATTATATCCTTTCTTTACTAATAAAGAGACTGATATGATTTTGTATATCAGGTTCGGTATCTAATAACATTCGTTCAGAATCAATGTATTGGTAATACAGGGTGACAGTGACCAACAGACTTGGCTGCAACTCTTGTCCCGTTTTCTGCCTCATGAAACTTATCACCCGTTCTCAGTCCTCTACCTTTCTGTAGCCCTATGTAACATATTACATATCTGGGATCCTGATCTGGTATCACATACCCAGGACGTAGAGGATACAGAGAAACAGTTCTTTGTAACGAACACACCAGAAAATGATGCATCAGCATGCACTCTCTTCGTTTGGGCGGCACGGGAATTATGGTAATCCCCAATTTCCTGCTCTGTCTTATAACAATTATAAGTTGGAGCGGGACCAACGTTCTCCAGCTCAGTATAACAAGCGGGTTCGGTCAATATTCCGTTTTATTATCTTAATTAAGGCGTGATATGGTCGCTACCTGGAGAGAGAGAGAAGAAAACACTCAGCGTGCGCTCTGCAAGAATAGATTGGTTATTATTTTATCTAATCAGGATGGCTCCCACTGCTTTTTATCAAATCTACCTTCAAACCCTAAAAGGAAAGACTAGCCGGGATTAATTACACGCTACAAGTTCGCCAATCTTTCAGCCAGGCCAGTGTCGGTACTTTGAGGGAGGTCCCCCGTGCTTTCGCACGAACCTAATTAATGTAAACCTCGTTTTCCCAGAGGCGTAACCCCGTTGACACCTTTCTAGACACCTACTTGATCGGCTAATTGTAATGTATAAAACTCTCCCAGGAGTAACTCTTACTCGCAGCGGGTATCGGGATCCAACTATCTCATAGAAGGTATGCAATCTCATTGCAAATTTCAACACTTGAAATTCCCGATAATTTTGCCCCGAACGATCTATGGCCTTGACAAGGTCAACAAACCATAGATCGCAAGTCAAGTTCTACCCGTCATTTCTTGATTGAATCAAACCCACCCGCACGACCCTTGACAAGGTCAACAAGGCCGCACGACTACCCTAACCCAATCTGCATCATATGCATAAGCAGATAAATACTGGTTAGCTACCGCACACTGCGCCTTGACAAGGTCAACAAACGCAGCACGAATACTAAACAGGATTTATCTGAAATGACGGAGGGCTACGACAGGTTTTTCTGAAAAACTATTGCGTAATGAACTTGATATCGTTGTAGAATCAAATGATTTTAAAAATGGAGTGTTTTTGAAGCTTTTCTAGTTTTGCTAAAGGAGTCACTCCCGGTGAAGGGATCGTCGGTTCTTTCCTCGTCGAATGAGGTGCGGGATATATCATATATATCACTATGCAAAGCAAAAACTCTTAAAAGCAATCAAAAGACAAACCGAGTGTGTAGCATCTGCCAGTTATTGCTAAAGGAGTCACTCCCGGTGAAGGGATCTCGGTCCTTTCCTCATCGAATAAGGTGCAGGATATATCACATATACCTCTGTACAAATCAAGAACTGTAGCTACCTGTTTTATTTTGAAATTCGATTCTACAACATCTTTAGGTTTCTTTTACTTTCATTAATCACATTAATGAAGTCCCATCATTTAAATACCTAAACATCACATATAAATACGACGTACACTTATGCCATCCGCATTCGCCTCGATGTCCCCTCGTGCACCGTTAGGTTAGGTGACTAACGGCAGAGCGGGGCTGGGCTAGCGCGGGTGTAAAACATAAGTAACGCCTATATAATATATCATATATACTATATCCAGCATTTATCACAGAACATCACATGATCACATCACAGATATCGCAGCAGAAGAATCATATGAAATATTGGATATACTAGGACGTCCGTGTTTTCAATACGAGCCAGTATAAAACACGGATTCCACGGTCGTGATGAATAGCCAAACCCACACCCCTAGACCCCTACGAGAGCGGCAAGCAACCCTACCAATTCTGGAGTTAGGAACCCGGACTCGACTCCTCGAGTTGGTCTCCCACTGGACTCCAGAACCCGGTTACTTGTGCCCTCCTCCTTGGGTCTATCCTAGTGCGGAAAAGAAAATAATATACAGAGGGTGACATCTTCCGCAACCTGGAAGTGCCCCAATAAAAGAATATTACATACAAGTTTTTACATGAATGAAAATGAAAAACACTCATCTCACATAAAAAACCCCGGCTATTCAAACACGACGATCCAATATAACATATCCAGCAACACATAACATCACATGTCATCAACGTAAGTAAATATGCACATCTCAATTGTCGTTGACATATAGCAACGAAACCGGCGATATCACATATTGTACTTACGGTCACAGAAAAGAAAGTGTAAAACTACAACAGTTGGAATCCGCAACCTTCTTAGACATCGCATGCCTAAACCAATGAATTCCTTAGACATCACATGCTTAACAATTATAAACCCCGCATTTTAGTCTCATTATCGAAAACACTTTTCAATATCAAGTCGGGCAATTCAACAAGATTCCTGAAAAACTGATCGAATGCTCGTCGCAAACTTTAGTAGGCGGCCGCACCCCTGATACCGTCAACGAAGTGCACCAAGGCGGAACACCGCTACCGCGAGCACCCGAATGGATGCTTTCGGCGACGGGGTTCTCCTACAGTCACTTGGTCGTGGCTATGGGGTGTAGCTTTCTATTAAGTTTACCCGGCGAGTATCCGCGTACGCTACGTGATTGCGACGGACTTTTGATCACATCAAAACTCCGTGGCAACCGATCAAGTGAGACTAAACTGCTATGTTTATAACATTCATTCAGTTATCTCATAACTCCTTGTGAATTCCAATTATTATATCCCATTCCAGATAAATAGAAAATGTTAAACTTTCCGATCGAACAATCGAACACCCAAGTTTTCCCGATATAGATCAACACATGAAATAAGTCTAACAACATTCAGTTCGTGCCTCAGTACCAACGGTCCAGCCGTAGAAGGGTCAAGCCAACGCCTCACATGTGGCACGCCGTACTGCCCCAAACCCTAAGGTTCAAAGGGCAGTTCAAGACGGTCACATAATCGAGTTAAGGTTTGTTGTCTTCTAGAGGGACCATCGCGTTACTTGCACTACTTAGAACGTCGTTAAACTACGGAAAAATCCAACACTTGGAAATTTCCCGACAGGGGAAAAGGTGGGTATTTATATCCGGTCGAACTTTTTAACATATTCTAAAATTTATCCGGAAAGCCACACTGACAAAATTTGATAATCCGATCGAATGTTTGATTCCCAATACAACCCCAGAATACTCTTCTGTAGAGTCACAATAAAAATACCCCAGAAAATACAGCATTAAATTATATGAGTTACTGTGCAGAAATCATCATACAAGGGAACAGTACGGCCGCGGAACCGCCGCACCATGCATAGCACGTGCCGCGGTTCCGCGGTGGAAAAGTCGATTTAGGCCCTCGTATTTCACAGTAATTCAAATAACACCCTGCTTATTTTTCTGCATATTTTTAATTGACAAAAATCCAAAATTTTAGAAAATTTCCAGAGAGCATTTTGGGAATGGGTTTCGATGTTCGTTCGGATTTCAAACGTCGTCTAGACTTCGCCTAAGGCTCTAGCTAGGCTCTGATACCACTGAAGGGTTCCTAGGCACTCCCAAGAGGTCTCACAAGGCATCAACCATGCCAATTTCTAATTTTAACGGTGCCGAGAAACCCTAGAACGGATCGTTGGCTAGAAAACTAGGCGAAACAAAACTAGTTAACAACTTAACTAAGGTTTATACGGAAATACAACCTTTGTAGATCCGGTGCTCCACCTCCATAGCTCCGCAACGAAGTCCTCTTGCTGTCCAAATGAATTCCCGGGCTCTAGCGTCGGCTTCATCGGAGAATAGGCGGGCTAGGTCGTCGATGTCCATGCCGAAGATGATCTACGTCGAGGCATCGCTAGATCAAGCTCCAACTTCACCAAGTCTAGAAAACTTGTGAAGGAAACACACTCTACTACTTGGCAAGAGGTAGAGGATGAAGAAATAGGAAGTGGGTAGACTTTAGAATTGGATTTCTCACTCATTTTCATCAATCACCATTGATGAAGAAAGGTTTTTCTTCAATGAAGAAGATGAAGAAGAAGAAGCTAGTATTATGATAAGTGTTAAATTGAAAAGAAAAATGAATCCTTATCATAATTCCAACCATAGTTAGGTGTAGAGAATAGACTAGGGTTAGTGAATGGTTAGGTTAAGGAGATGAAGACAAAATGGTCAAAGTTGAATGAAGCTTCAAGAAACTTCATGAATCAATGCAACCATTTTGTTTTCTTCTCTCTTTATTAATCCAAAATAAATAGATAAATTAATGGATAAATAAATAAAAACCTAACCATATACTTAACCATAGGTTTAATTCTTTACACTTAACCAAAGCAAACATGTATCATCAAACATGATACAATCAATTGCACAAAAAGTATATCACATATACAATGTGCACATCCGAGCGAGAATATCCATTTAAAGTGAACCGATACTAGTTAACACAAAGTAATATATCAAATATATAATTATATATTAAATCATTAAATCAACACTTGATTTAACGATCCGGTCATATCGCATATAACCGACTAGTATCCTATGTATCGGTTTATCGAATCAATGCTTGAATCGATAACTAGGTTATATCGCATACAACCAATCGATACATTTATCGCGAGAATCGAATACGGTATCACATACACGCATTATTCTCGGTCCCGCACATATCTCATATGCGCTCCTATTTCGTTTCGCTTGAGCCAGGAAACCTCTGTGTAGGACTCTAAAGACTCGTCAATACGCCGGCAGCAGGTGATGATCATATCAAGCACCCACAAGCCGCAAGCGGTCTGCTAAACATAACGGCCACCCGGGTATTGAGCGATCTGAAGATCGACGAGCAAGCCCGCTCACACTCCAGTGAATCCAACCAGTAACACTACCGTACAGTCCGGTCTGATCATCTGATATGTCGCATATCTCGCCTAGGGGTGGTAAACGTCAGACCCCAATAGCTTGATAAGTCGTGTCGATATGAGGTCTATAACAATTCGAGAAACTACTGGTAACACTTACCAGTAAATCTCAGCAACCCTGGCCAGGGATTTCCTGTTATAGCCAATCGAACACAGCGCAACATCAACTCCCTATACCGGGAGAGACGAATCCCCTCCTATCGCTCATTGCCTCCATGTGACTCGGGACTGTACCCAAAAACCACCGTTTTGCACGCCCTCTTGGACATGGTAAGATGGAAATCAAAGCACAGTGGGAACCACACAAGACTCTATGACGATCTCGGGTCAACAGACTACTCTGTACCAGTGTCACCAGAGAACTGCCATCTGACGTGAGGTATAATACCATCTGGGAGTTCTCGGCGAGTCCGTCCAGTGTACCCAGTCTCCACTGAGCACCCGTATATCATCTCTGATGTCAAACACCAATGGATATGGGATCATCCATCGCCCATCTGTATGGGTCGAGAAAGTATACGCTAGTCTACTCTGGTATATCGATGCCCCGTCTCGATATACCCACGACTAGGGACTTTGAAGGTTGTACTTATGGACTACCATGTCCCCACTAGTATGATCCGCATCATAGTCCAGATAGTCAAGTACACATCCTAAGAGCTTTACCAACATGTAACAGAGAGACAATCAGTATACACGTTAAGGTAAAGAGCAACCAGATAGCATACTATCATGTCGAGCAAGAAAGTCCTCCCTATATATGTCCCAGCATCCACTACAATAAACATCCTATGTACAGTAATGGCCTCTAGGGCATACATATAACTAACACCATTGGCATCTGTTGCACGCGCACTATTCATGTGACACACACGCCTTTGGTAATTGCCATGCCACGTGCACTATAGAACCTGTTTAACTTAATAACGCCATTTGCATTCATACATGATATATGGAATTGCATAGCATGCATATACCTTGCATTACCATCATATCTACATAGATTTCTAGCCAAAACTCACATCATATACATTGATATCATAGACATTTATCATATATAACATGTGAACATTATGATTTTCTTGAGGATTTCAGTATTGCTGCGATTTCTGGATTTTTGGGGAAAACCGCAAGAATTTAACAAAAGCTTATATTTATCATTTTTAAAACAAAGTTGCGGTTTTCTCGTGATGTATGTGTCATCCACCATGAGTTTTCATGTTTTCTGTTGGATTTCGAGACCCGATTCGAGGAGTGGATGAACCGTCTCGGGTACATGGTGGGCCCGGTATGGTACCCCGGGGCAAGAAGATCGAGTTGTAGACGATGAGCCTGGCAAGGGAAGACTACCAACCGGTGATGTCTGGCGCGGCGGATATCCGGAGGATACCGACCATTGTCGTGAGATTTATGATATGGGCCGATCCGGACTGACGGAGCCCGATATTGAGACAGATATGATTCCTATTTGGTGTCGATGCTTGACACGGGTTCTCAGATGATTTCTTGATGGTACTTAGCTATTATACAGATATTCATTTTCTAAAGTTAAGAACGCAGTACCCTTAGCATTTAAAACACTTAAAGAGTTAGAAATGACATTGCATACATGTGCATGCATACTAGAGCTATTATATCACATATGGACATGCATGTTATGGTGCTTTGCGTGCATTCTTACGATTGCCTTATTAGATGTTATATTTACTCACGAGCTGGCAACTCACCCCCGTTGTGCCACAGTGTCTTGCAGGTCGGACTCATCAGTCTTGTAGCGGCGGCTATCTTATCATCAGCTCCTTTTGCTCAGACTCGCGACATCGCCCGTAGGTGGGTTGCGAGCACACTTTATTTCTTTTGCTTTATCATTGTATCTAGTATTCTCCATCT
Source organism: Agapanthus africanus (assembly GCA_030015575.1). Lineage (NCBI taxonomy): Eukaryota > Viridiplantae > Streptophyta > Magnoliopsida > Asparagales > Amaryllidaceae > Agapanthus > Agapanthus africanus. The sequence goes on from CM057340.1 coordinate 267,605,859, forward strand.
ACCACTTTATATTGTATATGCGACCTAGTGATGAGACTGAGAGATTGTATATATGTGTTTTCTTTTGGGTCGAGCTCACTTGAGCCGGCGTTGTGTTTTCTGATATTTTGCGTTTCTTTATGCTCTTTTCTTGATACTACTATTATATTGCATGTGGTTGTGATCCGCCTTGGGCGAAGAGCTAGATCCCGCTTGGGGATGCCATTTTTATGATTACAGGTTTATTATCTTGTTGTACCCATTTTGGGGGATAGAAAATACAGGGGAGACTCTGCCGAAATTTTCGGGAATTTTTGATGTTTTTTTTTAAAAGGGATTCTATGCAACTTAATTGATTTCAAAACCGTTTTCATTTAAGGTTTTCCTTCACTCTCTTTTGATTTGGTTTAGATTTTTCTGGGCTTTGGCTGACTTAGGTTACGTTACGCCTTTAGACGTCTAGTAATCTAAGTGCCGGTCACGTTCCGTACTTTCCGGTCGTGACATGTAGTTTAGAGTTCTAAGTGTCAAGCTATCTCTTTCTTGCCTCTTCACTTGATTCTCAACTAATGAGAAGGTAGTGAAAAGGAAGAAGATGAAGGTGGAGGAGGCTAGAGAGAAAGAGAGGAATGAGAGCTAAAGAAATTATGAAGCATCCTTGGAGAGAGAAAATCAATACCAAGGTTTTGTATATGAATTTTTAGAATAAAAAATCCACAACCATGCTTCAGTAGTAACTACAAATGAATTATAAATTCTTTTGTTCACTATTGAAGCATGGTCAACTCCATTCCACCCATTCTTCTCACTTTACACCACATTTCAATTTATGAAATAAATGGAAAATACTAAATGAGGTGGCCACCTTCTAGAAGGAAATCTGTAATAAACACGGATTTCGGTCTACTGTATATACATACCCGCATTCGAATAAAAATCCGAACGCCTAAAGAGATAGAATAACACGAAGAACGTAATACTAGAATATACATATCGAAATATGTATATGTAAATTATTAAATCAACACCTGATTTAATAATCCGGCTCAAACCCTAGCCGGCTAGTATTACCAACTGTCCGATCGAAAGTCCGAGTACAAAGTACAAAAATCGATCGAACCCTTCACGTATCCAATACGGCAACTGCACCATATCGCCTGGATCTGGGAAACCCTCTGTGTGGGACTCTAAAGACTCGACAGTACTCTGGCAGTGGGTTTAACCACAAGCACGTCAGCAACACTAGCTGTACGTAACGGCTACCCAGGTACCTGTCAAAAAGGAAGTCCGATGATCAGTCGAAAATACTGCATTTTTAACATGGCAATTTCCCTATCATTTTGCACTCATCTAGAGCTGTTCGGCATTCATATAGCACATATTAGCAAAACAGTCGTAAAATACCAGATTGCATGTGTTATACTCTAAAACCGGCATTTTTAGGGAAATCGACTGTATTTCATGGCATCGCATCATTCTTGTGTAGCGCAACTTGTGTTTCGAAGTCTGTGCAGGAAATTCCAGGAGAATGGTCAAATTTACATAACAGCGCTGTTAAAGAATACGCCAACTCAAGGACTTGAGATCAGGTAGTGATCTAGAAAGAATTATGAGATTAATTATATCAGAAAAATACCAGGAAGAAATAAGAAAGCAGTACAGGAGAGTGTGCACAGAGATGAGCTCACATGACCGTGGATCCGCGGCCTGAGCAGGCACGTGGAGTTGCCACATCAGCAGAAGAATTTTACTGCATTATTCTTCCCTCAACTCCAGAACTTCATTAAGCCTCTGCAATTTCCAGATAACCCTAGAAGCTTCTGCCAGATCAGCAAAGGGTTCCTTGTACAAGTTAATGTTGTCCAAGCTTCCTAAACAAGCTTCACCCTAACTACCTTAAGAGCCTAGAACCTTCTCCCTAAACTTCTATCTTAAGGTGGAAGCTAAACCCTAACTAACTAGTTCTAGAGGGTTCTACCTAACTAACTAGCTTACAAGGGAAGCTAACCTAATCCAAGCTTCTTAAGGAAGCTAATCATTCCAAAACCTATAAAAAGGACCCTAGGCCTCACTAGAAAAGGTTGTTGATTGTTGTTGAAATCCTATCACTCTATCAACCCAACACTTGCCACCTCCAAACCCTAACCCTAATCCAATCAAGAAACCAAAGTTCATGATCCTTTGAGTTCTAGCAAAGCAAGCCTTCAACCATCCTTTAGAAACGAAGCCGGACTTCATCGGAGCATGAGATCCAAGCCGATCCGCGACTCAAGGAGCCGATGCAACGCTAGATTCGACAATCTTGTTCCTTCTCAAATTCTTGTAGTCTTGAGCAATGTGTAACAAGGTTTTGAATAAATAAAGGTGATGATTCTTTTAACTTGCTTATATTTCAATTCAAGCATTATGATTCAACTTCGATTCTTGAATGTATTCTTTGTGATGATGCTTGAGTAAAACTCCGCTCGTGGAGAGTCGATACGATCGGTAGAATGATGATGTTGACGAATCTTTAAACGTTCTCTTAAGTCCTATAACGATTGTAAATTATTGAAAATTGAATGATCGATGATCTAGATCGATGTGAAATGTGTTCTTGATTATTTTCGCACGGATCTAGAGATCAACAATCGATCATTCGATTTCCTAGAATCTATTTTGTGATTGTGATTCATCGAAAGGACAAAGGATAGGATGAGGAAACCCTAATTCTTCGCAAGATCCTTAATCCTCGATAAATCGACATCGATTTAACATCAATTCGTTAATGGATAAGAAAAAGTAATTTCTAGTCTTCTTCACATCTAAGATCTAATCGACTCCTACGAGCTACATTTCAATTCTTGAAACTTAAATCGATTGGAATTATATCAATTCTGGATTCTTGATTTTTAACGCTTTCTTGATTCTTGATTAGATCTAGTTGATTCTTGAAATTCATTGATATAAATCTTGAATCGTTTTCTTTTCTTTTCTATTAAATTTTCAATTCAAAATAAAACAAATACGAACGAATCGCACAATCCCTGTAAACGATCAGCACTTACTAACGCGCTACAAACCGACACCGTTATTGATTGCGGTCAAATAATTCTTTGATTGTGATTTCTATTCATTTTCTAAACCGACAAATACAATCGGAAATCAAAACAATCAAATGGCGCCATTGCCGGGGATAGTGCGCTAATTCGTTCGTTTTTGAAATTTGAGTTGAAAAGTTTATTCCATCTATATTTTTAGATCAAAATTCACGCAAACTCTAAACGTGTTGTTTTAATTTGTTGCGAGGAAATCTGGAATTTGTGGAGCTGTGGAAATTATTTTTAGAGTATTCGAGAGAGCTTAGAAGTTGAACAGAGGCACACTGTAAAATTTTGGCGCAGAGATCTTTCAAACCCGCGGCGGATCCGCGGCATTAGGCGCTTATTGCGGCTAAACCGCGGCGCTACAGTAGCGCTACAGTAAAAAAAAATCTCAGGTCACTCCTTTGCTTTCTTATCTTCTCCCTCATCTGCTCCAATTAACAATTTGCTGCAGGTTTCTTTGCAAATAAATCGCAGCGCCGCAAAAGCAAAATAAATTGTGCGTGTTTTGATTTTTGGTTGTTTGCATATTAATACGGAAATTAAGGGGCACGACCAAATTCAGATTAGGTGGGGAGTTCATTACCCTTCCTAAGCCCCAAAAATCACAAACTTGTATCCGCATTACCCTCATTAACTAAAAAATATCTAGAGATGACTCTAAGGACCGTCGCGCTCACTTAGGACAAGAGAAGGCCGTGGGTAATTCATTGCTTATCCGCGTTTCTTTTGTGGTGTGTAAGGAAAGTGTGTCGAAGGCTAGTGGTTACTTAATTAGGCCTACTACTTACGTAGTGGAGAACCTCCCACTTACCTGGCCAAAGGAGAGACAAAGAGGCAATAGAGGATTTATCCTGCGACTTGTCTTTTGGCAGTTAGGAGCGGTCTAGAGCTTTGACCTTGGTGACCACTAGATTTTAGGGTTGCTTGTTGCATTTGTTGTGATCGCATCATTTTTTTCAAAAATCCGTATATTTTTCAAAACAAACCCCAGTCACATTCATTCTTTCCCCTAATTAAAAGTCACACTGCCACTTGTACTAACCCTTTTTAGTGCAAGATAGGCTGGATACGGGATTCTAGTGCCCGTTTAGTCCGCGTCTCCCCGATCGACACTGAAGTCGGTATTTCTCCATTTACTTCTTCTTTACCCACCACCACACCCACATCGATGGATCCGTCTCCATCGAATTTCTTTACCACTAATCTGCCGTCGTCCATTGGTGCGCAGAATCCACCCCGCATCTCTCTCCAAGAGAGGTGCTATCCTTTGCGAGGTCCTCTTTCGACCTGCTTATCCATTCCACCAGCCAACGGGGATAATTTTGAGATTAAACCCCAGTACATCAACCTTCTACCCAAATTCCACGGACTCGAGACTGAAGACGCATACGTTTTTATCACCAAATTCGAAAATGTATGCGCAATGATGGGTACGTCATAACTTTCAGTGGATGCTATGCGTCTACGTCTTCTTCCATTTACCTTGTGCAATATAGCCGAGAAGTGGCTATATAACACTATCGCACACTCCATTACTAATTGGGAAGAATTCGTTGCGGCATTCCTTAAGAAATTCTACCCTATGCAAAAGACGGCTCGAATTCGTAGCGAACTAAATCAATTCACCCAGCTTCCGACTGAACCATTATCAAAATGCTTTGAACGATTCAAGGATCTTTTAGTTCAATGTCCACATCACGGCATCCCGAGATGGGATCTTTGCCGAATCATTTATGAGGGCATTAACCCAAACACTAAACAGAACCTTGAAAACATGTGTCAAGGCCCCTTTATGACCAAGGATGATGGGGAAGCTTGGAAATTTTTAGAAGAGTTCGCTGAAAAATCCTTACAGTGGGAGAGTGGAACCCTGTCATCGACTAGGGGTGGCGTACACCAAATTGATGTGTCCATAGGTGTTCGAGCTGAGATGGCAGCAATGCAAAAGAAGCTCGAAGCTATGAAACACAAATTTTCAGCAACCTCCCTAAACCCGATATCGCTCACCAAAACTGTATGTGGGTGCTGTTCTGATCCTTCTCACTTAACGGAAGAATGTCCATTAAACTCTCCGTTTCAAGGTCACGAGCATACCAATGCCGTATTTCAAAGACCTAGAAACGATCCATATTCTTCCACGTACAATCAGGGTTGGAGGAATCACCCGAATTTTGCTTGGAACCAACAACAACAATCTCAAAAAACGGTTCCAAGCCAAAATAATTTCCAAAGGGCTCTTCCACCACAACAGCAACCACTTCAAGTCACTCAGCACCCCTACCTGTCACAAAATATTCAAAACCAGGTCAACACTCCTGTACCGTCTAATCCTATGCAGATGACCTGTTCTGACGAATTCTCACAATACACTCAAACCATGAAATCACTCTTGTCAAATTTCATAGAGGTGTCGGCTGAGGTTAGATCTTCCGTCAGTGAGATGAAGAAAAACTCAGCGTCCCAAGCTGAGAGTATCAGATCGATGAAAGCTGAAATTGCACGACTTAAAGCCGAAATGAGTGCGAGAGAAAAAGGGAAACTTCCGTCTCAACCCCTACCGAATCCTAGGTATTACAATGTAAATGCCGTCACAACGTTGAGATCAGGAAGAGTGCTGAATAAACTTGTTGGGGAAGGAATTGATGATATTGAAAATCCTATCAATAACACCCCGGCTGAGACCTTTCCTCACACACACACTTCTACTTCTGATCCTTGTTCTTCTACCCCACCGCCTTCTCACGAGCCTATTCTCCATTTCCCACTAGGCTCGACACCTCAGTATAGCTCTTCTAGTTCTCCACAGACGATCCCCACTCCTCTTTTAGGATCACGTCTACCCCCACTTCCTTCTCCTATGATGGACCCAGCGCTTATTGCTAAAGCTCCTTACCTGAATCGGTTAAGGGGTAACAAATCGAGTCCACATATGGAGAAAATTAAGGAAATGTTCAAACAGGTTAACATCAACATCCCTCTCCTAGATGCTATTCAACAATTCCCCGCTTATGCGAAAATTCTTAAGGACTTGTGCGCTAGGAAAGGGAAGACTCAAGTGCCGAAGAAGGTCTTCATGTCTAATAACATTAGCACTGCTTTTATCCCACACCTACCAAAGAAACGTAAGGACCCAGGATGTCTTACGATATCGATTTCTATTGGTGGTAAAAACATAAACTGTGCTCTTTTAGACCTTGGCGCAAGTGTTAACCTACTTCCATATTCTGTCTATGAGCAGCTAGGGATTGGAGAGTTGAAACCAGCTCACTGCACTCTCCAAATGGCAGACCGTTCGATCACCAAACCTAGGGGTGAACTAGAGGATGCGTTGATAAAGGTCTGGGAATTTGTATTCCCTGTAGACTTCATTGTTCTTGATACACAACCTGTAGCAAACCCCCGGACCTAAATTCCGGTGATTTTGGGTCGACCATTCCTTGCCACTTCTAATGCTGTTATTAACTGTAGAAATGGTTCAATGAACTTATCCTTTGGAAATATGACCATTGAACTAAACATCTACAAAGTTGGAAGTCAGCCATCAGAACCCTCTGCTCATATTCTTGATGTGTGCTCTGTCCACGAGATTGCTCCCGAAAGTTGCGGAGTTGATGAACTTTTCTTTACAGATCTCGACAACACTACCACATCACTGTTTGATCTTACACATGATCTTAGTGAGGACACCATTCCCACACTTGAGTCCGACACACCTGACCTATCACTAAACGAGTCTGTATCTTTCACAGGCTATGAGCTTCTTTGTAACTCCGAAAATCACTCGATGACCCCACCTTCTATTATTTCTCCGCCAGCATTAGATCTCAAAATTTTACCTTCTCATCTTAAATATGCTTATTTAGGTGAGAATGAGTCATTACCGGTTATCATATCCGCTTCTCTAGCATCAGAGCAAGAGAATGCACTTTTATCGGTATTGAGATCTAATAGGGAGGCGTTTGGTTGGACCATGGCGGACATCAAAGGGATTAATCCCTTGATAGTAGAACATCATATACATGTGATGGATGAGGCCAGACCAACCCGAGAACCACAGAGACGGTTAAATCCCGTCATGAAGGAAGCGGTGATGAAAGAGATCGTCAAATGTCTTAATAATGGTATTACATACCCAATCTCCGATAGCCAATGGGTGAGTCCAATACATGTCATCCCTAAGAAATCCGGCATCACTGTTATTACCAATGAGGCAAATGAGTTGATTCAGACACGCGCCCAAACTGGGTGGCGTGTATGTATTGATTACAGAAAACTTAATGCCGCCACGAGGAAAGACCACTTTCCTCTACCTTTCATTGATCAGATGCTGGACGTGAGTATTATTGCTTTATGGACGGATACTCTGGCTATAATCAGGTCCCCATAGCCAAAAAGGATCAAGATAAAACCACTTTTACTTGTCCTTTTGGTACCTTTGCTTATAGACGCATGCCCTTTGGGTTATGCAATGCTCCCGCTACATTTCAGCGTTGTATGATGGGGGATATTCTCTGACATGGTCGACAATTTTTTGGAGATTTTTATGGACGATTTCTCGATTTTTGCAGACTCTTTTTCTGATTGCCTATCGAATCTTGACGCAGTTCTTACTCGTTGCAAAGAGAAGAACTTAACCTTGAATTGGGGAAAATGCCATTTCATGGTCCAAGAGGGAATTGTGCTTGGACATGTTATTTCACAGAAAGGCATTGAGGTTGACAGAGCTAAGATAGATGTCATTCAAAACCTTCTTCATCCCAAAAGCGTCAAAGACATTCGATCATTTCTTGGCCTTACGGGCTTTTATAGGAGATTCATTAAGGATTTTAGCAAAATTGCTAGACCCTTAACCCTTCTCTTGGCTAAGGATACGATCTTCCACTTTGACTCGGATTGTGAAGCAGCATTCTACTCACTCAAACACTCCCTCACTACAGCCCCCGTTCTATCGTCTCCAAATTGGGACTACCCCTTTGTGCTGATGTGTGATGCATCCGATTTTGCAGTTGGTGCAGTCTTAGGACAGCATATTGAAAAGATGCCACATGTGATCTATTATGCCAGTAAGACCCTGAATGATGCTCAAATTAACTATACAACTACCGAAAAAGAACTTTTGGCGGTTGTATTTGCATTAGAAAAATTCAGGCCTTACTTAATTGGCTCACCAATAGTTGTGTACACTGACCATTCCGCCTTGAAACAATTTATGGCGAAGAAAGATGCTAAAGGTAGGCTAATACGTTGGATCCTTCTATTACAAGAATTTGATCTTGTTATCAAAGATAAGAAAGGATGTGAAAACGTTGTAGCCGACCATCCTTCACGGATCTCTTCTTCCCCTGTGACCCTGCCGATCAATGATTCATTTCCGGACGAACAACTCTTGAGCGTATCTAATGAACCGTGGTTCAGGGATATTGTGAACTATCTTGCCACGGGACTGATACCCAGCGATTGGTCAAAGCAGGACAAATACCGTTTTTTGTCCCAAGTAAAATACTTTTACTGGGAGGAACTGTCACGACCTGAAAGAGCACGTGACTGGCCCTTGAACCATATGAAGTCTATAGGACCCCATTTGATCCAAGTAAGCCAAAAGCCCAGCAATCTAAAACCATTTAAAGAGTAAATAAGGAAAAACTGTTTTTGAAAAGTAAGGAAATCATGTTTGGAGATCAAAGTTTTTAAATAACTAAGCCGAATATGCATTTTTTTAAAATGTGTAACCTTTCCTGAAAATTTTGGCAGAGTTTCCTTTGTAAAAACTGGCCCCGAACGGGGTACAACAAGAATAATATATATGAAATGATAAAAGGCATCCCCAAGCGGGAGCTAGCTCTTCGTCCATCGACGGTCACAACCACGCAAGCAATAATAATATACAACGCCAAAGGGCGAGGATCAAAACCCAAAAAAAAGAAACTCAAAACAGCCAGAAAACCGTAATACTACTAGCGCGACTCTAAGGTCGAAATAAAACAACACTGTTTTCTAAGTCTGAAACAATATACAAGTTTTGGTTGATGGAAATTCTAGATACAATAAATGATACATGAACAATGGCGGTTCTGATACAAAAGAACCCACCTATCCAAGCTAGTCACCCATAAGGAAGCAGTGTGCCAGAAATGCCGCTATGGAATCTGTACGGCAAAAACCTGCAAGGACTGGGGCACAACGGGGGTGAGTTGCCAACTCGTGAATAGAAAATATCTACAAGCAGAGATCGAATACATGACCCATCCTAGGTCAATACGAACAGATATAAATAAACCTCAATATGAATAAAGCTTCATGCTAAACTGGCAATGTAATCTCTACATGAGTGTAATGCCAAGTGCTCGTGCTAGTGCCTCAGGTAATAGCATGTCATGAATATGAGGTATGATCAATGTAATCAAATCTGCACACACGTGGATCCCGTCCACTCGTCACCCAATGACAATACCCATCATGCAAGTAATTATCATGAAACCTGTGCATGGAAATATGAGGATATAACCCACCCGTGTCCCTCGCGACACGTCAAAATCATGGAACCGGAGTGCCCAGCATCGGCACTCGAAAACATCATGAAAACTGTGCCCAGCATCGGCACATAAATCCTCATATATCGGGCTCCGTCAGTCCGGATCGGCCCGCGGGCTCTGTCTGCGGTATCGGCCCTCGGCCCCGGCAGGACGCCCAAATCTATCCATCGACTCTGGTCAGTATCCTCCGGATAACCGCCAGGTCCAACCAATCACCGGTAGGTACTCGCCCGCCTCCAGGCTCAATCGGCAAAGCTCATCAATCATCTTGCCGAGGGGAACCATACCGGGTCCACCATGTACCCGCAATCGGCTCATCCACTCCTCGATTCGGGTTTCACATGTCGCTCTCAGCACCGAGAAAACACATGGTGGACGCACTGAAATATCATATCAAGGGTAACCGGGTTTTTAAAGCAATGAAATATTCTCTTTTGAAACACTCTCGGTTCCCAAATCCAGAAATATCATAGAAACAACATATCTCAATGCGTATAGTCAAAAGCATGAAGTATGCGACATGTAAAGGAAGGTATGCACATCATCATGTCATGCAAGGATCATATACTGAATGCAATAGTACTACAGTGTTGTGACATGGCAATTATCGATGATGAGTGTGTGAGCCGGCAACAAGTGTACGTGGAACATATGCATCATCGATAATGGTGCTGGTGTCCTAGCAGCATGACTGAAATATAACCACAGTACAAGCGATGCAATGCAAATAGCATGAATATGCGGAATCGAATAATCAACGCAAAAGTAAAGAATCTACACCAATCTGTACAAGTCATGCAGGGGTGCTATTTGAAATAAGACGAATCAGGGCTTTTGGAAAAACAAGGGCTACGGTGTTTTAAGAAAAGATACATCATTTGAAAATATCCGTATGACCCTTCTGCCTATCTTTAAAATATCCCCGATTCGTTAGTTTGAAATAGGTATGACTCGGTCCAGTCTAATGTCTACTAAGTAATCTAGACAGGAGGGGTAAGAAACCACATAATCTGAGTCAATACATATAGATATGATAGTCGGTGATCCCGCCTCAATAACATATCGTAAGATATCCTCGAGTCATGAGTGCGGATCTATCATCAATATCGGCTCGTACGGTAGATCGTCGTACGGCATCCCAATAGCTGGGTAGGGGTCAATATCACAGTACCTCATCACATATCAGGTATCACTATCATCAGATCGCATAATCTGGGGTACTACTCTAAGTCTAGTACAAATCGATACCATCTATAAAAATATGAATGCGGGTAAAGCAAATGTCCAAAGGCCCGCTAAAACTATCATATCGCACCTCGAAGACAAGCTATGTCACATCGCCGATCTCACGGCCTCACATCAAGTATCTCAAACCACGTATCATCCTCAAATCCCGTATATAAACACATAGTCCCATACCTATGTGTAGATATACGCACCATCATATGCACTCTAATAAATGAAAGAATGAATGCAAGTATGTGTGTAAATGTATGTGTGAGTGCAACCACTACTCTAGGGTTCGCACTATACTAAACCAATATATTCTTATCATCAAAATATCATTATTACCATCAATAACCCTAAACAACACAATATAAATATTCGTGTGTATACGTATTCGTATACATCACCACGGACTGCGGGGGTGCTATACGCCATCCACCCGACTTCTCCCCATAGATATAAATCTACTCACCTTGCTTCTCGTGTGCCAAAGCCGATGTCGCTATCTTCACCTCCTTTGCCTCAACATCACGCGGGGTACCTACAAGTATATCACAATGCTAAAGCACATGAAAATCACATCGGAAACCAAAATAGCACACGCTACCCGCATAGGTAAAAACCTATCGACTCGCATGTAAACACAATCAAAATCCACTTGTCGTTGACGTCCAAACGCCACCCGACAGGAATGAATCACCAAATACCAAAATCCATGCTAAAACAAGTCCCAAATTATACACCAACATAGGAAAATCAACCCAGATTTCACCCTAGATGGAATCAGTCAAAACTAGACTTACTCAGGGTCAAAACTAGAGGAAATGGGGGCATGCACAGAAAACGAGGCAATTCCTTAAAATACCTTATTTTAGAATTTTCCATAATTTTTCCCCATTTATCTGTATTTAATTATACCAGAATATTAAAATATTCATTAAAATAATATTAAATTATAAAATTTCCCAAAAATCATATTTTATTATTTTGAAGACGTTACAATCTACCCCCCTTAAAGAAATTCGGTCCCCGAATTTAAATTTAAACCCCCAAATACTAAAATATTTCAATACAAATTCCAAGTCATCGGGGCTCCGAAATCATCTATACATAAAACATCATAGCGCAATGCATGCGCATGAGTACTGAGCAGATAACTCAAAAGCAACACTCCATCAAGCATCCGCAATCATCGGAGTCATGGTAACGACACAATGTCAAATCCAATACAAAATCAATATGATATGGACCAAGACTATACATGTAGACACCCAATCTATACATGTAATTAGCTGATGCAACTGTATGCCAAATCTTTTTAAGTCGCTGTGCGATGAGCGTAACACTGCACAGTGGCGGACGTTTCTCATAAGAAAATAACTATATATGTGTATATATATCCTTTGTTTAATAAGCACGTTCCACCATTTTGAAAACAGTTTAGAAGGGTTTCCTTGTTTTTAAAACGTTTCGTGTCATATCGGACACGTAGGTATATACTGAGACTATAGCTCGCTTTTCGGAAATCCCTTCGATAACTATCGATGCATGCAAAATATATCCAGGCACTGTCCACTGACTAGTCCTGCTTAGTATGAAAGCAAATATCCCACATCATAAAAATGTACTGCTCCAAAAGGAATAAATTCCAAAAATGCACATAACACCACCCTGTGCGTCTGACGCGCATGGAAATCAAAATCCATATATGTGCTAAACATGTGCACAAAACAACATCTAGGTGCAACGGGTGTGCACGAAGCATCTGTCATAGGCAACGTGTGTGCCTGGCAGCCAAAACAGGTGCATCTGACATGCACGAAGAATCTCGATTTAGTGCTTCTGGTGTGCCCCAAATCGTATCTCAAAACATGTGCCCAACATGCGCGAAAATCCAAATCGGTGCATCCATCATTCACGAATGAAAATCTAGACCCTGCGCACTCAATATGCACGGAATCACAAAATCCAATAGCAACGTCGAATATGCATAAGTCCAGTCAAAAGCACGGAGTGCAAGAATCCACATCAATATCACAATCAAATCAACATACCGAAAGGCATCAAATCGAAGTCAGGTGCAATCGTAATGCACAAAATATAAATCCGGTGCAACAAAGGCACGAAATATAAATCTGATGCGATAAACGCAAGAAACATAAAACTGGTGCGACAAATGCACGAAGTATAGAACTGGTGCATCCCATACACAAATACCAAGCAATAACTCAAATACGTAAGCAGCAACATCAAGTGTATCCAGATATGAAGAAAATCATAAACGTGTGCAGCTGCGGGCACAAAACACATATCGATGCACTACAAGTACATATAAGCTATACCGAGTGCAAAATCAAAACACTAAAATTACATGAAACTCTGCTGGAAGCGTAAATCAAATCACCAGCATAAAATAGGCATGAAATCGCAATCAACAGCTCAAGAGTAATAACTATGTACAAGGTATAAATACCCAGTAGGTGCAACCATGGTGCACAAAATCAAATATCATGAAACTCAGTCATTAAGACTAAATCATGCGAATAGATCGCCCAAAATACCGAAATCCAAAGCAACGGATACGTGATAATCAAATCACAAAATCACAAATCATAATTACCGTCGTCGGTATACCCTCCTTCAGGGTCGAGAAGGTACCGGTACATCCGATGCTAGCGGCGCAAGATATCTACTTGCCTCTTGCTCGCGGCTGGCGTCCTCTGCCTCTGGTTCCTGATCTTTCCTGTAGATTACCAACTCGCAATCCATCGGCTCATCGGCCCGGTCAGGTGTGCTGACAGGAACGATTCCGTTCTTGCACTTCCCTGGTCATCTCTCGGTCAATCCTCACGACCGCTCGTAAAGCAGCACATCTCTGGCGCCGACCTCGGGTCCTCTGAATGCATATCACACATCCGATCCTGGGTGCAACTCTTATTGCAGCAGTGTACTGGAAGGAATCCTACTCAAGGTCTCTTCTGATCTTGCCTAAGCCAAACTGTAAGGAGGCTGGTACTCTGGCGTAATCTTTTCTCGCTCTCTGGACCTCTGCGTCCTTAGTACAACATCTCCTCGGAAGCTGGTCGCATCTCTGCGCCTCTGTATGCATGTCCGGCCTTTAATCTTAACGGGGTGTAGTAACAGCTAGTCTGCCTCTCGCACGAACTTCTTGTCCCGCTTGTCTGTATCATCGACCATTCGACGTCGCGTCATTATCTGCACACTGCAATGTCCTCGGCTACGGTCCACCCGAAGTCTCTAACACGGACTCGAAATCACGAACTCAGTATCGTCATCACTCAGTAGAAGATATCTAGCCGAACACATCCTCAGCGTGCATATCGCATCTCTGATGTCAGCGGAGTGGAACGTCATCTCGTCGAAATCTCGTGCAAACTCTTTACTCCACCTTGCTCCACTATCGACTGATTCGGACTCATCTCATCATGGCTACACAGACTGCGCTCCGACGGCTATGCTCATATCTGGAGTCTCCCAAGCAGTGTCCCATCACATGATATCCGAATGATGTCGAATCATCCGATCGACTCGTCAGAACCTCACAATCCCCCAAGAGCTCAACATCTCGGGTACAGTTTAATAGTATCGAGTACATGCCACAGCGTCGGTGGTCCAGCCGTAGAAGGGCAAACCCAAGCCTCACTAATGGCGCCGAGGAACTGCCGGAAACCCTAAGGTTCAAAGGCTTTCACACGGTCATTAAGTCGAGTTAGGGTTTCATTCTTCTAGAGGGTCCATAGAATCACCTGCATGTCTTTCCGTATACTTTAAACTTGGAAAATGGGTTCCTGACCTTCGATCGTCTCAATCGACTCTCAACGAATCTGCGTGAAGTCGCCTCTAGCTGGAATCAATCTATCTGATGACCTCGCATCGGGGTAAGCGAACGAACCACATGTCCTAGTCATTAATCCTCGGTGACTAGCGACTCACTATCACATCTCTAAGAATATGCTCATGCTGCAGTAGCTCCAATCATCTGGGCGATATCTCATCACTCGCAGCAACAACTGGCTCATTCGTCGGTACGCTAAGCAGCGCCTCAACCATCATGAATAAGTGATACATCAACGGTCATCACATCCTGGCTGGCCTCTATCAGTGGATCAATCCTCTGGTACCGTCCGGTACATCCTAGAAATCTCACAGCAGCGATCTGTCAAACGCCCATAGTGCGGAAACACAAAATACGAAGCCTCAATGCAACCGTATGTCTCTGGAATCACGCCCCGGTCAATCCTCGTCCGCGACGAGCTCATGCTGACAACTCGAGCCGTAGCTCACTCTGCCCGTGCAATCGCGGCAGCAAAACCATAACCAGTATCGATGAAGATAGATCATAGGAAGGAATATGACGCAATGCAAGGAAATGTACAACCTAAGGTTTCTTAAGCGGAGTGGCGTGTCATAAGTATGCCGCGGAACATACCCACGGTACGTCACTCTACTTTAGTCACCTATTCCATCAACCAAGGGTCATCCTACACGACGAAAGTTCGGGTCTAATACCCCCTCGACCAAGTCTAAGTTCTGTAAGGTCAAGCCTAAGTTCCTTATATAGATAACGCCCTAGGCTCCACATAGTCAAACTTAGACTCGAACCAAGGTCAACCTAGCGCTCTGATACCAACTTTGTCACGACCCGAAAGAGCACGTGACTGGCCCTTGAACCATATGAAGTCTATAGGACCCCATCTGATCCAAGTAAGCCAAAAGCCCAGCAATCTAAAACCATTTAAAGAGTAAATAAGGAAAAACTGTTTTTGAAAAGTAAGGAAATCATGTTTGGAGATCAAAGTTTTTAAATAACTAAGCCGAATATGCATTTTTTTAAAATGTGTAACCTTTCCTGAAAATTTCGGCAGAGTTTCCTTTGTAAAAACTGGCCCCGAACGGGGTACAACAAGAATAATATATATGAAATGATAAAAGGCATCCCCAAGCGGGAGCTAGCTCTTCGTCCATCGACGGTCACAACCACGCAAGCAATAATAATATACAACGCCAAAGGGCGAGGATCAAAACCCAAAAAAAAGAAACTCAAAACAGCCAGAAAACCATAATACTACTAGCGCGACTCTAAGGTCGAAATAAAACAACACTGTTTTCTAAGTCTGAAACAATATACAAGTTTTGGTTGATGGAAATTCTAGATACAATAAATGATACATGAACAATGGCGGTTCTGATACAAAAGAACCCACCTATCCAAGCAAGTCACCCATAAGGAAGCAGTGTGCCAGAAATGCCGCTATGGAATCTGTACGGCAAACACCTGCAAGGACTGGGGCACAACGGCGGTGAGTTGCCAACTCGTGAATAGAAAATATCTACAAGCAGAGATCGAATGCATGACCCATCCTAGGTCAATACGATCAGATATAAATAAACCTCAATATGAATAAAGCTGAAGCATGCTAAACTGGCAATGTAATCTCTACATGAGTGTAATGCCAAGTGCTCGTGCTAGTGCCTCAGGTAATAGCATGTCATGAATATGAGGTATGATCAATGTAATCAAATCTGCACACACGTGGATCCCGTCCACTCGTCACCCAATGACAATACCCATCATGCAAGTAATTATCATGAAACCTGTGCATGGAAATATGAGGATATAACCCACCCGTGTCCCTCGCGACACGTCAAAATCATGGAACCGGAGTGCCCAGCATCGGCACTCGAAAACATCATGAAAATTGTGCCCAGCATCGGCACATAAATCCTCA
This sequence comes from Agapanthus africanus, assembly GCA_030015575.1. NCBI lineage: Eukaryota > Viridiplantae > Streptophyta > Magnoliopsida > Asparagales > Amaryllidaceae > Agapanthus > Agapanthus africanus. The sequence goes on from CM057340.1 coordinate 267,622,434, forward strand.
TATATCGGGCTCCGTCAGTCCGGATCGGCCCGCGGGCTCTGTCTGCGGTATCGGCCCTCGGCCTCGGCAGGACGCCCAAATCTATCCATCGACTCTGGTCAGTATCCTCCGGATAACCGCCAGGTCCAACCAATCACCGGTAGGTACTCGCCCGCCTCCAGGCTCAATCGGCAAAGCTCATCGATCATCTTGCCGAGGGGAACCATACCGGGTCCACCATGTACCCGCAATCGGCTCATCCACTCCTCGATTCGGGTTTCATATGTCGCTCTCAGCACCGAGAAAACACATGGTGGACGCACTGAAATATCATATCAAGGGTAACCGGGTTTTTAAAGCAATGACATATTCTCTTTTGAAACACTCTCGGTTCCCAAATCCAGAAATATCATAGATACAACATATCTCAATGCGTATAGTCAAAAGCATGAAGTATGTGACATGTAAAGGAAGGTATGCACATCATCATGTCATGCAAGGATCATATACTGAATGCAATAGTACTACAGTGTTGTGACATGGCAATTATCGATGATGAGTGTGTGAGCCGGCAACAAGTGTACGTGGAACATATGCATCATCGATAATGGTGCTGGTGTCCTAGCAGCATGACTGAAATATAACCACAGTACAAGCGATGCAATGCAAATAGCATGAATATGCGGAATCGAATAATCAACGCAAAAGTAAAGAATCTACACCAATCTGTACAAGTCATGCAGGGGTACTATTTGAAATAAGACGAATCAGGGCTTTTGGAAAAACAAGGGCTACAGTGTTTTAAGAAAAGATACATCATTTGAAAATATCCGTATGACCCTTCTGCCTATCTTTAAAATATCCCCGATTCGTTAGTTTGAAATAGGTATGACTCGGTCCAGTCTAATGTCTACTAAGTAATCTAGACAGGAGGGGTAAGAAACCACATAATCTGAGTCAATACATATAGATATGATAGTCGGTGATCCCGCCTCAATAACATATCGTAAGATATCCTCGAGTCATGAGTGCGGATCTATCATCAATATCGGCTCGTACGGTAGATCGTCGTACGGCATCCCAATAGCTGGGTAGGGGTCAATATCACAGTACCTCATCACATATCAGGTATCACTATCATCAGATCGCATAATCTGGGGTACTACTCTAAGTCTAGTACAAATCGATACCATCTATAAAAATATGAATGCGGGTAAAGCACATGTCCAAAGGCCCGCTAAAACTATCATATCGCACCTCGAAGACAAGCTATGTCACATCGCCGATCTCACGGCCTCACATCAAGTATCATCTCAAACCACGTATCATCCTCAAATCCCGTATATAAACACATAGTCCCATACCCATGTGTAGATATACGCACCATCATATGCACTCTAATAGATGAAAGAATGAATGCAAGTATATGTGTAAATGTATGTGTGAGTGCAACCACTACTCTAGGGTTCGCACTATACTAAACCAATATATTCTTATCATCAAAATATCATTATTACCATCAATAACCCTAAACAACACAATATAAATATTCGTGTGTATACGTATTCGTATACATCACCACGGACTGCGGGGGTGCTATACGCCATCCACCCGACTTCTCCCCGTAGATATAAATCTACTCACCTTGCTTCTCGTGTGCCAAAGCCGATGTCGCTATCTTCACCTCCTTTACCTCAACATCACGCGGGGTACCTACAAGTATATCACAATGCTAAAGCACATGAAAATCACATCGGAAACCAAAATAGCACACGCTACCCGTATAGGTAAAAACCTATCGACTCGCATGTAAACACAATCAAAATCCACTTGTCGTTGACGTCCAAACGCCACCCGACAGGAATGAATCACCAAATACCAAAATCCATGCTAAAACAAGTCCCAAATTATACACCAACATAGGAAAATCAACCCAGATTTCACCCTAGATGGAATCAGTCAAAACTAGACATACTCAGGGTCAAAACTAGAGGAAATGGGGGCATGCACAGAAAACGAGGCAATTCCTTAAAATACCTTATTTTAGAATTTTCCATAATTTTTCCCCATTTATCTGTATTTAATTATATCAGAATATTAAAATATTCATTAAAATAATATTAAATTATAAAATTTCCCAAAAATCATATTTTATTATTTTGAAGACGTTACATGAACCCTACATGTTTAAGTATTGTCATGACCAGATCATTCACCGGAGTGTCCCGAATGAGGAGTTCAAGAGTGTTCTATCTTTTTGTCATGATAAGGCCTGTGGGGCTCACTTCGGTCTTAAAAAGACGGCGGAGAAGGTTTTGCAATGCGGATTTTATTGGCCGACCTTATTCAAGGACGCATTTGAGTATTGCAAAACCTGTACACAGTGTCAGTACACGGGTAGAATTTCCTGGAGAAATGAAATGCCTCAGCAACCCATCTTAGTGGTTGAAATTTTCGATGTTTGGGGCATTGACTTTATGGGTCCCTTTCCCAACTCCTTTGGGAATTTGTACATACTGCTGGCGGTTGATTACGTCTCAAAGTGGGTTGAAGCCATTCCATGTCGCACTAATGACAAGAAGGTTGTCATTAAGTTCTTAAAAGAAAATATCTTTTCGCGATTTGGACACCGACGTGCTATCATTAGCGATAACGGGACACATTTCTACAACAGGTCTTTCGAGACTTTAATGCGGAAATATGCAATCAACCACAGACTTTCTACACCCTATCATCCCCAAACGAGCGGGCAGGCTGAGATTTCGAATAGACAGATCAAACAAATCCTGGAGATGACTGTTTCTAAGAATAGAAAAGATTGGTCGACCAAACTGACGGATGCTCTTTGGGCATTCCGAACTGCATTTAAAACCGACCTAGGGATGTCTCTATATAGGTTAGTGTTTGGGAAGGCATGTCACTTGCCAGTCGAGATTGAGCATAAAGCATTGTGGGCTATTAAGGAAATCAACTTTGACTTAAACCAAGCCTGCAACTTTCGGAAGCTGCAATTAAATGAGCTAAGCGAACTCCGCGATGAAGCTTATGATAACGCTGTAATCATAAAGAATATGACTAAGGTTTTTTATGATAAAAACATTTTGAGGAAAATATTTTCACCAGGTCAACATGCCCTTCTTTATGATTCACGACTACAACTTCACGCGGGTAAGCTTCGATCTCGGTGGAAGGGACCTTTTGTTATGCGGTCTGTATACCCGCACGGGGCAGTACAAGTTGAAAATGTTAAAAACGGCACATTTTTCAAAGTGAATGGACATAGACTAAAGCCGTATTTTTCCACTGACCCCACGGAGGAGCTCCTGTTCTTACAGGAGCCATTTTGTCTTGATTAAAATTCATCCGTCTCACCCCCATGTCTAGTATATTACTGCATCATCTTTTGAATGGAGGTGAGTGAAAAGAATAAGTTTGGGGAAGGATCTTCACTTATATATTTTGCCCCCACTAATAAATTCCTCCGAGGCTTATAGGTTTTATAGATATAACGGTTGGTAACAGTGAGGACACTGTTGAAAACAAGTTTGGGGGAGGTTTGTACTTATTTTTGCATCATTTGCATATGCACAAAACATTTCTTTAAAAAAAAACTTATAAAAATTTAAATATTTTCAAAACCCATAAAAATTTAAAAAAAATTCAAAATATAAAAATATTTAATATTTAACTTTTTTTGTACATAAATAAGATAATAAAAGATTAGATAGTGATAAATTACATCCATGAGATTAGAAAAATTTAAGAAAACTAAGAAAATTAGAAGCTTTCTTATACGAACTAGTAATAAGTAGTTATGAGCCGTTGTCCCAAGGGTTAGTAAGATGAAGGAAGTCACTAATCTGAGGATAAAAATAAGTCTGAAAAATATTTTCTATTCTTGAAGCCAAACATTTTGAACGTTGATACCCTACTATTCGCACTTACACACGTCTTGAAAGTCGGGATAGTAGAGGATACCTTGAAATGCTCTTGTCTAAAAGCCAAAGTACGAAGGAAATAAAAAAAATGAAGAAAATATAAAATGGTGAGAAAAATGGACACTGGTTTTGTTATCGCCAAGGCAGCAATAAAAAAATATAGCGAGGGTGCCTCTTCACCTAGTGCCCTAAGGCCAACTGGTCTGGGAGTCACTGCTAAGGCTTAGGTGGTGCAAGACGAGGAAAAACACCAAATAAGCAAGCACATGAGTAATCAGTCGGTTAGTACCTCAAGAAGTATTAACGGTCGCATGAAAGTGTGTGAGCAAATTCATTTAAATATTTATTAATTAAAAAAGTACTGAGGTGGATGGACAAGAGTATGATAGCGTGAATTGAATTCTCAGGGTGTAGGGATGTCCTTTACACATACGTAGGGTTATATGATCGATGTTTGGAAGAAAGATAGGAATGAAGAATAATGATGATGTTTTATTGAGGGATGATGTGATTTCTGACATCTTTTCATGACTATTAAGATAGGGCTCATGACAACCGAAAAGCTAGCTTAGTTGGAAACCCTAACTTTCAAGGCTTTTCTTTTACAATTCTTGTCTTTAAATGTAATATTCATGATCTTTCTTTTATTATTGGATTTTTTGGGTGCAATCCGCTGAAAACCCTCAGGAGACAACACTCCTCCTACTAGGGACACCTAGAGGCTTAAAGGCTTGTTGCACGTGCTCAGTGCAATCGTGTTGCCTACAAAAGTGTGCTAGTTAGTTTTTCTCTTTCTGTTAGTTATATGTATGCCCTAGAGGCCATTACTGTACATTGGATGTATATTGTAGTGGATGCTGGGACATATATAGGTAGGACTTTCTTGCTCGACATGATAGTACGCTATCTGGTTGCTCTTTATCTTAACATGTATACTTTCTGTCTCTCTGATTACATGTTGATAAAGCCCATAGGATGTGTACTCGACTTCCAGGACTATGATGTAGATCATACTAGTGGGGCCTGGGTAGTCCATGAGTACATCCTTGAAATGTTCCTAGTCGAGGGAATATCGAGACGGGGCATCGATATTCCAGAGTAGACTAGCGCATATCTTCTCGACCCATGCGATGGGCGATGGATGATCCCATATCCATTGGTGTTTGACATCGAAGATGGTATGCGGGTGCTCAGTGGAGACTGGGTACACTGAACGGTCTCGCCGAGAACTCCCAGATGGTATTATACCTCACGTCAGATGGCAGTTCTCTGGTGACACTGGTACAGCTTAGTCTGTTGACCCGAGATCGTCATAGAGTCTTGTGTGTCTCCCACTGTGCTTTGATTTCCATCCTACCACGGCTCTACTGAGTTGTGCAAACAGGTGGTTTTTGGGTACAGTCCCGATTCACATGGAGGCAATGAGCGATAGGAGGGGATTCGTCTCTCCCGGTATTGGGGGTTGATGTTGTGCTATGCTCGACTGGCCATAACAGGAAATCCCTGGCCAGGGTTGCAGTGATATACTGGTAAGAGTTATCAGTAGTTTCACGAATGTTATGGACCCTACGTCGGCATGACTTATCGAGCTATTGGGGTCTGACGTTTACCACCCCTAGGCGAGATATGCGACATATCAGACGAACAGACCGGACTATACGGTAGTGTTACTGGTCGGATTCGCAGGAGTGTGAGCGGGCTTGCTCGTCGATCTTCTGATCGCTCAATACCCGGGTGGCCATTACGTTTAGCAGACCGCTTGCGGCTTGTGGGTGTTTGATATGATCATCATCCGCTGCCGGCGTATTGACGAGTCTTTAGAGTCCTACACAGAGGTTTCCTAGCTCAAGCGAAATGAAATAGGAGCGCATATGAGATATGTGCTGGACCGAGAATAATGCGTGTATGTGATACCGTATTCCATTCTCGCGATGAATGTATCGATTAGGTTATATGCGTTATACCCTAGTTATCGAATCAAAGGTTGATTTGATAAGACGATACATTATATACTAGTCGGTTGTGTGCGACATGACCGGGTCATTGAATCAAGTGTTGATTTAATGATTTAATGCATAATTATATATTTGATATATTACTTTGCGTTAACTAGTATTGGTTCACTTTATATGGATTTTCTCACTTGTAATGTGCACATTGTATATGTGATATACATTTGTACATTTGCTTGTATCATGTTTGATGATACATGATTGTTTAAGTGTATGTTAAGAATAAACCATGGTTATTTATATGATTAGGGTTTTATTTCCTTTTCTTATTTATTTATCTATTTATTCATTTTGGAAATAATTAGAAAAGGCATAAAAAGAAAATGGTGGCTAATTTTGTTTCATATTGAAGCTTCTTGAAGACTTTGACCTAGTGACCATTTTGTTCTTATCCTTAACCCTAACCATTCTATTAACCATGGTATTTTCTCTACACTTAACTAAGGTTGAATATATGATAAGTATTGATTTATTTTTCCTTTTTAATTATCTTATCATATAAGCTTCTTCTTCTTCTTCCTTGACTTCAAGAAGAAAAGCTTCACCTCCATCAATGGTGATTGATGCATATGAGTGAGAAATCCAATTCTAAAGTCTACCCACCTCCTATTTCTTCATCCTCTACCTCTTTCCAAGTAGTAGAGTGTGTTTCCTTCACAAGTTTCATGACTTGGTGAAGTGAGAGCTTGATCTTGCGATGCTTCGACGTAGATCATCTTCGGCATGGACATCGACGACCTAGCTTGCCCATTCTCCGACGAAGCCGACTCTAGAGCCCGGATTTGATATGGACAGCGGAGACGACCTCGTTGCGGAGCCGTGGAGGTGGAGGACCAGATCTACAAAGGTTGTATGTCCGTTCCCTTAGTTAAAATGTTAACTAGTTTACATGTTTCGCCTAAATATCTAGTAAACGATCCGTAGTCGGGTTTGTAGGCACCCGAAATTTTTTATTTGTGCATGTTTGATCACTTGTGAGACTTAACTAGAGTGCCTAGGAACCCTACAGTGGTATCAGAGCCTAGCTAGAGCCTTAGGCGAAGTCCAGACGCGATTTGAAGTCCGATCGAACCGAAACCCTACCCGGAAAATTGCTCTCTGTCCAATTTTTGAAATCTGGTCTTTTTCCACATTAAAAATGTTCAGAAAAATCAGCAGGTGAATATATGAGGTACTGTGAAATTCGTGCCCCTGACTCCTTCATACTGCCGCGCTTCCGCGGCACGAGCATGGCTCGTGGGCGGTTGCGCGGCGGTACGGCAACTTTATTCAATATTTTTTCACAGTATCTCATAATTATTAATTCTGGATTTTCTGGGAATTTTTAATATTTATTCCAGAGTTGAAATTTTCTGAGTTGATTTGGGGATTCGGTATTTCGATCGGGGTATCAAATTTTGTCTGTTTGGCTTTCCGGATAAATTTTAGAATATGTTAAAAAGTTCGACCGGATATAAATACCCAATTTTTCCCCTGTCGGGAAATTTCCAAGTGTTGGATTTTCCGTAGTTTAACGACGTTCTAAGTAGTGCAAGTAACGCGATGGTCCCTCTAGAAGACACAAACCTTAACTCGATTATGTGACCGTCTTGAACTGCCCTTTGAACCTTCGGGTTTGGGGCAGTACGGCGTGCCACATGTGAGGCGTTGGCTTGACCCTTCTACGGCTGGACCGTTGGTACTGAGGTACGAACGGAATGTTGTTAGACTTATTTCATGTGTTGATCTGTATCGGGAAAACTTGGGTGTTCGATTGTTCGATCGGAAAGTTTAACATTTTCTATTTATCTGGAATGGGATACAATAATTGGAATTCACAAAAGTTATGAGATAACTAAATGAATGTTATAAACGTAGCAGTTTAGTCTCACTTGATCGGTTGCCACGGAATTTTGATGTGATCAAAAGTCCGTCGCAATCACGTAGCGTACGCGGATACTCGCCGGATAAACTTAATAGACAGCCTCACTCCATAGCCCCGACCAAGTGACTGTAGGAGAACCCCGTCGCCGAAAGCATCCGTCCGGGTGCTCGCGGTAGCGGTGTTCCGCCTTGGTGCACTTCGTCGACGGTATCGGGGGTGCGGCCGTCTACTAAAGTTTTTGATGAGCATTCGATCAGGATGTCGGGAATCTTGTTGAATTACCCGACTTGATATTGAAAAGTGTTTTCGATTTTGAGACTAAAATGCGGGGTTTATAATTATTAGGCATGCGATGTCTAAGTAATTCATTTTGTCAGGCATGCGATGTCTGAGGTGGTTGCGGATTCCAACTATTGTAGTTTTTCATTTTCTTTTCTGTGACCGTAAGTGTAATGTGTGATATCGCCGGTCTCGTTGCTATATGTCAACGACAATTGGGATGCGCATATTTACTTACGTTGATGGCATGTGATGTTATGTGTTGCTGGATATGTTATATTGGATCGTCGTGTTTGAATAGCCGGGGGTTTTTATGTGAGATGAGTGTTTTTTCATTTTCATTCATGTAAAAACTTGTATGTAATATTCTTTTATTGGGGCACTTCCAGGTCGCGGAAGTAGTCACCGTTTGTATATTATTTACTTTTCTGCACTAGGATAGACCCAAGGAGGGGAGCACAAGTAACCGGGTTCTGGGGTCCAGTGGGAGACCAACTCGAGGAGTCGAGTCCGGGTCTCCTAACCCTAGAATTGGTAGGGTTGCTTGCCGCTCTCGTAGGGGTCTTGGGGTGTGGGATTGGCTATTCATCACGACCGTGGAATCCGTGTTTTATACTGGCTCGTATTGAAAACACGGACGTCCTAGTATATCCAATATTTCATATGTTTCTTCTGCTGTGTTCTATCTGTGATCATGCGATGTTCTGATGTTCTGTGATAGATATTATAGTATATATGATATATTATATAGACGTTACTTATGTTTTACACCCGCGCTAGCCCTGCCCCGCTCTGCCGTTAGTTACCTAACCTAACGGTGCACGAGGGGACATCGAGGCGAATGCGGATGGCATAAGCGTACGTTATATCTATCTGTGATGTTTAGGTAATATAAATGATGGGATATTCATTAATGAGATTAATGAAAGAAAATAAACCTAATTGATGTTGTGGAATCGAATTTCAAAATAAAACAGGTAGCTACAGTTCTTGCTTTGCATCGCGGTGTTCATTATAGAACATCCTGCACCTTATTCGATGAGGAAAGGACCGAGATCCCTTCACCGGGAGTGACTCCTTTAGCAATAACTGGCAAATGCTACAACCCTCAGTTTGTCTTTGATCGCTTCTATAGTTTCCGCTTTGCACAGTGATATATATGATATATCCCGCACCTCATTCGACGAGGAAAGGGCCGACGATCCCTTCACCGGGAGTGACCCCTTTAGCAAAACTAGAAAAGCTTCAAAAACATTCCATTTAAAAACCATTTGATTCCGCAACGAGATCAAGTTCAAAGCGTTAAAGGTTTTCACAAAAACCAGCCGCAACCCTCCGTCATTTTAGGAAGTAGAGTACTTAGTATTCGTGCTGTGTTTGTTGACCATAGTCAAGGCACAGTGTACGGTAGCTAAGTGATGTCTTCCTATACCGCATATGATGCGATTAGTTAGGACAGTCGCGTGACTTTGTTGACCTTAGTTAAGGGTCATGTGGGTGGGTCTAATTAATCACGAAATGACGGGTAGAACTTGACTAGTACTTATGATTTGTTGACCATAGTTAAGGTCATAGGTGCTAGGGGTAAAAACCTTTATCGGGAGTTTCAAGTGTTGAAATTTGCAATGAGATTGCATACCTTCTATATGATAGTTGGATCCCGATACCCACTGCGAGTAAGAGTTACTCCTGGGAGAGTTTTATACATTACAATTAGCCGATCAAGTAGGTGTCTAGAAAGGTGTCAACGGGGTTACGCCTCTGGGAAAACGAGGTTTACAGTAATTAGGTTCGTGCGAAAGCACGGGGGACCTCCCTCAAAGTACCGACACTGGCCTGGCTGAAAGATTGGCGAACTTGTAGTGTGTAATTAATCCCGGCTAGTCTTTCCTTTTAGGGTTTGAAGGAAGATTTGATAAAAAGCAGTGGGAGCCATCCTGATTAGATAAAATAAAAACCAATCTATTCTTGTAAGAGCGCACGCTGAGTGTTTTCTTCTCTCTCTCTCCAGGTAGCGACCATATCACGCCTTAATCAAGATAATAATACGGATTATTGACCGAACCCGCTTGTTATACTGAGCTGGGGAACGTTGGTCCCGCTCCAACTTATAATTGTTATAAGACAGAGCAGGAAATAGGGGAATACCAGAATTCCTATGCCGTCCAAACGAAGAAAGTGCATATGATGCATCTCCTTCGGGTGTGTTCATTACAAAGAACTGTTTCTCAGTATCCTCTGCATCCTGGGTATATGATACCGGATCAGAATCCCAGATATGTAATCTGTTACATAGGGCTACAGAAAAGGTAGAAAAACTGAGAACGGGTGATAAGTTTCATGAGACAGAAAACGGGGCAAGTGTTGCAGCCAAGTCTGTTGGTCACTGTCACCCTGTATTACGAATACATTGATTCTGAACAAATGCTATTAGATACCGAACCTGATATACAAAATCATATCAGTCTCTTTATTAGTAAAGAAAGGATATAATTTTGTATTGTTGGATAATGTTTTAAACATTTCCTATATCAAAAGTTGATCGGTTCAGGCACGTTGTCTAAAAGCATTGACGTTCTAAATCAAACTACAGTTCTTAGTATACAGAACACACACAAGAGGAAGAGTTCAGAAATGAACGAATTCTTCTTGAGGCATTGTAGACTAGGTCATATCAATGCGACCCGACTGGCTGAAGTTACATTTAGATGTATATTTAATCAGTTTGAATTTACATCTTGTGAAAACTTGCCAGTCATGTCACAAAGATAAGATGACCATAGCTCTGTTTAAAGGAAACAGAGAAAGAGTTAGTGAACTCTTGGGATGATACATGTTGATGTATGTAAGGTCTCCTGTCTACACATGCCAGGACTGGTTCTTTATACTTCATTACGTTCTCTGATGATCTCTCAAGATTCTGACATATGTTCCTGTTGAAACATAAGTCCGAAGCTTTTGAGGTATTCACAGAATATAAGTTGGAAGTAGAGAACCAAAATTAGGGTATAAGTATTATGTCCTTTGATGTGATCGAGGAGGAGAATACTTGAGCACGGAATTCCTGGACTATTCTAAAGGAGAATGAGATTCTCTCTCAGTGTTACTCCTCTGAATACACCACAGCACAACGGTGTATCAGGGCGGAGCAATTGCACAATATTAGATATGGTGTGCTCTATGATGAGTATTACTGAGTTACCTATTTCCTTTTGGGGTTATGCACTTAAGAAGCTATATACCTATTGAATTAGGTTTGATTCAAATCACTGCCTACCACTCCATATAAGATATGGTATGGGAAGAACCCATCTCTTAAGCGAGTTAAGATTTGGGGTTGTCCGGCCTATGTTTAAAGCAAAATCCGGACAAGATCGAGGCAAGATCAGTTCTGTAGAACTGGAAAGGTTCCAGCTGTAAAAAACTGCTAATGATTTGACAGAACCAAAGGATTCAATAGTTTCCGACGAACCTCAGCCTCTCCGCCGATCTAGTAGGGTTCCTCACCCACCTGAGAGATACCTCGGTTTCTCGATGACAGTGGGAGCGAGGATTGCATCATGAGATGATGACCCAACTAGATTCGAGCAGGCCATCAAGAGTAGGGACTCTGTAAGAATGGCTGGATGCTTAGCCATCTGAGATGGAATCCATATACACCAACAAAGTATGGACTTTGGTTGCTATATCTAAAGGGTTAAATCCCCATCAGGAGCAAGTATATCTTGAGAAGATTACTTGGTGTAGATGGAAAAGTTGAGACTTTCAAAGCTAGGCTTATTAAAGGTTTTAGTCATCAACTAGGCATGGATAATGATGAAACCTTTTCCAAGTGACTAGGCTTAAGTCCATCCGGATCCTACTTAACATCGCTACATACCATGACTACGATATCTGGTGGTTGGGTGCCCTGACTGCTTTTCTAAATACTGATTTAGAAGAGAACGTCTATAAGAACACAGCCAGAGGTCTTCGTAAACAGTGGGAGCAGCGGAAACGTGTGCAAGTTGCTTTACATAATAAAGCAGGCATCGCGGAGTAGGAACGTCTGTTTTGATGTGATAGTCAAAGTGTTTGACTTCATCAAAATGGTAGACGAACCTTGTATATACAAAAGGGTGGTAGAGAGTAAGGTGGTCATCTTCGTATTGTACGTAGACAACATACTCTTAATAGGAAAAGAGTTTCCTATACTACGATCGGTCAATCTCCTATTATCACTAGGATTCTCCAAATAGGATCAAAGTGATACCTCCTAAAATCCTGAGTTTTCATCTATGAGATAGATGTAATTGGATGCTAGGATTCTCACTAGATGTAGTGAGATGGTATCAATCGATCCTGAAGAGAATCACTGGAAGAGTTCCAGGGTGATAAAGACGACTGAATGTCAGTCACGGGCATTGTCTTTACCCTTAGTAAAGGGACGGTATGTTGGAAGAGTTCCAAGCTCGATACCGTGGCAAACTAGACGATAAAGGCTGGTAACATCGCTATTAAAGATACTACCAAAGAGGCTGTTTGGGTGTATATTGGTTCATAAGATGAACTAGGTTCCTGCCATTGTATGACAATGGAAGCATGGCTTCGGCCCTGGAACCCTGGTCCCATCAGTGACCCAGACAAATTCTGAGGCAGCATCACCTGATCATGGAGATAGTTGATCTCCAGGGTGATCGAGGTTAGGAGAGAAGAATCAGAGGACAACACGGCGGATCCACTCACAAAGGCCTTTTTCCCAAAGAGAGACAATTTAGGGGATGGTTGAGTATGTGATACTGCAACCACTGCTACAGAAGGCCCTAGTGCAAGTGGGAGATTGTTAGTTATATGTATGCCCTAGAGGCCATTACTGTACATTGGATGTATATTGTAGTGGATGCTGGGACATATATAGGTAGGACTTTCTTGCTCGACATGATAGTACGCTATCTGGTTGCTCTTTATCTTAACATGTATACTTTCTGTCTCTCTGATTACATGTTGATAAAGCCCATAGGATGTGTACTCGACTTCCAGGACTATGATGTAGATCATACTAGTGGGGCCTGGGTAGTCCATGAGTACATCCTTGAAATGTTCCTAGTCGAGGGAATATCGAGACGGGGCATCGATATTCCAGAGTAGACTAGCGCATATCTTCTCGACCCATGCGATGGGCGATGGATGATCCCATATCCATTGGTGTTTGACATCGAAGATGGTATGCGGGTGCTCAGTGGAGACTGGGTACACTGAACGGTCTCGCCGAGAACTCCCAGATGGTATTATACCTCACGTCAGATGGCAGTTCTCTGGTGACACTGGTACAACTTAGTCTGTTGACCCGAGATCGTCATAGAGTCTTGTGTGTCTCCCACTGTGCTTTGATTTCCACCCTACCACGGCTCTACTGAGTTGTGCAAACAGGTGGTTTTTGGGTACAGTCCCGATTCACATGGAGGCAATGAGCGATAGGAGGGGATTCGTCTCTCCCGGTATTGGGGGTTGATATTGTGCTATGCTCGACTGGCCATAACAGGAAATCCCTGGCCAGGGTTGCAGTGATATACTGGTAAGAGTTATCAGTAGTTTCACGAATGTTATGGACCCTACGTCGGCATGACTTATCGAGCTATTGGGGTCTGACGTTTACCACCCCTAGACGAGATATGCGACATATCAGACGAACAGACCGGACTATACGGTAGTGTTACTGGTCGGATTCGCAGGAGTGTGAGCGGGCTTGCTCGTCGATCTTCTGATCGCTCAATACCCGGGTGGCCGTTATGTTTAGCAGACCGCTTGCGGCTTGTGGGTGTTTGATATGATCATCATCCGCTGCCGGCGTATTGACGAGTCTTTAGAGTCCTACACAGAGGTTTCCTAGCTCAAGCGAAATGAAATAGGAGCGCATATGAGATATGTGCGGGACCGAGAATAATGCGTGTATGAGATACCGTATTCCATTCTCACGATGAATGTATCGATTAGGTTATATGAGATATACCCTAGTTATCGAATCAAAGGTTGATTTGATAAGCCGATACATTATATACTAGTCGGTTGTGTGCGACATGACCGGGTCATTGAATCAAGTGTTGATTTAATGATTTAATGCATAATTATATATTTGATATATTACTTTGCGTTAACTAGTATTGGTTCACTTTATATGGATTTTCTCACTTGTAATGTGCACATTGTATATGTGATATACATTTGTACATTTGCTTGTATCATGTTTGATGATACATGATTGTTTAAGTGTATGTTAAGAATAAACCATGGTTATTTATATGATTAGGGTTTTATTTCCTTTTCTTATTTATTTATCTATTTAATCATTTTGGAAATAATTAGAAAAGGCATAAAAAGAAAATGGTGGCTAATTTTGTTTCATATTGAAGCTTCTTGAAGACTTTGACCTAGTGACCATTTTTTTCTTATCCTTAACCCTAACCATTCTATTAACCATGGTATTTTCTCTACACTTAACTAAGGTTGAATATATGATAAGTATTGATTTATTTTTTCTTTTTAATTATCTTATCATATAAGCTTCTTCTTCTTCTTCCTTGACTTCAAGAAGAAAAGCTTCACCTCCATCAATGGTGATTGATGCATATGAGTGAGAAATCCAATTCTAAAGTCTACCCACCTCCTATTTCTTCATCCTCTACCTCTTGCCAAGTAGTAGAGTGTGTTTCCTTCACAAGTTTCATGACTTGGTGAAGTGAGAGCTTGATCTTGCGATGCTTCGACGTAGATCATCTTCGGCATGGACATCGACGACCTAGCTTGCCCATTCTCCGACGAAGCCGACTCTAGAGCCCGGATTTGATATGGACAGCGGAGACGACCTCGTTGCGGAGCCGTGGAGGTGGAGGACCGGATCTACAAAGGTTGTATGTCCGTTCCCTTAGTTAAAATGTTAACTAGTTTACATGTTTCGCCTAAATATCTAGTAAACGATCCGTAGTCGGGTTTGTAGGCACCCGAAATTTTTTATTTGTGCATGTTTGATCACTTGTGAGACTTAACTAGAGTGCCTAGGAACCCTACACTTTCTTTATTTTCTCCTTCTCTTTTTAACCAAACTTATTTTCACTCGAGACGATCGAAAATAAGTTTGGGGTAATTTGATCAGTCGAAAATACTGCATTTTTAACATGGCAATTTCCCTATCATTTGCACTCATCTAGAGCTGTTCGGCATTCATATAGCACATATTAGCAAAACAGTCGTAAAATACCAGATTGCATGTGTTATACTCTAAAACTGGCATTTTTAGGGAAATTGACTGTATTTCATGGCATCGCATCATTCTTGTGTAGCGCAACTTGTGTTTTGAAGTCTGTGCAGGAAATTCCAGGAGAATGGTCAAATTTACATAACAGTGCTGTTAAAGAATACGCCAACTCAAGGACTTGAGATCTGGTAGTGATCTAGAACGAATTATGAGATTAATTATATCAGAAAAATACCAGGAAGAAATAAGAAAGCAGTACAGAAGAGTGTGCACAGAGATGAGCTCACATGACCGCGGATCCGCGGCCTGAGAAGGCACGTGCCGCGGATCCGCGGTAGAGTTACCACATCAGCAGAAGAATTTTACTGCATTATTCTTCCCTCAAGTCCAGAACTTCATTAAGCCTCTGCAATTTTCAGATAACCCTAGAAGATTTTGCCAGATCAGCAAAGGGTTCCTTGTACAAGTTAATGATGTCCAAGCTTCCTAAACAAGCTTCACCCTAACTACCTTAAGAGCCTAGAACCTTCTCCCTAACCTCCTAGCTTAAAGTGGAAGCTAAACCCTAACTAACTAGTTCCACAGGCTTCTACCTAACTAACTAGCTTACAAGGGAAGCTAACCTAATCCAAGCTTCTTAAGAAAGCTAACCTAATCCAAGCTTCTTAAGGAAGCTAATCATTCCAAAACCTATAAAAAGGACCCTAGGCCTCACTAGAAAAGGTTGTTGATTGTTGTTGAAATCCTATCACTCTATCAACCCAACACGTGCCACCTCCAAACCCTAACCCTAATCCAATCAAGAAACCAAAGTTCAAGATCCTTTGAGTTCTAGCAAAGCAAGCATTCAACCATCCTTTAGAAGCGAAGCCGGACTTCATCGGAGCATGAGATCCAAGCCGATCCGTGACTCAAGGAGCCTATGCAACGGTAGATTCGACAATCTTGTTCCTTCTCAAATTCTTGTAGTCTTGAGCAATGTGTAACAAGTTGTTGAATAAATAAAGGTGACGATTCTTTTAACTTGCTTATATTTCAATTCAAGCATTACGATTCAACTTCGATTCTTGAATGTATTCTTTGTGATGATGCTTGAGTAAAACTCCGCTCGTGGAGGAGTCGAGACGATCGGTAGAATGATGATGTTGATGAATCTTTAAACGTTCTCTTAAGTCCTATAACGATTGTAAATTCTTGAAAATTGAATGATCGATGATCTAGATCGATGCGAAATGTGTTTTTGATTATTTTCACACGGTTCTAGAGATCAACGATCGATCATTCAATTTCCTAGAAGCTATTTTGTGAATGTGATTCATCGAAATGACAGAGTATAGGATGAGGAAACCCCAATTCTTCGCAAGATGCTTAATCCTCGATAAATCGACATCGATTTAGCATCAATTCGTTAATGGATAAGAAAAAGTAATTTCTAGTCTTCTTAACATCTAAGATCTAATCGACTCCTACGAGCTACATTTCAATTCTTGAAACTTAAATCGATTGGAATTATATCAATTCTTGATTCTTGATTTTTAACGCTTTCTTGATTCTTGATTAAATCTAGTTGATTCTTGAAATTCATTGATATAAATCTTGAATCGTTTTCTTTTCTATTAAATTTTCAATTCAAAATAAAACAAATACGAACGAATCGCACAATCCCTGTGGACGATCCGCACTTACTAACGCGCTATAAACCGACACCATTATTGATTGCGGTCAAATAATTCTTTGATTGTGATTTCTATTCATTTTATAAACCGACAAATACAAAGAAATTAAGATCAATCTGCCGACGAGCAAGCCCGTCCGAACTCCTACTGAGCCAATCCGTGACAATATCCACACAGTCCGGTCTCTTTGTCAAAGAGTATCGCATACCGGGTCTAGGGGATGGTTAACGTCAGACCCTAATAACCTGATAAGTCGTGCCGATGTGGCTCAGTACCAATCCGAGAAACTACTGATCAACCTATCAGTAAATTCCATCTGCCTTGGCCAAGGTCTTATGGTCCTGACCAATCGAATCACAGTGCGATATCAACTCCCTATAACGGGAGAGACGAATCCCCGAAAATCGCTCACTGCCTCCATGTGGCTCGGGACTGAACCCAACCAAAACCTGTTTGCACGACTCAGTAGAGCCGTGGTAGGGTAGTGATCAAAGTTCAGTAGGAACTCACACGAGACAAATGCCGATCTCGGTTCCAAAGACTAACCTGTACACATGTCACCTGAGAACTTCCATCTGACGATAGGTATAGTACCATATGGAAGTTCTCGGCGTGTCCGTCCAGTGTACTCGCCTCAGTGAGCACCTGTATACGATCTTGGGTACATCAGACCAATGGCTGCGGGACCAACCATCCCCCGACGGGGGTAGAAACGTATACACAAGTCTACTCTGGAGTATCAATGCCCAGTCTTGATACTCACGCCACTAGTGATCATTTAAGGATGTGCTTTTGGACTACCCTGCTCCCACAAGTATGATCGCCATCAAAACGCAAGTGGTCAAGCAAGATCCTATGGGCTTTATCCACATATAACCGCAATATGTAATAACGAGTATAACATATGCCATGTTAAGATAAAGACAAACCACAATAGTATACTACCGTATCGAGTCTTTATCAATATGTGTAAACCAGATATAACAACAATACAAATAAATACGCATATCTCGATAAAGACAAGTCAAATAATATACTATAAAACTGAGCAAGATTATTCTGTACATACATATCCCTAATATCCATATGTATACATATACAAAACTGGCCTCTAGGGCATATACATCCAACATTTGGATACCCTGGGGCGACGTATATGTCAAGGCGGGTCGCGCCCGTGGGGACAATCATATATGATAGGCCTAACTCCTCGTCATCCAGCTGGGTATCTGCAATGGGCCCGCTATATTCTGTCAGCGAGGAAGTCACAGCTGCTGAGGCTTGGGTTGTATCCCGCAATTTATGCTTCCCTTTTTCAGTATTCTACGCCTCCTGCCTGGTGGGTCAAGGCCTTTCTGGAGCAGTGGAATATTTTGACCCACACCTTCCTTCTGCTGGATCGAGAAGTATCAATCTATTTAGAGGAGTTTGCAGAAGTTTCTGGCCTACCAGTTATAGGGGAGCGTTATGAGGAACTGCTTCCTATGGATGAATACGTTTTTAGTACCAAGTCAGTGATGTCAGGCCTTACCCCAGAGAATGCCATTCAACACCAATTTCCCAGTTTGATTAAAGTGTTGAATATTTATGAGGGCCTTTTCCTCGAATCTGGAAGCCGTGGGGTTAATTTCACGGATTTCATCGCTCGTTTTCTCCACCCGGAAGTCCTTTCGAAGGAGGCCGCTAAATTCGCTAAACTTGACGATCCTTTCGGGTTAGGTTTGGGCAACCTTCCAAAGGCGGAGGCAATCAGAAGAGTTTCTTTCTCTCCAACATCCCGGTCATCTCTTTTGCAGAGCTTGCAGTTCCTGGGATCGACGAGGAAACGTTCTTTTTGGCATTTCTCGGGTTATGGCTGAGCTGGTTTGCGCTTCCGATGCACCCTCGCCGTATGAGGCCGTCTGTCTTCTACCCAGCTCACCGATTGGTTATTGAGTTGAAAGTGGCTGTCGGGGTCGCTGGATTAGCTCATTTGTATTACGGCCACAGCCAAGTGGCGGATACTACAGAACCAGGAGTGCAACTTGTGAACTTCTCGATGCATTACTTTATGTCATGGCTCGAGATACATGTACTTGGTGTTTTCTGTTAGTTATATGTATGCCCTAGAGGCCATTACTGTACATAGGATGTATATTGTAGTGGATGCTGGGACATATATAGGGAGGACTTTCTTGCTCGACATGATAGTATGCTATCTGGTTGCTCTTTACCTTAACGTGTACACTGATTGTCTCTCTGTTACATGTTGGTAAAGCCCTTAGGATGTGTGCTTGACTACCTGGACTATGATGCGGATCATACTAGTGGGGACATGGTAGTCCATAAGTACATCTTTCAAGGTCCCTAGTCGTAGGTGTATCGAGACGGGGCATCGATATACCTGAGTAGACTAGCGTATACCTTCTCGACCCATACAGATGGGTGATGGATGATCCCATATCCATTGGTGTTTGACATCAGAGATGATATACGGGTGCTCAGTGGAGACTGGGTACACTGGACGGACTCGCCGAGAACTCCCAGATGGTATTATACCTTACGTCAGATGGCAGTTCTCTGGTGACACTGGTACAGGTTAGTCTGTAGACCCGAGATCGTCATAGAGTCTAGTGTGATTCCCACTGTGCTTTGATTTCCACCTTACCACATCCTAGAGGGCGTGCAAAACGGTGGTTTTTGGGTACAGTCCTGAATCACATGGAGGCAATGAGCGATAGGAGGGGATTCGTCTCTCCCGGTATAGGGAGTTGATGTTGCGCTGTGTTCGATTGGCTATAACCGGAAATCCCAGGCCAGGGTTGCTGAGATTTACTGGTAAGTATTACCAGTAGTTTCTCGAACTGTTATAGACCTCATATCGACACGACTTATCGAGCTATTGGGGTCTGACGTTTACCACCCCTAGGCGAGATATGCGACATATCAGACGAACAGACCGGACTGTACGGTAAGTGTTACCGGTTGGATTCACAGGAGTGTGAGCGGGCTTGCTCGTCGATCTTCTGATCGCTCAATACCCGGGTGGCCGTTACGTTTAGCAGACCGTATGCGGCTTATAGGTGTTTGATATGATCATCACTTACTGCCGGCGTATTGACGAGTCTTTAGAGTCCTACACAGAGGTTTCCTGGCTCAAGCGAAACGAAATAGGAGCGCATATGAGATATGTGCGGGACCGAGAATTATACCAGTATGTGATACTGTATTCTATTCTCGCGATTTGTATCATTGGTCTGTTATATGTGATATAGCCGGGTTACCGAATCAAGTGTTGATTCGATACATTGATACACTTGATATTAGTCGGTTATATGCGATATGACCGGATCGTTAAATCAAGTGTTGATTTAATGATTTAATGTATAATTATATATTTGATATATTACTTTACATTAACTAGTATTAGTTCACTTAAGATGGATTTTCTCACTTGATGTGCACATTGTATATTTGATATAGTTTTGTGCACCAGTTTGTATCATGTTTGATGATACATGCAAACTTGGGTGTATGTTTGATTTAAACCTCGGTTAAGTAAATGGTTAGGGTTTTAATTTATTTATTTATTCATTTATTTATTTATTTCATTTTGGCAAGAAATTAAATGGTTGCTACTTTTTTTTTACATTGAAGCTTCATGAAGCTTTGAAAAAGTCTACCATTTTTGTTTCATGCCTAACCTAACCATTCACCTAACCTTAGTTTACTCTCTACACATAACCATGGTTGCTAATATGATAAGAATCACTTATTTTCTATTTTCCAATAATTCATATCATATTCTTTTTCTTCTTCTTCTTCTTCTTCAAGAAGAAAGAAGCTTGCTAGCTTCAATGGTGTCTTGAGAAAAAGAGTGAGAAATCCAATTCTAAAGTGAACCCACTTCCTATTTCTTCATCCTCTACCACTTGCCAAGTAGTATAGGGTGTTTTTCTTCACAAGTTTCATGGCTTGGTGAAGTTGGAGCTTGATCTTGTGTTGCCACGACGTAGATCATCTTCGGCATCGAAGTCGATGACCTAGCCCGCCCATTTCTCCGATGAAGCCGATGCTAGAGCCCGGGATCCGATGATCGCAGCGAGGGAATATCATCATGGAGCTTTGGAGGTGGAGGACCAGATCTACAAAGGTTGTATTTCCGTTCACTCTTAGTTAAGTTGTTAACTAGTTATCGTTTTCGCCTTAAACTCTAGTCAACGATCCGTATTAGGGTTTGTAGGCACATGAAAATTTTGAATTTGGCATGGTTGATGCCTTGTGAGACCTTCTTAGTGTGCCTAGGAACCCTACAGTGGTATCAGAGCCTAGCTAGTGCCTTAAGCGATGCGTAGACGATGTTAGAAACCCGATCGAACCCCGAAACCCTAAATTTCAACCCTCTCTGGACATTTTTTCAAAACTGGGTTTTTTCCAGATTAAAAATTCTTAAAAAATTCAGCAGGAAATTCTAAGAATTACGGTGCAAAAATGACCAAGTGATACGGCTAAAGCGCGGCGGAACCGCGGCAGAAGCTTGGCTTCTGCGGCGGTTGTGCGGCCAAATGATGAGATTAGACTTCCATTTTTGCACAGTAATTTGTCTCTTCAGGTGCTGAGTTTTCTTGGAATTTTTAATTTGCACTCAAGAGTTGAGTTTTCTGGGATATTTTGGAGCTTCGATGATTCGATCGAAAATTTCAAACTTTGTCTATGTGCTTTCTCGGATAATTTTAGAATATGTTAAAAAGTTCGAGCGGATATAAATACCCACTTTTTCCCCTGCCGGGAGATTTCCAAGTGTTGGATCTTTCTGAAGTTTGAGAACGTTCTGAGTAGTGCAAGTAACGCGATGGTCCCTCTAGAAGTCAACAAACCTAAACTCGATTATGTGACCGTCTTGAACTGCCCTTTGAACCTTAGGGTTTGGGGCAGTACGGCATGCCACATGTGAGGCGTTAGCTTGACCCTTCTACGGCTGGACCGTTGGTACTGAGGCATGAAGTGAATATTTTTTAAACTTATTTCATGTGTTGAGCTGTTTCGGGAAAACATGGGTGATCGATTGTTCGATCGGAAAATTTAACATTTTCTATTTATCTGGATTGTGATACAACATTTGGAATTCACAAGTAGTTATGAGATAACTGAATGAATGTTATAAATCTAGCGGTTTAGTCTCACTTGATCGGTTGCCACGGAATTTTGATGTGATCAAAAGTCCATCGCAATCACGTAGCGTACGCGGATACTCGCCGGGTAAACTTAATAGACAGCCTCACTCCATAGCCCCGACCAAGTGACTGTAGGACAACCCCGTCGCCGAAAGCATCGGTTCGGGTGCTCGCGGCAGCGGTGTTCCATCTTGGTGCACTTCGTCGGCGGCATCAGGGGTGCAGCCGTCTACTGAAGTTTGCGACGAGTATTCGATCAGAATGTCGGGAATCCTGTTGAATTGCCTGACTTGATATTGAAAAGAGTTTTCGATAATGAGACTAAAATGCGGGGTTTATAATTGTTAGGCATGCGATGTCTAAGGAATTCATTTGATTAGGCATGCGATGTCTAAAGAGTTTGCGGATTCCAACTGTTGTAGTTTTACACTTTCTTTTCTGCGACCGTAAGTGTAATATGTGATATCGCCGGTTTCGTTGCTATATGTCAACGACAATTGGGATACGCATGTTTACTTACGTTGATGACATGTGATGTTATGTGTTGCTGGATATGTTGAATTGGAACGTCGTGTTTGAATAGCCGGGGGTTTTATATGAGATGAGTGTTTTTCATTTTCATTCATGTAAAAAAAACTTGTATGTAATATTCTTTTATTGGGGCACTTCCAGGTTGCGGAAGTTGTCACCGTTGTTGTATATTATTTACTTTTCCACACTAGGATAGACCCAAGGAGGAGGGCACAGGTAACCGGGTTCTGGAGTCCAGTGGGAGACCAACTCGAGGAGTCGAGTCCGGGTATCCTAACTCTAGAATTGGTAGGGTTGCTTGCCGCTCTCGTAGGGATCTAGGGGTGTGGGTTTGGCTATTCATCACGACCGTGGAATCCGTGTTTTATACTGGCACGTATTGAAAACACGGACGTCCTAGTATATCCAATATTTCATATATGATTCTTCTGCTGCGATATCTGTGATGTGATCATGTGATGTTTTGTGATAGATACACTATATAGTATATATGATATATTATATAGACGTTGCTTATGTTTTACACCCGCGCTAGCCCTGCCTCGCTCTGGCGTTAGTTACCTAACCTAACGGTGCAGACGGGACATCGAGGCGAATGCGGATGGCATAAGTGTACGTCGTATTTATCTGTGATGTTTAGGTGACTTAAATGATGGGACTTCATTAATGTGATTAATGAAAGAAAATAAACCTAAGATGTTGTGGAATCGAATTTCAAAAATAAAAACAGGTAGCTACAGTTCTTGCTTTGTATCGCGGTGTTCCTTGTAGAACATCCTGCACCTTATTCGATAAGGAAAGGACCGAGATCCCTTAACCGGGAGTGACTCCTTTAGCAATAACTGGCAGATGCTACAACTCACAGTTTGTCTTTTGATTGCTTCTATAGTTTCTGCTTTGCATAGTGATATATATGATATATCCCGCACCTCATTCGACGAGGAAAGGACCGACGATCCCTTCACCGGGAGTGACTCCTTTAGCAAAACTAGAAAAGCCTAAAAAACACTCCATTTCAAAGTTCATTCGATCCTACAACGATATCAAGTTCATTACGCAATAGGTTTTCAGAAAAACCTGTCGTAGCCCTCCGTCATTTTAGATAAGTAGTAGCTAGTATTCGTGCTACGTTTGTTGGCCTGTGTCAAGGCGTAGTATGCGGTAGCTAACTAGTATTTATCTGCTTATGCATATAATGCAGATTGGATTAGGGTAGTCGTGCGACTTTTTTGGCCTGCGTCAAGGGTCGTGCGGGTGGGTTTAATTCAATCAGGAAATAACGGGTTGAACTTGACTAGCGCACTTTGGTTTGTAGGCCTGCGTCAAGGTCATAGGACGCTAGGGGAAAAATTATCGGGAATTTCAAGTGTTGAAATTTGCAATGAGATTGCATACATTCTATGAGATAGTTGGATCCCGATACCCGCTGCGAGTAATTGTTACTTCTGGGAGAGTTTTACACATTACAATTAGCCGATCAAGTAGGTGTCTAGAAAGGTGTCAACGGGGTTACGCCTCTGGGAAAACGAGGTTTACCGTAATTAGGTCCGTAAGAAAGCACGGGGAACCTCCCTCAAAGTACCGACACTGGCCTGGCTGAAAGATTGGCGAACTTATAGCGTGTAATTAATCCCGGCTAGTCTTTCCTTTTAGGGTTTGAAGGAAGATTTGATAAAAACAGTGGGAGCCATCCTGATTAGATAAAATAATAACCATTCTGATCTTGCAAGAGCTCACGCTGAGTGTTTTCTTCTCTCTCTCTCCAGGTAGCGACCATATCACGTTATAATCAAGATAATAATACGGATTATTGACCGAACCCGCTTGTTATACTGAGCTGGGGAACGTTGGTCCCGCTCCAACTTATAATTGTTACAAGACAGAGCAGGAAATTGGGGAATACCAGAATTCCCGTGCCGCCCAAACGAAGAAAGTGCATGTTGATGCATCATCTTCGGGTGTGTTCGTTACAAAGAACTGTTTCTCTGTATCCTCTACGTCCTGGGTATTTGATACCGAATCAGGATCCCAGATATGTAATCTGTTACATAGGGCTACAGATATGTAGAGAACTGAGAACGGGTGATAAGTTTCATGAGACAGAAAATGGGGCAAGTGTTGCAGCCAAGTCTGTTGGTCACTGTCATCCTGTATTATCAGTACATTGATTTTGAACAAATGCTATTAGATACCGAACCTGATATACAAAATCATATCTGTCTCTTTATTAGTAAAGAAACGATAAAATTTTGTATTGTTGGATAATGTTTTGAACATTTCCTATATCAAAAGTTGATCGGTTCAGGCACGTTATCTAAAAGCATTGATGTTCTAAATCAAACTACAGTTCTTTAGTATACGGAACACACACAAGAGGAAGAGTTCAGAAATGAACGGTTCTTTCTTGAGGTATTGTAGACTAGGTCATATCAATGCGACCCGACTAGCTAAGTTTCACAAAGATGCATATTTAAATTAGTTTGAATTTACATCTTGTGAAACTTGCCAGTCATGTCGCAAAGATTAGATGACCATAGCTCTGTTTATTGGAAACAGAGAAAGAGTAAGTGAACTCTTGGGATGATACATGTTGATGTATGTAAGGTCCCCTGTCTACACATGCCAAGACCGGTTCTTTGTACTTCATTAAATTCTCTGATAATCTCTTTAGATTCAGACATATGTTCCTGTTGAAACACAAGTCCGAACCTTTTGAGATATTCACAGAATATAAGTTAGAAGTAAAGAACCAAAACGGGTATAAGTATTATGTCCTTTGATGTGATCAAGGAGGAGAATACTTGAGCACGGAATTCTTGGACTTTTTCTCTCTCAGCATTACTCCTCCGTATACACCACAGCACGTCGGTGTATCGGGGCGGAGCAATCGCACCCTATTTGATAAGGTGTGCTCTATGATGAGTACTACTGAGTTACCTATTTTCTTTTGGGAGTTATGCACTTATGAAGTTGCATACCTATTGAACAGGGTTCTAATCAAATCTGTTGCCTACCGCTTCATATGTGATATGGAAAGGGAAGAGCCCATATCTTAAGTTAGTTAAGATTTGGGGTTGTCCGGCCTATGTCTAAAAGCAAAACCCGGACAAGATCGAGGCAAGGTCAGTTCTGTAGAACTGGAAATGTTCCAGCTATACAAACTACAGCAGATGATTTGATAGAACCAAAGGATTCAGTAGATTCCAACAAACCTCAGCCTCTCCGCCGATCTAGCAGGGTTCCTCACCCACCTGAGAGATACTTCGGTTTCTCTATGACAGTGGGAGTGAGGATTGAATCATGAGATGATAACCTAACTAGTTTCGAGCTGGCCATCAGGAGTGAGACTCTGTAAGAATGGTTGGATGCTTAGTGATCTGAGATGGAATCCATGTACACCAACAAAGTATGGACTTTGGTTGCTATATCTGAAGGGTTAAATCCCCATCAGGAGCAAATATATCTTGAGAAGATTACTTGGTGTAGAGGGAAAAGTTGAGACTTTCAAAACTAGACTTGTTAAAGGTTTTCGTCATCGACCAGGAGTGGATAATGATGAAACCTTTTTCCAGTGGCTATGCTTAAGTCCATCCAGATCCTACTTGCTACGGCTATATACCATAACTACGATATCTTGCGGTTGGGTGTCTTGACTTCTTTTCTAAATGATGATTTGGAAGAAAGCGTCTATAAGTACACAGCCAGAAGGCTTCGTAGACAGTGGGAGCAGCGGAAACACGAGCAAGATGTTTTATGTGATAAAGCAGGCATCGCGGAGTTGGAACATCTGTTTTGATGTGTTAGTCAAAGAGTTTGACATCATCAAAATGGTAGATGAACCTTGTATAAACAAAAGGGTAGTAGGGAGTATGGTAATGATCCTCGTAGAGTACGTGGATGACATACTCTTGATAAGAAAAGAGTTTCCTATGCTACTCTCGGTCAATCTCCGCTTATCACAAAGATTATCCGTAGAGGATCAAAATGATACCTCCTAAATCCTGGGTTTTGGATCTATGATCTAATTGGATGTTAGGATACTCACTAGTTGTAATGAGATGGTTTCAGTTGATCCTGGGGAGAATCGCTGGAATGGTTCTAAGGTGATATGGACGACTGAATGTCAGTCACAGGAATTGTCTTTACCCTCAGTAAAGGGACGGTATGTTGGAAGAGTTCCAAGCTAGATACCGTGGCATACTAGACGATAAAGGCTGGATACATCACTACTTAATATGCTACCAAAGAGGCTGTCTGGGTGTATATTAGCGAGGAAGTCGCAGCTGCTGAGGCTTGGGTTGTATCCCGCAATTTATGCTTCTCTTTTTCAGTATTCTACGCCTCCTGCCTGGTGGGTCAAGGCCTTTCTGGAGTAGTAGAATATTTCGACCCACACCTTCCTTCTGCTGGATTGAGAAGTATCAATCTATTTAGAGGAGTTTGCAGAAGTTTCTGGCCTACCAGTTATAGAGGAGCGTTATGAGGAACTGCTTTCTATGGATGAATACGTTTTTAGTACCAAGTCAGTGATGTCAGGCCTTACCTCAAAGAACGCCATTCAACACCAATTTCCCAGTTTGATTAAAGTGTTGAATATTTATGAGGGCCTTTTCCTCGAATCTGGAAGCCGTGGGGTTAATTTCACGGATTTCATCGCTCGTTTTCTCCACCCGGAAGTCCTTTCGAAGGAGGCCGCTAAATTCGCCAAACTTGACGATCCTTTCGTGTTAGGTTTGGGCAACCTTCCAAAGGCGGAGGCAGAACAGAAGAGTTTCTTTCTCTCCAACATCCCGGTCATCTCTTTTGCAGAGCTTGCAGTTCCTGGGATCGACGAGGAAACGTTCTTTTTGTCATTTCTCGGGTTATGGCTGAGCTGGTTTGCGCTTCCGATGCACCCACGCCGTATGAGGCCGTCTGTCTTCTACACAGCTCACCGATTGGTTATTGAGTTGAATGTGGCAGTCGGGGTCGCTGGATTAGCAAATTTGTATTACGGCCACAGCCAAGCGGCGGATACTACAGAACTAGGAGTGCAACATGTGAACTTCTCGATGCATTACTTTATGTCATGGCTCGAGCTACATGTACTTGGTGTTTTCTGTTAGTTATATGTATGCCCTAGAGGCCATTACTGTACATAGGATGTATATTGTAGTGGATGCTGGGACATATATAGGGAGGACTTTCTTGCTCGACATGATAGTATGCTATCTGGTTGCTCTTTACCTTAACGTGTACACTGATTGTCTCTCTGTTACATGTTGGTAAAGCCCTTAGGATGTGTGCTTGACTACCTGGACTATGATGCGGATCATACTAGTGGGGACATGGTAGTCCATAAGTACATCCTTCAAGGTCCCTAGTCGTAGGTGTATCGAGACGGGGCATCGATATACCAGAGTAGACTAGCGTATACCTTCTTGACCCATACAGATGGTTGATGGATGATCCCATATCCATTGGTGTTTGACATCAGAGATGATATACGGGTGCTCAGTGGAGACTGGGTACACTGGACGGAGTAGCCGAGAACTCCCAGATGGTATTATACCTTACGTCAGATGGCAGTTCTCTGGTGACACTGGTACAGATTAGTCTGTAGACCCGAGATCGTCATAGAGTCTTGTGTGATTCCCACTGTGCTTTGATTTCCACCTTACCACATCTAAGAGGGCGTGTAAAACGGTGGTTTTTGGGTACAGTCCCGAATCACATGGAGGCAATGAGCGATAGGAGAGGATTCGTCTCTCCCGGTATAGGGAGTTAATGTTGCGCTGTGTTCAATTGGCTATAACCGGAAATCCCAGTCCAGGGTTGCTGAGATTTACTGGTAAGTGTTACCAGTAGTTTCTCGAACTGTTATAGACCTCATATCGACACGACTTATCGAGCTATTGGGGTCTGACGTTTACCACCCCTAGGCGAGATATGCGACATATCAGACGAACAGACCGGACTGTACGGTAAGTGTTACTGGTTGGATTCACAGGAGTGTGAGCGGGCTTGCTCGTCGATCTTCTGATCGCTCAATACCCGGGTGGCCGTTACGTTTAGCAGACCGGTTGCGGCTTGTGGGTGTTTGATATGATCATCACCTACTGCCGGCGTATTGACGAGTCTTTAGAGTCCTACACAGAGGTTTCGTGGCTCAAGCGAAACGAAATAGGAGCGCATATGAGATATGTGCGGGACCGAGAATTATACTAGTATGTGATACTGTATTCTATTCTCGCGATTTGTATCATTGGTCGGTTATATGTGATATAGCCGGGTTACCGAATCAAGTGTTGATTCGATACATTGATACACTTGATATTAGTCGGTTATACGCGATATGACCGGATCGTTAAATCAAGTGTTGATTTAATGATTTAATGTATAATTATATATTTGATATATTACTTTACATTAACTAGTATTAGTTCACTTAAGATGGATTTTCTCACTTGATGTGCACATTGTATATTTGATATAGTTTTGTGCACTAGTTTGTATCATGTTTGATGATACATGCAAACTTGGGTGTATGTTTGATTTAAACCTTGGTTAAGTAAATGGTTAGGGTTTTAATTTATTTATTCATTTATTTATTTATTTCATTTTGGCAAGAAATGAAATGGTTGCTACTTTTGTTTTACATTGAAGCTTCATGAAGCTTTGAAAAAGTCTACCATTTTTGTTTCATGCCTAACCTAACCATTCACCTAACCTTAGTTTACTCTCTACACATAACCATGGTTGCTAATATGATAAGAATCACTTATTTTCTATTTTCCAATAATTCATATCATATTCTTTTTCTTCTTCTTCTTCTTCTTCAAGAAGAAAGAAGCTTGCTAGCCTCAATGGTGTCTTGAGAAAAAGAGTGAGAAATCCAATTCTAAAGTGAACCCACTTCCTATTTCTTCATCCTCTACCACTTGCCAAGTAGTATAGGGTGTTTTTCTTTACAAGTTTCATGGCTTGGTGAAGTTGGAGCTTGATCTTGTGTTGTCTCGACGTAGATCATTTTCGGCATTGAAGTCGATGACCTAGCCCGCCCATTTCTCCGATGAAGCCGATGCTAGAGCCCGGGATCCGATGATCGCAGCGAGGGGATATCATCACGGAGCTATGGAGGTGGAGGACCGGATCTACAAAGGTTGTATTTCCATTCACTCTTAGTTAAGTTGTTGACTAGTTATCGTTTTCGCCTTAAACTCTAGTCAACGATCCGTATTAGGGTTTGTAGGCACATGAAAATTTTGAATTTGGCATGGTTGATGCCTTGTGAGACCTCCTTAGTGTGCCTAGGAACCCTACATTTTCTGTATCCATAAAAGTCCTTCTTTCTACGACAGGTGTGGCTTCCCCCGGATCAAGCGGCTAGTTGACGCATCAATTGTAAATCCGACGCCGCAGGAAGCTAGGGGTTAGCTCCTTCGTCCACGCACGGTTGAAGATGGCATGACCTTTACCGATAAGATTCTAACTATTGGCAAAGAGTCCGCAACAATGGTGCAGCCATTGAGGGACATTTTTAAAGGCGGGGCCTCTGTCTTGAAAGCTCGGGAGATTCTCCATCTATACTCCATCAGGCCGGGCTTTCTCATGTTTAGGCAGAATGATGCGACGTTGTTCATGAGGTACAACCCGCATTGTTTTGCCCAGCAGTTAAGCTACAATCAAGGCGTCCCGCTTGAGGCCTTCCTGTCAGAACCTGCTGCGACTGAAGAGGGTATTCGGAACGCAATGCAGCATTTTATGCGATTGAACACCGGCTCCAATTTCTTTATCAGTGAGCCGGATTGCGTTCCAAAAGCCCTGAATGTATATGTGGCGTGGTACCAGCATTCGATGGGCGTCGTCATTAGGGAAGAGAAGTGATTGCTGCTTCATCGCAAGGGCACCGCTCCGGCTGGTAACCCCGCTGTTCCCTTAAAGCGACGAACTATTGTCCGTCCTCCCTTGAGGGAAGTTGCTGCGGTTGTGGCGCCACGTGATACGCCTGAGCTACCGATACCCCGTGTGTAAGTGCACGGCGGCGCCCCGGCCGTCAATCCGACGCCGGAATGCGGAAACGGTGATAAACTTAAATTTTGCGGACTTTGCAAACCGGCACCACCGCGCACTAAACTCCGGATCATAACCATTAACAAGTCTACGCAACTAATAAGAAAGGGAAGAGATGTATACCGACGATCCAAGTCCTCCGGTCTTCATCTCCACTCCGATCTCCTCGCGGGATCTCCGTCCGTCTCCTCCTCGTCGGAAAGGGGCACCACATCGCCTGTAGCTTTTACGGGCTCCCACCTCAATACCGAGGCAACTCGGGCGCGAAGCTGGCGAATCGACGCGTCCAAGATTTGCTGTAAGAAGTGTAGTGTAGAGTGCTTGTCTCACTTTGGGGTTTGTAGTTGCCATGATGGAGGATTGGGGTTAGGAAAAATGGTGCTTTCATTTTTCCGAAACAAGAAGAAGAAGGAGATGAAGAATTCCTCCCATAACATAGATGAACTCTCTTATTCTTTTTCTTTCTCTCTTTCTTTTTCTTCTTCTCTCCTTTCTTTTTTTAAGAACTTATCATATTCATCAAGTGAAGAATAAGGTGGAGGAAAGAACTATATGAAAGCAAGAGGGAGGTGAGTGTAGGAGCACAAGAATGGTGACCACATCCAAGGACAAGAAAACATCAACCATGCTTGTTACTATTCAACCCATACCCATTCATCTAATCACAATTTAAATCAAGTCAAGGTGCAAGATATGAAAGGTGTCATAATCAATCATTATGCAAGAAAACCCCTCCACAAAAGTAATTTGCAAAACTGCAAATTACCCCCTCCATCGGAAAAGTCCGGCCGGGAAAGAACAAAGGAAAACCGGCCGGAACGGAATGCAAACTGGCAACTCCAGAAAACTGGTCCCGTAATAAATTACAGGAAAACCCCAATACTGTGCATACACACCCGCATCTGTA
Organism: Agapanthus africanus; assembly: GCA_030015575.1. Classification (NCBI taxonomy): domain Eukaryota; kingdom Viridiplantae; phylum Streptophyta; class Magnoliopsida; order Asparagales; family Amaryllidaceae; genus Agapanthus; species Agapanthus africanus. The sequence continues at coordinate 267,654,056 of CM057340.1, forward strand.
TTCCGTCCGGATACAAATGCAAAGAGACAAAATCTACACTGTACTAAACTAGGACCGGCTTAAACCAAAGCCGGCTAGTAACATCCGTTCGATCCTGATCCGTGCAATACCGCACGTATCTGATCGAACCCTGCCATATACCTATACGGCTACTAGTACAAACCGTCCGATCCTGATCCGTGCAATACCGCATGTATCTGATCGGACCCTGCCATATCTCCATACGGCCTCTACAGCGTTTCGCCCGAAACTTGAGTAACTGAAAGTGTGGTGGACTCTAAAGACTCGTCAACACCTTGGTTATGGATTTAACCACTAGCAGGTCAGAGGTATAAGCCAATACGTGACGGGCTACCAGGTACTGACCAAATGGGACGTCGATGAGGAAGCTCACCCCGACACCCAACTGAGCCTGTCAGTGACAATATCCGTGCAGTCCGGTCCGTTCGTCTATGAGTATCGCATGGCGGGCCTAGGGGGTTGGTAAAAGTCAGACCCCCAAAAGCGGTATAAGTCGTGTCGGAGTGTAGCCCAGAACACCCTGAGATACCACTGGAATACCTACCAGTAAATCTCCTTGCCTTGGCCAAGGACTTTGTGTAATGGCTCTCCTAGACACAGCACGACCTCACCCCCAATACCGGGAGAGACGAACCCCTGAAGATACGCTCACTGCCTCCATGTAGCTCGGGACTGTACCCAACTAAAACCTGTTTGCACGACTCCTTTGAGCCGTGGTAGGGTAGTAATCAAAGTACAGTGGGAACTCACACGAGACAAATGACGATCCCCAGGTCGATGAACTAACCTGCACACATGTCACCAGGGAACTGCCATCTGACGTCTGGTATATGACCAACTAGCATGTTCCCGGCGAGTCCTGTCCGGTGTACTCATAACCCAATGAGCACCTGTATACATCTTAGGTGATCCAACTGACACCAGTGGCTTGTGAGACCGGCCACCGCCCCTCGTCGGGGTCTCGACTGTATACACTAGTCTACTAATGGAGTATCGATGCCCGGTCTCGAAACTCCCACGACTAGGGACCTTTTAAGGATATGCTTGTAGACCCCCAGCTCCCACTTATATGATCGCCCTCATACTGCTGGTGGTCAAGCAAGAATCCTAGGGGCTCTATCAACGTGTAATAGCGACGTGTCAGGTCACCTAAAACAGTACACGATGATAAAGGTAAACCAGATAGCATACTATCATCTCGAGTAAGACTGTCCTACCGGGATAGGTCCTCCCTCAATCATTACAATCACGTACCTGTGACCTAATAATTGACTCTGAGGGCACTATCTCCAACAATCTCCCACTTGCACTCATGGCTAATTATTGCGATGTCGCATACTCACAGCCCGTGTGATACCGAACATCCAACTCCTCTACTAGTCAGTCTCACAAAGCTCGTTTGCGGAACTATTGCGTTCGAGGAATAGCCTCAGTGAGTGGATCCGCTTAGTTGTTTCTTTCTATGTCTCTCTATATCTCATGTTCGCGGAGAAACCCATCTCCCGAAATGAGCAATACCTGTCTTAGAATGTGTCTGGATGTCTGATGGGACAAAGCTCATAAATGAACTCCAAATCCAAACTTCTTAGACTGTATCGTCAACTGAACTTAATCAGTATCCTGCGCGCCATGCCTCCCTCAGTATTGCCTTGGATCACCTGTCCAAAATACTGCCCCTCATCAGAAGGAAAACTATAACTCTGACAACCTCCTTGTCGTCCATGTCACCTTAGAAGCCTGGAATGATAACAGTTTCCCGAGTGGGGCTTTCGTTATCATATCCCTAGAACAGCCACTTATGTTCTAAAACTGCTTCCGATTGTTTCTCCAGGATTGGATCAATATCAACTTATTGCATCTAGTGCAAGAACAACATCTGGTGTGGTACTTGACATCTCATGATTGACTCAATTGCCTAAGCAAGTGATCTGCCAATCATGCACATCCCTCTCTATTTTAGTCTATAAGACACCTTTAGGGAGGGTGACTCCATCACCTGCAGGTATACTACCGTGCTAGGAGTCGTCCATTCTAAATACTCTTAGAATGCTGTCAAGGTACCCTGATTGAGAAACCACCCAAATCTAGATCTAAAACCATAGATCTAGTAACCAGTATGTCTGATATAATGTCCAAGTCCTTTGTGGAGAAACCACTGTGTGACGACCAAAGTATAACCGATCGTAGTAAAGGAATATCATTTCCTACTACCTTCTCAACAGATCCATCCCCTATTCTGATGACGTCAAACCTATGACTGTCACATCAGAAATAGATGATCTTTCTCCGCTACATCTGCTTTAGTCTATAAATAGACATAAGCCTGATGTCCACCAATGCTTTCGCTGCTCCCACTGACTACGACAACCCTCTGGCAGAGTCATATAGACGTGCACTTCTAAAGCTAGTTTAGAACGACGCTATACTCATCCTCCTGCCGGGTCTCGCAGCCTGGAACAACAACAATGGCAAGTGTGGGTAAACAAGAACTTCCCCGTCACCGTCCTTGAGGCTACCGGAGTACCTCTCGGGTGCCTGAAGTTACCCACCTTATCTGCGGAGTGGCCAATGGAATGTCAAATCAGATTGAATCTTTAGGTTCCTTATCAAATCTTCAGTAATCGTTTGCGGTTCTGGAATCACTTCCAGTTCTACCATACTCCCACTACTGTTTTTCTGAAAAAATCCATTTTTAATAAAACTGTGGCGAGTCTAGAACAATATCGCTATTGTTCATCCAGATGGTAGAAAGTCAACCCTCGTCATAGCCTGGGTCAACCCACAAACAGCCATTACAGAAACGTGCCTTGAGTTGTCCAGTGTCTGGTTTTAATCATAAACCGGACAACTCCCCGTACCTTAACATCGTTAAGATATGAACTGTTCTATATCCAATATAGAAACAGAGGCACGGATTTAATTGAACCAGATTCAAATCATGCAGCTGTCCCCAGCGCATGTCAACTAAATGGAAGGAGGCGGATCAGCGTTACTCAACTTAGGAACACTTCCAATTATGAGTAACCTGAAAGAGAAGCAAGTTCTCTTAATCATCACTTTCAACTGAATACCACAAGTATCTACATCTTCGATCTCTTTGAAGAATCCCGATACTTGCTACACCTGGTTCTCTACTCTATTCAAATACCTGTAACTTCTCAAAATTCGGACCCTGTGTTTCCACGAAAACACCGGTCTAAAAACTAGAGAAGTCATAAGTAAACCGAATATAGTACGAGGACCTACCCCTCTGTCCTGATGGACCCTGGACAACATACAATACTCTGTATAAGTCCCTTGAGTCTGATAACTCATTCACTGTGTGCCGTAGGTTGAAAACTGTACTTATAGTTAAGAAGAATTACACCGCTGTTTAATGCTCCTTACCTAACCATCCACTGATATAGGTAAATGTCGTAGACATAATTTCAGAAAGGTATATCTCACTCTATGAAAATAGACGTACAGATATATCAATTTGAAATTGGTGCATAACAGCGGATATTCAAAACCAAATATTTGCCGACCGGCAAACAGGCCAGGTGATTTCCTCAAATATCACCGATTACAACGAATCCCGATATTATGAGGATAATCACCCAATTCCCAATAACCTACTCCCACTCATCATCTGTAAAACCATACAGATGTGAGAATCGTACCTGGTAAATACATACCTTGGAGTAAGTGTCTAATTGGGAAATCAGTTTTCTTTTAATAGTACACAGTGAAACTGAAACATTGAAATGTTTCGTTGGGGTATCCTGGTATTCCTAGTAATGCCTCTTCCAGATTCACGTCTGTAACCTTTTAATTCTTTGCCACCTCTCCAAATCCCTTCATATGTCTTTAGTCTTTACCTTCTGCACACCCCTTTAGGCCAAATGGTTTTCTTCCTTCCCTACCGTTCGGCACCAGCCTATGGTTTGGAAGAAGACTATCCAATAAGCATAATGGGTGTACTGTCCCTATCCTAGGAACACTCGCAATGAGAGAGGGTGAAGATAAAAGACAACCGAATAAACCTTATTCCTATTTCTCCTGAACCAGAATCCATCCCCGAACTGGAACAAGTTCCATTCGAGTTCGTATATAACCATACGATGGAGTATCCAAATAAACTGTGGATCTTCGTAGTGACACGGAGTGTCCTGGAGAAATACAAAGGTGATGTGGGAGTGGTAACGAAATATTTGGTTTGGTCATGAATATCTGTTGCAATTTACTTTGCCCTCTTACTAATCCCTTGCTTTGTCTGAACTTAATACCTTCTGCACACCATCGTTATGCTAATTGGTTTTCTTCATTCCCTACCGGTCGGCACCAGCCTAAGGTTTGGAAGAAGACTATCCAATTTGCGTAATAGGTGTACTACTCCTAAACCAAGGAGTACTCGCAACCTGAGAGAAGGTGAAAAGAAAAGACAACTGAATAATCCTATTCGTTTTCTCCAGAACCGGAAACCATCCTCGAATTCCTTCGAGTTCGTATCTAACCATACGATGGTTTTGTCCAATGGAAGTGGACGTTCGTAGTAATACGGGGTGTCCTGGAGAAAAGGGTAAAAGTAGGAGTGGCAATGAGGTCTGCAACTCTGACAATCCAAAAGCCAGTGTTAAGAAGGTTCGGTCAACTTGGTCACTGAGTCAAAGTCTTAGGGTCGGGTCAAATGGTCGCTGCCAAAGAGAGAGAGAAAAGAAACACTCAGCGTGCACTCTAACCTAGATCAGAATGGTCACCAATTTATCTAATCTGGAAACCTCCCACTGTACCTCAAATTCTCCTCCAAACCTAAAAGAAGAATTAGTCGGGGTCACCCGAGGAGTAAACTAACTCATCAGTGGGAATCGGGATCCAACTCTCACCGCATGACAACGTGACGGAATCCGCTCACGGTATCACACTCCAGAAGGTATGCGCATATCTGGCAAGTTTCAGTACTTTTGAAACTCCCGATGTGATTTCTGCCCCATGCTCTTATGACCTTGACTTTGGCCAACATATCATAAGTCACATGTCAAGTTCTGCCCGTCATTCTCCAGGTTAATTTGAATCCACCCGTACATACCCTTGACTTTGGCCAAAATGGCAGCACGACTGTCCCAAACCAACGCATCTATCTATGCTGCATATGAATACCCCAATAGCTACCAATCACTGTGCCTTGACTTTGGCCAACATACACAGCTTGAATACTATTGACCACCCATATGAAACGACGGAGGGCTACGAATGGTTTCTGGCGAAAACCTTTAACGTAATGAACTTGATATCGTCGAAGGAACGGATAGCTTTTTTTTTTTTTTTTTTTTTTTAAAAAAATATAGTGACGAAAACCGTTGCTAAAGAGGTCACTCCCTGTGAAGGGATCTCGGCTCTTTCCCCGTAGAATGAGGTGCAGGATATTCCAAATGAATACCACGGTGCAAAGCAAAAGTAATCGGCTATAGTGAAGTTAATGCCCTGACGCAAACTTCTGTCCAAGGGGTCACTCCCGGTGAAGGGATCTCGGCCCTTGCCTCGTCGACTGAGGAGCAGGATATTCCAAATGAATACCACAATGCAAAACAAAAGTGAACGTCCTTGCAATAACAGCTTTTTGAAAAATGTTCCAACAACATCAGATTAGGTTTGTTTTTAACTTGCATTGATCCGAATCAACGCAGTCCCATCAATTGATCACACCACAAAGAACGAAAATATACTGATGTACGTATATGCCATCCGCATTCGCCACTGGGTCCCGTCATTACCCGTTAGGTTAGCTTACTAACGACAGAGCGGGGACTGGACTAGCGCGGATGCAAAACATATACAACATCTACTAATATATATACCAATATATTATATTTCGCTCAAGGCGTGAAAGAAATGCAACATCACAGAAAAATGTACAGCATCACAGAAACAATACAGATATCTGGGATCCCCGGGTTTCACAGAGCCGCTGAAACCCGACGTTCCCCTGGTCGTGTGGATAGCCTGTGCAATGAAATCCTAGACCCCTACGGGCGCGGCAAGTCACCCGCCAAAACCTGAAGCGAGGCAGCCCCCTTCAGCGCCGTGAATGGACCACCCAGCACTTCACGGAATCCGGCAACTTGGGCACCCCTCCTGGGTCAAACCTGTACCCCCTACGAGTGCGGCGAATAGCCCGCCAATCCTAGAGTGAAGCCCCCTCCCTCTCAATGCCATGAGATGCGGGCTTGTTGCCCTCTAGAACCCGGCTATCCGTGCACCCCTCCGCGGGGCAATCCTAGTACAGAAAGTAAAATATACATACAACGGGTACATCGACCGCAACCAGGTCGTGCCCCAAAAGAATAATACAAACAGGCAGTGACGGCAGTCCACATGTCGGACGCTCGCCCCGCAATATCAAATGTACATAATACAACCACAACGGTACTAGTATTGCATCCAGGCTATCCCCCACGACCGATCCGCAACATCACAGCAAATACATAGAACATCAACGTGAAAGTCACGTTCGCAAATCCGTCTAACCGGGCTATAGCAGTTAGACCGGATTTACCGATCGAGTGACATTCACGGTCGCAGATATAATGTAAATACTGTGAAAAATGTGTTTAAAAAATTTCCGATTGATCAAACAATTAACAAGTGGGCCCCAAAGAAAACTGTAGCACTCACAGAAACAATTGGCCCAACTTTAATATTCCAAAGCCCATATTTTAAGCCCAGAAGGCCTCTGTAAAAAAATGGTGAAGTGATGTGAATAGTGCGCGGCGGAAGGGCCGCACAAAGGGGGTTTTCGCGGCGGTTCCGCGCTCCAACTGTTGAGTCACTTCATCAAATTTTTACAGAGCTCTTATATTTTCCAGTACATCAATATTTTACAACCTGAAAAATTTTTAGACTTCAAAAAATTTCAACAGAAACTGTCGTGGGCAAATACGGGTTTTTGGACATTTCGATCGATCGGAACTGAAAAACACATTACACAAAGCTAGACTAAGTTAATGGCGTGGCTCTGATACCACTGTAAGTGCACGGCGGCGTCCCGGCCGTCAATCCGACGCCGGAATGCGGAAACGGTGATAAACTTAAATTTTGCGGACTTTGCAAACCGGCACCACCGCGCACTAAACTCCGGATCATAACCATTAACAAGTCTACGCAACTAATAAGAAAGGGAAGAGATGTATACCGACGATCCAAGTCCTCCGGTCTTCATCTCCACTCCGATCTCCTCGCGGGATCTCCGTCCGTCTCCTCCTCGTCGGAAAGGGGCACCACATCGCCTGTAGCTTTTACGGGCTCCCACCTCAATACCGAGGCAACTCGGGCGCGAAGCTGGCGAATCGACGCGTCCAAGATTTGCTGTAAGAAGTGTAGTGTAGAGTGCTTGTCTCACTTTGGGGTTTGTAGTTGCCATGATGGAGGATTGGGGTTAGGAAAAATGGTGCTTTCATTTTTCCGAAACAAGAAGAAGAAGGAGATGAAGAATTCCTCCCATAACATAGATGAACTCTCTTATTCTTTTTCTTTCTCTCTTTCTTTTTCTTCTTCTCTCCTTTCTTTTTTTAAGAACTTATCATATTCATCAAGTGAAGAATAAGGTGGAGGAAAGAACTATATGAAAGCAAGAGGGAGGTGAGTGTAGGAGCACAAGAATGGTGACCACATCCAAGGACAAGAAAACATCAACCATGCTTGTTACTATTCAACCCATACCCATTCATCTAATCACAATTTAAATCAAGTCAAGGTGCAAGATATGAAAGGTGTCATAATCAATCATTATGCAAGAAAACCCCTCCACAAAAGTAATTTGCAAAACTGCAAATTACCCCCTCCATCGGAAAAGTCCGGCCGGGAAAGAACAAAGGAAAACCGGCCGGAACGGAATGCAAACTGGCAACTCCAGAAAACTGGTCCCGTAATAAATTACAGGAAAACCCCAATACTGTGCATACACACCCGCATCTGTATTCCGTCCGGATACAAATGCAAAGAGACAAAATCTACACTGTACTAAACTAGGACCGGCTTAAACCAAAGCCGGCTAGTAACATCCGTTCGATCCTGATCCGTGCAATACCGCACGTATCTGATCGAACCCTGCCATATACCTATACGGCTACTAGTACAAACCGTCCGATCCTGATCCGTGCAATACCGCATGTATCTGATCGGACCCTGCCATATCTCCATACGGCCTCTACAGCGTTTCGCCCGAAACTTGAGTAACTGAAAGTGTGGTGGACTCTAAAGACTCGTCAACACCTTGGTTATGGATTTAACCACTAGCAGGTCAGAGGTATAAGCCAATACGTGACGGGCTACCAGGTACTGACCAAATGGGACGTCGATGAGGAAGCTCACCCCGACACCCAACTGAGCCTGTCAGTGACAATATCCGTGCAGTCCGGTCCGTTCGTCTATGAGTATCGCATGGCGGGCCTAGGGGGTTGGTAAAAGTCAGACCCCCAAAAGCGGTACAAGTCGTGTCGGAGTGTAGCCCAGAACACCCTGAGATACCACTGGAATACCTACCAGTAAATCTCCTTGCCTTGGCCAAGGACTTTGTGTAATGGCTCTCCTAGACACAGCACGACCTCACCCCCAATACCGGGAGAGACGAACCCCTGAAGATACGCTCACTGCCTCCATGTAGCTCGGGACTGTACCCAACTAAAACCTGTTTGCACGACTCCTTTGAGCCGTGGTAGGGTAGTAATCAAAGTACAGTGGGAACTCACACGAGACAAATGACGATCCCCAGGTCGATGAACTAACCTGCACACATGTCACCAGGGAACTGCCATCTGACGTCTGGTATATGACCAACTAGCATGTTCCCGGCGAGTCCTGTCCGGTGTACTCATAACCCAATGAGCACCTGTATACATCTTAGGTGATCCAACTGACACCAGTGGCTTGTGAGACCGGCCACCGCCCCTCGTCGGGGTCTCGACTGTATACACTAGTCTACTAATGGAGTATCGATGCCCGGTCTCGAAACTCCCACGACTAGGGACCTTTTAAGGATATGCTTGTAGACCCCCAGCTCCCACTTATATGATCGCCCTCATACTGCTGGTGGTCAAGCAAGAATCCTAGGGGCTCTATCAACGTGTAATAGCGACGTGTCAGGTCACCTAAAACAGTACACGATGATAAAGGTAAACCAGATAGCATACTATCATCTCGAGTAAGACTGTCCTACCGGGATAGGTCCTCCCTCAATCATTACAATCACGTACCTGTGACCTAATAATTGACTCTGAGGGCACTATCTCCAACACCGTGCTCCCGTCAAAGTGGTGACTGTGGCGTCTCCCGAGTCTGGCGTGGGTTCAGATATCGGGACTCGTCGTCCCAAGGTGCCCACCAAGCGTAAGCTTGCGCTAGCGGCTACGGGCACTCGCTCGCAGAAGTGGAAGAAGAAGTCGATTCTCTCTGCAGACGTTGTACTCGGTGAGGAACCCCATGCTCCTTATAGCGAGGGCTTAAGCGAGTATGGGGCCAACGAGTGTCTATTCATGGCGCCAGATGATACTGATTTGGACGCTGCCATCGCAGCTTCTGAGCGACTAGCTAGCCACAAGGCAGGACTGCTCACCCTCGCTGAGTCAGGTAATCTTCAGTCGTATCTTTTGTTGTTGTATTATATTTTATTGTCATGTTTTGACTGACACTTGTTCTTCAACAGGCGTTTCCACTGAAGAGTCTATCGCAGCTTCTCTCAAGACTTTTGAGGAGGAAGATTTTGGCTCATTATGCCTTCATTCCCCTTTCTTATGGGTAATCTAACCCCCTTTTTTTTATTGCAGGGACTACCTCGACTCGGGTTATCCCTGGTACAGTGCCAATCCCGCAGGGTGATGCGGCGACACTTTCAGGGCCAGCTATCGAAGTCCTGACCTCCTCAGCATTTCCAAAAGAGGCTTTACTAAAGAAACCGATGACGGACGCCATAACGGCTCCAGAGGTAGCTCTTGGCGCGGACGATGACGTCTCCTTGACGGAGGTCCTGAGAAGATCAGCTCTCACGGCCCAGGCAGAAAGGAAGCGCAGGAGGCATGCAGCAAGAGAACGTAACGCCGCCTTGGCCATAGGTGCAGGTTCGAGCGTTGCTTCTCCTGTCCTTGCTTCTTCAGAGGGTGCCCCGGCCGCCCTGTCTACCGCTCATAGACAGGCGGTACGTGCGGCTCGGGAAGTAATTGAAAAGCTGACCCAAGGTAACGTAACACTAGGTCTTTTTGTCAAAATATGATCTTCAGATTCTCATCTATCTTACCCTGCAGGGCCAAGTCCTGGTAAGAAGGCGGCGGGTGAGATGACGGCAATCACTGAGCCAGAAGCGGCTACTCTTTCCCAGGAGTCCGGGACTGCTCCAATTGTCGCTCTTTCCCCTTGCGGTTCCTTACCGTTGCCAGGCTCTGCGAGTATCACGACGGCTCTCGTGGAGTCGGGGGATGAAACTACGGGCGACGAAACCATTCCAATGGAGGAGGGTGAAGCATTTGCTGCACCCAGTGACGCCCTTGTCGCGGTTTCGACCGGCGACTCATCAGGTAGATTTTGGGTTATTGCTTTTTTTTTTCATTCTGCAATCCCTTTCAATCTCTTCTGACAGTATTTCTCTCGCTTCTAATGCAGGTGTGGTGAGCGTTGGGGTTATGCCATCCGAGGAAGCATCACCAGTTGCTGCTTTGACGGTTGCCGACCCTTTGCCTTCTCTCGTGTCCTCCCAAATGCTGGAAGGTACGGGTTTGTGACTTATCGGTTTCATTGTAGGTAATACACATTATGTACTGACATTGCATTATTACACCCCTGCAAGAGTCCTTTTTGATCATCTGTATCAGGTGTTGCACCCACACTTTTCCTTCCAGTCGGAGATTGCTTCATCTAGTGGCGTTGGTGAGTACAGTCTCTAGCTAATATCTCCTCTTTTCTTTTACGGGCAGCCAAGTCGTCGCTAATTCTTCTTTGTTTTGACTGCAGCACTACAGATTGAAGGAGGTGATAAAAGAATAGTCGCGCCACCGGTACTCCCGGCCTTGCCATCTGCCGCGGCCGGTATAGTATACTTCATCGCTCATGTGATTTATTTATTTTGCGAGTTAGCCGTTAACCTTAATTCATTTTGCAGTAGTCGCACCGGTTCCTGCTCCCTTCGAATCTTGTATAATGATGCCAGCAGGACCATTTTCTAGACGTCCCTCTTCAAAAGGTGTTGTAACCAGTTTGCGTATGTTGAGCGATTACATCGAGGAGCTTGACGCGGAGGCCCCTACATTCGCTGCAGATTTTGCTGCCGAGGTTAATCCAATGCTGGCGACGCTTGTTGATTGATCTTATTTCTCGTTGTCGGTTTATAGAAAATGAATAGAATCACAACCAAAAATATTTGACCGCAATCAATAACTGTGTCGGATGTAGCGCGTTAGTAAGTGCTGATCATCCACAGGGATTGCGCGATCCGTTCGTATTTTTGTTTTGTTTGAATCGAAAATTTAATAGAAAAAGAATACAATTTAAGATTTTTATCAATGAATTTCAAGAATCAATTATTCTAATCAAGAATCAAGAAAATGATAAACATCAAGAATCAAGTATCGATAGAATTCCAATCAATTTAGGTTTCAAGATTTGAAGTAAAGCTCGTAGGAATTGAGTAGATTGTAAATGTGACGATGATTCAAGAATACGATTTCTTATCCATTAACAAGTTGATGCTAAATCGATGTAGATTCATCGAGGATCAAGGATCTTGCGAAGAATTAGGGTTTCTCATCCTATCCTTTGTCCTTTCGATGAATCACATTCGCTAGATAGCTTCTTGAAAGTCGAATTATCAATTTTTGATCTCTAGATCGTGCGAAAGGAATCAAGAACGCATTCGCATCGATCTAGATCATCGATCAATTGATTTTCAAGAATTTACAATTGTTTTAAGACTTAAGAAAACTTTTAAAGATTCATCAACATCATCATTCTACAATCGTTTCGATTCCTCCACGAGCGGAGTTTTATTCAAGCATCATCATGAAGAATGCATTCAATAATTGAATACGAATCATAATGCTTGAATTGAAAATAAGCAAGTTTAAAGAATCTTCACCTTTATTACATCAACAAGTAGTTACAACTCTCAAAAATTACAAGAGGTAGGAACTTCGCTCGTCGAATCTAGCATCACTCGGCTCTTTGAGTCATGGATCGGCTTGGATCTCATGCTCCGTTGAAGTCCGGCTTCGCTTTAAAGGATCGTTGAAGACTTTCTTTGCTTGCACTCAAAGGATCTTGAGGTTTCATGATTTTGGATTGGATTAGGGTTAGGGTTTTGAGGTGGTAGTTGTTGGGTTGAAGATGAAGAACAACCACAACAATTGAATTGAGGAGATTAACTATTGAACCAAAGATTGAACAACTCAAGATTCAACAACACTTTTTCATGTGAGCCTTGGGGTCTATTTATAGGTTTCCCAAACCCTAGCTCTAGGAATACAAATTTGAATTTTCCCTCCAAAAGTTAGTTATAGGGAGAGGCTTCTAGAAGTAGTTAGTTAGGGCTTAGCTTCTACCCTAAGCTAGGAGGTTAGGGAGAAGGTTCTAGGTCTTTAATGGAGTTTAGGTGAAACTTGTTGTGGAAGCTTGGGGTGTTTAGTTAGGAACCCTAGGGCTTGCTGATCTGTCAGAATGTTCTGGAGTAATCTGGAGATTGAAGTAGCTTTCTGAAGTGCACACACTGATGTAAGAGTTATGGGTTGAAACAGAGGTGATGACATGGCAAGACCGCCGCGGAACCGCGGCGCAAGGTGTCTCCGGCCGCGGTTCCTCGGCCAAGCGGCTTCCTTAGGGTTTCAGACTTCACATGTTGCTTTGCTCTGTTTTCAGGTGTACTTTCTGATATGTTGAATCTCTTAATTCCTTTTAGATAACTGCCAGATTCCAATTCCTTGAGTTGGCGTATTTTTAGCAGTCCGTTATGTAATTTTGACCGATCTTCTGTAATTTCCTGCACAGACTTCGAAACACAAGTTGCGATATGCAAGAATAATGCGATGCTATGAAATACAGTCAATTTCCCTTATAGTGCCGGTTTTAAAGTCTAACACATGCAAACTGATATTTTACGACTGTTTTTCTAATATGTGCTATATGAATACCGAACACTTCTAGATGAGTGCAAATGATAGGGAAATTGCCGGTTTAAAGATGCAATATTTTCGACTGATCAAATTCCCCAAACTTATTTTCGATCGTCTCGAGCGAACTTTTTATTAAAAAGAAAGGAGAAAATAAAGAGAAAAACTAACTAGCACACTTTCGTAGGGAACACGATTGCACTGAGCACGTGCAACAAGCCTTTAAAGCTCTAGGTGTCCCTAGTAGGAGGAGTGTTGTCTCCTGAGGGTTTTCAGCGGATTGCACCCACAAAATCCAATAATAAAAGGAAGATCATGAAATTTACATTTAAAGACAAGAATTGTAAAAGAAAAGATTTGAAAATTATTGTTTCCTACTAAGCTAGCTTTTCAGTTGTCATGAGCCCTATCTTAATAGTCATGAAAAGATTTCAGAAATCACATCATCCCTCAATAAAACATCGTCTTTATTCTTCATTCCTATCTTTCTTTCAAACATCGATCATATAACCCTGCGTGTGTGTAAAGGACATCCCTACACCCGGAGAATTCAATTCAAGCTATCATACTCTTGTTCATCAGCCTCAGTACTTTTTAATTAATGAATATTTAGATGAATTTGCTCACACACTTTTATGCGACCGTTAATACTTCTTGAGGTACTAACCGACCGATTACTCATGTGCTTGCTTATTTGGTGTATTTTCCTCGTCTTGCACCACCTAAGGCTTAGCAGTGACTCCCAGACCAGTTGTCCTTAGGGCACTAGGTGAAGAGGCACCCTCGCAATATTTTTTTTATTGCTGCCTTGGCAATGACAAAACCAGTGTCCATTTTTCTCACCACTTTATATTTTCTTCATTTTTTTATTTCCTTCATACTTTTGGCTTTTAAGACAAGAGCATTTCAAGGTATCCTCTACTATCCCAGGCTTCAAGACATGTGTAAGTGCGAATAGCAGGGTATCAACTTCAAAATGTTTGGCTTCCTGAATAGAAACTATTTTTCAGACTTATTTTTATCCTCAGATTAGTGACTTCTTTCATCTTACTAACCCTTGGGACAACGGCTCATAACTACTTATTACTAGTTCGTATAAGAAAACATCTAATTTTCTTGGTTTTCTTAAATTTTTCTAATCTCATGGATGTAATTTTTCACTATCTAAACTTTCATTATCTTATTTATGTTAAATATTAAAATATTTTTATATTTTGAAAATTTTAAATTTTTATGAGTTTTGAAAATTTCAAATTTTTATAGTTTTTTAAAGAAATGTTTTGTGCTTATGCAAGTGATATGCAAATGATGCAAAAATAAGCACAAACCTCCCCCAAACTTGTTTTCAACAGTGTCCTCACTGTTGCCAACGGCTATATCTACAAAACCTGTAAGCCTGGGAGGAATTTATTAGTGGGGGCAAAATATATAAGTGAAGAATCTCCCCCAAACTTACTCTTTTCACTCACCTCCATTCAAAAGATGATGCAGTGATATGCAGGATATGGAGATGAGACGGAGGAATTTTAATCAAGGTAAAATGGCTCCTCTAAGAACAGGAGCTCCTCCGTGGGGTCAGTGGAAAAATACGGCTTTAGTCTATGTCCATTTACTTTGAAAAATGTGTCGTTTTTAACATTTTCTACTTCTACTGCCCCGTGCGGGTATACAGACCGCACAACAAAAGGTCATTTCCACCGAGATCGAAGCTTACCCGTGTGAAGGTGTAATCGTGAATCATAAAGAAGGACTTGTTGAACTGATGAAAATGTTTTCCTCAAAATGTTTTTATCGTGAAAAACCTTAGTCCTATTCTTTACGATTACAGCGTTATCATAAGCTTCATCGCGGAGTTCGCTTAGCTCATTTAGTTGCAGCTTCCGAAAGGTGCAGGCTTGGTTTAGGTCAAAGTTGATTTCCTTAATAGCCCACAATGCTTTATGCTCAATCTCGACGGGTAAGTGACATGCCTTCCCAAACACTATCCTATATGGAAACATCCCTAGGTCGGTTTTAAATGCAGTTCGGAATGCCCAAAGAGCATCCGTCAGTTTGGTCGACCAGTCTTTTCTATTCTTAACAACAGTCTTCTCCAGGATTAGTTTGATCTGTCTATTTGAGATCTCAGTCTGCCCGCTCGTTTGGGGAAGATAGGGTGTAGAAAGTCTGTGGTTGATTGAGTATTTCCGCATCAGAGTCTCGAAAGACCTGTTGCAGAAATGTGTCCCATTATCGCTAATGACAGCGCGTGGGTGTCCAAATCGCGAAAAGATATGTTCTTTTAAGAACTTAATGACAACTTTCTTGTCATTAGTGCGACATGGAATGGCTTCAACCCACTTTGAGACATAATCAACCGCCAGCAGTATGTACAAATGTAACGTTTTGAAAATCGTTTCGCTGAAATTTCGAAAAAACGGTAAAATAAGGGGGTTTTCTGTAAAAAGTCAAAATGCAAATATCTTTATTATAAAATTAAATATACATATTCTAGCTTTGTAATTGCTAGTATTTGGTGTTTATTGAGCCACTGGTGAAATTTCAAATTTTCTGAAAATTTTTCCGAAATTAATTATTTTAATATTATTTAAGCCGTCCCTAATACATTTAATTACGGAAAATTACAAATTGGAATGAGTTGAAACAAATTTTGTGCATCATAAAACATTAAATAAAATTTTATCATGTGGTTTTTGAAACGAAATCGTTTGCCAAAACGTTTTAGAAAATATCGAAGAAAAAAGGGCTTAAATAATGGTTTGGAATTAAATTAGGGTTCTAGCTTTTGATTATGTTTGTGATGGGTAGATTTTCATGCTATGACATGTGCAAAATCTAAGCTAGTTGCTTTATTGCAAATTGCCACTTTTAAATTGTCCAAATTTCATAATATTCCAAACTAGGTTTTAAAACTTAAGTTAAATTGTTAGATAAAAATTCTAATTATGGTTTCATAGCGTTATTAACAGTATAATGAGTGGTTTAATACCTTAGGTTATGCAAAACTAAGCTTAATTCTTAAATTGTGAATTTTTTCTTGAAAATTGTTTAAATTGGATAATTTGTAAACTAGGTTTTTGGGGGTTAATGAAATTTAATGAGAATAAATTATGGGAATTGTTTTTATGACTTAATTAAGATATTTAGTGAATATTGTGGCCGCTAGATTCGTTTATACATCGAGTTTTGTACTAAAACGGCGAATCGTGCTTGCTAGATTTTCGGAAAAATGACTTTTTAAGTGAAATTGGGGTTTTTGTGAGTTTTAACCTATTTTATATTAAAATTAATGTTCGTGAATGTGCAAATGAGTGTATTTGGGTTTTTCTCGATTGATTGGCGTTTGTACGCCGACGTCGAGGGTTTTTGGGTTGATTTGTGAAAGCAACCATAGGTTTTGACCTATGTGGGATTCACGTGTCGTTTTTGGGTCATGAGTCGGATTTTAATACGACACGGTGCGTTATGATATGTAGGTACCCTATGTGGACTTCGAGACGACAAGCAAGCGCGTGGCGATGTCGGCACCGGCGAGCGAGGACCAGGTGAGTAGATTTATATCTACGGGGAGAAGTCGGGTGGATGGCGTATAGCACCCCCGCAGTCCGTAGTGTAGCTCATATATATGTTTATATAGGTGTTTTATGATACGAGAATGTTTATTCATGTTATGATTATGTGTTCATGGATTAGCTTTGGGTTAGTTACGAAACCCTAGAGTAGTTGTTATACCCACATACACACACACAGACTTGCATACTTTACTTTCTTGTGCGCAGATTGGGATGTGTATATATGTATATATGCATGGGTATGGGACTATGCATATGTACATTCATATACGCATGCATGGATAATGATGATAGTACTTGGGATATATGATGAGTTGATGAGATTTGATTTGAGGCCGTGAGATCGGTGATATAGCAGGGTTCGTATTTGAGATACGACATGACGTTGTAGCGGGTCCTTGACGTAGTGTTTCACACACGTCCTTGCATACTTAGGCAGTATCAGTATTGTACTAAACGTAGATCAGTACCCCGATCATGATATTTGATAAAGAGGATACCAGGTGAATAGTATGATGAATGTGATATTGACCCGTACCCAGATTTGGGGATGCCGTACGACGGATATACGTACGAGCTATATTTTGATGATTGATCCGCACTCTTGACTTGGGATGTCTGGTTATGGATATGATATTATTGAGGCGGGATCACCGACTATACATATACAGGTATGTATATGTATCGACTCAGATGATAGGCGGTTTCCTTACCTGTAGTTCAGCTTGTTAGTTCAGCCGTATAGTTTAGTGTGGTTGTTAGATTAGATTAGACTCCTACTTATTTCAAAACTAGCGGATCGTGGGTATTTTAAAAGACGTATCCTTTCTAAAAAAAAACCACCGTAGCCCCTATTTTCAAAACCCCGCGATTCGGGTTATTTCAAATGGCACCATTGTTTAATATTTAGCTCCCACTCATTTTGGTTGCTCGCTCCGCATCGCATATTTACATTGTTATTTCATATTGCATTGTTGACATTATGCTGTTAGGACACCAGCACCATTACCGATGATGCGTATGTACCACATACACTTACTTGCCGGCTCACACACATCTTCATCGGTAATTACCATGTCACGTACACCTTAGAAAATATTATTGCTTAACTTAGCTTGATAGCCAGTAGTTTGACATCATATTAGTGTACATACCTTATATGCCAGCTTAGATATTGTAGTTATTACTTGTCGCTTCATGCATACTGTTATTCATTCTCATGTTTATATTCATGGTTTTACATGCTATTGATGATTCGGATTTCCATGATATTTTCTGGATTTGGAGGAAAACCGCAAAACATATATAAACTGCTTTCTCTCTTTTTAAATAAAAAATGCGGTTTTCCCATGATGTATGAGTCGTCCACCATGAGTTTGCTGATGGATTTCGAGACCCTATTCGAGGAGTTGGATGAACCGTTTCAGGTACATGGTGGGCCCGGTGTGGTACCCCAGGGCGAGAAGGCCGTGTTGTTGACGTTGAGCCTGGCAGGGGAGCACTACCGACCGGTGATATTAACCGACGCGTCGGATATCCGGAGGATACCGTCGTGGTCTTGAGATAGATAGTAGGGGCCGGTCTGGATTGACGACGCCCTAGATATTGGGATTGAGATTTTAAGATTTAGAGATATTGAGGTACAGAGATTGTGATACAGAGATATCGAGATATTTGGACACTTGTTTTGTGTCGATGCTGGGCACTGTTTTATGCTGATTTCATTTATGGTACCTCACTTTTAAAATACAGAAATCTCACTGATTTATGAAAGCAGTTTTCGTCAGTACATGCATTCTGTTTCATGCATTCATACATCATCCATATGATACATTGCTACCTGAGGCACTGGCACGGGCACATGGAATTACACTTGGATTAGATATTTACCCTAGTCATTGTTATAGACTGCTGGTTTTATTTGAGGACTATATATATTGATCGTATGACCTAGGATTGCGTCTTACATGCGATTTCTATTCGTAGATGTTTTTCTATTCACGATTTGGCAACTCATCCCCTTTGTGCCCCAGTTTCTTGCAGGTTTCGCCGTACAGGTTTCTTTACGGCTTTGCGGGTACAGTTTCGTTCGGGTGACTTGCTAGTAGGTGGGTTTATTTGTATCGTACCCATCATTATACATTGTATATTATTATTCAGTTGTATCTAGAAGTTCCATCAACCAAACATGTATTTATTTTGAGATAGAGACCAGTGATGTTATTCCTTCGACCTTAGAGTCGCGCGTTATATTTCTATGGTTTTCTTGTGGTTTTGATGTTTCCTTTTGAATTTTGATCCTCGCCGTTGGCGTTGTATATTATATTGCTTGTGTGGTTGTGACCGTCGATTGACGAAGAGCTAGCACCCGCTTGGGGATGCCTTTTTATTGATTTCGTATACTATTCATGTTGTATCCCGTTTGGGGGCCAGTATTTACAAAGGAGACTCTGCCGAAATTTTCGGGAATTATTTGATTTTTTTTTAAACCGCATAATTCGGCTTATGCTATTAAACTACTTGTTTTAAATTGGTTTTATTCACTCTACTACTTTTCTTGGTTTGGATTTCTGGGTTTTCGGCTCACTTAGATTACGTACGCCTCGAGACGTTCGTAGTTTAAGTGCCGGTCATGTTCTGTACTTTCGGGGCGTGACAACAAATTACCAAAGAAGTTGGGAAAGGGACCCATAAAATCAATGCCCCAAACTTCAAAAATTTCAACAACTAAGATGGGTTGCTGAAGCATTTCATTTCTCCGGGAAATTCTACCCGTGTACTGACACTATGTACTGGTTTTGCAATAGTCAAATGCGTCCTTGAACAAGGTCGGCCAATAAAATCCACATTGCAAAACGTTCTCCGCCGTCTTTTTAGGACCGAAGTGACCCCCGCAGGCCTGATCATGACAAAAAGAAAGAACACTCTTGAGCTCTTCTTTCGGGACACACCGGCGAATGATCTGATCAGGACAATATTTAAACAAATATGGATCGTCCCAGTAAAAGTGTTTTACTTGGGATAGAAAACGGTATTTGTCCTGTTTTGACCAATCGCTGGGTAGAAGTCCCGTGACAAGATAGTTCACAATATCCCTGAACCAAGGTTCATTGGATACGCTCAAGAGTTGTTCGTCAGGAAACGAATCATTGATCGGCAGGGTCACAGGGGAAGAAGAGATGCGTGAAAGATGGTCGGCTACTACGTTTTCACATCCTTTCTTATCTTTGATAACAAGATCAAATTCTTGTAACAGAAGGATCCAACGTATTAGTCGACCTTTTGCATCTTTCTTCGCCAAAAGATGTTTTAAGGCGGAATAGTCAGTGTACACAACTATAGGTGAGCCAATTAAGTAAGGCCTGAATTTTTCTAATGCAAATAAAACTGCCAAAAGCTCTTTTTCGGTGGTTGTATAATTGATTTGAGCATCATTCACGGTCTTACTCGCATAGTATATCACGTGTGGCATCTTTTCAATGTGTTTTCTGTTGGAGATAGTGCCCTCAGAGTCAATTATTGGATCACAGGTACGTGATTACAATGATTGAGGGAGGACCTGTCCCAGTAGGACAGTCTTACTCGAGATGATAGTATGCTATCTGGTTTACCTTTATCATCGTGTACTGCTTTAGGTGACCTTACAGGTCGCTATTGTAAGTCCATATTGCGACCCCCGGTGCTTACGGGGAGGCGGAAACGGTATAAAAAAACGAATTTTTATCGCAAGAGGCAACATGGACTAAACTAGGTCGGGATCATTGTCTAAACTAAAACTAGTATACTAGCTAAAGAGAGTTAGCTACTATGGAAGATGGTTATACCTAAACTTGAACTCCTACTTCTTCGAACTTTGTAGAGGTTGATGGTTCTTTTTCGTCGCCTTCTTCCGTCGAAGATGGATCCACCTCGAGGGTTCGACCTTGGGCTCTTTCTCGGACTTGGAGTGAACTAGAATCTCCGGCTTGCTAATCCTTTGATCCTAGAGTGAGTAGAGAGTGACTAGGGTTTGCTTTTCTTTTTAAAGAGAAGGATTCTCAACACATGAGAAGGTTTCTCTTTGCTAGAGGAAGAAGAAGATGAAGAGAGGAGAGAGAATGAATATGATAGAATGAGCTATTCTATTCTCTCTTGCAACCATAATGCAAAAGAAAAGAATTATCTAATAATAATAATTGAAAATGAGAATAGTTGATGGTAATTTGGAATGACCACTACCATGCTTCATTTAAAAATGTAAGCATAAATCAAGGAAGACTTTTTAAAGCATGATGGTGGTCAACATTCAACCATGGTCAACAAGTCAACCATGGTCAACAAGTCAACAAAATCAACCATAACAAAATTCTCATTTAATTACTATTATAAATAGATAATCCATAAATCTATTAGGGTTTGGAAAATGATAACTGTCAACTGTGCATACGCACCCGTTCCGAAACCCTAATGGAAAAACTCATCCTCCGCCTCAAGCAACTGTGCATACACACCTGCATTCTCGTTCCGAGGAACAAGAATACCGAGATATAAAAGCAACCCCAAAACATATATACCAGTATCAGGCTCAAACCAGAGCCTGCCAGTATAATCCGTCCGGACTCCAAACGTGCACAAGTGCGCGGATGAGAACGAACCCTGTCGCAAAACCATGCGACCTCTACTCTGTTTTGACCAGAGGCGAATACCCTCTGTGTGGGACTCTAAAGACTCGACACTACGCTGGCAGTGGGTTTAACCACAGACCGCAAGCGGCACTAGCTGTGCGTAACGGTCCCCAGGTAGATGCCGACAAGAAGGCTGACGAGGTGAAACCCCATCTGAACTCCTACTGAGTCTGAATGTGACAGTCTCCGTACAGTCCGGTCTGTTCGTCTGATACATCGCATGGCGGGCCTAGGGGGTGGTAAACGTCAGTCCCCCAATAGCGGTACAAGTCGTGCCGGAGCGAAGCCCAAAACACCCTGAGATAACACTGGAAACCTACCAGTATATCTCGATTGCCCTGGCCAGGGACTACTCGTGTAATGGCTCTCCTAGACACAGCGCGATGTCAACCCCCAATACCGGGAGAGACGAATCCTGTCTAACCGTCACTGCCTCCAAGTGCTTCGGGACTGCACCCAACCACCACCTGTTTGCACGACTCCTTTGAGCCGTGGTAGGGTAGTGATCAAAGTGCAGTGGGAACACACTTGAGGCGAAGTGCCAGTATCAAGTCAGCGGACTAAGCTGTACTCATGTCACCTGGGAACTGATAACTGACGATAGGTATAATACCAACCTGTCAGTTCCCGACGAGTCCTGTCCAGTGTACTCGTAACCCAACGAGCACCCGTATACTATCTCCAGTACGACGTACTGATGGCTGTGGGACAGACCATCTCCCACACTGGGATGAGAAGCGCATACGCTAGTCTACTCCGGAGTATCGATGCCCTGTCTCGATAGTCCTGCGACTAGGGACCTGTATAAGGATGTGCTTATAGATTACCCAGCCCCCACTAGTGTGACTGCCATCACAACGCTGGTAATCAAGCAAAGATCCTAAGGGCTCCACTAATGTGTATAAGTGATATAATGAAATAAACACAAGTACACATTGAAGTAGAAACAAACCAAGTAGCATACTACTATTTTGAGCAAGATTGTATATACAAGGTGAATATCCCAAGCATCCATTAAGTAATATACAAACTAGTATGATACAGTAATGGCCTCTAGGGCATATACACTAACAATCTCCCACTTGCACTAAGGCCATGTACTGGCGTATCGAAGACCTATCATCTCGATTAGCCGCTCGAACTGAGTCTGGGGCAAGGCCTTGGTGAATGGATCTGCAGTGTTGTCTTCTGAAGCGACTCTCCGAACCTCGATCTCCTGGCGATCCACGATCTCCCTGATCAGGTGATACCGCCTCAAGATGTGCCTGGATCTCTGATGGGACCTGGGTTCCTTCGCTAAAGCTATAGCCCCGTTGTTGTCGCAATACAGAGGTATTGGGTCAACAATGGACGGAACCACCTGAAGTTCTTTCAAGAACTTCCTCATCCAGACAGCTTCTTTTGCGGCATCAGATGCAGCGATGTATTCCGCTTCCATCGTCGAGTCTGCAACGGTTTCCTGTTTGGAACTCTTCAAACACACCGCCCCTCCATTGAGGGTGAAGACAAAACCCGACATGGACTTGGAATCATCCTTGTCACTCTGGAAGCTGGAGTCAGCAAAGGCCTCGATCTGGAGGTCTTTTCCGCCATACACCAAGAACATCTCCTTAGTCCTTCTCAGGTACTTGAGAATGTTCTTTACTGCTATCCAGTGTTTCTCCCCAGGGTTAGACTGATACCGGCTTACCACACTTAGTGCATAAGCTACATCCGGTCTGGTACACAACATCGCATACATTATAGAGCCTACCGCAGAAGCGTAGGGTATAATAGACATGCGATCCCTCTCCAAATCAGTCTTGGGAGACATCTCTTTAGAGAGGGTGATCCCGTGACAAGCCGGTAGGTTACCGCGCTTGGAATCTTCCATACTGAATCTCTTCACTATGGTGTCGATGTACCTGGACTGAGAAAGTCCCAATATCCTCTTGGATCTATCACGATGGATCCGGATCCCCAGGATGTATGAGGCATCACCCAGGTCTTTCATGGAGAACCTTTGTGACAAGAACCCCTTGACAGATTGTAGCATAGGAATGTCATTTCCTATTAAGAGAATGTCATCCACGTATAAAACAAGGAATACTACAGTTCTCGCTACAAATCTACTATAGATGCATGGTTCATCTGGATTTTTGATAAAGTCAAATTCCTTGACCGTCTCATCAAAACAGATGTTCCAACTCCGCGATGCCTGCTTTAGTCCATAGATGGACTTAAGCAACTTGCACACCTTTCCGCTGCTCCCACTCTGAATGAAACCCTCTGGCTGGTCCATATAGACACACTCCTCTAGATTTCCATTTAGAAAAGCTGTCTTTACGTCCATTTGCCAGATCTTATAATCGTGGAAGGCAGCAATGGCAAGAAGGATCCGAATGGATTTCAGCATGGCTACTGGAGAAAAGGTTTCGTCGTAGTCCAAGCCAGGTCTTTGACGAAAACCCTTTGCTACCAGCCTAGCTTTATAGGTCTCAACCTGTCCATCTACACCAATCTTCCTTTTGAAGATCCACTTGCATCCTACGGGTTTTACCCCGTCTGGAGCAATGTCCAACGTCCATACTTTGTTGGTGTACATGGACTCCATTTCGGTCCGCATTGCATCCAGCCATTTTACCGAGTCAACGCTCTGAACGGCCTGCTGGAAGCTAGTAGGCTCATCATAATCTATGATGCAATCCTCTCTATCCCCGTCTATGAGAAAACCGCAGTATCTCTCGGGCGGATGAGACTGCCTACTACTCCTGCGGAGCGGCGTAGGAATGTCCTGTTCTGTTGAACCCTCTGGTTCAACTAAGCTTTCAGTAACAGTCTGTGGTTCTGGAATTTCTTCCAGTTCTATTGTGTTCCCACTTATCTGGGTTTCCAAAAACTCAGTTTCCAAGAAGCGGGCATGCTGAGAAACAAAAACCTTTTGTTCCTCAGCGGAATAGAAAAGATACCCCATGGAGTTCCTTGGGTATCCCACAAACTTACACTGTACTGAACGTGCCCCAAGCTTGTCCGCATGCTGCTTTTTTACAAAAGCTGGACATCCCCATACCTTGAGATAATTAAGACAGGGTTTCTTCCCAGTCCACATCTCATATGGGGTGGTGAGCACAATCTTGGTAGGAGCCTTGTTCAAGAGATACGCAGCTGCTTCTAGTGCATATCCCCAGAATGATCGCGGTAACTCAGCGTTACTCATCATGGACCGCACCATATCCAATAGGGTGCGGTTCCGTCTCTCCGATACACCGTTATGTTGCGGGGTGTATGGAGGAGTAAGCTGAGAGAGAATTCCGTTCTCTTT
This sequence comes from Agapanthus africanus, assembly GCA_030015575.1. Classification (NCBI taxonomy): domain Eukaryota; kingdom Viridiplantae; phylum Streptophyta; class Magnoliopsida; order Asparagales; family Amaryllidaceae; genus Agapanthus; species Agapanthus africanus. Next base: position 267,678,738 of record CM057340.1, read on the forward strand.
TAAATAGTCCAGGAACTCGGCACTTAAGTATTCTCCACCTCGATCCGATCTTAGGATCTTAATACTTTTGCCGGTCTGTTTCTCTACTTCATTCTTATACTCCTGGAATTTTCCAAAGGCCTCGGACTTATGTTTCATTAAGAAGACATAACCGTACCTTGAGAAGTCATCCGTAAAAGTAATGAAGTAAGAATGTCCGCTTCGGGCATGTGTAGACATTAGACCGCACACGTCACTGTGTACGAGTCCTAAGAGCTCGCTCGCTCTTACTCCATGTCCAGTAAACGGAGTCTTTGTCATCTTTCCTTTGAGACAAGATTGACAAGTGGCATATGATTGATATTCGAACGCATTCAAATATCCTTCTGTATGCAACTTAGTCAACCTTCTCTCATTGATGTGACCCAATCTACAATGCCATAAGAAAGTCTGATTTATTTCTGGAGACTTTCTTTTGTGTGTATTCTGGACATTAAAAATCTGTGGTTGGTTTAACACGTATATACCATTACTCAATGTACCTGACCCAATCAGAACTTGATTAAGGTGAATGTTTACAACATTACTTACAAACGCAAATTCATAACCTTCTTTAGAAACTAAAGATACAGAAATGATATTACAAGTTGCGTTGGGTACAAAAAAGCAATTACGCAAAACCAAAACATGTCCATCTGACATTCCCAGGTGATAGTCCCCCACGACTTTAGCATCCATGCTAGCTCCGTTCGCAACTCTGAGGGTCATGTCACCTGCCTTCAAATCCCTACGGTTTCTCAACGCCTGCAAAGAATTACAGATATGAGATCCTGATCCGGTATCCAATACCCAGGAAGTAGAGTTTATTGAAAGACAGTTTTCAATAACATACACACCTGAAGCTGAAGCTGCAACCTGCTTCAATTCCTGTGTTCTGGCCTTCCAGGCCCTGCAATCATTCTTCCAGTGTCCATTCTTATGACAAAAGAAGCATTCTTCCTTATCCACAAGCTTCCCCGCTAACTTTGTTGCTTTACCTTTTCCCTTCGTATCCACTTTACTAACACCGCCCCTTGGTTTGGCGGGGGCCTTCTTCTTCTTTCCCTTGGCTTTCGCCTTGGACCTAGAAGAAGATGATCCTCCTACAAACAAAGTGGATGTTTCCCTACTTTTCTGTAGGGTGCCCTCTGCGCTCCTCAGCATGTTGAGGAGCTCTGATAGTTCAACCTCTTTTTCTTGTAGGTTGAAGTTCAGTATAAACTGGGCGTAAGTGGAAGGAAGGGACTGGAGAACTATATCCGTATATAGCTCACTCTCCAATGTGATCCCTAGGTCAGCGAGCTCCTCAATGTAGCCGATCATCTTTAGCACGTGCTCGGCTACTGATGATCCGACGGCCATTCTTGTCGAAAACAACTTTTTCGACGCTTCGTATCTTGCGATACGTGATTGCTCTCCATACAGTTCTTTTGTATGGAGCAATATGGACTCCATGTCCATATTCTCATGCCTCCTCTGATGTTCGTTGTCCATCGAGGCAAGCAGGAGGCACTTGGCCTTCGCGCTATCAATCTCCCAAGTCTTGCGGATTTCCTTATCCGCGATACTGGAAGTTGGACCAGGGACAGGGGGAGCTTTGGTGGTAAGAAGATACCCCAGCTTGTCATAAGTGATTGCTATCTTGACATTCCTGAGCCAATCTTTGTAGTTTGGCCCTGTCAGTTTGTTTTTATCTAGGAGTAACTTAAGTCCAGTCATGTTGATTGGTCGCTGCAATTAGGAGAGAGAAGAAGAAACACTCAGCATGATGCTCTTGCAAGTTTAGAGTGGTTTTTAGTTTGTCTAAACAGGATGGCTCCCACTGTTTCTCGAATCCCTCCTCAAACCATAAAGGAAGAATTAGTCAGGATCAATCCCACCGTACAATACTTGCTTAACCGTTCAGCCAGGCCAGTGTCGGTACTTCGAGGGAGGTTTTCGAACGCTTTCGCGAAGTTCCTTAATTAAATAACCTCTTTTCCCTGGGGGCGTAACCCCGCTGACACCTTTCTAGGCACCTACTAGGTTTATAGCATTGATCGTTAAGTGAGAAATTTCCCGAGGAGTAGCATATACTCACAGTAGGATCGGGATCCAAATATCATCGCGTGACGAAACTGAAGGAATCCTACCAGAATCATCACACTCCAAATGGTATGCAAATCTAGCAAGTTTCAGTACTTATGAAACTCCCGATGTGGATTTTTGCCCCATGCTCTTATGACCTTGACGAAGGTCAACAAATCATAAGTCACATGTCAAGTTCTGCCCGTCATTATCCAGGTTAATTTGAATCCACCCGTATATACCCTTGACGAAGGTCAACAAGGTAATGCGAGTGTCCCAAACCAACGCATCTATCTATGCTACATATGAACACCCAATAGCTACCAATCACTATGCCTTGACGAAGGTCAACAAACACAGCTTGAATACTATTGAATATTCATACGAAACGACGGAGGGCTACGAATGGTTTTGGCAAAACCGTGAACGTAGTGAACTTGATTTGGTCGATGGAACGAGATAGCTTTTAAAAGGAGTGGCTCAAGCTCCGCATTTAAAAGTTGTTTTTGAAAAGAACCGAGTGGTTTTTCGAAAGTGTTCCAACGACTTTAACTTGGTTTATTATCTTGCATTAGTTCTTTTAATGCGTGATATTCTTGCATTAGTACTTTTAATGCGTCCCATCATTTAATCCTACCATTGCAGAAAACAACCAAAATATGACGTACGCTTATGCCATTCGCATTCGCCACGGGGCCCCGTCATTACCCGTTAGGTTACTTAACTAACGACAGAGCGGGGGCTGGGCTAGCGCGGCTGTAAAACATAAGCAACGCCTAAATAGAAAGCAATGATAGACATTACAGATCACAGATGAATACATTGGATATACTAGCAATCCGCAATCCTTTCGAGCCTGAAACGAAAAGCGGATAACACGGTCGCGGTGAATAGCCAAATACCCCACCCAAGACCCCTACGGGTGCGGCAAACTACCCGCCAAGTACTCGGTAGTTTGTGCACCCCTCCATGGGTCTATCCTAGGAGCAAAAACAGTAAAAAGAATTATACAATGACGGCTACAACCCCGACCCGGTTGTGCGGCCAAACAAATAATATTATTACATCAATTTACATTTACAATGAATGAAAGAAAAACAAAAGCTCATCTCACATCCACCCCGGCTATTCACCCGCGACAGTCCAACAGATTCATATACACATTCCAGCACATTACAGATCATGTATAACCCCGACTAATCGACTTATAGCGATTAGCCGACGTTCAATACATGCAAACAACACAGATATAACCAACATAGCCAAAATGCAGTGAAGTTCGGAAAAAATACGGAATTATAGGACCCCAAAAGTGAATTTCAGTTCTGGAAAATCTGGGTACATATAATATATCTTAAAAATCCCAAAACCAACACAGAAGAACACTGCACAAAAAACGATGCAGAGATGACACCAAACAGCGGCGGTTCCGCGGCCAGATGAATAGGTGAGGCCGCGGAACGGCGGCGGTTTGGAGGAATCATGCTATCGTTTTTGGTGGTTGTTCTTAGAAAACCCTGAGACGATTTTACAAGTATAAAGTTTTTCATTTTGAGCAGAAAAAAATTCAACAGAAACTTAGGGTTTTGTTTTTCCGGTTTTGCGATTTTTCGGTTCCGAACTTCGTTACACTTCACTACCAAGCTAGTTTAAGTTTAGTTAGGCTCTGATACCACTGTAAGTCCATATTGCGACCCCCGGTGCTTACGGGGAGGCGGAAACGGTATAAAAAATGAATTTTTATCGCAAGAGGCAACATGGACTAAACTAGGTCGGGATCGTTGTCTAAACTAAAACTAGTATACTAGCTAAAGAGAGTTAGCTACTATGGAAGATGGTTATACCTAAACTTGAACTCCTTCTTCTTCGAACTTTGTAGAGGTTGATGGTTCTTTTCCGTCGCCTTCTTCCGTCGAAGATGGATCCACCTCGAGGGTTCGACCTTGGGCTCTTTCTCGGACTTGGAGTGAACTAGAATCTCCGGCTTGCTAATCCTTTGATCCTAGAGTGAGTAGAGAGTGACTAGGGTTTGCTTTTCTTTTTAAAGAGAAGGATTCTCAACACATGAGAAGGTTTCTCTTTGCTAGAGGAAGAAGAAGATGAAGAGAGGAGAGAGAATGAATATGATAGAATGAGCTATTCTATTCTCTCTTGCAACCATAATGCAAAAGAAAAGAATTATCTAATAATAATAATTGAAAATGAGAATAGTTGATGGTAATTTGGAATGACCACTACCATGCTTCATTTAAAAATGTAAGCATAAATCAAGGAAGACGTTTTAAAGCATGATGGTGGTCAACATTCAACCATGGTCAACAAGTCAACCATGGTCAACAAGTCAACAAAATCAACCATAACAAAATTCTCATTTAATTACTATTATAAATAGATAATCCATAAATCTATTAGGGTTTGGAAAATGATAACTGTCAACTGTGCATACGCACCCGTTCCGAAACCCTAATGGAAAAACTCATCCTCCGCCTCAAGCAACTGTGCATACACACCTGCATTCTCGTTCCGAGGAACAAGAATACCGAGATATAAAAGCAACCCCAAAACATATATACCAGTATCAGGCTCAAACCAGAGCCTGCCAGTATAATCCGTCCGGACTCCAAACGTGCACAAGTGCGCGGATGAGAACGAAACCTGTCGCAAAACCATGCGACCTCTACTCTATTTTGCCCAGAGGCGAATACCCTCTGTGTGGGACTCTTAAGACTCGACACTACGCTGGCAGTGGGTTTAACCACAGACCGCAAGCGGCACTAGCTGTGCGTAACGGTCCCCAGGTCGATGCCGACAAGAAGGCTGACGAGGTGAAACCCCATCTGAACTCCTACTGAGTCTGAATGTGACAGTCTCCGTACAGTCCGGTCTGTTCGTCTGATACATCGCATGGCGGGCCTAGAGGGTGGTAAACGTCAGTCCCCCAATAGCGGTACAAGTCGTGCCGGAGCGAAGCCCAAAACACCCTGAGATAACACTGGAAACCTACCAGTATATCTCGATTGCCCTGGCCAGGGACTACTCGTGTAATGGCTCTCCTAGACACAGCGCGATGTCAACCCCCAATACCGGGAGAGACGAATCCTGTCTAACCGTCACTGCCTCCAAGTGCTTCGGGACTGCACCCAACCACCACCTGTTTGCACGACTCCTTTGAGCCGTGGTAGGGTAGTGATCAAAGTGCAGTGGGAACACACTTGAGGCGAAGTGCCAGTGTCAAGTCAGCGGACTAAGCTGTACTCATGTCACCTGGGAACTGATAACTGACGATAGGTATAATACCAACCTGTCAGTTCCCGACGAGTCCTGTCCAGTGTACTCGTAACCCAACGAGCACCCGTATACTATCTCCAGTACGACGTACTGATGGCTGTGGGACAGACCATCTCCCACACTGGGATAAGAAGCGCATACGCTAGTCTACTCCGGAGTATCGATGCCCTGTCTCGATAGTCCTGCGACTAGGGACCTGTATAAGGATGTGCTTATAGATTACCCAGCCCCCACTAGTGTGACTGCCATCACAACGCTGGTAATCAAGCAAAGATCCTAAGGGCTCCACTAATGCGTATAAGTGATATAATGAAATAAACACAAGTACACATTGAAGTAGAAACAAACCAAGTAGCATACTACTATTTTGAGCAAGATTGTATATACAAGGTGAATATCCCAAGCATCCATTAAGTAATATACAAACTAGTATGATACAGTAATGGCCTCTAGGGCATATACACTAACAGCTATTACACGTTGGTAGAGCCCCTAGGATTCTTGCTTGACCACCAGCAGTATGAGGGCGATCATATAAGTGGGAGCTGGTAGTCTATAAGCACATCCTTAAATGGTCCCTAGTCGTGAGAGTTTCGAGACAGGGCATCGATACTCCAGAGTAGACTAGTGTATACAGTCGAGATCCCGACGAGGGGCGGTGGCCGGTCTCACAAGCCATTGGTGTCAGTTGGATCACCTAAGATGTATACAGGTGCTCATTGGGTTATGAGTACACCGAACAGGACTCACCGGGAACATGCTAGTTGGTCCTATACCAGACGTCAGATAGCAGTTCCCAGGTGACATGTGTACAGGTTAGTTCATCGACCTGAGGATCGTCATTTGTCTCGTGTGAGTTCCCACTGTACTTTGATTACTACCCTACCACGCTCAAAGGAGACGTGCAAACAGGTTTTAGTTGGGTACAGTCCCGAGCCACATGGAGGCAGTGAGCGTATCTTCAGGGGTTCGTCTCTCCCGGTATTGGAGGTGAGGTCGCGCTGTGTCTAGGAGAGCCATTACACGAAGCCCTCGGCCGAGGCAGGAGATTTACTGGTAGGTATTCCAGTAGTATCTAAGGGTGTTCTGGGCTACACTCCGACACGACTTGTACCGCTTTTGGGGGTCTGACTTTTACCAACCCCCTAGGCCCGCCATGCGATACTCATAGACGAATGGACCGGACTGTACGGATATTGTCACTGACAGGCTCAGTAGGGTGTCAGGATGAGTTCGCTCATCGACGTCCCTTTTGGTCAATACCTGGCAGCCCGTTACGTATTGGCTTATACCTCTGACGTGCTAGTGGTTAAATCCATAACCAAGGTGTTGACGAGTCTTTAGAGTCCCCCACATTCAGTTACTCAGCTTTCGGGCGAAAAGCTGTAGACGCCGTATGGAGATATGGCAAGGTCCGATCAGATACGTGCGGTATTGCACGGATCAGGATCGGACGGTTAGTACTAGAGGCCGTATGGATATATGGCAGAGTTCGATCAGATACGTGCGGTATTGCACGGATCAGGATCGGACGGATATTACTAGCTGGCTTTGGTTTAAGCCGGATCCTAGTATAGTACAGTGTAGACTTTGTCTCATTGCATTTGTATTTCAGTCGGAATACAAATGCGGGTGTGTATGCACAGTATCGGGGTTTTCCTGTAATTTATTACGGGACCAGTTTTCTGGAGTTGCCAGTTTACTTTCCGTTTCGGCCATTTTCTTTGTATCCTTCATTGGCCGAAGATTGGTGGAGGAGGGCTTATTTGCATTTGTGGAAATAAGCTTTTGTGGAGGGGGTTCCTTGCATTTTGTTGCATCATGATGGGTGCACCATCCTTTGACTTGATTTATCCATCATGACTTGACTTTTGAGGTGAGGTGATGGTTGTGGTGGAGTGTTGGTTATAGTTTGTCATCATGGTTGTTAATGATGAGGTTGTTGGAGTATTAGTTTAGGCTTGTGATCATTTCTTTTGATGATAACCTTTTCTTCCTCTCACTTGCATTATTCTCTTGATTCACTCTCTTGAGTTTGGTCACTCTCTCATTCACTCCCCCTCACAAGATGCATGGCCAGCCACTCCCTTTGGGGGCTATCCAAATATTTGAGTGTGGGTATTTGGTTCATTTCATGCTCCAAAAATATCCCCAAGTTCCTCCACATATTTCTTGTATCATCCCTCCACCAAAATGGCACCTCCTACAACCCCAAATGAGACTTGAGCACTACACATTCTACAGCAAACCTTGGGCACGTCGACTAGCCAGCTTCGTGCCCGAGTTGCCTCGGTATTGAGGTGGGAGCCCGTAAAAGATGCATACGATGTGGTGCCCTTCCGGCAAGGAGGTGGAGACCGGAGCTTCCGCGGGAGATCGGGACGACGACGAGAAGACCGGAGGACACGGATCAGTCGGTATATCTCTCTTTCCCATCTTGTAGTTAGCTAGGACTAGTTAATGGTTCGATCCGGGTTTTAGTGCGCGGTGGTGCTGGTTTGCTAGTTTGCAAAATTAAAGTTTTTCGCTTCCGCATTTGGCCTCGGGATGGAGGCCGGGGCGCCGCCGTGCACTTACAGTGGTATCAGAGCCTCGCCATTAACTTAGTCTAGCTTTGTTTAATGTGTTTACATTTCCGATCGACCAAAATTCCAAAATCCACGTTTTCTTCACATCAGTTTTCTGTCGAATTTTTCCTGGCTCGAAAATTTTTTCAGGTTGTAGAAAATTGATGTACTGGAAATTCTAAAGATACTGTAGAAATTCGACACAGTAATTCAACAACGGGAGCGCGGAACCGCGGCCAAAGCCCCCTTTAGGCCGTGGTTCCGCCGCACTATGATGAGATTACTGTATCAATTTTCTTCAGTTGCTTTCTGGGATTAAAATAGGGGTTTTGGAATATTAATTTTGGGCCCAGAACTTCTTGGTGTGCTACAGTAGTGCTTGGGGCCTACTTGTTAAAATTTGATCGATCGGATATTTTAGACACATTGGTTCACAGTATTTACCTTATATCTGCGACCGTGAATGTCACTTGATCGGTAAATCCAGTCTAACTGCTATAGCCCGGTTAGACGGATTTGCGAACGTGACTTTCACGTTGATGTTCTGTGATTTTGCTGTGATGTTGCGGATTGGTCGTAGGGGATAGCCTGGTTGCAGTGGTAGTACAGTTTTTGTTGTATTATGTACATTTGATATTGCGGGGCGAGCGTCCGACATGTGGACTGCCGTCACTGCCTGTTTGTATTATTATTTTGGGGCACGACCAGGTTGCGATCGATGTACCCATTGGAAGTATATTTTACTTTCTGTACTAGGATTGCCCCGCGGATGGGTGCACAGATAGCCGGATTCTAGAGGGCAACAAGCCCGCATCTCATGGCATTGAGACGGAGGGGGCTTCACTCTAGGATTGGCAGGCTATTCTCCGCACTCGTAGGGGGAACAGTTTGACCCAGGAGGGGCGCTCAAGTTACCGGATTCCGTGAAGTGCTGGGTGGTCCATTCACGTTGATGAAGGGGGCTGCCTCGCTTCAGGTTTTGGCGGGTAACTTGCCGCGCCCGTAGGGGTCTAGGATTTCATTGCACAGGCTATCCACACGACCAGGGGAACGTCGGGTTTCAGTAGTGGCTCTGTAAAACCCGGGGATCCCAGATATCTGTATTGTTCTGTGACGCTGTACATTTCTATGATGTTGTATTTTATCACGCCTTGAGCGAAATATAATATATTGGTATATATATTAGTAGATGTTGTATATGTTTTGCATCCGCGCTAGTCCAGTCCCCGCTCTGTCGTTAGTTAGCTAACCTAACGGGTAATGACGGGACCCAGTGGCGAATGCGGATGGCATATACGTACATCAGTATATTTTCGTTCTTTGTGGTGTGATCAATTGATGGGACTGCGTTGATTCGGATCAATGCAAGTTAAAAACAAACCTAATCTGATGTTGTTGGAACACTTTTCAAAAAGCTGTTATTGCAAGGACGTTCACTTTTGTTTTGCATCGTGGTATTCAGTTGGAATATCCTGCTCCTCAGTCGACGAGGAAAGGGCCGAGATCCCTTCACCGGGAGTGACCCCTTGGACAAAAAGTTTGCATCAGGGGATTAACTTCACTATAGCCGATTACTTTTGCTTTGCACCGTGATATTCAGTTGGAATATCCTGCACCTCATTCTACGGGGAAAGAGCCGAGATCCCTTCACCGGGAGTGACCTCTTTAGCAACGGTTTTCGTCACTATATTTTTAAAAAGCTATCCGTTCCTTCAACGATATCAAGTTCACTACGTTAAAGGTTTTCGCCAGAAACCATTCGTAGCCCTCCGTCGTTTCATATGGATGGTCAATAGTATTCAAGCTGTGTTTGTTGGCCAAAGTCAAGGCACGGTGTTTGGTAGCTGTTGGTTATTCATATGCAGCATAGATAGATGCGTTGGCTTGGAACAGTCGTACTGCCTTGTTGGCCAAAGTCAAGGGTAGGTACGGGTGGATTCAAATCAACCTGGAGAATGACGGGTAGAACTTGACATGTGACTTATGATTTGTTGGCCAAAGTCAAGGTCATAAGAGCATGGGGTAAAAATCACATCGGGAGTTTCAAAAGAACTGAAACTTGCCAGATATGCGCATACCTTCTTGAGTGTGATAGCGTGAGTGGATTCCGTCACGTTATCATGCGATGATAGTTGGATCCCGATTCCCGCTGATGAGTTGGTTTACTCCTCGGGTGATCCCGACTAATTCTTCTTTCAGGTTTGGAGAAGAATTTGACGTTACAGTGGGAGGTTTCCAGATTAGATAAATTGGTAACCATTCTGATCTAGGTTAGAGTGCACGCTGAGTGTTTCTTTTTTCTCTCTCTTTGGCAGCGACCATTGACCCGACTCTAAGACTATGACTCAGTAACCAAGTTGACCGAACCTTCTTAAACACTGGCTTTTGGATTGTCAGAGTTGCAAACCTCATTGCCACTCCTACTTTTACCCTTTTCTCCAGGACACCCCGTATTGCTATGAACGTCCACTTCCATTAGACAAAACCATCGTATGGTTAGATACGAACTCGAAAGAATTTATTCGAGGATGGTTTCAGGTTCTGGAGGAAACGGATAGGACTATTCAGTTGTCTTTTCCTTTCACCTTCTCTCAAGTTGTGAGTACTCCTTGGTTTAGGAGATAGTACACCTATTATGCAAATTGGATAGTCTTCTTCCAAACCATAGGCAGGTGCCGACCGGTGGGGAATGAAGAAAACCAATTAGCCTAACGATGGTGTACAGAAGGTATTATGTAAAGACAAAGAAAGGGATTAGTAAGAGGGCAAAGTAAATTGCGACTGATATTCACGACCAAACCAACTATTTCATTACCACTCCCACTTCACCTTTGTATTTCTCCAGGGCACTCCGTATCACTACGAAGATCCACAGTTTATTGGATACTCCATCGTATGGTTATATACGAACTCGAAAGGAACTTGTTCCAGTTCGGGGATGGATTCTGGTTCAGGAGAAATAGGAATAAGGTTTATTCGGTTGTATTTTATCCTCACCTTCTCTCGCATTGCGAGTGTTCCTAGGATTGGGACAGCACACCCATTATGCTTATTGGATAGTCTTCTTCCAAACCATAGGCTGGTGCCGAACGGTAGGGAAGGAAGAAAACCAATTGGCCTAAAGGGGTGTGCAGAAGGTAATGACTAAAAACATATGAAGGGATTTGGAGAGGTGGCAGAGATTTATACGGTTACAGTCGTGAATCTGGAAGAGGCATTACTAGGAATACCGGGATACCCCATCGAAACATTTCAATGTTTCAGTTTCACTGTGTACTGTTAAATGAAAACTGATTTCCCAATTAGTACTTGCTCCAGGGTATGTTTTTACCAGGTATGATTCTCACATCTGTAGGGTCTTACAGATGATGAGTGGGAGTAGGTTATTGGGAATTGGGTGATCATCCTCATTATATCAGGATTCGTTGTAATCGGTGATATTTGAGGAGATCACCTGGGCTGTTTGCCGGACGGCAAATATTTTGTTTTGAATATCCGTTGTCATGCACCAATTTCAAATTGATATATCTGTACGTCTATTTTTATAGAGTGAGATATACCTTTTTGAAATTATATCTGTGACATTTACCTATATCAGTGGATGATTAGGTAAGGAGCATTAAACAGCGGTGTAATTCTTCTTAACCATAAGTACAGTTTTCAACCTACGACACACAGTGAATGAGTTATCTGACTCAAGGGACTTATACAGAGTATTGTATGTTGTCCAGGGTCCATCAGGACAGAGGGGTTGGTCCTCGTACTATATTCGGTTTACTTATGACTTCTCTAGTTTTTAGACAGCTGTTTTCGTGGAAACACAGGGTCCGAATTTTGAGAAGTTATAGGTATTTGAAAAAGTAGAGAACCAGGTATTGCAAGTATCGGGATTCTTCAAAGTAATCGAAGATCTAGATACTTGTGTATGGTGTTCAGTTGATAGTAATGATTAAGAGAACCTGCTTCTCTTTCAGGTTACTCATAATTAGAAGCATTCCTAAGTTGAGTAACGCTGATCGGCCTCCTTCCATTTAGTTGACATGCACTGGGGACAGCTGCATGATTTGAATCTGGTTCAATTAAATCAGTGCCTCTGGTTCTATATTGGATATAGAACAGTTCATATCATAACGATGTTAAGGTACGGGGAGTTGTCCGGATTATGCTTAAAACCAGACTCTGGATAACTCAAGGCATGTTTCTGTAGTGGCTGTTTGTGGGTTGACCCAGGCTATGACGAGGGTTGACTTTCTACCATAAGAAAGATCAATAGTGATATTGTTCTTGACTCGCCACAGTTTTAAATTAAAAATGGATTTTTTCAGAAAAACGTAGTGGGAGTATGGTAGAACTGGAAGTGATTCCAGAACCACAAACGATTACTGAAGATTTGATAGGAACCTAAAGATTCAATCTGATTTGACATTCCATTAGCCACTCCCCAGACAAGGTGGGTAACTTCAGGCACCCGAGAGGTACTCCGGTAGCCACAAGGACGGTGACAGGGAAGTTCTTGTTTACCCAGACTTACCATTGCTGTTGTTCCAGACTGCGAGACCCGGCAGGAGGATGAGTATAGCGTCGATCTGAACTGGCTTTAGAAGTGTACGTGTATATGACTTGGCCAGAGGGTTGTCATAGTCAGTGGGAGCAGCGGAAGCATTGGTGGACAAGTGGCTTATGTCTATTTATAGACTAAAGCAGATGTATCGGAGATAGATCATCTATTTCTGATGTGACAGTCATAGGTTTGACTTCATCAGAATAGGGGATGGATCTGTTGAGAAGGTAGTAGGGTGTGATATCCTGGTATTTGGATGACATACACAGAGTAGGAAAGGAAACTCCTATACTACAATCGGTTATACTTTGGTCGTCACACAGTGGTTTCTCCACATGGGACTTAGACATTATATCAGACATACTGGTTACTAGATCTATGGTTTTAGATCTGGATTTGGGAGGTTTCCCAATCAGGTTACTTAGACAGCATTCTAAGAGCATTTAGAATGGACGACTCCTGGCACGGTAATGTACCTGCAGGTGATGGAGTCACCCTCTCTAAAGGTGTCTTACAGACTAAAGGGGAGAGGGATGTGCATGATTGGCAGATCACTTGCTTAGGCAATTGAGTCAATCATGAGATGTCAAGTACCACACCAGATGTTTTTCTTGCAGTAGATGCAATAAGTTGATATTGATCCAATCCTGGAGAAGCAGTCGGAAGCAGTTTTAGAACATAAGTGAATGTTCTAGGGATATGATAACGACAGCCTAATGCAGGAGACAGTTATCATTCCAGGCTTCCAAGCTGACCTGGACGACAAGGAGGTTGTCAGAGTTATAGTTTTTCCTTCTGACGAGGGGCAGTATTTTGGACAGGTGGTCCGAGGCAATACTGAGGGAGGCATGGCGCAGGATACTGATTAAGTTCAGTTGACGATACAGTCTAAGAAGTTTGGATTTGGAGTTCTTTTATGAGCTAGGTCCCATCAGACATCCAGACACATTCTAAGACAGGTATTGCTCATTTCGGGAGATGGCTTTCTCCGCGAACATGAGATATAGAGAGACATAGAAAGAAACATCAAAGCGGATCCACTCACTGAGGCTATTCCTCGAACGCAATAGTTTCGCAAACGAGCTTTGTAAGACTGACTAGTAGAGGAGTTGGGTGTTCGGTATCACACGGGCTGTGAGTATGTGACATCGCAATAATTAGCCTTGAGTGCAAGTAGGAGATTGTTGGAGATAGTGCCCTCAGAGTCAATTATTGGATCACAGGTACGTGATTACAATGATTGAGGGAGGACCTGTCCCAGTAGGACAGTCTTACTCGAGATGATAGTATGCTATCTGGTTTACCTTTATCATCGTGTACTGCTTTAGGTGACCTTACAGGTCGCTATTACACGTTGGTAGAGCCCCTAGGATTCTTGCTTGACCACCAGCAGTATGAGGGCGATCATATAAGTGGGATCTGGTAGTCTATAAGCACATCCTTAAATGGTCCCTAGTCGTGAGAGTTTCGAGACAGGGCATCGATACTCCAGAGTAGACTAGTGTATACAGTCGAGACCCCGACGAGGGGCGGTGGCCGGTCTCACAAACCATTGGTGTCAGTTGGATCACCTAAGATGTATACAGGTGCTCATTGGGTTATGAGTACACCGGACAGGACTCGCCGGGAACATGCTAGTTGGTCCTATACCAGACGTCAGATAGCAGTTCCCAGGTGACATGTGTACAGGTTAGTTCATCGACCTGAGGATCGTCATTTGTCTCGTGTGAGTTCCCACTGTACTTTGATTACTACCCTACCACGCTCAAAGGAGACGTGCAAACAGGTTTTAGTTGGGTACAGTCCCGAGCCACATGGAGGCAGTGAGCGTATCTTCAGGGGTTCGTCTCTCTCGGTATTGGGGGTGAGGTTGCGCTGTGTCTAGGAGAGCCATTACACGAAGCCCTCGGCCAAGGCAGGAGATCTACCGGTAGGTATTCCAGTAGTATCTCAGGGTGTTCTGGGCTACACTCCGACACGACTTGTACCTCTTTTGGGGGTCTGACTTTTACCAACCCCCTAGGCCCGCCATGCGATGCTCATAGACGAACAGACCGGACTGTACGGATATTGTCACTGACAGGCTCAGTAGGGTGTCAGGATGAGTTCGCTCATCGACGTCCCTTTTGGTCAATACCTGGTAGCCCGTTACGTATTGGCTTATACCTCTGACGTGCTAGTGGTTAAATCCACAACCAAGGTGTTGACGAGTCTTTAGAGTCCCCCACATTCAGTTACTCAGCTTTCGGGCGAAAAGCTGTAGACGCCGTATGGAGATATGGCAAGGTCCGATCAGATACGTGCGGTATTGTATGGATCAGGATCGGACGGATATTACTAGCCGACTTTGGTTTAAGCCGGATCCTAGTATAGTACAGTGTAGACTTTGTCTCATTGCATTTGTATTTCAGTCGGAATACAAATGCGGGTGTGTATGCACAGTATCGGGGTTTTCCTGTAATTTATTACGGGACCAGTTTTCTGGAGTTGCCAGTTTGCTTTCCGTTTCGGCCATTTTCTTTGTATCCTTCATTGGCCGAAGATTGGTGGAGGAGGGCTTATTTGCATTTGTGCAAATAAGCTTTTGTGGAGGGGGTTCCTTGCATTTTGTTGCATCATGATGGGTGCACCATCCTTTGACTTGATTTATCCATCATGAGTTGACTTTTGAGGTGAGGTGATGGTTGTGGTGGAGTGTTGGTTATAGTTTGTCATCATGGTTGTTAATGATGAGGTTGTTGGAGTGTTAGTTTAGGCTTATGATCATTTCTTTTGATGATAACCTTTTCTTCGTCTCACTTGCATTTTCTCTTGATTCACTCTCTTGAGTTTGGTCACTCTCTCATTCACTCCCCCCTCACAAGATGCATGGCCGGCCACTCCCTTTGGGGGCTATCCAAATATTTGAGTGTGGGTATTTAGTTCATTTCATGCTCCAAAAATATCCCCAAGTTCCTCCACATAGTTCTTGTATCATCCCTCCACCAAAATGGCATCTCCTACAACCCCAAATGAGACTTGAGCACTACACATTCTACAGCAAACCTTGGGCACGTCGACTAGCCAGCTTCGTGCCCGAGTTGCCTCGGTATTGAGGTGGGAGCCCGTAAAAGATGCAGACGATGTGGTGCCCTTCCGGCAAGGAGGTGGAGACCGGAGCATCCGCGGGAGATCGGGACGACGACGAGAAGACTGGAGGACACGGATCAGTCGGTATATCTCTCTTCCCCATCTTGTAGTTAGCTAGGACTAGTTAATGGTTCGATCCGGGTTTTAGTGCGCGGTGGTGCCGGTTTGCTAGTTTGCAAAATTAAAGTTTTTCGCTTCTGCATTTGGCCTCGGGATGGAGGCCGAGGCGCCGCCGTGCACTTACATTTTCCTAAGACTGCACCTATTGCAAAGTCGGATGCATCATACATCAGCTCAAAGGGGTAGTCCCAATTTGGAGACGATAGAACGGGGGCCGAAGTGAGGGAGTGTTTAAGTGAGTCGAAAACTGCCTCACAATCCGAGTCAAAGTGGAAGGTCGTAACCTTAGCCAGGAGAAGAGTTAATGGTCTAGCAATTATGCTAAAATCCTTAATGAATCTCCTATAAAAGCCCGCATGGCCAAGGAATGATCGAATATCTTTGACGCTTTTGGGATGAGGGAGGTTTTGAATGACATCTATCTTAGCTCTGTCAACCTCAATGCCTTTCTGTGAAATAACATGTCCAAGTATAATTGCCTCTTGGACCATGAAATGGCATTTTTCCCAGTTCAAAGTTAAATTCTTCTCTTTGCAACGAGTAAGAACTGCGTCAAGATTTGATAGGCAATCAGAAAAAGAGTATTCAAAAATCGAGAAATCGTCCATAAAGATCTCCAGAAAATTCTCTACCATGTCAGAGAATATCCCCATCATACACCGCTGAAAGGTAGCGGGAGCATTGCATAACCCAAAGGGCATGCGACTGTAAGCAAAGGTACCAAAAGGACAAGTAAAAGTGGTTTTATCTTGATCCTTTTTGGCGATGGGGACCTGATTATAGCCTGAGTATCCGTCCATAAAACAATAATACTCTCGTCCAGCTAAGCGTTCCAGCATTTGATCAATGAATGGTAGAGGAAAGTGGTCTTTCCTCGTGGCAGCATTGAGTTTTCTGTAATCAATACATACACGCCACCCAGTTTGGGCGCGTGTCTGAATCAACTCATTTGCCTCATTGGTAATAACAGTGATGCCGGATTTCTTAGGGACGACATGTATAGGACTCACCCATTGGCTATCGGAGATTGGGTTTATAATACCACTATCAAGGCATTTGACGACCTCTTTCATCACCGCTTCCTTCATGACGGGATTTAACCGTCTCTGTGATTCTCGGGTTGGTCTGGCATCATCCATCACATGTATATGATGTTCTACTATCAAGGGACTAATCCCTTTGATGTCCGCCATAGTCCAACCAAACGCCTCTCTATTCGATCTCAATACCGAAAAAAGTGCATTCTCTTGCTCTGATGCTAGAGAAGCAGATATGATAACCGGTAAAGACTCATTCTCACCTAAATAAGCATATTTAAGATGAGAAGGTAAAATTTTGAGATCTAATACAGGCGGAGAAATAATAGAAAGTGGGATCATCGAGTGATTTTTGGAATTACAAAGAAGCTCAGAGCCTGTGAAAGATACAGACTCGGGTGGAGAAAAGTCAGGAGTGTCGGACTCAAGTGTAGGAAAAGTGTCCTCACTAGATCATGTGTAAGATCAAACAGAGATGTTGTAGTGTCGTCGAGATCAGTAAAGCATAGTTCCTCAACTCCGCAACTATCGGGAGCGATCTCGTGGACTGAGCACACATCGAGAATATGAGCAAAGGATTCTGATGGCTGATTTCCAACATTGTAGATGTTTAGTTCAATGGTCATATTTCCAAATGATAAGTTCATTGAACCGTTTCTACAGTTAATAACTGCGTTGGAAGTGGCAAGGAAAGGTCGACCCAGAATCATCGGAATTTGGCCCCGGGGGTTTGCTACAGGTTGTGTATCGAGTAAAATGAAGTCTACAGGGAATACAAATTCCCCGACCTTTATCAACACATCCTCTACTTCACCCCTTGGTTTGGTGATTGAACGGTCTGCCATTTGGAGAGTGTAGTGAGCAGGTTTCAACTCTCCAATCCCTAGTTGCTCATATACAGAATATGGAAGTAGGTTAACACTTGCGCTAAGTTCTAAAAGAGCACGATTTATGTTTTTACCCCCAATAGAAATCGATATCGTAGGACATCCTGGGTCCTTACGTTTTTTGGTAGCTGGGGGATAAAAGCAGTGCTAATATTATTAGACATGAAGACCTTCTTCGGCACTTGAGTCTTCCTCTTCCTAGTGCATAAGTCCTTAAGAATTTTCGCATAACCGGGGACTTGTTGAATCGCATCTAGGAGAGGGATGTTGATGTTAACCTGTTTGAACATTTCCATAATTTTCTCCATATTTGGACTCTTTTTGTTACCCTTTAACCGTTTCGGGTAAGGAGCTTTCGCAATAAGCGCTGGGTCCATCATGGGAGAAGGAAGAGGGGGTAGACGTGATCCCAAAAGAGGAGTGGGGATCATCTGTGGAGAACTAGAAGGGCTATACTGAGGTGTCGAGCCTAGTGGGAAATGGAGAATAGGCTCGCGAGAAGGCGGTAGGGTAGAAGAACAAGGATCGGAAGTAGAAGTGTGTGTGTGAGGAAAGGTCTCAGCCGGGGTGTTATTGATAGGATTTTCAATATCATCAATTCCTTCCCCGACATGGTTGTTCAGCACTCTTCCTGATCTCAACGTTGTGACGGCATTTACATTGTAATGCCCATGATTCGGTAGGGGTTGAGAAGGAAGTTTCCCTTTTTCTCTCGCAATCATTTCGGCTTTAAGTCGTGCAATTTCAGCTTCCATCGATCTGATACTCTCAGCTTGGGACGCTGAGTTTTTCTTTATCTCACTGACGGAAGATCTAACCTCAGCCGAAACCTCTACGAAATTTGACAAGAGTGATTTCATGGTTTGAGTGAATTGAGAGAGTTCGTCAGAACCGGTCAACTGCATAGGATTAGACTGTGCAGGAGTGTTGACCTGGTTGTGGAAATTTTGTGACTGGTAGGGGTGCTGAGTGAGTTGAAGTGGTTGCTGTTGTGGTAGAAGAGCCCTTTGAAAATTATTTTGGCTTGGAACCGTGTTTTGAGATTGTTGTTGGTTCCAAGCAAAATTCGGGCGATTCCTCCAACCCTAATTGTACGTGGAAGAATAAGGATCGTTTCTAGGTCTTTGAAATGCGGCATTAGTATGCTCGTGACCTTGAAACACAGAGTTTAATGGACATTCTTCCGTTAAGTGAGACGGATCAGAACAGCACCCACATACAATTTTGGGGAGCGACATTGGGTTTAAGGAGGCTGCTGAAAATTTGTGTTACATAGCGTCGAGCTTCTTTTGCATTGCTGCCATCTCAGCTCGAACACCTATGGACACATCTATTTGGTGTACGCCACCCCCATTCAATGATTAGGTTCCACTCTCCCACTGTAGTGATTTTTCAGCGAACTCTTCTAAAAATTTCCAAGCTTCCCCATCATCCTTGGTCATAAAGGTACCTTGACACATGTTTTCAAGGTTTTGTTTAGTGTTTAGGTTAATGCCCTCATAAATGATTCGACAAAGATCCCATCTCGGGATGCCGTGATGAGGACATTGAACCAATAGATCCTTGAAACGTTCAAAGAATTTTTAAAATGGTTCGGTAGGGAGCTGGGTAAATTGATTAAGTTCGCTTCGGATTCGAGCTGTCTTTTGCATAGGGTAAAATTTCTTAAGGAATGCCGCAACAAATTCTTCCCAATTCGTAACAGAGTGTGCGGTAGTGTTATATAGCCACTTCTCGGCTATATCGCACAAAGTAAATGGAAGAAGTCGTAGACGCATAGCATCCACTGAAATTCGGTGATGAAAACGTAAGCGTCCTCAGTCTCAAGTCTGTGGAATTTGGGTAAAAGGTTGATGTATTGGGGTTTAATTTCAAAATTATCCCCGTTGGCTTGTGGAATGGATAAGCAGGTCGAAAGAGGACCTCACAATGGATAGCACCTCTCTTGGAGAGAGATGCAGGGTGGATTCTGCGCACCAACGGACGGCGGCAGATTAGTGTTAAAGAAATTCTATGGAGGCGGATCCATCGATGTGGGTGTGGTAGTGGGTAAAGAAGAAGTAAATGGAGAAATACTGACTTCGGAGTCGATAAATGGTACGCGGACTAAACGGGCACTAGAATCCCGTGTCCAGCCTATCTTGTACTAAAAAGTGTTAGTTATATGTATGCCCTAGAGGCCATTACTATACATTGGATGTATATTGTAGTGGATGCTGGGACATATATAGGTAGGACTTTCTTGCTCGGCATGATAGTACGCTATCTGGTTACTCTTTGCCTTAACGTGTATACTTTCTGTCTCTCTGTTACATGTTGATAAAGCCCTTAGGATGAGTACTCGACTTCCAGGACTATGATGCAGATCATACTAGTGGGACCTGGGTAGTCAATGAGTACATCTTCATTGTTCCTAGTCATGGGAATATCGAGACGGGGCATCGATATTCCAGAGTAGACTAGCGTATATCTTCTCGACCCATGTGATGGGCGATGGATGATCCCATATCCATTGGTGTTTGACATCGGAGATGGTATGCGGGTGCTCAGTGGAGACTGGGTACACTGAACGGACTCGCCGAGAACTCCCAGATGGTATTATACCTCACGTCAGATGGCAGTTCTCTGGTGACACTGGTACAGCTTAGTCTGTTGACCCGAGATCGTCATAGAGTCTTGTGTGTCTCCCACTGTGCTTTGATTTCTACCCTACCACGGCTCTACAGAGTCGTGCAAACAGGTGGTTTTTGGGTACAGTCCCGATTCACATGGAGGCAATGAGCGATAGGAGGGGATTCGTCTCTCCCGGTATTGGGGGTTGATGTTGTGCTATGCTCGACTGGCCATAATAGGAAATCCCTGGCCAGGGTTGCAGTGATATACTGGTAAGAGTTATCAGTAGTTTCACGAATGTTATGGACCTCAAGTCGGCTTGACTTATCGAGCTACTGGGGTCTGACGTTTACCACCCCTAGGCGAGATATGCGACATATCAGACGAACAGACCGGACTGTACGGTAAGTGTTACTGGTTGGATTCACAGGAGTGTGAGCGGGCTTGCTCGTCGATCTTCTGATCGCTCAATACCCGGGTGGCCGTTACGTTTAGCAGACCGTTTGCGGCTTGTGGGTGTTTGATATGATCATCATCTGCTGCCGGCGTATTGACGAGTCTTTAGAGTCCTACACAGAGGTTTCCTGGCTCAAGCGAAATGAAATAGGAGCGCATATGAGATATGTGCGGGACCGAGAATAATGCGTGTATGTGATACCGTATTTCATTCTCGCGATGAATGTGTCGAATGGTTGTATGCGATATAACCTAGTTATCGAATCAAGGATTGATTCGATAAGCCGATACATTGGATACTAGCCGGTTATATGCGATATGACCGGATCATTGAATCAAGTGTTGATTTAATGATTTAATGTATAATTATATATTTGATATATTACTTTGCATTAACTAGTATTGGTTCACTTTAAATGGATTTACTCACTTGATTTGCACAAGTTGTATATGAGATATACTTTTATGCACAAGATTGTATCATGTTTGATGATACATGCAAGCTTGGGTTTGTGTAAAGAATTGACCATGGTTATATGAATGGTTAGGGTTTCTTTTATTTACTTATTCATTTATCAATTTATTTTTTTTAAAAGGTAAAGAAAACAAAATGGTTTCTTTTGGATGCTTCAAGCATCTTTGACCTTATGACCATTTTGTCTTCATCTCCTAAACCTAACCATTCTACTAACCTTAGTTGATTCTCTACACTAAACCATGGTTGTTGACATGATAAGTATCATATTGTTTTTATTTTTAAATAACACTTATCATAATTCTTTATCATCTTCTTCTTCATCTTCAACTTGAAGAAAGCTTGCACCATCAATGGCAACTAGCCAAAATGAGTGAGAAATCCAAATCTAAAGTCTACCCACTTCCTATTTCTTCATCCTCTACCTCTTGCCAAGTTGTATAGGGTGTTTCCTTCACAAGTTTTCAAGGCTTGGTGAAGTTGGAGCTTGTTCTTGTGATGCTTCGACGTAGATCATCTTCGGCATCGAACCGACGATCAAGCCCGCCCATTCTTCGATGATGCCAATGCTAGAGTCAAGGGTTCGATTTGGACAGCGGAGGGAGATCATCGTGGAGCTTAGGAAGTGGTAGACCGGATCTACAAAGGTTGTAGTCACTTTCCCTTAGCATTTAATTCGATTACATGCTTGCTTCGCCTATATATCTAGTTAACGATCCGTATTAGGGTTTGTAGGCACAAGGAATTTTTTGATTTGTGCATGTTTGATCACTTGTGAGACTTCATTAGTGTGCCTAGGAACCCTACAGTGGTATCAGAGCCTAGCTAGAGCCTTAGGCGATGCGTAGACGGAGTTAGAAGTCCGATCGACCCGAAACCCCGATCTTAACATGCTCTCTGGACTTTTTTGAAATTCGTGGATTTTTGTGAATTAAAAATATGCAGAAAAATCAGCAGGAAGATCTAAGACTTACTGTAAAATTCGATGGCCTGATTCCTTAAAGTCGCCGCGGATCCGCGGCATGAGCATGCTCATGCGGCGGTTCCGCGGCTAGTTTGTCGTTTTGTGCATCGAAGTTTGCACCGTAATTCTTAGTAAGCAGTGCTGGTTTTCCTGGGAATATTTTAATATTTATTCCAGAGTCTTATTTTCTGGATTGTATTGGGGATTCGGAGATTCGATCGGACTGTCTAATTTTGTCTGTGTGTGTTTCCGGGTATTTTTTAGAATATGTTAAAAAGTTCGATCGGATATAAATACCCACTTTTTCCCCTGCCGGGAAATTTCCAATTGTTGGATTTTTCCGTAGTTTAACGACGTTCTAAGTAGTGCAAGTAACGCGATGGACCCTCTAGAAGATAACAAACCTTAACTCGATTATGTGACCGTCTTGAACTGCCCTTTGAACCTTCGGGTTTGGGGCAGTACGGCGTGCCACATGTGAGGCGTTGGCTTGACCCTTCTACGGCTGGACCGTTGGTACTGAGTCACGAACTGAATGTTGTTAGACTTATTTCATGTGTTGAGCTGTTTCGGGAAAACTTGGGTGTTCGATTGTTCGATCGGAAAGTTTAACATTTTCCATTTATCCGGAATGTGATACAATAATTGGAATTCACAATAAATTATGAGATAACTGAATGAATGTTATAAACATAGCAGTTTAGTCTCACATGATCGGTTGCCACGGAATTTTGATGTGATCAAAAGTCCGTCGCAATCACGTAGCGTACGCGGATACTCGCCGGGTAAACTTAATAGACAGCCTCACCCCATAGCCCCGACTAAGTGACTGTAGGAGAACCCCGTCGCCGAAAGCATCCGTTCGGGTGCTCGCGGTAGCGGTGTTCCGCCTTGGTGCACTTGGTCGACGGCGTCGGGGGTGCAGCCGCCTACTAAAGTTTGCGACGAGCATTCGATCAGAATGTCGGGAATCCTGTTGAATTTCCCGACTTGATATTGAAAAGAGTTTTCGATAATGAGACTAAAATGCGGAGTTAATAATTGTTAGGCATGCGATGTCTAAGGAATTCATTTGGTCAGGCATGCGATGTCTGAGGTGATTGCGGATTCCAACTATTGTAGTTTTACACTTTCTTTTCTGTGACCGTAAGTGTAATATGTGATATCGCCGGTTTCGTTGCTATATGTCAACGACAATTGGGATGCGCATATTTACTTACGTTGATGACATGTGATGTTATGTGTTGCTGGATATGTTATATTGGATCGTCGTGTTTGAATAGCCGGGGGGTTTTTATGTGAGATGAGTGTTTTTCATTTTCATTCATGTAAAAACTTGTATGTAATATTCTTTTATTGGGGCAC
This sequence comes from Agapanthus africanus, assembly GCA_030015575.1. NCBI lineage: Eukaryota > Viridiplantae > Streptophyta > Magnoliopsida > Asparagales > Amaryllidaceae > Agapanthus > Agapanthus africanus. The sequence goes on from CM057340.1 coordinate 267,702,285, forward strand.
TTCCAGGTTGCGGATGTTGTCACCATTTGTATATTATTTACTTTTCTGCACTAGGATAGACCCAAAGTGGGGGGCACAAGTAACCGAGTTCTGGGGTCCAGTGGGAGACCATCTCGAGGAGTCGAGTCCGGGTCTCCTAACCCTAGAATTGGTAGGGTTGCTTGCCGCTCTCGTAGGGGTCTTGGGGTGTGGGACAGGCTATTCATCACGACCGTGGAATCCGTGTTTTATACTGGCTCGTATTGAAAACACGGATGTCCTAGTATATCCAATATTTCATATGTTTCTTCTGCTATGAGTTATCTGTGATGTGATCATGCGATGTTCTGTGCTCTGTACAGACAGATATTTTATATAGTATATATGATATTTTATATAGTATATATGATATATTATATAGACGTTGCTTATGTTTTACACCCGCGCTAGCCCTGCCTCGCTTTGCCGTTAGTTACCTAACCTAACGGTGCAGACGGGACATCGAGGCGAATGCGGATGGCATAAGCGTACGTTATATTTATCTGTGATGATTAGGTGGACTTAAATGATGGGATATTCATTAATGAGATTAATGAAAGAAAATAAACCTAATTGATGTTGTGGAATCGAATTTCAAAATAAAAACAGGTAGCTACAGTTCTTGCTTTGCATCGCGATGTTCAATATAGAACATCCTGCACCTTATTCGATGAGGAAAGGACCGAGATCCCTTCACCGGGAGTGACTCCTTTAGCAATAACTGGCAGATGCTACAACCCTCGGTTTGTCTTTGATCGCTTCTATAGTTTCCTCTTTGCACAGTGATATATATGATATATCCCGCACCTCATTCGACGAGGAAAGGGCCGACGATCCCTTCACCGGGAGTGACCCCTTTAGCAAAACTAGAAAAGCCTCAAAAACATTCCATTTAAAAACCATTTGATTCCGCAACGAGATCAAGTTCAAAGCGTTAAAAGTTTTCATAAAAACCATTCGCAACCCTCCGTCATTTTAGGAAGTAGAGTACTTAGTATTCGTGCTACGTTTGTCGACCATAGCCGAGGCGTAGTGTGCAGTAGCTAAGTGATGTCTTCCTACACAGCATATGATGCGATTAGTTAGGACAGTCATGTGGCTTTGTTGACCTTAGCCAAGGGTCATGTGGGTGGGTCTAATTAATCACGAAATGACGGGTAGAACTTGACTAGTACCTATGATTTGTTGACCTTAGCCAAGGTCATAGGTGCTAGGGGTAAAAACCATTATCGGGAGTTTCAAGTGTTGAAATTTGCAATGAGATTGCATACCTTCTATGTGATAGTTGGATCCCGATACCCACTGCGAGTAATTGTTACTCCTGGGAGAGTTTTGCACTTTACAATTAGCCGATCAAGTAGGTGTCTAGAAAGTTGTCAACGGGGTTACGCCTCTGGGAAAACGAGGTTTACTGTAATTAGGTCCGTGCGAAAGCACGGGGAACCTCCCTCAAAGTACCGACACTGGCCTGGCTGAAAGATTGGCGAACTTGTAGAGTGTAATTAATCTCGGCTAGTCTTTCCTTTTAGGGTTTGAAGGAAGATTTGATAAAAACAGTGGAGCCATCCTGATTAGATAAAATACATAACCAATCTAATCTTGCAAGAGCGCACGCAGAGTGTTTTCTTCTCTCTCTCTCCTGGTAGCGACCATATCATGCCTTAATCAAGATAATAATACGGATGTATTGACCGAACCCGCTTGTTATACTGAGCTGGGGAACGTGGTCCTGCTCCAACTTATAATTGTTATAAGACAGAGCAGGAAATAGGGGAATACCAGAATTCCTATGCCGCCAAACGAAGAAAGTACATATGATGCATCTCCTTCGGGTGTGTTCATTATGCAGAACTGTTTCTCAGTATCCTCTTCATCCTGGGTATCTGATACCGGATCAGGATCCCAGATATGTAATATGTTAGATAGGGCTACAAAAAGGTAGAAAAACTGAGAACGGGTGATAAGTTTCATGAGACAGAAAACGGGCAAGTGTTGCAGCCAAGTCTGTTGGTCACTGTCACCCTGTATTACCAATACATTGATTCTGAACAAATGCTATTAGATACCGAACCTGATATACAAAATCATATCAGTCTCTTTATTAGTAAAGAAATGATAAAATTTTGTATTGTTGGATAATGTTTTGAACATTTCCTATATCAAAAGTTGATCGGTATTCAGGCACGTTATCTAAAAGCATTGACGTTCTAAATCAAACTACAGTTGCTAGTATGCAGAACACACACAAGAGGAAGAGTTCAGAAATGAACGAATTCTTCTTGAGGTATTGTAGACTAGGTCATATCAATGCGACCCGACTAGCTGAAGTTACATTAGATGCATATTTAAATCAGTTTGAATTTACATCTTGTGAAACTTGCCAGTCATGTCATAAAGATATAATGACACCAGCTCTGTTTACTGGAAACAGAGAAAGAGTTGGTAAACTCTTGGGACTGATACATAGTGATGTATGTAAGGTCTCCTGTCTACACATGCCAGGACTGGTTCTTTATACTTCATTATATTCTCTGATAATCTCTCAAGATTCAGTCATATATTCCTGTTGAAATATAAGTCCGATTTGAGGTATTCACAGAATATAACTAGGAACTAGAGAACCAAAATACGGGTATAAGAATTATGTCCTATGATGAGATCAGGGAGGAGAATACTTGTGCATTGAATCCTTGGACTATTCTAAAGGAAAATGAGATTCTCTCTCAGTATTACTCCTCTGAATACACCACAGCACAACGGTGTATCGGGGTGGAGCAATCACACAATATTAGATATCGTGTGCTCTATGATGAGTACTACTGAGTTACCTATTTCCTTTTTGGGAGTTATGCGCTTGAGAAGCTGCATACCTATTGAATTAGGTTCGAATCAAATCAGTGCCTACCACTCCATATGAGATATGGTGTGGGAAGATCCTATCTCTTAAGTAAGTTAAGATTTGGGATTGTCCGACCTATGTCAAAAGCAAAATCCGGACAAGATCAAGGAAAGGTCAGTTCTGTAGAACTGGAAAGGTTCCAGCTATACGAAACTACAGCTGAAGATTTGACAGAACCAAAGGATTCTATAGTCCCCGACGAACCTCAGCCTCTCCGCCGATCTAGCAGGGTTCCTCATCCGCCTGAGAGATACCTCGGTTTCTCGATGACAGTGGGAGCAAGGATTGCATCATGAGATGATGACCCAACTAGATTCGAGCAGGCCATCGAGAGTAGGGATTCTGTAAGAATGGCTGGATGCTTAGTGATCTGAGATGGAATCCTTATACACCAACAAAGTATGACTTGGGTTGCTATAACTGAAGGGTTAAATCCCCATCAGGAGCAAGTATATCTTGAGAAGATTGCTTGGTGTACATGGAAAAGTTGAGACTTTCAAAGCTAGACTTGTTAAAGGTTTTCGTCATCACCAGGCACGGATAATGATGAAACCTTTTCCAGGGACTATGTTTAATCCATCCAGATCCTACTTGCCACGGCTACATACCATGACTACGATATCTGGTGGTTGGGTGCCATGACTACTTTTCTAAATATTGATTAGAAGAGAACGTCTAAAAGAACATAGCCAGAGGGCCTCGTAGACAGTGGAAGCAGCGGAAACGTATGCAAGATGCTTTATAGGATAAAGCAGGCATCGCGGAGTTGGAACATCTGTTTTGATGGATTAGTCAAAGAAGTTGACATCATCAAAAAATGGTAGATGAACCTTGTATAAACAAAAAGGTAGTAGGGAGTATGGTGACGATCCTCGTAGAGTACGTGGATGACATACTCTTGTTAGGGAAGGAGTTTCCTATGCTACGCTCGATCAATCTCCGCTTATCACAATGATTTTCCATATAGGATCAAAGTGATACCTACTAAATCCTAAGCTTTGGATCTATGAGATAGATCTAATTGGATGTTAGGATACTCACTAGTTGTAGTGAGATGGTATCAATTGATCCTTGGGAGAATCACTGGAAGGGTTCCAGAGTGATAAGACGACTGAATGTCAGTCACTAGGCATTGTCTTTACCCTTAGTAAAGGGACGGTATGTTGGAAGGTATCCAAGCTAGATACCGTAACAAACTAGACGATAAAGGCTGGTAACATCGCTATTGAAGATACTGCCAAAGAGGCAGTCTGGGTGTATATTGGTTCATAGGATGAACTAGGTTCCTACCATTGTGTGACAATGGAACTGTGGCTTTGGCCCTGGAACCCTGGTCCCATCAGTGACCCAGACATATTCTGAGGCAGCATCACCTGATCATGGAGATAGTTGATCTCCAGAGTGATCGAGGTTAGGAGAGTAGACTCAGAGGAGAACACGCAGATCCACTCACGAAGGCCTTTTCCCAAAGAGAGACTTTATGGGATGGTTGAGTATGTGATACTGCAACCACTGCTACAGATGGCCCTAGTGCAAGTGGGAGATTGTTAGTTATATGTATGCCCTAGAGGCCATTACTGTACATTGGATGTATATTGTAGTGGATGCTGGGACATATATAGGTAGGACTTTCTTGCTCGGCATGATAGTACGCTATCTGGTTACTCTTTGTCTTAACGTGTATACTTTCTGTCTCTCTGTTACATGTTGATAAAGCCCTTATGATGAGTACTCGACTTCCAGGACTATGATGCAGATCATACTAGTGGGGCCCGGGTAGTCAATGAGTACATCCTTCATTGTTCCTAGTCGTGGGAATATCGAGACGGGGCATCGATATTCCAGAGTAGACTAGCGTATATCTTCTCGACCCATGTGATGGGCGATGGATGATCCCATATCCATTGGTGTTTGACATCGGAGATGGTATGTGGGTGCTCAGTGGAGACTGGGTACACTGAACGGACTCGCCGAGAACTCCCAGATGGTATTATACCTCACGTCAGATGGCAGTTCTCTGGTGACACTGGTACAGCTTAGTCTGTTGACCCGAGATCGTCATAGAGTCTTGTGTGTCTCCCACTGTGCTTTGATTTCCACCCTACCACGGCTCTACTGAGTCGTGCAAACAGGTGGTTTTTGGGTACAGTCCCGATTCACATGTAGGCAATGAGCGATAGGAGGGGATTCGTCTCTCCCGGTATTGGGGGTTGATGTTGTGCTATGCTCGACTGGCCATAACAGGAAATCCCTGGCCAGGGTTGCAGTGATATACTGGTAAGAGTTATCAGTAGTTTCACGAATGTTATGGACCTCAAGTCGGCATGAATTATCGAGCTACTGGGGTCTGACGTTTACCACCCCTAGGCGAGATATGCGACATATCAGACGAACAGACCGGACTGTACGGTAAGTGTTACTGGTTGGATTCACAGGAGTGTGAGCGGGCTTGCTCGTCGATCTTCTGATCGCTCAATACCCGGGTGGCCGTTACGTTTAGCAGACCGCTTGCGGCTTGTGGGTGTTTGATATGATCATCATCTGCTGCCGGCGTATTGACGAGTCTTTAGAGTCCTACACAGAGGTTTCCTGGCTCAAGCGAAACGAAATAGGAGCGCATATGAGATATGTGCGGGACTGAGAATAATGCGTGTATATGATACCGTATTTAATTCTCGCGATGAATGTGTCGAATGGTTGTATGCGATATAACCTAGTTATCGAATCAAGGATTGATTCGATAAGCCGATACATTGGATACTAGCCGGTTATATGCGATATGACCGGATCATTGAATCAAGTGTTGATTTAATGATTTAATGTATAATTATATATTTGATATATTACTTTGCATTAAGAAGTATTGGTTCACTTTAAATGGATTTACTCACTTGATTTGCACAAGTTATATATGAGATATACTTTTGTGCACTAGATTGTATCATGTTTGATGATACATGCAAGCTTGGGTTTGTGTAAAGAATTGACCATGGTTATATGATTGGTTAGGGTTTCTTTTATTTACTTATTCATTTATCTATTTATTTTTTTAAAAGGTAAAGAAAACAAAATGGTTTCTTTTGGATGCTTCAAGCATCTTTGACCTTATGACCATTTTGTCTTCATCTCCTAAACCTAACCATTCTACTAACCTTAGTTGATTCTCTACACTAAACCATGGTTGTTGACATGATAAGTATCATATTGTTTTTATTTTTAAATAACACTTATCATAATTCTTTATCATCTTCTTCTTCATCTTCAACTTGAAGAAAGCTTGCACCATCAATGGCAACTAGCCAAAATGAGTGAGAAATCCAAATCTAAAGTCTACCCACTTCCTATTTCTTCATCCTCTACCTCTTGCCATGTTGTATAGGGTGTTTCCTTCACAAGTTTTCAAGGCTTGGTGAAGTTGGAGCTTGTTCTTGTGATGCTTCGACGTAGATCATCTTCGGCATCGAACCGACGATCAAGCCCGCCCATTCTTCGATGATGCCAATGCTAGAGTCAAGGGTTCGATTTGGACAGCGGAGGGAGATCATCGCGGAGCTTAGGAAGTGGTGGACCGGATCTACAAAGGTTGTAGTCACTTTCCCTTAGCATTTAATTCGATTACATGCTTGCTTCGCCTATATATCTAGTTAACGATCCGTATTAGGGTTTGTAGGCATAAGGAATTTTTTGATTTGTGCATGTTTGATCACTTGTGAGACTTCATTAGTGTGCCTAGGAACCCTACAAAAAGGGTTAGTACAAGTGGCGGCGTGGCTTACAATTAAGGGAAATGAATGAATGAATGCGGTGTTTATTTTGAAAAGTGGACGGATTTTTGAAAAGATGATACAACACAACAATTGCAACACACAAAATCCTAATTCTAGGGGTCACCTAGGTCAAATCTCTAGACCGCTCCTAACTTCCAAAAGACAAGACGCAGGATAAATCCTCCACTGCAACTGTGTCTCTCCTGTAGCCAGGTAAGTGCCAGGTAAGTGGGAGGTTCTCCACTACGTCAGTAGTGGACCTAATTAAGTAACCACTAGCCTTCGACACACTTGCCTTAGACACCATAAGAGAAACGCGGATAAGCAATGAATTACCTACGGCCTTCTTCTGTCCTAAGTGAGCGCGACGGTCCTTAGAGTCATCTCTAGATTTCTTTTAGTTAATTGGGGTAAATGCGGATGCAATTTTGCGATTTTTGGGGCTTAGGAAGGGTAATTAACTCCCCACTAAATCTGGATTTGGTCTTTGCCCCTTAATGTCCGTATTCATTATGCAAACAACCACAAAAATCAAAACAAGCACAATTTAATTTTGCTTTTTGCGCGGCGCTGCGATTTTTGCAAAGAAGCCTGTAGAAAAATGTTATTTGGAGCAGACAGAGGAGGAGATAAGAAAGATAGAAACTTACTGTGAACAAAATTGTACAGAGGGAGCTTCACCAAGGCGCGGAACCGCGGCAAAAGGCTTCTTAGACCGCGGTATCGCCGCCGTAGGTACTGTGCACTACTACAAAATTTCACAGAGAGCTTATGTTCAGCTCCTGAGTCATCTGGAATTCTCCAAAAAAAATTCCAATTTCACAGCAAGCTCCAGATTTCCTTACAATAAACCACAACAAATCGTTTAGATTTTGTGCGAATTTTGATCACAAAATTGTAATGGAATAAATCTTTCAATTCAAATTTCAAATAAAGAACGAATTAGCGCGCGATCCCCGGCAACGGCGCCATTTGATCGATCTTATTTCTCGTTGTCGGTTTATAGAAAATGAATAGAATCACTAACAAAAATATTTGACCGCAATCAATAACGGTGTCGGATGTAGCGCGTTAGTAAGTGCGGATCGTCCACAGGGATTGCGCGATTCGTTCGTATTTTTGTTTTGTTTGAATCGAAAATTTAAAAGAAAAAGAATACGATTTAAGATTTTTATCGATGAATTTCAAGAATCAATTATTCTAATCAAGAATCAAGAAAATGATAAACATCAAGAATCAAGTATCGATAGAATTCCAATCAATTTAGGTTTCAAGATTTGAAGTAAAGCTCGTAAGAATCGAGTAGATTGTAGATGTGACGAAGATTCAAGAATACGATTTCTTATCCATTAACAAGTTGATGCTAAATCGATGTAGATTCATCGAGGATCAAGGATCTTGCGAAGAATTAGGGTTCCTCATCCTATCCTTTGTCCTTTCGATGAATCACATTCACTAGATAGCTTCTTGAAAGTCGAATGATCAATTTTTGATCTCTAGATCGTGCGAAAGGAAGCAAGAATGCATTCACATCGATCTAGATCATCGATCAATTGATTTTCAAGAATTTACAATTGTTTTAAGAATTAAGAAAACGTTTAAAGATTCATCAACATCATCATTCTACAATCGTTTCGATTCCTCCACGAGCGGAGTTTTATTCAAGCATCATCACGAAGAATACATTCAAGAATTGAATACGAATCATAATACTTGAATTGAAAATAAGCAAGTTTAAAAAATCTTCACCTTTATTACATCAACAAGTAGTTACAACTCTCAAAAATTACAAGAGGTAGGAACTTCGCTCGTCGAATCTAGCATCACTCGGCTCCTTGAGTCATGGATCGGCTTGGATCTCGTGCTCCGTTGAAGTCCTGCTTCGCTTCAAAGGATCGTTGAAGACTTGCTTTGCTTGCACTCAAAGGATCTTGAGGTTTCTTGATTTTGGATTGGATTAGGGTTAGGGTTTTGAGGTGGTAGTTGTTGGGTTGAAGATGAAGAACAACCACAACAATTGAATTAAGGAGATTAACTATTGAACCAAAGATTGAACAACTCAAGATTCAACAACACTTTTTCAAGTGAGCCTTGGGGTCTATTTATAGGTTTCCCAAACCCTAGCTCTAGGAATTCAAATTTGAATTTTCCCTCCAAAATTTAGTTATAGGGAGAGGCTTCTAGAAGTAGTTAGTTAGGGCTTAGCTTCTACCCTAAGCTAGGAGGTTAGGGAGAAGGTTCTAGGTCCTTAATGGAGTTTAGGTGAAGCTTGTTATGGAAGCTTGGGGTGCTTAGTTAGGAACCCTAGGGCTTGCTGATCTGGCAGAATGTTCAGGAGTAATCTGGAGATTGAAGTAGCTTTCTGAAGTGCACACATTGAGGTAGGAGTTATGGGTTGAAACAGAGGTGATGACGTGGCAAGGCCGCCGCGGAACCGCGGCGCAAGGCGGCTCCGACCGCGGTTCCGCGGCCAAGTGGCTTCCTTAGGGTTTCAGACATCACATGTTGCTTTGCTCTGTCTTCAGGTGTACTTTCCGATATGTTGAATCTCTTAATTCCTTTTAGATAATTGCCAGATTCCAAATCCTTGAGTTGGTGTATTTTTTAGCAGTCCGTTATGTAATTTTGACCGATCTTCTGTAATTTCCTGCACAGACTTCGAAACACAAGTTACGATATGCAAGAATAATGCGATGCTATGAAATACAGTCAATTTCCCTTATAGTGCCGGTTTAAAGATGCAGTATTTTCGACTGATCACTTGTGAACTTCCTTAACGAAGGCGTCGTTAAGTCTTGGGTTAACCACTGCAGAAAGATTGAGGTCTGCCTGCATGAGCTTGAGCTTAGGCGTCCTGCTCCTGAGATTCAGGCTTTGAACTCCCAACGGGCTGCTTGGGTTGAGCAGAGCACTCGCTACCTCCGCCATCTTGAACAAGAAGCGGCCATGAAGCGTAAAGAGCGCAAGGAGACTTCAGGCGAATCTGCCCGGCTACACGCTCAGGTTGACGCAAATGTTATACAGTGAAAGCTATCTTTGAGGGCCTTCTACGATGTATTTCTGACGGGCTAACGCTGAGGTAGAAGCTGGACCTCACCGAGCGAGATGCACATAGTCGTGAGGCAGCTCAGCGGGTCATCGATGAGCAACTTTCATCTTATTTGCTGCAACGGGCTCTGGTTGAAGCGGAGTTGGCCGCGGCAGCTGACCGTGAAAAGGGGCTGAGGGGAGTGCGCGTGCAACTGAGTGGTTTATTGAAAATGCCTCCCTCTCAATAGTTTTTTTTCTGTATCAATTAACATTTGTAATTTTTGAATAAAATGTATCCATTTTATTGTGCTTTCATATGATGTAACTTGTACTCCATCGAATTCATGAATAAAAGATACACCTTTTTGTTCTACTTTTGCTTTCTTCTCTTTGCTGTGTCGTTGTCCTGTGATTGTAACAAGTGTGGCCTGTAGATAATAAAGAACACTTCATCTTAGCCTCCTTGTAGGGTAGCGATGGCTTAGGAAGCAGGTTCAGGTCTGCTGCCTAGGACTTTTCAACTTTATGTGCCGTGAGGGTCTCATAAAGTCTTTTCTCCCTGTGAGTCGAGAGGACTCGTAGGTGTATTTTCTCCTTAGGAATCGTGAGAATTCCTAAGTGCGTTTTCTCTTGAGAGTCATAAGGATCTCACAAGAGATTTTTCTTCCTTACGAGTCGAGAGGACCCGTAAGTGATTGATGAGGTTGACATTATTCTTTATTTCAAGGGGTCAGAGGTTGACATTACCAGTATTTCACGGTGTCAGGGGTTTACTATCCGCATTTCATGGAGTCAGGGGTTGTTCTGGGAATTTCCCACGGGGTCAGGATTGACTTTAGCCGTGTTCTACGGGACCGGGATTTGTTCTGGACGCTTCCCACGGAGTCAAGATTGACATTAGCCGTGTTCCACAGGACCAGGATCCGCTCTGGACTCTTCCCACGGGGTCAGGATTGACATTAGCCGTGATCCACAGCACCAGGAGGGGTTGACTTATTTTCGAGGCGGGGTTATTGGCTGACGTATTTCCGCGACGGGGTCATTTGCTGACGTATTTTCGAGACGGGATCATTTGCTGACGTATTTCCGCGACGGGGTCATTAGCTGACGTATTTCCGAGATGGGGTCATTGGCTGACGTGTTTCAACGACGGGGTCATTGGCTGACGTGTTTCTGCGACGGGGTCATTGGCTAACGTGTTTCCGCGACGAGGTCATTTGCTGACGTATTTCCGTGACGGGGTCATTAGCTGACGTATTTCCGAGACGGGGTCATTTGCTGACGTGTTTCCGCGACGGGATCAATGGCTGACGTGTTTCAGTGATGGGGTCATTGGCTGATGTATTTCCGAGGCAGGGTCATTGGCTGACGTGTTTCCGTGACGGGGTCATTGGCTGACGTATTTCCGAGACGGGGTCATTTGCTGATGTATTTCCGAGACGGGGTCATTTGCTGACGTGTTTCCGCGATGGGGTCATTGGCTTACGTATTTCCGAGACGGGGTCATTGGATGACGTATTTCCGTGACGGGATCACTGGATGACGTATTTCCGCAATGGGGTCATTGGCTGACGTATTTCCGTAACAGGGTCATTGGCTGACGTATTTCCGAGACGGGGTCATTTGCTGATGTATTTCCGAGACGGGGTCATTTGCTGACGTGTTTCCGCGACGGGGTCATTGGCTTACGTATTTCCGAGACGGGGTCATTGGATGATGTATTTCCGCGACGGGATCATTGGATGACGTATTTCCGCAACGGGGTCATTGGCTGACGTATTTCCGTAACAGGGTCATTGGCTGACGTATTTCCGAGACGGGGTTACTAGATGACGTATTTCCGCGACGGGGTCATTTGCTGACGTATTTCCACAACGGAGTCACTAGATGACGTATTTCCGTGATGGGGTCTTTGGATGACGTATTTCCGTGATGGGGTCATTGGCTGACGTATTTCCGAAACGGGGTCATTGGCTGACGTATTTCCAAGACGGGGTCACTGGATGACGTATTTCCGTGACGGGGTCATTTGCTGACGTTGCGTCTATTGTAATGAGATGAATGTCGATGTTGTCTCTAGGTTGTCTGTGAACCGTCGAGATTTAGAACAGGGACTTTGCCATGGCTCCAAGGTTGATTGTCCCGTCTGAATCCTGCTGGACTGAGGTGGAACGCTGTTGTGATCTCTAGGCTGTAGATGCGGCCGTCGAGACTTGACTCTCCTTCTGATAGAGCCTGGTGGGAAGGTATGGTTCCTTCTTTGTTTGTGCCCCTGGATTGTATACAGGGATCGATGTGATCTCGCCTTTAGGGAAAAAAGTTTCATTTTATATATTTCTCTTTCCGCGATACTCTATCATTTCATCTTTTATATCGCGAAAGTCGCAATTGCCCAATCATTTCGGCTATTTTTCGCGGTGCCAAATCATTTCGGCTATTTGTTTTATTTACTCGCTACTTTTATTGCGATTTGCCCAACCATTTCGGCTATTTTGTATGCATACATTTTTACTTGCTGATTTTGTTGCAAGTTGTCCTATCATTTCGGCTATTTCATATGCATTTGTGGCTCGCTGACTTTTCGCTGTGAGTTTGGGATTTAATACCGATTTAGGCATCAGTATCGCTACAACTGGGATATTGGCAGGAGCGAATCATCATTTGCCTTTTTCGGTTTGAACAAAGGTGGCTTAGTAAACAGGGTTAAGATCCTGTCGACTAAGGCTTTTTACTTCATGAGCCGTAAGGGTCTCATGAAAGTATTTCTCCCTACAAGTCGTGAGGATCTCGTAAGTGCCTTTTCTTTTTAAGAATCGTGAGGATTCCCAAGTGTATGGTCTCTCGTAAGTCGTAAGGATCTTACAAGAGTGTTTTTTCCTCATAAGTCGTGAGGACTTACAAGGGTCGTTCACCGTGTGAGCATATCCCTAGTCGCTGGTGGGACTCTGTTAGGGAAATGTTTATTCGTGCCAGTGGATTGTATACAAGGGTCAATATTGAACCGCTTGTAGGGCAGAATCGGAGATTGTGATGGCTTAAGAACAAGTTCAGATACATGTAGCTTAAGGCTTTTGAACCCTATGACCCATGAGGGTCTCCAAGGGGAATTCTCCTTACGAGTCGTGAGGATTTCATAAGTGTAATTTCTCTTAGGAATCGTGGGGATCCCTAAGTGTGTTCCTCTCTTGTGAGTCGTAAGGATCTCACGCAGGTATTTTCTCTTCACAAGATCGAGAGGACCTTGTAAGCGTCTTTTAACGCGATTGCGCCCTTTCGGGTTTTCACAAAACTCGCTGGTAGCCCTGTTGTTTTTACCCACGGAGCCCTTTCGGGTTTTCATCCGTGCCCATCTCGTATATGGACATACCATTTTTTTTATTCTTTTTTTTGTCAGCCTTGGGATGCTGCGGTCTGTAGTAGTTTATAGACGTCTCGGTCAATGGCCAGTTTTAGGACATAGTGGTCCATCTTTAGTTTAAGGATGTTTCGGTCCGTTTCCAGTTTTAAGACATAGTGGTCCATCGTTAGTTTAAGGACGTTTCGGTCCGTAGCTAGTTTAAGGACATTTCGGTCCATCGTTAGTTTAAAGACGTTTCAGTCCGCATGCGACTACTACTTATAGAGTTTGGGCTTAGTAAGATAGCGAGAGGATGTAGGCTTCATCATCTATTATTGACTTAGGCCGTGACTCGTCAGGCGTAGTATTTTTTCAAGAAACGACCGTTTATTGGCCTGAAGGGCCTTTCGCCATGCATATCAATGAGCAGATAGGCTCCTCCTTGGTAGAACTTGTCTCATAATCCAAGGATTTTGGAATTTCTCCTTCCCCCTACTCCTCTATGCTATCTTTTGATGCCGAGTGAGCTTCTTCACCTTTTAGCGACGAATGAGAGATCATGCGACAACTTGCCATATAATTCTCAGGTTCTTCTGATGAGTCTTCTCCCTTATCATTGTCGTCATCTCCGTCCTCAAGGATGTGGTTGAGAAACTCTTGGAGTGTGACCGGGGTTCGCGCCTTTTAGTTATAGTCTTCTAGCGCATCAATATGTTTTTGCAGATCCGTGCGCTTGTCACCATGCCTCACGGGCTTCCTGGTATCCTTCTTCTTTTTCGAAGAATTTGACGGCTGGGCCTGAGCGTTTCGATTACCGCTACCAATTCTTGGAGTCAGGCGCGGCTTCAGCATTCCCTTGATGACCTCGGGTTCCAGTGGATTTTTCCACCTAATCCCTGGGCATGCTTGAAGATCTTTCAGCATTTTTTTAGTTTTTGCCGAAAGAACAACTTCCCATGGAGCTTCCTCTATGAATGAACATGATACCCCCGGCGTGTCCATCTTTTTCGGAGCATGTAGCCGGGGCGGGTTCACTTTCCAGTTTTCGGATAATACGAACTTGGCCTGTTGGTACTAATCTTCGATCCAGCTTTTGAAGATGTAGCAATCTTCGATTGGATGACCCAATATTCGGTGATAAGGCAATAATTAGGATTGTTAATGTCGCCTGGTTATGTTGGGCGTCTTGGCTCCGGCAGAGAGATGAGCCTGTTGCGGAGCGGTAGCTCGAATAACCTCTTCGTCTTATCCCGAGCGAACGAGTAAGGGCGTCTCATTTTTTCTCCAAGGGATCGTTGTCTATCATTTTGGCGATCAGCTGGTTTTGGACTACTAGGCTGTTGTTGAGCATTGGCGACGAAGGTCGCTTTCCCTTTCCCTTTTTCGTTTCGAGGCTCCAACTTCAAATAAGATGGTATATGATCCATCTGATCCATGGGCTAACTTGTCAATCAAGGCCTGGAAAGTAGCTGGCTTGAAAAACATCATAAATTGTGAAATAGTCGCCTGAGGATCAAGAGTACCCACAAACATGCCTACCGCAGGCGCTTCTTCGATGTGCTGCTCGGACTTCGACCATAGATTTCACCACCGTATCGCATACTGCACCCATGTTTCGCCTGGCTTCACCCTGGCGTTAATTAATGCAGTGATTGGGGTGCGCTCGCTAGCGCTTGCGAGCCTTTGCGTGAACAGTAACTCAATTTCTGCGAATGTTTTAACGGAGTCGTTCGGGAGCTCGTAGTACCATTCAGACGCTGTCTCCGACAAACTGCCAACAAACTGGCGAAGCAATAGTTTGTCATCCCTCCAGTGTTTCCGCACAGAGCCCTAAATTGAGCGACGTGCTGGTGTGGATTTCCCGTTCTCTTGTATACGTGGAATTTGGGGATCGTGTATCATGGCGGGTACTTTATTTGATCGTACCAACCCGGATAGGGCCGTCCAGTTCTGACGACTTGGCCAGCCGCTTCATTCGCTTGATGAGCTCGTATCTGTTGAGCTATATAATCATCGAGAGTGGCTTTGGAGATGGTCTCCTCCTTAGCTGCTGACAGAGCCGGCAGAGGATTTGATATCTCTCCTCTATCATCTTCAATTATTACTGGAGGGTCTTCGGCTGGAGGGTCCGGCTGGATCATCATGCCCACCATATCTTGGAATAGAAAGGCCATTTGTTTTATATTGGCCGCTTGTTCCGCGGCCTCTTTTCCCTTCTTCTCAAGCATCCTCCGAAGGAATTCGGCATCAGTTTCTTGCTCACGACGCTGCTCCGAGGATGTCTCCGGGCTTGCTTTCGGTCCCGTAAGTGCGGCCATAGCTGTTAGCATTTCTTGGAGCTTTTGTTGTTGTTGCTCATGAGCCTTAGTCACTGATCGCGTAAGCGGTCGATGACCTGTGGAGATATGGCTATCCTCTTTTCCGGAAGCCATATAAACAGTATGCACTACCATGCCCCCAGACTTGGGGCCATAGGGATTTTCTCCGACCTTCTTCTTTTGTGGGCGGTCGAAGTCGAGGGGGCCGTTGCAGTGGGCACCCAAATAGTTGTCGCCTTTTGTGGCTTGACAGGATGGTCCTCTTCTCGCTGAACATTCACCTTTTTGTGTCGGCGAGAGTAATCTTGATCAATCGCTGAGTCCTGAACCAGTCGCCAAACTTTATAAATTTTAGAGGACAGCCGCTGAGGGGGCTGCTCTAGCTTCACCTTAGGAGCGTCCTCCATGGATGGAGGAGATTTCTTCAGCACGGCAGTCGGAGAGTTTTTTCGCACCCTCCTTAGCGGTTCAAAGCTGTTCTCAGTTGGAACAGCGGCATCGATTTCCACCGTTGGAGCCGGCGGAGTCAGTCCAGAAGGAGAGTTGCCCCCAGCCTTCCTTACTTGGCGCCAGTGGCAACGTCGAGCGTGTCTTGCATTTGGGATTATCTCAGCTACGGGGGTGGTTTCAACGTGCCCCTGTTCTGGTGAGAGTCTGTTGTTGGCGCCAACCTATCAAAAACAGATGCTCGCTGAGAGAGAATGGTCAACCTGTCAAAAGCAGACCTTTGAGTGGGGAGAGTAGCTTGGACGACCTCCACTGTAGCAGGAGTTGGAGTGTCCTTCTCTGGTATTGTGAGCCTCTTTGCGAGCCCACTTGAGCTTTGACCGAGCATGTCGAAGACTGAGGCATTGGAGTTGGACGGCCCGCTCAGAGGGGCCGTGGTGGTTGCAAGCCGATCAAAGACCGACTTCTTCACAGCTTCCTATGACAGTATAGGAGCGCTGAAGCTCGTTGGTGGGATCTTGGTCCTGAAGAATATCCCAGTGGTGGCTTGCGTCACCTGGTTCGCCGGCATTGTGAAAAGGGAGGCCGCTTGGGGCCCGTAGGTTACACCTCCAGATGAGGCGGAACGAGAGCTGCATTTGCAGTTGGAGAAGTTAATGTCCATTGCTGTTCTTTTTCCTGCTTGGGAGCAAAACCAAATCTTTGTTCCTCGAACCCAAGGGCAACCATATAAAACCGCGATTCGTTCGCGAACACGACACACGAAGTGTGGATTGGAAAGAGGAAAAGGTCCCACCGGGCGTGCCAAAATCTGTTCTCCGCCGGAAGACGCGGCATGCACATTGGGACGTCGGGGCCTGAATTCCGAGGGCAGATACTATTTGGTGCTATCCGTCCACTTCTCCGAAGCTGCCAAGTTGATTTTTGACACCATGTATCGAAGGTTTAAACGGATGCGGCCGATGTAGCAGACTTCGTTAGATTCCCCCTTGTTGAGGGGTTTTTTGATTGTGGGGACGCTCTTTCCTGCAGGCGCAAGCCCCTGCAGTTAATTACGCTACCGCATCCCGGTAGCAACTTTCTACTTCTCCAGATGGTCACTTCGTGTCGTGTGTGTTTGTTTTGTTTTTGGTTGCCCGTGGATTGTATACGGAGACTAATTTATGTTGTCGCCTGTAGGGCGTGGATTAGTCCAAATCCGTATCTTCATAGATTTGGGTTTGGGGTTAGGTTTAAGGATACATTAGTCTCGTTTGAGACTAAGATCAACTTAAACGTTTGTTAAGGATACGTTAGTCTAATTTTAGACTAAGATCAACTCAACGGGATCATTTAGATCCAACAAAAGAGCATTTGGGCTATATTGTTTAGTTTTGGGACATTGCGGTCAATTAGTTTAAGGACATTATGGTCCAAGGTTAAGGACATCATAGTCCGTGGGTTTAAAGGGACCCCACAGTCCGAGGTTAAGGACATGATAGTCCGTGGGTTTAAAAGGACCCCACTGTCTAAGGTTAAGGACATCATAGTCGATGGGCTTAAGGACCCCATAGTCCGAGTTTAAAGAAGTCATGGTCTGTAAGATTTGCTGGTTGTCGGGACCCGTCACCTCTCTGAAGATATTGAAGGATTACAACGACATATATCAGAGGAGTGTAGAGATGTACCTTTGAACCAATGTTGGTTGAGAGATCTACAGTCCAATTTGGGACTAAGATCAAATGATTAATGAGTATATGGACTCAGTTAATCTGAATTAAGGACTTATGTCCAATCTTGGGCTAAGTGTCACGACCCGAAAGGTACGGAACGTGACTGGCACCTAAATTACGAACGTCTCAAGGCGAACGTAATCTAAGTAAGCCAAAGCCCAGAAATCAAAACCAAATAAACAGTAGAGAGAAGTAAAAACCAATCAATTGAAAGCGAATTTAACAAATAAGTCATATCAAGCCTTATTAAAAGCAATATCAATTTTTCCGAAAATTTCGGCAAAGTCTCCTTTGTAAATACTGGCCCCCAAAACGGGTACAACAAGAATATATATAATAACATGAAATACGGCATTCCCAAGCGGGAGCTAGCTCTTCGCCCCAAGGCGGACACAAATCCAACGCAATATAAATCAGCAATGTGCAACATAAGCATAAAAAGGCATAAGAAAAAAGCAACATGTCGGCTCAAGTGAGCACGACCTAAAAAAACAATATATATGCCCACAAATCTCACCGTCTCGCCTCTAAGTCAATATACAATAGTATTGGTAGAAGATACAGTAGATGGAGTATACTAGATACAATGAATGTACAAGGTGGAAGACAAAATAAACATATAACCCACCTACGAGCAAAAATCCTCAATCCAGGCAAAAGGAGGAAGTGCGTCCGCCGCAACCGTACTGACGGATCGGACCTGCAAAAAGTCTGTGGCACAACGGGGGTGAGTTTCCAACTCGTGAGTAATAAGTATCATCTATAAAGACTATCGTAAGCATGCACGCAAAGTGTCACAGTTCTACAATATTGCTATAGTATGAAGTACTAACATGTATCCGGCATGAGTGCAATGTAACAAAAGATCTGAATATGATGATATGAGGAAATCATTATTTTCATTTTAGGAAAATTTCTTTGAAATATCTGAGGAAATATCATATGAAATCAACAGAAATCCGTGCACAGCATCGGCACCTCAAATAAATATCTCGGTGTCCCAAAGTATCTGTATCCAATATCCCGGCCCCAGCCGTCCGGCTGGTCCATCTCAAAATATCAATATCTCAACATTTCATAGCTACGGTCGGTATCCTCTGGATATCCGCCGCGCCAAAAATCACCGGTAGGTAGTCTGCCCCTGCCAGGCTCATCGTCTACTACTCGAACTTCTTGCCCCGGGGTACTTTACCGGGCCCACCATGCACCCGAGACGGTTCATCCAACTCCTCGAAACGGGTCTCGAAAACCAACAGAAACTCATGATGGACGACACATGTATCATGTCACGAGAAAAACCGCAATTTTCAATGTCTAAAAATAATATCAGTTTTATAAAATCCTTGCGGCTTTTCCCCAAAATCTCATAAATCTCAAATACTGAAATTCTTCAGAAGAAAGTACCATGAGTATACATGTCAATGATGATGAATGCATATGGTATCAACAGTGCGACTGCAATATATGACATAAAGACTATATATGATCGAATGATGTAATGAGATATATGCAAATGAATATCGATTCTACATGTTCATCTTGAGGAATTTACTATACTAGCACTGGATTATATGTATTATATGGTGAAATTATTCTAAATTCCGTTTTAAATAAGTTATCTAGTGATTATGGCATAGCAATTACCAAGGCGTATGTGTTCGCATGAATAGTGCTCGTGCGGCATAAAACCCGGGTAACGTTGCAAGTGTCCTATGAAATGAAGTTGCACAATTAAATATAATGAATTAATAAGCCAATTATTTACTGTGTCGCATATCTCATTTAATGATTTCAATGGTTTTTATACGATGAAATTAGCACAATATGGATATACATGTCATGCAGTGCAGTAAAATAGATAACTAGAACTACATACAATAAGCTGGTATTACTAGAATTCTAAATTATCGGGCGCCTCGCGCCATCCAAACGATTCTACCCGTAGATGTATACATCTACTCACCGGAAATCCCCAGCTAGCTATGTCCAATCACCGCTTTCCCTTTTCGTGCCGCGTCCGAAATCTCCGCGACCGATCCTGGAATTTGCACAACACAAAACATAAGAAGACATATCCTGAAATGACGCCAAGTCACAAAATGAAAGGGTCAACGTCAACAAGCTAGGCGCAACGTGCACTAGGTGCGCAGAACACACACGAAAATCACAAAAACCCTAACTAGAATCGTCGTTTTGGGGCGCCCGGCAAAACTTAAACCCTATCAAGCAAAAATTCCGTATTCACACATCCTAAATGTCGTAGGATATGCTAATAATATCATCTAAATATAACAAATAAATCACCACAATTTTTTATAAAAAACCTAGTAAGCACAAAACTTGAAAATTTGGTGAAACATCGTCGCTTTGCGACAAAAAGACAACCATCAGGCAAAATCACCCAAGTTAAACCATAAATAGCCACTACACTAATTTCCAACACATTATCAATGCTTCAAAACCCATTTTCCATACACAACCCTTTTCTTGATTTTTTTCATAATGAGCAATTCCAATCCAAACTATATATGAAAACACTAAATTTACACTAATTTGAGCCCACTAAGCAAGCTAACCTCTTAGATTTAGGTTAGCAAAACACTAGATAGCAAAATAAATTAATTAACCTAATAATGGTTTTCTAAACCCTAATTAAACTCAAGCCATTCTCTTGAAAAACCTAGATTAGAAATTAACAATAGATTTAACACTAAACAATTTCAATGTTCTAATTTAGCACACTTAAGCTATTATTTAACCATTTAATTAGAAATTATACCTCACAAGTCCAAACCCTAGCTTGCTCTAGCCTCCCAAGATGCCATCTTTCTCCTTGATTTGAACCAAATTAGGTTTGAGAAGAGATGGAATAAGGGTTTGCTTTGAATTTGTGAAGGAAATTGTTGATTTTTTGATGGATTTGTGATGAAATTGAAGCAAAAAGAGAATGGGGAAAAGGGAAAAAAAGAAAAGGGAAAGTGCAGGAGCTGCTCTCGGCTTTGAAGAGAGGAGTGGGGAGAAAGTGGGGTGATGTGGAAAAATTTCAAAGTCAAACCATCCCATACCAATCACCTAAAACCCAAACTCTAATTAATACATTAAAATCCTTTCCATACCATTTCATCACAAGAGTTGAAGTCAAAATGGATGGGGGGTTTCCTGCTGTGGTGGGGCCGGCCACAAGAGGAGTGAGGGTGAGTGTGAGTGATTACAAAAAGTTCTATGCAAAAAAAAAAACCACTAGTTCATATTTGCATGCCTTAGTTCAATTTAATTTTAGTTTCCTTCGATTATAAATAAATAGAACTTAAAATAAAATACTAAAAATTTATATTACAAAGTAGATTATAGTTTTCATGGTTCAATAGATTAAAATTAACTCATTCAAATTTGTATTTATCGCTAATATAATGTATTTTTTTACAGATTAAAATAATATTAAAAATTGTAAAATAGGAATTTTTTTTTAAATGATCAGAAATTTATAAGTAACTCATTAGCTACTAAAAAATAGCAATTACCTATCCAAATTAGGTATAAATAGGCCTATAATGGAAAATAACAATATTGACGATTTACGGAAAAATACCAAATTTTCACCGATTTTCGGGAAAACACCAAAACGACTTTTCAAGGCGTTATAATCTTCTCCCTTTAAAGAAATTCAGTCCCCAAATTTAAAATTCTAGCTACGTGTACCTTCAAAGAGATGGGGATATTTCTTCCTCATCTTGTCCTCGGTCACCCAAGTGGCCTCCTAGCTGTTCGGGCCACGCCAAAGGACCTTGAAGATCGGTATAGCTTTCGATCTCAATTTCTTCACCTGCCGATCCAGGATGACCACCGGCTGCTCTGCAAAAGAAAGGTCGCTCTCTAGCTGGACTGTCGGGTGCTGAATCGCATGAGAAGGGTCATGAAGGTACTTGCGGAGCATCGAAACAAGGAAGACGGGGTGAACATCAGGAAAACTGGGTGGAAGAGACAAACGATACGCAACTGCGCCGACACGCTCGAGGATCTCAAAGGGACCCACAAATCTGGGACTAAGCTTTCCTTTTTGCCAAAATCGCATCACGCCCTTCATCGGAGAGACCCTCAGAAAAACATGATCTCCAACTGCGAACTCTAGTCTGCGACGGCGTCCGTCCGCATACGATTTCTTCCTGCTCTGAGCCGCTCTCATCCGATCTTGAATCAACTGTATCTTCTCGGTCGTCTCCTCAACAATCTGTGGCCCCAATATACTGCTCTCGCTGAGCTCTGTCCAACAGACGGGCGATCTGCATCTCCTCCCAAACAATTCCTTGAAAGGTGCCATCTGAATAGTATCCTGGAAGCTGTTGTTGTAGGAGAACTCCACTAAGGGTAAATTACGAAGGCAATGACAACACTGGTGCAGTAGTCAGACGAGTCTTCAACTGCTGGAAGCTATGCTCACACGCCTCGGTCCAATCAAAAGGAACTCCCTTCCGGGTCAACCCGGTCAACGGTGCAGCGATACGGGAGAAGTCCTGAACGAATCGTCAGTAGTAGCCAGCTATGCCTAGGAAACTGCGGATCTTCATAACTGATGTCGGTCTGGGCCAATGCTGAACGGCCTCGATCTTCCTCGGGTCCACACATATGTAGGGTTGCTAGGCACGCGCACAAGGGTCTATGAGGCATCAACCATACCCGATTAAAAATTTAGCCGTGCCGAACAACCCGAATACGGAACTTTAAACTAGAGATTAGGCGAAAACAAGCATGCTAAACACTTTAACACTAAGTGAGAGGGATTACAACCTTTGTAGATCTGGTCCTTCACTTCATATGCTCCGTGTTGTGGTCCCTTCGCTGCGATCATCGGGATCCGGACTCTCGAGAGGTTCCACGAAGAGAAAGACGCAACCTTTGCTTCCGATCTTCGATACTAAGATGATCTACCTTGAAGTTTCTTTAACACAAGCTAATACTCATGAAATGATGTGAACACCCTCATCTAGATGGCAAGGGAAGATGAGGATGATGAAGTAGGATTTTTGCTCTCTTTATTTATCTTTTTCTCATATTTATTCATCACTTTTGAAAAATCAAGCAAGGTTTTTCATGAAAGAATGAAGGAAGAAGAAGATGAACATAATAATAATCCTTTTGTGATGAATAGGAAAAGGAGATAATGATCAATTATGCAACCATGGTTCACTTAACCATTGTAGAGAATTAACCAAGGGTTAGGGTTTTGGGTTGGGTTAAGAATGAGTCATAAGTAAATATCTTTTCCATGACAAAACAAAAACCTTCTAGAATCATCTAGAAATCATTAACCCAAATCAAACCCTAATCTTGTTTAATCTCTACTAAACATGTTGCATTATTTATCATATCATGTTACAATATTATATATCACATATATAATATTTATTGTAACCAAATAAAATAATACAATTAACATATATCGCATATATATCAATGTATTACCCGAGTGAGAAAAAGAATCTTTTAGTGAGCTAATATTAGTTAATGTAATTTAATATATCATATATATTATTATACATTAAATTATCGAATCAACACTTGATCCGACAATCCGGCTATATCGCATATAACCGACTAATATATATCCGTACCGATTTATCGAATCAACACTTGATCCGATGACCCGGCTGATATCAAATATCGCGAGAATACAATACGGTATCACATATCGCATTATCCTCGGTCCCGCACATATCACATATGTGCTCCTACTCCGTTTTTCCTGAGTCAAGAAACCTCTATGTAGGACTCTAAAGAATCGTCAATACGCCGGCAGTAGGTGATGATCATATCAAACACCCACAAGCTGCAAGCGGTCAGCTAAACGTAACAGCTACCCAGGTATTGAGCGCTCAGAAGATCAACAAGCAAGCCTGTACATTCTCCTGCGAATCCAAACAGTATCACTCCCGTACAGTCCGGTCTCGTCGTCTGATATGTTGCATATCTCGCCTAGGGGTGGTAAACGTCAGACCCCAGTAGCTTGATAAGTCGTGTCGATTTGAGGTCTATAACAGTTTGACAAACTACTGATAACACTTACCAGTAAATCTCAGCAACCCTGGCCAGGGATTTCCGGTTATAACCAATCGAACACAGCACAACATCAACTCCCTATACCGGGAGAGACGAATCCCCTCCTATCGCTCATTGCCTCCATGTGATTTGGGACTGTACCCAAAAGCCACCTTTTTGCACGCCCTCTTGGACGTGGTATGATGGAAATCAAAGCACAGTGGGAACCACACAATACTCTATGACGATCTCGGGTCAACAGACTACTCTGTACCAGTGTCACCGGAGAACTGCCATCTGACGTATGGTATAATACCATCTGGGAGTTCTCGGCGAGTCCGTCCAGTGTACCCAGTCTCTACTGAGCACCCGTACACCATCCTTGATGTCAAACACCGATGGATATGGGATCATCCATCGCCCATCATATGGGTCAAGATGCGTATACGCTAGTCTACTCTGGTGCATCGATGCCCTGTCTTGATACACCTTCGACTAGGAACAGTTATAGGATGTACTCGTCGACTACCGTGGCCCCACTAGTATGATCTCATCATAGTCCCAGTAGTCGAGTACATATCCTAAGGGCTTTATCAACATGTAACATAGAGACAATCAGAGTACATGTTAAGATAAAGTACAACCAGATAGCATACTATCATGTCGAGCAAGAAAGTCCTCCCTATATATGTCCTAGCATCCACTACAATATACATCGTATGTACAGTAATGGCCTCTAGGGCATACATATAACTAACAATCTCCCACTTGCACTAAGGCCATCTGTTATGGTATTGCATACCCAACAATTAGCTGCGGTTGAAGTATCTCATACTCAACCATCCCGTAAAAGTCTCTACTGGGAAAAAGGCCTTTGTGAGTGGATCCACGTTGTTGTCCTCTGTGTCTACTCTCCTAACCTCGATCTCCCTGGAGATCAACCATCTCCATGATCTGGTGATACTGCCTAAGAATTATATCTGGATTTCTGATGGGACGGTAGTTCCTTGGCTAAAGCCACAAGTCCATTGTCACACAATGGTAGGAACGAAGTTCATCTTATGAACTTATATTTATCCAGACTGCCTCTTTGGTAGCATCCTTGGTAACGATGTATCTTGCCTTTAATCGTCTAGTAAGTCACGGTATCTAGTTTGGAACTCTTCCAACATACCGTCCCTCCACTGAGGGTAAAGACAATGCCTGCGACTGACATTCAGTCGTCCTTATCAGCCTGGAACCTTTCCAGTGATTCTCCCCAGGATCGATTGATACCATCTCACTACAACTAGTGAGTGTCCTAACATCCAATTAGATCTATCTCATGTTGGAGATAGTGCCCTTAGAGTCAATTATTGGATCACAGGCACGTGATTGCAATGATTGAGGGAGGACCTATCCCGGTACGACAGTCTTACTCGAGATGATAGTATGCTATCTGGTTTACCTTTATCATCGTGTACTGCTTCAGGTGACCTTACATGTCACTATTACACGTTGATAGAGCCCATAGGATTCTTGCTTGACGGCCAGCAGTATGAGGGCGATCATATAAGTGAGAGCTGGAGTCTATAAGCACATCCTTAAAAGGTCCCTAGTCGTGGGAGTTTCGAGACAGGGCATCGATACTCCAGAGTAGACTAGTGTATACAGTCGAGACCCCGACGAGGGGCGGTGGCCGGTCTCACAGGCCACTGGTGTCAGTTGGTTCACCTAAGATGTATACAGGTGCTCATTGGGTTATGAGTACACCGGACAGGACTCGCCGGGAACATGCTAGTTGGTCTTATACCTCATGTCAGATAGCAGTTCCCAGGTGACATGTGTACAGGTTAGTTCATCGACCTGGGGATCGTCATTTGTCTCGTGTGAGTTCCCACTGTGCTTTGATTACTACCCTACCACGGCTCAAAGGAGTCGTGCAAACAGGTTTTAGTTGGGTACAGTCCCGAGCCACATGGAGGCAGTGAGCGGATCTTCGGGGGTTCGTCTCTCCCGGTATTGGGGGTAAGGTCGTGCTGTGTCTAGGAGAGCCATTACACGAAGTCCTTGGCCAAGGCAGGAGATTTACTGGTAGGTATTCCAGTAGTATCTCAGCGTGTTCTGGGCTACACTCCGACACGACTTGTACCGCTTTTGGGGGTCTGACTTTTACCCACCCCCTAGGCCCGCCATGCGATGCTCATAGACGAACGGACCAGACTGTACGGATATTGTCACTGACAGGCTCAGTAGGGTGTCAGGATGAGTTCGCTCATCGACGTCCCTTTTGATCAATAGCTGGTGGCCCGTTACGTATTGGCTAATACCTCTGACGTGCTAGTGGTTAAATCCACAGCCATAGTATTGACGAGTCTTTAGAGTCCACCACACATTCAGTTACTCAGCTTTCGGGCGAAACGCTGTAGAGGCCGTATGGAGATATGGCAGGGTCCGATCAGATACGTGCGGTATTGCACGGATCAGGATCGGACGGTTTGTACTGGAGGCCGTATGGTTATATGGCTGGGGTCGATCAGATACGTGCGGTATTGCACGGATCAGGATCGGACGGATATTACTAGCCGGCTTTGGTTTAAGCCGGATCCTAGTATAGTACAGTGTAGATTTTGTCTCATTGCATTTGTATCCAGTCGGAATACAGATGCGGGTGTGTATCCACAGTATCGGGGTTTTCCTGTAATTTATTATGGGACCAGTTTTCTGGAGTTGCCAGTTTGCATTCCGTTCCGGCCGGTTTTCCTTTGTTCTTTCCCGGCCGGACTTTTCCGATGGAGGGGGTTATTTGCAATTGTGCAAATAACTTTTATGGAGGGGGTATCTTGCTTTTGTATCATTATGATATGTTAAGCATCTTTTCTTTTTCATCCATGATGGTGCATTTATTTGATATGAATGGATTATATGTTGTTATGGAGTTGATGTGAGGTTTTCCTTTTTGCAAGGGGTCACCCTCCACCTTTACCTACACTCACCTCCCTTCTTGTTATATTTTGATATATTTCTTTCCTCCACCATTCTCACAAGATATAGATGGCTACACTTGAGAGAAAAGAAAGAGAGAGTTCATTTTGGTTATGTGAGGAATTCTTCATCTCATCTTCTTCTTGCTAGAAAATTGAAAGCACCAATTTTCTTAACCTCAGTCCTCCATCATCAAATGGCAACTACACATACCCCAAAAAGAGACAACATGTTCTACACTAGCCTACAACAAATCTTGGGCATGTCGACTTGCCAGCTTCATGCCCGTGTTGCCTCGGTACAGAGGCGGGAGCCCGTAAAAGATACAGGCGATGTGGTGCCCTTCCGGCGAGGAGGCGACGACCGGAGTTTCCGCGGGAGATCGAGACGACGACGAGAAGACCGGAGGACTCGGATCACTCGGTATATTTATCTTCCCCGTCTTGTTACTTTGCTAGATCTAGTTTAATGGCCCGATCCGGGGTTTAGTGCGCGGTGGTGCCGGTTTGCTAAATTCGCAAAATTAAAGTTTATCACCGCTTCCGCATTTGGCCGTCGGATTGACGGCCGGGGCGCCGCCGTGCACTTACAGTGGTTTCAGAGCCTCGCCATTAACTTCGTCTAGCTTTGTTTGAGTTTGCATTTCCGATCGACCAAAATTCCAAAAAACCACATTTTCCTCACATCAGTTTTCTGTCGAATTTTTTCTGGCTCTAAAAATTTTTCAGGTTGTAGAAAACTGATGTACAAGAAGTTCTAATAGTTCTGGGAAAATTCGAGACATTGATCTCAAAGGTAGAGCGCGGAACCGCGGCAAAACCCCCCTTGTTGCCGCGGTTCCGCCGCCGTGTTGAGGGATCAATGCGTCAAAATTTTCCCATGGGCTGGTGGGCTGAAAATAGGGGTTTTGGAATATTAAAATTGGGCCCAGATTTTCTGTGAGTGCTACAGTATTGCTTGGGGGCCCACTTGTTAATTTTTGATCGATCGGATATTTTAAACACATTATTTCACAGTATTTACATTATATCTGCGACCGTGAATGTCACTCGATCGGTAAATCCGGTCTAACTGCTATAGCCCGGTTAGACGGATTTGCGAACGTGACTTTCACGTTGATGTTCTGTGTTTTGCTGTGATGTTGCGGATCGGTCGTGGGGGATAGCCTGGATGCAATGCTAGTACAGTGTTGTTGTATTATGTACATTTGATATTGCGGGGCGAGCGTCCGACATGTGGACTGCCGTCACTGCCTGTTTGTATTATTTTTTTGGGGCACGACCAGGTTGCGGTCGATGTACCCGGTGTATGTATATTTTACTTTCTGTACTAGGATTACCCCGCGGAGGGGTGCACAGATAGCCGGGTTCTGGAGGGAAACAAGCCCGCATCTCATGGCATTGAGACGGAGGGGGCTTCACTCTAGGATTGGCAGGCTATTCGCCGCACTCGTAGGGGGTACAGGTTGACCCAGGAGGGGTGCCCAAGTTACCGGATTCCGTGAAGTGCCGGGTGGTCCATTCACGGCGCTGAAGGGGGCTGCCTCGCTTCAGGTTTTGGCGGGCAACTTGCCGCGCCCGTAGGGTTCTAGGATTTCATTGCACAGGCTATCCACACGACTAGGGGAACGTCGGGTTTCAGTAGTGGCTCTGTGAAACCCGGGGATCCCAGATATCTGTATTGTTCTGTGATGTTGTACATTTATGTGATGTTGCATTTTATCACGCCTTGAGCGAAATACTATATATTGGTATATATATTAGTAGATGTTGTATATGTTTTTCATCCGCGCTAGTCCAGTCCCCGCTCTGCCGTTAGTTAGCTAACCTAACGGGTGATGACGGGACCCAGTGGCGAATGCGGATGGCATATACGTACGTCAGTATATTTTCATTCTTTGTGGTGTGATCAATTGATGGGACTGCGTTGATTTGGATCAATGCAAGTTAAAACAAACCTATTCTGATGTTGTTGGAACACTTTTCAAAAAGCTGTTATTGCAAGGACATTCACTTTTGTTTTGCATCGTGGTATTCATTTGGAATATCCTGCTCCTCAGTCGACGAGGCAAGGGCCGAGATCCCTTCACCGGGAGTGACCCCTTGGACAAAAAGTTTGCGTCAGGGCAATGACTTCACTATAGCCGATTACTTTTGCTTTGCATCGTGGTATTCATTTGGAATATCCTGCACCCCATTCTACGGGGAAAGAGCCGAGATCCCTTCACCGGGAGTGACCTCTTTAGTAAAGGTTTTCGTCACTATATTTTCTAAAAAGCTATCCGTTCCTTCAACGATATCAAGTTCATTACGTTAAAGGTTTTCGCCAGAAACCATTCGGAGCCCTCCATCATTTCATATGGATGGTCAATAGTATTCAAGCTGTGTATGTTGGCCAAAGTCAAGGCACAGTGTTTGGTAGCTATTGGGGTATTCATATGCAGCATAGATAGATGCGTTGGTTTGGGACAGTCGTACTGCCATTTTGGCCAAAGTCAAGGGTAGGTACGGGTGGATTCAAATTAACCTGGAGAATGACGGATAGAACTTGACATGTGACTTATGATATGTTGGCCAAAGTCAAGGTCATAAGGGCATGGGGTAGAAATCCACATCGGGAGTTTCAAAAGAACTGAAACTTGCCAGATATGCGCATACCTTCTGGAGTGTGATAACGTGAGCGGATTCCGTCACATTATCATGCGATGAGAGTTGGATCCCGATTCCTACTGATGAGTTGGTTTACTCCTCGGGTGACCCCGACTAATTCTTCTTTCAGGTTTGGAGGAGAATTTGAGGTACAGTGGGAGGTTTCCAGATTAGATAAATTGGTAACCATTCTGATCTTGGTTAGAGTGCACGCTGAGTGTTTCTTTTCTCTCTCTCTGGCAGCGACCATTGACCCGACCCAAGACTATGACTCAGTGACCAAGTTGACCGAACCTTCTTAACACTGGCTTTTGGATTGTCAGAGTTGCAGACCTCATTGCCACTCCTACTTTTACCCTTTTCTCCAGGACACCCCGTATTACTACGAACGTCCACTTCCATTGGACAAAACCATCGTATGGTTAGATACGAACTCGAAGGAATTCGAGGATGGTTTCCGGTTTTGGAGAAAACGGATAGGATTATTCAGTTGCCTTTTCCTTTTATCTTCTCTCAGGTTGCGAGTACTCCTTAGTTTAGGAGATAGTACACCTATTACGCAAATTGGATAGTCTTCTTCCAAACTTTAGGCTGGTGCCGAACAGTGTGGAATGAAGAAAACCAATTAGCCTAAACGGTGTGCAGAAGGTATTAAGATTAAGACAAAGCAAGGGATTAGTAAGAGGGCAAAGTAAATTGCGACTGATATTCACGACCAAGCCAAGTATTTCTTCGCCAATCCTAAATCACCTTTTATTTCTCCAGGACACTCCGTATCACTACGAAGATCCACAGTTTATTGGATACTCCATCGTATGGTTATATACGAACTCGAAAGGAACTTGTTCCAGTTCGGGGATGGATTCTGGTCCAGGAGAAATAGGAATAAGGTTTATTCAGTTGTCTTTTATCTTCACCTTCTCTCGCATTGCGAGTGCTCCTAGGATTAGGACAGTACACCCATTATGCTTATTGGATAGTCTTCTTCCAAACCATAGGCTGGTGCCGAACGGTAGGGAAGGAAGAAAACCAATTGGCCTAAAGGGGTGTGCAGAAGGTAATGACTAAAGACATATAAAGGGATTTGGAGAGGTGGAAAAGAAATATACGGTTACAGTTGTGAATCTGGATAATGGAAGAGGCATTACTAGGAATACCAGAATACCCCATCGAAACATTTCAATGTTTCAGTTCAACTGTGTACTGTTAAAAGAAAACTGATTTCCCGATTGGACACTTGCTCCAGGGTATGTATTTACCAGGTTTGATTCTCATATCTGTATGGTTTTACAGATGATGAGTGGGAGTAAGTTATTGGGAATAGGGTGATCATCCTCATTATATCGGGATTCGTTGTAATCGGTGATATTTGAGGAGATCATCTGGGCTGTTTGCCGGTCGGCAAATATTTGGTTTTGAATATCCGCTGTTGTGCACCAATTTCAAATTGATATATCTGTACGTCTATTTTCATAGAGTGAGATATACCTTTTGATATTATGTCGATGACATTTACCTATATCAGTGGATGGTTAGGTAAGGAGTATTAAACAACGGTGTAATTCTTCTTAACCATAAGTACAGTTTTCAACCTACGACACACAGTGAAAGAGTTGTTAGACTCAGCGGACTTATACAGAGTATTGTATGTTGTCCAGTGTCCATTAGGACAGAGGGGTTGGTCCTCATACTATATCCTGTTTACTTTTAACTTCTCTAGTTCTTAGACATGTGTTTCGTAGAAACACAGGGTCTAAGTTTTGAGGAGTTATAGGTATTTGAATAGAGTAGAGAACCAGGTGTAGCAAGTATCGGGATTCTTCAAAGTGGTCGAAGATGTAGATACTTGTGTATAGTATTCAGTTGATAGTAATGATAAAGAGAAATTGCTTCTCTTTCAGGTTACTCATAATTGGAAGCATTCCTAAGTTGAGTAACGCTGATCGGCCTCCTTCCATTTAGTTGACATGCACTGGAGATAGCTGCATGATTTGAATCTGGTTCAATTAAATCAGTGCCTCTGGTTCTATATTGGATATAGATCAGTTCATATCTTAACGATGTTAAGGTACGGGGAGTTGTCCGGCTTATGATTAAAACCAGACACTGGACAACTCAATGCACGTTTCTGTAATGGCTGTTTGTGGGTTGACCCAGGCTATGACGAGAGTTGACTTTCTACCATCTGGAAGATCAATAGAAATATTGTTCTAGACTCGCCACAGTTTTATTAAAAATGGATTTTTTTTTAGAAAACAGTAGTGGGAGCATGGTAGAACTGGAAGTGATTCCAGAACCGCAAACGATTACTGAAGATTTGATAAGGAACCTAAAGATTCAATCTGGTTTGACATTCCATTGGCCACTCCACCGATACGGTGGGTAACTTCAAGCACCCGAGAGGTACTCCGGTAGCCTCAAGGACGGTGACAGGGAAGTTCTTGTTTACCCACACTTGCCATTGCTGTTGTTCCAGGCTGCGAGACCCGGTGGGAGGATGAGTATAGCGTCGTTCTAAACTAGCTTTAGAAGTGCACATCTATATGACTCTGCCAGAGGGTTGTCGTAGTCAGTGGGAGCAGCGGAAGCATTGGTGAACATCAGGCTTATGTCTATTTATAGACTAAAGCAGATATTGTGGAGATAGATCATCTATTTCTGACATGACAGTCATAGGTTTGACTTCATCAGAATAGGGGATGGATCTGTTGAGAAGGTAGTAGGGTGTGATGTCATGGTATTTGGATGACATACACAAAGTAGGAAAGGAAACTCCTATACTACGGTCGGTTATTCTTTGGTTGTCACACAGTGGTTTCTCCACATAGGACTTGGATATAATATCCGACATTCTGGTTACTAGATCTATGGTTTTAGATCTAGATTTGGGTGGTTTCCCAATCAGGGTACTTAGACAGCATTCTATGAGTATTTAGAATGGTTGACTCCTGGCACGGTAGTATACCTGCAGGTGATGGAGTCACCCTCTCTAAAGGTGTCTTATATACTAAAGTAGAGAGGGATGTGCATGATTGACAGATCACTTGCTTAGGCAATTGAGTCAATCATGAGATGTCAAGTACCACACCAGATGTTGTTCTTGCACTAGATGCAATAAGTTGATATTGATCCAATCCTGGAGGAACAGTCGGAAGCAGCTTTAGAACATAAGTGGATGTTCTAGGGATATGATAACGACAGCCTCATTCGGGAGACAGTTATCATTCCAGGCTTCTAAGGTGACATGGACGACAAGGAGGTTGTCAGAGTTTTAGTTTTCCTTCTGATGAGGGACAGTATTTTGGACAGGTGATCCAAGGCAATACTGAGGGAGGCATGGCGCAGGATACTGATTAAGTTCAGTTGACGATACAGTCTAAGAAGTTTGGATTTGAAGTTCATTTATGAACTTGGTCCCATTAGACATCCAGACATTCTAAGACAGGTATTGCTCATTTCGGGACATGGCTTTCTCTGCGAACTTGAGATTTAGAGAGACATAGAAAGAAACATCTGAGCAGATCCACTCACTGAGGCTATTCCTCGAACGCAATAGTCTTCCAAACAGGCTTTGTGAGACTGACTAGTAGAGGAGTTGGGTGTTCGGTATCACACGGGCTGTGAGTATGCGACATCGCAATAATTAGCCTTGAGTGCAAGTGGGAGATTGTTGGAGATAGTGCCCTCAGAGTCAATTATTGGATCACAGGCACGTGATTGCAATGATTGAGGGAGGACCTATCCCGGTACGATAGTCTTACTCGAGATGATAGTATGCTATCTGGTTTACCTTTATCATCGTGTACTGCTTCAGGTGACCTTACATGTCACTATTACACGTTGATAGAGCCCATAGGATTCTTGCTTGACGGCCAGCAGTATGAGGGCGATCATATAAGTGAGAGCTGGAGTCTATAAGCACATCCTTAAAAGGTCCCTAGTCGTGGGAGTTTCGAGACAGGGCATCGATACTCCAGAGTAGACTAGTGTATACAGTCGAGACCCCGACGAGGGGCGGTGGCCGGTCTCACAGGCCACTGGTGTCAGCTGGTTCACCTAAGATGTATACAGGTGCTCATTGGGTTATGAGTACACCGGACAGGACTCGCCGGGAACATGCTAGTTGGTCTTATACCTCATGTCAGATAGCAGTTCCCAGGTGACATGTGTACAGGTTAGTTCATCGACCTGGGGATCGTCATTTGTCTCGTGTGAGTTCCCACTGTGCTTTGATTACAACCCTACCATGGCTCAAAGGAGTCGTGCAAACAGGTTTTAGTTGGGTACAGTCCCGAGCCACATGGAGGCAGTGAGCGGATCTTCGGGGGTTCGTCTCTCCCGGTATTGGGGGTGAGGTCGCGCTGTGTCTAGGAGAGCTATTACACGAAGTCCTTGGCCAAGGCAGGAGATTTACTGGTAGGTATTCCAGTAGTATCTCAGCGTGTTCTGGGCTATACTCCGACACGACTTGTACCGCTTTTGGGGGTCTGACTTTTACCCACCCCCTAGGCCCGCCATGCGATGCTCATAGACGAACGGACCGGACTGTACGGATATTGTCACTGACAGGCTCAGTAGGGTGTCAGGATGAGTTCGCTCATCGACGTCCCTTTTGGTCAATAGCTAGTGGCCCGTTACGTATTGGCTTATACCTCTGACGTGCTAGTGGTTAAATCCACAGCCATAGTATTGACGAGTCTTTAGAGTCCACCACACATTCAGTTACTCAGCTTTCGGGCGAAACGGTGTAGAGGCCGTATGGAGATATGGCAGGGTCCGATCAGATACGTGCGGTATTGCACGGATCAGGATCGGACGGTTTGTACTGGAGGCCGTATGGTTATATGGCTGGGGTCGATCAGATACGTGCGGTATTGCACGGATCAGGATCGGACGGATATTACTAGCCGGCTTTGGTTTAAGCCGGATCCTAGTATAGTACAGTGTAGATTTTGTCTCATTGCATTTGTATCCGGTCGGAATACAGATGCGGGTGTGTATGCACAGTATCGGGGTTTTCCTGTAATTTATTACGGGACCAGTTTTCTGGAGTTGCCAGTTTGCATTCCGTTCCGGCCGGTTTTCCTTTGTTCTTTCCCGGCCGGACTTTTCCGATGGAGGGGGTTATTTGCAATTGTGCAAATAACTTTTGTGGAGGGGGTATCTTGCTTTTGTATCATTATGATATGTTAAGCATCTTTGCTTTTTCATCCATGATGGTGCATTTATTTGATATGAAAGGATTAGATGTTGTTATGGAGTTGATGTGAGGTTTTCCTTTTTGCAAGGGGTCACCCTCCACCTTTACCTACACTCACCTCCCTTCTTGTTATATTTTGATATATTTCTTTCCTCCACCATTCTCACAAGATATAGATGGCTACACTTGAGAGAAAAGAAAGAGAGAGTTCATTTTGGTTATGTGAGGAATTCTTCATCTCATCTTCTTCTTGCTAGAAAATTGAAAGCACCAATTTTGTTAACCTCAGTCCTCCATCATCAAATGGCAACTACACATACCCCAAAAAGAGACAACATGTTCTACACTAGCCTACAGCAAATCTTAGGCATGTCGACTTGCCAGCTTCATGCCCGAGTTGCCTCGGTACAGAGGCGGGAGCCCGTAAAAGATACAGGCGATGTGGTGCCCTTCCGTCGAGGAGGCGACGACCGGAGTTTCCGCGGGAGATCGGGACGACGACGAGAAGACCGGAGGACTCGGATCACTCGGTATATTTCTCTTCCCCGTCTTGTTACTTTGCTAGATCTAGTTTAATGGCCCGATCCGGGGTTTAGTGCGCGGTGGTGCCGGTTTGCTAAGTTCGCAAAATTAAAGTTTATCACCGCTTCCGCATTTGGCCGTCGGATTGACGGCCGGGGCGCCGCCGTGCACTTACATCTCATAGATCCAAAACCCAGGATTTAGGAGGTATCACTTTGATCCTATATGGAGAATCCTTGTGATAAGCGGAGATTGACCGAGCGTAGCATAGGAAACTCCTTCCCTATCAAGAGTATGTCATCCACGTACTCTACGAAGATCACCACCATACTCCCTACTACCTTTTTTCTATATACAAGGTTCATCTAGCATTTTGATGAAGTCAAACTTTTTGACTACCACATCAAAATAGATGTTCCAACTCCGCGATGCCTGATTTATCATATAAAACATCTTGCACACGTTTCCGCTGCTCCCACTGTCTGTGAAGCCCTCTGGCTGTGTACCTATAGACGCTATCTTCTAAATCAGCATTTAGAAAAGCAGTCATGACACCCAACCACCAGATATCGTAGTCATGGTATGTAGCCGTGGCAAGTAGGATCTGGATGGACTTAAGCATAGATCCTTAGAAAAGGTTTCAACACAATCCATACCTGGTCTATGATGCAAACCTTTAACAAGTCTAGCTTTGAAAGTCTCAACTTTTCCATGTACACCAAGTAATCTTCTCAAGATATACTTGCTCCTGATGGGGATTTAACCCTTCAGATAAAGCAACCAAAGTCCATACTTTGTTGGTGTATAAGGATTCCATCTCAGATCGATAAGCACCCAGCCATTCTTACAGAGTCCCACTCCTGATGGCCAGCTCGAAACTAGTTGGGTCATCATCTCATGATGCAATCCTCGCTCCCACTGTCATAAAGAAACCGAAGTATCTCTCAGGTGGGTGAGGAACCCTACTAGATCAGCGGAGAGGCTGAGGTACGTTGGAAACTATTGAATCCTTTGGGTCTACCAAATCATCTGCTGTAGTTTGTATAGCTGGAACATTTCCAGTTCTACATAACAGACCTTGCCTCGAGCTTGTCCAGATTTTGCTTTTAGACATAATCCGGACAACACCAAATCTTAACAAACTTAAGATATAGGCTCTTCCCTTTCCATATCACATATGAAGTGGTAGGCAATTGATTTGATTTGAACCATATTCAATAGGTATGCATCTTCTCAAGCGCATAACACCCAAAAGGAAATAGGAAACTCAGCAGTACCTATCATAGAGCACACCATATCACATAGGGTGCTATTGCTCCGCCCCGATACACCTACGTGCTGTGGTGTATACGGAGGAGTGATGCTGAGAGAGAATCTCATTCTCCTTTAGAATAGTCCAGGAATTCCGTGCTCAAGTATTCTCCTCCTTGATCTCATCAAAGGACATAATACTTATACCCGTATTTTGGTTCTCTTCTTCTAATTTTTATTCTGTGAATATCTCAAAAGGTTCGGACCTGTGTTTCAACAGAAACATATGTCTGAATCTTGAGAGATTATCAGAGAATGTAATGAAGTACAAAGAACCGGTCTTGGCATGTGTAGACAGGGGACCTTCATACATCAGCATGTATCAATCCCAAGAGTTCATTAACTCTTTCTCTGTTTCCAATAAACAGAGCTGTGGTCATCTTATCTTTGTGACATGACCGGCAAGTTTCACAAGATGTAAATTCAAACTAATTTAAATATGCATCTAAATGTAACTTCAGCCAGTCGGGTCGCATTGATATGACCTAGTCTACAATGCCTCAAGAAGGATTCATTCATTTCTGAACTCTTCCTCTTGTGTGTTTCCGTATACTAAGAACTGTAGTTTGATTTAGAACGACAATGCTTTTAGATAACGTGCCTGAGCCGATCAACTCTTGATATAGGAAATGTTCAAAACATTATCCAACAATACAAAATTATATCCTTTCTTTACTAATAAAGAGACTGATATGATTTTGTATATCGGGTTTGGTATCTAATAACATTTGTTCAGAATCAATGTATTCTAGTAATACAGGGTGAGAGTGACCAACAGACTTGGCTGCAACACTTGCACCGTTTTCTGTCTCATGAAACATATCACCCGTTCTCAGTTCTCTACCTATCTGTAGCCCATGTAACAGATTACATATACGGGATCCTGATCCGGTATCGCATACCCAGGACGTAAAGGATACTGAGAAACAGTTCTCTGTAATGAACACACCCGAAGATGATGCATCAACATGCACTTTCTTCGTTTGGGCGGCACGGGAAATCTGGTATTCCCCAATTTCCTGCTCTGTCTTATAACAATTATAAGTTGGAGCGGGACCAACGTTCCCCAGCTCAGTATAACAAGCGGGTTCGGTCAATATATCCGTTTTATTATCTTGATTAAGGCGTGATATGGTCGCTACCTGGAGAGAGAGAGAAGAAAAGACTCAGCGTATGCTCTTGCAAGATTAGATTGGTTATCTAATATATCTAATCAGGATGTCTCCCACTGTTTTAGTCAAATCTTCCTTCAAACCCTAAAAGGAAAGACTAGCCGGGATTAATTACACGCTACAAGTTCGCCAATCTTTCAGCCAGGCCAGTGTCGGTACTTTGAGGGAGGTCCCCCGTGCTTTCGCACGAACCTAATTAAAGTAAACCTCGTTTTCCCAGAGGCGTAACCCCGTTAACACCTTTCTAGACACCTACTTGATCGGCTAATTGTAATGTGTAAAACTCTCCCAGGAGTAACTCTTACACGCAGCGGGTATCGGGATCCAACTATCTAATAGAAGGTATGCAATCTCATTGCAAATTTCAACACTTGAAATTCCCAATAATATTTTGCCCCTAGTGACTTATGACCTTAACTATGGTCAACAAATCATAAGCACTAGTCAAGTTCTACCCGTCATTTCTTGATTAATTAGACCCACCCACATGACCCTTAACTAAGGTCAACAAAGTCATATGACTGTCCTAACTAATCGCATCATATGCTATATAGGAAGACATCACTTAGCTACCGTACACTGTGCCTTAACTATGGTCAACAAACATAGCACGAATACTAAGTACTCTACTTCCTAAAATGACGGAGGGTTACGACAGGTTTTTAAGAAAACCTATTGCTTAATGAACTTGATATCGTTGTAGAATCGAGTGATTTTAAATGGAGTGTTTTTTAGGCTTTTCGAGTTTTGCTAAAGGGGTCACTCCCGGTGAAGGGATCGTCGGCCCTTTCCTCATCGAATAAGGTGCAGGATATTTCATAAATATCGCTGTGCAAAGCAAGAACTATAGAAGCAATCAAAAGACAAACCGAGTTTGTAGCATCTGCCAGTTATTGCTAAAGGAGTCACTCCCGGTGAAGGGATCTCGGTCCTTTCCTTATCGAATAAGGTGCTGGATGTTCTACAAGGAACACCGCTATGCAAAGCAAGAACTAGAGCTACCAGTTTTTAAAACAAGTTTCTACAACATCTTAGGTTTCTTTTATTTCATTAATCTTATTAATGAAGTCCCATTTTAATATGCTTCACAAGCATCTCTTTTGAAACGAAATCTGCAATATAACATATATCTCATATATATAATATAAACATTCATCTCAGGCAGTAATATGATCTCATCACAGAACATTGCAGCAGAAGAACATATATGAAATATTGGATATACTAGGACGTCCGTGTTTTCAATACGAGCCTGTATAAAACACGGATTCCACGGTCGTGATGAATAGCCAAACCCACATCCCTAGACCCCTACGAGAGCGGCAAGTAACACTTCCAATTCTAGGGTTAGGAGACCCGATCTCGTCTCCTCGAGATGGTCTCCCACTGGACCCTAGAACCCGGTTACTTGTGCTCCCCGCCTTGGGTCTACCTAATGCGGAAAAGTAAATAATATACAACGGTGACATCTTCCGCTACCTGGAAGTGCCCCAATAAAAGAATATTACATACAAAGGAATTTTACATGAATGAAAAAGAAAAACTCTCATCTCACATAAAAACCCCCGGCTATTCAAACGCGACGATCTAATACAACATATCACAGCAACACATAATATCTCATGTCATCAACGTAAGCAAGTATGCGTATCCCGATTGTCGTTGATGTATAGCAACGAAGCCGGCGATACACCACATACTACGCTTACGGTCACAGAAAAGAAAGTGTAAAACTACAACAGTTGGAATCCGCAACCTCCTTAGACATCGCATGCCTAACCAAATGAATACCTTTAGACATCGCATGCCTAACAATTATAAACCCCGCATTTTAGTCTCATTATCGAAAACTGTAAGTCCATATTGCGACCCCCGGTTCTTACGGGGAGGCGGAAACGGTATAAAAAACAAATTTTTATCGCAAGAGGCAACATGGACTAAACAAGGTCGGGATCGTGTCTAAACTAAACTAGCAAATACGCTAAAAGGAGTTAGCTACTATGGAAGATGGTTATACCTAAACTTGAACTCCTTCTTCCTGAAATCTTGTAGAGGTTGATGGTTCTCTTTTGTCGCCTTCTTCCGTCGAAGATGGATCCACCTCGAGGGTTCGACCTTGGGCTCTTTCTCGGACTTGGAGTGAACTAGAATCTCCGGCTTGCTAATCCTTTGATCCTAGAGTGAGTAGAGAGTGACTAGGGTTTGCTTTTCTTTTTAAAGAGAAGGATTCTCAACTCATGAGAAGGTTTCTCTTTGCTAGAGGAAGAAGAAGATGAAGAGAGGAGAGAGAATGAGAATGATAGAATGAGCTATATTTTTTCTTTCTTGCAACCATAATGCAAAAGAAAAGAATTATCTAATAATAATAATTGAAAATGAGAATAGTTGATGGCAATTTGGAATGACCACAACCATGCTTCATTTAAAAATGTAAGCATAAATCAAGGAAGACTTTTGAAGCATGATGGTGGTCAACTTTCAACCATGGTCAACAAGTCAACCATGGTCAACAAGTCAACAATATCAACCATAACAAAATTCTCATTTAATTACTATTATAAATAGATAATCCATAAATCCATTAGGGTTTGGAAAAAGATAACTGTCAACTGTGCATACGCACCCGTTCCGAAACCCTAATGAAATACCTCATCCTCCGCCTCAAGCAACTGTGCATACACACCTGCATTCTCGTTCCGAGGAACAAGAATACCAAGATATAAAAGCAACCCCAAATATATATACTAGTATCTGGCTCAAACCAGAGCCTGCCAGTATAATCCGTCCGGACTCCAAACGTGCACAAGTGCGCGGATGAGAACGAACCCTGTCGCAAAACCATGCGACCTCTACTCTGTTTTGCCCAGAGGCGAATACCCTCTGTGTGGGACTCTAAAGACTCGACACTACGCTGGCAGTGGGTTTAACCACAGACCGCAAGCGGCACTAGCTGTGCATAACGGTCCCCAGGTAGATGTCGACAAGAAGGCTGACGAGGTGAAACCCCATCTGAACTCCTACTGAGTCTGAATGTGACAGTCTCCGTACAGTCCGGTCTGTTCGTCTGATACATCGCATGGCGGGCCTAGGGGGTGGTAATCGTCAGTCCCCCAATAGCGGTACAAGTCGTGCCGGAGCGAAGCCCAAAACACCCTGAGATAACACTGGAAACCTACCAGTATATCTCGTTTGCCCTGGCCAGGGACTACTCGTGTAATGGCTCTCCTAGACACAGCGCGATGTCAACCCCCAATACCGGGAGAGACGAATCCTGTCTAACCGTCACTGCCTCCAAGTGCTTCGGGACTGCACCCAACCACCACCCGTTTGCACGACTCCTTTGAGCCGTGGTAGGGTAGTGATCAAAGTGCAGTGGGAACACACTTGAGGCGAAGTGCCAGTGTCAAGTCAGCGGACTAAGCTGTACTCATGTCACCTGGGAACTGATAACTGACGATAGGAATAATACCAACCTGTCAGTTCCCGACGAGTCCTGTCCAGTGTACTCGTAACCCAACGAGCACCCGTATACTATCTCCAGTACGACGTACTGATGGCTGTGGGACAGACCATCTCCCACACTGGGATGAGAAGCGCATACGCTAGTCTACTCTGGAGTATCGATGCCCTGTCTCGATAGTCCTGCGACTAGGGACCTGTATAAGGATGTGCTTATAGATTACCCAGCCCCCACTAGTGTGACTGCCATCACAACGCTGGTAATCAAGCAAAGATCCTAAGGGCTCCACTAATGCGTATAAGTGATATACTGAAATAAACACAAGTACACATTGAAGTAGAAACAAACCAAGTAGCATACTACTATTTTGAGCAAGATTGTATATACAAGGTGAATATCCCAAGCATCCATTAAGTAATATACAAACTAGTATGATACAGTAATGGCCTCTAGGGCATATACACTAACAATCTCCTACTTGCACTAAGGCCATGTACTGGCGTATCGAAGACCTATCATCTCGATCAGCCGCTCGAACTGAGTCTGGGGCAAGGCCTTGGTGAATGGATCTGCAGTGTTCTCTTCTGAAGCAACCCTCCGAACCTCGATCTCCTTGCGATCCACGATCTCCCTGATCAGGTGATACCGCCTCAAGATGTGCCTGGATCTCTGATGGGACCTGGGTTCCTTCGCTAAAGCTATAGCCCCGTTGTTGTCGCAATACAGAGGTATTGGGTCAACAATGGACGGAACCACCTGAAGTTCTTTCAAGAACTTCCTCATCCAGACAGCTTCTTTTGCGGCATCAGATGCAG
Organism: Agapanthus africanus; assembly: GCA_030015575.1. Classification (NCBI taxonomy): domain Eukaryota; kingdom Viridiplantae; phylum Streptophyta; class Magnoliopsida; order Asparagales; family Amaryllidaceae; genus Agapanthus; species Agapanthus africanus. The sequence continues at coordinate 267,743,938 of CM057340.1, forward strand.
CGATGTATTCCGCTTCCATCGTCGAGTCTGCAACGGTTTCCTGTTTGGAACTCTTCCAACACACCGCCCCTCCATTGAGGGTGAAGACAAAACCCGACATGGACTTGGAATCATCCTTGTCACTCTGGAAGCTGGAGTCAGCAAAGGCCTCGATCTGGAGGTCTTTTCCGCCATACACCAAGAACATCTCCTTAGTCCTCCTCAGGTACTTGAGAATGTTCTTTACTGCTATCCAGTGTTTCTCCCCAGGGTTAGACTGATACCGGCTTACCACACTCAGTGCATAAGCTACATCCGGTCTGGTACACAACATCGCATACATTATAGAGCCTACCGCAGAAGCGTAGGGTATAATAGACATGCGATCCCTCTCCAAATCAGTCTTGGGAGACATCTCTTTAGAGAGGGTGATCCCGTGACAAGCCGGTAGGTTACCGCGCTTGGAATCTTCCATACTGAATCTTTTCACTATGGTGTCGATGTACCTGGACTGAGAAAGTCCCAATATCCTCTTGGATCTATCACGATGGATCCGGATCCCCAGGATGTATGAGGCATCACCCAGGTCTTTCATGGAGAACCTTTGTGACAAGAACCCCTTGACAGATTGTAGCATAGGAATGTCATTTCCTATCAAGAGAATGTCATCCACGTATAAAACGAGGAATACTACAGTTCTCGCTACAAATCTACCATAGATGCATGGTTCATCTGGATTTTTGATAAAGCCAAATTCTTTGACTGTCTCATCAAAACAGATGTTCCAACTCCGCGATGCCTGCTTTAGTCCATAGATGGACTTAAGCAACTTGCACACCTTTCCGCTGCTCCCACTCTGAATGAAACCCTCTGGCTGGTCCATATAGACACACTCCTCTAAATTTCCATTTAGAAAAGCTGTCTTTACGTCCATTTGCCAGATCTCATAATCGTGGAAGGCAGCAATGGCAAGAAGGATCCGAATGGATTTCAGCATGGCTACTGGAGAAAAGGTTTCGTCGTAGTCCAAGCCAGGTCTTTGACGAAAACCTTTTGCTACCAGCCTAGCTTTATAGGTCTCAACCTGTCCATCTACACCAATCTTCCTTTTGAAGATCCACTTGCATCCTACGGGTTTTACCCCGTCTGGAGCAATGTCCAACGTCCATACCTTGTTGGTGTACATGGACTCCATTTCGGTCCGCATTGCATCCAGCCATTTGACTGAGTCAACGCTCTGAACGGCCTGCTGGAAGCTAGTAGGCTCATCATAATCTATGATGCAATCCTCTCTATCCCCGTCTATGAGAAAACCGCAGTATCTCTCGGGCGGATGAGACTGCCTACTACTCCTGCGGAGCGGCGTAGGAATGTCCTGTTCATTTGAACCCTCTGGTTCCACTAAGCTTTCAGTAATAGTCTGAGGTTCTGGAATTTCATCCAGTTCTACTGCGCTCCCACTTATCTGATTTTCCAAAAACTCAGTTTCCAAGAAGTGGGCATGACGAGAAACAAGGACTTTTTGCTCCTCTGCGTAATAGAATAGATACCCCTTGGAGTTCTTTGGGTATCCCACAAACTTGCACTGTACTGAGCGTGCCTCGAGCTTGTCCGCATGCTGCTTTTTTACAAAAGCCGGACATCCCCATGTCTTAAAGGCTTTAAGACAGGGTTTCTTCCCACTCCACATCTGATATGGTGTGGTAGGCACAGTCTTAGTAGGAACTTGGTTCAAGAGATGTGCAGCTGTTTCTAGTGCATATCCCCAGAAAGATCGCGGTAACTCAGCCTTACTCATCATGGAACGAACCATATCCAATAGGGTTCGATTCCTCCTTTCCGATACACCGTTATGTTGCAGAGTGTATGGAGGAGTACGCTGAGAGAGAATTCCATTCTCTTTTAAATAGTCCAGGAACTCGGCACTCAAGTATTCACCACCTCGATCCGATCTTAGGATCTTGATACTTTTGCCTGTTTGTTTTTCAACTTCATTCTTGTAATCCCGAAATTTCTCAAAAGCCTCGGATTTGTGCTTCATTAAGAAGACATGTCCATACCTAGAGAAATCGTCTGTGAAAGTAATGAAGTATGAATAACCGCTTCGTGCATGTGTAGACATTGGACCACACACGTCACTGTGTATGAGTCCCAAGAGCTCGCTCGCTCTTTCTCCGTGTCCAGTGAACGGAGTCTTTGTCATCTTTCCCATGAGACAAGATTCACAAGTGGCATAAGACTGATACTCGAACGGATCCAAGTATCCTTCTTTATGTAACTTAGTCAACCGTGTCTCATTGATGTGACCCAGTCTACAATGCCATAAGAAAGCCCGATTGATATCTGGAGACTTTCTTTTGTGTGTATTCTGGACATTGAAAATCTGTGGTTGGTTCAATACGTATATACCATTGTTCAGTGTACCTGACCCAATCAGAACTTGATTAAGGTGAATGTTTACAACATTACTTACAAACGCAAATTCATAACCTTCTTTAGAAACTAAAGATACAGAAATGATATTACAAGTTGCGTTGGGTACAAAAAAGCAATTACGCAAAACCAAAACATGTCCATCTGACATTCCCAGGTGATAGTCCCCCACGGCTTTAGCATCCATGCTAGCTCCGTTCGCAACTCTGAGGGTCATGTCACCTGCCTTCAAATCCCTACGGTTTCTCAACGCCTGCAAAGAATTACAGATATGAGATCCTGATCCGGTATCCAATACCCAGGAAGTAGAGTTTATTGAAAGACAGTTTTCAATAACATACACACCTGAAGCTGAAGCTGCAACCTGCTTCAATTCCTGTGTTCTGGCCTTCCAGGCCCTGCAATCATTCTTCCAGTGTCCTTTCTTATGACAAAAGAAGCATTCTTCCTTATCCACAAGCTTCCCCGCTATCTTTGTTGCTTTACCTTTTCCCTTCGTATCCACTTTACTAACACCGCCCCTTGGTTTGGCGGGGGCCTTCTTCTTCTTTCCCTTGGCTTTCGCCTTGGACCTAGAAGAAGATGATCCTCCTACAAACAAAGTGGATGTATCTTTACTTTTCTGTAGGGTGCCCTCTGCGCTCCTCAGCATGTTGAGGAGCTCTGATAGTTCAACCTCTTTTTCTTGTAGGTTGAAGTTCAGTATAAACTGGGCGTAAGTGGAAGGAAGGGACTGGAGAACTATATCCGTATATAGCTCACTCTCCAATGTGATCCCTAGGTCAGCGAGCTCCTCAATGTAGCCGATCATCTTTAGCACGTGCTCGGCTACTGATGATCCGACGGCCATCTTTGTCGAAAACAACTTTTTCGACGCTTCGTATCTTGCGATACGTGATTGCTCTCCATACAGTTCTTTTGTATGGAGCAATATGGACTCCATGTCCATATTCTCATGCCTCCTCTGATGTTCGTTGTCCATCGAGGCAAGCAGGAGGCACTTGGCCTTCGCGCTATCAATCTCCCAAGTCTTGCGGATTTCCTTATCCGCGACGCTGGAAGTTGGACTAGGGACAGGGGGAGCTTTGGTGGTAAGAAGATACCCCAGCTTGTCATAAGTGATTGCTATCTTGACATTCCTGAGCCAATCTTTGTAGTTTGGCCCTGTCAGTTTGTTTTTATCTAGGAGTAACTTAAGTCCAGTCATGTTGATTGGTCGCTGCAATTAGGAGAGAGAAGAAGAAACACTCAGCATGATGCTCTTGCAAGTTTAGAGTGGTTTTTAGTTTGTCTAAACAGGATGGCTCCCACTGTTTCTCGAATCCCTCCTCAAACCATAAAGGAAGAATTAGTCAGGATCAATCCCACCGTACAATACTTGCTTAACCGTTCAGCCAGGCCAGTGTCGGTACTTCGAGGGAGGTTTTCCAACGCTTTCGCGAAGTTCCTTAATTAAAGAACCTCTTTTCCCTGGGGGCGTAACCCCGCTAACACCTTTCTAGGCACCTACTAGGTTTATAGCATTGATCGTTAAGTGAGAAATTTCCCGAGGAGTAGCATATACTCACAGTAGGATCGGGATCCAAATATCATTGTGTGACGAAAATGAAGGAATCCTACCATAATCATCACACTCCAAATGGTATGCAAATCTAGCAAGTTTCAGTACTTATGAAACTCCCGATGTGGATTTTTGCCCCATGCTCTTATGACCTTGACTAAGGCCAACAAATCATAAGTCACATGTCAAGTTCTTCCCGTCGTTATCCAGGTTAATTTGAACCCACCCGTATATACCCTTGACTATGGCCAACAAGGCAATACGACTGTCCCAAACCAACGCATTCTATCTATGCAACATATGAATACCCACCAGCTACCAATCACTGTGCCTTGACTAAGGCCAACAAACACAGCTTGAATACTGTTGAATATTCATATGAAACGACGGAGGGCTACGGATGGTTTTGGCGAAACCGTGAACGTAGTGAACTTGATATAATCGATGGAACGAGATAGCTTTTAGAAGGAGTGGCTCAAGCTCCGCATTTAAAAGTTAGTTTTGAAAAGAACCGAGTGGTTTTTCGAAAGTGTTCCATCGACTTAAACTTGGTTTATTATCTTGCATTAGTTCTTTTAATGCGTGATATTCTTGCATTAGTACTTTTAATGCGTCCCATCATTTAATCCTACCATTGCAGAAAACAACCAAAATATGACGTACGCTTATGCCATTCGCATTCGCCACGGGGCCCCGTCATTACCCGTTAGGTTACTTAACTAACGACAGAGCGGGGGCTGGGCTAGCGCGTCTGTAAAACATAAGCAACGCCTAAATAGAAAGCAATGATAGACATTTCAGATCACAGATAAATACATTGGATATACTAGCAATCTGTAATTTGTACGAGCCTGTAACAAAAACAGATAACACGGTCGCGGTGAATAGCAAATACCCCACCCAAGACCCCTACGGGTGCGGCAAACTACCCTCCAAGTCCTCGGTAGTTTGTGCACCCCTCCATGGGTCTATCCTAGGAGCAAAAAACAGTAAAAAGAATTATACAATGACGGCTACAACCCCGACCCGGTTGTGCGGCCAAACAAATAATATAATTACATCAATTTACATTTACAATGAATTGCAAGAAAAGAAAACTCTCATCTCACAACCCCCGGCTATTCACCCGCGACAATCCAACATATTTATATACACATTCCAGCACATTACAGATCATGTATAACCCCGACTAATCGTCTTATAGCGATTAGCCGACGTTCAATACATGCAAACATCACAGATATAACCAACATAGCCAAAGTGCAGTGAAGTTCGGAAAAAAAATACGGAATTATAGGACCCCAAAAGTGAATTTCAGTTCTGGAAAATCTGGGTGCATATAATATATCTTAAAAATCCCAAAACCAACACATAAGAACACTGCACGAAAAACGATGCAAAGATGACACCAACTTGCGGCGGTTCCGCGGCCAGATGAGTAGCTCAGGCCGCGGAAGGGCGGCGGTTTTGATGAAACATGATATCGTTTTTCTTGTGTGTTCTTAGAAAACCCTGAGACAATTTTACAAGTATAAAGTTTTTCATTTTGAGCAGAAAAAATTTCAACAGAAAGTTAGGGTTTTGATTTTCCGGTTTTGCGATTTTTCGGTTCCGAACTTCGTTACACTTCACTACCAAGCTAGTTTAAGTTTAGTTAGGCTCTGATACCACTGTAAGTCCATATTGCGACCCCCGGTTCTTACGGGGAGGCGGAAACGGTATAAAAAACAAATTTTTATCGCAAGAGGCAACATGGACTAAACAAGGTCGGGATCGTGTCTAAACTAAACTAGCAAATACGCTAAAAGGAGTTAGCTACTATGGAAGATGGTTATACCTAAACTTGAACTCCTTCTTCCTGAAATCTTGTAGAGGTTGATGGTTCTCTTTTGTCGCCTTCTTCCGTCGAAGATGGATCCACCTCGAGGGTTCGACCTTGGGCTCTTTCTCGGACTTGGAGTGAACTAGAATCTCCGGCTTGCTAATCCTTTGATCCTAGAGTGAGTAGAGAGTGACTAGGGTTTGCTTTTCTTTTTAAAGAGAAGGATTCTCAACTCATGAGAAGGTTTCTCTTTGCTAGAGGAAGAAGAAGATGAAGAGAGGAGAGAGAATGAGAATGATAGAATGAGCTATATTTTTTCTTTCTTGCAACCATAATGCAAAAGAAAAGAATTATCTAATAATAATAATTGAAAATGAGAATAGTTGATGGCAATTTGGAATGACCACAACCATGCTTCATTTAAAAATGTAAGCATAAATCAAGGAAGACTTTTGAAGCATGATGGTGGTCAACTTTCAACCATGGTCAACAAGTCAACCATGGTCAACAAGTCAACAATATCAACCATAACAAAATTCTCATTTAATTACTATTATAAATAGATAATCCATAAATCCATTAGGGTTTGGAAAAAGATAACTGTCAACTGTGCATACGCACCCGTTCCGAAACCCTAATGAAATACCTCATCCTCCGCCTCAAGCAACTGTGCATACACACCTGCATTCTCGTTCCGAGGAACAAGAATACCAAGATATAAAAGCAACCCCAAATATATATACTAGTATCTGGCTCAAACCAGAGCCTGCCAGTATAATCCGTCCGGACTCCAAACGTGCACAAGTGCGCGGATGAGAACGAACCCTGTCGCAAAACCATGCGACCTCTACTCTGTTTTGCCCAGAGGCGAATACCCTCTGTGTGGGACTCTAAAGACTCGACACTACGCTGGCAGTGGGTTTAACCACAGACCGCAAGCGGCACTAGCTGTGCATAACGGTCCCCAGGTAGATGTCGACAAGAAGGCTGACGAGGTGAAACCCCATCTGAACTCCTACTGAGTCTGAATGTGACAGTCTCCGTACAGTCCGGTCTGTTCGTCTGATACATCGCATGGCGGGCCTAGGGGGTGGTAATCGTCAGTCCCCCAATAGCGGTACAAGTCGTGCCGGAGCGAAGCCCAAAACACCCTGAGATAACACTGGAAACCTACCAGTATATCTCGTTTGCCCTGGCCAGGGACTACTCGTGTAATGGCTCTCCTAGACACAGCGCGATGTCAACCCCCAATACCGGGAGAGACGAATCCTGTCTAACCGTCACTGCCTCCAAGTGCTTCGGGACTGCACCCAACCACCACCCGTTTGCACGACTCCTTTGAGCCGTGGTAGGGTAGTGATCAAAGTGCAGTGGGAACACACTTGAGGCGAAGTGCCAGTGTCAAGTCAGCGGACTAAGCTGTACTCATGTCACCTGGGAACTGATAACTGACGATAGGTATAATACCAACCTGTCAGTTCCCGACGAGTCCTGTCCAGTGTACTCGTAACCCAACGAGCACCCGTATACTATCTCCAGTACGACGTACTGATGGCTGTGGGACAGACCATCTCCCACACTGGGATGAGAAGCGCATACGCTAGTCTACTCTGGAGTATCGATGCCCTGTCTCGATAGTCCTGCGACTAGGGACCTGTATAAGGATGTGCTTATAGATTACCCAGCCCCCACTAGTGTGACTGCCATCACAACGCTGGTAATCAAGCAAAGATCCTAAGGGCTCCACTAATGCGTATAAGTGATATACTGAAATAAACACAAGTACACATTGAAGTAGAAACAAACCAAGTAGCATACTACTATTTTGAGCAAGATTGTATATACAAGGTGAATATCCCAAGCATCCATTAAGTAATATACAAACTAGTATGATACAGTAATGGCCTCTAGGGCATATACACTAACAAAAACTCTTTTCAATATCAAGTCGGGCAATTCAACAAGATTCCCGACGTCCTGATCGAATGCTCGTCGCAAACTTTAGTAGACGGCCGCACCCCCGATACCGTCGACGAAGTGCACCAAGGCGGAACACCGCTACCGCGAGCACCCGAACGGATGCTTTCGGCGACGGGGTTCTCCTACAGTCACTTGGTCGGGGCTATGGGGCGTGGCTGTCTAATAAGTTTACCCGGCGAGTATCCGCGTACGCTACGTGATTGCGATGGACTTTTGATCACATCAAAATTCTGTGGCAACCGATCACCTGAGACTAAACTGCTATGTTTATAATATTCAAATTAGTTATCTCATAACTACCTGTGGATTCCAAATATTGTATCACATTCCAGATAAATAGAAAAAGTTAAACTTTCCGATCGAATCATCAAGCACCCTAGATTTCCCCAATATATCTCAACACTTGAAATCAGTTTTAAAAACATCCATTACATGCCACAGTAGCAATGGTCCAGCCGTAGAAGGGTCAAGCCAACGCCTCACATGTGGCACGCCGTACTGCCCCAAACCCTAAGGTTCAAAAGGCAGTTCAAGACGGTCACATAATCGAGTTAAGGTTTGTTGTCTTCTAAAGGGTCCACCGCGTTACTTGCACGACTTAGAACGTTCTTAAACACGAGGAAAAATCGAACTTTTGAAAAATTTTCCGACAGGGGAAAAAGTGAGTTATTGATACCGTTCGAACTTTTTAACAGTTTCTAAAAATTATCCGGACAAAACTAAACAAAGTTAAAATATCCGATCGAATCTTTATGTCCCCAATACAACCCAGATAATTCAACAGTTGAATAAAAAAAAAATTCCAGAAGACTCAGCACTTGAAGACAAGAATTACTGTGCAAGCCACGTGGTGTAACTCACCAAAGTGGCCGCGGAACCGCCGCGAAACCCAGGGTTGGGCCGCGGTTCCGCGCCTCCTTTGTCGAGTTAGCACCACATGCTTCATAGTATCTCATACAATTCCCTGCTGAATTTTTTGGCAATTTTTAATTCGCAAAAATCCAAACTTTCAGAAAATTTCCAGAGAAGGGGTTTGTTCGGGTTTTCCGGGTTCGATCGGACTTCAAACTTCGTCTAGACTTCTCCTAAAGCTCTAGCTTGGGTCTGATACCACTGTAGGGTTGCTAGGCACGCGCATAAGGGTCTACGAGGCATCAACCATGCCCGATTAAAAATTTAGCCGTGCCGAACAACCCGAATACGGAACTTTAAACTAGAGATTAGGCAAAAACAAGCATGCTAAACACTTTAACACTAAGTGAGAGGGATTACAACCTTTGTAGATCCGGTCCTTCACTTCATATGCTCCGTGTTGTGGTCCCTTCACTGCGATCATCGGGATCCGGACTCTCGAGAAGTTCCACGAAAAGAAAGACGCAACCTTTGCTTCCGATCTTCGATACTAAGATGATCTACCTTGAAGTTTCTTTAACACAAGCTAATACTCATGAAATGATGTGAACACCCTCATCTAGATGGCAAGGGAAGATGAGGATGATGAAGTAGGATTTTTGCTCTCTTTATTTATCTTTTTCTTATATTTATTCATCACTTTTGAAAAATCAAGCAAGGTTTTTCATGAAAGAATGAAGGAAGAAGAAGATGAACATAATAATAATCCTTTTGTGATGAATAGGAAAAGGAGATAATGATCAATTATGCAACCATGGTTCACTTAACCATTGTAGAGAATTAACCAAGGGTTGGGGTTTTGGGTTGAGTTAAGAATGAGTCATAAGTAAATATCTTTTCCATGACAAAACAAAAACCTTCTAGAATCATCTAGAAATCATTAACCCAAATCAAACCTTAATCTTGTTTAATCTCTACTAAACATGTTGCATTATTTATCATATCATGTTACAATATTATATATCACATATATAATATTTATTGTAACCAAATAAAATAATACAATTAACATATATCGCATATATATCAATGTATTACCCGAGTGAGAAAAAGAATCTTTTAGTGAGCTAATATTAGTTAATGTAATTTAATATATCATATATATTATTATACATTAAATTATCGAATCAACACTTGATCCGACAATCCGGCTATATCGCATATAACCGACTAATATTTATCCGTACCGATTTATCGAATCAACACTTGATCCGATGACCCGGCTGATATCAAATATCGCGAGAATACAATACGGTATCACATATCGCATTATCCTCGGTCCCACACATATCACATATGTGCTCCTACTCCGTTTTGCCTGAGTCAAGAAACCTCTGTGTAGGACTCTAAAGAATCGTCAATACGCCGGCAGTAGGTGATGATCATATCAAACACCCACAAGCTGCAAGCGGTCAGCTAAACGTAACAGCTACCCAGGTATTGAGCGCTCAGAAGATCAACAAGCAAGCCTGTACATTCTCCTGCGAATCCAAACAGTATCACTCCCGTACAGTCCGGTCTCGTCGTCTGATATGTTGTATATCTCGCCTAGGGGTGGTAAACGTCAGACCCCAGTAGCTTGATAAGTCGTGTCGATTTGAGGTCTATAACAGTTTGAGAAACTACTGATAACACTTACCAGTAAATCTCAGCAACCCTGGCCAGGGATTTCCGGTTATAGCCAATCGAACACAGCACAACATCAACTCCCTATACCGGGAGAGACGAATCCCCTCCTATCGCTCATTGCCTCCATGTGATTCGGGACTGTACCCAAAAGCCACCTTTTTGCACGCCCTCTTGGACGTGGTATGATGGAAATCAAAGCACAGTGGGAACCACACAAGACTCTATGACGATCTCGGGTCAACAGACTACTCTGTACCAGTGTCACCGGAGAACTGCCATCTGACGTATGGTATAATACCATCTGGGAGTTATCGGCGAGTCTGTCCAGTGTACCCAGTCTCCACTGAGCACCCGTACACCATCCTTGATGTCAAACACCGATGGATATGGGATCATCCATCGCCCATCATATGGGTCAAGATGCGTATACGCTAGTCTACTCTGGTGCATCGATGCCCTGTCTCGATACACCCTCGACTAGGAACAGTTATAGGATGTACTCGTCGACTACCGTGGCCCCACTAGTATGATCTCATCATAGTCCCAGTAGTCGAGTACATATCCTAAGGGCTTTATCAACATGTAACATAGAGACAATCAGAGTACATGTTAAGATAAAGTACAACCAGATAGCATACTATGATGTCGAGCAAGAAAGTCCTCCCTATATATGTCCTAGCATCCACTACAATATACATCGTATGTACAGTAATGGCCTCTAGGGCATACATATAACTAACAACATATGCCATCTCTCGTAATCACGTGACCCAAGAAATCAATGCTGTCGAGCAAAAATGCGCACTTGGAAAATTTCGCGAACAGCTGGTGCTCCCTCAAAGTCTGCAACGTGATCCTCAGGTGCTGCTCATGCTCCTCTCGGCTCCGGGAATACACCAAAATGCCGTCAATAAACACGATGATGAACAGATCTAGATACGGCCTGAAAATGCGGTTCATCAAACCCATAAACACGGCTGGTGCCGCACCCGCAACTGATGGTAGCCCGATCGCAAGTCAATCCTCGAAAAGTATCCCGCACCGTGAAGCTGGTCAAATAAATCATCGATACGTGGTAAGGGATATCTGTTCCGTACGGTAACCCAGTTCAGCTGGCGGTAATCAATGCATAAGCGTAAACTTCCGTCCTTCTTCTTGACGAACAGGACAGAAGCACCCCACGGAGACACACTAGATCGAATAAGCCCTTTATCTAACAAATCCTGCAACTGATCCTTTAGCTCTCTAAGTTCCGCCGGGGCCATCCGATAAGGCGGTATGGAAATAGGCCCCTAGCCGGGAATCAAGTCAATGCAGAACTCAACATCGCGCTCAGGCGGTAACCCAGGCAGCTCATCAGGGAAAACATCAGGGAACTCACGAACAATCGGGACCCGGTCCAAAAGAACCTCAGCCGCTCGAGTATCACAAATATAAGTTAAGAATCCCTGACATCCCTTCCGTAAGAGCTGACCAACGCGAAGAGACGAAATCAATCTGGGAAGGGTGACACTGCGGTCTCCCTGAATAACAAGGACTGGCTCTCCCGGAAAGCTAAATCTGAGTGCCTTCTCACGGCAGTCCACAGATGCATAACATGTGGCCAGCCAGTCCATGCCCAGAAGCACATCAAAGTCCAACATATCAAGGAGAATCAAATCAAGCGACGAATCCCTCTCCCCGATACGAACGGAAAACAAACGAAACACAAAACGAGTAACAACGACTCGCCTACCGGAGTAATAACAACAAGCGGCTGATCTGACGACGATGACTCAAGGCACAACATCGGTGCAAAGTGTGTAGATACATACGAATGTGTGGAACCTGGGTCGAATAATACTCGCGCGTCGAAAGAACATACAGTCAAGGTACCTGTCACAACGGCATTGGATGCCTGCGCATCCTGCGGAGTCAAAGCGAACACTCGGGCCTGTCCTTCACCAATAGCTGGCTGTCCTTGGCCTCGGCCTCCTCGTCCTCGGCCTCCTCGTCCTCTCTGAATAGGACCGCCACGTCCACGGCCTCTGGAGGCGCCTAACTGACGTGGAGCATCACCGGGGGCAGGAAGTAAAGCTCTCTGAGGAGGTGGTGGAAGTGGTAAGGTCACGTGTGGAACTGTCGCCGCTCCATGTCGTCTCACCGGACAGTCTCTGATATGATGGTGCGGACTCCCGCACACAAAACATCCTGGCGACGCCTGCTGTCCCTGCAGATAAGAACCAAATAGCTGACCCCGTCCAACTCCTCTACCGGCACCATTTCTAGAAAAGAATCTGGCACGACGCCTCTGAGCTGGCATATCGGTACGAATCCTCTTCGGCCCAGAAACGGCCAAAGTCTCTGAAATGCGCGCCTCCATCCGTAAGACCGTGTCCAAAGCAGCTGCATAAGTGTCGAAGTGCTGGGCACCGATAGCAAGAAATAACTGTGTGTCGAGTCCCTGCATAAACCTCTTTATCCTCTTCTCTTCAGTGTCTACCAAGTACAGAGCATATCTGGACAACTGCGTAAACTGGATATCATACTCTGATACTTTCATCCCTGTAGTCTTGCGCAAGGCCTCAAAACTAAGAGCTCAAGCATCACGAACGCTCTCAGGAAGGAAACGTGCTAGAAATACTGTCGTGAACTCGTCCCAAGTCATAGGAGGTAGACCCGCAGCTCGACCTCTCTTGACGGACTCACACCATGTCTGCGCAAGGCCCTCTAGACGGAAACTCGCAAGCTCCACCCATCGATCGTCAGAACATCTGAACGAACGGAAAATCCTGGCTAATCTGTCAAGGAATGCCTGCGGATCCTCCGCTGCATCTGTGCCGGTGAAGACTGGAGGTCTCAGCCTCATGAACTCCTGTAGTGATACTGGAATAGCCACTGTAGTAGTAGGAGCAACTGCCTGGGCATCAGGTATTATCGTAGTCTGTGATGTGGTAGGCACGTTCTCCGATCTCGGTGCACGACTAGCCTCTACTAAGGATCCCACCATCTGTCGTAACTCCTGCATACCTCCCATCATCTGTCGTAACTCCTCCATACCAGACTCTAGCCTATCTATGCGGCCTGGGGAATGCGGATCAGTTTGTCCCTGAGGCGTAGGTACGCCACCCTGCTCGGTCCTCGTCTCGGACAAGCCTGCTCACATCTCATCTCGGGCGGCATCCCTCTGTGCTCTTGTAGCCTTCGGCGACATAGTGGCTGGTACAGGAAAAAGGCTAATAAGAACAGTGCAATAGAATCATAGGATACACGGAATTGAAGAAGGAATATTTCAAGCAAGTATACCCTAAAGTCACCTAGGCCGAGTACCGTATCACAAGTATGCCGCGGACATACAGATGCTACGTTACCCTGCTTAAGTCAGTTACTCCATCTACCAAGGGTCATCTTACACTAAGAAAGGTAAAACCTATCGCTCTGATACCAACTTTGTCACGACCCGAAAGGTACGGAACGCGACTGGCACTTAAATTACGAACGTCTCAAGGCGGACGTAATCTAAGTAAGCAAAAGCCCAGAAATCAAAACCAAATAAGCAGTAGAGTGAAGGAAAAACCAATCAATTGAAAGAGAATTTATCAAATAAGTCATATCAAGCCTTTTTAAAAGCAATATCAATTTTTCCGAAAATTTCGGTAGAGTCTCCTTTGTAAATACTGGCCCCCAAAACGGGTACAATAAGAATATATATAATAACATGAAATACGGCATCCCCAAGCGGGAGCTAGCTCTTCGCCCCAAGGCGGACACAAATCCCACGCAATATAAATCAGCAATGTGCAACATAAGCATAAAAAGGCATAAGTAAAAAGCAACATGTCGGCTCAAGTGAGCACGACCCAAAGAAACAATATACATGCCCACAAATCTCACTGACTCGCCTCTAAGTCAATATACAATAGTACTGGTAGAAGATACAGTAGATGGAGTACACTAGATATAAGAATGTACAAGGTGGAAGACAAAATAAACTTATAACCCACCTACGAGTAAAAATCCTCAATCCACGCAAAAGGAGGAAGTGCGTCCGCCGCAACCGTACTGACGGATCGAACCTGCAAAAAGTCTGTGGCACAACGGGGGTGAGTTGCCAACTAGTGAGTAATATGTATCATCTATAAAGACTATCGTATGAATGCACGCAAAGTGTCACAGTTCTACAATATTGCTATAGTATGAAATACTAGCATGTATGCGACATGAGTGCAATGTAACACAAGATCTGAATATGCTGATATGAGGAAATCCTTATTTTTATTTTAGGAAAATTTCTGTGAAATATCTGAGGAAATATCATATGAAATCAAGAGAAATCCGTGCCCAGCATCGGCACCTCAAATAAATATCTCAGTGTCCCAAAGTATCTGTATCCAATATCCCGGCCCCAGCCGTCCGGCTAGTCAATCTCAAAATATCAATATCTCAACATCTCACGGCCACGGTCGGTATCCTCTGGATATCCGCCGCGCTAACAATCATCGGTAAGTAGTCTGCCCCTGCCAGGCTCATCGTCTACTACTCGAACATCTTGCCCCGGGGTACCTTACCGGGCCCACCATGTGTAGGGTTCCTAGGCACCCTAATGAGGTCTCACAAGGCATCGAACATGCCAATTTCAAAAAAAAATCTAGGTGCCGAGAGACCCGACTACGGATCGTTTGCTAGAAAACTAGGCGAATAGTAAACTAGTTAACAATTAACTAAGAGATACGGAAATACAACCTTTGTAGATCCGGTCCTCCACCTCCATGGCTCCGAGATGAGGTCCTCTCCGCTGTCCAAATCAAATCCGGGCTCTAGCGTCGGCTTCGTCGGAGAATGGGCAAGCTAGGTCGTCGATGTCCATGCCGAAGATGATCTACGTCGAGGCATCGCTAAATCAAGCTACGACTTCACCAAGTCAAGAAACTTGTGAAGAAAACACACTCTACTACTTGGCAAGAGGTAGAGGATGAAGAAATAGGAAGTGGGTAGACTTTAGAATTGGATTTCTCACTCAAATCATCAATCCACCATTGATGACCTCAAGCTTCTTCAAAGAAGAAGATGAAGAAGAAGATGAAGAAGGAAATATGATAAGCTTTTTGTTAATTATGAAAAGAATAATAATATCATTCTTATCATAACTTTAACCTAAGTTAAGTGTAGAGAATTGACCAAGGTTAAAGGAATGGTTAGGGTTTAGGAGATGAGACAAAAATGGTTGCATCATAAAAGCTTCATGAAGCTTCAAGTGCGGGTCTACGGTGTGGGATTGGCTATTCATCACGACCATGGAATCCCTGTTTTATACAGGCTCAAAATAAAACACGGACGTCCTAGTATATCCAATATTTCATATGTTGTTTTCTGCTGCGTTATCTGTGCTGTGATCATGTGATATGTTCAGATAGATATTGTATATAGTATATATGATATATTATATAGACGTTGCTTATGTTTTACACCCGCACTAGCCCTGTCCCGCTATGCCGTTAGTTACTTAACCTAACGGTGCATGACGGGACATCGAGGCAAATGCGGATGGCATAAGCGTACGTTGTATTTATCTGTGATGTTTAGTTGGATTTAAATGATGGGACGTTCATTAATGAGATTAATGAAAGAAAATAAACCTAAATGATGTTGTGGAATCGAATTTCAAAAAAATTAGGTAGCTCTAGTTGTCGCTTTGCATAGCGGTGTTCCTTGTAGAACACCCAGCACCTTATTCGATAAGGAAAGAGCCGAGATCCCTTCACCGTGAGTGACCTCTTTAGCAATAACTAGCAGATGCTACAACCTTCGGTTTGGTTTTTGACTGCTTTTCTAGTTCTTGCTTTGCATAGTGGTATTGTGAATATCCGACACCTTATTCGACGAGGAAAGAGCCGAGATCTCTTCACCGGGAGTGACCACTTTAGCGAAACTAGCAGAAGCCTAAAAAACACTCCATTTAAAACCATTTGATTCTGCAACGAGATCAAGTTCAAAGCGTTAAAAGTTTTCTTAAAAACCATCCGCAACCCTCCGTCATTTTAGGAAGTAGAGTACTTAGTATTCGTGCTGCGTTTGTCGACCATAGTCGAGGCGTAGTGTACGGTAGCTAAGTGATGTCTTCCTACATAGCATATGATGCGATTAGTTAGGACAGTCATATGACTTTGTTGACCTTAGCCAAGGGTCATGTGGGTTGGTCTAATTAATCACGAAATGACGGGTAGAACTTGACTGGTGCTTATGATTTGTTGACCATAGCCAAGGTCATAAGTGCTAGGGGTAAAAACTATTATCGGGAGTTTCAAGTGTTGAAATTTGCAATGAGATTGCATACCTTCTATATGATAGTTGGATCCTGATACCCACTGCGAGTAATTGTTACTCCTGGGAGAGTTTTGCACTTTGCAATTAGTCGATCATGTAGGTGTCTAGAAAGGTGTCAACGGGGTTACGCCCCTGGGAAAACGAGGTTTATTTTAATTAGGTCCGTGCGAAAGCACGGGGAACCTCCCTCAAAGTACCGGCACTAGCCTGGCTGAAAGATTGGCGAACTTGTAGAGTGTAATTAATCCCGGCTAGTCTTTCCCTTAAGGGTTTGAAGGAAGATTTGATAGAAACAGTGGGAGCCATCCTGATTAGATAAAATATATAACCAATCTAATCTTGCAAGAGCGCACGCAGAGTGTTTTCTTCTCTCCCTCTCCAGGTGGCGACCACGTCACGCCTTAATCAAGATAATAATATGGATGTATTGACCGAACCCGCTTGTTATACTGAGCTGGGGAACATTGGTCCCGCTCCGACTTATAATTGTTATAAGATAGAGCAGGAAATTGGGGATTACCAGAATTCCCGTGCCGCCCAAACGAAGAAAGTGCATGATGATGCATCTTCTTCGGGTGTGTTCATTACAGAGAACTGTTTCTCAGTATCCTCTACTGTTAGTTATATGTATGCCCTAGAGGCCATTACTGTACATACGATGTATATTCTAGTGGATGCTAGGACATATATAGGGAGGACTTTCTTGCTCGACATGATAGTATGCTATCTGGTTGTACTTTATCTTAACATGTACTCTGATTGTCTCTATATTACATGTTGATAAAGCCCTTAGGATTTGTACTCGACTACTGGGACTATGATGAGATCATACTAGTGGGGCCACGGTAGTCGACGAGTACATCCTATAAACTGTTCCTAGTCGAGGGTGTATCGAGACAGGGCATCGATACACCAGAGTAGACTAGCGTATACGCATCTTGACCCATATGATGGGCGATGGATGATCCCATATCCATCGGTGTTTGACATCAAGGATGGTGTACGGGTGCTCAGTGGAGACTGGGTACACTGGACGGACTCGCCGAGAACTCCCAGATGGTATTATACCATACGTCAGATGGCAGTTCTCCGGTGACACTGGTACAGAGTAGTCTGTTGACACGAGATCGTCATAGAGTCTTGTGTGATTCCCACTGTGCTTTGATTTCCATCATACCACGTCTAAGAGGGCGTGCAAAAAGGTGGCTTTTGGGTACAGTCCCGAATCACATGGAGGCAATGAGCGATAGGAGGGGATTCGTCTCTCCCGGTATAGGGAGTTGATGTTGTGCTGTGTTCGATTGGCTATAACCGGAAATCCCTGGCCAGGGTTGCTGAGATTTACTGGTAAGTGTTATCAGTAGTTTCTCGAACTGTTATAGACCTCATATCGACACGACTTATCGAGCTACTGGGGTCTGACGTTTACCACCCCTAGGCGAGATATCCAACATATCAGACGACGAGACCGGACTGTACGGGAGTGTTACTGTTTGGATTCATAGGAGAATGTGCAGGCTTGCTTGTTGATCTTCTGAGCGCTCAATACCTGGGTAGCTGTTACGTTTAGCTGACCGCTTGCAGCTTGTGGGTGTTTGATATGATCATCACCTACTGCCGGCGTATTGACGATTCTTTAGAGTCCTACACAGAGGTTTCTTGGCTCAGGCAAAACGGAGTAGGGGCACGTATGTGATATGTGCGGGACCGAGGATAATGCGATATGAGATACCGTATTGTATTCTCGCGATATTTGATATCAGCCGGGTCATCGGATCAAGTAT
Source organism: Agapanthus africanus (assembly GCA_030015575.1). Classification (NCBI taxonomy): domain Eukaryota; kingdom Viridiplantae; phylum Streptophyta; class Magnoliopsida; order Asparagales; family Amaryllidaceae; genus Agapanthus; species Agapanthus africanus. The sequence goes on from CM057340.1 coordinate 267,762,341, forward strand.
TGATTCGATGAGTCGGTACGAATAAATATTAGTCGGTTATATGCGATATAGCCGGATTGTCGGATTAAGTGTTGATTCGATAATTTAATGTATAATAATATATATGATATATTAAATGACATTAACTAATATTAGCTCACTAAAAGATTCGTTTTCTCACTCGGATAATACATTGATATATATGCGATATATGTTAATTGTATTATTTTCTTATGTTGCAAATAAATATTATATATATGTGATATATAATATAGTAACATGATATGATAAATAATGCAACATGTTTAGTAGAGATTAAACAAGATTAGGGTTTGATTTGGGTTAATGCTTTCTAGATGATTCTAGAAGGTTTAGTTTTGTTTTGTGAAAGATATTTTGTTATGACTCATTCTTAACTCAACCTAAATCCTAACCCTTGGTCAATTCTCTACAATGGTTAAGTCAACCATGGTTGCATAATTCATCATTATCTCTTTTGCATTATTCATCACAAAAGGAATTCTATTATTGTTCATCTTCTTCCTTCATTCTCTTCAATGAAAAAGCTTTCTAGATTTTTCTAAAGTGATGAATAAATATGAGAAAAAGATAAATAAAGAGAGCAAAAATCCTACTTCATCATCCTCATCTTCCCTTGCCATTTAGATGAGGGTGTTCACATCATTTCATGAGTGTTAGCTTGTGTTAACGGAACTTCAAGGTAAATCATCTTAGTATCGAAGATCGGAAGCAAAGGTTGCATCTTTCTCTTCGTGGAACCTCTCAAGAGTCCGGATCCCGATGATCGCAGCAAAGGGACCACAACACGGAGCATACGAAGTGAAGGACCGGATCTACAAAGGTTGTAATCCCTCTCACTTAGTGTTAAAGTTGTTAACATGTTAGTTTTCGCCTAATCTCTAGTTTAAAGATCCGTATTCGGGTTGTTCGGCACGGCTAATTTTTTAATCGGGCATGGTTGATGCCTCGTAGACCCTTGTGCGCGTGCATAGAAACTCTACAGTGGTATCAGAGCCAAGCTAGTGCTTTTGGCGAAGTCTAGACGAAGTTTAAAGTCCGATCGAACGCCGAAACCCCGACACGGAACCCTCTCTGTACATTTTTCAAAAATGTGGTTTTTTCTGAATTAAAAATTCTCAGAAAATTAAGCAGGAAAAACTAAGAATTACTGTGAAGTACGGACGTCTAACTCGAAAATTTGACCGCGGAACCGCGGCGAAACCATGGGTTTTGCGGCGGTTACGCGGCCAAAATTTGGACTTAGTCCCTGAAATTTCATGTAATTATTTTTAGGCCCTTTCTTGTTATTTTTTTCTGTGAATATTTTAATTCCACTCAAGTGTTGAGTTTTCAAGGGTTGTATTGGGGAATCGTTGATTCGATCGGATAATTTAACTTTGTTTAGTTTGTCCGGATAATTTTTAGAAACTGTTAAAAAGTTCGAACGGATATCAATAACTCACTTTTTCCCCTATCGGAAAATTTTTCAAAAGTTGGATTTTTTTCTCGTGTTTAAGAATGTTCTAAGTCATGCAAGTAACGCGGTGGACCCTCTAGAAGACAACAAACCTTAACTCGATTATGTGACCGTCTTGAACTGCCTTTTGAACCTTAGGGTTTGGGGCAGTACGGCGTGCCACATGTGAGGCGTTGGCTTGACCCTTCTACGGCTGGACCATTGGTACTGTGGCATGTGATGGATGTTTTTAAACTGATTTCAAGTGTTGAGATATATTGGGGAAATCTTGGGTGTTTGATTGTTCGATCGGAAAGTTTAACTTTTTCTATTTATCCGGAATGTGATACAATAATTGGAATTCACAAGTAGTTATGAGATAACTGAATGAATGTTATAAACATAGCAGTTTAGTCTCACTTGATCGGTTGCCACGGAATTTTGATATGATCAAAAGTCCGTCGCAATCACGTAGCGTACGCGGATACTCGCCGGAGAAACTTATTAGACAGCTACATCCCTTAGCCCCGACCAAGTGACTATAGGAGAACCCCGTCGCCGAAAGCATCCGTTCGGGTGCTCGCGGTAGCGGTGTTCCGCCTTGGTTCACTTCGTCGACGGTATCGGGGTTGCGGCCGTCTACTAAAGTTTGCGACGAGCATTCGATCAGTTTTTCGGGAATCTTGTTGAATTGCCCGACTTGATATTGAAAAGAGTTTTCGATAATGAGACTAAAATGCGGGGTTTATAATTGTTAGGCATGTGATGTCTAAGGAATTCATTTGGTTAGGCATGAGATGTCTAAGGAGGTTGCGGATTCCAACTGTTGTAGTTTTACATTTTTTTTCTGTGACCGTAAGCGTAGTATGTGGTGTATCGCCGGCTTCGTTGCTATACATCAACGACAATCGGGATACGCATACTTGCTTACGTTGATGATATGAGATATTATGTGTTGCTGTGATATGTTATATTGGATCGTCGCGTACTGAATAGCCGGGGGTTTTATGTGAGATGAGAGTTTTTCTTTTTCATTCATATAAAATTCATATGTATGTAATATTCTTTTATTGGGGCACTTCCAGGTAGCGGAAGATGTCACCGTTGTATATTATTTACTTTTCCGCATTAGGTAGACCCAAGGCGGGGAGCACAAGTAACCGGGTTCTAGGGTCCAGTGGGAGACCATCTCGAGGAGTCGAGACCGGGTCCCCTAACCCTAGAATTGGCAGTGTTGCTTGCCGCTCTCGTAGGGGTCTGGGGATGTGGGTTTGGCTATTCATCGCGACCGTGGAATCCGTGTTTTATACAGGCTCGTATTAAAACACGGACGTCCTAGTATATCCAATATTTCATATATGTTTCTTCTGCTGCAATGTTCTGTGATGAGATCATATTACTGCATGAGATGAATGTTTATATTTTATATATATGAGATATATGTTATATTGCAGATTTCGTTTCAAAAGAGATGCTTGGGAAGCATAATAAAATGGGACTTCATTAATGAGATTAATGAAATAAAAGAATCCTAAGATGTTGTAGAAACTTGTTTAATAAAAACTGGTAGCTCTAGTTCTTGCTTTGCATAGCGGTGTTCCTTGTAGAACATCCAGCACCTTATTCGATAAGGAAAGGACCGAGATCCCTTCACCGGGAGTGACTCCTTTAGCAATAACTAGCAGATGCTACAACCCTCAGTTTGTCTTTTGATTGCTTCTATAGTTTCTGCTTTGCACAGTGATATATATGATATATCCCGCACCTCATTCGACGAGGAAAGGTCCGACGATCCCTTCACCGGGAGTGACCCCTTTAGCAAAACTAGAAAAGCCTCAAAAACACTCCATTTAAAATCACTCGATTCTACAACGATATCAAGTTCATTACGCAAAGGGTTTTCTTAAAAACCCGTCGTAGCCCTCCGTCATTTCAGATAAGTACTACTTAGTATTCGTGCTGCGGTAGTTTGGCATTCGTCAAGGCGTAGTGTACGGTAGCTAACTAGTGCTTATCTGCTAGCATACGATGCGATTGGATTAGGGTATTCGTACGGCGTTGTTTGGCATTCGTCAAGGGTCGTGCGGGTGGGTTTAATTCAATCAAGAAATGTACGGGTTGAACTTGGCTGGCGGACTATGGGTGGTTTGGCATTCGTCAAGGTCATAGGACGCTAGGGGTAAAATATTATTGGGAATTTCAAGTGTTGAAATTTGCAATGAGATTTCATACCTTCTATGAGATAGTTGGATCCCGATACCCGCTGCGAGTAAGAGTTACTCCTGGGAGAGTTTTACACATTACAATTAGCCGATCAAGTAGGTGTCTAGAAAGGTGTCAACGGGGTTACGCCTATGGGAAAATGAGGTTTACTTTAATTAGGTTCGTGCGAAAGCACGGGGGACCTTCCTCAAAGTACCGACACTGGCCTGGCTGAAAGATTGGCGAACTTGTAGCGTGTAATTAATCCCGGCTAGTCTTTCCTTTTAGGGTTTGAAGGAAGATTTGACTAAAACAGTGGGAGACATCCTGATTAGATATATTAAATAACCAATCTAATCTTGCAAGAGCATACGCTGAGTGTTTTCTTCTCTCTCTCTCCAGGTAGCGACCATATCACGCCTTAATCAAGATTATAATACGGATATATTGACCGAACCCACTTGTTATACTGAGCTGGGGAACGTTGGTCCCGCTCCAACTTATAATTGTTATAAGACAGAGCAGGAAATTGGGGATTACCAGAATTCCCGTGCCGCCCAAACGAAGAAAGTGCATGTTGATGCATCATCTTCGGGTGTGTTCATTACACAGAACTGTTTCTCAGTATCCTTTACGTCCTGGGTATGTGATACCGGATCAAGATCCCACATATGTAATCTGTTACATGGGCTACAGATAGGTAGAGAACTAAGAACGGGTGATAAGTTTCATGAGACAGAAAACGGTGCAAGTGTTGCAGCCAAGTCTGTTGGTCACTATCACCCTGTATTACCTGAATACATTGATTCTGAACAAATGCTATTAGATACCGAACCTGATATACAAAATCATATCAGTCTCTTTATTAGTAAAGAAAGGATAAAATTTTGTATTGTTGGATAATGTTTTGAACATTTCCTGTATCAAGAGTTGATCGGTTCAGGCACGTTGTCTAAAAGCATTGACGTTCTAAATCAAACTACAGTTCTTAGTATACGGAACACACACAAGAGTAAGAGTTCAGAAATGAATGAATCCTTCTTGAGGTATTGTAGACTAGGTCATATCAATGCGACCCGACTGGCTGAAGTTACATATAGATGCATATTTAAATTAGTTTGAATTTACATCTTGTGAAACTTGTCGGTCATGTCACAAAGATAAGATGACCACAGCTCTGTTTGTTGGAAACAGAGAAAGAGTTAGTAAACTTTTGGGATTGATACATGCTGATGTATGAAAGTCCCCTGTCTACACATGCCAAGATCGGTTCTTTGTACTTCATTACATTCTCTGATAATCTCTCAAGATTCAGACATATGTTCCTGTTGAAACACAAGTCCGAACCTTTTGAGATATTCACAGAATATAAGTTAGAAGTAGAGAACCAAATACGGGTATAAGTATTATGTCCTTTGATGAGATCAAGGAGGAGAATACTTGAGCACGGAATTCCTGGACTATTCTAAAGGAGAATGAGATTCTCTCTCGGCATTACTCCTCCGTATACACCACAGCACCTCGGTGTATCGGGGCGGAGCAATAGCACCCTATTTGATATGGTGTGCTCTATGATGAGTACTGCTGAGTTTCCTATTTCCTTTTGGGAGTTATGCACTTGAGAAGCTGCATACCTATTGAATAGGGTTCAAATCAAATCAGCTGCCCACCACTTCATATGTGATATGGAATGGGAAGAGCCCATATCTTAAGTTTGTTAAGATTTGGGGTTGTCCGGCCTATGTCTAAAAGCAAAATCCGGACAAGCTCGAGGCAAGGTCTGTTATGTAGAACTGGAAATGTTCCAGCTATACAAACTGCAGCTGATGAATTGGTAGAACCAAAGGATTCAATAGTTTCCAACGAACCTCAGCCTTTCCGCCGATCTAGTAGGGTTCCTCACCCACCTGAGAGATACTTCGGTTTCTCTATGACAGTGGGAGCGAGGATTGCATCATGAGATGATGACCCAACTAGTTTCGAGCTGGCCATCAGGAGTGGGACTCTGTAAGAATGGCTGGGTGCTTATCGATCTGAGATGGAATCCTTATACACCAACAAAGTATGGACTTTGGTTGCTTTATCTGAAGGGTTAAATCCCCATCAGGAGCAAGTATATCTTGAGAAGATTACTTGGTGTACATGGAAAAGTTGAGACTTTCAAAGCTAGACTTGTTAAAGGTTTGCATCATAGACCAGGTCTGGATTATGTTGAAACCTTTTCTAAGGATCTATGCTTAAGTCCATCCAGATCCTACTTGCCACGGCTACATACCATGACTACGATATCTGGTGGTTGGGTGTCATGACTGCTTTTCTAAGTGATGTTTTAGAAGAGAACGTCTATAAGTACACAGCCAGAGGGCTTCGTAGACAGTGGGAGCAGCGGAAACGTGTACAAGATGTTTTATATAATAAAACAGGCATCGCGGAGTTGGAACATCTGTTTTGATGTGGTAGTCAAAGAGTTTGACTTCATCAAAATGGTAGATGAACCTTGTATATACAAAAAGATAGTAGGGAGTATGGTGGTGATCCTCGTAGAGTACGTGGATGACATACTCTTGATAGGGAAGGAGTTTCCTATGCTACGCTCGGTCAATCTCCGCTTATCACAAGGATTCTCCATATAGGATCAAAATGATACCTCCTAAATCCTTGGTTTTGGATCTATGAGATAGATCTAATTGGATGTTAGGATTCCTACTAGTTGTGGTGAGAAGGTATCAATCGATCCTGGGGAGAATCACTGGAAAGGTTCCAGGGTGATAAGGACGACTGAATGTCAGTCGCAGGCATTGTCTTTACCCTCAGTGGAGGGACGGTATGTTGGAAGAGTTCCAAGCTAGATACCGTGACTTACTAAACGATTAAAAGCAAGATACATCGTTACCAAGGATGCTACCAAAGAGGCAATCTGGATATATATAAGTTCATGAGATGAACTTCGTTCCTACCATTGTGTGACAATGGAGTTGTGGCTTTAGCCAAGGAACTACCGTACCATCAGAAATCCATATATAATTCTTAGGCAGTATCACCTGATCATGGAGATGGTTGATCTCCAGGGAGATCGAGGTTAGGAGAGCAGACACAGAGGACGACAGCGCGGATCCATTCACAAAGGCCATTTACCCAGTAGAGACTTTTATGGGATGGTTGAGTATGAGATACTTCAACCGCAGCTAATTGTTGGGTATGCGATACCATAACAGATGGCCCTAGTGCAAGTGGGAGATTGTTAGTTATATGTATGCCCTAGAGGCCATTACTGTACATACGATGTATATTGTAGTGGATGCTAGGACATATATAGGGAGGACTTTCTTGCTCGACATGATAGTATGCTATCTGGTTGTACTTTATCTTAACATGTACTCTGATTGTCTCTATATTACATGTTGATAAAGCCCTTAGGATTTGTACTCGACTACTGGGACTATGATGAGATCATACTAGTGGGGCCACGGTAGTCGACGAGTACATCCTATAAACTGTTCCTAGTCGAGGGTGTATCGAGACAGGGCATCGATACACCAGAGTAGACTAGCGTATACGCATCTTGACCCATATGATGGGCGATGGATGATCCCATATCCATCGGTGTTTGACATCAAGGATGGTGTACGGGTGCTCAGTGGAGACTGGGTACACTGGACGGACTCGCCGAGAACTCCCAGATGGTATTATACCATACGTCAGATGGCAGTTCTCCGGTGACACTGGTACAGAGTAGTCTGTTGACCCGAGATCGTCATAGAGTCTTGTGTGATTCCCACTGTGCTTTGATTTCCATCATACCACGTCCAAGAGGGCGTGCAAAAAGGTGGCTTTTGGGTACAGTCCCGAATCACATGGAGGTAATGAGCGATAGGAGGGGATTCGTCTCTCCCGGTATAGGGAGTTGATGTTGTGCTGTGTTCGATTGGCTATAACCGGAAATCCCTGGCCAGGGTTGCTGAGATTTACTGGTAAGTGTTATCAGTAGTTTCTCGAACTGTTATAGACCTCATATCGACACGACTTATCGAGCTACTGGGGTCTGACGTTTACCACCCTTAGGCGAGATATCCAACATATCAGACGACGAGACCGGACTGTACGGGAGTGTTACTGTTTGGATTCACAGGAGAATGTGCAGGCTTGCTTGTTGATCTTCTGAGCGCTCAATACCTGGGTAGCTGTTACGTTTAGCTGACCGCTTGCAGCTTGTGGGTGTTTGATATGATCATCACCTACTGCCGGCGTATTGACGATTCTTTAGAGTCCTACACAGAGGTTTCTTGGCTCAGGCAAAACGGAGTAGGGGCACGTATGTGATATGTGCGGGACCGAGGATAATGCGATATGAGATACCGTATTGTATTCTCGCGATAATTGATATCAGCCGGGTCATCGGATCAAGTGTTGATTCGATGAATCGGTACGGATAAATATTAGTCGGTTATATGCGATATAGCCGGATTGTCGGATTAAGTGTTGATTCGATAATTTAATGTATAATAATATATATGATATATTAAATGACATTAACTAATATTAGCTCACTAAAAGATTCTTTTTCTCACTCGGATAATATATTGATATATATGCGATATATTTTAATTGTATTATTTTCTTATGTTGCAAATAAATATTATATATATGTGATATATAATAAGTAACATGATATGATAAATAATGCAACATGTTTAGTAGAGATTAAACAAGATTAGGGTTTGATTTGGGTTAATGCTTTCTAGATGATTCTAGAAGGTTTAGTTTTGTTTTGTGAAAGATATTTTGTTATGACTCATTCTTAACTCAACCCAAATCCTAACCCTTGGTCAATTCTCTACAATGTTTAAGTCAACCATGGTTGCATAATTCATCATTATCTCTTTTGCATTATTCATCACAAAAGGAATTCTATTATTGTTCATCTTCTTCCTTCATTCACTTCAATGAAAAAGCTTTCTAGATTTTTCCAAAGTGATGAATAAATATGAGAAAAAGATAAATAAAGAGAGCAAAAATCCTACATCATCATCCTCATCTTCCCTTGCCATTTAGATGAGGGTGTTCACATCATTTCATGAGTGTTAGCTTGTGTTAACGGAACTTCAAGGTAAATCATCTTAGTATCGAAGATCGGAAGCAAAGGTTGCATCTTTCTCTTCGTGGAACCTCTCGAGAGTCCGGATCCCGATGATCGCAGCGAAGGGACCATAACACGGAGCATACGAAGTGAAGGACCGGATCTACAAAGGTTGTAATCCCTCTCACTTAGTGTTAAAGTTGTTAACATGTTAGTTTTCGCCTAATCTCTAGTTTAAAGATCCGTATTCGGGTTGTTCGGCACGGCTAATTTTTTAATCGGGCATGGTTGATGCCTCGTAGACCCTTGTGCGCGTGCATAGCAACTCTACATCTACGTCCTGGGTATTAGATACCGGATCAGGATTCCATATATGTAATCTGTTACATGGGCTATAGATAGGTAGAGAACTGAGAACGGGTGATAAATTTCATAAGATAGAAACTGTGCAAGTGTTGCAACCAAGTCCGTTGATAGTTATCACCCTCTATTACTAGAATACATTGATTCTGAACTAATATTATTAGATACCGAACCTGATATACAACATCATATCAGTCTCTTTTTATTAAAGAAGGATATAATTTTGTATTGTTGGATAATGTTTTGAACATTTCCTATATCAAGAGTTGATCGGTTCAGGCACGTTATCTAAAAGCATAGACGTTATAAATCAAACCACAGTTCTTAAATGTACAGAACACGCACAAAAGGAAGAGTTCAGAAATGAACGATTCCTTCTTGATGTATTGTAGACTAGGTCATATCAATGTGACCGGACTAGCTGAAGTTACATTTAGATGCATATTTAAATTAGTTTGAATTTACATCTTGTGAAACTTGCCGGTCATGTCACAGAGATAAGATGATTACAGCTCCGTTTATTGGAAACAGAGAAAGAGTTAGTGAACTCTTGGGACTGATACATAGTGATGTATGAAGGTCCCCTGTCTGCAGATGCCAGGACTGGTTCCTTATACTTCCTTACATTCAATGAGAATCTCCAAAGATTCGGACACATGTTCCTGTTGAAACAAATGTCTGATACTTTTGAGAAATTCAAAGAATGTAAGATAGAAGTAGAAAACCAAAACTGGGTAGAAGTATTATGTCCTTTGATGTAGTCAAGGAGGAGAATACTTGAGCACGGAATTCCTGGATTATTCTAAAAGAGAAAGATATTCTCTCTCAGCATTACTCCTCCGTATACACCACAGCACGTCGGTGTATCGGGGCGGAGCAATCACACCCTATGTGATATGGTGCGCTCTATGATGAGTACTACTGAATTTCCTATTTCCTTTTTGGGAGTTATGCATTTGAGAAATTGCAAACCTATTGAATAGGGTTCCAATCAAATCCATTGCCTACAACTTCATATGTGATATGGAATGGGAAGAGCCCATATCTTAAGTTTAGAGAGATTTTGGGTTGTCCGGCCTATGTCTAAAAGCAAAATCTGGACAAGCTCGAGGCAAAGTCAGTTCTGTAGAAGTTTGTTGGATATCCCAAGCATTCGCAAAGGAATATCTTCTACCTAACAGAGGAACAAATTATTTTTTGTTTCTCAACATACCACCTTTGTGAAAGGGGATTTCTTATGAAGAAATTAGTGGTTATGAGGTAGAACTGGAAGGAGTTCCATCTATACAAACTACAGTAGATGATTTGGTAGAACCAAAGGATTCAATAGATTCCGACAACCTCAGCCTCTCCGCCAATCTAGCAGGGTTCCTCATCCGCCTGAGAGATACTTCGGTTTCTCGATGACAGTGGGAGCGAGGATTGCATCATAAGATGATGACCCAACTAGTTTCGAGCAGGCCATCAAGAGTGGGGACTCTGTAAGAATGGCTGGATGCTTAGCAATCTGAGATGGAATCCATGTAAACAAACAAAGTATGGACTTTGGCTACTGTATCTGAAGGGTTAAATCCCCATCATGAGCAAGTATATCTTGAGAAGATTACTTGGTGTAGATGGAAAAGTTGAGACTTTCAAAGCTAGACTTGTTAAAGGTTTTTGTCATCGACCAGGCATGGATAATGATGAAACCTTTTCCAGTGGCTGTGCTTAAGTCCATCCAGATCCTACTTGCCACGGCTACATACCATGACTACGATATCTGGCGGTTGGGTGTCATGACTGCTTTTCTAAATAATGATTTAGAAAAGAGCGTCTATAAGAACACAGCCAGAGGGGTTCGTAGACAGTGGGAGCAGCGGAAACGTGAGCAAGATGCTTTATGTGATAAAACAAGCAACGCGGAGTTGGAACGTCTGTTTTGATGTGGTAGTCAAAGAGTTTGACTTCATCAAAATGGTAGATGAACCTTGTATATACAAAAAGGTAGTAGAGAGTAAGGTAGTCATCCTCGTATTGTACGTGGACAACATACTCTCGATAGGAAAAGAGTTTCGTATGCTACGCACGGTCAATCTCCTCTTATCACAAGGATTCTCCAAAAAGGATAAAGGTGATACCTCCTAAATCCTGGGTTTTGGATCTATGAGATAGATCTAAATGGATATTAGGATTCTCACTAGGTATAGTGAGATGGTATCAGTTGATCTTGGGGAGAATCACTGGAAAAGTTCCAGGGTGATAAGGACGACTGAATGTCAGTCGCAGGCATTGTCTTTACCATCAGTGGAGGGACGGTATGTTGGAAGAGTTCCAAGCTAGATACCGTGGCAAACTAGACGATAAAGGCTGGTGACATCGCAATCAAAGATACTACCAAAGAAGCAGTTTGGGTGTATAATAGTTCATGAGATGAACTAGGTTCCTACCATTGTATGACAATGGAAGTGTGGCTTTGGCCCAGGAACCCCGGTCCCATCAGTGACCCAGACATATTCTGAAGCAGTATCACCTGATCAAGGAGATAGTTGATCTCCAGGGTGATCGAGGTTAGGAGAGTAGACTCAGAGGACAACACGGCGGATCCACTCACAAAGGCTTTTTCCCAGAGAGAGACTTTTATGGGATGGTTGAGTATGAGATACTACAACCACTGCTACAGATGGCCCTAGTGCAAGTGGGAGATTTTTAGTTATATGTATGCCCTAGAGGCCATTACTGTACATGAGATGTATATTGTAATGGATGCTGGGACATATATAGGTAGGACTTTCTTGCTCGACAAGATAGTACGCTATCTGGTTGCACTTTATCTTAACATGTATACTTATTGTCTCTCTGTTACATGTTGATAAAGCCCTTAGGATGTGTACTAGACTTCTAGGACTATGATGTAGATTATACTAGTGGGGCCTGGGTAGTCCATGAGTACATCCTTCAATGTTCCTAGTCGTGGGAATATCGAGACGAGGCATCGATATTCCAGAGTAGACTAGTATATATCTTCTCGACCCATGTGATGGGCGATGGATGATCCCATATCCATTGGTGTTTGACATCAGAGTGTAGGGTTGCTAGGCACGCGCACAAGGGTCTACGAGGCATCAACCATGCCTGATTAAAAAATTATCCGTACCGAACAACCCGAAGCCGGATCTTTAAACTAGAGTTTAGGCGATAACAAGTATGTTAAAAAGTTTAACACTAAGTGAGAGAGATTACAACCTTTGTAGATCCGGGCCTTCGCTTCATAAGCTCCGTGTTGTGGTCCATTCACTGCGATCATCGGGTTCCGGACTCTCGAGAGGTTCCACGAAGAGAAAGATGGATTCTTGCTTCCGATCTTCGATACAAAGATGATCTACCTTGAAGTTTCATTAACACAAGCTAACACTCACTAAAATTGAGTGAACACTCTCATCAAAAGGGCAAGGGAAGATGAGGATGATGAAGTAGGATTTTTTCTCTCTTTATTTATCTTTTTCTCACATTTATTCATCACTTGGAAAAAAGCTAGTAAGCTTTTTCCATGAAGAAAGAAGAAGGAAGAAGATGAACAATATGATAAGAATCCTTTTGTGATGAATAATGCAAAGGAGATAATGATGAATTATGCAACCATGGTCAAGTAACCATTGTAGAGATTGAACTAGGGTTAAAACGTGTGGTTGGGTTAAGAAATATCATGCAAAAATATCTTTTCCAAAACAAAAAAGAAAACCTTCTAGAAACATCTAGAAAGGTTTAACCCTAATCAAACCCTAACCATGTTTAATCTCTACTAAACATGTTGTATTAGTAATCATATCATGTTACAATATTATATATCACATATATAATATTTATCATAAACAAATAAAATAATACATTTAACATATATCGCATACATATCAATGTATTACCCGAGTGAGAAAAAAAATCTTTTAGTGAGCAAATATTAGTTAATGTAATTTAATATATCATATATATTATTATACATTAAATTATCGAATCAACACTTGATCCGACAATCCGGCTATATCGCATATAACCGACTAATATTTATCCGTACCGATTCATCGAATCAACACTTGATCCGATGACGCGGCTGATATCAAATATCGTGAGAATAGAATACGGTATCTCATATCATATTATCCTCGGTCCCGCACATATCACATACGTGCCCCTACTCCATTTTGCCTGAGCCAAGAAACCTCTGTGTAGGACTCTAAAGAATCGTCAATACGCCGGCAGTAGGTGATGATCATATCAAACACCCACAAGCTGCAAGCAGTCAGCTAAACGTAACAGCTACCCAGGTATTGAGCGCTTAGAAGATCAACAAGCAAGCCTATACATTCTCCTGTGAATCCAAACAGTAACACTCCCGTACAGTCCGGTCTCGTCGTCTGATATGTCGCATATCTCGCCTAGGGGTGGTAAACGTCAGACCCCAGTAGCTCGATAAGTCGTGTCGATATGAGGTCTATAATAGTTCGAGAAACTACTGATAACACTTACCAGTAAATCTCAGCAACCCTGGCCAGGGATTTCCGGTTATAGCCAATCGAACACAGCACAACATCAACTCCCTATACCGGGAAAGACGAATCCCCTCCTATCGCTCATTGCCTCCATGTGATTCGGGACTGTACCCAAAAGCCACCTTTTTGCACGCCCTCTTGGACGTGGTATGATGGAAATCAAAGCACAGTAGGAATCACACAAGACTCTATGACGATCTCGGGTCAACAGACTACTCTGTACCAGTGTCACCGGAGAACTGCCATCTGACGTATGGTATAATACCATCTGGGAGTTCTCGGCGAGTCCGTCCAGTGTACCCAGTCTCCACTGAGCACCCGTACACCATCCTTGATGTCAAACACCGATGGATATGGGATCATCCATCGCCCATCATATGGGTCAAGATGCGTATACGCTAGTCTACTCTGGTGCATCGATGCCCTGTCTTGATACACCCTCGACTAGGAACAGTTATAGGATGTACTCGTCGACTACCGTGGCCCCACTAGTATGATCTCATCATAGTCCCAGTAGTCGAGTACAAATCCTAAGGGCTTTATCAACATGTAACATAGAGACAATCAGAGTACATGTTAAGATAAAGTACAACCAGATAGCATACTATGATGTCGAGCAAGAAAGTCCTCCCTATATATGTCCTAGCATCCACTACAATATACATCGTATGTACAGTAATGGCCTCTAGGGCATACATATAACTAACAATCTCCCACTTGCACTAGGGCCATCTGTTGTGGTATCACATACCCAACAATTAGCTGCGGTTGAAGTATCTCATACTCAACCATCCCATAAAAGTGTCTACTGGGAAAAAAGGCCTTTGTGAGTGGATCCGCGCTGTTTTCCTCTGTGTCTACTCTCCTAACTTCAATCTCCCTGGAGATCAACTATCTCCATGATCAGGTGATACTGCCTAAGAATTATATCTGGATTTCTGATGGGGCGTTAGTTCCTTGGCTAAAGCCACAACTCCATTGTCACACAATGGTAGGAGCGAAGTTCATCTCATGAACTTTTATATCCAAACTGCCTCTTTGGTAGTATCTTTGGTAACGATGTATCTTGCCTTTAATCGTCTAGTATGTCACGGTATCTAGCTTGGAACTCTTCCAACATACCGTCCCTCCACTGAGGGTATAGACAATGCCTGCAACTGACATTCAGTAGTCCTAACCACCCTGGAACCTTTCCAGTGATTCTCCCAAGGATCGATTGATACCATCTCACTACAACTAGTGAGTATCCTAACATCTAATTAGATCTATCTCATAGATCCAAAACCCAGGATTTAGGAGGTATCACTTTGATCCTATATGGAGAATCCTTGTGATAAGCGGAGATTGACCGAGCGTAGCATAGGAAACTCCTTCCCTATCAAGAGTATGTCATCCACATACTCTACGAGGATCACCACCATACTCCCTACTACCTTTTTGTATATACAAGGTTCATCTACCATTTTGATGAAGTCAAACTCTTTGACTACCACATCAAAACAGATGTTCTAACTCCGCGATGCCTGTTTTATCATATAAAACATCTTGCACACGTTTCTGCTGCTCCCACTGTCTACGAAGCCCTATGGCTGTGTACTTATTGATCAGTCGAAAATATTGTATATTTTAGCCGGCAATTTCCGTAACATTTGCATACATTTAGAAGTGTTCGGCATTCATATTCTACATATTAGCAAATCTGTCACAAAATATGAGATTGCATGTGTTAGACTTTTAAACCGACACTTTAAAGGAAATTAACTGCATTTTATGGCATCGCATCATTTCTGTATTTGCGCAACACTTGTCTTGAGTCTATGCAGGAAAATACGGAAGAAAAACCAAAGAGCTGATCAACATTACACCAACTAAATCATTTCAGATCTGGTAGCAGTGCAGAAGGAATTAGATAATTCTATATATCAAATGAAGGCCCAAAAATGAGCCCAAGACTACCACAGAAAGCACAGGCCCCAAGGCTCCAAGAGCGCCGCGCTTCCGCGGCATAAGATGGCTTGAGCCGCGGAAACGCGGCGGTTCTGCCACGTCAGCCGTTCACTTTTTGGTCATAATTCTCAGCTCGGGACCCACACCTCATTGTGATACTTCAAATCCCATAATTCTCTCGAACCTACTGCCAGATCAGCAAAGAAGATTAAGAAGGCTAATCCTAAATTAAGCTCCTAATTAATCCTCTTCTAGAAGCTCCCTCCTAACTAATCACATCTAGAAGCTTCTCCCCTAACTAACTTTTGGAGGGAAATTTGAATTCTCTCAACAAACTTTTGGAGGGAAACTTAGAATTTGAAATCCTAGATCTAGGGTTAGTTATCTATAAATAGGAACCTAGATCTAGGGTTAAAGGCTAATCAATAATCATTGGTTCATTCTACACCATTTTCTTCCACAAGTCTCGTGACAAGGCTTGTGCGAAACCCTAACCCTAATTCCACTCCAAATCCAAGATCTTGAGTACCAAATCAAGCGAGAAGCCTTCAACCTTTTAGGAGCCGAGCCGATCTTCAATCGGGCAAGTGATCCAAGCCGATCCGCGATCCACGGAGACGAGCGAAGCCAAGTCGACGATCGAATTCTTCCTCTTGTAGTTCTTGAGCGAATGTAATGAAATTGTTGATATAAATAAAAGGTGAAATTCTTTAATCTTGCTTTCTTTTAATTCTTGCATCATGATTAGATCTCAATTTGTAATTGTTGTTCTTGTTGTGATGTTTGAGTAAAACTCCGCTCGTAAAGGATTCGAGACGATTGTAGAATGATGATGTAACAAATCTTAATACTATTTTTAAGTCCTACGAGTTTTGTAAACCCTAGCAAGTTCAAGAATCGATGACCTAGTTTCGTAGCGATGCTTTCTTGATTGTGATCGCTCGAAATTAGGGATCTACGATCGTTTCTTGAATTTACTAGAGGCTAGAATATGAATGATATCGTCGAAAGAACAAGAGATAAGATGAAACCCTAGTTTCACAAGAAGTCTCTAGTTCTCATCGATCATCATCGATCTAGTATCAATTCATCGAAGGATAAGAATACGTAATTCTAAGATTACATCACATCTATAGATCCGATCGATTCCTACGAGCCTCATTTCGATTCTTGATATTTGGTTTGGAAAAATCAACGAACGATCAATTCTTGATTCTATCTTTTAATGCTTTCTTAGATCTAGATATTTCCTTTTTCTTGAAATACAAAATTTAAATCATGAATTGTTTGTTTTCTTTTCTTTAAAGTTTCAACTCATCTAATTCAAAAGATAAACGATTACACTTTCCCTGAGGACGATCCACACTCACTTACAATCTACAATCCGACACCGTAGTTGATTGCGGTCAAATAATTTTTGGTTGTGATTTCTATTCTATTTTCATACTACACAATCCGAAATCTCATTTCAATCACTTATAGACGCACTTTTCTAAAACATCATTTAGAAAAGCAGTCATGACACCCAACCACCAGATATCGTAGTCATGGTATGTAGCCGTGGCAAGTAGGATCTGGATGGACCTAAGCATAGCTTTGAACGTCTCAACTTTTCCATGTACACCAAGTAATCTTCTCAAGATATACTTGCTCCTGATGGGGATTTAACCCTTCAGATAAAGCAACCAAAGTCCATACTTTATCGGTGTATAAGGATTCCATCTCAGATTGCTAAGCATCCATCCATTCTCACAGAGTCCCACTTCTGATGGCCAGCTCGAAACTAGTTGGGTCATCATCTCATGATGCAATCTTCGCTCCTACTGTCATAGAGAAACCGAAGTATCTCTCAGGTGGGTGAGGAACCCTACTAGATCGGCGGAGAGGCTGAAGTTCGTTGAAAACTATTGAATCCACATTCAATAGGTATGTAGCTTCTCAAGTGCATAACTCCCAAAAGGAAATAGGAAACTCGGTAGTACTCATCATTGAGCACACCATATCACATAGGGTGTTATTGCTCCGCCCCGATATACCATCATGCTATGGTGTATACGGAGGAGTAATGCTGAGAAAGAATCTCATTCTCCTTTAGAATAGTCCAGGAATTCCGCGCTTAAGTATTCTCCTCCTTGATCTCATCAAAGGACATAATACTTATACCCGTTGTTGGTTCTCTACTTCTAACTTATATTCTGTGAATATCTCAAAAGCTTCGGACTTGTGTTTCAACAAAAACATATGTCTGAATATTGAGAGATTATTAGAGAATGTAATGAAGTACAAAAAACCGGTCTTGGCATGTGTAGACAGGGGACTTTCATACATCATCATGTATCAATCCCAAGAGTTCACTAACTCTTTCTCTGTTTCCAATAAACAGAGCTATGGTCATCTTATCTTTGTGACATGACTGGAAAGTTTCACAAGATGTAAATTCAAACAGATTTAAATGTGCATCTCAATGTAACTTAGCTAGTCGGGTCGCATTGACATGACCTAGTCTACAATACCTCAAGAAGGATTCGTTCAATTCTGAACTCTTCCTCTTGTGTGTGTTCTATATACTAAGAACTATGGTTTGATTTAGAACGTCAATGCTTTTAGATAACGTGCCTGAACCGATCAACTATTGATATAGGAAATGTTCAAAACATTATCCAACAAAACAAAATTATATCCTTTCTTTACTAATAAAGAGACTGATATGATTTTGTATATCAGGTTCGGTATCTAATAACATTTGTTCAGAATTGATGTATTCTGGTAATACAGGGTGACAGTGACCAACAGACTTGGCTGCAACACTTGTACCGTTTTCTGTCTCAAGAAACTTATCACCCGTTCTCAGTTCTCTACCTTTCTGTAGCCTATGTAACAGATTACATATGCGGGATTCTGATCCGGTATCACATACCCAGGACGTAAAGAATACTGAGAAACAGTTCTCTGTAATGAACACACCCGAAGAAGATGCATCAGCATGCACTTTCTTCGTTTGGGCGGCACGGGAAATCTGGTAATCCCCAATTTCCTGCTCTGTCTTATAACAATTATAAGTTGGAGTGGGACCAACGTTCCCCAGCTCAGTATAACAAGCGGGTTCGGTCAATTTATCCATATTATTATCTTGATTAAGGCGTGGTATGGTCGCTACCTGGAGAGAGAGAGAAGAAAACACTCAGCGTATGCTCTTGCAAGATTAGATTGGTTATCTAATATATCTAATCAGGATGTCTCCCACTGTTTTAATCAAATCTTCCTTCAAACCCTAAAAGGAAAGACTAGCCGGGATTAATTACACGCTACAAGTTCGCCAATCATTCAGCCAGGCCAGTGTCGGTACTTTGAGGGAGGTCCCCCATGCTTTCGCACGAACCTAATTAAAGTAAACCTCGTTTTCCCAGGGGCGTAACCCCGTTAACACCTTTCTAGACACCTACTTGATCGGCTAATTGTAATGTGTAAAACTCTCCCAGGAGTAACTCTTACTCGTAGCGGGTATCGGGATCCAACTATCTCATAGAAGGTATGCAATCTCATTGCAAATTTCAACACTTGAAATTCCCAATAATATTTTACCCCTAGCGTCCTATGACCTTGACGGAGGCCAAACTACCCATAGTCCGCTAGTCAAGTTCAACCCGTCATTTCCTGATTGAATTAAACCCACCCGCACGACCCTTGACGGAGGCCAAACAACGCCGTACGAATACCCTAATCCAATCACATCGTATGCTAGCAAATAAGCATTAGTTAGCTACCGTACACTACGCCTTGACGGAGGCCAAACAACCGCAGCACGAATACTAACTAGTACTTATCTGAAATAACGGAGGGCTACGACAAGTTTTTAAGAAAACCCTTTGCGTAATGAACTTGATATCGTTGTAGAATCGAGTGACTTTAAATGGAGTGTTTTTGAGGCCTTTCTAGTTTTGCTAAAGGGGTCACTCCCGGTGAAGGGATCGTCGGTCCTTTCCTCATCGAATAAGGTGCAGGATATATCATATATACCACTATGCAACGCAAAAACTATAGAAGCAATCAAAAGACAAACCGAGTTTGTAGCATCTACTAGTTTCACTAAAGTGGTCACTCCCGGTGAAGGGATCGTCGACTCTTTCCTCATCGAATAAGGTGCTGGATGTTCTACAAGGAACACCACTATGCAAAGCAAGAACTAGAGCTACCAGTTTTTAAACATGTTTCTACAACATCTTTAGGTTTCTTTTATTTCATTAATCTCATTAATGAAGTCCCATTTTGTTATGCTTCACAAGCATATCTTTTGAAAACGAAATCTGCAATATAACATATATCTCATATATATAATATAAACATTCGTCTCAGGCAGTAATATGATCTCATCACAGAACATTGCAGCAGAAGAACATATATGAAATATTGGATATACTAGGACGTCCGTGTTTTCAATACGAGCCTGTATAAAACACGGATTCCACGGTCGCGATGAATAGCCAAACCCACATCCCTAGACCCCTACGAGAGAGGCAAGCAACACTGCCAATTCTAGGGTTAGGAGACCCGGTCTAGACTCCTCGAGATGGTCTCCCACTGGACCCTAGAACCCGGTTACTTGTGCTCCCCTCCTTGGGTCTACCTAATGCGGAAAAGTAAATAATATACATCAACGGTGACATCTTCCGCAACCTGGAAGTTCCCCAATAAAAGAATATTACATACAAATGAATTTTACATGAATGAAAAAGAAAAACTCTCATCTCACATAAAACCCCCGGCTATTCAAAACGCGACGATCCAATATAACATATCACAGCAACATATAATATCTCATATCATCAACGTAAGCAAGTATACGTATCCCGATTGTCGTTGATGTATAGCAACGAAGCCGGCGATACACCACATACTACGCTTACGGTCACAGAAAAGAAAGTGTAAAACTACAACAGTTGGAATCCGCAACTGTCTTAGACATCGCATGCCTATCCAAATGAATTCCTTAGATATCACATGCCTAACAATTATAAACCCCGCATTTTAGTCTCATTATCGAAAACTCTTTTCAATATCAAGTCGGGCAATTCAACAGGATTCCCGACATTCTGATCGAATGCTCGTCACAAACTTTAGTAGACGGCCGCACCCCCGACACCATCGAAAAAGTGCACCAAGGCGGAACACCGCTACCGCAAGCACCCGAACGGATGCTTTCGGCGACAGGGTTCTCTTACAGTCACTTGGTCGGGGCTATGGGGCGTGGCTGTCTGTTAAGTTTACCCGGCGAGTATCCGCGTATGCTACGTAATTGCAACGGACTTTTGATCACATCAAAATTCCGTGGCAACCGATCAATTGAGACTAAACTGCTATGTTTATAATATTCAAATCTGTTATCTCATAACTATGTGTGGATTCCAAATATTGTATCACATTCCAGATAAAAAGACAGTGTTAAACTTTCCGATCGAATAATCAAACATCCAAGATTTCCCCAATATATATCAACGCTTGAAATCAGTTTAAAAACATCCATCACATGCCACAGTACCAATGGTCCAGCCGTAGAAGGGTCAAGCCAACGCCTCACATGTGGCACGCCGTACTGCCACAAACCCTGAGCTTCAGAAGCAGTTCAAGACGGTCACATAATCGAGTTAAGGTTTGTTGTCTTCTAGAGGGTCCACCGCGTTACTTGCATGACTTAGAACGTTCTTAAACTCGAGAAAAAATCCAACTTTTCAAAAAAAATTCGACTGGGGAAAAAGTGAGTTATTGATATCCGTTCGAACTTTTTAACAGTTTCTAAAAATTATCCGGACAAAACTAAACGAAGTTAAATTATTCGATCGAAACATCGAGTCCCCAATACAACCCTTGAAAACTCAACATTTGAGTGGAATTAAAATATTCCCAGAAAAAATTGCCAAGAAAGGACCTAAGAATAAATACAAGAAATTCCAGGGTCTAACTCGAAATTTTGGCCGCGGAACCGCCGCAAAACCCCTGGTTACGCCGTGTTCCGCGGTAATTTTAGCGAACTAGAACTTCGTACTTCACAGTAATTCTTAGTTTTTCCTGCTTGTTTTTCTGAGAATTTTTAATTAATAAAAAACCACATTTTTGAAAAATGTACAGAGAAGGGGTTTTATCAGGTTTTCCGGGTTCGATCGGACTTTAAACTTCGTCTAGACTTCGCCTAAAGCTCTAGCTTGGCTCTGATACCACTGTAGGGTTGCTAGGCACGCGCACAAGGGTCTACGAGGCATCAAGCATGCCCGATTAAAAAATTAGCCGTGCCGAACAACCCGAAGCCGGATCTTTAAACTAGAGTTTAGGCGAAAACAAGTATGTTAAACAGTTTAACACTAAGTGAGAGGGATTACAACCTTTGTAGATCCGGTCCTTCACTTCATAAGCTCCGTGTTGTGGTCCCTTCGCTGCGATCATCGGGTCCGGACTCTCGAGAGGTTCCAAGAAGAAAAAGATGCAGTCTTGCTTCCGATCTTCGATACAAAGATGATCTACCTTGATGTTTCATTAACACAAGCTAACACTCACTAAAATTGAGTGAACACTCTCATCTAAAGGGCAAGGGAAGATGAGGATGATGAAGTAGGATTTTTGCTCTCTTTATTTATCTTTTTCTTACATTTATTCATCACTTGGAAAAAAGCTAGTAAGCTTTTTCCATGAAGAAAGAAGAAGGAAGAAGATGAACAATATGATAAGAATACTTTTGTGATGAATAATGCAAAGGAGATAATGATGAATTATGCAACCATGGTCAAGTAACCATTGTAGAGATTGAACTAGGGTTAAAAGGTATGGTTGGGTTAAGAAATATCATGCAAAAATATTTTTTCCAAAACAAAAAAGAAAACCTTCTAGAAACATCTAGAAAGGTTTAACCCTAATCAAACCCTAACCATGTTTAATCTCTACTAAACATGTTGCATTAGTAATCATATCATGTTACAATATTATATATCACATATATAATATTTATCATAACAAAATAAAATAATACATTTAACATATATCGCATACATATTAATGTATTACCCGAGTGTGAAAAAGAATCTTTTGGTGAGCAAATATTAGTTAATGTAATTTAATATATCATATATATTATTATACATTAAATTATCGAATCAACACTTGATCCGACAATCCGGCTATATCGCATATAACCGACTAATATTTATCCGTACCGATTCATCGAATCAACACTTGATCCGATGACGCGGCTGATATCAAATATCACGAGAATAGAATACGGTATCTCATATCGTATTATCCTCGGTCCCGCACATATCACATACGTGCCCCTACTCCATTTTGCCTGAGCCAAGAAACCTCTGTGTAGGACTCTAAAGAATCGTCAATATGCCGGCTGTTGGTGATGATCATATCAAACACCTACAAGCTGCAAGCTGTCAGCTAAACGTAACAGCTACCCAGGTATTGAGCGCTCAGAAGATCAAAAAGCAAGCCTGTACATTCTCCTGTGAATCCAAACAGTAACACTCCCGTACAGTCTGGTCTCGTCGTCTGATATGTCGCATATTTCGCCTAGGGGTGGTAAACGTCAGACCCAAGTAGCTCGATAAGTTGTGTCGGTATGAGGTCTATAACAGTTTGAGAAACTACTGATAACACTTACCAGTAAATCTCAGCAACCCTGGCCAGGGATTTCCGGTTATAGCCAATCGAACACAGCACAATATCAACTCCCTATACCGGGAGAGACGAATCCCCTCCTATCGCTCAATGCCTCCATATGATTCGGGACTGTACCCAAAAGCCACCTTTTTGCATGCCCTCTTGGACGTGGTATGATGGAAATCAAAGCACAGTGGGAATCACACAAGACTCTATGACGATCTCGGGTCAACAGACTACTCTGTACCAGTTTCACCAGAGAACTGCCATCTGACGTAAGGTATAATACCATCTGGGAGTTCTCGGCGAGTCCATCCAGTGTACCCAGTCTCCACTGAGCACCCGTACACCATCCTTGATGTCAAACACCGATGGATATGGGATCATCCATCGCCCATCATATGGGTCAAGATGCGTATACGCTAGTCTACTCTGGTATATCGATGCCTTGTCTCGATACACCCTCGACTAGGAACAGTTATAGGATGTACTCGTCGACTACCGTGGCCCCACTAGTATGATCTCATCATAGTCCCAGTAGTCGAGTACATATCCTAAGGGCTTTATCAACATGTAACATAGAGACAATCAGAGTACATGTTAAGATAAAGTACAACCAGATAGCATACTATGATGTCGAGCAAGAAAGTCCTCCCTATATATGTCCTAGCATCCACTACAATATACATCGTATGTACAGTAATGGCCTCTAGGGCATACATATAACTAACACAGAGATGGTATACGGGTTCTTAGTGGTGACTGGGTACACTGAACGGACTCGCCGAGAACTCCCAGATGGTATTATACCTTACGTCAGATGGCCGTTCTCTGGTGACACTGGTACAGCTTAGTCTGTTGACCCGAGATCGTCATCGAGTCTTGTGTGTCTCCCACTGTGCTTTGATTTCCACCCTACTACGGCTCTACTGAGTCGTGCAAACAGGTGGTTTTTGGGTACAGTCCCGATTCACATGGAGGCAATGAGCGATAGGAGGGGATTCGTCTCTCCCGGTATTGGGGGTTGATGTTGTGCTATGCTCGACTGGCCATAACTGGATATCCCTGGCCAGGGTTGCAGTGATTTACTGGTAAGTGTTATCAGTAGTTTCACGCTTGTTGTGGACCTTACATCGGCATAACTTATCAAGCTACCGGGGTCTGACGTTTACCACCCCTAGGCGAGATATGCGACATATCAGACGAACAGACCGGACTGTGCGGTAAGTGTTACTGATTGGATTCACAGGAGTGTGAGAAGGCTTGCTCGTTGATTTTCTTATCGCTCAATACCCGGGTGACCGTTACGTTTAGCAGACTGCTTGCGGCTTGTGGGTGTTTGATATGATCATCACCTACTGCCTGCGTATTGACGAGTCTTTAGAGTCCTACACAGGGGTTTCCTGGCTCAAGCGAAATGGAGTAGGAGCCCATATGTGATTTGTGCGGGACAGAGACTGATACGATATGAGATACCGTATTCTATTCTCGCGATTTGTGACATTGATCGGTTGTATGCGATATAGCCGGGTTATCGGATCAAGTGTTGATTCGATAAGTTGTTACTTTTGATATTAGTCGGTTATAGCCGGATTATTAAATCAAGAGTTGATTTAATAATTTAATGTATAATTATCTATTTGATATATTACATTACATTAACTAGTATTAGCTAACTTAAGATTTATTTTCTCACTAGTTTGTGCATAAGTGTATATGTGATATATATTTGTGTACATATGTTTGTGTCATACTTGATGATACACACAATATGGGTGTATGAGACTTGTACCAAAATTAGGTTTAAGATTAGGGTTATTGTTTTATCAAGAGATTTAACAA
Organism: Agapanthus africanus; assembly: GCA_030015575.1. Classification (NCBI taxonomy): domain Eukaryota; kingdom Viridiplantae; phylum Streptophyta; class Magnoliopsida; order Asparagales; family Amaryllidaceae; genus Agapanthus; species Agapanthus africanus. The sequence goes on from CM057340.1 coordinate 267,787,404, forward strand.
AAGAGTTGAACTTAGTCAAAGTTATCAAGCTTGAAGAAGCTTGGAGAAACTTTGACAAAGTCCACTCTTTTGTCATTTCTCTTGATATTCTTTAACCTAACCCTTAACCTAATACCTTGGTAAATTCTCTACATGAGTTAAGCATGATAGCTTAACTCACCCATGGTTACATTATTGAGAGAATTAATTCATATGATGATTTTTCTTTCGTCTTCTTCTTCTTCTTCATCAAGCTCCATGAAAAGCTTGCTAGCTCTAATGGTGCCATGAGAAAAAGTGTGAGAAAATCAATTTTAAAGTGAGCCCACTTCCTACTTCTTCATCCTCTACTACTTGCCATGTAGTATTGGGTGTTCTCTTCACAAATTTCATGACCAAGTGAAGGAATAGCTTGAGTTAGTGTCTCCCCGACGTAGATCATCTTCGGCCTCGAGGTCAACGACCTAGCCCGCTCATTTCTCCAAAGAAACCATCGCTAGAGTCCGGAATCCCGATGATCGCAGCGAAGGGACATCAACACGGAGCTTTAGAAGTGAAGGACCGGATCTACAAAGGTTGTAATCCCTTTCACTTGTAGTTAAAATGTTTAACTTGCTAGTTTTCGCATAATCTCTAGTATATGATCTTGGTTAGGGTTGTTCGGCACGGCTATTTTTCTTTATCGGGCATGGTTGATGCCTTGTAGAACCTTGTTAGAGTGCCTAGGAACCCTACAATTTTCACCGATTTTCGGGAAAACACCAAAACGACTTTTCAAGGCGTTACACTAAGTCCACTTAGATTTAAAATGATGGACATTTGTTTAGGCTGCTGAACATTTGTTTGGGCTTGGCCCTTTTAACAATGCTGAGCATTGATTTGAGTTCTGACAGTATTTCTGTCTTTTATTGAATGTTGAGCATTCATCATAGCTCTGGGCTTATTTAAAGAATAATTTATGTTTTTTTTCAGCGCACACGTGAGAAGCACGTGGCGCGCTTGGTGGTTTGCGCCAGTCAAAGAGCGCAGGGCGCTTCTGCTGAGTAGCGCACACGAAAAGAACACGTGGTGCGCTTGGTGCGAGCGCCAGATTATGAGCGCATTGCGCTTCTGCTGAGTAGCGCACACATGAGGAGCACGTGGTGCGCTTGCGCTTCTGCTGAGTAGCGCACACATGAGGATCACGTGGTACGCTTGCGCTGAGCGCCAGTGCAAAAAGCGCAAAGCGCTTCTGTTCAAATAGCACACACTTGGGAAGCACGTGGCGCGCTTGGCGCTGAGCGCCAGTCCAAGAGTGCAAAGCGCTAGTTTATGAGAGCAAAACGCTATTTGATCAACTTTATGATCTGAGAAATAAATTCTCGTTTAGAAGAGACTTTGTCTCAAAGTTCTTATTTTGTTGGAGATGTTTCAATCTCTTATTTTGATGAAAGGCTTTGCCTTTATGGATCTGTGATCCTAAGAGAATTGACTTATTCTCCCCCCCTTTATTTTATAATGAGATGTTCATGATCTCCTTGTATAAAAGACCTTAGTCTTATAGATCTATGATCTATGAGAAGAATTGTGTTCTTCTTCTTATTTATAATGTGGTCCTTTGATCTCTTTGTGAAAGACCTTAGTCTTTTAGATCTATGATGTTAATAAAAGAAGTGAATTCTTCTTTTTAATATGAGATGATTTCATCTCTCTGTTTATTTTTACCTTGAAGAAAATCTTCTTCTACCGAGAGCTTAGCTCTTCTTTCTGAGATTTCTCAAAGTTTATAGGGGGTTCCTCTATATGATACTTGAAGTCTAGTGGCCTTTATATAGGGCAAGATGATTTGTTCAATCAGTTAAGGCGATCTTTTCTCCAATTGATTTAGGAATTTCCCCACAGTTGGATCTTTGATCCAAGGGCTTCTGATTTATAGGAGGCAATCTTCTTGTTTTTAACAAGATTGGGAAATATTTTCCATACAAAATTTATTCAGCATTTTGATGATTTTTAATCACCTTTGGATCATTCATCCAACGGTGCTCTGATTTATAGAGCAAAATCTTTTTATTTGGAAAGATTTTGAGGAATCCGTCCTTAACAGAATTTTATTCTGGTTAATTGATGATTTGTCATCTTTATTAGATCTTTGATCTGACGGTGGGGAGCTTTTAGTTCCAGTGCTAGCGCACCCATGCTTTGCACGTGGTGCGCTGCTTATAGTGCAGCACACTTGGCGCTAGCGCACCCATGCTTTGCACGTGGGCGCTACTTATAGTGCAGCGCTCTTGGCGCTAGCGCACACGTGATTTGCACGTGGTGCGCTGCTATGAAGCGTTGCTTCATTTCAAAATTTGAATTTTGAACAGATCTTTGCTCTGATTGAAGGAAACACCCATTTTACCTGAACCAAAATCTAGGACCATTTTCTTTAGTTGCTGGTTTGATTTGTAGCTTTTCCATGAATTAATGTTTTGATATTTGTGTTTTGTATCGGTCACTTGACGTTCGTACGTCGATATCGGGAGTAGTTTGGTTCTTCTTGCATACGTAGGCCGTAGGTTCTAACCTATGTGTGTCTCGTGTGCCGTATTGGGTTTTCTTCTATTTTGATTCTTGTTTTACGACATAAGGTATTTAAAACTATAGGCACCCATGTGGACGTCGTACGATAAGAGAAGTGCATGGCAGCATCGACTTCGACAAGCAAGGATCAAGGTAAGTAGATGTATATCTACGGGGGAAGTCGGGTGGATGGCGTATAGCACCCCCGCAGTTTCGTAGGGTATGATGCGTTTATATATATATATATATATATATATATACATACATACGTACATATGTATGTGTTGTTGCGAGATGTCTATACTTAGCAAGAAAGACTTTAGGAGACATGGGTTGGTTTTAGTGTAATTGAAAGAAGGTGGTTTTAGTTAGTTCTTAGTCGCGACCCCTAGAGTAAGGTTGACACACACACACATGCACACACGTGATATGGTATTGGGTGTATATGTTATTTGTGTATGCGTTGGTATATATATATATATATATATATATACATATACGTATACACGGGTGATGAGGATAGTATATGATACTTGGAGAAGAGTCTATGTGATCGGGCATGATGCCGTGAGATCGGTTATGTGATTTGGGTCGTGTTATGAGACACGACATGATATTATAGTGGATCGATGGGCGATGTCATTTTATTCATACGCGGATATATGTTTGATGGTATTGGTATGTACTAGAGTTTAGAATGGTATCCCTAATTCAGGATATTATGATAATGATACCATATGAAATATGAGATATATGTGATCTTTGACCCGTACACCGATTTGGGATGACGTACGATGGATTTACCGTACGAGGTATAAATATGATGATTGATCCGCACTCTTGACTCGAGGATATCGTATTATATATTTTACCGTATGTGACTCTATTGAGGCGGGATCGCCGACTACTAGATATATCGACTCAGACTTTAGGTGGATTTCCTTACCCTTTCGATTAGTCTCTTAGTTTAGTCCTGTAGTTTATTAGGTAGATGATAGACTGGGTTCGAGTCATACTTATTTTAAAACTAACGAATCGTGAGTATTTTCAAAAGACAGCTCGAGGGATATATGGATTTTTCATAGGACGTACCTTTTCTTAAAAAAAACACCGTAGCCCCTATTTTCTAAAAACCACGATTCATGCTATTTCAAATGCCAAGACAATATGACTCGTATATAGAAATGTATACTCTTATATGTTGCGGTTACTACATCTTTTTCCGTATATTCATGTTGTTCTTATCGCATTGCATGCTTATACTTGCGTTTTCCTTTGTTATTATGAACCCATGTTTTCAGGACACCAGCACAATTACCGATGATGCGTATGCTCCACGTATACTTGCTTGCTGGCTCACACACATCATCATCGGTAATTTTCATGTCACGTACACATTAGAAAATATTACTTCATTGGTATAAATTGCTAGCTGGAAGTTGCAACATAGTACTAGTACGATTGCTTTCATATGCTAGTTTAGTTATTGCATTCCTTCCTTGATACCCGGTGCATTCATATATTCATTTGTCATGCAGTATTATGGGGCTTTATGCCGGTAATTCACTGTTTAGTTACTCTGAGATTGTTGGAAATCGGATTTTCCATGAGATTTTGGATTTAGAGAAACCGCAAGGATTTTTATAAACTCATTATCATTTTAAATGAAAGTTGTGGTTTTCTCTTGATATGATGTATGTGTTGTCCACCATGAGTTTTCTCGGCTCTTGAGCGATATTTGAAACCCAATTCGAGGAGGAGGATGAATCGTCTGCGGGTGCATGGTGGACCCGGTATGGTACCCCGGGGCGAGAGTGGTTTTGTGAGGATGACGATGAGCCTGGCAGGGGCATACTACCATACCGGTGATGTCGGGCGCGTGCGGATATCCGAAGGATACCAATGTAGTCGAGAGATATGATATGATGGGCCGATCCTGATTATGCGGAGCCCATGGGCCAATCCTGATTATGCGGAGCCCGAGATTTGAGTATTATGTGTCGCTGTTGGACACGGACTTCATGATGTTTTTAGTGTCGATACTGGGCACTCGGGTTTTATCATGATTTGTGTGTCGTTGTTGGACACAAGTTGGATTGTGCATTACTGCATGTCACGCATTGATATTATTATTATTGTTGGCACAGACACGAGTATTTTGATATCACACTCATGATACACTGTTACCCTTGTAGTAGTATTGTGTATTTATTGTATGACCTAGGAGAGAGTCATACATGCGATTTCTTCTCGGTGATGTTTTCTACTCACGAGTTGATAGCTCACCCCCGTTGTGCCACAGTTTCTTGCAGGTTTGGCCGTACAGGTTTCATTGCGGCTTGCTGGCACACTGCTTCCTTCTGGGTGATTTCTTTGGTAGGTGGGTTCACTTGCATCGTGACCACCGCTGTACTTTTATTTATTTCAGTTGTATCTAGTAAACTCCATCAACCAGACTTGTATTAATTGATAAACTTAGAAAACCAGTTGTATATTCTTTCGACCTTAGAGTCATGCACTGTATTATTATGATTCTTCACTGGTTTTCATGATGATGTTGGTTTTCTTCTGAGTTTTGATCCTCGCCCTTTGGCGTTGTATATTATATTGCTTGCGTGGTTGTTTCTGCCATTTGGCGAAGAGCTAGCTCCCGCTTGGGGATTCCTTTATTCACTGCTTATGATTATTCATGTTTGTGCCCGTTTGGGTCCAGTATTTACAAAGGAAACTCTGCCGAAATTTTTGGAAAAGACTTGATGTTTTAAAAATGTTTACTACGACTATCAAAGTGAATTTATATTTTAACTTTAAATAAGTATTCCTTGACTCTCTTTTTAAATGGTTTAGATTTCTGGGCTTTTGGCTTACTTGAATTAGGTGGGGTCCTACCGACTTCACATGATTCAAGTGCCAGTCACGTGCCATTTCGGGGCATGACAAAGTTGGTATCGGAGCGCTAGGTTTAACCTTGGTTCGAGTCTAGATTTGACTATGCGGAGTCTAGGGCGTATACTTATATTCGGAACCTAGGCTTGACCTTACGGAACTTAGACATGGTCGAGGGGGTATTAGACCCGAACTTTCGTCGCATAGATTGACCTTGGTTAATGGAGTAGGTGACTTAAGTAGAGTGAACTACTGTGTGTATGTTCCGCGGAGTACTTACGATACGCTACTCCGCTTAAGAAGCCTTAGGATGTACATTTCTTATGCATTGTATTTTTATTCATTCCTATGATCTATCCTCATCGATGTCAGTTTGTGGTTTCCGTTACCACGGTTGCACGGACAGAGAGAGCTGCGGCTAGAGTTGCAGTCAGCATGAGCTCGTCTTGAACGAGGACTGACCAGGGCGTAATTCCGGTGACATACGATTGCATAGATGTGTCGTTTTATGTGTTTTTCACGACATGAGCATTTTGATGGATTGTTTTTACTATGATTTTTTTGAACGTTCAGATCAGCACCAGAGGATTGGGCCACTGCTAGAGGCCGGCTAGAATGTGATGACCGTCAATGCACCGTTTATTCTTGATGATTGAGGCATTGTCTTGTAAGTGCACGGTGGCGCCCCGGCCGTCAATCCGACGCCGGAATGCGGAAGCGGTGAAAAACTTTAATTTTTGCGGACTTAGCAAACCGGCACCACCGCGCACTAAACACCCGGATCGTAACCTTTAACAAGTCTAAGCTAACTAGAAGATGGGTTAGAGATATACCGACGATCCAAGTCCTCCGGTCTTCTCGTCATGGTCCCGATCTCCTGCGGAATGTCCCGTCTCCTCCTCGTCGCCGGAAGTGCACCACATCGCCTACTTCTTTTACGGGCTCCCACCTCAATGCCGAGGCAACTCGGGCACGAAGCAGGCTACTCGACGTGCCCAAGATATGCTGTAGAATGTGTAGTGAGCTATTGTCTCTATTGGGGTTGGAGGAGTTGCCATATGGTGGAAGAAAAGATACAAGAACTATATGGAGGGACTTTGGGGATTTTGGAACATCAAATGAGCAAAAACCCCAACCCACAAAATTTGGACAGCCCCACTCAAACTTGGGCCGGCCACTACAATAGGGAGAGTGAGAGTGAGGAGGTTGTATCAAAAGAATATAAGAGAGGCCAATAATAATACCCATACAAGAGAGAGAGAGGAAAGGTTATCATCCAAAAAGGAAATGATCACAAGTGTAAACTAACACTCCACTAACCTCACCCCTCATCATCATCAACCATCATGCTAACAAAGTCAAGCCATCATGAAGTATGAAGTCAAGCAAGTCAATGGATGGTGCACCATCATGAAGACTATCATGATGCTACAAAAAAAACAAAGAACCCCTCCACAAAAACCTATTTGCAACAATGCAAATAAACCCTCCTCCACCAAACTTCGGCCAATGAACGGAACAATGGAAATTGGCCGAAACGGAAAGCAAACTGGCAACTCCAGAAAACTGGTCCTGTAATAAATTACAGGAAAACCCCGATACTGTGCATACACAACCGCATCTGTATTTCGACCGAAATACAAATGCAATGAGACAAAATCTACATTGTACTATACTAGGATCCGGCTTAAACCAAAGCCGGCTAGTAATATCCGTTCGATCCTGATCCGTGCAATACCGCACGTATCTGATCGAACCCTGCCATATTACCATACGGCCTATAGTACAAACTGTCCGATCCTGATCCGTGCAATACCGCACGTATCTGATCGGACCTTGCCATATCTCCATACGGCCTCTACAACCTTTCGCCCGAAAGCTGAGTAACTGAATGTGGGGGACTCTAAAGACTCGTCAACACCTTGGTTGTGGATTTAACCACTAGCACGTCAGAGGTATAAGCCAATACGTAACGGGCTACCAGGTATTGACTAAAAAGGACGTCGATGAGCGAACTCATCCTGACACCCTACTGAGCCTGTCAGTGACAATATCCGTACAGTCCGGTCCGTTCGTCTATGAGTATCGCATGGCGGGCCTAGGGGGTTGGTAAAAGTCAGACCCCCAAAAGCGGTACAAGTCGTGTCGGAGTGTAGCCCAGAACACCCTGAGATACTACTGGAATACCTACCAGTAAATCTCCTTGCCTTGGCCAAGGACTTTGTGTAATGGCTCTCCTAGACACAGCACGACCTCACCCCCAATACCGGGAGAGACGAACCCCTGAAGATACGCTCACTGCCTCCATGTGGCTCGGGACTGTACCCAACTAAAACCTGTTTGCACGACTCCTTTGAGCCGTGGTAGGGTAGTAATCAAAGTACAGTGGGAACTCACACGAGACAAATGACGATCCCCAGGTCGATGAACTAACCTGCACACATGTCACCAGGGAACTGCCATCTGACGTCTAGTATATGACCAACTAGCATGTTCCCGGCGAGTCCTGTCCGGTGTACTCATAACCCAATGAGCACCTGTATACATCTTAGGTGATCCAACTGACACCAGTGGCTTGTGAGACCGGCCACCGCCCCTCGTCGGGGTCTCGACTGTATACACTAGTCTACTAATGGAGTATCGATGCCCGGTCTCGAAACTCCCACGACTAGGGACCTTTTAAGGATATGCTTGTAGACCCCCAGCTCCCACTTATATGATCGCCCTCATACTGCTGGTGGTCAAGCAAGAATCCTAGGGGCTCTATCAACGTGTAATAGCGACGTGTCAGGTCACCTAAAACAGTACACGATGATAAAGGTAAACCAGATAGCATACTATCATCTCGAGTAAGACTGTCCTACCAGGATAGGTCCTTCCTCAATCATTGCAATCACGTACCTGTGATCCAATAATTGACTCTGAGGGCACTATCTCCAACAATCTCCCACTTGCACTCAAGGCTAATTATTGCGATGTCGCATACTCACAGCCCGTGTGATACCGAACACCCAACTCCTCTACTAGTCAGTCTCACAAAGCTCGTTTGCGAAACTATTGTGTTCGAGGAATAGCCTCAGTGAGTGGATCCGCCTTGTTGTCTCTTTCCATGTCTCTCTATATCTCAAGTTCGCGGAGAAACCCATCTCCCGAAATGAGCAATACCTGTCTTAGAATGTGTCTGGATGTCTGATGGGACATAGCTCATAAATGAGCTCCAAATCCAAACTTCTTAGACTGTATCGTCAACTGAACTCAATCAGTATCCTGCGCCATGCCACCCTCAGTATTGCCTTGGACCACCTGTCCAAAATACTGCCCCTCATCAGAAGGAAAACTATAGCTCTGACGACCTCCTTGTCGTCCATGTCACCTTGGAAGCCTGGAATGATAACTGTTTCCCGAATGAGGCTGTCGTTATCATATCCCTAGAACATCCACTTATGTTCTAAAACTGCTTCCGACTGTTTCTCCAGGATTGGATTAATGTCAACTTATTGTATCTAGTGCAAGAACAACATCTGGTGTGGTACTTGACATCTCACGATTGACTCAATTGCCTGAGCAAGTGATCTGCCAATCATGCCTGTCCCTCTCCCCTTTAGTCTGTAAGACACCTTTAGAGAAGGTGACTCCATTACCTGCAGGTACACTACCGTGCCAGGAGTCGTCCATCCTAAATACTCTTAGAATGCTGTCAAGTACCCTGATTGGGAAACCACCCAAATCTAGATCTAAAACCATAGATCTAGTAACCAGTATGTCTGATATAAAATCCATTTCCTTTGTGGAGAAACAACTGTGTGACGACCAAAGTATAACCGATCGTAGTGTAGGAGTTTCTTTTCCTACTCTGTGTATATCATCCAAATACCAGGATATCACACCCTACTACCTTCTCAACAGATCCATCCCCTATTCTGACGAAGTCAAACCCATGACTGTCACGTCAGAAATAGATGATCTATCTCCGCTACATCTGCTCTAGTCTATAAATAGACATAAGCAACCTGTCCACCAATGCTTCCGCTGCTCCCACTGACTACGACAACCCTCTGGCAGAGTCATATAGACGTACACTTCTAAAACTGGTTTAGAACGACGCTATACTCATCCTCCCGCCGAGTCTCGTAACCTGGAACAACAGCAATGGCAATTGTGGGTAAACAAGAACTTCCCTGTCACCGTCCTTGAGGCTACCGTAGTGCCTCTCGGGTGCCTGAAGTTACCCACCTTATCTGCGGAGTGGCCAATGGAATGTCAATCCAGATTGAAACTTTAGGTTCCTTATCAAATCTTCAGTAATCGTTTGTGGTTCTGGAATCACTTCCAGTTCTACCATACTCCCACTACTGTTTTCTGAAAAAATCCATTTTTAATAAAACTGTGGCAAGTCTAGAACAATATCGCTATTGTTCATCCAGATGGTAGAAAGTCAACCCTCGTCATAGCCTGGGTCAACCCACAAACAGCCATTACAGAAACGTGCCTTGAGTTGTCTAGTGTCTGGTTTTAATCATAAACCGGACAACTCCCCGTTCCTTAACATCGTTAAGATATGAACTGTTCTATATCCAATATAGAAACAGAGGCACTGATTTAATTGAACCAGATTCAAATCATGCAGCTGTCCCCAGCGCATGTCAACTAAATGGAAGGAGGCCGATCAGCGTTACTTAACTTAGGAATGCTTCCAATTATGAGTAACCTGAAAGAGAAGCAATTTCTCTTTATCATTACTATTAACTGAATACCATACAAAAGTATCTACATCTTCGATCACTTTGAAGGATCCCGATACTTGCTACACCTGGTTCTCTACTCTATTCAAATACCTATAACTCCTCAAAACTTAGACCCTGTGTTTCAACGAAACACATGTCTAAGAACTAGAGAAGTTAAAAGTAAACAGAATATAGTATGAGGACCAACCCCTCTGTCCTAACGGACACTGGACAACATACAATACTCTGTATAAGTCCCTTGAGTCTGATAACTCTTTCACTATGTGTCGTAGGTTGAAAACTGTACTTATGGTTAAGAAGAATTACACCGCTGTTTAATGCTCCTTACCTAACCATCCACTGATATAGGTAAATGTCGTAAACATAATTTCAGAAAGGTATATCTCACTCTATGAAAATAGACGTACAGATATATCAATTTGAAATTGGTGCATAACAGCGGATATTCAAAACCAAATATTTGCCGACCGGCAAACAGCCCAGGTGATTTCCTCAAATATCACTGATTACAACGAATCCCGATATAATGAGGATAATCACCCAATTCCCAATAACTTACTCCCACTCATCATCTGTAAAACCATACAGATGTGAGAATCATACTTGGTAAATACATACCCTGGAGCAAGTGTCTAATCGGGAAATCAGTTTTCCTTTAACTGTACACAGTGAAACTGAAACATTGAAATGTTTCGTGGGGTATCCCGGTATTCATAGTAATGCCTCTTCCATTATCCAGATTCACGACTACAACCGTATAATTCATTGCCATCTCTCCACATCCCTTCATATGTCTTTAGTCATTACCTTCTGCACACCCCTTTAGGCCAAATGGTTTTCTTCCATCCCTACCGTTCGGCACCAGCCTATGGTTTGGAAGAAGACTATCCAATAAGCATAATGGGTGTACTGTCCCAATCCTAGGAACACTCGCAATGAGAGAGGGTGAAGATAAAAGACAACCGAATAAACCTTATTCCTATTTCTCCTGAACCAGAATCCATCCCCGAACTGGAATAAATTCCTTTCGAGTTCGTATATAACCATACGATGGAGTATCCAATATACTGTGGATCTTCGTAGTGATACGGAGTGTTCTGGAGAAATACAAAGGTGATTTGGGAGTGGTAATGAAATACCTGGTTTGGTCGTGAATATCTGTTGCAATTTACTTTGCCCTCTTACTAATCCCTTGCTTTATCTTAACTTAATACCTTCTGCACACCATCGTTATGCTAATTGGTTTTCTTCATTCCCTACCGGTCGGCACCAGCCTAAGGTTTGGAAGAAGACAATCCAATTTGCGTAATAGGTGTACTACCCCTAAACCAAGGAGTACTCGTAACCTGAGAGAGGGTAAAAGGAAAAGACAACTGAATAATCCTATCCGTTTTCTCCAGAACCGGAAACCATCCTCGAATAAATTCTTTCGAGTTCGTATCTAACCATACGATGGTTTTGTCCAATGGAAGTGGACGTTCGTAGTAAAACGGGGTGTCCTGGAGAAAAGGGTAAAAGTAGGAGTGGCAATTAGGTTTGCAACTCTGACAATCCAAAAGCCGGTGTTTAAGAAGGTTCGGTCAACTTGGTCACTGAGTCAAAGTCTTAGGGTCGGGTCAAATGGTCGCTGCCAAAGAGAGAGAGAGAAAAGAAACACTCAGCGTGCACTCTAACCTAGATCAGAATGGTCACCAATTTATCTAATCTGGAATCCTCCCACTGTACCTCAAATTCTCCTCCAAACCTGAAAGAAGAATTAGTCGGGGTCACCCGAGGAGTAAACTAACTCATCAGTGGGAATCGGGATCCAACTCTCATTGCATGACAACGTGACGGAATCCGCTCACGGTATCACACTCCAGAAGGTATGCGCATATCTGGCAAGTTTCAGTTCTTTTGAAACTCCCGATGAGATTTCTGCCCCATGCTCTTATGACCTTGACTTTGGCCAACAAATCATAAGTCACATGTCAAGTTCCACCCGTCATTCTCCAGGTTGTTTTGAATCCACCCGTACATACCCTTGACTTTGGCCAACAAGGCAGTACGACTGTTCCAAACCAACGCATCTATCTATGCTGCATATGAATAACCAACAGCTACCAAACACTGTGCCTTGACTTTGGCCAACAAATACAGCTTGAATACTATTGACTACCCATATGAAACGACGGAGGGCTACGAATGGTTTCTGGCGAAAACCTTTAACGTAATAAACTTGATATCGTTGAAGGAACGGATAGCTTTTCAAAAATATAGTGACGAAAACCGTTGCTAAAGAGGTCACTCCCGGTGAAGGGATCTCGGCTCTTTCCCCGTAGAATGAGGTGCAGGATATTCCAACTGAATACCACGGTGCAAAGCAAAATTAATCGGCTATAGTGAAGTTAATGCCCTGACGCAAACTTTTGTCCAAGGGGTCACTCCCGGTGAAGGGATCTCGGCCCTTGCCTCGTCGACTGAGGAGCAGGATATTCCAATGAATACCACGATGCAAAAAAAAAGTAAACGACCTTGCAATAACAGCTTTTTGAAAAGTGTTCCAACAACATCAGATTAGGTTTGTTTTAACTTGCATTGATCCGAATCAATGCAGTCCCATCAATTGATCACACCAAAAAGAACGAAAATATACTGATGTACGTATATGCCATCCGCATTCGCCACTGGGTCCCGTCATTACCCGTTAGGTTAGCTAACTAACGACAGAGCGGGGACTGGACTAGTGCGGATGTAAAACATATACAACATCTACTAATATATATACCAATATATTATATTTCGCTCAAGGCGTGAATAAAATGCAACATCACAGAGAATGAACAGCATCACAGAAACAATACAGATATCTGGGATCCCCGGGTTTCACAGAGCCACTACTGAAACCCGACGTTCCCCTGGTCGTGTGGATAGCCTGTGCAATGAAATCCTAGACCCCTACGGGCGCGGCAAGTTACCCGCCAAAACCTGAAGCGAGGCAGCCCCCTTCAGCAACGTGAATGGACCACCCAGCACTTCACGGAATCCGGTAACTTGGGCACCCCACCTGGGTCAACCTGTACCCCCTACGAGTGCAGCGAATAGCCCGCCAATCCGAGAGTGAATCCCCCTCCGTCTCAATGACATGAGATGCGGGCTTGTTGCCCTCTAGAATCCGGCTATCCGTGCACCCCTCCGCGAGGCAATCCTAATACAGAAAGTAAAATATACATACACCGGGTACATCGACCGCAACCAGGTCGTGCCCCAAAATAATAATACAAACAGGCAGTGACGGCAGTCCACATGTCGGACGCTCGCCCCGCAATATCAAATGTACATAATACATCAAAACTGTACTAGCATTGCATCCAGGCTATCCCCCACGACCGATCCGCAACATCACAGCAAAAACAAAACATCAACGTGAAAGTCACGTTCGCAAATCCGTCTAACCGGGCTATAGCAGTTAGACCGGATTTACCGATCAAGTGACATTCACGGTCGCAGATATAATGTAAATACTGTGAAAAATGTGTTTAAAATATCCGATCGATCAAAAATTAACAAGTGGGCCCCCAATCAAAACTGTAGCACCCACAGAAAACCTGGGCCCAATTTTAATATTCCAAAACCCATATTTTAAGCCCAGAAGGCCTCTGTAAAAAATTGGTGAAGTGATCTCCACAGTGCGCGGCGGAAGGGCGGCGGGAAGGTGGTTTTCGCGGCGGTTCCGCGCTCCCACTGTGGAGTTACTTCGTCGAATTTTTACAGAGCTCTTAGATTTTCCAGTACATCAATATTTTACAACCTGAAAAAATTTTCGACACCAAAAATTTCCAACAGAAAACTGATGCTAACAAAGATGTAGTTTTGGAACATTCGATCGATCGAAACAGAAAAACACACTACACCAAGCTAGACTAAGTTAATGGCGAGGCTCTGATACCACTGTAAGTGCACGGCGGCGCCCCGGCCGTCAATCCGACGCCGGAATGCGGAAGCGGTGAAAAACTTTAATTTTTGCGGACTTAGAAAACCGGCACCACCGCGCACTAAACACCCGGATCGTAACCATTAACAAGTCTAAGCTAACTAGAAGATGGGTTAGAGATATACCGACGATCCAAGTCCTCCGGTCTTCTCGTCATGGTCCCGATCTCCTGCGGAATGTCCCGTCTCCTCCTCGTCGCCGGAAGTGCACCACATCGCCTACTTCTTTTACGGGCTCCCACCTCAATGCCGAGGCAACTCGGGCACGAAGCAGGCTACTCGACGTGCCCAAGATATGCTGTAGAATGTGTAGTGAGCTATTGTCTCTATTGGGGTTGGAGGAGTTGCCATATGGTGGAGGAAAAGATACAAGAACTATATGGAGGGACTTTGGGGATTTTGGAACATCAAATGAGCAAAAACCCCAACCCACAAAATTTGGACAGCCCCACTCAAACTTGGGCCGGCCACTACAATAGGGAGAGTGAGAGTGAGGAGGTTGTATCAAAAGAATATAAGAGAGGCCAATAATAATACCCATACAAGAGAGAGAGAGGAAAGGTTATCATCCAAAAAGGAAATGATCACAAGTGTAAACTAACACTCCACCAACCTCACCCCTCATCATCATCAACCATCATGCTAACAAAGTCAAGCCATCATGAAGTATGAAGTCAAGCAAGTCAATGGATGGTGCACCATCATGAAGACTATCATGATGCTACAAAAAAACAAAGAACCCCTCCACAAAAACCTATTTGCAACAATGCAAATAAACCCTCCTCCACCAAACTTCGGCCAATGAACGGAACAATGGAAATTGGCCGAAACGGAAAGCAAACTGGCAACTCCAGAAAACTGGTCCTGTAATAAATTACAGGAAAACCCCGATACTGTGCATACACACCCGCATCTGTATTTCGACCGAAATACAAATGCAATGAGACAAAATCTACACTGTACTATACTAGGATCCGGCTTAAACCAAAGCCGGCTAGTAATATCCGTTCGATCCTGATCCGTGCAATACCGCACGTATCTGATCGAACCCTGCCATATTACCATACGGCCTATAGTACAAACTGTCCGATCCTGATCCGTGCAATACCGCACGTATCTGATCGGACCTTGCCATATCTCCATACGGCCTCTACAACCTTTCGCCCGAAAGCTGAGTAACTGAATGTGGGGGACTCTAAAGACTCGTCAACACCTTGGTTGTGGATTTAACCACTAGCACGTCAGAGGTATAAGCCAATACGTAACGGGCTACCAGGTATTGACTAAAAAGGACGTCGATGAGCGAACTCATCCTGACACCCTACTGAGCCTGTCAGTGACAATATCCGTACAGTCCGGTCCGTTCGTCTATGAGTATCGCATGGCGGGCCTAGGGGGTTGGTAAAAGTCAGACCCCCAAAAGCGGTACAAGTCGTGTCGGAGTGTAGCCCAGAACACCCTGAGATACTACTGGAATACCTACCAGTAAATCTCCTTGCCTTGGCCAAGGACTTTGTGTAATGGCTCTCCTAGACACAGCACGACCTCACCCCCAATACCGGGAGAGATGAACCCCTGAAGATACGCTCACTGCCTCCATGTGGCTCGGGACTGTACCCAACTAAAACCTGTTTGCACGACTCCTTTGAGCCGTGGTAGGGTAGTAATCAAAGTACAGTGGGAACTCACACGAGACAAATGACGATCCCCAGGTCGATGAACTAACCTGCACACATGTCACCAGGGAACTGCCATCTGACGTCTGGTATATGACCAACTAGCATGTTCCCGGCGAGTCCTGTCCGGTGTACTCATAACCCAATGAGCACCTGTATACATCTTAGGTGATCCAACTGACACCAGTGGCTTGTGAGACCGGCCACCGCCCCTCGTCGGGGTCTCGACTGTATACACTAGTCTACTAATGGAGTATCGATGCCCAGTCTCGAAACTCCCACGACTAGGGACCTTTTAAGGATATGCTTGTAGACCCCCAGCTCCCACTTATATGATCGCCCTCATACTGCTGGTGGTCAAGCAAGAATCCTAAGGGCTCTATCAACGTGTAATAGCGACGTGTCAGGTCACCTAAAACAGTACACGATGATAAAGGTAAACCAGATAGCATACTATCATCTCGAGTAAGACTGTCCTACCAGGATAGGTCCTCCCTCAATCATTGCAATCACGTACCTGTGATCCAATAATTGACTCTGAGGGCACTATCTCCAACATGTCTATCGTGCGGACGCATGAGCTAGTTGTTGCTGCAACTAATAAGATATCGCCCCAGATGTTTGAGGCTATTGCAGCACGAGTTGTACTTACGGATTTGATAGAAGATCGCTAGTCACCCATGGATGAATGGCAAGGACAAGTGGTTCGTTTGCACACCCCGATGCGAGGTCATCAGATTGATTAATTTCAGCAAGAGAGGACTTCGCACATGCATGTTGAGGGTCGATAGAAAACGGACGAATGAAGAGTATTCCTCCGACGGATTGGAAGTATTTACGTGGGCGTAGTTGGCCAGATACCTACCACAAGATATTGAGCTGTCGATGTTCGTAGTTTCAGAAGGGGGACTCTAGATATGAGTATAGCCGTTTGTAGCGCAGTCCATACAGCTACGAAGAGACGAGTCCGAATCAGTCCACATTAGGGAAAAGTGGAGTAAGAGGTTCGTACGAGACTTTGACGGGATGACGTTCCACTCCTGTAACACCTTAGGTTTTCGATTAGTGTTAATTAAGCGGTAATATGGGTTTACTGTAAAAAAGTTTACCAATTCGGGTTCCTCACATTTTATAACATTTAATTAATAGCTTATTATTATTTTTTATGGGTATGCACGCACGTGTGCACGTTAATGTGAGGGTTTGTTTGTGTTAATCTAGTTTTAGCAACCATGACACTTAACCCTAATTCTAATCCTTTGCTTTAATCCATTCTTTGCTTTAAACTTTAAGCTTAATCCTTGATATTTTTTGTGAGAAGAGAGAGATTTCTTTTGGATGTGTGAAGAGGTGGCATGGTGAGTAGTGTGTATGCATTAATGAGGAGTTAATGCAAGGTGCACTCACCTCTTACACTCACCTCTCTCTTTCTCTTTATCATTTCTTTCTCTAATTCTATCACACTTATTCCCTTCTCATTTTCTTCATCTCTCTCAACTCTAAACTGAACACTTGCTTTCCCATCACCAATTCTTCACAAAACCTTCACAAACTTCACAAAAATCACATCTTTGGACTTGTTTTGCCTCTTGGATGCCTTGGAGCTTGGAAAGCTAGGGTCATTGAGTTATTTTGGTTAGGTAATGATCTCTATCTGTTCTTTGTGGTTTTTTAGTGTTGAGTAGCCTTTTAGTTTCAATTTAGATCTTTTAAAGTTAAGTTTTTGTGCAAATGTCGTATTTTTAGTATCGATTTGTGATATCTGTGATCTGTTGTGACCCCGAGAGTTTACTAGAAAACCAAATAATGTAGTTGTGTTGTACCTGAGACCATAGGACATCACCTGGAGCACGAACCCTTGGAGCTCATACTCGACCGACGACGAGAAAAAGGATTCTGACGAGCTCGGCTTGGAGATGGAGTTGGGTTTTGGGTTTTTTTGGGTAGGTGTCTGCAGTGGTTTAGGTGTGTTTGGTCTTGTTAGGTTGTTGAGTTTTCTCTGTATACAAAATCTGGGATCACATAGCTAGTTTCTTGTGCTACGACTACGCGCGATACGTTATCCGACACGGTCCGTGCACCTTGTGTGGTTTTGCTTTTGGGTTGGTTTCGTAGTGTCGCTACGCACATTAGCCACTAAACGAAAACTTGGGAGTATGTTTGTGTTGTCGCGTCGGTAAAACGTAGTTTGTACGTGTTTTGGTCGTTTACTAATATATACTTGTTTTATCTTTTTATTGTTTCAGGTTCGCAGGCGAGGGCTTCGGACGCTGCGAAGAAGGGGAAACAGGTGGTAGGCTTTACTTAGCCAGGAGCGTTGGTGAGTAGATTTAACATCTACAGGGGAATCGCCCGCATGGTGTTATGCGTCTGGGCTAGATTTATGATATTGATTGTGCATGTGTACCTTAGTTGCATTATCTCATCACCTTTAAAGTATGGACTTAGTATTAATACGACACAACACCCTTATTGACGGTTCGTTTTTCACGAGCATAAATTGTATGCTACATAACCCGTCGATAATTGCCATGACACGCACAACTTATATACATACGAGATATAGTTGACACCTATACCTATGTGATACTGTACGGTTAGGGACATTGAGACATTGATTCATATTTCATTGTGCATATGACATATAGCAAACCTATATACCTACATGCTTACACATATGCCTTGACATGCTTACATGCTAGTTACCCTTATACCTATATAGTGTTGTGCTATTAGTGATAGGTATATACACATATGAGATATAGCCACATGTACATCTTGCATACATACTTATGCATGTACCTGGAGGGTATTACATCATTACTGATAGGTAGATACATATACCTTGCTATACCTACATATTTACACATATCTGTCTATAGCTACATGTTCACCTTTATTTGATGTTATATTGGACTTGGAGAATTAGGAACCGCATGATTTATATATTAACTTGTTGCAGTTAATAGCGGCTTTTCCTTTATATGCTCACATTACAGTTTTATGTTGCATATATTATATTCATGGATTTTCGCATTAAGATATGGGTTTTTCATGATGTTTTCTGGATTTGGGGACCGTGGTAGTTTCATGAAATTATGCATTATTTGAAAAACCCGGTTTCACTTGATATGATACTTCAGCAGCCACCATAATTTTTATCGGTTCTGATATATATACCCCACGCGAGGAACGGAGGGAGCCGTGTGCGGGTACATGGTGGGGCCCAGAGGTACCCCGGGGCAAGATTTCATGGAGCTAGACGATGAGTTAGTGGGGGAACCATACCTACCGGTGACAGTACCTTTGACTCGACGGGTATCGTGGGGATACAGGCCGGGGTCATGTACATATGGATATGTCGAATTTCGAGTGTCAGAGCTAGGAACTCGAGTTTTCGGTATAGCGTATGATACGTACCTATCAGCGGCCCAGTCGTGGTGACAACACCTGATAGATCAGTATTTATGTGTCTATATGAGACACTTGTTTTCATGATATTTTTACTCCTAAGTATATATAACAGTGGAGTGGGACGCTGTTATATATGCATATATATATATATATATATATATATATATTAGTGGAGTGTGACGCTAATATATATGTATACATATCAATTTATATACCTCATCATAATTATTCAGGCAAATATACTTAGACATTTAGGAGTTTACTTGATGTTGTACATTTAGGATATATGAGGTTTACTTGATGTTGGATATTCAGGATATGTGAGATTTACTTGATGTTGCACATTCAGGATATATGAGTCTTACTTGATGTTGTACATTCAGGATATATGAGATTTACCTGATATTGTATATTCAGAATATATGAGACTTAAATGATATGGAGCCAATTTAGGGGCTGATTTGAGGAAATTAGGATTTGGATTGTCTTGATGGACTTTGGTTCTACCACGAGGTCAGGATTCCGTGGAAATGACATGTTTTATCCCATAGTCCGCATTTATTGTATTTGCATTGCTTCATGTATTAGTAGTACCTGATAGAGTGCATTTCATGACTCTTGCATACATATTGCCATTCATTGTTCATGTAGTAGTAGTACCTGATAGAGTACCTTACATGACTGTTGTATACATATCGCTTATTATTTCTATCAGCAATGCATGCATTAGAGTCGCATTGTACGTGCATACTTGCGATTACCTGCATATGTTATTTACAATTCACGAGTTGGCAACTCACCCCCGTTGTGCCACAGTGTTTTGCAGGTTGTTCCTCACAGTAGTCAGAGGCAGGGCTATTTTCATCTATCGTATCATATTTTGCTGCGGATACCGCTTCGGCTCACAGTATGCAGTTTTGCTTACGTGGGTTTGTGGTTATCCGTTTATGTATATTGTATATTCGTTGTATCATGTACTCTCCATCTACCACTTTCATGTGTATGACGTAGAGACTTGGTGTGAGTAAGATATTGTATTTTATTTTGTGACTTGGAGGTATTTTATGCAGTTTTATTTATATCGTCTTTTTCTTCGCTACGGCGTCGTATATCTGCAGTGGTGGTTGTTTTCCGCCTTTGGGTGTGTATTTTGCTCCCGTTTGGGATGCTTTTACTTAAATTTATGTTGTACCCTTTTAGGGGGCTTGTTTTACAAAGGAGGTGCTGCCAAAATTTTAAAGAAAATAAAGTTGGACTTTAAAGAATTTGTATTTGAGATTTCAAAAGCTTAAACAATGTTCTTATCTTTTACTACTTTTGATGGTTTAGATTGCTGGGTTTTCGGCTTACTTAGATTGCGTTACGCCTGTGGACATTGCGTAGTTTAAGAGCCGTCACGTTCCATTTTCGGGTCGTGACAAAGTTGGTATCAGAGCGCTAGGTTTTACCTTTCGGAGTGTAGGATGACCTTGGTATGATGGAGTGGGTAGCTTAAGCAGACTAACGTAGTGTGTGTATGTCTACGGCATACTCACGACGCGGTACTCCGCCTAAAGTGACTTAAGTACTAATTTCTTGAAATTCCTTCCTTGATGATGCATATCCTTGTGATTCAATTTCCGTGTTCTTATCGAATCTTATTTCTATTTTTAGCCTTTGCCGCTGATGACTATGGAGACTCAGAGTGATGCAGCGAGGGCCGAGGCCAGAGTTGACGCGGGTGGGACGAGGAATGACCAGGATGGCACGCTCGTTGCACTGGAGCAGATGGATCCGCCTTCGACATATCGTATCGCTAGGCTTGCGCCAGACGATGAGGTCTTTGGTTGAGGCCAATAGAGCGCAGCGACAGGAGGTTGTCACCCCTGTTACCCAGTTGTTCCTTACGATCAGCACACAGCATAATGTTACTTACACAGCACCAGTGGATGCAGCCCTAGTTAACGAGACACGTCTTCCAGAGACTTTGGGAGTTCCGGAGCAGGGGAGGGCTCGTGAAGGTGTACCAGCCCAGAGACAGAGGTTCAGTCGCCGTAATCGGTTCCGGGCACGTCGCGGGAGTAACGGAGGCTTGGGACGAGGTCAGTCCTTTAGCTCGTATTCCCAGGAAGGTCGGCAGCCATTGTGAGGATGCTATCGGTATGGGGACCTTCATCACCAAATCAGGAGTTCTTCCCTAACACCGCGTCAGGGTCGTATTTGGAGACGTCATGGACGCGGAGGGTTCACTCAGAGGGGACAGGTTGGCAGAGGAGGAGTTCAGCCAGTTGCGGGTAGGGGCAGACCAGAGAGTTTGCTTCTACTCATTGGGACGCGTGGGCGTCCAATGCAGAGTTTTTAGGTATTCTTAATTCGTATGTTCTTTTCATGCACTTGTTGGTTTTATACACTTTGTGCCGTGGTTGGGCCGAGAGTCGTGTTAGCTAGACCAGGCATTTGTTGTGTTAACTTCTGTCAGCGATTCTTTTGTTGCGCGACACGTGTTTCGGTCGTGTGCCAATCGGATAGGAGATAGAGATTCGTCCGTCGTTTTGATCCTTCTAGAGATATTGGATTTGATGTTCTCCTGGGCACGGACTGGTTAGCTACGTGCTAGGCGTCGGTGGACTGCCGCAAGAAAACAGTCAGGTTTTATTTTCCTGGCGAGTCAGTTCTCGTTGTCCAGGGGGACAGTGGTGTCGCCTCTCACAGCTTGAATTCAGCATTTTTCTCTAGTCGGCTTTTGAGAAGAGGATGTCAAGGATTCTTGGCTTTCATTCGTGATACCGGAGCCACAGTGGGTTTGTTGAACCGGGTTCCTATCCTGCGGGAGTTTCCGACTTTGTTCCGGATGAACCGGCGGAGCTTAGGGAGCTTAAGGATCAGCTGCAGAGTTGTTTGTTGGGGGACTTGTGCGTCTGAGTGTTTCTCTTTTAGGAGCTCTTATTCTGTTCGTCAAGAGGAAGACGGCAGTTTGAGGTTGTGTATTGATTGATCATCAATTGAACCGGCTTATGGTGAGGACAGGTATCCTTTACCTCGCATTGACGATTTATTGATCAGCTCCAGTGTGCGAGACATTTTTCTAAGTTTGTTCGGGATCAGGTCATCATTGGTTGCGGGTTCGGAGTGATGACATTCTGAACACTGCTTTTGTGCGCGGTACGGGATTTATGTGTTTTGGTGGTGTCGTTGGACTCCCCAATGCCCTAGCATCATTCGTGGATGTGATGAACCAGATTTCTTCAGGCCGTTCCTCGACCAGTTTATTGTTGTGTCATTGATGACATTCTGGTCTATTCCAAGAGTAGTGAGGAACGTGAGCAGCACTTGAGGATTTGTTTTGCAGATACTGGGAGAGCACCAGCTGTTTGCTAAATTCTCGGAGTGTTCTTTCAGGCTTGATTGTGTTGACTCCTAGGTCTTGTAGTTACGGGAGACGATTTTTCTATGGTCCCGAGGAAGATCGAGACCGTACAGCATTGGCCCAGACTTATGTACGGGATGGAGATCCGCAGATTTTGGGCTTAGCAGGTTTTTACCGCCGTTCCGTGCAGGATTGCTTGTGTATCGCTGCACCGTTGACTGGACTGGCCGGTAAGGAGGTTCCTTTTCTTTGGACTGAAGCATGTGTGCGGAGTTTTCGGCAGTTGAAGACTCGGTTGACAACTGCACCAGTTCTTTCATTGTTTTCTGGATCGGGCGAGTTTGTTGTTAAACTGTGATGTTTCGTGAGTGGGGCTCGATTTTGCGTTGATGTTGCATTAGAGAGTTATTGCTTTTTCTTCCCGACAGTTGGAGGATGTACGAGCATGTTATCCCACTCATGATCTGGAGATGGCCGCGGTGGTCGTGTGTTGAAGACTTGAGGACACTACTTGTGTGGAGAGTCGTGTCAGATTTTCATTTACCACCAGAACTTAATGTACATCTTCCTACAGCGGGTTTTGATTGTTGAGACAGCGTCGTTGAATGGAGCTTGTGGAGGATTCTGTTTGTGAGATCCTCATTACCCGTAGCAAGGCGATTGTGGTAGCCGATGCTGGAGTCGTAGGCCCGGGGGTAGCTTGTTCCAGTTGTGCGCAGTTCAGAGACAGTCTTCTGCAGATTTATAGTTCTTGTGCGATCGTTGAGTACAGCTTAAGTTCGCCTCTACTGAGGGGACAGCTTGCTCATGTCCGCGCCCGTCTATGTTTCCTTAATCGTTTTCGCGAGGCACACCCCACCGATGCTCGTTGTTTGTGATACTTGAGCATGTTCGGCCGGGTAAAGATTCGGAGTCCTTGATTTGTGACCAGGGTGTGCTACGTTTAGGGACGCGTTGTGTGTACCTGAAACTGATGGGTAGAGACGCGAAACCCTAGAGCAGGCACATCAGTCAACTTTCTGTATTCGTCCGAGTTCCACCAATTTGTAGCGTGACTTGTGAGATAGTTACGGGTGGACATGGATGAAGAGTGATGTTCGGATTTCATTTCGAGGTGTTTGTCTTGTTGTGAGCTAAGGTTGAGCATTTGAGACTGGCTGGAGAGTTGCAACCTTTAACCATTCCGGAGTGGGAATGGGAGCAGATCTCCATGAATTTCGTTATGGTGTCTACCAGGTTTAGTCAGGGTGGGACTCCATTCGGGTGTTTGTTTTCCGGTTATTCTTAGTTTGCTCGGTTGTTCTTCATTAAGTTTGTGCATTTGCACGGAGTTCCTTCATGATTTGTATCCAATGGAGGCAGCCTGTTCGCTTGCCGTTCTTAGCAGAAGCTTCAAGAAGCCTTGGGTACTGGTTGAGCTTTAGCTCCGCTTTCCATCCGTTGGACGATGGTTAGACAGAGCGGACTATACAAACTCTGGAGGATATGCTTGTCCGTACGTTCTAATTGTTGTCGGTAGTTGGGATCGTCACTTGCCATTGTTAGGATTCTCCTTCGATAGTAGTTTCAGGAGACATTCCAATGGGCAACCTTTAGGTTTTGTTTCGTAGGCCGTGTCGATCGCCAGTCTGTTTTTTTGACTCTACGTGGGTAGGATTTTTGACCCAAGCTAGTCATGAGACTTCGGAGATGATCCAGTTGAATCAGGTCAGGATGAGAGCAGCCTAGTGCAGACAGAGGTCTTATGTCGACCGTGGTGGTCGCAGACTTGAGTCGCAGTGGGAGATCATGTATTCCTACGGATTTTTCCGATGGATGGCGTGTTGAGCTTTGGGATGTTTTGTCCTAGATTGTAGGCCCTTTTGAGATCCTTAAAGCGAGTTAGTTTTGTTGCCTATAATTTGGCACTTCCGCCCAGAATATTGAGTTTCCACCCCGTATTCCTTGTGTCGATACTTTGCAAATACCTTCATGACCTTTCTCACATGATTCAGTACCAGACCATTTAGCTTGTACGCGATCTTTTCGTTCACCGGCAGCCAATTGTGTTAGTGGTTCGGCTGGTGGAGAAAGTCCGGTCAAGGGTCGTGCCATCTGTGGAGGGTTTTCTTGGGCGTAGCCGTATAGTGAGGTGATCAATTGGGAGGCTGCGAGCGAGATTTGGGAGTTTTTACTCATCTCTTTGAAGGTACACTTAGTAAGAATTTTAAATTCGGGGACGAATTTTTATAAGGGGGGAGATTGTAACGCCTTAGGTTTTCGATTAGTGTTAATTAAGAGGTAATGTGGGTTTACTGTAAAAAAGTTTACCAATTCGGGTTCCTCACATTTTATAACATTTAATTAATAGCTTATTATTATTTGTTATTGGCATGCACGCACGTGTGCACGTTAATGTGAGGGTTTGTTTGTGTTAATCTTGTTTTAGTAACAATGACACTTAACCCTAATTCTAATCCTTTGCTTTAATACATTCTTTGCTTTAAACTTTAACCCTAATCCTTGATATTTTGTGTGAGAAGAGAGAGATTTCTTTTGGATGTGTGAAGAGGTGACATGGTGAGTAGTGTGTATGCATTAATGAGGAGTTAATGCTAGGTGCACTCACCTCTTACACTCACCTCTTTCTTTCTCTTTATCATTTCTTTCTCTAATTCTCTCACACATATTCCCTTCTCCTTTTCTTCATCTCTCTCAACTCTAAACTGAACACTTATCTTTCCATCACCAATTCTTCACAAAACCTTCACAAACTTCACAAAAATCACATCTTTGGACTTGTTTTGCCTCTTGGATGCCCTAGAGCTTAGAAAGCTAAGTTCTTTGAGTTCTTTTGGTTAGGTAATGATCTCTATCTGTTCTTTATGGTGTTTTAGTGATGTGTAGCCTTTTAGTTTTAGTTTAGATCGTTTAAAGTTAAGTTTTTGTGTAAATATCGTATTTTTAGTGTCGATTTGTGATATCTGTGATCTGCTGTGACCCCGAGAGTTTACTAGAAAACCAAACAATGTAGTTGTGTTGTACCTGAGACCATAGGACATCACCTGGAGCACGAACCCATGGAGCTCGGACTCGGCCGGCGACGAGAAGGAGGATTCCGGCGAGCTCGGCTTGGAGATGGAGTTGGGTTTTGGGTTTTTGTGAGTAGGTGTCTACAGTGGTTTAGGTGTGTTTGGTCTTCTTTGGTTGTTGAGTTTTCTCTGTATAAAAAATCTGGGATCACATAACTAGTTTCTTATGTTACGACTACGCGCGATACGTTATCTGACACGGTCCGTGCACTTTGTGTGGTTTTGCCCTTGGGTTGGTTTCGTAGTGTCGCTAAGCATGTTAGCCACTAAACGAACACTTGGGAGTATGTTTCCGTTGTCGCGTCGGTAAAACGTAGTTTGTACGTGTCTTGGTCGTTTACTAATATATACTTGTTTTATCGTTTTATTGTTTTAGGTTCGCAGGCGAGGGCTTCGGACGCTGCGAAGAAGGGGAAACAGGAGGTAGGCTTTACTTAGCCAGGAGCGTTGGTGAGTAGATTTATCATCTAAAAGGGAATCTCCAGCATGGAGTTATGCGTCTGGGCTAGATTTATAATATTGATTGTGCATATGTACCTTAGTTGCATTATCTCATCACCTTTTAGGTATGGGCTTAGTATTAATGCGACACAACACCATTATTGATGGTTTATATTTCACGAGCACAAATTGTATGCTACACACACCCCGTCGATAATTGCCATGACACGCACAACTTATGTACATACGAGATGTAGTTGACACCTATACCTACGTGATACTGTACGGTTAGGGACATTGAGACATTGATTCATATTTCATTGTGCATATGATAAATAGCATACTTGTATACCTACATGCTTACACATATGCCTTGACATACTTACATGCTAGTTACCCTTATACCTATATGGTGTTGTACCATTAGTGATAGGTAATACACATATGAGACATAGCTACATATACATCTTGCATAAATACTTATGCATGTACTGTAAGTCGATGTACAACACCCAACGACTTGCGGGGAGGCGGAAAATTATTAAAAAAGATCTTATTCTTTGCGTAAACATCGACTAACCGAGAATCTTTGCTAAACTATAACTAACAAGAAACATAGAAGTTGTTAACTACTATGATAAGTGATTATACCTAATGAACCGTGTCCTTCTCCTTTTCATTATCCACCTCCTTCTCGGCCTCCTCCACGTAATAGATGATCCACCCGAGGGCTATACTCCAAGCTTCACCCCTAACTTGAGGTAACTAGGTTTCTTAAAGTGCTAATCTAAGCAACCTAGGTGATATAGAGTTGGATTATAGATGTATTAGTCTAGCTAACCCTTGATCTCAACACATGAGAGGTTAGGGTTAGGGTTTGAAGAGAGAGAGCTTAAGGAGAGAGAATGTGAGAATGTTAATGAATTGAAATTGTTTCTCACTTCTAATCTATCATGAAGCATAAAGAATATCAAATAAAATAAATCAAATGATTTATCATCATGCTTCATTTAATATGTGCAATGAATCATCAAGTGAGTCATTAAGCAATAAATGCTTCATTAACTCACTTGAATGATTCATCTCATGAGTCACAAAATCAATTAATGCTTATGCCTCCTAAACCCTCAAGTCACCATCCTTCTAGAAGCTTCCCGTGAAATTACGAGAACGCCCCTCCTATCCATGAAAACACGGAAAAACTTTAGACTGTATAAATCCAATAACCCGATACTAGAAACTGGCTTAAACCAAAGCCGGCTAGTAAAAACTGTCTGAATGTCGTACGTGCGTAAACACACGTATGCGCCCGAACCCTTGTCGTAAAACCATACGACCTCTATATCGTTTCGCCTGGAGCAGGGATACTCTCTGTATGGGACTCTAAAGACTCGACTACTACGCTGGCAGTGGGTTTAACCACAGACCACAAGCGGCACTAGCTGTATGTAACGGTCCCCAGGTAGATGTCGATAAAAAGGCCGATGAGGAAACCCATCTGAACTCATACTGAGCCTGATGTGACAATCTCCGTACAGTACGGTCTGTTCGTCTAAGACTATCGCATATCGGGCCTAGGGGGCGGCAAGCGTCAGCCCCCTAATAGCAGTATAAGTCGTGTCGGAGCGTAGCCCATTACACCCTGAGAAACAACTGGAACCTACCAGTAAATCTCGCTTGCCCTGGCCAGGGACTTTGCGTAATGGCTCTCTGACACAGCGCGATATCAACTCCCAATACCGGGAGAGACGAATCCTGTCTAACCGCCACTGCCTCCAAGTGCTCGCGACTGCACCCAACTGCTACCTGTTTGCACGACTCCTTTGAGCCGTGGTAGGGTTGCAATCTAAGAATAGTGGGACACACTCGAGGTGAAAGAGCAGTGGCAAGTCTGCGGACTATGCTGTACTTATGTCACCTGGGAACTGTTAACTGACGACGGGTATAATACCAACCAACAGTTCCCCGCGAGTCCTGTCCGGTGTACCCGTAACCCAACGAGCACCTGTATACTATCTCCAGTACGACGTACTGATGGCTGTGGGACAGACCATCTCCCCAACTGGGATGAGAAGCGTACACACTAGTTTACTCCGGAGTATCGATGCCCTGTCTCGATAATCCTACGACTAGGGACCTGAAAAAGGATGTGCTTGTAGACTACCCAGCCCCCACTAGTGTGACTACCATCACACGCTGGTAGTCAAGCAAGATCCTAAAAGCTCTACCAATACGTATACTCACATATTAAGATATATAAAACCAAGTAGCATACTACCATGTTTAGCAAGACTGTTATATATAACTGTGAATATCCCAAGCTTCCATTAAGTAATATACAAGCTAGTATCATACAATAATGGCCCCTAGGGCATATACACTAACAATCTCCCTCTTGCACTAGGGCCATGTACTGGCATATCGAAGACCGATGATCTCGAGTAGCCTCTCGAACTGAATCTGAGGTAGGTCCTTTGTGAATGGATCAGTAATGTTTTCTTCAGTAGCAACTCTCCGGACCTTGACCTCCCGGTGATCTATGATCTCCCTGATCAGGTGATACCGCCTTAAGATGTGTCTGGACTTCTGATGGGACCTTGGTTCCTTCGCTAAAGCTCTAGCTCCGTTGTTGTCGCAATACAGAGGTATTGGATCAACAATGGTAGGAACCACCTGAAGTTCTGTTAGAAACTTCTTCATCCAGACCGCTTCTTTTGCGGCATCGCAAGCAGCAATATACTCCGCTTCCATCGTCGAGTCAGCAACGGTGTCCTGCTTGGAACTCTTCCAGCACACCGCCCCTCCATTGAGGGTAAAGACATAACCTGACATGGACTTAGAATCGTCCTTATCACTCTGGAAGCCGGAATCAACAAAGGCCTCCATCTTGAGGTCTTTTCCGCCGTAAACCAAGAATATCTCCTTAGTCCTTCTCAGGTACTTGAGAATGTTCTTTACTTCTATCCAGTGCTTATCCCCTGGGTCTTACTGATACCGGCTTACCACGCTAAGTGCGTAAGCTACATCTGGTCTGGTGCACAACATCGCATACATTATAGACCCTACCGCAGAAGCGTTGGGTATAATAGATATGCGTTCCCTTTCCAAATCAGTCTTGGGAGACATCTCTTTGGATAGGGGGATTCCGTGACAAGCCGGTAGATTACCGCCCTTAGAATCTTCCATACTGAATCTTTTCAGTATAGTGTTGATATACCTGGACTGCGAAAGTCCTAACATCCTCTTGGATCTATCACGATAGATTCGGATCCCCAGAATGTAAGAGGCATCACCCAGGTCTTTCATGGAGAACCTGTGTGACAAGAATCCTTTGATAGATTGTAGCATAGGAATGTCATTTCCTATCAATAGAATGTCATCCACGTACAAGACAAGGAATACGACAGTTCTTGCTACAACTTTACTATATATACATGGTTCATCTGGATTTTTGATAAAGTCATATTCTTTGACTGTTTCATCAAAACAGATGTTCCAACTCCGCGATGCCTGCTATAATCCATAAATGGACTTAAGCAACTTGCATACTTTCCCGCTGCTCACACTCTGATTGAAACCCTCTGGCTGATCCATATAGATGCACTCTTCTAAATTACTATTCAGAAAAGCCGTCTTTACGTCCATCTGCCAGATTTCATAATCATGGAAGGCAGCAATAGCAAGAAGGACCTGAATGGATTTGAGCATAGCCAATGGGGAAAAAATTTCGTCATAGTCCAAACCAGGTCTTTGACGAAAACCCTTTGCAACAAGTATAGCCTTATAGGTTTCCACCTGTCCATCTACACCAATCTTTTTCTTGAAGATCCATTTGCATCCTATGGGTTTTACCCCATCTGGAGCAAAGTCCAAAGTCCATACTTTGTTGTTGTACATGGAATCCATCTCGGTCAGCATTCTAGCCATCGTACCGAGTCACCGCTCTGGATGGCCTGCTGGTAGCTAGTAGGTTCATCAACATTAATGACGCAATCCTCTCTATTCCCATCTATGAGAAAACCGTAGTATTGAAAGGTTCCTAGGCACCCTATAGAGGTCTCACAAGGCATCGAACATGCCATTTTTCAAAAATTATGGTGCCGAGAAACCCTAACACGGATCTTAGACTAGAATTCTAGGCGAAAAACAAAACTAGTTAACATATTAACTAAAGGTTAGATGCTACAACCTTTGTAGATCCGGTTACCCTCTTCCTTGGCTCCACGAAGGCATCCTCTCGCTGTCCATCTCGATTCCCAAACTCGAACGTTGGCTTCATCGGAGAAACGGGCAAGCTAGGTCGTCGGCTTTGTGTCAAAGACGATCTACCTCGAGGCATCGCAAGTTCAAGCTCCGACTTCACAAACTTGTGAAACTTGTGAAGAAAACACCCAAAACAACTTGGCAAGAGGTAGAGGGTGAAGAAATAGGAGGTGGGTTCACTTTAGAATTGGATTTCTCTCACTTATGCTCAAGTTGCCATTGATGGCATCTTGTTTTCTCTCTTGAAGAAGAAGGAGATGAAGAAGAAAGAATATGATAAGTATTGTGAAAAAGAATAATAAAATCAAAAATACTTATCATGTTCTAACCTAGGTTAAGTGTAGAGAATAAACCATGGTCACTTGAGAGGGTTAGGGTTAAGCATGAAGATAAGGATGGTTAAAAAAGTCAAAGCTTCATGAAGCTTCAACTTAAAACAAAAAAGCCACCATTCTTATCATAATCCTTTTCAAATAAATAAACAAATAAATAAATAAAAAGGCAAAACCCTAATCATCTCTTAACCATGGTTTAATACTTCACACTTAACCTAATAAGCAAGCATCATCAAACATGATACAAAGATGTGCACAAAAGTATATCACATATACAACATGTACATCAAGTGAGAAAATCTATTTAAAGTGAACCAATACTAGTTAATGCAATGCCATATATCAAATATATAATTATGCATTAAATCATTAAATCAACATTTGATTCAATGATCCGGTCATGTCGCACATAACCGACTAGAATCCAATGTATCGATTTATCGAATCAATGATTCGATAACTAGGTCATATCGAATATAACCAATCGAAACATATATCGCGAGAATGAAATGCGGTATCACATACACGCATTATTCTCGGTCCTGCACATATCTCATATGCGCTCCTATTTCGTTTCGTTTGAACCAGGAAACCTCTGTGTAGGACTCTAAAGACTCGTCAATACGCCGGTAGCAGATGATGATCATATCAAGCACCCACAAGCCGCAAGCGGTCTGCTAAACGTAACGGCCATCCGGGTATTGAGCTATCAGAAGATCGACGAGCTAGCCCGCTCACACTCCTGTGAATCCAACCAGTAACACTTACCGTACAGTCCGGTCTGTTCGTCTGATATGTCGCATATCAAGTCTAGGGGTGGTATACGTCAGACCCCAATAACCGATAAGTCGTGCCGATATGAGGCTCATAACGGGTCGAGAAACTACTGGTAACACTTACCAGCAAATCTCTGATCAGCCCTGGCCAGGGACTTCCCTGTTACGGCCAATCGAGCACAGCGCAACATCAACCCCCAATACCGGGAGAGACGAAACCCCTCCTATCGCTCATTGCCTCCATGTGACTCGGGACTGTACCCAAAGACCACCATTTTGCACGCCCACATGGACGTGGTAAGGTGGAGATCAAAGCACAGTGGGAATCACACAAGACTCTATGACGATCTTGGGTCTACAGACTAACCTGTACAAGTGTCACCTGAGAACTGCCATCTGACGTGAGGTATAATACCATCTGGGAGTTCTCGGCGAGTCCGTCCAGTGTACCCAGCTCCACTGAGCACCCGTATACCATCTCTGATGTCAAACACCAATGGATATGGGATCATCCATCGCCCATCACATGGGTCGAGAAGCGTATACGCTAGTCTACACTGGTATATCGATGCCCCGTCTCGATACACCCATGACTAGGGACCTTGAAGGATGTACTTATGGACTACCATGTCCCCACTAGTATGATCTGCATCATAGTCCAGGTAGTCAAGTACACATCCTAAGGGCTTTACCAACATGTAACTATAAGACAGTTTAAAGAGACTAGTGTACATGTTAAGATAAAGAGTAACCAGATAGCATACTATCATGTCGAGCAAGAAAGTCATCTCTATATATGTCCAAGCATCCAATATAATATACATCATCTGTACAATACTGGCCTCTAGGGCATACATACAACTAACAATCTCCCACTTGCACTAGGGCCAGCTGCTGTAGTATCGCATACCGAGCATCCCGAAGAGTCTCTCAAACTGTATCTGAGGAATGGCCTTCGTGAGTGGATCCGCCGTGTTGTCCTTCGTGTCAACTCTCCTAACCTCGATCTCCCGTCGATCAACTATCTCCCGGATCAGGTGATACCGCCTCAGAATATGTCTGGACCGCTGATGGGACCTGGGTTCCTTGGCCAAAGCCACCGCTCTATTGTTATCGCAATACAAAGGTATTGGATGCTCAATGGATGGAACCACTCCAAGTTCAGTAATGAACTTCTTGACCTAGACAGCCTCTTTGGCAGCATCGTTGGCAGCGATGTATTCAGCCTCCATCGTCGAGTCTGCCACGGTTTCCTGCTTGGAACTCTTCCAGCTAACCGCCCCTCCGTAAAGGGTAAAGACAAAGCCCGACTGCGACTTAGAGTCGTCCTTATCACTCTGGAAGCTCGAATCGGTAAAGGACTCTACTTAGAGTTCTCCGTTACCATACACCAAGAACATATCTCTAGTCCTTCGCAAGTACTTGAGAATGCTCTTCACAGCTGTCCAGTGACTCTCTCCAGGATCAGCTTGATACCTGCTCACTACACTTAGTGAGTATGCTACATCGGGTCTGGTACATAGCATCGCATACATGATAGAGCCTACTGCCGAAGTATAGGGTATCCCTTGCATGCGAGCTCTCTCCAAATCAGTCTTGGGAGACATCTCTTTGGAGAGAGTGACTCCAGAGATCGTGGGTAAGTTCCCACGCTTGGACTCTTCCATACTAAACCTCTTTAGTATGGTGTCAATGTACCTGGATTGGGACAATCCCAAAATCCGTTTGGATCTATCTCTATAGATCCTAATTCCCAATATGCAGGAGGCATCACCAAGATCTTTCATTGAGAATCTTTGTGATAAGAAGAGCATGACCGATTGCAGCATAGGAATATCATTTCCTATCAAGAGTATGTCGTCCACGTACAATACGAGGAAGACAACCTTACTCTCTGCCACCTTCTTGTAGATACAAGGTTCATCTGGATTTTTGACGAAATCAAACTCTTTGATAACGACGTCAAAGAAGATGTTCCAACTCCGCGATGCTTGCTTTAATCCATAAATGGATTTAAGTAGCTTGCACACCTTCCCGCTGCTCCCACTGTCTACGAAGCCCTCTGGCTGAGTCATGTACACGCACTCTTCTAAATCACCATTTAGAAAGGCGGTCTTAACATCCATTTGCCAGATTTCGTAGTCATGAAAGGCAGCAATGGCAAGCATGATTCGGATGGATTTAAGTATAGCCACTGGAGAAAAGGTTTCTTCATAGTCCACACCTGGTCTTTGACGAAAACCCTTTGCTACAAGTCTAGCTTTGAAAGTCTCCACTTTCCCATCTACACCAAGTTTCTTCTTGAAGATCCACTTGCTCCCAATGGGTTTTACCCCTTCAGGAGCAACTTCCAAAGTCCATACTTTGTTGGTGTACATGGATTCCATCTCGGACCGCATAGCATCCAGCCATTTCACTGAGTCCCTACTCGTGATGCCTGCTCGAAGCTAGTTGGGTCATCATCCTCCATGATGCAATCCTCGCTTCCACCATCCATGAGAAAACCGTAGTATCTCTCAGGTTGGCGAGGAACCCTACTAGATCGGCGGAGTGGCTGGGGTTCATCGGGAAGTACGGAATCCTCTGGTTCCACCATATCTTCTGTTGTAGCTTCTGCAGCTGGAACCTCTTCCAGTTCTACCTCATGACCACTAATCTCTTTTTCAAGAAATTCTTTTTCTAAAAAGGTGGCATGCCGAGAAACAAACACTCTTTGTTCCTCAGGGTGGTAGAAGATATACCCTCGTGAATGTTTGGGATATCCAATAAACTTACACAGAATGGACCTTGCCGCGAGTTTATCCGGATTTTGCGTTTTTACATAGGCCGGACAACCCCATATCTTAACATAATTAAGATATGGTCTCTTTCCTTTCCATATCTCATATGGAGTGGTCGGCACGGTTTTGGTGGGAACCATATTCAATAGGTCTGCAGCTGTTTCCAGTGCATATCCCCAGAAGGAAATAGGTAACTCAGCTGTGCTCATCATAGAGCACACCATATCTAATAGGGTCCGATTCCTCCGTTCTGACACACCGTTGTGCTGTGGTGTATATGGAGGAGTCAACTGAGAGAGAATCCCATTCTCTTTTAGGAAGTCCAGGAATTCATTGCTTAAGTATTCTCCTCCTCGATCAGATCGTAGGATTTTAATACTTTTTCCGGTTTGGTTCTCAACTTCTTGTTTATATTCCCTAAATTTCTCAAAAGCTTCTGATTTGTGTTTCATCAAGAACACATACCCGAACCTAGAGAGATCGTCAGTGAATGTAATGAAGTACGGAGAACCATCCCTGGCATGTGTAGACATGGGACCGCATACATCACTATGTATCAGTCCCAAGAGTTCGGTAACTCTTTCTCCGTGTCCCGTAAACGGAGTTTTGGTCATCTTGCCTTTGAGACATGACTGGCAAGTGTCATAAGATGAAAATTCAAACGGATTTAAATATCCATCTTTATGCAACTTAGCTAGTCGTGTCGAATTGATGTGGCCCAGTCTACAATGCTACAAGAAGGATTCGTTGAGTTCAGAACTCTTCCTCTTGTGTGTGTTTGTTATGCTCAGAACCATTGATTGATTTAGAACATAAATGCCATTGCACAACGTGCCTGATCCAACCAACTTTTGGTCACGGAAAATATTCATAACATTGTCCTGCAATACAAAATTATATCCCTCTTTACTCAATAAAGAAACCGATATAATGTTGCATATCAGGTTCGGCATGTAATAGCATTCGTTCAGAACCAATGTATCACCAGTTGGTAATACAAGGTGATATTCCCCGACAGTCTTAGCTGCAACAATTGCACCATTTCCAACTCTAATGTCTTTATCACCTTCTCCAAGTTCTCTACCTTTCCTTAGCCCATGTAACTGATTACATATATGGGATCCTGACCCGGTATCTAATACCCAGGACGTAGAGCAAATGGAGAAACAGTTCTCAGTAACGAACACACCCGAAGAAAATGCATCAACATGTACTTTCTTCATTCGGGTGGCATGGGAATCCTGGTATTCCCCTATTTCCTGTTCAGTCCTATAACTCTTATAGGTAAGAACGGAACCAACGTTCCCCAGCACAGTATAACATGCGGGTTCGGTCAATACATCCATATTATTATCTTTATTAGGGCATGAAATGGTCGCTACCTGGAGAGAGAGAGAAGAAAACAGTTTAGCGTATGCTCGTGCAAGATCAGATTGGTTATTATCTTATCTAATCAGGATGGCTCCCACTGCTTTTTATCAAATCTTCCTTCAAACCCTTAAAAGGAAAGACTAGCCGGGATTAATTACACACTACAAGTTCGCCAATCTTTCAGCCAGGCCAGTGTTGGTACTTTGAGGGAGGTCCCCCGTGCTTTCGCACGAACCTAATTAATGTAAACCTCGTTTTCCCAGAGGCGTAACCTCGTTAACACCTTTCTAGACACCTACTTGATCGGCTAATTGTAATGTGTAAAACTCTCCCAGGAGTAACTCTTACTCGCAGTGGGTATCGGGATCCAACTATCTCATAGAAGGTATGCAATCTCATTGCAAATTTCAACACTTGAAATTCCCGATAATATTTTTGCCCCTAGCGTCCTATGACCTTGACGCAGGCCAACAAACCATAGTGCGCTAGTCAAGTTCAACCCGTCATTTCCTGATTGAATTAAACCCACCCGTACGACCCTTGACGCAGGCCAACAAAGTCGCACGACTACCCTAATCCAATCTGCATCATATGCATAAGCAGATAAATACTAGTTAGCTACCGCACACTACGCCTTGACGCAGGCCAACAAACGTAGCACGAATACTAACTACTACTGATCTGAAATGACGGAGGGCTACGCCAGTTTTTTCTGAAAACCATGAGCGTAATGAACTTGATATCGTTGTAGAATCAAATGATGTTTTGAAATGGAGTGATTTTGAGGCTTTTCTAGTTTTGCTAAAGGAGTCACTCCCGGTGAAGGGATCTCGGTCCTTTCCTCGTCGAATGAGGTGCGGGATATATCATATATATCGCTGTGCAAAGCAAAAACCCAAAAGCAGTCAAAAGCAAACCGAGTGTGTAGCATCTGCCAGTTATTGCTAAAGGAGTCACTCCCGGTGAAGGGATCTCGGTCCTTTCCTCATCGAATAAGGTGCAGGGTATATCATATATACCGCTGTGCAAAGCAAGAACTGTAGCTACCTGTTTTATTTTAAAATTCGATTCCACAACATCTTAGGTTTCTTATCTTTCATTAATCACATTAATGAAGTCCCATCATTTAAATACCTAAACATCACAGATAGATATGACGTACACTTATGCCATCCGCATTCGCCTCGATGTCCCCTCGTGCACCGTTAGGTTAGGTAACTAACGACAGAGCAGGGCAGGGCTAGCGCGGGTGTAAAACATAAGTAACGTCTATATAATATATCATATATACTATATACTATATCCATCACAGAATCACAACACAGATATCGCAGCAGAATCAACATATGAAATATTGGATATACTAGGACGTCCGTGCTTTCAATACGAGCCAGTATAAAACACGGATTCCACGGTCGTGATGAATAGCCAATCCCACACCCCTAGACCCCTACGAGAGCGGCAAGCAACCCTGCCAATTCTAGGGTTAGGAGACCCGGACTCGACTCCTCGAGTTGGTCTCCCACTGGACCCCAGAACCCGGTTACTTGTGCTCCCCTCCTTGGGTCTATCTTAATGCGGAAAAGTAAATAATATACAAAGGGTGACAGCTTCCGCTACCTGGAAGTGCCCCAAATGAAAGAATATTACATACAAGTTTTTACTTGAATGAAAATGAAAAACACTCATCTCACATAAAAAACCCCGGCTATTCAAACACGACTATCCAATATAACATATCCACCAACACATAACATCACATGTCATCAACGTAAGTAAATGTGCGCATCCCAATTGTCGTTGACATATAGCAACGAAACCGGCGATATCACATATTACACTTACGGTCACAGAAAAGAAAGTGTAAAACTACAACAATTGGAATCCGCAACCTCTTTAGACATCACATGCCTAACAGTTACAAACCCCGCATTTTAGTCTCATTATCGAAAACTCTTTTCAATATCGTATGGGACTAAACTGCTAGATTTATAACATTCATCCAGTTATCTCATAACTGTTTGTGAATTCCAATTATTGTATCACATTCCAGATAAACAGAAAATGTTAAACTTTCCGATCGAACAGTCGAATACCCAAGTTTTCCCGATACAGTCCAACACATGAAATAAGTCTAGCAACATTCAGTTCGTGCCTCAGTACCAACGGTCCAGCCGTAGAAGGGTCAAGCCAACGCCTCACATGTGGCACGCCGTACTGCCCCAAACCCGAAGGTTCAAAGGGCAGTTCAAGACGGTCACATAATCGAGTTAAGGTTTGTTGTCTTCTAAAGGGTCCATCGCGTTACTTGCACTACTTAGAACGTCGTTAAACTACGGAAAAATCTAACACTTGGAAATTTCCCGACAGGGGAAAAATTGGGTATTTATATCCGGTCGAACTTTTTAACATATTCTAAAAATTATCCGAAAAAACCCAAAGACGAAATTTGATACCCCGATCGAAACACCGAATCCCCAAAGCAACCCCAGAAAATTCAACTCTTGAATAATTATTAAAAATACCCAGGAAAATCACCACTGGAAATTAAGGATTACTGTGTAAAATCCTCTAAATAATTAGGCCGTACGACCGCGGATCCGCCGCATAAGCCACGCTCATGCCGCGGATCCGCGCCGTATTAGTAGAATTACGATCACGAATTTCACAGTAAACCTTATAATTTCCTGCTTATTTTTCTGCATATTTTTAATATCGAAAAATCCCTGATTTTAGAAAAAGTCCAGAGAGCTCATGGGTTTTGGGGTTTCGGGTTCGTTCAGACTTCAAACACCGTCTAGACTTCGCCTAAGGCTCTAGCTAGTCTCTGATACCACTGAAAGGTTTCTAGGCACCCTATAGAGGTCTCACAAGGCATCGAACATGCCATTTTTCAAAAATTATGGTGCCGAGAAACCCTAACACGGATCTTAGACTAGAATTCTAGGCGAAAAACAAAACTAGTTAACATATTAACTAAAGGTTAGATGCTACAACCTTTGTAGATCCGGTTACCCTCTTCCTTGGCTCCACGAAGGCATCCTCTCACTGTCCATCTCGATTCCCAAACTCGAACGTTGGCTTCATCGGAGAAACGGGCAAGCTAGGTCGTCGGCTTTGTGTCAAAGACGATCTACCTCGAGGCATCGCAAGTTCAAGCTCCGACTTCACAAACTTGTGAAACTTGTGAAGAAAACACCCAAAACAACTTGGCAAGAGGTAGAGGGTGAAGAAATAGGAGGTGGGTTCACTTTAGAATTGGATTTCTCTCACTTATGCTCAAGTTGCCATTGATGGCATCTTGTTTTCTCTCTTGAAGAAGAAGGAGATGAAGAAGAAAGAATATGATAAGTATTGTGAAAAAGAATAATAAAATCAAAAATACTTATCATGTTCTAACCTAGGTTAAGTGTAGAGAATAAACCATGGTCACTTGAGAGGGTTAGGGTTAAGCATGAAGATAAGGATGGTTACAAAAGTCAAAGCTTCATGAAGCTTCAACTTAAAACAAAAAAAGCCACCATTCTTATCATAATCCTTTTCAAATAAATAAACAAATAAATAAATAAAAAGGCAAAAGCCTAATCATCTCTTAACCATGGTTTAATACTTCACACTTACCCTAATGAGCAAGCATCATCAAACATGATACAAAGATGTGCACAAAAGTATATCACATATACAACATGTACATCAAGTGAGAAAATCCATTTAAAGTGAACCAATACTAGTTAATGCAATGCCATATATCAAATATATAATTATGCATTAAATCATTAAATCAGCATTTGATTCAATGATCTGGTCATGTCGCACATAACCGACTAGAATCCAATGTATCGATTTATTGAATCAATGATTCGATAACTAGGTCATATCGAATATAACCAATCGAAACATATATCGCGAGAATGAAATGCGGTATCACATACACGCATTATTCTCGGTCCTGCACATATCTCATATGCGCTCCTATTTCGTTTCGCTTGAACCAGGAAACCTCTGTGTAGGACTCTAAAGACTCGTCAATACGCCGGTAGCAGATGATGATCATATCAAGCACCCACAAGCCGCAAGCGGTCTGCTAAACGTAACGGCCATCCGGGTATTGAGCGATCAGAAGATCGACGAGCTAGCCCGCTCACACTCTTGTGAATCCAACCAGTAACACTTACCGTACAGTCCGATCTGTTCGTCTGATATGTCGCATATCAAGTCTAGGGGTGGTATACGTCAGACCCCAATAACCGATAAGTCGTGCCGATATGAGGCTCATAACGGGTCGAGAAACTACTGGTAACACTTACCAGCAAATCTCTGATCAGCCCTGGCAGGGACTTGTTAGTGTATATGCCCTAGAGGCCATTACTGTATCATACTAGCTTGTATATTACTTAATGGAAGCTTGGGATATTCACAGTTGTATATACAATCTTGCTCGAAATGGTAGTATGCTACTTGGTTTGTCTCTGCTTTAATATGTGCATGTGTTTCTTTTAGCATATTGCTGGTATACATATTAGTAGAGCCCTTAGGATCTTTGCTTGATTACCAGCGTTGTGATGGTGCTCGCACTCGTGGGAGCTGGGTAATCTATAAGCACATCCTTATACAGGTCCCTGGTCGTTGGACTATCGAGACAGGGCATCGATACTCCGGAGTAGACTAGCATATGCGCTTCTCATCCCAGTGTGGGAGACGGTCTGTCCCACAGCCATTAGTACGTCGTACTTGGGATAGTATGCGGGTGCTCGTTAGGTTACGAGTACACTGGACAGGACTCGTTGGGAACTGTTGGTTGGTAATATACCTATCGTCAGTTATCAGTTCCCAGGTGACATGAGTACAGCTTAGTCCGCTGACTTGACACTGTCACTTCGCCTCGAGTGTGTTCCCACTGCACTTTGATTACTACCCTACCACGGCTCAAAGGAGCTGTGCAAACAGGTAGTTTTTGGGTGCAGTCCCGAAGCACTT
This sequence comes from Agapanthus africanus, assembly GCA_030015575.1. Lineage (NCBI taxonomy): Eukaryota > Viridiplantae > Streptophyta > Magnoliopsida > Asparagales > Amaryllidaceae > Agapanthus > Agapanthus africanus. The sequence goes on from CM057340.1 coordinate 267,827,980, forward strand.
GGAGGCAGTGACGGTTAGACAGGATTCGTCTCTCCCGGTATTGGGGGTTGACATCACGCTGTGTCCAGGAGAGCCATTACACGAGTAGTCCCTGGCCAGGGCAAGCGAGATATACTGGTAGGCTTCCAGTGTTATCTCAGGGTGTTCTGGGCTTCACTCCGACACGACTTGTACCGCTATTAGGGGACTGACGTTCACCGCCCCCCTAGGCCCGCCATGCGATGTATCAGACGAACAGATCGGACTGTACGGAGACTGTCACATACAGGCTCAGTAGGAGTGCAGATGGGGTTCACCTCGTCAGTCTTCTTATCGACATCTACCTGGGGACCGTTACGTACAGCTAGTGCCGCTTGCGGTCTGTGGTTAAACCCACTGCCAGCGTAGTGTCGAGTCTTTAGAGTCCCACACAGAGAGCTATTCGCCTTTAGGCAAAATGAGTAGAGGTCGCATGGTTTTGCGACAGGGTTCGTTCGCATCCGCGCACTTGTGCACGTTTGCTGTCCGGACAGTTTATACTAGCGGGCTTTGGTTTAAGCCGGATCCTAGTATATGATTTGAGATTGGTTTTTCTCATTGTGTTCGTGTTCCTCGGTTCACGAATGCGGGTGCGTATGCACGGTTGCTTGAGATTGAGGGAGAGGACCTTGTTTAGGGTTAATGACTATTGTCATTTTATTAACCCTATTGTTTTTGTGTGTATTATTGTTAATTAATAATTAGCTTAATTATTGTGCATGGTTGTTGTTGTTGACACTTTGACTTTGTTGACTTGTTGACCAAGTTGACAATTTGACCATGATCATTTCATTTGGAAGATGCTCTTTGATTCTTGCAATTTGCATTAATAATGAAATGATAATGGTCACTTCTTGATAAAACCATGACAATTTTCTTGCTAATTGATTAATTAAAATAACTCACACATATTAGTGAGAATGGCTCACTATTATTCTCATTCTCTCATTTCTTTTCTCTCTCTTGCTCATCCTCTCCCTCAAGCTCTCTCCCTCTCATGTGTTGAGAAACAAAAAGCTTGAGAAAAACCCTCTCTTGATCTTCTCTACTCACTTCTAGGGTTCAAGTCTTAGCATTTCTTGCACTCTAGTTACTCCTAGCTTGGAGTTGAAGCTAAAGGTGGTGGCTTTCGGGTGGATCCTTCTTTGACGGGAGAAGACAAGCAAGGTGATCCTTTTCTACCATACCTAGGAGCAAGGAGAGAAGGACTAAAGACCAAAGGTATAACCTTTCATCACTTAGCTACTTTGTAGTTAGGGTTAGCTAGTTTAAGTTTAGCAAAGATCCTCACAAGCATAGTCCATGTTGCCTAAGTCATTAAAAATCCGATTTTTATTATGTTTTCCGCCTCCCCGTAAGCACCGGGGTGGGCAACACGGACTTACAGGACTTCCCTGTTACGGCCAATCGAGCACAGCGCAACATCAACCCCCAATACCGGGAGAGACGAAACCCCTCCTATCGCTCATTGCCTCCATGTGACTCGGGACTGTACCCAAAGACCACCGTGTTGCACGCCCTCATGGACGTGGTAAGGTGGAGATCAAAGCACAGTGGGAATCACACAAGACTCTATGACGATCTCGGGTCTACAGACTAACCTGTACAAGTGTCACCTGAGAACTGCCATCTGACGTGAGGTATAATACCATCTGGGAGTTCTCGGCGAGTCCGTCCAGTGTACCCAGTCTCCACTGAGCACCCGTATACCATCTCTGATGTCAAACACCAATGGATATGGGATCATCCATCGCCCATCACATGGGTCGAGAAGCGTATACGCTAGTCTACACTGGTATATCGATGCCCCGTCTCGATACACCCACGACTAGGGACCTTGAAGGATGTACTTATGGACTACCATGTCCCCACTAGTATGATCTGCATCATAGTCCAGGTAGTCAAGTACACATCCTAAGGGCTTTACCAACATGTAACTATAAGACAGTTTAAAGAGACTAGTGTACATGTTAAGATAAAGAGTAACCAGATAGCATACTATCATGTCGAGCAAGAAAGTCATCTCTATATATGTCCAAGCATCCAATATAATATACATCATCTGTACAATACTGGCCTCTAGGGCATCCATACAACTAACAAGTATCTCTCAGGCGGATGAGACGGCCTACTACTCCTGCGTAGGGGTGCGGGAATGTCCTGTTCTTCTTGAACTACTGGTTCTACCAAACTTTCAGTAGTAGTTTGTGGTTCTGGAATTTCTTCCAGTTCTATTTCGCTCCCACTTATTTCCTTTTCTAAAAACTGATGTTCTATAAAATGGGCATTACGAGAAACAAAAACCTTTTGTTCCTCTGCGTAATAATATAGATAACCCCTGGAGTTCTTTGGATATCCCACAAACTTACACAGTACTAATCGTGCCTCGAGCTTGTCCACATGCTGCTTTTTAACAAAAGTGGACATCCCCAAATCTTCAGATACTGAAGATAGGGTTTCTTCCCACTCCACATCTGATATGGTGTGGTAGGCACAGTCTTGGTAGGAACTATATTCAAAAGATATGCCGCTGATTCTAGCGCATAACCCCAGAAAGATCGCGGTAACTCAGCATTACTCATCATGGAACGTACCATATCCAATAGGGTTTGATTCCGTCTCTCCGATACACCGTTATGCTGTGGAGTGTATGGAGGAGCAAGCTGAGAGAGAATTCCTTTCTCTTTTAGGTAACCTAGGAACTCGGCACTTAAGGATTCACCACCTCGATCAGATCTTAGTGTCTTGATACTTTTGCCGGTTTGGTTTTCTACTTCATTCTTATACTCTTGGAATTTCTCAAAAGCCTCGGATTTATGTTTCAACAGATAAATGAATCCATACCTTGAGTAATCATCCGTAAAAGTAATGAAATAGGAAAAACCACCTCTTGCAAGTGTAGACATTGGACCACATACATCGCTGTGTATGAGTCCCTAGAGCTCGCTCGCTCTTACTCCATGTCCAGTGAATGGAGTCTTTGTCATCTTTCCTTTGAGACATGATTGACAAGTGGCATAAGTTTGATATTCGAACGAGTCCAAATATCCTTCTCTATGTAACTTAGTCAACCTTGTCTCATTGATGTGACCTAGTCTACAATTCCATAAGAAAGCCTTATTTAAATCTAGAGACTTTCTTTTTAGTGTGTTCTGGACATTGAAAATCTGGAGTTGGTTTAAGACATATATACCGTTATCCAGTGTACCGGACCCAATCAAACTATGATTAAGGTGGATGTTAACAACATCACTTACAAACGTGAAATCATAACCTTTATTTGATAACAAGGAAACTGATATGATATTACACGTTAAGCTAGGTACACAAAAACAGTTATGTAAAACCAAAATGTGTCCACTCGTCAATCCCAGGTGATAATCTCATACGGACACAGCTCCGTTAGCAACCATCAGGGTCATATCACCATCCTTCAGCACTCTACGGTTTCTCAGTGCCTACAATGAATTGCATATATAAGATCCTGATCCGGAATCCAATACCCAGGAAGTAGAGTTGATTGACAGACAATTCTCAATTACAAACACACCTGAAGTCGAAGCCACAGCTTGCTTCGGTTCCTGGTTCTTCGCGTTCCACGCCTTGCAGTCTTTCTTCCAGTGCCCTTTCCTATGACAATGGAAGCACTCATCTTGGGCCATTACTGGTACCACAAACATTTTCTTTCCCTTCGCTCCCACCTTACTAACACCTCCTCTGGGTATGGTGGCGGCCTTCTTCTTCCTTCCTTTGGCCCTAGCCTAGGACCCGAAAGAAGAAGCACCGCTAACAAACATAGAGGGTGTTTCCCTTGCCTTCTGCAAGGTGCCCTCTGCACTCCTCAACATGTTAAGGAGTTCTGTATGTTCAACTTCTTTTCTTTGAATGTTCAAATTCAGAATAAACTGGGCGTAGGTGGAAGGAAGGGACAGGGGAATCAGGTCTGTATAGAGCTCATTATCCAAAGTCGTCCTAAGGTCTGCGAGCTCTTCTATATAGCAAACATCTTTAGGACATGTTCTCCTACCGATGATCCGACGGCCAACCTTGCTCGAAACAAGTTCTTTGAGGTCTCGTATCTTGCTATACGAGATTGCTCTCCATAAAGTTCCTTTGTATGGAGAAATATGGCATCAAAATCCATATCCTCGTGCCTCCTCTGATGTTCATTGTTCATCGAGGCAAGCATGATGCACTTGGCCATCGCGCAATCATACTCCCAGGTTTTGCGGATTTCCTTATCCGCATTACTGGATTTGGGACCTGGGACTGCAGGTGCCTTAGCGGTGAGGACGTACCCCAATTTGTCATAGGTCAAAGCCATTTTGACATTCCGCAGCCAATCTTTATAGTTTGGTCCTGTCAGTATATTTTTCTCTAAAAGTAACTTAAGTCCAGTCATTTTCAGGGTCGCTGCAAGTAGGAGAGAGAGAAGAAACACTTTAGCATGATGCTCTTGCAAGTTTACAGTGGTTTTTAATTTATCTAAACTGGATGGATCCCACTGTTTCTCGAATCCTTCCTCAAACCATAAAAGAAGAATTAGCCAGGACTATTCTCACCGTACAATACAAGCTTAACAGTTCAGCCAGGTCGCTGTCGGTACTTCGATGGAGGTTTTCCAACGCTTTCGCGAAGTTCCTTAATTAAATAAGCTCTTTTCTCTGGGGGCGTAGCCCCGCTGACACCTTTCTTGACACCTACTTGGTTTATTGCATTGATCGTTAAGTGACGAATCTCCTGATGAGTAGCATATACTCACGATAGGATCGGGATCCAAATATCATCGTATGATAATGTTGAAGGAATCCTACCAACATTCATCAATCTCCAAATGGTATGCATCTCTTTGCAAATTTCAGTTTCTTTAGAAATTCCCGATATAAATTTTTTTGCCCCATGCTCTTATGACCTTGGCGTTGGTCAAAATGTCATAAGTCACATGTCATGTTCTACCCATCATTATCTTGTTAATTTGAGCCCATCCGTACATATCCTTGACGTTGGCTAAAATGATAATACGACTGTCCCAAACTAACTCATCTATCTATGCAACAAATGAATACCCAGCAGCTACCAAAATGAAATGACGGAGGGCTACGAATGGTTTTGGCGAAACCGTGAACGTAGTGAACTTGATATGACCGAAGGAACCTGATAGCTTTTAAAAGGAGTGGTTAAAGCTCCGTAATTAAAAATATCTTCTGTTTTTTAAAAATAACCGAGTGGTTTCTTTTAAACTGTTCCAACGATTCAAATTTGGTTTATTTTCTTTTGCATTAAAAATAATGCGTCCCATCATTAACCTATCATTGCAGAAAATAACAAAAATACAACGTCCTCTTATGCCATCCGCATTCGCCACTGGGTCCCATCATCACCCGTTAGGTTACTTAACTAACGGCAGAGCGGAGGCTGGGCTAGCGCGGGTGTAAAACATAAGTAACGTCTAAATAGCTATCATATATAGATATTGTACATTCGTCAGACGCAATAATTGGCATTCCAGATCACAGATGAACATTATTGGATATGCAAGCAATCCGCGTTTATTTTGAGCCTGCAACAAAAGACGGATTACACAGTTGTGAAGAATAGCCATTACCCCACCCTAGATCCCTACGGGCACGGAAAACTACCAACCAAGTACCCGAAGTGAAGCGGTCTCCCTGAACAACGTTAGTAGGCCACTAAACACTTCAAAGTACCTGGTAGTTTGTGCACCCCACCTTGGGTCTACCCTAGGAGCAAAAACAGTAAAATGAAATAATACAACGGTGGCTACAACCGCAACCTGAATGTGCCCCGCAAAATAATATTACAACATATTACAATTACTTTGAATGAATGAATATAACAACCCATCACAAAACCGCGGCTAATCATCACAATAATCCAATACAGTTCATAACCACAAACAGTAAAATCCATTACAGAAATGTGCAACCCCCTGCCAACCGACATACTAGCAGTTAGGGAAGGTTTACGAACACATTAAACAGTTCACAGATATAATCAAATTAGCAAACATCGTATAATTTCGATCGAGCAAACATATCAGATTCTACTCCAAAACTTCTCTGTGCACCTGAGACTTGAGCAGAAAATAAACATTCCAGAAAAGACAAAAACATCACAAAAGAGCCACTGGAAAAACTTGGGCAGAATCGGCTCCAACTCGGCCGCGGATCCGCGGCGGATCGGTGGGATCGGCCGCGGTTCAGCGGCTGTTTGGCCGATTCAAGAACCCAATTTTTTTCAGTGTTCTTATATTTCTCTGTAGGTTATTCTGCAGGTCCCTGAAAAATTTTTAGAGCCTGTTTTAAATTCGACAGAAACTTAGTGATATCGATGTCTTTTTCGGTTCGTTTTGCGTTCGAAATTCATACGACTTTGCTAATAAGTTAATTATTGTTTAGCGAGGCTCTGATACCACTGTAAGTCGATGTACAACACCCCACGACTAGCAGGGAGGCGGAAAATTAAAAAAAAACAATCTTGTTCTTTGCGTAAACATCGACTAACCGAGAATCTTTGCTAAACTATAACTAACAAGAAACATAGAAGTTGTTAACTACTATGATAAGTGATTATACCTAATGAACCGTGTCCTTCTCCTTTTCGTTATCCACCTCCTTCTCGGCCTCCTCCACGTAATAGATGATCCACCCGAGAGCTCTACTTCAAGCTTCACCTCTAACTTGAGGTAACTAGGTTTCTTAAAGTGCTAATCTAAGCACCCTAGGTGATATAGAGTTGGAATATGGATGTATTAGTCCACCTAACCCTTGATCTCAACACATGAGAGGTTAGGGTTAGGGTTTGAAGAGAGAGAGCTTGAGGAGAGAGAAGGTGAGAATGTTAATGAATTGAAATTGTTTCTCACTTCTAATATATCATGAAGCATAAAGAATATCAAATAAAATAAATCAAATGATTTATCATCATGCTTCATTTAATATGTGCAATGAATCATCAAGTGAGTCATTAAGCAATAAATGCTTCATTAACTCACTTGAATGATTCATCTCATGAGTCACAAAATCAATTAATGCTTATGCCACCTAAACCCTCAAGTCACCATCCTTCTAGAATCTTCCTGCAAAATTACGAGAACGCCCCTCCTATCCGTGAAAACACGGAAAAACTTTAGACTGTATAAATCCAATAACCCGATACTAGAAACTGGCTTAAACCAAAGCCGGCTAGTAAAAACTGTCCGAATGTCATAAGTGCGTAAACACACGTATACGCCCGAACCCTTGTCGTAAAACCAAACGACCTCTATATCATTTCTCCTGGAGCAGGGAAACTCTCTATGTGGGACTCTAAAGACTCGACTACTACGCTGGCAGTGGGTTTAACCACAGACCGCAAGCGGCACTAGCTGTACGTAACGGTCCCCAAGTAGATGTCGATAAGAAGGCCGATGAAGAAACCCATCCGAACTCCTACTGAGCCTGATGTGACAATCTCCGTACAGTCCGGTCTGTTCGTCTAAGACTATCGCATATCGGGCCTAGGGGGCGGCAAGCGTCATTCCCCTAATAGCGGTATAAGTCGTGTCGGAGCGTAGCCCATTACACCCTGAGAAACAACTGGAACCTACCAGTAAATCTCGCTTGCCCTGGCCAGGGACTTTACGTAATGGCTCTCTGACTCAGCGCGATATCAACTCCCAATTCCGGGAGAGACGAATCCTGTCTAACCGCCACTGCCTCCAAGTGCTCGGGACTGCACCCAACTGCTACCTGTTTGAACGACTCCTTTGAGCCGTGGTAGGGTAGCAATCTAAGAACAGTGGGACACACTCGAGGCGAAGTAGCAGTGTCAAGTCTGCGGACTATGTTGTACTCATGTTACCTGGGAACTTTTAACTGACGACGGGTATAATACCAACCAAAAATTCCCCACGAGTCATGTCCGGTGTACCCGTAACCTAACGAGCACCTGTATACTATCTCCAGTACGACGTACTGATGGCTGTGGGACAGACCATCTCCCCAACTGGGATGAGAAGTGTACACACTAGTCTACTCCGGAATATCGATGCCCTGTCTCGATAATCCTATGACTAAGGACCTGAAAAAGGATGTGCTTGTAGACTACCTAGCCCCAACTAGTGTGACTGCCATCACAACGCTGGTAGTCAAGCAAGATCCTAAGAGCTCTATCAATACGTATACTAACATATTAAGATAGATAAAACCAGGTAGCATACTACCATGTTTAGAAAGACTGTTATATATAACTGTGAATATCCCAAGCTTCCATTAAGTAATATACAAGCTAGTATCATACAATACACTAACATATACCTGGAGGGTATTACATCATTACTAATAGGTAGATACATATACCTTTCTATACCTACATATTTACACATATCTGGCTATAGCTACATGTTCACCTTTATTTGATGTTATATTGGACTTGGAGAATTAGGAACCACATGATTTATATATTAACTTGTTGCAGTTAAATAGCGGCTTTTCCTTTATAAGCTCACATTACAGTTTTATGTTGCATATATTATATTCAGGGAGTTTCGCATTAAGATATGGATTTTTCATGATGTTTTCTGGATTTGGGGACTGTGGGAGTTTCATGAAATTATGCATTGTTTGAAAAACCCGGTTTCCCTTGATATGATATTTCAGTAGCCACCATGAGTTTTATCGGTTCTGATATATGTATACCCCATGCGAAGAACGGAGGGATCCATGTGCAGGTATATGGTGGGGCCCGGAGGTACCCCGGGGCAAGATTCCGTGAAGCTAGACGATGAGTTTGTGGGGGGACCATACCTACCGGTGACAGTACCTTTGACTCGACGGGTATCGTGGGGATACAGGCCGGGGTCATGTACGTATGGATACGTCGTATTTCGAGTGTCAGAGCTAGGCACTCAAGTTTTCGGTATAGCGTATAATACGTACCTATCAGGGGCCCAGTCGTGGTGACAGCACCTGATAGATCAGTATTTACGTGTCTATGTGAGACACTTGTTTTCATGATATTTTTACTCCTAAGTATATACAACAGTGGAGTGGGACGTTGTTATATATATATATATATATATATATATATATATATATATATTAGTAGAGTGGGACGCTAATATATATGTATACATATCAAATTATATACCTCATCATAATTATTCATGCAAATATACTTAGACATTTAGGAGTTTACTTGATGTTGTGCATTCAGGATATATGAGATTTGTTAGTTATATGTATGCCCTAGAGGCCATTACTGTACATAGGATGTATAATGTAGTGGATGCTGGGACATATATAGGGAGGACTTTCTTGCTCGACATGATATTATGCTATCTGGTTACTCTTTACCTTAACGTGTATACTGATTGTCTCTCTGTTACATGTTGGTAAAGCCCTTAGGATGTGTACTTGACTACCTGGACTATGATGCGGATCATACAAGTGGGGACATGGTAGTCTATAAGTACATCCTTCAAGGTCTCTAGTCGTGGGTGTATCGAGACGGGGCATCGATATACCAGAGTAGACTAGCGTATACCTTCTCGACCCATACAGATGGGCGATGGATGATCCCATATCCATTGGTGTTTGACATCAGAGATTATATACGGGTGCTCAGTAGAGACTGGGTACACAGGACGGACCCGCCGAGAACTCCCAGATGGTATTATACCTTACGTCAGATGGCAGTTCTCTGGTGACACAGGTACAGGTTAGTGTGTAGACCCAAGATCGTCATAGAGTTTTGTGTGATTCCTACCGTGCTTTGATTTCCACCTTACCACGTCCAAGAGAGCATGCAAAATGGTGGCTTTTGGGTACAGTCCCGAATCATATGGAGGCAATGAGCGATAGGAGGGGATTCGTCTCTCCCGGTATAGGGAGTTGATGTTGCGCTGTGTTCGATTGGCTATAACCGAAAATCCCTGGCCAGGTTTGCTGAGATTTACTGGTAAGTGTTACCAGTAGTATCTCGAACTGTTATAGACCTCATATCGACACGACTTATCGAGCTGCTGGGGTCTGACGTTTACTACCCCTAGGCGAGATATGCGACATATCAGACGAACAGACCGGACTGTACGGTAAGTGTTACTGGTTGGATTCACAGGATTGTGAGCGGGCTTGCTTGTCGATCTTCTGATCGCTCAATACCCGGGTGGCCGTTATGTTTAGCAGACCGCTTGCGGCTTGTGGGTGTTTGATATGATCATCACCTGTTGCCGGCGTATTGACGAGTCTTTAGAGTCCTACACAGAGGTTTCCTGGCTCAAGCGAAACGAAATAGGAGCGCATATGAGATATGTGCGGGACAGAGAATAATGCGTGTATGTGATACCGTATTCTATTCTCGCGATGAATGTATCGATTGGTTGTATGCGATATAACCTAGTTATCGAATCGATGATTGATTCGATAAGTCGATACATTGGATATTAGTCGGTCATATGCGATATGACCGGATCATTAAGTCAAGTGTTGATTTAATGATTTAATGTATAATTATATATTTGATATATTACTTTGCATTAACTAGTATTGGTTCACTTAAGATGGATTTTCTCACTTGTTGTGCACATTGTATTTGTGATATATTTTTTTGTGCACTTGATTGTATCATACATCAAACATGGGTGTATGTTTGATGATACATGCAAACTTGGGTGTATGTTTGATTTAAACCTTGGTTAAGTAAATGGTTAGGGTTTTTATTTATTTATATATTTAGCAAAAAGAGAAATGGTGGCTTGCTTTGTTTTATAGTTGAAGCTTCATGAAGCTTTTAAAAAGTCTACCATTTTTGTTTCATGCCTAACCTAACCATTCACCTAACCTTAGTTTACTCTCTACACATAACCATGGTTGCTAATATGATAAGAAGGACTTATTTTCTATTTTCCAATAATTCTTATGATATTATCATCTTCTTCTTCTTCTTCAAGATGAAGAAGCTTGCTACCAACAATGGTGCCTTGAGAAAAAGAGTGAGAAATCCAATTCTAAAGTGAACCCACTTCCTATTACTTCATCCTCTACCACTTGCCAAGTAGTATAGGGTGTTTTCTTCACAAGCTTTATGGCTTGGTGAAGTTGGAGCTTGATCTTGTGTTGCCTCGACGTAGATCATCTTCGGCATCGAAGTCGACGACCTAGCCCGCCCATTTCTTCGACGATACCATCGCTAGAGTCCGGGATCCGATGATCGCAGCGAGGAGACATCGTCATGGAGCTACGAAAGTGGAGGACCGGATCTACAAAGGTTGTAGTCTCTTTCACTTTGCAGTAAAGTTGTTTACTACTTGCATGTTTCGCCTAATCTCTAGTTAACGAATCCGTATTAGGGTTTCTCAGCACTTGTAAAATCTGAAATTGGCATGGTTGATGCCTTGTGAGACCTCATTAGTGTGCCTAGGAACCCTACAGTGGTATCAGAGCCTAGCTAGAGCCTTAGGCGATGCGTAGACGGAGTTAGAAACCCGATCGAACCCGGAACCCTAATCTATGACCCCTCTCTGTACATTTTTGAAAATTGTGGATTTTTCTGAATTAAAAATACCTGAAAAATTCATTTGATTGGGCATGCTATGTCTAAAGAGGTTGCGGATTCCAACTGTTGTAGTTTTACACTTTCTTTTCTGTGACCGTAAGTGTAATATGTGATATCGCCGGTTTCGTTGCTATATGTCAACGACAATTGGGATACGCATGTTTACTTACGTTGATGACATGTGATGTTATGTGTTGCTGGATATGTTATATTGGATCGTCGTGTTTGAATAGCCGGGGGGGTTTTATATGAGATGAGTGTTTTTCATTTTCATTCATATAAAAACTTGTATGTAATATTCTTTTATTGGGGCACTTCCAGGTTGCGGAAGATGTCACCATTTGTATATTATTTACTTTTCCGCACTAGGATAGACCCAAGGCGGAGGGCACAAGTAACCGGGTTCTGGAGTCCAGTGGGAGACCAACTCGAGGAGTCGAGTCCGGGTCTCCTAACTCTAGAATTGGTAGGGTTGCTTGCCGCTCTCGTAGGGGTCTAGGGGTATTGGTTTGGCTATTCATCGTGACCGTGGAATCCGTGTTTTATACAGGCTCATATTGAAAACACGGACGTCCTAGTATATCCAATATTTCATATATGTTCCTTCTGCTGCGATATCTGTGATGTGATCATTTGATATGCTGTGATGGATACTGTATATAGTATATATGATATATTATATAGGCGTTACTTATGTTTTACACCCGCGCTAGCCCTGCCCCGCTCTGCCGTTAGTTACCTAACCTAACGGTGCACGAGGGGACATCGAGGCGAATGCGGATGGCATAAGTGTACGTCGTATTTATCTGTGATGTTTAGGTGACTTAAATGATGGGACTTCATTAATGTGATTAATGAAAGAAAAGAAACCTAAGATGTTGTGGAATCGAATTTTCAAAAACAGGTAGCTACAGTTCTTGCTTTGCATCGCGGTGTTCCTTGTAGAACATCCTGCACCTTATTCGATAAGGAAAGGACCGAGATCCCTTTACCGGGAGTGACTCCTTTAGCAATAACTTGCAGATGCTACAACCCTCGGATTGTCTTTTGATTGCTCCTATAGTTTTTGCTTTGCACAGCGGTATATATGATATATCCTGCACCTTATTCGATAAGGAAAGGGCCGACGATCCCTTCACCGGGAGTGACCCCTTTAGTAAAACTAGAAAAGCCTAAAAAAACACACCATTTTAAAATCATTTGATTCTACAACGATATAAAGTTCATTGCGCAAAAGGTTTTCTTAAAAACCTGTCGCAGCCCTCCGTCATTTCAGATAAGTAATAGTTAGTATTCGTGTTGCGTTTGTTGACTCAGTCAAGGCGTAGTGTGCGGTAGCTGATTAGTGCTTATCTGCAAAGCATATGATGCGATTGGATTAGGGTAGTCGTGCGGCCTTGTTGACTCAGTCAAGGGTCGTGCGGGTGGGTTTAATTCAATCGGGAAATGACGGGTTGAACTTTACTTGCGGTCTATGGTTTGTTGACTCAGTCAAGGTCATAGATCGCTTGGGGCAAAATTATCAGGAATTTCAAGTGTTGAAATTTGCAATGAGATTGCATACCTTCTATGAGATAGTTGGATCCCGATACCCGCTGCGAGTAATTGTTACTCCTGGGAGAGTTTTACACATTACAATTAGCCGATCTAATAGGTGTCTAGAAAGGTGTCAACGGGGTTACGCCTCTGGGAAAACGAGGTTTACTGTAATTAGGTCCCTGCGAAAGCACGGGGAACCTCCCTCAAAGTACCGACACTGGCCTGGCTGAAAGATTGGCGAACTTGTAGCGTGTAATTAATCCCGGCTAGTCTTTCCTTTTAGGGTTTGAAGGAAGATTTGATAAAAACAGTGGGAGCCATCCTGATTAGATAAAATAATTGCAGGGTTCCTAGGCACTCTAGTGAGGTCTCCCAAGCCATCAACCATGGCAATTTCAAAAATTATGGTGCCTACAAACCCTAAAGTACGGATCGTTTGCTAGATATCTAGGCGAACAAGAACTAGTTAACAGTTAACTATATAAAATACGGAAATACAACCTTTGTAGATCCGGTGCTCCACCTCCATAGCTCCGCAACGAGGTCCTCTCCGCTGTCCAAAACGAATCTGGGCTCTAGGATCGGCTTCGTCGGAGAATGGGCAAGCTAGGTCGTCGATGTCCATGCCGAAGATGATCTACGTCGAGGCATCGATGAATCAAGCTCCACCTTCACCAAACCCTAAAATCTTGTGAAGGAAACACACTCTACTACTTGGCAAGAGGTAGAGGATGAAGAAATAGGAATTGGGTTAACTTTAGAATTGGATTTCTCACTCATATCCAACAATCACCATTGATGGACTTTGCTTTTCTTCACTTGAAGAATGAATAAGAAGAAGAAAGACATTATGATAAGTTAATAGAAAAATGAAAAGAAAATGAATTCTTATCATAATATTAACTAAATTTAAGTGTAGAGAATGAATCATGGTTAGTGGGAATGGTTAGGGTTAAGGATGAGATAAGTATGGTTGACTTGAACAAAGCTTCATGAAGCTTCAACTAAAGAACAAAAGAAGCCACCATTCTTTTCTCATTTTCATTTATTCATTTATCAAAAATAAAAAGGATAAATAAATAGATAAATGAATAACAAATAAGAAACCCTAAACTATTTCATTAACCAAGGTTTAATCTTTACACTTGAACCCTAGCATGACATGTATCATCAAACATGATACAAGCAAGTGCACAAAAGTATATCGCATATACAATGCGCACACCCGAGCGAGAAAATCCATCTTAAGTAAACCGATACTAGTTGATGCAAAGCAATATATCAAATATATAAATATGCATTAAATCATTAAATCAACATTTGATTCAATGATCCGGTCATGCGCACATAACCGACTGGTATCTAATATATCGGCTTATCGAATCAACGCTTGAATCGATAACTAGGTTATATCGCATACAACCTTTCGATATATTTATCGCGAGAATAGAATACGGTATCACATACACGCATTATTCTCGGTCCCGCACATATCTCATATGCGCTCCTATTTCGTTTCGCTTGACCCAGGAAACCTCTGTGTAGGACTCTAAAGACTCGTCAATACGCCGGCAGCGGATGATGATCATATCAAACATCCACAAGCCGCAAGCGGTCTGCTAAACGTAACGGCCACCCGGGTATTGAGCGATCTGAAGATCGACGAGCAAGCCCGCTCACACTCCAGTGAATCCGACCAGTAACACTACCGTACAGTCCGGTCTGATCGTCTGATATGTCGCATATCTCGCCTAGGGGTGGTATACGTCAGACCCCAATAGCTCAATAAGTCGTGTCGATATGAGGTCTATAACTGTTCGAGAAACTACTGGTAACACTTACCAGTAAATCTCAGCAACCCTGGCCAGGGATTTCCTGTTATAGCCAATCGAACACAGCGCAACATCAACCCCCATATACCGGGAGAGACGAATCCCCTCCTATCGCTCATTGCCTCCATGTGACTCGGGACTGTACCCAAAAACCACCGTTTTGCACGCCCTCTTGGACGTGGTAAGATGGAAATCAAAGCACAGTGGGAACCACACAAGACTCTATGACGATCTCGGGTCAACAGACTACTCTGTACCAGTGTCACCAGAGAACTGCCATCTGACGTGAGGTATAATACCATCTGGGAGTTCTCGGCGAGTCCGTCCAGTGTACCCAGTCTCTACTGAGCACCCGTATATCATCTCTGATGTCAAACACCAATGGATATGGGATCATCCATCGCCCATCTGTATGGGTCGAGAAGGTACACGCTAGTCTACTCTGGTATATCGATGCCCCGTCTCGATACACCCACGACTAGGGACTTTGAAGGATGTACTTATAGACTACCATGTCCCCACTAGTATGATCCGCATCATAGTCCAGGTAGTCAAGTACAGATCCTAAGGGCTTTACCAACATGTAACAGAGAGACAATCAGTATACACGTTAAGGTAAAGAGCAACCAGATAGCATACTATCATGTCGAGCAAGAAAGTCCTCCCTATATATGTCCCAGCATCCACTACAATATACATCCTATGTATAGTAATGGCCTCTAGGGCATACATATAACTAACAATCTCCCACTTGCACTAGGGCCATCTGTAGCAGTGGTTTGAAGTATCTCATACTCAACCATCCCATAAAAGTCTCTCTCTGGGAACAGGCCTTTGTGAGTGGATCCGCTGTGTTGTCCTCTGAGTCTACTCTCCAAACCTCGATCACCCTGGAGATCAACTATCTCCATGATCAGGCGATGCTGCCTTAGAATATGTCTGGATCACTGATGGGACCGGCGTTCCTTGGCATAAGCCACAACTCCATTGTCACACAATGGGAGGAACATAGTTCATCTCATGAACCTATATACACCCAAACAGCCTCTTTGGTAGCATCTTAAGTAGCGATGTATCCAGCCTTTATCGTCTAGTATGTCACGGTATCTAGCTTGGAACTCTTCCAACATACCGTCCCTTTACTTAGGGTAAAGACAATGCCTGCGACTGACATTCAGTCGTTTTTATCACCCTGGAACCTTTCCAGTGATTCTCCTCAGGATCATTTGATACCGTCTCACTACATCTAGTGAGAATTCTACCATCCATTTAGATCTATCTCATAGATCCAAAACCCAGGATTTAGTAGGTATCACTTTTGATCCTATATGGAGAATCATTGTGATAAGCGGAGATTGATCGAGCGTAGCATAGGAAACTCCTTTCCTATCAAGAGTATGTCATCCACGTACTCTACGAGGATCGTCACCATACTCCCTATTACCTTCTTGTTTATACAAGGTTCATCTACCATTTTGATGATGTCAAACTCTTTGACTGCTTCATCAAAACAGATGTTCCAACTCCGCGATGCCTGCTTTATCCTATAAAGCATCTTGCACACGTTTCCGCTGCTCCCACTGTCTACGAAGCCCTCTGGCTGTGTACTTATAGACGCTCTCTTCCAAATCATCATTTAGAAAAGCAGTCAAGACACCCAACCACCAGATATCGTAGTCAGGGTATGCAGCCGTGGCAAGTAGGATCTGGATAGACTTAAGCATAGTCACTTGAAAAGGTATCATCATGATCCATGCCTGGTCGATGACGAAAAGCTTTAACAAGTCTAGCTTTGAAAGTCTCAACTTTTCCATCTACACCAAGTAATCTTCTCAAGATATACTTGCTTCTGATGGGGATTTAACCCTTCAGATCTTGCAGCTAAAGTCCATACTTTGCTGGTGTATAAGGATTCCATCTCAGATCGCTAAACATCCAGCCATTCTTACAGAGTCTTACTCCTGATGGCCTGCTCGAAACTAGTTGGGTCATCATCTCATGATGCAATCCTCGCTCCCACTGTCATAGAGAAACTGAAGTATCTCTCAGGTGGGTGAGGAACCCTACTAGATCGGCGGAGAGGCTGAGGTTCGTTGGTTTCTACTGAATCCTTTGGTTTTATCAAATCATCTGCTGTATTTAGTATAGCTGGAACCTTTCCAGTTCTACATAACAGACCTTGCCTCGAGCTTGTCCGGATTTTGCTTTTAGACATAGGCCAGACAACCCTAAATCTTAACTAACTTAAGAGATGGGCTCTTCCCTTATCATATCACATATGAAGTGGTAGGCAACTGATTTGATTTGAACCTTATTCAATAGGTATGCAGCTTCTCAAGTGCATAACTCCCTAAAGGAAATAGGTAACTCAGTAGTACTCATCATAGAGCACACCATATCACATAGGGTGTGATTGCTCCGTCCCGATATACCATCGTGCTATGGTGTATTCGGAGGAGTAATGCTGAGAGAGAATCTCATTCTCCTTTAGAATAATCCAGGAATTCCGTGATCAAGTATTCTCCTCCTTGATCACATCAAAGGACATAATACTTATACCCGTATTTTGGTTCTCTACTTCTAACTTATATTCTGTGAATATCTCAAAAGGTTCGGACTTGTGTTTCAACATGAACATAGGTCTGAAACTCGAAAGATCATCAGAGAACGTAATGAAGTACAAAGAACCAGTCCTGGCATTTGTAGACAGGGGACCTAACATACATCAACATGTATCATCCCAAGAGTTTACTAACTCTTTCTCTGTTTCCAGTAAACGGAGCTGTGGTCATCTTATCTTTGTGACATGACTGGCGAGTTTCACAAGATGTAAATTCAAACTGATTTAAATATGCATCTAAATGTAACTCAGCCAGTCGGGTCGCATTGATATGACCTAGTCTACAATACCTCAAGAAGGATTCATTCATTTCTGAACTCTTCCTTTTGTGTATGTTCTGTATACTAAAGAACTGTAGTTTGATTTAGAACATCAATGCTTTTAGATAACGTGCCTGAACCGATCAACTTTTGATATAGGAAATGTTCAAAACATTATCCAACAATACAAAATTATATCGTTTCTTTACTAATAAAGAGACAGATATGATTTTGTATATCAGGTTCGGTATCTAATATCATTCGTTCAGAATCAATGTATTGTAATACAGGATGACAGTGACCGACAGACTTGGCTGCAACTCTTGCCCCGTTTTCTGCCTCATGAAACTTATCACCCGTTCTCAGTTCTCTACCTTTCTGTAGCCCTATGTAACAGATTACATATCTGGGATCCTGATCTGGTATCACATACCCAGGACGTAGAGGTTACAGAGAAACAGTTCTGTATAATGAACAAACCCGAAGATGATGCATCAGCATGCACTCTCTTCGTTTGGGCGGCACGGGAATTCAGGTATTCCCCAATTTCCTGCTCTGTCTTATAACAATTATAAGTTGGAGCGGGACCAACGTTCCCCAGCTCAGTATAACAAGCGGGTTCGGTCAATAATCCGTATTATTATCTTGATTAAGGCGTGATATGGTCGCTACCAGGAGAGAGAGAGAAGAAAACACTCAGCGTGCGCTCTGTCAAGAATAGATTGGTTATTATTTTATCTAATCAGGATGGCTCCCACTGCTTTTTATCAAATCTTCCTTCAAACCCTAAAAGGAAAGACTAGCCGGGATTAATTACACACTACAAGTTCGCCAATCTTTCAGCCAGGCCAGTGTCGGTACTTTGAGGGAGGTCCCCCGTGCTTTCGCACGAACCTAATTAATGTAAACCTCGTTTTCCTAGAGGCGTAACCCCGTTGACACCTTTCTAGACACCTACTTGATCGGCTAATTGTAATGTATAAAACTCTCCCAGGAGTAACTCTTACTCGCAGCGGGTATCGGGATCCAACTATCTCATAGAAGGTATGCAATCTCATTGCAAATTTCAACACTTGAAATTCCCGATAATCTTTTGCCCCTAGCAGCTATATGACCTTAACATAGTCAACAAATCATAAGTGCTAGTCAAGTTCAACCCGTCATTTCCCGATTGAATTAAACCCACCCGCACGACCCTTAACATAGTCAACAAAGTCGCACGACTACCCTAATCCAATCGCATCATATGCTAATACAGATAACCAATAGTTAGCTACCGCACACTACGCCTTAACATAGTCAACAAACGTAGCACGAATACTAACTAGTACTTATCTGAAATGACGGAGGGCTACGACAGGTTTTTCTGAAAACCTATTGCGTAATGAACTTGATATCGTTGTAGAATCAAATGATTTTAAAAATGGAGTGCTTTTGAGGCTTTTCTAGTTTTGCTAAAGGAGTCACTCCCGGTGAAGGGATCGTCGGTCCTTTCCTCGTCGAATGAGGTGCGGGATATATCATATATATCACTGTGCAAAGCAAAAACACTTAAAAGCAATCAAAAGACAAACCGAGTGTGTAGCATCTGCCAGTTATTGCTAAAGGAGTCACTCCCGGTGAAGGGATCTCGGTCCTTTCCTCATCGAATAAGGTGCAGGATATATCACATATACCGCTGTGCAAAGCAAGAACTGTAGCTACCTGTTTTATTTTGAAATTCGATTCTACAACATCTTAGGTTTCTTTTAATTCATTAATCATATTAATGAAGTCCCATCATTTAAGTACCTAAACATCACAGATAGATATGACGTACACTTATGCCATCCGCATTCGCCTCGATGTCCCCTCGTGCACCGTTAGGTTAGGTAACTAACGGCAGAGCAGGGCAGGGCTAGCGCGGGTGTAAAACATAAGTAACGTCTATATAATATATCATATATACTATATACTATATCCATCACAGAAACATCACATGATCTCATCACAGATATCGCAGCAGAAGAATCATATGAAATATTGGATATACTAGGACGTCCGTGTTTTCAATACGAGCTAGTATAAAACACGGATTCCACGGTCGTGATGAATAGCCAAACCCACACCCCTAGACCCCTACGAGAGCGGCAAGTAACCCTACCAATTCTAGAGTTAGGAGACCCGGACTCGACTCCTCGAGTTGGTCTCCCACTGGACTCCAGAACCCGGTTACTTGTGCCCTCCTCCTTGGGTCTATCCTAGTGCGGAAAAGTAAATAATATACAACAGGTGACAACTCCCGCAACCTGGAAGCGCCCCAATAAAAGAATATTACATACAAGTTTTTACATGAATGAAAATGAAAAACACTTATCTCACATAAAAACCCCCGGCTATTCAAACACGACGATCCAATATAACATATCCAGCAACACATAACATCAGATGTCATCAACGTAAGTAAATATGTCCATCCCAATTGTCGTTGACATATAGCAACGAAACCGGCGATATCACATATTACACTTACGGTCACAGAAAAGAAAGTGTAAAACTACAACAGTTGGAATCCGCAACCACCTCAGACATCGCATGCCTGACCAAATGAATTACTTAGACATCGCATGCCTAACAATTATAAACCCCGCATTTTAGTCTCAAAATCGAAAACACTTTTCAATATCTAGTCAGGGAATTCAACAGGATTCCCGACAGTCTGATCGAATGCTCGTCGCAAACTTAAGTAGGCGGCCGCACCCCCGATACCGGCGACGAAGTGCACCAAGACGGAACACCGCTACCGCGAGCACCCGGAGGGATGCTTTCGGCGACGGGGTTCTCCTACAGTCACTTGGTCGGGGCTATGGAGTGAGGCTGTCTATTAAGTTTACCCGGCGAGTATCCGCGTACGCTACGTGATTGCAACGGACTTTTGATCACATCAAAATTCCGTGGCAACCGATCAAGTGAGACTAAACTGCTATGTTTATAACATTCATTTAGTTATCATATAACTCATTGTGAATTCCAATTATTGTATCCCATTCCAGATAAACAGAAAATGTTAAACTTTTCGATCGAACAATCTAACACCCAAGTTTTCCCGATACAGATCAACACATGAAACTAGTCTAACAACATTCAGTTCGTACCTCAGTACCAACGGTCCAGCCGTAGAAGGGTCAAGCCAACGCCTCACATGTGGCACGCCGTACTGCCCCAAACCCGAAGGTTCAAAGGGCAGTTCAAGACGGTCACATAATCGAGTTAAGGTTTGTGTCTTCTAGAGGGACCATCGCGTTACTTGCACTACTTAGAACGTCGTTAAACTACGGAAAAATCCAACACTTGGAAATTTCCCGACAGGGGAAAAGTTGGGTATTTATATCCGGTCGAACTTTTTAACATATTCTAAAATTTATCCGGAAAACACATGGACAGAATTAGACTTTCCGATCGAAACAATGATTCCCAAAACAACTCAGAACAACTCAACTCTTGAGTTCAGTTTAAATATTCCAGGAAAATGAGCATTGAATTTTACGAGTTACTGTGAAATTTGACACGTGTCGGCTTCTTATTGGCGGCCCTTCCGCCGCGCAAACCCCCTTTGTGCGGCGCTTCCGCCGCTCTATTGTGGAATTAGGGTACCAAATTTCACAGTAATTCTTAAAAAAGCCTTCTTGTTTTTCTGGATATTTTTAATTGCCAAAAATCAACAGTTTTGAAAAAAGTACAGAGAGCAATTTTGCAATGGGATTTTGGTTCGATCGGGTTTCTAATTCCGTCCGGGGATCGCCTAAGGCTCTAGCTAGGCTCTGATACCACTGCAGGGTTCCTAGGCACTCTAGTGAGGTCTCCCAAGCCATCAACCATGGCAATTTCAAAAATTATGGTGCCTACAAACCCTAAAGTACGGATCGTTTGCTAGATATCTAGGCGAACAAGAACTAGTTAACAGTTAACTATATAAAATACGGAAATACAACCTTTGTAGATCCGGTGCTCCACCTCCATAGCTCCGCAACGAGGTCCTCTCCGCTGTCCAAAACGAATCTGGGCTCTAGGATCGGCTTCGTCGGAGAATGGGCAAGCTAGGTCGTCGATGTCCATGCCGAAGATGATCTACGTCGAGGCATCGATGAATCAAGCTCCACCTTCACCAAACCCTAAAATCTTGTGAAGGAAACACACTCTACTACTTGGCAAGAGGTAGAGGATGAAGAAATAGGAATTGGGTTAACTTTAGAATTGGATTTCTCACTCATATCCAACAATCACCATTGATGGACTTTGCTTTTCTTCACTTGAAGAATGAATAAGAAGAAGAAAGACATTATGATAAGTTAATAGAAAAATGAAAAGAAAATGAATTCTTATCATAATATTAACTAAATTTAAGTGTAGAGAATGAATCATGGTTAGTGGGAATGGTTAGGGTTAAGGATGAGATAAGTATGGTTGACTTGAACAAAGCTTCATGAAGCTTCAACTAAAGAACAAAAGAAGCCACCATTCTTTTCTCATTTTCATTTATTCATTTATCAAAAATAAAAAGGATAAATAAATAGATAAATGAATAACAAATAAGAAACCCTAAACTATTTCATTAACCAAGGTTTAATCTTTACACTTGAACCCTAGCATGACATGTATCATCAAACATGATACAAGCAAGTGCACAAAAGTATATCGCATATACAATGCGCACACCCGAGCGAGAAAATCCATCTTAAGTAAACCGATACTAGTTGATGCAAAGCAATATATCAAATATATAAATATGCATTAAATCATTAAATCAACATTTGATTCAATGATCCGGTCATGCGCACATAACCGACTGGTATCTAATATATCGGCTTATCGAATCAACGCTTGAATCGATAACTAGGTTATATCGCATACAACCTTTCGATATATTTATCGCGAGAATAGAATACGGTATCACATACACGCATTATTCTCGGTCCCGCACATATCTCATATGCGCTCCTATTTCGTTTCGCTTGACCCAGGAAACCTCTGTGTAGGACTCTAAAGACTCGTCAATACGCCGGCAGCGGATGATGATCATATCAAACATCCACAAGCCGCAAGCGGTCTGCTAAACGTAACGGCCACCCGGGTATTGAGCGATCTGAAGATCGACGAGCAAGCCCGCTCACACTCCAGTGAATCCGACCAGTAACACTACCGTACAGTCCGGTCTGATCGTCTGATATGTCGCATATCTCGCCTAGGGGTGGTATACGTCAGACCCCAATAGCTCAATAAGTCGTTTCGATATGAGGTCTATAACTGTTCGAGAAACTACTGGTAACACTTACCAGTAAATCTCAGCAACCCTGGCCAGGGATTTCCTGTTATAGCCAATCGAACACAGCGCAACATCAACCCCCATATACCGGGAGAGACGAATCCCCTCCTATCGCTCATTGCCTCCATGTGACTCGGGACTGTACCCAAAAACCACCGTTTTGCACGCCCTCTTGGACGTGGTAAGATAGAAATCAAAGCACAGTGGGAACCACACAAGACTCTATGACGATCTCGGGTCAACAGACTACTCTGTACCAGTGTCACCAGAGAACTGCCATCTGACGTGAGGTATAATACCATCTGGGAGTTCTCGGCGAGTCCGTCCAGTGTACCCAGTCTCTACTGAGCACCCGTATATCATCTCTGATGTCAAACACCAATGGATATGGGATCATCCATCGCCCATCTGTATGGGTCGAGAAGGTACACGCTAGTCTACTCTGGTATATCGATGCCCCGTCTCGATACACCCACGACTAGGGACTTTGAAGGATGTACTTATAGACTACCATGTCCCCACTAGTATGATCCGCATCATAGTCCAGGTAGTCAAGTACAGATCCTAAGGGCTTTACCAACATGTAACAGAGAGACAATCAGTATACACGTTAAGGTAAAGAGCAACCAGATAGCATACTATCATGTCGAGCAAGAAAGTCCTCCCTATATATGTCCCAGCATCCACTACAATATACATCCTATGTATAGTAATGGCCTCTAGGGCATACATATAACTAACAATAATAACCAATCTGATCTTGCAAGAGCCTACGCTGAGTGTTTTCTTCTCTCTCTCTCCAGGTAGCGACCATATCACGCCTTAATCAAGATAATAAAATGGATATATTGACCGAACCCGCTTGTTATACTGTGCTGGGGAACGTTGGCCCCGCTCCAACTTATAAATGTTATAAGACAGAGCAGGAAATTGGGGAATACCAGATTTCCCGTGCCGCCCAAACGAAGAGAGTGCATGTTGATGCATCATCTTCGGGTGTGTTCATTACAGAGAACTGTTTCTCAGTATCCTTTATGTCCTGGGTATGTGATGCCAAATCAGGATCCCGCATATGTAATATGTTACATGGGCTACAGAACGGTAAAGAACTGAGAACGGGTGATAAGTTTCATGAGGCAGAAAACGGTGCAAGTGTTGGAGCCAGGTCTGTTGGTCACTGTCACCCTGTATTACCAGAATACATTGATTCTGAACAAATGTTATTAGATACCGAACCTGATATACAAAATCATATCAGTCTCTTTATTTAGATAAAGAAGGATATAATTTTGTATTGATGGATAATGTTTTGAACATTTCCTATATCAAAAGTTGATCGGTTCAGGCACGTTATCTAAAAGCATTAATGTTCTAAATCAAACTACAGTTCTTAGTATACGGAACACACACAAGAGGAAGAGTTCAGAAATGAACGGATTCTTCTTGAGGTATTGTAGACTGGGTCATATCAATGCGACACGACTAGCTAAGTTGCGCATAGATGCATATTTAAATCTGTTTGAATTTACATCTTGTGAAAATTTGCCGGTCATGTCACAAAGATTAAATGACCACAGCTCTATTTATTGGAAGTGGATAAAGAGTTAGTGAACTCTTGGGATGATACATATTGATGTATGTAGGTCCCCTGTCTACACATGCCAAGACCGGTTCTTTGTATTTCATTACATTCTCTGATAATCTCTCAAGATTCAGACATATGTTCCTGTTCAAACACAAGTCCGAACTTTTTGAGATATTCACAGAATATAAGTTAGAAGTAGAGAACCAAAACGGGTATAAGTGTTATGTCCTTTGATGTGATCAGGGAGGAGAATACTTGAGCACGGAAATCCTGGATTATTCTAAAGGAGAATGAGATTCTCTCTCAGTATTACTCCTCCGTATACACCATAGCACGATGGTATATCGGGGCGGAGCTATCACACCCTGTATGATAAGGTGTGCTCTATGATGAGTACTACTGAGTTACCTATTTCCTTTTGGGAGTTATGCACTTATGAAGTTGCATACCTATTGAATAGGGTTCCAATCAAATCAGTTGCCTACCGCTTCATATGTGATATGGAAAGGGAAGAGCCTATATCTTAAGTTGGTTAAGATTTGGGATTGTCCGGGCTATGTCTAAAAGCATAATCCGGACAAGCTCGAGGCAAGGTCTGTTATGTACAACTGGAAATGTTCCAGCTATACAAACTGCAGCTGATGATTTGGTAGAACCGAAGGATTCAATAGTAACCAACGAACCTCAGCCTCTCCGCCGATCTAGTAGGGTTCCTCACCCACCTGAGAGTTACTACGGTTTCTCTATGACAGTGGGAGCGAGGATTGCATCATGAGATGATGACCCAACTAGTTTCGAGTTGGCCATCAGGAGTGAGACTCTGTAAGAATGGCTGGATGCTTAGCGATCTGAGATGGAATCTTTATACACCAACAAAGTATGGACTTTAGTTGCTTTAACTGAAGGGTTAAATCCCCATCAGGAGCAGGTATATCTTGAGAAGAATACTTGGTGTAGATGGAAAAGTTAAGACTTTCAAAGCTAGACTTGTTAAAAGTTTGCATCATTGACCAGGCGTGGATTATGATGAAACTTTTTTCCAGTGGCTATGCTTAAGTCCATCCAGATCCTACTTGCCATGGCTACATACCATGACTACGATATCTGGCGGTTGGGTGCCATGACTGCTTTTCTAAATGATGTTTTAGAAGAGAACGTCTATAAGGACACAGCCAGAGGGTTTCTTAAATAGTGGGAGCAGCGGAAACACGAGCAAGATGTTTTATATGATAAAGCAGGCATCGCGGAGTTGGAACGTCTGTTTTGATGTAGTAGTCAAAGAATTTGACTTCATCAAAATGGTAGATGAACCTTGTATATACAAAAAGGTAGTAGGGAGTATGGTGGTGATCCTCGTAGAGTACGTGGATGACATACTCTTGATAAGAAAGGAATTTCCTATGCTACGCTCGGCAAATCTCCGCTTATCACAAGGATTCTCCATATAGGATCAAAGTGATACCTACTAAATCCTGGATTTTGGATCTATGAGATAGATCTAATTGGATGTTGGGATATCACTAGTTGTAGTGAGATGATATCAATTGATCCTGGGGAGAATCACTGGAAAGGTTCCAGGGTGATAAGGACGACTGAATGTCTGTCACAGGCATTGCCTTTACCCTCAGTGGAGGGACGGTATGTTGGAAGAGTTCCAAGCTAGATACCGTGGCATACTAGACGATAAAGGCTGGATACATCGCTACTTAAGATGCTACCAAAGAGGCAGTCTTGATGAATATTTGTTCATGAGTTGAACTTAGTTCCTCCCATTGTGTGACAATGGAGTTGTGGCTTATGCCAAGGAACGTCCGTCCCATCAGTGATCCAGACATATTCTGAGGCAGCATCACCTGATCATGGAGATAGTTGATCTCCAGGGTGATCGAGGTTAGGAGAGTAGACTCAGAGGACCACACGGCGGATCCACTCACAAAGGCCTTTTCCCAGAGAGAGATTTTTTATGGGATGGTTGAGTATGAGATACTACAACCACTGCTACAGATGGCCCTAGTGCGAGTGGGAGATTGTTAGTTATATGTATGCCCTAGAGGCCATTACTGTACATAGGATGTATAATGTAGTGGATGCTGGGACATATATAGGGAGGACTTTCTTGCTCGACATGATAGTATGCTATCTGGTTACTCTTTACCTTAACGTGTATACTGATTGTCTCTCTGTTACATGTTGGTAAAGCCCTTAGGATGTGTACTTGACTACCTGGACTATGATGCGGATCATACAAGTGGGGACATGGTAGTCCATAAGTACATCCTTCAAGGTCCCTAGTCGTGGGTGTATCGAGACGGGGCATCGATATACCAGAGTAGACTAGCGTATACCTTCTCGACCCATACAGAAGGGCGATGGATGATCCCATATCCATTGGTGTTTGACATCATAGATTATATACGAGTGCTCAGTGGAGACTGGGTACACTGGACGGACTCGCCGAGAACTCCCAGATGGTATTATACCTTACGTCAGATGGCAGTTCTCTGGTGACACTGGTAGAGGTTAGTCTGTAGACCCGAGATCGTCATAGAGTCTTGTGCGATTCCCACTGTGCTTTGATTTCCACCTTACTATGTCCAAGAGGGCGTGCAAAACAGTGGCTTTTGGGTACAATCCCGAATCACATGGAGGCAATGAGCGATAGGAGGGGATTCGTCTCTCCAGGTATAGGGAGTTGATGTTGCGCTGTGTTCGATTGGCTATAACCGGAAATCCCTGGCCAGGGTTGTTGAGATTTACTGGTAAGTGTTACCAGTAGTATCTCGAACTGTTATAGACCTCATATCGACACGACTTATCGAGCTGCTGGGATCTGACGTTTACCACCCCTAGGCGAGATATGCGACATATCAGACGAACAGACCGGACTGTACGGTATGTGTTACTGGTTGGATTCACGGGAGTGGGAGCGGGCTTGCTTGTCGATCTTCTGATCGCTCAATACCCGGGTGGCCGTTACGTTTAGTAGACCGCTTGCGGCTTGTGGGTGTTTGATATGATCATCACCTGCTGCCGGCATATTGACGAGTCTTTAGAGTCCTACACAGAGGTTTCCTGGCTCAAGCGAAACGAAATAGGAGCGCATATGAGATATGTGCGGGACCGAGAATAATGCGTGTATGTGATACCGTATTCTATTCTCGCGATGAATGTATCGATTGGTTGTATGCGATATAACCTAGTTATCGAATCGATGATTGATTCGATAAGTCGATACATTGGATATTAGTCGGTCATATGCGATATGACCGGATCATTAAGTCAAGTGTTGATTTAATGATTTAATGTATAATTATATATTTGATATATTACTTTGCATTAACTAGGATTGGTTCACTTAAGATGGATTTTCTCCCTTGTTGTGCACATTGTATATGTGATATATTTTTTTGTGCACTTGATTGTATCATATTTGATGATACATGCAAACTTGGGTGTATGTTTGATTTAAACCTTGGTTAAGTAAATAGTTAGGGTTTTTATTTATTTATTCATTTATTTATTTATTTATTTGTCAAAAAGAGAAATGGTGGCTTGCTTTGTTTTATAGTTGAAGCTTCATGAAGCTTTGAAAAAGTCTACCATTTTTGTTTCATGCCTAACCTAACCATTCACCTAACCTTAGTTTACTCTCTACACATAACCATGGTTGCTAATATGATAAGAAGGACTTATTTTCTATTTTCCAATAATTCTTATGATATTATCATCATCTTCTTCTTCTTCTTCAAGATGAAGAAGCTTGCTACCAACAATGGTGCCTTGAGAAAAAGAGTGAGAAATCCAATTCTAAAGTGAACCCGCTTCCTATTTCTTCATCCTCTACAACTTGCCAAGTAGTATAGGGTGTTTTCTTCACAAGTTTTATGGCTTGGTGATGTTGGAGCTTGATCTTGTGTTGCCTCGACGTAGATCATCTTCGGCATCGAAGTCGACGACCTAGCCCGCCCATTTCTTCCACGATACCATCGCTAGAGTCCGGGATCCGATGATCGCAGCGAGGGGACATCGTCATGGAGCTAAGTAAGTGGAGGACCGGATCTACAAAGGTTGTAGTCTCTTTCACTTTGCAGTAAAGTTGTTTACTACTTGCATGTTTCGCCTAATCTCTAGTCAACGAATCCGTATTAGGGTTTCTCGGCACTTGTAAAATCTGAAATTGGCATGGTTGATGCCTTGTGAGACCTCGTTAGTGTGCCTAGGAACCCTACAAGATTTACTTGATGTTGGACATTCAGGATATGTCAGATTTACTTGATGGTCTTACTTGATGTTGTACATTCAGGATATATGAGATTTACTTGATATTGTATATTCAGGATATATGAGACTTACATGATATGAGAGCCAATTTGAGGGCTGATATGAGGAAATTGGGATTTGGATTGTCTTGATGGACTTTGGTCCTACCACGAGGTCAGGATTCCGTGGAAATGACATGTTTTATCCCATACTCTGCATTTATTGTATTTGCATTGCTTCATGTATTAGTAGTACCTGATAGAGTACCTTTCATGAATGTTGCATACATATTTCCATTCATTGTTCATGTAGTAGTAGTACCTGATAGAGTACCTTACATGACTGTTGTATACATTACGCTTATTATTGCTATCAGCATTGCATGCATTAGAGTCGCGTTGTACGTGCATACTTGCGATTACCTGCATATATTATTTACTATTCACGAGTTGGCAACTCACCCCCATTGTGCCACAGTGTTTTGCAGGTTGTTTCTCACAGTAGTCAGAGGCAGGGCTATTTTCATCTATCGTATCATCTTTTGCTGCAGATACCGCTTCGGCTCACAGTGTGCAGTTTTGCTTAGGTGGGTTTGTGGTTATCCGTTTATGTATATTGTATATTCGTTGTATCCTGTACTCTCCATATACAACTTTCATGCGTATGACTTAGAGACTTGGTGTGAGGACGATATTGTATTTTATTTTATGACTTGGAGGTATTTTTTGCAGTTTTATTTATATCGTCTTTTTCTTCGCTACGGCGTCGTATATCTGCTGTGGTGGTTGTTTTCCGCCTTCGAGCGTGGATTTTGCTCCCGTTTGGGATGCTTTTACTTATATTTTTGTTGTGCCCTTTTTGGGGGCTTGTTTTACAAAGGAGGTGCTGCCAAAATTTTAAAGGAAATAAAGTTGGACTTTAAAGAATTTTTATTTGAGATTTCAAAAGCTTAAACAATGTTCTTATCTCTTACTACTTTTGATGGTTTAGATTGCTGGGTTTTCGGCTTACTTACGTTACGCCTGTTGACGTTGCGTAATTTAAGGGCCGTCACGTGCCATTTTCGGATCGTGGCAACTCCGTCGACATCAGAGATGCGATATGCATGCAGAGGCGTTGAATATGGATATACCTTTTAGAAGAAGTCGTGATGAGTATGCAGCTTTTCCGGAACAAGAAATAGATTCAGTAAAGGGTGATAACTTCCGGGCAGTTCGGCAGGAACGAGATTTGGGAAAGACCCCGACATAATCTTTTTGGAATACTACACGAGAAGATTTGGACCCAGGATCGGTCGTATTACGCACACCAAGTAGTCCAGAGTTCGGCATCATCAACGAGACATGTTATGAGCGACCAAGATAGTTGGCCAGAGATCTTTAGAGGATGTGCCAGAGCGGAACTATTTCCGTCGTCATTTCCATATTGGGTCGTTGAGCCGAGGAGTTATGTAACTGGAAATCCGGAGTGAGAGACGATAGCCTATGAGCACAAGGCGCTAGACCATGAACAGGAGGCAAGTGGATATCTTGCTCTGCTAGCTTTGGATGCACCGACACCTTCTCGACTTTGAAGGAAGTACATATCGACGACAGTGTTTACAATTTGCGATTTGGTGATTCGAATATCACGTGTCCGTCATTTTGGATTTCGGTATTTTGGGCGTTTTATTTGCATGATTGAGTGTCACGACCCGAAGGTACGGAACGTGACCGACACTTAGATTACGAAGCGTCTAGAGGCGCCACGTAACCTAAGTAAGCTGAAGCCCAGAAATCTAAACCATAAAAGAAGAAGAAGAAGAAAAGAAAACCAGTTTAAAAGCATCAGCAAATTTTCCCAAAAATTTCGGCAGAGTCTCCTCTGTAAAAACTGGCCCCCAAACGGGTACAACAAGTATAATATACATAAACAATAAAAAGCATCCCCAAACGGGTGCTAGCTCAAAGCCAACAGGCGGAAACAACCACAACAAGCATAATAATATACAACGCCAAAGGGCGAAGCTCAAAACTCAAAAGAAAACAAAACCACCAGATCAGAATAATTCATGCGCGACCCTAAGGTCGAAATAAAAGACTGGTCCAATAAACTTATCAAGTAATACAAGTATGGTTGATGGAGATTTCTAGATACAAATGAAATAATACAAATACAATGACGGTCCAGATACAAGTGAACCAACCTACCGTGCAAATCACCCTGAAAGAAATCATGTGCCAGCAATCTGCCAAAGAACCCTGTACGTCAACCTGTAATAAAATTTGGCACAACGGGGGTGAGTTGCCAACTCGTGAGTAGAAGACATCTACGAAACGAAATCGAATGCACGACGCTATCCTAGGTCATAATGATACACTACTAAGTCCCAATCATCTGGTAATGGCAGGGTAATACTAAGTGTAAATGCAAATACTCTGTGCTCGTGTCAGTGCCTCATATAATACTATATCATAAGAATGAGTATGCATGCACCATGAATGTAACATAACCAATCCTGAAATCTAGATATATCTGCATAAGAAATCTTTAGCTTTTACCATGTAAAATGTGTATAGAAATCTGAAATAGCAACAATGAAATCCATAGAAATCCATGTCAAGCATCGACACAAAACATGTAAATCTCAAGTCTCAATACCTCATAATCTCAATATCTCCTAGTCTCAATATCTCGGGCTCCGTCAGTCCGGATCGGCCCATATCATCAAATCTCACGACAACGGTCGGTATCCTCCGGATATCCGCCACGCCAGACATCGCCGGTAGGTAGCCTTCCCCTGCCAGGCTCATCGTCTACAACTCGATCTTCTTGCCCCGGGGTACCATACTGGGCCCACCATATACCCGAGACGGTTCATCCACTCCTCGAATCGGGTCTCGAAATATTACAGAAAACATGAAATCTCATGGTGGACGACACATACATCATGAGAAAACCGCATCTTATATTTTGAAAAGAGAGGAGGAGAGAGAGAAGTTTTTTTTTTAATTTCTTGCGGTTTTCCCCAAAAGTCCAGAAATCTCATAGAAATCCAAATCTCAAAATCATGAGTAAGAATATGATAAATGTCGGCATATGCCCCATAATACTGTATGATAACCTGAAAATATGAATGCATGAATGTCTAAGTAATGATGCCATGTCTAGACTAACATCTGAGAGTAATCACGATATTATATCAATCTAGCTGTTAGCTGAATGTATCCATAAAAGATAATATGATCTAAAGTGTACGTGACATAGCAATTACCGATGATGATGTGTGTGAGCCGGCAAATAAGTGTGCGTGGAATATGCACATCATCGGTAATGGTGCTGGTGTCCTAACAGGTAAAGTTTATACTGATTATAGCAACATATGTATGAACATGCAACATTATGATTACAGTGAAAAAGTAAAGACAGATGTGTGTTATCCACTCATTTGATATACAAATACCACTACCACTATATGGCTCAAACCTAACCTAGTGTCCATCTAACCCTCCTAAGGAAAACTAAACCTAAGAACTGGTCGATAGAAGTACACCTAACACCTGAGTCCATATCTCTAATAGTCGGCGATCCTGCCTCAATAGCATCACGTACATAGTACGACTTCCTCAAAACAAGAGTGCGGATCAATCATCATATCTATGCCTCGTACGGTAAAATCCATCGTATGTCATCCCAATATCAGGGTACGGGTCAAGTATCTCCTAGGTGTCTCATCATTCGGATAATGTCATCATCAACACATCTCTCGATCAAGGTGCTAAACTGTAACCGCCTACATCAATCATATATCATTGCCATCATAATATACATCATTAGTTTATCCTCAGAAATATCATGTCATATGTATCATATTGTGATTAAGTCATACTGATATCATATCGTCATAAGGTCACACTTATATGATATCGACATCTGGTCATACCTATATGATGTCGTAATCAAGTCATAATCGTGATCAGTCACAAGTTACAGTCCGGGTACTATTTTAGAGTCCATGTATCTCAATATCATCACCACCCATTATAATTTATATATACATGTTCATTATCCCATTCTCTAATGATCCGCTAACACTTAATACGACTGTATAGCCAAGAATCACGGCATCAAGCCCAGTTATACTGTTCCATCATACCTCGGATATCATATCACATTAATGTATCCCATACACGTGTTGTATATATATATATATACCTATACCTAGTCCTATATGTATATATACATGCACGTATACACCATGTCGAGTTTCAGTGTGTGCGTGTGTGTGTTTCTACCTGAAACCTATGAACCTCTTCTTAGGTATTCATCCTCTGATATGGTTTCCCAAAATCAGTCTAGTCCAGCCTAGGGTTATTACTAGGGTCCTACGCATTAAGAATCTAGGGTCACATCTGGCTTCCAAATGTCAATAAGTACTATTCCTACTCTACGTTGCGGGGGTGCTAAACGCCATCCACCCGACTTCCCCCCGTAGATATACATCTACTCACCTAGTCCATGTCTGCCGGAGACAGTGTCGCCATCCTCCCCTTCATCGCCCGTAGTCCATGTGAGGGGTACCTAAACGCAAACATATAAATAGCATCGTAAACTGAATCACATACAAAAGTCAAAACGACGCAACGAACAAGCATAGGTTAAAACCTATGTCCCGTCCATGCAAAAGCACCAAATATCGCTCGATATCGGCGTACAAACTCCGATGGATCGAGATAACATCAACAAATAACTCATAGTTTTAAAACTCGTTACTTATAATATATAACATGATTAAATCCATCGAAACCCTAAAAATCGATCAAACCGTCAAATTTCGTAAAACCTGAAAATGCCAATTTACCGTTTTTCATCAAAACTTGACATTTAAATGAAACCACTGGTCCTAAAACTCATTAAAAAGCATAACTAGACTATACAAACCATTACTATATTTTTATTACACAAATTTGTATTAATTTGAAATTTCTAGTTTGCAACCTTTAACAATTTTCAACATTTTTCAAGCAAAATACCACAATTCCACCACAAAACATGATTTTGCATGAATTAATGTATTAAACTACAATTCATGATGATAATGATATAATGAAACCATGATTACATTTTTAATCTCATTTATTTAGGAATTTCCAAAATCTAGTTTACAAAAAAATAGCATTTTATTAGTATTTTCCAATTATCAAAAGAAACTAGTTATCAAACTAAGTTTTTCTTTCCATTAACTTGCTAATATTCTCACTAAAACTACAATCTAATTATAGCAATCTTAATTAGAATTTTATATTACCCACATATATATTTTATAAAAAACTAGTTAGCTAAATAGCTTAATTTAAACAATTTGAATACACAAATTATTATACAATAACTATGCAAGATTTTTCCACTTCTAAAAATGGTAGACTAGTTACTATAACCCTAATTAATTAATAAAAACCACCACTTGAATTTACAAACCCTAACTTGAATTTTAAAATTTGCAACTAGAATTAATATATTAAATCTAATTATATTTAAAAGAAACAACTAATAACAATAAATAAAAAGGAGAAGATTTATACCTCCAAACTATGAAATCCAAACATGAAAATGAGCCTCCAAAATGCATGCTTTCCCACTCCAAAATCCATGTAAAAATGAGAAAGAATAAAAGGGTAGGAAATAAATAGGATTTTGTGCAATTTTTGTTGAATTTTTGATGGATTTTTGATGAATTTTGAACAAAAAATGAAGTGGAAATGGGGGGGGGGGCTAACATGGGGTGAGGCTGGCCATTATTTGGAGGTGACGGAGAGAAAGAAGAGAGTGAAAAAATTGTGTAGATGTTTCCCCCAAATATCACCTCAAATTGTCTTTTCATGCATTTCTTTATTTTATTTTATTTCTTTACTATAGCAACTCAAGAAAACTCTAGAAAAAAGGAAAAATTTGCAAATAAATTTTGCATGATACACACTAAATTCTAATATGCCATGGTTCATTTTTACAAATTAAAACCATTCAAATTTGTAATTTACACTAATTTAGTGTAAAAATAAAGCTTATGTTGATATTTAAAATAATTAATTTAGGAAAAATATTTAATTAAACTAAAATTTTATAAGTGGCTAAATAAACACCATTTACTAGTAATTACATAATTTAAATAGGTATTTTTAAATTTATAGTGAAAAATAATTACGCTTTTGTTTTACGAAAAATACATTTTACTTTACCGAAAATCACAAAATTCACTTAAACAATTTTATTTATTTAATTATTTTTAAAATGTTACAATCTTCCCCCCTTTAAGAAATTCGGTCCCCGAATTTAAATTAAAACTCCCTCTCCAAATACTAAAACATTTAGCAAAACTCTCAAATCGTCGGGGCTCCGAAATCATCAATACATAACAAAAATCAACTCCGTCAAGCATAACGCAATCATCGGAGTTATGGTGAAGATAAAATATCAAAACCTAATACGAAACCCAACGTAATATATATCAAAACTATAACTCATATATAGTGCGCATCATAGTAAAATCGTCCAAATATCTGGATAAAGAAAAATGCAAAAACCCCTTCTTGAAAATCGCCGTGTGATGCACGTGTCACGGCATAAGTAGCGGACGTTTATTAAAAAAAAAATTAACTATATATATATATATATATGTATCTTTTATTTAACATACATGTCCCGCCTGGTTACTAAATCAAATAGTAATGATTATAAAAACACACTGCTCAAACTGAAATCAATCCCAATAACATCAATAAAATATCATGTGCGTCCGGTGCGCACTGAAATCGAAACCAAATACAGATACCACGAATACACACAACAACAAAACTAAGTGCAACAGGTGTGCACCAAAAACATCTGTCAAGTGCAACGGGCGTGCACGACTCAATATCAGGTGCATCTAATCTGCAAAAAACCCCGATTTAGTGCATCTGGTGTGCACAAAATCGCATCAAGTGCGCCAAGTATGCGCAAGAATCCTAATCAGGTGCACATGGTGCACGAAAACATACATCGAATATCAAAATCGAAATCACAGCACAAAAATGCATGAAAACTAGGTCGAAACATATGTCAAAATCATGTGTAACCCCTATGCACGAAATCAAATCAAAAATCTCAAAATATATAAAACCAAATCAAGAGTACTGGGTGTGTACTAAACAACATCAATACAACTGATATATGAAACTCAAATAGAATGTAATGAAGGTACACACATGAAATACCAATCGTAGAACAAAGTCCTCAAAATACCAAAATCCAATCAACAAAAATATGAAATTCAAATCACTAAATTACAATCGTAAACACTATCGTCAATGTGCGCCTCTTTCCTTTGATGTCGGCTGCTTCAAACTTGTCCTTTCATAGGTGTGCTGACTGCGCTACCAACGGCAATACTCATATCCAGAGTCTCCCACGTAGTCGATCCCTTCACTTGATATCCGGACTACATTAAACTTTTCGATCGATACATCAAAATCCCATAATTCCCCGAGAGCTCAACACTCAAGTACTGTTTAAAAATATCCGGTACATACCCCAGCATCGATGGTCCAGCCGTAGAAGGGCAAACCCAAGCCTCACTAATGGCACCGCGGAACTGCCGTAAACCCTAAGGTTCAAGGGCGTTCTCGTGGTCATTATGTCGAGTTAGGGTTTCATTCTTCTAGAGGGTCCATCGAAATACCTGCATGTTCTTCCGAATACCTTAAACATGGGAACATGGTTTTCTGATAATCGTTCGAACCCTTTAACTTCATCCAGACGGCATGTGAATACCCTTCATCCGCACGCTAAACAATGCTTCAATCCTCAAGAATAACCAATACTCTAATGGTTATCGCATTCGAGCCGCAGCTCCCTCTGCCCGTGGTAACAGAAACCACCATCCGACATCGACGAAGATAGATCAAAGAACGAATGAAATACGGTGCAAACAATGTACATCCTAAGGCTCCTTAAGCAGAGTAGCGTATCGTAAGTATGCCACGGACCATACCCACGGTACGTTACTCTACCTAAATCGCCTCCTCCATCAACCAAGGGTCACCTAGACTTATACAAGGTTAAACCTAGCGCTCTGATACCAACTTTGTCACGTCCCGAAGGTACGGAACGTGACCGGCACTTAGATTACAAAGCGTCTATAGGCGCCACGTAACCTAAGTAAGCCGAAGCCCAGAAATCTAAACCATAAAAGAAGAAGAAGAAGAAAAAAAGAAAACCAGTTTAAAAGCATCAGCAAATGTTCCCAAAAATTTCGGCAGAGTCTCCTCTGTAAAAACTGTCCCCCAAACGGGTACAACAAGTATAATATACATAAACAATAAAAAGCATCCCCAAACGGGTGCTAGCTCAACGTCAACAGGCGGAAACAACCACAACAAGCACAATAATATACAACGCCAAAGGGCGAAGCTCAAAACTCAAAAGAAAACAAAACCACCACATCAGAATAATTCATGCGCGACTCTAAAGTCGAAATAAAAGACTGGTCCAATAAACTTATCAAGTAATACAAGTATGGTTGATGGAGATTTCTAGATACAAATGAAATAATACAAATACAATGGCGGTCCAGATACAAGTGAACCAACCTACCGTGCAAATCACCCTGAAAGAAATCATGTGCCAGCAATCTGCCAAAGAACCCTGTACGTCAACCTGTAATAAAATTTGGCACAACGGGGGTGAGTTGCCAACTCGTGAGTAGAAGACATCTACGAAACGAAATCGAATGCACGATGCTATCCTAGGTCATAATGATACACTACTAAGTCCCAATCATCTGGTAATGGCAGGGTAATACTAAGTGTAAATGCAAATACTCTGTGCTCGTGTCAGTGCCTCATATAATACTATATCATAAGAATGAGTATGCATGCACCATGAATGTAACATAACCAATCCTGAAATCTAGATATATCTGCATAAGAAATCTTTAGCATTTACCATGTAAAATGTGTATAGAAATCTAAAATAGCAACAATGAAATCCATAGAAATCCGTGTCAAGTATCGACACAAAACATGTAAATCTCAAGTCTCAATACCTCATAATCTCAATATCTCCAAGTCTCAATATCTCGGGCTCCGTCAGTCCGGATCGGCACATATCATCAAATCTCACGACAACGGTCGGTATCCTCCGGATATCCGCCGCGCCAGACATCACCGGTAGGTAGCCTTCCCCTGCCAGGCTCATCGTCAACAACTCGATCTTCTTGCCCCGGGGTACCATACCGGGCCCACCATGTACCCGAGACGGTTCATCCACTCCTCGAATCGGGTCTTGAAATTCAACAGAAAACATGAAATCTCATGGTGGACGACACATGCATTACGAGAAAACCGCATCTTATATTTTGAAAAGAGAGGAGGAGAGAGAGAAGTTTTTTTTTATTTTCTTGCGGTTTTCCCCAAAAGTCCAGAAATCTCATAGAAATCCAATTCTCAAAATCATGAGTAACAATATGATAAATGTCGGCATATGCCCCATAATACTGCATGATAACCTAAAAATATGAATGCATGAATGTCTAAGTAATGATGCCATGTCTAGACTAACATCTGAGAGTAATCACGATATTATATCAATCTAGCTGTTAGCTGAATGTATCCATAAAAGATAATATGATCTAAAGTGTACGTGACATAGCAATTACCGATGATGATGTGTGTGAGCCGGCAAATAAGTGTGCGTGGAATATGCACATCATCGGTAATGGTGCTGGTGTCCTAACAGGTAAAGTTTATACTGATTATAGAAACATATGTATGAACATGCAACATTATGATTACAGTGAAAAAGTAAAGACAGATGTGTGTTATCCACTCATTTGATATACAAATACCACTACCACTATATGGCTCAAACCTAACCTAGTGTCCATCTAACCCTCCTAAGGAAAACTAAACCTAAGAACTGGTCGATAGAAGTACACCTAACGCCTGAGTCCATATCACTAATAGTCGGCGATCCTGCCTCAATAGCGTCACGTACATAGTACGACATCCTCAAAATAAGAGTGCGGATCAATCATCATATCTATGCCTCGTAAGGTAAAATCCATCGTACGTCATCCCAATATCGGGGTACGGGTCAAGTATCTCCTAGGTGTCTCATCATTCGTATAATGTCATCATCAACACATCTCATGATCAAGGTGCTAAACTGTAACCGCCTACATCAATCATATATCATTGCCATCATAATATGCATCATTAGTTTATCCTCAGAAATATCATGTCATATGTATCATATTGTGATTAAGTCATACTGATATCATATCGTCATCAAGTCACACTTATATGATATCGATATCTTGTCACACCTATATGATGTCGTAATCAAGTCATACGTATATCATATCGTGATCAGTCATAAGTTACAGTCCGGGTACTATTTTAGAGTCCCATGTACCTCAATATCATCACCACCCATTATAATTTATGTATACATGTTCATTATCTCATTCTCTAATGATCCGCTAACACTTAATACGACTGTATAGCCAAGAATCACGGCATCAAGCCCAGTTATACTGTTCCATCATACCTCGGATATCATATCACATCAATGTATCCCATACACGTGTTGTATATATATATATACCTATACCTTGTCCTATATGTATATATACATGCACGTATACACCATGTCGAGTTTCAGTGTGTGCGTGTGTGTGTTTCTACCTGAAACCTATGAACCTCTTCCAAGGTATTCATCCTCTGATATGGTTTCCCTAAATCAGTCTAGTCCAGCCTAGGGTTATTACTAGGGTCCTACGCATTAAGAATCTAGGGTCACATCTGGCTTCCAAATGTCAATAAGTACTATTCCTACTCTACGTTGCGGGGGTGCTAAACGCCATCCACCCGACTTCCTCTCGTAGATATACATCTACTCACCTGGTCCATGTCTGCCGAAGACGGTGTCGCCATCCTCCTCTTCATCGCCCGCAGTCCACGTGAGGGGTACCTAAACGCAAACATATAAATAGCATCGTAAACTGAATCACATACAAAAGTCAAAACGACGCAAGGAACAAGCATAGGTTAAAACCTATGTCCCGTCCACGCAAAAGCATCAAATATCGCTCGATATCGGCGTACAAACTCCGATGGATCGAGATAACATCAACAAATAACTCATAGTTTTAAAACTCGTTACTTATAATATATAACATGATTAAATCCATCGAAAACCGTCCAATTTCGTAAAACCCGAAAATGCCAATTTACCGTTTTTCATCAAAACTTGACATTTAAATGAAACCACTGGTCCTAAAACTCATTAAAAAGCATAACTAGACTATACAAACCATTACTATATTTTTATTATACAAATTTGTATTAATTTGAAATTTCTAGTTTGCAACCTTTAACAATTTTCAACATTTTTCAAGCAAAATACCACAATTCCACCACAAAACATGATTTTGCATGAATTAATGTATTAAACTACAATTCATGATGATAATGATATAATGAAACCATGATTATATTTTTAATCTCATTTATTTAGAAATTTCCAAAATCTAGTTTACAAAAAAATAGCAATTTATTAGTATTTTCCAATTATCAAAAGAAACTAGTGATCAAACTAAGTTTTTTTTTCTATTAACATGCTAATATTCTCACTAAAACTACAATCTAATGATAGCAATCTTAATTATAATTTTATATTACCCACATATATATTTTATAAAAAACTAGTTAGCTAAATAGCTTAATTTAAACAATTTGAATACACAAATTATTATACAATAACTATGCAAGATTTTTCCACTTCTAAAAATGGTAGACTAGTTATTATAACCCTAATTAATTAATAAAAACCATCACTTGAATTTACAAACCCTAACTTGAATTTTAAAATTTGCAACTAGAATTAATATATTAAATCTAATTATATTTAAAAGAAACAACTAATAACAATAAATAAAAAGGAGAAGATTTATACCTCCAAACTATGAAATCCAAACATGAAAATGAGCCTCCAAAATTCATGATTTCCCACTCCAAAATCCATGTAAAAATGAGCAAGAATAAAAGGGTAGGAAATAAATAGGATTTTGTGCAATTTTTGTTGAATTTTTGATGGATTTTTGATGAATTTTGAACAAAAAATGAAATGGAAATGGGGCGGGGGGGCTGCCATGGGGTGAGGCCGGCCATTATTTGGAGGTGAGGGAGAGAAAGAAGAGAGTGAAAAAATTGTGTAGAAGTTTCCCCCAAATATCACCTCAAATTGTCTTTTCATGCATTTCTTTATTTTATTTTATTTCTTTACTATAGCAACTCAAGAAAACTCTAGAAAAAAGGAAAAATTTGCAAATAAATTTTGCATGATACACACTAAATTCTAATATGCCATGGTTCATTTTTATAAATTAAAACCATTCAAATTTGTAATTTACACTAATTTAGTGTAAAAATAAAGCTTATGTTAATATTTAAAATAATTAATTTAGGAAAAATATTTAATTAAAATAAAATTTTATAAGTGGCTAAATAAACACCATTTACTAGTAATTACATAATTTAAATAGGTATTTTTAAATTTATAGTGAAAAATAATTACGCTTTTGTCTTACGAAAAATACATTTTACCTTACCGAAAATCACAAAATTCACATAAACAATTTTATTTGTTTAATTATTTTTAAAATGTTACATTGAGTTTTCGTGCACCACAGTTGCACTCGATTTCGATTGACGTCGTTTCAGATGTTTGATTTTGATTTCATGCCTATGACATGTATGTGATTTGACTTGTGCATTCGGTGTAGTTTTCATGCACTTTTAGTACTTGATTCGATTTTGTGCACGCTGATGCACGTAGTTGTGAAATTATATATCATGGTATACCTGATTTGAATTGAGGTGGTTGTATACCTTCAATTTCGATTGTGATATTCGATATTTGTTTTTGTGCACCTTGTGCACTTGAGTTGGATTCTTGCCCATACTTGGCGCGCTTGATGCGATTTTGGTGCACACCAGATGCACTAAATTGGGATTCTTATTGCATATCAGATGCACCTGATATTGTTGTCAGGCACACCGTTGCCCTTTACAGGTGTTTTCGTGCACACCCGTTGCACTTAGATTTTGTTTCTGTATGCACATTCATTGATTTCGATTTCTGTGCGCACCAGACGCACGCGGCATTATTACACATACTATTGAGTATGGATTCCTTCGAGCAGTACATTTTCATGATATTTACCATTTGGTTTAGTAACCGAGCAGGACTAGTCCGAGGACAGTACCTGAATATGTTTTTGCATGCATCGATAGTTACCGAAAGAATTTCCA
Source organism: Agapanthus africanus (assembly GCA_030015575.1). NCBI lineage: Eukaryota > Viridiplantae > Streptophyta > Magnoliopsida > Asparagales > Amaryllidaceae > Agapanthus > Agapanthus africanus. The sequence continues at coordinate 267,870,283 of CM057340.1, forward strand.
AAAAAGATCTATAGTCTCAGTATTTACCCACGTGTCCGAGATGACGCAAAACATTTTTCAAAGGAATCATTTCTAAATTATTTTCAAAACAGCGGGACGTGTATGTTAAACGAAGGATATATATATATATATATATGGTTATTTTTCTTACTGTAACGTTTCAGAAATCATTAAGGCGAATTTTCCGTTAATCGGTAAATAATTTGGGTTTTCCGTAAAAACCAAGATGTGATCATTTTTCAATATAGACTTGAATGCACCTAGTTTAACTAAGAAATTGCTAGTATGCGGTATTTGGTTAGTCGCTTATAATTTTGAGTTCACTCAAATATTTTTCCTTAATTAAAATATTATTATAAGCTTTTAATTATACACTTAATTAGTGGTAATTACAAATTGGTTTGGGTTAATTATACAAAAGTGAAACATGCTAACTTAATTACAAGTTTAAACTTTGTTGTCTTCTACACAAAATATCTAGAGTTCTAAGAGTTTCTAAGGTTTAAAGAAATTAGAAATGAAAAGGATTAAGAGGTGGCATGATGGAAGGTGCTTTAATTAAGCTTTAATGATGTTATTAGTCTGGATTTTTCCACACACATCCAAAACATTCTCCATTCTTCTTGCTTTGGCCGAGCCCCCCTGGCTGCCCCATCATTTTCCCCACTCCATTTCCACTTCTAAAAGCTTCAAAAATTAATCAAAAATCAAAGAAAAATCACACAAACTCTAAATAAAATCCCTACCCATTAATATTTAGCCTTAATCTAGCTTGGATCTTCAAGAAAGTTAGCATTTTGGAGGCTGTTTTGGAAGTGAATTTGCAAGTTTGATAGCAAGTTTGTGAGGTATAAATCCTAATCCTAAGCTTTAGTTGTTATTTAAATATTTTAATTTAGCTTATGGGGTGTTTGAATATGTTGTTAATTAGCAAGTTTTGAAATTCAAGAGAGGGTTTTGATTAATTAGTTATGGTTTATGTGTAGGTTAACATGTTTAGACATGGAAAATATAGCCTAGTTGTGAAATTTTAATTTGTTATTTTCTAATTGTCCAAACTAAGATTGATTTGGAAACTAACTTTTACTAAATCTAATATGAGTGAGATTAAAAAGTTAGTAAGGGTTTGGGAGGCTTAATTAAGCTATTATGTGATAATTGTGGCCACTAGACTTGTTCAAATATCTAGATTGGTGCTAAAATTGTTAAAAGATGCTTACTAGGTTTTCGGTAAAATTAGACGTGAATTTTATTTGGCGTAGTGATGAAAAATATAGTCCTGTACGATATTTATTGTGTTGTGAATGAGTATTGGTACGATTGGGTTTTGCGCTTGGCGGTTTTCATGAATAGCGACCCTAGTTAGGGTTTTGGCTATGTTTTCCGGTATTGGGATTCTTGATTTTGAGACTTGATATTGTATTTGGTCGTTGGACGTTTGTACGTCAACGATGAGGGTTGTTGGTTGTTTTTGCAAGCGTAGGCTATAGGTTCTAACCTATGAGCGCACCGCAAGACGTATCGGTTTCGGACTTGGTTTTCATAACATTGTGATATGTGTTGATTTGTAGGTACTCTTACGTGGATTCCGAGACGACGAAGCACATCGACTACGCTTGGACGAGGAGTTTCACAGGTGAGTAGATTTATATCTACGGGAGAAGTCGGGTGGATGGCGTATAGCACCTCCGCAAATATATGAATGGAGACCGATATATATAGAATTCAGTCGGAGAAACCTACATTAGAAAACTATAGATGTGGTTAAAAAGATAGTTAGAGGTGATAGGAATGATTGAATATATATATCGAGATTTAAGATGAAAGCTATAGGGACATAACTCTTGGACATGATTTCATAGAAATGATGTCTTGAATTGATATATAAGGATATGAAAAGTGAATGCGAATCACAATATATATATATATTTAGTTGCACGAGATTAAGTATGAGATTTAGAGTAGCGTGACATGATATTCATAAGATATAATGTATATGCGAAATGACCTGATGTGAGAGATTAATGCGATGAAAAGAGTATATGATGAGATATGATGACTTGGTTGATATGTCGTTATATGGATGCGAGTCGATAGAAAAAGTTGATACCTTGTCGGTCCCCTGATACAAGATTGACACGGATGTGACCTGGGAGATAGGTATATATATATATGGATAATGTTGTGCATAATGAGTGATATGCCGTACGTGACTTAGATCCGTACCCCGTTGTTGTATAAGTTGATAGAATCCCTAATTGTTTAATGCCGCCGTACGATGGATTACCGTACACGATGAGTTTTACCTGTTGTTGATCTATACCCTTTATTATAGGATGTCGTACGATAGATTATACCGTACCTGGTGTTGTGGGGCTGGATTCCGATTGATAGATTCACCGACTCGGATATATTGTAAATACGTATGCCTGATAGCATTTCACGTATGATGTACCTTATGCTGCGTTTATAATATTCTCATTGCATTATTTATGTACATGTGCTAGTACACCTACACCATTATCGATGATGCATATGTTACACTTACACAGATTGCCGGCTCACACACTTTCATCATCGATAATTGCTATGTCACTCACACAATAGAATTGCTACATCATGCTATGCTATACTTGCTATGCTCACATCATTATGCTCTGTTGCATGACATACCCTGCTATAACTGCACATACACCTATGTGGTATTGTATCATTATTGACATTTAGACGTTGATTCTTATGCTATTGCACATATGAAATGCATCATGCTTACATACTTACATGTACATACACACATCTTGCTAGAGCTACATGTATGTCTTTATATGATGTTGCATTTGATTTTGGAGGAATTGGGAACCGCATGATATATTTTAAAACTGGATTCATTTAAAAGAGTGGTTTTCCCTTAATATGCTTATATTGTTGTTTTATGTTGCATACATCTGTTTTCATGTGATTTATGGATTTGAGAACCGTGGGGGGTTTTCAAGAAATTTATGTATTGTTTGAAAACCCGGTTTCTTTTGATATGATATTTCAGTGCGACCACCATGAGTTTTCTCGGTTCTGAGACTTGTGTTAGAAACCCGATTCGAGGAGCAGTAGGTACCGTCTGTGGGTACATGGTGGACCCAGTATGGTTCCCCGGGGCAAGAGGTGATTTTCGTGGTATAGACGATGAGCCTGGCAGGTGGGCTAGTTCCTACCGGTGATAGCATTTGGACTCGGCGGTTATCCGGAGGATACCGACCGGAGTCGTGAGATGATACGGGCCGATTCCGGACTGATGGAGCCCGTGGGCCGATCCGGACTGACGGAGCCCGTGGGCCGATCCGAACTGACGGAGCCCGTGGGCCGATCCGAACTGACGGAGCCCGAGATATTGATGAGGGCCGATCCGGACTGATGGAGCCCGAGATATGAGGATTTACGTGTCGATGCTGGACATGGGTTTTATGATGTTTCGAGTGTCGATGTTGGACACTCAGGTTCCATGATTTGATGTGTCATTGATGGACACACGTTCCTTGATATCCTCTTATATTTACATGCATTGGTTATGTTGTTGGATGAGATCCACCTGCATACATGCATTGGTTTGGATGAGATCCACCTGCATGTAGGGTTCCTAGGCAGTCATACAAGGGTCTATAAGGCATCAACAATACCCGATTTAAAATTTAGACGTGCCGAACAACCCAAAAACGAGATCTTTGCTAGATTATTACGGGTTTAACATGCAAGTAAACATCTTTACAACTAAGTGTGAGGGATTGCAACCTTTGTAGTCCGCTCCTTCGCTTCATAAGCTCCGAGTAGAAGTCCCTTCGCCACGATCCATGATCTCCCGGACTCAAGAGAGGCTCCACAACCCGAATGATCCATGCTAGCTTGTAGTCTTCCTTTTCTCCGATGATCTACCTCGAAGTTCCTTTAACTCAAGCTCTTTCTCACTAATGAGGTGAACACCCTAATCTAATTGGCAAGATTAGATGAGGATGATGAAGTAGGATTTATGCTCTCTTTTATTATCAAATTCTTGTAAGTCTACGGTAGCGCCCCAGCCGTCTTTCAGACGCCAAATACGGAACAAAAACTTTTATAACTGGCGCTATCGCATACTATAACCCGGATCTGCCATTAATGCTAAACTAACAATCTACAAAGAGGGAATAAAGGTTATACCGAACGATCCGAGTCCTTCGTTCTTTAACCATCATCCCTCGCTCCGTTGCGGCTGCTCCGATCTCGTCGATCTCCGATCTCCTCGTCCAGGTGGCACCACGTCATCGGATCTTTAAACGGGCTCCCGCCTCTGACTCGAGGCAACTCGGTCGTCAAGTTTGCTAAAAGAGACGACCAAGATTGATGTAGAGAATGAGTGGAATACTTTGTCTCGCTTCGTCCAAAACCATGGACGAACGGTTAATGAAGCTGCCGTGGGAATCGGGTGATGGAATGAAATGAGCTGTGAAATTCCATACACCGAAACCTATCATCTTTTTTCCAAATGAATCAAATCAAGTGAGTGAGTGAGAGAGAGGGGGAAGAGGCCGGCCACATATATAGAGGTGGGGGTAAGTGTAGGAGAAGGGGAGGTGATAATAAGAAAATATCTCAAGTGTGAACATAACGTGTGAACACACTTAATGAAATGATGAATCATTAAGCTAGTCATCAAGCATTAATGGAATCATTAAATGCAACCATGACTCACTAAACACCTCACCACTTCTAGAACCTTCCAGAAGCTTCCACACTCATCTCAAGAAAAGATAAATCCGTATTTAACCAAATGTTAAAAGATGGCTGATAGAAAACTGGAAACTGGCAACTTCCAAAAGTGATCCCGAAACGAATTTCAGGATAACCCCGTAACTGTATAAATATACCCGCATTTGTATTACGACCGAATACAAATGCAACCGAGACAAAGATTATATATCTACTCTGTATAATACATGGATCCGGCTTAAACCAAAGCCCACCAGTATTATCTGCCCGAAAAAAAACACGTGCGTAAACGCACGTGCATTTTCCGAACCCTACCATAAAACCATACGGCCTCTACAACGTTTCGTCCGAACTTGGGAAACTGTCTGTGGGGGACTCTAATGACTCGTCAGTACCCTGGCAGTGGGTTTAACCACAAACCGTCAGCGGCACTAGCTATGCGTAACGGCTGCCCATGGACTGACCTCAAGGGAGGCTGATGAGCGAACTCATCCAGAAACCCTACTGAGCCTAACAGTGACAATGTATATACAGTCCGGTCCGTTCGTCTATGAGTATCGCATATCCGGCCTAGGGGGCTAGTAACGTCAGACCCCCAATAGCTGTATAAGTCGTGTCGGAGACAAGCCCTGAACACCCTGAGATACTACTGGAGTACCTACCAGTAAATCTCACCTGCCTTGGCCAAGGACTTGGTGTAATGGCTTTCCTAGACACAGCGCGACCTCCACCCCCAATACCGGGAGAGACGAATCCCCTGCCGATCCGCTCACGTGCCTCCATGTGGCTCGGGACTGTACCCAAAAACTACCTGTTTGCACGACTCCTTTGAGCCGTGGTAGGGTAGAAATCAAAGCACAGTGGGAACTCACACGAGACAAATGACGACCTCAGGTCGATGAACTAACCTGTACACATGTCACCAGGGAACTGCTATCTGACGATATGTATAATACCAACTAGCAGGTTCCCGGCGAGTCCTGTCCGGTGTACTCATAACCCAATGAGCACCTGTATACATCTTAGGTGATCCAACTGACACCAGTGGCTTGTGAGACCGGCCACCGTCCCTCGTCGGGGTCTCAACTGTATACACTAGTCTACTCCGGAGTATCGATGCCCTGTCTCGAAACTCCCACGACTAGGGACCACTATTAAGGATATGCTTATAGACCACCCAACTCTCATGTATATGATCGCCCTCATACTGTTGGTAGTCAAGCAAGATCCTAAGGGCTCTATCAAAGTGTAATCGTGATCAGTCACCTGAACCTATACACGACTAATAAAGGCAAACCAGATAGCATACTATCATCTCGAGTAAGACTGTCCTACCGGTATAGGTCCTCCTCAATCATTGCAATCACATACCTACGATCCAATAATTGACTTTGAGGGCACTATATCCAACAATCTCCCACTTGCACTTAAGGCTAATTATTGCGATGTTGCGTACTCACAGTCCGTGTGAAACCAACACCCAACTCCTCTACTAATCAGTTTCACAAAGCCCGTTTGTAAAACTATTATGTTCGAGAAATAGCCTCAGTGAGTGGATCCGCCAGGATGTTTCTTTCTATGTCTCTCTTAATCTCAAATTCGCGGAGAAAGCCATCTCCCGAATTGAGTAATAACTGTCTTAGAATATGTCTGGATATCTGATGGGACCTAGTTCATAAATGAACTCCAAATCCAAACTTCTTAGACTGTATCGAAAACTGAACCTAATCAGTATCCGGCACCAGGCCTCCCACAGTATCCTCTTGGACCACCTGTCCATAATACTGTCCCTCTTCGTCAGAGGGAAAACTATAACTCTGACAATCTCTCTGTCATCCATGTCACCTTCGATGCCTGGAATGATAACCGTCTCCCGAAAGAGGCTGCCGTCATCAAATCCGTAGAACATCCACTTATGTTCTAAAACTGCTTCCTTATGTTTCTCCAGGATTGGATTAATACAAACTTATTGCATCTAGTGTAAAAACAACATCTGGTGTGGTACTTGACATCTCACGATTGACTCAATTGCCTAAGCAAGTGATATGCCAATCATGCACATCCCTCTCACCTTTAGTCTGTAAGACACCTTTAGAGAGGGTGACTCCAACACCTGCAGGTACACCACCATGCCAGGAGTCATCTATTCTAAAAACCATTAGAATACTGTCAATGTACCCACATTGGGAAACTACCCAAATCCATATCTAAAACCATAGATCTAGAAACCAGAATATCAAATATTATATCCATATCCTGTCTGGAGAAACAACTGTGTGACGACCACAGTACAACCGATCGTAGTATAGGAATTTTACTTCCTACTCTATGTATGTCATCCAAATACCAGGACAACACATCCTACTACCTTCTTAACAGATCCATCCCCTATTCTGATGAAGTCAAACCCATGACTGTCACATCAAAATTAGATGATCATTCTCCGCTATAACTGCTCTAGTCTATAAATAGACATAAGCTACTTGCCCACTATGCTTCCGCTGCTCCCACTGACCACAACAACCCTCCTACCGGGTCTCATAGCCTGGAACAACAGTAGTGTCAAGTCTGGGTAGATAAGAACCTCCCTGTCACCGTCCTTGAGGCTACCGAAGTACCTCTCGGGTGTCTGAGGTTACCCATATCTGCGAAGTGGCTAATGGCATGTCAAACCTGATTGAATCTATTGGTCCTATTAAATTTTCCGTAATCGTTTGCGGTTCTGGAATCACTTCCAGTTCTACCATACTCCCACTACTGTTTTCTGAAAAAATCCATTTTACTAAAACTGTGGCGAGTCAAGAACAATATCACTATTGATCTTCCAGATGGTAGAATTGTTGGATATAGTGCCCTCTAAGTCAATTATTGGATCGCAGGTACGTGATTGCAATGATTGAAAGGGGGTCTATACCGATAAAACAGTCTTACTCAAGATGATAGTATGCTATCTGGTTTGTCTTTATCATCATGATAGAGCCCATAGGATTCTTATTTGACTACCAGCAGTATGATGGCGATCATATATATGGGAGCTGGGGTCTATAAGCACATCCTTAAAGTGTCCCTAGTCGTGGGAGTTTCGAGACAGGGCATCGATACTCCAGAGTAGACTAGTGTATACAGTCGAGACCCCGACGAGGGGCGGTGGCCGGTCTCACAAGCCACTGGTGTCAGTTGGATCACCTAAGATGTATACAGGTGCTCATTAGGTTATGAGTACACCGGACAGGACTCGCCGGGAACATGCTAGTTGGTATTATACATATCGTCAGATAGCAGTTCCATGGTGACATGTGTACAGGTTAGTTCATTGACCTGAGGTCGTCATTTGTCTCGTGTGAGTTCCCACTGTGCTTTGATTTATACCCTACCACGGGTCAAAGGAGTCGTGCAAACAGGTATATTTTGGGTACAGTCCCGAGCCATATTGGAGGCAAGTGAGCGGATCTTCGGGGATTCGTCTCTCCCGGTATTGGGGGTGAGATCGCGCTGTGTTTAGGAGAGCCATTACACGAAATCCCGGGCCAGGGTAATCGAGATATACTGGTAGGTATACCAGCAGGATCTCAGGGTGTTCTGGGCTACTCTCTGACACGACTTATGCAGCTATTGGGGGTCTGACGTTTACCGACCCCTTAGGCCTAATATGCGATGCTCATAGACGAATGTTCCGGACTGTACAGATATTGTCACTGTCAGGCTCAGTAGGGATTATAGATGAGTTCGCTCGTCAGCTTCCCTTCCAATCAATACATAGGCAAAACGTTACGTACAGTTAGTACCTCTGACGTGCTAGTGGTTATACCCAGTGCCAGTATACTGATGAGTCATTAGAGTCCCCCACAGACACTTTCCCAAGTTCGGGCGAAACGCTGTAGATGCCGTATGGGTTTATGGCAAGGTTCGGAAAATGCACGTGCGTTTTCGCACGTGTCAGTTTTCGGGCAGATAATACTGGTAGGCTTTGGTTTAAGCCGGAACCCAGTATTATACTGTGTAGATATAATATCTTTGTCTCAGTTGCATTTGTATTCGGTCGTAATACAAATGCGGGTATGTTTATACCGTTACGGGGTTATCCTGAAATTCGTTTCGGGATGATTTTTGGAAGTTGCCAGTTTCCAGTTTTCTATCAGCCGTATTTTGACATTCGGTTAAATACGGATTTGTCTTTTCGTCTTCAGGGTGCGTCATGCTTCTAGAAGGTTCTAGAAGTAGTGATTAGGCATATGACTCACTTGTGTCATTAATGGTTCATTAATGATGCAAGGTGACTAGGTTTAATGTGATTGGTTCCATTTAATGTCTTTTGATGATTCATTCTTTGTGATAAGCATGAAGGGATATGGTCACCCTCCTCCTTGCTCCTACACTCACCCTCCTCCCCTCTTCATATAGTGCCCGGCCACTTTTTTGTGGCATGGGATTTTTTATGAATTCATTTTTAGGCAAAAGATTATGATAGTTTGGATTCATGGAAATTAGCATACTCCATTTCTCATTTCATATCGATCCAAAAGGCAACTTATATAACCGTTCGTCCGTGACCTTGGACGTAACGAGACAAAGTGTTCTACTCGTTCTCTACTTCATCTTGGTCGTCTCTTTTAGCAAACTTGACGATCGAGTTGCCTCGGTTCAGAGGCGAGAGCCCGTTTAAAGATCCGTTGACGTGGTGCCACCTAGACGACGAGACCGGAGATCAAGCAAGTTCGGATCAGTTACAACATAGCGTGGGATGATGGTTGAAGACCGAAGGACTCGGATCATTCGGTGTAACAATTCTACCCTCTTTACAATTTGTTAGTTTAGCTTTAATGGACGATCCGGGATAAAGTACGCGATAGCGCCAGTCGTAAAAGTTTTGTTTCGCTTATCGGCGTCTGTTAGACGCCCGGGGCGCCGCCGCGTACTTACATTGGTATCAGAGCCTCACCATTAAGCTATACTAACTTGTGCTAACGCGTTTGAAAGATCGATCGAACGGAATTTCCGAAATCACAATTTTCTGTACATGATGTTTCTATCGATTTTTAAACTGTTCTAAAATTCATTTTGAGCATTTCAGAAAATCATGCAGGGTTTTTGAAGAATACTGGTGAAATTTGGGCACGTGATCCCACAAAACGACCGCGGATCCGCGGCCCAAACCATGGTTTGGCCGCTGATCCGCCGCGCTTTTGTGGGAACAGTGCACCAAATTTTTTCAGTGGGTTTCTCATGGGAAATGGTGATTTTTGGTATATGTCTTTTTGGCCAAAATTTTGTTACTGTACACCAGATGTATGTGGGGCCCACTTCGGGAAATTTAGTCGATCGAAATTTTAAACTTGTTAGTTTTTCAGTACTTTCATTATATCTCCGACCGGGAATGTCATTTGATCGGTAAACCGCGTCTGATTGCTATAGTTCTTTTAGACGGGTTTGCGAACGTGACATTCGCGTTGATGTTCTGTGTTGTGCTGTAATGTTGCGGATTTGTCGTGGTGGATAGCAGGGTGCAATGATAGTGTTGTTTAAATTTATTTGTACATTTGATATTACGGGGCGAGCGTCCGACTTGTGGACTGCTGTCACTGCCTGTTTGTATAATATTCTTTTGGGGCATGACCAGGTTGCGGTCGATGTACCTATTGTACTATTTTTATTTCTATACTAGGTTTACCCCGCGGTGGGGTGCACGAATAACCGGGTTCTGGAGGGCAACGGGTTCATATCTCATGGCATTGAGAGGCAAAGGGACCACACTCTAGAATTGGCAGACTATTCGCCGCACTCGTAGGGGGTATAGGTTGACCCAAGGAGGGGTGCTCAATTTACCGGATTCCGTGAAGTGCCGGGTATTCCATTCACTATGTTGTGGGGACTACCTCGCTTCAGGTTTTGGTGGGTAACTTGCCGCACCCGTAGGGGTCCAGGTTTCATTGCACAGGCTATCCACACGACCAGGGGAACGTCGGGTTTCAGTAGCGGCTCTGTGAAACCCGGGGATCCCAGTTTATCTGTATTGTTCTGTGATGCTTATTACTTTTCTGTAATGTTGCATATTATCACGCCTGGAGCGATTACTGTATATTAGTATATATACTATTAGATGTTGTATATGTTTTACACCCGCGCTAGTCCAGTCCCCGCTCTGTCGTTAGTTAAGTAACCTAACGGGTGATGACGGAACCCAGTGACGAATGCGGATGGCATATACGTACATTTTATTTTCGTTCTTTTCTGGTGTGATTGATTGATGGGACTGCGTTGATTCTTATTAATGCAAAGATAAAACAAACCTATATTTGATGTTGTTGGAACAAATTTTAAAAGGAAATTATTACAAAGACGTTTCCTTTTGTTTTGCATAGCGGTATTCAGTTGGAATATCCTGCACCTCATTCCACGAGGAAAGAGTCGAGATCCCTTCACCGGGAGTGACTTCTTTAGCAAAAGGTTTTCACTACTATATATTTTTATAAAGCTATCAGGTTCCTTCAACGAGATCAGGTTCATTACGTTAAAGGTTTTTCGCCAAAAACCAGCCGTAATCCTCCGTCGTTTTTTATGGATGGTCAGTAGTATTCAAGCTATATTTGTTGGCCTACGTCAAGACATAGTGTTTGGTAGCTGCTGGGTATTCATTTGTTGCATAGATAGATGCATTAATTTAAGTCAGACGTACACCTTGTTGGCCTACGTCAAGGGCTTGTACGATGACTTAAGTTGATAAGGACAACGACGGGTAGAACTTGACATGTTGCTTATGATTTGTTGGCCTACGTCAAGGTCATAAGAGCATGGGATAAAAAATTACATCGGGAGTTTCAAACATACAAGAAACTTGCCAGACTTGCGCATACCTTCTGGAGTGTGTTAACTTGAATGGCTTCCATCAAGTTATCATGCGATGATAGTTGGATCCTGATTCTCACTGATGAGTTGGTTTACTCTTCGGGTGACCCCGACTAATTCTTCTTTCAGGTTTGGAGGAGAATTTGAGAAAACAGTGGGAGGTTTCCTAATTAGATAAAATGATAACCATTCTGATTTAGGCTAGAGTCCACGCAGAGTGTTTCTTCTCTCTCTCTCTCTCTTTGGCAGCGACTTTTGACCGACCCCAGACTATAACTCAGTGACCAAAGTTGACCGAACCTTCTTAAACATATTGGCTTTTGGATTGTCTATAGTTGCATAAGTCATTGCTGCTCTTTCTTTTACCCTTTGTATTTCTCAGAACACCCCGTATTACTACGGACATCCACTTCCATTGGATAGATCCATCGTATGGTTATATACGAACTCAAAGGGACATCTTTGAGGATGGATCCAGGTTCAGGAGAAATAGAACTGGTTTATTCAGTTGACTTTTATTATCACCTTCTCTCAGGTTACGAGGGCTCCTTGGTTTAGGAGAGTACACCTATTATGCTTATTGGATGGTCTTCTTCCAAACCATAGGCTGGTGCCGAACGGTAGGGAATGAAGAAAACCAATTAGCCTAAGTAGGGTGTGCAAAAGGTAATATGTAAAGACAAGATAAAGGAATTAGAAAGAGGGCAAAGTAAATTGCGACTATTCATATTCACGACCAAACCGCGTGTTTCATCGCCACTCCTATTTCACCTTTGATTTATCCAGAACAACCCGTATCACTACGAACATCCAATTCCATTGGATAAATCCATCGTATGGTTATATACGAACTCGAAGGATATTTTTCGAGGATGGATTCCGGTTCAGGAGAAATAGGAATAAGGTTTATTCAGTTGTCTTTTATCATCACTTTCTCTCAAGTTACGAGTACTCTTAGGATTAGGAGGGTACACCTATTATGCTTACTGGATAGTCTTCTTCCAAACCATAGGCTGGTGCCGAACGGTGAGGAAGGAAGAAAACCATTTAGCCTAATAATGGTGTACAGAAGGTAACGACTAAAGACAAATAAAGGGAATTGGAAAGATGGCAGGGAAATATACGGTTAAAGTCATGATTTGGATTATGGAAGAGGCATTACTAGGAATACCAGGAAACCCCTACAAAACATATTTATGTTTCATATTCACTGTGCATTGTTAATAGAAAACTGATTTCCCGATTGGATACTTACTCCAGGGTATGTAATTACCAGGTTTCATTCTCACATCTATATGATAATACAGATGTTGAGTGGGAGCAAGTTTTTGGAAATTACGTGATCATCCTCATTATATCGGAATTCGTTGTAATTGGTGATATTTGAGGAAATCGCCTGGGTACATTTTTCAACCTACGATGCACATGTTTTGAGTTATTTAACTCAGCGGACTTATACAGAGTAATGTATGTTGTCCAATGTCCATAAGGACAAAGGGGTTGGTCCTCATACTATATTCTGTTTACTTGTATCTTCTCTAGTTTTTAGACAAGTGTTTCGTAGAAATACAATGTCTAAGTTTTGAGAAGTTGTGGGTATAGGAATAAAGTAGAGAACCATGTATCGCAAGTATCGGGATTCTTCAAAGAAATCGAAGATGTAGTTTCTTGTGATTATTATTCAGTTGATAGTAATGGTTTTGAGAAACTTGTTTCTCTTTCAGGTTACTCGTAATTGGATGGATTCCTAAGTTGAATAATGCTGATTAGCCTCTCTCCATTAAGTTGATATGCACTGGAGACAGCTGCATGATTAGAATTTGGTTCCAAATTAAAATAAGTGCCTATGTTTCTATATTGGATATAGATTGCTTCATATCTTAAACGATGTTAAGGTAAGGAGAGTTGTCCAGCTTATGTTTTAAAACAGACACTGGAAAACTCAAGGCACGTTTCTGTAATGACAGTTTGTGGGTTGACCCTAGCTTTGACGAGGGTTGATTTTCTACCATCTGGAAGATCAATAGTGATATTGTTCTTGACTCGCCACAGTTTTATTAAAATGGATTTTTTCAGAAAAACAGTAGTGGGAGCATGGTAGAACTGGAAGTGATTCCAGAACCGCAAACGATTACGGAAAGTTTTAATAGGACCTATATATTCAATCAGGTTTGACATTCCAATAGCCACTCCGCAGATATGGTGGGTAACCTCAGACACCCGAGAGGTACTCCGGTAGCCTCAAGGACGGTGACAGGGAGGTTCTTGCTTACCCAGACTTGACACTACTGTTGTTCCAGACTATGAGACCGGGCAGGAGGAAATGTATAGCGTCGTTCTAAACTAGTTTTAGAAGTGTACGTATATATATTATTCTGCCAGAGAGTTGTCGTAGTCAGTGGGAGCAGCGGAAGCATAGTGGGCAAGATACTTATGTCTATTTATAGACTTGAGCAAATATAGCGGAGATTGATCATCTGATTTTTGATATAACAGTTATGGGTTTGACTTCATCAGAATAGAGGATGGATCTGTTAAGAAGGTAGTAAGGTATGATGTCCTGGTATTTGGATGACATACACAGAATAGGAAGTAAAATTCCTATACTACGATCGGTTGTACTTTGGTCGTCACACAGTTGTTTATCCACAAAGGATATGGATATAATATAAGACATTCTGGATACAAGATCTATGGTTTTAGATCTAGATTTAGGTAGTTTCCCTATATGGGTACTTTGACAGTATTCTAATAGTATTTTAGAATTGATGACTCCTAGCATGGTGGTGTACCTGCAGGTGATGGAGTCACCCTCTCTAAAGGTGTCTTACAGACTAAAAGGAAGAGGGACGTACATGATTGACAGATCACTTGCTTGGGCAATTGAGTCAATCATGAGATGTCAAGTACCACACCAGATGTCGTTTTTGCACTAGATGCGATAAGATTATATTAATCCAATCCTGAAGAAACATACGGAAGCAGTTTTAGAACATAAGTGAATGTTCTACGGATTTGATGACGGCAGCCTCCTTCGGAAGACGGTTATCATTCCAGGCTTCCAAGGTGACCTGGATGACAGAGTGATTGTCAGAGTTACAGTTTTCCCTCTGACGAGGGACAGTATTATGGACAGGCGGTCCAAGAGGATACTGTGGGAGGCATGGTGCGCAACACTGATTAGTTTCAGTGATCGATACAGTCTAAGAAGTTTGGATTTGGAGTTCATTTATGAACTAGGTCCCATCAGATATCCAGACATATTCTAAGCCAGGTATTACTCGATTCGGGAGATGGTTTTCTCTGCGAACTTGAGATTAAGAGATACATAGAAAGAAACTTCAAGGCGGATCCACTCACTGAGACTATTTCTCGAATACAACAGTTTTACAAACGAGCTTTGTGAAACTAATTAGTAGAGGAGTTGGATGTTCGGTATCACACGAGCTGTGAGTACGAGACATCGCAATAATTAGCCTTAAGTGCAAGTGGGAGATTGTTGGATATAGTGCCCTCTAAGTCAATTATTGGATCACAGGTACGTGATTGCAATGATTGAAAGGGGGTCTATACCGATAAAACAGTCTTACTCAAGATGATAGTATGCTATCTGGTTTGTCTTTATCATTATGATAGAGCCCATAGGATTCTTGTTTGACTACCAGCAGTATGATGGCGATCATATATGTGGGAGCTGGGGTCTATAAGCACATCCTTAAAGTGTCCCTAGTCGTGGGAGTTTCGAGACAGGGCATCGATACTCCAGAGTAGACTAGTGTATACAGTCGAGACCCCGACGAGGGGCGGTGGCCAGTCTCACAAGCCACTGGTGTCAGTTGGATCACCTAAGATGTATACAGGTGCTCATTAGGTTATGAGTACACCGGACAGGACTCGCCGGGAACATGCTAGTTGGTATTATACATATCGTCAGATAGCAGTTCCCTGGTGACATGTGTACAGGTTAGTTCATTGACCTGAGGTCGTCATTTGTCTCGTGTGAGTTCCCACTGTGCTTTGATTTATACCCTACCACGGGTCAAAGGAGTCGTGCAAACAGGTATATTTTGGGTACAGTCCCGAGCCACATTGGAGGCAAGTGAGCGGATCTTCGGGGATTCGTCTCTCCCGGTATTGGGGGTGAGATCGCGCTGTGTTTAGGAGAGCCATTACACGAAATCCCTGGCCAGGGTAATCGAGAAATACTGGTAGGTATACCAGCAGGATCTCAGGGTGTTCTGGGCTACTCTCTGACACGACTTATGCAGCTATTGGGGGTCTGACGTTTACCGACCCCTTAGGCCTAATATGCGATGCTCATAGACGAATGTTCCGGACTGTACAGATATTGTCACTGTCAGGCTCAGTAGGGATTATAGATGAGTTCGCTCGTCAGCTTCCCTTCCAATCAATACATAGGAAAAACGTTACGTACAGTTAGTACCACTGACGTGCTAGTGGTTATACCCAGTACCAGTGTACTGATGAGTCATTAGAGTCCCCCACAGACACTTTCCCAAGTTCGGGCGAAACGCTGTAGATGCCGTATGGGTTTATGGCAAGGTTCGGAAAATGCACGTGCGTTTTCGCACGTGTCAGTTTTCGGGCAGATAATACTGGTAGGCTTTGGTTTAAGCCGGAACCCAGTATTATACTGTGTAGATATAATATCTTTGTCTCAATTGCATTTGTATTCGGTCGTAATACAAATGCGGGTATGTTTATACCGTTACGGGGTTATCCTGAAATTCGTTTCGGGATGATTTTTGGAAGTTGCCAGTTTCCAGTTTTCTATCAGCCGTATTTTGACATTCGGTTAAATACGGATTTGTCTTTTCGTCTTCAGGGTGAGTCATGGTTCTAGAAGGTTCTAGAAGTGGTGATTAGGCATATGACTTACTTGTGTCATTAATGGTTCATTAATGATGCAAGGTGACTAGGTTTAATGTGATTGGTTCCATTTAATGTCTTTTGATGATTCATTCTTTGTGATAAGCATGAAGGGATATGGTCACCCTCCTCCTTGCTCCTACACTCACCCTCCTCCCCTCTTCATATAGTGGCCGGCCACTTTTTTGTGGCATGGGATTTTTTATGAATTCATTTTTAGGCAAAATATTATGATAGTTTGGATTCATGGAAATTAGCATACTCCATTTCTCATTTCATATCGATCCAAAAGGCAACTTCTATAACCGTTCGTCCGTGACCTTGGACGTAACGAGACAAAGTGTTCTACTCATTCTCTACTTCATCTTGGTCGTCTCTTTTAGCAAACTTGACGATCGAGTTGCCTCGGTTCAGAGGCGAGAGCCCGTTTAAAGATCCGTCGACGTGGTGCCACCTAGACGACGAGACCGGAGATCAAACAAGTTCGGATCAGTTGCAACAAAGCGTGGGATGATGGTTGAAGACCGAAGGACTCGGATCATTCGGTATAACAATTCTACCCTCTTTACAATTTGTTAGTTTAGCTTTAATGGACGATCCGGGATAAAGTACACGATAGCACCAGTCGTAAAAGTTTTGTTCCGCTTATCGGCGTCTGTTAGACGGCCGGGGCGCCGCCGCGTACTTACAAGAATGTCAACCCTCATCATAGCCTGGGCCAACCCACAAACTGCCATTACAGAAACGTGCCCTGAGTTATCCAGAGTCTGGTTTTAAGCATAAGCCGGACAACTCCCCGTACCTTAATATCGTTAAGATACGAACCATTCTATATCCAATATAGAAACTTTGGCACTTATTTAATTGGAACCAGATTCTAATCATGCAGCTGTCTCCAGTGCATATCAACTTTAATGGATAGAGGCTAATCAGCATTACTCAACTTAGGAATCCATCTAATTATGAGTAACCTGAAAGAGAAACAAGTTTCTCAAAACATTTACTATCATCTGAATACCGATCATAAGTATCTACATCTTCGATCTCTTTGAAGAATCCCGATACTTGCGACATCTGGTTCTCTACTTTATTCTTATACCCACAACTTCTCAAAACTTAGACCTTGTATTTCTACGAAACACTTGTCTAAAAACTAGAGAAGTCATAAGTAAACAGAACATAGTACGAGGACCTAC
This sequence comes from Agapanthus africanus, assembly GCA_030015575.1. Taxonomy (NCBI): domain Eukaryota; kingdom Viridiplantae; phylum Streptophyta; class Magnoliopsida; order Asparagales; family Amaryllidaceae; genus Agapanthus; species Agapanthus africanus. The sequence continues at coordinate 267,887,949 of CM057340.1, forward strand.
CCCTTTGTCCTGATGGACACTGGACAACATACAATACTCTGTATAAGTCCGCTGAGTTAAATAACTCAAAACCTGTGTGTCGTAGGTTGAAAACTGTACCCTGGCGATTTCCTCAAATATCACCAATTACAACGAATTCCGATATAATGAGGATGATCACCTAATTCCCAATAACTTCCTCCCACTCATCATCTGAAAAACCATACAGATATGAGAATGAAACCTGGTGAATACACACCCTGGAGTAAGTATCTAATCGGGAAAACAGTTTTCCATTAACAATGCACTGAAACATGAAAATGTTTCGTAGGGGTATCCTGGTATTCATAGTAATGCCTCTTCCATAATCCAATTCATGACTTTAACCGTATATTTCTTTGCCATCTCTCCAAATCCCTTTATTTGTCTTTAGTCGTTACCTTCTGTACACCATCGTTAGGCTAAATGGTTTTCTTCCTTCCCTACCGTTTGGCACCAGCCTATGGTTTGGAAGAAGACTATCCAGTAAGCATAATAGGTGTACCCTCCTATACCAAGGAGTACTCGCAACTGAGAGAAGGTGATGATAAAAGACAACTGAATAATACCTTATTCTTTTAAAAGTGAAATAGGAGTGGCGATGAAGTATGTGGTTTGGTCGTGAATGATAACAGTCGCAACTTACTCTGCCCTCTTTCTAATCCCTTTATTTTGTCTTTACATATTACCTTCTGTACACCCTACTTAGGCTGATTGGTTTTCTTCATTCACTACCTTTCGGCACCTGCCTATGGTTTGGAAGAAGACTATCCAATAAGCGTAATAGGTGTACTCTCCTAAACCAAGGAGCCCTCGCAACCTGAGAGAAGGTGATAATAAAAGACAACTGAATAAACCAATTCTATTTCTCCTGAACCTTGATCCATCCTCGAAGAAGTCCCTTCGAGTTCGTATATAACCATACGATGGATCTATCCAATGGAAGTGGATGTCCGTAGTAATACGGGTGTTCTGAGAAATGCAAAGGGTAGAAGAAGGAGTGGCAATGACTTATGCAACATAGACAATCCAAAAGCCAGTATTTTAAGAAGGTTCGGTCAACTTGGTCACTGAGTCATAGTCTAGGGTCGGTCAAAGGTCGCTGCCAAAGAGAGAGAGAGAAAAGAAACACTCTGCGTGCACTCTAACCTAGATCAGAATGGTTATCATTTTATCTAATCCGGAAACCTCCCACTGTACTGTCAAATTCTCCCCCAAACCTGAAAGAAGAATCAATCGGGATCACCCGAAGAGTAAACCAACTCATCAGTGGGAATCGGGATCCAACTCTCATCGCATGATAACGTGACGGAATCCACTCGCGTTATCACACTCCAGAAGGTATGCGCATGCCTGGCAAGTTTCAGTTTCTTTAGAAACTCCCGATGTGATTTTTACCCCATGTTCTTATGACCTTGACGAAAGCCAACAAATCATAAGTCACATGTCAAGTTCTGCCCGTCATTATCTTGTTAATTCAAACCCACCCGTACATACCCTTGACGAAAGCCAACAAGGTAATACGACTGTCCCAAACCAACTCATCTATCTATGCAACAAATGAATACCCCAGCAACTACCAAACACTATGCCTTAACGAAAGCCAACAAACACAGCTTGAATATTACTGACCATCCATAAGAAATGACGGAGGGCTACGGCTGGTTTTTGGCGAAAAACCTTTAACGTAATGAACTTGATCTCGTTGAAGGAACCTGATAGCTTTTTATAAAAATATAGTGGCGAAAACCTTTGCTAAAGAGGTCACTCTCGGTGAAGGGATCTCGGCTCTTTCCTCGTGGAATGGGGTGCAGGATATTCCACTGAATACCGCGATGCAAAGCAACATGTAATCGACTATAGTGAAGTTATTACCCTGACGCAAACTTCTGCCCAAGGGGTCAGTCCCGGTGAAGGGATATCGGCCCTTTCCCCGTCGAATGAGGTGCAGGATATTCCAACCGAATATCACTATGCATAACAAAAGGAAACGTCTTTGTAATAACACTTTTTAAATTGTTCCAACAACATCCAAACAGGTTTGTTTTACTTTGCATTGATCAGAATCAACGCAGTCCCATCAATAATCACACCAGAAAAGAACGAAAATAAAATGTACGTATATGCCATCCGCATTCGTCACTGGGTCCCGTCATCACCCGTTAGGTTACTTAACTAACGACAGAGCGGGGACTGAACTAGCGCGGGTGTAAAACATATACAACATCTAATAGTATATAAACCAATATACAATAATCACTCCATGCGTGATAATATGCAACATTACAGAAAAGTAATAAGCATCACAGAACAATACAGATAATTTGGGATCCCCGAGTTTCACAGAGCCGCTGCTGAAACCCGACGTTCCCCTGTCGTGTGGATAGCTTGTACAATGAAACCTAGACCCCTACGGGTGCGGCAAGTTACCCGCCAAAACCTGAAGCGAGGCAGCCCCCTACAGCATAGTGAATGGACCACCCAGCACTTCACGGAATCCGGTAATCTTGGGCACCCCTCCTTGGGTCAACCTGTACCCCCTACGAGTGCGGCGAATAGTCTTCCAATTCTAGAGTGAGGCCCCTCTGCCTCTCAAAGCCATGAGATGCGGACCCGTTGCCCCTCAGAACCCGGCTATCCGTGCACTCCATCGTGGGGCAAAACCTAGTACAGTAATGAAAAATAGTACAATAGGTACATCGACCGCAACCTGGTCATGCCCCAAAAGAATATTATACAACAGGCAGTGACGACAGTCCACATGTTGGACGCTCGCCCCGCAATATAAAATGTATAAATAAAACCAAACTGCACTATCATTGCACACTGCTATCCACCACGACAAATCCGCAACATCACAGCACAACACAGAACATCAACGCGAATGTCACGTTCGCAAACCCGTCTAAAAGAACTATAGCAATCAGACGCGGTTTACCGATCAAATGACATTCACGGTCGGAGATATAATGTAAGCACTGTAAACTAACACATTTAAATTTCGATCAACTAAATTTCCCGAAGTGGGCCCCACGCAAATCTGCTGTACAGTAAAAAATACTGGGCCCAAATGAATAGTTCCAGAAACCACAATTTCCCAAGTACAATCCACAGAAGAAAGATGGTCCACTGATTCACCTAGACGGCCGTGGTTCCGCGGCCAAAGCATGGCTTTGGCGGCGGATCCGCGGCCGTACGGTCGGATCAGTGGGTCAAATTTCTTCCGTGTTCTTCGAAAAGCCTGCTTGACTTTCTGAGATGCTTAAAAAATTTTTTAGACCAGATTTAAATTCAACAGAAACTTTAAACTTGAAAATTGTAGTTTTTGAAAATCCGTTCGATCGATCTTTTAAACGTGTTAGCACAAGTTAGTACAGCTTAATGGCGTGGCTCTGATACCATGTAAGTCTACGGTAGCGCCCCGGCCGTCTTTCAGACGCCAAATGCGGAACAAAAACTTTTATAACTGGCGCTATCGCATACTATAACCCGGATCTGCCATTAACGCTAAACTAACAATCTACAAAGAGGGAAGAAAGGTTATACCGAACGATCCGAGTCCTTCGTTCTTTAACCATCATCCCTCGCTCCGTTGCGGCTGCTCCGATCTCGTCGATCTCCGATCTCCTCGTCCAGGTGGCACCACGTCATCGGATCTTTAAACGGGCTCCCGCCTTTGACTCGAGGCAACTCGGTCGTCAAGTTTTCTAAAAGAGACGACCATGATTGATGTAGAGAATGAGTGGAATACTTTCTCTCGCTTCATCCAAAACCATGGACGAACGGTTAATGAAGCTGCCGTGGGAATCGGGTGATGGAATGAAATGAGCTGTGAAATTCCATACACCGAAACCTATCATCTTTTTTCCGAATGAATCAAATCAAATGAGTGAGTAAGAGAGAGGGGGAAGAGGCCGGCCACATATATAGAAGTAGGGGTGAGTGTAGGAGAGGGGGAGGTGATAATAAGAAAATATCTCAAGTGTGAACACAAAGTGTGAACACACTTAATGAAATGATGAATCATTAAGCTAGTCATCAAGCATTAATGGAATCATTAAATGCAACCATGACTCACTAAACACCTCACCACTTCTAGAACCTTCTAGAAGCTTCCACACTCATCTCAAGAAAAGATAAATCCGTATTTAACCAAATGCTAAAAGACGGCTGATAGAAAACTGAAAACTGGCAACTTCCAAAAGTGATCCCGAAACGAATTTCAGGATAACCCCGTAACTGTATAAATATACCCGCATTTGTATTACGACCGAATACAAATCCAACCGAGACAAAGATTATATATCTACTCTGTATAATACATGGATCCGGCTTAAACCAAAGCCCACCAGTATTATCTGCCCGAAAAATAACACGTGCGTAAACGCACGTGCATTTTCCGAACCCTGCCATAAAACCATACGGCCTCTACAACGTTTCGCCCGAACTTGGGAAACTGTCTGTGGGGGACTTTAATGACTCGTCAGTACCTTGGCAGTGGGTTTAACCACAAACCGTCAGCGGCACTAGCTATGCGTAACGGCTTCCCATGGACTGACCTCAAGGGAGGCTGATGAGCGAACTCATCCAGAAACCCTACTGAGCCTAACAGTGACAATGTATATACAGTCCGGTCCGTTCGTCTATGAGTATCGCATATCCGGCCTAGGGGGCTAGTAACGTCAGACCCCCAATAGCTGTATAAGTCGTGTCGGAGACAAGCCCTGAACACCCTGAGATACTATTGGAGTACGTACCGGTAAATCTCACCTGCCTTGGCCAAGGACTTGGTGTAATGGCTTTCCTAGACACAGCGCGACCTCCACCCCCAATACCGGGAGAGACGAATCCCCTGCCGATCCGCTCACGTGCCTCCATGTGGCTCGGGACTGTACCCAAAAACTACCTGTTTGCACGACTCCTTTGAGCCGTGGTAGGGTAGAAATCAAAGCACGGTGGGAACTCACACGAGACAAATGACGACCTCAGGTCGATGAACTAACCTGTACACATGTCACCATGGAACTGCTATCTGACGATATGTATAATACCAACTAGCAGGTTCCCGGCGAGTCCTGTCCGGTGTACTCATAACCCAATGAGCACCTGTATACATCTTAGGTGATCCAACTGACACCAGTGGCTTGTGAGACCGGCCACCGCCCCTCGTCGGGGTCTCGACTGTATACACTAGTCTACTCTGGAGTATCGATGCCCTGTCTCGAAACTCCCACGACTAGGGACCACTATTAAGGATATGCTTATAGACCACCCAACTCTCACGTATATGATCGCCCTCATACTGTTGGTAGTCAAGCAAGATCCTAAGGGCTCTATCAAAGTGTAATCGTGATCAGTCACCTGAACCTATACACGACTGATAAAGGCAAACCAGATAGCATACTATCATCTCGAGTATGACTGTCCTACCGGTATAGGTCCTCCTCAATCATTGCAATCACGTACCTGCGATCCAATAATTGACTTTAAGGGCACTATATCCAACAATTCTCACACTAAATCATCACATAAAGAAAACCTAGAAAGCTTTCTCAAAGCTCAAGGAAGAAGAAGAAGAAGGAAATTCCTTTTGTCATGAATAATGAAAAATATCATAATGATTAATAATGCAACCATGGTTGAATATGAAGAGACTAACTCATGTAGAGACTTAACCTAGGGTGAAGGGTTTGGGTTGGGTTAGAAAATATCAAGCATAATATCTTTGCTAGAAACAAACTAAAAGCTTCTAGAAGCTACAAGAAAAAGCTAACCCAAATCATACCCTAACCTTGTTTAATCTCCATTAAACATGTTGCATTAGTAATCATATCATGTTACAATATTATATATCAAATATATAATATATATTTGTAACAAAAGAAAATAATACAATTAACATATATAGCATATATACCAATGTATTATTCGGTGAGAAAATGAAATAATATAGCGAGCCAATATTAGATAATCTAATTCAATATATCACATATATTATTATACATTAAATTATCGAATCAACACTTGATCCGACAATCCTGCTATATCGAATATAACCGACTAATATATCATGTACCGATTCATCGAATCAACACTTGATCCGATGACCCGGCTCATTCCAAAATATCGCGAGAATATAATACGGTATCTCATATCGTATTATCCTCGGTCCTGCACATATCACATATGTTCTCCTACTCCATTTTGCCTGAGTCAAGAAACCTCTGTGTAGGACTCTAAAGAATCGTCAATACGCCGGTAGCAGGTGATGATCATATCAAACACCCACAAGCTGCAAGCGGTCAGCTAAACGTAACAGCCACCCAGGTATTGAGCAATCAGAAGATCAACAAGTAAGCCTGTACATTCTCCTGTGAATCCAATCAGTAACACTCCCGTACAGTCCGGTCTCTTCGTCTGATATGTTGCATATCTAGTCTAGGGGTGGTATACGTCAGACCCCAGTAACCGATAAGTCGTGTCAATGTGAGGCTCATAACGGATCGAGAAACTACTGGTAACACTTACCAGTAAATCTCTATATCAGCCATGGCCAGGGACTTCCAGTTATAGCCAATCGAACACAGCACAACATCAACTCCCTATACCAGGAGAGACGAATCCCCTCCTATCGCTCATTGCCTCCAAGTGATTCAGGACTGCACCCAAAAGCCACCGTTTTGCACGCCCTCTTGGACGTGGTAAGTTGGAAATCAAAGCACAGTGGGAATCACACAAGACTCTATGACGATCTCATGTCTACAGACTACCCTGTACTAGTGTCACCGGAGAACTGCCATCTGACGTGAGGTATAATACCATCTGGGAGTTCTTGGCGAGTCCGTCCAGTGTACCCAGTCTCCACTGAGCACCCGTACACCATCCTTGATGTCAAACACCGATGGATATGGGATCATCCATCGCCCATCATATGGGTCAAGATGCGTATACACTAGTCTACTCTGGTGTATCGATGCCCTGTCTCGAAATACCCTCGACTAGGAACAGTTAAAGGATGTACTTATCGACTGTCGTGGCCCCACTAGTATGATCTCATCATAGTCCCAGTAGTCGAGTACAGATCCTAAGGGCTTTATCAACATATGAGAGTAAGACAATAAACTAATATAAGTCAACATGTTAAGATAAAGGAAAACCAAATAGCATTCTATCATGACGAGCAAGAAAGTCTTCTCTATATATATCCAAGCATCCATTATAATATACATCATATGTACAATAATGGCCTCTAGGGTATATACATAACTAACAATCTCCCACTTGCACTAAGGCCAGCTGTTGTAGTATCTCATACCTAGCATCCCGGATAATCTCTCAAACTGTATATGGGGAATGGCCTTTGTATATGTCTGGACTTTTGATAGGACCTGGGTTCCTTGGCCAAAGCCACAGCTCCATTGTTATCGCAATACAAAGGTATTGGATGCTCAATAGATGGAACCACACCAAGTTCAGCAATGAACTTCTTTATCCAGACAGCCTCTTTGGCAGCATCGTTGGCAGCGATGTATTCAGCCTCTATCGTCTAGTCTGCAACGGTCTCCTGTTTGAAACTCTTCCAACACACCGCCCCTCCATTGAGGGTAAAGACAAATCCATAGTGCGACTTAGAGTCGTCCTTATCACTTTGGAAGCTCGAATCGGTAAGGGACTCCACCTGGAATTCTCCGTTACCATACACCAAGAATATCTCTTTAGTCCTTCTCAAGTACTTAAGAATGTTCTTCACAGCTATCCAGTGACTCTCTCCAAGATCTGCTTGATACCTACTCACTACACTTAGTGAGTATGCTACATCGGGTCTGGTACACAGCATCGCATACATGATAGAGCCTACTGCCGAAGCATAGGGTATCCCTTGCATGCGAGCTCTCTCCAAATCAATCTTGGGAGACATCTCTTTGGAGAGAGTGAGTCCAGAGATCGTGGGTAGGTTCCCACACTTGGATTCTTCCATACTAAACCTCTTTAGTATGGTGTCAATGTACCTGGATTGGGACAATCCCAATATCCATTTAGATCTATCTATATAGATCATGATTCCCAATATGCAGGAGGCATCACCTAGATCATTCATTGAGAATCTTTGTGATAAGAAGAGCTTGACAGACTGCAGCATAGGAACATCATTTCCTATCAAGAGTATGTCATCGACGTACAATACGAGGAAGACAACCTTACTCTCTGCAACCTTTTTATATATACAAGGTTCATCTACGTTTTTGATGAAGTCAAACTCTATGACTACAACATAAAAGCAGATGTTCCAACTCCGGGATGCTTGTTTTAACCCATAAATGGATTTAAGCAACTTGCACACCTTTCCGCTGCTCCCACTATCTACGAAGCCCTCTGGCTGAGTCATGTACACGCACTGTTCTAAATCACCATTTACAAAGGCGGTCTTAACATCCATCTGCTAGATTTCGTAGTCATGGTATGCAGCAATGGAAAGTAAGATCCGGATGGACTTAAGCATAGCCACTGGAGAAAAGGTTTCGTCATAATCCACACCTGGTCGTTGACGGAAACCCTTTGCAACAAGTCTAGCTTTGAAAGTCTCAACTTTTCCATCTACACCAATTTTCTTTTTAAAGATCCACTTGCTCCCAATGGGTTTTACCCCTTCAGGAGCATTTTCCAAAGTCCATACTTTGTTGGTGTACATGGATTCCATCTCAGATCGCATTGCATCCAGCCATTTCACAGAGTCACCACTCGTGATGGCCTGCTCGAAACTAGTCGGGTCATCATCTTGCATGATGCAATCCTCGCTCCCACCATCAACGAGAAAACCGTAGTATATCTCAGTTTGATGAGAAACACTACTAGATCGGCGGAGAGTCTGGGGTTCGTCAATAACTACTGAATCCTCTAGTTCCACTAAATCTTCTGTCGTAGTTTGTGTTGCTGGAACTTCTTCCAGTTCTATCTCAGAGCCACTAATCTCTTTTGCAAGAAATTCCTTTTCTAAAAAGGTGGCGTGCCGGGAAACAAACACCTTTTGTTCCTCGGTGTGGTAGAAGATATACCCTCGTGAATGTTTGGGATATCCAATAAACTTACACAGAATAGACCTTGCCCCGAGCTTGTCCGTATTTTGTGTTTTCACATATGCCGGACAACCCCATATCCTAATATAATTAAGATATGGCCTCTTTCCTTTCCATATCTCATATGGAGTAGTTGGCACAGATTTGGTGAGAAGCATATTCAAGAGGTCTGCAGCTGTCTCCAGTGCATATCCCCAGAAGGATATTGGTAACTCAGCTTTACTCATCATAGAGCGCACCATATCTAATAGGGTATGATTCCTCTGCTCCGATACACCGTTGTGCTGTGGTGTATAAGGAGGAGTAAGCTGAGAGAGAATCCCATTCTCTTTTGGATAGTCTAGAAACTCATTTCTCAAGTATTCACCTCCTCGATCAGATCGAAGGATCTTAATACTTTTGCCCGTTTGGTTCTCTAATTCGTTCTTATATTCTCTGAATTTCTCAAAAGCTTCAGACTTGTGTTTCATCAGGAACACATGTCCGTATCTTGAGAGATCGTCATTGAATGTAATGAAGTAGGAAGAACCGTTCCTGGAATGTGTAGACATGGGTCTTCATATATCACTATGTATCAGCCCTAAGAGTTCCTCAACTCTTTCTCCGTGTCCACTAAACGAAGTTTTGGTCATTTTTCCTTTGAGACATGAATGGCAAGTATCATAATATGATAATTCGAACAGATTCAAATATCCAACCTTATGTAACTTAGCAAGCCGTGTCGCATTGATATATCGGCTAATTGTCCCGTGTAAAATTCTCTCAGGAGTAACTCTTACTCATAGTGGGTATCGGGATCCAACTATCTCATAGGAAGTATGCAATCTCATTGCAAATTTCAACACTTGAAATTCCCGATAATACTTTTACCCCTAGCATCCTATGACCTTGACGCAGGCCAACAAACCACAGTCCGCTAGTCAAGTTCAACCCGTACATTTCTTGATTGAATTAAACCCACCCGTATGACCCTTGACGCAGGACAACAAAGTCGTACGACTACCCTAATCCAATCACATCTCATGTTACAGATAAGTACCAGTCAGTTACCGCACGGAACGCCTTGACGCAGGCCAATGCTGACGGGTATACGTGTATAACATATGACTGAGTCGGTGAATCTAACAGTCGGCATCTAGCCTCACAGCATCACATACGGTATAATCCATCGTACGACATCCTCTAGTCAAGGGTATGCATCAATCAATCAAGTCAAACTCATCACGCACTGAAAATCATCGTACGGCCACTTTAAGCTAAAAGGGATCCTATCATCCTATAAGACAAATGAGGGTACGGCCTAATATCATGTACGGCCTATCATCCATGATTCACAACATTCTATATATGCATATATATCTATGTACCTATGTCCCAGGTCACATCCGCAATAATCTCATATCAGCGGACCGGCAAGGTATAAATCATCTCGATCGACTCACATCTGTATACCAACATATCATCATATCATCATATTCGCCCTATATTCTTGTCATTGCATTTATATCTAACATCAAGTCGAGTTCACATAAACATTATATCTCTCCTATAAGTATAAGTATCTAATCTAACATACACACCCGAACCATACAATCAGATTTTTAAAGAAGCGAATCGTAGTTTTGAAAATAGGGGTTACGGTGTTTTTAAGAAAAAGATATCATTTGAAAATCCGTAACATCCCTCAAGGTATATATTTAAAAGATACATACGATTCTTCGGTTTAGAAAAAGGTATGGTTCGGATGACACATCTACATCGACTATCTAGTCCTATAGTACCCTAAACGGCAATATCGTCAAACATCGTCCACGAATACCGTCATCGCATAATAGCCGTATTATATCATTTCTAACTTTCCTTAGTTTCTAATATAGCATCACTAACTATCCTTTATTTATAACCCTAGTTTCCTAATCTAGGTTTCCTTAACCATATTCTATAAATCAGTTTTCCATCAAACTTTGCAGGGGTGCTATACGCCATCCACCCGACTTCCCCCGTGGATATAGATCCACTCACCTTGCTTCTTGCTCGCCGAAGTCGTTGACGCCACGCTCTGTCGCCTCGAAATCCATGCGAAGGTACCTACAATAATAAGCAATCGCAATACGTATTAAAATCAAGGCGCAAAAACCAAAACGGCACACGTATAGCTCATAGGTTAGAACCTATAGCTTACGCGTACAAAACACGACAATTAACCCTGGTCGTCGACGTCCAAACGCCACACGACGGAAACACAATACCAAATACCAAAATCAAGTCAAAACGAAGTTGTAAAACAATGCATCAACTCATGGAAATGGTCCCAGATTTTACACTAAGCCAAATTGGTCAATTCTGCACATTTGGAGGGTCTAATTTACATCTAAAGGGACCGCAGAATAAATACGAAACCATTCCAACCCAGCCTGGACGCAATTTGCGGCCAGATTGAATTAATCTGTGGACATAGTGCAGGGGTTGGGGCTCAGGTCTTGGTGGTAGCTTCCTAGGCACCTGCACGACTCCCAGTATTTGCTAAATTACTTCTAGTGCCCTCTGGTTGCTCCAGATTCCAAAATACCCCCACAATTCACACATTTATCCGATATCGGGGTTTCTAAATCCGTGTTTTTGGGTTTCTAAGCTCTGGTCCAGGTCATGAATCATCTCCAAAGTCTTATTGACAGCCACCGCATCACCAATTTCCCAAACCCTTCTCTTGGGATTTTCTAACCTCACTAAACATCACAATACCACATCTAAACTTGCATGAAAGCTAAAGTGAATGAAATACTATGCTAAGGGTGATGAAATTACCTCACTTGGGCAACCCAAGAAAAACCCTAGCTCCTCAAGGTTGTCAAAATCTCCCTTTTCTTGGTCCAATGTGAAGAGGAGAAGGAGGTGCTCAAATTTAGTGAAGGAGGTTTAGGGTTTTGGTGGATATTTTTAGATGATCTCTAGGGGTAAAGTGGAGGGAGATGAAGATGAAGAGGAGAAAAAGAAATGAAATGGGGAGGGGCATGAGGCTGCTGCCCTCTCTTTCTCTCTCTCTCTCTCTCTCTCTTATTCTAACTCTCTCACTCTATTATTACCCTTTTGCACTTTTTCACCCTTTTCTTTAAAACTTAAAAACCAAAACACAAAATACCCATAAAAAAAACATAAATGAGATAACATGCAACCTAATGCAACATGATATGGTACACTAGCCATGAAAAGCTGTAGAAATACGGATTTGGCTTAATCGCGATTAGCAGTGCACTAATCGGGTTTTTATCAAAACTGCATATAAAATTTTTTAAAATGCCAAATCCTTTAAATATATTTTTAAATGAGTAAATCATTTTAATTTCCTTTTATTTCACAATTATTGGTATATATTTAGACCCTTTTTCGAAAACCCCAATTTCGCAAATCGGGCAGTTTTCGGGAAAAAATATTATTTTAATATTAAATTCCAAAAATCATATTTTATATTTTCTGAAATGTTACAATCTTCCCCCCTTAAATAAATTCGGTCCCCGAATTTATATTTAAACCCCCAAAATCTAAAACATTTCAATAATCAGTTCAAATTAACGGGGCTCTGAAATCACGGAAGATGCAGAAGTAACACAGCGCGTCCAGTGCGCATAAAAACGAGTACAAAACTCAAAATCAAACTCCGTCAAGCGTCACGCAAATCTTCGGATTTGCACGCATATCCTCGGAGTTACAATAGAGATGCAGATCTCGAAATCCACTACTGAAATCCAATATACACTAGTCAAATACTATAATACGTGTACAGTACGCATCTTTGAACACTCCAAAATCTGAATAAAATACATGCAAAATATTTTCTAAATTGCTGCGTGAATGCGTAACTCACGGCCTAAGTGACGGACGTTCATTTTTTTAAAATAATAATATATGTCCATATATGTTTTCTTAAATACACGTTCCGTCGTTTTCAAAATATCCCAAAAGGTTTTCCTTTATAACGCTCGTGTCGCTCACGGACACGTAGGAAATAGCGAGACTATAGGTCCTTTGGAAACCTCTTGGTAAGCTTTTAATGCATGAAAAGTACTCAGGTACTGTCCTCAAATCAGTCCTGTTTGGCTACTATATAATATATAGTACATATCATGAAACAAAGGTGCTCAAAAGCAAAATCAGCCTCAAAAGGCGTATCCAATAATCATATGCGTCTGGTGCACACGGAAATTAAATCCCAAAAACAGGTGACACTATACGCACAATGCAAAACAAAGTGCAACGGATGTGCATAAAAGCATCTGTCCAGTGCAACGGGTGTGCACGGCAATAATATCAAGTGCTTCTAAAGTGCACTAAAATCTCTATCCAGTGCATCCGGTGTGCACAGAATCACATCTCATATCATGCGCCCAACATGCGCGAAAATCCAAATCAAGTGCATATGTTCCGCACGAATAAAATCGCATCCAGTATGCAAGGAAGAAATCTAAATCAAGATCATCCAACATACATGAGTAAAATCTCACTCAAGTGCATCCGATGCGCACAAAAATCCAAAATCAAGTGCTTAATATGCGCAAAATCCAACCAAAGCGTGTCGGTCCGTAAAGCATAAAGTGCAGTAGCATGCAACAAAACGAATGGCAAGTGCCAATGCGCACGAAAATAAAAATCTGGTAAAACGAATGCTCAAGGATATAAATCGGGTGCAACCAAGGTACGGAGTATAAATCTAGTGCGACAAAGGCATAAATACCCGTCCGGTGCAACAAATGCAAAAAAATGCAAATCTAGTGCAACGAATGTGCGAAATACGCATATGGTGCAGCAAATGCACAAATATATAAATCTAGTGCGACAACTGCACGAATGAAAATCTAGTGCAACAAATGCACGAAGTGCAAATCTGGTGCATCCAGTGCACGAAATACAAATACAGTGCATCCAGTGCACGAAATACGAATCCATAACTCAAATGCGTATAAAAGCAACACCGAGTGTACCAGGGTGTATAAAATCGCAAACGCGTGCAACTACGTGCACAAAACACGTCTCAATGCACTGCAAGCACATGTAAGCTATACCGAGTGCAAAAATCAAATCGAGTGTATACCACACGCACAAAATCAAATAAACCGTATGAAATCCACGAAATCATAAAAACATGCTATGAAGGTACAAAATCGACATCAGATGCAATGGATATGCAAGAATCGCAAATAACCACACCGGTGTATAAAATATATATCCAGTGCGATAACTATGCCCCAAAAATGTAAATACCCAGCAGGTGCAGCCATGGTGCACGAAAACGATATCATGAAACTCAATCTTCAAAACTCAAATCCAAGCGATATAAGCGTGATACTCGGATCACAACGCAAATCGCAACAAAGGACATCGAGGTACACCTCCTACAATTTCGAAAACTAAATCGGTGCGCCTAAAAACCGGCAGAACAAGAACATCCGCTTGCCTCCTGCTCACGGTCTGGCGTCTTCTGTCTCTGGGTTCCTTTTCTCTGCGGATTACCAATCTCGCAATCCATCGGCTCATCAGCCCTGTAAGGTGTGCTAACGGGGACGATTCCGTCCTGGCACTTCTCTGGTCATCTCTCGGTCAATCATCACGACCGCTCGTAAAGTAGCACATTACTGGCGTCGGCCTTTGGTCCTCTGAATACATGTGACACATCTGATCCTGGGTGCAAATCTCATTGCAGCAGTGTCCCGGAAGAAATCCTGCTCAAGGTCTCTTCCGATCTCGCCTATGCCGAACTGTACGGAGGCTGGTACTCTTACATAATCTTTTCTCGTTTTCTGGACACTGCGTGTTTCACACACATTTCCTCAGAAATTGGCCTTATCCCAACGCCTCTGTAAGCATATCAGGTCTCTGATCTCGACGGGGTGTAATAACAGCTCGTCAGCGTCTCGCACGAACCTCTGGTTCCACTTGTTATCGTCATCCTCAATGACGTCACGCCATGCTATCTGCGCACTGCAGCTGTTCTCGTCCACGATCAATCCGAAGTCTCTCGCACGGACTCGAAATTGCGTACTCTGTAGCTTCATCACTCTGTAGAAGATATCTGGCCGAACATGTCCTGGGGAACTCGTCCCAACCATCGGAGGAATACTCAATACTTGTCCGTCCTCGATCAACTCACAACGCATCAGGGTGAGGTCCTCTATACGAAGCTGGTCAGCTTACTGGTCTCTTATCACATGGTATCCGAACGACGTCAAACTTTTTGATCGAGTCATCAAGGTCCCAAAATTTCCCGAAGGCTCAACACCTGTGCTCAGTCTAAAAATATCTGGTACATACCACAGTACCTCTGGACCAGCTGTAAAAGGGCAAACCCAAGCGTCACTGATGGCACCGCTAAACTGCCACAAACCCTAAGGTTCAAACGGTTCCATGGTCATCATGTCGAGTTAGGGTTTCATTCTTCTAGAGGGTCCACAGAATTACCTGCATGTTCCTACGAACACTTTAAACTTGGGAAAATAGGTTTCTGACACTCGTTCGAACTTTTTAGCTACGCCTATACAACATGTGAATATTCTTCGCCCGCATGCTAAACAATGCCTCAATCATCCAGGAAAGGCGATACATCGGCGGTCATCTCTGGAGCGGTCTGCTCTAGATCTGAGTAATACTCTCCACGCTGGAAATCTTCAACTCAACTGGGCCTGCGTCGGCACATCAATCTGACGAATCACCTTCGTGTCTCAAATCGAGGTAGACAAGCTATCATCTGTCGCGTTTCTTCTTGGAAGCTCCGGCGATCTTAGCTCGAAAGCTCTGGAAGCGACATCCCATCTTCTCAGCAACAGCTGGGTCATCTGTCTGCACGGTAGGCGACATCGCATCCAGTATGCACGGAAGAAATCTAAATCAAGATCATCGAACATACATGAGTAAAATCTCACTCAAGTGCATCCGATGCGCACAAAAATCCAAAATCAAGCGCCTAATATGCGCAAAATCCAACCAAAGCGCGTCGGTCCGTAAAGCATAAAGTGCAGTAGCATGCAACAAAACGAACGGCAAGTGCCAATGCGCACGAAAATACAAATCTGGTAAAACGAATGCTCAAGGATATAAATCGGGTGCAACCAAGGTACGGAGTATAAATCCAGTGCGACAAACGCATAAATACCCGTCCGGTGCAACAAATGCAAAAAAATGCAAATCTAGTGCAACGAATGTGCGAAATACGCATCTGGTGCAGCAAATGCACAAATATATAAATCTGGTGCGACAATTGCACGAATGAAAATCTAGTGCAACAAATTCACGAAGTGCAAATCTGGTGCATCCAGTGCACTAAATACAAATACAGTGCATCCAGTGCACGAAATACGAATCCATAACTCAAATGGGTATAAAAGCAACACCGAATGTACCAGGGTGTATAAAATCGCAAACGCGTGCAACTACGTGCACAAAACACGTCTCAATGCACTGCAAGCACATGTAAGCTATACCGAGTGCAAAAATCAAATCGAGTGTGTACCACACGCATAAAATCAAATCAACCGTATGAAATCCACGAAATCATAAAAACATGCTATGAAGGTACAAAATCGACATCAGATGCAATGGATATGTAATAATCGCAAATAACCACAACGGTGTATAAAATATATATCCAGTGCGATAACTATGCCTCAAAAATGTAAATACCCAGCAGGTGCAGCCATGGTGCACGAAAACGATATCATGAAACTCAATCTTCGAAACTCAAATCCAAGCGATATAAGCGTGATACTCGGATCACAACGCAAATCGCAATAAAGGACATCGAGGTACACCTCCTATAATGTCGAAAAATAAATCGGTACGCCTAAAAATCGGCAGAACAAGAACATCCGCTTGCCTCCTGCTCACGGTCTGGCGTCTTCTGTCTCTGGGTTCCTTTTCTCTGCGGATTACCAATCTCGCAATCCATCGGCTCATCAGCCCTGTAAGGTGTGCTAACGGGGACGATTCCGTCCTGGCACTTCTCTGGTCATCTCTCGGTCAATCATCACGACCGCTCGTAAAGCAGCACGTTACTGGCGTCGGCCTTTGGTCCTCTGAATACATGTGACACATCTGATCTTGGGTGCAAATCTCATTGCAGCAGTGTCCCGGAAGAAATCCTGCTCAAGGTATCTTCCGATCTCGCCTATGCCGAACTGTACGGAGGCTGGTACTCTTGCATAATTTTTTCTCGTTTTCTGGACACTGCGTGTTTCACACACATTTCCTCATAAACTGGCTGTATCCCAACGCCTCTGTAAGCATATCAGGTCTCTGATCTCGACGTGGTGTAATAACAGCTCGTCAGCGTCTCGCACGAACCGCTGGTTCCACTTGTCTTTACGTCATCCTCAATGACGTCACGCTATGCTATCTGCGCACTGCAGCTGTTCTCGGCCACGATCAATCCGAAGTCTCTCGCACGGACTCGAAATCGCGTACTCTGTAGCTTCATCACTCTGTAGAAGATATCTGGCCGAACATGTCCTGGGGAACCCGTCCCAACCATCGGAGGAATACTCAATACTCGTCCGTCCTCGATCAACTCACAACGCATCAGGATGAGGTCCTCTATACGAAGCTGGTCAGCTTACTGGTCTCTTATCACATGGTATCCGGACGACGTCAAACTTTTTGATCGAGTCATCAAGGTCCCAAAATTTCCCGAAGGCTCAACACCTGTGCTCGGTCTAAAAATATCTGGTACATACCACAGTACCTCTGGACCAGCTGTAGAAGGGAAAACCCAAGCGTCACTGATGGCACCGCTAAACTGCCACAAACCCTAAGGTTCAAAGCGTTTCCATGGTCATCATGTCGAGTTAGGGTTTCATTCTTCTAGAGGGTCCACAGAATTACCTGCATGTTCCTCCGAACACTTTAAACTTGGGAAAATAGGTTTTTGACACTCGTTCGAACTTTTTAGTTACGCCTATACAACATGTGAATATTCTTCGCCCGCATGCTAAACAATGCCTCAATCATCCAGGAAAGGCGATACATCGGCGGTCATCTCTGGACCGGTTTGCTCTAGATCTGAGTAAAACTCTCCACGCTGGAAATCTTCAACTCAACTTGGCCTGCGTCGGCACATCAATCTGACGAATCGCCTTCGTGTCTCAAATCGAGGTAGACAAGCTATCATATGTCGCGTTTCTACTTGGAAGCTCCAGCGATCTTAGCTCGAAAGCTCTGGAAGCGACATCCCATCTTCTCAGCAACAGCTAGGTCATCTGTCTGCACGGTAGGCGACATCAAAATCTCTGAGGTATGCTGTACATCAACAGTCCTCTCATAACTGGCAGCTCTAACAATGGCCCGATCATCCGGTGTAAAACCAAAAACTCGCCTCAACAGGAGGTCACAATATAACACTACATCAAGACGTTCCCATGTCACCAGAAAACATAATGGTCGTCCCTCGTACCAGACGAGCTCGCCCTGACCGCAACACTAGCAGCAGCTCAAACTGCGCTCACACTATGGTGGCAGGAACCTCAATCGAGTATCGAAGAGAGCAGATCCACGGCAAGAAAGGAAACGACGGATCCAGAATGGATACATGATCATAAGACAGAACAGTATCAATGAGAGTATGATCATGGAAATGAATAGAATCGAGGATCTCAAATGGATGTATAATCATGGGTACGAAGAGAATCATAGATCTCAAAATATGTACATCCTAAGGTTTCTTAAGTGGAGTATCGTATCGTAAATATGCCACGGAACATACATACGGTACGTCACTCTACTCAAACTACCTACTCCATCAATCAGGGTCAGCCTATGAAACGAAAATTCGGGTCTAATACCCCCCCGTTCCAGTCTACGTTCCCTAAGGTCAAGCCTAGGTTCCAAAATACATACCCGCCCTAGACTCCGCATAGTCAAACATAGACTCGAACTAAGGTTAAACCTAGCGCTCTGATACCAACTTTGTCACGACCCGAAATATTAGCTCGTGACCAGCACTTGAATCACGCAACGTCTAAAGGCGTAACGGAATTCAAGTAAGCTGAAACCCAGAAATCTAAACCTTTTTAGAAAAATAAAGAAGGTGAGGTTTTGAAAGAAAGGTATAATGAAATCAAGTTTTCTTAATGCATAGAAAAGAAACATGAATGATGCAAGTGAAATTTACTAGTTTAAAATCATGTTTTCGTCTTTTTTAAAAATTTTGGCAGCACCACCTTTGTATATTTTGATCCAAAACCACAAATACATAATAATGATAAAGGAATCACCAAGCGGGAGCTAGCTCTTCGCCGAATGGCGGATCACAACCACGCAATACAGTATAAATAAGTATACGACGCCCAACGACGAGTTCACCACAGAAAGATAAATAAAAAGCAAGACAACAAAACCACAAGTAGCGAAAAACCCCTCGCTCTAAGTCTCGCAACCACAAACTCACTAAGTCTCAGTACTTATACAATTTACTAATTTTGATTGATGGAGTTAACTAGATACAATAATGAAATATAGATACAAGAGTGGGTACGATACAAATGTCCGACCTACCAATGCAAAACACCCGAATGCAACTGTGTGCCAGCGAAGCCTCTACTGATCCAAGCGGTCAACCTGCAAGAACTGTGGCACAATGGGGGTGAGTTGCCAAGTCGTGAGTAGAAAAATATCAACAGATAGAAATCGAATAAACAACGAATCCTAGGTCAACTATATCATAAAAGTAATACTATGATATCTAGGGTGACCGGGTCTGTATATGTGCCAACAAGGTAGTTAATACTTATATGCATGCGGACAACGTCCAACAGTAATAATCAATGCATGTATGCATGTGGATCTCGTCCACCCATATAATCAATGTATGTATGCACGTAAATATCATAACGGGGTGTGCATGAAAGTGTGAGGATATATATCAACGGTGTCCCTCACGACACATCAAAATCATGGAACCTGAGTGCCTAGTATCGACACTCGAAAACATCATGAAAACTGTGCCCAACATCGGCACGTAAATCCTCATATATCGGGCTCCGTCAGTCCGGATCGGCCCATGGGCTCCGTCAGTCCGGATCGGCCCATATCATCTCTCGACTCCGGTCGGTATTGTAAGTGCACGGCGGCGCCCCGGCCGTCAATCCGACGGCCAAATGCGGAAGCGGTGATAAACTTAAATTTTTCTTGAACTGGCAAACCGCCGCGCACTAATACCCGGATCGAACCATTAATTAGTCCTAGCCAACTACAAGAAAGGGAATAGAGATATACCGACGATCCAAGTCCTCCGGTCTTCTCGTCATCGTCCCGATCTCCTGCGGAATGTCCGGTCTCCTCCTCGTCGCCGGAAGTGCACCACACCGCCTACTTCTTTTATGGGCTCCCACCTCAATGCCGAGGCAACTCGGGCACGAAGCTGGCTAGTCGACGTGCCCAAGATTTGCTATAGAATATGGTGAGCAAGTCTCATTTGGGTTCATGGAGATGCCATTTTGGTGGAGGGATGATACAAGAAAAGTGTGGAGGGACTAGGGGATTTTTGGAGCATGAAATGAAGCAAAAACCCCACTCCCAAAATTTGGACAGCCCCCCCTCCCTAATGTGGCCGGCCATGTATATGATGGTGGAGAGAGGGAAAAAGTGGGAGAGTCTAAAAAAGATGGGAGCCATTCTCATCTCATACAAGAGAGAGAGAGTCAAGACAAAGAGGTGGTTGAAAAGCAAGTGATGATGAGAAACAATGATCACTCCCAAAACCAATACTCAACCAACAATCATCAACAACCATGATTGTCTACAAAGTCAAGCCATCATGATAAAGCTAGAAGTCAAGGTAGTCAAGGTCAATGAAAAGCTATCATGACACAAGAATATGCAAAGACCCCCTCCACAAATGCTTATTTGCAACAATGCAAATAAGCCCTCCTCCACCAATCTTCGGCCAATGAACGATATAAAAGAAATCGGCCGAAACGGAAAGCAAACTGGCAACTCCAGAAAACTGGTCCCGTAATAAATTACAGGAAAACCCCGATACTGTGCATACACACCCGCATTTGTATTCCGACCGAAATGCAAATGCAATGAGACAAAATCTACACTGTACTATACTAGGATCCGGCTTAAACCAAAGCCGGCCAGTAATATCCGTTCGATCCTGATCCGTGCAATACCGCACGTATCTGATCGAACCCTGCCATATAACCATACGGCCTGTAGTACAAACTGTCCGATCCTGATCCGTGCAATACCGCACGTATCTGATCGGACCTTGCCATATCTCCATACGGCCTCTACAACCTTTCGCCCGAAAGCTGAGTAACAGAATGTGGGGGACTCTAAAGACTCGTCAACACCTTGGTTGTGGATTTAACCACTAGCACGTTAGAGGTATAAGCCAATACATAACGGGCTACCAGGTATTGACCAAAAGGGACGTCTGTGAGCGAGCTCAGCCTGACTACCCTACTGAGCCTGTCAGTGACAATATCCGTACAGTCTGGTCCGTTCGTCTATGAGCATCGCATGGCGGGCCTAGGGGGTTGGTAAAAGTCAGACCCCCAAAAGCGGTACAAGTCGTGTCGGAGTGAAGCCCAGAACACCCTGAGATACTACTGGAATACCTACCAGTAAATCTCCTTGCCTCGGCCGAGGGCTTCGTGTAATGGCTCTCCTAGACACAGCACGACCTCACCCCCAATACCGGGAGAGACGAACCCCTGAAGATACGCTCACTGCCTCCATGTGGCTCGGGACTGTACCCAACTAAAACCTGTTTCCACGACTCCTTTGAGCCGTGGTAGGGTAGTAATCAAAGTACAGTGGGAACTCACACGAGACAAATGACGATCCCCAGGTCGATTAACTAACCTGTACACATGTCACCAGGGAACTGCCATCTGACGTCTGGTATATGACCAACTAGCATGTTCCCGGCGAGTCCTGTCCGGTGTACTCATAACCCAATGAGCACCTGTATACATCTTAGGTGATCCAACTGACACCAGTGGCTTGTGAGACCGGCCACCGCCCCTCGTCGGGGTCTCGACTGTATACACTAGTCTACTCTGGAGTATCGATGCCCTGTCTCGAAACTCACACGACTAGGGACCATTTAAGGATATGCTTATAGACCCCAGCTCCCACTTATATGATCGCCCTCATACTGCTGGTGGTCAAGCAAGAATCCTAGGGGCTCTATCAACGTGTAATAGCGACTTGTCAGGTCACCTAAAGCAGTACACGATGATAAAGGTAAACCAGATAGCATACTATCATCTCGAGTAAGACTGTCCTACCGGGATAGGTCCTCCATCAATCATTGCAATCACGTACCTGTGACCTAATAATTGACTCTGAGGGCACTATCTCCAACAGGTATCCTCCGGATATCCATCGAGCCCAAATACTATCACCGGTAGGTAGTAGTCCCTCTGCCAGGCTCGCCGTCTACTGCACAGCGATCCGTTCTCGCCCCGGGGTACCATACCAGGTCCACCATGTACCCGCAATCGGCCTCATCCGCCTCCTCGAATCGGGTTTCACATGTCGCTATTAGCACCGAGAAATCACATGGTGGACGCACTGAAATATCATATCAAGAGAAACCGGGTTTTTTAAATAACACATAATCTCATTTGAAATGTCCACGGTTCTGAAATCCAGAAATCTCATGAAAACAGCATATCTCAATGCGTAAAATAATAGAGCATGATGTATGCGACATATAATAGAAATGTGAGCATATCCGTGTATCATGCAACATGGACCAGTGATATGACATATTAAGGGAAAACCGCTCTTTTAAATGATTCCAGTTTTTAAAATATAACATGCGGTTCCCAAATTTCCAATAAGACCAGATATCTGTGTAGGCACAATATGTATATGCTCAAGTATAGAGGTACCGATGTGTATATGCGCCAATATGGGTATGCAATGTGCATATGCGCAAGTATAGAGGTACCAATGTGTATATGCGCCAATATGGGTATGCAATGTGCATATGCGCAAGTATGGATATATCAATGTATATGTGCACCAATATGAATATACAATGTGTATGTGCGCAAATATGGATGTATCAATGAATATACGCAAGCAGGTTATGCGAAGAGTCATATCATGATGCAGCAATCCTACTGTGTAGTGATATGGAAATTATCGATGATGAAGTGTGTGAGCCTACAATCAGTGTACGTGTAACATACACATCATTGATAATGATGCAGGTGTACTAGCATAAGTATAAGTAATGCGATGCGAATAACCTGAATGCAGCATAAGGTATATCATATGCAAATGCTGACGGGTATACATATCTAACATATGACTTAGTCGGTGAATCTAACAATTGGCATCCAGCCTCTCAGCATCACGTACGGTATAATCCATCGTATGACATCCTCTATTCAAGGGTATGGATCAATCAATCAAGTCAAACTCATCACGCACGGAAAATCATCGTACGACAGTTTTAAGCTAAAAGGGATCCTATCATCCTATAAGACAAATGAGGGTACGGCCTAATATCATGTACGGCCTATCATCCATGATTCACAACATTCTATATATGTATATATATCTATGTACCTATGTTCCAGGTCACATCCGTAATAATCTCATATCAGGGGACCGGCAATGTATAAACCATCTCGATCGACTCGCATCCGTATACCAACATATCATCATATTCGCCCTATATTCTTGTCATTGCATTTATATCTCACATCAAGTCGAGTTCACATAAACATTCTATCTCTACTATAAGTATAAGTATCTAATCTAACATACACACCCGAACCATACAATCGGATTTTTAAAGAAGCGAATCGTAGTTTTGAAAATAGGGGTTACGGTGTTTTTAAGGAAAATATATCATTTGAAAATCCGTAGCATCCCTCAAGGTATATATTTGAAAGATACATACGATTCTTCGGTTTAGAAAAAGGTATGGTTCGGATGACACATCTACATCGACTATCTAGTCCTATAGTACCCTAAACGGCAATATCGTCAAACATCGTCCTCGAATACCGTCATCGCATAATAGCCGTATTATATCATTTCTAACTATCCTTAGTTTGTAATATAGCATCGCTAACTATCCTTTATTTATAACCCTAGTTTCCTAATCTAGGTTTCCTTAACCATATTCTATAAATCAGTTTTCCATCAAACTTTGCGGGGGTGCTATATGCCATCCACCGGACTTCCCCCGTGGATATAGATCCACTCACCTTGCTTCTTGCTCTCCGAAGTCATTGACGCAACGCTCCGTCGCCTCGGAATCCATGCGAAGGTACCTACAATAATAAGCAATCGCAATACGTATTAAAATCAAGGTGCAAAAACCAAAACGGAACATGCATAACTCCTAGGTTAGAACCTATAGCTTACGCGTACAAAACACGACAATTAACCCTGGTCGTCGACGTGCAAACGCCACACGACGGAAACACAATACCAAATACCAAAATCAAGTCAAAACGAAGTCGTAAAACAATGCATCAACTCATGGAATTGGTCCCAGATTTTACCCTAAGCCAAATTGGTCAATTCTGTACATATGGAAGGTCTAATTTACATCTAAAGGGACCCCGGAATAAATACTAAACCATTTCAACCCAGCCTGGCCGTAATTTGTTTCCAGATTGAATTAATCTGCGTCCATAGTGCAGGGGTTGGGGCTCAGGTCTTGGTGGTAGCTTCCTAGGTGCCTGCACGACTCCCAGTATTTGCTAAATTACTTCTAGTGCCCCCGGGTTGCTCCAGATTCCAAAATACCCTCACAATTCACACATTTATCCGATATCGGGGTTTCTAAATCCGTGTTTTTGGGTTTCTAAGCTCTGGTCCAGGTCATGAATCATCTCCAAAGTCTTATTGACAGCCACCACATTACCAATTTCCCAAACCCTTCTCTTGGAATTTTCTAACCTCACTAAACATCACAATACCACCTCTAAACTTGCATGAAAGCTAAAGTGAATGAAATACTATGCTAAGGGTGATGAAATTACCTCACTTGGGCAACCCAAGAAAATCCCTAGCTCCTCAAGGTTGTCAAAATCTCACTCTTCTTGGTCCAATGTGAAGAGGAGAAGGAGGTGATCAAATTTAGTGAAGGGGGTTTAGGGTTTTGGTGGATATTTTTAGATGAACTTTAGGGGTGAAGTGGAGGGAGATGAAGATGGAGAGGAGAAGAAGAAATGAAATGAGGAGGGGCATGGGGCTGCTGCCCTCTCTCTCTCTCTCTTATTCTAACTCTCTCACTCTATTATTACCCTTTTTCACCCTTTTCTTTTAAACTTTTAAACCAAAACACAAAATACCCATAAAACAACATAAATAAGATAACATGCAACCAAATTCAACATGGCATGGTGTACTAGCCATGAAAAGCTGCAAAAACACGGATTTTGCTTAATCGCGATTAGCAGTGCACCAATCGGGTTTTTATCAAAACTGCATATAAAAATTTTTAAAATGCCAAATCTTTTAAATATATTTTTAAATGAATAAATCATTTTAATTTCCTTTTATTTCATAATTATTGGTATATATTTATACCCTTTTTCGAAAACCCCAATTTCGCAAATCGGGCAGTTTTCGGGAAAAAATATTATTTTATTATTAAATTCCAGAAATAAATTTTTTTTTTCTGAAATGTTACAGGCGTCGTATACATATTTATGCTTGTGGTGGTTGTTTCCGCCGTTGGGCATGATTTGCTCCCGTTTGGGGATGCTTTCTTCATATTCTATGTTGTACACGTTTCGGGGCTAGTTTTTACAAATGAGGTGCAGACGAAATTTTAAGAAAAAAGGATTTAAGGACTTTTACTTAAGGTTTCCAAATGTTGTATCAATGTTTTCAGTACTTACTTCTTTTTGAAAGGTTTAGATTTCTGGGTTTCGGCTTACTTAAGTTACATTACGCCTGTAGATGTTGCGTGATCTTAGTGCCGGTCACGAGCTAATATTTCGGGTCGTGACAAAGTTGGTATCAGAGCGCTAGGTTTAACCTTGGTTCGAGTCTAGGTTTGACTATTTGGAGTCTGGGGCGTAATTTATTTCGTTACATCAGCTTTGACCTTACGGAACTTAGACTTGAACAGGGAGGTCTTAGACCCGAACTTTCGTTTCATAGACTGACCCTGATTGATGGAGTAGGTAGCTTGAATAGAAAAAATGTTGTAACGTTTCTGAAATGATTATGAGAATTTTTCCGTTTTAGGGTAAAATAGTCGGTATTTTCCGTTTTAACCCGATTGTGATCAAACCTCTTACAGACTTGACAGCGCCTAGTTTAACTAGAATAGTGCTAGTGCGCGGGCTTTGGGGGTCAATTGAATGTTTCGGTTCACATAGAATTTTTCCCTGATTAAAATATTATTTTAATGTGTTAATTTTGCACTTAATTAGTGGTAATTACAATTTTAGTTTGGGTTAAATACTTCTAATGTGAATCTATGCTAAACTAATCACTAGAATTATGCTTAAACCTTTCTTACCAAAAGATCTTGATATTTTAGATTTAAATGGAAAATTTAAAAAGAAAAGAAAAAGTGGCAATTTGCATTTAATGATGCATTTATTGTTTTGTGCTAGAATTTTCTTCACTCTTCACACAAAACCCCTTCCATCTTTGCCTTGGCCGACCCTAGCCCCTTGCTGCCCTCTTCTCTTTCCTTGCTCACTTCATCATCTCCAAGCTCTCAAAAATTATCAAAAATCCACAAATATTCACACAAACTCATAAGTAAATCATTACCCATTATTCCTTAAGCCTAAACTAGCATAGATCTTCACTAAAGACATCATTTTGGAGGCTAAAGTTTGGGTTTTTCCTGGTTACAAGTTTGTGTTCTTGAGGAGGTATAATCCTAACCCTAAACCCTAATTATTGTTTCAATACTTTAAATTAGCTTATTTGTTGTTTAATTAGTGCTTTCATTTGCATGTTTGGAAATTCTTGATATGGTTTTTGATAATCAAGTTAGGGTTTTGATTAGTGAAAAGGGTAATTGATAAATGTTGACAAAAGGAAACTTAACCTAGTTGCTAGATTGCTATTTTTTATTTTTCCTAAATGTCTAATTAAGCTTAATTACAAACTAGCTTTTACTAAATCATAATTTGGTGAGATTAAAATTATGGTAAAGGTTTGCGAGACTTAATTAAGCCGCTTTGTGAGGATTGTGATCATAAGATATGTTTAAACATCTAGCTTTGTGCTAAAATGATATAAAATGCTTACTAGGTTTGCGGTAAAAATTAGAATTGAGTTTTAATGAACGTGTGGATGACGTGAATATTATCATCTACGATAATTATTGTGTTGTGAATGAGTATTGGTACTATTGGGTTTTTGGTGTGGCAGTTTTCATAAATAGCGAGCCTAGTTAGGGTTTTGGCTATGTTTTCTGGTATTGGGATTTCTTGGTTTTGCGACTGGATTTTGTATTTGGTCGTTGGACGTTTGTACATCAACGACGAGGGTTTTTTGGTTGTTTTGAATGCGTAGGCTATAGGTTCTAACCTATGAGCGCACCGCGTGCCGTATTTGGATTTCGGAATTTGATGTTAATAGCTTTGCGAATTCATATTGATTGTAGGTACCTTCGCATGTATTTCGAGACGACGAAGTGCATCGACTAAGGCTAAGCGAGGAGTCAAGCAGGTGAGTAGATTTATATCTACGGTGTAAGTCGGGTGGATGATGTATAGCACCCCCGCAACCATTGATATGGAATATCGTTTGATTATGTTATCCTGATAATGATATGCGATGGACATGATTGTAGGATTTAAAAACGATAATATTATAAAAGTTGATGCTAATGGACATATTGACATATGAGAATATGGAATGATAAGTGAATCATGATGGCTACAAATTGAAAGAGAACAAGTGTGACGTTTATATAATGTGATACGAGATATTAATGTCATGAACGAGTATACGATGTGATATGATGACTTAGTGAGATATGTATTTTTGTGGATTCGAGTCGATATGAGATTGTTGATACCTTTATAGGTCCCCTGATACGAGTTTGACATGGATGTAACCTGAGAGATAGGTATATTTATATGGATAATGTTTCGCATTTTGAGTGATATGCCGTACGAGACTTAGATCCGCACCCCGATGTTGTGTAGGTTGCCGTACGATAGATTACCGTACGCGATGAGTTTTACCTGTTGATTTATCCATACCCTTGTTAGAGGAGGCCGTACGATGGATTGTACCGTACGTGATGTTGTGAGGCTGGATGCCGATTGATGGAATCACCGACTCAGATATATTGTAGACACGTATACCTTATAGCTTTTAGCTGATGATGTACTTTATGCTACGATCATGTTATTCTTATTGCATTAAATATACTTGTGCTAGTACACCTGCACCATTATCAATGATGCGTATGTTACACTTACACAGATTTGCCGGTTCACACACCTTCATCATCAATAATTGCCATGTCACTACACAGTGGAATTGCTACATCATGCCATGATATATTTTCTATGTTCATATTACTGTTCCACGTTGCATGAGATATATGGACATGCTTGCATCCTGTTAAATGTTCCATACATACAGACATGTACACCCACATATATTGCTATAGCCGTATATACCCCTAAGTGGTATTGTATTGACATGTAATATTGATACATTGATTATTGTACTATTGCGCTTATGAAATGCATCATACATACTTGCTTACATGTAGATACTTATGCCTTGCTACAGTTACATGTACACCTCATATGATACTGCACTTGATTTCGGATGATTTGGGAACCGCATGATATATTTTTAAAAGCTGGATTTATTTAAAAGAGCGGTTTTCCCTTGATATGCTCATATTGCTGTTTTATGTTGCATATATCGGTTTTTCATGTGATTTATGGATTTGCGGACCGTGGGGGTATTTCAAGAAATTATGTGTTGTTTGAAAACCCGGTTTCTCTTGATATGATATTTCAGTGCGTCCACCATGTGTTTTCTCGGTTCTGAGATTGATATGTGAGACCCAAGGCGAGGAGCGGACGGTGCCATTTGCTGGTATATGGTGGACCCGGTATAGTACCCCGGAGCAAGAAAGGTATGTCGAAGGATTAGCCGATGAGCCTGGCAGAAGATGTGCACTGCCTACCGGTGACAGTATTTGGACTCGGCGGTTATCTGGAGGATATCGACCGGATTCATGAGATGGATTTAGGCCAACCCGTTCTGCCGGAGCCCGCGGGCTGATCCCGCAGACGGAGCCTATAGTACGAGGATTTACGTGTCGATGCTAGACAGGGGTTTCATGATGTTTCGAGTGTCGGGGTTAGACACGCAGGTTCCTATGATTTGATGTGTCATTGATGGACACACATTCTTTGATATCCTCATATTTACCTGCATATGTTTTTATGATATTTACATGCAGGAGTTGTTGTGTCAGTGGTTGACACGTGGACGAGATCCACTGCATACATGCATTGATTATATTGTTGGACAAGATTCGCTGCAAACATGCATTGATTATATTGTTGGATGATATCCACTTGTTGATAGGCATTTATTATGTGTTGGCACTTATGCAGATACGGTCACCCTAGATATCATAGTATTACCTTTATGATATAGTTGACCTAGGAATCGTTGTTTATTTCGATTTCTACCTGGTGATGTTTTTTCTATTCACGAGTTAGCAACTCACCCCCGTTGTGCCACAGTACTTACAGGTTGTCCGCATGGATCAGTAGCGGCATCGCTGGCATACAACTGTTTTCGGGTGACTTGCTTATGGTTGGTGGTACATGTTGGATCGTGCCCCTCTTGTATTTATTTTTCATATTGTATCTAGTCACTCCATCAAATCAGAAACTTGTAATTGTATATGTTGCAAACGTAGAAGACCTGTAGTTGCGAGACTTGAGCGATGGGTTTTATGTTCGCTTTTGGGGTTGTTGTCTTGCTTTACTTTTTTTCCTTATGTGGATCTTCGCCGTTGGGCGTCGTATACTTGTTTTTTTACTTGTGGTGATTGTTTCCGCCATTGGACGTGTGTAACATTTCAGAAAATATAAAAT
The DNA here is from genome assembly GCA_030015575.1 of Agapanthus africanus. NCBI lineage: Eukaryota > Viridiplantae > Streptophyta > Magnoliopsida > Asparagales > Amaryllidaceae > Agapanthus > Agapanthus africanus. The sequence goes on from CM057340.1 coordinate 267,918,118, forward strand.
ATTATTTTTGGAATTTAATATTAAAATAATATTTTTCCCGAAAACTGCCCGATTTGCGAAATTTGGGTTTTCGAAAAGGGTATAAATATATAACAATAATTGTGAAATAAATGAAAATTAAAATGATTTATTCATTTAAAAATATATTTAAAGGATTTGGCATTTTTAAAAAATTAATATATGCAGTTTGGATAAAAACCCGATTAGTGCACTGCAAATCGCAATTAAGCCAAATCCGTGTTTCTGCAGTTTTCCATGGATAGTGCACCATGTCATGTTACATTTGGTTACATGTTGTTGTATTTGTGTTGTTTATGGGTATTATGTGATTTGGTTTTGAAATATAAAAAGGAAAAGAATAAGAGAAAGGGCAACATGGTAAATTAGTGAGAGAGAGGGTGAGAATGAAGAAGAGCTAGAGAGAGGGCAGCCACATCCTTCATCCCCCATCATTTCCTTCTCCTTCTTCTTCCTCACTTCCCTCCGCCTTCACACCCCATGATATTATCTCAAAATATTCATCCAAACTTAAAACCCCCTTCACAAAAGTTGATCCCCTCTTCACCCTCTACACTTTGGATCCATCAATGTTGGATTTTGAGGACTTTGGACTTCTAGGGTTTTGCTTGGTGGCATCCATGAGGAATAATCCCTTCCATTTAGTTTAGTTTATGTTTTCCTAGAATTCTAGTTATTTAGTATTGGGTTAAGGTGTAGATTTGTGAACTTGGAAATTCTTAGAGAAGGGTTTGAGTGTTGTGTGGATTGGGTGATGCCTGGTGGATGTTACAAGGCCCTAGAGGCCAATTCTTGACCTGGACCAGTGACCAAACCGCAAAATACGAACTTTAGATTCGTCGATATCGGGTTTTTGTGGATTTAGTGATGGTATTTAGAGATCTGGGATGACCCGAGACAACAATAAAAGAAGTTCCCATGACCATGAGACGTGCAGGAAACCATGAACCACCACCGGAAACCCGAGCCCAATATCCCCTAGTCTGGCAGCAGATTTATTGCTATAGGCCGTAAATTTTTGCCAAGTTGGAGTGAAACCTTGTGATTTTTGGTCTGGGGCATTGTTATCCTATATCTAGAGCAACCCCATATGCAAAATTGGCTAATTTTTCCTGATGGAAAATCTGGGAGCACATTGGGGTGTTTTTTGCTATGTTTTCCGTATTTTGAAATGTTTGGTTTAGCTATTTGGATTTGTTTTGGGTTTTTTGATGTTTGTACATCGACAACAAGGGTTGTTTGATTGTTTTTGCACGTGTAGGCCATAGGTTCTATCCTTTGAGCGCGCCGTGTGCCGTATCGGTTTTCCGGATTCGATTTTAATAGCGATTGCGATTGTGTATTATTGTAGGTACCTTCATGTGGATTCTGAGGCGACGGAGCGTGGCGTCATCGACTTCGGCAAGCAAGAAGCAATGTGAGTAGATCTATATCTACGGGGAAAGTCGGGTGGATGGCGTATAGCATCCCCGCACACATTGATGGAAACCGATTTATATATAGATTATGGATAATGAAACCTTTAATAGAAAACTATAGATAGAGTAAAAAGGTAGTTAGAGAACTATATTTGAAACTAAAGGATAGTTAGAAGCTATGATACGGCTAATATGTGATGACGGGATTTGAGGATGATGTTTGATAATATTTGCCGTTTAGGGTACTATAGGACTAGATAGCCGACGTAGACGTGTCATCCGAACAATACCTATTTCCAAACAGAAGAATCGTATGCATCTTTTAAACAGATACCTTGAGGGACGTTATGGATTTTTCAAATGATATCTGTAACACCCGAGCCCAATGCTACTAATTTCAGTTACTGTTTGAGAGTAATGTGGTACTCTTTTCACCTATCTTGCTTGATTGTTATTTACTGTAAATTTTACCCGGCAAATTCATTTCTGCATATAACAATTTATGGCATCTAAAATAAAATTAAAAATATTCATCTTGGCCTAATTGACACCCCTAACCCTGCTGTAGCGTCCGTGCATCGCGTTCTCGTCCCGTTCAGTGAAACGGGCGAGTTTGGACGGCTACGTGCACGCACGTGTGTCCGTTTTGGGGGTATGCTTTTTGATCGCAAAACATTTCATTTTAAATTTTGGATCCCGCCTAAAATTCTATTATTTCAATTTCAAATTTTTGGACCCGACCCGGGCGCGATTTGGAAATGTTTTACTTTGCGCCAAAATCCCAAATTTTATTACTTTTTAAACGTCGTATATTTTTCTAAACATACAAAATCTTTACTGTTAATTAAAACCTCATACTACATCTTTCACACCTTTTAAATCTTTAAATTAAATTTTTCCCTTAACAGATCTATCTCAGCCAATCAAACCTCTTCTTTATTTCCCGCGGGCCCCACACCTCTTACCTCTCTCTCTCCTCGTCCCTTTCTCCTTCTCTCTCTCTCTCTTCCTTAACCACTAAATCTAATTTTCTCTCTCTCTCTCATCTCGATCTCTCTTCTCTCTCTCTCTGTCTCTCTCTGTCTCCCCCCGTCTCTCTCTTTCTCTATCTCTCTCTCTCTAGCTTTCTCCCTCTCTCTCCCCTATTTATTATATATCCCTCCTTTTCTTTTTAAAAACCACAGAGAACCCACATCGCGCTGCCTAGTCACCGCCTCGTCCTCTGTCGCCGCCATAACCCCATCGCCGGCGCTAGCACCGCCGGGCTAGTCGTCTCCTCGCCCTCGTCGCAGCCACGTCTACCTCCTTCCTCCAGTCCCCGCGTTCCCGGCCACCTGCACACCCTTGCGCTCGTCTGCGCCGCCGTGCGTCGCCGCCGGTGACCCCGTCCTCGTGTCCCCGGCCTCGCGAGCCCCCTCGGTAAGCTTGCTCTCCTCCTCTTTTCTTTTCTTCTTGATTTCTCTGTAAACATTTTTCGTGAACTGGAAACCTGTTGTCGCTGTCGGGTAGGCCACCGCCAGAGTTCTTCGATGCCGTTGATCCTCACATCTCCCCTCTAGATAAACCACAGGAACAGAACCTTTGTAAGCCTTCTCTTCTTCTTTGTTTCTTTTCTTTTCTTGATTGCATTTCTTGACGTCGCTGTTTTGCATCTCGCCGGAATCCGGCCGTGCCGGCGACGCGTCCCGACGTTCCAGCGAGGTACCCTGACCCGTGTGGTTCCATTGTTCGACGTTTGGGTTCATTCCGTGAACCGTGCGCCCGTCGTGAGTTTCCCCGCCGACGTTCTACGTTCCGTTTTTCCCGGTTCGCGACCCATCGAGGCAAGTACCCCTTGCTACATGCTATACAATATTTACATATATATTATGACACCCTAGACCTATAAATTTAACTTTGGTATAATCATTTCTCATTTTCATGTACAATAGTGTTACATATCATTTTATCTTTAAACTTGGAACCTACAGTTTGCAATTGAACCTAATAACCACATTTACCTGTTTAATCATATTTTTTAATAATAACATGGCTTATGGCTTTTATCTCTATAGTTTTGTTCCCTTCGGACACTCGTATTCATTTTAACATGTAATAGATGTATTGAACCTTTATATAAATCATTGCACCTCTAAAAGTGCTTAAACTTGTTAACATGATTAAAAGGCCATAATTGTCTTACTGCATGCTTATATGGTTGAAATCATATCTGTGACACAATTGATAATGGTATTGCTAATTGAATGAAATTGTCTATTGCTTACTTCATTGCTTATCTCATGCTGTTGATACCCATGCTTAATTATATAACTGATTGTGAGCACACCTGTGATATCGCTTGTTTCTTGAACAGTCTTGCTACCTACACTTTGATTGACCCGACATGGTACCGTATACTGCTTGATTTGACATGATGTACCATGACCTGATCCGCTACCTGATCTTATGTCTAATGCCAACAAACCTGACATGTAGTCCTCATGGACCGTTCCTGTTGTCTATCCAGACAAACCTGTTTACCTGATCCTGTGTTGGCATTAGTTTCTTGATTTTCAGAATACCTAACTTGACATACACACATAACTTGTGGGTATGGGGAAATCAAAGGTGAAACCTGACTTGTAACTCGACAGTTCACTACCTGTTCTGGGTGTACACATTCTTGTTTTGTGCCTAGCGGCATGTCTCTGTTTCGGCCGAGAATATTGTGGCCGTGGTCCCGGGTATGTACGGGATACTATCGAGTGTACACATTCCTGTTTTGTGCCTAGCGGCATGTCTCGGCTGCAGCCGAGAATATTGTGGCCGTGGTCCCGGGTATGTACGGGATACTATTGAGTTACATCGATGATTCATCAATTTGGTTTCTAAGACTTTAGAATAGAAAACCCTGATAGAACAGTTTAATTTACACACTGCACACTATCCTGCACTGCTCTGATTCATATAAGTGTTACCCTTGTTTTATTCATGTTTATATTGCATTGCCTGTTACCCTGTTTATATTATATTACTTGATGACATGACGCGCTGACGTCTGGGTTTTGCATGGCCCAGATTCCGTACCGCTGTTGCAGTCCGAGCAGGAGTACTTCAGCCAGCAGGCTGAGCTGGGAGGTGTCAGTATTAGTTAGTTTTTCTTTCCTATATTTATTTCCTGATGTGAGCCCGCATTATGGGACATACATTCCAGTTATTTTGTATTGGATCTTTTGCTTCCGCATTTTATTATTCTTGACTCATGTTATATTGGATTATGGACATATTTTAGATAGTTTTATTGTGTTCTTGATATCTCTACAGCCGTAATGTGACTGAGGATGGATGCTTCCTACCCACAGGTAGCATGGTTGGCTATGTCACGTGCTCATTTTAGCGTACTCTGGGAAGCGGGGCGTGACATGGTTCTTTTGGTATAAGAGCGATAGGTTAGTCGGGTTGATTCTTTTGTAGTTGGGTATTGTACCTAATACACGAATCAGAATACCCGTGTTTAGGAAACATGTCCTGCCACCTTGCCGTTTTACCCTTTCTTGAATCGCATTCTTCCTGATTATATCTTTTACGATGTGCAAACTTCCTTTGCATATCGACTCGAAAACTTGATTCCTTGTTATCTCTAGGACTTAGGCGACTTGGGTGGAGTTATGTAATTGTGGCTATGATACCGCGGCATAGTTACAATGCGGTACTATATCTAAGTAACTTGGAGTTCTAGTCTTGATCTATATTTTAAATCTATCATCATGCTAATGTTGGGTGTTTTGATTTCAGGAATATGGCAGGTAAGAATTTGAAGACGTACCAAAGGCGTGTGGACGAAGCCGCTATGCTTGGAGTGATAAGGGGAATGCTGGAGAATCAAAAGAGACAGACCGAGCTGATCCAGCAGCAAGCAGAATCATTCCAGGAAGGTTTGCGGACCGTTCAGCAGCTCGTAGACAAGGTTGAAGCTAAACCAGTTGACTAAATAGGGACCGAAGCAGATTTCAGGCGTTTGGGTCCGTCTACATTTACTGGTTTGGAGGAGCCATTGCCAGCAGAGCAGTGGCTAGTTGACACAGAGAACTTGCTTATTGCAGCACAGATTCCAGATGAGAAAAGAGTTGATGTGGTACGCATTCAGTTAATGGACTACGCCCGAGAATGGTGGCTATTGGAGGAGACCCGCTTGCCTAAGCCGATCAAGTGGGCGGATTTTTCTAAGAGTTTCCTAGAGAAGTTCTTCCCGCGGACTGCATGGGAGGAAATGGAAGAGAAGTTCATCGGGCTAAAGCAGAATGGAGCACCCGTGGATGTGCATGCAGCAGAATGGACGAGACTCAGCAGATTCGCTGGACCTTTAGTTGCCAACGATGCAGACAGGGCACGGAGGTTCATGCGCAGCTTGGATGTGGACATCCAGAGGAAGATCGTCTCCCTGGGTTTGACCACTTTCTCACAGGTTCTTACGGCAGCTCGGGAACAGCAGAGCCTATCTGAGAAGAACGGGGGTTTGCAGCAGACAGCAGTTGCGGTAAGGAAGCCAGCATTTGTACCTAACCGAGCTCATGGTCTCAGAGGTATTCCAGTGGACCGTCGAGGTGTAGCACCTATGAAGAAGCCAGTGATCGTCGATCGAAGAAAGCGCGTGACCTGTAACTATTGCAATTTACCTGGCCACATGCAAAAGGATTGTCGAAGGAGGCTGGGACTTTGTTTGGTTTGTAGAGCGGCAGATCACGCCGTTGGTGCTTGTCCGTCAAAGCTTCGTACGAGAGATGATATTCAGAAGCCTCTGCAGAGAGCGTTCCGGGGACAGAAACAGCTGACTCAAGGACCTAATCAGGCTCGAGCGTTTACCTTGACAGCAGAAGAAGCTAAGGCGTCATGAGAAGTTGTTTCAGGTACTCTACTCGTTCATGGTTTTCCCGCATTAGCGTTATTTGATTCTGGTGCATCCCATTGTTTTATGTCATCCAAGTTTATAACTACACACTCGATTGCCTGCACGACCCTGTCTAGTTTTTGGGACATACACACTGGGAATGGGAAGATCATATCTAGTAGGGAATGTAAAGATTGTACAGTTGTTGTTTCCGGACGGGAGCTTTTTGCAGATTTCTTGGTAATTGATACGGGCAGGTACGAAGTCGTCTTGGGAATGGATTTTCTTGGCACTTTCCACGCTCACATTGATTGTAGGGCAAAGAAAGTAATTTTCCAGATTCCCGGACATCCCGAGTTTACCTTCACTGGAGGAAGCATTTCTGTCGGGCCAGTCGAGTTTAGGGCTAGGCCGACAAACAATACTCTTGCAGCAACGGAAGTTGATAATGGTGAAAAGCCGGCGGTTGTTCACGGTTTTATGGATGTGTTTGAAGATATATCGGGTTTACCGCCGAAGCGAGACGTGGAATTCGCAATTGATCTTATTCCGGGTGCAACGCCAGTATCCAAAGCGTATTATCCTCTGGCACCAGTAGAGTTGGAAGAAGTCAAGAAACAGGTTGCTGAATTGCTTGAAAATGGTTGGATTCGAAGCAGTAACTCGCCTTGGGGAGCTCCAGTTCTTCTAGTAAAGAAGAAAGATGGCACAAGAAGGATGTGCATCGACTATCGAGAATTAAACCGGGTGACTATTAAGAACAAGTACCCTATCCCTCGCATTGGAGAACTTTTTGAGCAGCTTAGTGGCGCGAGGGTATTCTCGAAACTGGATTTGCGATCCAGATATCATCAGGTTCGAGTGAAAGTAGAAGATATTTGCAAGACGGCGTTCCAAACTCGGTACGGACATTATGAGTACTTAGTGATGCCCTTCGGAGTAACGAATGCGCCGGCAGTATTCATGGACTTGATGAACCGAATCTTTTCACCATTCTTAGATAAGTTTATTGTGGTATTCATTGACAATATTCTGGTTTACTCGAAGAGTTTTGAGGAGCATGCTGAGCATTTGAAGATCGCACTACAGACATTGAGACAAGAGAAGTTATACGCGAAGATGAGTAAGTGCGAGTTTTGGCTGGAGGAAGTGAAGTTTTTAGGGCATGTTGTGTTGGGCGATGGAATTGCCGTCGATCCCGAAAATATTGCAGCAGTTCGTGATTGGCCAATTCCAAAGAATGTTGCTGAGATAAGAAGTTTCCTTGGATTGGCCGGATACTACAGAAGATTTGTGGAGAACTTTGCTCGTCTGGCGGAGCCGTTGACTAAGCTTACGCGCAAGGAGGTACCTTTTGTATGGACGGATAAATGTGCATTAGCTTTTTAGACGTTGAAGCAGAAGTTGATAACCGCCCCTATTCTGACCGTGCCAGACAATTCCAGAGGATTGGTGATTCACAGTGACGCATCTGGGAAAGGATTGGGATGTGTCTTGATGCAGCATGGTAAAGTTGTAGCGTACGCATCGAGACAGTTGAAGACCCATGAGAAGAATTACCCAACTTATGACTTGGAGCTTGCGGCTGTGATTTTCTCTTTGAAGATTTGGAGACACTACCTTTTGGGCGAAAGGGTCGAAGTTTTTACTGATCATAAGAGCTTGAAGTATGTGTTCACGCAGAAGGAGCTTAATATGAGGCAACGTAGATGGTTGGAGCTGATGGCTGACTACGATCTTGATCTTAAGTACCATCCGGGGAATGTTAATGTCGTGCCGGATGCACTTAGTCGGTTACCAGCAATTCTGGTGTTAACTACGTAGAAGGAGATCGTTGCAGATTTTCGAAGATTTGGCTTGGAGGTTGTGCTACCGCATTCTACGGGACAGTTGATGCAGCTGCAAGTACAGGCATCGTTGATCGAGAATATTAAAGCAGCACAATCGCAGGACCCTAGACTGCAAAAGTTTCGAGGACAGGTTGAAGCCGGACTATGAACAGATTTATTGATCCATGAAGATGGTTTGTTGAGGTATGGTAGCCATTTGTGTGTGCCAAAGGGAGGTATTCGTGAAGAGCTTATGAAGGAGGCACACAGTTTAGCTTATTCTGTACATCCAGGAGGCATAAAGATGTACCGAGATATTCGACAGCATTTCTGGTGGGAAGGCATGAAGCGGGAGATTGCTCGCTTTGTGGCAAAGTGCTTGGTGTGTCAGCAAGTTAAGGCTGAACATCAAAGGGTTGCTGGTTTATTGCAAACACTTCCGATTCCTCAGTGGAAGTGGGGACATATAACCATGGATTTCGTGACGGCTTTACCGCGGAGTCCAAAAGGCAACAATGCAGTATGGCTAATTATTGATCGGTTGACCAAGGCAGCTCACTTTATTCCTTTCCGGGTTGGTCAATCAACAGAGACTTTAGCTGAGCGGTACATGCAAGAGATTGTAAGATTGCATGGGGTACCGGTGAGCATCGTGTCCGATCAGGACACTCAGTTCCTATCACACTTTTGGCGGAGTTTACAGGAAAGTTTAGGGACTCGATTGAAGTTTAGCACAGCTTATCATCCTCAAACTGATGGTCAGTCGGAGAGAACGATCCAAACTCTTGAAGATATGTTGAGAGCATGCATGTTGGACTTCAAGGGTTGTTGGGAGGATCATCTACATTTGGTGGAGTTTTCTTACAACAACAGTTTTCAGGCAACTATCCAGATGGCTCCGTTTGAAGCTTTGTATGGTCGTAAATGCCGTTCACCTGTTTGCTGGGATGATGTCGGTGAACGAAGACTATTGGGACCAGATTTGGTTGTGCAGACGGTTGAGGAAGTTAACACTATCAGAAATCATATGAAGGCAGCACAAGACAGACAGAAAAGTTGGGCTGATATATCGAGAAGACCTCTAGAGTTCGCCGTGGGTGATTTGGTATTCTTGAAGATATCACCGACTAGAGAGGTAATTTGTTTTGGAAGTCGAGGAAAGCTTAGTCCTCGATTCGTTGGACCCTTTGAGATCGTGGAGCGTGTGGGTGAGGTAGCGTATCGCTTGGCGTTACCGCAGTCCTTGGCGAATGTGCACGATGTGTTTCACGTATCTCAACTACGAAGGTATGTTCGAGATGAAACGCACGTATTGGATCATTCGGAGCTAACAGTACGAGAAAATTTGATCATTCGGAGCTAAAAGTACGAGAAAATTTGACTTTTGAGGAGCGACCAGTTGAAATTATGGATCGAAGGGAAAAGGTTCTTAAGAACAAGGTGATCCCTCTTGTGCTTGTTTCTTGGGGTAATCGCTCGCATGGAGAGTTCACTTGGGAACGAGAAGATGAAATCCGGCAGAAGTTTCCTCACCTTTTCTTGTAGTTATCTGTCTTTGTATTCTTGGAATTTCGAGGACGAAATTCTTTTTGTAGTTGGGTATAATGTAACACCCGAGCCCAATACTACTAATTTCAGTTACTGTTTGAGCGTAATGTGGTACTCTTTTCACCTATCTTGCTTGATTGTTATTTAATGTAAATTTTACCCGGCAAATTCATTTCTGCATATAACAATTTATGGCATCTAAAATAAAATTAAAAATATTCATCTTGGCCTAATTGACACCCCTAACCCTGTTGTAGCGTCCGTGCATCGCGTTCTCGTCCAGTTCAGTGAAACGGGCGAGTTTGGACGGCTACGTGCACACACGTATGTCCGTTTTGGGGGTATTCTTTTTGATCGCAAAATATTTCATTTTAAATTTTGGATCCCGCCTAAAATTCTATTATTTCAATTTCAAATTTTTTGACCCGACCCGGGCGCGATTTGGAAATGTTTTACTTTGCGCCAAAATCCCAAATTTTATTATTTTTTAAACGTCGTATATTTTTCTAAACATACAAAATCTTTACTGTTAATTAAAACCTCATACTATATCTTTCACACCTTTTAAATCTTTAAATTAAATTTTTCCCTTAACAGATCAATCTCAGCCAATCAAACCTCTTCTTTATTTCCCGCGGGCCCCACACCTCTTACCTCTCTCTCTCCCCCCCGTCCCTTTCTCCTTCTCTCTCTCTCTCTTCCTTAACCACTAAATCCAATTTTCTCTCTCCCCATATCTCTCTCTCTCTCATCTCGATCTCTCTTCTCTCTCTCTGTCTCTCTCTCCCCCCATCTCTCTCTTTCTCTATCTCTCTCTCTCTCTAACTTTCTCCCTCTCTCTCCCATATTTATTATATATTCCACATTTTCTTTTTAAAAACCACAGAGAACCCACATCGCGCTGCCTAGTCACCGCCTCGTCCCCCATCGCCGCCGCAACCCCATCGCCGGCGCCAGCACCGCCGGGCTAGTCGTCTCCTCCCCCTCGTCGCAGCCACGTCCAACTCCTTCCTCCAGTCCCCGCGTTCCCGGCCACCTGCACACCCCGACGCGACCACCTGCACACCCTTGCGCTCGTCTGCGCCGCCGTGTGTCGCCGCCGGTGACCCCTCCCTCGTGTCCCCGGCCTCGCGAGCCCCCTCGGTAAGCTTGCTCTCCTCCTCTTTTCTTTTCTTCTTGATTTCTCTATAAAAAATTTTCGTGAACTGGAAACCTGTTGTCGCTGTCGGGTAGGCCACCGCCGGAGTTCTTCGACGCTGTTGATCCTCACATCTCCCCTCTAGATAAACCACAGGAGCACAACCTTTGTAAGCCTTCTCTTCTTCTTTGTTTCTTTTCTTTTCTTGATTGCATTTCTTGACGTCGCTGTTTTGCATCTCGCCGGAATCCGGCCGTGCCGGCGATGCGTCCCGACGTTCCAGCGAGGTACCCTGACCCGTGCGGTTCCATTGTTCGACGTTTGGGTTCATTCCGTGAACCGTGCGCCCGTCGCGAGTTTCCCCGCCGACGTTCTACGTTCCGTTTTTCCCGGTTCGCGACCCATCGAGGCAAGTACCCCTTGCTACATGCTATACAATATTTACATATATATTATGACACCCTAAACCTATAAATTTAACTTTGGTATAATCATTTCTCATTTTCATGTACAATAGTGTTACATATCATTTTATCTTTAAACTTGGAACCTACAGTTTGCAATTGAACCTAATAACCACATTTACCTATTTAATCACATTTTTTAATATTAACATGGCTTATGGCTTTTATCTCTATAGTTTTGTTCCCTTCGGACACTCGTATTCATTTTAACATGTAATAGCTGTAATGAACCTTTATATAAATCATTGCACCTCTAAAAGTGCTTAAACTTGTTAACATGATTAAAAGACCATAATTGTCTTACTGCATGCTTATATGGTTGAAATCATATCTGTGACACAATTGATAATGGAATTGCTAATTGAATGAAACTGCCTATTGCTTACTTCATTGCTTATCTCATGCTGTTGATACCTATGCTTGATTATATAACTGATTGTGAGCACACCTGTGATATCGCTTGCTTCTTGAACTGTCTTGCTACCTACACTTTGATTGACCCGACATGGTACCGTATACTGCTTGACTTGACATGATGTACCATGACCTGATCCGCTACCTGATCTTGTGTCTAATGCCAACAAATCTGACATGTAGTCCTCATGGACCGTTCCTGTTGTCTATCCAGACAAACCTGTTTACCTGATCCTGTGTTGGCATTAGTTTCTTGATTTTCGGAATACCTGACTTGACATACACACATAACTTGTAGGTATGGGGAAATCAAAGGTGAAACCTGACTTGTAACTCGACGGTTCACTACCTGTTCTGGGTGTACACATTCTTGTTTTGTGCCTAGCGGCCTGTCTCGGTTTCGGCCGAGAATATTGTGGCCGTGGTCCGGGTATGTACGGGATACTATCGAGTGTACACATTCCTGTTTTGTGCCTAGCGTCATGTCTCGGCTGCAGCCGAGAATATTGTGGCCGTGGTCCCGGGTATGTACGGGATACTATTGAGTTACATCGATGATTCATCAATTTGGTTTCAAAGACTTTAGAATAGAAAACCCTGATAGAACAGTTTAGTTTACTCACTGCACACTACCCTGCACTGCTCTGATTCATATTAGTGTTACCCTTGTTTTAATCATGTTTATATTGCATTGCCTGTTACCCTGTTTATATTATATTACTTGATGACATCACGCGCTGACGTCTGGGTTTTGCATGGCCCAGATTCCGTACTGCTGTTGCAGTCCGAGCAGGAGTACTTCAGCCAGCAGGCTGAGCTGTGAGGTGTCAGTATTAGTTAGTTTTTCTTTCCTGCATTTATTTCCTGATGTGAGCCTGCATTATGGGACGTACATTCCAGTTATTTTGTATTGGATCTTTTGCTTCCGCGTTTTAGTATTCTTGACTCATGTTATATTGGATTATGGACATATTTTAGATAGTTTTTGTTAGTTATATGTATGCCCTAGAGGCCATTACTGTACATAGGATGTATATTGTAGTGGATGCTGGGACATATATAGGGAGGACTTTCTTGCTCGACATGATAGTATGCTATCTGGTTGCTCTTTACCTTAACGTGTATACTGATTGTCTCTCTGTTACATGTTGGTAAAGCCCTTAGGATGTGTGCTTGACTACCTGGACTATGATGCGGATCATACTAGTGGGGACATGGTAGTCCATAAGTACATCCTTCAAAGTCCCTAGTCATGGCTGTATCGAGACGGGGCATCGATATACCAGAGTAGACTAGCGTGTAGCTTCTCGACCCATACAGATGGGCGATGGATGATCCCATATCCATTGGTGTTTGACATCGGAGATGATATACGGGTGCTTAGTAGAGACTGGGTACACTGGACGGACTCGCCGAAAACTCCCAGATGGTATTATACCTCACGTCAGATGGCAGTTCTCTGGTGACACTGGTACAGAGTAGTCTGTTGACCAGAGATCGTCATAGAGTCTTGTGTGGTTCCCACTGTGCTTTGATTTCCATCTTACCACGTCCAAGAGGGCGTGCAAAACGGTGGTTTTTGGGTACAGTCCCGAGTCACATGGAGGCAATGAGCGATAGGAGGGGATTCGTCTCTCCCGGTATAGGGGGTTGATGTTGCGCTGTGTTCGATTGGCTATAACAGGAAGTCCCTGTTAGTTATATGTATGCCCTAGAGGCCATTACTGTACATTGGATGTATATTGTGGTGGATGCTGGGACATATATAGGGAGGACTTTCTTGCTCGACATGATAGTATGCTATCTGGTTTACCTTTACCTTAACGTGTACACTGATTGTCTCTCTGTTACATGTTGGTAAAGCCCTTAGGATGTGTACTTGACTACCTGGACAGTGATGTGGATCATACTAGTGGGGACATGGTAGTCCATAAGTACATCCTTCAAAGTCCCTAGTCGTGGGTGTATCGAGATGGAGCATCGATATACCAGAGTAGACTAGCGTGTACCTTCTCGACCCATACAGATGGGCGATGGATGATCCCATATCCATTGGTGTTTGACATCAGAGATGATATACGGGTGCTCAGTAGAGACTGGGTACACTGGACGGACTCGCCGAGAACTCCCAGATGGTATTATACCTCACGTCAGATGGCAGTTCTCTGGTGACACTGGTACAGAGTAGTCTGTTGACCAGAGATCGTCATAGAGTCTTGTGTGGTTCCCACAGTGCTTTGATTTCCATCTTACCACGTCCAAGAGGGCGCGCAAAATGGTGGTTTTTGGGTACAGTCCCGAGTCACATGGAGGCAATGAACGATAGGAGGGGATTCGTCTCTCCCGGTATAGGGGGTTGATGTTGCGCTGTGTTCGATTGGCTATAACAGGAAGTCCCTGGCCAGGGCTGATCAGAGAATTGCTGGTAAGTGTTACCAGTAGTTTCTCGACCTGTTATGAGCCTCATATCGACACGACTTATCGAGCTATTGGGGTCTGACGTTTACCACCCCTAGGCGAGATATGCGACATATCAGACGATCAGACCGGACTGTACGGTAGTGTTACTGGTTGGATTCACAGGAGTATGAGCGGGCTTGCTCGTCGATCTTCTGATCGCTCAATACCCGGGTGGCCGTTACGTTTAGCAGACCGCTTGCGGCTTGTGGGTGTTTGATATGATCATCATCTGCTGCCGGCGTATTGACGAGTCTTTAGAGTCCTACACAGAGGTTTCCTGGCTCAAGCGAAACGAAATAGGAGCGCATATGAGATATGTGCGGGACCGAGAATAATGCGTGTATGTGATACCGTATTTCATTCTCGCGATGAATGTATCGAATGGTTGTATGCGATATAACCTAGTTATCGATTCAAGCGATGATTCGATAAGCCGATACATTGTATACTAGTCGGTTGTGTGCGACATGACCGGATCATTGAATCAAGTGTTGATTTAATGATTTAATGCATATTTATATATTTGATATATTACTTTGCTTCAACTAGTATCGGTTTACTTAAGATGGATTTTCTCACTTGGTTTGTGCACATTGTATATGTGATATACTTTTGTACACTTGATTGTATCATGTTTGATGATACATGTATACTTGGTTAAGTGTAAAGAATTAAACCATGGTTAAACATATAATTAGGGTTTTATTTTTCCATTATTTATTTGTTTATACATTTTGGAAAATAAAAGGAAAAGAGAAAAGAATGGTGGCTTTTTTTTGTTGTTTAGTTGAAGCTTCATGAAGCTTTGACTTTGTCCACCATTCTTATCTCATCCTTAACCCTAACCATTCCTTTAACCTTGGTCAATTCTCTACACATAACCATAGTTAGAATTATGATAAGTTTTGGTTTTTTCTATTCTTTTTAATTAACTAATCATATTTCTTTCTTCTTCTTCTTCATCTTCTTCACATGAAGAAAGTTCACTTCATCAATGGTGATTGATGAAAACAAGTGAGAAATCCAATTCTAAAGTCTACCCACTTCCTATTTCTTCATCCTCTACCTCTTGCCAAGTAGTAGAGTGTGTTCTCTTCATAAGTTTTTGGACTTGGTGAAGTCGGAGCTTGATTTAGCGATGCCTCGACGTAGATCATCTTCGGCACGTCGTCGATGACCTAGCCCGCTTCTTCTCCGATGAAGACGACGCAAGAGCCCGGATTTGATTTGGACAGCGGAGAGGACCTCGTTGCGGAGCTATGGAGGTGGAGCACCGGATCTACAAAGGTTGTATTTCCGTATCTTGTAGTTAAGTGTTAACTAGTTAGCTTTTTCGCCTAAACTTCTAGCCAACGGTCCGTAGTCGGGTTTCTCGGCACCTAGTTTTTTTAAAAATGGCATGTTCGATGCCTTGTGAGACCTCACTAGAGTGCCTAGGAACCTTTCAGTGGTATCAGAGCCTAGCTAGAGCCTTAGGCGAAGTCCAGACGGAATTTGAAACCCGAACGAACCCGAAACCCACACCCGAGAATGCTCTCTGTCCAGATTTTAAAATTGTGGATTTTTCAAGATTAAAAATATGCAGAAAATCAAGCAGGGTTTTCTAAGAATTACTGTAAATTTCGTGGGCCTAAATCAACTTTTCCACCGCGGCACGTGCTATGCATGCCGCGGCGGTTCAGCGGTGGTTTTGTCGTTTTGCGCATTTTTCTTTTCACAGTAATTCTCAGATTTCTGTGATGATTTTCCTGGGATATTTTAATATTTATTATACAGTTGAGTTTTCAGGGGTTGTTTTGGGTTTTCATGAGTTCGATCGGATTATCAAATTTTGTCTGTGTGGCTTTCCGGATAAATTTTAGAATATGTTAAAAAGTTCGACCGGATATAAATACCCAATTTTTCCCCTGTCGGGAAATTTCCAAGTGTTGGATTTTTCCGTAGTTTAACGACGTTCTAAGTAGTGCAAGTAACTCGATGGACCCTCTAGAAGACAACAAACCTTAACTCGATTATGTGACCGTCTTGAACTGCCCTTTGAACCTTCGGGTTTGGGGCAGTACGGTGTGCCACATGTGAGGCGTTGGCTTGACCCTTCTACGGCTGGACCGTTGGTACTGAGGCACGAACGGAATGTTGTTAGACTTATTTCATGTGTTGATCTGTATCGGGAAAACTTGGGTGTTCGATTGTTCGATCGAAAAGTTTAGCATTTTCTATTTATCTGGAATGGGATACAATAATTGGAATTCACAATAAGTTATGAGATAACTGAATGAATGTTGTAAATATAGCAATTTAGTCTCACTTGATCGGTTGCCACGGAATTTTGATGTGATCAAAAGTCCGTCGCAATCACGTAGCGTACGCGGATACTCGCCGGGTAAACTTAATAGACAGCCTCACTTTATAGCCCCGACCAAGTGACTGTAGGAAAACCCCGTCGCCGAAAGCATCCGTTCGGGTGCTCGCGGCAGCGGTGTTCCGCCTTGGTACACTTCGTCGACGGTATCGGGGGTGCGGCCGCCTACTAAAGTTTGCGACGAGTATTCGATCAGACTGTCGGGAATCTTGTTGAATTGCCCGACTTGGTATTGAAAAGTGTTTTCGATAAAGAGACTAAAATGCGGGGTTTATAATTGTTAGGCATGTGATGTCTAAGTAATTCATTTGGTCAGGCATGCGATGTCTGAGGTGGTTGCGGATTCCAACTGTTGTAGTTTTACACTTTTTTTTCTATGACCGTAAGTGTAATATGTGATATCGCCGGTTTCGTTGCTATATGTCAACGACAATTGGGATGGACATATTTACTTACGTTGATGACATGTGATGTTATGTGTTGCTGGATATGTTATATTGGATCGTCGTGTTTGAATAGCCGGGGGTTTTTATGTGAGATGGGTGTTTTTCATTTTCATTCATGTAAAAACTTGTATGTATATTCTTTTATTTTGGGGCACTTCCAGGTTGCGGAAGTTGTCACCCTTGTATATTATTTACTTTTCCACACTAGGATAGACCCAAGGAGGGGAGCACAAGTAACCGGGTTCTGGAGTCCAGTGGGAGACCAACTCGAGGAGTCGGGTCCGGGTCTCCTAACTCCAGAATTGGTAGGGTTGCTTGCCGCTCTCGTAGAGGTCTAGGGGTGTGGGTTTGGCTATTCATCACGACCGTGGAATCCGTGTTTTATACTGGCTCGTATTGAAAACACAGACGTCCTAGTATATCCAATATTTCATATGTTTCTTCTGCTGCGATATCTGTGATGTGATCATGTGATGTTTCTGTGATAGATACAGTATATAGTATATATGATATATTATATAGACGTTACTTATGTTTTACACCCGCGCTAGCCCTGCCCCGCTCTGCCGTTAGTTACCTAACCTAACGGTGCACGAGGGGACATCGAGGCGAATGCGGATGGCATAAGTGTACGTCGTATTTATCTGTGATGTTTAGGTACTTAGATGATGGGACTTCATTAATGAGATTAATGAAATAAAATAAACCTAAGATGTTGTAGAATCGAATTTCAAAATAAAATAGGTAGCTACAGTTCTTGCTTTGCACAGAGGTATATGTGATATATCCTGCACCTTATTCGATGAGGAAAGGACCGAGATCCCTTCACCGGGAGTGACTCCTTTAGCAATAACTGGCAGATGCTACACACTCGGTTTGTCTTTTGATTGCTTTTAAGAGTTTTTGCTTTGCACAGTGATATATACGATATATCCCGCACCTCATTCGACGAGGAAAGGACCGACGATTCCTTCACCGGGAGTGACTCCTTTAGCAAAACTAGAAAAGCCTCAAAAACACTCCATTTCAAAATTCATTCGATCCTACAACGATATCAAGTTCATTACGCAATAGGTTTTCAGAAAAACCTGTCGTAGCCCTCCGTCATTTCAGATACGTACTAGTTAGTATTCGTGCTGCGGTTGTTTGGCCTCCGTCAAGGCGTAGTGTTCGGTAGCTAACTAGTGCTTATCTGCTAGCATATGATGCGATTGGATTAGGGTATTCGTACGGCGTTGTTTGGCCTCCGTCAAGGGTCGTGCGGGTGGGTTTAATTCAATCAGGAAATGACGGGTTGAACTTGACTAGCGGACTATGGGTTGTTTGGCCTCCGTCAAGATCATAGCGAGCTAGGGGCAAAATATTATCGGGAATTTCAAGTGTTGAAATTTGCAATGAGATTGCATACCTTCTATGAGATAGTTGGATCCCGATACCCGCTGCGAGTAAGTGTTACTCCTGGGAGAGTTTTATTCATTACAATTAGCCGATCAAGTAGGTGTCTAGAAAGGTGTTAACGAGGTTAAGCCTCTGGGAAAACGAGGTTTACATTAATTAGGTTCATGCGAAAGCACGGGGGACCTCCCTCAAAGTACCGACACTGGCCTGGCTGAAAGATTGGCGAACTTGTAGTGTGTAATTAATCCCGGCTAGTCTTTCCTTTTAGGGTTTGAAGGAAGATTTGATAAAAAGCAGTGGGAGCCATCCTGATTAGATAAAATAATAACCAATCTATTCTTGCAAGAGCGCACGCTGAGTGTTTTCTTCTCTCTCTCTCCTGGTAGCGACCATATCACGCCTTAATCAAGATAATAATACGGATTATTGACCGAACCCGCTTATTATACTGAGCTGGGGAACGTTGGTCCCGCTCCAACTTATAATTGTTATAAGATAGAGCAGGAAATTGGGGATTACCAGAATTCCCGTGCCGCCCAAACGAAGAGAGTGCATGTTGATGCATCATCTTCGGGTGTGTTCATTATACAGAACTGTTTCTCAGTATCCTTTACGTCCTGGGTATGTGATACCAGATCAGGATCCCAGATATGTAATCTGTTACATAGGGCTACAGAAAGGTAGAGAACTGAGAACGGGTGATAAGTTTCATGAGGCAGAAATCGGGGCAAGTGTTGCAGCCAAGTCTGTTGGTCACTGTCACCCTGTATTACCAATACATTGATTCTGAACGAATGTTGTTAGATACCGAACCTGATATACAAAATCATATCAGTCTCTTTATTAGTAAAGAAATGATAAAATTTTGTATGGTTGGATTATGTTTTGAACATTTCCTATATCAAAAGTTGATCGGTTCAGGCACGTTATCTAAAAGCATTGATGTTCTAAATCAAACTACAGTTCTTTAGTATACGGAACACACACAAGAGGAAGAGTTTAGAAATGAACGAATCCTTCTTGAGGCATTGTAGACTAGGTCATATCAATGTGACCCGACTAGCTGAAGTTACATGTAGATGCATATTTAAATCAGTTTGAATTTACATCTTATGAAACTTGCGAGTCATGTCACAAAGATATAATGACCACGGCTCTGTTTATTGGAAACAGAGAAAGAGTTAGTGAACTCTTGGGATGATACATGTTGATGTATGTAGGTCCCCTGTCTACACATGCCAGGACTGGTTCTTTATACTTCATTACGTTCTCTGATGATCTCTTTAGATTCAGACATATGTTCCTGTTGAAACACAAGTCCGAACCTTTTAAGATAATCACAGAATATAAGTTAGAAGTAGAGAACCAGAATACGGGTATAAGTATTATGTCCTATGATGAGATCAGGGAGGAGAATACTTGTGCACGGAAATCCTGGACTATTCTAAAGGAGAATGAGATTCTCTCTCAGCATTACTCCTCCGTTTACACCATAGCACGATGGTATATCGGGGTGGAGCAATAACACCCTATATGATATGGTGTGCTCTATGATGAGTACTACTGAGTTACCTATTTCCTTTTTGGGAGTTTTGCGCTTGAGAAGATGCATACCTATTGAATACGGTTCGAATCAAATCAGTTGCCTACCACTCCATATGAGATATGGTATGGGAAGAGCCCATGTCTTAAGTCAGTTAAGATTTGGGGTTGTCCGGACTGTGTCTAAAAGTAAAATCTAGACAAGCTCGAGGCAAAGTCTGTTATGTAGAACTGGAAAGGTTCCAGCTATACAAAATACAGCTGATGATTTGATAGAACCAAAGGATTCAGTAGATTCCAACGAACCTCAGCCTCTCCGCCGATCTAGTAGGGTTCCTCACCCACCTGAGAGATACTTCGGTTTCTCTATGACAGTGGGAGCGAGGATTGCATCATGAGATGATGACCCAACTAGCTTCGGGCTGGCCATCAGGAGTAAGACTCTGTAAGAATGGCTGGATGCTTAGTGATCTGAGATGGAATCCTTATACACCAGCAAAGTATGGACTTTAGCTGCTATATCTGAAGGGTTAAATCCCCATCAGGAGCAAGTATATCTTGAGAAGATTACTTGGTGTACATCGAAAAGTTGAGACTTTCAAAGCTAGACTTGTTAAAAGTGTGCATCATTGACCAGGTATGGATAATGATGAAACCTTTTTCAAGTAGCTATGCTTAAGTCCATCCAGATCCTACTTATCACGGCTACATACCATGACTACGATATCTGGTGGTTGGGTGTCATGACTGCTTTTCTAAATGATGTTTTAGAAGAGTGCGTCTATAAGTACACAGCCAGAGGGCTTCGTAGACAGTGGGAGCAGCGGAAACGTGTGCAAGATGCTTTATAGGATAAAGCAGGCATCGTGGAGTTGGAACATCTGTTTTGATGGATTAGTCAAAGAAGTTGACATCATCAAAATGGTAGATGAACCTTGTATAAACAAAAAGGTAGTAGGGAGTATTGTGACGATTCTCGTAGAGCACGTGGATGACATACTCTTGATGGGGAAGGAGTTTCACATGCTACGCTCGATCAATCTCCGCTTATCACAATGATTCTCCATATAGGATCATAATGATACCTACTAACTCCTGGATTTTGGATCTATGAGATAGATCTAAATGGATGTTAGGATTCTCACTAGTTGTAGTGAGACGGTATCAATCGATCCTGGGGAGAATCACTGGAAGGGTTCCAGGGTGATAAAGACGACTGAATGTCAGTCGCAGGCATTGCCTTTACCCTCAGTAAAGGGACGGTATGTTGGAAGAGTTCCAAGCTAGATACCGTGGCATACTAGACGATAAAGACTGGATACATCGCTACTTAAGATGCTACCAAAGTGGCTGTCTGGGTGTATATTGGTTCATGAGATGAACTTAGTTCCTCCCATTGTGAGACAATGGAGTTGTGGCTTATGCCAAGGAACGTCCGTCCCATCAGTGATCTAGACATATTCTAAGGCAGTATCACTTGATCATGGAGATGGTTGATCTCCAGGGAGATCGAGGTTAGGAGGGTAGACTCAGAGGACAGCACGGCGGATCCACTCACGAAGGCCTATTCCTAAAGAGAGACTTTTATGGGATGGTTGAGTATGAGATACTACAACCACTGCTACAGATGGCCCTAGTGCAAGTGGGAGATTGTTAGTTATATGTATGCCCTAGAGGTCATTACTGTACATTGGATGTATATTGTGGTGGATGCTGGGACATATATAGGGAGGACTTTCTTGCTCGACATGATAGTATGCTATCTGGTTTACCTTTACCTTAACGTGTACACTGATTGTCTCTCTGTTACATGTTGGTAAAGCCCTTAGGATGTGTACTTGACTACCTGGACAGTGATGCGGATCATACTAGTGGGGACATGGTAGTCCATAAGTACATCCTTCAAAGTCCCTAGTCGTGGGTGTATCGAGATGGGGCATCGATATACCAGAGTAGACTAGCGTGTACCTTCTCGACCCATACAGATGGGCGATGGATGATCCCATATCCATTGGTGTTTGACATCAGAGATGATATACGGGTGCTCAGTAGAGACTGGGTACACTGGACGGACTCGCCGAGAACTCCCAGATGGTATTATACCTCACGTCAGATGGCAGTTCTCTGGTGACACTTGTACAGAGTAGTCAGTTGACCCGAGATCGTCATAGAGTCTTGTTTGGTTCCCACAGTGCTTTGATTTTCATCTTACCACGTCCAAGAGGGCGTGCAAAACGGTGGTTTTTGGGTACAGTCCTGAGTCACATGGAGGCAATGAGCGATAGGAGGGGATTCGTCTCTCCCGGTATAGGGGGTTGATGTTGCGCTGTGTTCGATTGGCTATAACAGGAAGTCCCTGGCCAGGGCTGATCAGAGAATTGCTGGTAAGTGTTACCAGTAGTTTCTCGACCCGTTATGAGCCTCATATCGACATGACTTATCGAGCTATTGGGGTCTGACGTTTACCACCCCTAGGCGAGATATGCGACATATCAGACGATCAGACCGGACTGTACGGTAGTGTTACTGGTTGGATTCACAGGAGTATGAGCGGGCTTGCTCGTCGATCTTCTGATCGCTCAATACCTGTAAGTCCGTGTTGCCCACCCCGGTGCTTACGGGGAGGCGGAAAACATAATAGAAAACGGATTTTTAATGACTTAGGCAACATGGACTTTGCTTGTGAGGATCTTTGCTAAACGAAAACTAGCTAAAGTAAACTAACAACTAACTAAGTTGTAGAAAGGTTATACCTTGAGCTCGAACTCCTTCTCTCCTTGCTCGTCGGAATGGTAGAAAGGCCTCACCTTGCTTGTCTTCTTCCGTCAAAGAAAGATCCACTTGAAAGCCACCACCTTTAGCTTCAACTCCAAGCTAGGAGTAACTAGAGTGCAAGAAATGCTAAGACTTGAACCCTAGAAGAGAGTAGAGAGGATCAAGTGAAGGTTTTTCTCAAGCTTTTTGTTTCTCAACACATGAGAGGGAGAGAGCTTGAGGGAGAGGATGAACAAGAGAGAGAAATGATATGAGAGAATGAGAAAATAATAGAGCCATTCTCACTAATATGTGTGAATTAATTTAATTGAATAATTAGCTAGATAATTATCATGGTAAATCATGACATGACCATTATCATTTCAAATTGCAAAGATCAAAAAGCATCTTCCAAAAGAAATTATGATGGTCAAAGTGTCAACCTAGGTCAACAAGTCAAAGAAGTCAAATGGTCAACAACCACAACCATGGATTATTATTAAACTAATTACTAATTAACAATAACACACACATAAATATTAGGGTTAATAAAATGACAATAACCATTAACCCTAATCAAGGTCCTCTCCCTCAATCTCAAGCAACTGTGCATACGCACCCGCATTCGTGATCCGAGGAACACGAACACAATGAGAAAAACCAATCTCAAATCATATACTAGGATCCGGCTTAAACCAAAGCCCGCTAGTATAAACTGTCCGGACAGCAAACGTGCACAAGTGCGCGAATGTGAACGAACCCTGTCGCAAAACCATGCGACCTCTACTCATTTAGCCTAAAGGCGAATAGCTCTCTGTGTGGGACTCTAAAGACTCGACACTACGCTGGCAGTGGGTTTAACCACAGACCGCAAGCGGCACTAGCTGTACGTAACGGTCCCCAGGTAGATGTCGATAAGAAGACTGACGAGGTGAACCCCATCTGCACTCCTACTGAGCCTGTATGTGACAATCTCCGTACAGTCCGGTCTGTTCGTCGGATACATCGCATGGCGGGCCTAGGGGGGCGGTGAACGTCAGTCCCCTAATAGCGGTACAAGTCGTGTCGGAGTGTAGCCCAGAACACCCTGAGATAACACTGGAAACCTACCAGTATATCTCGCTTGCCCTGGCCAGGGACTACTCGTGTAATGGCTCTCCTGGACACAGCGCGATGTCAACCCCCAATACCGGGAGAGACGAATCCTGTCTAACCGTCACTGCCTCCAAGTGCTTCGGGACTGCACCCAAAAACTACCTGTTTGCACGACTCCTTCAAGCCGTGGTAGGGTAGTAATCAAAGTGCAGTGGGAACACACTCGAGGCGAAGTGACAGTGTCAAGTCAGCGGACTAAGCTGTACTCATGTCACCTGGGAACTGATAACTGACGATAGGTATATTACCAACCAACAGTTCCCGACGAGTCCTGTCCAGTGTACTCGTAACCTAACGAGCACCCGCATACTATCCCAAGTACAACGTACTAACGGCTGTGGGACAGACCGTCTCCCACACTGGGATGAGAAGCGCATACGCTAGTCTACTCCGGAGTATCGATGCCCTGTCTCGATAGTCCAACGACCAGGGACCTGTATAAGGATGTGCTTATAGATTACCCAGCTCCCACGAGTGCGAGCGCCATCACAACGCTGGTAATCAAGCAAAGATCCTAAGGGCTCTACTAATATGTATACCAGCAATATGCTAAAAGAAACACATGCACATATTAAAGCAGAGACAAACCAAGTAGCATACTACCATTTCGAGCAAGATTGTATATACAACTGTGAATATCCCAAGCTTCCATTAAGTAATATACAAACTAGTATGATACAGTAATGGCCTCTAGGGCATATACACTAACAATCTCCCACTTGCACTAAGGCCATGTACTGGCGTATCGAAGACCTATCATCTCGATCAGCCGCTCGAACTGAGTCTGGGGTAGGGCCTTCGTGAGTGGATCTGCAGTGTTATCCTCTGATGCAACTCTCCGGACCTCGATCTTCTGGCGATCCACGATCTCCCTGATCAGGTGATACCGCCTTAAGATGTGTCTGGATTTCTGATGGGACCTGGGTTCCTTCGCTAAAGCTATAGCCCCGTTGTTGTCGCAATACAGAGGTATTGGGTCAACAATGGACGGAACCACCTGAAGTTCTTTCAAGAACTTCCTCATCCAGACAGCTTCTTTTGCGGCATCAGATGCAGCGATGTATTCCGCTTCCATAGTCGAGTCAGCAACGGTTTCCTGTTTGGAGCTCTTCCAACACACCGCCGCTCCATTGAGGGTAAAGACAAAACCCGACATGGACTTGGAATCATCCTTGTCACTCTGGAAGCTGGAGTCAGCAAAGGCCTCAATCTGCAGGTCTTTTCCGCCATACACCAAGAACATCTCCTTAGTCCTTCTCAGGTACTTGAGAATGTTCTTTACTGCTATCCAATGTTTCTCCCCAGGGTTTGACTGATACCTGCTTACCACACTCAGTGCATAAGCCACATCCGGTCTGGTACACAACATCGCATACATTATAGAGCCTACCGCAGAAGCGTAGGGTATAATAGACATGCGATCCCTCTCCAAATCAGTCTTGGGAGACATCTCTTTGGAGAGGGTGATCCCGTGACAAGCCGGTAGATTACCGCGCTTGGAATCTTCCATACTGAATCTCTTCAGTATGGTGTCGATGTACCTGGACTGCGAGAGTTCTAATATCCTCTTGGATCTGTCACGGTAGATCCGGATACCCAGAATGTAGGAGGCATCACCCAGGTCTTTCATGGAGAACCTGTGTGACAAGAACCCCTTGACAGATTGTAGCATAGGAATGTCATTTCCTATTAAGAGAATGTCATCCACATATAAAACGAGGAATACTACAGTTCTCGCTACAAATCTACAATAGATGCATGGTTCATCTGGATTTTTGATAAAGCCAAATTCTTTGACCGTCTCATCAAAACAGATGTTCCAACTCCGCGATGCCTGCTTGAGTCCATAAATGGACTTGAGCAACTTGCACACCTTTCCGCTGCTCCCACCCTGAATGAAACCCTCTGGCTGGTCCATATAGACACATTCCTCTAAATGACCATTTAGAAAAGCTGTCTTTACGTCCATCTGCCAAATCTCATAATCGTGGAAAGCAGCGATGGCAAGAAGGATCCGAATGGATTTTAGCATAGCTACTGGAGAAAAGGTTTCGTCATAGTCCAAACCAGGTCGCTGACGAAAACCCTTTGCTACCAGTCTAGCTTTATAGGTCTCAACCTGTCCATCTACACCAATCTTCCTTTTGAAGATCCACTTGCATCCTACGGGTTTTACCCCGTCTGGAGCAATGTCCAACGTCCATACTTTGTTGGTGTACATGGACTCCATCTCGGTCCGCATTGCATCCAGCCATTTTACCGAGTCGACGCTCTGAATGGCTTGCTGGAAGCTAGTAGGCTCATCACAATCTATGATGCAGTTCTCTCTATCCCCGTCAATGAGAAAACCGTAGTACCTCTCGGGCGGATGAGACTGCCTACTACTCCTGCGGAGTGGCGTAGGAATGTCCTGTTCTTTTGAACCTTCTGGTTCCACTATACTTTCAGTAATAGTTTGTGGTTCTGGAATTTCTTCCAGTTCTATTGCGCTCCCACTTATTTCTTTTTCTAAAAACTGATGTTCCAGAAAGTGGGCATTGCGAGAAACAAGGACTTTTTGTTCCTCTGCGTAATAGAAAAGATACCCCCTGGAGTTCTTTGGGTATCCCACAAACTTGCACAGTACTGAGCGTGCCTCGAGCTTGTCCACATGCTGCTTTTTGACATAAGCTGGACATCCCCAAATCTTCAAGTATTGAAGATAGGGTTTCTTCCCACTCCATAACTCATATGGTGTGGTAGGCACAGTAATGGCCTCTAGGGCATATAACGGGTCAAGAAACTACTGATAACACTTACCGCATCTCAGAAGATCAGAAGATCAGAAGATACCCGTACAGTCCGGTCAGAAGATCAACAAGGAAACCTGCTCACACTCCTGTGAATCCAATCAGTAACATACCCGTACAGTCCGGTCTCTACATCTGATATGTCGCATATCCAGTCTAGGGGTGGTAAACGTCAGACCCCATTAACCGATAAGTTGTGCCAATGTATGGCTCATAACGGGTCAAGAAACTACTGATAACACTTACCAATAGATCTCCATACCAGCCCTGGCCAGGGACTTCCAGTTATAGCCAATCAAGCACAGCGCAACATCAACCCTCAATACCGGGAGAGACGAAACCCCTCCTATCGCTCATTGCCTCCATGTGATTCGGGACTGTACCCAAAAGCCACTGTTTTGCACATTCTCATGAACATGGTAAGGTGGAAATCAAAGCACAGTGGGAATCACACAAGACTCTATGACGATCTCGGGTCTACAGACTAACCTGTACCAGTGTCACCAGAGACCTGCTATCTGACGATAGGTACAATACCATAATAGGAGTTCTCGGCAAGTCCGTTCAGTGTACCCAATCTCCACTGAACACCCGCATACCATCTTTGATGCCAAACACCAATGGATGTGGGATCATCCATCGCCCATCATATGGGTCAAGATGCATATACGCTAGTCTACTCTGGAGTATCGATGCCCTGTCTCGATACACCCTTGACTAAGAACAATTATAGGATGTACTCGTTGACTACACTGGCCCCACTAGTATGATCTCCATCGTAGTCCTAGTAGTCAAGTACATATCCTAAGGGCATTATCAACATGTGAGAGCAAGACAGTAAACCAATACAAGTCAACATGTTAAGATAAAGAGCAACCAGATGGCATACTATCAGATCGAGCAAGAAATTCCTCTCTATATATATCCAAGGATCCACTATAATATACATCATATGTACAATAATGGCCTCTAGGGCATATACATAACTAACAGCAGTTCCCAGGTGACATGAGTACAGCTTAGTCCGTTGACTTGACACTGCCACTTTTCCTCGAGTGTGTTCCCACTGTACTTTGATTACTACCCTACCATAGATCTATTGAGTCATGCAAACAGGTAGTAGTTGGGTGCAGTCCCGAAGCACTTGGAGGCAGTGGCGGTTAGATAGGATTCGCCTCTCCCGGTATTGGGGGTTGATGTCGCACTGTGTTCGGAACGCCATTACACAAAGTCCCTGGCCAGGGCAACTGAGATTTACTGGTAGGTACTCCAGTAGTTTCTCAGGGTGTTTTGGACTGTACTCCGACACGACTTATTGCACTATTATGGGTCTGACGCTTGCCGCCCCTAGGACCGATATACAACACTCTTAGACGAACAGACCGGACTGTACGGAGATTGTCACATTCAGGCTCAGTAGGAGTTCGGATGGGTTTCCTCATCGGCCTTCTTATCGACATCTACCTGGGGACCATTACGTACAGCTAGTATCGCTTGCGGCCTGTGGTTAAACCCACTGTCAGCGTAGTTTCGAGTCTTTAGAGTCCCACACAGAGGGTTTCCCAGCTTCGGGCGAAATGAGTAGACGTCGTATGGTTTTATGACAGGGTTCAATCACATACGTGTACTTATGCGCGTGTGATGTTCAGGAGGACAATACTAGTGGGCTTTGGTTTAAGCCGGATCCTAGTATTTGATTATTGGATTAGCTTCGTCTCATTGTATTCGTGTTTTTCAGAACACGGATGCGGATATGTATATACGGTTGAGAGGGGGTATAGAAAGAGACATCTCATTAGGGTTTTTGACCATTGACTTGGTCAAAACAAATATGAGGTGGAGAAAAGATATTGTTATTTTTGGTAAATGATAATTTGTGGCATGGCTACTTATGTTGACCATTTGACTTGGCTTGACTTGTTAGCTTTAGATATATTGATGAGATATTTTTGACCTAGATATTTTGATGAGATATTTTCCATGTCGTGCTTATGGTCAGATATAAGTTAGCCATTCTATTTTTTATTATTATTAAACAAATATATTCTCTCTCCTCAAGCTTGCTCTCTCTTTCATCCGCTCAAAACCCTAGTGTCTCATGAGTTAAGAATCAAGGGTTAGTGAGACTAAGCCACTCTAAATCACACTCTACTCATTCTAGGTTACTTAGTTTAGCACACCAAGTGATCTAGTTGCCTCCTCAACTTGGAGGTTTAGCTCAAGGTTAGAACTCTCGGGTGGATCTTCTACTACTTCGAGAAGCCGACGAGGAGGTGCTTTCCATTTCGACTCCAAAGAGCTTGCGAGGTGAGGGAGGACAGCGGAAAGACAAGAAGGACTTGGAACTTTAGGTATAATCTTCTTACATAGTAGATAAACCTCTAGTTATTTTGTTAGTTATGGTTTAGCAAAGAACTTGGTGTTAAAGTCAATTTTACCTAGTTTGTAAAAATCGTTTTTTACCCATTCCGCCTCACCGCAAACCTGTGGTGTGTGTAACGTTGACTTACAGTGGTATCAGAGCCGACTAAACTATAGCTAACAGTTTAAACGACAAGTAAAACTATGAAACCAAAATAACCCGAAAACATCGAAGCATAGATTCTAGTTTCTGTCGTTTTTTAATGAGGCTCTAAAAATTATTTTAGCAACTGCAGAGTACTCTTTGAACTGTAAAATGAATACAGAACAAAAACGGGACATTTCCACCCAAACTAGGCCAGCCACAATGCCCATAAAACCGGTGAGCTCGGTTCAATTTTAGGGAAATGCTTCTTATTTTTGTGTATGGCTTTGTGACTTGGATCTTGGGCTTCAGGAGTTGTTTGTTTTTGCCAATTTTGATTTTACTGTAAATTCTTTACTGTGGCAAATACCGGGTGTTTTGAAGTCGCGGTTTAATGTCGTTTAATGTTTCAAGTTCTGTTAAATGTGTTTGTAAACTTCCGCTAATTGGTATATGTCGGTTAGTTGGGGGTTGCACATTTCTGTGATGATTATATTGGTTTGTGTATATGAACTTGTTGGATCGTCGTGATGAATAGCCAGGGATGTGAGATGAGGGTTTTCATTCTTTCATTCGATGTAAAATTTGAAAAGTGATGTAATATTATTTTTGCGGGGCACGTCCGGGTTGAGATTGTAGCCACCGTTGTATTATTTCTTTTTCTGTTTTTGCTTCTAGGATAGACCCAAGGTGGGGTGCACAAACTACCGGGTACTTTGAAGTGCCGAGTGGCCTACTCACTTTGTTGAGGGAGGTTGCTTCACTTCATGCATAATACACATCATTTCTTAATTACCTAAAATGTATTAATTATTTAAAACTAAATGATTAATATAATTAGGTCATGCCATCTACAAATACATTTTGTACAAATTACGAAAACGCCCCTCGTCCGTACATACATACCTATATTCGTATTCCGAAAATTACAAATACCGAAGACGACAATCTATCAGCACAATACTAGGATCCGGCTTAAACCAAAGCCCACTAGTATTGTCCGTCCAACTCATCGTGCATGCACGAGTGTACGCACGTGATCGAACCCTTTCGTAAAACCATATGATATCTACACGTTTTGCCCGATGCAGGGAAACGCTCTGTATGGGACTCTAAAGACTCGACTCTATGCTGGCAGTGGGTTTAACCACAGGCCGCAAGCGGTACTAGCTGTACGTAACGGTCGCCAAGTATTGTCGATAAGAAAGCCGATGAGCATAACTCATCCGAACTTCTACTGAGTCTGTATGTGACAATCTACGTACAGTCCGGTCTGTCCGTCTAAGAGTATCGCATATCGGGCCTAGGAGGGCGGTAAACATTAGACCCCTAATAGCGGTATAAGTCGTGTCAGAGTACGGTCCAATACACCCTGAGAAACTACTGGAGTACCTACCAGTAAATCTCGCTTGCCCTGGCCAGGGACTATGTGTAATGGCGTTTCGAACACAGCGCGATATCAGCCCCTAATACCGGGAGAGACGAATCCTATCTAACCGCCACTGCCTCCAAGTGCTTTGGGACTGCACCCAACTACTACTTGTTTGCACGATTCAGTAGTGCCGTGGTAGGGTAGTAATCTAAGAACAGTAGGAACACACTTGAGGCGAAGTAGTTGTGTCAAGTCAACGGACTAAGCTGTAATCATGTCACCTGGGTACTGCTTGTAGGGTTGCTATGCACGAGCACAAGGGTCTATGAGGCATCAACCATGCCCGATTAAAAATTTAGCCGTGCCGAATAACCCAAAGCCGGATCTTTAAACTAGGGTTTAGGCGAAAACTAACATGTTAAACTCTTTAACACTAAGTAAGAGGGATTACAACCTTTGTAGATCTGGTCCTTCACTTCTAAAGCTCCGTGTTGAAGTCCTTCGCTGCGATCATCGTGTTCTGGACTCTCGAGAGGTTCCACGAAGAGAAAGATGCAGTCTTACTTCCGATCTTCGATACAAAGATGATCTACCTTGAAGTTTCGTTAACACAAGCTAACATTCATAATATGAAGTGAACACCCTCATCTAAATGGCAAAGATAGATGGGGATGATGAAGTAGGATTTTTTCTCTCTTTTATTATCTTTTTCTCACACTCATTCATCACATGGAAAAAGCTAGTAAGCTTTTTCATGGAAGAAAAGAAGAAGGAAGAAGAAGATGAAATAATAATGAATAATCCTTTTGTGATGAATAATGCAAAGATGATAATGATGAATTATGCAACCATGGTTAACTAAACCATTGTAGAGATTTAACCAAGGGTGTAGGGTTTGGGTTAGGTTAAAGATGAGTCATAACAAAATATCTTTCACAAAACAAAACAAAACCTTCTAGAATCATCTAGAAAGCATTAACCCAAATCATACCCTAATCTTGTTTAATCTCTACTAAACATGTTGCATTAGTTATCATATCATGTTACAATATTATATATCACATATGTAATATTTATTGTAACCAAATAAAATAATACAATTAACATATATCGCATATATATCAATGTATTACCCGAGTGAGAAAAAGAATCTTTTAGTGAGAAAATATTAGTTAATGTAATTTGATATATCATATATATTATTATACATTAAATTATCGAATCAACACTTGATCCGACAATACAGCTATATCGCATATAACCGACTAATATTTATCCGTACCGATTCATCGAATCAACACTTGATCCGATGACTCGGCAGATATCAAATATCGTGAGAATAGAATACGGTATCTCATATCGTATTATCCTCGGTCCCGCACATATCACATATGTGCTCCTACTCCGTTTTGCCTGAGCCAAGAAACCTCTGTGTAGGACTCTAAAGAATCGTCAATACGCCGGCAGTAGGTGATGATCATATCAAACACCTACAAGCTACAAGCGGTCAGCTAAACGTAACAGCCACCCAGGTATTGAGCGCTCAGAAGATCAACAAGCAAGCCTGTACATTCACCTGTGAATCCAATCAGCAACACTCCCGTACAGTCCGGTCTCGTCGTCTGATAAGTCGCATATCTCGCCTAGGGGTGGTAACCAGTAGCTCGATAAGTCGTGTCGATTTGAGGTCTATAACAGTTCGAGAAACTACTAATAACACTTACCAGTAAATCTCAGCTACCCTGGCCAGGGATTTCCGGTTATAGCCAATCGAACACAGCACAACATCAACTCCCTATACCGGGAGAGGCGAATCCCCTCCTATCGCTCATTGTCTCCATGTGATTCGGGACTGTACCCAAAAGCCACCTTTTTGCATGCCCTCTTTGACGTGGTATGATGGAAATCAAAGCACAGTGGGAATCACACAAGACTCTATGACGATCTCGGGTCAACAGACTACTCTGTACCAGTGTCACTGGAGAACTGCCATCTGACGTGAGGTATAATACCATCTGGGAGTTCTCGGCGAGTCCGTCCAGTGTACCCAGTCACCACTGAGCACCCGTACACCATCGTTGATGTCAAACACCGATGGATATGGGATCATCCATCGTCCATCATATGGGTCAAGATGCGTATACGCTAGTCTACTCTGGTGCATCGATGCCCTGTCTCGATACACCCTCCACTAGGAACAATTATAGGATGTACTCGTCGACTACCGTGGCCCCACTAGTATGATCTCATCATAGTCCCAGTAGTCGAGTACATATCCTAAGGGCTTTATCAACATGTAACATAGAGACAATCAGAGTACATGTTAAGATAAAGTACAACCAGATAGCATACTATCATGTCGCGCAAGAAAGTCCTCCCTATATATGTCCTAGCATCCACTACAATATACATCGTATGTACAGTAATGGCCTCTAGGGCATACATATAACTAACAATCTCCCACTTGCACTAGGGCCATCAGTTGTGGTATCACATACCCAACAATTAGCTGTGGTTGAAGTATCTCATACTCAACCATCCCATAAAAGTCTCTACTGGGAAAAAGGCCTTTGTGAGTGGATCCGCGCTGTTGTCCTCTGTGTCTACTCTCCTAACCACGATCTCCCTGGAGATCAACTATCTCCATGATCAGGTGATATTGCCTAAGAATTATATCTGGATTTCTGATGGGACGGGGGTTCCTTGGCATAAGCCACAACTCCATTGTCACACAATGGTAGGAATGAAGTTCATCTCATGAACTTATATTTATCCAGACTGCCTCTTTGGTAGCATCCTTGGTAACGATGTATCTTGCCTTTAATCGTCTAGTATGTCACGGTATCTAGCTTGGAACTCTTCCAACCTACCGTCCCTCCACTGAGGGTAAAGATAATGCCTGCGACTGGCATTCAGTCGTCCTTATCACCCTGGAACTTTTCCAGTGATTCTCCCCAGGATCGATTGATACCATCTCACTACAACTAGTGAGTATCCTAACATCCAATTAGATCTATCTCATAGATCCAAAAACCTAGGATTTAGGAGGTATCACTTTGATCCTATATGGAGAATCCTTGTGATAAGCGGAGATTGACCGAGCGTAGCATAGGAAACTCCTTCCCTATCAAGAGTATGCCATCCACGTACTCTACGAGGATCACCACCATACGCCCTACTACCTTTTTGTATATACAAGATTCATCTACCATTTTGATGAAGTCAAACTCTTTGACTACCACATCAAAACAGATGTTCCAACTCCGCGATGCCTGTTTTATCATATAAAACATCTTGCACACGTTTCCGCTGCTCCCACTGTCTACGAAGCCCTCTGGCTGTGTACTTATAGACGCTCTTTTCTAAAACATCATTTAGAAAAGCAGTCATGACACCCAACCGCCAGATATCGTAGTCATGGTATGTAGCCGTGGCAAGTAGGATCTGGATAGACTTAAGCATAGCTTTCAAAGTCTCATCTTTTCCATGTACACCTAGTAATCTTCTCAAGATATACTTGCTCCTGATAGGGATTTAACCCTTCAGATAGCGCAACCAAAGTCCATACTTTGTTGGTGTATAAGGATTCCATCTCAGATCGATAAGCATCCAGCCATTCTTACAGAGTCCCACTCCTGATGGCCAGCTCGAAACTAGTTGGGTCATCATCTCATGATGCAATCCTCGCTCCCACTGTCATAGAGAAACCGAAGTATCTCTCAGGTGGGTGTGGAACCCTACTAGATCGGCGGAGAGGCTTAGGTTCGTTGGAAACTATTGAATCCTTTGGTTCTACCAAATCATCAGCTGCAGTTTGTATAGCTGGAACATTTCCAGTTCTACATAACAGACCTTGCCTCGAGCTTGTCCGGATTTTTCTTTTAGACATAGTCCGGACAACCCCAAATCTTAACAAACTTAAGATATGGGCTTTTCCCTTTCCATATCACATATGAAGTGGTAGGAAACTGATTTGATTTGAACCCTATTCAATAGGTATGCAACTTCTCAAGTGCATAACTCCCAAAAGGAAATGGGAAACTCAGTAGTACTCATCATAGAGCACACCATATCAAATAGGGTGCTATTGCTCCGCCCCGATATACCATCGTGCTATGGTCTATACGGAGGAGTAATGCTGAGAGAGAATCTCATTCTCCTTTAGAATAGTCCAGGAATTCCGTGCTCAAGTATTCTCATCCTTGATCTCATCAAAGGACATAATACTTATAACCATTTTTGGTTCTCTACTTCTAACTTATATTCTGTGAATATCTCAAAAGCTTCGGACTTGTGTTTCAACAGGAACATATGTCTGAATCTTGAGAGATCATCAGAGAATGTAATGAAGTACAAAGAACCGGTCTTGGCATGTGTAGACAGGGGACCTTCATACATCAGCATGTATCAATCCCAAGAGTTCACTAACTCTTTCTCTGTTTCCAATAAACGGAGCTGTGGTCATCTTATCTCTGTGACATGACCGGCAAGTTTCACAAGATGTAAATTCAAACTAATTTAAATATGCATCTTTATGTAACTTCCGCTAGTCGGGTCGCATTGATATGACTTAGTCTACAATGCCTCAAGAAGGATTCATTCATTTCTGAACTATTCTTCTTGTGTGTGTTCTGTATACTAAGAACTGTAGTTTGATTTAGAACGTCTATGCTTTTAGATAACGTGCCTGAACCGATCAACTCTTGATATAGGAAATGTTCAAAACATTATCCAACAATACAAAATTATATCCTTTCTTTACTAATAA
Source organism: Agapanthus africanus (assembly GCA_030015575.1). Lineage (NCBI taxonomy): Eukaryota > Viridiplantae > Streptophyta > Magnoliopsida > Asparagales > Amaryllidaceae > Agapanthus > Agapanthus africanus. Next base: position 267,953,366 of record CM057340.1, read on the forward strand.
AGAGACTGATATGATGTTGTATATCAGGTTCGGTATCTAATAACATTCGTTCAGAATCAATGTATTCTGGTAATACAGGGTGATAGTGACCAACAGACTTGGCTGCAACACTTGCACCGTTTCTATCGCATTAAACTTATCACCCGTTCTCAGTTCTCTACCTATCTGTAGCCCATGTAACAGATTACATATGCGGGATCCTGATCCGGTATCACATACCCAGGACGTAAAGGATACCGAGAAACAATTCTCTATAATGAACACACCCGAAGATGATGCATCAACATGCACTTTCTTCGTTTGGGAGGCACGGGAAATCTGGTATTCCCTAATTTCCTGCTCTGTCTTATAACAATTATAAGTTGGAGCGGGACCAACGTTCCCCAGCTTAGTATAACAAGCGGGTTCAGTCAATACATCCGTATTATTATCTTGATTAAGCCGTGATATGGTCGCTACCTGGAGAGAGAGAGAGAAGAAAACACTCAGCGTATGCTCTTGCAAGATTAGATTGGTTATCTAATATATCTAATCAGGATGTCTCCCACTATTTTAATCAAATCTTCCTTCAAACCCTAAAAGGAAAGACTAGCCGGGATTAATTACACGCTACAAGTTCGCCAATCTTTCAGCCAGGCCAGTGTCGGTACTTTGAGGGAGGTCCCCCGTGCTTTCGCACGAACCTAATTAAAGTAAACCTCGTTTTCCCAGGGGCGTAACCCCGTTAACACCTTTCTAGACACCTACTTGATCGGCTAATTGTAATGTGTAAAACACTCCCAGGAGTAACACTTACTCGCAGCGGGTATCGGGATCCAACTATCTCATAGAAGCTATACAATCTCATTGCAAATTTCAACACATGAAATTCCCAATAATATTTTACCCATAGTGACTTATGACCTTAACTATGGTCAACAAATCATAAGCACTAGTCAAGTTCTACCCGTCATTTCTTGATTAATTAGACCCACCCACATGACCCTTAACTAAGGTCAACAAAGTCATATGACTGTCCTAACTAATCGCATCATATGCTATATAGGAAGACATCACTTAGCTACCGTAGACTGTGCCTTAACTAAGGTCAACAAACACAGCATGAATACTAAGTACTCTACTTCCTAAAATGACGGAGGGCTACGACAGGTTTTTAAGAAGACCTTTTGCGTAATGAACTTGATATCGTTGTAGAATCGAGTGATTTTAAATGGAGTGTTTTTGAGTCTTTTCTAGTTTTGCTAAAGGGGTTACTCCCGGTGAAGGGATCGTCGGCCCTTTCCTCATCGAATAAGGTGCAGGATATTTCACAAATATCACTATGCAGAGCAAGAACTATTGAAGCAATCAAAAGACAAACCGAGTTTGTTGCATCTGCTAGTTTCACTAAAGAGGTCACTCCCGGTGAAGGGATCTCGGCTCTTTCCTTATCGAATAAGGTGCTGGATGTTCTACAAGGAACACCGCTATGCAAAGCAAGAACTAGAGCTACCTGTTTTTTTTTTTGAGACAAGTTTCTACAACATCTTAGGTTTCTTTTATTTCATTAATCTCATTAATGAAGTCCCATTTTATTATGCTTCATAAGCATCTCTTTTGAAACGAAATCTGAAATATAACATATATCTCATATATATAATATAAACATTCGTCTCAGGCAGTAATATGATCTCATCACAGAACATTGCAGCAGAAGAACATATATGAAATATTGGATATACTAAGAAGTCCGTGTTTTCAATACGAGCCTGTATAAAACACGAATTCCACGGTCGTGATGAATAGCCAAACCCACATCCCTAGACCCTTACGAGAGCGGCAAGTAACACTGCCAATTCTAGGGTTAGGAGACCTGGTCTCGACTCCTCGAGATGGTCTCCCACTGAACCATAGAACCCGGTTACTTGTGCTCCCCGCCTTGGGTCTACTTAATGCGGAAAAGTAAATAATATACAACGGTGACATCAACCTCAGCCCGAAAGTACCCCAATAAAAGAATATTACATACAAATGAATTTTACATGAATGAAAAAGAAAAACTCTCATCTCACATAAAAACCCCGGCTATTCAAACGCGACGATCCAATACAACATATCACAGCAACATATAATATCTCATATCATCAACGTAAGCAAGTATGCGTATCCCGATTGTCGTTGATGTATAGCAACGAAGCCGGCGATACACCACATACTACGCTTACGGTCACAGAAAAGAAAGTATAAAACTACAACAGTTGGAATCCGCAACCTCTTTAGACATCACATGCCTAACCAAATGAATTCCTTAGACATCGCATGCCTAACAATTATAAACCCCGCATTTTAGTCTCTTTATCGAAAACTCTTTTCAATGTCAAGTCGGGAAATTCAACAAGATTCCCGACATCCTGATCGAATGCTCGTCGCAAACTTTAGTAGTCGGCCGCACCCCCAGATGCCGTCGACGAAGTGCACTAAGGCGGAACACCGCTGCCGCGAGCACCCGAACGGATGCTTTTGGCGACTGGGTTCTTCTACAGTCACTTGGTCGAGGCTTTGGGGCTTGGCTGTCTATTAAGTTTACCCGGCGAGTATCCGCGTACGCTACGTGATTGCGACAGACTTTTGATCGCATCAAAATTCCGTGGTAACCGATCAATTGAGACTGAACTGCTTGATTTATAACATTCAAATTAGTTATCTCATAACTACCTGTGGATTCCAAATATTGTATCACATTCCAGATAAATAGACAATGTTAAACTTTCCGATCGAATAATCAAACACCCAAGATTTCCCCAATATATCTCAACACTCGAAATCAGTTTAAAAACATCCATCACATGCCACAGTACCAATGGTCCAGCCGTAGAAGGGTCAAGCCAACGCCTCACATGTGGCACGCCGTACTGCCCCAAACCCTAAGGTTTAGATGTTGTTCAAGACGGTCACATAATCGAGTTAAGGTTTGTTGTCTTCTAGAGGGTCCACCGCGTTACTTGCACGACTTAGAACGTTCTTAAACTCGAGAAAAAATCCAACTTTTGAAAAAATTTCCGACAGGGGAAAAAGTGAGTTATTGATATCCGTTCGAACTTTTTAACAGTTTCTAAAAATTATCTGGACAAAACTAAACAAAGTTAAATTATCTGATCGAATCAACGATTCCCCAATACAACCCTAGAAAACTCAACACTTGAGTGGAATTAAAAAATTCCCAGAAAAAAATAACAAGAAAGGACCTAAGAATAATTACATGAAATTCCAGGGACTAAGTCACAATTTTGGCCGCGGAACCGCCGCCAAATCCTTGGTTAGGCCGCGGTTCCGCGGTCATATTTGCGAATTAGAGGGCCGTACTTCACAGTAATTCTTAGTTTTTCCTGCTTATTTTTCTGAGCATTTTTAATTCATAAAAAACCACATTTTTGAAAAATATACAGAGAAGGGTAAGCATCGGGGTTTTCGGGTTCGATCGGACTTTAAACTTCATCTAGACATCGCCTAAAGCTCTAGCTTGGCTCTGATACCACTGTAGGGTTGCTATGCACGCGCACAAGGGTCTATGAGGCATCAACCATGCCCGATTAAAAAATTTAGCCGTGCCGAACAACCCAAAGCCGGATCTTTAAACTAGGGTTTAGGCGAAAACTAACATGTTAAACTCTTTAACACTAAGTGAGAGGGATTACAACCTTTATAGATCCGGTCCTTCACTTCTAAAGCTCCGTGTTGAAGTCCCTTCGCTGCGATCATCGTGTTCCGGACTCTCCAGAGGTTACACGAAGAGAAAGATGCAGTCTTGCTTCCGATCTTCGATACAAAGATGATCTACCTTGAAGTTTCGTTAACACAAGCTAACACTCATAATATGAAGTGAACACCCTAATCTAAATGGCAAGGATAGATGAGTATGATGAAGTAGGATTTTTCCTCTCTTTTATTATCTTTTTCTGACACTCATTCATCACTTGGAAAAAGCTAGTAAGCTTTTTCATGGAAGAAAAGAAGAAGGAAGAAGAAGATGAAATAATAATGAATAATCCTTTTATGATGAATAATGCAAAGATGATAATGATGAATTATGCAACCATGGTTAACTAAACCATTGTAGAGATTTAACCAAGGGTGTAGGGTTTGGGTTAGGTTACAGATGAGTCATAACAAAATATCTTTCACAAAACAAAAGAAAACCTTCTAGAATCATCTAGAAAGCATTAAACCAAATCATACCCTAATCTTGTTTAATCTCTACTAAACATGTTGCATTAGTTATCATATCATGTTACAATATTATATATCACATACATAATATTTATTGTAACCAAATAAAATAATACAATTAACATATATCGCATATATATCAATGTATTACCCGAGTGAGAAAAAGAATCTTTTAGTGAGCAAATATTAGTTAATGTAATTTAATATATCATATATATTATTATACATTAAATTATCGAATCAACACTTGATCCGACAATCCAGCTATATCGCATATAACCGACTAATATTTATCCGTACCGATTCATCGAATCAACACTTGATCCGATGACTCGGCTGATATCAAATATCGCGAGAATAGAATACGGTATCTCATATCGTATTATCCTCAGTCCCGCACATATCACATATGTGCTCCTACTCCGTTTTTCCTGAGCCAAGAAACCTCTGTGTAGGACTCTAAAGAATCGTACGCCGGCAGTAGGTGATGATCATATCAAACACCTACAAGCTGCAAACGGTCAGCTAAACGTAACAGCCACCCAGGTATTGAGCGCTCAGAAGATCAACAAGCAAGCCTGTACATTCACCTGTGAATCCAATCAGTAACACTCCCGTACAGTCTGGTCTCGTCGTTTGATATGTCGCATATCTCGCCTAGGGGTGGTAAACGTCAGACCCCAGTAGCTCGATAAGTCGTGTCGATTTGAGGTCTATAACAGTTCAAGAAACTACTGATAACACTTACCAGTAAATCTCAGCTACCCTGGCCAGAGATTTCCGGTTATAGCAAATCGAACACAGCACAACATCAACTCCCTATACCGGGAGAGACGAATCCCCTCCTACCGCTCATTGCCTCCATGTGATTCGGGACTGTACCCAAAAGACACCTTTTTGCACGCCCTCTTGGACGTGGTATGATGGAAATCAAAGCACGGTGGGAATCACACAAGACTCTATGACGATCTCGGGTCAACAGACTACTCTGTACCAGTGTCACCGGAGAACTGCCATCTGACGTGAGGTATAATACCATCTGGGAGTTCTCGGCGAGTCCGTCCAGTGTACCCCGTCTCCACTGAGCACCCATACACCATCCTTGATGTCAAACACCGATGGATATGGGATCATCCATCGCCCATCATATGGGTCAAGATGCGTATACGCTAGTCTACTCTGGTGCATCGATGCCCTGTCTCGATACATCCTCGACTAGGAACAATTATTGGATGTACTCGTCGACTACCGTGGCCCCACTAGTATGATCTCATCATAGTCCCAGTAGTCGAGTACATATCCTAAGGGCTTTATCAACATGTAACATAGAGACAATCAGAGTACATGTTAAGATAAAGTACAACCAGATAGCATACTATCATGTCGAGCAAGAAAGTCCACCCTATATATGTCCTAGAATCCACTACAATATACATCGTATGTACAGTAATGGCCTCTAGGGCATACATATAACTAACACTACTATCTGACGATAGGTATATAACAAACCAGCAATTCCCAATGAGTCTGTCCAGTGTAACTCACAATCTAATGAGCACCTGCATACTATCTCCAGTACGACGTACCGATGGCTGTGGGACAGACCATCTCCCAGTCTGGGAAGAGAAGCGTATACACTAGTCTACTCGGGAGTATCGATTCCCTGTATCGATAATCCCGCGACTAAGGACCTGTATAAGGATGTGCTTGTAGATTACCCAGCCCCCACTAGTGTGACTGCCATCACAACGCTGGTAATCAAGCATAGATCCTAAGGGCTCTACTAATATCCATAGGCGATATGTTAAAAGAAACATATGTACATATTGAAGTAGAAACAAACTAAGTAGCATACTACTATTTTGAGCAAGAATGTTATTACAACTGTGAATATCCCAAGCCTCCATTAAATAATATACAAACTAGTATGATACAGTAATGGCCTCTAGGGCATATACACTAATAATCTCCCACTTGCACTAAGGCCATGTACTGGCATATCGCAGACCTATCATCTCGAATAGCCTCTCGAACTGTGTCTGAGAAATAGCCTTTATGAATGGATTTGCAGTGTTGTCCTCTGGAGCAACTCTCCGAACCTCGATCTCCCGGCGATCCACGATCTCCCCGATCAGGTGATACCGCCTCAAGATGTGTCTGGACTTTTGATGGGACCTCGGTTCCTTTGCTAAAGCTATATCCCCGTTGTTGTCACAATACAGAGGTATTGGACCAACAATGGACGGAACCACCTGAAGATCTGTTAAGAACTTCCTCATCCAGACTGCTTCTTTTGCGGCGTCAGAAGCAGGAATATACTTCGCTTCCATAGTTGAGTCAGCAACTGTATCTTGTTTGGAACTCTTCCAACATACTTCCCCTCCGTTGAGGGTGAAGACATAACCCGACATGGACTTGGAGTCATCCTTATCGCTCTGGAAGCTGGAGTCAGCAAGAGCCTCGATCTGGAGGTCTTTTCCTCCATACACCAAGAACATATCCTTAGTCCTTCTCAGGTACTTGAGAAAGTTCTTTACCGCTATCTAGTGGTTCTCTCCTGGGTCTGACTAATACTGGCTTACCACGCTTAGTGCGTAAGCTACATCTGGTCTGGTACACAATATCGCATACATTATAGAGCCTACTGCAGAAGCGTAGGGTATAATAGACATGCGATCCCTTTCCAAATCAGTCTTGGGAGACATCTTTTTGGAAAGGGTGACTTCGTGACAAACCGGTAGGTTACCGTGTTTGGAATCTTCCATACTGAATCTTTTCAGTATGGTGTCGATATACCTGGACTGTGAAAGTTCCAACATCCTCTTTGATCTATCACGATAAATCCGGATCCCCAGTATGTAAGAGGCATCACCTAGGTCTTTCATAGAGAACCTTTGTGATAAGAATCTTTTGACAGATTGTAGGGTAGGAATGTCATTTCCTATCAAGAGAATGTCGTCTACGTATAATACGAGGAACACAACAGTTCTCCCTACAATCTTACTATATAAGTATGGTTCATCTGGATTTTTGATAAAGTCGAAGTCTTTGACCGTTTCATCAAAACAGATGTTCCAACTCTGTGATGCCTGCTTTAGTCCATAAATGGACTTAAGCAGCTTGCACACTTTCTCGCCGCTCCCACTCTGATTAAACCGTCTGGCTGATTCATAGAGACGCACTCATCCAAATGTCCATTAGGGAAAGCCGTCTTTACTTCCATCTGCCAGATTTCATAATCGTAGAAGGCAGCAATGGCAAGAATAATCCGAATGGATTTGAGCATAGCCACTGGAGAAAAGGTTTCATCATAGTCCAAACCAGATCTTTGACGAAAACCTTTTGCAACAAGTCTAGCTTTATAGGTTTCAACCTGTCCATCTACACCAATCTTCTTTTTGAAGATCCATTTGCAGCCAACGGGTTTTACCCCTTCTGGAGCAAAGTCCAAAGTCCATACATTGTTAGTGTACATGGACTCCATCACGGTCCGCATTGCATCCAGCCATTTTACCGAGTCTCTGCTCCGAATAGCTTGCTGGAAGCTGGTTGGCTCATCATTGTCAATGATGCAATCCTCTCTATCCCCGTCTATGAGAAATCCATAGTATCTCTCGGGCGGATAAGAAAACCTACTACTCCTGCGGAGTGGTGCGGAAATGTCATGTTCTTTTGAAACTTCTGGATCTACCAAGCTTTCGGTAATAGCTTGTGGTTCTGGAATTTCTTCCCGTTCCATTGCGCTCCTACTTATTTCTTTTTCTAAGAACGAATGTTCCAGAAAGTGGGCATGACGAGAAACAAAGACTTTTTGTTCCTCTGCGTCATAGAAAAGATACCCCCTGGAGTTCTTTGGGTATCCCACAAACTTACACATTACTGAGTGTGCTTCGAGTTTGTCCACATGCTGCTTTTTGACGAAAGCTGGACATAACGAAATCTTTAGATATTGAAGATAGGGTTTCTTCCCACTCCATATCTGATATGGTGTGGTAGGCACTATCTTGGTAGGAACTTTGTTTAAAAGATATGCAGCTGATTCTAGTGCATAACCCCAGAAAGATCGCGGTAACTCAGCATTACTCATCATGGAACGAACCATATCCAATAGGGTTCTGTTCCGTCTCTCCGATACACCATTGTGTTGTGGAGTGTATGGAGGAGTAAGCTGAGAGAGAATTCCATTCTCTTTTAGGTATTCCAAGAACTCGGCACTCAAGTATTCACCACCTCGATCAGATCTTAGTGTCTTGATAATTTTGCCGGTTTGGTTTTCCACTTCATTCTTATATTCCCGGAATTTCTCAAAAGCTTCGGATTTATGCTTCATCAAGAAGACATGTCCGTAACTTGAGAAATCATCCGTAAAAGTAATGAAGTAAGGATAACTTCTTCGTGCATGTGTAGACATTGGACCACATACATCACTGTGTATGAGTCCCAAGAGCTCGCTGGCTCTTACTCCTTGTCCAGTGAATGGAGTCTTTGTCATCTTTCTTTTGAGACAAGATTGACAAGTTGCATAAGATTGATATTTCGAATGGATCTAAATATCCTTCTTTATGCAACTTAGTCAACCGTCTTTCATTGATGTGACCCGGTCTACAATGCCATAAGAAAGCATGATTAATTTCTGGAGACTTTCTTTTATGCGTATTCTGGACATTGAAAATCTGTGGTTGGTTTAATATGTATATACCGTTGCTTAATGTACCCGACCCAATCAAGTTATGATTAAGGTGGATGTTTACGACATCGCTTACAAATGAAAAATCATAACCTTCTTTAGACATTAAAGATACAGATATGATATTACAAGTCAAACTAGGTACATAATAACAGTTGCGCAAAACCAAAACATGTCCATTAGTCAATCCTAAGTGATATTCCCCCACGGACACAGCATCCATGCTTTCTCCGTTTGCAACTCTGAGGGTCACATCACCCGCCTTCAAAACTCTATAGCTTCTCAGTGCCTGCAAAGAATTACAGATATGAGATCCTGAACCGGTATCCAATACCCAGGAAGTAGAGTTGATTGACAGAAAGTTTTCAATAACATACACACCTGAAGCCGAAGCCACAACCTGCTTCGCTCCCTGGTTCAGGGCTTTCCAGGCCCTGCAATCATTCTTCCAATGGCCCTTCTTATGACAGAAAAAGCATTCTTCCTTCCCTACAGTCTGCCCCCCAACTTTTGCTTTTCCCTTTGCTTCCACCTTACCAACACCGCCTCTCGCTTTGGTGGGGGCCTTCTTCTTCTTTCCTTTGGCTTTCGCCTTGGACCTGGAAGAAGAAGTACCACCAACAAATATAGCGTGTGTATCCCTTACTTTCTGCAGGGTGCCCTCAACACTCCTCAACATGTTGAGAAGTTCAGGAAGTTCAACTTCTTTACTTTGAATATTAAAATTCAAAATAAAATGGGCGTAGGTGGAAGGAAGGGATTGGAGAATCAAGTCTGTATACAGCTCATTCTCTAACGTGGTCCCGAGGTCTGCGAGCTCCTCAATGTAGCCAATCATCTTAAGGACGTGTTCCCCGACAGATGATCCGATGGCCAACCTCGCTTGAAACAGTTTCTTCGAGGTCCCATATGGAGGAATATAGATTCTAGGTCCATATTCTCGTGCCTCCTCTGATGTTCATTGTCCATAGAGGCAAGCACGAGGCACTTGGCCTTCTCGCAGTCAATCTCCCAGGTCTTACGAATTTCCCTGTCCGTGACACTGGAGTCTTGGCCTGGGACGGAGGGGGCTTTTGTAGTAAGGACATAGCTTAACTTGTCATAAGTTATAGCCATCTTGACATTCCTGAACCAATCTTTATAGTTTGGCCCTGTCAACATGTTTTTATCTAAAAGCAACTTAAGGCCCGTCATGTTTGGTCGCTGCAATTAGGAGAGAGAGAAGAAACACTTTAGCTTAATGCTCTTTCAAGTTTAGAATGGTTTTTAGTTTATCTAAACAGGATGGCTCCCACTATTTCTCGAATCCCTCCTCAAACCAAAAAAGAGGAATTAGTCAGGATTATTCTCACCGTACAATTCTTGCTTAACCGTTCAGCCAGGCTAGTGTTGGTACTTTGAGGGAGGTTTTCCAACGCTTTCGCAAAGTTCCTTAATTACATAACCTCTTTTCCCTGGAGGCGTAGCCACGCTAACACCGTTCTAGACACTTACTTGGTTTATGGCATTGATCGTTTAGTGAAAAAAATCTCCTGAGGAGTAGCATATACTCACAGTAGGATCGGGATCCAAATATCATTGTGTGATAAAGCTGAAGGAATCCTACCAAAATTATCACACTCCAAATGGTATGCAACACTAGCAAGTTTCAAGTTCTTTAGAAGCTCCCGATGTGGGTTTTTTGCCCCATGTTCTTATGACCTTGACGAAGGCCAACATATCATAAGTCACATGTCAAGTTCTACCCGTCATTCACCAGGTTAATTTGGACCTACCCGTACATAACCTTGATGAAGGCCAAAATGGCAGTGCGACTGTCCTAAATCAACGCATCTATCTATGCTACAGATAAATATTTAGTAGCTACCAATCACTATGCCTTGGCGAAGGTCAAAATACATAGCTTGAATACTACTGAATATTTAACTGAAATGATGGAGGGCTACGAATGGTTTTGGTAAAACCGTGAACGTAGTGAACTTGATATAATCGAAGGAACTTGATAGCTTTAATAAGGAGTGGTTTAAGCTCCGCATTTAAATGTTTGTTGTTTTGAAAAAACCTAGTTTTCAAATTTGTTCCAACGATTTAACTTTGGTTTATTTGCTTTGCATTAATTTAATGCGGTCCCATCATTTACTCCTATCATTACAGAGAGAATTGAAAAAAGAATATCACGTCCTCTTATGCCATCCGCATTCGCCACGGGCCCCGTCATCATCCGTTAGGTTACTTAACTAACGACAGAGCGGGGGCTGGGCTAGCGCGGATGTAAAACATAAGTGACGCCTACTATATACCATATATAGATATTTTACAATCATCTCATGCAATAATAATCATTCCAGTCACAGATAAACATTTCAGATATGCTAGGAATGCCGTGTTTTGTTTAAGCTTGCAACGAAAGACGGATCCCACGGTCGCGATGAATAGCCAAACCCCAACCTAGACCCCTACGGGTACGGCAAACTACTCGCCAAATTCCAGAAGTGAAGCAGCCTCCCTCAACAAAGTGAGTAGGCCACTTGCCACTTCAAAGAACCCGGTAGTTTGTATACCCCACCTTGGGTCTATCCTAGGAGCAGAAAACAGTAAAAAGAAAATAATACAACGGTGGCTACAACCTCAACCCGGATGTGCCCCGCGAAATAATATTACATCAATTTTACAATTTACATGAATAAAAGATTAAAAAAACACTCATCTCACATCCCCGACTATTCATCATCGACAATCAAAAAATGTTTATATACACAAACCAACAGATATGTGCAACCTCGACTAACCGTCGTATAGCAATTAGTCGACGTTTAAAACACATATAACAATACAGAAGAACCAATTAGCTAAGTACAATAGGAATTCGATCGAAACATATTTTCCGTATCTACCCGAAATGCAAACCAGCACTCAAAAACTTACTGGGTAGAAACCAAATATTCCAGAAATCATAATACCAAAAGTAAGATATACCAGAATAACTCCGAGTTGAATCGGCCATGACTCGGCCGCGGTTCCGCCGCAGAAAGACGATTCTGCAGCGGATCCGCGGCTGTCTTGGCGATTCAGAGGCTCGAATTTCTTGTGACATCTTAGAAAACCGTGCATGTATTTTTCATGATACTGAAATAATTTTACAGACAGTTTTGAAAATCGACAGAATATAGGGTTTTCGGTATTTATTTTTCCGGTTTATCCGACGATCGAAGTTCTACTACTTGCTAACATGCTAGATTAGGTTTAGTTGGCTCTGATACCACTGTAAGTCGATGCTATGCACCCCGCAGAATCGCGGGGAGGCGGAAGGTGTAAAAAACGATAATTTTAGCATCATAACATCGACTGTAAGCCTTGATCGTAATCTAAACCGTATCTAGCAAAAGCAAAAGAAGTATAAACAAAGTACAGAAATTATACCTCAAGAAACCTGGTCCTTCTTCTCTTTATCTCGCTGTCCTCCTCACCTGCACGAACTCCTCGAAGTGGTACGGATGTCGTCTCTTCGTCGGCTTGCTCGAATCCTAGATGATCCACCCAAACGTTAGTGCACCAAGCCTTTTCTTCTAAACTAAAGAAACTAGATCAAATAGTTTTCTAATCTAAATGATCTAGGTTGTGTAGATGGTGTAGATGGATTGAGGAGTCTAATTTAGCTCAAGGTTACTCAACACATGAGTGTTCTTGAGCTTGAGGGAAAAAGGAGATGGGAAAAAGAAATGGTGTGAACTAAGTGTTGAATAAAGATATGGTTTTCTCTCTCTTGTTCTAAACTAAACTCTACTCTATTATCAATTAGAAAAACTAATTCAATAATAGATAATAGGTTCAATGGTCAAACAAATGACTCATGGGTCAATTGACCAACATGTGTCCATAAAACCCAAGTCCTTATTCATGCATAATACACATCATTTCTTAATTACCTAAAATGTATTTATTATTAAAAACTAAATGATTAATACAATTAGGTCATGCCATCTACAAATACATTTTGTACAAATTACGAAAATGCCTCTCGTCCGTACATGCATACCTGTATTCGTATTCCGAAAAATACGAATACCGAAGACGACAATCCATCAGCACAATACTAGGATCCGGCTTAAACCAAAGCCCGCTAGTATTGTCCGTCCGACTCATCGTGCGTGCATGAGTGTACGCTTATGATCGAACCCTTTCGTAAAACCATACGGTATCTACACGTTTTGCCCGATACAGGGAAACGCTCTGTGTGGGACTCTAAAGACTCGACTCTACACTGGCAGTGGGTTTAACCACAGGCCGTAAGCGGTACTAGCTGTACGTAATGGTCCCCAGGTATTGTCGTTAAGAAAGCCGATGAGCATAACTCATCCGAACTCCTACTTAGTTTTTATGTGACAATCTCCGTATAGTCCGGTCTGTCCGTCTAAGAGTATCGCAAATCGGGCCTAGGGGGCGGTAAACGTCACACCCCTAAGGGCCTAGGGGGCGGTAAACGTTAGCCCTGGCCAGGGACTTTGTGTTAGTGTATATGCCCTAGGGGCCATTATTGTATCATACTTGTATGTATATTACTTAATGGAAGCTTGGGATATTCACAGTTGTATATACAGTCTTGCTGAAAATGGTAGTATGCTACTTGGTTTGTGTCTACTTTAATATATGCATATGTTTCTTGTAACGTATCACTCATACATATTAGTAGAACCCATAGGATCTTTCCTTGATTACCAGCGTTGTGATGGCAGTCATACTAGTGGGGGCTAGGTAGTCTATAAGCAACATCCTATACTTGTCCCTAGTCGTAGGATTATCGAGACTGGGCATCGACACTCCAGAGTAGACTAGTGTGTACGCTTCTCATCCCAGTTGGGGAGATGGTCTGTCCTACAGCCATCAGTACGTCGTACTGGAGATAGTATACATGTGCTAGTTACGTTATGGGTACATCGGACATGACTCGCAGGGGAACTGTTGGTTGGTATTATACCAATCGTCAGTTAACAGTTCCCAGGTGACATGAGTACATCATAGTCCGCAGACTTGACACTGCTATTTCGCCTCGAGTGTGTCCCACTGTTCTTAGATTGCTACCCTGCCACGGCTCAAACGAGTCATGCAAACAGGTAGCAGTTGGGTGCAGTCCCGAGCACTTGGAGGCAGTGGCGGTTAGAAAGGATTCGTCTCTCCCGGTATTGGGAGTTGATATCGCGCTGTGTCAGAGAGCCATTACGCAAAGTCCCTGGCCAGGGCAAGCGAGATTTACTGGTAGGTTCCAGTAGTTTCTCAGGGTGTAATGGGCTACGCTCCGACACGACTTATACCGCTATTAGGGGACTGACGCTTTCCGCCCCCTATGCTAGATATGCGATAGTCTTAGACGAACAGACCGGACTGTACAGAGATTGTCACATCAGGCTCAGTAGGAGTTCGGATGGGTTTCCTCATCGGCCTTCTTATCGACATCTACCTGGGGACCGTTACGTACAGCTAGTGCCGCTTGCGGTCTGTGGTTAAACCCTCTGCCAGTGTAGTATCGAGTCTTTAGAGTCCCACACATAGAGTTTCCCTGCTCCAGGCGAAACGATATAGAGGTCGTATGGTTTTACGACAAGGGTTAAGACGCATACGTGTGTTTACGCACGTACGACGTTCGGACAGTTTTTACTAGTCGGCTTTGGTTTAAGCTAGATTCTAGTATCAGGTTATTAGATTTATACAGTCTAAAGTTTTTCTCTGTTTTCACGGAAAGGAGGGGCGTCCTCGTAATTTTCCGGGAAGCTTCTAGAAGCATGGTGACTTGGGGGTTAAGGTGGCATAAGCATTTATTGCTTAATGACTCATTTGTGTGATTCATCCATGGAGTTAATGCTTCATTTATTGAGCTAATGACTCATGAGATGAATCATACAAGGTGAATGCATCAACCATGATGATTAATCATATATATTATTTATTTGATAAATTGTTATGGTTGATATATATTCTAATGAGTTCATTTTTCAATATCATTCTTATCATCACCTTCCCTCTCCTCAAGCTCTCTCATTCTTGAAATCCTAACCCTAACCTCTCATTTGTTGAGATCAAGGGTTAGCTAGACTAATACATCCATAACCTCACGCTATATCCCCTAGGTAGTATAGATTAGCACTTTGAGCAACCTAGTTATCTCAAGTTAGAGATCAAGATTGGCGTAGGAGCTCTCGGGTGGATCGTCTTTGACTTGAAGAGGCCGTTGAGGTGCCGATGTTCCAAGGCGCCTACAAGGAGTGGAGGACAGCGATGAAGACCCGAAGGACAAGTAACGTGAGGTATAACTTCGAATCCAAGTAGTTAATCCTCTCGTAGTTTGCTAGTAACGGTTTAGATACGATTCATGCGCTCAAGTCCGTGTTACGAAGCTTTGATAATCGTTTTTCATATATTTCGCCTCCTCGCAAGTTCTTAGGGTGCGTGACATGGACTTACACTTTGCGTAATGGCTCTCCAAATACAACGCGATATCAACTCCCAAAACCGGGAGAGACGAATCCTATCTAACCGCCACTGCTTCCAAGTGCTTCGGGACTACACCCAACTGCTACCTGTTTGCACGACTCCTTTGAGCCGTGGTAGGGTATCAATCTAAGAACAATGGGAACACACTCGAGACGAAGCAGCAGTGTCAAGTCTGCGGACTATGTTGTACTCATGTCACCTGGGAACTGTTAACTGACGACGGGTATAATACCAACCAACAGTTCCCTGAGAGTCCTGTCCGGTGTACCCGTAACCCAACGAGCACCTGTATACTATCTCCAGTACAATGTACTAATGGCTATGGGACAGACTATTTCCCCAGCTGGGATGAGAAGCGTACACACTAGTCTAATCCGGAGTATCGATGCCTTGTCTCGATAATCCTACGACTAGGGACCTGAAAAAGGATGTGCTTGTAGACTACCCAGCCCCCACTAGTGTGACTGCCATCACAACGCTGGTAGTAAAGCAAGATCCTAAGGGATCTATCAATATGTATTCGTGATATGCTAACATATACACATATTAAGATAGACATAAACCAAGTAGCATACTACTAAGTTGAGCGAGACTGTTAATATAACTGTGAATATCCCAAGCTTCCATTAAGTAATATACAAACTAGTATGATACAATAATGGCCCCTAGGGCATATACACTAACAATCTCCCACTTGCACTAGGGCCATGTACTGGCATATCGAAGACCTGTCATCTCGAGTAGCCTCTCGAACTGAATCTGAGGTAAGGCCTTTGTGAATGGATCTGCAGTGTTCTCCTCTGTAGCAACTTTCTGGACCTCAATCTCCTGGCGATCAATGATCTCCCTGATCAGGTGATACCGCCTTAAGATGTGTCTGGACTTCTGATGGGACCTGGGTTCCTTCACTAAAGCTATAGCGCCGTTGTTGTCACAATACAGCGGTATTAGATCGACAATGGTAGGAACCTCCTGAAGTTCTGTTAGGAACTTCTTCATCCAGACTGCTTCTTTTGCGGCATCGCAAGCAGCTATATACTCCGCTTCCATCGTCGAGTCAGCAACGGTATCCTGCTTGGAACTCTTCCAGCACACCGCCCCTCCATTGAGGGTAAAGACATAACCTGACATGGACTTGGAGTCATCCTTGTCACTCTGGAAGCTGGAGCCAGCAAAAGCCTCGATATTGAGGTCTTTTCCGCCGTAAACCAAGAACATATCCTTTGTCCTTCTCAGGTACTTGAGAATTTTCTTTACCGCTGTCCAGTGCTTCTCCCCTGGGTTTGACTGATACCGGCTTACCACGCACAGTGCGTGTAGCGTCTTGAAAAGTCGTTTTGGTGTTTTCCTGAAATTCGGTGAAAATTCGGTATTTTTCCGAAAACCGTCTTTCTCGATATTTTGCAGTTTAGGGCTAATTATACCTTAAATGGATAGGTAATTACTTGTTTTTAGTGACTAATGAGTTAATTATGAAATTTTGGTCATTTAAAATTTTTTCCCTATTTTTCATTTTTTAATATTATTTTAAGCCGGTAAGAAAATACATTAAATAAGCGATAAATACAAATTTTTCCGGGCTAATTTTAATCTCTAAAATTATGATAATTATAATCTAGTGATAACATGAATTTTTAGTAATTTATTTTGATTTTTAACAAATTTTTATGAATTGAAACGAATTTATTGAATTTTGGGCTAAAACTTGCAATTTTTGAGTTGTAGGGGGCCTTTTTGCATAAAATTTCTTTTGTAAAACCCCTCTATCTTTTCCCTCAGCCCAAGAACAGCCCAAACCTTGGCCAAGACCAGAAATTTCTGGCCTCTCTTTTCTTTGGTTGCTTCTTGAGTTGTTTTGTTAGTTTATGGATTTAATTTAAAAATAATGGATAAAGTATGATACATTGACTTTGGAACTTGACCCTTGACCTTCCCACTCACCCCCACACCCTCCCCCATACCTCATTCTGGCCGAAAAACCTGCACCCTCTTCTTCCTCTCTTTTCTTTTCTTTTTTCTTCAATTTCTTCAAGAAAAATACATCAAAATCCATGATTTAATTCAAAAATCCAAACAATTTCCTTATGCTATCATTATCCTTAGCCATTCTTGCTTGAATCTTGAAGCTAGGAAGCCATTCTTTGGAGCAAACTTTCTTTCTTGATCCATAGATCAAGAGGTATAATTCCATCAAAGTTACTTTCTTTTGTTGCTAATTCCTTTAATTGTATGGTTAGTGTTAAAAGTTAGCTTATTTCTAATCTAGTTTAAAATGAGTAGTTTTTTTAAACTAGGGTTTTGAACCATGATAATTAATTAAGTTGTTTATTAGTTAATCTAGTTGTTAGTGAATTAATCTATATGGTTACCTTGTTATGTAGTCTTTAATTATGCTAATTTAGGTAATTTTAGAAGTTGATTTTAGTTGTAAATTGTTGTTTTAAGGTTTTTCAAGAGAGGGTTATGTATGGAAAATGATATTTGAAGCTTGATTAGTGAGTGGATTAAGTTTTAGAAAGCATTATTTAAGTGATTAAACCTAATTTGCTATCTAGTGTTTTGCTAACCTTAATCTAAGTGGTTAATTTGCTTATTAGGCTAAAATATAGTGTTAAATTAAGGTTTTTCATATATAGTTTGGTTTATGTTTGCTAATTACAAAAATCAAGAGAAGGTTTTGTTATGTAAATTAGGTTTTTAAGCTTAGTTAATGGTTTAGAATTTGTGTATTGGCTAGCTATTTGGTTAGTTTGGATGTTGGTGTTGGGTGGTGTTGACTTTGTCGCTAAATTGTCGATGTTTGCATCAAATTGCAATTTCTGCTTACTAGATTTTTATAAAAGCTATGTGATGAATTAATTGTGGCATCTTGATGATTGTGATGGCTTGTCCTATGACTTTTAGGATGCGTGAGTGCGGTTTTTGGGTAGTCGGGTTTTAGTTTTGCCGGGCGACCCAAATCGGCGTTTTTTTTGGCAGTTTTTGCGATTTTCGCGTGTGTTCCGCGCACTTTGTGCACGTTGTACCTAGTTAGCGAACTTTAGTAGTTTCGTTGGGGTTTTGCGTCGTTCTTGAATGTGTAACCTTATGTCTGGTACTGATGTAAATTCCAGGTTCGGTCGCGGAAACGTCAGACGCGGCGCAAAAGGGAAAGGCGGTGATTGGACACAGCTAGCCAGGGATCCCGGTGAGTAGATTTAACATCTACGGGGGACGATCGTTTGGATGGCGCAAGTCGCCCGATAGATTTAGTAAACTGGAAAATAGTAAATTGGATAATCACTTGTGACATTAGAATAATAATACTGGCATGATAATTGCTGCAATTAGATCAATATGTTATACCCATATACGCAAACTCAATTGTAGGACACATGCACCATTACCAGGTCTTTATATGCAGCACGAGCACTATTCATGTTTACACACACACCCTGGTAATTGCCATGCCACCACACTAGATAACCTTTAATTTAAACCTTTTACTAATTGATACTTAAATTGTGCTATTTCCTTAAAATGAAACCGTAGGATTGCTATTCATGTGCATGTACTTCATCATATTCATTGTTCATGCTTAATACATTAATCACACATCGCAACTTGATTATTGATATCATACGCATTCATTATCATTGATATATGCACTTATGAGGATTTCTTGAGATTTTATGATATTGCTGGATTTCGGGGGGAAAACCGCAAAATTTCTAAACTTATTATATTTTAAAATATGTAAAAATTGCGGTTTTCTAGTGATGTAAGTGTCGTCCACCATGAGTTTGCTGTGGATTTGGAAATCCGTGTCGAGGAGTGGAGGAACCGGCACGGGTACATGGTGGGCCCGGTAAGGTAC
The DNA here is from genome assembly GCA_030015575.1 of Agapanthus africanus. Classification (NCBI taxonomy): domain Eukaryota; kingdom Viridiplantae; phylum Streptophyta; class Magnoliopsida; order Asparagales; family Amaryllidaceae; genus Agapanthus; species Agapanthus africanus. The sequence goes on from CM057340.1 coordinate 267,972,601, forward strand.
CCCGGGGCAAGAGGAATGTGGTGATGACGTTGAGCCTGGCAGGGGACGGATTACCTACCGGTGACTGTTTGGGACGGCGGATATCCAGAGGATACCGACCGTGGCCGCTAGATGATGAGATATTGATATTTGAGATGGGTCAGCCGGACGGCTGAGGCCAGAGATACATTTATGAGATTTGAGACAGCTTTTGGGTGTCGTTGCTGGACACCGATTTTGTCGATTCACTGACATTATGCTGGCATTCTAAAAGAGTTTCAAAAACAAAAAGAGAATAAATATTTCTTATATGTACATATTGAGACCTCAGATATTCATGTTGCATACATATTAGCACACTGATATGATATACACACCTGCTAGTGCATCCAGTCATACCTGTATTTTAGATGCTAGGATGCTTGTGTGCATGCATACGATAGCCTTTGCAGATGTTATTTATTACTCACGAGTTGGCAACTCACCCCCGTTGTGCCACAGTCTTTTGCAGGTCCGCTCCGTCAGTTCAGTAGCGGCGGGCGCACTTGTTCTTTTGCCTGTTTTGCTTGGGCTCGAGATTTGCTCATAGGTGGGTTATGTTATTATTTTGCACCACCTTGTATATTCTTGTATCTAGTATACTCCATCTACTGTTTTCCACCAGATTATTGTATATTGACCTAGAGATGAGACAGTGAGGTTTGTGGATTTTATGCTGTATTTTGGGGTCGAGCTCACTTGAGCCGACATGCTACTTTTTCATGCTTCCTTATGCTTTATTATGCTTGTTGTCATTTACATTGCATGGGATTTGTGACCGCCGTATGGCGAAGAGCTAGCTCCCGCTTTGGGATGCCCTATTTTGTGGATTCATGTATATATTTTGTTGTACCCATTTTTGGGGGCCAGTATTTACAAAGGAGACTCTGCCGAAATTTTCGGGAAAAGTTGGTATTGTTTTTAAAAAGGGTTTTACATGACTTATTTGATAAACTTGCTTCAAATGATTGGGTTTTCTTCACTCTTTTGCTTAATTGGTTTTGTTTTCTGGGCTTTGGCTTACTTATTTTACGGACGTCTTTAGACGTTTCGTAAACTTAAGTGCCAGTCACGTTCCGTACCCTGCGGGTCGTGACAAAGTTGGTATCAGAGCGATAGGTTTTACCTTTGTGAGTGTAGGATGACCCTTGGTAGATGGAGTAAGTGACTTAAGCTGGGTAACGTAGCGTGCGTATGTCCGCGGCATACTTACGATACGGTACTCCGCCTAAGTGACTTTAGGATACTTGCTTGGAAATTTCCTTCTTCAATTCCGTGTATCCTATGATCCTATTGCACTGTTCTTACTATCCGTTTTCCTGTAACAGCCACTATGCCGCCGAAGGCTACGAGGGCACAGAGGGCTGCCTCCAGAGACGAGATTCGAGCTGGCTCGTCCGAGACTAGGACTGAGCAGGGTGGTATGCCTATGCCGCAGGGACAGACCGATCCACCTTCCCCAGGCCGTATGGATAGGCTCAAGACCGGTATGGAGGAGTTGCGACAGATGATGGGAGGCATGCAGGAGCTGCGTCAGATGGTAGGATCCCTAGTTGCAGCCAGTCGTACACCGAGGCCGGATGACGTACCTACTACATCACAGACGACCATGATACCTGCTCCTACTACTACCACCGTGGCCATTCCGGTTTCACTACAGGATTTCATGAGGCTGAGACCTCCAGTATTCACCGGCACCGAGACAGCGGAGGACCCACAGACGTTCCTTGACAGTTTAGCCAGGATCTGCCGTTCGCTGAGATGTTCGGATGATCGATGGGTAGAGCTTGCGAGTTTCCGACTAGGGGGTCTCGCGCAGACATGGTGGGAGTCAGTCTTGAGAGGTCGAGCTGCAGATCTACCGCCTATGACTTGGGTCGAGTTTACAGCGGTCTTTCTAGCCCGTTTCCTTCCAGAGAGCGTTCGTGACGTCAGAGCTCGCAGTTTCGAGGCCTTAGTCAAGACACCTGGGATGACGGTGTCTGAGTATGACATCCAGTTTACACAGTTGTCCCGATATGCTCAGTATTTGGTGGATACCGAGGAGAAGATGGTGAAGAGGTTCGTACAGGGACTTGATGCCCAGCTATATCTTGCCATTGGCGCCCAGCGCTACGACACTTATTCAGCTGCTAGGGATACGGCATTGCGGATGGAGGCACGCATATCACAGACTTCGGCCGTTTCTGGGCCGAAAAGGATGCGCACCGATGTACCGCCTCAGAGGCAGCGCGCTAGATTCTTTCCGAGAGATAGGCCTGGCAGAGGATTTGGACGGGGAAAGTTATATGGTTCTTATCCTCAGGGGCAGCAGCCGTCGCCAGGATGTTTTGGGTGTGGGAGTTTGCACCATCTTGTCAGAGACTGCCCGGTGAGACGACAGGGAGCAGCGACAGTTCCGCACGTGACCCTACCACCATCACCACCCCCTCCTCAGAGAGCCCTACTTCCTACCCCAGGCGATGCTCCACGCCAGTTAGGTGCACCGAGAGGCCGTGTACGCGGCGGTCCTGTTCAGAGAGGACGAGGAGGCAGAGGCCGAGGTCGAGGTCAGCCCGCTATCGGTGGAGGACAGGCCCGAGTTTTTGCTTTGACACCGCAGGATGCGCAGGCATCCAATGCCGTTGTGACAGGTACTTTGCCAGTTTGTTCTTTCGACGCACGGGTATTATTCGACCCAGGTTCCACACATTCGTACGTCTCTACACACTTTGCACCGATGTTGGGCCGTGAGTCGTCGTCGTTAGATCAGCCGCTTGTTGTTGTTACTCCGGTAGGCGTGTCGTTTGTCGCTCGGTTTGTATTTCGTTTGTGTTCCGTTCGTATCGGGGAGAGGGATTCATCAGTTGATTTGATACTCCTCGATATGTTGGACTTTGATGTGCTTCTGGGCATGGATTGGCTAGCCACTTGTTATGCTTCGGTGGACTGCCGTGAGAAGGCAGTCAGATTTAGCTTTCCGGGAGAGCCAGTCCTTGTTATTCAGGGAGACCGCAGTGTCACCCTTCCCAGCTTAATTTCGTCTCTTCGCGCTGGTCAGCTCTTGCGGAAGGGATGTCAGGGATTCTTAGCGTTTGTTTGTGATACTCGAGCTGCAGAGGTTCCGTTAGACCGGGTTCCGGTAGTTTGTGAATTTCCTGATGTTTTCCCTGATGAGCTACCTGGGCTACCGCCTGAGCGCGATGTTGAGTTCTGCATTGTTTTGATTCCCGGTTCGGGGCCTATTTCTGTACCGCCTTATCGGATGGCCCCGGCAGAGCTTCGAGAGCTGAAGGATCAGTTGCAGGATTTGTTAGATAAGGGGCTTATTCGACCGAGTGTTTCTCCGTGGGGTGCTCCGGTCCTGTTTGTCAAGAAGAAGGATGGAAGTTTACGCTTATGTATCGACTACCGCCAGCTGAACAAAGTTACCGTTCGGAACAGATATCCGTTGCCGCGCATTGATGATTTGTTCGACCAGCTTCAGGGTGCGGGGTATTTTTCGAGGATCGACTTGCGATCAGGATACCATCAGCTGCGGGTTCGACAGGAGGATGTACCGAGGACAGCTTTCCGTACACGCTATGGCCACTACGAGTTTTTGGTGATGTCGTTCGGACTCACCAACGCCCCAGCAGCATTTATGGATTTGATGAACCGTACATTCAGGCCGTATCTTGACTTGTTCATCATCGTGTTTATCGACGATATCTTGGTGTACTCCCGGAGCAGAGAGGAGCACGAGCAGCACTTGCGGATTACGTTACAGACTCTGAGGGAGCACCAGCTGTTCGCGAAGTTCTCCAAGTGTGCTTTCTGGCTGGACAGCGTCGGATTCTTGGGTCACGTGGTTACGAGAGACGGCATTTGTGTGGACCCGAAGAAGATTGAGGCTGTTCAGCAGTGGCCCCGACCTACATCGGTTACTGAGATCCGTAGTTTTCTAGGCTTGGCGGGCTACTACAGGCGTTTTGTTCAGGACTTCTCCCGTATAGCTGCACCGTTGACCAGTTTGACCCGGAAGGGAGTTCCTTTCGTTTGGACAGAGGAGTGCGAGCACAGTTTTCAGCAGCTGCGGACATGTTTGACTACGGCGCCGGTATTATCTTTGCCTTCGGGATCAGGCGGATTTGTTGTCTACTGTGATGCTTCGCGAGTGGGATTAGGATGCGTATTGATGCAGCATGGCCGGGTGATCGCTTATGCTTCTCGGCAGTTGAAGCAGCATGAACAGAACTACCCCACTCATGATTTGGAGATGGCTGCAGTGGTCTTTGCACTGAAGATTTGGCGACATTACCTTTACGGCGAGTCGTGTCAGATATTCACCGATCACAAGAGCTTAAAGTACATATTTCAGCAGCGAGACCTGAACCTCAGACAGCGTCGTTGGATGGAGTTGGTGAAAGACTACGACTGCGAGATCTTATATCACCCCGGCAAGGCAAATGTGGTGGCAGATGCGTTGAGTAGGAGGCCCGGGGGTAGTCTATCCTTTTTGCGCGCAGTTCAGAGGCAGTCGTCAGCAGATTGGCAGATGTTATGCGACAGCCGAGTTGAGTTCGAGTTCACTCAGACAGGGGGACAGCTCGCGCATGTTCGTGCACGCCCACAGTTGCTTGACCGTATATATGAGGCACAGCGCAGTGACGACCGTTGCTCAGAGATCATGGCACAGGTGGGACAGGGCAGATTTTCCGAGTTCGTGGTTGACGATCAGGGGATTTTACGATATGGATCTAGACTGTGCGTACCAGATGCTGATGGATTGCCGCGCGACATTCTTGAGGAGGCACACTGATCAGTGTATAGTGTCCACCCCGGTTCCACCAAGATGTACCATGATATGAGAGAGACCTACTGGTGGGACGGGATGAAAAGGGACATTGCGGAGTTCGTTTCGAGATGCCTGACTTGTCAGCAAGTCAAGGCCGAGCACCAGAGGCCCGCAGGAGAGCTACAGCCGTTACCCATTCCAGAGTGGAAATGGGAGCAGATTTCGATGGATTTCGTTGTGGGTCTACCCAGGACCAGTCGAGGGTACGACTCCATCTAGGTGATCGTGGATAGATTGACGAAAGCGGCTCACTTCCTTCCAGTGAAGACGACTTTCAGCTTCGCTCAGTATGCTCAGCTCTATATTGACGAGATCGTGCGACTACATGGCGTACCGACTTGTATCGTGTCAGATCGAGGCACTCAGTTCACCAGCCGACTTTGGCAGAGACTTCAGGAGGCTTTGGGCACTCGTTTGAGCTTCAGCACAGCGTTTCATCCGCAGACAGACGGACTGTCAGAGCGGACCATTCAGACTCTCGAGGACATGCTCAGAGCGTGCGTTTTAGACTTTGGTGGTAGCTGGGATCGTCATTTACCTCTAGTGGAGTTCTCCTACAACAACAGCTTCCAGGATACTATTCAGATGGCACCTTTCGAGGCATTGTATGGGAGGAGATGCAGATCGCCCGTTTGTTGGACAGAGCTCAGCGAGAGCAGCATTTTGGGGCCGCAGCTTGTTGAGGAGACGACAGCGAAGATACAGTTGATCCGAGACCGGATGAGAGCGGCTCAGAGCAGGCAGAAATCGTATGCTGACAGGCGCCGTCGCAGATTAGAGTTCGCAGTTGGCGACCATGTTTTTCTGAGGGTCTCTCCGATGAAGGGCGTGATGCGTTTTGGGCGAAAGGGGAAGCTTAGCCCTAGATTCGTAGGTCCCTTCGAGATCCTCGAGCGTGTTGGCGCTGTTGCATATCGTTTGGCTCTTCCTCCCAGCTTTCCCGATGTTCACCCCGTCTTCCATGTTTCGATGCTCCGCAAGTACCTTCACGACCCTTCGCATGCGATTCAGCACCCGACAGTCCAGCTAGAGCGCGACCTTTCTTTTGCAGAGCAGCCGGTGGCCATCTTGGATCGGCAGGTGAAGAAGTTGAGGTCGAAGAGTATACCAACCGTCAAGGTCCTTTGGCGTAGCCCGAGCAGCGAGGAGGTTACTTGGGAGACCGAGGGCGAGATGAGGAAGAAGTATCCCCATCTCTTTGAAGGTACGCGTAGCTATATTTTTAAATTCGGGGACCGAATTTCTTTAAGGGGGGAAGATTGTAGCGTCTTGAAAAGTCGTTTTGGTGTTTTCCTGAAATTCGGTGAAAATTCGGTATTTTTCCGAAAACCGTCTTTCTCGATATTTTGCAGTTTAGGGCTAATTATACCTTAAATGGATAGGTAATTACTTGTTTTTAGTGACTAATGAGTTAATTATGAAATTTTGGTCATTTAAAAAAATTTCCCTATTTTTCATTTTTTTAATATTATTTTAAGCCGGTAAGAAAATACATTAAATAAGCGATAAATACAAATTTTTCCGGGCTAATTTTAATCTCTAAAATTATGATAATTATAATCTAGTGATAACATGAATTTTTAGTAATTTATTTTGATTTTTAACAAATTTTTATGAATTGAAACGAATTTATTGAATTTTGGGCTAAAACTTGCAATTTTTGAGTTGTAGGGGGCCTTTTTGCATAAAATTTCTTTTGTAAAACCCCTCTATCTTTTCCCTCAGCCCAAGAACAGCCCAAACCTTGGCCAAGACCAGAAATTTCTGGCCTCTCTTTTCTTTGGTTGCTTCTTGAGTTGTTCTGTTAGTTTATGGATTTAATTTAAAAATAATGGATAAAGTATGATACATTGACTTTGGAACTTGACCCTTGACCTTCCCACTCACCCCCACACCCTCCCCCATACCTCATTCTGGCCGAAAAACCTGCACCCTCTTCTTCCTCTCTTTTCTTTTCTTTTTTCTTCAATTTCTTCAAGAAAAATACATCAAAATCCATGATTTAATTCAAAAATCCAAACAATTTCCTTATGCTATCATTATCCTTAGCCATTCTTGCTTGAATCTTGAAGCTAGGAAGCCATTCTTTGGAGCAAACTTTCTTGCTTGATCCATAGATCAAGAGGTATAATTCCATCAAAGTTACTTTCTTTTGTTGCTAATTCCTTTAATTGTATGGTTAGTGTTAAAAGTTAGCTTATTTCTAATCTAGTTTAAAATGAGTAGTTTGTTTAAACTAGGGTTTTGAACCATGATAATTAATTAAGTTGTTTATTAGTTAATCTAGTTGTTAGTGAATTAATCTATATGGTTACCTTGTTATGTAGTCTTTAATTATGCTAATTTAGGTAATTTTAGAAGTTGATTTTAGTTGTAAATTGTTGTTTTAAGGTTTTTCACCAGTGGGTTATGTATGGAAAATGATATTTGAAGCTTGATTAGTGAGTGGATTAAGTTTTAGAAAGCATTATTTAAGTGATTAAACCTAATTTGCTATCTAGTGTTTTGCTAACCTTAATCTAAGTGGTTAATATGCTTATTAGGCTAAAATATAGTGTTAAATTAAGGTTTTTCATATATAGTTTGGTTTATGTTTGCTAATTACAAAAATCAAGAGAAGGTTTTGTTATGTAAATTAGGTTTTTAAGCTTAGTTAATGGTTTAGAATTTGTGTATTGGCTAGTTATTTGGTTAGTTTGGATGTTGGTGTTGGGTGGTGTTGACTTTGTCGCTAAATTGTCGATGTTTGCATCAAATTGCAATTTCTGCTTACTAGATTTTTATAAAAGCTATGTGATGAATTAATTGTGGCATCTTGATGATTGTGATGGCTTGTCCTACGACTTTTAGGATGCGTGAGTGCGGTTTTTGGGTAGTCGGGTTTTAGTTTTGCCGGGCGACCCAAATCGGCGTTTTTTTTGGCAGTTTTTGCGATTTTCGCGTGTGTTCCGCGCACTTTGTGCACGTTGTACCTAGTTAGCGAAATTTAGTAGTTTCGTTGGGGTTTTGCGTCGTTCTTGAATGTGTAACCTTATGTCTGGTACTGATGTAAATTCCAGGTTCGGTCGCGGAAACGTCAGACGCGGCGCGAAAGGGAAAGGCGGTGATTGGACACAGCTAGCCAGGGATCCCGGTGAGTAGATTTAACATCTACGGGGGATGATCGTTTGGATGGCGCAAGTCGCCCGATAGATTTAGTAAACTGGAAAATAGTAAATTGGATAATCACTTGTGACATTAGAATAATAATACTGGCATGATAATTGCTGCAATTAGATCAATATGTTATACCCATATACGCAAACTCAATTGTAGGACACATGCACCATTACCAGGTCTTTATATGCAGCACGAGCACTATTCATGTTTACACACACACCCTGGTAATTGCCATGCCACCACACTAGATAACCTTTAATTTAAACCTTTTACTAATTGATACTTAAATTGTGCTATTTCCTTAAAATGAAACCGTAGGATTGCTATTCATGTGCATGTACTTCATCATATTCATTGTTCATGCTTAATACATTAATCACACATCGCAACTTGATTATTGATATCATACGCATTCATTATCATTGATATATGCACTTATGAGGATTTCTTGAGATTTTATGATATTGCTAGATTTCGGGGGGAAAACCGCAAAATTTCTAAACTTATTATATTTTAAAATATGTAAAAATTGCGGTTTTCTAGTGATGTAAGTGTCGTCCACCATGAGTTTGCTGTGGATTTGGAAATCCGTGTCGAGGAGTGGAGGAACCGGCACGGGTACATGGTGGGCCCGGTAAGGTACCCCGGGGCAAGAGGAATGTGGTGATGACGTTGAGCCTGGCAGGGGACGGATTACCTACCGGTGACTGTTTGGGACGGCGGATATCCAGAGGATACCGACCGTGGCCGCTAGATGATGAGATATTGATATTTGAGATGGGTCAGCCGGACGGCTGAGGCCAGAGATACATTTATGAGATTTGAGACAGCTTTTGGGTGTCGTTGCTGGACACCGATTTTGTCGATTCACTGACATTATGCTGGCATTCTAAAAGAGTTTCAAAAACAAAAAGAGAATAAATATTTCTTATATGTACATATTGAGACCTCAGATATTCATGTTGCATACATATTAGCACACTGATATGATATACACACCTGCTAGTGCATCCAGTCATACCTGTATTTTAGATGCTAGGATGCTTGTGTGCATGCATACGATAGCCTTTGCAGATGTTATTTATTACTCACGAGTTGGCAACTCACCCCCGTTGTGCCACAGTCTTTTGCAGGTCCGCTCCGTCAGTTCAGTAGCGGCGGGCGCACTTGTTCTTTTGCCTGTTTTGCTTGGGCTCGAGATTTGCTCATAGGTGGGTTATGTTATTATTTTGCACCACCTTGTATATTCTTGTATCTAGTATACTCCATCTACTGTTTTCCACCAGATTATTGTATATTGACCTAGAGATGAGACAGTGAGGTTTGTGGATTTTATGCTGTATTTTGGGGTCGAGCTCACTTGAGCCGACATGCTACTTTTTCATGCTTCCTTATGCTTTATTATGCTTGTTGTCATTTACATTGCGTGGGATTTGTGACCGCCGTATGGCGAAGAGCTAGCTCCCGCTTGGGGATGCCCTATTTTGTGGATTCATGTATATATTTTGTTGTACCCATTTTTGGGGGCCAGTATTTACAAAGGAGACTCTGCCGAAATTTTCGGGAAAAGTTGGTATTGTTTTTAAAAAGGGTTTTACATGACTTATTTGATAAACTTGCTTCAAATGATTGGGTTTTCTTCACTCTTTTGCTTAATTGGTTTTGTTTTCTGGGCTTTGGCTTACTTATTTTACGGACGTCTTTAGACGTTTCGTAAACTTAAGTGCCAGTCACGTTCCGTACCCTGCGGGTCGTGACAGTGCGTAAGCTACATCTGGTCTGGTGCACAACATCGCAGACATTATAGAGCCTACCGCAGAAGCGTAGGGTATAACTGACATGCGATCCCTTTCGAAATCAGTCTTGGAAGACATCTCATTGGATAGGGTGATTCCGTGACAAGCCGGTAAATTACCGCGCTTAGAATCTTCCATACTGAATCTTTTCAGGATAGTGTTGATATACCTGGACTGCGAAAGTCCCAACATCCTCTTAGATCTATCACGATAGATCTGGATCCCCAGAATGTAAGAGGCATCACCCGGGTCTTTCATGGAGAACCTGTGTGACAGGAATCCTTTGACAGATTGTAGCATAGGAATGTCATTTCCTATCAAGAGAATGTCATCCACATACAAGACGAGAAATATGACAGTTCGTGCTACAACCTTACTATGTATACATGGTTCATCTGGATTTTTGATAAAGTCATATTCCTTGACCGTTTCATCAAAACAGATGTTTCAACTCCACGATGCCTGCTTTAGTCCATAAATGGACTTAAGAAACTTGCACACTTTCCCGCTGCTTCCACTCTGATTGAAACCTTATGGCTGATCCATATAGACGCATTCTTCCAAATTACCATTTAGAAAAGCCGTCTTTACTTCCATCTGCCAGATCTCATAATCATGGAAGGCAGCAATGGCAAGAAGGATCCGAATGGATTTGAGCATAGCCACTGGAGAAAAAGTTTCGTCATAGTCCAAACCAGGTCTTCACGAAAACCCTTTGCAACAAGTCTAGCCTTGTAGGTTTCCACCTGTCCATCTACACCAATCTTCTTCCTGAAGATCCACTTGCATCCTATAAGTTTTACCCCATCTGGAGCAAAGTCCAAAGTCCATACTTTGTTGGTGTACATGGACTCCATCCCGGTCCGCATTGCATCTGTGGGGACCCGGTTCTTGTTCACGGAGCAAAGTGCCACACAGAACAAAGTGCCACGCTAATTATCATACCAAGAGGGCGGGGGCCACCTCTTGAATCTGTGGGGGGGCACCTCTAGAGTCCGTGGGACCCACTGTAGAACAATGGGGAATCTTCGGAACACATTCCGAAAGAGGATCAGACTGCATTATAAATATAATGATACCACTCTCAATTACAGAGGCGCATTTTAAGTGAACCGGAACTACAGGAGCTTGAGAACTCCGTAGTTAAGCGTGCCCGGGCCAGGGAAGTCTTGGGATGGGCGACCTCCTGGGAAGTGGCCCCTGGTCAGGTCCGGTTCGCTCTAAAGGGAAAAACCGTGCGATTTCGGCCAGAGCGGACAATACCATCTATACTGGGGCGTAGGACGTTACATTTATGGTGGCCCATGGAGGTCCCTCAATAGTAGGTCTGTAGTTCGGGGACGAACCATTGTTCAAAGGTGGGGAGAATGTCGGGACCCGGTTCTTGTTCACGGAGCAAAGTGCCACACAGAACAAAGTGCCACGCTAATTGTCATACTAACAGGGCGTGGGCCACCTCTTGAATCTGTGGGGGCCACCTCTAGAGTCCGTGGGACCCACTGTAGAACAATGGGGAATCTTCGGAACACATTCCGAAAGAGGATCAGACTGCATTATAAATATATTGATACCACCCTCAATTACAGAGGCGCCTTTTAAGTGAACCGGAACTACAGGAGCTTGAGAACTCCGTAGTTAAGCATACCCGGGCCAGGGAAGTCTTGGGATGGGTGACTTCCTAGGAAGTGGCCCCTGGTCAGGTCTGGTTCTCTCTAAAGGGAAAAACCGTGCGGTTTCGGCCAGAGCGGACAATATCATCTGTACTGGGGCGTGGGACGTTACATTTATGGTTTTGATTGTATTGTTGTAAAACACAAGAACCAACAACTAAAACATTCTTTACAATCATGTTCCTTGAATCCCATCATTTCATATTCCTTAAATCATATACTTTGAATCTATCCTAACACAAAATTCCCTCACCTCTTTTACAATTTTACCAAAACCTTCACATTCTTTCTTTCCTTCACACAATCTTTATATTTTTAAAACCCTGTCAGTACACTAGCACCAAACTTTTCTTGGAATTGTTACACTTTCGTTTTACAAATTTCGAGGACGAAATTTCTATAAGGAGGGTAGAATGTAACAACCCTAATTTTCCTATACACTTTTCTATACAATTTTTGATTTCAAAATCCATAAAAGAGTATTTTAACCTGAGCACAATATATATATAAGTAATTATTTTGTTTTTAAATAATTCCATTTATAGTGTACATAAATTGTTTTAAAATTAAAGTGTACTTGGGGTATTTAATGTTGCTGTTACCACTTTAAGTAGTTATTTTCCCACAATAATTACAAGAAGGAGCTTGTAGCTCATTGGTAACACCTTGCACTGCTGAACCAAACCACCAGAGTTCAAATCCCATGCCCCACATTATTTTTATATTTATTTTGTTTTAAATTTTTGGAAAGTCAACGGTCAAAAGGCCATAACTCACAAAATATGTACTGGACATGAAAAAGTAAATATACCAAATTGTACCGCCGAAGTTTCCCCGGCCTCTGGTGGCCTGAATCGGCCCGACTCGGTCCAGCCGGCCGGCGACTCGGCCGACTCGGTCCGGCGCCGCCGGCCGGACTTGGCCGGACGTCCGAGTCACCAACTGAGAAAAGTTGGGCCTTGACTTGGTCAACCCTCCTGCACACTTATTATACCTGGATCGGTTTTAAATTGCCCAATAAATCCCTTTTAATCCTAGATTTAATGAGTTTTAATGAATTTTTATATAATTTTATATATTTTTTATTAAAACCCTAACCCTAGCCTAACCCTATATAAACCCCCCATACCCTCTACCCTCTCATCGCTTTTTCTATGTCCACTCTCCCAAAATTCCAAGAGAACTTGGTACATGAGAAAACGAGCGAAAGGCGAAGCGCTGACGAAATCGACGGCGGAATCCCGGCGATGGTGGTAGGACCTCTCAACGACGATTCGACGCACCGGCAAACCCACTATCTCCCTCTCACTCTCTAGCGTTGTCCAAACCCGTAAGTCCCCCTTTTCTATCCTTCTTTTCTTTCATTAAAATACGACTTTTCAAACCCGACGGAAATCGGAACAAACCGATTTTAGATTCGGTTTTCTATCAAATCTCACGTATCACTAATTCTATAATGCTTAAACAGATTTATGATGACTACTAATCACTTAAAAATTAATTTGAACAAGTTTTCACAAATGAAATGATAGCTTTTGTAATATACCGTATTCTTTCACTTAAATACCACCATGTTTAGTTTATCACATTTAACCCTTTAACATTGCTATACCTTAAAGTAGTTTACGAGTAAATGACCTACCTCCACACACACGCAAATACAACTCTAATTGATATCATCAAAACTTAGAATACAATAATACAAGATTTTACATTAAAATACCATTTTCTTATTAAAACCTTTTCTAAAAATTCTAAGTTTTAAACAATTTTAAAACAATATCTTTTAAAAGGAAAATACGATATGTCGTGGATATCGATCGTTTATCTAAACCTGACTTTGTGGTCTCTAGGCAAGTGTGACTAAGGCGAGAGGTTACTTAATTAGGACTACTACTTGTAGTGGAGAGCCTCCCACTCACCTGGCACTTACCTGGCCGTAATTGACGGTGAAGAGGCGATTTGAGGCTTCTATGACTTATCGTTTAGACCATTTAGAAATATGTTAGTTGGCTCAGGAAACCCTAGAATCTAAAATACAGAAATTTACAGCCTTTTTCAAATAAATACCTTATTTTTATAAAACCGTTTTCTAAATGATTAGTATTTATTAAATCATTGGAAAGCGCCACTACAACCCACATTTGGGGAACTCGTTAGGGATAGTACGGTTTATCGAGCACCCTCGGGCTTAGTAATGCGAGATTCAGACCTCCGCAAGGAGCATTCGGTCTCGAAAGCTTTAAAATACGACATTTAAGAAAAATGTGATTTTTGGAAAATAAAATATTTATTAAAACTTATTCTTGTATAATCATATGTATATTTATCATTTAAACACCTATTTTATTATAAGATAAATTTTCCAACTTTTCTAAAAATTACAAGATTAAAAGTTACATTAAAATACCATGAATTTCAAATAAATCAATATTACAAATTAATACCTTTATTTATGAAATTAGGATATTTTCACTAGAAATATCACAAAATAAATCACACTTATTATAACTATAAAGACGAATAATAAATACTTGTGGTGTATCTTGAAAACTATACAAAAGTATTTTTACATAAAACCCCCTCAAGTTTTTATAAATTACAATAAGGACCCTAACAAATAATAGAATTTCGACTTACATTTATTTTGGTCAGACTCAGGTTTGAGTCTGATTATTTTTGACTTGAATATGATTCAAGTCAATCTACATTTTTTAATATTCCAACTCAATATGAACTCATGAATTCATGAATCCAACTATACAATCTATACAACTTGACTGAACCGAACCATGGATATACTTATTCCTTTTACATGATTCTCAGTTATTCCATTTACATGACTCTATGGTTACAACCGCTTACTGATATCATGGTTTCGGTCAGTCAATCAATCTTACAACCAATACAATTTACAAGATAACAATACAAACAAGATATCGCGGGGTTTAAGGGGTAGACTGGTACGGAATATGTTAAAAGTGGCACGAGGTGGTCACTTAAGACGTAATTACATCTATGCCGTTGTTCCGTGGTATTATCGACGGAGCCTTGTACTACAGGTTACCAAGGTCCCCGGTGTAAGTGGGACCCCCCTCGTATACACTGGCATCTTCTGTACCAGGCTACAAACAACATCGTTAATACAACATTACAATATTATAATACAACATTAAAAGCTACTCTCTCTCTCTCTCTTACTCTCTGTCTATTCCTCCCTTATCTTTGGGACTTACCGAGCGACCTGTTCGCTGACGACATTCTATTTCTTTCTTCTTTGAATGTCGTCAGGTGCTTTGGACCCAGCAGAGATCAAGCCCACCGGTGAAGACTTGGAGCAGTTTCATGAAGACGCCGAGCTCTAGACATTGTACCATGTTCTATTCAGTACTTTCATTTCCTGTTATGCCATTGTTTAGGCATCGCTTTTCATTCCAGTTGTATTTACTTTTCATGCATTGTATAAAAGAATGTTATTAATAAAGTTGCTGTTATTTCTATATCTCTTGTCTCTTGTGATTTACTTTTATATTGCTTAGATACGCTTAGCGTATGTACTTCTAAGTATATACGTAGCGGACCTCGTCGCGTCCTCTTCGCCGTACACTGGGAAGCGGGGCGTGACAGGTTAATGTAACAACCATAATTTTTCTATACAATTTTTTTTAAAAAATCCATAAAGGAGTACTTTAACCTGAGCACAATATATATATAAGTAATTATTTTGTTTTCAAATATTCCATTTTTAATGTACAAAGAATTGATTTAAATTCATTGTATACTTAGAGTATTTATTGCGGCTGATATCTCTTTAAGTATTTATTTCACTCCATAATTACAAGAAGGAGCTTGTAGCTCATTAGTAATACCTTGCACTGCTGAACCAAGCCACCAGAGTACAAATCCCATGCCCCACATTATTTTTGTATTTATTTATTTTTTAATTTCTTTTGGAAGTCAACAGTCAAAAGGCCATAACTCCTAAAATATGTACTCGACACCAAAAAGTAAATATACCAAATTGAACCCTCGAAGTTTCCCCGGCCTCTTGTGGCCTGACTCGGCCCGACTCGGCGCCGCCCGCCGGCGACTCGGCTGACTCGGTCCGGCGCCGCCGGCAGGACTTGGCCGGACGGCCGAGTCACCAACAGAGAAAGGTCTCCTCTTGACTTGGTCCACCCTCCTGCACACTTATTATACCTGGATCGGTTTTAAATTGCCCAATAAATCCCTTTTGCTTCTATATTTAATGAATTTTTAATGATTTTATATATATTTTTTAATTAAAACCCTAACCCTAGCCTAACCCTATATAAACACCCCTACCCTTTACCCTCTCATCATTTTTTCTAAGTCCACTCTCCCAAAATTCCAAGAGAACTTGGTACGTGAGAAAACGAGCGAAAGGCGAAGCGCTGACGAAATCGACGGCGAAATCCCGGCGATCGTGCTAGGACCTCTCAACGACGATTCGACACACCGGCAAACCCTCTACCTCTCTCTTACTCTCTAGCATTGTCTAAAACCCTAAGTCCCTCTTTTCTACCTTTCTTTTCTTCCATTAAAATACGACTTTTCAAACCCGACGGAAATCGGAACAAACCGATTTCCGATTCGGTTTTCTATCAAATCTCACTTATCACCAATTCCATAATGCTTAAACATCTTCATGTTGACTACTAATCACTCAAAAATTAATTTGAACAAGTTTTCACACATGAAATGTTAGCTTTTGTAATATATCGTATTCTTTCACTTAAATACCACCATGTTTAGTTTATCACATTTAACCCCTAAACTTTGCTATACCTTAAAGTAGATCACGAGGTAATGACCTGCCTCCACACACATGCAAATACAACCCTAAATGATATCATCAAAACTTAGAATACGATAATACAAGAAAATTACATTTAAATACCCTTTTCTTATAAAACTTTTTCTAAAAGTTCTAAGTTGTATACAATTTTAAAACAATATCTTTTAAAAGGAAAATACGATATGTCATGGACATCGATGGTTTATCTAAACTTGACTTTGTGTTCTCTAGGTATGTATGACTTAGGCGAGTGGTTACTTAATTAGGACCACTACTTGTAGTAGAGAGCCTCCCACTCACCTGGCACTTACCTGGCCGCAATTGGCTGTGAAGAGGCGATTTGAGGCTTCTATTGACTTGTCGTTTAGACCATTTAGAAATAGGCTAGTTAGCTTAGGAAACCATAGAATCTAAAATATGGAAATTTACACATTATACAAATAAATACCTTATCTTTATAAAACCGTTTTCCAAATAATTAGTATTTATTAAATCTTTGCAAAGCGCCACTACAACACACATTTGGGGAACTCGTTAGGGATAGTACGGTTTATCGTGCACCCACGAGCTTAGTAGTGCGAAATTCAGACCTCCGCAAGGAGCATTCGGTCTCGAAAGGTTTTTAAAATACGACATTTAAGAAAAATGAGATTTATATTTATTAAAAATTATTCTTGTATAAACATATGTATATTTATCATTTGAACACCTATTTTATTATAAGATAAAGTTTTCACCTTTTCCTAAAAATTACAAGATTAAAAGTTACATTAAAATACCATGAATTTCAATTAAATCAATATTACAAATTAATACCTTTATTTATGTAATTAGGATATTTTCACTAGAAACATCACCAAATAAAATTACACTCATTATAAATATAAAGACGAATAATAAATACTTGAGGTGTATCTTGAAAACTATACAAAAGTATTTTTACATAAAACCCCCTCAAGTTTTTTAAATTACAATAAGGACCCTAATAATTATAGAACTTCGACTTACATTTCTTTTGGTCTGACTCGGATTTGAGTCTGATTATTTCTGACTTGAATATGATTCAAGTCAATCTACTTTTTTTAATATTCCAACTCAATATGAACACATGAATCCCAGAATCCAGTTAACAATCTATACAACTTGCCTGAATCAAACTATGGATAAACATCCATTATTCCGTTATTCCATTTACCTGATTATGCAGTTACAATCTGTTTACTGATATCATGGTTTCGGTCAGTCATCCAAGTTACACAATACAATACTACAATACAAACAAAACACTACGGGGTTTAAGGGGTAGATTGGTACGGAAGGTGTTAAAAGTGGCACGAGGCGGTAAGATTAAAACACCTAACATAAATCCAATTGCCGTTGTTCCGGGTTGTATAACGGAGCCTTATAGTCTATATTCCGTTTGCCCTGGTCTCTAGCATATAGAGACCCCTCTCGTATACACTGGCACTCTTCTGTACCAAGATACAAACAACATCGTTAATACAACATTATAACAAATAGTATACAACTTTAGAAGATACCTCTTACTCTGTCTTTCTAATTCTTCCTTATCTTTGGGACTTACCGAGCGACCTGTTCGCAAACGACATTCTATTTCTTTCTTCTTTGAATGTCGTCAGGTGCTTTGGAACCAGCAGAGATCGAGCCCATCGGTGAAGACATGGATCAGTTTCACGAAGGCCCCGAGCTCTAGACATTGTACCTTATTCTATTCAGTATTTTCATTCCTGTTATTCCATTGTTTTGGCATCGCTTTTCATTCCAGTTGTATTTACTTTTCATGCATTGTACAAAAGAATGTTATTAATAAAGTTGTTGTTATTTCTATATCTCTTGTCTTTTGTGATTTACTTTTATATTGCTTAAATACGCTTAGCGTATGTACTCCTAAGTATATACGTAGCGGATCTCGTCGCGTCCCCTTCGCCGTACACCGGGAAGTGGGGCGTGACATGTTTTGTTGGTGGCCCATGCAGGTCAGAGCTGTATGAATCCCTATCATGCAGTTCTGGTCTGCGTGAACAACCTAAGCAATATAAACACAAGAACCAGCAACTAAAACATTCTTTACAATTCATGTTCCTTGAATCTTACCATTTCATTTTTCTTGAATCTTATCATTTCATATCCGTTGAATCTATCCTAACCATATTCTTTCACACTCACGATCACCAAATTGTTTTGAACTGTTACACCTTCCATTTACAAATTTCGAAGACGAAATTTTTATAAGGAGGGTAGAATGTAACAACCCTAATTTTTCTATACACTTTTCTATACAATTTTTTTTAAAAAAAATCCATAAAGGAGTACTTTAACCTGAGCACAATATATATATAAGTAATTATTTTGTTTTTAAATATTCCATTTTTAATGTACAAAGAATTAATTTAAATTCAATGTATACTTGGAGTATTTATTGCGGCTGCTATCTCTTTAAGTATTTATTTCACTCCATAATTACAAGAAGGAGCTTGTAGCTCATTGGTAATACCTTGCACTGCTGAACCAAGCCACCAGAGTTCAAATCCCATACCCCACATTATTTTTGTATTTATTTTGTTTTAATTTCTTTTGGAAGTCAACAGTCAAAAGACCATAACTCCTAAAATATGTATTGGACACCAAATAGTAAATATACCAAATTGTACCCCCGAAATTTCCCCGGCCTCTGGTGGCCTGAATCGGCCCGACTCGGCGCCGCCGGCCGGCGACTCGGCCGACTCGGTCCGGCGCCGCCGGCAGGACTTGGCCGGACGGCCGAGTCACCAACAGAGAAAAGTCTCCTCTTGACTTGGTCTACCCTCCTGCACACTTATTATACCTGGATCTGTTTTAAATTGCCCAATAAATCCCTTTTACTCCTATGTTTAATGAATTTTTAATGATTTTATATATTTTTTATATTTTTTTTAATTAAAACCCTAACCCTAGCCTAACCCTATATAAATACCCCTATCCTCTACCCTTTCATCACCTTTTCTAAGTCCGCTCTCCCAAAATTCCAAGAGAACTTGGTACGTGAAAAAACGAGCGAAAGGCGAAGCGCTGACGAAATCGACGGCGAAATCCCGACGATCGTGCTAGGACCGCTCAACGACGATTCGACGCACCGGAAAACCCTCTACCTCTCTCTTACTTTCTAGCGTTGTCTAAAATCGTAAGTCCCTCTTTTCTACCTTTCTTTTCTTCCATTAAAATACGACTTTTCAAACCCGACGAAAATCGGAACAAACCGATTTCCGATTCGGTTTTCTATCAAATCTCACTTATCACCAATTCCATAATGCTTAAACATCTTCATGTTGACTACTAATCACTCAAAAATTAATTTGAACAAGTTTTCACACATGAAATGTTAGCTTTTGTAATATATCGTATTCTTTCACTTAAATACCACCATGTTTAGTTTATTACATTTAACCCCTAAACATTACTATACCTTAAAGTAGATCACGAGATAATGACCTACCTCCACACACACGCAAATACAACCCTAAATGATATCATCAAAACTTAGAATACGATAATACAAGATAATTACATTTAAATACCATTTTCTTATAAAACCTTTACTAAAAGTTCTAAGTTATATACAATTTTAAAACAATATCTTTTAAAAGGAAAATACGATATGTCCTGGACATCGATCGTTTATCTAAACATGACTTTGTGGTGTCTAGTCAAGTGTGACTAAGGCGAGTGGTTACTTAATTAGGACCACTACTTGTAGTGGAGAGCCTCCCACTCACCTGGCACTTACCTGGCCGCAATTGGCGGTGAAGAGGCGATTTGAGGCTTCTAATGACTTGTCGTTTAGACCATTTAGAAATAGGCTAGTTGGCTTAGGAAACCCTAGAATCTAAAATACGGAAATTTACACCTTTTACAAATAAAATACCTTATCTTTATAAAACCGTTTTCTAAATAATTAGTATTTATTAAATCTTTGTAAAGCGCCACTACAACCCATATTTGGGGAACTCGTTAGGGATAGTACGGTTTATCGTGCACTCTCGAACTTAGTAGTGCGAGATTCAGACCTCCGCAAGGAACATTCGGTCTCGAAAGGTTTAAAATACGACATTTAAGAAAAATGAGATTTTTGGAAAATAAAATATTTATTAAAAATTATTCTTGTATAAACATATGTATATTTATCATTTGAACACCTATTTTATTATAAGATCACATTTTCCTAAAAATTACAAGATTAAAAGTTACATTAAAATAACATGAATTTCAATTAAATCAATATTACAAATTAATACCTTTATTTATGTAATTAGGATATTTTCACTAGAAACATCACCAAATAAAATTACACTCATTATAAATATAAAGACGAATAATAAATACTTTAGGTATATCTTGAAAACTATACCAAAGTATTTTTACATAAAACCCCCTCAAGTTTTATAAATTACAATAAGGACTCTAACAATTATAGAACTTCGAATTACATTTCTTTTGGTCTGACTCGGGTTTGAGTCTGATTATTTCTGACTTGAATATGATTCAAGTCAATCTACTTTCTTTAATATTCCAACTCAATATGAACACATGAATCCCAGAATCCAGTTAACAATCTATACAACTTGACTGAATCAAACCATGGATATACATCCATTATTCCGTTATTCCATTTACCTGATTATGCAGTTACAATCTGTTTACTGATATCATGGTTTCGGTCAGTCATCCAACTTACACAATACAATACTACAATACAAACAAAACAATACGGGGTTTAAGGGGTAGATTGGTACGGAAGGTGTTAAAAGTGGCACGAGGCGGTAAGATTAAAACTCCTAACATAAATCCAATTGCCGTTGTTCCGGGTTGTATAACCGAGCCTTGTACCCTATATTCCGTTTGCGCTGGTCTCTAGCATATAGAGACCCCTCTCGTATACACTGGCACTCTTCTGTACCAAAATACAAACAACAGCGTTAATACAACATTATAACAAATAGTATACAACTTTAGAAGATACCTCTTATTATGACTTTCTAATTCTTCCTTATCTTCGGGACTTACCAAGCGACCTGTTCGCTGACGACATTCTATTTCTTTGTTCTTTGAATGTCGTCAGGTGCTTTGGACCCAGCAGAGATCGAGCCCACCGGTGAAGACTTGGATCAGTTTCACGAAGACCCCGAGCTCTAGACATTGTACCTTGTTCTATTCAGTATTTTCATTCCTGTTATTCCATTGTTTTGGCATCGCTTTTCATTCCAGTTGTATTTACTTTTCATGCATTGTACAAAAGAATGTTATTAATAAAGTTGTTGTTATTTCTATATCTCTTATCTCTTGTGATTTACTTTTATATTGCTTAGATACGCTTAGCGTATGTACTCCTAAGTATATACGTAGCGGACCTCGTCGCGTCCCCTTCGCCGTACACCGGGAAGCGGGGCGTGACAGGTTTTGTTGGTGGCCCATGCAGGTCAGAGCTGTATGAATCACTATCATGCAGTTCTGGTTTGCGTGAAAAACCTAAGCAATATAAACACAAGAACCAGCAACTAAAACATTCTTTACAGTTCATGTTCCTTGAATCTTACCATTTCATATTTCTTGAATCTTATCATTTCATATCCGTTGAATCTATCCTAACCATATTCTTTCGCACTCACGATCACCAAATTGTTTTGAAACTGTTACACTTTCCTATTACAAATTTCGAGGACGAAATTTTTATAAGGAGGGTAGAATATAACAACCCTAATTTTTCTATACACTTTTCTGTACAAATTTTTTTTTAAAAACCCATATAGGAGTACTTTAACCAGAGCACAATATATATATAAGTAATTATTTTGTTTTTAAATATTCCATTTTTAATGTACAAAGAATTGATTTAAATTCAATGTATACTTGGAGTATTTATTGCGGCTGATATCTCTTTAAGTATTTATTTCACTCCATAATTACAAGAAGGAGCTTGTAGCTCAATGGTAATACCTTACACTGCTGAACCAAGCCACCAGAGTTCAAATCCCATGCCCTACATTATTTTTGTATTTATTTTGTTTTAATTTCTTTTGGAAGTCAACAGTTAAAAAGCCATAACTCCTAAAATATGTACTGGACACCAAAAAGTAAATATACCAAATTGTACCCCCGAAGTTTCCTCGGCCTCTGATGGCCTGACTCGGCCCGACTCGGCGCCGTCGGCAGGCGACTCGGCCGACTCGGTCCGGCGCCGCCGGCAGGACTTGGCCGGACGGCCGAGTCACCAACAGAGAAAAGTCTACTCTTGACTTGGTCCACCCTCCTGCACACTTATTATACCTGGACCGGTTTTAAATTGCCCAATAAATCCCTTTTACTCCTATGTTTAATGAATTTTTAATGATTTTATATATTTTATATATTTTTTTAATTAAAACCATAACCCTAGCCTAACCCTATATAAACACCCCTACCCTCTACCCTCTCATCACCTTTTCTAAGTCCGCTTTCCCAAAATTCCAAGAGAACTTGGTACGTGAGAAAACGAGCGAAAGGCGAAGCGCTGACGAAATCGACGGCGAAATCCCGGCGATCGTGCTAGGACCTCTCAACGTCGATTCGAAGCACCGGCAAACCCTCTACCTCTCTCTTACTCTCTAGCGTTGTCTAAAACTGTAAGTCCCTCTTTTCTACCTTTCTTTTCTTCCATTAAAATACGACTTTTCAAACCCGACGGAAATCGGAACAAACCGATTTCCGATTCGGTTTTCTATCAAATCTCACTTATCACCAATTCCATAATGCTTAAACATCTTCATGTTGACTACTAATCACTCAAAAATTAATTTGAACAAGTTTTCACACATGAAATGTTAGTTTTTGTAATATATCGTATTCTTCCACTTAAATACCACCATGTTTAGTTTATCACATTTAACCCCTAAACTTTACTATACCTTAAAGTAGATCACGAGGTAATGACCTACCTCCACACACACGCAAATACAACCCAAAATGATATCATCAAAACTTAGAATACGATAATACAAGAAAATTACATTTAAATATCCTTTTCTTATAAAACCTTTTCTAAAAGTTCTAAGTTATATACAATTTTAAAAAAATATCTTTTTAAAGGAAAATACGATATGTCGTGGACATCGATCGTTTATCTAAACCTGACTTTGTGGTGTCTAGTCAAGTGTGACTAAGGCGAGTGGTTACTTAATTAGGACCACTGCTTGTAGTGGAGAGCCTCCCACTCACCTGGCACTTACCTGGCCGCAATTGGCGGTGAAGAGGCGATTTGAGACTTCTAATAACTTTTTGTTTAGACCATTTAGAAATAGGCTAGTTGGCTTAGGAAACCCTAGAATCTAAAATACGGAAATTTACACCTTTTACAAATAAATACCTTATCTTTATAAAACCGTTTTCTAAATAATTAGTATTTATTAAATCTTTGCAAAGCGCCACTACAACCCACATTTGGGGAACTCGTTAGGGATAGTACGGTTTATCGTGCACCCTCGAGCTTGGTAGTGCGAGATTCAGACCTTCGCAAGGAGCATTCGGTCTCGAAAGGTTTAAAATACGACATTTAAGAAAAATGAGATTTTTGGAAAATAAAATATTTATTAAAAATTATTCTTGTATAAACATATGTATATTTATCATTTGAACACCTATTTTATTATAAGATAAAGTTTTCACCTTTTCCTAAAAATTACAAGATTAAAAGTTACATTAAAATACCATGAATTTCAATTAAATCAATATTACAAATTAATACCTTTATTTATGTAATTAGGATATTTTCACTAGAAACATCACCAAATAAAATTACACTCATTATAAATATAAAGACGAATAATAAATACTTGAGGTGTATCTTGAAAACTATACAAAAGTATTTTTACATAAAACCCCCTCAAGTTTTATAAATTACAATAAGGACCCTAACAATTATAGAACATCGACTTACATTTCTTTTGGTCTAACTCGGGTTTGAGTCTGATTATTTCTGACTTGAATATGATTCAAGTCAATCTACTTTCTTTAATATTCCAACTCAATATTAACACATGAATCCCAGAATTCAGTTAACAATCTATACAACTTGACTGAATCAAACCATGGATATGCATCCATTATTCCGTTATTCCATTTACCTGATTATGCAGTTACAATCTGTTTACTGATATCATGGTTTCGGTCAGTCATCCAACTTACACAATACAATACAACAATACAAACAAAACACTACGGGGGTTTAAGGGGTAGATTGGTACGGAAGGCGTTAAAAGTGGCACGGGGCGGTAAGATTAAGACACCTAACATAAATTCAATTGCCGCTGTTCCGGGTTGTATAACGGAGCCTTGTACTCTATATTCCGTTTGCCCTGGTCTCTAGCATATAGAGACCCCTCTCGTATACACTGGCACTCTTCTGTACCAAGATACAAACAACAGCGTTAATACAACATTACAACAAATAGTATACAATATTAGAAGATACCTCTTATTCTGTCTTTCTAATTCTTCCTTATCTTTGGTACTTACCGAGCGACCTGTTCGCTGATGACATTCTATTTCTTTCTTCTTTGAATGTCGTCAGGTGCTTTGGACCCAGCAGAGATCGAGCCCACCGGTGAAGACTTGGATCAGTTTCACGAAGTCCCCGAGCTCTAGACATTGTACCTTGTTCTATTCAGTATTTTCATTCCTGTTATTCCAATGTTTTGGCATCGCTTTTCATTCCAGTTGTATTTACTTTTCATGCATTGTACAAAAGAATGTTATTAATAAAGTTGTTGCTATTTCTATATCTCTCGTCTCTTATGATTTACTTTTATATTGCTTAGATACGCTTAGCGTATGTACTCCTAAGTATATACGTAGCGGGCTTCGTCGCGTCCCCTTCGCCGTACTCCGGGAAGCGGGCGCGACAGGTTTTGTTGGTGGCCCATGCAGGTCAGAGCTGTATGAATCCCTATTATGCAGTTCTGGTCTGCGTGAACAACCTAAGCAATATAAACACAAGAACCAGCAACTAAAACATTCTTTACAATTCATGTTCCTTGAATCTTACCATTTCATATTTCTTGAATCTTATCATTTCATATCCGTTGAATCTATCCTAACCATATTCTTTCACACTCACGATCACCAAATTGTTTTGAAACTGTTACACCTTCCTTTTACAAATTTCGAGAACGAAATTTTTATAAAGAGGGTAGAATGTAACAACCCTAATTTTTCTATACACTTTTCTATACAATTTTTTTTAAAATATCCATAAAGGAGTACTTTAAGCTGAGCACAATATATATATAAGTAATTATTTTGTTTTTAATTATTCCATTTTTAATGTACAAAGAATTGATTTAAATTCAATGTATACTTGGAGTATTTATTGCGGCTGATATCTCTTTAAGTATTTATTTCACTCCATAATTACAAGAAGGAGCTTGTAGCTCAATGGTAATACCTTGCACTGCTGAACCAAGCCACCAGAGTTCAAATCCCGTGCCCCACATTATTTTTGTATTTATTTTGTTTTAATTTCTTTTGGAAGTCAACAGTCAAAAGGCCAAAACTTCTAAAATATGTACTGGACACCAAAAAGTAAATATACCAAATTGTACCCCCGAAGTTTCCCTGGCCTCTGGCGGCCTGACTCGGCCCGACTCGGCGCCGCCGGCCGGCGACTCGGCCGACTCGGTCCGGCGCCGCCGGCCGGCGACTCGGCCGACTCGGTCCGGCGCCGCCGGCAGGACTTGGCCGGACGGCCGAGTCACCAACAGAGAAAAGTCTCCTCTTGACTTGGTCCACCCTCTTGCACACTTATTATACCTGGATCGGTTTTAAATTGCCCAATAAATCCCATTTACTCCTATGTTTAATGATTTTATATATTTTATATATTTTTTTAATTAAAACCCTAACCCTAGCCTAACCCTCTATAAACACTCCTACCCTCAACCCTCTCATCACTTTTTCTAAGTCCACTCTCCAAAAATTCCAAGAGAACTTGGTACGTGAGAAAACGAGCGAAAGGCGAAGCGCTGACGAAATCGACGGCAAAATCCCGACGATCGTGCTAGGACCTCTCAACGATGATTCGACGCACCGGCAAACCCTCTACCTCTCTCTTACTCTCTAGCGTTGTCTAAAACCGTAAGTCCCTCTTTTCTACCTTTCTTTTCTTCCATTAAAATACGACTTTTCAAACCCGACGGAAATCGGACAAACCCATTTCCGATTCGGTTTTCTATCAAATCTCACTTATCACCAATTCCATAATGCTTAAACATCTTCATGTTGACTACTAATCACTCAAAAATTAATTTGAACAAGTTTTCACATATGAAATGATAGCTTTTGTAATATATCGTATTCTTTCACTTAAATACCACCATGTTTAGTTTATCACATTTAACCCCTAAACTTTACTATACCTTAAAGTAGATCACAAGGTAATGACCTACCTCCACACACACGCAAATACAATCCTAAATGATATCATCAAAACTTAGAATACGATAATACAAGAAAATTACATTTGAATACCCTTTTCTTATAAAACCTTTTCTAAAAGTTCTAAGTTATATACAATTTTAAAACAATATCTTTTAAAAGGAAAATACGATATGTCGTGGACATCGATTGTTTATCTAAACCTGATTTTGTGGTGTCTAGTCAAGTGTGACTAAGGCGAGTGGTTACTTAATTAGGACCACTACTTGTAGTGGAGAGCCTCCCACTCACCTGGCACTTACCTGGCAGCAATTGGCGGTGAAGAGGCGATTTGAGGCTTCTAATGACTTGTCGTTTAGACCATTTAGAAATAGGCTAGTTGGCTTAGGAAACCCTAGAATCTAAAATACGGAAATTTACACCTTTTACAAATAAATACCTTATCTTTATAAAACCGTTTTCTAAATAATTAGTATTTATTAAATTTTTGCAAAGCGCCACTACAACCAACATTTGGGGAACTCGTTAGGGATAGTACGGTTTATCGTGCACCCACGAGCTTAGTAGTGTGAGATTCAGACCTCCGCAAGGAGCATTCGGTCTTGAAAGGTTTAAAATACGATATTTAAGAAAAATGAGATTTTTGGAAAATAAAATATTTATTAAAAATTATTCTTGTATAAACATATGTATATTTATCATTTGAACACCTATTTTATTATAATATAAAGTTTTCACCTTTTCCTAAAAATTACAAGATTAAAAGTTACATTAAAATACCATGAATTTCAATTAAATCAATATTACAAATTAATACCTTTATTTATGTAATTAGGATATTTTCACTAGAAACATCACCAAATAAAATTACACTCATTATAAATATAAAGACGAATAATAAATACTTGAGGTGTATCTTGAAAACTATACCAAAGTATTTTTACATAAAACCCCCTCAAGTTTTATAAATTACAATAAGGACCCTAACAATTATAGAACTTCGACTTACATTTCTTTTGGTCTGACTCGGGTTTGAGTCTGATTATTTCTGACTTGAATATGATTCAAGTCAATCTACTTTCTTTAATATTCCAACTCAATATGAACACGTGAATCCCAGAATCCAGTTAACAATCTATACAACTTGACTGAATCAAACCATGGATATACATCCATTATTCCGTTATTCCATTTACCTGATTATGCAGTTACAATCTGTTTACTAATATCATGGTTTCGGTCAGTCATCCAACTTACACAATACAATACTACAATACAAACAAAACACTACGGGGTTTAAGGGGTAGATTGGTACGGAAGGTGTTAAAGGTGGCACGAGGCGGTAAGATTAAGACACCTAACATAAATCCAATTGCCGTTGTTTCGGGCTGTATAACGGAGCCTTGTACTCTATATTCCGTTTGCCCTGGTCTCTAGCATATAGAGACCCCTCTCGTATACACTGCCATTCTTTTGTACCAAGATACAAACAACATCGTTAATACAACATTACAACAAATAGTATACAACTTTAGAAGATACCTCTTATTCTGTCTTTCTAATTCTTCCTTATCTTTGGGACTTACCGAGCGACCTGTTCGCTGATGACATTCTATTTGTTTCTTCTTTGAATGTCGTCAGGTGCTTTGGACCCAGCAGAGATCGAGCCCACCGGTGAAGACTTGGATCAGTTTCATGAAGACCCCGAGCTCAAGACATTGTACCTTGTTATATTCAGTATTTTCATTCCTGTTATGGCATTGTTTTGGCATCGTTTTTCATTCCAGTTGTATTTACTTTTCATGCATTGTACAAAAGAATGTTATTAATAAAGTTGCTGTTATTTCTATATCTCTTGTCTCTTGTGATTTACTTTTATATTGCTTAGATACGCTTAGCGTATGTACTCCTAAGTATATACGTAGCGGACCTCGTTGCGTCCCCTTCGCCGTACACCAGGAAGCGGGGCGTGACAGCATCCAGCCATCTTACCGAGTCGCCGCTCTGGATGGCCTGCTGGAAGCTAGTAGGTTCACCATTATCAATGACGCAATCCTCTCTATTCCTGTCTATGAGAAAACCGTAGTATCTCTCCGGTGGATGAGACGGCCTACTACTCCTGCGGAGGGGTGTTGGAAATTCCTGTTCTTCTTGAACTTCTGGTTCTACCAAACTCTCAGTAGTGGTTTGTGGCTCTGGAATTTCTTCCAGTTCTATTTCGCTCCTACTTGTTTCCTTTTCTAAAAACTGCTGTTCTGGAAAATGGGCATTACGAGAAACAAAAACCTTTTGTTCCTCTGCGTAATAGAAAAAAATATCCCTTGGAGTTCTTTAGATATCCCACAAACTTACACTGTACTGATCGTGCCTCGAGTTTGTCCGCATGCTGCTTTTTAACGAAAGCTGGACATCCCCATATCTTCAGATACTGAAGATAGGGTTTCTTCCCACTCCACATCTGATATGGTGTGGTAGACACAGTCTTGGTAGGAACCCTGTTCAAAAGATATGCAGCTGATTCTAGCGCATAACCCCAGAAAGATCGCGGTAACTCAGCATTACTCATCATGGAATGTACCATACCTAATAGGGTTCGGTTCCGTCTTTCCGATACACCGTTATGCTGTGGAGTATATGGAGGAGTAAGCTAAGAGATAATTTCTTTCTCTTTTAGGTAACCCAGGAACTCAGCACTTAAGTATTCACCACCTCGATTAGATCTTAGTGTCTTGATACTTTTGCACGTTTGGTTTTCTACTTCATTCTTATATTCTTGGAATTTCTCAAAGGCCTCGGATTTATTTTTCATCAAGAAAATGAATCCATACCTAGAGTAATCATCTGTAAAAGTAATGAAATATGAAAAACCGCCTCTTTCATGTATAGACATTGGACCACATACATCGCTGTGTATGAGTCCTAAGAGCTCGCTCGCTCTTACTCCATGTCCAGTAAATAGAGTCTTTGTCATCTTTCCTTTGAGACATGATTGACAAGTGGCATAAGATTGATATTCGAACGGATCCAAATATCTTTCTCTATGTAACTTAGTTAACCTTGTCTCATTGATGTGACCTAGTCTACAATGCCATAAGAAAGCCTGATTTATATCTGGAGACTTTCTTTTTAGTGTGCTCTGGACATTGAAAATCTGTAATTGGTTTAACATGTATATACCGTTATCTAGTGTACCGGACCCAATCAACCCATGATTAAGGTGGATGTTAACAACATCGCTTACAAACGTGAAATCATAACCTTCTTTTGATAACAACGAAACTGATATGATATTACACGTTAAACTGGGTATACAAAAACAGTTGTGCAAAACCAAAATATGTCCACTCGTCAATCCCAGGTGATAATCCCCTATGGATACAACACCCACGCTAGCTCCGTTAGCAACCTGGAGGGTCATATCACCAACCTTCAGCACTCTACGGTTTCTCAGTGCCTGCAATGAATTGCATATATGAGATCCTGATCCAGTATCCAATACCCAGGAAGTAGAGTTGATTGACAGACAATTTTTAATTACAAACACACCTGAAGTCGAAGCCACTGCTTGCTTCGGGTCCTGGTTCTTGGCAATCCAAGCTTTGCAATCTTTCTTCCAATGGATTTTCCTACGACAGTGGAAGCACTCGTCCTTTGCTACTACTGGCACCGCAACCTTTGCCTTTCCCTTAACTCCCACCTTACCAACACCACCTCTTCGTTTGGTAGCGGCCTTCTTCTTCCTTCCTATGGCCCTTGCCTTGGACCTGGAAAAAGAAGCCCCGCGAACAAACATAGTGGGTGTTTCCCTTGCTTTCTGCAAGGTGCCCTCTGCACTCCTCAACATGTTAAGGAGTTCTGGAAGTTCAACTTCTTTTCCTTGAATGTTGAAATTCAGAATAAACTGGGCGTAGGTGGATGGAAGGGACTGAAGAACAAAGTCTGTATATAGCTCTTTCTCTAATGTTGTCCCGAGGTCTGCGAGCTCTTCAATATTGCCAATCATCTTAAGGACATGTTCTCCTACAGATGATCCGACGGCCAAGCTCGACTGAAACAAGTTCTTCGAGGTCTCGTATCTAGCTATACGAGATTGCTCTCCATACAGTTCCTTGGTGTGGAGAAATATGGATTCAAGATCCATATTCTCGTGCCTCCTCTGATGTTCATTATTCATAGAGGCAAGCACGATGCATTTGGCCTTCGCGCAGTCTATCTCCCAGGTCTTGCGGATTTCCTTATCCGCGACACTGGATTCTGGACCAGGGACAGCAGGTGCCTTAGTGGCAAGGACATACCCCAATTTGTCATAAGTAATTGCCATCTTGACATTCTGGAACCAGTCTTTATAGTTTGGCCCTGTCAAAATATTTTTATCTAATAGTAACTTAAGGCCTGTCATGTTCTAGGTCGCTGCAATTGAGAGAGAGAGGGAACATTTTAGCATGATGCTCTTACAAGTTTAGAGTGGTTTTTAGTTTATCTAAACAGGATGGCTCCAACTGTTTCTCGAATCCCTCCTCAAACCAAAAAGGAAGAACTAGTTAGGACTATTCTCACCGTACAATACTTGATTAACCGTTCAGCCAGGCCAGAGTCGGTACTTCGAGGGAGGTTTTACGACGTTTTCGCGAAGTTCCTTAATTAAATAATCTCTTTTCTCTGGGGGCGTAGCCCCGCTGACACCTTTCTCGACACCTACTTGGTTTATAGCATTGATTGTTAAGTGACGAATCTCCTGATAAGTAGAGGATACTCACAGTAGGATCGGGATCCAAATATCATTGTGTGATAAAGCTGATGGAATCCTACCAAAATTATCACACTCCAAATGGTAAGCAACTCTTAGCAAATTTCAGTTTCATTAGAAATTCCCGATGTGGATTTCTGCCCCATGCTCTTATGACCTTGGTGTTGGTCAAAATGTCATAAGTCACATGTCAAGTTTTACACATCATTATCTTGTTAATTTGAATCCATCCGTACATACCCGTGACGTTGGCCAAATGATACTACGACTGTCCCAAACCAACTCATCTATCTATGCAACAAATGAATACCCAGCAGCTACCAAACACTATGCCTTGGCGTTGGTCAAAATACATAGCTTGAATACTACTGAATACCTAAATGAAATAACGGAGGGCTACGAATGGTTTTGGCGAAACCGTGAACGTAGTGAACCTGATATGATCGAAGGAACCTGATAGCTTTTAAAAGAAGTGGTTTAAGCACCGCAATTAAAAAAATATCTTCTGTTTTAAAATAACCGAGTGGTTTCTTTTAAACTGTTCTAACGATTCAACTTTGGTTTATTTTCTTTGCATTAATATAATGCGTCCCATCAATTAACCTATCATTGCAGAAAACAACGAAAATATAATGTCCTCTTATGCCATCGGCATTCGCCACTGGGCCCCGTCATTCACCCGTTAGGTTACTTAACTAACGACAGAGCGGGGGCTGGGCTAACGCGGGTGCAAAACATAAGTGACGCCTAATAGATATCATATATAGATATTGTACATTCGTCTGACGGAATAATTGTCATTCCAGATCACAGATGAACATATTGGATTTTCTACGAATCCGCATTCCTTTTGAGCCTGCAAAGAAAGACGGGTTACACAGTCGCGATGAATAGCCAAAACCTCATCCTAGACCCCTACGGGTACGGCAAACTACCCGCCAAGTACCAGAAGTGAAACGGTCTCCCTCAACGACGTGAGTAGGTCACTAAACTCTTCAAAGTACCCGGTAGTTTGTGCTTCCCACCTTAGGCCTATCCTAGGAGCAGAAAACAGTAAATGAAATAATACAACGGTGGCTACAACCTCAACCCGGATGTGCCCCGCAAAAGAATATTACAACAAATTACAATTTACATTTGAATGAAAGAAACACTCGTCTCACATCCCCGGCTATCCATTCACGACAATCCAACAAGTTCATATTCATAAACCAGTAAAAACCATTACAGAAATGTGCAACCCATGCTAACCGACATACTAGCAGTTAAGGGAGGTTTACGAACACATTAAACAGAACACAGATATAATCAAGTTAGCTAAACATCTTAGAATTTCGATCAAGCAACAAAAATGAATCTACTCCAAACAATTCTCTGTGAACCTAAAACCTAAGAAGAAACTGTAAGTCTACGTTGCCCACCCCGGTGCTTGCGTGGGGGGGGGAGGCGGAAAACGGAATAAAAATCGGATTTTTATCACTTTAGGCAACATGGACTTGACAAAGTCGAATCTTTGCTAAACAAAAACTAGCTAAAGCTAACTAGAAACTAGTTAAAGGGTAGAATGGTTATACCTAGGGCTTAATGTCCTTCTTTCCTTGCTCCTTGGAGTAGTAGAAAGGGATCACCTTTGTCGTCTTCTCACGTCGAAGAAGGATCCACCCGAAAGCCTCAACCTTTGGCTTCAACTTCAAGATAGAAGTAACTAGGGTGCTAGAAGTGCTAATCCTAGAACCCTAGATGAGAGTAGAGATTACTATGGAATGGTTTTTCTCAAGCTCAAGTGTTTCTCAACACATGAGAGGGGAGAGCTTGAGGAAGAGGAAGAGCAAGAGAGAGAAAGTATATGATTGAATGAGAGAAAATATGAAGCATTCTCACATATATGTGTGAATTATTATAAATTGATAATTAGTAAGATAATTTTCATGGCTTTATCAAGACATGACTATTATCATTTCATTTTTAATGCAAATTGCAAGGATCAAAGAGCATCTTCCAAATGAAATGATGATGGTCAAAGTGTCAACCTAGGTCAACAAGTCAAGAATGTCAAATGGTCAACAACCATAACCATGCACAATTATATTAAACTAATATCAATTAACCATAATACACACATAAGCATTAGGGTTAATAAAATGACAATGGTCATTAACCCTAAACAAAGTCCTCTCCCTCTGTCTCAAGCAACTGTACATACGCACCGGTATTCGTGATCCGAGGAACACGAATACAATAAGATAAAACCAATCCCAAATCATATACTAGGATCCGGCTTAAACCAAATCCCGCTAGTATAAGCTGTCCGGACAGCAAACGTGCACAAGTGCGCGGATGTGAACGAACCCTGTCGCAAAACCATGCGACCTCTACTCATTTTGCCTAAAGGCGAATAGCTCTCTGTGTGGGACTCTAAAGGCTCGACACTACGCTGGCAGTGGGTTTAACCACAGACCGCAAGCGGCACTAGCTGTACGTAATGGTCCCCAGGTAGATGCCGATAAGAAGACTGACGAGGTGACCCCATCTGAACTCCTACTGAGCCTGTATGTGACAGTCTCCGTACAGTCCGGTCTGTTCGTCTGATACATCGTATGGCGGGCCTAGGGGGCGGTGAACGTCAGTCCCCTAATAGCGGTACAAGTCGTGTCGGAGTGTAGCCCAGAACACCCTGAGATAACACTGGAAACCTACCAGTATATCTCGCTTGCCCTGGCCAGGGACTACTTGTGTAATGGCTCTCCTGGACACAGCGCGATGTCAACCCCCAATACCGGGAGAGACGAATCCTGTCTAACCGTCACTGCCTCCAAGTGCTTCGGGACTGCACCCAAAAACTACCTGTTTGCACGACTCTTTTGAGCCGTGGTAGGGTAGTAATCAAAGTGCAGTGGGAACACACTGGAGGCGAAGCGACAGTGTCAAGTCAGCGGACTAAGCTGTACTCATGTCACCTGGGAACTGATAACTAACGATAGGCATAATACCAACCAACAGTTCCCGGCGAGTCCTGTCTAGTGTACTCGTAACCTAACGAGCACCCGCATACTATCTCAAGTACGACGTACTGACGGCTGTGGGACAGACCGTCTCCCACGCTGGGATGAGAAGCGCATACGCTAGTCTACTCCGCAGTATCGATGCCCTGTCTCGATAGTCCAACGACTAGGGACCTGTATAAGGATGTGCTTATGGATTACCCAGCCCCTACGAGTGTGAGCGCCATCATAACGCTGGTAATCAAGCAAAGATCCTAAGGGCTCTACTAATAAGTATATAAGCGATATGCTAAAAGAAACACAGCACATATTGAAGTAGAGACAAACCAAGTAGCATACTACCATTTCAAGCAAGATTGTATATACAACTGTGAATATCCCAAGCTTCCATCAAGTAATATACATACTAGTATGATACAGTAATGGCCTCTAGGGCATATACACTAACAATCTCCCACTTGCACTAAGGCCTTGTACTGGCGTATCGAAGACCTATCATCTCGATCAGCCGCTCGAACTGAGTCTAGGGAAAGGCCTTGGTGAATGGATCTGCAGTGTTATCTTCTGAAGCAACCCTCCGAACCTCGATCTCCTGGCGATCCACGATCTCCCTGATCAGGTGATACCGCCTTAAGATGTGTCTGGATTTCTGAAGGGACCTGGGTTCCTTCGCTAAAGCTATAGCCCCGTTGTTGTCACAATACAGAGGTATTGGGTCAACAATGGACGGAACCACCTGAAGTTCAAGAACTTCCTCATCCAGACAGCTTCTTTTGCGGCATCAGATGTAGCGATGTATTCCGCTTCCATAGTCGAGTCAGCAACGGTTTCCTGTTTGGAGCTCTTCCAACACACCGCCCCTCCATTGAGGGTAAAGACAAAACACGACATGGACTTGGAATCATCTTTGTCACTCTGGAAGCTGGAGTCAGCAAAGGCCTCAATCTAGAGGTCTTTTCCGCCATACACCAAGAACATCTCCTTAGTCCTTCTTAGGTACTTGAGAATGTTCTTTACTGCTATCCAATGTTTCTCCCCAGGGTTTGATTGATACCTGCTTACCACACTCAGTGCATAAGCCACATCTGGTCTGGTACACAACATCGCATACATTATAGAGCATACCGCAGAAGCGTAGGGTATAATAGACATGCGATCCCTCTCCAAATCAGTCTTGGGAGACATCACTTTGGAGAGGATGATCCCGTGACTAGCCGGTAGATTACCGCGCTTGGAATCTTCCATACTGAATCTTTTCAGTATGGTTTCGATATACCTGGACTGTGAAAGTCCTAAAATCCTCTTGGATCTGTCACGGTAGATCCGGATCCCCAGAATGTATGAGGCATCACCCAGGTCTTTCATGGAGAACCTGTGTGACAAGAACCCTTTGACAGATTGTAGCATAGGAATGTCATTTCCTATTAAGAGAATGTCATCCACGTATAAAACAAGGAATACTACAGTTCTCGCTACAAATCTACAATAGATGCATGGTTCATCTGGATTTTTGATAAAGCCAAATTCCTTGACCGTCTCATCAAAGCAGATGTTCCAACTCCGCGATGCCTGCTTTAGTCCATAAATGAACTTAAGCAACTTGCACACCTTTCCGCTGCTCCCGCTCTGAATGAAACCCTCTGGCTGGTCCATATAGACACACTCCTCTAAATGTCCATTTAGAAAAGCGGTTTTTACGTCCATCTGCCAAATCTCATAATCATGGAAGGCAGCAATGGCAAGAAGGATCCGAATGGATTTCAGCATAGCTACTGGAGAAAAGGTTTCGTCATAGTCCAAACCAGGTCGCTGACGAAGACCCTTTGCAACCAGTCTAGTTTTATAGGTCTCAACCTGTCCATCTACACCAATCTTCCTTTTGAAGATTCACTTGCATCCTACGGGTTTTACCCCATCTGGAGCAATGTCCAACGTCCATACTTTGTTGGTGTACATGGACTCCATTTCGGTCCGCATTGCATCCAGCCATTTTACCGAGTCAACGCTCTGAATGGTTTGCTGGAAGCTAGTAGGCTCATCACAATCTATGATGCAATCCTCTCTATCCCCGTCAATGAGAAAACCGTAGTACCTCTCGGGCGGATGAGACTGCCTACTACTCCTGCGGAGTGGCGTGGGAATGTCCTGATCTTTCGAACGCTCTGGTTCTACTAAGCTTTCAGTAATAGCTCGTGGTTCTGGAATTTCTTCCAGTTCTATTGCGCTCCCACTTATTTCCTTTTCTATGAACTGGTGTTCTAGAAAATGGGCATGACGAGAAACAAAAACCTTTTGTTCCTCTTCGCAATAGAAGAAATATCCCTTGGAGTTCTTTGGATATCCTACAACTTGCACTGTACTGAGCATGCCTCGAGCTTGTCCGCATGCTGCTTTTTTACAAAAGCTGGACATCCCCATGTCTTAATGTGATTAAGATAGGGTCTCTTCCCACACCACATCTGATATGGTGTAGTAGGCACAGTCTTAGTTGGAACTCGGTTCAAAAGGTATGCAGCTGATTCTAGCACATATCCCCAGAACGATCGCGGCAACTCAGCGTTACTCATCATGGACCGTACCATATCCAATAGGGTTCGGTTCTGTCTCTCCGATACACCGTTATGTTGCGGAGTGTATGGAGGAGTAAGCTGAGAGAGAATTCCATTCTCTTTTAAGTAACCCAGGAACTCGGCACTGAAGTATTCACCACCTCGATCAGATCTCAGTGCCTTGATACTTTTGCCTGTTTGTTTTTCTACTTCATTCTTATATTCCTGGAATTTTTCAAAAGCCTCGGATTTATGTTTCATTAAGAAAACATAACCGTACCTTGAAAAGTCATCAGTAAAAGTAATGAAGTAAGAATAACCGCTTCACGCATGTGTAGACATTGGACCGCACATGTCGCTGTGTACGAGTCCCAAGAGCTCGCTCGCTCTTACTCCGTGTCCAGTGAACGGAGTCTTTGTCATCTTTCCTTTGAGACAGGATTGACAAGTTGCATACGATTGATATTCGAACGGATCCAAATATCCATCTGCATGTAACTTGGTCAACCTTCTCTCATTGATGTGACCCAGTCTACAATGCCATAAGAAAGTTTTATTGATTTCTAGAGACTTTCTTTTGTGTGTATTCTGGACATTGAAAATCTGTGGTTGGTTCAATACGTATATACTGTTGTTTAATGTACCTGACCCAATCAAAACTTGATTAAGGTGAATGTTCACTACATTACTTACAAATGCAAATTCATAACCTTCTTTAGATAATAAAGATACAGAAATGATATTACAGGTTGCATTTGGTACAAAATAACAACTACGCAAAACCAAAAAGTGTCCATCTGACAATCCCAGGTGATAGTCCCCGACGGCCTCAGCA
This sequence comes from Agapanthus africanus, assembly GCA_030015575.1. Lineage (NCBI taxonomy): Eukaryota > Viridiplantae > Streptophyta > Magnoliopsida > Asparagales > Amaryllidaceae > Agapanthus > Agapanthus africanus. The sequence goes on from CM057340.1 coordinate 268,010,473, forward strand.
TCCATGCTAGCTCCGTTTCCAACTCTGAGGGTCATGTCACCTGCCTTCAAAGCTCTACGCTTTCTCAACGCCTGCAAAGAATTACAGATATGAGATCCTGATCCGGTATCCAATACCCAGGATGTAGAGTTTATTGATAGACAGTTTTCAATAACATACACACCTGAATCCGAAGCCGCAACTTGCTTCAGATCCTGGGTTCTGGCCTTCTAAGCCTTGCAATCCTGTTTTCAGTGTCCACTTTTGTGACAGTAAAAGCACTCTTCTTTCCCCACAAGCTTCCCCGCTACCTTTGTTGCTTTTGCCTTTCCTTTTCCCTTCGTATCCACTTTACTGACACTGCCTCTTGGTTTGGCGGGGGCTTTCTTCTTCTTGCCTTTGGCTTTCGCCCTGGACCTAGAAGAGGAAGATCCTCCTACAAACAAAGTGGATGTCTCCCTACTTTTCTGTAGGGTGCCCTCTGCACTCCTCAGCATGTTGAGGAGCTCTGAAAGTTCAACTTCCTTTTCCTGTAAGTTGAAGTTCAGAATGAACTGGGCGTAAGTGGACGGAAGGGACTGAAGAATCAAGTCCGTATAGAGCTCATTCTCCAACGTGGTCCCAAGTTCCGCGAGCTCCTCTATGTAGCCAATCATCTTAAGCACGTGTTCCGCTACCGATGATCCGACGGCCAACCTTGCCGAAAACAACTTCTTCGACACTTCGTATCTGGCGATACGAGACTGCTCACAGTTCTTTTGTATGAAGAAATATGGACTCTAGGTCCATATTCTCGTGCCTCCTCTGATGTTCGTTGTCCATCGAGGCAAGTACGAGGCATTTGGTCTTCGCGCAATCTATTTCCCAGGTCTTACGGATTTCCCTATCCGCGACACTGGTTTTGGGACCTGGGACAGGGGGAGCTTTGGTGGTAAGGAGATACCCCAACTTGTCGTAAGTGATTTCCATCTTGACATTCCTGAGCCAATCTTTGTAATTTGGCCCTGTCAGTATGTTTTTATCTAGTAATAACTTAAGTCCGGTCATCTTGAATGGTCGCTGCAATTAGGAGAGAGAAAAGAAACACTTTAGCATGATGCTCTTGCAAGTTTAGAGTGGTTTTTAGTTTGTCTAAACAGGATGGCTCCCACTGTCTCTCGAATCCCTCCTCAAACCGTAAAGAAAGGATTAGTCGGGATCAATCTCACCATACAATACTTGCTTAACCGTTCAGCCAGGCCTGTGTCGGTACTTCGAGGGAGGTTTTCCAACACTTTCGTGAAGTTCCTTAATTAAGTAACCTCTTTTCCCTGTGGGCGTAGCCCTGCTAACACCTTTCTAGACACCTACTAGGTTTATAGCATTGATCGTTAAGTGAGAGTTTTCCCGAGGAGTAGCATATACTCACTGTAGGATCGGAATCCAAATATCATTGTGTGATAAAACCGAAGGAATCCTACCAGAATTATCATACTCCAAATGGTATGCAGCGCTAGCAAGTTTCAGTGCTTATGAAACTCCCGATGTGGATTTTTGCCCCATGCTCTTATGACCTTGGCTTTGGCCAAAATATCATAAGTCACATGTCAAGTTCTACCCGTCATTCTCCTGGTTAATTTGGACCCACCCGTACCTACCCTTGACTTTGGCCAAAATGGCAGCACGACTGTCCCAAACCAACGCATCTATCTATGCTGCACATGAATACCCAATATGTCACGACCCGAAAGTACGGAACGTGACTGGCACTTAGATTACGAGACGTCTAAAGGCGTACCGTAACCTAAGTCAGCCAAAGCCCAGAAATCTAACCCAAAATCAAAATAGAGTGAAGGAAAACCTTAAATGAAAACGGTTTGTAAATCAATTAAGTTGCATAGAATCCCTTTTTAAAACATCAAAAATTCCCAAAAATTTCGGCAGAGTCTCCCCTGTATTTTCTATCCCCCAAACTGGGTACAACAAGATAATAAACCTGTAATCATAAAAATGGCATCCCCAAGCGGGAGCTAGCTCTTCGCCCAAGGCGGATCAAAACCACATGCAATATATATAAGCAATACTAAGAAAAGAGCAAAAGAAACCCAAAATATCAGAAAACGCAACGCCGGCTCAAGTGAGCTCGACCCAAAAGAAACCACAAATACACATAGCTCTCATTCTCATCACTAGGTCGCATATACAATACAAGTGGTAGATGGAGAATACTAGATACAATGATAAAACAAAAAGGAATAAAGTATACTCGCAACCCACCTACGGGCGATGTCGCGAGTCTGAGCAAAAGAAACTGATGACAAGATAGCCCGCCGCTACGAGACTGACGGGTCCGACCTGCAAGACACTGTGGCACAACGGGGGTGAGTTGCCAGCTCGTGAGTAAATATAACATCTAATAAGGCAATCGTAAGAATGCACGCAATGCACCACAACATGTATGTCCATATGTGATATAATAACTCTAGTATGCATGCACAGGTATGCAATATCTTTTCTAACTCTTTAAGTGTTTAGAATGTTAAAGTTACTGCATTCTTAACTTTTTAGAAAATGAATGTCTGTATAATAGCTAAATATCATCAAGAAATCATCTGGAAACCCGTGTCAAGCATCGACACCAAATAGGAATCATATCTGTCTCAATATCGGGCTCCGTCAGTCCGGATCGGCCCATATCATAAATCTCACGACAACGGTCGGTATCTTCCGGATATCCGCCGCGCCAGACATCACCGGTAGGTAGTCTTCCCCTGCCAGGCTCATCGTCTACAACTCGATCTTCTTGCCCCGGGGTACCATACCGGGCCCACCATGTACCCGAGACGGTTCATCCACTCCTCGAATCGGGTCTCGAAATCCAACAGAAAACATGAAAACTCATGGTGGACGACACAGACATCACGAGAAAACCGCAACTTTGTTTTGAAAATGATAAATCTAAGGTTTTGTTAAATTCTTGCGGTTTTCCCCAAAAATCCAGAAATCACAGAAAAACTGAAATCATCAAGAAAATCATAGTGTCCACATGTTATATATAATAAATGTCTATGATATCAATGTATATGATGTGAGTTTTAGTAGCAATCTATATAAATATGATGTTAATGCGAGGTATATGCATGCTATGCAATTTCATATATCATGTTTGAATGCAAATAGCGATATTAAGTTAAACAGGTTTTCTAGTGTACGTGGCATGGCAATTACCAAAGGCGTGTGTGTCACATGAATAGTGCGTGTGCAATCGATGCCAATGGTAATGTGTTCGTGTCCTACGAAATGATATCGCGTATGTATATATGAACGTCATATGAATGTCCATGCAATCTAGTATAGGGTTAGCTGTGAGGGTATGCCATGTATATAAATGGATAAGCTAGCTAACAATATAATTAATGCATAAAGTAGGGTAATCCTAACTAGGGGGGGGCGCCTCACGCCATCCAGACGATTCCCCCGTAGATGAATATATCTACTCACCAGAAATCCCCGCTAATCTGATCCGGCCACCGCTTTGCCTTTTCGCGCCGTATCCGAAGTTTCCCCGACCGATCCTAAATTTGCACAACACCAAGTATAAGATTACATAACCCTAAACGATGCAAGTCACATTATACAAATATCCACGCTCTCGTATTAAACATAGCATGCACTCGGTGCGCGGAAAAACGCACGAAAATCGCAATCCTTTAACAAAAATCGTCATTTCGGGGAAATCGACAAACTACCACCCGACTAGATGAAACCCCGCGTTCACGCATTCTAATAATCCTATACGAAGCTAATAATATTGCTAACCTAACACAAATCGACCGCATACTATTTTTTGTAAAAATCTAGTAAGCGATTTTCAAACCAAATCGATACAAACATTGAAATTTGTCGTTTTAGCGAGCATACCAATACACAATTAACCACTCCAATCACCTAGATAACCATCCCTAACATAAACCAAGCATTATGATACAAACCCTAATTTCTAAAATCAAAACCTTCTCTTGATTTTTCCGAATCAAACATTTACTACTAAACTAATATTTAGAATTGAAATTCTAGCACAATTAAACCACAAGTAAGCAAACTAGTTTAGAATTTTACCTCCCCAATTGAATCCTAGCATGATCAAGTCACCAAGAAGCCTCCTTTCATCAAGTTTTTAAACTAATTTGGGTTGAAGAGAGAAGGGATTAGGGTTAGGCTTTGAATGGAGAAAGAAATTGTGGATTTTTTCTTGAATTTTTTGCATGAAAATGATCAAAAAAAGAAGTGAAGAGAGGGGAAACCTGCAGGTGGAGGGTCGGCCAGCAGCTTGAGGGTGAAGTGGGGAAATTTTGGGGAAGTTTCTAGGTGATTAGAACATCATATGTTATCATTTCAAGCTTTCATGTCAACTTTTTCACAAAAAAACCCCTTTTTAAGCCATTTTTTCATAATTTTCCCACCAAAAATCTAAAAGTTTGCAAGACATGATATAATTTTATTAACACCATATTTTAGCTTATAAAGACTCCTAATTAAGAAATTTACCTAATTAAATTTGTATTTATCCCTAATTAAATGTATTTAAAAAGGCTTAAAATAATAAAAAAATAATTAATTACGAATTTTTTTTTTTTAACTAGATAATTATAAGTGACATTTTAGTGACAAAATTATAGTAATATCTTATTTAAATTTTGTATAATTAGTTCTACAATGAAAAATATCAATTTTGACTTTTTGCGGAAAAAGCCGAAAAATTGGCCGATTACCGAAAAACTGCCTAAACGATTTTCGAAGGGTTACAATCTTCCCCCCTTAAAGAAATTCGGTCCCCGAATTTAGAATTTAACTACGCGTACCTTCAAAAAGATGGGGATATCTCTTCCTCATCTCGACCTCGGTCTCCCAGGTGACCTCCTCGCTGTTCGGGCCACGCCAAAGAACCTTGACAGACGGTATGACCTTCGACCTCAATTTCTTCACCTGCCGATCCAAGATGACAACCGGCTGCTCGGTGAAAGAAAGATCACGCTCTAACTGGATCGTCTGGTGCTGAATCGCCTGGGAAGGATCATGAAGGTACTTGCGGAGCATCGAGACATGGAATACGGGGTGAACATCGGGGAAGCTGGGCGGAAGAGCTAACCGATAAGCGACTGGACCAACACGCTCTAGGATCTCGAAAGGACCAACATATCTAGGACTCAGCTTCCCTTTCCGTCCAAATCTCATCACACCCTTCATCGGAGAGATCTTCAGGAAAACATGATCGCCAACAGCGAACTCGAGTCGACGACGGCGCCTGTCAGCATATGATTTTTGCCTGCTCTGTGCCGCTCTCATCCTGTCCCGAATCAGCTGTATCTTCTCGGTCGTCTCCTGTACGATCTGCGGCCCCAAAATACTGCTCTCCCTGAGCTCTGTCCAACATACCGGCGATCGACATCTCCTCCCATATAAAGCCTCGAAAGGTGCCATCTGAATCGTCTCCTGGAAGCTATTATTGTAGGAAAACTCAATCAAAGGCAAATGACGATCCCAGCTACCACCGAAATCTAAAACACAAGCTCTGAGCATGTCCTCAAGAGTCTGAATAGTACGCTCCGACTGACCGTCAGTCTGCGGATGAAAGGCTGTGCTAAAACTCAATCGGGTGCCCAAAGCTTCCTGGAGTTTCTGCCACAATCGGCTGGTAAACTGGGTGCCACGGTCGGACACGATGCAAGTCGGAACACCATGCAGTCGCACTATCTCATCAATATAAACCTGGGCGTACTGAGAAAATCCAAAAGTGGTCTTCACTGGCAGAAAGTGAGCCGCTTTCGTCAGTCGATCAACAATCACCCAGATAGAGTCGTACCCTCGACTGGTCCTGGGTAGACCCACCACGAAGTCCATGGAGACCTGCTCCCACTTCCACTCAGGGATGGGCAAAGACTGTAACTCGCCGGCTGGCCTCTGGTGCTCAGCCTTGACTTGCTGACAAGTCAGGCATCTCGACACAAAGTCTGTAATATCCTTCTTCATCCCGTCCCACCAGTAAACCTCTCTCAAATCACGATACATCTTGGTGGAACCTGGGTGAACACTGTATACTGATCTATGTGCCTCCTCGAGAATATCCCGCCTCAGTCCCTCTGAATCTGGCACGCACAGTCGAGTCCCAAATCGAAGTATCCCCTGATCATCAATCACGAACTCAGAAACTCTGCCCTGCCGAATCTGCTCAATAATCTCTAAGATACGGGCATCGCCGGACTGTGCCTCATGGATACGGTCAAGTAACTGTGGGCGTGCTCTGAAATGGGCTAGCTGTCCCCCTGTAGGAGTAAACTCGAACTGCACTCTGCTATCACATAAAACCTGCCAATCCGCCGTCGACTGCATCTGTACTGCGCTCAAACAAGATAAGCTACCTCCGGGCCTCCTACTCAAAGCATCTGCCACCACATTCGCCTTGCCCGGATGGTATAGAATCTCGCAGTCATAATCTTTCACCAACTCCATCCAACGGCGCTGTCTTAGGTTCAGGTCTCGCTGCTGGAAGATATACTTCAAACTCTTGTGGTCAGTGTATATCTGGCACGACTCACCGTATAGGTAATGTCTCCAGATCTTAAGTGCAAATACCACTGCAGCCATCTCTAAATCATGGGTGGGGTAGTTCTGTTCGTGTTTCCTCAGCTGCCGAGAAGCATACGCGATAACTCTGTCGTGCTGCATCAATACACAGCCCAGCCCCACTCTAGAAGCATCACAATATACCACGAACCCGCCTGATCCTGAAGGCAATGCTAACACTGGAGCAGTAGTCAGACGAGTCTTCAACTGCTGAAAGCTATCCTCACATGCCTGTGTCCAATCAAAAGGAACCCCCTTCCGGGTCAACCCGGTCAAAGGTGCAGCAATGCGGGAGAAATCCTGGACGAAACATCGATAATAGCCGGCCAGACCTAGAAAGCTGCGAACCTCTGTGACTGATACCGGTCTAGGCCAACGCTGAACTGCCTCGATCTTCTTCGGGTCCACGCAAATACCATCTCTCGTCACCACATGACCCAAGAAGTCGACACTGTCTAACCAGAATGCGCACTTGGAGAATTTGGCGAACAGCTGATGCTCCCTCAAAGTCTGTAATGTGATACGTAAGTGCTGCTCATGCTCCTCCCGGCTCCGAGAATAAACCAAGATGTCGTCAATGAACACAATGATGAACTGATCGAGATACGGCCTGAATACGCGGTTCATCAAATCCATAAAAGCTGCCGGGGCATTGGTGAGCCCGAACGACATCACCAAGAACTCGTAATGACCATAACGAGTACGGAAGGCAGTCTTCGGAATATCCTCCTTCCGAACCCGCAACTGGTGATAACCTGATCGTAAATCAACCTTCGAGAAAAACCCTGCACCCTGGAGCTGATCAAATAAGTCATCAATGCGGGGTAGGGGATACCTGTTCCGCACAGTAACTCGGTTCAGCTGACGATAATCAATGCATAAACGCATACTTCCGTCCTTCTTCTTAACAAACAAGACGGGAGCGCCCCAAGGTGACACACTCGGTCGGATAAGCCCTTTGTCCAGCAAGTCCTGTAACTGATCCTTTAGCTCTCTCAGCTCCGCCGGGGCCATCCGATAAGGAGGTATAGAGATAGGCCCCATGCCGGGGATCAAGTCAATACAGAACTCAATCTCGCGCTCTGGTGGCAGACCAGGAAGCTCGTCAGGGAATACATCAGGAAACTCTCTCACAACAGGGACCTGGTCCAACGGAACCTCTGTGGAGCTAGTATCACAAACATAGGCTAAGAATCCCTGACACCCTTTCCTTAAGAGCTGACCAGCGCGAAGAGAAGAAATCAAGCTGGGAAGGGTAGCGCTACGATCTCCCTGAATAATAAGAACCGGCTCGCCAGGAAAACTGAATCTGACTGCTTTTTCACGGCAGTCCACGGATGCATAACAGGTGGCTAGCCAGTCCATACCAAAAAGAACGTCAAAGTCTAGCATATCGAGGAGAATCAAATCTACTGAAGAATCTCTCTCCCCGATACGAACGGAACAAGATCGGTACACAAAACGGGCAACAAAAGACTCGCCTACCGGAGTAATAACGACAAGCGGCTGATCTAACGGACAAGACTCTCGGCCCAACCTCGGTGCAAAATACGTGGAAACATAGGAATGTGTGGAGCCTGGATCAAATAATACCCGTGCATTAAAAGAACATACTGGCAGAGTACCTGTCACGACGGCATTGGATGCCTGTGCATCCTGAGGAGTCAACGCGAACACTCGGGCCTGTCCACCACTAATAGCTGGCTGTCCTCTGCCTCTACCTCGGCCTCTGCCTCTGCCTCTGTCGCCTTGTCCTCTCTGAACCGGACCGCCACGTCCACGGCCTCTAGAAGCATCTGGCTGGCGTGAAGCATCATCAGAAGGAGGAAGTAAAGCTCTCTGCGAAGGTGGTGAAGGTGGTAAAGTCACATGCGGGACTGTCGCCGCGCCCGGACGTCCCATGGTACAGTCTCTGACACGGTGATACTGACTCCCACACCGAAAACATCCTGGAGACGACTGCTGGGTCTGTGGATATGAACCAAATAACTGACCTCGTCTCAATCCTCTGCCTCCGCCATCTCCCGGAAATAATCTATCACGATGTCTGCCCATCTGCCGCTGAGCTGGCGTATCAGTACGGATCCTCTTCGGCCCAGAAGCGACCGGAGTCTCAGAAATACGCTCCTCCAAAAGTAAGGCTGCGTCCATCGCGGCTGCGTATGTATCAAAGTGCTGGGTGCCGATGGCAAGGAATAGCTGTGTATCAAGCCCTCGCACAAACCTCTTTATTCTCTTCTCTTCTGTGTCGACTAGGTACGGAGCATATCGAGACAACTGGGTAAACTGTATATCATACTCCGACACTGTCATCCCAGGAGTCTTGCGCAAAGACTCAAAACTACGGGCTCGAGCATCTCGGACACTCTCCGGAAGAAAACGGGCAAGAAATGCAGATGTAAACTCATCCCAGGTCATAGAAGGCAGACCTGCAGCTCGGCCTCTCTCTACTGAGTCGTACCATGTCTGGGCAAGACCCTCCAGACGAAAACTCGCAAACTCCACCAATCTATCCTCAGAACACCTCAACGAACGGCCAATCCGTGCCATCCTATCGAGAAATGCCTGTGGGTCCTCTGTCGCATCTGTACCAGTAAAAGCTGGAGGTCTCAATCTCATGAACTCCTGTAGTGAAACAGGGATAGTCTCCGTAGTAGCAGCAGGAGTGACCATCTGTGCAGCAGGTACGATCGTGGTCTGTGCGGTGGAAGGAACGTCCTCGGATCTCTGTGCCCGGCTGGACTCAACTAAAGATCCCATCATCTGCCGCAACTCTTGCATGCCGGCCTCTAATCTGGCAATACGGTCAGGATAAGGCGGATTAGTAGGACCCTGAGGGGTAGGCGTATCCTCCCGCTCGATCCTCGCCTCAGACGGGCCCGCCCGAATCTCATCCCTAGCGGCAGCCCGCTGAGCTCTCGTAGTCTTTGGCGGCATCGAAGCTGGAATAAGAAATAGAACTGATAAGGACATTGCAATTGGATCAAGGAATGCAAGGAATCACGAAAGGAAATACAAGCAATTATGTCCTAAGGTCACTTAGGCGGAGTACCGTATCGTAAGTATGCCGCGGATCATACCCACGCTACGCCACTCTGCTTAAGTCACCTACTCCATCTACCAAGGTCGTCCTAAACTCAGAAAGGTAAAACCTATGCTCTGATACCAACTTTGTCACGACCCGAAAGTACGGAACGTGACTGGCACTTAGATTACGAGACGTCTAAAGGCGTACCGTAACCTAAGTCAGCCAAAGCCCAGAAATCTAACCCAAAATCAAAATAGAGTGAAGGAAAACCTTAAATGAAAACGGTTTGTAAATCAATTAAGTTGCATAGAATACCTTTTTAAAACATCAAAAATTCCCAAAAATTTCGGCAGAGTCTCCCCTGTATTTTCTATCCCCCAAACTGGGTACAACAAGATAATAAACCTGTAATCATAAAAATGGCATCCCCAAGCGGGAGCTAGCTCTTCGCCCAAGGCGGATCAAAACCACATGCAATATATATAAGCAATACTAAGAAAAGAGCAAAAGAAACCCAAAATATCAGAAAACGCAACGCCGGCTCAAGTGAGCTCGACCCAAAAGAAACCACAAATACACATAGCTCTCATTCTCATCACTAGGTCGCATATACAATACAAGTGGTAGATGGAGAATACTAGATACAATGATAAAACAAAAAGGAATAAAGTATACTCGCAACCCACCTACGGGCGATGTCGCGAGTCTGAGCAAAAGAAACTGATGACAAGATAGCCCGCCGCTACGAGACTGACGGGTCCGACCTGCAAGACACTGTGGCACAACGGGGGTGAGTTGCCAGCTCGTGAGTAAATATAACATCTAATAAGGCAATCGTAAGAATGCACGCAATGCACCACAACATGTATGTCCATATGTGATATAATAACTCTAGTATGCATGCACAGGTATGCAATATCTTTTCTAACTCTTTAAGTGTTTAGAATGTTAAAGTTACTGCATTCTTAACTTTTTAGAAAATGAATGTCTGTATAATAGCTAAATATCATCAAGAAATCATCTGGAAACCCGTGTCAAGCATCGACACCAAATAGGAATCATATCTGTCTCAATATCGGGCTCCGTCAGTCCGGATCGGCCCATATCATAAATCTCACGACAACGGTCGGTATCCTCCGGATATCCGCCGCGCCAGACATCACCGGTAGGTAGTCTTCCCCTGCCAGGCTCATCGTCTACAACTCGATCTTCTTGCCCCGGGGTACCATACCGGGCCCACCATGTACCCGAGACGGTTCATCCACTCCTCGAATCGGGTCTCGAAATCCAACAGAAAACATGAAAACTCATGGTGGACGACACAGACATCACGAGAAAACCGCAACTTTGTTTTGAAAATGATAAATCTAAGGTTTTGTTAAATTCTTGCGGTTTTCCCCAAAAATCCAGAAATCACAGAAAAACTGAAATCATCAAGAAAATCATAGTGTCCACATGTTATATATAATAAATGTCTATGATATCAATGTATATGATGTGAGTTTTAGTAGCAATCTATATAAATATGATGTTAATGCGAGGTATATGCATGCTATGCAATTTCATATATCATGTTTGAATGCAAATAGCGATATTAAGTTAAACAGGTTTTCTAGTGTACGTGGCATGGCAATTACCAAAGGCGTGTGTGTCACATGAATAGTGCGCGTGCAATCGATGCCAATGGTAATGTGTTCGTGTCCTACGAAATGATATCGCGTATGTATATATGAACGTCATATGAATGTCCATGCAATCTAGTATAGGGTTAGCTGTGAGGGTATGCCATGTATATAAATGGATAAGCTAGCTAACAATATAATTAATGCATAAAGTAGGGTAATCCTAACTAGGGGGGGCGCCTCACGCCATCCAGACGATTCCCCCGTAGATGAATATATCTACTCACCAGAAATCCCCGCTAATCTGATCCGGCCACCGCTTTGCCTTTTCGCGCCGTATCCGAAGTTTCCCCGACCGATCCTAAATTTGCACAACACCAAGTATAAGATTACATAACCCTAAACGATGCAAGTCACATTATACAAATATCCACGCTCTCGTATTAAACATAGCATGCACTCGGTGCGCGGAAAAACGCACGAAAATCGCAATCCTTTAACAAAAATCGTCATTTCGGGGAAATCGACAAACTACCACCCGACTAGATGAAACCCCGCGTTCACGCATTCTAATAATCCTATACGAAGCTAATAATATTGCTAACCTAACACAAATCGACCGCATACTATTTTTTGTAAAAATCTAGTAAGCGATTTTCAAACCAAATCGATACAAACATTGAAATTTGTCGTTTTAGCGAGCATACCAATACACAATTAACCACTCCAATCACCTAGATAACCATCCCTAACATAAACCAAGCATTATGATACAAACCCTAATTTCTAAAATCAAAACCTTCTCTTGATTTTTCCGAATCAAACATTTACTACTAAACTAATATTTAGAATTGAAATTCTAGCACAATTAAACCACAAGTAAGCAAACTAGTTTAGAATTTTACCTCCCCAATTGAATCCTAGCATGATCAAGTCACCAAGAAGCCTCCTTTCATCAAGTTTTTAAACTAATTTGGGTTGAAGAGAGAAGAGATTAGGGTTAGGCTTTGAATGGAGAAAGAAATTGTGGATTTTTTCTTGAATTTTTTGCATGAAAATGATCAAAAAAAGAAGTGAAGAGAGTGGAAACCTGCAGGTGGAGGGTCGGCCAGCAGCTTGAGGGTGAAGTGGGGAAATTTTGGGGAAGTTTCTAGGTGATTAGAACATCATATGTTATCATTTCAAGCTTTCATGTCAACTTTTTCACAAAAAAACCCCTTTTTAAGCCATTTTTTCATAATTTTCCCACCAAAAATCTAAAAGTTTGCAAGACATGATATAATTTTATTAACACCATATTTTAGCTTATAAAGACTCCTAATTAAGAAATTTACCTAATTAAATTTGTATTTATCCCTAATTAAATGTATTTAAAAAGGCTTAAAATAATAAAAAAATAATTAATTACGAATTTTTTTTTTTTTAACTAGATAATTATAAGTGACATTTTAGTGACAAAATTATAGTAATATCTTATTTAAATTTTGTATAATTAGTTCTACAATGAAAAATATCAATTTTGACTTTTTACGGAAAAAGCCGAAAAATTGGCCGATTACCGAAAAACTGCCTAAACGATTTTCGAAGGGTTACACAATAGCTACCAATAACTATGCCTTGACTTTGGCCAAAATACATAGCTTGAATACTTTTTTGACCATTCATGTGGAATGACTGAGGGCTACGAATGGTTTTGGCGAAACCGTGAACGTAGTGAACTTGATATAATCGATGGAACGAGATAGCTTTTAAAAGGAGTGGTTCAAGCTCCGCGTTTAAAAGTTTAGTTTTGAAAAGAACCGAGTGGTTTTCAAAGTGTTCCAATCGACTTTTACTTGGTTTATTTTCTTGCATTAGTTCTTTTAATGCGTCCCATCATTTAATCCTACCATTGCAGAAAACAACCAAAATATGACGTACGCTTATGCCATTCGCATTCGCCACGGGGCCCCGTCATCACCCGTTAGGTTACTTAACTAACGACAGAGCGGGGGCTGGGCTAGCGCGGCTGTAAAACATAAGCAACGCCTAAATAGTTATAGTATATAGATATATAGCAATGATAGACATTACAGATCACAGATGAATACATTGGATATACTAGGAATCCGCAATCCTTTCGAGCCTGAACGAAAAGGGGATTACACGGTCGCGGTGAATAGCCAAATACCCCACCCAAGACCCCTACGGGTGCGGCAAACTACCCGCCAAGTACCCGAAGCGAAGCAACCTCCCTCAACACCGTGAGTAGGCCACTCGGCACTTCGAGATACCCGGTAGTTTGTGCACCCCCTCCATAGGTCTATCCTAGGAGCAAAAACAGTAAAAAGAATTATACAATGACGGCTACAATCCCGACCCGGTTGTGCGGCCATACAAATAATAATACATCAATTTACATATTACAATGAATGAAAGAAAAAGAAACACTCATCTCACATCCACTCCGGCTATTCACCCGCGACAATCCAACGCATTCATATACACATACCATCATCAAACATAGATCACAGATATGTATAACCCCCACTAATCGACATATAGCGATTAGCCGACGTTCAATACATATAAACATCACAGATATAACCCTTTAGTCAAAGTGTAGTGAAGTTCGATCAAAAATACGGATTTATAGGCCCCCAAAAACAAATTTCTTTTCTGGAAAACCTGGGCACAAATAAACCATCTTAAAAATCCCAAAACCATGTCAGAAGAACACTACACCAAACTCGACCCAGAACTGAGTCAAAACGGCCGCGGTTGCGCGGCAATAGCTTGCTATTGCCGCGGAACCGCGGCGCTTTGAGCGATTCACTGGATCGTTTTTGGTGGCTTTCTTCACAAAACCCTGAGATGATTTTTGACGTACGATTTATTTTATTTTGAACAGAAAAAAAATTAACAGAAAGTTAGGGATTTTGTAAACTCGGTTTTGCGATTTTTCCGATTGAACTTCCATACACTTTACTACCTAGCTAGTTTATGTTTAGTTAGGCTCTGATACCACTGTAAGTCCGTGTTGCCCACCCCGGTGCTTGCGGGGGGGGGGGGGGGCGGAAAACGGAACAAAAATCGGATTTTTATCACTTTAGGCAACATGGACTAGACAAAGTCGGATCTTTGCTAAACAAAAACTAGCTAAAGCTAACTAGAAACTAGTTAAAAGGTAGAATGGTTATACCTAGGGCTTTATGTCCTTCTCTCCTTGCTCCTTGGAGTAGTAGAAAGGGATCACCTTTGTCGTCTTCTCACGTCGAAGAAGGATCCACCCGAAAGCCTCAACCTTTGCTTCAACTTCAAGCTAGAAGTAACTAGGGTGCTAGAAGTGCTAATTCTAGAACCCTAGATGAGAGTAGAGATTACTATGGAATGGTTTTTCTCAAGCTCAAGTGTTTCTCAACACATGAGAGGGGAGAGCTTGAGGAAGAGGAAGAGCAAGAGAGAGAAAGTATATGATAGAATGAGAGAAAATATGAAGCATTCTCACATATATGTGTGAATTATTATAAATTGATAATTAGTAAGATAATTGTCATGGCTTAATCAAGACATGACTATTATCATTTCATTTTTATTGCAAATTGCAAGGATCAAAGAGCATCTTCCAAATGAAATGATGATGGTCAAAGTGTCAACCTAGGTCAACAAGTCAAGAATGTCAAATGGTCAACAACCATAACCATGCACAATTATATTAGACTAATATCAATTAACCATAATACACACATAAGCATTAGGGTTAATAAAATGACAATGGTCATTAACCCTAAACAAAGTCCTTTCCCTCTGTCTCAAGCAATTGTGCATACGCACCCGTATTCGTGATCCGAGAAACACGAATACAATGAGATAAAACCAATCCCAAATCATATACTAGGATCCGGCTTAAACCAAAGCCCGCTAGTATAAGCTGTCCGGACAGCAAACGTGCACAAGTGCGCGGATGTGAACGAACCCTGTCGCAAAACCATGCGACCTCTACTCATTTTGCCTAAAGGCGAATAG
Source organism: Agapanthus africanus (assembly GCA_030015575.1). Taxonomy (NCBI): domain Eukaryota; kingdom Viridiplantae; phylum Streptophyta; class Magnoliopsida; order Asparagales; family Amaryllidaceae; genus Agapanthus; species Agapanthus africanus. Next base: position 268,025,710 of record CM057340.1, read on the forward strand.
CTCTCTGTATGGGACTCTAAAGACTCGACACTACGCTGGCAGTGGGTTTAACCACAGACCGCAAGCGGCACTAGCTGTACGTAACGGTCCCCAGGTAGATGCCGATAAGAAGACTGACGAGATGACCCCATCTGAACTCCTACTAAGCCTGTATGTGACAGTCTCCGTACAGTCCGGTCTGTTCGTCTGATACATCGCATGGCGGGCCTAGGGGGCGGTGAACGTCAGTCCCCTAATAGCGGTACAAGTCGTGTCGGAGTGTAGCCAGAACACCCTGAGATAACACTGGAAACCTACCAGTATATCTCGCTTGCCCTGGCCAGGGACTACTTGTGTAATGGCTCTCCTGGACACAGCGCGATGTCAACCCCCAATACCGGGAGAGACGAATCCTGTCTAACCGTCACTGCCTCCAAGTGCTTCGGGACTGCACCCAAAAACTACTTGTTTGCACGACTCCTTTGAGTCGTGGTAAGGTAGTAATCAAAGTGCAGTGGGAACACACTCGGGGCGAAGCGACAGTGTAAAGTCAGCGGACTAAGCTGTAATCATGTCACCTGGGAACTGATAACTGACGATAGGTGTAGTACCAACCAACAGTTCCCGACGAGTCCTTTCCAGTGTACTCGTAACCTAACGAGCACCCGCATACTATCTCAAGTATGACGTACTGACGGCTGTGGGACAGACCGTCTCCCACGCTGGGATGAGAAGCGCATACGCTAGTCTACTCCGCAGTATCGATGCCCTGTCTCGATAGTCCAACGACCAGGGACCTGTATAAGGATGTGCTTATGGATTACCCAGCCCCCACGAGTGTGAGCGCCATCACAACGCTGGTAATCAAGCAAAGATCCTAAGGGCTCTACTAATATGTATATAAGAGATATGCTAAAAGAAACACATGCACATATTGAAGTAGAGACAAACCAAGTAGCATACTACCATTTCGAGCAAGATTGTATATACAACTGTGAATATCCCAACCTTCCATCAAGTAATATACATACTAGTATGATACAGTAATGGCCTCTAGGGCATATACACTAACAGAAACAAATTATCCCAGAAAACACAATATCAACACAGAAGAATAACTGAGCAAATTTGGGTTGACTCGGAGTCAACTCGGCCGCGGATCCACTGCGACTCGCTTGGATCGGCGGCGGTTCCGCTGCGGAATGGCCGATTCACAATCCCAAATTTCTTCACAATTCTTAAAATTCCGTGCATGTATTTTTAAGGGTCCCTGAAAAAATTTTAGACCACGTTTTAAAATCGGCAGAAACTATGTGAAAATGATGTTTTTTCGGGTTTGTTTTGCGATCGAATTTCTAACGACTTTGCTAACATGTTAGTTATGGTTTTGCTAGGCTCTGATACCACTGTAAGTTGACGTTAGACACCCCACATGATGCGGGGAGGCGAAATAGGTAAAACAATCATTTTGTTTAAACTAACAACGACTAACATTACGGATTTTTGCTAAACTCTAACTAACAACTATATAGAAGTGATTAGCTACTATGATAGATGATTATACATAATGATTCAAGTCCTTCTTGTCCTTGTAGTTCACCTCCTCGACGGCCTCCTCAATGTGATAGAAGATCCACCCGAGTGCTACTTCTCCAAGCTTTAACCTCTCACTTGAGGTAACTAGGTTGCTATGAGTGCTAATCAAAGTAACCTAGAGGATATAGAAGAGGATTAGGGATCTATTAGTCTTGCTAACCCTTGGCTCTCAACACATGAGAGGATTAGGGTTAGTTCTTTGAAGAGAGAGAGCTTGAGGAGAGAGAATGTGAAAATGAGAATGATCATGAATTATGTCTCATTTGTGAATATATGAAGCATGATAATTATCCAAATGAATAACATATGATAATATCAACCATGCTTCATTAACTCACTTTGGATGAATCATCTCATGAGCCATTAAGCAATAAATGCTTCATTGACTCATTTGGATGAATTACTCCATGAGTCACTAATCCATTTAATGCAAATAACACCTAAGCTCTCCACCTCATCTTTCTTCTAGAAACTTCTCGACTAATTATGAGAATGCCCCTCCCATCCGTGAGAACACGGAAATACTGAGACTGTATAAATCCAATAATCCAATACTAGAATCTGGCTTAAACTAAAGCCTGCTAGTAAAAATTGTCCGAACATCGTACGTGCATAAATACACGTATGTGTCCGAACCCTGTCGTAAAACCATACGACCTCTATATCTTTCGCCTGAAGCAGGGAAACTCTCTGTGTGGGACTCTTAAGACTCGATTACTACGCTGGCAGTGGGTTTAACCACAGGCCGGAAGCGGTACTAGCTGTACGTAACGGTCCCCAGGTAGATGTCGATAAGAAAGCCGATGAGGAAACCCATCCGAACTCCTACTAAGCCTGATATGATAATCTCCGTACAGTCCGGTCTGTTCGTCTAGGACTATCGCATATCGGGCTTAGGGGGCGACAAGCGTCAGTCCCCTAAAAGCGGTATAAGTCGTGTCGGAGTGAAGCCCATTACACCTTAAGAAACTACTGGAAATCCTACCAGTAAATCTCGTTTGCCCTGGCCAGGGACTTTGCGTAATGGCTCTCCAAACACAGCGCGATATCAACTTCCAATACCGGGAGAGACGAATCCTATCTAACCGCCATTGCCTTCAAGTGCTTTGGGACTGCACCCAACTGCTACCTGTTTGCATGACTCTTTTGAGTCGTGGTAGGGCAGCAATCTAAGAACAGTGGGAACACACTCGAGAAGAAGTAGCAGTGTCAAGTCTGCGGACTATGCTGTACTCATGTCACCTGGGAACTGTTAACTGACGATAGGTATAGTACCAACCAACAGTTCCCTACGAGTCCTGTCCGGTGTACCCGTAACCCAACGAGCACCTGTATACTATCTCCAGTACAACATACTAATGGCTGTGGGACGACCATTCCCCCAGCCGAGATGAGAAGCGTACACACTAGTCTACTCTGGAGTATCGATGCCCTGTCTCGATTATCCTACGACAAGGGACCTGAAAAAGGATGTGCTTGTAGACTACACAGCTCCCACTAGTATGACTGCTACCACAACGCTGGTAGTCAAGTATGATCCTAAGGGCTCTATCAATATGTATTCGCGATATGCTAACATATACACATATTAAGATAGACATAAACCAACTAGCATACTACTATGTTGAGCGAGACTGTTAATATAACTGTGAATATTCCAAGCTTCCATTAAGTAATATACAAACTAGTATGATACAATAATGGCCCCTAGGGCATATACACTAACAGATTGTTAGTGTATATGCCCCAGAGGCCATTATTGTAAGTCTATGTTACCCACCCCGGTGCTTAACCGGGAGGTGGAATAGGTAAAAATCAAATTTTTCTTTAAAGGAAACATAGAATAACCATGAAGGATCTTTGCTAAACAAAAACTAACAAACTAACATGGAGCTTTAACTACTAGGTTAAGAAATTATACCTAAAGCTTGAACTCCTTCTCTTCTTGTGTTGATTCTCCTTGTTGTGAGCTCCTTGGAGTGGTGTAGATGGCTCCTCCTCACCGTCTTCTCTATGTCAAAGAAAGATCCACCCGAAGGCCTCTACCTTAAGCTCCAACCTCTATCTTGAAGTAACTAAGGTGCTTGGTGTGCTAGACTAAGAACCCTAGAGAGAGTAGAGAGTGGTTTTAGTGGTTTGGTCTCAATTTCCCTTGGTTCTCAACACATGAGAGGTTAGGGTTTGAGAGAGAGGATGAAGGAGAGAGAGCTAGGAGAGAGAATGTATCATGATAGAAATGAAATATAGCTCTCATATTAGCATAAAAGAATAACAATTTTAATTAGCAAAAAATGTGATGGTTCGTTTGATTTGACCATTATCATGTCACCATTAATGCTAAGCACAAAATATCTCATGCTTAACAAAAAAATATCTAAGTCAACTTTGGTCAACATGTCAAATGGTCAATCCAAATAACCATTACACAATTATCACTAATTAAAACTATTAATAATTTTCCTTCATCTCATTAAGGTCTTAATCAAGTCAATGGTCAAAACCCTAATGAGGTGTCTCCTTCATTTGCCTTTGTCAACTATATATACATACCCGCTTCCGCGTTCCGAAGAAAACGAATGCAATGAGACTGAACCAAGCCAAAATCAAATACTAGGATCTGGCTTAAACCAAAGTCCAGTAGTATCAACTGTCCGAACTCCAAACGCGCACAAGTACGCATATGTGAACGAACCCCGTCGTATAACCATACGACCTCTACTCCGTTTTGCCCAAAGGTGAACAACCCTCTGTGTGGGAATCTAAAGACTCGACACTATGCTGGTAGTGGGTTTAACTATAGGGTTCCTAGGCACTCTAACAAGGTTCTACAAGGCATCAGCCATGCCCGATTCAAAAAAAATAGCCGCGCCGAACAACCCTAACCAAGATCGTATACTAGAGATTATGCGAAAACAAGCAAGTTAAACATTTTAACTACATGTGAAAGGGATTACAACCTTTGTAGATCCGGTCCTTCACTTCTAAAGCTCCGTGTTGACGTCCCTTCGTTGCGATCATCGGGATCCCGGACTCTAGCGATGGTTTCTTCGGAGAAATGAGCGGGCTAGGTCGTTGACTTCGAGGCCGAAGATGATCTACGTCGAGGAGACTCAAACTCAAGCTCCATCTTCACTAGGTCAAGAACGTTGTGAAGAGAACACCCTAAACTAAATGGCAAGTATTAGAGGATGATGAAATAGGAAATGGGTTTACTTTAGATTTGGATTTCTCACTCTAAATCTTCACTTGAAAAAAATCTAGCAAGCTTTCTTCTTCTTGAACAAGAAGAAGAAGAAAGAAAAGAAAATGAATTATATGAAAAGAATAATCAAGTGAATTCTATCATAATGCAACCATGGGTGAGTTAACCTTTGTAGAGACTAAACCCTAGTTTGAGTTAATGGTTAGGTCAATGAAAATCTCATGCAAAACAAATTGGTTGGACTTTGTCAAAGATGCTTGAAAGCTTCATGAAGCTTCAAGCAAAGACAAAGAAAGCCACCATTTTGTTTTACCAAAATAATTAAAAACCTAAACCATTAACCTAAATATGGTGTAAGTCATACACATACCCAAGTTTGCATGTATCATCAATCATGATACAAACTAGTGCACAAACATATATCATATATACAACTTGTGCACATCAAGTGAGAAAATCAATCTTAAGTGAACCAATACTAGTTAATGTAAAGTAATATATCAAATATATAATTATACATCAAATCATTAAATCAACACTTGATTTAACGATCCGGTCATATCTCATATAACCGACTATTATCTAGTGTATCAATGTATCGAATCAATACTTGATTCGGTAACCCGGCTATATCACATATAACCGAGAGATGATACAAATCGCGAGAATAGAATACAGTATCACATACTGGTATTATTCTCGGTCCCGCACATATCTCATATGCGCTCCTATTTCGTTTCGCTTGAGCCAGGAAACCTCTGTGTAGGACTCTTAAGACTCGTCAATACGCCGGCAGTAGGTGGTGATCATATCAATCACCCACAAGCCGCAAGAGGTCTGCTAAACTTAACGGCCACCTGGGTATTGAGCGATCAGAAGATCAACGAGCAAGCCTGCTCACACTCCTGCGAATCCAATCAGTAACACTTATCGCACAGTCCGGTCTGTTCGTCTGATATGTCGCATATCTCGCCTAGGGGTGGTAAACGTCAGACCCCAGCAGCTTGATAAGTCATGCCGATGTAAGGTCCATAACAAGCATGAAACTACTGATAACACTTACCAGTAAATCAGTGCAACCCTGGCCAGGGATTTCCAGTTATGGCCAGTGGAGCATAGCGCAACATCAACCCCCAATACCGGGAGAGACGAATCCCCTCCTATCGCTCATTGCCTCCATGTTAATCGGGACTGTACCCAAAAACCACCTGTTTGCATGACTCAGTAGAGCCGTGGTAGGGTGGAAATCAAAGCACAGTGGGAGACATACAAGACTCTATGACGATCTCGGGTCAACAGACTAAGCTGTACCAGTGTCACCAGAGAACTGCCATCTGACGTAAGGTATAATACCATCTGGGAGTTCTCGGCGAGTCCGTTCAGTGTACCCAGTCTCCACTGAGCACCCGCATACCATCTCTGATGTTAAACACCAATGGATATAGGATCATCCATCGCCCATCACATGGGTCGAGAAGATATACTCTAGTCTACTCTAGAATATCGATGCCCCGTCTCGATATTCCCACGACTAGGAACATTGAAGGATGTACTCATGGACTACCCAGGCCCCACTAGTATGATCTCCATCATAGTCCTGGAATTCGAGTACACATCCTAAGGGCTTTATCAACATGTAACAGAGAGACAATAAGTATACATGTTAAGATAAAGAGCAACCAGATAGCGTACTATCATGTCGAGCAAGAAAGTCCTACCTATATATGTACCAGCATCCACTACAATATACATCTCATGTACATTAATGGTCTCTAGGGAATACATATTTTTATTTATATGTATGCCCTAGAGGCCATTACTGTACACACGATGTATATTGTAATGGATGCTTGGACATATATAGGGAGGACTTTCTTGCTCGACATGATAGTACGCTATCTGGTTGTTCTTTATCTTAACATGTATTTTTATTGTGTCTATGTTACATGTTGATAAAGCCCTTAGGATATGTACTCGACTACTGGGACTATGATGAGATCATACTAGTGGGGCCACGGTAGTCGACGAGTACATCCTATAACTGTTCCTAGTCGAGGGTGTATCGAGACAGGGCATCGATGCACCAGAGTAGACTAGCGTTTACGCATCTTGACCCATATGATGGGCGATGGATGATCCCATATCCATCGGTGTTTGACATCAAGGATGGTGTACGGGTGGTCAGTAGAGACTGGGTACACTGGACGGACTCACCGAGAACTCCCAGATGGTATTATACCTTACGTCAGATGACAGTTCTCCGGTGACACTGGTACAGAGTAGTCTGTTGACCCGAGATCGTCATAGAGTCTTGTGTGATTCCCACTGTGCTTTGATTTCTATCATACCACGTCCAAGAGGACGTACAAAAAGGTGGCTTTTGGGTACAGTCCCGAATCACATGGAGGCAATGAGCGATAGGAGGGGATTCGTCTCTCCCGGTATAGGGAGTTGATGCTGTGCTGTGTTCGATTGGCTATAACTCGAAATCCCTGGCCAGGGTTGCTGAGATTTACTGGTAAGTGTTATCAGTAGTTTCTCGAACTGTTATAGACCTCATATCGACACGACTTATCAAGCTACTGGGGTCTGACATTTACCACCCCTAGGTGAGATATGCGACATATCAGACGACGAGACCGGACTGTACGGGAGTGTTACTGATTGGATTCACTGGAGAATGTACAGGCTTGCTTGTTGATCTTCTGAGCGCTCAATACCTGGGTGGATGTTACGTTTAGCTGACCGCTTGCAGCTTGTGGGTGTTTGATATGATCATCACCTACTGCCGGCGTATTGACGATTCTTTAGAGTCCTATACAGAGGTTTCTTGGCTCAGGCAAAACAGAGTAGGAGCACATATGTGATATGTGCGGGACCGAGGATATTGCGGTATGTGATACCGTATTGGATTCTCGCAATATGAGATATCGGCCGGGTATATGTGAGATAGCCGGGTCATCGTATTAGTCGGTTATTTGTGAAATAGCCGGATTATCAGATCAAGTGTTGATTCGATAATTTAATGTATGATAATATATATGATATATTAAATTACATTAATTAATATTAGCTCACTAAAAGATTCATTTTCTCACGGGATAATACATTGATATATATGCGATATATGTTAATTGTATTATTTTCTATTGTTACAAAATATATTGTATATGTGATATATAATATTGTAAAATGTTAGGGTTGCAAATTTAACAATGGTTTAGGGTTTAAACTTGGTTAGGGTTTGGATCAGGGTTAGCTTTTGCATGAAGCTTCCATGAAGCTTCATGAAGCTTTGACTTTGTGGTTGCTTGATTTTTTTTTGTGAGATATTATGTTAACCCAATCCAAACCATTTACTCTAGTTAACTCTCTATAAGGGTTAACTCTTTCATGCTTAACCCTTGGTTAGATTTGTAACCACTACAATAATTCATTGTTCATCACAAAAGGATTAAGTTATCATCTTCATTCTTCTTCTTCTTGCTTGAGTTCCTTCATGAAAAAGCTTTCTTTTGTGATGAAAGTGAGTGAGAAAAAGATTATAAATGAGAGCAAAAATCCTACTTCATCATCCCCATCTATCCTTGCCATTTAGATGAGGGTGTTCACTTCATATTATGAGTGTTAGCTTGTGTTAATGAAACTTCAAGGTAGATCATCTTTGTATCGAAGATCGGAAGCAAGACTGCATCTTTCTCTTCGTAAAGCCTCTCGAGAGTCCGGAACACGATGATCGCAGCGAAGGGACCTCAACACGGAGCTTAAGAAGTGAAGGACCAGATCTACAAAGGTTGTAATCCCTCTCACTTGATGTTAAACTGTTTAACATGTTAGTTTTCGCTTAAACCCTAGTTTAAAGTTCCGGCTTTGGGTTGTTCGGCACGGCTAATTTTTTAATCGGGCATGGTTGATGCCTCGTAGACCCTTGTGCGGGTGCCTAGCAACCCTACAGTGGTATCAGAGCCAAGCTAGAGTTTTAGGCGAAGTCTGAGCGAAGTTTAAAGTCCGATCGAACCCGGAAACCCCGACACGAACCCTTCTCTGGACATTTTCCAAAAATGTGATTTTTTATGAATTAAAAATGCTCAGAAAAATAAGCAGGAAAAACTAAGAATTACTGTGAAGTACGGCCCACTAATTCGCTCAGATGACCGTGGAACCGCGGCCAAACCAAGGGTTTGGCGGCTGTTCCGCGGCCAAAATTGTGAATTAGTTCCTGGAATTTCATATATTTATTCTTAGGTCCTTTCTTGCCAATTTTTTCTGGGAATGTTTTAATTCCACTCAAGTGTTGAGTTTTCTAGGGTTGTATTGGGGACTCGTTGATTCGATCGGATAATTTAACTTTGTTTAGTTTGTCTGGGTAATTTTTAGAAACTGTTAAAAAGTTCGACCGGATATCAATAACTCACTTTTTCCCCAGTCGGAAAAATTTTCAAAAGTTGGATTTTTTCTCGAGTTTAAGAACGTTCTAAGTCATGCAAGTAACGTGGTGGACCCTCTAGAAGACAACAAACCTTAACTCGATTATGTGACCGTCTTGAACTGCCTCTGAACCTTAGGGTTTGTGGCAGTACAGCGTGCCACATGTGAGGCGTTGGCTTGACCCTTCTACGGCTGGACCATTGGTACTGTGGCATGTGATTAATGTTTTTAAACTGATTTCAAGTGTTGAGATATACTGGGGAAATCTTGGGTGTTTGATTATTCGATCGGAAAGTTTAACATTGTTTATTTATCTGGAATATGATATAATATTTAGAATCCACAGGTAGTTATGAGATAACTAATTTGAATGTTATAAAACTAGCAGTTCAGTCTTAGATGATCGGTTGCCATGGAATTTTGATGTGATCAAAAGTCCGTCGCAATCACGTAGCGTACGCGGATACTCGCCGGGTAAACTTAACAGACAGCCACCCCTGATAGCCCCGACCAAGTGACTGTAGGAGAACCCCGTCGCCAAAAGCATCCGTTCGGATGCTTGCAGCAGCGGTGTTCCGCCTTAGTGCACTTCGTCAACGGCATCCGGGGGTGCGGCCGTCTACTAAAGTTTCCGACGAGCATTCGATCAGGATGTCGGGAAACTTGTTGAATTTCCCGACTTGATATTGAAAAGAGTTTTCGATAATGAGACTAAAATGCGGGGTTTATAATTGTTAGGCATGCGATGTCTAAGGAATTCATTTGGTTAGGAATACGATGTCTAAGGAGGTTGCGGATTCCAACTGTTGTAGTTTTACACTTTCTTTTTTGTGACCGTAAGCGTAGTATGTGGTGTATCGCCGGCTTCGTTGCTATACATCAACGAAAATCGGGATACGCATACTGGCTTACGTTGATGATATGAGATATTATGTATTGCTGTGATATGTTATATTGTATCGTCGCGTTCTGAATAGCCAGGGGTTTTATGTGAGATGAGAGTTTTTTTCTTTTTCATTCATGTAAAATTCATTTGTATGTAATATTCATTTATTGGGGCACTTCCGGGCTGAGGATGATGTCACCATTGTATATTATTTACTTTTCCGCATTAGGTAGACCCAAGGCGGGGAGCACAAGTAACCGGGTTGTAGGGTCCAGTGGGAGAACATCTCGAGGAGTCGAGACCGGGTCTCCTAACCCTAGAATTGGCAGTGTTGCTTGCCGCTCTCGTAGGGGTCTAGGGATGTGGGTTTGGCTATTCATCGCGACCGTAGAATCCGTGTTTTATACAGGCTCGTATTGAAAACACGGACGTCCTAGTATATCCAATATTTCATATATGTTCTTCTGCTGCAATGTTCTGTGATGAGATCATATTACTGCCTGAGACGAATGTTTATATTATATATATGAGATATATGTTATATTGCAGATTTCGTTTCAAATGTGATGCTTGTGAAGCATAATAAAATGGGACTTCATTAATGAGATTAATGAAATAAAAGAAACCTAAAATGTTGTAGAAACTTGTATAAAAACTGGTAGCTCTAGTTCTTGCTTTGCATAGCGGTGTTCCTTGTAGAACATCCAGCACCTTATTCGATAAGGAAAGAGCCGAGATCGCTTCACCGGGAGTGACCTCTTTAGTGAAACTAGCAGATGCTACAAACTCGGTTTGTCTTTTAATTGCTTCTATAGTTCTTGCTTTGCATAGTGATATTTATGAAATATCCTGCACCTTATTCGATGAGGAAAGGGCCGACGATCCCTTCACCGGGAGTGACCCCTTTAGCAAAACTAGAAAAGCCTCAAAAACACTCCATTTAAAATCACTCGATTCTACAACGATATCTAGTTCATTACGCTCATGGTTTTCTCAAAAACCTGCGTAGCCCTCCGTCATTTCAGATAAGTACTACTTAGTATTCGTGCTGCGGTAGTTTGGCATGCGTCAAGGCGTAGTGTACGGTAGCTAACTAGTGCTTATCTGCTAGCACACGATGCGATTGGATTAGGGTATTCGTACGGCGCTGTTTGGCATGCGTCAAGCGTAGTGCGGGTGGGTTTAATTCAATCAAGAAATGTACGGGTTGAACTTGGCTAGCGGACTATGGGTTGTTTGGCATGCGTCAAGGTCATAGCACGCTAGGGGTAAAATATTATTGGGAATTTCAAGTGTTGAAATTTGCAATGAGATTGCATACCTTCTATGAGATAGTTGGATCTCGATACCCGCTGCAAGTAAGAGTTACTCCTAGGAGAGTTTTACACACTACAATTAGCCGATCAAGTAGGTGTCTAGAAAGGTGTTAACGGGGTTACGCCCCAGGGAAAACGAGGTTTACTTTAATTAGGTTCGTGCGAAAGCACGGGGGACCTCCCTCAAAGTACCGACACTGGCCTGGCTGAAAGATTGGCGAACTTGTAGCGTGTAATTAATCCCGGCTAGTCTTTCCTTTTAGGGTTTGAAGGAAGATTTGATTAAAACGGTGGGAGACATCCTGATTAGATATATTAGATAACCAATCTAATCTTGCAAGAGCATACGCTGAGTGTTTTCTTCTCTCTCTCTCTCCAGGTAGCGACCATATCACGCCTTAATCAAGATAATAATACGGATGTATTGACTGAACCAGCTTGTTATACTGAGCTGGGGAACGTTGGTCCCGCTCCAACTTATAATTGTTATAAAATAGAGCAGGATATAGGGGATTACCAGAATTCCCGTGCCGCCCAAACGAATAAAGTGCATGCTGATGCATCATCTTCGGGTGTGTTCATTACAGAGAACTGTTTCTCAGTAACCTTTACGTCCTGGGTATGTGATACTGGATCAGGATCCCACATATGTAATTTGTTACATGGGCTACAGATAGGTAGAGAACCGAGAACGGGTGATAAGTTTCATGAGATAGAAAACGGTGCAAGTGTTGCAGCCAAGTCTGTTGGTCACTATCACCCTGTATTACCAGAATACATTGATTCTGAATGAATGTTATTAGATACCGAACCTGATATAAAACATCATATCAGTGTCTTTATTAGTAAAGAAAGGATATAATTTTGTATTGTTGGATAATGTTTTGAACATTTCCTATATCAAGAGTTGATCGGTTCAGGCAAGTTATCTAAAAGCATTGGCGTTCTAAATCAAACTACAGTTCTTAGTATACAGAACACACACAAGAGGAAGAGTTCAGAAATGAACAAATCCTTCTTGAGGCATTGTAGACTAGGTCATATCAATGCGACCCGACTAGCTGAAGTTACATATAGATGCATATTTAAATTAGTTTGAATTTACATCTTGTGAAACTTGCCGGTCATGTCACAGAGATAAGATGACCCGAGCTCTGTTTATTGGAAACAGAGAAAGAGTTAGTGAACCCTTGGGATTGATGCATGCTGATGTATGAAAGTCTCCCGTCTACACATGCCAAGACCGGTTCTTTGTACTTTATTACATTCTCTGATGATCTCTCAAGATTCAGACATATGTTCCTGTTGAAACACAAGTCCGAACCTTTTGAGATATTCACAGAATGTAAGTTAGAAGTAGAGAACCAAAATACGGGTATAAGTATTATGTCCTTTGATGAGATCAAGGAGGAGAATACTTGAGCACGGAATTCCTGGACTATTCTAAAGGAGAATGAGATTCTCTCTCAGCATTACTCCTCGGTATACACCACAGTATGTCGGTGTATCGGAGTGGAGCAATAGCACCCTATATGATATGGTGTGCTCTATGATGAGTACTACTGAGTTTCCTATTTTCTTTTGGGTGTTATGCGCTTGAGAAGCTGCATACCTATTGAATAGGGTTCAAATCAAATCAGTTGCCTACCACTTCATATGTGATATAGAAAGGGAAGAGCCCATATCTTAAGTTTGTTAAGATTTGGGGTTGTCCGGACTATGTCTAAAAGCAAAATCCGGACAAGCTCGAGGCAAGGTCTGTTATGTAGAACTGGAAATGTTCCAGCTATACAAACTACAGCAGATGATTTGGCAGAACCAAAGGATTCAATAGTAACCAACGAACCTCAGCCTCTCCGCCGATCTAGTAGGGTTCCTCACCCACCTGAGAGATACTTCGGTTTCTCTATGACAGTGGGTGCGAGGATTGCATCATGAGATGATGGCCCAACTAGTTTCGAGCAGGCCATCAGGAGTGTGACTCTGTATGAATGGTTGGATGCTTATCGATCTGAGTTGGAATCCTTATACACCAACAAAGTATAGACTTTGGTTGCTTTATCTGAAGGGTTAAATCCCCATCAGGAGCGAGTATATCTTGAGAAGATTACTTGGTGTACATGGAAAAGTTAAGACTTTCAAAGCTATGCTTAAGTCCATCCAGATCCTACTTGCCACGGCTACATACCATGACTACGATATCTGGTGGTTGGGTGTCATGACTGCTTTTCTAAATGATATTTTAGAAAAGAGCGTCTATAAGTACACAGCCAGAGGGCTTCGTAAACAATGGGAGCAGCGGAAACGTGTGGAAGATGTTTTATGTGATAAAATAGGCATCGCGGAGTTGGAACATCTGTTTTGATGCGGTAGTCAAAGAGTTTAACTTCATCAAAATGGTAGATGAACCTTGTATATACAAACAGCTAGTAGAGAGTATGGTGGTGATCCTCGTAGAGTACGTGGATGACATACTCTTGATAGGGAAGGAGTTTCCTATGCTACTATCGGTCAATCTCCGCTTATCACAAGGATTCTCCATATAGGATCAAAGTGATACCTACTAAATCCTGGGTTTTGGATCTATGAGATAGATCTAATTGGATGTTAGGATACTCACTAGTTGTAGTGAGATGGTATCAATCGATCCTGGGGAGAATCACTGAAAGGTTCCAGGGTGATAAGGACGACTGAATGTCAGTCACAGGCATTGTCTTTACCCTCAGTGGAGGGACGGTATGTTGGAAGAGTTTCAAGCTAGATACCGTGACATACTAGACGATTAAAGGCAAGATACATCGTTACCAAGGATGCTACCAAAGAGGCAGTCTGGATATGTATAAGTTCATGAGATGAACTTCGTTCCTACCATTGCGTGACAATGGAGTTGTGGCTTTTGCCAAGGAACCCACGTCCCATCAGAAATTCAGATATAATTCTTAGGCAGTATCACCTGATCATAGAGATGGTTGATCTCCAGGGAGATCGAGGTTAGGAGAGTAGACATAGAGGATAACAGCGCGGATCCACTTACAAAGGCCTTTTTTCCAGTAGAGACTTTTATGGGATGGTTGAGTATGAGATACTTCGACCACAGCTAATTGTTGGGTATGTGATACCACAACAGATGGCCCTAGTGCAAGTGGGAGATTTTTAGTTATATGTATGCCCTAGAGGCCATTACTGTACACACGATGTATATTGTAATGGATGCTTGGACATATATAGGGAGGACTTTTTTGCTCGACATGATAGTACGCAATCTGGTTGTTCTTTATCTTAACATGTATTTTGATTGTCTCTATATTACATGTTGATAAAGCCCTTAGTATATGTACTCGACTACTGGGACTATGATGAGATCATACTAGTGGGGCCACGGTAGTCGACGAGTACATCCTATAACTGTTCCTAGTCGAGGGTGTATCGGGACAGGGCATCGATGCACCAGAGTAGACTAGCGTATACGCATCTTGACCCATATGATGGGCGATGGATGATCCCATATCCATCGGTGTTTGACATCAAAGATGGTGTACGGGTGCTCAGTAGAGACTGGGTACACTGGACGGACTCGCCGAGAACTCCCAGATGGTATTATACCTTACGTCAGATGGCAGTTCTCCGGTGACACTGGTACAGAGTAGTCTGTTGACCCGAGATCGTCATAAAGTCTTGTGTGATTCCCACTGTGCTTTGATTTCCATCATACCACGTCCAAGAGGGCATGCAAAAAGGTGGCTTTTGGGTACAGTCCCGAATCACATGGAGGCAATGAGCGATAGGAGGGGATTCGTCTCTCCTGGTATAAGGAGTTGATGTTGTGTTGTGTTCGATTGGCTATAACTCGAAATCCTTGGCCAGGGTTGCTGAGATTTACTGGTAAGTGTTATCAGTAGTTTCTCGAACTGTTATAGATCTCATATCGACACGACTTATCAAGCTACTGGGGTCTGACGTTTTCCACCCCTAGGCGAGATATGCGACATATCAGACGACGAGACCAGACTGTACGGGAGTGTTACTGATTGGATTCACATGAGAATGTACAGACTTGCTTGTTGATCTTCTGAGCGCTCAATACCTGGGTGGCTGTTACGTTTAGCTGACCGCTTGCAGCTTGTGGGTGTTTGATATGATCATCACCTACTGCCGGCGTATTAACGATTCTTTAGAGTCCTACACAGAGGTTTCTTGGCTCAGGCAAAACAGAGTAGGAGCACATATGTGATATGTGCGGGACCGAGGATAATGCGGTATGTGATACCGTATTGGATTCTCGCGATATGAGATATCGGCCGGGTATATGTGATATAGCCGGGTCATCGTATTAGTCGGTTATTTGTGAAATAGCCGGATTATCGGATCAAGTGTTGATTCGATAATTTAATGTATAGTAATATATATGATATATTAAATTACATTAACTAATATTAGCTAACTAAAAGATTCATTTTCACACGGGATAATACATTGATATATATGCGATATATGTTAATTGTATTATTTTCTATTGTTACAAAATATATTGTGTTAGTGTATATGCCTTAGGGGCCATTATTGTATCATACTAGGTTGTATATTACTTAATAGAAGCTTGGGATATTCATAGTTGTATATAACAGTCTTGCTAAAAATGGTAGTATGCTACTTGATTTGTGTCTACTTTAATATGTGCATATGTTTCTTGTAACGTATCACTTATAGATATTAGTAGAGCCCATAGGATCTTTGGTTGGTTACCAGCGTTGTGATGGCAGTCACACTAGTGGGGGCTGGGTAGTCTATAAGCAACATCCTATACAGGTCCCCGGTCGTTGGATTATCGAGATAGGGCATCGATATTCCGGAGTAGACTAAGTGTGTACGCTTCTCGTCCTAGTTAGGGAGATGGTCTGTCCCACAGCCATCAGTACGTCGTACTGGAGATAGTATACTGGTGCTCGTTAGGTTACAGGTACACCGGACAGGACTCGCAGGGAACTGATTGGTTGGTATTATACCCATCGTCGGTTAACAGTTCCCAGGTGACATGAGTACAGCATAGTCCGCAGACTTGACACTGCTACTTCGCCTCGAGTGTGTCCCACTGTTCTTAGATTGCTACCCTACCACGGCTCAAAGGAGTCGTGCAAACAGGTAGCGGTTGGGTGCAGTCCCGAGCACTTGGAGGCAGTGGCGGTTAGATAGGATTCGTCTCTCCCGGTATTGGGAGTTGATATCGCGCTGTGTCAGAGAGCCATTACGCAAAGTCCCTGGCCAGGGCAAGCGAGATATACTGGTAGGTTCCAGTAGCTTCTCAGGGTGTAATGGGCTTCGCTCCGACACGACTTATACAGCTATTAGGGGACTGACGCTTGCCGCCCCCTAGGCTTGATATGTGATAGTCTTAAACGAACAGACCGGACTGTACGGAGATTGTCACATCAGGCTCTGTAGGGGTTCGGATGGTTTTCCTCATCGGCCTTCTTATCGACATCTACCTGGGGACCGTTACGTACAGGTAGTACCGCTTGCGGTCTGTGGTTAAACCCACTGCAAGCGTATTGTCGAGTCTTTAGAGTCCCACACAGAGAGTTTCCCTGCTCCAGGCGAAACGATATAGAGGTCGTATGGTTTTACGATAAGGGTTCGGACGCATACGTGTGTTTACGCACGTACGACTTTTCGGACAGTTTTTACTAGCCGGCTTTGGTTTAAGCCAGATTCTAGTATCAGGTTATTGGATTTATACAGTCTAAAGTTTTTCCGTGTTTTCACGGATTGGAGGGGCGTTCTCGTAATTTGTCGAGAAGCTTCTAGAAGAGTGGTGACTTGGGGGGTAAGGTGTCATTGCATTAAATGAGATTAGTGACTCATTTGTGTGATTCATCCATGTCATTAATGCATCATAAATGCTTAATGACTCATGGTGATGAATCACTCATAGATATTTATGAAGCATGGTTGTTAATTCTATTATTTCATTTTTGGATAAATAAAAAATGCTTCATATATATTATGATATATCATTATCTCATTTTATTATCATCTTCACCTTCTCTCTCCTCAAGCTCACTCTCTCTTCAAACCCTAACCCTAACCTCTCATGTGTTGAGATCAAGGGTTAGCTAGACTAATACATCCATAACCTCACTCGATATCCCCTAGGTAGCTTAGATTAGCACTTTAAGCAACCTAGTTATCTCAAGTTTGAGATTAAGCTTGGCGTAGGAGCTTTCAGGTGTATCGTCTTTGATTCGAGAAGGCCGTTGAGGTGCCGATGTTCCAAGGAGCCTACGAGGAGTGGAGGACCGCGATGAAGACCCGAAGGACTAGTAACGTGAGTTATAACTTCGTATCCGAGTAGTTAAACCTCTGGCTTATAGTTAGTAATGGTTTAGATAACGATTCATGCGCTCAAGTCGGTGTTACGAAGCTTTGATAATCGTTTTTCATATATTCCGCCTTCCCGCAAGTTCGTAGGTGCGTGACATGGACTTACGGTGGTATCAGAGCCAACTAAACCATTACTAGCTTGTTAGCAATTGATTAGAAGTTCGATCGACAGAAAAACACGAAAACAAAAATTCGAAACCCTAAGTTTCTGTTAATTTTAAAAGTGTCTGAAATTTTTTTTGACATACCTTAAAATTCACAGCAGGGAATTAATGAATACTGGGAAAATACGAGCCAGTGACTCGGCTAAACGGCTGCGGATCCACGGCAATAGAGTGCTTCTGCCGCCGATCCGCCGCCGAGTCAACGCCGAGTTGACTCGGAGTTTCACACTAATTCATAATTTTTGGGTTTTTGTCTTCCTGTATGTTCTTTTCTACCCAGGTTACTTCAGTACAGGTTTGCTTTTGGGGTAGACACGGAATTTGGTATTCGATCGATGTTCTAAGATATTTGCTATTTGGGTTTTTATCTGTAATGTTTAATGTGTTCGTAAACCTCCCCTAACTGCTAGTATGTCGGTTGGCAGGGGGTTGCACATTTCTGAAATGTTTACTGTTTGTGTATATGAACTGTGTTGGACTGTTGTGATGATTAGCCGGGGTTTGAGATGGGTTTAATATTCATTCATTCAATGTAAATGTAATTTGATGTAATATTCTTTTGCGGGGCACATCCAGGTTGCGGTTGTAGCCACCGTTGTATTATTTCTTTTTACTGTTTTTTGCTCCTAGGATAGACCCAAGGCGGGGTACACAAACTACCGGGTACGTTGAAGTGTTTAGTGGCCTACTCAGGTCGTTGAGGGAGACCGCTTCACTTCGGGTACTTGGCGGGTAGTTTGCCGTACCCGTAGGGGTCTAGGGTGGGGTAATGGCTATTCATCACAACTGTGTAATCCGTCTTTTATTGCAGGCTCAAAGCAAATGCAGATTGCTAATAAATCCAATAAAGTTCATATGTGATCTGGAATGCTTATTATTGCGTCTGACGAATGTACAATATCTATATAAGATAGCTATTAGACGTCACTTATGTTTTACACCCGCGCTAGCCCAGCCCCCGCTCTGTCGTTAGTTAAGTAACCTAACGGGTGATGACGGGACCCCGTGGCGAATGCGGATGGCATAAGAGGACGTGGTATTTTCGTTGTTTTCTGCAATGATAGGATAAATGATGGGACGCATTATTATAATGCAAAGAAAATAAACCAAAGTTTAATCGTTGGAACAAATTTAAAAGAAACCACTCGATTATTTTAAAAGATCAGATTTTTTAATTGCGGAGCTTTTAACCACTCCTTTTAAAAAAAGTATCAGGTTCCTTCGATTATATCAAGTTCACTACATTCACGGTTTTGCCAAAACCATTCGTAGCCCTTCGTCATTTCATATAGATAGTCAATAGTATTCAAGCTGTGTTTGTTGACTAAAGTCAAGGCACAGTGTTTGGTAGCTGTTGGATATTCATATGCAGCATAGATAGATGCGTTGGTTTGGGACAGTCGTATTACCTTGTTGACTAAAGTCAAGGGTATGTACGGGTGGGTTCAAATTAACCTGGATAATGACGGGTAGAACTTGACATGTGACTTATGATTTGTTGACTAAAGTCAAGGTCATAAGAGCATGGGGCAAAAATCCACATCGGGAATTTCTAAAGAAACTGAAATTTGCAGTGAGAGCATACCATTTTAGAGTTTGATGAATGTTGGTAGGATTCCTTCAACATTATCATACGATGGTATTTTGGATCCCGATCCTACTGTGAGTATATACTACTTATCAGGAGATTCGTCACTTAACGATCAATGCTATAAACCAAGTAGGTTCCTAGAAAGGTGTCAGCGGGGTTACGCCCCCAGAGAAAAGAGGTTATTTAATTACGGAACTTCGTGAAAGCGTTGGAAAACCTCCATCGAAGTATCGACACTGACCTGGCTGAACGGTTAAGCAAGAATTGTACGGTGAGAATAGTCCTGGCTAATTCTTCTTTTATGGTTTGAGGAGGGATTCGAGAAACAGTGGGAGACATCCTGTTTAGATAAATTAAACCACTCTAAACTTGCAAGAGCATCATGCTAATAGTATTTTCTTCTCTCTCTTAAAATTGCAGCGACCTTGTGACCACACATAGGTTACATCTAGATAACAAATTGACTGAATCTGACTTATATGACTGGCAAAGGTCTGTCCAGATGTCCATTGTCTATGACAAGCTGGGCCACCCTATTACTACTCAAGATCCCGCCGTCCCAGGTCCAGTTTCCACTGTCGCGGATATGAATATCCATTAGACAAGGGAAAAAGATAAAGCGAAAGCTAAGTGCCTCGTGTTAGCTTCAGTTGATGGTGTATACCAGAAGCAGCACGAGAAGATAGACTTATTTTCCATCTTTCTCCATAACAAAGATTTATATGGAGAGCAATCTCATATCACAAGATATGAAACCTCGAACGAATTAATTCAAGCGAGGTTAGCTGACAGGTCATCTGTAGGGGACAACGTCCTTACAATGACTAGCTATATTGATGAGCTCATGGACCTGAAGACCACGTCGGAGAACGGGTCAGATACTGACCTGATTCTGCAGTCTCTACCTTCTACCACGAAGGAAACCAGGGAAGTAGAAGGAAAGAGAAAGGCAAAAGTTTCGGGACTGGATATAGTAAAAGAGGTACGTTCCTATTGTTACAGGAATGAATATTGACAGAATGATTGCAGGGCTAGCAAAACCAGTAGCCAGGATTCGAAGCATGTTGTGGCTTCAGCCTCAAGTGTGTTTATGATAAAGAACTGTATGTCAGTTAACCCTACTTCCTGGGTATTGGATACCGAGTCAGGATCTCACATCTGTAATTCGTTACAGGCTCTGAGAAACCGTAGGGTTATCAGGATAGGTGCCCCCTCACAGTTGCTAACGGAATGAGCATGGAAGCTGAATCCGTAGGGGAATATCATCTTGGACTGACAACTGGGGAGATATTGATTCTGGGTAACTGTTTTTATGTACCAGGTACAACTTGTAATATCATATCTGTATCCTTACTTTCTAAAGAAGGATATGATTTTACTTTTATAAGCTATGTGGTCCACATCCACCTAAATCAAGTTCTGATTGGGTCAGGTACATTAAATAACGGTATATACGTATTAAATCAAGCTCAGATTTTCAGTATCCAGAACACACTTAAAAGAAAGTCTACAGAATTAAATCAGGCTTTCTTATGGCATTATAGACTGGGTCACATCAATAAGAGAAGGTTAACTAAGTTACATAGAGAAGGATATTTGAATCCGTTCGAATATCAATCTTATGCCACTTATGAATCTTGTCTCATGGGAAAGATGACAAAAACTCCGTTTACTGGACATGGAGTAAGAGCAAGAGAGCTCTTGGGACTCGTACACAGTGACGTGTGCGGTCCAATGTCTACACATGCGCGAGGAGGTTATTCCTACTTCATTAATTTTACGGATGATTTCTCTAGGTATGGATATATCTTCTTAATGAAGCATAAATCCGAGGCCTTTGAGAAATTCCAAGAATACAAGAATGAAGTAGAAAACCAAACCGGCAAAAGTATCAAGACACTGAGATCTGATCGAGGTGGTGAATACTTAAGTACCGAGTTCCTGGATTACTTAAAAGAGAAAGGAATTCTCTCTCAGCTTACTCCTCCATACACACCACAACACAACGGTGTATCAGAAAGGAGGAATCGAACCCTATTAGATATGGTTCGTTCCATGATGAGTAAAGCTGAGTTACCACGATCATTCTGGGGATATGCACTAGAATCAGCTGCATATCTTTTGAACCGAGTTCCAACAAAGACTGTGCCTACCACACCATATCAGATGTGGAGTGGGAAGAAACCCTGTCTTAAGTATATTAAGACATGGGGATGTCCAGCTTTTGTAAAGAAGCAGCATGCGGACAAGCTCGAGGCATGCTCAGTACAGTGTAAGTTTGTGGGATATCCAAAGAACTCCATGGGATATTGTTTCTATTACGCAGAGGAACAAAAGGTCTTTGTTTCTCAACATGCCCGCTTCTTGGAAACTGAATTTTTGGAAAATCAGAAGAGTGGGAGCGCAATAGAACTGGATGAAATTTCGGAGCCACAAGCTATTACTGAAACCTTGGTAGAACAAGAAAGTTCAGGAGAACAGGACATCCCAACGCCACTCCGCAGGAGTAGTAGGCAATCTCATCCGCCCGAGAGATACTACGGTTTTCTCATAGACGGAGAGAGGATTGCACTATTGACTATGATGAGCCTACTAGCTTCCAGCAAGCCATTCAGAGCGGTGACTCGGTAAAATGGCAGGATGCAATGCGGACCGAAATGCAGTCCATGTACACTAACAAAGTATGGACTTTGGACGTTGCTCCAGATAGGGTAAAACCCGTAGGATGCAAATGGATCTTCAAAAATAAGATTGGTGTATATAGACAGGTTGAAACCTATAAGGCTAGACTTGTTGCAAAGGGTTTCAGTCAAAGACCTGGTTTGGACTATGACGAAACCTTTTCTCCAATGGCTATGCTTAAATCTATTCGGGTCCTTCTTGCTATTGCTGCCTTCCACGATTATGAAATCTGGCAGATGGACGTAAACACGGCCTTTCTAAATGGTAATTTGGAAGAGAGCGTCTATATGGATCAGCCAGAGGGATTCATTCAGAGTGGGAGCAGCGGTAAAGTATGCAAGCTGCTTATATCCATTTATGGACTAAAGCAGGCATTGCGGAGTTGGAACATCTGTTTTGATGATGCTTTCAAAGAATTTTACTTTATCAAAAATCCAGATGAATCTTGCATATACAGTAAGATTGTAGGGAGAGCTGTAGTATTCCTCGTCTTGAACGTGGATGACATTCTCCTAATAGGAAATGATATTCCTATGTTACAATCAGTCAAAAGATTCTTGTCACATAAATTCTCCGTGAAAGACCTAGGTGATGCCACCTACATTCTGGGGATCCGGATCTATCGTGATATATCAAAGAGGATGTTGGGACTTTCGCAGTCTAGGTACATAGACACCATAGTGAAGAGATTCAGTATGGATGATTCTAAGCGCGGTAATCTACCGGCTTGTTGTTAGGTTTACCTAGCACCCTATGAAAGGTTTGGAAGCATCACATGTCACAAAGTTTAAGTTTTTAGAGTGCTAAGTGAACACACAAAGAATCAATCCTAGAAAAACTAGGGTTTCATAACTTTACAAGTAACAAAGGGTAGGGTTTTGAGAGTACAACCTTTGTAGCTCCCTATTCTTGACTCCATGGCCACTTGAGGGTTGGAGAACGGTTAGCTTGAAGTCTTCTAGTGTCCACGACGATACACCCGAAGCTCCTTTGTCCAAGCTATCAACTTCACTTGATCAAGAGAAAGAAATGAAGATAACACTCTAAACAAGTGGGCAAGACTTGTGTAGAATGATGTTGTGGTGGCTTTTCTCACTTCAAAAACCTAACTTGATGAATATTTTGCTCACTACAAAAGTCTAGAGAGCAAAAGAAGAAGGAGGAAGAAGATGATGGTTTTTTTTGAACAAGAGTAAAAGATTAACCCTTGTGTGAAAATAGAAAAATATATCTATATATATTTTCCTTCTTCATCTCAAACCATGGTTATCTATTATGGATATTTATTTTACTTTAGTTAAAACACAAGAGAAAGATTAAATCATGATTAATAAGTAGGTGAACATGGTTAGGTCAAAAGAAGAGTGTAGAAACTAATCCATCAATTAATCTTTTCTCTTTTCTTTTGTTTTAACATAAATAAAAATAATAATCCATACACATAAACCATGGTGTGAGTCTTATATTGACACCATTTTCAATGTATAAACAACCATGAAGGATGATGTATGTATGTATGTGTGCATGCACATCCATATGTGCATGAATCAAGAAAGAATGCATACATGCATGCATACATCAAAAATACAAAAAAGGATTTTAAGTGAGAAACTAATGGTTAAATGATAAATCAACACTTGATTTATCAATCCGGCCATATCACATACGACCTAACCAAAAGCAAGCCCCCCCGATTAATATACGGTATCTCAGACACGCATTTTAACCGGGTCCATGGGCATATCGCATACGCGCACTACAACGTTTCGCCTGGACTAGGTAACTCCTTTGTGGGACTCTAAGACTCGTCAATACGCAGGCAGTGTTGGTGATAGTGCCCTCAGAGTCAATTATTGGATCACAGGCACGTGATTGCAATGATTGAGGGAGGACCTATCCCGGTAGGACAGTCTTACTCGAGATGATAGTATGCTATCTGGTTTATCTTTATCATCGTGTACTGCTTTAGGTGACCTGACAGGTCGCTATTACACGTTGATAGAGCCCCTAGGATTCTTGCTTGACCACCAGCAGTATGAGGGCGATCATATACGTGGGAGCTGGTAGTCTATAAGCACATCCTTAAAAGGTCCCTAGTCGTGGGAGTTTCGAGACAGGGCATCGATACTCCAGAGTAGACTAGTGTATACAGTCGAGACCCCGACGAGGGGCGGTGGCCGGTCTCACAAGCCACTGGTGTCAGTTGGTTCACCTAAGATGTATACAGGTGCTCATTGGGTTATGAGTACACCGGACAGGACTCGCCGGGAACATGCTAGTTAGTCTTATACCTGATGTCAGATAGCAGTTCCCTGGTGACATGTGTACAGGTTAGTTCATCGACCTGGGGATCGTCATTTGTCTCGTGTGAGTTCCCACTGTACTTTGATTACTACCCTACCACGGTCAAAGGAGACGTGCAAACAGGTTTTAGTTGGGTACAGTCCCGAGCCACATGGAGGCAGTGAGTGGATCTTCAGGGGTTCGTCTCTCCCGGTATTGGGGGTGAGGTCGCGCTGTGTCTAGGAGAGCCATTACACGAAGCCCTCGGCCGAGGCAGGAGATTTACTGGTAGGTATTCCAGTAGTATCTCAGGGTGTTCTGGGCTACACTCCGACACGACTTGTACCGCTTTTGGGGGTCTGACTTTTACCAACCCCCTAGGCCCGCCATGCGATGCTCAGAGACGAACAGACCGGACTGTACGGATATTGTCACAGACAGGCTCAGTAGGGTGTCAAGATGAGTTCGCTCATCGACGTCCCTTTTGGCCAATACCTGGTGGCCCGTTACGTATTGGCTTATACCTCTGACGTGCTAGTGGTTAAATTCACAACCAAGGTGTTGACGAGTCTTTAGAGTCCCCCACATTCTGTTGCTCAAGTTTTCGGGCGAAACGCTGTAGAGGCCGTATGGAGATATGGCAGGGTCCGATCAGATACGTGCGGTATTGCACGGATCAGGATCGGACGGTTAGTACTAGAGGCCGTATGGATATATGGCAGGGTTCGATCAGATACGTGCGGTTTTGCACGGATCAGGATCGAACGGATATTACTAGCCGGCTTTGGTTTAAGCCGGATTCTAGTATAGTACAGTGTAGATTTTGTCTCATTGCATTTGTATTTCGGTCGGAATGCAAATGCGGGTGTGTATACACAGTATCGGGGTTTTCCTGTAATTTATTACGGGACCAGTTTTCTGGAGTTGCCAGTTTGCTTTCCGTTTCGGCCATATTTCTTTGTATCGTTCATTGGCCGAAGATTGGTGGAGGAGGGCTTATTTGCATTTGTGCAAATAAGTACTTGTGGAGGGTGTTCTTTGCATTTTGTTGGATCATGATGGCTCACCATCACTTGACTTTCCTTCTTCATGATGGCTTGACTTTTTGAAGTCATCATGCTTGATGATGATGGCTTGACCTTTTGGAAGTGATGATTGTTGTTTGAGTGTTGGACTTTCCTAGCTATCATTTCTTTGCATGATAACCATTCCTCTCTCTCTCTCTCATGCATTATGGTGTGGCCTCTCTCATATTTTTGATACACTCTCTCATTCTCTCCTCTCCCACCTAAGGATGGCCGGCCAAGCTCCATGGGGCTGCCCAATTCATTTGGTTGTGGGATTTTGGTTCATTTGATGTCGCAAAAATCCCACAAGATCAATCTCCAAAAACTCCAAGTATCATTCCTCCACCAAAGGCAACTCCATAACCCCAAGTGAGATATGAGCACTACACACCATTCTACAGCAAATCTTGGGCATGTCGACTCGCCAGCTTCGTGCCCGAGTTGCCTCGGTATAGAGGTGGGAGCCCGTAAAAGAAGCCGGCGACGTGGTGCCCTTCCGGCGAAGAGATGGAGACCGAAGCTTCCGCGGGAGATCGGGACAACGACGAGAAGACCGGAGGACACGGATCAGTCGGTATATCTCTCTTCCCCATCTTATAGTTAGCTAGGACTAGTTAATGGTTCGATCCGGGTTTTAGTGCGCGGTGGTGCCGGTTCAAGAAAAAATTAAAGTTAACCATCGCTTCCGCATTTGGCCTCGGGATGGAGGCCGGGGCGCCGCCGTGCACTTACAGTGGTATCAGAGCCTCGCCATTAACATAGTCTAGCTTTGTCTAATGTGTTTTACAATTCCGGTCGAACAAATGTTCCGAAAACCCAATAACACATGCATCAGTTTTCTGTCGAATTTTTTCTGGCTCGAATTTTTTTTCAGGTTGTAGAAAAGTGATGTACTGAAAGTCCTAAGAATTCTGGAGAAATTCGACACATTGATCTTTCAAGGGGAGTGCGGAACCGCGGCCAAACCCCACATGGGGCCGCGGTTCCGCGGCACTATGGAGAGATCAATGCGTCAAATTTTTCCAGTGGGCTTCTAAGGTGAAAATTGGGTTTCTGGAATATTATTTTTGGGCCCAGAATTTCTTGATGTGCTACTATAGTACTTGGGGGCACACTTGGTAAATTTGATCGATCGGATATTTTAAACACATTGGTTCACAGTATTTACATTATATCTGCGATCGTGAATGTCACTTGATCGGTAAATCCTGTCTAACTGTTATAGCCCGGTTAGACGGATTTGCGAACGTGACCTTCACGTTGATGTTCTGTGTATTGCTGTGATGTTGCGGATTGGTCGTGGGGGATAGCCTGGATGCAATGCTAGTACAGTTTTGTTGTATTATGTACATTTGATATTGCGGGGCGAGCGTCCGACATGTGGACTGCCGTCACTTCCTGTTTGTATTATTATTTTGGGGCACGGCCAGGTTGCGGTCGATGTACCCGTTGTATGTATATTTTACTTTCTGTACTAGGATTACCCCGCGGAGGGGTGCACGGATAGCCGGGTTCTAGAGGGCAACGGGCCCGCATCTCATGGCATTGAGACGGAGGGGGCTTCACTCTAGAATTGGCAGGGCTATTCGCCGCACTCGTAGGGGGTACAGGTTGACCCAGGAGGGGTGCCCAAGTTACCGGATTCCGTGAAGTGCTGGGTGGTCCATTCACGTTGCTGAAGGGGACTGCCTCGCTTCAGGCTTTGGCGGGTAACTTGCTGCGCTCGTAGGGGTCTAGGATTTCATTGCACAGGCTATCCACATGACCAGGGGAACGTCGGGTTTCAGTAGTGGCTCTGTGAAACCCGGGGATCCCAGATATCTGTATTGTTCTGTGATGCTGTACATTTCTGTGATGTTGCATTTTATCACGCCTTGAGCGAAAATTATATATTGGTATATATATTAGTAGATGTTGTATATGTTTTGCATCCGCGCTAGTCCAGTCCCCGCTCTGTCGTTAGTTAGCTAACATAACGGGTAATGACGGGACCCAGTGGCGAATGCGGATGGCATATACGTACATCAGTATATTTTCGTTCTTTGTGGTGTGATCAATTGATGGGACTGCGTTGATTCAGATCAATGCAAGTTAAAACAAACCTAATCTGATGATGTTGGAACACTTTTCAAAAGCTGTTATTGCAAGGACGTTCACTTTTGTTTTGCATCGTGGTATTCAGTTGGAATATCCTGCTCCTCAGTCGACGAGGCAAGGGCCGAGATCCCTTCACCGGGAGTGACCCCTTGGACAAAAAGTTTGCGTCAGGGCAATAACTTCACTATAGCCGATTACTTTTGCTTTGCACCGTGGTATTCAGTTGGAATATCCTGCACCTCATTCTACGGGGAAAGAGCCGAGATCCCTTCACCGGGAGTGACCTCTTTAGCAAAGGTTTTCGTCACTATATTTTTAAAAGCTATCCGTTCCTTCAACGATATCAAGTTCATTACGTTAAAGGTTTTCGCCAGAAACCATTCATAGCCCTCCGTCGTTTCATATGGGTGGTCAATAGTATTCAAGCTGTGTATGTTGGCCAAAGTCAAGGCACAGTGATTGGTAGCTATTGGGTATTCATATGCAGCATAGATAGATGCGTTGGTTTGGGGCAGTCGTACTACTATTTTGGCCAAAGTCAAGGGTATGTACGGGTGGACTCAAATTAACCTGGAGAATGACGGGTAGAACTTGACATGTGACTTATGATATGTTGGCCAAAGTCAAAGTTATAAGAGCATGGGACAAAAATCACATCGGGAGTTTCAAAAGAACTGAAACTTGCCACATATGCGCATACCTTCTGGAGTGTGATGACGTGAGCGGATTCCATCACGTTATCATGCGATGATAGTTGGATCCCGATTCCCACTGATGAGTTAGTTTACTCCTCGGGTGACCCCGACTAATTCTTCTTTCAGGTTTGGAGGAGAATTTGACGGTACAGTGGGAGGTTTCCAGATTAGATAAATTGGTAACCATTCTGATCTAGGTTAGAGTGCACGCTGAGTGTTTCTTTTCTCTCTCTCTTTGGCAGCGACCATAGACCCGACCCTAAGACTATGACTCAGTGACCAAGTTGACCGAACCTTCTTAACACTGGCTTTTGGATTGTCAGGGTTGCAAACCTCATTGCCACTCCTACTTTTACCCTTTTCTCCAGGACACCCCGTATTACTACGAACGTCCACTTCCATTGGACAAAACCATTGTATGGTTATATACGAACTCGAAGGAATTTATTCGAGGATGGTTTCTGGTTCTGGAGAAAACGGATAGGATTATTCAGTTGTCTTTTCCTTTTACCTTCTCTCAGGTTGCGAGTACTCCATGGTTTAGGAGATAGTACACCTATTACGCAAATTGGATAGTCTTCTTCCAAACCTTAGGCTGGTGCCGACCGGTAGGGAATGAAGAAAACCAATTAGCCTAACGATGGTGTACAGAAGGTATTAAGTAAAGACATAAAAAGGGATTAGAAGGAGGGCAAAGTAAATTGCGACTGATATTCACGACCATACCAAGTATTTCTTCGCCAATCCTAAATCATCTTTGTATTTCTCCAGGACACTCCGTATCACTACGAAGATCCACAGTTTATTGGATACTCCATCGTATGGTTATATACGAACTCGAAAGGAACTTGTTCCAGTTCGGGGATGGATTCTGGTTCAGGAGAAATAGGAATAAGGTTCATTCGGTTGTCTTTTATCCTCACCTTCTCTCGCATTGCGAGTGCTCCTAGGATTAGGACAGTACACCCATTATGCTTATTGGATAGTCTTCTTCCAAACCATAGGCTGGTGCCGAACGGTAGGGAAGGAAGAAAACCATTTGGCCTAAGGGGTGTGCAGAAGGTAATGACTAAAGACATATAAAGGGATTTGGAGAGGTGGCAAAGAATTATACGGTTACAGTCGTGAATCTGGAAGAGGCATTACTAGGAATACCGGGATACCCCATCGAAACATTTCAATGTTTCAGTTTCACTGTGTACAGTTAAAGGAAAACTGATTTCCCAATTAGTCCTTACTCCAAGGTATGTATTTACCAGGTATGATTCTCACATCTGTATGGTTTTACAGATGATGAGTGGGAGTAGGTTATTGGGAATTGGGTGATCATCCTCATTATATCGGGATTCGTTGTAATCGGTGATATTTGAGGAAGTCACCTGGATTGTTTGCCAGACGACAAATATTTGGTTTTGAATATCCGCTGTTGTGCACCAATTTCAAATTGATATATCTGTACGTCTATTTTCATAGAGTGAGATATACCTTTTGAAATTATGTCTATGACATTTACCTATATCAGTGGATTGTTAGGTAAGGAGCATTAAACAGCGGTGTAATTCTTCTTAACCATAAGTACAGTTTTCAACCTACGACACACAGTGAATGAGTAATCAGACTCAAGGGACTTATACAGAGTATTGTATGTTGTCCAGGGTCCATCAGGACAGAGGGGTTGGTCCTCGTACTATATTCGGTTTACTTATGACTTCTCTAGTTTTTAGACAGGTGTTTCGTGGAAACACAGGGTCCGAATTTTGAGAAGTTATTGGTATTTGAATAAAGTAGAGAACCAGGTATTGCAAGTATCGGGATTCTTCAAGGTGATCGAAGATGTAAATACTTGTCAATGGTATTCAGTTGATAGTAGTGATTATGAGATCTTGCTTCTCTTTCAGGTTACTCATAATTGGAAGCATTCCTAAGTTGAGTAACGCTGATCGGCCTCCTTCCATTTAGTTGACATGCACTGGAGACAGCTGCATGATTTGAATCTGGTTCAATTAAATCAGTGCCTCTGGTTCTGTATTGGATATAGTACAGTTCATATCTTAACATTGTTAAGGTACGGGGAGTTGTCCGGCTTATAATTAAAACCAGACTCTGAATAACTCAAGGCACGTTTCTGTAATGGCTGTTTGTGGGTTGACCCAGGCTATGACGAGGGTTGACTTTCTACCATCTGGAAGATCTATAGTGATATTGTTCTAAACTCGCCACAGTTTTAATAAAAATGGATTTTTTCAGAAAACAGTAGTGGGAGTATGGTAGAACTGGAAGTGATTCCAGAACCACAAATGATTACTGAAGATTTGATAGGAACCTAAAGATTCAATCTGGTTTGACATTCCATTGGCCACTCCGCAGATTAGGTGGGTAACTTCAGGCACCCGAGAGGTACTCCGGTAGCCTCAAGGACGGTGACAGGGAAGTTCTTGTTTACCCACACTTGCCATTGCTGTTGTTCCAGACTGTGAGACCCGGCAGGAGGATGAGCATAGCGTCGTTCTAAACTTGCTTTAGAAGTGTACGTCTATATGACTCTGCCAGAGGGTTGTCGTAGTCAGTGGGAGCAGCGGAAGCATTGGTGGACAGGTTGCTTATGTCTATTTATAGACTAAAGTAGATGTAGCGGAGATAGATCATCAATTTCTGATGTGACAGTCATAGGTTTGACTTCATCAGAATAGGGGATGGATATGTTGAGAAGGTAGTAGGGTGTGATGTCATGGTATTTGGATGACATACACAGAGTAGGAAGTGATATTCCTATACTACGATCGGTTATACTTTGGTCGTCACACAGTGGTTTCTCCACATGGGACTTGGACATTATATCAGACATACTGGTTACTAGATCTATAGTTTTAGATCTAGATTTGGGTAGTTTCCCAATCAGGGTACTTAGACAGCATTCTAAGAGTATTTAGAATGGATGACTCCTGGCACGGTAGTGTACCTGCAGGTAATGGAGTCACCCTCTCTAAAGGTGTCTTACAGACTAAAGTGGAGAGGGATGTGCATGATTGGCAGATCACTTGCTCAGGCAATTGAGTCAATCATGAGATGTCAAGTACCACACCAGATGTTGTTCTTGCACTAGATGCAATAAGTTGACATTGATCCAATCCTGGAGAAATAGTAGGAAGCAGTTTTAGAACATAAGTGGATGTTCTAGGGATATGATAACGACAGCCTCATTCGGGAGACAATTATCATTCCAGGCTTCCAAGGTGACCTGGACGACAAGGAGGTTGTCAGAGTTATAGTTTTTCCTTCTGACGAGGGGCAGTATTTTGGACAGGTGGTCCAAGGCAATACTGAGGGAGGCATGGCGCAGGATACTGATTAAGTTCAGTTGACGATACAGTCTAAGAAGTTTGGATTTGGAGTTCATTTATGAGCTAGGTCCCATCAAACATCCAGACACATTCTAAGACAGGTATTGCTCATTTCGGGAGATGGCTTTCTCCGCGAACTTGAGATATAGAGAGACATAGAAAGAAATATCAAAGCGGATCCACTCACTGAGGCTATTCCTTGAACGCAATGGTTTCGCAAACGAGCTTTGTGAGACTGACTAGTAGAGGAGTTGGGTGTTCGGTATCACACAGGCTGTGAGTATGCGACATCGCAATAATTAACCTTGAGTGCAAGTGGGAGATTGTTGGTGATAGTGCCCTCAGAGTCAATTATTGGATCACAGGCACGTGATTGCAATGATTGAGGGAGGACCTATCCCGGTAGGACAGTCTTACTCGAGATGATAGTATGCTATCTGGTTTATCTTTATCATCGTGTACTGCTTTAGGTGACCTGACAGGTCGCTATTACACGTTGATAGAGCCCCTAGGATTCTTGCTTGACCACCAGCAGTATGAGGACGATCATATACGTGGGAGCTGGTAGTCTATAAGCACATCCTTAAAAGGTCCCTAGTCGTGGGAGTTTCGAGACAAGGCATCGATACTCCAGAGTAGACTAGTGTATACAGTCGAGACCCCGACGAGGGGCGGTGGACGGTCTCACAGACCACTGGTGTCAGTTGGTTCACCTAAGATGTATACAGGTGCTCATTGGGTTATGAGTACACCGGACAGGACTCGCCGGGAACATGCTAGTTGGTCTTATACCTGACTTCAGATAGCAGTTCCCTGGTGACATGTGTACATGTTAGTTCATCGACCTGGGGATCGTCATTTGTCTCGTGTGAGTTCCCACTGTACTTTGATTACTACCCTACCACGCTCAAAGGAGACGTGCAAACAGGTTTTAGTTGGGTACAGCCCCGAGCCACATGGAGGCAGTGAGCCGATCTTCAGGGGTTCGTCTCTCCCGGTATTGGGGGTGAGGTCGCGCTGTGTCTAGGAGAGCCATTACACTAAGCCCTCGGCCGAGGCAGGAGATTTACTGGTAGGTATTCCAGTAGTATCTCAGGGTGTTCTGGGCTACACTCCGACACGACTTGTACCGCTTTTGGGGGTCTGACTTTTACCAACCCCCAAGGCCCGCCATACGATGCTCATAGACGAACGGACCGGACTGTACGGATATTGTCACTGACAGGCTCAGTAGGGTGTCAGGATGAGTTCGCTCATCGACGTCCCTTTTGGTCAATACCTGGTGGCCCGTTACGTATTGGCTTATACCTCTGACGTGCTAGTGGTTAAATCCACAACCAAGGTGTTGACGAGTGTTTAGAGTCCCCCACATTCTGTTGCTCAAGTTTTCGGGCGAAACGCTGTATAGGCCGTATGGAGATATGGCAGGGTCCGATCAGATACGTGCGGTATTGCACGGATCAGGATCGGACGGTTAGTACTAGAGGCCGTATGGATATATGGCAGGGTTCGATCAGATACGTGCGGTATTGCACGGATCAGGATCGAACGGATATTACTAGCCGGCTTTGGTTTAAGCCGGATTCTAGTATAGTACAGTGTAGATTTTGTCTCATTGTATTTGTATTTCGGTCGGAATACAAATGCGGGTGTGTATACACAGTATCGGGGTTTTCCTGTAATTTATTACGGGACTAGTTTTCTGGAGTTGCCAGTTTGCTTTCCGTTTCGGCCATATTTCTTTGTATCGTTCATTGGCCGAAGATTGGTGGAGGAGGGCTTATTTGCATTTGTGCAAATAAGTACTTGTGGAGGGTGTTCTTTGCATTTTGTTGGATCATGATGGCTCACCATCACTTGACTTTCCTTCTTCATGATGGCTTCACTTTTTGAAGTCATCATGCTTGATGATGATGGCTTGACCTTTTGGAAGTGATGATTGTTGTTTGAGTGTTGGACTTTCCTAGTTATCATTTCTTTGCATGATAACCATTCCTCTCTCTCTCTCATGCATTATGGTGTGGCCTCTCTCATATTTTTGATACACTCTCTCATTCTCTCCTCTCCGACCTAAGGATGGCCGGCCAAGCTCCATGGGGCTGCCCAATTCATTTGGTTGTAGGATTTTGGTTCATTTGATGTCGCAAAAATCCCACAAGATCAATCTCCAAAAACTCCAAGTATCATTCCTCCACCAAAGGCAACTCCATAACCCCAAGTGAGACATGAGCACTACACACCATTCTACAGCAAATCTTGGGCACGTCGACTCGCCAGCTTCGTGCCCGAGTTGCCTCGGTATAGAGGTGGGAGCCCGTAAAAGAAGCCGGCGACGTGGTGCCCTTCCGGCGAGGAGATGGAGACCGAAGCTTCCGTGGGAGATCGGGACGACGACGAGAAGACCGGAGGACACGGATCAGTCGGTATATCTCTCTTCCCCATCTTATAGTTAGCTAGGACTAGTTAATGGTTCGATCCGGGTTTTAGTGCGCGGTGGTGCCGGTTCAAGAAAAAATTAAAGTTAACCATCGCTTCCGCATTTGGCCACGGGATGGAGGCTGGGGCGCCGCCGTGCACTTACAGGCAGTGGGTGATGATCATATCAAACACACCCAAGCCGCAAGCGGTCAGCTAAACGTAACGGCCATCCGGGTATTGAGCGATCAGAAGAAAATAAGCGAACATGCTACAACTCCCGTCGAGTCAACCGGCAACACTACCGTACAGTCCGATCTCTTCGTGTGGTTTTCAAATCCGATTCTACAACATCTTTTTAGGTTTATTTTCTTTACATTAATCATATTAATGTAATCCCATCATTAAAGTCCTTAAGCCAATCACAGAAAAGAAACGAAAATAACACGTACGCTTATGCAATCCGCATTCGCCGCAATGTTCCGTTATACACCGTTAGGTTACTTAACTAACGGCATACCGGGACGGGACTAGCGCGGGTGTAAAACATAAGCAACATCTACTATATATCTCATATATAATATATCATTCGTCTCGGATATCTCAGAACACAGGCAGCAGAAACATATATATAATGTGGGATATACTAGGACGTCCGTATTTAGTATTTAGCCAACAATAGAAAATACGGATTCCACAGTCGCGATGAATAGCCAAGCCCATACCCCTAGACCCCTACGAGAGCGGCAAGCGACCCTACCAATCCTGGAGTTTAGGAAACCCGGTCTCGACTCCTAGAGATGGCCTCCCACTGAACCCCAGAACCCGGTCACTTGTGCTCCCCTCCTTGGGTCCATCCTAATGCGGAAAAGTAAATAATATACAACACTAGTGACATCAACCTCAACCCGGAAGTGCCCCAAATAAAAGAATATTACATTACATTTGAATTTACATGAATGAAAATATAAAACTCTCATCTCACATAAAAAAAACCCGGCTATTTGATCGCGACAATCCTGCACATCATATCTCAGCAACACATAATATCATATATCATCAACGTAAGTAAGTATGTGTATCCCAATTGTCGTTGATGTATAGCAACGAAACCGGCGATATCGAACATACTACACTTACGGTCACAGAAAAGAAAGTGTAAAACTACAATATTTGGAATCCACATTCTCTTTTGACATCATAAATGCGAAATATCACATACTTCGTATTTCATGCCTAAACTATATGAATTCCACATATTGTATCACATTCCAGATAAATAGACAGTATTAATGTTTTCGACCGAATGATCAAATACCCAAAATTCCCTAAATCTCAACACTTGAGCGGAGTTCAAAAAATCTGGAGTGTGTCACAGTAGTAGCGGTCCAGCCGTAGAAGGGTCAAGCCAACGCCTCACATGCAGCACGCCGTACTGCCCCAAACCCTAAGGTTCAAAGGGTAGTTCAAGACGGTCACATAATCGAGTTAAGGTTTGTTGTCTTCTAGAGGGTCCACCACAAAACTTGCATATATATCCTGAAAGATTTAAACCCCGTGAAAAGTGAGCAAACGACACTCGTTCGAACAATTCAATACTTTCTAGTTATCCGGAAAAACAAGAAGTTAAAATTCTGATCGAATCAATGAACTCAAAACAATCTCCAGAACTAACAGTACTAAATTCAGATTAAAAATACTCCAAAAAATATACAAGCAGTTATAAGCATTACCGTATAAAAATAACAAAATATAGCCTCTGTACGGCCGCGGAGCCGCGGCCCAAGCAAGCTTTGGCCGCGGTTCCGCGGTGGAAGTAACTGTTCGTGGGCTCGTTTTTTACAGTTGTGCTTATATTTACCTGCTGAATTTTTTAAGGATTTTTAATTCTGAAAAATAACGGATTTTAAAAAATGTCCAGAGAGTGTCCCAAAATACCGTATTTCGGTTCGATCGGAGTTTTTACTTCGCTAAAGTATTGCCTAATGTTCTAGGTCGGCTCTGATACCAATGTTAGGTTTACCTAGCACCCTATGAGAGGTTTGGAAGTATCACATGTCACAAAGTTTAAGTTTTTAGAGTGCTAAGTGAACACACAAAGAATCAATCCTAGAAAAATTAGGGTTTCATAACTTTACAAGTAACAAAGGGTAGGGTTTTGAGAGTACAACCTTTGTAGCTCCCTATTCTTGACTCCTTGGCCACTTGAGGGTTGGAGAACGGTTAGCTTGAAGTCTTCTAGTGTCCACGACGATCCACCCGAAGCTCCTTTGTCCAAGCTATCAACTTCACTTGATCAAGAGAAAGAAATGAAGATAACACTCTAAACAAGTGGGCAAGACTTGTGTAGAATGATGTTGTGGTGGCTTTTCTCACTTCAAAAACCTAACTTGATGAATATTTTTCTCACTACAAAAGTCTAGAGAGCAAAAGAAGAAGGAGGAAGAAGATGATGGTTTTTTTGAACAAGAGTAAAAGATTAACCCTTGTGTGAAAATAGAAAAATATATCTATATATATTTTCCTTCTTCATCTCAAACCATGGTTATCTATTATGGATATTTATTTTACTTTAGTGGGTGATGATCATATAAAACACCCCCAAGCCGTAAGCGGTCAGCTAAACGTAACGGCCACCTGGGTATTGAGAGATCAGAAGAAAACAAGCGAACCTGCTACAACTACCGTCGAGCCAACCGGCAACACTACCGTACAGTCCGGTCTCTTCGTCAGATATGCTGCATATCGAGTCTAAGGATGGTAACGTCGACCCCAATAACTCAATAAGTCATGCCAGTGAATGGTCTATAACAGATCGAGAAACTACTGATAACACTTATCAGCAAATCTCAGCAGCCCTGGCCAGGGACTTACTGATATAACCAGTCGAGCACAGCACAGCATCAACTCCCAATACCGGGTGAGACGAAACCCCTCCTATCGCTCATCGCCTTCGTGTGTCTCGGGACTGTACCCAACGGCCACCTGTTTGCACGACTTAGTAGAGCCGTGGTAGGGTGGTAATCAAAGTACAGTGGGAGAGCACACAAGACTCTATGACGATCTCGGGTCTACAGACTAACCTGTACCAGTGTCACCTGAGAACTGCTATCCGACGATAGATATAATTCCATATAGGAGTTCTCGGTGAGTCCGTCCAGTGTACCCAGTCACCACTGAGCACCCGTATATGATCTTGATGTCAAACATCGATGAATGTGGGAACATCCATCTCCCATCATATGGGTCTAGTATCATATACGCTAGTCTACTCTGGTATATCGATGCCCCGTCACGATACAACTACGACTAGGGACATTCCAGGATATGCTCATAAACTACAGATGTCCCACTAGTATGATCTCTATCATAATCACTGTAGTTAAGCCAATATCCTCAGGGCTTTATCAACATGTATGAATGAGTAAAAGCATGATCAAATCAACATGTCAGAAAAAGAAGAACCAGATAGCATACTATCATGTCGAGCAAGAATGTACACTGAATATATATATATATATATATACATGTATAAATACATCCACTATCATATAATGGCCTCTAGGGCATACATATATCCAACACTTGTCACGGAATCACCCTCTCCAAAGAGATGTCTCCCAAGACT
This sequence comes from Agapanthus africanus, assembly GCA_030015575.1. Taxonomy (NCBI): domain Eukaryota; kingdom Viridiplantae; phylum Streptophyta; class Magnoliopsida; order Asparagales; family Amaryllidaceae; genus Agapanthus; species Agapanthus africanus. The sequence goes on from CM057340.1 coordinate 268,063,458, forward strand.
GATTTAGAAAAGGATCACATGTCGATTATACACTACGCTTCTGCGGTAGGCTCTATAATGTATGCGATGTTATGTACCAGACCAGATGTAGCATACGCATTGAGCATTGTAAGCTGGTATCAGGCAAACCCAGGGGAGAATCACTGGAGAGCAGTAAAGAACATTCTCAAGTACCTGAGGAGGACTTAGGAGATGTTCTTGGTATATGGCGGAAAAGACCTCCAGATGGAGGCCTTTGCCGACTAACGCTTCCAGAGTGACAAAGATGACTCCAAATCCATGTCGGGTTATGTCTTTACCCTCAATGGAGGGGCGGTCTGTTGGAAGAGTTCCAAACAGGAGACCGTTGCTGACTCAACGATGGAAGCAGAGTACATAGCTGCTTGCGATGCCGCAAAGGAAGCAGTCTGGATGAAGAAGTTCCTCACAGAACTTCAGGTGGTTCCTACCAGTGTAGGTCCGATACCTCTGTATTGTGACAACAACGACGCTATAGCTTTAGCGAAGGAACCCAGGCCCCATCAGAAGTCCAGACACATCTTAAGGCGGTATCACTTGATCAGGGAGAACGTAGAACGCTGGGAGATCGAGGTGAAGAGAGTAGAGACGGAGAATAACATTGCTGATCCATTCACAAAGTCCCTTCCTCAGACGCAGTTCGAGAGGCTATTCGAGATGGTAGGTCTACGATATGCCAGCTCATGGCCCTGGTGCAAGTGGGAGATTGTTAGTGTATATGCCCTAGGGGCTATTATTGTATCATACTAGGTTGTATATTACTTAATGGAAGCTTGGGATATTCATAGTTGTATATAACAGTCTTGCTAAAAATGGTAGTATGCTACTTGGTTTGTGTCTACTTTAATATGTGCATATGTTTCTTGTAACGTATCACTTATACATATTAGTAGAGTCCATAGGATCTTTGCTTGATTACCAGCGTTGTCATGGCAGTCACAATAGTGGGGCTGGGTAGTTTATAAGCAACATCCTATACAGGTCCCTGGTCGTTGGATTATCGAGATAGGGCATCGATATTCCGGAGTAGACTAAGTGTGTACGCTTCTCATCCCAGTTGGGGAGATGGTCTGTCCCACAGCCATCAGTACGTCGTACAGGAGATAGTATACAGGTGCTCGTTAGGTCACGGGTACACCGGACAGGACTCACAGGGAACTGATTGGTTGGTATTATACCCATCGTCGGTTAACAGTTCCCAGGTGACATGAGTACAGCATAGTCCGCAGACTTGACACTGCTACTTCGCCTCGAGTGTGTCCCACTGTTCTTAGATTGCTACCCTACCACGGCTCAATGGAGTCGTGCAAACAGGTAGCGGTTGGGTGCAGTCCCGAGCACTTGGAGGCAGTGGCGGTTAGATAGGATTCGTCTCTCCCGGTATTGGGAGTTGATATCGCGCTGTGTCAGAGAGCCATTACGCAAAGTCCCTGGCCAGGGCAAGCGAGATATACTGGTAGGTTCCAGTAGCTTCTTAGGGTGTAATGGGCTTCGCTCCGACACGACTTATACAGCTATTAGGGGACTGACGCTTGCCGCCCCTAGGCTTGATATGCGATAGTCTTAGACGAACAGACCGGACTGTACGGAGATTGTCACATCAGGCTCAGTAGGGGTTCGGATGGTTTTCCTCATCGGCCTTCTTATTGACATCTACCTGCGGACCGTTACATACAGCTAGTACCGCTTGCGGTCTGTGGTTAAACCCACTGCCAGTGCAGTGTCGAGTCTTTAGAGTCCCACACAGAGAGTTTCCTTGCTCCAGGCGAAACGATATAGAGGTTGTATGGTTTTACGACAAGGGTTCGGACGCATACGTGTGTTTACGCACGTACGACTTTTCGGACAGTTTTTACTAGCCGGCTTTGGTTTAAGCCAGATTCTAGTATCAGGTTATTGGATTTATACAGTCTAAAGTTTTTCCGTGTTTTCACGGATTGGAGGGGCGTTCTCGTAATTTGTCGAGAAGCTTCTAGAAGAGTGGTGACTTGGGGGGTAAGGTGTCATTCCATTAAATAAGATTAGTGACTCATTTGTGTGATTCATCCATGTCATTAATGCATCATAAATGCTTAATGACTCATGGTGATGAATCACTCATAGATATTTATAAAGCATGGTTGTTAATTCTATTATTTCATTTTTGGATAAATAAATAATGCTTCATATATATTATGATATATCATTTTCTCATTTTATTATCATCTTCACCTTCTCTCTCCTCAAGCTCACTCTCTCTTCAAACCCTAACCCTAACCTCTCATTTGTTGAGATCAAGGGTTAGCTAGACTAATACATCCATAACCTCACTCTATATCCCCTAGGTAGCTTAGATTAGCACTTTAAGCAACCTAGTTATCTCAAGTTTGAGATTAAGCTTGGCGTAGGAGCTTTCAGGTGGATCGTCTTTGATTCGAGGAGGCCGTTGAGGTGCCGATGTTCCAAGGAGCCTACGAGGAGTGGAGGACCGCGATGAAGACCCGAAGGACTAGTAACGTGAGGTATAACTTCGTATCCGAGTAGTTAAACCTCTAGCTTATAGTTAGTAATGGTTTAGATAATGATTCATGCGCTCAATTCCGTGTTACGAAGCTTTGATAATCGTTTTTCATATATTCCGCCTCCCCGCAAGTTCGTGGGGTGCGTGACATTGACTTACATATTGTATATGTGATATATAATATTGTAACATGTTAGGGTTACAAATTTAACAACGGTTTAGGGTTTAAACTTGGTTAGGGTTTGGATTAGGGTTAGCTTTTGCATGAAGCTTCCATGAAGCTTCAAGAAGCTTTGACTTTGTGGTTGCTTGATATTTTTTTTTGTGAGATATTATGTTAACCCAATCCAAACCATTAACTCTAGTTAACTCTCTACAAGGGTAAACTCTTTGATGCTTAACCCTTGGTTAGATTTGTAACCACTACAATAATTCATTGTTCATCACAAAAGGATTAAGTTATCATCTTCATTCTTCTTCTTCTTGCTTGAGTTCCTTCATGAAAAAGCTTTCTTTTGTGATGAAAGTGAGTGAGAAAAAGATTATAAATGAGAGCAAAAATCCTACTTCATCATCCTCATCTATCCTTGCCATTTAGACTAGGGTGTTCACTTCATATTATGAGTGTTAGCTTGTGTTAATGAAACTTCAAGGTAGATCATCTTTGTATCGAAGATCAGAAGCAAGACTGCATCTTTCTCTTCGTAAAGCCTCTTGAGAGTCCAGAACATGATGATCGCAGCGAAGGGACCTCAACACGGAGCTTAAGAAGTGAAGGACCGGATCTACAAAGGTTGTAAACACTCTCACTTGATGTTAAACTGTTTAACATGTTAGTTTTCGCCTAAACCCTAGTTTAAAGATCCGTCTTTGGGTTGTTCGGCACGGCTAATTTTTTAATCGGGCATGGTTGATGCCTCGTAGACCCTTGTGCGCGTGCCTAGCAACCCTACACATATAACTAACAATCTCCAACTTGCACTAGGGCCATCTGTAGCAGTGGTTGCAGTATCACATACTCAACCATCCCTTATAAGTCTCTCTCTGGGAAAAGGCCTTTGTGAGTGGATCCGCCGTGTTGTCCTCTGAGTCTACTCTCCTAACCTCGATCTCCCTGGAGATCAACTATCTCCCTGGAGATCAACTATCTCCATGATCTGGTGATACTGCCTAGGAATATATCTGGGTCACTGATGGGACCGGGGTTCCTGGGCCAAAGCCTCACTCCATTGTCATATAATGGTAGGAACCTAGTTCATCTTATGAACTAATATACACCCAAACTGTCTCTTTGGTAGTATCTTTGATAGCGATGTCACCAGCCTTTATCGTCTAGTCTGCCACGGTATCTCAGCTTGGAACTCTTCCAACATACCGTCCCTCCACTGAGGGTAAAGACAATGCCTGCGACTGACATTCAGTCGTCCTTATCACCCTGAAACCTTTCCAGTGATTCTCCCCAGGATCCATTGATACCATCTTACTACACCTAGTGAGAATCCTAACATCCAATTAGATCTATCTCATAGATCCAAAACCCAGGATTTAGGAGGTATCACCTTTATCCTATTTGGAGAATCCTTGTGATAAGAGGAGATTGACCGTGCGTAGCATAGGAAACTCTTTTCCTATCAAGAGTATGTTATCCACGTACAATACGAGGATGACCACCTTACTCTCTACTATCTTTTTGTATATACAAAGTTCATCTACTATTTTGATGAAGTCAAACTCTTTGACTACCACATCAAAACAGACGTTCCAACTCCGCGATGCCTGCTTTATCCTGTAAAGCAACTTGCACACGTTTCCGCTGCTCCCACTGTCTACGAATCCCTCTGGCTGTGTACTTATAGACGCTCTTCTAAATCAATATTTAGAAAAGCAGTCATGACACCCAACCACCAGATATCGCGGTCATGGTATGCAGCAATGGCAAGTAGGATCCGGATGGACTTAAGCATAGCCACTAGAAAAGGTTTCATCATTATCCACGCCTGATCGATGATGAAAACCTTTAACAAGTCTAGCTTTGAAAGTCTCAACTTTTCCTTCTACACCAAGTAATCTTCTCAATATATACTTGCTCCTGATGGGAATTTAACCCTTCAGATATAGCAACCAAAGTCCATACTTTGTTGGTGTACATGGATTCCATCTCAGATCGCTAAGCATCCAGCCATTCTTACAGAGTCCCCACTCTTGATGGCCTGCTCGAAACTAGTTGGGTCATCATCTCATGATGCAATCCTCGCTCCCACTATCATCGAGAAGCCGAAGTATCTATCAGGCGGATGAGGAACCCTGCTAGATCGGCGGAGAGGCTGAGGTTCGTCGGAATCTATTGAATCCTTTGGTTCTACCAAATCATCTGTTGTAGTTTGTATAGCTGGAACTCCTTCCAGTTCTACCTCATGACCACTAATTTCTTCACAAGAAATTCCCTTTCTCAAAGGTGGTATGTTGAGAAACAAAACATATTTTGTTCCTCTGTTAGGTAGAAGATATTCCTTTGCGAATGCTTGGGATATCCAACAAACTTCTACAGAACTGACTTTGCCTCGAGCTTGTCCGGATTTTGCTTTTAGACATAGGCCGGACAACCCCAAATCTTAACAAACTTAAGATATGGGCTCTTCCCATTCCATATCACATATGAAGTGGTAGGCAATGGATTTGATTGGAACCCCATTCAATAGGTATGCAGCTTCTCAAGTGCATAACTCCAAAAGGAAATAGGAAACTCAGTAGTACTCATCATAGAGCGTACCATATCACAGAGTGTGTGATTGCTCCGCCCCGATACACCGACGTGCTGTGGTGTATACGGAGGAGTAATGCTGAGAGAGAATCTCATTCTCCTTTAAAATAGTCCAGGAATCCCGTGCTCAAGTATTCTCCTCCTTGATTACATCAAAGGACATAATACTTATACCCATTTTTGGTTCTCTACTTCTAACTTATATTCGGTGATTATTTCAAAAGTTTCGGACTTGTGTTTCAATAGGAACATGTGTCTGAATCTTGAGAGATCATCAGTGAATGTAAGGAAGTATAAAGAATCAGTCCTGGCATATGTAGGCTGGGGACCTTCATACATCAGCATGTATCAATCCCAAGAGTTCACTAACTCTTTCTCTGTTTCCAGTAAACGGAGCTATGGTCATCTTATCTTTATGACATGATTGGCAAGTTTCATAAGATGTAAATTTAAACTGATTTAAATATGCATCTAAATGTAACTTAGCTAGTCAGGTCGCATTGATATGACCTAGTCTACAATGCCTAAAGAAGAATTCGTTCATTTCTGAACTCTTCCTCTCGTGTGTGTTCTGTATACTAAGAACTGTAGTTTGATTTAGAACGTCAATGCATTTAGATAACGTGCTTGAACCGATCAACTCTTGATATAGGAAATGTTCAAAACATTATCAAACAATACAAAATTATATCCTTTCTTTACTAATAAAGAGGCTGATATGATGTTGTATATCAGGTTCGGTATCTAATAACATTCGCTCAGAATCAATGTATTCTGGTAATACAGGGTGATAGTGACCAACAGACTTGGCTGCAACACTTGCACCGTTTTCTGTCTCATGAAACTTATCACCCGTTCTCAGTTCTCTACTTTTCTGTAGCCCATGTAACAGATTACATATGCAGGATCCTGATCCGGTATCTAATACCCACGACGTAGAGGATACAGAGAAACAGTTCTTTGTATTGAACACACCCGAAGAAGATGCATCATCATGCACTTTCTTTGTTTGGGAGGCACGGGAATCCTGGTATTCCCCTAATACTTGCTGTGTCTTATAACAATTATAAGCTGGAGCGGGACCAACGTTCCCCAGCTCAGTATAACAAGCGGGTTCGGCTAATACATCTATATTATTATCTTGATTAAGGCGTGACATGGTCTCTACCAGGAGAGAGAGAAAAGAAAACACTCTACGTGCGCTCCTGCAAGATTAGATTGGTTATATATTTTATCTAATCAGGATGGCTCCCACTGTTTTTATCAAATCCTCCTTCAAACTCTAAAAGGAAAGACTAGCCGGGATTAATTACACTCTACAAGTTCGCCAATCTTTCAGCCAGGCCAGTGACGGTACTTTGAGGAAGGTTCCCCGTGCTTTCGCACTGACCTAATTAAAATAAACCTCGTTTTCCCAGGGGCGTAACCCCGTTAACACCTTTCTAGACACCTACTTGATCGGCTAATTGTAAAGTGCAAAACTCTCCCAAGAGTAACAATTACTCGCAGTGGGTATCGGGATCCAACTATCATATAGAAGGTATGCAATCTCATTGCAAATTTCAACAATTGAAACTCCCGAAAATGGTTTTTACCCCTAGCACTTATGACCTTAACTATGGTCAACAAATCATAAGCACTAGTCAAGCTCTACCCGTCATTTCGTGATTAATTAGATCCACCCATATGACCATTAACTAAGGTCAACAAAGTCACGCGACTGTCCTAACTAATCGCATCATATGCAGTGTAGGAAGACATCACTTAGCTACCGTACACTGTGCCTTGACTATGGTCAACAAACACAGCACGAATACTAAGTACTCTACCTCCTAAAATGACGGAGGGTTGCGGATGGTTTTTAAGAAAACATTTAACGCTTTGAACTTGATCCCGCTGCAGAATCAAATGGTTTTAATTTGAATGTTTTTGAGGCTTTTGCTAGTTTCACTAAAGAGGTCACTCCCGGTGAAGGGATCTCGGCTCTTTCCTCGTCGAATGAGGTGCAGGATATTCACAATACCACTATACAAAGCAAGAACTAGAAAAGCAGTCAAAATACAAACCGAAGGTTGTAGCATCTGCTAGTTATTGCTAAAGAGGTCACTCCTGGTGAAGGGATCTCGGCACTTTCCTTATCGAATAAGGTGCTGGATGTTCTACAAGGAACACCGCTATGCAAAGCAACAACTAGAGCTACCTGATTTTTGAAATTCGATTCCACAACATCTTTTAGGTTTATTTTCTTTCATTAATCTCATTAATGAATTTCACATCATTTAAGTCCACCTAAATATCACAGATAAATACAACGTACACTTATGCCATCCGCATTCGCCTCGATGTCCCGTCTGCACCGTTAGGTTAGGTAACTAACGGCAGAGCGGGGCAGGGCTAGTGCGGGTGTAAAACATAAGAAAGGTCTACATAATATATCATATATACTATATATAATATCTATCTGAACATATCACATGATCACATCACAGATAACGCAGCAGAAAACAACATATGAAATATTGGATATACTAGGACGTCCGTATTTTATTTTGAGCCCCCTATAAAACACGGATTCCACAGTCGTGATGAATAGCCAATCCCACCCCCTACGAGAGCGGCAAGCAACCCTACCAATTCTAGAGTTAGGAGACCCGGACTCGACTCCTCGAGATGGTCTCCCACTGGACCCTAGAACCCGGTTACTTGTGCTCCCCACCATGGGTCTATCCTAATGCGGAAAAGTAAATAATATACAATGGTGACATCATCCTCAGCCCGAAAGTGCCCCAATAAAAGAATATTACATACAAGTTTTTTACATGAATGAAAATGAAAAACACTCATCTCACATAAAAAAAACCTGGCTATTCAAACACGACGATCTAATATAACATATCCAGCAACGCATAACATCACATGTCATCAACGTAAGTAAATATGCCCATCCCAATTGTCGTTGACATATAGTAACAAAACCGGCGATATCACATATTACACTTACGGTCGCAGAAAAGAAAGTATAAAACTACAACAGTTGGAATCCGCAATTTCCTTAGACATCGCTTGCCTAACCAAATGAATTCCTTAGACATCGCATGCCTAACAATTTTAAACCCCGCATTTTAGTCTCATTATCGAAAACTCTTTTCAATATCAAGTCGGGCAATTCAACAAGATTCCCGACATGCTGATCGCATGCCCGTCACAAACTTTAGTAGACGGCCGCACCCCCGGATGCCATCGACGAAGTGCACTAAGGCGGAACACCGCTGCCGCGAGCACCCGAACGGATGCTTTTGGCGACGGGGTTCTCCTACAGTCACTTGGTCGGGGCTATGGGGCGTGGCTGTCTATTAAGTTTACCCGGCGAGTATCCGCGTACGCTACGTGATTGCGACGGAATTTTGATCACATCAAAATCCCGTGGCAACCGATCAAATGAGACTAAAGTGCTAGATTTATAACATTCAAATTAGTTATCTCATAACTACTTGTGGATTCCAAATATTGTATCACATTCCAGATAAATAGACAGTGTTAAACTTTCCGATCGAATAATCAAACACCCAAGTTTTCCCAAATAGCTCAACACTTGAGGGGAGTTTAAAAACATCCATTTCATGCCACAGTACCAACAGTCCTGCCGTAGAAGGGTCAATCCAACGCCTCACATGTGGCATGCCGTACTACCCCAAACCCTAAGGTTCAAAAAGCAGTTCAAGACGGTCACATAATCGAGTTAAGGTTTGTTGTCTTCTAGAGGGTCTATCGCGTTACTAGCACGACTTAGAACGTTCTTAAACTACGGAAAAATCCAACACTTGGAAATTTTCCGGCAGGGGAAAAAGTGAGTTATTGATATCCGGTCGAACTTTTTAACACTTTCTAAAATTACACGGATAAACACATAAACGAAGTTAAACTTTCCGATCGAATCATCGAGTCCTTAATACAACCCAGAAAACTCAACTTTTGAGTATAAATTAAAAATTCCCAGAAAACACAGGAATTACATATGGACATTACTGTGCAAACAGTGACCAATGAGGCTACAGTATGGCCGCGAAACTGCCACGCAAGCCATGGTACGGCCGCGGTTCCGCGGCGCATTGATCGAATTGGGGTCACGTGCTGCACAGTAATTCCTAGAAAACCCTGCTGATTTTTTTGAGTATTTTTAATTAGGAAAAATCTACAGTTTAAAAAAATGTATAGAGAAGGGTATATATTAGGGTTTCGGGGATCGATCGGATTTCTAACTTCGTCTACACTTCGCCTAAAGCTCTAGCTAGGCTATGACACCACTGTAGGGTTCCTAGGCACTCTAACAAGGTTCTACAAGGCATCAACCATGCCCGATTCAAAAAAGAATAGCCGTGCCGAACAACCCTAACCAAGATCGTATACTAGAGATTATGCGAAAATAAGAAAGTTAAACATTTTAACTACAAGGGAAAGGGATTACAACCTTTGTAGATCTGGTCCTTCACTTCTAAATCTCCGTGTTGACGTCCCTTCGCTGCGATTATCGGGATCCCGGACTCTAGCGATGGTTTCTTCGGAGAAATGAGCGGGCTAGGTCGTTGACTTCGAGGACGAAGATGATCTACGTCGAGGAGACTCAAACTCAAGCTCCATCTTCACTAGGTCAAGAACTTTGTGAAGAGAACACCCTAAACTAAATGGAAAGTAGTAGAGGATGATGAAATAGGAAATGAGTTTACTTTAGATTTGGATTTCTCACTCTAAATCTTCACTTGAAAAAAAATCTAGCAAGCTTTCTTCTTCTTGAAGAAGAAGAACAAGAAAGAAAAGAAAATGAATTATATGAAAAGAATAATCAAGTGAAGTCTATCATAATGCAACCATGGGTGAGTTAACCTTTGTAGAGACTAAACCTTAGTTTGAGTTAATGGTTAGGTTAATGAAAATCTCATGCAAAACAAAATGGTTGGACTTTGTAAAAGATGCTTGAAAGCTTCATGAAGCTTCAAACAAAGACAAAGAAAGCCACCATTTTGTTTTACCAAACTAATTAAAAACCTAAACCATTAACTTAAATATGGTGTAAGTCATACACATACCCAAAGTTTGCATGTATCATCAATCTTGATACAAACTAGTGCACAAACATATATAATATATACAACTTGTGCACATCAAGTGAGAAAATCAATCTTAAGTGAACCAATACTAGTTAATGTAAAGTAATATATCAAATATATAATTATACATCAAATCATTAAATCAACACTTGATTTAACGATCCGGTCATATCGCATATAACAGACTAATATCTAGTGTATCAATGTATCGAATCAACACTTGATTCGGTAACCCGGCTATATCACATATAACCGAGCGATGATACAAATCGCGAGAATAGAATATAGTATCACATAATGGTATTATTCTCGGCCCCGCACATATCTCGTATGCGCTCCTATTTCGTTTCGCTTGAGCCATGAAACCTCTATGTAGGACTCTAAAGACTCATCGATACGCCTGCAGTAGGTGGTGATCATATCAATCACCCACAAGCCGCAAGCGGTCTGCTAAACGCAACGGCCACCCGGGTATTGAGCGATCAGAAGATCAACGAGCAAGCCTGCTCACACTCCTGCGAATCCAATCACTAACACTTACCGCACAGTCCGGTCTGTTCGTATGATATGTCGCATATCTCGCCTAGGGGTGGTAAACGTCAGACCCCAGCAGTTTGATAAGTCATGCCGATGTAAGGTCCAAAACAAGCATGAAACTACTGATAACACTTACCAGTAAATCATTGCAACCCTGGCCAGTGATTTCCAGTTATGGCCAGTCGAGCATAGCGCAACATCAACCCCCAATACTGGGAGAGACGAATCCCCTCCTATCGCTCATTGCCTCCATGTGAATCGGGACTGTACCCAAAATCCATATGTTTGCACGACTCAGTAGAGCCGTGGTAAGGTGGAAATCAAAGCACAGTGGGAGACACACAAGAATCTATGACGATCTCGGGTCAATAGACTAAGCTGTACCAGTGTCACCAGAGAACTGCCATCTGACGTAAGGTATAATACCATCTGGGAGTTCTCGGCGAGTCCGTTCAGTGTACCCAGTCTCCACTGAGCACCTGCATACCATCTCTGATGTCAAACACCAATGGATATGGGATCATCCATCACCCATCACATGGGTCGAGAAGATATACGCTAGTCTACTCTGGAATATCGATGCCCCGTCTCGATATTCCCACGACTAGGAACATTGAAGGATGTACTCATGGACAACCCAGGCCCCACTAGTATGATCTCCATCATAGTCCTGGAAGTCGAGTACACATCCTAAGGGCTTTATCAACATGTAACAGAGAGACAATAAGTATACATGTTAAGATAAAGAGCAACCAGATAGCGTACTATCATGTCGAGCAAGAAAGTCCTACCTATATATGTCCCAGCATCCACTACAATATACATCTCATGTACAGTAATGGCCTCTAGGGCATACATATAACTAACAATAACCATAGGCCGCAAGCGGTACTAGCTGTACGTAACGGTCCCCAGGTAGATGCCGATAAGAAGACCGATGAGTTGAACCCATCTGAACTCCTACTGAGCCTGAATGTGACAATCTACGTACAGTCCGGTCTATTCGTCTAAGAGTATCGCATGTCGGGCCTAGGGGGGCGGTAAACGTCAGACCCATAATAGCGGTACAAGTCGTGTCGGAGTGTAGCCCAGAACACCCTGAGAAACTACTGGAAACACTGCCAGTATATCTCGCTTTCCCTGGCCAGTGACTTTGTGTAATGGCTCTCCTAGACACGGCGCGATATCAACTCCCAATACCGGGAGAGACGAATCCTGTATAACCGTCACTGCCTCCAAGTGCTTCTGGACTGCACCCAACTACTACATGTTTGCATGACTCAATAGAGTCGTGGTAGGGTAGTAATCTAAGAACAGTGGGAACACACTCGAGGCGAAGTGACAGTGTCAAGTCAACGGACTAAGCTGTACTCATGTCACCTGGGAACTGCTAACTGACGATAGGTATAGTACCAACCAACAGTTCCCTACGAGTCCTGTCCAGTGTACTCATAACCTAATGAGCACCTGCATACTATCTCCAGTACGACGTACTGATGGCTGTGGGACAAACCATCTACCGGCTGGGAGGAGAAGCGTACACACTAGTCTACTCTGGAGTATCGATGCCCTGTCTCGCTAATCCTATGACTGGGGACTTGTATAAGGATGTGCTTGTAGACTACCCAACCCCCACAAGTGTGACTGCCATCACAATACTAGTAGTCAAGAAAAGATCCTAAGGGCTCTATCAATATGTATTAGCGATACGTCAAAAGAAACATATACGCATATTAAGATAGATACAAACCAAGCAGCATACTACCATATCGAGAAAGACTATTATAAATCTGTGTATATATCCCAAGCTTCCAAAATGTAATATACAAACTAGTACTATCACTACTACAATAGGGGGTTGCCCCTACGGATATTGAAATCCGTAGGGGCAGATTTATGTTGGCCCTACGGATTAACCCGTAGGGCTAGAAGGTTGTCCCTACAGTCTAAGACGTTCAAGAGTAAAAATATTAAATCTTAATTTGGTGTTTGCCCCTACGGAGCCGCAAACCAAGGACCTACGGACAAATACGTAGGGGCAACTAAATAGCGATTTAATTAAAAAGGCACAGATCGCCTACGCCCCTTATCTCTTTCTCTCTCTCTCGATCACGCGCGAACCAAAATCCCCAAATCATTCCCGCCGTTCTCGTCGTCGCCACCGCCATTCTCGTCACCGTTCTTCCTCGTCGCCATTTTCGTCTTTCGCCTCCGTTTCGTCGTCGCCACCGATCGATCGTCTCCTCCATCGTACAGGTTAGTAAATCTTCAACTAAACAAATTTTTGATTATTTTAGGGCTAGGGTTCATGGCTGGGACCGGGGTTGCGGTTGGAGTTGGGGTTCGGCAGGGGTTGCGGTTGGGGTTAGGGTTGGGGTTCGGCTGGGGCTCGGCTGGGGCTGGGGCTGGGGTTGGGGTTGGTGTTGGGGTTGGGGTTGGGGTTTAGCTGGGGCTGGGGCTGGGGTTAGGGTTAGGTTGGGGCTGGGCTGGGCTGGGGCTGGGGCTGGGGCTGGGCTAGGGTTGGGGCTGGGGCTAGGGTTAGGTTGGGGTTGGGGTGGGGCTGGGCTAGGTCTGGGTCTGGGGTTAGGGTTAGGTTGGGGTTGGGGTTTGCTGAATTTGGCAAACCTGAGAGGAATTTCCAGCAATTTTAGCCTAGTTTGATTACTAAAATTATTGTTGATCGAGAAAATCTTGGGTCCTTCTAATCAAACATTGTTTGTTACTATATGTCAACGAGTACTGATAAAAGAAAAAACCGATTTCAAGTGGAAATTAGGTATGTGCAATGTTCTAATATAATTTGTATTTCTTGCCATCATCAAACTTATAAAAGTACTAATATGAAATGGAAAATAAATAAATAAATAATCAAAGCTTTGGCATGTATGTAAAATCCCTTGTTACTTTTTCTTGGTTGCCCAACTTTGAAAATTCTATCTATTAAATTAGACATACTCTAAAAAGAATGATATTGCAAGAATTTGACTTGGTGGAGACTTGCATCATTAATAGAAATATGAAAGTGTAAGGACGTTCTTTACCTTCGATAGGGTTCGGTTGGGGTGGGGCTGGGGCTAGCTAGGGCTTGGGCTTCATCACCTGATATAGCGAAATAGAAAGCGTACTTCAGTACACCCGACCTCATTGAGTTTCCTATTGTAGTTCCCGGTCAAACGGCATATGCATATTTTTATTCGCCATGAAATCCCAATTATCAAGCTACCGAGGACGAAAAGCCACCTTTGTTTGTCGAGAGTCATGGTAATAGACTTGTCATTATAGATCATAGTCAATTGTTTTTCCTATCATTTTCTTGATCCAGATGCTAATCAACTTGTTAATTAGTTACTGTTTTTATGACGTATTTGTCTATATTTGTTGACAGTGGCCTTTCTTTTGGATGAACATGTTTTTTTGATGCATGTTTCAGTCATGTGAATTCATATGTTGCGTATAACGCTTTATGATATCAGTATCCTACATTTGTAGTTTTAATTTTTGATTGTTTTAGATAAATGCCATTGCAATAATAGTTTTTGGTTGATGAATGCCATTGCAATGTAGGATGATCAGTTCTATCAATCTTGATCTCAATGGTTTAAAATCATGTTACACAAACAACAAGAATACACACAAACGCATCATTAGAGAGTGATTCGAGATGTTCAAGTTAAAACCAATATATGATACTCGATGATAATATGAAATCTTCATATTCTCATCGATACTCATATATGAAACTAAAAGCGCCATTTAGTCCCCGTCTATCGGTTAACATACGTGCGATGCTCGTCGTGACATAGAACTATACGAAGGTTGTTAAATATCGGACGGTATAGCTCGATACTAACAACCTTCGTATAGTCTACGCGACGAGAAAATTCAATCGTATGGTAACCGATAGATTTGTCCCGTGTGGACAAGTTAAGAATGTATAAAGCAAACACCTTCATTCACTTGTGTTTTCATCCGATCGAGATATTTCGTCGGTACCTTTCCGCTGGTTCTCCGTGTACAAAGATAGATTAGATGTTCATTTCAACGTTGTTCCACAGCTTTGAAATGATTATCTATTCTATTACAGTGTACTCGGAGAACAGCGGGGAGGTGCTAACGAAATTTACTCAAAACGGTTGAAAGCACAAGTGATGGGTGTTCGCTCTATACATTCTTAATGGGATAGAAGCCTACCCCCGACAGCCGGAACACACACATACAACAAGAATACACAATAAATGCATAATTAGAGAGTGATTCGAGATGTTCAAGTTAAAACCAATATATGATAATATGAAACCTTCATATTCTCATCGATACTCATATATGAAACTAAAAGCGCCACTTAGTCCCCGTCTATCGGTTAACATACGTGCGATGCTCGTCGTGACATAGAACTATACGAAGGTTGTTAAATATCAGACAGTATAGCTCGATACTAACAACCGTCGTATAGTCTACGCGATGAGAAAATTCAATCGTATGGTAACCCATAGATTTGTCCCGTGTGGACAAGTTAAGAATGTATAAAGCAAACGCCTTCATTCACTTGTGTTTTCATCCGTTTCGAGATATTTCGTCGGTACCATTCCGCTGGTTCTCCATGTACAAAGATAGATTAGATGTTCATTTCAACGTTGTTTCACAGCTTTGAAATGATTATCTATTATATTACAGTGTACTCGGAGAACAGCGGGGAGGTGCTGCCGAAATTTACTCGAAACGGTTGAAAGCACAAGTGATGGGTGTTCGCTCTATACATTCTTAGTGGGATAGAAGCCTACCCCGACAGCCGGAACACACACATACAACAAGAATACACAACAAACGCATAATTAGAGAATGATTCGAGATGTTCAAGTTAAAACCAATATATGATAATATGAAACCTCCATATTCTCATCGATACTCATATATGAAACTAAAAGAGCCACTTAGTCCCCGACTATCGGTTAACATACGTGCGATAATTTATTCTTTTCAACAACAAACGCACACACAAACATATACACGGATTTTCTCCTTTGTTGGTAACTATCTCGTTCTTATATTTCTCAATATAGTCACCATAACCTACAATTTATATGTTATACAGTCTAACATGGCCCATGAGTACGTTAGAGTTAAGGACTGGATGTATGTGGATTGGCAACAACGTATGCAACCTAAGTTTGTCGCAGGAGTAGCTGCTTTCATTGAATTTTCACGCGCACATAATAAGATCATAATAGAAAAGATTCTCTGTCCGTGCGATAGATGTGGCAATAAGTACTGGCAGAAGGTAGAATTGGCAGAGCTTCATATTGTAAAACATGGGTTTACTAGACTTTATACAACTTGGAAATATCACCGGGACGGAGAAGAATGCAGTACTACGGCAGAAGAAGAAGGAGAACACGATAATGCGGCAGGAGAAGAAGAAGAATTCGGTAATGCGGCAGAAGGACAAGACGGTAATTTATTTCCATCAGAAGAAATGGAGGATATGGTAGAGGCTGCCCTAGGTGAATCTATTCGTACCGAAGATAACATTCCTTCCGGTCAAGGACCGCGTGCGGATAAATATGAAAATTTCATGAATGATGCTAGAAAACCAATTTATGAGAATGCAAAGTATTCCACGCTCTCATGGTTCGTCTAACTTTTCCAGATTAAGTGCCTAAATGGATGGAGCAACAAGTCATTCACAATGCTTCTTTCGTTCTTGAAAGATTCTATGCCCCAAGGAAATAACGTGCCCGACAGCTGGTACGGAGCCCAAAAGATGTCTTATTTGGGTCTAAAGTGCGTGAAGATTCAAGCCTTTCCTAAAAATTGCGTGTTGTACCGGAAAGAGAATTCAGATTTGAAAGAGTGTCCAACATGCGGAGAGACCATGTATAAGCCTAAAGATTCTGATAAGAAGCCTGATATACCTGTGAAGATAGCACGATACTTTCCCATAACACAGAGGCTACAGAGGCTATTCAGGTGCAAGAAAACAGCCGAGGCAATGATCTGGCATCACCGTGCTCCTCCAAGTGAAGATGGAAAAATGAGCCATTGAGACAAGGTTTAACCGACCACGAAGAATTCAAGACGGGCCATATGGTAAAGCCGAGTATAAGAGGGTAGACACTATGTTTATCAACAAGATATACCGGTTTATCTTGCTTAATTGCGCATGTCTTGAACAAATTAGAGAGTAAGTTTTTTTGGATTAATTGTTATATCTGTGTTTGTGTGTGTATGAAATGATATAATATTAATGTCATAATTATTTTTCGAAAACAAAATTCATTTTAACGAGGTACGTGAGGGGCATCCTGATTGGAACGAAGAACGTTTGGAAAAATATCATCAGGATAATTTTTGTGATTGGGTCACAGATCATATAAGTTATTCGAATAACATTTTATTGCTATCAGTTTTAATCTAAACTTGTATCGTTATGTATTTGTCGTAAAATTTGTTTTGTTAGATCCACGATCCGAACTTGTCTGCATCATTTGAGAGTGATTCAAGATGTTTAGCTCAATTTCCTAGTATAGAGGTTGCATATTACAAAGGAGTTGGTGTCCTTGGATACAAATTCGAAGTTAAGGACATAGAAACATCTAGAACCACTCAGAATAGTGGGATTGCGACGGTAGGATCATACGGTGTGATTTATTATGGGTACTTAAATTGTATACTCGGCATCCACTATCCCGGACGATCAGAACCCTTTTATATATTCCAGTGTACTTGGTACGATACGCGAACCGATACGGACAGGTGGAGAAGCAATCTTGGGACTTGGAAAGATGAATATGGATTGACCAGTGTGAACACACTTCGATTTTACGGTCAGGAAGATCCGTTTATCTTTCCGAACCAAGCATTCCAAGTATACTACTCACAGTGTTTGAAGCATCCGGGATGGAGTGTTGTATGCCGATGGAAACCCAGAGATGTCTACGATGTCCCAGAATTCGAGGACAGCGATGAGGACGAAGAAGAGAGAAGGCTTAAAGTGCTCCGACCGTCTGTTTCGAAGGACGGGTTGTCTTCGACCGATCATGAAGTTACGTGGGTTAGAAATGACATCGACGATGAAATCCAAGTAGATATGTATAATGCGCCCACGAAATGAAAAAGGTTATCAGTAATGTTATATTATTACTTCACATTTTACGCTCTATACATATATAGTCAATACTTTTAATGATTGTCTAATGCGTCCATGAATCGTTTATCTAGATTTGATGACGATGTCGGGAGCAGCGAGGGGCGGCCGGAGCTCCAGCCGCGGCAGAGGCAGAGGCAGAGGCAGAGACAGAGCGGTTCTGCCTCCCAGAGAGCTCCGTAGGGAGCTTTAGAGGGCCGGTCTTACACCCAGATCGGAGACCCTTCGGATGCCTCCTTCCGTGTGGATTTTGCCACACCTCCAGGTTTACTGCACGCATATCCATTTTGAATGTAATATTACAGATATTCATGCCTGTTTATGTCAAAATTACTTATATTGTCAATGTTTGATTGTCTAGTTGTTGGTGATGCGTCCACATCTAGGACAGAGGCCACTCCCGCTCCTCCAGGTATGTTTATATATCATATAGTGCATGTATATTGATTTAGAATGCTATATCATAAATACACACACATTCCTTTTGCTCTTACTTAACAATTTTTATTATTGTCTAGCTGTAGGTGGTGACACCACCGCACCTGCGGGTATGTTTATATATCCTATAGTGCATGCAAATTGATTTAGAACGTTATATTATTGATATACACATTCTTTTTGCAATTAATTATATAATCTATTTTTAATTGTCTAATTATAGGTGGTGCGTCCACATCTTCCGCAGGGGTCACTCCTGCCGCTTCCATACCCTCCGCATCATCTGCAGGTTAGTATGAATAAATATAAAATATTTATTCATTTTACATATGCTCTATAGAATAAATAAGAACTTCATGGAAATTTAGCGTCAATGTTTATTTTCAAGTTGGAGGGGATGCGTCCGCATCCGGGACCCCGGTTATTCCTCACCGGAGGAACTATCGTCCCGCTCGTGCTGCTGCCTGGGCCCAGGCTCGTGCGATAGTCACCGGAGGTATATATATCACACTTCAATTTTCGTTTAACCTTGATTTCTTAATACAACTTTGTCTTAATATTGATTGTCTTGATATTTCGTGCCTACGCAGGGCCTCCCCATCCCCAGAGGGGGACTCGAGGCCCGAATCAGTCCCATAGGCTGAGGACTGACAGAGCGAGGGGGAGGCAGCATTCCCCCTCTTTTTTACCTTTTACTATCGCTATACCGGTCCTCATGCCGAAAGGTTCGGCTGGTATATGGGGGACGAGAGCCGTCTCGTGAAGAACTATCCACTTCACGTTGAGTGGGGCGAGCAGCACCAGCGCTCATTCGCCTTCTTCTTTGATCAGGCTCGGGTACGTATTAATATATATTTTCATATGATCTATCCAATATATTTATTATTAACACTTGCAATCTAATAACAATGTTTTTTTTTATATTTTTAGTTGGATTACGATTTTCAGCCTGTAGCCGACCCTGATCACCCGGGGAGGGTGCTCGACCTTCAGGCTCTGTACAATGGCCTGATGAAGAACATGCAGGCCAAGGTCCGATACAACAGGAATGAGCTGAAGGCCGACTGCTACTCCCTGTGGATGGCGACCTCCGAGGCAGAGAGAGCGGCCCTACTATCTACTCCGGCATTTGCGAGAGTCGACGTAGAGACATGGCCTCTATTGTGCGAATATTTTGACTCCCAAAGCAAATAGGTATGTAATTTAAATGTAATTCATTGTTTAGGATATAATTTATTTTTTTGTGTTCCTTAATTAGAAAACTAAATGTTAACGTGTTGTGCAGAAACAGGCCGCTCAGAATACAGAGAACAGGAAGTCGGCGAAGAAGGGTCGCCCTACTTACACAGGTGGCTCGAGGAATATTACTCGAGCCATGGAGTTATCGGTAAATTACAATAGACCGACATTTGTGATATTTTGCAATATTAAGAGTTATTTTCTAATATTTCTAATATTAAGAGTTATTTTCTAATATTGCAGACAGCTCGGACCGTGGCGCAAGGTGGTACACCGAGCGTGCTGTCCGCATATCTTGTCGTCCACGGCACCTCGACAGATCCCGCCACGGGCGAGCTTCGATATCCCGACGTCGCTACCCAGGAGTATTGCGTAAGTATTAATATTTATTCTACCCATATTTGAAATTTTAGTTTTGGAAGGTTCAAGTTTAAATTTTATACTTATACTTTACTGCTTAATGTGGGTGTAGGAGCGGGTGGTTGAGCAGGCCGAGGCCTCGGGGATCGATTTTACCGGACAGAGCGATCCGAGGCTTCTGACCCCAGTTCTGGACGCCGCACATGGAGGGCACCACGGAGGTTAGGAGAGAGGCCGGGGACTGGTCCCTAGCAGGGCCCATATGAGGTTGGACTCCACCCCGGCGGTTACTTCCTCCGTCTCCAGTGAGCGGCGTATCCAGCCGGAACTGGAGAGCTTGAGGGCCACCGTTCAGGAGTTGAAGGAGATGCTGAAATGTATACTACTTTATAGTAAAATATCATGTCATATTATAGATATCAACATATCCATAATTAGTACGTAGCTTGAGCTTATTTGGTTTTAGACTTAGGTTTGATTAATCATACATACAAAGGTAATTAAAATAAACAACGGTTTTCCAAACTAGATATCCAAATGGGGTTTCGAAATAACTTGATAATGATACGAATTCGAATAATACACAGTTCTTACATGCTTCTTACACACGTTAGGTCCGGACGCGACAGGGTACATCGGCCGAGCCTCCACATGCATCTCCTTCGGCTGCGGCTCCGCCAGCCACTACATCGGCTGCGGTTCCGCAGACAGCTCCTATAGCTCCACCGCCCGCTCAGACTCCCGCAGCCGCGGCTCCGCAAGCGACTACCACGACGGCGGCTGCGCAGACCACATCGCCAGCTCCACAGGCCGCTCAGACTCCCGCACGCGCCGAATTGCATGGTTTATTGACCGAGAAGCAGGCACGCTTGATTCTATCGTTTATCAGAGGTGGAGCTGGACCAAGCTAGGGTAGCTTTTTGATTCTTATTTTTTGAAACATGTATTTATTTATATCATACATATTGTACTACATTTTGAAATGATATTGATATTGATATTGGTTTATATTTATATCATATTCAGTTTTTGGGTTTCTTTTGTATATTATATGTGTGAGATGTGATTATGATTACTGCGATATATGTTGTGTGATGATTAATTTTATATTTTATTGATATATATATTATTGTGCACATGGCGGGAAAAAATCAGGCAGCCTTTTTAAAAAAAAAATACAGATAATGTGTACCTACGGATTAATCCGTCGGTACACATGTTGCCCCTACGGATTAAACCGTAGGGGCAAAATATCAGCAGTAACTGATATTTCCCCCCTGATCTCAGTACCAAGGGGTTAGGAGTGCCCCTACGGACATATCCGTAGGGGCAAACAAAGGCCCCTACGGCGTTATCCGTAGGGGCAAAATATCAGAAATCCTGATATTTTGCCCCTACGGATAAGTACCTACGCAGATATCCGTAGAGGATAGTACTTGGCCCTACGGATATCTCCGTAGGTACAGTTAATATATTTAAAAAAACCGTAAATAAAATAACTTTTTTTACCCTACGGCCTACTCCGTAGGTGAAATTGGCCTTACACAGAACTCCGTAGGGGCAAGATTTTGCCCGTATGGGCAAGTTCAGGGCTTCAACTTGCACCAACGGCGTTTGCACCTACAGGATATTTTTCGCCCCTACGGAGATATCCGTAGGGGCAGTGGTTTGCCCCTACGGATAAATCCATAGGGGCAACCCTTATTTGTAGTAGTGTATACAATAATGGCCTCTAGGGAATATCACACTAACAATCTCCCACGTGCACTAAGGCCATGTGCTGGCATATCGCAGACCTATCATCTCAAATAGCCTCTCAAACTGCGTCTGAGGAATGGCCTTTGTGAAAGGATCTGCAGTGTTATCTTCTGTAGCAACCCTCCGAACCTCGATCTCCCGGCGATCCACGATCTTTCTGATCAGGTGATACCGCCTTAAGATGTGTCTAGACTTCTGATGGGACCTGGGTTCCTTTGCTAAAGCTATAGCCCCGTTGTTATCACAATACAGAGGTATTGGAGCAACAATGGACGGAACCACCTGAAGTTCTGTTAAGAACTTCCTCATCCAGACTCCTTCTTTTGCGGCATCAGAAGCTGCGATATACTCCGCTTCCATCGTCGAGTCAGCAACGGTTTCCTGCTTGGAACTCTTCCAACAGACCGCCCCTCCGTTGAGGGTAAAGACATAACCCGACATAGATTTGGAGTCATCCTTGTCACTCTGGAAGCTGGAGTCAGTAAAGGCCTCGATTTGGAGGTCTTTTCCGCAGTAAACCAAGAACATATCCTTAGTCCTTCTCAGGTACTTCAGAATGTTCTTTACCTCTATCCAGTGCTTCTCCCCAGGGTTTGACTGATACTGGCTTACTACACAAAGTGCATAAGCTACATCTGGTCTGGTACACAACATCGCATACATTATAGAGCCTACCACAGAAGCGTTGGGTATATAGACATGCGATCCCTTTCCAAATCAGTCTTGGGAGACATCTCTTTGGAGAGGGTGATTCCGTGACAAGCCGGTAAATTACCGCGCTTAGAATCTTCCATGCTGAATCTTTTCAGTATGGTGTCGATGTACCTGGACTGCGAAAGACCCAATATCCTCTTAGATCTATCACGATAGATCTGGATCCCCAGAATGTAAGAGGCATCACCCAGGTCTTTCATAGAGAACCTGTGTGACAAGAACCCTTTGACAGATTGTAGCATAGGAATGTCATTTCCTATCAAGAGAATGTCATCCACGTACAAGACGAGGAATACAACAGTTCGTGCTACAATCTTACTATAAATGCATCTGGATTTTTGATAAAGTCAAATTCTTTGACCGTCTCATCAAAACAGATGTTCCAACTCCGCAATGCCTGCTTCAGTCCATAAATGGACTTAAGCAACTTGCACACTTTCCCGCCGCTCCCACTCTGAATGAAACCCTCTGGCTGGTCCATATAGACACACTCCTCTAAATTTCCATTTAGAAAAGCGATTTTTACGTCCATCTGCCAAATCTCATAATCGTGGAAGGCAGCAATGGCAAGAAGGATTCGAATGGATTTCAGCATAGCCGCTGGAGAAAAGGTTTCGTCATAGTCCAAACCAGGTCTTTGACGAAAACCCTTTGCAATAAGTCTAGCCTTATAGGTTTCAACCTGTCCATCTACACCAATCTTCTTTCTGAAGATCCATTTGCAGCCTACGAGTTTTACCCCTTCTGGAGCAAAGTCCAAAGTCCATACTTTGTTGGTGTACATAGACTCCATCTTGATCCGCATTGCATCCAGCCATTTTACCGAGTCAGTGCTCTGAATGGCCTGCTGGAAGTTAGTCGACTCATCATTACCAATGATGCAATCCTCTCTATCCCCGTCTATGAGAAAAGCGAAGTATCTCTCAGGTGGATGAGAAAGCCTACTACTCCTGCGGAGCGGTGCAGGAATGTCCTGTTTTTTTGAAACTTCTTGTTCCACCAAGCTTTCAGTAATAGCTTGTGGTTCTGGAATTTCTTCCAGTTCTATTGCGCTCCCACTTGTTTCTTTTTCTAAGAACTGATGTTCCAGAAAGTGGGCATGGCGAGAAACAAAAACCTTCTGTTCCTCTGCGTAATAGAAAAGATACCCCTGGAGTTCTTTGAGTATCCCACAAACTTACACAGTACTGAGCGTGCCTCGAGTTTGTCTGCATGCTGCTTTTTGACAAAAGCTGGACATCCCCATATCTTCAGATATTGAAGATAGGGTTTCTTCCCACTCCACATCTGATATAGTGTGGTAGACATAGTCTTGGTAGGAACCTTGTTTAAATGATATGCAGCTGATTCTAGTGCATAGCCCCAGAATGATCGCGGTAACTCAGCGTTACTCATCAAAGAACGTACCATATCCAATAGGGTTCGGTTCCGTCTCTCCGATACACCATTGTGTTGTGAAGTGTATGGAGGAGTAAGCTGAGAGAGAATTCCATTCTCTTTTAGGTAATCCAGGAACTCGGCACTTAAGTATTGACCACCTCGATCAGATCTCAGTGTCTTGATACTTTTGCCGGTTTGTTTTTCTACTTCATTCATAAATTCCTGGAATTTCTCAAAGGCCTCGGATTTATGCTTCATTAAGAAGACATGTCCATATCTAGAGAAATCATCTGTAAAAGTAATGAAATAGGAAAAACAACTTCTTGCATGTGTAGACATTAGACCACACACGTCGCGGTGCATGAGTCCCAAGAGCTCGCTCGCTCTTACTCCGTGTCCAGTGAATGGAGTCTTTGTCATCTTTCCTTTGAGACATGATTGACAAGTTGCATAAGATTGATATTCGAACGGATCCAAATATCCTTCTTTATGTAACTTAGTTAACCTTGCCTCATTGATGTGACCCAGTCTATAATGCCATAAGAAAGCATGATTTAATTCTGGAGACTTTCTTTTGTATGTATTCTTGATATTGAAAATCTGCGGTTGGTTTTAAAACGTATATACCGTTGCTTAATGTACCCGACCCAATCAAAACATGATTAAGGTGAATGTTTACAACATTGCTTACAAATGCAAAATCATAACCTTCTTCAGACATTAAAGATACAGATATGATATTACAAGTCGAACTGGGTACAAAATAACAGTTGCGCAAAACCAAAATATATCCATCTGTCAATCCTAAGTGATAGTCCCCTACAGACTCAGCATCCATGCTTTCTCCGTTTGCAACTCTGTGTTAGTAATATATATGCCCTAGAAGCCATTGTTGTACATATGATGTATATTATAGTGGATGCTTGGATATATATAGAGAGGACTTTCTTGCTCGACATGATAGTATGCCATTTGGTTTTAGTTTGTCTTAACATGTTGACTTGTTTTAGTTTACTGTCTTACTCTCACATGTTGATAATGCCCTTAGGATATGTACTCGACTACTAGGACTATGATGCAGATCATACTAGTGGGGCCAGGGTAGTCAAAGAGTACATCCTATAACTCTTCCTAGTCGAGGGAGTATCGAGACAGGACATCGATACTCCAGAGTAGACGAGCGTATACGCATCTTGACCCATATGATGGGCGATGGATGATCCTATATCCATTGGTGTTTGATATTAAAAATGGTGTACGGGTGCTCAGTGGAGACTGGGTACACTGAACGGACTCGCCGAGAACTCCTAGATGGTATTATACCTATCGTCAGATAGCAGTTTTCCGGTGACACTAGTACAGGTTAGTTTGTAGACCCGAGATCGTCATAGAGTTTTGTGTGATTCCCACTGTGCTTTGATTTCCACATTACCACGTCCAAGAGGGCGTGCAAAATGGTGGCTTTTGGGTACAGTCCCGAATCACATGGAGGCAATGAGCGATATGAGGGGTTTCGTCTCTCCCGGTATAGGGAGTTGATGTTGTGCTGTGTTCGATTGGCTATAACTGGAAGTCCCTGGCCAGGGCTGATATGGAGTCTGCTGGTAAGAGTTATCAGTAGATTCTCGACCCGTTTTGAGCCTCACATCGACACGACTTATCGGTTACTGAGGTCTGACGTTTTCTACCCCTAGACTGGATATGCGACATATCAGACGAAGAGACCGGACTGTACGGTAGTGTTACTGATTGGATTCACAGGAGAATGTACAGGCTTGCTTGTTGATCTTCTGATCGCTCAATACCTGGGTGGCTGTTACGTTTAGCTGACCGCTTGCAGCTTGTGGGTGTTTAATATGATCATCACCCACTGCCGGCGTATTGACGATTCTTTAGAGTCCTACACAGAGGTTTCCTGGCTCAGGCAAAACGGAGTAGGAGCACATATGTGATATGTGCGAGACCGAGAATAATACGATATGAGATACCGTATTCTATTCTCGCGATATGAGATATCGGCCGGGTATATGTGATATAGCCGAGTCATCGGATCAAGTGTTGATTCGATGAAAATGTGCTTGTTATATTAGTCGGTTATATGTACTATAACCGGGTTATCGGATCAAGTGTTGATTCGATGATTTAATGTATATTATATATGAGATATACTACATTACATTAACTAATATAAGCTCGCTTTATTGATTCATTTTCTCACGGGATGATACATTGATGTATATGTGATATATGTTAATTGTATTATTTTCTTTTGTTACAAAATATAATATATATGTGATATACAATATTGTAACATGTCAGGGTTACAAATGCAACAAGGTTGATGAGTTTAAACCATGATTAGAGTTAGCATTTGGGTTAGATATTTGCATGAGCTTTCATGAAGCTTCATGAACATTTGACTTAGTCTTTCATCTTTGTTCTTTTGTGTAGATATTAGTTAACCCAACCCAAACCCTTAACCTATGGTTTATTCTCTACAAGGGTTAAGCCACTCATTCTTAATCCATGGTTGTATTTGTAACCACAACAATAATTGATTATTCATCACAAAAGGAATTAGCTTCATATTTCTTCTTCTTCTTCCTTGAGCTCTTGAAAAAGCTTCACTAGCTTTTGGTTTTGTGATGATATTGAGTGAGAAATAGAAAACAAAAGAGAGCAAAATTCCTACTTCATCATCCTTATCTATTCTAGCCACTTAGATTAGGGTGTTGACTTCTATAATAAGTTGATTAGTGAAATGTTAGCTTGGGTTAGAGATTCTTCAAGGTAGATCATCTTAGATCATGAAGACTACAAGCAAGGTGTCTCATTTACCTCATGGAGCCACTCGAGAGTCGGAGTTCGTGATGATCGCAGCGAAGGGACCTCAACACGGAGCTTATGAAGCGAATGAACGGACTACAAAGGTTGTAATCCCTATCTCTTTTCTTATTTGTATGTGATACAAACTTGTTACCCTGGAAATTCTAGCAAGATTCATGGTTAGTTAGCTTTGCACCTCTCTAATTTTTTTAAATGGAATGAGTGATGCTACCAAACCCTAAACTAGGTGCAAGGGTAACCCAACAGTGGTATCCGAGCCAAACTAGAATTCTAGATACGGTGTTATAATAATTACGAAAACGAAAATCACTTCGAAATACGGTATTAGGAAACCCCATTCTTGCTCTCTGGAAATTTTGCAAAAAGTCCTTTAAAAAAATTTCAAACAGGTGCAGAATGATCTTTGGAGCATTATATGAACATAGGTGAAATACGGGGGGGGGGGGGGGGTGCTCGGTTTTTAGCCGATCCCCATAGGCCAAATTCTGGCCAGGCCGGCCCCACATGCTCCTCTGGCCTCCGTATTCCTCCTGTGCTCTGGTGTCTCCAGTTTGGGTTTCCTAGTATTGTTTATTTTGCCCAATTTTCATGTGATGATTTGTTTAACCTGGGGCTAATTCGTAATGCTTCGTAGTCGTATAATTTAACACTGTATTGGTAACCTTGACTATTTTTAGCAATTCGATCGAACTTCGCACACCACATTTTGCACCCCGCTGAAATTTCCAAGTGTTGTAATTTTCCGAAGTTGATTATATTCGTTAAATCGTGCAAGTACCCCTATGGACCCCCTAGAAGACATAATAACCTCAACTCAATTCTATGTCCACGGAACCGCGAACGAACCTTCGGGTTTGCCGTAGTTCCGTGGTGTCATAGGTGAGGCGTTGGTTAACTCCTTCGACGGCTGGACCATAGACACTGTGGCACGATTTTTGAGTGTTTTGACTTTGCTCAAGTGTTGAGATAAAAAGGTAATTTGTGAGTGTATGTTGATCCGATCGAAACGTTAAACATCGTCATGATATTCTGTAATGTGATACAATATGTGGAATTCATATAGTTAGGCATGAAATCCTTAATATGTGATATTTCGGGTTTACGATGTCTAAGTCGATTGTGGATTCCAAATGTTGTAGTTTTACACTTTCTTTTCTGTGACCGTAAGCGTTGTATGTGGGGTATTGTCGGCTTCGTTACTATACATCAACGACAATCGGGATACGCATACTTACTTACGTTGATGATATGAGATATTATGTGTTGCTGTGATATGTTATATTGGATCGTCGTGTTCTGAATAGCCGAGGGTTTTATGTGAGATGAGGGTTTTTATTTTCATTCATGTAAAATTCTTTTGTATGTAATATTCTTTTATTGGGGCACTTCCGGGTTGAGGATGATGTCACCATTGCATATTCTTTACTTTTCCGTATTAGGATAGACCCAAGGCGGAGAGCACAAGTAACCGGGTTCTAGGGTCCAGTGGGAGGCCATCTCGAGGAGTCGAGACCGGGTCTCCTAACCCTAGAATTGGAAGTGTTACTTGCCTCTCTCGTAGGGGTCTAGGGATTTGGGTTTGGCTATTCATCGCGACCGTGGAATCCGTGTTTTATATAGGCTCGTATTAAAACACGGACCTCCTAGTATATCCAATATTTCATATGTTTCTTCTTCTGCTGATATATTGTGATGTAATCATATTATATGCGTGAGAAGAATGCTTTATTATTGTATATATGATATATAATAAACGTTGCTTATGTTTTACACCCGCGCTAGTCCCGTCCCGCTATGCCGTTAGTTAAGGAACCTAATGGTGCATAACGGAACATTGTGGCGAATGCGGATGGCATAAGCGTACGTTGTATTTTCGTTTATTCTGTGATGCTTAGGAAGCATAAATGATGGGATTTTCAATGAGATTAATAAAAGAAAAGAAACCTAAAAGATGTTGTAGAATCAAATTTTCAAAAAGGGTAGCTACAGTATTTGCTTTGCATAGTGGTATATGCGATATACCCTGCACCTTATTCGATGAGGAAAGAGCCGAGATCCCTTCACCGGGAGTGACCTCTTTAGCAAAACTGGCAGATGCTACAAACTCACAGTTTAGTTTTTGACTGCTTCTATAGTTCTTGCTTTGCACCGCGGTATTTATGAAATATCCTGCACCTTATTCGATAAGGAAAGAGCCGAGATCCCTTCACCGGGAGTGACCTCTTAAGCGAAACAAGAAAAGCCTAAAAAACACTCATTTTCAAAATCACTTGTTTCTACAACGATATCAAGTTCATTACGCTTATGGTTTTCTGAAAAAAACCTGCGTAGCCCTCCGTCATTTCAGATAAGTATTATTTAGTATTCGTGCTACGGTAGTTTGGCCTCCGTCAAGGCGTAGTGTATGGTAGTTGATTAGTACTTATCTGTAGCATTAGATGCGATTGGATTAGGGTATTCGTACGGCGTAGTTTGGCCTCCGTCAAGGGTTATGCGGGTGGGTCTAATCCAATCAGGAAATGAACAGGTTGAACTTGACGAGCGCCCTATGGGTAGTTGGCCTCCGTCAAGGTCATAGGACGCTAGGGGTAAAAGCATTATCGGGAATTTCAAGTGTTGAAATTTGCAATGAGATTGCATACCTCCTATGAGATAGTTGGATCCCGATACCCACTGCAAGTAAGAGTTACTCCTGGGAGAGTTTTACACAGGACAATTAGCCGATCAAGTAGGCGACTAGAAAGGTGTTTACGGGGTTATGCCTCTGGGAAAACGAGGTTTATTCTAATTAGGTCCGTGCGAAAGCACGGGGAACCTCCCTAAAAGTACCAACACTGGCCTGGCTGAAAGATTGGCGAACTTGTAAAGTGTAATTAATCCCGGCTAGGCTTAGCTTTTAGGGCTTGAAGCAAGATTTGATGAAAACAGTGGGAGCCATCCTGATTAGATAAGATAATAACCAGTCTAATCTTGCAAAAGCATACGCTAAAGTGTTTTCTTCTCTCTCTCTCCAGGTAGCGACCCTGTCAGGCTTTAATCAAGATAATAACATGGATGTAAACCGAAAACCCAGAAATCCAAACCAAGAAAAGAAGTAGAGTGAAGGAAAACCAATTTAAAACAAGTAGTTTTAATAGCATAAGCCGAATTATGCGGTTTTTAAGAACATCAAAATTTACTGAAAATTTCAGCAGAGTCTCCTTTGTAAATACTGGCCCCCAAACGGGATGCAACATGAATAGTATACGAAATCAATAAAAAGGCATCCCCAAGCGGGAGCTAGCTCTTCGTCAATCGACGGTCACAACCACACAAGCATTATAATATACAACGCCGAAAGGCGAGGATCACAACAGAAAAGGAAACTCAAAACAGCATGAAATTCGTATAAATAGAACGCGCGACTCTAAGGTCGATAGAATAAACAACACTGGTCTCTATCTCTGAAATAATTACATGTTTGGTTGATGGAACTTCTAGATACAACAGAATAATAATATACAAGATATAATGAGGGTACGATACAAGTAAACCCACCTACTAGCAAATCACCCGAAGGAAACTATGCTCGCAAGCCGTAATGAAACCTGTACGGCAAACCTGCAAGAAACTGGGGCACAACGGGGGTGAGTTGCCAACTTGTGAATAGAAAAACATCTACGAATAGAAATCGCATGTATGACGCAATCCTAGGTCATACGATCAATATACATCCGCAAATATATATAACCAGCAGCCTATAACAAAGCTAGGGTAAATATCTAACCCGAGTGTAATCTCATGTACCCGTGTCAGTGCCCAAGGGTAGCAATATATCATATGAATGAGGTATGAATGCATGAAAACAGAATACATGTAAATGAAGAACTGTTTTCATAATTTAGTGAGATTTCCTTTGTATTTTTAAAATGAGGTATCATAATGAAATCAGCATAAAACAGTGCCTAGCATCGGCACAAAACATAATCCTAATATCTCGATATCTCTGTATCACAGTCTCTGTAACTCAAAATCTCGAAATCTCAATGTCTCAATCACAATATCTAGGGCGCCGTCAGTCCAGACCGGCCCCTACCATCCATCTCAAGACCACGACGGTATCCTCCGGATATCCGACGCGTCGGGTAAAATCACCTGTAGGTAGTGCTCCCCTGCCAGGCTCACATCGTCATCATTATGCGCTTCTTTCCCCGGGATACCTTACCGGGTCCACCATGTACCCGAAACGGTTCATCCGCCTCCTCAAATCGGGTCTCGAAATCCATCAGCAAACTCATGGTGGACGACTCATACATCATGGGAAAACCGCACTTTTTATTTTAAAGAGAGAAAGAAGCTTATATAAGTTTTGCGGTTTTCCCCCAAAACCAGAAAATCTCATAGAAATCCGAATCCAATCCTCAATAGCATGTAAACAGTGCATATCAGCATAAAAATCCATGAATGCGGCATAACAATGAATATTAACATGCATGAAGTAACAAGTAATATCTACAATGTCTAATCTAGCATATAAGGCGAGTACACTAATATCATGTCTAAATTATTAGCTAACAACCTATGTCAATGCAATAGTATTTCTAAAGTGTACGTGGTGTAGCGTCTTGAAAAGTCGTTTTGGTGTTTTCCTGAAAATCGGTGAAAATTCGGTATTTTTCCGAAAACCGTCTTTTTTGTTATTTTGCAGTTTTGGACTAATTATACCTAATATGGATAGGTAATTGCTTGTTTTTAGTAGCTAATGAGTTAATTATGAAATTCTGGTCGTTTAAAAATTTTCCCTAATTTTTCAATTTTTTAATATTATTTTAAGCCGGTAAGAAAATACATTAAATTAGCGATAAATACAAATTTTTCTGGGCTAATTTTAATCTTTAAAATTTTGTTAATTAAAATCTAGTTGTAACATAAATTTTTAGTATTTTATTTTGATTTTTAACTAATTTTTATTATAGGAAACGAAATTTATTGAATTTAAGCTTAAACTTGCAATTTTTGACATGTAGGGGGTCTTTTTGCATAAAATTTCTTTTGTAAAACCCCTCTCTCTCTTCCCTCAGCCCTAGGCCAGCCCCAA
Organism: Agapanthus africanus; assembly: GCA_030015575.1. Classification (NCBI taxonomy): domain Eukaryota; kingdom Viridiplantae; phylum Streptophyta; class Magnoliopsida; order Asparagales; family Amaryllidaceae; genus Agapanthus; species Agapanthus africanus. Next base: position 268,095,336 of record CM057340.1, read on the forward strand.
CACCATCAGGTCCAGAAAAATTCCATGCTCCTTGACTTGTTTTATTGTGTGGAAATGATGGTTGTTTTGAGAAAGGTTTGAATTTGTTTTTGGGTATAGTCTTTTGTGGTTGGTAGGAATTGACCAAGACTTTTTTTCCCACACCCACACCATCCCCTCTCCCTCATTTCTAGCTGAATTCCAGCAGCCCCCCTTCATCTCCTTGTTCTTTTCATTTTCTTCAAAAAATTCATTAAGTTGCTTCAAAAATTCCAAATTTAAACCTCACAAAATAACCCCATTCTTCATCCCCTTTCTCTTTACCCTCTCTTGCTTGGAATCATGGTGCTAGGAGGCCATCATTGAGGCAAATTTCTTCTTGCTAGATCCATAGGTTTGAGGTATAATTTCTACTCTTTTAATTTCTTATGGTTAAAATCCTTTAATTAAATTGTTTTAGTGTTAATTTAGTGCTATTTTCATTCTAGTTTTGTTTAAAGTTAATGGTTGAGTTAACTAGGGTTTCTTGAAACCATGTTTTAGTTAATTAAATCTAGTTAATTAATCTAGTGGTTTACTTAACCAACCTATATGGTTACTTTGCTTAAGTGGCTTGATGTATTGCTAATCTAAGTTAACTTGTGTGAAATTTTCTTTGCTTTGCTAATTACCAAAATCAAGAAAAGGGTTGTGTATGGAATGTGGGTTTTGATGCATGGTAAAGGGGTTAATTTAATTGTAGTGGCTTTCTAATGGTTTAATTTGGATATTTGTGTGATAATATGTACACTTTGTCGCAAATTGTCGATGTTTGCACCAAATTTGCAAACTTCTAGCTTACTAGGTTTTTATTATATTATTGTGGCGAATTAATTGCGGTATCTAGATTATATTGTTAGCTTATCCTATAACATTTAGGATGTGTGAGTGCTGATTTTTGGGTAATCGGGTTTTAGTTTTTCCGGGCGACCAAATCGACGATTTTTGCAGTTTTTGCGATTTTCGCGTGTGTTCCACGCACCTTGTGCATATTGTACCTAGCTTGTGAACGTTAGTGTTTTCGTTTGGGTTTTGCGTCATTCTTGATATGTAACCTTATGTTTGGTATTGATGTAAATTCCAGGTTCGGTCGCGGAGACGTCAGACGCGGCTCGAAAGGGGAAAGCGGTGATTGGACACAGCTAGCTAGGGATTCCGGTGAGTAGATATAACATCTACGGGGGACTATCGTTGGATGGCGCAAGTCGCCCGATAGTTTTAGCAACTTAAAAGATTCTTAGTAATGTTAGTAATTAGGGGTGTAATACTTATATGATTATTTGCTGCATCCATGCCTTATATTGACATACATATGCGAACCCTTTTTATAGGACACCTGCACCATTGCCAGGGTTTTTATATGCAGCACGAGCACTATTCATGCTTACACACACGCCCTGGTAATTGCCATGCCACCACATTAGATAACCTATAATTTGAAACCTTTTACTAATTGATGTTTAAACCTGTGCTATTGCCTTTAATTCCTTAAAATGAAATCGTAGGATTGCTATTCATGTGCATGTACCTTATCATATTATTTGTTCATGCCTAGTCTATTAATCATACATCGTAGCTTTATTATTGATACCATATGCATTCATCACCATTGATATATGCACTTATGAGGATTTCTTGAGATTTTATGATATTTCTGGATTTCGGGGGAAAGCCGCAAAAATTTCTAAACTTATTATGTTTTTAAAATATGTAATTGCGGTTTTCTAGTGATGTAATGTGTCGTCCACCATGAGTTTGCTGTGGTTTTCGAGATCCGTGCCGAGGAGTGGAGGAACTGTCACGGGTACATGGTGGGCCCGGTATGGTACCCCGGGGCAAGATGAATGTGGTGTTGACGTTGAGCCTGGCAGGGGACGGATTACCTACCGGTGACTGTTTGGCACGGCGGATGTCCAGAGGATACCGACCGTGGCCGCGAGATGATGAGATTTTGATATTGAGCTGGGTCAGCCGGATAGCTGAGGCCAGAGATACTATGACATGGATATATGAGATTTGTGATAGTTTTGAGGTGTCGTTGCTGGACACAGGTTCTTGTTGATTCTATTAGTATTGTACTGGTATTTCAAAAAAGATTCTTAAAGGGAAAAACATGATTTTTTATACTTACACATTCAGATCACGAGTTGACTCGCATTGCATTCATACCTGCTAGTATATTCATATTGCATACATACTTGCCATTATGTCCTGCCTTACCAGTATTTAGATGCTAGGATGCTTGTGTGCATGCATACGATAGCCTGTGTAGATGTTATTTATTACTCACGAGTTGGCAACTCACCCCCGTTGTGCCATAGCCTTTTGCAGGTCCGCTCCGTCAGTGCACTAGCGGCGAGCGCTCTTGTTTCTTTTGCCTGGACTCGAGGTTTTGCTCTTAGGTGGGTTATATCATTATTTTTGTACCACCTTGTATATTCTTGTATCTAATGTACTCCATCTACTGTATCTACCAGTATTATTGTATATTGACCTAGAGATGAGACTGTGAGGTTTGTGGACTTTTATGCTGTATTTTGGGGTCGAGCTCACTTGAGTCGACATGCTGTTTTTCTTATGCTTCATTATGATTATTTCGCATGTTGTTGCTTTACATTGCGTGGGATTTGTGACCGCCTTGTGGCGAAGAGCTAGCTCCCGCTTGGGGATGCCATATTTGTTGGATTCATTTATATTCTTGTTGTACCCATTTTGGGGGCCAGTATTTACAAAGGAAACTCTGCCGAAATTTTCGGAAAAATTGAAATTGTTTTTAAAATGGGTTTTATATGACTTATTTGATAAACTCGCTTTCAATTGATTGGGTTTTCTTCACTCTTCTGCTTTGTGGTTTTGGTTTTCTGGGCTTTGGCTTACTTATTTTACAGACGTCTTGAGACGTTTCATAAACTTAAGTGCCAGTCACGTTCCGTACCCTGCGGGTCGTGACAAAGTTGGTATCAGAGCGATAGGTTTTACCTTTTTGAGTGTAGGATGACCCTTGGTAGATGGAGTAAGTGACTTGAGCAGGGTAACGTAGCGTGCGTATGTCCGCGGCATACTTGCGATACGGTACTCCGCCTAAGTGACTTTAGGATACTTGCTTGAAATTCCTTCTTCAATTCCGTGTATCCTATGATTCTATTGCACTGTTCTTATTATCCGTTTTCCTGTAACAGCCACTATGCCGCCGAAGGCTACGAGGGCACAGAGGGCTGCCGCCCGAGACGAGATTCGACCCGGCTCGTCTGAGACTAGGACTGAGCAGGGTGGTATGCCTACGCCGCAGGGACAGACCGATCCACCTTCCCCAGGCCGTATGGATAGGCTCGAGACTGGTATAGAGGAGTTGTGACAGATGATGGGGGGCATGCAGGAGCTACGTCAGATGGTAGGATCCCTAGTTGCAGCCAGTCGTACACCGAGACCGGACGACGTACCTACTACGTCACAGACGACCATGATACCTGCTCCTACTACTACCACCGTGGCCATTCCGGTTTCACTACAGGATTTCATGAGGCTGAGACCTCCAGTATTCACCGGCACCGAGGCAGCGGAGGATCCCCAGACATTCCTTGACAGTTTAGCCAGGATCTGCCGTTCGCTGAGATGTTCGGATGATCGATGGGTAGAGCTTGCGAGTTTCCGACTAGAGGGTCTCGTGCAGACATGGTGGGAGTCAGTCTTGAGAGGTCGAGCTGCAGGTCTACCGCCTATAACTTGGGCCGAGTTTACAGCGGTCTTTCTAGCTCGTTTTCTCCCAGAGAGCGTTCGTGACGCCAGAGCTCGTAGCTTCGAGGCCTTAGTCAAGACACCTGGGATGACGGTGTCTGAGTATGACATCCAGTTTACACAATTATCCCGATATGCTCAGTATTTGGTGGATACCGAAGAGAAGATGGTGAAGAGGTTTGTACAGGGACTTGATGCCCAGCTATATCTTGCCATTGGCGCCCAGCACTACGATACTTATTCAGCTGCTATGGATACGGCATTACGGATGGAGGCACGCATATCACAGACTTCGGCCGTTTCTGGGCCGAAGAGGATTCGCACCGATGTACCGTCTCAGAGGCAGCGCGCCAGATTCTTTCCGAGAGATAGGCCTGGCAGAGGATTTGGACGGGGACAGTTATATGGTTCTTATCCCCAGGGGCAGCAGCCGTCGCCAGGGTGTTTTGGGTGCGGGAGTATGCACCATCTTGTCAGAGACTGTCCGGTGAGACGACAGGGAGCAGCGACAGTTCCGCATGTGACCCTACCACCATCACCACCCCCTCCTCAGAGAGCCCTACTTCCTACCACAGGCGATGCTCCATGCCAGTTAGGTGCACCCAGAGGCCGTGGATGCGGCGGTCCTGTTCAGAGAGGACGAGGAGGCAGAGGCCGAGGTCGAGGTCAGCCCGCTATCGGTGGAGGACAGGCCTGAGTATTTGCTTTGACACCGCAGGATGCGCAGGCATCCAATGCCGCTGTGACAGGTACCTTGCCAGTTTGTTCTTTCGATGCACGGGTATTATTTGACCCAGGTTCCACACATTCGTACGTCTCTACACACTTTGCACCGATGTTGGGCCGTGATTCGTTGTCGTTAGATCATCCGCTTGTTGTTGTTACTCCGGTAGGCGAGTCGTTTGTCGCTCGTTTTGTATTTCGTTTGTGTTCCGTTCGTATCGGGGAGAGGGATTCATCAGTTGATTTGATTCTCCTCAATATGTTGGACTTTGATGTGCTTCTGGGTATGGATTGGCTAGCCACTTGTTATGCTTCTGTGGACTGCCGTGAGAAGGCAGTCTTATTTAGCTTTCCGGGAGAGCCAGTCCTTGTTGTTCAGGGAGACCGCAGCGTCACCCTTCCCAGCTTGATTTCGTCTCTTCGCGCTGGTCAGCTCTTGCGGAAGGGATGTCATGGATTCTTAGCGTTTATTTGTGAAATTCGAGCTGCAGAGGTTCCGTTGGACCGGGTCCCGGTTGTTTGTGAGTTCCCTGATGTTTTCCCTGATGAGCTACCTGGGCTACCACCTGAGCGCGACGTTGAGTTCTGCATCGATTTGATTCCCGGCTCGGGGCCTATCTCTATACCGCCTTATCGGATGGCCCCGGCAGAGCTTCGAGAGCTGAAGGATCAGTTGCAGGAATTGTTAGATAAGGGGCTTATTCGACCTAGTGTTTCTCCGTGGGGTGCTCCGGTCCTGTTTGTCAAGAAGAAGGATGGAAGTTTGCGCTTATGTATCGACTACCGCCAGCTGAACAAAGTTACCGTTCGGAACAGATATCCATTGCCACGCATTGATGATTTGTTCGACCAGCTTCAGGGTGCGGGATATTTTTTTAGGATCGACTTGCGATCAGGATACCATCAGCTGCGAGTTCGACAGGAGGATATACCGAGGACAGCTTTCCGCACGCGCTACGGCCACTATGAGTTTTTGGTGATGTCGTTCGGACTCACCAACGCCCCAGCAGCATTCATGGATTTGATGAACCGTACATTCAGGCCGTATCTTGACTTGTTCATCATCGTGTTTATCGACGATATCTTGGTGTACTCCCGGAGCAGAGAGGAGCACGAGCAGCACTTGCAGATTACGTTACAGACTCTGAGGGAGCACCAGCTGTTCGCAAAGTTCTCCAAGTGCGCATTCTGGCTGGACAGCGTCGGATTCTTGGGTCACGTGGTTACGAGAGACGGCATTTGTGTGGACCCAAAGAAGATTGAGGCTGTTCAGCAGTGGCCCCGACCTACATCGGTTACTGAGATCCGTAGTTTTCTAGGCCTGGCGGGCTACTACAGGCGTTTTGTTCAGGACTTCTCCCGTATAGCTGCACCGTTGACCGGTTTGACCCGGAAGGGAGTTCCTTTCGTCTGGACGGAGGAGTGCGAGCGCAGTTTTCAGCAGCTACGGACTCGTTTGACTACGGCGCCGGTATTTTCTTTACGTTCGGGATCAGGCGGATTTGTGGTCTACTGTGATGCTTCGCGAGTAAGATTAGGATACGTGTTGATGCAGCATGGCCGGGTGATCGCATATTGTTGGAGATAATGCCCTCAGAGTCAATTATTGGATCACAGGCACGTGATTGCGATGATTGAGGGAGTACCTATCCCAGTAAGACAGTCTTACTCGAGATGATAGTATGCTATCTGGTTTACCTTTATCATCGTGTACTGCTTTAGGTGACCTGACAGGTCACTATTGCACGTTGATAGAGCCCCTAGGATTCTTGCTTGGCTGCCAGTAGTATGAGGGCGATCATATAAGTGAGAGCTGGAGTTTATAAGCACATCCTTAAAAGGTCCCTAGTCGTGGGAGTTTCGAGACAGGGCATCGATTCTCCAGAGTAGACTAGTGTATACAGTCGAGACCCCGACGAGGGGCGGTGGCCGGTCTCACAAGCCACTGGTGTCAGTTGGTTCACCTAAGATGTATACAGGTGCTCATTAGGTTATGAGTACACCGGACAGGACTCGCCGGGAACATGCTAGTTAGTCTTATACCTGACGTCAGATAGCAGTTCCCAAGTGACATGTGTACAGGTTAGTTCATCGACCTGGGGATAGTCATTTGTCTCGTGTGAGTTCCCACTGTGCTTTGATTACTACCCTACCACGGCTCAAAGGAGTCGTGCAAACAGGTTTTAGTTGGGTACAATCCCGAGCCACATGGAGGCAGTGAGCGGATCTTCAGGGGTTCGTCTCTCCCGGTATTGGGGGTGAGGTCGCGCTGTGTCTAGGAGAGCCATTACACGAAATCCTTGGCCAAGGCAGGAGATTTACTGGTAGGTATTCCAGTAGTATCTCAGGGTGTTCTGGGCTATACTCCGACACGACTTGTACCGCTTTTGGGGGTCTGACTTTTACCAACCCCTAGGCCCGACATGCGATGCTCATAGACGAACGGACCGGACTGTACGGATATTGTCACTGACAGGCTCAGTAGGGTGTCAGGATGAGTTCGCTCATCGACGTCCCTTTTAGTCAATAGCTGGTGGCCCGTTACGTATTGGCTTATACCTCTGACGTGCTAGTGGTTAAATCACAACCATAGTATTGACGAGTCTTTAGAGTCCACCACACTTTCAGTTACTCAGCTTTCGGGCGAAACGCTGTAGAGGCCGTATGGAGATATGGCAGGGTCCGATCAGATACGTGCGGTATTGCACGGATCAGGATCGGACGGTTTGTACTAGAGGCCGTATAGTTATATGGCAGGGTTCGATCAGATACGTGCGGTATTGCACGGATCAGGATCGGACGGATATTACTAGCCGGCTTTGGTTTAAGCCGGATCCTAGTATAGTACAGTGTAGATTTTGTCTCTTTGCATTTGTATCCGGACGGAATACAGATGCGGGTGTGTATGCACAGTATCGGGGTTTTCCTGTAATTTATTACGGGACCAGTTTTCTGGAGTTGCCAGTTTGCATTCCGTTCCGGCCGGTTTTTCCTTTGTTCTTTCCCGGCCGGACTTTTCCGATGGAGGGGGTTATTTGCATTTGTGCAAATAACATTTGTGGAGGGGGTTTCTTGCAATTGTATTGATTATGATAGCATCATTAGATTCCCTCCATCACTTGCATTAATTGAGTTAAGGGAGGGTATGGGTTTTGATGTGAATTTGTGATGGATAAGTTGGTATGGCCGGCCACTGTTTGGAGTATGGGAGTGAGGATTATTTTGTGTGGATAATTTCCATTCATGAAATTTCGTGGCCCCCACATTCATTATGCTGAGCTCTTCATTTCTTTTGAAATGAATGAGCTTAATATGAGGCTCATATGATTTTCACAGCAAGGGTGAGATACTCATCATTTTCCAGTGAGCACATTTTTGCTTGGCCGAGCTCATTTTCTTTAGATGCTCCTTTTTCCCTCTTGGATCCATGAATATCTTTGTGCAAAATTCCTCCAACATGGCAACCTCATAAACCCCAAAGAGACCTGCTTACTACACTATTCTACAGCAAATCTTGGACGCGTCGGGCAGCCAACTTCGCGCCCGAGTTGCCTCGGTGTAGAGGTGGGAGCCCGTAAAAGAATCCGGCTACGTGGTGCCCTTCCGGCGAGGAAGCGACCACCGGATTTTCCGCGAGGAGATCAGAGTGGAGATGAAGACCGGAAGACTCGGATCAGTCGGTATATCTCTTCCCTATCTTGTTACTTTGCTAGAACTAGTTTAATGGCCCGATCCGGGGTTTAGTGCGCGGTTGTGCCGGTTTGCTAAGTTCGCAAAATTAAAGTTTATCACCGTTTCCGCATTTGGCCGTCGGTTTGACGGCCGGGGCGCCGCCGTGCACTTACAGTGGTATCAGAGCCTCGCCATTAACTTCGTCTAGCTTCGTTTGATGTGTTTTGCATTTCCGATCGACCAAAATTCCAAAACTTGCATTTTTGTTCACATCAGTTTTCTGTTGAAATTTTTGGTCTCGAAAAATTTTTCAGGTTGTCTCAGAATGATGTGCAGGGAGTTCTAAGACTGCTGTAAAAATTCGACGCAGTGAGTCGATGAGTCAAGCGCGGAACCGCGGCCAAACCCCCCCTTGGGCCGCGGTTCCGCCGCACATTGGTATCCTCACTGTGTCCAATTTCTCCAGTGGGCTTCTGGGCTAATTTTAGGGGTTTTGGAATAATAACATTGGGCCCAGAATTTTCTGATCTGCTACAGTATTGCTTGGGGGCCCACTTGTTAATTTTTTGATCGATCGGATATTTTAAACACATTTTTTCACAGTATTTACATTATATCTGCGACCGTGAATGTCAATTGATCGGTAAATCCGGTCTAACTGCTATAGCCCGGTTAGACGGATTTGCGAACGTGACTTTCACGTTGATGTTTTGTGTTTTTGCTGTGATGTTGCGGATCGGTCGTGGGGGATAGCCTGGATGCAATGCTAGTACAGTATTGTTGTATTATGTACATTTGATATTGCGGGGCGAGCGTCCGACATGTGGACTGCCGTCACTGCCTGATTGTATTATTCTTTTGGGGCACGACCTGGTTGCGGTCGATGTACCCGTTGTTTGTATATTTTACTTTCTGTACTAGGTTTACCCCGCGGAGGGGTGCATGGATAGCCGGGTTCTGGAGGGCAACAAGCCCGCATCTCATGGCATTGAGACGGAGGGGGCTTCACTCTAGGATTGGCGGGCTATTCGCCGCACTCGTAGGGGGTACAGGTTGACCCAGGAGGGGTGCCCAAGTTACCGGATTCCGTGAAGTGCTGGGTGGTCCATTCACGGTGCTGAAGGGGGCTGCCTCACTTCAGGTTTTGGCGGGTAACTTGCCGTGCCCGTAGGGGTCTAGGTTTTCATTGCACAGGCTATCCACACGACCAGGGGAACGTCGGGTTTCAGTAGTGGCTCTGTGAAACCCGGGGATCCCAGATATCTGTATTGTTCTGTGATGCTGTACATTTCTGTGATGTTGCATTTTATTCACGCCTTGAGCGAAATTATATATATTAGTAGATGTTGCATATGTTTTTCATCCACGCTAGTCCAGTCCCCGCTCTGCCGTTAGTTAGCTAACCTAACGGGTGATGACGGGACCCAGTGGCGAATGCGGATGGCATATACGTACGTCAGTAAATTTTCGTTCTTTGTGGTGTGATCAATTGATGGGACTGCGTTGATTCGGATCAATGCATGTTAAAACAAACCTAATCTGATGTTGTTGGAACACTTTTCAAAAAGCTGTTATTGCAAGGTCGTTCACTTTTGTTTTGCATCGTGGTATTCATTTGGAATATCCTGCTCCTCAGTCGACGAGGCAAGGGCCGAGATCCCTTCACCGGGAGTGACCCCTTGGACAGAAGTTTGCGTCAGGGCATTAACTTCACTATAGCCGATTACTTTTGCTTTGCATCGTGGTATTTATTTGGAATATCCTGCACCCCATTCTACGGGGAAAGAGCCGAGATCCCTTCACCGGGAGTGACCTCTTTAGTAAAGGTTTTCGTCACTATATTTTCTAAAAAGCTATTCGTTCCTTCAACGATATCAAGTTCGTTACGTTAAAGGTTTTCGCCAGAAACCATTCGTAGCTCTCCGTCGTTTCAGACGGGTAGCACGTAGTATTCATGCTATGTTTGTTGGCCTTCATCAAGGCATAGTGTTTGGTAGCTGCTTGTTGCCTTTCTGCAGCATAGATAGATGCGTTGGTTTGGGACAGTCGTATAGCCTTGTTGGCCTTCGTCAAGGGCTTGTGCGGGTGGGTTCAAATCAACCTGGAGAATGACATGTGACTTATGATTTGTTGGCCTTCGTCAAGGTCATAAGAGCATGGGGCAAAAAAAAAATCACATCGGGAGTTTCAAAAGAACTGAAACTTGCCAGATATGCGCATACCTTCTGGAGTGTGATACCGTGAGCGGATTCCGTCACGTTATCATGCGATGATAGTTGGATCCCGATTCCCACTGATGAGTTAGTTTACTCCTCGGGTGACCCCGACTAATTCTTCTTTCAGGTTTGGAGGAGAATTTGAGGTACAGTGGGAGGTTTCCTGATTAGATAAATTGGTAACCATTCTGATCTAGGTTAGAGTGCACGCTGAGTGTTTCTTTTCTCTCTCTCTCTGGCAGCGACCATTGACCCGACCCTAAGACTACGACTCAGAGACCAAGTTGACCGAACCTTCTTAACACTGGCTTTTGGATTGTCAGAGTTGCAGACCTCATTGCCACTCCTACTTTTACCCTTTTCTCCAGGACACCCCGTATTACTGCGAACGTCCACTTCCATTGGACAAAACCATCGTATGGTTAGATACGAACTCGAAGGAATTCGAGGATGGTTTCCGGTTCTGGAGAAAACGGATAGGATTATTCAGTTGTCTTTTCCCTTTTACCTTCTCTCAAGTTATGAGTACTCCTTGGTTTAGGAGATAGTACACCTATTACGCAAATTGGATAGTCTTCTTCCAAACTTTAGGCTGGTGGCGAACAGTGGGGAATGAGGAAAACCAATTAGCATAACGATGGTGTGCAGAAGGTATTAAGATTAAGACAAAGTAAGGGATTAGTAAGAGGGCAAAGTAAAATGCGACTGATATTCACGACCAAACCAAGTATTACTTCGCCAATCCTAAATCACCTTTGTATTTCTCCAGGACACTCCGTATCACTACGAAGATCCACGGTTTATTGGATACTCCATCGTATGGTTATATACGAACTCGAAAGGAACTTGTTCCAGTTCGGGGATGGATTCTGGTCCAGGAGAAATAGGAATAAGGTTTATTCGGTTGTCTTTTATCGTCACCTTCTCTCACATTGCGAGTGCTCCTAGGACTAGGACAGTACACCCATTATGCTTATTGGATAGTCTTCTTCCAAACCATAGGCTGGTGCCGAACGGTAGGGAAGGAAGAAAACCATTTGGCCTAAGGGGTGTGCAGAAGGTAATGACTAAAGACATATAAAGGGATTTGGAGAGGTGGAAAGAATTATACGGTTATAGTTGTGAATCTGGATAATGGTAGAGGCATTACTAGGAATACCAGGATACCCCATCGAAACATTTCAATGTTTCAGTTCAACTGTATACTGTTAAAAGAAAACTGATTTCCCGATTAGACACTTGCTCCAGGGTATGTATTTACCAGGTTTGATTCTCACATCTGTATGGTTTTACAGATGATGAGTGGGAGTAAGTTATTGGGAATTGGGTGATCATCCTCATTATATCGGGATTCGTTGTAATCGGTGATGTTTGAGGAGATCACCTGGGCTGTTTGCCGGTCGGCAAATATTTGGTTTTGAATATCCGCTGTTGTGCACCAATTTCAAATTGATATATCTGTACGTCTATTTTCATAGAGTGAGGTATACCTTTTGATATTATGTCGATGACATTTACCTATATCAGTGGATGGTTAGGTAAGGAGCATTAAACAGCGGTGTAATTCTTCTTAACCATAAGTACAGTTTTCAACCTACGACACACAGTGAAAGAGTTGTTAGACTCAGCGGACTTATACAGAGTATTGTATGTTGTCCAGTGTCCATTAGGACAGAGGGGTTAGTCCTCATACTATATTCTGTTTACTTTTAACTTCTCTAGTTCTTAGACATGTGTTTCGTAGAAACACAGGGTCTAAGTTTTGAGGAGTTATAGGTATTTGAATAGAGTAAGAGAACCAGGTGTAGCAAGTATCGGGATTCTTCAAAGTGATCGAAGATGTAGATACTTGTGTATGGTATTCAGTTGATAGTAATGATAAAGAGAACTTGCTTCTCTTTCAGGTTACTCATAATTGGAAGCATTCCTAAGTTGAGTAACGCTGATCGGCCTCTCTCCATTTAGTTGACATGCACTGGAGACAGCTGCATGATTTGAATCTGGTTCAATTAAATCAGTGCCTCTGGTTCTATATTGGATATAGTACAGTTCATATCTTAACATTGTTAAGGTACGGGAAGTTGTCCGGCTTATGATTAAAACCAGACTCTGGATAACTCAAGGCACGTTTCTGTAATGGCTGTTTGTGGGTTGACCCAGGCTATGACGAGGGTTGACTTTCTACCATAAGAAAGATCAATAGTGATATTGTTCTTGACTCGCCACAGTTTTAATAAAAATGGATTTTTTCAAAAACAGTAGTGGGAGTATGGTAGAACTGGAAGTGATTCCAGAACCGCAAACGATTACTGAAGATTTGATAAGGAACCTAAAGATTCAATCTGATTTGACATTCCATTGGCCACTCCGCAGATAAGGTGGGTAACTTCAGGCACCTGAGAGGTACTCCGGTAGCCTCAAGGACGGTGACAGGGAAGCTCTTGTTTACCCACACTTGCCATTGTTGTTGTTCCAGACTGCGAGACCCGGCAGGAGGATGAGTATAGCGTCGTTCTAAACTAGCTTTAGAAGTGCACATCTATATGACTCTGCCAGAGGGTTTTCGTAGTCAGTGGGAGCAGCGGAAGCATTGGTGGACATCAGGCTTATGTCTATTTATAGACTAAAGCAGATATAGCGGAGTTAGATCATCTGTTTCTGATGTGACAGTCATAGGTTTGACGTCATCAGAATAGGGGATGGATCTATTGAGAAGGTAGTAGGAAGTGATATTCCTATACTACGATCGGTTATACTTTGGTCGTCACACAGTGGTTTCTCCACATGGGTACTTAGACAACATTCTAAGAGTATTTAGAATGGACGACTCCTGGCACGGTAGTGTACCTACAGGTAATGGAGTCACCCTCTCTAAAGGTGTCTTATAGACTAAAGTAGAGAGGGATGTGCATGATTGGCACATCACTTGCTCAGGCAATTAAGTCAATCATGAGATGTCAAGTACCACACCACATGTTGTTCTTGCACTAGATGCAATAAGATGATATTGATCCAATCCTGGAGAAACAATCGGAAGCAGTTTTAGAACATAAGTTAATGTTCTAGGGAATTGATAACGGCAGCCTTTTTTAGGAGACGGTTATCATTCCAGGCTTCCAAGGTGACATGGACGACAAGGAGGTTGTCAGAGTTTTATTTTTCCTTCTGATGAGGGACAGTATTTTGGACAGGTGATCCAAGGCAATACTGAGGGAGGCATGGCGCAGGATACTGATTAAGTTCAGTTGACGATACAGTCTAAGAAGTTTGGATTTGAAGTTCATTTATGAACTGGGTCCCATCAGACATCCAGACATTCTAAGACAGGTATTGCTCATTTCGGGAGATGGTTTTCTCTGCGAACTTGAGATATAGAGAGACATAGAAAGAAACATCTAGGCGGATCCACTCACTGAGGCTATTCCTCGAACGAAAGAGTTTCGCAAACAGGCTTTATGAGACTGACTAGTAGAGGAGTTGGGTGTTCGGTATCACACGGGCTGTGAGTATGCGACATCGCAATAATTAGCCTTGAGTGCTAGTGGGAGATTGTTGGAGATAATGCCCTCAGAGTCAATTATCGGATCACAGGCACGTGATTGCGATGATTGAGGGAGGACCTATCCCAGTAAGACAGTCTTACTCGAGATGATAGTATGCTATATGGTTTACCTTTATCATCGTGTACTGCTTTAGATGACCTGACAGGTCACTATTGCATGTTGATAGAGCCCCTAGGATTCTTGCTTGGCTGCCAGCAGTATGAGGGCGATCATATAAGTGAGAGCTGGAGTTTATAAGCACATCCTTAAAAGGTCCCTAGTCGTGGGAGTTTCGAGACAGGGCATCGATTCTCCAGAGTAGACTAGTGTATACAGTCGAGACCCCGACGAGGGGCGGTGGCCGGTCTCACAAGCCACTGGTGTCAGTTGGTTCACCTAAGATGTATACAGGTGCTCATTAGGTTATGAGTACACCGGACAGGACTCGCCGGGAACATGCTAGTTGGTCTTATACCTGACGTCAGATAGCAGTTCCCAAGTGACATGTGTACAGGTTAGTTCATCGACCTGGGGATAGTCATTTGTCTCGTGTGAGTTCCCACTGTGCTTTGATTACTACCCTACCACGGCTCAAAGGAGTCGTGCAAACAGGTTTTAGTTGGGTACAATCCCGAGCCACATGGAGGCAGTGAGCGGATCTTCAGGGGTTCGTCTCTCCCGGTATAGGGGGTGAGGTCGCGCTGTGTCTAGGAGAGCCATTACACGAAGTCCTTGGCCAAGGCAGGAGATTTACTGGTAGGTATTCCGGTAGTATCTCAGGGTGTTCTAGGCTATACTCCGACACGACTTGTACCGCTTTTGGGGGTCTGACTTTTACCAACCCCCTAGGCCCGACATGCGATGCTCATAGACGAACGGACCGGACTGTACGGATATTGTCACTGACAGGCTCAGTAGGGTGTCAGGATGAGTTCGCTCATCGACGTCCCTTTTAGTCAATAGCTGGTGGCCCGTTACGTATTGGCTTATACCTCTGACGTGCTAGTGGTTAAATCCACAACCATAGTATTGACGAGTCTTTAGAGTCCACCACACTTTCAGTTACTCAGCTTTCGGGCGAAACGCTATAGAGGCCGTATGGAGATATGGCAGGGTCCGATCAGATACGTGCGGTATTGCACGGATCAGGATCGGACGGTTTGTACTAGAGGCCGTATAGTTATATGGCAGGGTTCGATCAGATACGTGCGGTATTGCACGGATCAGGATCGGACGGATATTACTAGCCGGCTTTGGTTTAAGCCGGATCCTAGTATAGTACAGTGTAGATTTTGTCTCTTTGCATTTGTATCCGGACGGAATACAGATGCGGGTGTGTATGCACAGTATCGGGGTTTTCCTGTAATTTATTACGGGACCAGTTTTCTGGAGTTGCCAGTTTGCATTCCGTTCCGGCCGGTTTTTCCTTTGTTCTTTCCCGGTCGGACTTTTCCGATGGAGGGGGTTATTTGCATTTGTGCAAATAACATTTGTGGAGGGGGTTTCTTGCAATTGTATTGATTATGATAGCATCATTAGATTCCCTCCATCACTTGCATTAATTGAGTTAAGGGAGGGTATGGGTTTTGATGTGAATTTGTGATGGATAAGTTGGTATGGCTGGCCACTGTTTGGAGTATGGGAGTGAGGATTATTTTGTGTGGATAATTTCCATTCATGAAATTTCGTGGCCCCCACATTCATTATGCTGAGTGATTCATTTCTTTTGAAATGAATGAGCTTAATATGAGGCTCATATGATTTTCACAGCAAGTGTGAGATACTCATCATTTTCCAGTGAGCACATTTTTGCTTGGCCGAGCTCATTTTCTTTAGATGCTCCTTTTTCCCTCTTGGATCCATGAATATCTTTGTGCAAAATTCCTCCAACATGGCAACCTCATAAACCCCAAAGAGACCTGCTTGCTACACTATTCTACAGCAAATCTTGGACGCGTCGGGCAGCCAACTTCGCGCCCGAGTTGCCTCGGTGTAGAGGTGGGAGCCCGTAAAAGAATCCGGCTACGTGGTGCCCTTCCGGCGAGGAAGCGACCACCGGATTTTCCGCGAGGAGATCAGAGTGGAGATGAAGACCGGAGGACTCGGATCAGTCGGTATATCTCTTCCCTATCTTGTTACTTTGCTAGAACTAGTTTAATGGCCCGATCCGGGGTTTAGTGCGCGGTGGTGCCGGTTTGCTAAGTTCGCAAAATTAAAGTTTATCACCGTTTCCGCATTTGGCCGTCGGTTTGACGGCCGGGGCGCTGCCGTGCTAGTACACATATGCTTCTCGGCAGCTGAAGAAGCATGAACAGAACTACCCCACTCACGATTTGGAGATGGCTGCAGTGGTCTTTGCACTGAAGATTTGGCGACATTACCTATACGGCGAGTCGTTTCAGATATTCACCGATCACAAGAGCTTAAAGTACATATTTCAGCAGCGAGACCTGAACCTCAGACAGCGTCGTTGGATGGAGTTAGTGAAAGACTACGACTGCGAGATCTTATATCACCCAGGCAAGGCGAATGTAGTGGCAGATGCATTGAGTAGGAGGCCCGGGGGTAGTCTATCCCTTTTGCGCGCAGTGCAGAGGCAGTCGTCAGCAGATTGGCAGATGCTATGCGACAGCCGAGTTGAGTTCGAGTTCACTCAGACAGGGGGACAGCTCACGCATGTTCGTGCACGCCCACAGTTGCTTGACTGTATATATGAGGCACAGCGCAGTGACGACCGTTGCTCGGAGATCATGGCACAGATGGGTCAGGGCAGATTTTCCGAGTTCGTGATTGACGATCAGGGGTTTTTACGATATGGATCTAGACTGTGCGTACCAGATGCTGATGGATTGCGGCGCGACATTCTTGAGGAGGCACACCGATCAGTGTATAGTGTCCACCCCGGTTCCACCAAGATGTACCATGATATGAGAGAGACCTACTGGTGGGACGGGATGAAGAGGGACATTGCGGAGTTCGTTTCGAGATGCCTGACTTGTCAGCAAGTCAAGGCCAAGCACCAGAGGCCCGCAGGAGAGCTACAGCTGTTACCCATTCCGGAGTGGAAATAGGAGCAGATTTCGATGGATTTTATTGTGGGTCTACCCAGGACCAGTCGAGGGTATGACTCCATCTGGGTGATCGTAGATAGATTGACGAAAGCGGCTCACTTCCTGCCAGTGAAGACCACTTTCAGCTTCGCTCAGTATGCTCAGCTCTATATTGACGAGATCGTGCGACTACATGGCGTACCGACTTGTATCGTGTCAGATCTAGGCACTCAGTTTACCAGCCGACCATGGCAGAGACTCCAGGAGGCTTTGGGCACTCGTTTGAGTTTCAGCACAGCATTTCATCCGCAGACCGACGGACAGTCAGAGCGGACCATTCAGACTCTCGAGGACATGCTCAGAGCGTGCGTTTTAGACTTCGGTGGTAGCTGGGATCGTCATTTACCCCTAGTGGAGTTCTCCTACAACAACAGCTTCCAGGATACTATTCAGATGGCACCTTTCGAGGCATAGTATGGGAGGAGATGCAGATCGCCCGTCTGTTGGACAGAGCTCAGCGAGAGCAGCATTTTGGGGCCGCAGCTTGTTGAGCAGACGACAGCGAAGATACAGTTGATCCGAGACTGGATGAAAGCGGCTCAGAGCAGGCAGAAATCGTATGCAGACAGGCGCCGTCGCAGATTAGAGTTCGCAGTTGGCGACCATGTTTTTCTGAGAGTCTCTCCGATGAAGGGCGTGATGCGTTTTGAGCGAAAGGGGAAGCTTAGCCCTAGATTCGTAGGTCCCTTCGAGATCCTCGAGCGTGTCGGCACTGTTGCATATCGTTTGGCTCTTCCACCCAGCTTTCCCGATGTTCACCCCGTCTTCCATGTTTCGATGCTCCGCAAGTACCTTCACGACCCTTCGCATGCGATTCAGCACCCGACAGTCCAGCTAGAGCGCGACCTTTCTTTTGCAGAGCAGCCGGTGGCCATCCTGGATCGGCAGGTGAAGAAGTTGAGATCGAAGATTATACCAACCGTCAAGGTCCTTTGGCGTAGCCCGAGCAGCGAGGAGGTTACCTGGGAGACCGAGGGCGAGATGAGGAAGAAATATCCCCATCTCTTTGAAGGTACGCGTAGTTATATTTTTAAATTCGGGGACCGAATTTCTTTAAGGGGGAAGATTGTAGCATCTTGAAAAGTCGTTTTGGTGTTTTCCTGAAAATCGGTGAAAATTCGGTATTTTTCCGAAAACCGTCTTTTTTGTTATTTTGCAGTTTAGGACTAATTATACCTAATATGGATAGGTAATTGCTTGTTTTTAGTAGCTAATGAGTTAATTATGAAATTCTGGTCGTTTAAAAATTTTCCCTAATTTTTCAATTTTTTAATATTATTTTAAGCCGGTAAGAAAATACATTAAATTAGCGATAAATACAAATTTTTCTGGGATAATTTTAATCTTTAAAATTTTGTTAATTAAAATCTAGTTGTAACATAAATTTTTAGTATTTTATTTTGATTTTTAACTAATTTTTATTATAGGAAACAAAATTTATTGAATTTAAGCTTAAACTTGCAATTTTTGACTTGTAGGGGGTCTTTTTGCATAAAATTTCTTTTGTAAAACCCCTCTCTCTCTTCCCTCAGCCCTAGGCCAGCCCCACCACCATCAGGTCCAGAAAAATTCCATGCTCCTTGACTTGTTTTATTGTGTGGAAATGATGGTTGTTTTGAGAAAGGTTTGAATTTGTTTTTGGGTATAGTCTTTTGTGGTTGGTAGAAATTGACCAAGACTTTTTTTCCCACACCCACACCATCCCCTCACCCTCATTTCTGGCTGAATTCCAGCAGCCCCCCTTCATCTCCTTGTTCTTTTCATTTTCTTCAAAAAATTCATTAAGTTGCTTCAAAAATTCCAAATTTAAACCTCACAAAATAACCCCATTCTTCATCCCCTTTCTCTTTACCCTCTCTTGCTTGGAATCATGGTGCTAGGAGGCCATCATTGAGGCAAATTTCTTCTTGCTAGATCCATAGGTTTGAGGTATAATTTCTACTCTTTTAATTTCTTATGGTTAAAATCCTTTAATTAAATTGTTTTAGTGTTAATTTAGTGCTATTTTCATTCTAGTTTTGTTTAAAGTTAATGGTTGAGTTAACTAGGGTTTCTTGAAACCATGTTTTAGTTAATTAAATCTAGTTAATTAATCTAGTGGTTTACTTAACCAACCTATATGGTTATTTTGCTTAAGTGGCTTGATGTATTGCTAATCTAAGTTAACTTGTGTGAAATTTTCTTTGCTTTGCTAATTACCAAAATCAAGAAAAGGGTTGTGTATGGAATGTGGGTTTTGATGCATAGTAAAGGGGTTAATTTAATTGTAGTGGCTTTCTAATGGTTTAATTTGGATATTTGTGTGATAATATGTACACTTTGTCGCAAATTGTCGATGTTTGCACCAAATTTGCAAACTTCTAGCTTACTAGGTTTTTATTATATTATTGTGGCGAATTAATTGCGGTATCTAGATTATATTGTTGGCTTATCCTATGACATTTAGGATGTGTGAGTGCGGATTTTTGGGTAATCGGGTTTTAGTTTTTCCGGGCGACCAAATAGACGATTTTTGCAGTTTTTGCGATTTTCGCGTGTGTTCCGCGCACCTTGTGCACGTTGTACCTAGCTTGTGAACGTTAGTATTTTCGTTTGGGTTTTGCGTCATTCTTGATATGTAACCTTATGTTTGGTATTGATGTAAATTCCAGGTTCGGTCGCGGAGACGTCAGACGCGGCTCGAAAGGGGAAAGCGGTGATTGGACACAGCTAGCTAGGGATTCCGGTGAGTAAATGTAACATCTACGGGAGACTATCGTTGGATGGCGCAAGTCGCCCGATAGTTTTAGCAACTTAAAAGATTCTTAGTAATGTTAGTAATTAGGGGTGTAATACTTATATGATTATTTGCTGCATCCATGCCTTATATTGACATACATATGCGAACCCTTTTTATAGGACACCTGCACCATTGCCAGGGTTTTTATATGCAGCACGAGCACTATTCATGCTTACACACACACCCTGGTAATTGCCATGCCACCACACTAGATAACCTATAATTTGAAACCTTTTACTAATTGATGTTTAAACCTGTGCTATTGCCTTTAATTCCTTAAAATGAAATCGTAGGATTGCTATTCATGTGCATGTACCTCATCATATTATTTGTTCATGCCTAGTCTATTAATCATACATCGTAGCTTAATTATTGATACCATATGCATTCATCACCATTGATATATGCACTTATGAGGATTTCTTGAGATTTTATGATATTTCTGGATTTCGGGGGAAAGCCGCAAAAATTTCTAAACTTATTATGTTTTTAAAATATGTAATTGCGGTTTTCTAGTGATGTAAAGTGTCGTCCACCATGAGTTTGCTGTGGTTTTCGAGATCCGTGCCGAGGAGTGGAGGAACCGTCACGGGTACATGGTGGGCCCGGTATGGTACCCCGGGGCAAGATGAATGTGGTGTTGACGTTGAGCCTGGCAGGGGACGGATTACCTACCGGTGACTGTTTGGCACGGCGGATATCCAGAGGATACCGACCGTGGCCGCGAGATGATGAGATTTTGATATTGAGCTGGGTCAGCCGGATGGCTGAGGCCAGAGATACTATGACATGGATATATGAGATTTGTGATAGTTTTGAGGTGTCGTTGCTGGACACAGGTTTTTGTTGATTCTATTAGTATTGTACTGGTATTTCAAAAAAGATTCTTAAAGGGAAAAACATGATTTTTTATACTTACACATTCAGATCACGAGTTGACTCGCATTGCATTCATACCTGCTAGTATATTCATATTGCATACATACTTGCCATTATGTCCTGCCTTACCAGTATTTAGATGCTAGGATGCTTGTGTGCATGCATACGATAGCCTGTGTAGATGTTATTTATTACTCACGAGTTGGCAACTCACCCCCGTTGTGCCATAGCCTTTTGCAGGTCCGCTCCGTCAGTGCACTAGCGGCGGGCGCTCTTGTTTCTTTTGCCTGGACTCGAGGTTTTGCTCTTAGGTGGGTTATATCATTATTTTTGTACCACCTTGTATATTCTTGTATCTAGTGTACTCCATCTACTGTATCTACCAGTATTATTGTATATTGACCTAGAGATGAGACTGTGAGGTTTGTGGACTTTTATGCTGTATTTTGGGGTCGAGCTCACTTGAGTCGACATGCTGTTTTTCTTATGCTTCATTATGATTATTTCGCATGTTGTTGCTTTACATTGCATGGGATTTGTGACCGCCTTGTGGCGAAGAGCTAGCTCCCGCTTGGGGATGCCATATTTGTTGGATTCATTTATATTATTGTTGTACCCATTTTGGGGGCCAGTATTTACAAAGGAGACTCTGCCGAAATTTTTGGATAAATTGATATTGTTTTTAAAATGGGTTTTATATGACTTATTTGATAAACTCGCTTTCAATTGATTGGGTTTTCTTCACTCTTCTGCTTTGTGGTTTTGGTTTTCTGGGCTTTAGCTTACTTATTTTACAGACGTCTTGAGACGTTTCGTAAACTTAAGTGCCAGTCACGTTCCGTACCCTGCGGGTCGTGACACGTGGCATGACAAGTACCGATGAAGATGTGTGTGAGCCGGCAAGTAAGTGTACGTGGTACATACGCATCATCGGTAATGGTGCTGGTGTCCTAACAGCATGATATCAATAATGGAGTATGAAACATAATATAAGCATGCGATGCGAAGCGAACCACAATAAAGAGCGGGAGCTGAATACTAGATGCAACTATAACTAATCTGCATTAACCGAATATAAGTCCTACAAATGGTGCCTTTTGAAATAACATGAATCATGGGGTTTTGAAAATAGGGGCTACGGTGTTTTTATGAAAAGTTACGTCTTTTGAAATATCCGTAGGATCCCTTTGGTTGTCTTTTAAAATATCCACGATTCGTTAGTTTTTGAAATAGGTAAGAATCGAATCTAATCTAACAACTAAACTAAAGGGCTAAGCTAACCAGCTGGACTACAGGTAAGGAAACCGCCTAACATCTGAGTCGATGTATATACATACCTGTATATATATTAGTCGGTGATCCCGCCTCAATAATATCATATCCGATACCATATCTATAATCAGACATCCCAAGTCAAGAGTGCGGATCAATCATCAATATATAGCTCGTACGTAAATCCGTCGTACGGCATCCCCAAATCTGGGTACGGGTCAAAGTCACATCAATCACACTATTCATTTGGTATCTTCTTTATCAAATATCATGATCCGGAATAATGTCCTACGTTTAGTACAATATTGATGCCATCTATGTATGCATGCGGGTGTAAGAATTACTACGTCATAAGACCCGCTAAAAGATCATGTCGTATCTCAATACGAACCAAATCACGTCACCGATCTCCTGGCCTCAAGCCCAATCTCATCGACTCATCTCAAATTCCAAATACAATCCTCAAATCCAGTATATGAACACATAGTCCCATACCCATGTGAACACATAAATATATATTCCCATACACGCACATATGAAAAAAGGAATGTATGCAATTATGTATATGTGTGTATGTGTAAGTGTAGTGCACCCACTACCTAAGGTTTCGTAAACATGCACCAATCCAACACCAATATCCATCTAAAATCATCAATAATAAATCATAACATATCATAAATTGTTGGTATGTATACGCATCCGTATACATCACCACGGACTGCGGGGGTGCTATACGCCATCCACCCGAGTTCTCCCCGTAGATATAAATCTACTCACCTGGTCCTCGCTAGCCGGTGTCGACGTCGCCACGCGCTTGCTTGTCGTCTCGAAGTCCACATGGGGTACCTACATATCATAACGCACCGTATCGCATTAAAACTAAATTCGAAATCGAAACGGCATACGAAAATCAAATCGGCACGCGTATCACGCGTAGGTCCAAACCTATCGCCTACGCATGCAAGAATAGTCAAACCAACCCTCGATGTCGATGTACAAACGTCAAACCATCGAGAAAAATCCAATCACACTCATTTGCACAATTACAAGCACTAATTATAATATAAAATAGCTTACAATTCCCAAAAACCCCAATTTCACTTAAAAAGTCGTTTTTCCGAAAATCTAGCAAGCACAATTCGCCGTTTTTGTACAAAACATGATGTTTAAATGAATGTAGCGGACAATATATTTATTAAATATCTTAAATAAGTCATAGAAACAATTTCCAGAATTTAATCTCATTAAATTCCAAAAACCCTAATATTCTAGTTTACAAAATACCCCTTTTAACAATTTCATAGCAAAAATACACAAACTACAATTTAGGTTGGATTTCCATGAACTAAAGTGTTAAACTACACTTAATAAAGTTAATAATATGATAAAAACCCTAACCATATTTTTAATCTCATATTTCGAATTAAATCAAAAAAACTAGTTTGCAACAAAAAGCTTAATTTGGACATTTTTCAAGTAACAACTTGTAATTAACAACTAGATTAGTTTTCTACAAAACTAAATATGTTAATCCACCTCACTAAAGCATACACAATCAAACACAACTCATTTCCACAACAAACCCTAACTTGAAATCTTTAATCATGCAATTAAACTCACATAACTCAAATTAACACTTAATTAACTTAGCTTTAAGAAATTAAGTAACAAACTAAGCAAAAAGTTTAGAATTATACCCAAAACCATTTGAAGATCCACAAGCATCCATGGCCCTCCAAAATGCTCTCTTTTCACAAGGATCCATGCTATACGGGCTAAGCTAAAATGGGTAGGAGTCGGATTTGGGTTTTGGGATTTTTTTGATGGATTTTGGGGCAATTTTTGATGAAGTTTTGAAGAGAAAAGAGAAGGGAAATGGGGGGGGCTGTTGCTGCAGTAGGAGAGGGGGGGGGGTCGGCTGGAATGGGAGGGGGAGAGGAGAGAGACGGAGGTAGAGAAAGTGGGGGGAGAAAGTCAAGGTCAAAGCAAAGTCAAAAGTCTAACTAATTTATCCATTTTATTTTCTTTTCTTTCATTTCATTTCCTTTGAAATTCAAGTGGGGAAAAAGATGGTGGCTGCTGAATTCAGCCATGGGGAGAAGTGAATGGGGGTGTGTGGGTGTGGGTACGGGTGTGGGGTGATGAAAAATGATAAATACAATACCCCAAACATCCATTTACGCTAAAAAAAAGCCTTTTTTCTTCAATAATTTCTAAACCGTTTTGGCAAATGACTTCGTTCCAAAAACCACATGATAAAATTTTATTTAATGTTTTATGATGCACAAAATTTGTTTCAACTCATTCCAATTTGTAATTTTCCCTAATTAAATGTATTAGTGACGGCTTAAAATAATAATAAAATAATATTTTTTTCAGAAAATTTGAAATTTCACCAGCGGCTCAATAAACACCAAATAATAGCAATTACATAGCTAGAATATGTATATTTAATTTTTATAATAAGATATTTGTATTTTGACTTCTTACAGAAAACCCTTTTATTTTACCGATTTTTTGGAAATTTCACCGAAACGATTTTCAAAACGTTACAATCTTCCCCCCTTAAAGAAATTCGGTCCCCGAATTTAAATTCAAACTCCCCCAATTACTAAAACATCTAAGAAAACCCATCAAGTCGTCGGGGCTCCGAAATTGTAAATACATAAAACAAATCGTAGCGCAGCGCATGCGCTTGAAAAATGAGCATATAACTCTGTAAGTGCACGGCGGCGCCCCGGCCGTCAACCCGACGCCGGAATGCGGAAGCGGTGAATAACTTAAATTTTTGCGGACTTTGCAAACCGGCACCACCGCGCACTTTAACCGGATCGTAACCATTAACAAGTCTACGCTATTAAAAAGAAAGGGAAGAGATGTATACCGACGATCCAAGTCCTCCGGTCTTCATCTCCACTCCGATCTCCTCGCGGGATCTCCGTCCATCTCCTCCTCGTCGGAAAGGGGCACCACGAAGCCGGGTACTTTTACGGGCTCCCACCTCAATACTGAGGCAACTCGCGCATGAAGCCGGCAACTCGACATGCTCAAGATGTGCTGTAGGAAGTGTAGTGTAGAGTGGATGTCTCACTTTGGGGTTTGTTGCCATTTGTAGATGATGGAGGAAACAAGATAAGAAAAATGGTGCTTGCATTTTTCTTAGCATGAAAAGAGATCAAGAATGAAGAAAACTCTCAAAGATGAAGCTCTCATCTTCTTCTCACTCAACCATGGAAAAACTTATGCATCAAGTGAGAATAATGGTGGAGGAAAATCTATATGAAGCAAGAAGGGAGGTGAGTGTAGGAGATGTAGAAAGGGTGACCACATCAAGAGACAAAGAAACATACACCATGCTTCATACTATTGAAACCATACCCTTTCAAATCTCATAAAGCAAAAGCATGGTTGAAAAGAAATGAAAGCTATCATAATCAATCTTTTACAAGAAACCCCCTCCACAAAAGTAATTTGCAAAACTGCAAATAACCCCCTCCATCGGAAAAGTCCGGCCGGGAAAGAACAAAGGAAAACCGGCCGGAACGGAATGCAAACTGGCAACTCCAGAAAACTGGTCCCGTAATAAATTACAGGAAAATCCCGATACTGTGCATACACACCCGCATCTGTATTCCGTCCGGATACAAATGCAAAGAGACAAAATCTACACTGTACTAAACTAGGACCGGCTTAAACCAAAGCCGGCTAGTAATATCCGTCCGATCCTGATCCGTGCAATACCGCACGTATCTGATCGAACCCTGCCATATAACCATACGGCTACCAGTACAAACTGTCCGATCCTGATCCGTGCAATACCGCACGTATCTGATCGGACCCTGCCATATCTCCATACGGCCTCTACAGCGTTTCGCCCGAAACTTGAGTAACTGAAAGTGTGGTGGACTCTAAAGACTCGTCAACACCTTGGTTATGGATTTAACCACTAGCACGTCAGAGGTATAAGCCAATACGTGACGGGCTACCAGGTACTGACCAAATGGGACGTCGATGAGGAAGCTCACCCCGACACCCAACTGAGCCTGTCAGTGACAATATCCGTGCAGTCCGGTCCGTTCGTCTATGAGTATCGCATGGCGGGCCTAGGGGGTTGGTAAAAGTCAGACCCCCAAAAGCGGTACAAGTCGTGTCGGAGTGTAGCCCAGAACACCCTGAGATACTACTGGAATACCTACCAGTAAATCTCCTTGCCTTGGCCAAGGACTTTGTGTAATGGCTCTCCTAGACACAGCACGACCTCACCCCCAATACCGGGAGAGACGAACCCCTGAAGATACGCTCACTGCCTCCATGTGGCTCGGGACTGTACCCAACTAAAACCTGTTTGCACGACTCCTTTGAGCCGTGGTAGGGTAGTAATCAAAGTACAGTGGGAACTCACACGAGACAAATGACGATCCCCAGGTCAATGAACTAACCTGCACACATGTCACCAGGGAACTGCCATCTGACGTCTGGTATATGACCAACTAGCATGTTCCCGGCGAGTCCTGTCCGGTGTACTCATAACCCAATGAGCACCTGTATACATCTTAGGTGATCCAACTGACACCAGTGGCTTGTGAGACCGGCCACCGCCCCTCGTCGGGGTCTCGACTGTATACACTAGTCTACTAATGGAGTATCGATGCCCGGTCTCGAAACTCCCACGACTAGGGACCTTTTAAGGATATGCTTGTAGACCCCCAGCTCCCACTTATATGATCGCCCTCATACTGCTGGTGGTCAAGCAAGAATTCTAGGGGCTCTATCAACGTGTAATAGCGACGTGTCAGGTCACCTAAAGCAGTACACGATGATAAAGGTAAACCAGATAGCATACTATCATCTCGAGTAAGACTGTCCTACCGGGATAGGTCCTCCCTCAATCATTACAATCACGTACCTGTGACCTAATAATTGACTCTGAGGGCACTATCTCCAACAATCTCCCACTTGCACTCAAGGCTAATTATTGCGATGTCGCATACTCACAGCCCGTGTGATACCGAACACCCAACTCCTCTACTAGTCAGTCTCACAAAGCTCGTTTGCGG
This sequence comes from Agapanthus africanus, assembly GCA_030015575.1. Classification (NCBI taxonomy): domain Eukaryota; kingdom Viridiplantae; phylum Streptophyta; class Magnoliopsida; order Asparagales; family Amaryllidaceae; genus Agapanthus; species Agapanthus africanus. The sequence continues at coordinate 268,122,339 of CM057340.1, forward strand.
AACTATTGCGTTCGAGGAATAGCCTCAGTGAGTGGATCCGCTTAGTTGTTTCTATCCATGTCTCTCTATATCTCAAGTTCGCGGAGAAAGCCATCTCCCGAAATGAGCAAAATCAGTCTTAGAATATGTCTGGATGTCTGATGGGACGTAGCTCATAAATGAACTCCAAATCCAAACTTCTTAGACTGTATTGACAACTGAACTTAATCAGTATCCTGCGCGCCATGCCTCCCTCAGTATTGCCTTGGATCACCTGTCCAAAATACTGCCCTACATCAGAGGGAAAACTATAACTCTGACAACCTCCTTGTCGTCCATGTCACCTTGGAAGCCTAGAATGATAACCGTCTTCTGAATGAGGCTGTCGTTATCATATCTCTAGAACATCCACTTATGTTCTAAAACTGCTTCCGACTGTTTCTCCAGGATTGGATTAATGTCAACTTATTGCATCTAGTGCAAGAACAACATCTGGTGTGGTACTTGACATCTCATGATTGACTCACTTGCCTAAGCAAGTGATCTGCCAATCATGCACGTCCCTCTCCCCTTTAGTCTGTAAGACACCTTTAGAGAGGGTGACTCCATTACCTGCAGGTACACTACCGTGCCAGGAGTCGTCCATCCTAAATACTCTTAGAATGCTGTCAAGTACCCTGATTGGGAAACCACCCAAATCTAGATCTAAAACCACAGATCTAGTAACCAGTATGTCTGATATAAAATCCATGTCCTTTGTGAAGAAAACACTGTGTGACGACCAAAGTATAACCGATTGTAGTATAGGAGTTTCTTTTCCTATTCTGTGTATGTCATCCAGATACCAGGACATCACACCCTACTACCTTCTCAACAGATCCATCCCCTATTCTGATGAAGTCAAACCCATGACTGTCACGTCAGAAATAGATGATCTATCTCCGCTACATCTGCTCTAGTCTATAAATAGACATAAGCAACCTGTCCACCAATGCTTCCGCTGCTCCCACTGACTACGACAACCCTCTGGCAGAGTCATATACACGTACACTTCTGAAGCGAGTTCAGAACGACGCTATACTCATCCTCCCGCCGGGTCTCGCAGCCTGGAACAACAGCATTGGTAATTGTGGGTAAACAAGAACTTCCCCGTCACCGTCCTTGAGGCTACCGTAGTACCTCTCGGGTGCCTGAAGTTACCCACCATATCTGCGGAGTGGCCAATGGAATGTCAATCCAGATGTCAATCCAGATTGAATCTTTAGGTTCCTTATCAAATCTTCAGTAATCGTTTGTGGTTCTGGAATCACTTCCAGTTCTACCATACTCCCACTACTGTTTTCTGAAAAAATCCATTTTTAATAAAACTGTGGCGAGTCTAGAACAATATCGCTATTGTTCATCCAGATGGTAGAAAGTCAACCCTCGTCATAGCCTGGGTCAACCCACAAACAGCCATTACAGAAACGTGCCTTGAGTTGTCCAGTGTCTGGTTTTAATCATAAACCGGACAACTCCCCGTACCTTAACATCGTTAAGATATGAACTGTTCTATATCCAATATAGAAACAGAGGCACTGATTTATTTGAACCAGATTCAAATCATGCAGCTGTCCCCAGCGCATGTCAACTAAATGGAAGGAGGTCGATCAGCGTTACTCAACTTAGGAATACTTCCAATTATGAGTAACCTGAAAGAGAAGCAAGATCTCTTTATCATTACTATCAACTGAATACCATACACAAGTATCTACATCTTCGATCACTTTGAAGAATCCCGATACTTGCTACACCTGGTTCTCTACTCTATTCAAATACCTATAACTCCTCAAAACTTAGACCCTGTGTTTCTACGAAACACATGTCTAAGAACTAGAGAAGTTAAAAGTAAACAGAATATAGTATGAGGACCAACCCCTCTGTCCTGATGGACCCTGGACAACATACAATTCTCTGTATAAGTCCCTTGAGTCTGATAACTCATTCACTGTGTGTCGTAGGTTGAAAACTGTACTTATGGTTATGAAGAATTACACCGCTGTTTAATGCTCCTTACCTAACCATCCACTGATATAGGTAAATGTCATAGACATAATTTCAGAAAGGTATATCTCACTCTATGAAAATAGACGTACAGATATATCAATTTGAAATTGGTGCATAACAGCGGATATTCAAAACCAAATATTTGCCGACCGGCAAACAGCCCAGGTGATTTCCTCAAATATCACCGATTACAACGAATCCCGATATAATGAGGATGATCACCCAATTCCCAATAACCTACTCCCACTCATCATCTGTAAAACCATACAGATGTGAGAATCATACCTGGTAAATACATACCCTGGAGTAAGTATCTAATCGGGAAATCAGTTTTCTTTTAACAGTACACAGTGAAACTGAAACATTGAAATGTTTCGGTGGGGTATCCCGGTATTCTTAGTAATGCCTCTTCCATTATCCAAATTCACAACTATAACCGTATAATTCTTTGCCACCTCTCCAAATCCCTTCATATGTCTTTAGTCTTTACCTTCTGCACACCCCTTTAGGCCAAATGGTTTTCTTCCTTCCCTACCGTTCGGCACCAGCCTATGGTTTGGAAGAAGACTATCCAATAAGCATAAAGGGTGTACTGTCCTAATCCTAGGAGCACTCGCAACGCGAGAGAAGGTGAAGATAAAAGACACCTGAATGTACTTTATTCCTATTTCTCCTGGACCAGAATCCATCCCCGAACTGGAACAAGTTCCATTCGAGTTCGTATATAACCATACGATGGAGTATCCAAATAAACTGTGGATCTTCGCAGTGATACGGAGTGTCCTGGAGAAATACAAAGGTGATGTGGGAGTGGTAACGAAATATTTGGTTTGGTCGTGAATATCTGTTGCAATTTACTTTGCCCTCTTACTAATCCCTTGCTTTGTCTGAACTTAATACCTTCTGCACACCATCGTTATGCTAATTGGTTTTCTTCATTCCCTACCGGTCGGCACCAGCCTAAGGTTTGGAAGAAGACAATCCAATTTGCGTAATAGGTGTACTACCCCTAAACCAAGGAGTACTCGTAACCTGAGAGAGGGTAAAAGGAAAAGACAACTGAATAATCCTATCCGTTTTCTCCAGAACCAGAAACCATCCTCGAATTCCTTCGAGTTCGTATCTAACCATACGATGGTTTTGTCCAATAGAAGTGGACGTTCGCAGTAATACGGGGTGTCCTGGAGAAAAGGGTAAAAGTAGGAGTGGCAATGAGGTCTGCAACTCTGACAATCCAAAAGCCAGTGTTAAGAAGGTTCGGTCAACTTGGTCACTGAGTCAAAGTCTTAGGGTCGGGTCAATGGTCGCTGCCAAAGAGAGAGAGAAAAGAAACACTCAGCGTGCACTCTAACCTAGATCAGAATGGTTACCAATTTATCTAATCTGGAAACCTCCCACTGTACCTCAAATTCTCCTCCAAACCTGAAAGAAGAATCAGTCGGGGTCACCCGAGGAGTAAACCAACTCATCAGTGGGAATCGGGATCCAACTCTCATCGCATGACAACGTGACGGAATCCGCTCACGGTATCACACTCCAGAAGGTATGCGCATATCTGGCAAGTTTCAGTACTTTTGAAACTCCCGATGTGATTTCTGCCCCATGCTCTTATGACCTTGACTAAGGCCAACAAATCATAAGTCACATGTCAAGTTCTACCCGTCATTGTCCAGGTTGATTTGAACCCACCCGTACAAGCCCTTGACTAAGGCCAACAAGGCTATACGACTGTCCCAAACCAACGCATCTATCTTTGCAACATATGAATACCCAACAGCTACCAAACACTGTGCCTTGACTAAGGCCAACAAACACAGCTTGAATACTATTGACTACCCATATGAAACGACGGAGGGCTACGAATGGTTTCTGGCGAAAACCTTTAACGTAGTGAACTTGATATCGTTGAAGGAACGAATAGCTTTTTAGAAAATATAGTGACGAAAACCTTTACTAAAGAGGTCACTCCCGGTGAAGGGATCTCGGCTCTTTCCCCATAGAATGGGGTGCTGGATATTCATAACCGAATATCTCGATGCAAAGCAAAAGTAATCGGCTATAGTGAAGTTAATGCCCTGACGCAAACTTCTGTCCAAGGGGTCACTCCCGGTGAAGGGATCTCGGCCCTTGCCTCGTCGACTGAGGAGCAGGATATTCCAAATGAATACCACGATGCAAAACAAAAGTGAACGTCCTTGCAATAACAGCTTTTTGAAAAGTGTTCCAACAACATCAGAATAGGTTTGTTTTTAACTTGCATTGATCCGAATCAATGCAGTCCCATCAATTGATCACACCACAAAGAACGAAAATATACTGACGTACGTATATGCCATCCGCATTCGCCACTGGGTCCCGTCATCACCCGTTAGGTTAGCTAACTAACGGCAGAGCGGGGACTGGACTAGCGCGGATGAAAAACATATACAACATCTACTAATATATATACCAATATATAGTATTTCGCTCAAGGCGTGAATGAAAATGCAACATCACAGAGAATGAACAGCATCACAGAAACAATACAGATATCTGGGATCCCCGGGTTTCACAGAGCCGCTGAAACCCGACGTTCCCCTGGTCGTGTGGATAGCCTGTGCAATGAAATCCTAGACCCCTACGGGCGCGGCAAGTCACCCGCCAAAACCTGAAGCGAGGCAGCCCCCTTCAGCGCCGTGAATGGACCACCCAGCACTTCACGGAATCCGGTAACTTGGGCACCCCTCCTGGGTCAACCTGTACCCCCTACGAGTGCGGCGAATAGCCCGCCAATCCTAGAGTGAAGCCCCCTCCGTCTCAATGCCATCGGATGCGGGCTTGTTGCCCTCCAGAACCCGGCTATCCGTGCACCCCTCCACGGGGCAATCCTAGTACAGAAAGTAAAATATACATACAACGGGTACATCGACCGCAACCAGGTCGTGCCCCAAAATAATAATACAAACAGGCAGTGACGGCAGTCCACATGTCGGACGCTCGCCCCGCAATATCAAATGTACATAATACAACAAAACTGTACTAGCATTGCATCCAGGCTATCCCCCACGACCGATCCGCAACATCACAGCAAATACATAGAACATCAACGTGAAAGTCACGTTCGCAAATCCGTCTAACCGGGCTATAGCAGTTAGACCGGATTTACCGATCGAGTGACATTCACGGTCGCAGATATAATGTAAATACTGTGAAAAATGTGTTTAAAAATTTCCGATTGATCAAACAATTAACAAGTGGGCCCCAAAGAAAACTGTAGCACTCACAGAAACAATTGGCCCAACTTTAATATTCCAAAGCCCATATTTTAAGCCCAGAAGGCCTCTGTAAAAAAATGGTGAAGTGATGTGAATAGTGCGCGGCGGAAGGGCCGCACAAAGGGGGTTTTCGCGGCGGTTCCGTGCTCCAACTGTGGAGTTACTTCGTCAAATTTTTACAGAACTCTTAGATTTTCCAGTACATCAATATTTTACAACCTGAAAAATTTTTCGAGACCAAAAATTTTCAACAGAAACTGTCGTGGGCAAATACGGGTTTTTGGACATTTCGATCGATCGGAACTGAAAAACAAATTACACAAAGCTAGACTAAGTTAATGGCGAGGCTCTGATACCACTGTAAGTGCACGGCGGCGCCCCGGCCGTCAACCCGACGCCGGAATGCGGAAGCGGTGAATAACTTAAATTTTTGCGGACTTTGCAAACCGGCACCACCGCGCACTTTAACCGGATCGTAACCATTAACAAGTCTACGCTATTAAAAAGAAAGGGAAGAGATGTATACCGACGATCCAAGTCCTCCGGTCTTCATCTCCACTCCGATCTCCTCGCGGGATCTCCGTCCATCTCCTCCTCGTCGGAAAGGGGCACCACGAAGCCGGGTACTTTTACGGGCTCCCACCTCAATACTGAGGCAACTCGCGCATGAAGCCGGCAACTCGACATGCTCAAGATGTGCTGTAGGAAGTGTAGTGTAGAGTGGATGTCTCACTTTGGGGTTTGTTGCCATTTGTAGATGATGGAGGAAACAAGATAAGAAAAATGGTGCTTGCATTTTTCTTAGCATGAAAAGAGATCAAGAATGAAGAAAACTCTCAAAGATGAAGCTCTCATCTTCTTCTCACTCAACCATGGAAAAACTTATGCATCAAGTGAGAATAATGGTGGAGGAAAATCTATATGAAGCAAGAAGGGAGGTGAGTGTAGGAGATGTAGAAAGGGTGACCACATCAAGAGACAAAGAAACATACACCATGCTTCATACTATTGAAACCATACCCTTTCAAATCTCATAAAGCAAAAGCATGGTTGAAAAGAAATGAAAGCTATCATAATCAATCTTTTACAAGAAACCCCCTCCACAAAAGTAATTTGCAAAACTGCAAATAACCCCCTCCATCGGAAAAGTCCGGCCGGGAAAGAACAAAGGAAAACCGGCCGGAACGGAATGCAAACTGGCAACTCCAGAAAACTGGTCCCGTAATAAATTACAGGAAAATCCCGATACTGTGCATACACACCCGCATCTGTATTCCGTCCGGATACAAATGCAAAGAGACAAAATCTACACTGTACTAAACTAGGACCGGCTTAAACCAAAGCCGGCTAGTAATATCCGTCCGATCCTGATCCGTGCAATACCGCACGTATCTGATCGAACCCTGCCATATAACCATACGGCTACCAGTACAAACCGTCCGATCCTGATCCGTGCAATACCGCACGTATCTGATCGGACCCTGCCATATCTCCATACGGCCTCTACAGCGTTTCGCCCGAAACTTGAGTAACTGAAAGTGTGGTGGACTCTAAAGACTCGTCAACACCTTGGTTATGGATTTAACCACTAGCACGTCAGAGGTATAAGCCAATACGTGACGGGCTACCAGGTACTGACCAAATGGGACGTCGATGAGGAAGCTCACCCCGACACCCAACTGAGCCTGTCAGTGACAATATCCGTGCAGTCCGGTCCGTTCGTCTATGAGTATCGCATGGCGGGCCTAGGGGGTTGGTAAAAGTCAGACCCCCAAAAGCGGTACAAGTCGTGTCGGAGTGTAGCCCAGAACACCCTGAGATACTACTGGAATACCTACCAGTAAATCTCCTTGCCTTGGCCAAGGACTTTGTGTAATGGCTCTCCTAGACACAGCACGACCTCACCCCCAGTACCGGGAGAGACGAACCCCTGAAGATACGCTCACTGCCTCCATGTGGCTCGGGACTGTACCCAACTAAAACCTGTTTGCACGACTCCTTTGAGCCGTGGTAGGGTAGTAATCAAAGTACAGTGGGAACTCACACGAGACAAATGACGATCCCCAGGTCGATGAACTAACCTGCACACATGTCACCAGGGAACTGCCATCTGACGTCTGGTATATGACCAACTAGCATGTTCCCGGCGAGTCCTGTCCGGTGTACTCATAACCCAATGAGCACCTGTATACATCTTAGGTGATCCAACTAACACCAGTGGCTTGTGAGACCGGCCACCGCCCCTCGTCGGGGTTTCGACTGTATACACTAGTCTACTAATGGAGTATCGATGCCCGGTCTCGAAACTCCCACGACTAGGGACCTTTTAAGGATATGCTTGTAGACCCCCAGCTCCCACTTATATGATCGCCCTCATACTGCTGGTGGTCAAGCAAGAATTCTAGGGGCTCTATCAACGTGTAATAGCGACGTGTCAGGTCACCTAAAGCAGTACACGATGATAAAGGTAAACCAGATAGCATACTATCATCTCGAGTAAGACTGTCCTACCGGGATAGGTCCTCCCTCAATCATTACAATCACGTACCTGTGACCTAATAATTGACTCTGAGGGCACTATCTCCAACAAACTCAAATCAAAACTCCGTCAAGCATCCTGCAATCATCGGAGTCATGAAGAAGACATCAATGCCAAATCCAAATCAAAACCAATATGACATAACTCGAAACTATACATGTAAATATCGAATCTATATCTGTAAGTATCTGAAGGAAATGCATGCCAAATCTCTTTAAGTCGCTGTGCAACGCGTATAACACTGCACAGTGGCGGACGTCTATCATAAGAAAATAATTATATACATATATACCTTTGTTTGAAATGTACGTTCCGCCGTTTTGGAAACAATTTAGAAGGGTCTCCTTGTTTTAAACATTTCGTATCATATCAGACACGTAGGTAAATACTGAGGCTATAGCTCGCTTTTTGGAAATCCCTTCAATAACTATCAATGCATGCAAAAAAATATTCAGGTACTGTCCTCTGACTAGTCCTGCTCAGTACGAAAACACATAGCAATATCATAAAAACGTACTGCTCTATACGAAATCAATCCCAAAATATGCACATGAATGCTACGTGCGTCTGGTGCGTACGGAAATCAAAATCCATGAATGTTCCATACATGCACACAGAAACAATATCTAAGTGCATCGGGTGTGCACGAAACATCTGTCGTAGGCAACATGTGTGCCTGACAGCAAAATCAGGTGCACCTGACATGCACGAAAAATTCTCAATTTAGTGCCTCTGGTGTGCACCAAAATCACCCTTCAAAACATGCGCCCAACATGGGCGAAAATCCAAATCAGGTGCATCCATCGTGCACGAAATCATGAAATCCAATATCAAGCGCCGAACGTGCGCAAAATCAATCAGGTGCACAAGGTGCACAAAACAAATATCGAGTATCACAATCAAAATCGAAGTCCAGTGCACACTGCAAGCATATAATAACTATACAGAGTGCAGGAACCAATTCGTGTGCATGCATACGCACAAAACCAACTCAACTGTTTAAAACCGTAAAATCACAAACATGTGAAACTAAAGCACGAAAACGATATCAAGTGCAACACTGTGCAAAGATCGTAAATCCTCAATCATCAAAATCAAATCATACGAATAAATCACCCAAAACATCGAAATCAATAATGGCGGAACAGTACCGCTCAAGTGCATCCTCTAAGAATCTCGGGCCAACTGTCGCGGTCACTAGCGGGACGTCTCGTCGATGATCATGAACTCTGGCCTGCTGGTGTGCGTAACATGACCACTCCTGGGTCCAAGTCTTCTCCGTGGATTACCAATCTCACAATCCATCGGCTCATCGGCCCTGTTAAGGCAGCATATCACTGGCGTCGGCCTCTGGCTCTCTGAATGCACGTGACACATCTGATCCTGGGTGCAAATATCATTGCATCAGTGGCCTGGAAGGAATCCTGCTCACGGTCTATTCCATGCCTCGTCTCTGCCAACTGTCCGGAAGTCGTTGTCCTTTCCTATATCTACATCTTGCTCTGGAACGACTGCATACTCATCGCGACTCCTTCTGGAAGGTATATCCAAGTACAATGCCTCGGCATGCGCATCTCATCTCTGATGTCGGCGGAGGGGAACGTCATCATATCCAGGTATGTACGAACCTCTTACTCCACTTTTTCTCTAATGTCGACTGCTTCGGACTCGTCCCGTCGTGGCTGCATGGACTGAGCTCCAACGGCTATCCTCGTATCTGGAATCTCCCAAGAAATGCATCTCACCACCTAGCATCCGAATTAAGTCGATCCATCCAATCGATTCGTCAAAACCTCATAATCCCCCAAGAGCTCAACATCTTGGGTACAGTTTAATAGTATCGAGTACATACCACAGCATCGGTGGTCCAGCCGTAGAAGGGCAAACCCAAGCCTCACTAATGGCGCCGCAGAACTGCCGCAAACTCTAAGGTTCAAAGGCTTTCACACGATCATTAAGTCGAGTTAGGGTTTCATTCTTCTAGAGGGACCATAGAATTGCCTGCATGTCTTTCCGACTACCTTAAACTTGGAATAATAGGTTTCTGACATTCGATCGTCTCTGTCGACTCCCAACGTCTCCGCGTGAAGTCGTCTCTAGCTGGAATCAATCTATCTAATGACCTCGCATCGGGGTAGGCGAACGATCCACATGTCCCAGTCATTCATCCTCGATGACTAGCGACCTTCTATCATCTCTTAGTACAACTTATACTGCAATAGCTCCAACATCTGGGGCGATATCTCGTCGTTCGCAGCAATAACTGGCTCACTCGTCTTCATGCTGAACCGTGCCTCAATCATCAGGAGTAACCAACACACCAACGGTCATCAAAATCTGGCTGGCCTCCATCATTGGCTCAATTCTCTAGTGTCGATCAGCACCTCCGAGTAATCTCAAAGGCGATCGCCAAACGCTCGTGGCGCGGAAACACAGTAAAAAGATACAACTCTGCAATCGTGTGTCGCCGGAATTTCGCCCTGGTCAGTCCTCGTTCGTGACGAGCTTGTGCTGATCGCAACTCTAGCCGTAGCTCTCCCTGCCCGTAACCGTAGCAGCAAAACCAAACTGGTACCGATGAGGCTAGATCAGGAAGGAATATAATACTGAACAAGGAAATGTACATCCTAAGGCTTCATAAGTGGAGTGGCGTGTCGTAAATATGCCGCGGAATATACCAACGGTACGTCACTCTACTTTAGTCACCTATTCCATCAACCAAGGGTCATCCTACGCTCCGAAGGTTAAAACCTAACGCTCTGATACCAACTTTGTCACGTCCCGAAAGTACGGAACATGACCGGCACTTAAACTACGAAACGTCTCGAGGCGTACGTAATCTAAGTAAACCGAAAACCCAGAAATCCAAACCAAGAAAAGAAGTAGAGTGAAGGAAAATCAATTTAAAACAAGTTGTTTTAATAGCATAAGCCGAATTATGCGGTTTTTAAGAACATCAAAATTTACTGAAAATTTCGGCAGAGTCTCCTTTGTAAATACTGGCCCCCAAACGGGATACAACATGAATAGTATACGAAATCAATAAAAAGGCATCCCCAAGCGGGAGCTAGCTCTTCGTCAATCAACGGTCACAACCACACAAGCAATATAATATACAATGCCGAAAGGCGAGGATCACAACAGAAAAGGAAACTCAAAACAGCATGAAATTCGTATAAATACAACGCGCGACTCTAAAGTCGATAGAATAAACAACACTGGTCTCTATCTCTGAAATAATTACATGTTTGGTTGATGGAACTTCTAGATACAACAGAATAATAATATACAAGATATAATGGGGGTACGATACAAGTAAACCCACCTACTAGCAAATCACCCGAAGGATTCTATGCCCGCAAGCCGTAATGAAACCTGTACGGCAAACCTGCAAGAAACTGGGGCACAACTGGGGTGAGTTGCCAACTCGTGAATAGAAAAACATCTACGAATAGAAATCGCATGTATGACGTAATCCTAAGTCATACGATCAATATACATCCGCAAATATATATAACCAGCAGCCTATAACAAGGCTAGGGTAAATATCTAACCCGAGTGTAATCTCATGTACCCGTGTCAGTGCCCAAGGGTAGTAATATATCATATGAATGAGGTATGAATGCATGAAAACAGAATACATGTAAATGAAGAACTGTTTTCATAATTTAGTGAGATTTCCTTTGTATTTTTAAAATGAGGTATCATAATGAAATCAGCAAAAAACAGTGCCTAGCATCGGCACAAAACGTAATCCCAATATCTTGATATCTCTGTATCACAGTCTCTGTACCTCAAAATCTCGAAATCTCAATGTCTCAATCACAATATCTAGGGCGCCGTCAGTCCAGACCGGCCCCTACCATCCATCTCAAGACCACGACGGTATCCTCCGGATATCCGACGCGTTGGGTAAAATCACCGGTAGGTAGTGCTCCCCTGCCAGGCTCACATCGTCATCATCACGCGCTTCTTGCCCCGGGGTACCTTACCGGGTCCACCATGTACCCGAAACGGTTCATCCGCCTCCTCGAATCGGGTCTCGAAATCCATCTGCAAACTCATGGTGGACGACTCATACATCATAGGAAAACCGCACTTTTTATTTTAAAGAAAGAAAGAAGCTTATATAAGTTTTGCGGTTTTCCCCCAAACCAGAAAATCTCATAGAAATCCGAATCCAATCCTCAATAGCATGTAAACAGTGCATATCGGCATAAAAATCCATGAATGCGGCATAACAATGAATATTAACATGCATGAAGTAACAAGTAATATCTACAATGTCTAATCTAGCATATAAGGCGAGTACACTAATATCATGTCTAAATTATTAGCTAACAACCTATGTCAATGCAATAGTATTTCTAAAGTGTACGTGGCATGACAATTACCGATGAAGATGTGTGTGAGCCGGCAAGTAAGTGTACGTGGTACATACGCATCATCGGTAATGGTGCTGGTGTCCTAACAGCATGATATCAATAATGGAGTATGAAACATAATATAAGCATGCGATGCGAAGCGAACCACTATAAAGAGCGGGAGCTGAATACTAGACGCAACTATAACTAATCTGCATTAACCTAATATAAGTCCTACAAATGGTGCCTTTTGAAATAACATGAATCATGGGGTTTTGAAAATAGGGGCTACGGTGTTTTTATGAAAAGATACGTCTTTTGAAATATCCGTAGGATCCCTTGGGCTGTCTTTTAAAATACCCACGATTCGTTAGTTTTTGAAATAGGTAAGAATCGAATCTAATCTAACAACTAAACTAAACTAAAAAGCTAAGCTAACCAGCTGGACTACAGGTAAGGAAACCGCTTAATATCTGAGTCGATGTATATACATACCTGTATATATATTAGTCGGTGATCCCGCCTCAATAATATCATATCCGATACCATATCTATAATCAGACATCCCAAGTCAAGAGTGCGGATCAATCATCAATATATAGCTCGTACGTAAATCCGTCGTACGGCATCCCCAAATCTGGGTACGGGTCAAAGTCACATCAATCACACTATTCATTTGGTATCTTCTTTATCAAATATCATGATCCGGAATAATGTCCTACGTCTAGTACAATATTGATGCCATCTATGTATGCATGCGGGTGTAAGAATTACTACGTCAGAAGACCCGCTAAAACATCATGTCGTATCTCAATACGAACCAAATCACGTCACCGATCTCCTGGCCTCAAGCCCAATCTCATCGACTCATCTCAAATTCCAAATACTATCCTCAAATCCAGTATATGAACACATAGTCCCATACCCATGTGAACACATAAATATATATTCCCATACACGCACATATGAAATAAGGAATGTATGCAAGTATGTATATGTGTGTATGTGTAAGTGTAGTGCACCTACTACCTAAGGTTTCGTAACCATGCACCAATCCAACACCAATATCCATCTAAAATCATCAATAATAAATCCTAACAACATATCATAAATTGTTGGTGTGTATACGCATCCGTATACATCACCACGGACTGCGGGGGTGCTATACGCCATCCACCCGACTTCTCCCCGTAGATATAAATCTACTCACCTGGTCCTCGCTAGCCGGTGCCGACGTCGCCATGCGCTTTCTTGTCGTCTCGAAGTCCATATGGGGTACCTACATATCATAACGCACCGTATCGCATTAAAACTAAATTCGAAATCGAAACGGCATACGAAAATCAAATCGGCACGCGTATCACGCGTAGGTCCAAACCTATCGCCTACGCATGCAAGAATAGTCAAACCAACCCTCGATGTCGATGTACAAACGTCAAACCATCGAGAAAAATCCAATCACACTCATTTTCACAATTACAAGCACTAATTATAATATAAAATAGCTTACAATTCCCAAAAACCCCAATTTCACTTAAAAAGTCGTTTTTCCGAAAATCTAGCAAGCACAATTCGCCGTTTTTGTACAAAACATGATGTTTAAATGAATGTAGCGGCCAATATACTTATTAAATATCTTAAATAAGTCATAGAAACAATTTCCGGAATTTAATCTCATTAAATTCCAAAAACCCTAATATTCTAGTTTACAAAATACCCTTTTTAACAATTTTATAGCAAAAATGCACAAACTACAATTTAGGTTGGATTTCCATGAAATAAAGTTTTAAACTACACTTAATAAAGTTAATAATATGATAAAAACCCTAACCATATTTTTAATCTCATATTTCGAATTAAATCAAAAAAACTAGTTTGCAACAAAAATCTTAATTTGGACATTTTTCAAGTAACAACTTGTAATTAACAACTAGATTAGTTTTCTACAAAACTAAATATGTTAATCCACCTCACTAGACCATACACAATCAAACACAACTCATTTCCACAACAAACCCTAACTTGAAATCTTTAATCATGCAATTAAACTCACATAACCCAAATTAACACTTAATTAACTTAGCTTTAAGAAATTAAGTAACAAACTAAGCAAAAAGTTTAGAATTATACCCAAAAACATTTGAAGATCCACAAGCATCCATGGCCCTCCAAAATGCTCTCTTTTCACAAGGATCCATGCTATACGGGCTAAGCTAAAATGGGTAGGAGTCGGATTTGGGTTTTGGGATTTTTTTGATGGATTTTGGGGCAATTTTTGATGAAGTTTTGAAGAGAAAAGAGAAGGGAAATGGGGGGGGGCTGTTGCTGCAGTAGGAGAGGGGGGGTCGGCTGGAATGGGAGGGGGAGAGGAGAGAGAGGGAGGTAGAGAAAGTGGGGGGAGAAAGTCAAGGTCAAAGCAGAGTCAAAAGTCTAACTAATTTATCCATTTTCTTTTCTTTTCTTTCATTTCATTTCCTTTGAAATTCAAGTGGGGAAAAAGATGGTGGCTGCTGAATTCAGCCATGGGGAGAAGTGAATGGGGGTGTGTGGGTGTGGGTACGGGTGTGGGGTGATGAAAAATGATAAATACAATACCCCAAACATCCATTTACGCTAAAAAAAAGCCTTTTTTCTTCAATAATTTCTAAACCGTTTTGGCAAATGACTTCGTTCCAAAAACCACATGATAAAATTTTATTTAATGTTTTATGATGCACAAAATTTGTTTCAACTCATTCCAATTTGTAATTTTCCCTAATTAAATGTATTAGTGACGGCTTAAAATAATAATAAAATAATATTTTTTTCAGAAAATTTGAAATTTCACCCGCGGCTCAATAAACACCAAATAATAGCAATTACATAGCTAGAATATGTATATTTAATTTTTATAATAAGATATTTGTATTTTGACTTTTTACAGAAAACCCCCTTATTTTACCGATTTTTTCGAAATTTCACCGAAACGGTTTTCAAAACGTTACACTAGGTCATATCAATGCGACACGACTAGCTAAGTTACATAAGGATGGATATTTGAATCCTTTCGAATTTTCATCTTATGACACTTTCCAGTCATGTCTCAAAGGCAAGATAACCAAAACTCCGTTTAGTGGACACGGAGAGAGAGCTACGGAACTCTTGGAACTGATACATAGTGATGTATGTGGTCACATGTCTACACATGCCAGGAACGGTTCTTCTTACTTCATTACATTCACTGACGATCTCTCAATATACGGACATGTGTTCCTAATGAAACGCAAGTCTGAAGTTTTTGAGAAATTCAGAAAATATAAGAAAGAAGTAGAGAACCAAACGGGCAAAAATATTAAGATCCTTCAATCTGATCGAGCAGGAGAATACTTGAGCAATGAGATCCTGGACTATCTAAAAGAGAATGGGATTCTCTCTTAGCTTACTCCACCGTATACACCACAGCACAATGGTGTATCGGAGCGGAGGAATCGCACCCTATTAGATATGGTGCGTTCTATGATGAGCACTGCTGAATTACCTATTTCTTTCTGGGGGTATGCGCTTGAGACAGCAGCATATCTATTAAATAGAGTTCCCACCAAATCAGTGCCTACCACTCCATATGAGATATGGAATGAAAAGAGGCCATGTCTAAATTTTATTCAGATATGGGGTTGTCCGGCCTATGTGAAAACACAAAATCCGGACAAGCTCGAGGCAAGGTTTGTCCTGTGCAAGTTTATTGTATATCCCAAACACTCGCGAGGGTATATCTTCTACCGCTCCGAGGAACAAAAGGTGTTTGTTTCTCGACTTGCCACCTTTTTAAAAAAAGGATTTCTTATGAAAGAAATTAGTGGCGAAGAGGTAGAACTGGAAGAAGTTCCAGCAACACAAACTACGACAGAAAATTTGGTGGAACCAGAGAATTCAGTAGTTCCCGACGAACCCCAGCCTCTCCGCCGATCTAGTAGGGTTCCTCATCCACCTGAGAGATACTACGGTTTTCTCATTGACGGTGGAAGAGAGGATTGCATCATGGAAGATGATGACCCGACTAGCTGTCATGTCCCGAAAGTACGTAATATGACCGGCACTTAAACTACGAAACGTTTCGAGGCGTACGTAATCTAAGTAAGCCGAAAACCCAGAAACCCAAACCAAGAAAAGTAGTGGAGTGAAAGAAAACAAACTAAAACCAAGTAGTTTTAATAGCATAAGCCGAATTATGCGTTTTAAAAAAAAACATCAAGTATTTTCTGAAAATTTCGGTAGAGACTCCTTTGTAAATACTGGCCCCCAAACGGGATACAACATGAATAGTATACGAAATCAATAAAAAGGCATCCCAAGCGGGAGCTAGCTCTTCGTCAATCGACGGTCACAACCACACAAGCAATATAATATACAACGCCATGGGCGAGGATCAAAACTCAAAAGGAAACTCAAAACAGCAAAAAAATCCATAGAAATACAACGCGCGACTCTAAGGTCGAAAGAATAAACATTACTGGTCTCTATCTCTAAAATAAATACATGTTTGGTTGATGGAACTTCTAGATACAACAGAATAATAATAATATACAAGGTATAATGATGGGTACGATACAAATAAACCCACCTACTAGCAAGTCACCCGAAAAGAAGCAGTGCCAGCAAAGCCATAATGAAACCTGTACGGAAAAACCTGCAAGAACTGTGGCACAACGGGGGTGAGTTGCCAACTCGTGAATAGAATGCATCTACGAACAGGATTCGCATGTATAACGCAATCCTAGGTCTTACGATCATAATATATAATCCTCAAATATAAAACCTGCAGCCTATAACAAAGGCTAGGGTAAATATCTAACCCAAGTGTAATCCCATGTGCCCGTGGCAGTGCCTCAGATAGCAATATATCATATGGATGCGGTATGAATGCATGAAAACAAAATACATGAAATTGGAGAAACTGCTTTCATAACTTAGTGAGATTTTTGTATATTTAAAATGAGGTATCATAATGAAATCATTATAAACAGTGTGTAGCATCGATACAAAACAAGTATCGAAATATCTCGATATCTCTGTGTCGCAATCTCTGTACCTCAATATCTCAAATATCTCTGTATGTCTCAATCTCTCTATCTAGGACGCCGTCAGTCCAGACCGGCCCGTAATATCCATCTCAAGACCACGACGGTATCCTCCGGATATCCGACGCGTCGGGTAAAATCACCGGTATGTAGTGCTCCCCTGCCAGGCTCACATCGTCATCACCAGGCGCTTCTTGCCCCGGGGTACCTTACCGGGTCCACCATATACCCGAAACGGTTCATCCGTCTCCTCGAATCGGGTCGTGAAATCCATCAGCAAACTCATGGTGGACGACTCATACATCATAGGAAAACCATGCTTTTCATTTAAAAAGAGAGAGAAGAAGTTTGTATAAGTTTTGCGGTTTTCCCCCAAATCCAGAAAATCTCATGGAAATCCGAATCCAAAACCTCAATAGCACGTAAAATAGTGAATCTATGCATGAGAATCCATGAATGCGGCATAACAATGAATAACAATATGCATGAAGTGACAAGTAATAACTACAATGTCTAAACTGGCATATAAAGCAAGTACACTAATATCATGTCAAAACTAATATCTAACAAGCTAAGTCAGGCAATAATATTCTCTAAGTGTACGTGACATGGCAATTACCGATGAAGATGTGTGTGAGCCGGCAAGTAAGTGTACGTGGTACATACGCATCATCGGTAATGGTGCAGGTGTCCTAACAGTATGATATCAATAATGGAATATGAATCACAATAAGTATGCGATGCGGAGCAACAGCAATAATGAGCGGGAGCTAAATACTAAACACAACGATAACAAATCTACATTTAATATAAATCTAGTCTAACAACTACACTAAACTATACAGCCGAGCTAACAAGCTAAACTAAAGGTAAGGAAACCGCCTAACATCTGAGTCAATACATACATACATACATATACATACATATATATATATATATATATATATATATATTAGTCGGTGATCCCGCCTCGATAATGTCACATTCGATACCATATCTATAATCAGATATCCCCAAGTCAAGAGTGCGGATCAAACATCAATATATAGCTCGTACGTAAATCTGTCGTACGTCATTCCAATTCTGGGTACGGGTCAATATCACATTCATCATATGATTCATTTGTTATCTTCTTTATCATAGATCATAATCCGGGTACTGATCTATGTCTCGTACAATACTAATATCATCAATATAGTCATGATCTGACTACTGATCGACAGTCTCGTACAAACCGATATCACCAGCACATATCATTATAGAGAAGTATACATCGCCTAATACGGCCTATTATCAACATCCTAGCATATCATATCTCATATCACGATCACATGTCGACCATTTTATTTATATCACTATTCACATGGTATCATTGTCCAAAGATCCGATATAACATCATGACGTATCTCAAATACGAATTCCGCCAAATCACTGATCTCACGGTCTCAAATCAAATCTCATCGACTCGCTTCACATCCCAAATACTATCCTCAAATCCAGTATGTGAACACATAGTCCCATATCCATGTGAACACATAAATATATATATTCCCATCTAAGCACATATGAAAAAAGAATGTATGCAAGTATGGGTGTGTGTGTGTATGAGTGGTGCAACCACTACTCTAGGGTTTCGCAACACTACACTAATCCAATCACACCAAATATCCATCTTTATCATCACAAACATCAAACAATATATAATCAATATATGTGTGTATACATATTCGTATACATCACCACGAACTGCGGGGGTGCTATACGCCATCCACCCGACTTCTCCCCATAGATATAAATCTACTCACCTGGTCCTCGCTCGCCGGTGCCGACGTCGCCACGCGCTTGCTTGTCGTCTCGAAGTCCACATGGGGTACCTACATATCATAACGCACCGTATCACATTAAAATCCGACTCATGACCAAAACGACACACGAATCCCACATAGGTCAAAACCTATGGCTGCTTTCACAAATCAACCCAAAAACCCTCGACGTCGGCGTACAAACGCCAAACCATCGAGAAAAACCCAAACACACTCATTTGCACTTTCACAAGCACTAATTATAATATAAAATAGGTTAAAATTCACAAAAACCTCAAACTCGCTTTAAAAGCTATTTTTCCGAAAATCTAGCAAGAAAAATTAACCGTTTTTGTACAAAACTCGACGTTTAAACAAATCTAGAGGCCGCAATATCCACTCAATATCATAACCAAGTCATATAAACCATTCCAATAATTTATTCTCATCAAAATATATATATTTACAAAATCTAGTTAACAAAATTATCACAATTTTCCATTTTAGCTCAAAACTTGGTGTTTTAATCAACTCTAAATATTTTAACAATTCTAGTGGCCATAATTCTCATTAAAATATATTAACTAAGCCACACATCCATTAACTAGATTTTTATCTCACTACTTTATATAAATTACAAAAATCTAGTTTGCAAAACAAACATAATTAGGACAATTTAAATGTAGCAATCTAGCAATTGAGCAACTAGATTAGTTTTCTATGGCTTAGCATGTTAACTACACCATTAAACCATGATCAATGTTAAAAACCGTCACTTGAATTTCACAAACCATAACCCCAAAAACCAAACCCTTTTCTAGAATATCCTAAACTAGCAATTACAACCAAATTAACACTTGAATAAAATAGATTATCATAATTAAACAACAATTAGCCATAAGGTTAAGAATTTACCCCACAATTATCTTGAGATCTAACATGAAACTAGACCTCCAAATTGAAATCCTTGCACCAAGATCCATGCTAAAAGAGAAAAGGGAAAATGGGTAGAGCTTTGATTTGAATTTTAGCTTTGATTTTTTATGGAAATTGGTGAATTTTTGGATGGAAAATGAGAGGAGAAGAGGGAAGGAGGGGCTGCTGTTGGGGGCTGGGAATTTTCGGCCAAAATTGAGGGGGGTGAGGAGAGAGAGGGAGGGGTTGAAAGTGGGGAGAAAAGACAAAGTCCACATTGACTTTCTTTCATTTTCTTTTCTTTTCATTGTTTAAGTAATGAAAAGTGAGGTGATTGGAGAGGGAGAGAGGGAGAGGGCTGTCAAAGGGGGGCCGGCCACATGGGGGGAGGAAGAGAGGGTGAGGTGTGGGTGCGTGGGTTAGGGAAAAAGATAAATGTATTACCCCAATTCCCATTAACACAACATTCACTAATTAAGCCCTTTTTCCTTCGATATTTCTAAAACCGTTTTGGCAAACGATTTCATTTCAGAAACAATATTTTGCATGCCAGTTTAGTGTGTCATGAATTATAAAATTTGTATCAACCCATTCCAATTTTTAATTTTCCCTAATTAAATGTATTAGTGACGGCTTAAAATAATATTAAAATAATTAATTTCGGAAAATTTTCCAGAAAATTAGAAATTTTACCAGCGGCTCAATAAACACCAAATACTAGCAATTATATAGCTAGAATATGTATATTTAATTTTATAATAAAGATATTTTTATATTGACTTTTTACAGAAAACCTCCTTATTTTACCGATTTCCCGAAATTTCACCGAAACGATTTTCAAAACGTTACACTAGCTTCGAGCAGGCCATCACGAGTGGTGACTCTGTGAAATGGCTGGATGCAATGTGATCTGAGATGGAATCCATGTACACCAATGTTAGTTGTATGTATGCCCTAGAGGCCAGTATTGTACAGATGATGCATATTATATTGGATGCTTGGACATATATAGAGATGACTTTCTTGCTCGATATGATAGTATGCTATCTGGTTGCTCTTTATCTTAACGTGTATACTTGACTCTTTATACTGTCTTATAGTTACATGTTGGTAAAGCCCTTAGGATGTGTACTTGACTACCTGGACTATGATACAGATCATATTAGTGGGGACATGGTAGTCCATAAGTACATCCTTTAAGGTCCCTAGTCATAGGTGTATCGAGACGGGGCATCGATATACCAGTGTAGACTAGCGTATACGCTTCTCGACCCATGAGATGGGCGATGGATGATCCCATATCCATTGGTGTTTGACATCAGAGATGGTATACGGGTGCTTAGTGGAGACTGGGTACACTAGACGAACTCGCCGAGAACTCCCAGATGGTATTATACCTCACGTCAGATGGCAGTTCTCAGGTGACACTTGTGCAGGTTAGTCTGTAGACCCGAGATCGTCATAGAGTCTTGTGTGATACCCACTATGCTTTGATTTCCACCTTACCACATCCATGAGGGAGTGCAAAACGGTGGTTTTTGGGTACAGTCCCGAGTCACATGAAGGCAATGAGCGATATGAGGGGTTTCATCTCTCCCGGTATTGGGGGTTGATGTTGCGCTGTGCTCGATTGGCCGTAACAGGGAAGTCCCTGGCCAGGGCTGATTAGAGATTTACTGGTAAGTGTTACCAGTAGTTTCTCGACCCGTTATGAGCCTCACATCGGCATGACTTATCGGTTATTGGGGTCTGACGTTTACCACCCCTAGACTTGATATGCGACATATCAGATGAGGAGACCGGACTGCACGGGTAGTGTTGCCGGTTGGCTCGACGGGAGTTGTAGCAGGTTCGCTTGTTTTCTTCTGATCGCTCAATACCCGGGTGGCCGTTACGTTTAGCTGACCGCTTGCGGCTTGGGGGTGCTTGATATGATCATCACCCACTGCCGGTGTATTGACGAGTCTTAGATTCCCACAAAGGAGTTACCTAGTCCAGGCGAAACGTTGTGGTGCGCGTATGCGATATGCGCATGGACCCGGTTAAAATGCGCGTATGAGATACCGTATATTAATCGGGCGGCTTGCTTTTGGTTGGGTCATATGTGATATGGCCGGATTGATAAATCAAGTGTTGATTTATCATTTAACCATTAGATTCTCACTAGAATTCCTTTCTTGTATTTTTGGATGTATGCATGCATGTATGCATTCTTTTTTGATTCATGCACATATGGATGTGCATGCACACATACATACATACATCATCCTTCATGGTTGTATATACATAAAAGATGGTGGCAATATAAGACTCACACCTTGGTTAAATAATATGAATTATTATTGCATTTGTTTTAAAACAAAATGAAAAAGGGAAAGGATAATTCATGGTTCACTTTCTACACTCTTCTTTGACCTAACCATTCTCACCCACCATTTAACCATGGATTAACTTTCCTTTTGGGTTTTAACTCAAGTTCAATAATATCCTTATTGTTCAACCATGGTTTGAGATGAGAGGTGGAAAATATATATAGATATATTTTCTATTTTCTCAACTGAGTTAATCTTTTACTCTTGTTCAAGAAAGCCATCATCTTCTTCCTCCTTCTTCTTTTGCTCTCTAGATTTCTCTAGTGAGCAAATTACTCACCAAGTTAGGATTTTGAAGTGAGAAAAGCCACCACAACATCATTCTACACAAGTCTTGCC
The DNA here is from genome assembly GCA_030015575.1 of Agapanthus africanus. Taxonomy (NCBI): domain Eukaryota; kingdom Viridiplantae; phylum Streptophyta; class Magnoliopsida; order Asparagales; family Amaryllidaceae; genus Agapanthus; species Agapanthus africanus. The sequence goes on from CM057340.1 coordinate 268,145,006, forward strand.
CACTTGTTTAGAGTGTTAGCTTCATTTCTTTCTCTTGATCAAGTGAAGTTGCAAGCTTGGACAAAGCGGACTCCTGGTGGATCATCGTGGACCTAGAGGAGATCAAGCGGACTTTTTCCAAACCCCAAGTAGCCGAGGTGTCTAGCGTAGGGAGCTACAAAGGTTGTACTCTCAAAACCCTAGCTTAATCTACTTATGTTGAAGTGTAGTTTTTTGAAACCCTAATTTTTCTAGGAATGATTCTTTGTATGCTTACTTAGCACCCTAAAATTTTAATCTTTGGTACATGTGATGCTTCCAAACCCTTCATGAGGTGCTAGGTAAACCCAACAACCAACAAAGTATTGACTTTGGAAGTTGCTCCTGAAGGGGTAAAACCCATTAGGAGCAAATGGATCTTTAAGAAGAAACTTGGTGTAGATGGAAAAGTTGAGACTTTTAAAGCTAGACTTGTTGCAAAGGGTTTTCGTCAACGACCAGGTGTGGATTATGACGAAACCTTTTCTCCAGTGGCTTTGCTTAAATCCATCCGGATCTTACTTGCCATTGCTGCATACCATGACTACGAAATCTGGTAAATGGATGTTAAGACCGCCTTTCTAAATGGTGATTTAGAGGAGTGCGTGTACATGACTCAGCCAGAGGGCTTCGTAGAAAGTAGGAGCAGCGAAAAGGTGTGCAAGCTGCTTAAATCCAACTATGGGTTAAAGCAAGCATCGCGGAGTTGGAACATCTGTTTTGATGTTGTAGTCAAAGAATTTGACTTCATCAAAAACATAGATGAACCTTGTATTTATAAAAAGATTGCAGAGAGTAAGGTCTTCTTCCTCGTATTGTACGTGGATGACATACTCTTGATAGGAAATGATGTTCCTATGCTGCACTCGGTCAAGCTCTTCTTATCACATAGATTCTCAATGAAAGATCTAGGTGATGCCTCCTGCATTTTAGGAATCAAGATCTATAGAGATAGATCTAAACAGATACTGGGATTGTCCCAATCCAGGTACATTGACACTATACTAAAGAGGTTTAGTATGGAAGAATCCAAGCGTGGGAACCAACCCACGATCTCTTGACTCACTCTCTCCAAAGAGATGTCTCCCAAGACTGATTTGGAGAGAGCTCGCATGCAAGGGATACCCTATACTTCGGCAGTAGGCTCTATCATGTACGCGATGCTATGCACCAGACCCGATGTAGCATACTCACTAAGTGTAGTGAGTAGGTATCAAGCAGATCCAGGAGAGAGTCATTGGACAGCTGTGAAGAACATTCTCAAGTACTTGAGAAGGACTAAAGAGATGTTCTTGGTGTATGGTAACGGAGAACTCCAGGTGGAGTCCTTTACCGATTCAAGCCTCCAAAGTGATAAGGACGACTCTAAGTCGCACTCGGGATTTGTCTTTACCCTAAATGGAGGGGCGGTTTGTTGGAAGAGTTCCAAGAAAGAAACCATGGCAGACTCGACGATGGAGGCTGAATACATCGCTGCCAATGATGCTGCCAAAGAGGCTGTCTGGATGAAGAAGTTCATCACTGAACTTGGTGTGGTTCCATCCATTAAGCATCCAATACCTTTGTATTGTGATAACAATGGAGCTATGGCTTTGGCCAAGGAACCCAGGTCCCATCAGAAGTCCAGACATATTCTGAGACGGTATCACCTGATCCGGGAGATAGTTCATCACCGCGAGATCGAGGTCAGGAGAGTTGACACGAAGGACAACACTGTGGATCCACTCACGAAGGATATTCCCAAGATACATTTTGAGAGACTCTTCGGGATGTTGGGTATGAGATACTACAACACCTGGCCTTAGTGCAAGTAGGAGATTATTAGTTATATATATGCCCTAGAGGCCATTGTTGTACATATGATGTATATTATAGTGGATGCTTTGATAGATATAGAGAGGACTTTCTTGGACGACATGATAATATGCTATTTGGTTTCACTTTGTCTTAACATGTTGACTTGTATTAGTTTACTGTCTTACTCTCACATGTTGATAAAGCCCTTAGGATATGTACTAGACTACTAGGACTATGATGCAGATCATACTAGTGGGGCCAGGGTAGTCAAAGAGTACATCATATAACTGTTCCTAGTCGATGGAGTATCGAGACAGGGCATCGATACTCCAGAGTAGACTAGCGTATACGCATCTAGACCCATATGATGGGCGATGGATGATCCCATATCCATTGGGGTTTGACATTAAAGATGGTGTATGGGTGCTCAGTGGAGACTGGGTACACTGAACGGACTCGCCGAGAAATCCTAGATGGTATTATACCTATCGTCAGATAGAAGTTCTCCGGTGACACTAGTACAGGTTAGTCTGTAGACCCAAGATCGTCATAGAGTCTTGTGTGATTCTCACTGTGCTTTGATTTCCACCTTACCACGTCCAAGAGGGCGTGCAAAACGGTGGCTTTTAGGTACAGCCCCGAATCACATGGAGGAAATGAGCGATAGGAGGGGTTTCGTCTCACCCGGTATAGGGAGTTGATGTTGTGCTGTGTTCGATTGGCTATAACTGGAAGTCCCTAGCCAGGGCTGATATAGAGTGCTGCTGGTAAGAGTTATCAGTAGTTTCTCGACCCATTATGAGCCTCATATCGACACGACTTATCGGTTACTGGGGTCTGACGTTTACCAACCCTAGACTGGATATGCGACATATCAGACGAAGAGACCGGACTGTACGGTAGTGTTACTGGTTGGATTCACAGGAGAATGTACAGGGTTGCTTGTTGATCTTCTGATCGCTCAATACCTGGGTGGCTGTTACGTTTAGCTGACCGCTTCCAGCTTGTGGGTGTTTGATATGATCATCACCCACTGCCGGCGTATTGACGATTCTTTAGAGTCCTACACAGAGGTTTCCTGGCTCAGGAAAAACGGAATAGGAGCACATATGTGATATGTGCGGGACCGAGAATAATATGATATGAGATACCATATTCTATTCTCGCGATATGAGATATCGGCCGGGTATATGTGATATAGCCGGGTCATCGGATCAAGTGTTGATTCGATGAAAAGGTGCATGTTATATTAGTCGGTTATATGTACTATAACTGGGTTATCGGATCAAGTGTTGATTCGATGATTTAATGTATATTATATATGAGATATATTACATTACATTAACTAATATAAGCTCTCTTTATTGATTCATTTTCTCACGGGATGATACATTGATGTATATGTGGTATATGTTAATTGTATTATTTTCTTTTGTTACAAAATATATTATATATGTGATATATAATATTGTAACATGTTAGGGTTACAAATGCAACAAGGTTGATGAGTTTAAACCATGATTAAGGTTAGCATTTGGGTTTGCTATTTGCATGAGCTTTCGTGATGCTTCATGAACATTTGACTTAGTCTTTCATCTTTGTTCTTTTGTGTAGATATTAGTTAACCCAACCAAAACCCTTAACTTATGGTTTATTCTCTACAAGGGTTAAGCCACTCATTCTTAATCCATGGTTATATTTGTAACCACGACAATAATTGATTATTCATCACAAAAGGAATTAGCTTCATATTTCTTCTTCAACTTCCTTGAGCTGTTGAAAAAGCTTCACTAGCTTTTGGTTTTGTGATGATATTGAGTGAGAAATAGAGAACAAAAGAGGGCAAAATTCCTACTTCATCATCCTCATCTATTCTAGACACTTAGATTAGGGTGTTGACTTCTCTAATAAGTTGATTAGTGAAGTGTTAGCTTGGGTTAGAGATTCTACAAGGTAGATCATCTTAGATCATGAAGACTACAAGCAAGGTGTCTCATTTACCTCATGGAGCAACTCGAGAGTCGGAGTTCGTGATGATCGCAGCGAAGGGACCTCAACACGGAGCTTATGAACCAAAGGAACGGACTACAAAGGTTGTAATCCCTTCTCTTTTCTTATTTGTATGTGATACAAACTTGTTACCCTAGAAATTCTAGCAAGATTCATGGTTAGTTAGCTTTTCACCTCTCTAATTTTTTAAAATGGCATGAGTGAAGCTACCAAACCCTAGACTAGGTGCAAGGGTAACCCAACACTCTGAGGGTCATATCACCCGCCTTCAAAACCCTACGGCTTCTCAGTGCCTGCAAAGAATTACAGATATGAGATCCTGATCTGGTATCCAATACCCAGGAAGTAGAGTTGATTGACAGACAGTTTTCTATAACATACACACCTGAAGCCGAAGCCACAACTTGCTTCGGGTCCTATTTCTTGGCGTTCCAAGCCCTGCAATCTTTCTTCTAGTGTCCTTTCTTGTGACAATAAAAGCATTCTTCCTTTCCCACAATCTGTCCCGCTATCTTTGCTTTTCCCTTAACTTCCACCTTACTAACACCGCCCCTTGGTTTGGTGGGGGCCTTCTTCTTCTTTCCTTTGGCTTTCGCCTTGGACCTTGAAGAGGATGTTCCTCCAACAAACAAAGCGGGTGTTTCCCTGACTTTCTGCAGGGTTCCCTCTGCACTCCTCAACATATTGAAGAGTTCCGGAAGTTCAACTTCTTTTCTTTGCATGTTGAAAATCAGGATAAACTGGGCGTAGGTGGAAGGAAGGGACTGGAGAATCAAGTTAGTGTACAACTCATTCTCTAACGTGGTCCCGAGGTCCGCGAGCTCCTCAATGTAGCCAATCATCTTCAGGACGTGTTCCCTTACAGATGATCCGACGGCCAACCTCACTTGAAACAGTTTCTTCGAGGTCCCGTATCTTGCGATACGGGATTGCTCTCCATATAATTCTTTAGTATGGAGAAATATAGATTCAAGATCCATATTCTCGTGCCTCCTATGATGTTCATTATCCATAGAGGCAAGCACGAGGCACTTGGCCTTCGGGCGGTCAATCTCCCAGGTCTTACAGATTTCCTTATCCGCGACACTGGATTCTGGACCTGGGACGGCGGGGACCTTAGTGGTAAGGAGATACACCAACTTTTAATAAGTGATTGCCATTTTGACAATCCTGAACCAATCTTTGTAGTTTGGCCCTGTCAATATATTTTTATCTAATAGTAACTTAAGGCCCGTCATGATGTTTGGTTGCTGAAATTAGGAGATAGAAAAGAAACACTTTAGCATGATGCTCTTGCAAGTTTACAGTGGTTTTTAGTTTGTATAAACAGGATGGCTCCCACTATTTCTCGAATCTTTCCTCAAACCATAAAAGAAGAACTAGTCAGGATTGATCTCACCGTACAATACTTGCTTAACCGTTCAGCCAGGACGGTGTCGGTACTTCGAGGGAGGTTTTATGATGATTTCGCGAAGTTCCTTAATTAAATAACCACTTTTCCCTATGGGCGTAGCCCCGCTAACACCTTTCTAGACACCTACTTGGTTTATAGCATTGATCGTTAAGTATTCAAGCTATGTATTTTGACCTTCGCCAAGGCATAGTGATTGCTAGCTGCCGAATATTTATCTGTTGCATAGATAGATGCATTGGTTTGGGACAGTCGTACTGCTATTTTGGCCTTCGTCAAGGGTATGTACGGGTGGGTTCAAATTAACCTGGGTAATGACGGCTAGAACTTGACATGCGACTTATGATATGTTGGCCTTCGTCAAGGTCATAAGAGCATGGGGCAAAAATCCACATCGGGAGTTTCTAAAGAAACTGAAACTTGCTAGTGTTGCATACCATTTGGAGTGTGATAATTTTGGTAGCATTCCTTCAACTTTATCACATAATGATATTTGGATCCCGATCCTACAGTGAGTAGATGCTACTACTCAGGAAATTTTCTCACCTGAATATTTAACTGAAATGACGGAGGGCTACGGATGGTTTTGGCGAAACCGTGAACGTAGTGAACTTGATATAATCGAAGGAACCTGATAGCTTTTAAAAGGAGTGGTTTAAGCTCCGCATTTTAAATGTTTTGCTGTTTTGAAAAAACCGAGTGGTTTTGAAATTGTTCCAACGATTCAACTTTGGTTTGTTTTCTTTGTATTAATATAATGCGTCCCATCAATTAATCCTACCATTGCAGAAAATAACGAAAATATTACGTACGCTTATGCCATCCGCATTCGCCACTGGGCCCCATCATCACCCGTTAGGTTACTTAACTAACGACAGAGCGGGGGCTGGACTAGCGCGGATGCAAAACATAAGCAACGACTACTAGATATCATATATAGCTATATATACATTCGTCAGACACAATGATAGTCATTCCAGATCACTGATGAATACATTGGATATGCTAGGAATCCGCGTTTCATTCGAGCCTGCAACGAAAGACGAATTACACGGTCGCGATGAATAGCCAAACCCAACCCTAGACCCCTACGGGTGCGGCAAACTACCCGCCAAATTCCCGAAGTGAAGCAGCCTCCCTCAACAACATGAGTAGGCCACTCAGCACTTCAAAGTACCCGGTAGTTTGTGCACCCAACCTTGGGTCTAGCCTAGGAGCAAAAACAGTAAAAGGAATAATATACAATGGTGGCTAAACCTCAACCCGGATGTGAGACCATGAAATAATATTACATCAAATTACAAATATTACATTGAATGAAAAATGAAAACCCTCATCTCACATCCCCGGCTATTCATCGCGACGATCCAACAAGTTCATATCTACAAACCAATAGAAACATCACAGAAATGTGCAACCCCCAACTTATCGACATCTAGCAATTAGCGGAAGTTTAAAATACATTATACAGAACATGAAACATCAAACAACATTAAACCGCGACTTCGAAACACCCGTAATTTGCCACAGTGAATAATTTGCAGTAAAGTCAAAATTGGCAAAAACAAACAACTCCTGAAGCCTTAGATCTAAGTAAAAAAGCAACACACAAAAATTGAAGCACTTCCCTCCATAAAGAACCGAGCTCGCCGGAAAATGTGCCCATATGGCCGGCCCGTTTTTCGAGGAAGTGTCCCAATTTTGTTCTGTGTTCTTTTACTAGTAAAAACAGCACTCTTTACATGTTGAAATAATTTTTAGAGTCCTATAAAAAATCGACAGAAACTCAGATCTTGGGCTTCGATGTTTTGGGTCGTTTCATTTTCGTAGCTTAACATGTTGTTTTAAACTGTTAGCTTTGGTTTAGCTAGGCTCTGATACCACTGTAAGTATATGTTACACACCCCGGTGCTTAACAGGGAGGCGGAATAGGTAAAAATCAAATTTTTCTTTAAAGGGAACATAGACTAACCATGAAGGATCTTTGCTAAACAAAAACTAACATACTAACATGGAGCTTTAACTACTAGGTTAAGAAATTATACCTAAAGCTTGAACTCCTTCTCTTCTTGTGTTGCTTCTCCTTGATGTGAGCTCTTTGGAGTGGTGTAGATGGCTCCTCCTCACCGTCTTCTCTATGTCAAAGTAAGATCCACCCGAAGGCCTCTACCTTGAGCTTCAACCTCTATCTTGAAGTAACTAAGGTGCTTGGTGTGCTAGACTAAGAACCCTAGAGAGAGTAGAGAGTGATTTTAGTGGTTTGGTCTCAATTTCCCTTGGTTCTCAACACATGATATGTTAGGGTTTGAGAGAGAGGATGAAGGGGAGAGAGCTAGGAGAGAGAATGTATCTTGATAGAAATGAAGAGATAGCTCTCATATTAGCATAAAAGAATAACAATTTTAATTAGCAAAAATTGTGATGGTTCCTTTGATTTGACCATTATCATGTCACCATTAATGCTAAGCACAAAATATCTCATGCTTAACAAAAAAATATCTAAGTCAACTTTGGTCATCAAGTCAAATGGTCAATCCAAATAACCATTACACAATTATCACTAATTAAAGCTATTAATCATTTTCCTTCATCTCATTAAGGTCTTAATCAAGTCATTGGTCAAAACCCTAATGAGGTGTCTCCTTCATTTGCCTCTGTCAACTGTATATACATACCCGCTTCCGCGTTCCGAAGAATATGAATGCAATGAGACTGAACCAAGCCAAAATCAAATACTAGGATCTGGCTTAAACCAAAGCCTACCAGTATCAACTTCCCGAACTCCAAACGCACACAAGTACGCATATGTGAACGAACCCCGTCGTAAAACCATATGACCTCTACCCCGTTTTGCCCAAAGGTGAACAACCCTCTGTGTGGGACTCTAAAGACTCGACACTACGCTAGCAGTTGGTTTAACCACAGGCCGCAAGCGGTACTAGCTGTACGTAACGGTCCTCAGCTAGATGCCGATAAGAAGACCGATAAGGTGAACCCATCCGAACTCCTACTGAGCCTAAATTTGACAATCTGCGTACAGTCCGGTCTGTTCGTCTAAGAGTATCGCATGTCGGGCCTAGGGGGCGGTAAACGTCAGACCCCTAATAGCAGTACAAGTCGTGTCGGAGTGTAGCCCAGAACACCCTGAGAAACTGCTAGGAACACTACCAGTAAATCTCGCTTGCCCTGGACAAGGACTTTGTGTAATGGCCCTCCTAGACACAGCGCGGTATCAACTCCCAATACCGGGAGAGACAAATCCTGTCTAACCGTCACTGCCTCCAAGTGCTTCGGGACTGCACCTAACTACTACCTGTTTGCATGACTCAATAGAGCCGTGGTAGGGTTCTAATCTAAGAACTGTAGGAACACACTCGAGGCGAAGTGACAGTGTCAAGTCAACGGACTAAGCTGTATTCATGTCACCTGGGAACTGCTAACTGACGATAGGTATAGTACCAACCCACAATTCCCTACGAATCCTGTCTAGTGCACTCATAACCTAATGAGCACCTGCATACTATCCCCAGTACGACGTAATGATGGCTGTGGGACAGACCATCTCCCCAGCTGGGACGAGAAGCGTACATACTAGTCTACTCTAGAGTATCGATGCCCTGTCTCGATAATTGTACGACTAGGGACTTGTATAAGGATGTGCTTGTAGACTACCCAACCCCCACAAGTGTGACTGCCATCACAACGCTGGTAGTCAAGCAAAGATCCTAAGGGCTCTATCAATATGTATTAGCGATATGTCAAAAGAAACATATACACATATTAAGATAGATACAAACCAAGTAGCATACTACCATATCGAGCAAGACTGTTATAAATCTGTGTATATATATCTCAAGCTTCCAAAATGTAATATACAAACTAGTACTATACAATAATGGCCTCTAGGGCATATCACACTAACAATTATTGTATCATACTGGATTGTATATTACTTAATGGAAGCTTGGGATATTCACAGTAGTATTGACAGTCTTGCTCAAAATGGTATTATGCTACTTGGTTTGTTTCTACTTTCAATATGTGCATGTGTTTATTTTAACATATCGCTTATACATATTAATAGAGCCCTTAGGATCTTTTCTTGATTATCAGCATTGTGATGGCAGTCACACTAGTGGGGGTTGGGTAATCTACAAGCACATCCTTATACAGGTCCCTAGTCATAGGATTATCGAGACAGGGCATCGATACTCTGGAGTAGACTAGTGTATACGCTTCTCATCCCAGCAGGGGAGATGGTCTGTCCTACAGCCATTAGTACGTCGTATTGGAGATAGTATGCAGGTGCTCATTAGGTTACGAGTACACCAGACAGGACTCGTAAGGAACTGCTGGTTGGTAATATACCTATCGTCAGGTAGCAGTTCCCAGGTGACATGAGTACAGCTTAGTCCGTTGACTTGACACTGCCACTTCTCCTCGAGTGTGTTCCCACTGTACTTTGATTACTACCCTACCACGGCTCTATTGAGTCGTGCAAACAAGTAGTAGTTGGGTGCAGTCCCGAAGCATTTGGAGGCAGTGGCGGTTAGATAGGATTCGTCTCTTCCGGTATTGGGGGTTGATGTCGCACTGTGTTCGGAACGCAATTACACAAAGTCCCTGGCCAGGGGAAGCGAGATTTACTGGAAGGTACTCCAGGAGTTTCTCAGGGTTTTTTGGACTGTACTCCGACACGACTTATTGCATTATTAGGGGTCTGACGCTTGCCGCCCCCTAGGACCGATATGCGACACTGTTAGATGAACAGACCGGACTGTACGGAGATTGTCACATTCAGGCTCAGTAGGAGTTCGGATGGGTTTTCTCATCGGCCTTCATTCACGACCAAACCACGTATTTCATCACCACTCCTACTTCACCTTTGGATTTCTCCAGAACACTCTGTATCACTATGAAGATCCACAGTTATTGGATAATCCATCGTATGGTTATATACGAACTCGAAGGAACTTGGTCCAGTTCGAGGATGGATTCTAGTTCAGGAGAAATAGAATAAAGATTATTCAATTGTCTTTTATCTTTACCTTCTCTCATGTTGCGAGTACTCCTAGGATAAGGAGGGTACACCTATTACGCTTATTGGATAGTCTTCTTCCAAAACATAGGCTAGTGCCGAACGGTAGGGAAGAAAGAAAACCATTTAGTCTAAGTGTGGTGTAAAGAAGGTAATGAGTAAAGACAAATAAAGAGATTTGGAGAGATGGAAAGGAAATATACGGTTACAGTCATGAATCTGGATAGTGGAAGAGGCATTACTAGGAATACCCGGATACCCCTTCGAAACATCTTCATGTTTCAGTTTCTCTGTGCATTGTTAATAGAAAACTAATTTCTCAATTAGTTCCTTACTCCAGGGTATGTATTTACCAGGTTTGATTCTCACATCTGTATGGTTTTACAGATGATGAGTGGGAGTAAGTTATTGGAAATTAGGTGATTATCCTCATTATATCGGAATTCGTTGTAATTGGTGATATTTGAGGAAATCACCTGGGGTTTTTCCTGAAGACAAATATTTGGTTTTGAATATCCGTTGTTATGCACCAATTTCAAACTGATATATCTGTATGTTTATTTCATAAAGTGAGATATAACTTTTTGAAATTATGTCCATGACATTTACCTATATCAGTTGATGGTTAGGTAAAGAGCATTAAACAGCAGTGTAATTCTTCTTAACCATAAGTACAGTTTTCAACATACGACGCACAGGTTTTGAGTTATTCAACTCAAGAGACTTATATAAAGTATTTTATGTTGTCCAGCGTCCATTTGGACAGAGGGGTTAGTCCTCGTACTATATTCTGTTTACTTGTGACTTCTCCAGTATTTGACAAGTGTTTCGTAGAAATACAAGGTCTAAGTTTTGAGAAGTTATAGGTACAAGAATAAAGTAGAGAACCATGTGCTGCAGGTATCAGGATTCTTCAAGGTGATCGAAGATGTAGATACTTGTATTTGGTATTCAGTTGATAGTAATGGTTTTGAGAACTTGCTTCTCTTTCAGGTTACTCATATCTGGATGTACTCCTAAGTTGAGTAATGCTGATTGGCCTCTCTTCATTTAGTTGACATGCACTGGAGACAGCTGCATGATTTGAATCTGGTTCCAATTAAATCAGTGCCTCTGTTTTTATATTGTATATAGAATGGTTCATATCTTAACGATGTTAAGGTATATGGAGTTGTCCGGCTTATGCTTAAAACCAGACTCTGGATAACTCAAGGCACTCTTCTGTAATGGCAGTTTGTGGGTTAACCCGGGCTATGACGAGGGTTAACTTTCTACCATCTGGAAGATCAATAGTGATATTGTTCTTGACTCGCCACAGTTTTAGCAAAATGAACTTTTTCATAAAATAGTAGTGCGAGTATGGTAGAACTGGAAGTGATTCCAGAAGCACAAACGATTACCGAAAAATTTAATAGAACCTAAAGATTCAATCGGGTTTGATATTCCATTAGTCACTCCGCAGATATGGTGGGTAACCTCAGGCACCCGAGAGGTACTCCGGTATCCTCAAAGACGGTGACAGGGAGATTCTTGTTTACCCAAACTTGTCATTACTGCTGTTCTAGACTATGAGACCCGGCAGGAAGATGAGTATAGCATCGTTCTAAACTAGCTTTAGAAGCGCACGCGTATATGACTCTGCCAGAGGGTTGTTGCAGTCAGTGGGAGCAACGGAAGCATAGTGGACAAGTAGCTTGTGTCTATTTATAAACTAAAGCAAATATAGCGGAGATAGATCATCTATTTTTGATGTGACAGTCATAGGTTATGACTTCATCAGAATAAGGGATTGATCTGTTAAGAAGGTAGTAGGGTGTGATGTCCTGGTATTTGGATGACATACACATAGTGGGAAGTGAAATTCCTATACTACGATCGGTTATACTGTGGTTGTCATACAGTGTTTTCTCCACTTAGGATATGGATAAAATATCAGGCATTCTGGTTACTAGATCTAGATTTGGGTAGTTTCCCAAGTCGGGTACTTAGACAGTATTCTAAAGATGTTTTAGAATGGACGGCTCCTGGTCAGGTAGTGTACCTGCAGGAGATGGAGTCACCCTCTCTAAAGGTGTCTTACAGACTAAAGGGGAGAGGGATGTGCATGATTGGCATATCACTTGCTTAGGCAATTGAGTCAATCATGAGATGTCAAGTACCACACCAAATGTTGATTTTGCACTAGATGCAATAAGTTTATATTAATCCATTCCTGGAGAAACGTTCGGAAGCAGTATATGAACATAAGTGGATATTCTAGGGATTTGATAACTACAGCCTCCTTCGGGAGACGGTTGTCATTCCAGGCTTCCAAGGTGACCTGGATGACAGAGTGACTGTCAGAGTTATAGTTTTCCCTCTTGACGAGTGGCAGTTGTTTGGACAAGTGGTCCAAGCGGATACTGAGGGAGGCATGGTGTAGGATACTAATTAAATTCAGTTGACGATACATTCTAAGAAGTTTACTGGATTTGGAGTTCATTTGTGAACTGGGTCCCATCAAATATCCAGACATATTCTAAGACAGATATTGCTCATTTCGGGAGATGGCTTTCTCCGCGAACTTGAGATAAAGAGAGATATAGAAAGAAACATCAGAGCGGATCCACTCACTGAGGCTATTTCTCGAACGCAATAATTTTACAAACGAGCTTTGTGAAACTGATTAGTAGAGGTGTTGGGTGTTCGGTATCACACGGGCTGTGAGTATGCGACATCGCAATAATTAGCCTTAAGTGCAAGTGTGAGATTGTTGGATATAGTGCCCTCAATGTCAATTATTGGATCGCAGGCACGTGATTGCAATGATTGAGGGATGACCTATACCGGTAGGACGGTCTTACTCGATATGATAGTATGCTATCTGGTTTGCCTTTATCATCGTGTACATACTTCATGTGACATTACAGATCACTATTACATGTTGATAGAACCCTTAGAATTCCTGCTTGACAACCAGCAGTATGATGGAGATTATATACGTGAGAGTTGGGTAGTCTATAAGCGCATCCTTAAAGTGTCCCTAGTCTTGGGAGTTTCGAGACTGGGCATCGATACTACAGAGTAGACTAGTCTATACGTATCGATACCCCGAAGAGGGGCGATGGCCGGTCTCACAAGCCATTGGTGTCAGTTGGTTCACCTAAGATAGTATACAGGTGCTCATTGGGTTATGAGTACACTGGACGGACTCGCCGGGAACATGCTAGTTGGTATTATACCTATTGTCAGATAGCAGTTCCCCGGTGACATATGTACAGGTTATTCTATCGACCTGAGATCGTCATTTTTCTCATGTAAGTTCCCACTGTGCTTTGATTACTACCCTACCACGGATCAAAGGAGTCGTGCAAACAGGTTTTAGTTGGGTACAGTCCCGAGCCACATGGAGGCAGTGAGCGGATCGTCAGGGGATTCGTCTCTCCCGGTATTGGGGGTAAAGGTCGCGGTGTGCACGGGTGGCCATCACCAGAAATCCTTGGCCAAGGTAGTAGAGAATTACTGATTCGGATCGGTAGTTTCTCAGGTGGTGATGTGCTTCATACCGACACTGAATATCGCGTTATTAGGGGTCTGACTTTATCCACCCTCTAGACCCGATATGCGATACTCATAGACGAACGGACCGGACTGTAAGGATATTGTCACTGTCAGGCTCAATAGGGTTTCAGGATGAGTTCGCTCGTTGGCCTCCCTTTCGCTCAATACTTGGGCAGCCATTACGTACAGCTAGTGCGACTGACGTGCTTGTGGTTAAACCCACTACCAGCGTGTTGACGAGTCTTTAGAGTCCCATACAGAGGGTTCGGGCGAAACGCTGTAGAGGCCGTATGGTTTTATGGTAGGGTTCGATCATATACGTGATCTCGTGCACGGATCATGATCGGACGGATCATACTAGTGGGCTTTTGTTTAAGCCAGATCCTAGTATTAGATTGTTGGATTACATTCGTCTCATAGTATTCGTATTCAGTCGGAATACGGATGCGGCTATGTATATACAGTTGAAGGGTATTCTTGTAATTCGTTACAAGATTTCTTTAGTTGATGCCATATTCTTTTCTTGGATTAAACATTTTAGTTTAAATGTTTATTGGTGGAAATTGTGAGCATGGGGCATTTAATGAAGGCATGGCTCAAGTGGTGACTCATGGAGACACTATTGAACCGTGCTTGACTTTATTAGTTTTATGAGATATTTTGGTGGTAGATTTTTCTTAAGTTGCTAGCTAACACTCAAAATATCACAAAACACTAAATAAGGGCAGCCATCACATTTTTTGAGCCATCTCATTTTTTATGCTTGGCTTGCTCACTGTGGGTTGCTAGGCACGCTCACAAGGTTCTACGAGGCATCAACCTGTTGGATATATGTATGCCCTAGAGGCCATTATGAGATAGTGGATGTATTTATACATGTATATATATATATATTCATTGTACATTCTTGCTCGACATGATAGTATGCTATCTGGTTCTTCTTTATCTGACATGTTGATTTGATCATGCTTTTACTCATTCATACATGTTGATAAAGCCCTGAGGATATTGTCTTGAGTACAGTGATTATGATAGATATCATACTAGTGGGACATCTGTAGTTTATAAGCATATCCTGAAATGTCCCTAGTCGTAGGTGTATGGAGACGGGGCATCGATATACCAGAGTAGACTAGCGTATATGATACTTGACCCATGTGATGGGCGATGGATGTTCCCGCATTCATTGATGTTTGACATCAAGATCATATACGGGTGCTCAGTGGTGACTGGGTACACTGAACGGACTCACCGAGAACTCCTATATGGAATTATATCTATCGTAGGATAGCAGTTCTCAGGTGACACTGGTACAGGTTAGTCTGTATAACCGAGATCGTCATAGAGTCTTGTGCGCTCTCCCACTGTACTTTGATTACCACCCTACCACGGCTCTACTGAGTCGTTCAAACAGGTGGCCGTTGGATACAGACCCAAGACACACGAAGGCGATGAGCGATAGGAGGGGTTTTGTCTCTCCCGGTATTGGGAGTTGATGCTGTGCTGTGCTCGACTGGTTATATCAGTAAGTCCCTGGCCAGGGCGGCTGAGATTTACTGATAAGTGTTATCAGTAGTTTCTCGATCTGTTATAGACCATTCACCGGCATGACTTATTGAGTTATTGGGGTCGACGTTACCATCCCTAGACTCGATATGCAGCATATCTGACGAAGAGACCGGACTGTACGGTAGTGTTGCCGGTTGGCTCGATGGGAGTTGTAGTAGGTTCGCTTGTTTTCTTCTGATCGCTCAATACCCGGGTGGCCGTTACGTTTAGCTGACCGCTTGCAGCTTGGGGGTGCTTGATATGATCATCACCCACTGCCGGCGTATTGATGAGTCTTAGAGTCCCACAAAGGAGTTACCTAGTCCAGGCGAAACGTTGTGGTGCGCGTATGCGATATGCGCATGGACCCGGTTAAAATGCGCGTATGAGATACCGTATATTAATCGGGCGGCTTGCTTTTGGTTGGGTCGTATGTGATATGACCGGGTTGATAAATCAAGTGTTGATTTATCATTTAACCATTAGCTTCTCACTAGAAATCCTTTCTTGTTCTTTTTGGATGTATGCATGCATATATGCATTCATTCTTGTTCATGCACATATGGATGTGCATGCACAAATGCATACATACATCATTCTATCATGGTTGTATATACATAGAAAATGGTGGCAATATAAGACTCACACCTTGGTTATTTATATGGATTATTATTTCTGTTTGTTTTAAAACAAAATGAAAAAGGAAAGGATAATTCATGGTTTGTTTCTACACTCTTCTTTGACCTAACCATGCTCACCTACTTTTAACCATGGATTAAACTTTCCTTTTATGTTTTAACTCAAATTAAATAATATCTTTATCATTTAATCATGGTTTGAGATGAGAAGAGGAAAATATATATACATATATTTTCTATTTTTCTTTCATGAGATTATCTTTTCTCTTCTTCTTAAAAAGCCATCATCTTCTTCAACCTTGCTTTTTGCTCTCTAGATATTTCAAGTGAGCAAAATTATCAACAAGATAGGATTTTGAAGTGAGAAAAAGAACCACAACACTATTCTACACAAGTCTTGCCTACTTGTTTAGAGTGTTAGCTTCATTTCATTCTCTTGATAAACTGAAGTTGCAAGCTTGGACAAAGGAGCTTCGGGTGGATCGTCGTGGACATTAGAAGACCTCAAGCAAACATTTCTCCAACCCTTAAGTGGCCAAGGAGTCTAGCGTAGGGAGCTACAATGGTTGTACTCTCAAAACCCTAGTCTTTGTTACTTGTAAAATTATGAAACCCTAATTTTCTAGGATTGATTCTTTGTGTGTTCACTTAGCACTCTAAAAACTTAATCTTTGTGACATGTGATGCTTCCAAACCTCTCATAGGGTGATATGTAAACCTAACATTGGTATCAGAGCCGACCTAGAACATTAGGCGACACTTTAACGAAGTAAAAACTCCGATCGAACCAAAATACGGATTTTCGGGACCCTCTCTGGACATTTTTTCAAACCTGGTTATTTTTAGAATTAAAAATACTTAAAAAATACAGCAGGAAAATCTAAGAAATACTGTGAAATACGAAGACATGAGCCGTTCAAGCCGCCGCGGAACCGCGGCCAATCCTTGCTTGGGCCGCGGCTCCGCGGCCGTACAGTGGCTTCATGGCTTATTATTTGCATAGTAATTCCTATACCTGCTTGAATATTGTTTTAGGTATGTTTAATCTGATTCTTGTGCTGAATATTCTGGGGATGGTTTTGAGTTCAATGATTCGATCGGAATTTTCATTTCGAGTCTTTTCCGGGTAAATTAGAAAGTATTGAATTGTTCGAACGAGTATCATTTGCTCACTTTTCACGGGGTTTAAATCTTTCGGAGATACGTGCAAGTTTTGTGGTGGACCCTCTAGAAGACAACAAACCTTAACTCGATTATGTGACCGTCTTGAACTGCCTTTTGAACCTTAGGGTTTGGGGCAGTACGGCGTGCCACATGTGAGGCGTTGGCTTGACCCTTCTACGGCTGGACCGCGACTACTGTGTCACACTCCGGGTTTTTGAACTCCGCTCAAGTGTTGAGCTATAGGGAATTTTTGGTATTTGGTCATTCGTTCGAAAACTTTAATACTATCTATTTATCTGGAATGTGATACAATATGTGGAATTCATATAGTTAGGCATGAAATACGAATTATGTGATATTTCGCATTTATGATGTCTAAAGAGAATGTGGATTCCAAATATTGTAGTTTTACACTTTCTTTTCTGTGACCGTAAGTGTAGTATGTTCGGTATCGCCATTTTCGTTGCTATACATCAACGACAATCGGGGTACGCATACTTACTTACGTTGATGATATATGATATTATGTGTTGCTGAGATATGATGTGCAGGATTGTCGCCAATCGAATAACCGGGGGGTTTTATGTGAGATGAGAGTTTTATATTTTCATTCATGTAAATTCAAATGTAATGTAATATTCTTTTATTTGGGGCACTTCCGGGTTAAGGTTGATGTCACCAGTGTTGTATAGTATTTACTTTTCCGCATTAGGATAGACCTAAGGAAGGGAGCACAAGTGACCGGGTTCTGGGGTTCAGTGGGAGGCCATCTCGAGGAGTCGAGACCGGGTCTCCTAAACTCCAGGATTGGTAGGGTCGCTTGCCGCTCTCGTAGGGGTCTACGGGTGTGGGCTTGGCTATTCATCGCGACTGTGGAATCCGTATTTTCTATTGTTGGCTAAATACTAAATACGGACGTCCTAGTATATCCCACATTATATATATGTTTCTGCTGCCTGTGTTCTGTGATATCTGAGACGAATGATATATTATATATGAGATATATAGTAGACGTTGCTTATGTTTTACACCTGCGCTAGTCCCGTCCCGGTATGCCGTTAGTTAAGCAACCTAACGGTGCATAACGGAACTTTGTGGCGAATGCGGATGGCATAAGTGTACGTGTTATTTTCGTTTCTTTTCTGTGATTGGCTTAAGGACTTAAATGATGGGATTACATTAATATGATTAATGTAAAGAAAATAAAACCTAAATAGATGTTGTAGATTTGAAAACCCTTCGACTCTTTATGAAAAAGCTATATTTCAAAACCGCGGAGCACAAGCCACTCCTTTTGAAAACCATTTGATTCTACGACGATATCAAGTTCAAAGCGTTAAAGATTTTCTTAAAAATCATCCGCAACCCTCCGTCATTTTAGGAAGTAGAGTACTTACTATTCGTGCTACGTTTGTTAACTTTAGTTAAGGCGTAGTGTACGGTAGTTAAGTGATGTCTTCCTACACTGCATATGATGCAGATTAATTAGGACATTCATGCGACTTTGTTGACCATAATTAAGGGTCATATGGGTGGGTCTAATTAATCAAGAATTGACGGGTAGAACTTGACTGGTACTTATGATTTGTTGACCATAGTTAAGGTCATAAGTACTAGGGGTAAAAATCATATCGGGAATTTCAAGTGTTGAGATTTGCAATGAGATTGCATACCTTCCAAATGATGGTTGGATCCCGATCCCACTGTGGGCAATAGTTGCTCCTAGGAGAGTTTTGCAGTTTACAATTAGCTAACTCATTAGGTGTCTAGAAAGGTGTTAACGGGGCTACGCCTCTGGGAAAACGAGGTTTACTTTAATTAGGTCCGTGCGAAAGCACGGGGAACCTCCCTCAAGTTCCGACACTGGCCTGGCTGAACGGTTAGCAAAGTTGTAGACTGTAATTAATCCTGGATAGTTTTCTTTTTAAGGTTTGAAAGAAAAACTTGATTAAAGCAGTCGGAGACATCGATTAAACAAGATAATAACCAATCTGATCTATGCAAGAGCTTTCGCTGAGTGTATTCTTTCCTCTCTCTTAATGGCAGATACCAATGACTGGACTCAAGCTTTTACTAGATAAAAACAAACTGAATGGGACCAATTATAAAGACTGGCTGAGGAATCTGAAAATAGCCTTGACTTATGATAAAGTATCATATGTCCTCACGGCTCCAGCCCCGCCCGTCCCAGGCCCAAAATCCTCAGTTGTGGATATTGAAGTCCGCAAGACATGGGATGCTGACTGTGCCATGGCCAAATGCTTCGCGCTTGTATCGATGGACAATACACATCAAAAGCAGCACGAGAATATGGACATTCATGACATATTCCTCCTTACAAAGGAGTTGTATGGAGAGCAATCCCGCGTATTACGATACGAAGAATCAAAGAAATTGTTTCAGATGCGAATGACCCCTGGCACATCAGTAGGAGACCATGTTCTGAAGATGATAGCTCTTATAGAAGAGCTTGAGGACGTAGGATGGACAATGGACAATGAACAATATACGGATATTATTCTGCAGTCCCTCCCCTCCAACTTTGCTCAGTTCATAGTTAACTTCAACATGCACGGCATAGAGAAGGAGCTACCTGAACTCCTTAATATGTTAAGGAGTGCAGAGAGCACTATGAAATCAGTGAAAACTCCCGTTATGACTATTGGACAATCTTCCACTTCTCGCCCAAAGGCTAAGGCCAAAGGAAAGAAAAAGAAAAAGCCCACCAATCCTAAGGGTGGAGTTAAAAAGGTGAAGGGAAAGGAAAAGTCCAAAGCTGGAGACTCGGGGAATGGTGAATGTTTTCATTGCCACAAGACAGGACATTGGAAGCGCAACTGTACGGAGTATTTGAACCTCAAGAAGAAGCATGGGGATGCTTCCGCTTCAGGTGTGTTTGTGACAGAAAACTGTTTTTCAATAAACTCTGCTTCCTGGGTATTAGATACCGGTTCAGGTTCTCACATTTGCAATTCTATGCAGGGGCTGAGAAATAGCAAAGTTTTGAAGACAGGTGACCATACTCTCCGCGTTGGAAATGGTTCTAATGTACATACAGTCGCAGTGGCAGAGTATCACTTGGGGTTGCCATCTGGGTGTATATTGGTTTTGAACCCATGTTATTTTATACCAAGTATGCTATGTAATATAATATCTGTTTCTTTGTTAGACAATGAAGGATATAATTTTGTATTTCAGAACAATGTTATGAACATTCACCTGAATCAAATGTTGGTTGGGTATGGTACACTTAATAACGGGATATACGTCGTAAATCAACACACAGTTTTCAGTATACAACACACTAATAAAAGAAAACTTTCAGAATTAAATGAAGCTTTTCTTTGGCACTGTAGTCTTGGTCATATTAACGAAACAAGACTAAACAAGTTACACAAAGATGGATATTTAAACACTTTTGAATATAAATCTTATGCGACTTGCCAGTCTTGTATCAAGGGTAAAATGACCAAAACTCCGTTTACCGGACACGGAGAAAGAGCTACTGAGCTCCTAGGCCTCATACATAGTGATGTATGCGGACCAATGTCTACACAGGCTAGAGGCGGTTTTTCATACTTCATTACGTTCACTGACGATTTCTCAAGATTCGGCCATGTATTTTTATTAAAGCACAAGTCCGAAGCTTTCGAGAAATTCATTGAATATAAACAAGAAGTAGAAAAAAAACCGGCTTGAGTATCAAGATACTTCGATCAGACCGAGGTGGAGAGTATCTCAGTACGGAATTTGCAAACTTCCTAAAAGCGATTGGGATTCTCTCTCAACTCACTCTTCCTTACACACCACAGCACGACGGTGTGTCAGAACGACGGAATCGGACCCTATTAGATATGGTCCGTTCCATGATGAATGATGCTGAGTTACCTGTCTCATTTTGGGGGCATGCATTGGAGACTGCAGCGTTTCTACTGAACAGGGCTCCAACCAAAACCGTGTCTGTAAGTCCGCGGGGGCACCCCGGCCGTCGATCCGACGCCGGAAACGCGGAAACAAAAACTTTCAAAAACTATTGAACCGGCACCACCGCGCACTTTTCACCCGGATCGGGCCATTAACCTAGCTACTAGCAAAATACAAGATGGGTAGAGAAGTATACCAAGCGATCCGTGTCCTTCGGTCTTCGTCTCCACTCCGATCTCCCGCGGAATCTCCGTCCGTCACCTCCTCGTCGGAAAAGGCACCACGTAGCCGGATTCTTTTACGGGCTCCCACCTCTTGACCGAGGCAACTCGGACGCGAAGTTGGCTAGCCGACGCGTCCAAGGGATGCTATAGACTAGTGTAGAAACTTATCTCTTTTGGGGTTATGAGGTTGCCATGGTGAAGGAGGAATGGGCATAGGAATTTTGAAGCAAGCCAAGCTCAAATGAGAATGAATCATTTTCCCTTACTAAAATGAAAACCTCTCTCTCTCTTCTCACCAAAGTGGCCGGCCCCTTAATGAGCTTGGAGGAGAAAAAATGAATCCATGGAATAATCTTATACAAGAGAAGAAAAAGTATATTAATCAAAATGAAAATGGTCACACATATCAAATCCAAATCAACTCCACACCCATCTCATGAAAAGCAAAGGAAAAGACCATAATGGAATCTCATGATGATAAGAGCACTCATGATGCCTCACTTAAGCAAGAAAACCCCTCCACAAATGTTATTTGCAAATGTGCAAATAACCCCTTCCATCGAAAGTCCGGTCGTGAAGGAATAAAAGAAAATCGGCCGAACGGAATGCAAACTGGCAACTTCAGAAAACTGATCCCGTAATAAATTACAGGAAAACCCCGCTACTGCAAATACATGCCCGCATTTGTATTCCCACTGAACACAAATGCAAAGAGACAAAATCTACACTGTCTAATACTAGAATCCGGCTTAAGCCAAAGCCGGCTAGTAATAACCGTCCGATCACGATCCGTGCAATACCGCACGTATCTGATCGAACCCTGCCATATCTCCATACGGCCTCTACAGCGTTTCGCCCGAAACCTGAGTAACTGTGTGTGGTGGACTCTAAAGACTCGTCAATACTATGGATGTGGATTTAACCACTAGCACGTCAGAGGTATTAGCCATACGTGACGGGCTACCAGCTATTGACAAAAAGGGACGTCGATGAGCGAACTCATCCTGACACCCTACTGAGCCTGTCAGTGACAATATCCGTACAGTCCGGTTCGTTCGTCTATGAGCATCGCATGACGGGCCTAGGGGGTTGGTAAAAGTCAGACCCCCAATAGCGGTACAAGTCGTGTCGGAGTGTATCCCAGAACACCCTGAGATACTACTGGAATACCTACCAGCAAATCTCCTGCCTTGGCCAAGGACTTTTCATGTTCTGGCTCTCCAAGACACAGCGCGACCTCACCCCCAATACCGGGAGAGACGAACCCCTGCAGATCCGCTCACTGCCTCCATGTGGCTCGGGACTGTACCCAACTAAAACCTGTTTGCACGACTCCTTTGAGCCGTGGTAGGGTAGTAATCAAAGCACAGTGGGAACTCACACGAGACATATGACGATCTCAGGTCGATGAACTAACCTGTACACATGTCACCAGGGAACTGCTATCTGACGTCTGGTATAATCCCAACTAGCAAGTTCCCGGCGAGTCCTGTCCGGTGTACTCATAACCCAATGAGCACCTGTATACATCTTAGGTGAACCAACTGACACCAGTGGCTTGTGAGACCGGCCACCGCCCCTCGTCGGGGTCTCGACTGTATACACTAGTCTACTCTGGAGAATCGATGCCCTGTCTCGAAACTCCCTCGGCTAAGGACCTTTTAAGGATGTGCTTATAGACTCCAGCTCTCACGTATATGATCGCCCTCATACTGCTGGTAGTCAAGAAAGAATCCTAGGGGCTCTATCAACGTGTAATAGCGACTCGTAAGGTCACCTAAAGCAGTACACGATGATAAAGATAAACCAGATAGCATACTATCATCTTGAGTAAGACTGTCCTACTGGGACAGGTCCTCCTCTTAATCATTGAAATCGCGTGCCTGTGATCCAATAATTGACTCTGAGGGCACTATCTCCAACAATCTCCCACTTGCACTCAAGGCTAATTATTGCGATGTTGCATACTCACAGCCCGTGTGATACCGAACACCCAACTCCTCTACTAGTCAGTCTCACAAAGCTCGTTTGCGAAACTATTGCGTTCGAGGAATAGCCTCAGTGAGTGGATCCGCTCTGATGTTTCTTTCTATGTCTCTCTATATCTCAAGTTCGCGGAGAAAGCCATCTCCCGAAATGAGCAATACCAGTCTTAGAATGTCTGGATGTCTGATGGGACCTAGCTCATAAATGAACTCCAAATCCAAACTTCTCAGACTGTATCGTCAACTGAACTTAATCAGTATAATGCGCCATACCTTCCCTCAGTATCCACCTGGACCATCTGTCCAAAATACTGCCCCTCGTCAAAGGGAAAACTATAACTCTGACAGCCACTCTGCCATCCAGGTCACCTTGGAAGTCTGGAATGATAACCGTCTCCCGAAGGAGGCTGCCGTTATCATATCCCTAGAACATCAACTTATGTTCTAAAACTGCTTCCGACTGTTTCTCCAGGATTAGATCAATATCGACTCATTGCACCTACTGCAAGAACAGCATCTGGTGTGGTACTTGACATCTCATGATTGACTCAATTGCCTAAGCAAATTATCTGCCAATAATGCCTATCCCTCTCCCCTTTAGTCTGTAAGACACCTTTAGAGAGGGTGACTCCATTACCTGCAGGTACACCACCATGCCAGGAGTCGTCCATTCTAAATACTCTTAGAATGCTGTCTAAGTACCCTGATTGGGAAACCACCCAAATCTAGATCTAAAACCATAGATCTAGTAACCAGAATGTACGATATAAGATCCAATTCCTATGTGGAGAAACAACTGTGTGACGACCAAAGTATAACCGATCGTAGTATAGGAATATTATTTCCTACTCTGTGTATGTCATCAAATACCAAGACATCACACCCTATTACCTTCTCAACAGATCCATCCCCTATTCTGATGAAGCCAAACCTATGACTGTCACATCAGAAATAGATGATCTATCTCTGCTATATTTGCTTTAGTCTATAAATAGACATAAGCTAACTGTCCACCAATGCTTCCGCTGCTCCCACTGACTACGACAACCCTCTGGCAGAGTCATATACACGTACACTTCTGAAGCTAGTTTAGAACGACGCTATACTCATCCTCCTGCCGGGTCTCACAGTCTGGAACAACAGCAATGGCAAGTCTGGGTAAACAAGAACCTCTCTGCCACCGTCCTTGAGCATACCGAAGTACCTCTCGGGTGCCTGAGGTTACCCACCTTATCTGCGGAGCGGCCAATAGAATGTCAAACCAGATTGAATCTTTAGGTTCTTATCAAATCTTCAGTAATCGTTTGCGGTTCTGGAATCACTTCCAGTTCTACCATACTCCCACTACTGTTTTCTGAAAAAAATCCATTTTTGTTAAAACTGTGGCGAGTCTAGAACAATATCACTATTGATCTTCCAGATGGTAGAAAGTCAACCCTCGTCATAGCCCGGGTCAACCCACAAACAGCCATTACAGAAACGTGCCTTGAGTTATCCGGAGTCTGGTTTTAAGCATAAGCCGGACAACTCCCCGTACCTTAACAATGTCGAGATATGAACTGCTCTATATCCAATATAGAAACAGAGGCACTGATTTAATTGAACCAGATTCAAATCATGCAGCTGTCACCAGTGCATGTCTACTAAATGGAAGGAGGCCGATCAGCGTTACTCAACTTAGGAGTGCTTCCAATTATGAGTAACCTGAAAGAGAAGCAAGTTCTCTTAAACATTACTATCATCTGAATGCCATATACAAGTATCTACATCTTCGATTACCTTGAAGAATCCTGATACTTGCAATACCTGGTTCTCTACTTTATTCATATACCTATAACTTCTTAAAATTCGGACCCTGTGTTTCTACGAAACACCTGTCTAAAAATCAGAGAAGTCATAAGTAAACCGAATATAGTACGAGGACCAGCCCCTCTGTCCTAATGGACACTGGACAATATACAATACTCTGTATAAGTCCCCTGAGTCTAGTGACTCATTCACTGTGTGTCGTAGGTTGAAAACTGTACTTTTGGTTAAGAAGAATTACACCGCTGTTCAATGCTCCTTACCTAACCATCCACTGGTATAGGTAAATGTCATAGACATAATTTCAAAAAGGTATGTCTCACTCTATAAAAATAGACGTACAGATATATCAATTTGAAATTGGTGCACAACAACGGATATTCAAAACCAAATATTTGCCGTCCGGCAAACAACCCAGGAGACTTCCTCAAATATCACCAATTACAACGAATCCCGATATAATGAGGATGATCACCTAATTCCCAATAACTTACTCCCACTCATCATCTGTAAAACCATACAGATGTGAGAATCATACCTGGTAAATACATACCCTGGAGCAAGTGTCTAATTAGGAAATCAGTTTTCTTTTAACAGAACACAGTGAAACTGAAACATTGAAATGTTTAGATGGGGTATCCTGGTATTCCTAGTAATGCCTCTTCCGTTATCCAGATTCACAACTGTAACCTTATAATTATTTGCCACTTCTCCAAATCCCTTTATATGCCTTTAGTCGTTACCTTCTGCACACCCCTTTAGGCCAAATGGTTTTCTTCCTTTCCTACCGTTCGGCACCAGCCTAAGGTTTGGAAGAAGACTATCCAATAAGCATAATGGGTGTACTGTCCTAATCCTAGGAGCACTCGCAATGCGAGAGAAGGTGAAGATAAAAGACAACCTGAATGAACTTTATTCCTATTTCTCCTGAACCAGGATCCATCCCCGAACTGGAACAAGTTCCTTTTGAGTTCGTATATAACCATACGATGGATTATCCAATAAACTGGGATCTTCGTAGTGATACGGAGTGTCCTGGAGAAATACAAAGGTGATTTAGAATTGGCGAAGAAATATTTGGTTTGGTCGTGAATATTAGTCGCAATTTACTTTGCCTTTTTCTAATCCCTTTCTTTGCCTTAACTTAATACCTTCTGTACACCATTTAGGCTAATTGTCTTTCTTCATTCCCTACCGGTCGGCACCTGCCTATGGTTTGGAAGAAGACTATCCAATTTGCGTAATAGGTGTACTATCTCCTAAACCAAGGAGTACTCGCAATCTGAGAGAGAAGGTAAAAGGAAAAGACAATTGAATAGTCCTATTCGTTTTCTCCAGAACCAGAAACCATCCTCGAATTCCTTCGAGTTCGTATATAACCATACGATGGTTTTGTCCAATGAAAGTGGACGTTCGTAGTAATACGGGGTGTCCTGGAGAAAAGGGTAAAAGTAGGAGTGGCAATGATGTCTGCAACTTCTGACAATCCAAAAGCCAGTGTTAAGAAGGTTCGGTCAACTTGGTCACTGAGTCATAGTCTAGGGTCGGGTCAATGGTCGCTGCCAAAGAGAGAGAGAAAAGAAACACTCAGCGTGCACTCTAACCTAGATCAGAATGGTTATCACTTTATCTAATCTGGAAACCTCCCACTGTAACGTCAAATTCTTCCCTAAACCTGAAAGAAGAATTAGCCGGGATCACCCGAGGAGTAAACCAACTCATCAGTGGGAATCGGGATCCAACTATCATCGCATGATAACGTGACGGAATCCGCTCACGTCACCACACTCCAGAAGGTATACGCATATCTGGCAAGTTTCAGTTTCTTTAGAAACCCCCGATGTGGATTTCTGCCCCATGCTCTTATGACCTTGACTTTGGCCAACATATCATAAGTCACATGTCAAGTTCTACCCGTCATTCTCCTGGTTAATTTGAACCCACCCGTACTTATCCTTGACTTTGGCCAAAATGGCAGTACGACTGTCCCAAACCAACGCATCTATCTATGCTGCATATGAATACCCAACAACTACCAAACACTGTGCTTTGACTTTGGCCAACATACACAGCTTGAATACTATTGACTATCCATATGAAACGACGGATGGCTACGAATGGTTTCTGGCGAAAACCTTTAACGTAATGAACTTGATATCGTTGAAGGAACTGATAGATTTTTAAAAATATAGTGACGAAAACCTTTGCTAAAGAGGTCACTCCCGGTGAAGGGATCTCGGCTCTTTCCCCGTAGAATGAGGTGCAGGATATTCCAACTGAATACCACGATGCAAAGCAAAAGTAATTGGCTATAGTGAAGTTATTGCCCTGACGCAAACTTTTGTCCAAGGGGTCACTCCCGGTGAAGGGAACTCGGCCCTTGCCTCGTCGACTGAGGAGCAGGATATTCCAACTGAATACCACGATGCAAAACAAAAGAGAACGCCCTTGCAATAACAGCTTTTTGAAAAAGTGTTCCAACAACATCAGAATAGGTTTGTTTATCTTGCATTGATCCGAATCAACGCAGTCCCATCAATTGATCACACCACAAAGAACGAAAATAATGACGTACGTATATGCTATCCGCATTCGCCACTGGGTCCTGTCATCACCCGTTAGGTTAGCTAACTAACGACAGAGCGGGGACTGGACTAGCGCGGATGCAAAACATATACAACATCTACTAGTATATATATAATATATAATTTTCGCTCAAGGCGTGATAAAAAGCAACATCACAGAAATGTACAGCAACACAGATCAATAAAGATATCTGGGATCCCCGGGTTTCACAGAGCCGCTGCTGAAACCCGACGTTCCCCTGGTCGTGTGGATAGCCTGTGCAATGAAAACCTAGACCCCTACGAGCGCGGCAAGTTACCCGCCAAAACCTGAAGTGAGGCAGCCCCCTTCAGCAACGTGAATGGACCACCCAGCACTCCACGGAATCCGGTAACTTGGGCACCACTCCTGGGTCAACCTTTACCCCCTACGAGTGCGGCGAACAGCCCGCCAATTCTAGAGTAAAGCCCCCTCCGTCTCAATGTCATGAGATGCGGGCTTGTTGCCCTCTAGAACCCGGCTATCCGTGCACCCCTCCGCGGGGTAATCCTAGTACAGAAAGTAAAATATACATACAACGGGTACATCGACCGCAACCTGGTCGTGCCCCAAAATAATAATACAAACAGGCAGTGACGGCAGTCCACATGTCGGACGCTCGCCCCGCAATAACAAATGTACATATAAAACAAAACTGTACTACCACTGCAACTAGGCTATCCCCACGACCGATCCGCAACAAAACAGCAATATACAGAACATCAACGTGAAGGTCACGTTCGCAAATCCGTCTAACCGGGCTATAGCAGTTAGACAGGATTTACCGATCGAGTGACATTCACGGTCGCAGATATAATGTAAATACTGTGAACTAATGTGTTTAAACTTTTCGATCGATCAAATTTATCGAAGTGGGCCCCAAGCATTACTGTAGCACTAAAAAAGAGTCTAGGCCCAAAAAGAATATTCCAAAAACCCCATTTTCAACCCAGGAGCTCACTGCAAAAATTTGGTCCAATGAATAGTAAAAATGACCGCGGAACTGCCGCAAATACGTCGGTTTGGCCGCGGTTCCGCGGTGGAATAGTGAGATCACGCTACCAAATTTTCACAGAATGCTTAGAATTCCCTGCACATGTCACTGCAATGTACTGAAAAAATTTTGGAGCCAAAAAAAATTTCGACAGAAAACTGTGCAAATGAAAATGGGTTTTCGGAAAATCCGTTCGATCGAACATGTAAACACACTAGAACAAGCTAGGCAAAGTTAATGGCGTGGCTCTGATACCAATGTAAGTCCGCGGGGGCGCCCCGGCCGTCGATCCGACGCCGGAAACGCGGAAACAAAAACTTTCAAAAACTATTGAACCGGCACCACCGCGCACTTTTCACCCGGATCGGGCCATTAACCTAGCTACTAGCAAAATACAAGATGGGTAGAGAAGTATACCAAGCGATGTCCTTCGGTCTTCGTCTCCACTCCGATCTCCCGTGGAATCTCCGTCCGTCACCTCCTCGTCGGAAAGGAAACCACGTAACCGGATTCTTTTACGGGCTCCCACCTCTTGACCGAGGCAACTCGGGCACGAAGTTGGCTAGCCGATGCGTACAAGGGATGCTATAGACTAGTGTAGAAACTTATCTCTTTTGGGGTTATGAGGTTGCCATGGTGAAGGAGGAATGGGCATAGGAATTTTGAAGCAAGCCAAGCTCAAATGAGAATGAATCATTTTCCCTCACTAAAATGAAAACCTCTCTCTCTCTTCTCACCAAAGTGGCCGGCCCCTTAATGAGAGGAGAAAAATGAATCCATGGTATAATCTTATACAAGAGAAGAAAAAGTATATTAATCAAAATGAAAATGGTCACACATATCAAATCCAAATCAACTCCACACCCATCTCATGAAAAGCAAAGGAAAAGACCATAATGGAATCTCTTGATGATAAGAGCACTCATGATGCCTCACTTAAGCAAGAAAACCCCTCCACAAATGTTATTTGCAAATGTGCAAATAACCCCTTCCATCGAAAGTCCGGTCGTGAAGGAATAAAAGAAAATCGGCCGGAACGGAATGCAAACTGGCAACTTCAGAAAACTGATGCAGTAATAAATTACAGGAAAACCCCGCTACTGCAAATACATGCCCGCATTTGTATTCCCACTGAACACAAATGCAAAGAGACAAAATCTACACTGTATAATACTAGAATCAGGCTTAAGCCAAAGCCGGCTAGTAATAACCGTCCGATCACGATCCGTGCAATACCGCACGTATCTGAACGAACCCTGCCATATCTCCATACGGCCTCTACAGCGTTTCGCCCGAAACCTGAGTAACTGTGTGTGGTGGACTCTAAAGACTCGTCAATACTATGGCTGTGGATTGAACCACTAACACGTCAGAGGTATTAGCCATACGTGACGGGCTACCAGCTATTGACAAAAAGGGACATCGATGAGCGAACTCATCCTGACACCCTACTGAGCCTGTCAGTGACAATATCTGTACAGTCCGGTCCGTTCGTCTATGAGCATCGCATGGCGGGCCTAGGGGTTGGTAAAAGTCAGACCCCCAATAGCGGTACAAGTCGTGTCGGAGTGTAGCCCAGAACACCCTGAGATACTACTGGAATACCTACCAGCAAATCTCCTGCCTTGGCTAAGGACTTTTCATGTTCTGGCTCTCCAAGACACAGCGCGACCTCACCCCCAATACCGGGAGAGACGAACCCCTGCAGATCCGCTCACTGCCTCCATGTGGCTCGGGACTGTACCCAACTAAAACCTGTTTGCACGACTCCTTTGAGCCGTGGTAGGGTAGTAATCAAAGCACAGTGGGAACTCACACGAGACAAATGACGATCTCAGGTCGATGAACTAACCTGTACACATGTCACCAGGGAAATGCTATCTGACGTCTGGTATAATCCCAACTAGCCAGTTCCCGGCGAGTCCTGTCCGGTGTACTCATAACCCAATGAGCACCTGTATATATCTTAGGTGAACCAACTGACACCAGTGGCTTGTGAGACCGGCCACCGCCCCTCGTCGGGGTCTCGACTGTATACACTAGTCTACTCTGGAGAATCGATGCCCTGTCTCGAAACTCCCTCGGCTAGGGACTTTTTAAGGATGTGCTTATAGACTCCAGCTCTCACGTATATGATCGCCCTCATATTGCTGGTAGTCAAGCAAGAATCCTAGGGGCTCTATCAACGTGTAATAGCGACTCGTAAGGTCACCTAAAGCAGTACACGATGATAAAGATAAACCTGATAGCATACTATCATCTTGAGTAAGACTGTCCTACTGGGACAGGTCCTCCTCTCAATCATTGAAATCACGTGCCTGTGATCCAATAATTGAATCTGAGGGCACTATCTCCAACAGTGTCTACCACGCCATATGAGATATGGCATGGGAAGAGAAGATCTCTTAAGAGAATTAAGATTTGGGGTTGCCCGGCCTATGTTAAAAAGCAAAATCCGGACAAACTTGAGACACGGTCAGTCATGTGTAATTTTGTGGTGTATCCAAAGAATTCTTATGGATATCTATTCTACCACAAAGAGGAACAAAAGGTGTTTATTTCTCAGTATGCCACATTCTTGGAAAAAGAGTTTTTCACAGATAAAGATGATGGCAAGGTGGTGGATCTAGAAGAGGTTCTAGAGACACAAACTACAAATGACGATTTGGTTGAACCGGCTGTTGCAATAGAAACTGAGGAACCTCGGCCACTCCGAAGGTCTGGTAGGACTTCTCGCCCACCGGAGAGGTACTACGGTTTCCTCATTGATGGTGACGGAGAAGACTGCATCATGGATGATGATGATCCTACTAGTTTTCAGCAAGCTATCACGAGTGGAGACTCTGTGAAGTGGCTGGATGCCATGAGATCCGAAATGGAGTCTATGTACACAAACAAAGTATGGACGTTGGACGTTGTACCCCCTGGGGTAAAACCTGTGGGATGCAAATGGATCTTTAAAAGAAAGATTGGTGTAGATGGGTAGGTAGAGACCTATAAGGCAAGACTTATGGCGAAGGGTTATCGTCAAAGACCAGGTTTGGACTATGACGAAACTTTTTCGCCCGTAGCCATGCTTAAATCCATTCGGATCCTACTTGCTATTGCTGCTCACTACGACTATGAAATCTGGCAGATGGACGTTAAAACAGCATTTCTAAATGGAGATTTAGAAGAATGCGTTTATATGGATCAGCCAGAGGGCTTCATTGACAGTGGGAGCAGTGGGAAAGCATGTAAATTGCTTAAATCCATATATGGGTTAAAGAAGGCATCTCGGAGTTGGAACATCTGTTTCGATGATGTTATCAAAGAGTTTGATTTCATCAAAAATCCAGATGAACCTTATGCTTATAAGAAAGCTGTAGGAAGAGCTGTCACATTCCTCGTATTGTACGTGGATGACATTCTTCTTATAGGAAATGATATTCCTACGCTACAGTCGGTCAAATCTTTCTTATCACTAAGGTTCTCCATGAAAGACCTGGGTGATGCCACATACATCCTGGGCATAAAGATCTATAGGGATAGATCCAAAAAGTTATTGGGATTGTCCCAAACCAGGTACATCAACACCATCCTAAAAAGGTTTAGTATGGAAGACTCCAAGCGGGGTGCCCTACCCGCTTGCCATGGGGTCATTCTGTCCAAGGATTCTTGTCCGAAGACCGATGAAGAGAGAGCTCGCATGAGCGTTATACCCTATGCTTTGGCAGTAGGATCTATAATGTATGCGATGTTATGTACACGTCCAGATGTAGCTTATGCACTTAGTGCTGTAAGCAGGTATCAACCCAACCCAGGGGAGAATCACTGGACAGCTGTGAAGAACATTCTTAAGTACTTATGAAGGACTAAAGAATTTTTCTTGGTGTATGGTAATGGAGATCTCCAGATGGAGGCCTTTACCGATTCGAGCTTCCAGAGCGATAAGGACGACAGCAAATCTATCTCAGGGTTTGTATTTACCCTCAATGGAGGGGCGGTAAGTTGGAAGAGTTCCAAACAGGATACCGTTCCAGACTCTACGATGGAGGCTGAGTACATTGCTGCAAATGATGCCGCCAAGGAAGCCGTCTGGATGAGGAAGTTCGTCTCGGAGCTAGGAGTAGTTCCAACCATTATTGATCCAATACCACTGTATTGTGATAATAATGGGGCTATGGCGTTAGCCAAGGAGCCCAGGTCCCATCAGCGATCCAGAAACATCCTGAGGCGTTTTCATTTGATCCGGGAGATTATAGATCGCCGCGAGATCGAGATTAAAAGAGTAGACACAAAGAATAACGCCGCGGATCCACTCACCAAGGCCTTCCCTCAGCCACAGCATGAGCGACTTTTTGAGATGTTGGGTATGAGATACGCCAATAACTGGCCTTAGTGCAAGTGGGAGATTGTTGGATATATGTATGCCCTAGAGGCCATTATGTGATAGTGGATGTATTTATACATGTATATATATATATATTCAGTGTACATTCTTGCTCGACATGATAGTATGCTATCTGGTTCTTATTTATCTGACATGTTGATTTGATCATGCTTTTACTCATTCATACATGTTGATAAAGCCCTGAGGATATTGTCTTGACTACAGTGATTATGATAGAGATCATACTAGTGGGACATCTGTAGTTTATAAGCATATCTTGAAATGTCCCTAGTCGTAGGTGTATCGAGACGGGGCATCGATATACCAGAGTAGACTAGCGTATATGATACTAGACCCATGTGATGGGCGATGGTTGTTCCCATATTCATTGATGTTTGACATCAAGATCATATACGGGTGCTCAGTGGTGACTGGGTACACTGGACGGACTCACCGAGAACTCCTATATGGAATTATATCCATCGTCGGATAGCAGTTCTCAGGTGACACTGGTACAGGTTAGTCTGTAGACCCGAGATCGTCATAGAGTCTTGTGTGCTCTCCCACTGTACTTTGATTACCACCCTACCACGGCTCTACTGATTCGTGCAAACAGGTGGCCGTTGGGTACAGTCCCGAGACACATGAAGGCGATGAGCGATAGGAGGGGTTTTGACTCTCCCGGTATTGGGAGTTGATGTTGTGCTGTGCTCGACTGGTTATATCAGTAAGTCCCTGGCCAGGGCTGCTGAGATTTACTGATAAATGTTATTAGTAGTTTCTCGATCTATTATAGACCATTCACCGGCACGACTTATTGAGTTATTAGGGTCGACGTTACCATCCCTAGACTCGATATGCAGCATATCAGACGAAGAGACCGGACTGTACGGTAGTGTTGCCGCTTGGCTCGACGGGAGTTGTAGCAGGTTCGCTTGTTTTCTTCTGATCACTCAATACCCGGGTGGCCGTTACGTTTAGCTGACCGCTTGCGGCTTTGGGGTGCTTGATATGATCATCACCCACTACCGGCATATTGACGAGTCTTAGAGTCGCACAAAAAAAGGAGTTACCTAGTCCAGGCGAAACGTTGTGGTGCGTGTATGAGATATGCGCATGGACCCGGTTAAAATGCGCGTATGAGATACCGTATATTAATCGGGCGGCTTGCTTTTGGTCGGGTCGTATGTGATATGACCGGGTTGATAAATCAAGTGTTGATTTATCATTTAACCATTAGCTTCTCACTAGAAATCCTTTCTTGTTCTTTTTGGATGTATGCATGCATGTATGCATTCATTCTTGTTCATGCACATATGGATGTGCATGCACACATGCATACATACATCATGTTAGTTATATGTATGCCCTAGAGGCCATTACTGTACATACGATGTATATTGTAATGGATGCTTGGACATATATAGGGAGGACTTTCTTGCTCGACATGATAGTATGCTATCTGGTTGTACTTTATCTTAACATGTACTCTGATTGTCTCTATGTTACATGTTGATAAAGCCCTTAGGATATGTACTCGACTACTGGGACTATGATGAGATCATACTAGTGGGGCCACGGTAGTCGACGAGTACATCCTATAACTGTTCCTAGTCGAGGGTGTATCGAGACAGGGCATCGATACACCAGAGTGGACTAGCGTATACGCATCTTGACCCATATGATGGGCGATGGATGATCCCATATCCATCGGTGTTTGACATCAAGGATGGTGTACGGGTGCTCAGTGGAGACTGGGTACACTGGACGGACTCGCCGAGAACTCCCAGATTGTATTATACATCATGTCAGATGGCAGTTCTCCTGTGACACTGGTACAGAGTAGTCTGTTGGCCCGAGATCGTCATAGAGTCTTGTGTGATTCCCACTGTGCTTTGATTTCCATCATACCACGTCCAAGAGGGCGTGCAAAAAAGTGGCTTTTGGGTACAGTCCCGAATCATATGGAGGCAATGAGCGATAGGAGGGGATTCGTCTCTCCCGGTATAGGGAGTTGATGTTGTGCTGTGTTCGATTGGCTATCACCAGAAATCCCTGGCCAGGGTTGCTGAGATTTACTGGTACGTGTTATCAGTAGTTTCTCGAACTGTTATAGACCTCATATCGATACGACTTATCGAGCTACTGGGGTCTGACGTTTACCACCCCTAGGTGAGATATGCGACATATCAGACGACGAGACCGGACTGTACGGGAGTGTTACTGTTTGGATTCACAGGAGAATGTACAGGCTTGCTTGTTGATCTTCTGAGCACTCAATACCTGGGTGGCTGTTACGTTTAGCTGACCGCTTGCAGCTTGTGGGTGTTTGATATGATCATCACCTACTGCCAGCGTATTGACGATTTTTTAGAGTCCTACACAGAGGTTTTTTGGCTCAGGCAAAACGGAGTAGGAGCACATATGTGATATGTGCGGGACCGAGGATAGTGCGGTATATGATACCGTATTGGATTCTCACGATATGAGATATATATGCGTATATGAGATATGCCGTATATGAGATATGAGATATGCGGTATATGATACCGTATTGGATTCTCGCGATATGAGATATATATGCGATATATGTTAATTGTATTATTTTCTATTGTTACAAAATATATTGTATATGTGATATATAATATTGTAACATGTTAGGGTTACAAATTTAACATTGGATTAGGGTTTAAACTTGGTTAGGGTTTGGATTAGGGTTAGCTTTTGCATGAAGCTTCCATGAAGCTTCATGAAGCTTTGACTTTGTGGTTGCTTGATATTATTTGTGAGATATTATGTTAACCCAATCCAAACGGTTAACCCTAGTTAACTCTCTACAAGGGTTAACTCTCTCATGCTTAACCCTTGGTTAGATTTGTAACCACTACAATAATTCATTGTTCATCACAAAAGGATTAAGGCTATCATCTTCATTCTTCTTCTTCCTTGAGTTCCTTCATGGAAAAGTTTTCTTTTGTGATGAAAGTGGGTGAGAAAAATATTATAAATGAGAGAAAAAATCATACTTCATCATCCTCATCTATCCTTGCCATTTAGATGAGGGTGTTCACTTCATATTATGAGTGTTAGCTTGTGTTAACGAAACTTCAAGGTAGATCTTCTTAGTATCGAAGATCGGAAGCAAAGGTTGCATCATTCTCTTCGTGAAGCCTCTCGAGAGTCGGGAACACGATGATCGCAGCGAAGGGACCTCAACACGGAGCTAGAGAAGTGAAGGACCGAATCTACAAAGGTTGTAATTGTAACATTTCAAAAAAAAAAATACACTAGCTGCTGAAAATCATACATCAACAGCAGCACCATCATTGTATCAGCCCAAATTCTGCCTAACTTCAGCCCCCATAGCTGACCTGCACACTCCCAAATCAGACTTTTCAGCCCCCCTTAGCTGACCCTAACTGACCTACACACCCTCATCTTGACTTATCAGCCCCAATGGCTGACTTCAGCCACCAATCAGCCCCACCCCTACACCTACTGCTGCATTTCAGCCCATGGTTTCAACAAAACAACAGCAGCACCAGTAACAACCCACAACATCATTACACCACCTCACATGCACCATATATACCCCCCATTCTTCAAGTGTTGCAGCTGCTCCTGCAACACATAGAAAAAATAAAAGAAAAGAGAAAGAAGTGCAAAAGAGAGAGAGTTGCAAGCAGCAGCAACTACATAAACAACATCAGCCTTAAGCAGCAGCCTGATGCTGAAACAGCCAATGGAGCAACTCCCCAGCAGCACAACCCTTCCTCCTTCCTTTCTCCTTCCTCCTAGGACCCCCTTGAGGTATATGTAAGTCGATGTACTACACCCCAATACTTGTGGGGAGGCGGAATTTTCAAAAACTAACTTGTTTAGTGAACAAACATCGACTAACCGCTTGAATCGAAGCTAAACTATAAATAACCAAACACAAAGTGTTTCTAAACTACTGTGTTTAGGGATTATACCTAATGAACCAACTCCTTCGTCTTTACGATCTCCTTGTCCTCCTCGGCCTTCTCGATGTAGTAGATGATCCACCCGAGAGCAAAACTCCAAGCTTAGCCTCTAAACTTGAGGCAACTAACCTTCTTGGATTGCTAATCAAAGAAGATAGATGAGATAGAGTGAGGGTTATGGATTGTTTAGTCTAACTAATCCTTGTTCTCAACACATGAGAGGTGAGGATTAGGGTTTGAAGAGAGTGAGCTTGAGGAGAGAGAATGTGAATGATATTATGAGTGAGAATAGTAAGTTATCATAATATATATGAAGCATTTACATTTAATCAAGAAAAGAAAATAAGTGATGAATAATCATGCTTCATAAATATCAAGTGGTGATTCATTATCATGAGTCATTAAGCATTTATGATGCATTAATGACTATGATGAATCACTCTCATGACTCACTAATCTCATTCAATGCATATAACACCTAAACCTCCTTAGTCACCATCTTCTAGAAGCTTCTCGCACAATTACGAGAACGCCCCTCCAATCCGTAAAAATACGGAAAAACTTTAGACTGTATAAATCCAATAACCGGATACCAGTAACTGGCTTAAACCAAAGCCGACTGGTAAAAACTGTCCAAACGACGTAAGTGTGTAAACACACATATGCGTCCGAACCCTTTGTCGTAAAACCATACGACCTCTATATCGTTTCGCCTGGAGTAGGAAACTCTCTGTGTGGGACTCTAGAGACTCGACTACTACGCTGGCAGTGGGTTTAACCACAGACCGCAAGCGGCACTAGCTGTACGTAACGGTCCCCAGGTAGTTGTCGATAAGAAGGCCGATGAGGAAACCCATCCGAACTCCTACTGAGCCTGCTGTGACAATCTCCATACAGTCCGGTCCGTTCGTCTTAGACTATCGCATATCCGGCCTAGGAGGGCGGCAAGCGTCAGTCCCCTAAAAGCGGAATAAGTCGTGTCGGAGCGAAGCCCATTACACCCTGAGAAACTACTGGAACCTACCAGCAAATCTCGCTTGCCCTGGCCAGGGACTTTGCGTAATGGCTCTCTGACACAGCGCGATATCATCTCCCAATACCGGGAGAGACGAATCCTGTCTAACCGCCACTGCCTCCAAGTGCTCGGGACTGCACCCAACTGCTACCTGTTTGCACGACTCATTTGAGCCGTGGTAGGGTAGCAATCTAAGAACAGTGGGACACACTCGAGGCGAAGTAGCAGTGTCAAGTCTGTGGACTATGCTGTACTCATGTCACCTGGGAACTGTTAACTGACGACGGGTATAATACCAACCAACAGTTCCCCGTGAGTCCTGTCCGGTGTACCCGTAACCCAACGAGCACCTGTATACTATCTCCAGTACAACGTACTGATGGCTGTGGGACAGACCATCTCCCCAACTGGGATGAGAAGCGTACACACTAGTCTACTCCGGAGTATCGATGCCCTGTCTCGATAATCCTACGACTAGGGACCTGAATAAGGATGTGCCTGTAGACCACCCAGCCCCCACTAGTGTGACTGCCATCACAACGCTGGTAGTCAAGCAAGATCCTAAGAGCTCTATCAATACGTATACTCACATATTAAGATAGAAAAACCAAGTAGCATACTACCATGTTTAGCAAGACTGTTATATACATGTGAATATCCCAAGCTTCCATTAAGTAATATACAAACTAGTATGATACAATAATGGCCCCTAGGGCATATACACTAACAATCTCCCACTTGCACTAGGGCCATATACTGGCATATCGAAGACCAATGATCTCGAGTAGCCTCTCGAACTGAGTCTGAGGAAGGGCCTTCGTGAATGGATCTGCAATGTTCTCTTCAGTAGCGACTCTCCGAACCTCGATCTCCTGACGATCAATGATCTCGCTGATCAGGTGATACCGCCTCAAGATGTGTCTGGACTTCTGATGGGACCTTGGTTCCTTCGCTAAAGCTATAGCTCCGTTGTTGTCGCAATACAGAGGTATTGGATCAACTATGGTAGGAACCACTTGAAGTTCTGTTAGGAACTTCTTCATCCAGACTGCTTCTTTTGCGGCATCGCAAGCAGCTATATACTCCGCTTCCATAGTCGAGTCAGCAACGGTGTCCTGCTTGGAGCTCTTCCAGCACACCGCCCCTCCATTGAGGATAAAGACATAACCCGACATGGACTTGGAATCGTCCTTATCACTCTGGAAGCCAGAATCGGCAAAGCCCTCTAACTTGAGGTCTTTTCCGCCGTAAACAAGCAACATCTCCTTAGTCCTTCTCAGGTACTTCAGAATGTTCTTTACTGCTATCCAGTGATTCTCCCCTGGGTCAGACTGATACCGGCTTACCACGCTGAGTGCGTAAGCTACATCTGGTCTGGTACACAACATCGCATACATTATAGAGCCTACCTTAGAAGCGTAGGGTATAATCGACATGCGATCCCTTTCCAAATCAGTCTTGGGAGACATCTTTTTGGATAGAGTGATTCCGTGACAAGCCGGTAGATTACCGCGCTTGGAATCTTCCATACTGAATCTTTTCAGTATAGTGTTGATATACCTGGACTGTGAAAGTCCCAACATCCTCTTGGATCTATCACGATAGATCCGGATCCCCAGAATGTAAGAGGCATCACCCAGGTCTTTCATGGAGAACCTGTGTGACAAGAATCCTTTGACGGTTTGTAGCATAGGAATATCATTTCCTATCAGTAGAATGTCATCCACGTAGAATACGAGGAATACGACACTTCTCGCTACAACTTTACTATATATGCACGGTTCATCTGGATTTTTGATAAAGTCATATTCTTTGACTGTTTCATCAAAACAGATGTTCCAACTCCGCGATGCTTGCTTTAGTCCATAAATGGACTTTAGCAACTTGCATACTTTCCCGCTGCTCCTACTCTTATCAAAACCCTCTGGCTGATCCATATAGACGCACTCTTCTAAATTACCATTTAGAAAAGCCGTCTTTACGTCCATCTGCCAGATTTCATAATCATTGTATGCAGCAATTGCAAGAAGGATGCGAATGGATTTGAGCATAGCTACTGGAGAAAAAGTTTCGTCATAGTCCAAACCAGGTCTTTGACGAAAACCCTTTGCAACAAGTCTAGCTTTATAGGTTTCCACCTGCCCATCTACACCAATCTTTTTCTTGAAGATCCATTTGCATCCTATGGGTTTTACCCCACCTGGAGCAAAGTCCAAAGTCCATACTTTGTTGGTGTACATGGACTCCATTTCGCTTCGCATTGCATCTAGCCATCGTACCGAGTCGCCGCTCTGGATGGCTTGCTGGAAGCTAGTAGGTTCATCATCATCTATGATGCAATCCTCTCTATCCCCATCGACGAGAAAACCGTAGTATCTCTCAGGCGGATGAGACGGCCTACTACTTCTGCGGAGGGGTGCGGGAATGTCAAGTTCTTGTTGAACTACTGGTTCTACCAAACTTTCAGCAGTAGTTTGTGGTTCTGGAATTTCTTCCAGTTCTATTTCGCTCCCACTTGTACCTTTTTCTAAAACCTGCTGTTCTAGAAAATAGGCATTACGAGAAACTAGAATCTATTGTTCCTCTGCGTAATAGAATAGATATCCCTTGGAATTCTTTGGATATCCTACAAATGTACATTTTACTGATCGTGCCTCGAGCTTGTCCACATACTGCTTTTTGACAAAAGCTGGACATCCCCAAATCCTTATATACTGAAGGTAGGGTTTCTTCCCACTCCACATCTGATATGGAGTGGTAGGCACAGTCTTGGTAGGGACCCTGTTCAAAACATACGCTGCTGATTCTAGCGCATAACCCCAGAAAGATCGCGGTAACTCAGCAATACTCATCATGGATCGTAGCATATCCAATAGGGTTCGATTCCTTCTCTCCGATACACCGTTATGCTGTGGAGTGTATGGAGGAGTAAGCTGAGAGAGAATTCCTTTCTCTTTTAGATAACCAAGGAACTCGGCACTTAAGTATTCTCCACCTCGATCAGATCTCAGTGTCTTAATACTTTTGCCTGTTTGGTTTTCCACTTCATTCTTATATTCCTGGAATTTCTCAAAGGCCTCGGATTTATGTTTCATCAGATAAATGAATCCATACCTAGAGAAATCATCCGTAAAATTAATGAAGTAGGAATAACCACCTCTCGCATGTGTAGACATTGGACCGCATACATCACTGTGTACGAGTCCTAAGAGCTCGCTCACTCTTACTCCATGTCCAGTGAATGGAGTCTTTGTCATTTTTCCTTTGAGACATGATTCACAAGTGGCATAAGTTTGATATTCGAACGAGTCCAAATATCCTTCTTTATGTAACTTAGTTAACCGTGTCTCATTGATATGACCTAGTCTACAATGCCATAAGAAAGCCTTATTTAAATCTGGAGACTTTCTTTTTAGTGTGTTCTGGACATTGAAAATCTGGATTTAGTTTAAGACATATATACCGTTATCCAGCGTACCGGACCCAATCAAAACATGATTAAGGTGGATGTTGACAACATCACTTACAAACGTGAAATCATAGCCTTTATTTGATAATAAGGAAACTGATATGATATTACACGTCAAACTAGGTACACAAAAACAGTTAAGTAAAACAAAAATGTGTCCACTGGTCAATCCTAGGTGATAATCCCCGACGGACACAGCTCCCACGCTAGCTCCGTTAGCAACCCTGAGGATCATATCACCTTCCTTCAGCACTCTACGGTTTCTCAGTGCCTGCAATGAATTGCAAATATGAGATCCTGATCCGGTATCCAATACCCAGGAAGTAGAGTTGATTGACAAACAATTCTCAATTACAAACACACCTGAAGTCGAAGCCACAGCTTGCTTCGGTCCTTGGTTCTTGTTGGCGATCCACGCCTTGCAATCCTTTTTCCAGTGCCCCTTCCTGTGACAATGGAAGCACTCATCCTGAGCCACTACAGGTACCGGCAACTTTTTCTTTCCCTTACCTAGCACCTTACTTACACCTCCTCTAGGTTTGTTGGCAGCCTTATTCTTCCTTCCTTTTGCCTTAGCCTTGGACCCGGAAGAAGAAGCACTACGAACAAACATAGCGTGTGTTTCCCTTGCCTTCTGCAAGGTGCCCTCTGCACTCCTCAACATGTTAAGGAGTTCTGAAAGTTCAACCTCTTTTCTTTGAATGTTGAAATTCAGTATAAACTGGGCGTAGGTGTTAGGAAGGGACTGGAGAATGAGGTCTGTATAGAGCTCATTATCTAAAGTGGTTCCCAGGTCTGCGAGCTCTTCTATGTAGCCAATCATCTTTAGGACATGTTCGCCTACCGATGATCCGACAGCCAACCTCGCTTGGAATAGGTTTTTCGAGGTCTCGTATCTTGCTATACGAGATTGCTCTCCATACAGTTCTTTTGTATGAAGAAATATGGATTCTAAGTCCATATCCTCGTGCCTCCTCTGATGTTCATTGTTCATCGAGGCAAGCACGATGCACTTGGCTTTCGCGCAATCTAAATCCCAGGTTTTGCGGATTTCCCTATCCGCATTACTGGATTTCGGACCTAGGGCCTCAGGTGCCTTAGTGGTGAGGATATACCCCAATTTGTCGTAGGTCAAGGCCATCTTGACATTTCGCAGCCAATCTTTATAGTTTGGCCCTGTCAGTATATTTTTCTCTAAAAGTAACTTAAGTCCAGTCATTTTCAGGGTCGCTGCAATTAGGAGAGAGAGAAGAAAACACTTTAGCATGATGCTCTTGCAAGTTTAGAGTGGTTTTTAGTTTATCTAAACTGAATGGCTCCCACTGTTTTTCGAATCCCTCCT
Source organism: Agapanthus africanus (assembly GCA_030015575.1). Taxonomy (NCBI): domain Eukaryota; kingdom Viridiplantae; phylum Streptophyta; class Magnoliopsida; order Asparagales; family Amaryllidaceae; genus Agapanthus; species Agapanthus africanus. The sequence goes on from CM057340.1 coordinate 268,187,870, forward strand.
CAAACCATAAAGGAGAAATTAGCCAGAACTATTTTCACCGTACAATACTTGCTTAACCGTTCAGCCAGATCAGTGTCGATACTTCGAGGGAGGTTGTCCAACGCTTTCGTGAAGTTCCTTAATTTAAGAACCTCTTTTCTCTGGAGGCGTAGCCCCGCTGACACTTTTCTTAGACACCTACTTGGTTTATAGCATTGATCGTTAAGTGACAAATAATCTGATAAGTAGCATATACTCACAGTAGGATCGGGATCCAAATATCATCGTCTGATAATGTTGTAGGAATGCTACCAACATTCATCAAACTCAAAATGGTATGCACTTGGTTCTTTGCAAATTTCAGTTTCTTTAGAAATTCCCGATATAAGTTTCTACCCCATGCTCTTATGACCTTGGCGTTGGTCAAAATGTCATAAGTCACATGTCAAGTTCTACCCATCATTATCTTGTTAATTTGAACCCATCCGTATATATCCCTGACGTTGGCCAAATGATATACGACTGTCCCAAACCAACTCATCTATCTATGCAACAAATGAATACCCAGCAGCTACCAAACACTATGCCATGACGTTGGCCAAAACTGCATAGCTTGAATACTACTGAATACCCAAATGAAATGACGGAGGGCTACGACTGGTTTTGGCGAAACCGTGAACGTAGTGAACTTGATATAACCGAAGGAACCTGATAGCTTTCAAAAGGAGTGGTTAAATCTCCGCATTTAAAAATATCTGTTTTTTAAAATAACCGAGTGGTTTCTTTTAAATTGTTCCAACGATTTAAACTTGGTTTATTTTCTTTGCATTATAGATAATGCGTCCCATCATTAACCTATCATTGCAGAAAACAACGAAAATACAACGTCCTCTTATGCCATCCGCATTCGCCACGGGGTCCCGTCATCACCCGTTAGGTTACTTAACTAACGACAGAGCGGGGGCTGGGCTAGCGCGGGTGTAAAACATAAGTGACGTCTAAATAGCTATCATAAATATAGATATTTTACATTCGTCTGACGCAATGATACACATTCCAGAACACAGATAAACAATATTGGATTTGCAAGCAATCTGTATTTCTTTTGAGCCTGCAAGAAAAGACAGATTACACAGTTGTGATGAATAGACGTTACCCCACCTAAGATCCCTACGGGTACGGCAAACTACCCGCCTGGCAGTTTGTGTACCCCACCTTGGATCTGTCCTAGGAGCAAAAACAGTAAAAAGAAATAATACAACGGTGGCTACAACCGCAACCTGGATGTGCCCCGCAAAATAATATTACAACAAATGAATTAAATGATAACCCATTTCAAAACCCCGGCTAAACACCACAACAGTCCAATACAGTTTATATACACAAACAGATATAATCATTACAGAAATGTGCAACCCCCTGCCAACCGACATACTAGCAGTTAGGGGAGGTTTACGAACACATTTAACAATCACAGATATAATCCAACATGCAAATACTGTACAATTTCGATCGATTAAACGTATTTAATATTTCTCCAATACTGCTCTGTAAAACTGAAACCTGAGCAAAATTAAAATATTCCAGAAAATCCCAAATACCACAGGGGACCCACACAAGAAAAACGAGTTCCTGACTCGTCAACTCGGCGGCGGAAGCGCGGTGGATCGGTGGGATCCGCCGCGGTTCCGCGGCGCCGTAGACGATTCAGGAACCCAAATTTCTTGGGTGATCTTCTGTGGTTATTTCAAGCTTTCTGCACATCCCTGAAAAATTTTAGGACATCATTTTAAAATCGACAGAAAACTGATATTTTTAGGGTTTTCCGGCTTCGTTTTTCCGTTCGAAATTCGTACAAATTTGCAATAAAGTTATTTATTGTTTAGCGAGGCTCTGATACCACTGTAAGTCGATGTACTACACCCCAATACTTGTGGGGAGGCGGAATTTTCAAAAACTAACTTGTTTAGTGAACAAATATCGACTAACCGCTTGAATCGAAGCTAAACTATAAATAACCAAACACAAAGTGTTTCTAAACTACTGTGTTTATGGATTATACCTAATGAACCAACTCCTTCGTCTTTACGATCTCCTTGTCCTCCTCGGCCTTCTCGATGTAGTAGATGATCCATCCGAGAGCAAAACTCCAAGCTTAGCCTCTAAACTTGAGGCAACTAACCTTCTTGGATTGCTAATCAAAGAAGATAGATGAGATAGAGTGAGGGTTATGGATTGTTTAGTCTAACTAATCCTTGTTCTCAACACATGAGAGGTGAGGATTAGGGTTTGAAGAGAGTGAGCTTGAGGAGAGAGAATGTGAATGATATTATGAGTGAGAATAGTAAGTTATCATAATATATATGAAGCATTTACATTTAATCAAGAAAAGAAAATAAGTGATGAATAATCATGCTTCATAAATATCAAGTGGTGATTCATTATCATGAGTCATTAAGCATTTATGATGCATTAATGACTATGATGAATCACTCTCATGACTCACTAATCTCATTCAATGCATATGACACCTAAACCTCCTTAGTCACCATCTTCTAGAAGCTTCTCGCACAATTACGAGAACGCCCCTCCAATCCGTAAAAATACGGAAAAACTTTAGACTGTATAAATCCAATAACCGGATACCAGTAACTGGCTTAAACCAAAGCCGACTGGTAAAAACTGTCCAAACGACGTAAGTGTGTAAACACACATATGCGTCCGAACCCTTTGTCGTAAAACCATACGACCTCTATATCGTTTCTCCTGGAGTAGGAAACTCTCTGTGTAGGACTCTAGAGACTCGACTACTACGCTGGCAGTGGGTTTAACCACAGACCGCAAGCGGCACTAGCTGTACGTAACAGTCCCCATGTAGTTGTCGATAAGAAGGCCGATGAGGAAACCCATCCGAACTCCTACTGAGCCTGCTGTGACAATCTCCATACAGTCCGGTCCGTTCGTCTTAGACTATCGCATATCCGGCCTAGGGGGGCGGCAAGCGTCAGTCCCCTAAAAGCGGAATAAGTCGTGTCGGAGCGAAGCCCATTACACCCTGAGAAACTACTGGAACCTACCAGCAAATCTCGCTTGCCCTAGCCAGGGACTTTGCGTAATGGCTCTCTGACACAGCGCGATATCATCTCCCAATACCGGGAGAGACGAATCCTGTCTAACCGCCACTGCCTCCAAGTGCTCGGGACTGCACCCAACTGCTACCTGTTTGCACGACTCCTTTGAGCCGTGGTAGGGTAGCAATCTAAGAACAGTGGGACACACTCGAGGCGAAGTAGCAGTGTCAAGTCTGTGGACTATGCTGTACTCATGTCACCTGGGAACTGTTAACTGACGACGGGTATAATACCAACCAACAGTTTCCCGTGAGTCCTATCCGGTGTACCCGTAACCCAACGAGCACCTGTATACTATCTCCAGTACAACGTACTGATGGCTGTGGGACAGACCATCTCCCCAACTGGGATGAGAAGCGTACACACTAGTCTACTCCGAAGTATCGATGCCCTGTCTCGATAATCCTACGACTAGGGACCTGAATAAGGATGTGCCTGTAGACCACCCAGCCCCCACTAGTGTGACTGCCATCACAACGCTGGTAGTCAAGCAAGATCCTAAGAGCTCTATCAATACGTATACTCACATATTAAGATAGAAAAACCAAGTAGCATACTACCATGTTTAGCAAGACTGTTATATACATGTGAATATCCCAAGCTTCCATTAAGTAATATACAAACTAGTATGATACAATAATGGCCCCTAGGGCATATACACTAACAGTATAATCTCGCAACCCAACTCTTTTCATGCTCAGTTATGGGTAGTTAACTGAAATCTCATGTCATTATGTGAGTTGGTGCTAATTTTAGATAAATTGAGTGAGATTTGACCGAGGGATGGTTTTGATAGTTGGTATAACCTTATTAAGAGCTGTTGAGATCAGTTAAGCCTAGATCTAACCCAGATTCGACACATTTCAAACATGGAACCCAAAACAGAACAGTTTCATGTCGGTTTGCGAGGATATATGGCGTGCAGGTGAATCTGGAGTGATCCGGGGTCATTACGGGGAAAATGAACAACACCAGGAGCTTAGATAGACCACCAGGAGACCACCCTCTACAGACGAGAGCCCAAATCCCTCTTAGGGCCGGCCTGGCCGGTTTTTGGGGGTATGTGGCCGGCCCCCCTGTAAAGATAGGTACCTAATTTGCTTCGGTAGGTCATATATACCCTGTACATCACCCCAGAGTTGTTTAATTGCCATGTTTTGACCTGAACAGAAATCTGGGATCACTTTTCTGGGTTGCTGCCATGTTTTTCATAATGTTTATAGATTTAAGATTTGGTATTTGGTGATTCGTTTCTGTCGGGTGGCGTTTGACCGTCAACGGCAAAGGGTTATTGGTCGTTTTTGCACGCGAGGCTATAGGTTTTCACCTATGAGCGTAGCTTGTACCGTTTTTGTTTCCGACATGGTTTTCATGTGTTTTAGCATGTGATATCCTTGTAGTTACCCCAGGTGGCGTCGAGGCGTTGGAGATGCGAATGGCGACGTTGGCACCGGCACGCATAAAGCGAGGTGAATAGATTTATATCTACGGGGAGAAGTCGGGTAGATGGCGTATAGCACCCCCGCAGTCCGTGGTGATGTATACGGATGCGTATACACACCAACAATTTATTATATGTTATTGGGGTTAATTATTGATGTTTAAGTGGATATTGGTATGTTGGATTGGTGAAAGGTTACGAAACCTTAGGGTATTGGGTGCACTACACATACATACACACATATACATACTTGCATGCATCATTATTTCAGATGTGGTTATGGGATTCTATATAGATATGTGGTCACATGGGTTTGGGATTATGTGTTCACATACGGATTTGAGGATGACATATGAGATTGATATGAGTCGATGGGTTTGATATTAGATTATGATGTCGGTGATATGATAAAATTCGTAATTGACATACGTCTTGAATCTTTAGCGGATTTTGGGATGACGATGCCATATGCATAGTGATACTTATATTTTAGATGATCGACATGTGATTATGATATAAGATAGGCGGTGATATGATATGATATGTTTTGACCAGATAATTGTGGTAGGCAGCATTCGGAAATGTTTACTCCTTGAGGTAATATAGGATGATAATATCAATTTATACTAGACTGTCGATCAGTAGCCAGGTCTTCATTATAGTGGTGATGTTAGCATTGTACCAGACATAGGTCAGTACCCAGATGATGATATTTGATAAAGAGAATACTTGATGAATGATATGACAAATGTGATATTGACCTGTACCCAGATTTGGGGAGGCCGTACGACGGATTTACGTACGAGCTATAGTTTGACGTTTGATCCGCACTCTTGATTTGGGAATAACTGATTATAGAGGTATGTTATCGGATGTAATATTATCGAGGCGGGATCACCGACTATATGTATATATTTATATGTATCGACTCAGAGATTAGGCGGTTTCCCTTACCTACTGTTAGCTTTAGTTCAGCCTTATAGTGGTGTAGCTATATGACTCTTATGACATTAGATGCAGTTCAGTGGTCATGGTATTCATTATTTCAGCACCCGCATATTATTATTGTTGCTCTGCATCGTATACTGTTGTGATTCATATTCTATTATTGATATCCTGCAGCTAGGACACCAGCACCATTACCGATGATGCGTATGTACCACGTACACATATTTGCTGTCACACACACATCTTCATCGGTAATTGCCATGTCACGTACACTTAGAGAATATTATTGCCTGATTTAGCTTGTTAGCTAGTAGTGACATGATATTAGTGCATGGCCGTATATGCCAGCTTGACATTGTAGCTATTGCTCGTCACATCATGCATACTGTTGTTCATTATATGCCGCATTCATGGATTCTCATGCTTATATTCATGGTTTACATACTATTGATGATTCGGATTTCCATGATATTTTCTGGATTTGGAGGAAAACCGCAAAACATATATATACTGCTTTCTCTCTTTTTAAATAAATGCGGTTTTTCTTTGATGTTCGAGTCGTCCAACATGAGTTTTGCTGATGGATTTCGAGACCCGATTCGAGGAGGCGGATGAACCATTTCGGGTACATGGTGGGCCCGGTGCGGTACCCCTGGGAAAGAAGATCGCAGGAGATGGCGTTGAGCCTGGCAGGGGAGCACTACCGACCGGTGATATTACCCGACACGTCGGATATCCGGAGGATACCGTCGTGGTCATGAGATGGATGGTAGGGGCCGATCTGGACTGACGGTGCCCTGGATTTTGTGATTGAGACATTGTGATTTCGAGATATTGAGGTACAGAGATTGTGATACAGAGATATCGAGATACTGAGACTTATGTTTTGTGCCGATACTAGGCACTGTTTATGCTGATTTCATTTATGATACCTCATTTTAAAAATACAGAAATCTCACAAATTATGAAAGCAGCTTTCTTTAGTACATGCATTCTGTTTCATGCATTCATACATCATCTATATGATACATTGTTACCTGATGCACTGACATGGACATATGGGATTACACTTGGGTTAGATATTTACACTAGCCATGGTTTTAGATTGCTGGTTATATATTTGAGGATTATATATTATGATCGTATGACCTAGGATTGCGTCATACATGCGATTTTCTGTTCGTAGATCTTTTTCTACTCACGAGTTGGCAACTCACCCCCGTTGTTCCCCAGTTTCATGCAGGTGTTGCCGTACGGATTTCATTACGGCTTTGCTGGCACTATTTCCATTTCCGGGTGACTTGCTAGTAGGTGGGTTTATTGGTATCGTACCCATCCTTATACATTGTATATTCTATTTCAGTTGTATCTAGAAGTTCCATCAACCAAAACATGTATTTATTTGAGATAGAGACCAGGGATGTTTATTCTTTCGACCGTAGAGTCGCGCGTTATATTTCTATGGATTTCATACTGGTTGGAGTTCCCTTTTCTGTTGTGATCCTCGCCTTTAGGCGTTGTATATTATGTTGCTTACAGGTTGATTCACATATGGTTTTTCCTACACTCTACTACTTCTCTTGGTTTGGATTTCTGGGCTTCGGCTTACTTATTTTACGGACGCCTTGAGACGTTTCGTAACTTACGTGCCGGTCATGTTCCGTAATTTCGGGTCGTGACAAAGTTGGTATCAGAGCGTTAGGTTTTACCTTCGGAGCGTAGGATGACCCTTGGTTGATGGAATAGGTAACTAAAGTAGAGTGTCGTACCGTTGGTATGTTCCGCGGCATATTTACGACACGCCACTCCACTTAAAGAGCCTTAGGATGTACATTTCCTTATTCAATATCATATTCATTCCTGATCTAGCCTCATCAGTACCAGTACGGTTTTGCTGCCACGATTAGGGGCAGGGAGAGCTACGGCTAGAGTTGCGGTCAGCATGAGCTCGTTACGAACGAGTACTGACCAGGGCGTGATTTCGATGACACACGATTGCAAAGGTGTGTCTTTTGTTTTTATTTTGTGTCACGACCGTGGGATGGATCGCCGTATGAGATTATTCGGACGTGCAGATTACCACCAGAGGATTGAGCTACCGGTAGAGGCCAGCCAGACTTTGATGAACGTTGATGTATTGCTCATTCATGATGATTGAGGCACGGTTCAGCATGCAGACGAGTGAGCGAGTTGTTGCTGTGAACGACGAGATATTGTCCCAGATGTTGGAGCTATTGCAGTACGAGTTGTACTAAGTGATGATAGAAGATCACTAGTCACCGAGGATGAATAATTAGGACATGTGGATCATTCGCTACCCCGATGCGAGGTCATCAGATAGATTGATTTCAGCTAGAGACGACTTCATGCAGAGACGTTGACAGTCGACAGAGACGATCGAATGTCAGAAACCTATTATTCCAAGTTTAAAGTATTCGGAAAGACATGAAGGCAATTCTATGGACCCTCCAGAAGAATGAAACCCTAACTCGACTTAACGACCGTGTGAAAGCCTTTGAACCTTAGGGTTTGCGGCAGTTCTGCGGCGCCATTAGTAAGGCTTGGGTTTTCCCTTCTACGGCCTGACCACCGATGCTGTGGTATGTACTCGATACCATTATACTGTACCCAAGATGTTGAGATCTTAGGGGATTATGAGGTTTGACGAATCGATCGAATGGTTCGACTTAATTCGGATACTAGGTGGTGAGATGCATTTCTTGGGAGACTCCAGATACGAGGATAGCCGTTGGAGCTCATTCCATGCAGCCACGACGAGACGAGTCCGAAGCAGCCGACATTAGAGAAAAGTGGAGTAAGAGGTTCGTGCAAGATCTGGATAAGATGACGTTCCACTCCGCCGACATCAGTGATGCGGTAGGCATGCCGAGGCATTGTACTTGGATATACCTTCCAGAAGGAGTCGCGATGAGTATGCAGCCGTTCCGGAACAAGAAACAGATATAGTAAAGGACGATGACTCCCGGACAATTGGCAGAGATGAGACATGGAAGAGACCTTGAGCAGGATTCCTTCCAGGACACTACTGCAATGATATTTGCACCCAGAATCGGATGTGTCACGTGCATTCAGAAAGTCGGAAGCCGACGCCAGTAACAGGCTGCTTTACGAATGGTCGTGATGATTGACCGAGAGATGACCAGAGAAGTGCCAGAACGGAATCATCCCCGTTAGCACACCTGGTAGGACCGATGAGCCGATGGATCGTAAGATTGGTAATACGCAGAGAAGACTTGGACCCAGGAATGGTCATGTTATGCACACCAGCAGGCCAGATTTCAGGATCGTCGACGAGATATGCTATGAGTGACCACGACAGTTGGCCAGAGATTCTTAGAAGATGAGCTTGAGCAGGACTATTCCACCATACTTGATTTCGGTATTGTTGGGCGATTTATTCGCATGATTTGATTTTGGTGATTGAGGATTTACGATTTTTGCACAGTTGTTGCACTTGATATCGTTTTCGAGCCTTGGTTTCACATGTTTGTGATTTTATAGGGTTTAGACATCTGAGTTGATTTCGTGCGTATATATGCACACGATTTGGTTTTTGCACTCGGTATAGTTCACGTATGCTTGCAGTGCAGTGATATATATTTTGTGCACTTGGATGCACTGGACTTCGATTTCGATGGTGATGCTCGATATTTGTTTCGTGCATGATGGATGCACCGGAATTGGATTCTTAGCGCATGTTATGAGATGAGATTTGGTGCACACCAGATGCACTAAATCGAGATTCTTCGTGCATGTCAAATGCACCAGATTTTGCGGGTAGGCACACACGTTGCCTATGAACGATGTTGCGTGCACACCCGTTGCACCTTGATGTTGTTTTTGAGCACCTGCTTGGCACAGGTATGGGTTTTGATTTCCGTGCGCACCGGACGGACAGGGTTTTCATATGCACATTTTGGGACTGATTTCTTATGGAGCAGTACATTTTTTGTGTTGATGTGATTTGTTTTCGTACTGAGCAGGACTGGTCAGATGACAGTTCCTGGATATATTTTGCATGCATTGATAGATTTCAAAGGGATTTCAAAAAAAAAAAAACGAGCTATAGTCTCATTATTTACATACGCGTCCGATATGACACAAAATATTTAAAATGAGGAAACCCTTTTAAATTTGTTTTCAAACGGCGGATCGTGCATATTAAACAAAAGATATATACACGGCTATTTTCTTATAGAGACGTCCGCCACTGTGCAGTGCTATGCACATTGTACATCGACTTTAAAGAAATCTGGCATGCATTCCCTTCAGATATTTACATGTACGGATTTGGTATTTACGTGCAAAGTTCTGATTTCTAGCATATCGGTTTTTGTCTTGGATTTGGCATTAGTGTTTTCACCTTGACTCCGATGATTGCGGGATGCTTGACGGAGTTTTGACTTCGAGTTATCTGCTCGTTACTCATGCGCATGTATTGCGCTATGATGCCTTTTATGTATTGATAATTTCGGAGCCCCGTTGATTTGGACATTTATTTGAAATGTTTTAGAATTGGGAGGTTTAAATTTAAATTCGGAGACCGAATTTCTTTAAGAGGGGAAGACTATAACATTTCAAAAAAAAAATACACTAGCTGCTGAAAATCATGCATCAACAGCAGCACCATCATTGCATCAGACCAAATTCTGCCTAACTTCAGCCCCCATAACTGACCTGCACACTCCCAAATCAGACTTTTCAGCCCCCCTTAGCTGACCCTAACTGACCTACACACCCTCATCTTGACTTATCAGCCCTAATGGCTGACTTCAGCCACCAATCAGCCCCTCCCATAAACCTACTGCTGCATTTCAGCCCATGGTTTCAACAAAACAACAGCAGCAACAGTAACAACCCACAACATCATCACACCACCTCACATGCACCATATATACCCCCCCATTCTTCAAGTGTTGCAGCTGCTCCTGCAACACATAGAAAAAATAAAAGAAAAGAGAAAGAAGAGCAAAAGAGAGAGAGAGAGTTGCAAGCAGCAGCAACTACAAAAACAACATCAGCCTTAAGCAGCAGCCTGATGCTGAAACAGCCAATGGAGCAACTCCCCAGCAGCACAACCCTTCCTCCTTCCTTTCCCCTTCCTCCTAGGACCCCCTTGAGGTATAATCTCGCAACCCAACTCTTTTCATGCTCAGTTATGGGTAGTTAACTGAAATCTCGTGTCATTATGTGAGTTGGTGCTAATTTTAGATAAATTGAGTGAGATTTGACCGAGGGATGGTTTTGATTGTTGGTATAACCTTATTAAGAGCTGTTGAGATCAGTTAAGCCTAGATCTAACCCAGATTCGACACATTTCAAACATGGAACCCAAAACAGAACAGTTTCATGTCGGTTTGCGAGGATATATGGCGTGCAGGTGAATCTGGAGTGATCCGGGGTCATTACGGGGAAAATGAACAACACCAGGAGCTTAGATAGACCACCAGGAGACCACCCTCTATAGACGAGAGCCTAAATCCCTCTTAGGGCCGGCCTGGCCGGTTTTTTTGGGTATGTGGTCGGCCCCCCTGTAAAGATAGGTACCTAATTTGCTTCGGTAGGTCATATATACCCTGTACATCACCCCAGAGTTGTTTAATTGCCATGTTTTGACCTGAACAGAAATCTGGGACCACTTTTCTGGGTTGTTGCCATGTTTTTCATGATGTTTATAGATTTAAGATTTGGTATTTGGTGATTCGTTTCTGTCGGGTGGCGTTTGAACGTCAACGGCAAAGGGTTATTGGTCGTTTTTGTACGCGAGGCTATAGGTTTTCACCTATGAGCGTAGCTTGTACCGTTTTGGTTTCCGACATGGTTTTCATGTGTTTTAGCGTGTGATATCCTTGTAGGTACCCCACGTGGCGTCGAGGCGTTGGAGATGCGAATGGCGACATTGGCACCGACACGCATAAAGCGAGGTGAGTAGATTTATATCTACGGGGAGAAGTCGGGTGGATGGCGTATAGCACCCCCGCAGTCCGTGGTGATGTATACGGATGCGTATACACACCAACAATTTGTTATATGTTATTGGGGTTAATTATTGATGTTTAAGTGGATATTGGTATGTTGGATTGGTGAAAGGTTACGAAACCTTAGGGTATTGGGTGCACTACACATACATACACACATATACATACTTGCATGCATCCTTATTTCAGATGAGGTTATGGGATTCTATATAGATATTTGGTCACATGGGTTTGGGATTATGTGTTCACATACGGATTTGAGGATGACATATGAGATTGATATGAGTCGATGGGTTTGATATTAGATTATGATGTCGGTGATATGATAAAATTCGTAATTGAGATACGTCTTGATGCTTTAGCGGGTTTTGGGATGACGATACAATATGCATAGTGATACTTATATTTTAGATGATCGACATGTGATTATGATATGAGATAGGCGGTGATTTGATATGATATGTTTTGACCAGATAATTGTGGTAGGCAGCATTCGGAAATGTTTACTCCTTGAGGTAATATATGATGATAATATCAATTTATACTAGACTGTCGATCAGTAGTCAGGTCTTCAGTATAGTGGTGATATTAGCATTGTACCAGACATAGGTCAGTACCCAGATGATGATATTTGATAAAGAGAATACTTGATGAATGATATGACAAATGTGATATTGACCCGTACCCAGATTTGGGGAGGCCGTACGACGGATTTACGTACGAGCTATAGTTTGACGTTTGATCCGCACTCTTGATTTGGGAATAACTGATTATAGAGGTATGTTATCGGATGTAATATTTTCGAGGCGGGATCACCGACTATATGTATATATTTATATGTATCGACTCAGAGATTAGGCGGTTTCCCTTACCTACTGTTAGCTTTAGTTTAGCCTTATAGTGGTGTAGCTATATGACTCTTATGACATTAGATGCAGTTCAGTGGTCATGGTATTCATTATTTCAGCTCCCGCATATTATTATTGTTGCTCTGCATCGTATACTGTTGTGATTCATATTCTATTATTGATATCCTGCTGCTAGGACACCAGCACCATTACCGATGATGCGTATGTACCACGTACACTTATTTGCTGTCACACACACATCTTCATCGGTAATTGCCATGTCACGTACACTTAGAGAATATTATTGCCTGATTTAGCTTGTTAGCTAGTAGTGACATGATATTAGTGCATGGCCGTATATGCCAGCTTGACATTGTAGCTATTGCTCGTCACATCATGCATACTGTTGTTCATTATATGCCGCATTCATGGATTCTCATGCTTATATTCATGGTTTACATACTATTGATGATTCGGATTTCCATGATGTTTTTTGGATTTGGAGGAAAACCGCAAAACATATATATACTGCTTTCTCTCTTTTTAAATAAATGCGGTTTTTCCTTGATGTTCGAGTCGTCCAACATGAGTTTTGCTGATGGATTTCGAGACCCGATTCGAGGAGGCGGATGAACCATTTCGGGTACATGGTGGGCCCGGTGCGGTACCCCGGGGCAAGAAGATCGCAGGAGATGGCGTTGAGCCTGGCAGGGGAGCACTACCGACCGGTGATATTACCCGACACGTCGAATATCCGGAGGATACCGTCATGGTCATGAGATGGATGGTAGGGGCCGATCTGGACTGACGGTGCCCTGGATTTTGTGATTGAGATATTGAGATTTCGAGATATTGAGGTACAGAGATTGTGATACAGAGATATCGAGATACTGAGACTTATGTTTTGTGCCGATACTAGGCAATGTTTATGCTGATTTCATTTATGATACCTCATTTTAAAAATACAGAAATCTCACAAATTATGAAAGCAGTTTTCTTCAGTACATGCATTCTGTTTCATGCATTCATACATCATCTATATGATACATTGTTACCTGATGCACTGACATGGACATATGGGATTACACTTGGGTTAGATATTTACACTAGCCATGGTTTTAGATTGCTGGTTATATATTTGAGGATTATATATTATGATCGTATGACCTAGGATTGCATCATTCAAGCGATTTTCTGTTCGTAGATCTTTTTCTACTCACGAGTTGGCAACTCACCCCCGTTGTGCCCCAGTTTCATGCAGGTGTTGCCGTACGGATTTCATTACGGCTTTGCTGGCACTATTTCCATTTCCGGGTGACTTGCTAGTAGGTGGGTTTATTGGTATCGTACCCATCCTTATACATTGTATATTCTATTTCAGTTGTATCTAGAAGTTCCATCAACCAAAACATGTATTTATTTGAGATAGAGACCAGGGATGTTTATTCTTTCGACCGTAGAGTTGCGCGTTATATTTCTATGGATTTCATACTGGTTGGAGTTCCCTTTTCTGTTGTAATCCTCGCCTTTAGGCGTTGTATATTATGTTGCTTACAGGTTGATTCACATATGGTTTTTCCTACACTCTACTACTTCTCTTGGTTTGGATTTCAGGGCTTCGGCTTACTTATTTTACGGACGTCTTGAGACGTTTCGTAACTTAAGTGCCGGTCATGTTCCGTAATTTCGGGTCGTGACAGTAATCCCTCTCACTTAGTGTTAAGCGTTTAACATGCATCTTTTCGCCTAAACCCTAGTTTAAAGATCCGTATTCGGGTTGTTCGGCACGGCTAAAATTTTAATTGGGCATGGTTGATGCCTCGTAGACCCTTGTACGCGTGCCTAGCAACCCTACACATCATTCTATCATGGTTGTATATACATAGAAAATAGTGGCAATATAAGACTCACACCTTGGTTATTTATATGGATTATTATTTCTATTTGTTTTAAAACAAAATGAAAAAGGAAAGGATAATTCATGGTTTGTTTCTACACTCTTCTTTGACCTAACCATGCCCACCTACTTTTAACCATGGATTAAACTTTCCTTTTATGTTTTAACTCAAATTAAATAATATCTTTATCATTTAACCATGGTTTGAGATGAGAAGAGGAAAATATATATACATATATTTTCTATTTTTCATTCATGAGATTATCATTTCTCTTCTTCTAAAAAAGCCTTCATCTTCTTCAACCTTGCTTTTTGCTCTCTAGATATTTCAAGTGAGCAAAATACTCAACAAGATAGGATTTTGAAGTGAGAAAAAGAACTACAACACCATTCTACACAAGTCTTGCCCACTTGTTTAGAGTGTTAGCTTCATTTCATTCTCTTGATAAGGTGAAGTTGCAAGCTTGGACAAAGGAGCTTCGGGTGGATCGTCGTGGACATTAGAAGACCTCAAGCAAACCTTTCTCCAACCCTCAAGTGGCCAAGGAGTCTAGCGTAGGGAGCTACAAAGGTTGTACTCTCAAAACCCTAGTCTTTGTTACTTGTAAAATTATGAAACCCTAATTTTCTAGGATTGATTCTTTGTTTGTTCACTTAGCACTCTAAAAACATAATCTTTGTGGCATGTGATGCTTCCAAACCTCTCATAGGGTGCAATGTAAACCTAACACAACCGTGCCCGATTAAAAATTTAGCCGTGCCGAACAACCCAAAGCCGGATCTTTAAACTAGAGTTTATGCGAAAACTAACATGTTAAACACTTTAACACTAAGTGAGAGGGATTACAACCTTTGTAGATCCGGTCCTTCACTTCAATAGCTCCGTGTAGATGTCCCCTTCGCTGCGATCGTGAACTCCGTGTTGGAGATAGTGCCCTCAGAGACAATTATTAGGTTACAGGTACGTGATTGTAATGATTGATGGAGGACCTATCCCGGTAGGACAGTCTTACTCGAGATGATAGTATGCTATCTGGTTTACCTTTATCATCGTGTACTGTTTTAAGTGACCTGACACGTCGCTATTACACGTTGATAGAGCCCCTAGGATTCTTGCTTGACCACCAGCAGTATGAGGGCGATCATATAAGTGGGAGCTGGGGGTCTATAAGCATATCCTTGAAAGGTCCCTAGTCGTGAGAGTTTCGAGACAGGGCATCGATACTCCATAGTAGACTAGTGTATACAGTTGAGACCCCGACGAGGGGCGGTGGCCGGTCTCACAAGCCACTGGTGTCAGTTGGATCACCTAAGATGTATACAGGTGCTCATTGGGTTATGAGTACACCGGACAGGACTCGCTGGGAACATGCTAGTTGGTCATATACCAGACGTCAGATGGCAGTTCCCTGGTGACATGTGTGCAGGTTAGTTCATCGACCTGGGGATCGTCATTTGTCTCGTGTGAGTTCCTACTGTACTTTGATTACTACCCTACCACGGCTCAAAGGAGTCGTGCAAACAGGTTTTAGTTGGGTACAGTCCCGAGCCACATGGAGGCAGTGAGCGTATCTTCAGGGCTTCGTCTCTCCCGGTATTGGGGGTGAGGTCGTGCTGTGTCTAGGAGAGCCATTACACGAAGCCCTCGGCCGAGGCAAGGAGATTTACTGGTAGGTATTCCGGTAGTATCTCAGGGTGTTCTGGGCTACACTCTGACACGACTTGTACCGCTTTTGGGGGTCTGACTTTTACCAACCCCCTAGGCCCGCCATGCGATACTCATAGACGAACGGACCGGACTGTACGGATATTGTCACTGACAGGCTCAGTAGGGTTGTCAGGCTGAGTTCACTCACAGACGTCCCTTTTAGTCAGTACCTGGTAGCCCGTCACGTATTGGCTTATACCTCTGACGTGCTAGTGGTTAAATCCACAACCAAGGTGTTGATGAGTCTTTAGAGTCCCCCACATTCAGTTACTCAGCTTTCGGGCGAAAGGTTGTAGAAGCCGTATGGAGATATGGCAAGGTCCGATCAGATACGTGCGGTATTGCACGGATTAGGATCGGACAGTTTGTACTAGTGGTCGTATGGATATATGGCAGGGTTCGATCAGATACGTGCGGTATTGCACGGATCAGGATCGAACGGATATTACTAGCCGGCTTTGGTTTAAGCCGGATCCTAGTATAGTACAGTGTAGATTTTGTCTCATTGCATTTGTATTTCGGTCGGAATACAAATGCGGGTGTATATGCACAGTATCGGGGTTTTCCTGTAATTTATTACGGGACCAGTTTTCTGGAGTTGCCAGTTTGCTTTCCGTTTCGGCCAATTTCCATTGTTCCGTTCATTGGCCGAAGATTGGTGGAGGAGGGTTTATTTGCATTGTTGCAAATAGGCATTAGTGGAGGGGGTTCTTTGCATCTTGTTGCATCATGATGGCTTTCATGATGTGCACCATCCTTTGACTTGATTTCTTCATGATGGCATGACTTTTTGAGTCATCATGGTTCATGATGGTTGGACTTTGTGAGGTGATGATGGTGGTGTTGAGTGTTGAGTTTTCCTTACTATCATTTCTTTTGCATGATAGCTTTCCTCTCTCTCTCTTGGGTATTAGATGAGAATGGCTCCCATTTTATTTACTTCTTCCACTCTCTCATTCTCTCCACCACCATGTCATGGCCGGCCTCTTGAGGGGGTGGGACTGTCCCAATTTTGAGAAGGGGGTTTTTGGTTCATTTCATGCTCCAAAAATCCCCAAGTCCCTCCATATAGTTCTTGTATCATTCCTCCACCAAAAAGGCAACTCCACAAACCCCAAATGAGACATATAGATCCACACTACATTCTACAGCAAATCTTGGGCACGTCGAGTAGCCGGCTTCGTGCCCGAGTTGCCTCGGCATTGAGGTGGGAGCCCGTAAAAGAAGTAGGCGATGTGGTGCACTTCCGGCGACGAGGAGGAGACGGGACATTCCGCAGGAGATCGGGACGATGACGAGAAGACCGGAGGACTCGGATCACTCGGTATATCTCTAACCCGTCTTATAGTTTGCTAGGACTAGTTAATGGTTCGATCCGGGTGTTTAGTGCACGGTGGTGCCGGTTTGCCAGTTCAAGAAAATTTAAAGTTTTTCGCTTCCGCAATTTTTGTCGTCGGATTGACGGCCGGGGCGCCGCCGTGCACTTACACTCCGGACTCTAGAGAAGCTCCACAAGAAGAACGAACGCGCTTGCTTCGATGACTTCGAGGCCGAAGATGATCTACATCGGGGAGACACTAACTCAAGCTATTCCTTCACTAGGTCATGAACTTTGTGAAGAGAACACACTCTACTACATGGCAAGTGGTAGAGGATGAAGAATTAGGAGGTGGGCTCACTTTAGAATTGATTTTCTCACATTTTTCCTCATAGCACCATTAGAGCTTGAAACCTTTTTCAAGGAGCTTGATGAAGAAGAAGAAGAAGAAAGAATAATATCATCATATGAATTATATCTTCCTCAATAATGTAACCATGGGTGAGTTAAGCTATCAGGCTTTACTCATGTAGAGAATTAACCAAGGTATGAGGTTAAGGGTTGGGTTAACTAATATCCTAAGGAATGACAAAAGAGTTGACTTTGTCAATGTTTCTTCAAGCTTCATGAAGCTTAATAACTTTGACAAAAGTCTCATGTCTTTTGTTATTTGTTAGGAAATAAGTAAACCCTAATTTAAGCTTGATTTGGTCTAAGTCTTATACACCCAACTTGTATGTATCATCAAGCATGATACAAACATGTACACTTGCATATATCACATATAAACAATGTGCACAATCTAGGGAGAAAATAAATCATAAGTGAGCTAATACTAGTTAATGTAATGTAATATATCAAATATATAATTATACATTAAATTATTAAATCAACTCTTGATTTAATAACCCGGCTATAACCGACTAATATCCTGTGTAACAACTTATCGAATCAACACTTGATCCGATAACCCGGCTATATCGCATACAACCGATCAATGTCACGAATTGGGAGAATAGAATATGGTATCTCATATCGTATTAATCTCGGTCCCGCACATATCACATATGTGCTCCTACTCCGTTTCGCTTGAGCCAGGAAACCCCTGTGTAAGACTCTAAAGACTCGTCAATACGCAGGCAGTAGGTGATGATCATATCAAAACACCCACAAGCCACAAGCGGTCTGCTAAACGTAACGGCCTTCCGGGTATTGAGCGATCATAAGATCAACAAGCAAGCCTTTACATTCTCCTGTGAATCCAATCAGTAACACTCCCGTACAATCCGGTCTCATCGTCTTATATGTCGTAGATCTCGCCTAGGGGTGGTAAACGTCAGACCCCAGTAGCTCGATAAGTCGTGTCGATATGAGGTCTATAACAGTTCGAGAAACTACTGATAACACTTACCAGTAAATCTCAGCAACCCTGGCCAGGTATTTCCGGTTATAGCCAATCGAACACTTTACAACATCAACTCCCTATACCGGGATAGAAGAATACCCTCCTATCGCTCATTGCCTCCATGTGATTCGGGACTGTACCCAAAAGCCACCTTTTTGCACGCCCTCTTGGACGTGGTATGATGGAAATCAAAGCACAGTGGAAATCACACAAGACTCTATGACGATCTCGGGTCAACAGACTACTTTGTACCAGTGTCACCGGAGAACTGCCATCTGACGTAAGGTATAATACCATCTGGGAGTTCTCGGCAAGTCCGTCCGGTGTACCCAGTCTCTACTGAGCACCCGTACACCATCCTTGATGTTAAACACCGATGGATATGGGATCATCCATTGCCCATCATATGGGTCAAGATGCGTATACGCTAGTCTACTCTGGTGTATCGATGCCCTGTCTCGATACACCCTCGACTAGGAACAGTTATAGGATGTACTCGTCGACTACCGTGGCCCCACTAGTATGATCTCATCATAGTCCCAGTAGTCGAGTACATATCCTAAGGTCTTTATCAACATGTAAAATAGAGACAATCAGAGTACATGTTAAGATAAAGTACAACCAGATAGCATACTATCATGTCGAGCAAGAAAGTCCTCCCTATATATGTCCAAGCATCCATTACAATATACATCGTATGTACAGTAATGGCCTCTAGGGCATACATATAACTAACAATCTCCCACTTGCACTAGGGCCATCTGTTGTGGTATCACATACCCAACAATTATTTGCAATTGAAGTATCTCATACTCAACCATCCCATAAAAGTCTCTACTGGGAAAAAGGCCTTTGTGAGTGGATCCGCGCTGTTGTCCTCTGTATCTACTCTCCTAACCCCGATCTCCCTGGAGATCAACCATCTCCATGATCAGGTGATACTGCCTAAGAATTATATCTGGATTTCAAATGGGACGGGGGGTTCCTTGGCAAAAGCCACAACTCCATTGTCACACAATGGTTGGAACGAAGTTCATCTCATGAACTTATATATCCAGACTGCATCTTTGGTAGCATCCTTTGTAATGATGTATCTTTCCTTTAATCGTCTAGTAAGTCACGGTATCTAGCTTGGAACTCTTCCAACATACCGTCCCTCCACTGAGGGTAAAGACAATGCCTACGACTGACATTCAGTCGTCCTTATCACCCTGGAACCTTTCCAGTGATTCTTCCCAGGATCGATTGATACCATCTCACTACTACTAGTGAGAATGCTAACATCCAATCAGATCTATCTCATAGATCCAAAACCCAGGATTTAGGAGGTATCACTTTGATCCTATTTGGAGAATCCTTGTGATAAGCGGAGATTGACCGAGCGCAGCATAGGAAACTCCTTCCCTATCAAGAGTATGTCATCTATGTACTCTACGAGGATCACCACCATACTCTATACTACCTTTTTGTATATACAAGGTTCATCTACCATTTTGATAAAGTCAAACTCTTTGACTACTACATCAAAACAGACGTTCCAACTCTGCGATGCCTGCTTTATCACATAAAACATCTTGCACACGTTTCCACTGCTCCCACTGTCTACGAAGCTCTCTGGCTGTGTACTTATAGACGCTATCTTCTAAAACATCATTTAGAAAAGCAGTCGTGACACCCAACCACCAGATATCGTAGTCATGGTATGTAGCCGTGGCAAGTAGGATCTAGATGGACTTAAGCATAGCTTCGAAAGTCTCAACTTTTCCATGTACACCAAGTAATCTTCTCAAGATATACTTGCTCCTGATGGGGATTTAACCCTTCTGATAAAGCAACCAAAGTCTATACTTTGTTGGTGTATAAGGATTCTATCTCAGATCACTAAGCATCCAGCCATTCTTACAGAGTCCTACTCCTGATGGCCAGCTCGAAACTAGTTGGGTCATCATCTCATGATGCAATCCTCGCTCCCACTGTCATAGAGAAACCAAAGTATCTCTCAGGTGGGTGAGGAACCCTACTAGATTGGCGGAGAGGCTGAGGTTCGTTGGTTACTATTGAATTCTTCGGTTCAACCAAATCATCTTATCTTTGTGACATGACCGGCAAGTTTCACAAGATGTAAATTCAAATAGATTTAAATATGCATCTAAATGTAACTTAGCTAGTCGGGTCGCATTGATATGACCTAGTCTACAATGCCTCAAAAAGGATTCGTTCATTTCTGAACTCTTCCTCTCGTGTGTGTTCTATATACTAAGAACTGTAGTTTGATTTAGAACGTCAATGCTTTTAGATAACGTGCCTGAACCGATCAACTCTTGATATAGGAAATGTTCAAAACATTATCCAACAATACAAAATTATATCCTTTCTTTACTAATAAAGAGACTGATATGATGTTGTACATCAGGTTCGGTATCTAATAACATTCGTTCAGAATCAATGTATTCTGGTAATACAGGGTGATAGTGACCAACAGACTTGGCTGCAACACTTGCACCGTTTTCTGTCTCATGAACCTTATCACCCATTCTCAGTTCTCTACCTTTCTGTAGCTCATGTAACAGATTACATATGCGGGATCCTGATCCGGTATCAAATACCCAGGACGTAAAGGATACTGAGAAACAGTTCTCTGTAATGAACATACCCGAAGATGATGCATCAACATGCACTCTCTTCGTTTGGGCGGCATGTGAATTTTGGTAATCCCCAATTTCCTGCTCTGTCTTATAACAATTATAAGTTGGAGCGGGACCAACGTTCCCCAGCTCAGTATAACAAGCGAGTTCGGTCAATATATCCGTATTATTATCTTGATTAAGGCATGATATGGTCGCTACCTGGAGAGAGAGAAAAGAAAACACTCAGCGTATGCTCTTGCAAGATTAGATTGGTTATCTAATATATCTAATCAGGATGTCTCCCACTGTTTTAATCAAATCTTCCTTCAAACCCTAAAAGGAAAAACTAGCCGGGATTAATTACACGCTACAAGTTCGCTAATCTTTCAGCCAGGCCAGTGTCGGTACATTGAGGGAGGTCCCCCGTGCTTTTGCACGAACCTAATTAAAGTAAACCTCATTTTCCCAGGGGCGTAACCCCGTTAACACCTTTCTAGACACCTACTTGATCGGCTAATTGTAATGTGTAAAACTCTCACAGGAGTAACTCTTACTCGCAGCGGGTATCGCGATCCAACTATCTTATAGAAGGTATGCAATCTCATTGCAAATTTCAACACTTGAAATCCCCAATAATATTTTACCCCTAGCGTCCTATGACCTTGACGCAGGCCAACAAACCACAGTGCGCTAGTCAGGTTCAACCCGTCATTTCTTGATTGAATTAAACCCACCCGCATGACCCTTGACGCAGGCCAACAAAGTTGCACGACTACCCTAATCCAATCTGCATCATATGCATAAACTGATAAATACTAGTTATCTACCGCACACTACGCCTTGACGCAGGCCAACAAACGTAGCACGAATACTAAGTAGGACTTATCTGCAATGACGGAGGGCTACGACAGGTTTTTATGAAAACCCTTTGCGTAATGAACTTGATATCGTTGTAGAATCGAGTGATTTTAAATGGAGTGTTTTTTAGGCTTTTCTAGTTTTGCTAAAGGGGTCACTCCCGGTGAAGGGATCGTCGGCCCTTTCCTCATCGAATAAGGTGCAGGATATATCATATATACCACTATGCAAAGCAAGAACTATAGAAGCAATCAAAAGACAAACCGAGTTTGTAGCATCTGCTAGTTTCGCTAAAGAGGTCACTCCCGATGAAGGAATCTCGGCTCTTTCCTTATCGAATAAGGTGCTGGATGTTCTGCAAGGAACACCGCTATGCAAAGCAAGAACTAGAGCTACCAGTTTTTAAACAAGTTTCTACAACATCTTTAGGTTTCTTTTAGTTTCATTAATCTTATTAATGAAGTCCCATTTTAATATGCTTCACAAAAATCACATTTGAAACGAAATCTGCAATATAACATATATCTCATATATATAATATAAACATTCGTCTCAGGCAGTAATATGATCTCATCGCAGAACATTGCAACAGAAGAACATATATGAAATATTGGATATACTAGGACGTCCGTGTTTTAATACGAGCCTTTATAAAACACGGATTCCACAGTCGCGATGAATAGCCAAACCCACATTCCTAGACCCCTACGAGAGCAGCAAGCAACACTGCCAATTCTAGGGTTAGGAGACCCGGTCTCGACTCCTCGAGATGGTCTCCCACTGGACCCTAGAACCCGGTTACTTGTTCTCCCCGCCTTGGGTCTACCTAATGCGGAAAAGTAAATAATATACAATGGTGACATCATCCTCAGCCCGGAAGTGCCCCAATAAAAGAATATTACATACAATTGAATTTTACATGAATGAAAAAGAAAAACTCTCATCTCACATAAAACCCCCGGCTATTCAAAACGCGACGATCCAATATAACATATCACAGCAACACATAATATCTCATATCATCAACGTAAGCAAGTATGCGTATCCCGATTGTCGTTGATGTATAGCAACGAAACCGGCGATACACCACATACTACGCTTACGGTCACAGAAAAGAAAGTGTAAAACTACAACAGTTGGAATCCACAATCTTCTTAGACATCGTATGCCTAACCAAATGAATTACTTAGACATCGCATGCCTAACAATTATAAACCCCGCATTTTAGTCTCATTATAGAAAACTCTTTTCAATATCAAGTCAGGCAATTCAACAAGATTTCTGACATCCTGATCGAATGCTCGTCGCAAACTTTAGTTGACGGCCGCACCCCCGGATGCCGTCGATGAAGTGAACTAAGGCAGAACACCGCTGCCGCAAGCACCAGAACGGATGCTTTTGGCGACGGGGTTCTCCTACAGTCACTTGGTCGGGGCTATGGGGCATCGCTGTCTATTAAGTTTACCCGGCGAGTATCCGCGTACATTACGTGATTGCGACGGACTTTTGATCGCATCAAAATTCCATGGCAACCGATCATTTGAGACTGAAGTGCTAGATTTATAACATTCAAATTAGTTATCTAATAACTACCTGTGGATTCCAATTATTGTATCACATTCCAGATAAATAAACAATGTTAAACTTTCCGATCGAATAATCAAACACCCAAGATTTCCCCAATATATCTCCAAATCAGTTTAAAAACATCCATCACATGCCACAGTACCAATGGTCCAGCCGTAAAAGGGTCAAGCCAACGCCTCACATGTGGCACGCCATACTGCCCCAAACCCTAAGGTTTAGAGGCAGTTCAAGACGGTCACATAATCGAGTTAAGGTTTGTTGTCTTCTAGAGGGTCCACCACGTTACTTGCACGACTTAGAACGTCCTTAAACTCGAGAAAAAATCCAACTTTTGAAAAATTTTCCGACAGGGGAAAAAGTGAGTTATTGATATCCGTTCGAACTTTTTAACAGTTTCTAAAAATTATCCGGACAAAACTAAACAAAGTTAAATTATCTGATCGAAACAACGAGTCTCCAATACAACCCTAGAAAACTCAACACTTGAGTGGAATTAAAAAGTTCCCAGAAAAAAATAACAAGAAAGGACCTAAGAATAAATATATGAAATTCCAGGGACTAATTCAATATTTTGGCCGCGGAACTGCCGCCAAACCCTTGGTTTGGCCACGGTTCCACGGTCATGTGAGCGAATTAGAGGGCCATACTTCACAGTAATTCTTAGTTTTTCCTGCTTGTTTTTCTAAGAATTTTTAATGCTGAAAAAATCACATTTTTAGAAAATGTACAGAGAGGGGTATAAACCGGGTATTCGGAGTTCGATCGGACTTTAAACTTCGCCTAGACATCGCCTAAAACTCTAGTTTGGATCTGATACCACTGTAGGGTTGCTAGGCACGCTCACAAGGTTCTACGAGGCATCAACCTTGCCCGATTAAAAATTTAGCCGTGCCGAACAACCCAAAGCCGGATCTTTAAACTAGAGTTTATGCGAAAACTAACATGTTAAACACTTTAACACTAAGTGAGAGGGATTAAAACCATTGTAGATCCGGTCCTTCACTTCAATAGCTTCGTGTAAATGTCCCCTTCGCTGCGATCGTGAACTCCGGACTCTAGAGAAGCTCCACAAGAAGAACGAACGTGCTTGCTTCGATGACTTCGAAGCCGAAGATGATCTACGTCGGGGAGACACTAACTCAAGCTATTCCTTCACTAGGTCATGAACTTTGTGAAGAGAACACACTCTACTACATGGCAAGTGGTGGAGGATGAAGAAGTAGGAGGTGGGCTCACTTTAGAATTGATTTTCTCACATTTTTCCTCATAGCACCATTAGAGCTTGAAACCTTTTTCAAGGAGCTTGATGAAGAAGAAGAAGAAAGAATAATATCATCATATGAATTATATCTTCCTCAATAATGTAACCATGGGTGAGTTAAGCTATCATGCTTAACTCATGTAGAGAATTAACCAAGGTATGAGGTTAAGGGTTAGGTTAACTAATATCCGAAGGAATGACAAAAGAGTTGACTTTGTCAATGTTTCTTCAAGCTTCATGAAGCTTGATAACTTTGACCAAAGTCTCATCTCATTTGTTATTTGTTAGGAAATAAGTAAACCCTAATTTAACCTTGATTTGGTCTAAGTCTTATACACCCAACTTGTATGTATCATCAAGCATGATACAAACATGTACACTTGCATATATCACATATAAACAATGTGCACAATCTAGGGAGAAAATAAATCATAAGTGAGCTAATACTAGTTAATGTAATGTAATATACCAAATATATAATTATACATTAAATTATTAAATCAACTCTTGATTTAATAACCCGGCTATAACCGACTAATATCATGTGTAACAACTTATCGAATCAACACTTGATCCGATAACCCGGCTATATCGCATGCAACCAATCAATGACACGAATTGCGAGAATAGAATACGGTATCTCATATCGTATTAATCTCGGTCGCGCACATATCACATATGTGCTCCTACTCCATTTCGCTTGAGCCCGGAAACCCCTGTGTA
The DNA here is from genome assembly GCA_030015575.1 of Agapanthus africanus. Classification (NCBI taxonomy): domain Eukaryota; kingdom Viridiplantae; phylum Streptophyta; class Magnoliopsida; order Asparagales; family Amaryllidaceae; genus Agapanthus; species Agapanthus africanus. Next base: position 268,213,600 of record CM057340.1, read on the forward strand.
GGACTCTAAAGTCTCGTCAATACGCCGGCAGTAGGTGATGATCATATCAAAACACCCACAAGCCGCAAGCGGTCTGCTAAACGTAACGGCCACCCGGGTATTGAGCGATCAGAAGATCAACAAGAAAGCCTGTACATTCTCCTGTGAATCCAATCAGTAACACTCCCGTACAGTCCGGTCTCGTCGTCTGATATGTCGCTTATCTCGCCTAGGGGTGGTAAACGTCAGACCCCAGTAGCTCGATAAGTCGTGTCGATATGAGGTCTATAACAGTTCGAGAAACTACTGATAACACTTACCTGTAAATCTCAGCAACCCTGGCCAGGGATTTCCGGTTATAGCCAATCGAACACTGTACAACATCAACTCCCTATACCAGGAGAGACGAACCCTTCCATTCGCTCATTGCCTCCATATGATTCGGGACTGTACCCAAAAGCCACCTTTTTGCATGCCCTCTTGGACGTAGTATGATGGAAATCAAAGCACAGTGGAAATCACAGAAGACTCTATGACGATCTCGGGTCAACAGACTACTCTGTACCAGTGTCACCGGAGAACTGCCATCTGACGTAAGGTATAATACCATCTGGGAGTTCTCGGCGAGTCTGTCCAGTGTACCCAGTCTCTACTGAGCACCCGTACACCATCCTTGATGTCAAACACCGATGGATATGGGATCATCCATGTTGGATATATGTATGCCCTAGAGGCCATTATATGATAGTGGATGTATCTGTACATGTATATATATATATTCAGTGTACATTCTTGCTTGACATGTTAGTATGCTATCTGGTTCTACTTTATCTGACATGTTGATTTGATCATGCTTTTATTCATTCATACATGCTGATAAAGCCCTGAGGATATTGGTTTGACTACAGTGATTATGATAGAGATCATACTAGTGGGACATCTGTAGTTTATAAGCATATCCTGAAATGTCCCTAGTCGGAGGTGTATCGAGACGGGGCATCGATATACCAGAGTAGACTAGCGTATATGATACTAGACCCATATGATGGGCGATGGATGTTCCCACATTCATCAATGTTTGACATCAAGATCATATACGGGTGCTCAGTGGTGACTGGGTACACTGGACGGACTCACCGAGAACTCCTATATGGAATTATATCTATCGTCGGATAGCAGTTCTCAGGTGACACTGGTACAGGTTAGTCTGTAGACCCGAGATCGTCATAGAGTCTTTTGTGCTCTCCCACTGTACTTTGATTACCACCCTACCACGGCTCTACTGAGTCGTGGAAACAGGTGGCCGTTGGGTACAGTCCCGAGACACACGAAGCCGATGAGCGATAGGAAGGGTTTTTTCTCTCCCGGTATTGGGAGTTGATGCTGTGCTGTGCTCGACTGGTTATATCAGTAAGTCCCTGGCCAGGGCTGCTGAGATTTACTGATAAGTGTTATCAGTAGTTTCTCGATCTGTTATAGACCATTTACCGGCACGACTTATTGAGTTATTGGGGTCGATGTGACCATCCCTAGACTCGCTATGCATCATATCTGATAAAGAGACCGGACTGTACGGTAGTGTTGCCGGTTGGCTCGACGGGAGTTGTAGCAGGTTCGCTTGTTTTCTTCTGATCGCTCAATACCCGGGTGGCCGTTACTTTTAGCTGACCTCTTGCGGTTTGGGGGTGCTTGATATGATCATCACCCACTACCGGCGTATTGACGAGTCTTAGAGTCCCACAAAGGAGTTACCTAGTCCAGGCGAAACGTTGTGGTGCGCGTATGCGATATGCGCATGGACCCGGTTAAAATGCGCGTATGAGATACCGTATATTAATCGGGCGGCTTGCTTTTGGTTGAGTCATATGTGATATGGCCGGATTGATAAATCAAGTGTTGATTTATCATTTAACCATTATTTTCTCACTAGAAATCCTTTCTTGTATTTTTGATGTATGCATGCATGTATGCATTCTTTCATGATTCATGCACATATGGATGTGCATGCACACAAACATACATACATCATCCTTCATGGTTGCATATACATTGAAAATGGTGGCAATATAAGACTCACACCATGGGTTATTATATGGATTATTATTGCATTTGTGTTAAAACAAAAAGGAAAAGAAAAAGGGTTAATTCATAGATTGTTTCTACACTCTTCTTCATCTTACCATGCTCACCTACTTATTAACCCTTGGTTAATTTTTCTTTGTTGTTTTAAACTCAAATACAATAATATCTTTATCATTAACCATGGTTTGAGATGAGAAGTGGAAAATATATATACATATATTTTTCATTTTCTCATTAGAGTTTATCTTCTCTTCTTCTTTAAAAAAGCCATCATCTTCTTCAACCTTGCTCCTTTTGCTCTCTAGATCTTTCAAGTGAGCAAAATACTCAACAAGATAGGATTTTGAAGTGAGAAAGAGAACCACAACACCATTCTACACAAGTCTTGCCCACTTGTTTAGAGTGTTAGCTTCATTTCTTTCTCTTGATAAAGTGAAGTTGCTAGCTTGGACAAAGGAGCTTCGGGTGGATCGTCGTGGACGTTAGAAGACCTCAAGCTAATCGTTTTTCAACTCTCAAGTGGCCAAGGAGTCTACAAAAGGGAGCTACAAAGGTAGTACTCTCAAAACCCTTGTCTTTGTTACTTATGATGTTGGTTAAAGATTTGAAACCCTAATTTTCTAGGATAGATCCTTTGTATGCTTACTTAGCACCACAAAAATTTGATCTTTGTGACATGTGATGCTTCCAAACCTCTCATAGGGTGCTATGTAAACCAAAGAATCCATTGCCCATCATATGGGTCAAGATGCGTATATGCTAGTCTACTCTGGTGTATCGATTCCCTGTCTCGATACACCCTCGACTAGGAACAGTTATAGGATGTACTCGTCGACTACCGTGGCCCCACTAGTATGATCTCATCATAGTCTCAGTAGTCGAATACATATCCTAAGGGCTTTATCAACATGTAACATAGAGACAATCAGCGTACATGTTAAGATAAAGTACAACCAGATAGCATACTATCATGTCGAGCAGGAAAGTACTCCCTATATATGTCCAAGCATCCATTACAATATACATCGTATGTACAGTAATGGCCTCTAGGGCATACATATAACTAACACTCACTAGCTTTTTTCTTGAGCTCATAAGTTCCATCCATGGGCATCTTCTTCAACCTCCACTCGATCCCTCTCATGTGTTGAGAATCTTAGAGTGTTTTGAGACAAAGTATTCACACACTATCTCTACTTCACCTTGGACACCTTGGCTAGCAAACTAGTTGTTCGAGTTGCTTCGGTTTGGAAGCGGGAGCCCGTATAAAGGACCCTCGACATGGATCTTCTTCGAGGAAGGGAGACCGGAGAGCGAACTATATCGGGGCATCCGTCGAGGAGCTTGGGAAGAGATTGAAGACCGAAGGACATGGATCGATCGGTATAATCTCTTAAACTCCTTTTGCAGTTTACTAGTACAGGGTTAATGGCACGATCCGGGGTTTAGAGTTATATTAGCGCCAGTTTTAAAAGTTTTTGTTCCGCGTTTGGCCTCGGATTGACGGCCGTGGCGCTGGCGCAGCCCAACAAGAAGGAATAAGGAGATGTTATTGGTCTATGGCGGAAAAGACCTCCAGATCGAGGCCTTTGCTGACTCCAGCTTCCAGAGTGACAAGGATGACTCCAAGTCCATGTCGGGTTATGTCTTTACCCTCAATGGAGGGGCGGTCTGTTGGAAGAGCTCCAAGTAGGACACCGTTGCTGACTCGACAATAGAAGAGGAGTACATAGATGCTTGCAATACAGCAAAAGAAGCTGTCTGGATGAAGAAGTTCCTCACAGAACTTCAGGTGGTTCCAACCATTGTTGATCCAATACCGCTGTATTACGACAACAACGGCGCTATAGCTTTAGCGAAGGAACCCAGGTCCCATCAAAAGTCCAGACACATTTTAAGGTGTTACCACCTGATCAGGGAGATCGTCGATCGCCGGGAGATCGAGGTGAAGAGAGTAGATACGGAGAATAACACTATAGATCTACTCACAAAGGCCATCCCTCATACGCAGTTCGAGAGGCTATTCGAGATGATAGGTCTGCGATATGCCAGCACACGGCCCTAGTGCAAGTGGGAGATTGTTAGTCTATATGCCCTAGAGGCCATTATTGTATCATACTGGATTGTATATTACTTAATGGAAGCTTGGGATATTCACAGTAGTATTGACAGCCTTGCTCAAAATGGTAGTATGCTACTTGGTTTGTTTCTACTTCAATATGTGCATGTGTTTCTTTTAACATATCTTTTATACATATTAGTAGAGCCCTTAGGATCTTTGCTTGATTGCCAGCGTTGTGATGGCAGTCGCACTAGTGGGGGCTGGGTAATCTACAAGCACATCCTTATACAGGTCCCTCGTCGTAGGATTATCGAGACGGGGCATCGATACTCCGGAGTAGACTAGTGTATACTCTTCTCATCCCAGCAGGGGAGATGGTATGTCCCACAGCCATTGGTACGTCGTACTGGAGATAGTATGCACGTGCTCGTTAGGTTACGAGTACACTGGACAGGACTCGTAGGGAACTGCTAGTTGGTAATATACCTATCGTCAGGTAGCAGTTCCCAGGTGACATGAGTACAGCTTAGTCCGTTGACTTGACACTGCCACTTCGCCTCGAGTGTATTCCCGCTGTACTTTGATTAGTACCCTACCACGGCTCTATTGAGGCGTGCAAACAGGTAGTAGTTGGGTGCAGTCTCGAAGCACTTGGAGGCAGTGGCGAATTGATAGGATTCGTCTCTCCCGGTATTGGGGGTTGATGTCGCACTGTGTTCAGAACGCCATTACACAAAGTCCCTGGCCAGGGCAAGCGAGATTTACTGGTAGGTACTCCAGTAGTTTCCCAGGGTGTTTTAGACTGTACTCCGGTATGACTTATTGCACTATTACGGGTCTGGCGCTTGCCGCCCCCTAGGACCGATAGGCGACACTCTTAGACGAACAGACCGGACTGTACGGAGATTGTCAAATTCAAGCTTAGTAGGAGTTCGGATGGGTTTCCTTATCGACATCTACCTGGGGACCGTTACGTATAGCTAGTACCGCTTTCGGCCTATGGTTAAACCCACTGCCAGTGTAGTGTCGAGTCTTTAGAGTCCCACAGAGAGAGTTTCCCAGCTTCGGGCGAAACGAGTAGAGGTCGTATGGTTTTACGACAGGGTTCTATCACATACGTGTACTTATGCGCGTGTGATGTTCGGGCGGACAATACTTGTGGGCTTTGGTTTATGCCGGATCCTAGAATTTGATTATTGGATTAGCTTCGTCTCATTGTATTCGTGTTTTTCAGAACACGGATGCAGGTATGTATATACGGTTGAGAGGGGGTATAGAAGGAGACATCTTATTAGGGTTTTTGACCGTTGACTTGGTCAAAACAAATATGAGGTGGAGAAAAGATATTTTTATTTTTGGTAAATGATAATTTGTGGCATGGCTACTTATGTTGACCATTTGACTTGGCTTGATATTTTGACTTTAGATATTTTGATGAGATATTTTTGAACTAGATATTTTGATGAGATATTTTCCATGCCATGCTTATGGTCATATATAAGTTAGCCATTCTATTTTTTATTCTCATTATCATAAATACATTCTCTCTCCTCAAACTTGCTCTCTCCTTCTTCCTCTCAAAACCCTAGTGTCTCATGAGTTGAGAATCAAGGGTTAGTGAGACTAAGCCACTCTAAATCACACTCTACTCATTCTAGGTTACTTAGTTTAGCACACCAAGTGATCTAGTTGTCTCAACTTAGAGGTTTAGCTTAAGGTTGGAACTCTCGGGTGGATCTTCTACTATTTCGAGAAGCCGACGAGGAGGTGCTTTCCATTTCGACTCCAAGGAGCTTGCGAGGTGAGGGAGGACAGCGGAAAGACAAGAAGGACTTGGAACTTTTGGTTAAATATTCTTACATAGTAGATAAAACCTCTAGTTAGTTTGTTAGTTATGGTTTAGCAAAGATCTTGGTGTTAAAGTCAAAGTTACCTAGTTTGTAAAAATCGTTTTTTACTCGTTCCGCTTCCCCGCAAACCCGTGGGGTGTGTAACGTTGACTTACAAGAAATGTATACTCTTATATGTTGCGGTTACTACATCTTTTTCCGTATATTCATATTGTTCTTATCGCATTGCATACTTATACTTGTGTTTTCCATTGTTATTATGAACCCATGTTGTCAGGACACCAGCACAATTACCGATGATGCGTATGCTCCACGTACACTTGCTTGCCGGCTCACACACATCATCATCGGTAATTTTCATGTCACGTACACATTAGAAAACATTACTTCATTGGTATAAATTGCTAGCTGGTAGTTGCAACATAGTACTAGTACGATTGCTTTCATATGCTAGTTTAGTTATTGCATTCCTTGCTTGATACCCGGTGCATTCATATATTCATTTGTCATGCAGTATTATGGGGCTTTATGCCGGTAATTCACTGTTTAGTTACTCTGAGATTTTTTGATATCGGATTTTCCTTGAGATTTTGGATTTGGAGAAACCGCAAGGATTTTTATAAACTCATTATCATTTTAAATGAAAGATGCGGTTTTCTTGTGATATGATGTATGTGTCGTCCACCGTGAGTTTTCTCGGCTCTTGAGCGATATTAGACACCCGATTCGAGGAGGAGGATGAACCGTCTGCGGGTGCATGGTGGACCCGGTACGGTACCCTGGAGCGAGAGTGGTTTTGTGGGGATGACGATGAGTCTGGCAGGGGCAGACTAACATACCGGTGATGTCGGGCGCGTGCGGATATCCGGAGGATACTGACCTAGTCGAGAGATTTGATTTGATGGGCCGATCCTGATTAGGCGGAGCCCATGGGCCGATCCTGATTATGCGAAGCCTGAGATTTTAGTATTATGTGTCGCTGTTGGACACGGACTTCATGATGTTTTGAGTGTCGATGCAGGGCACTCAGGTTTTATCCTGATTTGTGTGTCGTTGTTGGACACACGTTGGATGGTGCATTATTACATGTCACGCATCGATATTATTATTATTCTTAGCATAGACACGAGTACTTTGATATCACACTCATGATACACTGTTACCCTTATATTAGTATTGTGTATTTATTATATGACCTAGGAGAGAGTCATACATACGATTTCTTCTCAGTGATATTTTCTACTCACGAGTTGGCAACTCACCCCCGTTGTGCCACAGTTTCTTGCAGGTTTGGCCGTACAGGTTTCATTGCGGCTTACTAGCACACTGCTTCCTTCTGGGTGATTGCTTTGGTAGGTGGTTTCACTTGCATCATAACCACCGCTGTACTTTTATTTATTTCAGTTGTATCTAGTAAACTCCATCAACCAGACTTGTATTAATTGATAGACTTAGAAGACCAGTTGTATATTCTTTCGACCTTAGAGTCGTGCACTGTATTATTATGATTCTTCCCTGGTTTTTTTGAGGATGTTGGTTTTCTTCTGAGTTTTGATCTTCGCCCTTCGGCGTTGTATATTATATTGCTTGCGTGGTTGTTTCTGTTGGATATATGTAAGCCCTAGAGGCCATTATGTGATAGTGGATGTATTTATACATGTATATATATATATATATATATTTAGTGTACATTCTTGCTCGACATGATAGTATGCTATCTGGTTATTCCTTATCTGACATGTTGATTTGACCATGCTTTTATTCATTCATACATGTTGATAAAGCCCTGAGGATATTGACTTGACTACTGTGATTATGATAGAGATCATACTAGTGGGACATCAGTAGTTTATAAGCATATCCTAGAATGTCCCTAGTCGTAGGTGTATTGAGACGGGGCATCGATATACCAGAATAGACTAGCGTATATGACACTAGACCCATATGATGGGCGATGGATGTTCCCACATTCATCGATGTTTGACATCGAGATCGTATACGGGTGCTCAGTGGTGACTGGGTACACTGGACGGACTCGCCGAGAACTCCTATATGGAATTATATCTATCGTCGGATAGCAGTTCTCAGGTGACACTGGTGCAGGTTAGTCTGTAGATCCGAGATCGTCATAGAGTCTTGTGTGTTCTCCCACCGTACTTTGATTACCACCCTACCACGGCTCTACTGAGTCGTGCAAACAGGTGGCCATTGGGTACAGTCCCGAGACACACGAAGGCGATAAGCGATAAGAGGGGTTTCGTCTCTCCCGGTATTGGGAGTTGATGCTGTGCTGTGCTCGACTGGCTATATCAGTAAGTCCCTGGCCAGGGCTGTTGAGATTTGCTGATAAGTGTTATCAGTAGTTTCTCGATCTGACCTTTCATCGGCACGACTTATTGAGTTATTAGGGTCGACGTTACCATCCCTAGGCTCGATATGCAGCATATCTGACGAAGAGACCGGACTGTACGGTAGTGTTGCCGGTTGGCTCGACGGGAGTTATAACAGATTCGCTTGTTTTCTTCTGATCGCTCAATACCCGGGTGGCCGTTACGTTTAGCTGACCGCTTGCGGCTTGGGGTGCTTGATATGATCATCACCTACTGCCGGCGTATTGACGAGTCTTAGAGTCCCACAAAGGAGTTACCTAGTCCAGGCGAAAAGTTGTAGTGCGCATATGCGATATGTGCGTGGGCCCGGTTAAAATGCGCATATGAGATGCAGTATATTAATCGGGCGGCTTGCTTTTGGTCGGGTCGTATGTGATATGACCGGGTTGATAAATCAAGTGTTGATTTATCATTTAACCAATTAGCTTCTCACTTAAAATCCTTTCTTGTCTTTATGCATGCATGTATGCACTCATTCTCATTCATTCTCATTCATGCACATAGGATGTGTAGGGTTATTAGGCACACTAACAAGTCTCTACAAGGCATCGACCATGCTAAAATTAAATTTTTATGTGCAGAATAACAGTAAGCAAGATCGTAAACTAGAGATTAGGCGAATAAATGAGCAAGTGAACAACTTTACACTAAAGGGAACGCGATATACAACCTTTGTAGATCGGTCCTCCACTTCATTTGCTCCTTGTTGAAGTCCCATTGCTGCAATCAAGATTCTCCCGGGCTCTTGCATGGCTTCACGACGCGAAGGATGCAACCTTGCTTGAAGTCTCCGAGGCCGAAGATGATCTACGTCGAGGGAGTTCCGACTCAAGCTCCTACTTCACTAACTTGAGAATTAGTGAAGCAAACACCCTATACTAAAGGGCTAGTCTAGTAGAGGATGGAGAAATAGGAAATGGGTTCTCTTTAGAATTTTGTTGCTCACTTTCTTTCTCACTTTAGATCAAACCCTAGCAAGCTTTTCTCTTGCTCAATGAAGAAGAAGATGATGAACAAAAGAAAAGAAATGAGGATAATGATTAAGTGAGAAAGGTAACCATGGTGAGTGAGTATCATATACTAACCCTTGTAGAGCCATAACCATAGCTAATTTGATTATGGTTGGGTTAAAAGGAATCTAAGGTAAAGACAAAGCTAGTAGACTTTGTCAAAGCAAAGTAAGCTTCTACAAGCTTTATGCTTATTCTAAAACTCCACTAATTTTGTAATTATCTTAAATAAATATAACACACCATAATTCATAGAATGGTGTATGTCTCATACACACATGTCTAGTGTATCAACAACCATGATACAAATATATAACACATTTTAATATATATATCATATATATATAGTAAAGATGTGTGAAAGTGAGAAAAACCCTAAAGTGAACATGTGTTAGTAAATGTAAATTAGTATATCTAATATACAATTACACACTTAATTATTAAATCAATACTTGACTTAATAATCCGGTCATATCTCATATAACCGGCTAACAATCATCGTATCGACTTATCGAATCAACACTTGGTTGTGATGGGGACTCGGTGTTTCGATCGGGAAGTTTAACTTTGTCTGTATGTTTTTCGGGGTATTTTAGAACATGTTAAAAAGTTTGACCGAATATAAATACCCACTTTTTCCCCTGTCGGGAAATTTCCAAGTGTTGGATCTTTCCGTAGTTTAAGAACGTTCGAAGTAGTGCAAGTAACGCGATGGACCCTCTAGAAGACAACAAACCTTAACTCGATTATGTGACCGTCTTGAAATGCCCTTTGAACCTTAGGGTTTGGGGCAGTACGGCGTGCCACATGTGAGGCGTTGGCTTGACTCTTCTATGGCTGGACCGTTGGTACTGAGGCATGAAGTGAATGTTTTTAAACTTATTTCATGTGTTGAGCTGTTTCGGGAAAACTTGGGTGTTTGATTGTTCGATCGAAAAGTTTAACATTTTCTATTTATCTTGAATGTAATACAATATTTAGAATCCACAAGTAGTTATGAGATAACTAATTTGGATGTTATAAACATAGCAGTTTAGTCTCAAAATGATTGGTTGCCACGGAATTTTGATGTGATCAAAAGTCCGTCGCAATCACGTAGCATACGCGAATACTCGCCGGATAAACTTAATAGACAGCCACGCCCCATAGCCCCGACCAAGTGACTGTAGGAGAACCCCATCGCCGACAGCATCCGTTCGAGTGCTTGCGGCAGCGGTGTTCCGCCTTGGTGCACTTCGTCGACGGTATCAGTGGTGCGGCCGTCTACTAAAGTTTGCGACGAGCTTTCGATCAAAATGTCGGGAATCTTGTTGAATTGCCCGACTTAATAGTGAAAAGAGTTTTCGATAATGAGACTAAAATGCGGGGTTTATAATTAGTTAGGCATGCGATGTCTAAAGAGTTTGCGGATTCCAACTGTTGTAGTTTTACACTTTCTTTTCTGCGACGGTAAGTGTAATATGTGATATCGCCAATTTCGTTGCTATATGTCAACGACAATTGGGATGCGCATATTTACTTACGTTGATGACATGTGATGTTATGTGTTGCTGGATGTGTTATATTGGATCGTCGTGTTTGAATAGCCGGGGGTTTTATGTGAGATGAGAGTTTTTATTTTCATTCATGTAAAATTTAAATGTATGTAATATTCTTTTATTGGGGCACTTCCGGGTCAAGGTTGATGTCACCATTTGTATATTATTTATTTTTCCGCACTAGGATAGACCCAAGGAGGGGAGCACAAGTAACCGTGTTCTAGGGTCCAGTGGGAGACCAACTAGAGGAGTCGAGTCCGGGTCTCCTAACCCTAGAATTGGAAGGGTTGCTTGCCGCTCTCGTAGGGGTCTAGGGGTGTGGGTTTGGCTATTCATCGCGACCGTGGAATCCGTGTTTTATAGAGGCTCAAAATAAAACACGGACGTCCTAGTATATCCAATGTTTCATATGTTTCTTCTGCTGCGAAATCTGTGATGTGATCATGTGATGTTCTGTGATAAATACTGTATATAGTATATATGATATATTATATAGGTCTTACTTATATTTTACACCAGTGCTAGCCCTGCCCTTCTCTGCCGTTAGTTACCTAACCTAACGGTGCACGAGGGGACATCGTGGCGAATGCGGATGGCATAAGTATACGTCGTATTTATCTGTGATGTTTAGGTGACTTAAATGATGGGACATCATTAATGTGATTAATGAAAGAAAAGAAACCTAAAAGATGTTGTAGAATCAAATTTTAATAAAAAGGGTAGGTACAGTTTTGCTTTGCATAGTGATATATATGATATATCTTGCACCTTATTCGATGATGAAAGAGCCGAGATCCCTTCACCGGGAGTGACCTCTTTAGCGAAACTGGCAGATGCTACAAAACTCGGTTTGTCTTTTGATTGCTTTTAAAGTTTTGCTTTGCACAGTGATATATATGATATGTCATGCACCTTATTCGATGAGGAAAGAGCCGAGATCCCTTCACCGGGAGTGACCTCTTTAGCAAAACTAATGAAAGCCTCAAAAACACTCCATTTCAAAATTTCATATGATTTTACGACGATATCAAGTTCATTACGCTCATGGTTTTCTGAAAAACCTGCGTAGCCCTCCGTCATTTCAGATAAAGACTAGTTAGTATTCGTGCTACGCTTGTTGACTATGTTAAGGCGTAGTGTACGGTAGCTAATTAGTACTTATCTGCTAAAACATGAGATGTGATTGGATTAGGGTAGTTGTTGTTAGTCCACGTTGCTCACCCCGGTTCTTACGGGGAGGCGGAAACGGCGAAAAACAATGATTTTGGCACAAGGCAACATGGACTCAAAAGCAAGGATCTTGGCTAAACTAGAAACTAGTAAACTACTAGAGGTTTTAACTACTATGCTGTAGAAAGTATACCTCACGGAACCGGTCCTTCGGGTCTTCATTCCGCTGTCTCGCTCGTCCATCCAAGCTCCAAGCGTCGATCCGGAACTTGGGCACCTCCACGGCCTTCTTGAGTCGAAGACGATCCACCCGAGAGATGTACACCGAGCTCCACCTCGAGCCGAGGCAACTTGGGCAAAGAGATTGCTAGTCAAGAAGCCCTAGGATGTGTAGAGGAGATGTATAGATGTATTTGTCTTTGTGGGATCTTTTTCTCTCAACACATGAGATCAAAAGATGAGATCAAGAGGAGGAAGAAGAAGGAGAAAGCTTAGCAACCATGCAGCTTTTCTTTTTCTTCTCACTTCAAGAGAGAGAATGAGAAGAGAATAATGAAATGATTAAGCCAAATGAAATGAACCATGGTTGCAATAATACACAAAATCATCATTACTAATCCTATCATGATAGAGTTGATGGCACATTGAATTGACCATTATCATAACTCAAGAATTAAAAAGAAAATGAAAGAAGAGTGTAGATCTCTCTTGAAGGTCAATGGTCAACACGGTCAACGGGTCAACACGGTCAACGGGTAAACAAAGTTAAGAGAGGTCTAAGTGGTCAAATGGTCAATGCAATTAGCCATCACAAATCTATCACTAAAAGGATTAGTAAACAATGTCTCCGGCTCATAACGGTTTTGACCAAACGAACTGTCAAAACCCTAATGAGTGTGCCACATTACGGTTTTGGCCAAACCAACTGCCAAAACCCTAATAGGGCACCTCCTCCTTCATCGCTCCTCAAAACTGTGCATACACACCCGCATCCGCATTCCGTAGAATGCGAATGCACAAAAGACAAATCAAATCCATCTGTGCAATAATAGGATCTGGCTTAAACCAAAGCCCACTAGTATTGCCTGCCCGAACAACATACACACACAAGTGCACGTAAGTGATCGTAGCCCTGCCGTAAAACCATACGGCATCTACATGTTTCGCTCAATGCAGGGAAACTCTCTGTGTGGGACTCTAAAGGCTCGACACTACGCTGGCAGTGGGTTTAACCACAGACCGCAAGCGGCACTAGCTGTACGTAACGGTCCCCAGGTAGATGTCGATATGAAGGCCGATGAGGTAAACCCATCTGAACTCCTACTTAGCCTGTATGTGACAATCTCCGTACAGTCCGGTCTGTTCGTCTGATACATCGCATGGTGGGCCTAGGGGGCGGTGAATGTCAGTCCCCTAATAGCGGTACAAGTCATATCGGAGTGTAGCCCAGAACACCCTGAGATAACGCTGGAAACCTACCAGTATATCTCGCTTGCCCTGGCCAGGGACTACTTGTGTAATGGCTCTCCTAGACACAGCGCGATGTCAACCCCCAATACCGGGAGAGACGAATCCTGTCTAACCGTCACTGCCTCCAAGTGCTTCGGGACTGCACCCAACTACTACCTGTTTGCACGACTCCTTTGAGCCGTGGTAGGGTAGTAATCTAAGTACAGTGGGAACACACTCGAGGCGAAGTGACAGTGTCAAGTCAGCGGACTAAGCTGTACTCATGTCACCTGGGAACTGATAACTGACAATAGGTATAATACCAACCAACAGTTCCCGAAGAGTCCTGTCCAGTGTACTCGTAACCTAACGAGCACCCGCATACTATCTCAAGTACGACGTACTGACGGCTGTGGGACAGACCGTCTCCCCCGCTGGGATGAGAAGCGCATACGCTAGTCTACTCCGGAGTATCGATGCCCTGTCTCGATAGTCCAACGACTAGAGACCTGTATAAGGATGTGCTTATGGATTACCCAGCCCCCACGAGTGTGAGCGCCATCACAACGCTGGTAATCAAGCAAAGATCCTAAGGGCTCTACTAATATTTATATAAGCGATATGCTAAAAGAAACACATGCACATATTGAAGTAGAGACAAACCAAGTAGCATACTACCATTTTGAGCAAGATTGTCTATACAACTATGAATATCCCAAGCTTCCATTAAGTAATATACAAGCTAGTATGATACAGTAATGGCCTCTAGGGCATATACACTGACAATTTCCCACTTGCATTAAGACCATGTACTGGCGTATCGAAGACCTATCATCTCGATCAGCCGCTCGAACTGAGTCTGGGGTAGGGCCTTCGTGAGTGGATCTGTAGTGTTGTTCTCCGTATTTACTCTCTTTACCTCGATCTCCCGGCGATCTACGATCTCCCTGATCAGGTGGTACCGCCTCAAAATGTGCCTGGACTTCTGATGGGACCTGGGTTCCTTCGCTAAAGCTATAGCGCCGTTGTTGTCGCAATACAGCGCTATTGGATCAACAATGGTAGGAACCACCTAAAGCTCCGTGAGGAACTTCTTCATCCAGACAGATTCCTTTGCGGCATCGCAAGCAGCTATGTACTCCACTTCCATAGTTGAGTCTGCAACGGTCTCCTGCTTGGAACTCTTCCAGCAAACCGCCCCTCCATTGAGGGTAAAGACATAACCCGACATGGACTTGGAGTCATCCTTGTCACTCTGGAAGCTGGAGTCAGCAAAGGCCTCAAGCTGGTGGTCTTTTCCGCCATACACCAAGAACATCTCCTTAGTCCTTCTCAGGTACTTGAGAATGTTCTTTACCGCTATCCAGTGTTTCTCCCCTGGGTTCTACTGATACCGGCTTACAACGCTCAATGCGTATGCTACATCTGGTCTGGTACACAACATCGCATACATTATAGAGCCTACCGCAGAAGCGTAGGGTATAATAGACATGCGATCCCTTTCCAAATCAGTCTTGGGAGACATCTCTTTGGAGAGGGTGATCCCGTGACAAGCCGGTAAATTACCGCGCTTGGAATCTTCCATACTGAATCTTTTCAGTATGGTGTCGATGTACCTTGACTGTGAAAGTCCCAACATCCTTTTAGATCTATCACGATAGATCTGGATCCCCAGAATGTAGTTGGCATCGCCCAGGTCCTTCATGGAGAACCTCTGCGACAAGAATCCTTTGACTGACTGTAGCATAGGAATATCATTTCCTATTTGGAGAATGTCATCCACGTACAAGACGAGGAATACTACAGTTCTCCCTACAATCTTGCTGTAAATGCATGGTTCATCTGGGTTTTTGATAAAGTCGAATTCTTTGACAGTATCATCAAAGCAGATGTTCCAACTCCGCGATGCCTGCTTAAGTCCATAAATGGACTTGAGCAACTTGCACACTCTACCGCTGCTCCCACTCTGAATGAATCCCTCCGGCTGATCCATATAGACGCACTCTTCCAAATTTCCATTTAGGAAAGCCGTCTTTACGTCCATCTGCCAGATTTCATAATCGTGGAAGGCAGCAATGGCAAGAAGGATCCGAATGGATTTCAGCATAGCCACTGGAGAAAAGGTCTCGTCATAGTCCAAACCAGGTCTTTGACGAAAACCCTTTGCAACAAGTCTTGCTTTATAGGTCTCAACCTGCCCATCTACACCAATCTTCTTTCTGAAGATCCATTTGCAGCCTACGGGTTTTACCCCTTCTGGAGCAAAGTCCAAAGTCCAAACTTTGTTGGTGTACATGGACTCCATTTCGGTCCGCATTGCATCCAGCCATTTTACTGAGTCACCGCTCTGAATGGCTTGCTGGAAGCTAGTAGGCTCACCATAATCCATAGTGCAATCCTCTCTATCCCCGTCTATGAGAAAACCGTAGTATCTCTCGGGCGGATGAGACTGCCTACTACTCCTACGGAGTGGCGTAGGAATGTCCTGTTCTTTCGAACCCTCTGGTTCTACTAAGCTTTTAGTAATAGCTCGTGCTTCTGGAATTTCTTCCAGTTCTATTGCGCTCCCACTTATCTGATTTTCAAAAAACACAGTTTCCAAGAAGCGGGCATGACGAGAAACAAAAACCTTTTGTTCCTCTGCATAATAGAAAAGATACCCCTTGGAGTTCTTTGGGTATCCCACAAACTTACACTGTACTGAACGTGCCTCGAGCTTGTCCGCATGCTGCTTTTTTACAAAAGCTGGACATCCCCATGTCTTAAAGTGTTTAAAACTGGGTTTCTTCCCACTCCACATCTGATATGGTGTGGTAGACACTAACTTAGTAGGAACTTGGTTCAAAAGATATGCAGCTGTTTCTAGTGCATAACTCCAGAAGGATCGCGGCAACTCAGCCTTACTCATCATGGAACGAACCATATCCAATAGGGTTCGATTCCTCCTTTCCGATACACCGTTGTGTTGTGGTGTGTATAGAGGAGTAAGCTGAGAGAGAATTCCATTCTCTTTTAAAAAGCCCAGAAACTCGGCACTCAAGTATTCAACACCTCGATCAGATCTCAGTGTCTTGATAATTTTGCCTGTTTGTTTTTCAACTTCATTCTTGTATTCCTGAAATTCCTCAAAGGCCTCGGATTTGTGCTTCATTAAGAAGACATGCCCATACCTAGAGAAATCATCTGTGAAAGTAATGAAGTATGAATAACCACTTCGCACATGTGTAGACATTGGACCACACACATCACTGTGTATGAGTCCCAAGAGCTCGCTCGCTCTTTCTCCGTGTCCAGTGAACGGAGTCTTTGTCATCTTTCCCATGAGACAAGATTCACAAGTGGCATAAGACTGGTACTCGAACGGATCCAAGTATCCTTCTTTATGTAACTTTGTCAACCGTGTCTCATTAATGTGACCCAGTCTACAATGCCATAAGAAAGCCTGATTTGTTTCCGGAGACATTCTTTTGAGTGTGTTATGGACACTGAAGACCTGAGCTTGATTCAAAACGTATATACCGTATTTCAATGTACCTGACCCAATCAGTACTTGATTTAGGTGGATGTTTACTACATCGCTTACAAAAGTAAAATCATATCCTTCCTAAGAAAGTAAGGATACAGATATGATGTTACATGTCGCACCTGGTACATAAAAACAGTCACGCAGAATCAATATCTGCCCAGTTGTCAGTCCTAGATGATATTCCCCTATGGATTCAGCATACATGCTCATTTCGTTAGCAACCCTGAAAGTCATATCACCTTTCCTGATAACCCTACGGTTTCTCAGAGCCTGTAACGAATTACAGATATGAGATCCTGATCTGGTATCCAATACCCAGGAAGTAGGGTTAACTGACATACAGTTCTCTATTACAAACACACCCGAAACCGAAGCCACAACATGCTTCGAATTCTGGCTACTGGCTTTGCAAGCCCTACAATCCTTCTGTCCATGTTCATTCCCGTAACAATAGGAACATCCCTCTTTTACTACATCTGTTCCCGAAACTTCTGCCCTTCCCTTTCTTTCTACTTCCCTGGTTTCCTTCAGGGTAGTAGGTAGAGACTTTTGAACTAAGTCAGCATCTGACCCGTTCTTCAACGTGGTCTTCAGGTCCGAGAGCTCAAAAGAGATGGTCTCTGTAAGGACGTTGCCCCCTACAGATGACCCGATAGCCAACCTCGCTGGAAGCAATTCGTTCGAGATCTTATATCTTGTGATACGAGATTGCTCTCCATATAAAACTTTGTTATGGAGGAAGATAGAATCTTAGTCCATCTTCTCGTGCTGCCTCTGGTATATACCATCAACTGAGGCTAACACGAGGCACTTGTCTTTCGCACAGTCTTCTTCCGATGTCCTACGGATATCAATATCCGTGACTGGGGAAACTGGACCTGAGACGGCAGGGGTTGGATCAGTCAAGAGGTGTCCCAGCTTGTCATGGGCAATGGACATCTGGACAGACCTTTGCCAGTCATAACAGTCAGATTCAGTCATTTTATTATCTAGATGTAACCTAGGTGCGGTCACTGGGTCGCTGCAATTATGAGAGAAAGAAGAAAACACTCAGCATGATGCACTTGCAAGTTTAGATTGGTTTTTAATTTATCTAAACAGGATGGCTCCCACTGTCTCTCGAATCCCTCCTCAAACCATAAAGGAAGAATTAGTCAGGATCAATCTCACCGTACAATACTTGCTTAACCGTTCAGCCAGGCCAGTGTCGGTACTTCGAGGGAGGTTTTCCAACGCTTTCGCGAAGTTCCTTAATTAAGTAACCTCTTTTCCCTGTGGGCGTAGCCCCGCTAACACCTTTCTAGACACCTACTTGGTTTATAGCATTGATCGTTAAGTGAAAGAGTTCCCGAGGAGTAGCATATACTCACAGTAGGATCGGGATCCAAATATCATCGTGTGATAAAACCGAAGGAATCATACCAGAATCATCATACTCCAAATGGTATGCAGCGCTAGCAAGTTTCAGTACTTATGAAACTCCCGATGTGAATTTTTGCCCCATGCTCTTATGACCTTGACTAGGGCCAACAAATCATAAGTCACATGTCAAGTTTTACCCGTCGTTGTCCAGGTTAATTTGAACCCACCCGTATATACCCTTGACTATGGCCAACAAAGCAATACGACTGTCCCAAACCAACGCATTCTATCTATGCAACATATGAATACCCACCAGCTACCAAACACTGTGCCTTGACTAAGGCCAACAAACACAGCTTGAATACTGTTGAATATTCATATGAAACGACGGAGGGTTACGGATGGTTTTGGCGAAACCGTGAACGTAGTGAACTTGATATAGTCGATGGAATGAGATAGCTTTTAAAAGGAGTGGTTCAAGCTCCGCGTTTAAAATGCTGGTTTTTGAAAAGAACCGAGTGGTTTTCAAAGTGTTCCAACGACTTTTACATGGTTTATTTTTCTTGCATTAGTTCTTTTAATGCGTCCCATCATTTAATCCTACCATTGCAGAAAACAACCAAAATATGGTGTACGCTTATGCCATCCGCATTCGCCAAGGGGCCCGTCATCACCCGTTAGGTTACTTAACTAACGACAGAGCGGGGGCTGGACTAGCGCGGATGCAAAACATAAGCAACACCTAAATAGTTATCATATATAAATATATAGCAATGATAGCCATTACAGATCACAGATGAACACTTTGGATATACTAGGAATCCGCGATTCGTTCGAGCCTGCAACGAAAAACGGATTACACGGTCGCGATGAATAGCCAAACCCCACCCTAGACCCCTACGGGTGCGGAAAACTACCCGCCAAGTACCCGAAGCGAAGCAACCTCCCTCAACACCGTAAGTAGGCCACTCGGCACTTCGAGATACCCGGTAGTTTGTGCACCCCACCTTGGGTCTATCCTAGGAGCAAAAACAGTAAAAAGAAATTATACAATGACGGCTACAACCCCGACCCGGTTGTGCGGCCAAACAAATAATATTACATCAATTTACAAATTTTACAATGAATGAAAGAAAAAGAAACTCTTATCTCACACCCATTCCCGGCTATTCATCCGCGACAATCCACCGAGTTCATATACACAAACCATCAACATTACAGATCACAGATATCTATAACCCCCACTAATCGACGTATAGAGATTAGCGGACCTTCAATACATATATCACATCACAGATAATATTCATCAGCCAAAGAGTACGGAATATCGATCAAAATACGAATTTTTAACCACCCCAAAAGTCAATTTGCTCTCTGGAAAATCTGGGTAGAAAAAACATGTAATAAAAATCGCAAAACAGCCAAACTAAAACACTGCACAAACCCCGATCCATTGCCGAGTCAAATCGGCCGCGGAACCGCGGCAATGAGCTGCTATTGCCGCGGAACCGCGGTCGTTTGATAAAGTCACTGGATCGTTTTTCTGCAGTGTTTTTACAAAACCCTGAGACGATTTTTCATATATTTTAAATCACTTTTTGAGCAGTAAAAAAATCGACAGAAACTTGAGGTTTTGCGAACGTGTTTTGCGACCTTTTTCCGATCGAAATTCTAAACACTTTGCTAACTTACTAGTGTATATTTAGCCAGGCTCTGATACCACTGTTAGTCCACGTTGCTCACCCCGGTTCTTACGGGGAGGCGGAAACGGCGAAAAACAATGATTTTGGCTCAAGGCAACATGGACTCAAAAGAAAGGATCTTGGCTAAACTAGAAACTAGTAAACTACTAGTGGTTTTAACTACTATGCTGTAGAAAGTATACCTCACGGAACCGGTCCTCCGGGTCTTCATTCCGCTGTCCCGCTCGTCCATCCAAGCTCCAAGCGTCGATCCGGACCTTGGGCACCTCCGCGGCCTTCTTGAGTTGAAGACGATCCACCCGAGAGATGTACACCGAGCTTCACCTCGAGCCGAGGCAACTAGGGCAAAGAGATTGCTAGTCAAGAAGCCCTAGGATGTGTAGAGGAGATGTATGGATGTATTTGTCTTTGTGGGATCTTTTTCTCTCAACACATGAGATCAAAAGATGAGATCAAGAGGAGGAAGAAGAAGGAGAAAGCTTAGCAACCATGGTGCTTTTCTTTTTCTTCTCACTTCTAGAGAGAGAATGAGAAGAGAATAATGAAAAGATTAAGCCAAATGAAATGAACCATGGTTGCAATAATACACAAAATCATCATTACTAATCCTATCATGATAGAGTTGATGGCACATTGAATTGACCATTATCATAACTCAAGAATTAAAAAGAAAATGAAAGAAGAGTGTAGATCTCTCTTGAAGGTCAATGGTCAACACGGTCAACGGGTCAACACGGTCAACGGGTAAACAAAGTCAAAAGAGGTCTAAGTGGTCAAATGGTCAATGCAATTAGCTATCACAAATCTATCACTAAAAGGATTAGTAAACAATGTCTCCGGCTCAAAACGGTTTTGACCAAACGAACTGTCAAAACCCTAATGAGTGTGCCACATTACGGTTTTGGCCGAACCAACTGCCAAAACCCTAATAGGGAACCTCCTCATTCATCGCTCCTCAAAACTGTGCATAAACACCCGCATTCGCATTCCGTAGAATGCGAATGCACAAAAGACAAATAAAATCCATCTGTGCAATACTAGGATCTGGCTTAAACCAAAGCACACTAGTATTGCATGTCCGAACAGCATACGCACACAAGTGCACGTAAGTTATCGTAGCCCTGCCGTAAAACCATACGGCCTCTACATGTTTCGCTCAATGCAGGGAAACTCTCTGTGTGGGACTCTAAAGACTCGACACTATGCTGGCAGTGGGTTTAACCACAGACCGCAAGCGGCACTAGCTGTACATAACGGTCCCCAGGTAGATGTCGATAAGAAGGCCGATGAGGTAAACCCATCCGAACTCCTACTGAGCCTGTATGTGACAATCTCCGTACATTCCGGTCTGTTCGTCTGATACATCGCATGGCGGGCCTAGGGGGCGGTGAACGTCAGTCCCCTAATAACGGTACAAGTCGTGTCGGAGTGTAGCCCAGAACACCCTGAGATAACACTGGAAACCTACCAGTATATCTCGCTTGCCCTGGCCAGGGACTACTTGTGTAATGTCTCTCCTAGACACAGCGCGATGTCAACCCCCAATACCGGGAGAGACGAATCCTGTCTAACCGTCACTGCCTCCAAGTGCTTCGGGACTGCACCCAACAACTACCTGTTTGCACGACTCCTTTGAGCCGTGGTAGGGTAGTAATCTAAGTACAGTGGGAACACACTCGAGGCGAAGTGACAGTGTCAAGTCGGCGGAGTAAGCTGTACTCATGTCACCTGGGAACTGATAACTGACAATAGGTATAATACCAACCAACAGTTCCCGACGAGTCCTGTCCAGTGTACTCGTAACCTAACGAGCACCCGCATACTATCTCAAGTACGACGTACTGACGGCTGTGGGGCAGACCGTCTCCCCCGCTGGGATGAGAAGCGCATACGCTAGTCTACTCCAGAGTATCGATGCCCTGTCTCGATAGTCCAATGACTAGGGACCTGTATAAGGATATGCTTATGGATTACCCAGCCCCCACGAGTGTGAGCGCCATCACAACGCTGGTAATCAAGCAAAGATCCTAAGGGCTCTACTAATATGTATATAAGCGATATGCTAAAAGAAACACATGCACATATTGAAGTAGAGACAAACCAAGTAGCATACTACCATTTTGAGCAAGATTGTCTATACAACTGTGAATATCCCAAGCTTCCATTAAGTAATATACAAGCTGGTATGATACAGTAATGGCCTCTAGCGCATATACACTAACAGTTGTATGACTTTGTTGACTATGTTAAGGGTCGTACAGGTGGGTTTAATTCAATCGTGAAATGACGGGTTGAACATGACTAGCAATTATGATTTGTTGACTATGTTAAGGTCATAAATTGCTAGGGGAAAAATGTTATCGGGAATTTCAAGTGTTGAGATTTGCAATGAGATTGCATACTTTCTATGAGATAGTTGGATCCCGATACCCACTGCGAGTAATTGTTACTCCCGGGAGAGTTTTACACAGGACAATTAGCCGATCAAGTAGGTGTCTAGAAAGGTGTCAACGAGGTTACGCCTCTGGGAAAACGAGGTTTACTCTAATTAGGTCCGTGCGAAAGCACGGGGAACCTCCCTCAAAGTACCGACACTGGCCTGGCAGAAAGATTGGCGAAGTTGTAGGGTGTAATTAATCCCGGCTAGTCTTTCCTTTTAGGGTTTGAAGGAAGATTTGATAAAAAAAACTGTGGGAGCCATCCTGATTAGATAAGATAATAACCAATCTGATCTTGCAAGAGCATATGCTAAAGTGTTTTCTTCTCTCTCTCTCCAGGTAGAGACCATATCATGCCTTAATAAAGATAATAATATGGATGTATTGACCGAACCCGCATGTTATACTGTGCTGGGGAACGTTGGTTCCGTTCTTTCTTATAAGAGTTATAAGACTGAAAAGGATATAGGGGAATACCAGGATTCTCATGCCACCCGAATGAAGAAAGTACATGTTGATGCATTTTCTTCGGGTGTGTTCGTTACAGAGAACTGTTTCTCCATTTGCTCTACGTCCTGGGTATTAGATACCGGGTCAGGATCCCATATATGTAATCAGTTACATGGGCTTAGGAAAGGTAGAGAACTTGGAGAAGGTGATAAAGACATAAGGGTTGGAAATGGTGCAATTGTTGCAGCTAAAACCGTCGGGGAATATCACCTTGTATTGCCAACTGGTAATACATTGATTCTGAACGAATGCTATTACATGCCGAACCTGATATGCAACATTACATCGGTTTCTTTGTTGAGCAAAGAGGGATATAATTTTGTATTACGGGATAATGTTATGAACATTTTCCTAAACCAAAAGTTGGTCGGATCAGGCACGATGTGCAATGGCATTTATGTTCTAAATCAATCAACAGTTCTGAGCATAACAAACACAGACAAGAGGAAGAGTTCAGAACTGAACGAATCCTTCTTATGGAATTGTAGACTGGGTCACATCAATGCGACATGACTCGCTAAGTTGCATAAAGATGGATATTTGAATCCGTTTGAATTTTCATCTTATGACACTTGCCAGTCATGTCTCAAAGGCAAGATGACCAAAACTCCGTTTACGGGACACGGAGAAAGAGTTACCGAACTCTTGGGACTGATACATAGTGATGTATGCGGTCCCATGTCTACACATGCCAGGGATGGTTCTTCGTACTTCATTACATTCACTGACGATCTCTCTAGATTCGGATATGTGTTCTTGATGAAACACAAATCAGAAGCTTTTGAGAAATTTAGAGAATATAAACAAGAAGTCGAGAACCAAACCGGAAAAAGTATTAAAATCCTACGATCTGATCGAGGAGGTGAATACTTGAGCAATGAATTCCTGGACTTCCTAAAAGAGAATGGGATTCTCTCTCAGCTGACTCCTCCATATACACCACAGCACAACGGTGTATCGGAACGGAGGAATCACACCCTATTAGATATGGTGCGCTCGATGATGAGTACAGCTGAGTTACCTATTTCCTTCTGGGGTTATGCGCTTAGGACAGCAGCATACCTATTGAATCAAGTTCCGTCTAAATCTGTACCTACCACACCATATGAGATATGGAGTGTGAAGAGACCATATTTTAAACGAGTTAAGATATGGGGTTGTCCGGCCTATGTCAAAAGGCAAAATCCAGACAAACTCGAGGCACGGTCAGTTCTTTGCAAGTTTGTGGGATATCCTAAGAACTCCCAAGGATATTTTTTCTACCACGCTGAAGAACAAAAGGTGTTTGTTTCTCAATATGCCACCTTTTTGGAAAAGGAATTTCTTGCAAAAGAAATTAGTGGCAAAGTGGTAGAGCTGGAAGAGGTTCCAGATACACAAACTGCAACTGAAGATTTAATGGAACCAGAGGATTCGGTAGTTCCTAATGAACCTCAGCCTCTCCGCCGATCTAGTAGGGTTCCTCACCCACCTGAGAGATACTACGGTTTTCTCATAGATGGTGGGAGCGAGGATTGCATCATGGTTGATGATGACCCAACTAGCTTCGAGCAGGCCATCACGAGTGGGGACTCAGTGAAATGGCTGGATGCAATGCGGTCCGAGATGGAATCCATGTACACCAACAAAGTGTGGACTTTGGAAGTTGCTCCTGAAGGGGTAAAACCCATTGGGAGCAAGTGGATCTTCAAGAAAAAACTTGGTGTAGATGGGAAAGTGGAGACTTTCAAACCTAGACTAGTTGCAAAGGGTTTTCGTCAAAGACCAGGTGTGGACTATGATGAAACCTTTTCTCCAGTGGCTATGCTTAAATCCATCCGGATCATACTTGCCATCGCTGCATATCATGACTACGAAATTTAGAAAATGGATATTAAGACCGCCTTTCTAAACGGTGATTTAGAAGAGTGCGTGTACATGACTCAGCCAGAGGGCTTCGTAGATAGTGGGAGCAGTGGGAAGGTGTGCAAGCTGCTTAAATCCATTTATGGATTGAAGCAAGCATCGCGGAGTTGGAACATCTGCTTTGACATCGTTATCAAAGAGTTTGATTTCGTCAAAAACGTAGATGAACCTTTATCTACAAGAAGGTGGCAGAGAGTAAGGTTGTATTCCTCGTATTGTACGTGGACGACATACTCTTGATAGGAAATGGCATTCCTATGCTGCAATCGGTGAAGCTCTTCTTATCACAAAGATTCTCAATGAAAGATCTTGGTGATGCCTCCTGCATATTGGGAATTATGATCTATAGAGATAGATCTAAAAGGATACTGGGATTGTCCCAATCCAGGTACATTGACACCATACTAAAGAGGTTTAATATGGAAGAGTACAAACGTGGGTTTTTACCCACGATCTCAGGGCTCACTCTCTCCAAAAAGATGTCTCCCAAGACTGATTTGGAGAGAGCTCGCATGCAAGGGATACCCTATGCTTCGGCAGTAGGCTCTATCAAGTACGCGATGCTATGTACCAAACCCGATGTATCATACTCACTAAGTGTAGTGAGTAGGTATCAAGCTGATCCCGGAGAGAGTCACTGGACAGCTGTGAAGAGCATTCTCAAGTACTTACGAAGGACTAAAGAGATGCTCTTGGTGTATGGTAATGGAGAACTCCAAGTTGAGTCCTTTACCGATTCGAGCTTCCAGAGTGATAAGGACGACTCTAAGTCGCAGTCGGGATTTGTCTTTACCCTTTACGGAGGGGCGGTTAGCTGGAAGAGTTCCAAGCAGGAAACCGTGGCAGACTCGACAATGGAGGCTGAATACATCGCTGCCAACGATACTGCCAAAGAGGCTGTCTGGATCAAGAAGTTCATTACTGAACTTGGAGTGGTTCCATCCATTGAGCATCCAATACCTTTGTATTGCGATAACAATGGAGCGGTGGCTTTGTCCAAGGAACCCAGGTCCTATCAGCGATCCAGGCATATTCTGAGGCGGTATCACTTGATCCGAGAGATAGTTGATCGCCGAGAGATCGAGGTCAGGAGGGTTGACACGTAGAATAACACAGCGGATCCACTTATGAAGGCCATTCCCCAGATACAGTTTGAGAGACTCTTCGGGATGCTCGGTATGCGATATTACAGCAGCTGGCCCTAGTGCAAGTGGGAGATTGTTAGTTGTATGTATGCCCTAGAGGCCAGTATTGTACAGATGATGTATATTATATTGGATGCTTATACATATATAGAGAGGACTTTCTTGCTCGTCATGATAGTATGCTATCTGGTTGCTATTTACTTTAACATGTATACTTGTCTCTTTATACTGTCTTATAGTTACATGTTGGTAAAGCCCTTAGGATGTGTACTTGACTACCTGGACTATGATGCGGATCATACTAGTTGGGACATGGTAGTCCATAAGTACATCCTTCAAGGTCCCTAGTTGAGGGTGTATCTGTAGGGTTCCTAGGCACACTAATGAGGTCTCACAAGGCATCAACCATGCCAATTTCAAATTTTACAAGTGCCGAGAAACCCTAATACGGATCGTTAACTAGATTTTTAGGCGACAAAAGAAACTAGTTAACAACTTAACTACAAGAACGGAAATACGACCTTTGTAGATCGGGTCCTCCACCTCCATAGCTCCGCAATGAAGTCTCCTCGCTGTCCAAATCGAATTCCGGGCTCTAGCGTCGGCTTCATCGGAGAAATGGGCGGGCTAGGTCATCGACTACAATGCCGAAGATGATCTACGTCGAGGCATCACAAGATCAAGCTCCCACTTCACCAAGTCATGAAACTTGTGAAGAAAACACCCTATACTACTTGGCAAGTGGTAGAGGATGAAGAAATAGGAAGTGGGTTCACTTTAGAATTGGATTTCTCACTCATTTTCTCAAGTTGCCATGGATGGAGGCAAGCTTCTTCTTAAAGAAGAAGAAGAAGAAGATGAAAAATGTTATGATAATCCTTTTTCTAAAAGAAAATAAAATGTATACTTATCATAATCCAACCATGGTCAAGTGTAGAGAATAAACTAGGGTTAGGTCAATGGTTAGGGTTAAGCATGAAGACAAAAATGGTGACTTAGTCAAAGCTTCAACATGCATCCAAAGAAAGCCACCATTTTTCTTTTCTTTTGCCAAAAAGAAATAAATAAATAAATGAATAAATAGATATGAAAAACAAAACCCCAACCATTTAAATAACCATGGTTTAATCTTTACACAAACTCAAGTAAGCATGTATCATCAAACATGATACAATCAAGTGCACAAAAGTATATCATATACAACTTGTGAACTTCAAGTGAGAAAATCCATTTAAAGTGAACCAATACTAGTTAATGCAAAGTAATATATCAAATATATAATTATGCATTAAATCATTAAATCAACACTTGATTCAATGATCCGGTCATGTCGCACACAACCGACTAGTATACAATGTATCGTTTTATCGAATCAATCCTTGATTCGATAACTAGGTTATATCGCATACAACCATTCGACACATTCATCGCGAGAATGAAATACGGTATCACATACACGCATTATTCTCGGTCCCGCACATATCTCATATGCGCTCCTATTTCGTTTCGCTTGAGCCAGGAAACCTCTGTGTAGGACTCTAAAGACTCGTCAATACGCCGGTAGCAGATGATGATCATATCAAACACCCACAAGCCGCAAGCGGTCTGCTAAACGTAACGTCCACCCGGGTATTGAACGATCAGAAGATCGACGAGCAAGCCCGCTCACACTCCTGTGAATCCAACCAGTAACACTTACCGTACAGTCCGGTCTGTTCGTCTGATATGTCGCATATCTCGCCTAGGGGTGGTAAACGTCAGACCCCAATAGCTCGATAAGTCGTGTCGATATGAGGTCTATAACATTTCGAGAAACTACTGGTAACACTTACCAGTAAATCTCAGCAACCCTGGCCAGGGATTTCCGGTCATAGCCAATCGAACACAGCGCAACATCAACTCCCTATACCGGGAGAGACGAATCCCCTCCTATCGCTCATTGCCTCCATGTGATTCGGGACTGTACCCAAAAACCACCGTTTTGCACGCCCTATTGGACGTGGTAAGGTGGAAATCAAAGCACAGTGGGAATCACACAAGACTCTATGACGATCTCGGGTCAACAGACTACTCTGTACCAGTGTCACCATAGAACTGCCATCTGACGTAAGGTATAATACCATCTGGGAGTTCTCGGCGAGTCCGTCCAGTGTACCCAGTCTCCACTGAGCACCCGTATATCATCTCTGATGTCAAACACCAATGGATATGGGATCATCCATCGCCCATCTGTATGGGTCGAGAAGGTATACGCTAGTCTACTCTGGTATATCGATGCCCTGTCTCGATACACCCACGACTAGGGACCTTGAAGGATTTACTTATGGACTACCATGTCCCCACTAGTATGATCCGCATCATAGTCCAGGTAGTCAAGTACTCATCCTAAGGGCTTTACCAACATGTAACAGAGAGACTATCAGTGTAGACGTTAAGGTAAAGATCGACCAGATAGCATACTATCATGTCGAGCAAGAAAGTCTTCCCTATATATGTCCCAGCATCCACTACAATATACATCCTATGTATAGTAATGGCCTCTAGGGCATACATATAACTAACAATCTCCCACTTGCACTAGGGCCATCTGATAGCAGTGGTTGTAGTATCTCATACTCAACCATCCCATAAAAGTCTCTCTCTGGGAAAAGGCCTTTGTGAGTGGATCCGCCGCGTTGTCCTCTGAGTCTACTCTCCTAACCTCGATCACCCTGGAGATCAACCATCTCCATGATCAGGTGACACTGCCTTAGAATATGTCCGGATCACTGATGGGACCGGCGTTCCTTGGCATAAGCCACAACTCCATTGTCTCACAATGGTTGGAACGTAGTTCATCTCATGAACCAATATACACCCAAACATCCTCTTTGGTAGCATCTTAAGTAGCGATGTATCCAGCCTTTATCGTCTAGTATGCCACGGTATCTAGCTTGGAACTCTTCCAACATACCGTCCCTTTACTGAGGGTAAAGACAATGCCTGCGACTGATTTTCAGTCGTCCTTATCACTCTGGAACCCTTCCAGTGATTCTCCCCAGGATCGGTTGATACCATCTCACTACACATAGTGAGAATCCTAACATCCAATTAGATTTATCTCATAGATCCAAAACCCAGGATTTAGGAGGTATCACTTTGATCATTTGTGGAGAATCATTGTGATAAGCGGAGATTGATCGAGCGTAGCATAGGAAACTCCTTCCCTATCAAGAGTATGTCATCCACGTACTCTACGAGGATCGTCTCCATACTCCCTACTACCTTTTTGTATATACAAGGTTCATCTACCATTTTGATGATGTCAAACTTTTTGACTACTTCATCAAAACAGACGTTCCAACTCCGCGATGCCTGCTTTATCCTATAAAGCATCTTGTACACGTTTTCGCTGCTCCCACTGTCTACGAAGCCCTCTGGCTGTGTACTTACAGACGCTCTCTTCTAAAACATCATTTTAGAAAAGCAGTCATGACACCCAACCGCCAGATATCGTAGTCATGGTATGTAGCCGTGGCAAGTAGAATCCGGATGGACTTAAGCATAGCCACTGGAAAAGGTTTCATCATTATCCACGCCTGGTCGATGATGAAAACCTTTAACATGTCTAGCTTTGAAAGTCTCAACTTTTCCAACTACACCAAGTAATCTTCTCAAGATATACTTGCTCCTGATGGGGATTTAACCCTTCAGATATAGCAACTAAAGTCCATACTTTGTTGGTGTACATGGATTCCATCTCAGATCGCTAAGCATCCAGCCATTCTTACAGAGTCCCACTCCTGATGGCCAGCTCGAAACTAGTTGGGTCATCATCTCATGATGCAATCCTCGCTCCCACTGTCATAGAGTAACCGAAATATCTCTCAGGTGGGTGAGGAACCCTACTAGATCGGCGGAGAGGCTGAGGTTCGTTGGAATCTACTGAATCCTTTGGTTCTACCAAATCATTTGCTGTTGTTTGTACAGCTGGAACATTTCCAGTTGTACATAACAGACCTTGCCTCGAGCTTGTCCAGATTTTGCTTTTAGACATAGGCCGGACAACCCCAAATCTTAACTAACTTAAGATATGGGCTCTTCCCTTTCCATATCACATATGAAGTGGTAGGCAACTGATTTGATTCGAACCTAATTCAATAGGTATGCAGCTTCTCAAGTGCATAACTCCCAAAAAGGAAATAGGTAACTGAGTAATACTCATCATAGAGCACACCTTATCATATAGGGTGAGATTGCTCCGCCCCGATATACCATCGTGATATGGTGTATACGGAGGAGTAATGCTGAGAGAGAATCTCATTCTCCTTTAGAAAAGTCCAGGAATTCCATGCACAAGTATTCTCCTCCCTGATCTCATCATAGGACATAATACTTATACCCGTATTTTGGTTCTCTACTTCTAACTTATATTCTGTGAATATCTCAAAAGGTTCGGACTTGTGTTTCAACAGGAACATATGTCTGAATCTTGAGAGATCATCAGAGAACGTAATGAAGTATAAAGAACCAGTCTTGGCATGTGTAGACAGGGGACCTACATACATCAACATGTATCATCCCAAGAGTTCACTAACACTTTCTCTGTTTCCAATAAACAGAGCTGGTGTCATTATATCTTTGTGACATGACTGGCAAGTTTCACAAGATGTAAATTCAAACTGATTTAAATATGCATCTACAAGTAACTTCAGCTAGTCGGGTCGCATTGATATAACCTAGTCTACAATGCCTCAAGAAGGATTCGTTCTTTTCTGAACTCTTCCTCTTGTGTGTGTTCTGTATACTAACAGCTGTAGTTTGATTTAGAACATCAATGCTTTTAGATAACGTGCCTGAACCGATCAACTTTTGATATAGGAAATGTTCAAAACATTATCCAACAATACAAAATTATATCCTTTCTTTACTAATAAAGAGACTGATATGATTTTGTATATCAGATTCGGTATCTAATAATATTCGTTCAGAATCAATGTATTGGTAATACAGGGTGACAGTGACCAACAGACTTGGCTGCAACTCTTGCCCCGTTTTCTGCCTCATGAAACTTATTACCCATTCTCAGTTCTCTACCTATCTGTAGCCCTATGTAACATATTACATATCTGGAATCCTGATCCGGTATCAAATACCTAGGACATAGAGAATAGAGAAACAGTTCTGTATAAAGAATACACCCGAAGATGATGCATCAACATGCACTTTCTTCGTTTGGGCGGCACGGGAAATCTGGTATTCCCTAATTTCCTGCTCTATCTTATAACAATTATAAGTTGGAGTGGGACCAACGTTCCCCAGCTCAGTATAACAAGCGGGTTCGGTCAAATATCCGTATTATTATCTTGATTAAGGCGTGATATGGTCGCTACCTGGAGAGAGAGAGAAGAAAACACTCAGCGTATGCTCTTGCAAGATCAGATTGGTTATTATTTTATCTAATCAGGATAGCTCCCACTGTTTTTATCAAATCTTCCTTCAAACCCCAAAAGGAAAGACTAGCCGGGATTAATTATACACTACAAGTTCGCCAATCTTTCAGCCAGGCCAGTGTCGGTACTTTGAGGGAGGTCCCCCGTGCTTTCGCACGAACCTAATTAATGTAAACCTTATTTTCCCAGAGGCGTAACCCCGTTGACACCTTTCTAGACACCTACTTGATCGGCTAATTGTAATGTGTAAAACTCTCCCAGGAGTAACAATTACTCACAGTGGGTATCGGGATCCAACTATCTCATAGAAGGTATGCAATCTCATTGCAAATTTCAACACTTGAAATTCCCGATAATTTTGCCCCTAGCGTCCTATGACCTTGACGGAGGCCAAACTACCCATAGTCCGCTAGTCAAGTTCAACCCGTCATTTCCTGATTGAATTAAACCCACCCACACGACCCTTGACGGTGGCCAAACAACGCCGTACGAATACCCTAATCCAATCGCATCATATGCAAGCAGATAAGCACAAGTTAGCTACCGTACACTACGCCTTGACGGAGGCCAAACTACCGCAGCACGAATACTAACTAGTACTTATCTGAAATGACGGAGGGCTACGACAGGTTTTTCTGAAAACCTATTGCGTAATGAACTTGATATCATTGTAGGATCGATTGAATTTTGAAATGGAGTGTTTTTGAGGCTTTTCTAGTTTTGCTAAAGGAGTCACTCCCTGTGAAGGGATCGTCGTTCCTTTCCTCGTCGAATGAGGTGCGGGATATATCATATATATCACTGTGCAAAGCAAAAACTCTTAAAAGCAATCAAAAGACAAACCGAGTGTGTAGCATCTACCAGTTATTGCTAAAGGAGTCACTCCCGGTGAAGGGATCTCAGTCCTTTCCTTATCGAATAAGGTGCAGGATATATCATATATACCGCTGTGCAAAGCAAGAACTGTAGCTACCCTTTTTATTTTGAAATTCGATTCTACAACATCTTAGGTTTCTTTTATTTCATTAATCACATTAATGAAGTCCCATCATTTAAGTACCTAAACATCACAGATAAATACGACGTACACTTATGCCATCCGCATTCGCCTCGATGTCCACTCGTGCACCGTTAGGTTAGGTAACTAACGGCAGAGCGGGGCAGGACTAGCGCGGGTGTAAAACATAAGTAACGTCTATATAATATATCATATATACTATATACTGTATCCATCACAGAACATATCACATGATCACATCACAGATATCACAGCAGAAGAATCATATGAAATATTGGATATACTAGGACGTCCGTGTTTTTAATACGAGCCAGTATAAAACACGGATTCCACGGTCGCGATGAATAGCCAAACCCACACCCCTAGACCCCTACGAGAGCGGAAACCAACCCTACCAATTCTAGAGTTAGGAAACCCGGACTCGACTCCTCGAGTTGGTCTCCCACTGGACTCCAGAACCCGGTTACTTATGCTCCCCTCCTTGGGTCTATCCTAATACGGAAAAGTAAATAATATACAAAAGGTGACAGCTTCCGCAACCTGGAAGTGCCCCAAATAAAAGAATATTACATACAAGTTTTTACATGAATGAAAATGAAAAACACTCATCTCACATAAAAACCCCCGGCTATTCGAACACGATGATCCAATATAACATATCCAGCAACACATAACATCACATGTCATCAACGTAAGTAAATATGCGCATCCCAATTGTCGTTGACATATAGCAACGAAACCGGCGATATCACATATTACACTTACGGTCACGGAAAAGAAAGTGTAAAACTACAACAGTTGGAATCCGCAACCTCCTCAGACATCGCATGCCTGACAAAATGAATTCCTTAGACATCGCATGCCTAACAATTATAAACCCCGCATTTTAGTCTCATTATCGAAAACTCTTTTCAATATCAAGTCGGGCAATTCAACAAGATTCCTGACATCCTGATCGAATGCTCGTCGCAAACTTTAGTAGACAGCCGCACCCCCGATACCGTCGACGAAGTGCACCAAGGCGGAACACCGCTGCCGCGAGCACCCGAACGGATGCTTTCGGCGACGAGGTTCTCCTACAGTCACTTGGTCGGGGCTATGGAGCGAGGCTGTCTATTAAGTTTACCCGGCGAGTATCCGCGTACGCTACGTGATTGCGACGGACTTTTGATCACATCAAAATTCCGTGGCAACCGATCAAGTGAGACTAAACTGCTATGTTTATAACATTCATTCAGTTATCTCATAACTTCTTGTGAATTCCAATTATTGTATCCCATTCCAGATAAATAGAAAATGTTAAACTTTCCGATCGAACAGTCAAACACCCAAGTTTTCCCGAAACAGCTCAACTCATGAAATAAGTTCAAAGACATTCACTTCGTGCCTCAGTACCAACGGTCCAGCCGTAGAAGGGTCAAGCCAACGCCTCACATGTGGCACGCCGTACTGCCCCAAACCCGAAGGTTCAAAGGGCAGTTCAAGACGGTCACATAATCGAGTTAAGGTTTGTTGTCTTCTAGAGGGACCATCGCGTTACTTGCACTACTTAGAGCGTCTTTAAACTACGGAAAAATCCAACACTTGGAAATTTTCCGGCAGGGGAAAAATTAGGTATTTCTATCCGGTCGAACTTTTTAACATGTTCAAAAATTATCCGGAATCCACATAGACAAAATCTGACAATCCGATCGAAACACCGAGTCCCCAATACAACCCTGAAATTTCAACTCTTGAATAAATATTAAAAATTCCCATAAAACTCAGCATTTAAATAAAGAAGTTACTGTGCAAAAATGGTTGACTGAAGAGACTAAATGAGCGCGGAACCGCCGCAATAGGAGGCTAATGCCGCGGTTCCGCCGCGCTTTAGACAGATCATTAGGTAATTTTTGCACCGTAATTCTTAGAATTTCCAGCTGAATTTTTTAAGCATTTTTAATTTGGAAAAAACCACTTTTTCTGAAAAAGTCCAGAGAGGGTTAAAAGTTAGGATTTCGGGGTTCGATCGGGTTTCTAACATCGTCTACGCATCGCCTAAGGCTCTAGCTAGGCTCTGATACCACTGTAGGGTTCCTAGGCACACTAATGAGGTCTCACAAGGCATCAACCATGCCAATTTCAAATTTTACAAGTGCCGAGAAACCCTAATACGGATCGTTAACTAGATTTTTAGGCAACAAAAGAAACTAGTTAACAACTTAACTACAAGAACGGAAATACAACCTTTGTAGATCCGGTCCTCCACCTCCATGGCTCCGCAATGAAGTCTCCTCGCTGTCCAAATCGAATCCCGGGCTCTAGCGTCGGCTTCATCGGAGAAATGGGCGGGCTAGGTCATCGACTACGATGCCGAAGATGATCTACGTCGAGGCATCACAAGATCAAGCTCCCACTTCACCAAGTCATGAAACTTGTGAAGAAAACACCCTATACTACTTGGCAAGTGGTAGAGGATGAAGAAATAGGAAGTGGGTTCACTTTAGAATTGGATTTCTCACTCATTTTCTCAAGTTGCCATGGATGGAGGCAAGCTTCTTCTTAAAGAAGAAGAAGAAGATGATGAAAAATGTTATGATAATCCTTTTTCTAAAAGAAAATAAAATGTATACTTATCATAATCCAACCATGGTCAAGTGTAGAGAATAAACTAGGGTTAGGTCAATGGTTAGGGTTAAGCATGAAGACAAAAATGGTGACTTAGTCAAAGCTTCATGAAGCTTCAACATGCATCCAAAGAAAGCCACCATTTTTCTTTTCTTTTGCCAAAAAGAAATAAATAAATAAATGAATAAATAGATATGAAAAACAAAACCCCAACCATTTAAATAACCATGGTTTAATCTTTATACAAACTCAAGTAAGCATGTATCATCAAACATGATACAATCAAGTGCACAAAAGTATATCATATACAACTTGTGAACTTCAAGTGAGAAACTCCATTTAAAGTGAACCAATACTAGTTAATGCAAAGTAATATATCAAATATATAATTATGCATTAAATCATTAAATCAACACTTGATTCAATAATCCGGTCATGTCGCACACAACCTACTAGTATACAATGTATCGTTTTATCGAATCAATCCTTGATTCGATAACTAGGTTATATCGCATACAACCATTCGACACATTCATCGCGAGAATGAAATACGGTATCACATACACGCATTATTCTCGGTCCCGCACATATCTCATATGCGCTCCTATTTCGTTTCGCTTGAGCCAGGAAACCTCTGTGTAGGACTCTAAAGACTCGTCAATACGCCGGTAGCAGATGATGATCATATCAAACACCCACAAGCCGCAAGCGGTCTGCTAAACGTAACGGCCACCGGGGTATTGAGCGATCAAAAGATCGACGAGCAAGCCCGCTCACACTCCTGTGAATCCAACCAGTAACACTTACCGTACAGTCCGGTCTGTTCGTCTGATATGTCGCATATCTCGCCTAGGGGTGGTAAACGTCAGACCCCAATAGCTCGATAAGTCGTGTCGATATGAGGTCCATAACATTTCGAGAAACTACTGGTAACACTTACCAGTAAATCTCAGCAACCCTGGCCAGGGATTTCCGGTTATAGCCAATCGAACACAGCGCAACATCAACTCCCTATACCGGGAGAGACGAATCCCCTCCTATCGCTCATTGCCTCCATGTGATTCGGGACTGTACCCAAAAACCACCGTTTTGCACGCCCTATTGGACGTGGTAAGGTGGAAATCAAAGCACAGTGGGAATCACACAAGACTCTATGACGATCTCGGGTCAACAGACTACTCTGTACCAGTGTCACCATAGAACTGCCATCTGACGTAAGATATAATACCATCTGGGAGTTCTCGGCGAGTCCGTCCAGTGTACCCAGTCTCCACTGAGCACC
The DNA here is from genome assembly GCA_030015575.1 of Agapanthus africanus. Taxonomy (NCBI): domain Eukaryota; kingdom Viridiplantae; phylum Streptophyta; class Magnoliopsida; order Asparagales; family Amaryllidaceae; genus Agapanthus; species Agapanthus africanus. The sequence continues at coordinate 268,250,058 of CM057340.1, forward strand.
CGTATATCATCTCTGATGTCAAACACCAATGGATATGGGATCATCCATCGCCCATCTGTATGGGTCGAGAAGGTATACGCAAGTCTACTCTGGTATATCGATGCACTGTCTCGATACACCCACGACTAGGGACCTTGAAGGATTTACTTATGGACTACTATGTCCTCACTAGTATGATCCGCATCATAGTCCAGGTAGTCAAGTACTCATCCTAAGGGCTTTACCAACATGTAACAGAGAGACTATCAGTGTACACGTTAAGGTAAAGATCAACCAGATAGCATACTATCATGTCGAGCAAGAAAGTCCTCCCTATATATGTCCCAGCATCCACTACAATATACATCCTATGTATAGTAATGGCCTCTAGGGCATACATATAACTAACAGTATCGAGACGGGGCATCGATATACCAGTGTAGACTAGCGTATATGCTTCTCGACCCATGAGATGGGCGATGGATGATCCCATATCCATTGGTGTTTGACATGAGAGATGGTATACGGGTGCTCAGTGGAGACTGGGCATACTGGACGGACTCGCCGAGAACTCCCGATGGTATTATTCCTCACGTCAGATGGCAGTTCTCTGGTGACACTTGTGCAGGTTAGTGTGTAGACCCGAGATCGTCATAGATTCTTGTGTGATTCCCACTGTGCTTTTATTTCCACCTTACCACGTCCATGAGGGCGTGCAAAACTGTGGTTTTTGGGTACAGTCCCGAGTCGAATGGAGGCAATGAGCGATAGGAGGGGTTTCGTCTCTCCCGGTATTGGGGGTTGATGTTGCGCTGTGCTCGATTGGCCGTAACAGGAAAGTCCCTGGCCAGGGCTGATTAGAGATTTACTGGTAAGTGTTACCAGTAGTTTCTCGACCCGTTATGAGCCTCACATCGGCACGACTTATCGGTTATTGGGGTCTGACGTTTACCACTCCTAGACTTGATATGCGACATATCAGACGAGAAGACCGGACTGTACGGGGAGTGTTGCCGGCAGGCTTTCACAGGAGTTGGAGCGGGCTTGCTTGCTGATCTTCTGATCGCTAAATACCCGGGTAGCCATTACGTCCAGCTAGTACCGCTGACGGCTTGTGGGTGCGTGATGTGATCATCACCTACTGCCGGCGTATTGACGAGTCTTTAGAGTCATACACAGAGGTTTTACTGGCTTAGGCGAAACGAAATAGGAGCACGTATGTGATATGTACGAGACCGAGAATAAATGCGTGTATGTGATACCGTATTCTATTCTCGTGACTTTTTGTATCGGTCGGTCATATATGATATGACCGAGTTATCGAATCAAGTGTTGATTCGATAAATCGATACGATGATTGTTAGCCGGTTATATGAGATATGACCGGATTATTAAGTCGAGTATTGATTTAATAATTCAGTGTATAATTGTATATTAGATATACTAATTTACATTTACTAACTCATGTTCACTTTAGGGTTTCTCTCACTTTCACACATCTTTACTATATATATATGATATATATATTAAAATGTGTTATATATTTGTATCATGGTTGTTGATACACTAGACATGTGTGTATGAGACATACACCATTCTATGAATTATGGTGGGTTATATTTATTTAAGATAATTACAAAATTAGTGGAGTTTTGGAATAAGCATGAAGCTTATAGAAGCTTACTTTGCTTTGACAAAGTCTACTAGCTTTGTCTTTACCTTAGATTCCTTTTAACCCAACCATAATCAAATTAGCTATGGTTATGGCTCTACAAGGGTTAGTATATGATACTCACTCACCATGGTTACCTTTCTCACTTAATCATTATCCTCATTTCTTTTCTTTTGTTCATCATCTTCTTCTTCATTGAGCAAGAGAAAAGCTTGCTGCGGTTTGATCTAAAGTGAGAAACAAAATTCTAAAGAGAACCCACTTCCTATTTCTCCATCCTCTACTAGACTAGCCCTTTAGTATAGGGTGTTTGCTTCACTAATTCTCAAGTTAGTGAAGTAGGAGCTTGAGTCGGAATTCCCTCGACGTAGATCATCTTCGGCCTCGGAGAATTCAAGCAAGGTTGCATCCTTCGCGTCGTGAAGCCATGCAAGAGCCCGGGAGAACCTTGATCGCAGCAATAGGACTTCAACAAGGAGCAAATGAAGTGGAGGACCGATCTACAAAGGTTGTATATCGCGTTCCCTTTAGTGTAAAGTTGTTCATTTGCTCTTTTATGTGCCGAATAACACTAAGCAAGATCGTAAACTAGAGATTAGGCGTGTACCCAGTCTCCACTGAGCACCCGTATACCATCTCTGATGTCAAACACCAATGGATATGGGATCATCCATCGCCCATCTCATGGGTCGAGAAGCATATATGCTAGTCTACACTGGTATATCGATGCCCCGTCTCGATACACCCTCGACTAGGGACCTTGAAGGATGTACTTATGGACTACCATATCCCCACTAGTATGATCCGCATCATAGTCCAGGTAGTCAAGTACACATCCTAAGGGCTTTACCAACATGTAACTATAAGACAGTATAAAGAGACAAGTATACATGTTAAAGTAAAGAGCAACCAGATAGTATACTATCATGACGAGCAAGAAAGTCCTCTCTATATATGTCCAAGCAACCAATATAATATACATCATCTGTACAATACTGGCCTCTAGGGCATACATACAACTAACAGGATGTGCATGCACACATACATGCATACATAAAGGTTATCATGGTTGTATATATAGGAGATGGTGGCAATATAAGACTCACACCTTATAATTATATATATGGATATATATTGTATTTGTTTTAAAACAAAAGAAAAGAAAAAGATTAATACATGATTATCTTCTACACTCTTCATTGAACTAACCATGCTCACCTACTTTTTAACCATGTGTTAATCTTCCTTTTGTGTTTTAACTCAAGTACAATAATATCCATATATTGTAACTATGGTTTGAGATGAAAGATAGAAAATATATATACTTATATTTTCTATTTTTTCATAACACAATTATCATTCTCTTGATATTTCAAAAGCCATCATCTTCTTCCTCCTTGCTCTCTTGCTCTCTAGATTTCTCAAGTGAGCAAAAAATTCACCAAGTTAGGATTTTGAAGTGAGAAAACCAACCACAACACCATTCTACACTAGTCTTGCCCACTTATGAAGAGTGTTAGCTTCCATCTTCTTTTCTTGATCTTGTGAAGTTGCAAGCTTGGAAAAATAGGACTCCGGGTGGATCATCGTGGACCTAGAGGTTCTCAAGCGGACGTTTTCCAACCCCCAAGTAGCCGAGGAGTCTAGCATAGGGAGCTACAAAGGTTGTACTCTCAAAACCCTAGCTTTATCTACTTGTGATAATGGTTATGTTTAAGAAACCCTAAAATTCTAGTGATGATTCTTTGCATGTTCACTTAGCACCTCAAAAATTTAATTTTGAGACATGTGATGCTTGCAAACCCTTCATGAGGTGCTAGGTAAATCTAACATTGGTATCAGAGCCGACCTAGAACTTTAGGCGACATTTTAACGAAGTTAAAACTCCGATCGAACCAAAATACGGACTTTTAGAACACTCTCTGGACATTTTTTCAAACTGTGGTTTTTCCAAAATTAAAAATATTTAAAAAATTCAGCAGGGAATCCTAAGAACCACTGTAAAAAACGAAGCCCTAATAAGCAAATCCCACCGCGGAACCGCGGCCAAAGCTTGCTTGGGCCGCGGCTCCGCGGCCGTACAAAGGCATTAAGGCCTCGTTTTTATACAGTGATCTGTATACTTGCTTTTAGATGTTTTTGGGTATTTTTAATCTGGTTTCAGTGATATATGTTCTGGAGATTGTTTTGGATTCTATGATTCGATCGGAATTTTAATTTCGTGCTTTTTTTCGGGTAACTTAGAAAGTATTAAAAAGTTCGAACGAGTATCATTAACTCACTTTTTCACAGGGTTTAAATCTTTAGGAAATACGTGCAAGTTTTGTGGTGGACCCTCTAGAAGACAACAAACCTTAACTCGATTATGTGACTGTCTTGAACTGCCTTTTTAACCTTAGGTTTTAAGGTAGTACGGCGTGCCACTTGTGAGGCGTTGGCTTGACTCTTCTATGGCTGGACCGCTACTACTGTGACACATTCCGAGTTTTTTGAACTCCGCTCAAGTGTTGAGCTTTAGGAAATTTTGGGTTTTTGATCATTCGATCGAAAAGTTTAATACTGTCTATTTATCTGGAATGTGAAACAATATGTGGAATTCATATAGTTAGGCATGAAATGCGAGGTATGAGATATCTCGGATTTACGATGTCTAATGAGAATGCGGATTCCAAATATTGTAGTTTTACACTTTCTTTTCTGTGACCGTAAGTGTAGTATATCGATATCGCCGGTTTCGTTGCTATACATCAACAACAATCGGGGTACGCATACTTACTTACGTTGATGATATATGATATTATGTGTTGTTGAGATATGATGTGCAGGATTGTCGCGATTGAATAGCCGGGGGTTTTTATGTGAGATGAGAATTTTATTTTTCATTCATATAAAATTCAAATGTAATGTAATATTCTTTTATTTGGGGCACTTCCGGGTTGAGGTTGATGTCACCAGTGTTGTATATTATTTACTTTTCCACATTAGGATAGACCCAAGGAGGGGAGCACAAGTGACCGGGTTCTGGGGTTCAGTGGGAGGCCATCTCGAGGAGTCGAGACCGGGTCTCCTAAACTCCAGGATTGGTAGGGTCGCTTGCCGCTCTCGTAGGGGTCTAGGGGTGTGGGCTTGGCTATTCATCGCGACTGTAGAATCCGTATTTTCTATTGTTGGCTAAATACTAAATACGGACGTCCTAGTATATCCCACATTATATATATATGTTTCTGTTGCCTGTGTTCTGTGATATCTGAGACGAATGATATATTATATATGAGATATATAGTAGACGTTGCTTATGTTTTACACCCACGCTAGTCCCGTCCCGGTATGCCGTTAGTTAAGTAACCTAACGGTGCATAACAGAACATTGTGGCGAATGCGGATGGCATAAGCGTACGTTGTATTTTCGTTTCTTTTCTGTGATTGGCTTAAGGACTTAAATGATGGGATTACATTAATATGATTAATGTAAAGAAAATAAACCTAAAACGATGTTGTAGAATCGGATTTAAAAACCACTCGTCTCTTTATGAAAAAGCTATATTTCAAAACTGCGGAGCACAAGCCACTCCTTTTGAAAACCATTTGATTCTACGACGATATCAAGTTCAAAGCGTTAAAGATTTTCTTAAAAATCATCCGCAACCCTCCGTCATTTTAGGAAGTAGAGTACTTAGTATTCGTGCTACGTTTGTTGACTTTAGTTAAGGCGTAGTGTACGGTAGCTAAGTGATGTCTTCCTACACTGCATATGATGCAGATTGATTAGGACATTCATGCGACTTTGTTGACCATAGTTAAGGGTCATATGGGTGGGTCTAATTAATCAAGAAATGACGGGTAGAACTTGACTGGTACTTATGATTTGTTGACCATAGTTAAGGTCATAAGTACTAGGGGTAAAAATCATATCGGGAATTTCAAGTGTTGAGATTTGCAATGAGATTGCATACCTTCCATATGATGGTTGGATCCCGATCCCACTGTGGGCAATAGTTTCTCCTAGGAGAATTTTGCAGTTTACAATTAGCTAATTCATTAGGTGTCTAGAAAGGTGTTAACGGGGCTACGCCTCTGAGAAAACGAGGTTTACTTTAATTAGGTCCGTGCGAAAGCACAGGGAACCTCCCTCAAGTACCGACACTAGCCTGGCTGAACGGTTAGCGAAGTTGTAGACTGTAATTAATCCTGGCTAGTTTTCTTTTTAAGGTTTGAAAGAAAAACTTGATTAAAGCAGTGGGAAACATCGATTAGACAAGATAATAACCAATCTGATCTTTGCAAGAGCTTTCGCTGAGTGTATTCTTTTCTCTCTCTTAATGGCGGATACCAATGACTGGACTCAAGCTTCTACTAGATAAAAACAAATTGAATGGGACCAATTATAAAGATTGGCTGAGGAATCTGAAAATAGCCTTGACTTATGATAAAGTATCATATGTCCTCACGGCTTCAGCCCCGCCCACCCCAGGTCCAAAATCCTCAGTTGCGGATATTGAAGTCCGCAATACATGGGACGCTGACTGTGCCATGGCCAAATGCCTTGCGCTTGCATCGATGGATAACACACATCAAAAGCAGCACGAGAATATGGACATTCAAACCATATTCCTCCATACAAAGGAGTTGTATGGAGAGCAATCCCGCGTATTACGATACGAAGCATCAAAGAAATTGTTTCAGATGCGAATGGCCCCTGGCACATCAGTTAGAGACCGTGTTCTGAAGATGATAGCTCTCATAGAAGAGCTTGAGGACCTTGGATGGACAATGGACAATGAACAATATACTGATATTATTCTGCAGTCCCTCCCCTCCACCTTTGCTCAGTTCATAGTTAACTTCAACATGCACAACTATTAGTGTATATGCCCTAGAGGCCATGACTGTATCACACTAGTTTGTATATTACTTAATGGAAGCTTGGGATATTCACCTTGTATAGACAATCTTGTTCAATATAGTAGTATGCTACTTGGTTTGTTTCTGCTTTAATGTGTACATGTGTTTATTTTAGTATATCACCTATACACATTAGTGGAGCCCTTAGGATCTTTGCTTGATTACCAGCGTTGTGATGGCAGTCACACTAGTGGGGGCTGGGTAATCCACAAGCACATCCTTATGAAGGTCCCTAGTCGTAGGACTATCGAAACAGGGCATCGATACTCCCGAGTAGACTAGCGTATGCGATTCTTGTTAGTTGTATGTATGCCCTAGAGGCCAGTATTGTACAGATGATGTATATTATATTGGATGCTTAGACATATATAGAGATGACTTTCTTGCTCGATATGATAGTATGCTATCTGGTTACTCTTTATCTTAACATGTACACTTGTCTCTTTAAACTGTCTTATAGTTACATGTTGATAAAGCCCTTAGGATGTGTACTTGACTACCTGGACGATGATGCAGATCATACTAGTGGGGATATGGTAGTCAATAAGTACATCCTTCATGGTCCCTAGTCGTGGGTGTATCGAGACAGGGCATCGATATACCAGGGTAGACTAGCGTATACGCTTCTCGACCCATGAGATGGGCGATGGATGATCCCATATCCATTGGTGTTTGACATCAGAGATGGTATACGGGTGCTCAGTGGAGACTGGGTACACTGGACGGACTCGCCGAGAACTCCCAGATGGTATTATACCTCACGTCAGATGGCAGTTCTCAGGTGACACTTGTACAGGTTAGTCTGTAGACCCGAGATCGTCATAGAGTCTTGTGTGATTCCCACTGTGCTTTGATCTCCACCTTACCACGTCCATGAGGGCGTGCAAAACGGTGGTCTTTGGGTACAGTCCCGAGTCACATGGAGGCAATGAGCGATAGGAGGGGTTTTGTCTCTCCCGGTATTGGGGGTTGATGTTGCGCTGTGCTCGATTGGCCGTAACAGGGAAGTCCCTGGCCAGGGCTGATCAGAGATTTGCTGGTAGGTGTTACCAGTAGTTTCTCGACCCGTTATGAGCCTCACATCGGCACGACTTATCGGTTATTGGGGTCTGACGTTTACCACCCCTAGACTTGTTATGCGACATATCAGACGAACAGACTGGACTGTACGGTAAGTGTTACTGGTTGGATTCACAGGAGTGTGTTAGTTATATGTATGCCCTAGAGGCCATTACTGTACATAGGATGTATATTGTAGTGGATGCTGGGACATATATAGGGAGGACTTTCTTGCTCGACATGATAGTATGCTATCTGGTTGCTCTTTACCTTAACGTGTATACTGATTGTCTCTCTGTTACATGTTGGTAAAGCCCTTAGGATGTGTACTTGACTACCTGGACTGTGATGCGGATCATACTAGTGGGGACATGGTAGTCCATAAGTACATCCTTCAAAGTCCCTAGTCATGGGTGTATCGAGACGGGGCATCGATATACCAGTGTAGACTAGCGCATACCTTCTCGACCCATACAGATGGGCGATGGATGATCCCATATCCATTGGTGTTTGACATCGGAGATGATATACGGGTGCTCAGTGGAGACTGGGTACACTGGACGGACTCGCCGAGAACTCCCAGATGGTATTATACCTTACGTCAGATGGCAGTTCTCTGGTGACACTGGTACAGAGTAGTCTGTTGACCCGAGATCGTCATAGAGTCTTATGTGGTTCCCACTGTGCTTTGATTTCCATCTTACCACGTCCAAGAGGGCGTGCAAAACGGTGGTTTTTGGGTACAGTCCCGAGTCACATGGAGGCAATGAGCGATAGGAGGGGATTCGTCTCTCCCGGTATAGGGAGTTGATGTTGCGCTGTGTTCGATTGGCTATAACCGGAAATCCCTAGCCAGGGTTGCTGAGATTTACTGGTAAGTGTTACCAGTAGTTTCTCGAATAGTTATAGACCTCATATCGACACGACTTATCGAGCTATTGGGGTCTGACGTATACCACCCCTAGGCGAGTTATGCGACATATCAGACGAACAGACCGGACTGTACGGTAAGTGTTACTGGTTGGATTCACAGGAGTGTGAGCGGGCTTGCTCGTCGATCTTCTGATCGCTCAATACCCGGGTGGCCGTTACGTTTAGCAGACCGCTTGCGGCATGTGGGTGTTTGATATGATCATCATCTGCTGCCGGCGTATTGACGAGTCTTTAGAGTCCTACACAGAGGATTCCTGGCTCTTGCGAAACGAAATAGGAGCACATATGAGATATGTGCGGGACCGAGAATAATGCGTGTATGTGATACCGCATTTCATTCTCGCGATGAATGTATCGAAAGGTTGTATGCGATATAACCTAGTTATCGAATCAAGGGTTGATTCGATAAGCCGATACATTGGATACTAGCCAGTTATATGCGATATAACCGGATCATTGAATCAAGTGTTGATTTAATGATTTAATGTATAATTATATATTTGATATATTACTTTGCATTAACTAGTATTGGTTCACTTTAAATGGATTTACTCATTTGGTTTGTACACATTGTATATGTGATATACTTTTGTGCACAAGATTGTATCATATTTAATGATACTTGCTCTTTTGGGTTTGTGTAAAGATTAAACCATGTTTAGTGAATGGTTAGGGTTTCTTTTCTCTTATTTATTTATCCATTTATTATTGTTTTGGAAAAGATAAAGAGAAAAAGAAATGGTGGCTTAGTTTGTCTTTTCTTTGAAGCTTATTGAAGCTTTGAAAAGTCTACCATTCTTGTCTCTTCTTTAACCCTAACCACTCTTCTAAACCTTGGTTAAATCTCTACACTAAACCATGGTTGAAGTTATGATAAGTATTCTTTTTATTTTCTTTTTTAATTAACTTATCATATCTTCTTCTTCTTCTTCATCTTCTTCAACAAAAGAGAAAGCTTGTTACTCCAATGGCAAGTGATGAAAACTAGTGAGAAATCCAAAACTAAAGTCTACCCACTTCCTATTTCTTCATCCTCTACCTCTTGCCAAGTTGTATAGGGTGTTTACTTCACAAGTTTTCTAAGCTTGGTGAAGTTGGAGCTTGTTCTTGTGATGCTTCGACGTAGATCATCTTCGGCATGGACATCGACGACCTAGCTCGCCATTTCTCCGACGAAGCCGACGCTAGAGCCCGGGAATTCATTTGGACAGCGAGGGGACTTCGTTGCGGAGCTATGGAGGTGGAGCACCGGATCTACAAAGGTTGTATTTCCGTTTAAACTTTAGTTAAGTGTTAACTAGTTTCATTTTCGCCTAGACATCTAGCTAACGATCCGTAGTCTAGGGTTTCTCGGCATCATAGAATTTGAAAATGGCATGGTTGATGCCTAGTGAGACCTCATTAGGGTGCCTAGGAACCCTACAGTGGTATCAGAGCCTAGCTAGAGCCTTAGGCGAAGTCTAAACAACGTTTGAATCCCGATCGAACCCGAAACCTCATTTTTCCCATGCTCTCTGTCCTTTTTTCAAAACTGTGCATTTTTCCACATTAAAAATATGCAGAAAATTAAGCAGGGTTTTATATGAATTACTGTGAAATACGGGGGCCTAATTCAATTAAACCACCGCGGAACCGCGGCACGAGCTTGGCATGTGCGGCGGTTCCGCGGCCTCATGGTCTCCTCTTGCGTTGACTTTTGCACAGTAATTCCTATTTAACAGTGATGAGTTCTCTGGGTATTTTTAATATTTATTCAAGAGTTGAATAAAATGGGATGTTTTGGAGCTTCGATGATTCGATCGGGTTTATCAGATTTTGTCTATTTGGCTTTCCGGATAAATTTTAGAATATGTTAAAAAGTTCGACCGGATATAAATACCCAATTTTTCCCCTGTCAGGAAATTTCCAAGTGTTGGATTTTTCCATAGTTTAACGACGTTCTAAGTAGTGCAAGTAACTCGATGGACCCTCTAGAAGACAACAAACCTTAACTCGATTATGTGACCGTCTTGAACTGCCCTTTGAACCTTAGGGTTTGGGGCAGTACGGCGTGCCACATGTGAGGCGTTGGCTTGACCCTTCTACGGCTGGACCGTTGGTACTGAGGCACGAACGGAATGTTGTTAGACTTATTTCATGTGTTGAGCTGTATCGGGAAAACTTGGGTGTTCGATTGTTCGATCGAAAAGTTTAACATTTTCTGTTTATCTGGAATGGGATACAATAATTGGAATTCAAAAGAAGTTATGTGATAACTGAATGAATGTTATAAACATAGCAGTTTAGTCTCAGTTGATCGGTTGCCACGGAATTTTGATGTGATCAAAAGTCCGTCGCAATCACGTAGCGTACGCGGATACTCGCCGGGTAAACTTAATAGACAGCCTCACTCCATAGCCCCGACCAAGTGACTGTAGGAGAACCCCGTCGCCGAAAGCATCTGTTCGGGTGCTCCCGGTAGCGGTGTTCCGCCTTGGTTCACTTCGTCGACGGTATCGGGGGTACGACCGTCTACTAAAGTTTACGACGAGCATTCGATCAGTTTTTCGGGAATCCTGTTGAATTGCCCGACTACATATTGAAAAGAGTTTTCGATATAGAGAATAAAATGCGGGGTTTATAATTGTTAGGCATGCGATGTCTAAGTAATTCATTTGGTCAAGCATGCGATGTCTGAGGTGGTTGCGGATTCCAACTGTTGTAGTTTTACACTTTCTTTTCTGTGACCGTAAGTGTAATATGTGATATCGCCGGTTTCGTTGCTATATGCCAACGACAATTGGGATGCGCATATTTACTTACGTTGATGACATGTGATGTTATGTGTTGCTGGATATGTTATATTGGATCGTCGTGTTTGAATAGCCGGGGGGGTTTTTATGTGAGATGAGTGTTTTTCATTTTCTTTCATGTAAAAACTTGTATGTAATATTCTTTTATTGGGGCACTTCCAGGTTGCGGAAGATGTCACCGTTTGTATATTATTTACTTTTCCGCACTAGGATAGACCCAAGGAGGGGAGCACAAGTAACCGGGTTCTGGAGTCCAGTGGGAGACCAACTCGAGGAGTCGAGTCCGGGTCTCCTAACTCTAGAATTGGTAGGATTGCTTGCCGCTCTCGTAGGGGTCTAGGGGTGTGGGTTTGGCTATTCATCGCGACCGTGGAATCCGTGTTTTATACTGGCTCGTATTGAAAACACGGACGTCCTAGTATATCCAATATTTCATATGATTCTTCTGCTACGATATCTGTGATGTGATCATGTGATGTTCTGTGATAGATACAGTATATAGTATATATGATATATTATATAGATGTTACTTATGTTTTACACCCGCGCTAGCCCTGCCCCGCTCTGCCGTTAGTTACCTAACCTAACGGTGCACAAGGGGACATCGAGGCGAATGCGGATGGCATAAGTGTACGTCGTATTTATCTGTGATGTTTAGGTACATAATTGATGGGACTTCATTAATGTGATTAATTAAAATAAAAGAAACCTAAGATGTTGTAGAATCGAATTTCAAAAATAAAACAGGTAGCTACAGTTCTTGCTTTGTATAGCGGTATATGAGATATATCCTGCACCTTATTCGATGAGGAAAGGACCGAGATCCCTTCACCGGGAGTGACTCCTTTAGCAATAACTGACAGATGCTACACACTCGGTTTGTCTTTTGATTGCTTTTAAGGGTTTTTGCTTTGCACAGTGATATATATGATATATCCCGCACCTCATTCGACGAGGAAAGGACCGACGATCCCTTCACCGGGAGTGACTCCTTTAGCAAAAACTAGGAAAGCCTCAAAAGCACTCCATTTTTAAAATCATTTGATTCTACAACGATATCAAGTTCATTACGCAATAGGTTTTCAGAAAAACCTGTCGTAGCCCTCCGTCATTTCAGATAAGTACTAGTTAGTATTCGTGCTACGTTTGTTGACTATGTTAAGGCGTAGTGTGCGGTAGCTAATTAGTGCTTATCTGCATAAGCATATGATGTGATTGGATTAGGGTAGTCGTGCGACTTTGTTGACTATGTTAAGGGTCGTGCGGGTGGGTTTAATTCAATCGGGAAATGACGGGTTGAACTTGACTAGCACTTATGATTTGTTGACTATGTTAAGGTCATATAGCTGCTAGGGGCAAAATATTATCGGGAATTTCAAGTGTTGAAATTTGCAATGAGATTGCATACCTTCTATGAGATAGTTGGATCCCGATACCCGCTGCGAGTAAGAGTTACTCCTGGGAGAGTTTTATACATTACAATTAGCCGTTCAAGTAGGTGTCTAGAAAGGTGTCAACGAGGTTACGCCTCTGGGAAAACGAGGTTTACATTAATTAGGTCCGTGCGAAAGCACGGGGCACCTCCCTCAAAGTACCGACACTGGCCTGGCTGAAAGATTGGCGAACTTGTAGTGTGTAATTAATCCCGGCTAGTATTTCCTTTTAGGGTTTGAAGGAAGATTTGATAAAAAGCAGTGGGAGCCATCCTGATTAGATAAAATAATAACCAATCTATTCTTGCAAGAGCGCACGCTGAGTGTTTTCTTCTCTCTCTCTCCAGGTAGCGACCATATCACGCCTTAATCAAGATAATAATACGGAATATTGACCGAACCCGCTTGTTATACTGAGCTGGGGAACGTTGGTCCCGCTCTAACTTATAATTGTTATAAGACAGAGCAGGAAATTGGGGAATACCAGATTTCCCGTGCCGCCCAAACGAAGAGAGTGCATGTTGATGCATCATCTTCGGGTGTGTTCATTATACAGAACTGTTTCTCAGTATCCTCCGCATCCAGAGTATATGATACCGGATCAGGATCCCAGATATGTAATATGTTACATAGGGCTACAAAAGGGTAGAAAAACTGAGAACGGGTGATAAGTTTCATGAGACAGAAAACGGGGCAAGAGTTGCAGCCAAGTCTGTCGGTCACTGTCACCCTGTATTACCAATACATTGATTCTGAACGAATGTTATTAGATACCGAACCTGATATACCAAATCATATCACTCTCTTTGGTAGAAAAGAAAGGATATAATTTTGTATTGTTGGATAATGTTTTGAACATTTCCTATATCAAAAGTTGATCGGTTCAGGCACGTTATCTAAAAGCGTTGATGTTCTAAATCAAACTACAGTTCTTAGTATATGGAACACACATAAGAGGAAGAGTTCAGAAATGAACGGATCCTTCTTAAGGTATTGTAGACTAGGTCAGATCAATGTGACCCGACTAGCTGAAGTTACATGTAGATGCATATTTAAATCAGTTTGAATCTACATCTTGTGAAACTCGCCAGTCATGTCACAAAGATAAGATGACCATAGCTCTGTTTATTGGAAACAGAGAAAGAGTTAGTGAACTCTTGGGACTGATACATGATGATGTATGTAAGGTCTCCTGTCTACACATGCTAGGACTGGTTCTTTATACTTCATTACGTTCTCTGATGATCTTTCGAGTTTCTGACCTATGTTCCTGTTGAAACACAAGTCCGAACCTTTTGAGATATTCACAGAATATAAGCGAGAAGTAGAGAACCAAAATACGGGTAAAAGTATTATGTCCTTTGATGCGATCAAGGAGGAGAATACTTGTGCACGGAATTCCTGGACTGTTCTAAAGGAGAATGAGATTCTCTCTCAGCATTACTCCTCCGAATACACCATAGCACGTTGGTGTATCGAGGCGGAGCAATCACACCCTATATGATAAGGTATGCTCTATGATGAGTACTACTGAGTTACCTTTTTCCTTTTGGGAGTTATGCGATTGAGAAGCTGCATACCTATTGAATAGGGTTCGAATCAAATCAGTTGCCTACCACCTCATATATGATATGGTATGGGAAGAGCCCATGTCTTAAGCTAGTTAAGATTTGGGGTTGTCCGGCCTATGTCTAAAAGCAAAATCCGGACAAACTCGAGGCAAGATCTGTTATGTACAACTGGAAAGGTTCCAGCTATGCAAACTATAGCAGATGATTTGGTAGAACCAAAGGATTCAATAGATACCAACGAACCTCAGCCTCTCCGCCGATCTAGTAGGGTTCCTCACCCACCTGAGAGATACTTCTGTTTCTCTATGACAGTGGAAGCGAGGATTGCATCATGAGATGATGACCCAACTAGTTTCGAGCTGGCCATCAGGAGTAGGACTCTGTAAGAATGGCTGGATGCTTAGAGATCTGAGATGGAATCCTTATGCACCAACAAAGTATGGACTTTGGTTGCTATATCTGAAGGGTTAAATCCCCATCGGGAGCAAGTATATCTTGAGAAGATTACTTGGTGTACATGGAAAAGTTGAGACTTTCAAAGCTAGTCTTGTTAAAGGTTTGCATCATTGACCAGGTGTGGATCATGATGAAACTTTTTCTAAGGATCTATGCTTAAGTCCATTCAGATCCTACTTGCCACGGCTACATACCATGACTACGATATCTGGTGGTTGGGTGTCATGACAGCTTTTCTAAATGATGTTTTAGAAGAGGGAGTCTATAAGTACACAGCCAGAGGGCCATGTAGACAGTGGGAGCAGCGGAAACGTGTGCAAGATGCTTTATAGGATAAAGCAGGCATCGCGGAGTTGGAACGTCTGTTTTGATGAAGTAGTCAAAGAGCTTGACATCATCAAAATGGTAGATGAACCTAGTATATACAAAAAGGTAGTAGGGAGTATGGTGATGAACCTCGTAGAGTACGTGGATGTCATGCTTTTGATAAGAAAGGAGTTTCTTATGCTACGCTCGATCAATCTCCGTTTATCACAATGATTCTCCGTGTAGGATCAAAATGATACCTCCTAAATCCTGAGTTTTGGATCTATGAGATAGATTTAATTGGATGTTAGGATTCTCACTAGTTGTAGTGAGATGGTATCAACCGATCCTGGGGAGAATCACTGGAAGGGTTCCAGGGTGATAAGGACGACTGAATGTCAGTCGCAGGCATTGTCTTTACCCTCAGTAAAGGGACGGTATGTTGGAAGAGTTCCAAGATAGATACCGTGACATACTAGACGATAAAGGCAGGATACATCGCTACTTATGATGCTACCAAAGAGGCAGTCTGGGTGTATATTGGTTCATGAGATGAACTACGTTCCTACCATTATGAGACAATGGAGTTGTGGCTTATGCCAAGGAACGTCCGTCCCATCAGTGATCCAGGCATATTCTAAGGCAGTGTCACCCGATCATGGAGATGGTTGATCTCCAGGGAGATCAAGGTTAGAAGAGTAGACTCAGAGGACAAACACAGCGGATCCACTCACAAAGGCCTGTTCCCAGAGAGAGACTTTTATGGGATGGTTGAGTATGAGATACTACAACCACTGCTACAGATAGCCCTAGTGCAAGTGGGAGATTGTTAGTTATATGTATGCCCTAGAGGCCATTACTGTACATAGGATGTATATTGTAGTGGATGCTGGGACATATATAGGGAGGACTTTCTTGCTCGACATGATAGTATGCTATCTGGTTGCTCTTTACCTTAACGTGTATACTGATTGTCTCTCTGTTACATGTTGGTAAAGCCCTTAGGAAGTGTACTTGACTACCTGGACTGTGATGCGGATCATACTAGTGGGGACATAGTAGTCCATAAGTACATCCTTCAAAGTCCCTAGTCGTGGGTGTATCGAGACAGAGCATCGATATACCAGTGTAGACTAGCGCATACCTTCTCGACCCATACAGATGGGCGATGGATGATCCCATATCCATTGGTGTTTGACATCGGAGATGATATACGGGTGCTCAGTGGAGACTGGGTACACTGGACAGACTCGCCGAGAACTCCCAGATGGTATTATACCTTACGTCAGATGGCAGTTCTCTGGTGACACTGGTACAGAGTAGTCTGTTGACCCGAGATCGTCATAGAGTCTTGTGTGGTTCCCACTGTGCTTTGATTTCCATCTTACCACGTCCAAGAGGGCGTGTAAAACGGTGGTTTTTGGGTACAGTCCAGAGTCACATGGAGGCAATGAGCGATAGGAGGGGATTCGTCTCTCCCGGTATAGGGAGTTGATGTTGCGCTGTGTTCGATTGGCTATAACCGGAAATCCCTGGCCAGGGTTGCTGAGATTTACTGGTAAGTGTTACCAGTAGTTTCTCGAATAGTTATAGACCTCATATCGACACGACTTATCGAGCTATTGGGGTCTGACGTATACCACCCCTAGGCGAGATATGCGACATATCAGACGAACAGACCGGACTGTACGGTAAGTGTTACTGGTTGGATTCACAGGAGTGTGAGCGGGCTTGCACGTCGATCTTCTGATCGCTCAATACCCGGGTGGCCGTTACGTTTAGCAGACCGCTTGAGGCTTGTGGGTGTTTGATATGATCATCATCTGCTGCCGGCGTATTGACGAGTCTTTAGAGTCCTACACAGAGGTTTCCTGGCTCGAGCGAAACGAAATAGGAGCACATATGAGATATGTGCGGGACCGAGAATAATGCGTGTATGTGATACCGCATTTCATTCTCGCGATGAATGTATCGAAAGGTTGTATGCGATATAACCTAGTTATCGAATCAAGGGTTGATTCGATAAGCCGATACATTGGATACTAGCCAGTTATATGCGATATAACCGGATCATTGAATCAAGTGTTGATTTAATGATTTAATGTATAATTATATATTTGATATATTACTTTGCATTAACTAGTATTGGTTCACTTTAAATGGATTTACTCACTTGGTTTGTACACATTGTATATGTGATATACTTTTGTGCACAAGATTGTATCATATTTGATGATACTTGCTCTTTTGGGTTTGTGTAAAGATTAAACCATGTTTAGTGAATGGTTAGGGTTTCTTTTCTCTTATTTATTTATCCATTTATTATTGTTTTGGAAAAGATAAAGAGAAAAAGAAATGGTGGCTTAGTTTGTCTTTTCTTTGAAGCTTCTTGAAGCTTTGAAAAGTCTACCATTCTTGTCTCTTCTTTAACCCTAACCACTCTTCTAAACCTTGGTTAAATCTCTACACTAAACCATGGTTGAAGTTATGATAAGTATTCTTTTTATTTTCTTTTTTAATTAACTTATCATATCTTCTTCTTCTTCTTCATCTTCTTCAACAAAAGAGAAAGCTTGCTACTCCAATGGCAAGTGATGAAAACTAGTGAGAAATCCAAAACTAAAGTCTACCCACTTCCTATTTCTTCATCCTCTACCTCTTGCCAAGTTGTATAGGGTGTTTACTTCACAAGTTTTCAAAGCTTGGTGAAGTTGGAGCTTGTTCTTGTGATGCTTCGACGTAGATCATCTTCGGCATGGACATCGACGACCTAGCTCGCCATTTCTCCGACGAAGCCGACGCTAGAGCCCGGGAATTCATTTGGACAGCGAGGGGACTTCGTTGCGGAGCTATGGAGGTGGAGCACCGGATCTACAAAGGTTGTATTTCCGTTTAAACTTTAGTTAAGTGTTAACTAGTTTCATTTTCGTCTAGACATCTAGCTAACGATCCGTAGTCTAGGGTTTCTCGGCATCATAGAATTTGAAAATGGCATGGTTGATGCCTAGTGAGACCTCATTAGGGTGCCTAGGAACCCTACAGAGTGTGAGCGGGCTAGCTCGTCGATCTTCTGATCGCTCAATACCTGGATGGCCGTTACGTTTAGCAGACCGCTTGCGGCTTGTGGTTGCTTGATATGATCATCATCTGCTACCGGCGTATTGACGAGTCTTTAGAGTCCTACACAGAGGTTTCCTGGCTCAAGCGAAACGAAATAGGAGCGCATATGAGATATGTGCGGGACCGAGAATAATGCATGTATGTGATACCGTATTTCATTCTCGCGATGGATGTTTCGATTGGTTGTATGCGATATAACCTAGTTGTCGAATCATTGATTCGATAAATCGATACATTGTATACTAGTCGGTTATGTGCGACATGACCGGATCATTGAATCAAGTGTTGATTTAATGATTTAATGTATAATTATATATTTGATATATTAATTTTCATAAACTAGTATTGGTTCATTTTAAAAGGATTTTCTCACTTGAAGTGCACATTGTATATGTGATATGCTTTTGTGTGCACTTGATTGTATCATGTTTGATGATACAAATATACTTGGGTTTGTGCAAAGAATTAAACCATGGTTATGATAATGGTTAGGGTTTTGAGTTATTCATCTATTTATTTATCCATTCTTTATTTATTTAAATGGATAAAAGAAAATAAAATGGTTTCTTTTTGTCATGAAGCTTGTTGAAGCTTCATGAAGCTTTGACTAAAGAGACCATTTTGTCTTCATGCTTAACCCTAACCATTCCCACTTACCATGGTCTATTCTCTACACTTAACCTTAGTTAGCATATGATAAGTATTGTTTTCTTTTTCATTTTAAAGGACTTATCATATTCTTTCTTCTTCTTGATCTTCTTCTTCAAGAAAGAAACCTTGATGCCATCAATGGCAACTTGAGTTCTAAAGTGAGAAATCCAATTCTAAAGTGAACCCACCTCCTATTTCTTCACCCTCTACCTCTTGCCAAGTTGTTTTTGGTGTTTTCTTCACAAGTTTCACAAATTTGTGAAGTCGGAGCTTGAACTTGTGATGCCTCGACGTAGATCATCTTCGGCACGAAGCCGACGACCTAGTCCGCCCAATTCTCCGATGAAGCCGACGATTGAGTTCGGGATTCAAGATGGACAGCGAGAGGACGCCTACGTGGAGCTAAGGAAGTGGATATCCGGATCTACAAAGGTTGTATCTTCTGATCTTTAGTTAAATTGTTAACTAGACTAGTTTTTCGCCTAGAATTCTAGCCAACGATCCGTATTAGGTTTTCTCGGCACCCTAAAAATGTTAAATTGGCATGGTTGATGCCTTGTGAGACCTCTATAGTGTGCCTAGGAACCCTTCAGTGGTATCAGAGACAAGCTAGAGCCTTAGGCAAAGTCTAGACGACGTTTGAAACCCGAACGAACCCGAAACCCTAAAACCCAAGTGCTCTCTGGACTTTTTCTAAAATCTGGGATTTTTCTATATTAAAAATGCTTAAAAAATTCAGCAGAGAATTCTAAGAATTACGGTGCAATTTGTTTTCAATGAACAGTGAATTGTGCGGCGGAACCGCGGCAGAAGCATGGCTTCTGCGGCGGTTCCGCGGCCTAGTGATGACGTCAGCCCTCCTACTTTGCACAGTAATTCATTATTTCTGCAGCTGAGTTTTATGGGTATTTTTGATATTTATTTAAGAGTTGAATTTTCTGGGGTGTTTTAGAGCTTTGATGTTTCGACCGGATTATCAAATTTCGTCTTTGTGTATTTCCGGATAATTTTTGAATTTGTTAAAAAGTTTGACCGGATATAAATACCCAACTTTTCCCCTGTCGGGAAATTTCCAAGTGTTGGATTTTTCCGTAGTTTAACGACGTTCTAAGTATTGCAAGTAACGCAATGGACCCTCTAGAAGACAACAAACCTTAACTCGATTATGTGACCGTCTTGAACTGCCCTTTGAACCTTCGGGTTTGGGGCAGTACGGCGTGCCACATGTGAGGCGTTGGCTTGACCCTTCTACGGCTGGACCGTTGGTACTGAGGCACGAACTGAATGTTGTTAGACTTATTTCATGTGTTGAGCTGTATCGGGAAAACTTGGGTATTCGACTGTTCGATCGGAAAGTTTAACATTTTCGGTTTATCTGGAATGTGATACAATAATTGAAATTCACAAACAGTTATGAGATAACTGAATGAATGTTATAAATCTAGCGGTTTAGTTTCACTTGATATTGAAAAGAGTTTTCGATAATGAGACTAAAATGCGGGGTTTATAACTGTTAGGCATGTGATGTCTAAGTATTTCATTTGATTAGGCATGTGATGTCTAAAGAGGTTGCGGATTCCAACTGTTGTAGTTTTACACTTTCTTTTCTGTGACCGTAAGTGTAGTATGTTCATATCGCCGGTTTCGTTGCTATATGTCAACGACAATTGTTGTATGCATACTTACTTACGTTGATGACATGTGATGTTATGTGTTGCTGGATATGTTATATTGGATTGTCGTGTTTGAATAGCCGGGGTTTTTTATGTGAGATGAGTGTTTTTTCATTTTCATTCATGTAAAAACTTGTATGTAATATTCTTTTATTTGGGACACTTCCAGGTAGCGGATGTTGTCACCCTTTGTATATTATTTTCTTTTCCGCATTAGGATAGACCCAAGGAGGGGAGCACAAGTAACCGGGTTCTAGGGTCCAGGGGGAGACCATCTCGAGGAGTCGAGTCCGGGTCTCCTAACCCTAGAATTGGTAGGGTTGCTTGCCGCTCTCGTAGGGGTCTAGGGGTGTGGGATTGGCTATTCATCACGACCGTGGAATCCGTGTTTTATACTGGCTCGTATTGAAAACACGGACGTCCTAGTATATCCAATATTTCATATGTTTCTTCTGCTGCGATATCTGTGATGTGATCATGTGATGTTCTGTGATGGATACAGTATATAGTATATATGATATATTATATAGACGTTACTTATGTTTTACACCCGCACAAGCCCTGCCTTGCTCTGTCGTTAGTTACCTAACCTAACGGTGCACGAGGGGACATCCAGGCGAATGCGGATGGCATAAGTGTACGTCGTATTTATCTATGATGTTTAGGTACTTAAATGATGGGACTTCATTAATGTGATTAATGAAAGAAAAGAAACCTAAGATGTTGTAGGATCAAATTTTAAACAAAACAGGTAGCTACAGTTCTTGCTTTGCATAGCGGTATATATGATATACCCCGCACCTTATTCGATGAGGAAAGGACCGAGATCCCTTCACCGGGAGTGACTCCTTTAGCAATAACTGGCAGATGCTACAAACTCGGTTTGTTTTTTGATTGCTTTTAAGAGTTTTTGCTTTGCACAGTGATATATATGATATATCCCGCACCTCATTCGACGAGGAAAGGGCCGACGATCCCTTCACCGGGAGTGACCCCTTTAGCAAAACTAGAAAAGCCTCATAATCACTCCATTTATAAAACTTCATTTGATTCTACAACGATATCAAGTTCATTACGCAATAGGTTTTCAGAAAAACCTGTCGTAGCCCTCCGTCATTTCAGATAAGAACTGTTTAGTATTCGTGCTGCGTTTGTTGGCCTTTGTCAAGGCGTAGTGTGCGGTAGCTGAATAGCGATTATCTGCTTATGCATATGATGCAGATTGTTTTAGGGTAGTCGTACGACCTTGTTGGCCTTTGTCAAGGGCCGTGCGGGTGGGTTTGATTCAATCAAGAAATGACGGGTTGAACTTGACTAGCATGCTATGATTTGTTGGCCTTTGTCAAGGTCATAGGACGCTAGGGGCAAAATATTATCAGGAATTTCATGTGTTGAAATTTGCAATGAGATTGCATACCTTCTATGAGATAGTTGGATCCCGATACCCACTGCGAGTAAGAGTTACTCCTGGGAGAGTTTTACACATTGCAATTAGCTGATCAAGTAGGTGTCTAGAAAGGTGTTAACGGGGTTACGCCTCTGGGAAAACGAGATTTACATTAATTAGGTTCGTGCGAAAGCACGGGGGACCTCCCTCAAAGTACCGACACTGGCCTGGCTGAAAGATTGGCGAACTTGTAGTGTGTAATTAATCCCGGCTAGTCTTTCTTTTTAGGGTTTGAAGGAAGATTTGATGAAAAACAGTAGGAGCCATCCTGATTAGATAAGATAATAACCAATCTGATCTTGCACGAGCATATGCTAAAGTGTTTTCTTCTCTCTCTCTCCAGGTAGCGACCATTTCATGCCCTAATAAAGATAATAATATGGATGTATTGACCGAACCCGCATGTTATACTGTGCTGGGGAACGTTGGTTCCGTTCTGTCTTATAAGAGTTATAGGAATGAACAGGATATAGGGGAATACCAGGATTCCCATGCCACCCGAATGAAGAAAGTACATGATGATGCATTTTCTTCGGGTGTGTTCGTTACAGAGAACTGTTTCTCCATTTGCTCTACGTCCTGGGTATTAGATACCGGGTCAGGATCCCATATATGTAATCAGTTACATGGGCTTAGGAAAGGTAAAGAACTTGGAGAAGGTGATAAAGACATTAGAGTTGGAAATGGTGCAATTGTTGCAGCTAAGACTGTCGGGGAATATCACCTTGTGTTACCAACTGGTAATACATTGGTTCTGAACGAATGCTATTACATGCCGAACCTGATATGCAACATTATATCGGTTTCTTTATTGAGTAAAGAGGGATATAATTTTGTATTATAGGACAATATTATGAACATTTTCCGTAACCAAAAGTTGGTTGGATCAGGCACGTTGTGCAATGGCATTTATGTTCTAAATCAATCAACAGTTCTGAGCATAACTAACACACACAAGAGGAAGAGTTCTGAACTGAACTAATCCTTCTTGTGGCATTGTAGACTGGGTCACATCAATGCGGCACGACTAGCTAAGTTGCATAAAGATGGATATTTAAATCCGTTTGAATTTTCATCTTATGACACTTGCCAGTCATGTCTCAAAGGCAAGATGACCAAAACTCCGTTTACGGGACACGGAGAAAGAGTTACTGAACTCTTAGGACTGATACATAGTGATGTATGCGGTCCTGTGTCTACACATGCCAGGGATGGTTCTTCATACTTCATTACATTCACTGACGATCTCTCTAGGTTCGGGTATGTGTTCCTGATGAAACACAAATCAGAAGCTTTTGAGAAATTTAGAGAATATATGCAAGAAGTTAAGAACCAAACCGGAAAAAGTATTAAAATCCTACGATCTGATCGAGGAGGTGAATACTTAAGCAATGAATTCCTGGACTTCCTAAAAGAGAATGGGATTCTCTCTCAGCTGACTCCTCCATATACACCACAGCACAACGGTGTATCAGAACGGAGGAACCGCACCCTATTAGATATGGTGCGCTCTATGATGAGCACAGCTAAGTTACCTATTTCCTTCTGGGGATATGCGCTGGAAACAGCAGCATACCTATTGAATCAAGTTCCAACTAAATCTGTACCTACCACACTATATGAGATATGGAGTGGGAAGAGACCATGTCTTAAACGAGTTAAGATATGGGGTTGCCCGGCCTATGTCAAAAGGCAAAATACGGACAAACTCGAGGCACGGTCAGTTCTATGCAAGTTTGTGGGATATCCCAAACATTCACATGGATATCTTTTCTACCATGCAGAGGAACAAAAAGTGTTTGTTTCTCGACATGCCACCTTTTTAGAAAAGGAATTCCTTGAAAAAGAAATTAGTGGCAAAGTGGTAGAGCTGGAAGAGGTTCCAGATACACAATCCGTAACTGAAGATTTAGTGGAACCAGAAGATTCGGTAGTACCCGACGAACCCCAGCCTCTCCGCCGATCTAGTAGGGTTTCTCGACCACCTTAGAGATACTATGGTTTTCTCATTGATGGTGGCAGTGAGGATTGCATCATGGAGGATGATGACCCAACTAGCTTCGAGCAGGCCATCACGAGTGGGGACTCAGTGAAATGGCTGGATGCTATGCGGTCCGAGATGGAATCCATGTACACCAACAAAGTATGGACTTTGGAAGTTGCTCCTGAAGGGGTAAAACCCATTGGGAGCAAGTGGATCTTCAAGAAGAAACTTGGTGTAGATGGGAAAGTGGAGACTTTCAAAGCTAGACTTGTAGCAAAGGGTTTTCGTCAAAGACCAGGTGTGGACTATGACGAAACCTTTTCTCCAGTGGCTATGCTTAAATCCATCCGAATCATGCTTGCCATTGCTGCCTTTCATGACTACGAAATCTGGCAAATGGATGTTAAGACCGCCTTTCTAAATGGTGATTTAGAAGAGTGCGTGTACATGACTCAGCCAGACGGCTTCGTAGACAGTGGGATCAGCGGGAAGGTGTGCAAGCTGCTTAAATCCATTTATGGATTAAAGCAAGCATCGCGGAGTTGGAACATCTGCTTTGACGTCGTTATCAAAGAGTTTGATTTCGTCAAAAACCCAGATGAACCTTGTATTTACAAGAAGGTAGCAGAGAGTAAGGTTGTCTTCCTCGTATTGTACGTGGACGACATACTCTTGATAGGAAATGATATTCCTATGCTGCAATCGGTCAAGCTCTTCTTATCACAAAGATTCTCGATGAAAGATCTTGGTGATGCCTCCTGCATATTGGGAATTAGGATCTATAGAGATAGATCCAAACGGCTTTTGGGATTGTCCCAATCCAGGTACATTGACACCATACTAAAAAGGTTTAGTATGGAAGAGTCCAAGCGTGGGAACTTGCCCACGATCTCTGGAGTCACTCTCTCCAAAGAGATGTCTCCCAAGACTGATTTGGAGAGAGCTCGCATGCAAGGGATACCCTATGCTTCGGCTGTAGGCTCTATCATGTATGCGATGCTATGTACCAGACCTGATGTAGCATACTCACTAAGTGTAGTGAGCAGGTATCAAGCTGATCCTGGAGAGAGTCACTGGACAGCTATGAAGAGCATTCTCAAGTACTTACGAAGGACTAAAGAGATGCTCTTGGTGTATGGTAACGGAGAACTCCAAGTGGAGTCCTTTACCGATTCGAGCTTCCAGAGTGATAAGGACGACTCTAAGTCGCAGTCGGGATTTGTCTTTACCCTTTACGGAGGGGCGGTTAGCTGGAAGAGTTCCAAGCAGGAAACCGTGGCAGACTCGATGATGGAGGCTGAATACATCGCTGCCAACGATGCTGCCAAAGAGGCTGTCTGGATCAAGAAGTTCATTACTGAACTTGGAGTGGTTCCATCCATTGAGCATCCAATACCTTTGTATTGCGATAACAATGGAGCGGTGTCTTTGGCCAAGGAACCCAGGTCCCATCAACGATCCAGGCATATTCTAAGGCGGTATCACCTGATCCGGGAGATAGTTGATCGCCGGGAGATCGAGGTCAGGAGGGTTGACACAAAGAACAACACGGCGGATCCACTCACGAAGGCCATTCCCCAGATACAGTTTGAGAGACTCTTCGGGATGCTCGGTATGCGATACTACAGCAGCTGGCCCTAGTGCAAGTAGGAGATTGTTAGTTGTATGTATGCCCTAGAGGCCAGTATTGTACAGATGATGTATATTATATTGGATGCTTGGACATATATAGAGATGACTTTCTTGCTCGATATGATAGTATACTATCTGGTTACTCTTTATCTTAACATGTACACTTGTCTCTTTAAACTGTCTTATAGTTACATGTTGATAA
Source organism: Agapanthus africanus (assembly GCA_030015575.1). NCBI lineage: Eukaryota > Viridiplantae > Streptophyta > Magnoliopsida > Asparagales > Amaryllidaceae > Agapanthus > Agapanthus africanus. The sequence continues at coordinate 268,275,870 of CM057340.1, forward strand.
AGCCCTTAGGATGTGTACTTGACTACCTGGACGATGATGCAGATCATACTAGTGGGGACATGGTAGTCTATAAGTACATCCTTCATGGTCCCTAGTCGTGGGTGTATCGAGACAGGGCATCGATATACCAGTGTAGACTAGCGTATACGCTTCTCGACCCATGAGATGGGCGATGGATGATCCCATATCCATTGGTGTTTAACATCAGAGATGGTATACGGGTGCTCAGTAGAGACTGGGTACACTGGACGGACTCGTCGAGAACTCCCAGATGGTATTATACCTCACGTCAGATGGCAGTTCTCAGGTGACACTTGTACAGGTTAGTCTGTAGACCCGAGATCGTCATAGAGTCTTGTGTGATTCCCACTGTGCTTTGATCTCCACCTTACCACGTCCATGAGGGCGTGCAAAACGGTTGTCTTTGGGTACAGTCCCGAGTCACATGGAGGCAATGAGCGATAGGAGGGGTTTCGTCTCTCCCGGTATTGGGGGTTGATGTTGCGCTGTGCTCGATTGGCCGTAACAGGGAAGTCCCTGGCCAGGGCTGATCAGAGATTTGCTGGTAAGTGTTACCAATAGTTTCTCGACCAGTTATGAGCCTCACATCGGCACGACTTATCGGTTATTGGGGTCTGACGTTTACCACCCCTAGACTTGTTATGCGACATATCAGACGAACAGACCGGACTGTACGGTAAGTGTTACTGGTTGGATTCACAGGAGTGTGAGCGGGCTAGCTCGTCGATCTTCTGATCGCTCAATACCTGGATGGCCGTTACGTTTAGCAGACCGCTTGCGGCTTGTGGGTGCTTGATATGATCATCATCTGCTACTGGCGTATTGACGAGTCTTTAGAGTCCTACACAGAGGTTTCCTGGCTCAACCGAAACGAAATAGGAGCGCATATGAGATATGTGCGGGACCGAGAATAATGCGTGTATGTGATACCGTATTTCATTCTCGCGATGAATGTTTCGATTGGTTGTATGCGATATAACCTAGTTGTCGAATCATTGATTCGATAAATCGATACATTGTATACTAGTCGGTTATGTGCGACATGACCGGATCATTGAATCAAGTGTTGATTTAATGATTTAATGTATAATTATATATTTGATATATTAATTTGCATAAACTAGTATTGGTTCATTTTAAAAGGATTTTCTCACTTGAAGTGCACATTGTATATGTGGTATGCTTTTGTGTGCACTTGATTGTATCATGTTTGATGATACAAATATACTTGGGTTTGTGCAAAGAATTAAACCATGGTTATGATAATTGTTAGGGTTTTGAGTTATTCATCTATTTATTTATCCATTCTTTATTTATTTAAATGGATAAAAGAAAATAAAATGGTTTCTTTTTGTCATGAAGCTTGTTGACTAAAGAGACCATTTTTTCTTCATGCTTAACCCTAACCATTCCCACTTACCATGGTCTATTCTCTACACTTAACCTTAGTTAGGATATGATAAGTATTGTTTTCTTTTCATTTTAAAGGACTTATCATATTCTTTCTTCTTCTTGATCTTCTTCTTCAAGAAAGAAACCTTGATGCCATCAATGGCAACTTGAGTTCTAAAGTGAGAAATCCAATTCTAAAGTGAACCCACCTCCTATTTCATCACCCTCTACCTCTTGCCAAGTTGTTTTGGGTGTTTTCTTCACAAGTTTCACAAATTTGTGAAGTCGGAGCTTGAACTTGTGATGCCTCGACGTAGATCATCTTCGGCACGAAGCCGACGACTTAGTCCACCCAATTCTCCGATGAAGTCGACGATTGAGTTCGGGATTCAAGATGGACAGCGAGAGGACGTCTACGTGGAGCTAAGGAAGTGGATATCCGGATCTACAAAGGTTGTAGCTTCTGATCTTTAGTTAAATTGTTAACTAGACTAGTTTTTCGCCTAGAATTCTAGCCGACGATCCGTATTAGGTTTTCTCGGCACCCTAAAAATGTTAAATTGGCATGGTTGATGCCTTGTGAGACCTCTATAGTGTGCCTAGGAACCCTTCAATTCTCATCCCAGTGTGGGAGACGGTCTGTCCCACAGCCGTCAGTACGTCGTACTTGAGATAGTATGCGGGTGCTCGTTAGGTTACGAGTACACTGGACAGGACTCGTCGGGAACTGTTGGTTGGTACTATACCTATCGTCAGTTATCAGTTCCCAGGTGACATGAGTACAGCTTAGTTCGCTCACTTGACACTGTCACTTCGCCTCGAATGTGTTCCCACTGTACTGTCACGACCCGAAAATTTCGACCCGTGACCGGCACTTAACCACGCAACGTCTACAGACGTAACGCGACTAAGTAAGCCGAACCCAGAAATCAAAACCATTTAAAAGCAGTGAGTGTTGAAAACATTCAATTAAAACATTAGAAAACCTTAATAGCTCAATGAAGTTCTTTTTAAGATTTAACTATCCTTAATATAATTTTTGCAGCATTCCCTTTGTAAAAGTAACCCCAAAAATTGGGTATAAAACAAGATATAAGTGAAAATGATATATAATGAAATAAAGCATCCCCAACGGGAAAAATCACGCCCAACGGCGGAAACCATCACCACAAGAGTAATATACTACGCCGTAGCGAAGAATGAGCAATAAGTAAACATCACAAAATAATAAACGGCAGTATATTTAACAGTCGGCTCCCACGAGCTCGACACCGGAATACAAAAATATACATCATCGTCCTCACACTGTCACTAAGTCAAGTACATATATGGTAGATGGAGAATACTAGATACAAAAGTGTGTACAATAAAGTAACCAGATACCACAACCCACCTAATAGCAAAATAGCACTCGCACCAGCTGTAGTGGTATCTGTAGCCAAAAGATGCAAAAAGGCAGCCTGCCGCGACTACTCTGAGGGGCAACCTGCAAATACTGTGGCACAACGGGGGTGAGTTGCCAACTCGTGAATAGAGATAACATATAAGGGTAATCACGAGCATGCACATATTGCGCTACGCTATCATATGCCAGCAGGTAAATCTATATGCGACAAGCAGTAAGTGCAATAATCATGCAAATGCTCTGTCAGGTAAAATAACTACAGGATGAGATACATGAAAATCACTGCTGAGCATGGGATAAACAACATCTACACGAAATATCAATCGTGGAAAAAGTAATCGGTGCCCAAAGCTGCACCCAAATCCCAAATTGTAACGTTTTAAAAATAATTAAATAAATAATTAAATGAATAAAATTGTTTAAGTGAATTTTATGAATTTCGGTAAAGTAAAATGTATTTTTCGTAAAACCAAACCGTGATTGTTTTTCATTATAATTTCAAAAATACCTATTTTAATTATGTAATTACTAGTAAATGGTGTTTATTTAGCCACTTATAAATTTTTAGTTCAATTAAATATTTTTCCAAAATTAATTATTTTAAATATTAACATAAGCTTTATTTTTACACTAAATTAGTGTAAATTACAAATTTGAATGATTTTAATTTGTAAAAATGAACCATGGCATATTAGAATTTATTGTGTATCATGAAAAATTTATTTGTAAATTTTTCCATTTTTCTAGAGCTTTCTTGAGTTGCTATAGTAAAGAAATAAAATAAAATAAAGAAATGCATGAAAAGACATAATGAAGTGATATTTTGGTGGAGACTTCTACACATTTTCTCATCCTATTCTTTCTCTCCCTCACCTCCAAAAAAATGTCCGGCCTCACCCCCCATGGTAGCCCCCATTTTCCTCATTTTATTTTGCTCCAAAATTCATCAAAAATCCTTTAAAAATTCAATTAAAAATCCACAAAATCTTATTTATTTCCTACCCTTTATTCCTTGCTCATTTTTATATGGAATTTGGAGATGGAAAGCATGCATTTTGGAGGCTCATTTTCTTGTTTGGATTTCATATTTTGGAGGTATAAATTTCCTTCTTTTGTTTATTTGTTATTAGATGTTTCTTTTAAGCATGTTTAGATTTAATGAATTAATTCTATGTTCAATTTTTAAATTTCAAGTTAGGGTTTGTAAATTCAAGTTATGATTTTTATTAATTAATTAGTGTTATAATAGTTAGTTTAACAATTTTAGAATTGGAAAATCTTGCATGGTTGTTGAATTGTAAATTTTTCATTTAAAATGGTTTAAATTAGGAATTTTGCTAACTAGGTTTCTATAAAACATAATTTTTGGTGAAATAAAATTTCAATTAATATTTGTAACACTAGATTGTGGTCTTAATAAGGGTATTAACTTGTTGGTGGAATGGAAACTTAAATTGATTGCTAGTTTCTATTGATAATTGATAAATTGTGATAAAAATTGCTATTTTGTAAACTAGATTTTAGAAATTCCTAAATAAATGAGATTAAAAATATAATTTATGGTTTCATTAAATCATTATCATCATGAATTATGGTTTAATACATTAATTCATGCAAAATCATATTTTGTGGTGGAATTGTGGTATTTTGCTTGAAAAATATTGAAAATTGTTAAAGGTTGCAAACTAGAAATTTCAAATTAATACAAATTTGTGTAATAAAAATATAGTAACGGTTTGTATAGTCTAGTTATGCTATTTAATGAGTTTTATGACCATTGGTTTCATTTAAATGTCTATTTTTGATGAAAAACGGTAAATTGGCATTTTCGGGTTTTACGAAATTGGACGGTTTGATGGATTTTAGGGTTTCGATGGATTTAATCATGTTTTATAATATAAGTAATGTGTTTTAAAACTACGAGTTATTTGTTGATGTTTATCTCGATCCATCAGAGTCTGTACGCCGATATCGAGCGATATTTGGTTCTTTTGCGTGGACGGGACATAGGTTTTAACCTATGCTGGTTCCTTGCATCGTTTTGACTTTTGTATGTGATTCAGTTTGCGATACTATTTATATGTTTGCGTTTAGGTACCCTCACGTGGACTGCGGGCGATGAAGAGGAGGATGGCGACACCGTCTTCGGCAGACATGGACCAGGTGAGTAGATGCATATCTACGGGGGGAAGTCGGGTGGATGGCGTTTAGCACCCCCGCAACGTAGAATAGGGATAGTACGTATTGTCATTACAAAAGCAGATGTGACCCTAGATTCTTAATGTGTAGGACCCTAGTAATAACCTTAGGCTGGACTAGACTGATTTAGGGAAACCATATCAGAGGATGAGTACCTTGGAAGAGGTTCGTAGGTTTCAGGTAGAAACACACACACGCACACACTGAAACACGACATGGTGTATACGTGCATGTGTAAATATATATAGGACGAGGTATAGGTATATATATATACAACACGTATATGGGATACATTGATGTGATATGATATCCGAGGTATGATGAAATAGTGTAACTGGGCTTGATGCCGTGATTCTTGGCTATACAGTCGTATTAAGTGTTAGCGGATCATTAGAGAATGAGATAATGAACATGTATACTTAAATTATAATGGGTGGTGATGATATTGAGGTACATGGGACTCTAAAATAGTACCCGGACTGTAACTTGTGATTGATCACGATATGGGATATGTATGACTTGATTATGACATCATATAGGTGTGCCCTGATGTCGATATCACATAGGTGTGACCTGATGTTGATATCATATAGGTGTGACTTGATGACGATATGATATCAGTATGACTTAATCACAATATGATACATATGACATGATATTTCTGAGGATAAACTAATGATGCTTATTATGATGGCAATGATATATGATTGATGTAGGCGATTACAGTTTAGCACCTTGATCATGAGATGTGTTGGTGATGACATTATACGAATGATGAGACACCTAGGAGATACTTGACCCGTACCCCGATATTGGGATGCCGTACGATGGATTTTAGTGTACGAGGCATAGATATGATGATTGATCCGCACTCTTGGTTCGAGGAAGCCGTACTACGTACGTTACGCTATTGAGGCTGGATCGCCGACTATTAGAGGTACTGATTCAGACCTTAGGTAGACTCTTGTTTCTTATTAACTAGTTTCTTAGGTTTAGTTCCTTAGGAGGTTAGATGGACACTAGTTTAGGTTCGATTCTTATAGTGATAGTTGTACTCGTATGTCGCAGAGGGGTGGATAATGCACATCTGTCTTACATTCATACTGTAATCATCATGGTGCATGTTCTTAAATATGCTGCTATAATCAGTATAAACCTTACCTGTTAGGACACCAGCACCATTACCGATGTTGCGCATATTCCACGCACACTTATTTGCCGGCTCACACACATCATCATCGGTAATTGCTATGTCACGTACACTTTAGATCATATTATCTTTTATTGATAGATTCAGTTAACAACTAGACCAATATAATATTGTGATTACTCTATAATGTTAGTATAGACATGATATTTATTACTTAGACATTCATGCATTCATATTTTCATGTTATCATGCAGTATCATGGGTATATGCCGACACTTATCATATACTCACTCATGATTTAAAGATTTGGATTTCTATGAGATTTCTGGATTTTTAGGGAAAACCACAAGAATATATAAAAACTTCTCTCTCTCTCTCTCCTCTTCTCATTTTAAAATAAGATGCGGTTTTCTCGTGATGTATGTGTCGTCCACCATGAGATTTCATGTTTTCTGATGGATTTCGAGACCCGATTCGAGGAGTGGATGAACCGTCTCGGGTACATGGTGGGCCCGGTATGGTACCCCGGGGCAAGAAGATCGAGTTGTAGACGATGAGCCTGGCAGGGGAAGGATACCTACCGGTGATGTCTGGCGCGGCGGATATCCGGAAAATACCGACCGTTGTCGTGAGATTTGATGATATGGGCCGATCCGGACTGACGGAGCCCGAGATATTGAGACTATGAGACTTGAGATTTACATGTTTGTGTCGATGCTTGACACGGATTTCCATGGATTTCATTGTTGAGATTTCAGATTCTTATACACATTTTACTATGATAACAGCTAAAGATTTCTTATACAGATATATCTGGATTTCAGGATTTGTTACTTTATATTCATGGTGCATGCATTTCATTTCATATGACATAGTATTATATGAGGCACTGACACGAGCACGGAGTATCTGCACTTACACGTAGTATTACCCTGTTATTACTAGATGTTGGGATATAGTAGTGTATTATTATGACCTAGGATAGCGTCGTGCATTCGATTTCTTTTCGTAGATGTGTTCTACTCACGAGTTGGCAACTCACCCCCGTTGTGCCAAATTTTATTACAGGTTCGATGTACAGGTTTCCCTGGCAGCTTGCTGCCACATCTTTTCTTCAGGGTGATTTGCACGGTAGGTTGGTTCACTTGTATCTGAACCACCATTGTATTTTTATTCTTTCATTTTTATCTAGTAAGCTCCATCAACCATACTTGTATTACTTGATAAGTTTATTGGACCAGTCTTTTATTTCGACCTTAGAGTCGCGCATGTATTATTCTGATTTGATGGATTTGTTTTCTTTTGAGTTTTGAGCCTCGCCCATTGGCGTTGGATATTATTGTTCTTGAAGTGGTTGTTTCCGCCTGTTGGCGTTGAGCTAGCACCCGTTTGGGGATGCATTTTATTGTTTATGTATATTATACTTGTTGTACCCGTTTGGGGGCCAGTTTTTATAGAGGAGACTCTGCCGAAATTTTTGAGAAAATTTGCTAATGTTTTAAACTTGTTCCTTCATGTTTTCTTTTACTGCTTCTTCTTCTTTTTCATGGTTTAGATTTCTGGGCTTCGGCTTACTTAGGTTACGTTGCGCCTCTAGACGTTTCGTAATCTAAGTGCCGGTCGCGTTCCATACTTTCGGGTCTTGACAAAGTTGGTATCAGAGCGCTAGGTTTAACCTTGTATAAGTCTAAGTGACCCTTGGTTGATAGAGTAGGCGATTCAGGTAGAGTAACGTACCGTGGGTATGGTCCGCGGCATACTTACGATACGCTACTCTGCTTAAGGAGCCTTAGGATGTACAATTGTTTGCACTGTATTCCATTCGTTCTTTTGATCTATCTTCGTCAATGTTGGAGGGTGGTTTCTGTTACCACGGGCACACTGGCAGAGGGAGCTGCGGCTCGAATGCGATAACCATTAGAGTATTGGTTATTCTTGAGGATTGAAGCATTGCTTAGCGTGCGGACGAAGGGTATTTACATGCCGTCCGGATGAAGTTAAAGGGTTCGAACGATTATCAGAAAACCATTTTCCCAAGTTTAAAGTATTCGGAAGAACATGCAGGTATTTCGATGGACCCTCTAGAAGAATGAAACCCTAACTCGACATAATGACAACGAGAACGCCCTTGGACCTTAGGGTTTACGGCAGTTCCGCGATGCCATTAGTGAGGCTTGGGTTTGCCCTTCTACGGCTGGACCATCGATGCTGGGGTATGTACCGGATATTTTTAAACTGTACTTGAGTGTTGAGTTCTCGGGGAATTATGGGATTTTGATGGATCGATCGAAAAGTTTAATGTAGTCCGGATATCAAGTGAAGGGATCGACTACGTGGGAGACTCTAGATATGAGTATTGTCGTTGGCAGTGCAGTCAGTAAACTTATGAAGAGACAAGTTTGAAGCAGCCGACATCAGAGGAAAGAGGCGTACATTGACGATAGTGTTTACGATTGTGATTTAGTGATTTGAATTTCATATTTTCGTTGATTGGATTTTGGTATTTTGAGGACTTTGTTCTACGATTGGTATTTCATGTGTGTACCTTCATTACATTCTATTTGTGTTTTATATATCAGTTGTATTGATGTTATTTAGTACACACCCGGTACACTTGATTAGGTTTTATATATTTTGAGATTTTTTTTGATTTGATTTAGTGCATAGGGGTCACACATGATTTTGACATATGTTTCGACCTAGTTTTCATGCATTTTTGTACTGTGATTTTGATTTTGATATTCGATTTATGTTTTCGTGCACCATGTGCACCTGATTAGGATTCTTGCGCATACTTGGCGCACTTGATACGATTTTATGCACACCAGATGCACTAAATCGGGGTTTTGTGCAGATTAGATGCACCTGATAGTGAGTCGTGCACGCCCGTTGCACTTGACAGATGTTTTGGTGCACACCTGTTGCACTTATTTTGTTTTGTGTGTATTCATGGTATCTGTATTTGGTTTCGATTTCAGTGCGCACCGAACGCACATGATATTTTATTGATATGATTGGGATTGATTTCAGTTTGAGCAGTATGTTTTCATAATCACTATTATTTGATTTAGTAACCAGGCGGGACGTGTATGTTAAATAAAAGATATATATATATATATAGTTATTTTTTTAAAATAAACGTCCGCTACTTATGCCGTGACACGTGCATCACACGGCAATTTTCAAAAAGGGGTGTTTGCATATTTCCTTATCCAGATATTTGTACGGTTTTACTATGATGCGCACTATATATAAGTTATAGATTGATGTATATTATATTGGTATTCATATTGGGTTTTGATATTTTATTCTTGCCATAACTCCGATGATTGCGTTATGCTTGACGGAGTTGAGTTTTGTTATGTATTGATGATTTCGGAGCCCCGACGATTTGAGTGTTTTGCTAAATCTTTTAGTATTTGGAGGGGGAGTTTTAATTTAAATTCGGGGACCGAATTTCTTAAAGGGGGGAAGATTGTAACGTTTTAAAAATAATTAAATGAATAAAATTGTTTAAGTGAATTTTATGAATTTCGGTAAAGTAAAATGTATTTTTCGTAAAACCAAACCGTGATTGTTTTTCATTATAATTTCAAAATTACCTATTTTAATTATTTAATTACTAGTAAATGGTGTTTATTTAGCCACTTATAAATTTTTAGTTCAATTAAATATTTTTCGTAAATTAATTATTTTAAATATTAACATAAGCTTTATTTTTACACTAAATTAGTGTAAATTACAAATTTGAATGATTTTAATTTCTAAAAATGAACCATGGCATATTATAATTTAGTGTGTATCATGCAAAATTTATTTGCAAATTTTTCCATTTTTCTAGAGCTTTCTTTAGTTGCTATAGTAAAGAAATAAAATAAAATAAAGAAATGCATGAAAAGACATAATGAAGTGATATTTTGGTGGAGACTTCTACACATTTTCTCATCCTCTTCTTTCTCTCCATCACCTCCAAAAAAATGGCCGGCCTCATCCCCCATGGTAGCCCCCATTTTCCTCATTTTATTTTGCTCCAAAATTCATCAAAAATCCTTTAAAAATTCAACTAAAAATCCACAAAATCCTATTTATTTCCTACCCTTTATTCCTTGCTCATTTTTATATGGAATTTGGAGATGGAAAGCATGCATTTTGGAGGCTCATTTTCTTGTTTGGATTTCATATTTTGGAGGTATAAATTTCCTTCTTTTGTTTATTTGTTATTAGATGTTTCTTTTAAGCATGTTTAGATTTAATGAATTAATTTTATGTTCAATTTTTAAATTTCAAGTTAGGGTTTGTAAATTCAAGTTATGATTTTTATTAATTAATTAGTGTTATAATAGTTAGTTTAAACATTTTAGAATTGGAAAATCTTGCATGGTTGTTGAATTGTAAATTTTTCATTTAAAATGGTTTAAATTAGGAATTTTGCTAACTAGGTTTCTATAAAACATAATTTTTGGTGAAATAAAATTTCAATTAATATTTTTAACACTAGATTGTGGTCTTAATAAGGGTATTAACTTGTTGGTGGAATGGAAACTTAAATTGATTGCTAGTTTCTATTGATAATTGATAAATTGTGATAAAAATTGCTATTTTGTAAACTAGATTTTAGAAATTCCTAAATAAATGAGATTAAAAATATAATTTATGGTTTCATTAAATCATTATCATCATGAATTGTGGTTTAATACATTAATTCAAGCAAAATCATGTTTTGTGGTGGAATTGTGGTATTTTGCTTGAAAAATATTGAAAATTGTTAAAGGTTGCAAACTAGAAATTTCAAATTAATACAAATTTGTGTAATAAAAATATAGTAACGGTTTGTATAGTCTAGTTATGCTATTTAATGAGTTTTATGACCATTGGTTTCATTTAAATGTCAATTTTGGATGAAAAACGGTAAATTGGCATTTTCGGGTTTTACGAAATTGGACGGTTTGATGGATTTTAGGGTTTCGATGGATTTAATCATGTTTTATAATATAAGTAATGTGTTTTAAAACTACGAGTTATTTGTTGATGTTTATCTCGATCCATCGGAGTCTGTACGCCGATATCGAGCGATATTTGGTTCTTTTGCGTGGACGGGACATAGGTTTTAACCTATGCTGGTTCCTTGCATCGTTTTGACTTTTGTATGTGATTCAGTTTGCGATACTATTTATATGTTTGCGTTTAGGTACCCTCACGTGGACTGCGGGCGATGAAGAGGAGGATGGCGACACCGTCTTCGGCAGACATGGACCAGGTGAGTAGATGCATATCTACGGGGGGAAGTCGGGTGGATGGCGTTTAGCACCCCCGCAACGTAGAATAGGGATAGTACGTATTGTCATTACAAAAGCAGATGTGACCCTAGATTCTTAATGTGTAGGACCCTAGTAATAACCTTAGGCTGGACTAGACTGATTTAGGGAAACCATATCAGAGGATGAGTACCTTGGAAGAGGTTTGTAGGTTTCAGGTAGAAACACACACACGCACACACTGAAACACGACATGGTGTATATGTGCATGTGTATATATATATAGGATGAGGTATAGGTATATATATATATACAACACGTATATGGGATACATTGATGTGATATGATATCCGAGGTATGATGAAATAGTGTAACTGGGCTTGATGCCGTGATTCTTGGCTATACAGTCGTATTAAGTGTTAGCGGATCATTAGAGAATGAGATAATGAACATGTATACTTAAATTATAATGGGTGGTGATGATATTGAGGTACATGGGACTCTAAAATAGTACCCGGACTGTAACTTGTGATTGATCACGATATGGGATATGTATGACTTGATTATGACATCATATAGGTGTGCCCTGATGTCGATATCACATAGGTGTGACCTGATGTTGATATCATATAGGTGTGACTTGATGACGATATGATATCAGTATGACTTAATCACAATATGATACATATGACATGATATTTCTGAGGATAAACTAATGATGCTTATTATGATGGCAATGATATATGATTGATGTAGGCGATTACAGTTTAGCACCTTGATCATGAGATGTGTTGGTGATGACATTATACGAATGATGAGACACCTAGGAGATACTTGACCCGTACCCCGATATTGGGATGCCGTACGATGGATTTTAGTGTACGAGGCATAGATATGATGATTGATCCGCACTCTTGGTTCGAGGAAGCCGTACTACGTACGTTACGCTATTGAGGCTGGATCACCGACTATTAGAGGTACTGATTCAGACCTTAGGTAGACTCTTGTTTCTTATTAACTAGTTTCTTAGGTTTAGTTCCTTAGGAGGTTAGATGGACACTAGTTTAGGTTCGATTCTTATAGTGATAGTTGTACTCGTATGTCGCAGAGGGGTGGATAATGCACATCTGTCTTACATTCATACTGTAATCATCATGGTGCATGTTCTTAAATATGCTGCTATAATCAGTATAAACCTTACCTGTTAGGACACCAGCACCATTACCGATGATGCGCATATTCCACGCACACTTATTTGCCGGCTCACACACATCATCATCGGTAATTGTTATGTCACGTACACTTTAGATCATATTATCTTTTATTGATAGATTCAGTTAACAACTAGACCAATATAATATTGTGATTACTCTATAATGTTAGTATAGACATGATATTTATTACTTAGACATTCATGCATTCATATTTTCATGTTATCATGCAGTATCATGGGTATATGCCGACACTTATCATATACTCACTCATGATTTAAAGATTTGGATTTCTATGAGATTTCTGGATTTTTAGGGAAAACCGCAAGAATATATAAAAACTTCTCTCTCTCTCCTCTTCTCTTTTTAAAATAAGATGCGGTTTTCTCGTGATGTATGTGTCGTCCACCATGAGATTTCATGTTTTCTGATGGATTTTGAGACCCGATTCGAGGAGTGGATGAACCGTCTCGGGTACATGGTGGGCCCGGTATGGTACCCCGGGGCAAGAAGATCGAGTTGTAGACGATGAGCCTGGCAGGGGAAGGATACCTACCGGTGATGTCTGGCGCAACGGATATCCGGAGGATACCGACCGTTGTCGTGAGATTTGATGATATGGGCCGATCTGGACTGACGGAGCCCGAGATATTGAGACTATGAGACTTGAGATTTATATGTTTGTGTCGATGCTTGACACGGATTTCCATGGATTTCATTGTTGAGATTTCAGATTCTTATACACATTTTACTATGATAACAGCTAAAGATTTCTTATACAGATATATCTGGATTTCAGGATTTGTTACTTTACATTCATGGTGCATGCATTTCATTTCATATGACATAGTATTATATGAGGCACTGACACGAGCACGGAGTATCTGCACTTACACGTAGTATTACCCTGTTATTACTAGATGTTGGGATATAGTAGTGTATTATTATGACCTAGGATAGCGTCGTGCATTCGATTTCTTTTCGTAGATGTGTTCTACTCACGAGTTGGCAACTCGCCCCCGTTGTGCCAAATTTTATTACAGGTTCGATGTACAGGTTTCCCTGGCAGCTTGCTGGCACATCTTTTCTTCAGGGTGATTTGCACGGTAGGTTGGTTCACTTGTATCTGAACCACCATTGTATTTTTATTCTTTCATTTGTATCTAGTAAGCTCCATCAACCATACTTGTATTACTTGATAAGTTTATTGGACCAGTCTTTTATTTCGACCTTAGAGTCGCGCATGTATTATTCTGATTTGATGGATTTGTTTTCTTTTGAGTTTTGAGCCTCGCCCTTTGGCGTTGTATATTATTGTGCTTGAAGTGGTTGTTTCCGTCTGTTGGCGTTGAGCTAGCACCCGTTTGGGGATGCATTTTATTGTTTATGTATATTATACTTGTTGTACCCGTTTGGGGGCCAGTTTTTATAGAGGAGACTCTGCCGAAATTTTTGAGAAAATTTGCTAATGTTTTAAACTTGATCCTTCGTGTTTTCTTTTACTGCTTCTTCTTCTTTTTCATGGATTAGATTTCTGGGCTTTGGCTTACTTAGGTTACGTTGCGCCTCTAGACGTTTCGTAATCTAAGTGCCGGTCACGTTCCGTACTTTCGGGTCGTGACACAAATAAACTCAGGCTCCGGCACTCTCCTCGGCCCTCAATCCTGCAAATCTCTGAGAATCACGAGTGCCCAACATCGGCACCCAAAAATATCATAAATACTCGTGTCCAGCATCGACACGCAAATCCTCATACATCGGGCTCCGTAAGTCCGGATCAGCCCACGGGCTCCGTCTGCGGTATCGGCCCTCGGCCCCGGCAGTACGGATCATCCCGCATCCATCTCTCGACTCTGGTCAGTATCCTCCAGATAACCGCCAGGTCCAACCAATCACCGGTAGGTACTCGCCCACCTCCAGGCTCAATCGGCAAAGTCCATCGATCATCTTGCCGAGGGGAACCATACCGGGTCCACCACGAACCCGCAAACGGATCATCCACTCCACGAATCGGGTTTCAAGCACACGTCTCAGCACCGAGAAAACGTGTGGTGGACGCACCAAAATATCATATCACGAGGAACCGGGTTTTCAAATAGTACATCTTTTCTTAAATAATTCCACGGTCCTCAAAACCAGAAATCACATAAAAATCCAACACCAACGAGTAGATCAAATACGATATGCTATGTACATCAAGTCATAATATAGGTACAAGGGAGAAACCACTTTTCTTAAGATAGTTTCAGTTTTCAAGACAGCATGCGGCTTCCAATTTCTATGAAAATCATATCGAATCATATGTGAAATGAACTACAGTATGATGATCATGGAAATTCTACAGTGAGTGTGTCATGGCAATTACTAACGGTGTGTGTGTAACATGCAGATTAGTGCTCGTGCAACATGAACCGTTAGTAATAGTGCGGTGTTCTATCAATTCTAAGTTTTCATACATATAGCAGGGAATGCAGTATGCAACAACAGCATCCATGTGTTAGTGTATATGCCCTAGAGGCCATTACTATATCATACTAGCTTGTATATTACTTGATGGAAGCTTGGGATATTCACAGTTGTATAGACAATCTTGCTCAAAATGATAGTATGCTACTTGGTTTGTCTCTACTTCAATATGTGCATGTGTTTCTTTTAGCATATCGCTTATATACATATTAGTAGAGCCCTTAGGATCTTTGCTTGATTACCAGCGTTGTGATGGCACTCACACTCGTGGGGGCTGGGTAATCCATAAGCACATCCTTATACAGGTCCCTAGTCATAGGACTATCGAGACAGGGCGTCGATACTCCGGAGTAGACTAGCGTATGCGCTTCTCATCCCAGCGGGGGAGACGGTCTGTCCCACAGCCGTCAGTACGTCGTACTTGAGATAGTATGCGGGTGCTCGTTAGGTTACGAGTACATTGGACAGGACTCGTCTGGAACTGTTGGTTGGTATTATACCTATCGTCAGTTATCAGTTCCCAGGTGACATGAGTACATCTTAGTCCGCCGACTTGACACTGTCACTTCGCCTCGAGTGTGTTCCCACTGTACTTAGATTACTGCCCTACTATGGCTCAAAGGAGTCGTGCAAACAGGTAGTAGTTGGGTGCAGTCCCGAAGCAATTGGAGGCAGTGACGGTTAGATAGGATTCGCCTCTCCCGGTATTCGGGGTTGACATCGCGCTGTGTTTAGGAGAGCCATTATACAAGTAGTCCGTGGCCAGGGCAAGCGAGATATACTGGTAGGTTTCCAGTGTTATCTCAGGGTGTTCTGGGCTTCACTCCAACACGACTTGTACCGCTATTAGGGGACTGACGTTTACCGCCCCTAAGGCCCGCCATGCGATGTATCAGACGAACAGACCGGACTGTACGGAGATTGTCACATACAGGCTCAGTAGGAGTTCGGATGGGTTTATCTCATCGGCCTTCTTGTCGACATCTACCTGGGGACCGTTACGCACAGCTAGTGCCGCTTGCGGTCTGTGGTCAAACCCACTGCCAGCGTAGTGTCGAGTCTTTAGAGTCCCACACAGAGAGTTTCCCTGCACTGGGCAAAACGTGTAGAGGCCGTATGGTTTTACGGCAGGGCTGCGATCACTTGCGTACACTTATGTGCGTATGGTGTTCGGGCAGGCAATACTAGTGGGCTTTGGTTTAAGCCGGATTCTAGTATTGCACAGATGGATTTGTTTTGTCTTCTGTGCATTCTCATTCTACGGAATGCGGATGCGGGTGTGTATGCACAGATTTGCGGAGTGGAGAAGGAGGAGGTGCCTCATTAGGGTTTTGACAGTTGGTTCGGTCAAAACCATTATGAGCCGAGGACATTGTTTAATAATCCATTTATTGATAATTATGTTATGGCTAATTACATTGACCATTTGACCACCTTGACTTTGTTGACCGTTTGACCAAAGTTGACTAGGATCTTCTTGAAAGGTCTAAAGCATTCTTTGGTTTTCTTTTTCCTTTTTGGTATGAAAATGGTCATGTCATTAGTGCCATCAACTTTATCATGATAGGATTAGTAATGATGAAAATGAGTATTATTGCAACCATGGTTGGGTTTTCTCTTGGTGAAGCTTTTTCATTTGTTCATTCTCATTCTCTCTCATAGAAAAGAAATGAGAAACATTTCCATGGTTGCTCCTCCTTCTTCCTCCTCTTGATTCTTCCTTTGATCTCATGTGTTGAGAGAAAAAGGATTCCACTTGACAAACACATCCATACATCTTCTCTACACATCCTAGGGCTTCTTGATTAGCAATCTCTTTGCCCTAGTTGCCTCGGCTCGAGGTGGAGCTCGGCGTATCGTCTTCGACTCAAGAAGGACGCGGAGGTGCTCAAGGTCCGGATCGACACATGGAGCTTGGATGGACGAGCGGGACAGCGGAATGAAGACCCGAAGGACCGGTTTCATGAGGTATACTTTCTACAGCACAGTAGTTATAGCCTCTAGTAGTTTACTAGTTTCTAGTTTAGCAAAGATCCGTGCTTTAAGTCCATGTTGCCTTGCGCCAAATCATTGTTTTTCGTCGTTTCCGCCTCCCCGTAAGAACCGGGATGAGCAACGTGGACTTACAGTGGTATCAGAGCCTAGCTAAACATAAACTAGTAAGTTAGCAAAGTGTTTAGAATATCGATCGGGAAAAAGTCGCAAAACACGTCCGCAAAACCTCAAGTTTCTGTCGATTTTCATACTGCTCAAAAACTGATTTAAAATATGTGAAAAATCGTCTCAGGGTTTTGTGAAAACACTGCAGAAACACGATCCAGTGAATCGATCAAATGACCGCGGTTCCGCGGCAAAGACATGCTCATTGCCGCGGTTCCGCCGCCGTTTTGACTCGGCACTGAATTGGATTTTGTGCAGTGTTTTAGTTTTGCTGTTTTAGGATTTTTAAGACATGTTTTTTCTACCCAGATTTTTCAGAGAGCATATTGACCTTTGGGGTGGTTAAAAATCCGTATTTTGATCGATATTCCGTAGACTTTGGCTAATGGATATTATCTGTGATGTGATATATGTATTGAACGTCCGCTAATCGCTATACGTCGATTAGTGGGAGTTATACATAACTGTGATCTGTAATGTTGATGGTTTGTGTATATGAACTCGGTGGATTGTCACAGATGAATAGCCGGGAATGGGTGTGAGATGAGAGTTTCTTTTTCTTTCATTCATTGTAAAATTTGTAAATTGATGTAATATTATTTGTTTGGCCGCACAACCGGATCGGGGTTGTAGCCGTCATTGTATAATTTCTTTTTACTGTTTTTGCTCCTAGGATAGACCCAAGGTGGGGTGCACAAACTACCGGGTATCTCGAAGTGCCGAGTGGCCTACTCACGGTGTTGAGGGAGGTTGCTTCGCTTCGGGTACTTGGCGGGTAGTTTGTCGCACCCGTAGGGGTCTAGGGTGGGGTTTGGCTATTCATCGCGACCGTGTAATCCGTTTTTTGTTGCTGGCTCGAACGAATCGCGGATTCCTAGTATATCCAAAGTGTTCATCTGTGATCTGTAATGGCTATCATTGCTATATATTTATATATGATAACTATTTAGGTGTTGCTTATGTTTTGCATCCGCGCTAGTCCAGCCCGCGCTCTGTCGTTAGTTAAGTAACCTAACGGATGATGACGGGGCCCCGTGGCGAATGCGGATGGCATAAGCGTACACCATATTTTGGTTGTTTTCTGCAATGGTAGGATTAAATGATGGTACGCATTAAAAGAACTAATGCAAGAAAAATAAACCAAGTAAAAGTCGTTGGAACACTTTGAAAACCACTCGGTTCTTTTCAAAAACCAGCATTTTAAACGCGGAGCTTGAACCACTCCTTTTAAAAGCTATCTCGTTCCATCGATTATATCAAGTTCACTACGTTCACGGTTTCGCCAAAACCATCCGTAGCCCTCCGTCGTTTCGTATAGATAGTCAATAGTATTCAAGCTGTGTTTGTTGGCCAAAGTCAAGGCACAGTGTTTGGTAGCTATTGGGTATTCATATGTAGCATAGATAGATGCGTTGGTTTGGGACAGTCGTACTGCCTTATTGGCCAAAGTCTAGGGTATGTGCGGGTGGGTTCAAATTAACCTGGATAATGACGGGTAGAACTTGACATGTGACTTATGATTTGTTGGCCAAAGTCAAGGTCATAAGAGCATGGGGCAAAAATCCACATCGGGAGTTTCATAAGTACTGAAAATTGCTAGCGGTGCATACCATTTGGAGTGTGATGATTCTGGTAGGATTCCTTCGGTTTTATCACGCGATGATATTTGGATCCCGATCCTACTGTGAGTATATGCTACTCCTCGGGAAATCTCTCACTTAACGATCAATGCTATAAACCAAGTAGGTGTCTAGAAAGGTGTTAGCGGGGCTACGCCCACAGGGAAAAGAGGTTACTTAATTAAGGAACTTCGCGAAAGCGTTGGAAAACCTCCCTCGAAGTACCGACACTGGACTGGCTGAACGGTTAAGCAAGTATTGTACGGTGAGATTGATCCCGACTAATTCTTCCTTTATGGTTTGAGGAGGGATTCGAGAGACAGTGGGAGCCATCCTGTTTAGATAAATTAAAAACCAATCTAAACTTGCAAGAGCATCATGCTGAGTGTTTTCTTCTCTCTCTCTTAATTGCAGTGACCCAGTGACCGCACCTAGGTTACATCTAGATAATAAAATGACTGAATCTGACTGTTATGACTGGCAAAGGTCTGTCCAGATGTCCATTGCCCATGACAAGCTGGGACACCTCTTGACTGATCCAACCCCTGCCGTCTCAGGTCCAGTTTCCCCTGTCACGGATATTCATATCCGCGAGACATCGGAAAGGAACTCTGCGAAAGCCAAGTGCCTCGTGTTAGCCTCAGTTGATGGTGCAAACCAGAGGCAGCACGAGAAGATGGACTCAGTTTCTATCTTCCTCCATAACAAAGTTTTATATGGAGAGCAATCTCGTATCGCAAGATATGAGACCTCGAACGAATTGCTTCCAGCGAGGTTGGCTATCGGGTCATCTGTAGGGGGCAACGTCCTTACAGAGACCAGCTCTTTTGAGCTCTCGGACCTGAAAACCACGTTGAATAACGGGTCAGGTGCTGACTTAGTACAACAGTCTCTACCTACTACCCTGAAAGAAACCAGGGAAGTAGAAAGAAAGTGAAGGGCAGAAGTTTCAGGACTGGATGTAGTAAAAGAGGGATGTTCCTATTGTTACGGGAATGAACATGGGCAGAAGGATTGCAGGGCTTGCAAAGCCAGTAGCCAGAATTCGAAGCATGTTGTGGCTTCGGCTTCGGGTGTGTTTGTAATAGAGAACTGTATGTCAGTTAACCCTACTTCCTGGGTATTGGATACCGGATCAGGATCTCATATCTGTAATTCGTTCAGGCTCTGAGAAACCGTAGGGTTATCAGGAAAGATGATATGACTCTCAGGGTTGCTAACGGAATGAGCATGTATGCTGAATCCGTAGGGGAATATCATCAAGGACTGACAACTGGACAGATATTGATTCTGCGTG
Source organism: Agapanthus africanus (assembly GCA_030015575.1). Taxonomy (NCBI): domain Eukaryota; kingdom Viridiplantae; phylum Streptophyta; class Magnoliopsida; order Asparagales; family Amaryllidaceae; genus Agapanthus; species Agapanthus africanus. Next base: position 268,296,045 of record CM057340.1, read on the forward strand.
ACTGTTTTTATGTACCAGGTGCGATTTGTAACATCATATCTTTATCCTTACTTTCTAAGGAAGGATATGATTTTACTTTTGTAAGGGATGTAGTAAACATCCACCTAAATCAAGTACTGATTGGGTCAGGTACATTGAAATACGGTATATACGTTTTGAATCAAGCTCAGGTCTTCAGTGTCCAGAACACACTTAAGAGAAAGTCTCCAGAATTAAATCAGGCTTTCTTATGGCATTGTAGACTGGGTCACATTAATGAGACACGGTTGACAAAGTTACATAAAGAAAGATACTTGGATCCGTTCGAGTACCAGTCTTATGCCACTTGTGAATCTTGTCTCATGGGAAAGATGACAAAGACTCCGTTCACTAGACACGGAGAAAGAGCGAGCGAGCTCTTAGGACTCATACACAGTGACGTGTGTGGTCCAATGTCTACACATGCGCGAAGTGGTTATTGATACTTCATTACTTTCACAGACGATTTCTCTAGGTATGGATATGTCTTCTTGATGAAGCACAAATCCGAGGCCTTTGAGAAATTTCAGGAATACAAGAATGAAGTTGAAAAACAAACAGGCAAAAGTATCAAGACACTGAGATCTGGTCGAGGTGGTGAATACTTGAGTGCCGAGTTTCTGGGCTTCTTAAAAGAGAATGGAATTCTCTCTCAGCTTACTCCTCCATACACAGCACAACACAACGGTGTATCGGAAAGGAGGAATCGAACCCTATTGGATATGGTTCGTTCCATGATGAGTAAGGCTGAGTTGCCGTGATCCTTCTGGGGTTATGCACTAGAATCAGCTACATACCTTTTGAACCGAGTTCCAACTAAGACTGTGCTTACTACACCATATCAGATGTGGTGTGGGAGGAAACCCTATCTTAATCACATTAAGACATGGGGATGTCCGGCTTTTATAAAAAAGCAGCATGCGGACAAGCTCGAGGTACGTTCAGTACAGTGTAAGTTTGTGGGATACCCAAAGAGCTCCAAGGGGTATCTTTTCTATTGCGCAGAGGAACAAAAGGTTTTTGTTTCTCGTCATGCCCGCTTCTTGGAAACTGAGTTTTTAGAAAACCAGATAAGTGGGAGCGCAATAGAACTGGAAGAAATTCCAGAACCACAAGCTATTACTGAAAGCTTAGTAGAACCAGAGGGTTCGAAAGAACAGGACATCCCAGCGCCACTCCGCAGGAGTAGTAGGCAGTCTCATCCGCCCGAGAGATACTACGGTTTTCTCATTGACGGGGATAGAAAGGATTGCACCATGGATTATGGTGAGCCTACTAGCTTCCAGCAAGCCATTCAGAGCGGTGACTCGGTAAAATGGCTGGATGCAATGCGGGCCGAGATGGAGTCTATGTACACCAACAAAGTTTGGACTTTGGACTTTGCTCCAGAAGGGGTAAAACCCGTAGGCTGCAAATGGATCTTCAGAAAGAAGATTGGTGTAGATGGGCATGTTGAGACCTATAAAGCTAGACTTGTTGCAAAGGGTTTTCGTCAAAGACCTGGTTTGGACTATGATGAGACCTTTTCTCCAGTGGCTATGCTAAAATCCATTCGGATCCTTCTTGCAATTGCTGCCTTCCACGATTATGAAATCTGGCAGATGGACGTAAAGACGGCTTTCCTAAATGGAAATTTGGAAGAGTGCGTCTATATGGATCAGCCGGAGGGATTCATTCAGAGTGGGAGAAGCGGTAGAGTGTGCAAGTTGCTCAAGTCCATTTATGGACTTAAGCAGGTATCGCGGAGTTGGAACATCTGCTTTGATGATACTGTCAAAGAATTCGACTTTATCAAAAACCCAGATGAACCATGCATTTACAGTAAGATCGTAGCGAGAACTGTGGTATTCCTCGTCTTGTACGTGGATGACATTCTCCTAATAGGAAATGATATTCCTATGCTACAGTCAGTCAAAGGATTCTTGTCACAGAGGTTCACCATGAAGGACCTGGGCGATGCCAACTACATTCTGGGGATCCAGATCTATCGTGATAAGAGGATGTTGGGACTTTTACAGTCAAGGTACATCGACACCATACTGAAAAGATTCAGTATGGAAGATTCCAAGCACGGTAATTTACCGGCTTGTCACGGGATCACCCTCTCTAAAGAGATGTCTCCCAAGACTGATTTGGAAAGGGATCGTATGTCTATTATACCCTACGCTTCTGCGGTAGGCTCTATAATGTATGTGATGTTGTGTACCAGACCAAATGTAGCATACGCATTGAGCGTTGTAAGCCGGTATCAGTCAAACCCCGGGGAGAAACACTGGATAGCGGTAAAGAACATTCTCAAGTACCTGAGAAGGACTAAGGAGATGTTCTTGGTGTAAGGCGGAAAAGACCTCCAGCTCGAGACCTTTGCTGACTCCAGCTTCCAGAGTGACAAGGATGACTCCAAGTTCATGTCGGGTTATGTCTTTGCCCTCAATGGAGGGGCGGTTTGCTGGAAGAGTTCCAAGCAGGAGACCGTTGAAGACTCAACTATGGAAGCGGAGTACATAGCTGCTTGCGATGCCGCAAAGGAAGCTGTCTGGATGAAGAAGTTCATCACGGAGCTTCAGGTGGTTCCTACCATTGTTGATCTAATACCGCTGTATTGCGAAAACAACGGAGCTATAGCTTTAGCGAAGGAACCCAGGTCCCATCAGAAGTCCAGGCACATTTTGAGGCGGTACCACCTGATTAGGGAGATCGTTGATCGCCGAGAGATCGAGGTGAAGAGAGTAAATACGGAGAACAACACTGCAGATCCACTCACAAAGGCCCTACCCCAGACTCAGTTCGAGCGGCTGATCGAGATGATAGGTCTTCGATACGCCAGTACATGGCCTTAGTGCAAGTGGGAGATTGTTAGTGTATATGCCCTAGAGGCCATTACTGTAACATACTAGCTTGTCTATTACTTGATGGAAGCTTGGGATATTCACAGTTGTATAGACAATCTTGCTCAAAATGGTAGTATGCTACTTGGTTTATCTCTACTTCAATATGTGCATGTGTTTCTTTTAGCATATCGCATATATACATATTAGTAGAGCCCTTAGGAACTTTGCTTGATTACCAGCGTTGTGATGGCGCTCACACTCGTGGGGGCTGGGTAATCCATAAGCACATCCTTATACAGGTCCCTAGTCGTAGGACTATCGAGACAGGACGTCGATACTCCGGAGTCGACTAGCGTATGCGCTTCTCATCCCAGCGGGGGAGACGGTCTGTCCCACAGCCGTCAGTACGTCGTACTTGAGATAGTATGCGGGTGCTCGTTAGGTTACGAGTACACTGGACAGGACTCGTCGGGAACTGTTGGTTGGTATTATACCTATTGTCAGTTATCAGTTCCCAGGTGACATGAGTACAGCTTAGTCCGCCGACTTGACACTGTCACTTCGCCTCGAGTGTGTTCCCACTGTACTTAGATTACTACCCTACCATGGCTCAAAGGAGTCGTTCAAACAGGTAGTAGTTGGGTGCAGTACCGAAGCACTTGGAGGCAGTGACAGTTAGATAGGATTCGTCTCTCCCGGTATTGGGGGTTGACATCGCGCTGTGTCTAGGAGAGCCATTACACAAGTAGTCCCTAGCCAGGGCAAGCGAGATATACTGGTAGGTTTCCAGTGTTATCTCAGGGTGTTCTGGGCTTCACTCCAACAAGATTTGTACCGCTATTAGGGGACTGACGTTTACCGCCCCCCTAGGCCCGCCATGCGATGTATCAGACGAACAGACCGGACTGTACGGAGATTGTCACATACAGGCTCAGTAGGAGTTCGGATGGGTTTATCTCATCGGCCTTCTTGTCGACATCTACCTGGGGACCGTTACGCACAGCTAGTGCCGCTTGCGGTCTGTGGTTAAACCTACTGCCAGCGTAGTGTCGAGTCTTTAGAGTCCCACGCAGAGAGTTTCCCTGCACTGGGCGAAACTTGTAGAGGCCGTATGGTTTTACGGCAGGGCTGCGATCACTTGCGTACACTTGTGTGCGTATGGTGTTCAGGCAGGCAATACTAGTGGGCTTTGGTTTAATCCGGATTCTAGTATTGCACTGATGGATTTGTTTTGTCTTCTGTGCATTCGCATTCTACGGAATGCGGATGCGGGTGTGTATGCACAGATTTGCGGAGTGGAGAAGGAGGAGGTGCCTCATTAGGGTTTTGACAGTTGGTTCGGTCAAAACCATTATGAGCCGGGGACATTGTTTACTAATAATTTTATTGATAATTGGCTAATTACATTGACCATTTGACCACCTTGACTTTCTTGACCGTTTGACCAAAGTTGACTAGGATCTTCTTGAAAGGTCTAAAGTATTCTTTGGTTTTCTTTTTCCTTTGTGTTATGAAAATGGTCATGTCATTAGTGCCATCAACTTTATCATGATAGGATTAGTAATGATGAAAATGAGTATTATTGCAACCATGGTTGGGTTTTCTCTTGGTGAAGCTTTTTCATTTGTTCATTCTCATTCTCTCTCATAGAAAAGAAATGAGAAACATTTCCATGGTTGCTCCTCCTTCTTCCTCCTCTTGATTCTTCCTTTGATCTCATGTGTTGAGAGAAAAAGGATTCCACTTGACAAACACATCCATACATCTTCTCTACACATCCTAAGGCTTCTTGATTAGAAATCTCTTTGCCCTAGTTGCCTCGGCTCGAGGTGGAGCTCGGCGTACATCTCTCGGGTGGATCGTCTTCGACTCAAGAAGGCCGCGGAGGTGCTCAAGGTCCGGATCGACACTTGGAGCTTGGATGGACGAGCGGGACAGCGGAATGAAGACCCGAAGGACCGGTTTCGTGAGGTATACTTTCTACAGCACAGTAGTTATAGCCTCTAGTAGATTACTAGTTTCTAGTTTAGCAAAGATTCGTGCTTTAAGTCCATGTTGCCTTGCACCAAATCATTGTTTTTCGTCGTTTCCGCCTCCCCGTAAGAACCGGGATGAGCAACGTGGACTTACACCATGAACAGTCAATGTAGGTAAATGCAATATGTAGCTATAAAGTCCTATCAGCCCTGACGCATAACACCATGCGGACGATATCCCCGTAGATGTTAATCTACTCTCCGAAGTCTCGCGCTAAGTGTAGCCGACGACTTGCTTCCCCTTCTTCGCAGCGTCCGTCTCACTCGCCTGCGAACCTAGAATTACACAATATATCACGCATAAGCTAAAATCTACCAAAAACGCAATATTAAGGTCAAACTAGAAACCCGCGTTGCAAACCAAGCGCGTGTGTGCGCGATACGCTAAAACGTGTGATTACGCTCCTGAAGCTAACCTGACGCGTCGTGATATGCAGTACCACCCAAACCCACACACGTATCACGTGTGTCGCGAAGGTTTAAAATACGGAAAATAGGGTAATAGGTCCCAGATTTTGATACAGAAAGAGTTTTATAAAAATAAATATACCAAAACACTCCAAATACCAGCAGACACCAACCACCAAAACCCCAACCCACAATTCTCCCATCTGGCCGCAATTTGCGGCCAGAATGAGTTTTTCGGCGGCCTGGGTAGGGGGGTGGGCTCCCGGATTTGGTGTGTGCACTCTATACCCCATACACAAGCTACAGTAAGTACAATTTTATTCTGAAACACCCCGGGTAGTAGTAGTTTCAACAGAATCCAATTTCAAGTTAAAAATCACACCTTTGCACTAAAATGATACTTTAGGGTATATTTGTGAAATCTGAAACAAACCCAAGTCTAAAACTACACTAATATCACATTACTAAGCTAATCAAGCCATAAAAAGTTAATTTTTTTATCACAACCTCACTAAATCCCTTTATATAGCACAAAACATGCATAAAATGTGATATTTTGCTAGAAATACTACAAGTTATGTAAAAGGGGTGCTAAGGGTGAGTTAATACCTTCAAAACACCTTATGAAACACCAAAAATCCCTGCTTTTTCCCCAAGTGTGCAGATCCACCACCAAACACCTCAAAAGCTCATCTTTTTTCCATGGTTTGTGAATGAAAAGTGTTGATTTGAGTAGGGTTTTATGTAGGGATCAAAAGGAAGTGAAAAGAGAAGAAGAGAAGAAGAAGAAGCTGTTGTTTTTGCTGGAAATTCTGCAGGAATTCTGAATGAAGAGTAGAGAGAGAGAAAAGAGAAGAGAAATGGGTCAAAAGGTCAAACTTCCTACATAACACCATACCTCATTTGTTTAATTGAAATCTTTGAATTTTAAAAGGGTTTGACTTGTTGAAATGGGGGGGGGGAATAGATTATCAACCATGCATCAATGAAGAAGGGCTAACATGATACATTTCTCATCTAGTCTCAAAAAAACTAAGTGTGCATGTGTGCTCCTAACACAAAAATTCACACTTAGGGTAAACCCGACTAAAAATAATTAACAACCCTATATATATATATATATATATATATATATATATATATATATATATATATATATATACCCATATAAACACTCCACAACACAAAAACCACTAGCCAAGAAAGAAAATAAGATATCCATTTTTTTTTTTGAAAAACACGCACACATGCTAATTAACGCGAAAACATCCTAAACGAAATTCAAGGCGTTACATGTACTTAGATTACTACGCTACCACGGCTCAAAGGAGTCGTGCAAACAGGTAGTAGTTGGGTGCAGTCCCGAAGCACTTGGAGGCAGTGACGGTTAGACAGGATTCGTCTCTCCCGGTATTGGGGGTTGACATCGCGCTGTGTCTAGGAGAGCCATTAAACGAGTAGTCCCTGGCCAGGGCAAGCGAGATATACTGGTAGGTTTCCAGTGCTATCTCAGGGTGTTCTGGGCTACACTCCGACACGACTTGTACCGCTAGTAGGGGATGACGTTTACTACCCCCTAGTCTCGCCATACGATGTATCAGACGAACAAACCGGACTGTACGGAGATTGTCAAATTCAGGCTCAGTACGAGTTCAGATGGGTTTCACCTCGTCCGTCTTCTTGTCGGCATCTACCTGGGGACCGTTACGCACAGCTAGTGCCGCTTGCGGTCTGTGGTTAAACCCACTGCCAGCGTAGTGTCGAGTCTTTAGAGTCCCACACAGAAAGCTATTCGCCTTAGGCAAAAGAGTAGAGGTCGCATGGTTTTGCGACAGGTCGCATGGTTTTTGCGACAGGGTTCGGTCACATCCGTGCACTTGTGCACGTTTGGTGTCCGGACAGTTAACACTAGCAGGCTTTGGTTTAAGCCAGATCCTAGTGTACATTTTGGGATTGGTTTTATCTCGTTTGTATTCGTGTTCCTCGGAACGTGGATGCGGGTGTGTATGCACAGTTGACAGAGAGACAGAGGCAGAGGATTCTCATTGGAGTTGTTGACTGTTGACTGTTGACCATTGACTTTTGCTAAACCCTAATGAGAATAAGAAATATGATTAATGATAATATTAATTAAGTATTATTGTGTCATGGTTGAGATGAGGGGTTGGCTTTGTTGACTTGTTGACTTTGTTGACCGGTTGACTAGGTTGGACTAGTTGACCATCATCATTACAATGGCTATCATTTCATGGCAAAGACTTTTTGCTTTCTTGTTTGTTTTTGCAAACTGAGTGCATGAAATGATATAGCCATTTTGACTTGAACCATCACATAATACTTAATTACTATTTTTGTTATGATGGTTTTGGATTATGAGAGCTTGGATGGCAAAAGAGTTACTCATTCTCTCATTTCATTTCTCTCTCTTGCTTGAGCTCTCCCTCTTGCTCTTCCTCTTGCTCTCTCTCTACTTCAAGGCAACACGCTCTCATGAGTTGAGAAACATTGCCTTTGAGATAAAAGAAAACCCATATCACTTCTCTACTCATCCTAGTTCACAAGGTTTAGCAAACCAAGTGTTCTAGTTTTTTCAAGTTCGAAGAAGAAGCCAAAGGTAGAAGCTTTCAGGTCGATCCATCTTCGGCGCAAGGAGACGACGACGTGAGGCCGATCCGTACACCAGAAAGAGTTGAAGACGAAGGAGTTCAAGAAAGGTATAGCCCCCTAACCGAGTAGGTAAAACTCTAGTTAGGTTGTTAAGTAGTTGTTTAATAAAGATCTGTATTTTGAGTCCATGTTACCACCTCTTGAAAAATCGTTTTTCATCATTTCCGCAAGCCCGTAAGAACCGAGAAAGGTAACGTGGACTTACAGTGGTATCAGAGCCAGGTTAAACACTATCTAACATGTTAGCATAGTAACTAGAAATTCGATCGGAGAAAAAGTCGCGAAACGAACCCGAAAAATCAAGTTTCTGCCGATTCTGTTTTCTGTTCAAAATTTGAAAAATCTTACACTAAAAATCGGCTCAGGCTTTTGTTAAAACACCCAAGAAAATTGGTCCAACGAACCGGTCAAGTCGCCGCGGAAACGCGGCGGGAGCATGCTCCCGCCGCGGTTCCGCGGCCGAGTTGACTCGGCCGTGGCACAATTTTGCTGCAGTGTGTTTCTGGAGTTGTTTTGGGATTTTTAAAATATGTTTTTTCTGCCCCGATTTTTCAGAAAGAAAAATTCGTCTTTGGGGCTTGAAAATCCGTATTTTGATCGAACTTCTAAAGACTTAAGCTGACGGGTATATATCTGTGATGTGTTATATGTATTGAACGTCCGCTAATCGCTATACGTCGATTAGTGGGGGTTATACATATCTGTGATCTGTAATGTTGATGGTATGTGTATATGAATTCATTGGATTGTCGCGGATGAATAGCCGGGGGGTTGTGAGATGAGAGTTTTCTTTTATCTTTCAAATCATGTAATATGTAAATTAATGTAATATTATTTTTGGCCGCACAACCGGGTCGGGATTGTAGCCGTCATTGTATAATTTCTTTTTACTGTTTTTGCTCCTAGGATAGACCCAAGGTGGGGTGCATAAACTACCGGGTATCCCGAAGTGCCGAGTGGCCTACTCAAGTCGTTGAGGGAGGTTGCTCCGCTTCGGATATTTGGCGGGCAGTTTGCCGCACCCGTAGGGGTCTAGGGTGGGGTATTGGCTATTCATCGCGACCGTGTAATCCTCTTTTCATTACAGGCTCGTACGAATTGCGGATTCCTAGTATATCCAATGTGTTCATCTGTGATCTGAAATGGCTATCATTTCAATATATCTATATATGATATTATTTAGGTGTTGCTTATGTTTTGCATCCGCGCTAGTCCAGCCCCCGCTCTGTCGTTAGTTAAGCAACCTAACGGGTAATGACGGGGCCCCGTGGCGAATGCGGATGGCATAAGCGTACGTCATATTTTGGTTGTTTTCTGCAATGGTAGGATTAAATGATGGGACGCATTGGAATTAATGCAAGAAAAAAATAAACCAAGTAAAAGTCGTTAGAACACTTTCAAAACCACTCGGTTTCTTTTCAAAAAAATTAACTTTTAAACGCGGAGCTTAAGCTACTCCTTTTAAAAGCTATCTCGTTCCTTCGATTATATCAAGTTCACTACGTTCACGGTTTCGCCAAAACCATTCGTAGCCCTCCGTCGTTTCACATGAATGGTCAATAAGTATTCAAGCTATGTATGTTGGCAAAAGTCAAGGCATAGTGATTGGTAGCTATTGGGTATTCATGTGCAGCATAGATAGATGTGTTGGTTTGGGGCAGTCGTTCTACCATTTTGGCCAAAGTCAAAGGTATGTGCGGGTGGGCTCAAATTAACCTGGAGAATGACGGGTAGAACTTGACATGTGACTTATGATATTTTGGCCAAAGTCAAGGTCATAAGAGCATGGGGAAAAAATCCACATCGGGAGTTTCAAAAGGCCTGAAACTTGCTAGCACTGCATACCATTTGGACTGTGATGATTCTGGTAGGATTCCTTCCGTTTTGTCACGCGATGATATTTGGATCCCGATCCTACTGTGAGTATATGCTACTCCTCGGGAAATTTCTCACTTAACGATCAATGCTATAAACCAAGTAGGTGTCTAGAAAGGTGTTAGCGGGGCTACGCCCCCAGGGAAAAGAGGTTATTTAATTAAGGAACTTCACAAAAGCATTGGAAAACCTCCCTCGAAGTACCGACACTAGCCTGGCTGAACGGTTAAGCAAGTATTGTACGGTGAGATTGATCCTGACTAATTCTTCCCTTTTGGTTTGAGGAGGGATTCGAGAGACAGTGGGAGCCATCCTGTTTAGACAAATTAAAAACCACTCTAAACTTGCAAGAGCATCATGCTAAAGTGTTTCTTCTCTCTCTCCAAATTGCAGGGACCAAACATCATGACCGGACTTAAGTTACTACTAGATAAAAATATACTGACAGGGCCAAACAACAAAGATTGGCTCAGGAATGTCAAAATGGCAATCACTTATGACAAGTTGGGGTATCTCCTTACCACCAAAGCTCCCCCTGTCCTAGGTCCCAAAACCAGCATCGCGGATAGGGAAATCCGTAAGACCTAGGAAATCGATTGCGCGAAGGCCAAGTGCCTCGTGCTTGCCTCTATGGACAATGAACATCAGAGGAGGCACGAGAATATGGACCTCGAATCCATATATCTTCATACAAAAGAACTGTATGGAGAGCAATCTCGTATCATCAGATACGAAGTGTCGAAGAAGTTGTTTTCAGCAAGATTGGCCGTCGGATCATCGGTAGCGGAACACGTGCTTAAGATGATTGGCTTCATAGAGGAGCTCGCGGACCATGGGACCACGTTGGAGAATGAGCTCTATACGGACTTGATTCTTCAGTCCCTTCCTTCCACTTACGCCCAGTTCATCCTGAATTTCAACTTGCAAGAAAAGGAAGTTGAACTTTCAGAACTCCTCAACATGCTGAGGAATGCAGAGGGCACCCTACAAAAAGGTAGGGAAACATCCACTTTGTTTTTAGGAGGATCTTCCTCTTCTAGGTCCAAGGCGAAAGCCAAGGGAAAGAAGAAGAAAACCCCCGCCAAACCAAGGGGCGGTGTTAGTAAAGTGGATACGAAGGGAAAGGCAAAAGCAAGAAAGATAGCGGGGAAACTTGTGGGGAAGGAAGAGTGCATTTACTGTCATAAGAGTGGGCACTGGAAGAAAGATTGAAGGGCTTGGAAAGCCAGAACACAGGATCTGAAGCAAGTTGCGGCTTCAGCTTCAGGTGTGTATGTTATTGAAAACTGTCTATCAATAAACTCTACTTCCTGGATATTGGATACCGGATCAGGATCTCATATCTGTAATTCTTTGCAGGCGTTGAGAAACCGTAGGTTTTTGAAGGCAGGTGACATGACCCTCAAAGTTGCAAACGGAGCTAGCATGGATGCTAAGGCCGTGGGGGACTATCACCTGGGAATGTCAGATGGACATGTTTTGGTTTTACGTGATTGCTTTTTTGTACCCAATGCAACTTGTAATGTCATTTCTGTATCTTTATTATCTAAAAAAGGTTATGAATTTGCATTTGTAAGTAATGTTGTAAACATTCACCTTAATCAAGTTTCGATTGGGTCAGGTACATTAAGCAATGGTATATACGTACTAAACCAACCACAGATTTTCAATGTCCTGAATACACACAAAAGAAAGTCTCCAGAAACAAACCAGGCTTTCTTATGGCATTGTAGACTGGGTCACATCACTGAGAGAAGGTTGACGAAGTTACATACAGAAGGATATTTGGATCCATTCGAATATCAATCGTATGCCACTTGTCAATCCTGTCTCAAAGGAAAGATGACAAAGACTCCGTTCACTGGACACGGAGTAAGAGCGAGCGAGCTCTTGGGACTCGTACACAGCGACGTGTGCGGTCCAATGTCTACACATGCGCGAAGCGGTTATTCTTACTTCATTACTTTTACGGATGACTTTTCAAGGTACGGTTATGTCTTCTTAATGAACCATAAATCTGAAGCCTTTGGAAAATTCCAGGAATATAAGAATGAAGTAGAAAAACAAACCGGCAAAAGTATCAAGACACTAAGATCTGATCGAGGTGGTGAATACTTGAGTGCCGAGTTCCTGGATTACTTAAAAGAGAATGGAATTCTCTCTCAGCTTACTCCTCCATACACTCCGCAACATAACGGTGTATCGGAGAGACAGAACCGAACCCTATTGGATATAGTACGGTCCATGATGAGTAACGCTGAGTTACCGCGATCATTCTGGGGATATGCACTAGAATCAGCTGAATACCTTTTGAACCGAGTTCCAACTAAGACTGTACCTACTACACCATATCAGATGTGGTGTGGGAAGAGACCCTATCTTAATCACATTAAGACATGGGGAAGTCCAGCTTTTGTCAAAAAGCAGCATGCAGACAAGCTCGAGGCACGCTCGGTACAGTGCAAGTTTGTGGGATATCCAAAGAACTCCAAGAGATATTTCTTCTAACGCGAAGAGGAACAAAAGGTTTTTGTTTCTCGGCATGCCCACTTCTTGGAAACTTAGTTTTTGGAGAATCAGATAAGTGGGAGCGCTATAGAACTGGAAGAAATTTCAGAACCACAGACAATTACTGAAAGCTTAGTAGTACCAGAGGGTTCAAAAGAACATGACATTCCTACGCCCCTCCGCAGGAGTAGTAGGCAATCCCATCCACCTGAGAGATACTACGGTTTTCTCATGGACGGGGATAGAGAGGATTGCATCATTGATTATGATGAGCTGACTAGCTTCCAGCAGGCCATTAAGAGCGTTGACTCGGTAAAATGGCTAGATGCAATGCGGACCGAAATTGAGTCCATGTACACCAACAAAGTATGGACATTGGACGTTGCTCCAGATGGGGTAAAACCCGTAGGATGCAAATGGATCTTCAAAAGGAAGATTGGTGTAGATGGACAGGTTGAGACCTATAAAGCTAGACTGGTTGCAAAGGGTTTTCATCAAAGACCTGGCTTGGACTATGACGAAACCTTTTCTCCAGTAGCTATGCTGAAATCCATTCGGATCCTTCTTGCCATTGCTGCTTTCCACGATTATGAGATTTGGCAGATGGACGTAAAGACCGCTTTTCTAAATGGAAATTTAGAGGAGTGTGTTTATATGGACCAGCCAGAGGGTTTCATTCAGAGTGGGAGCAGCGGAAAGGTGTGCAAGTTGCTTAAGTCCATCTACGGATTAAAGCAGGCATCGCGGAGTTGGAACATCTGTTTTGATGAGACGGTCAAAGAATTTGGCTTTATCAAGAACTGTCGTATTCCTCATATTGTACGTGTATGACATTCTCTTAATAGGAAATGACATTGCTATGCTACAATCTGTCAAGGGTTCTTGTCACACAGGTTCTCCATGAAAGACCTGGGTGATGCCTCATACATTCTGGGGATCCGGATCTATCGTGACAGATCCAAGAGGATACTGGGACTCTCACATTCCAGGTACATCGACACCATACTGAAAAGATTCAATATAGAAGATTCCAAGCACGGTAATCTACCGGCTTGTCACGGGATCACCCTCTCCAAAGAGATGTCTCCCAAGACTGATTTGGAAAGGGATTGCATGTCTATTATAACCTACGCTTCTGCGGTAGGCTCAATAATGTATGCGATGTTGTGTACCAGACCAGATATAGCTTATGCACTGAGTGTGGTAAGCCGGTATCAGTCAAACCCTGGGGAGAAACACTGGATAACAGTAAAGAACATTCTCAAGTACCTTAGAAGGACTAAGGAGATGTTCTTGGTGTATGGCGGAAAAGCCCTCCAGATCGAAGCCTTTGCTGACTCCAGCTTCCAGAGTGACAAGGAAGATTCCAAGTCCATGTCGGCTTATGTCTTTACCCTCTATGGAGGGGCGGTGTGTTGGAAGAGTTCCAAACAGGAAACCGTTTCTGACTCAACAATGGAAGCGGAATATATCGCTGCTGCAGATGCCGCAAAGAAAGCTGTCTGGATGAAGAAGTTCCTCACGGAGCTTCAGGTGGTTCCTGTTAGTGTATATGCCCTAGAGGCCATTACTGTATCATACTAGTTTGTATATTACTTAATGGAAGCTTGGGATATTCACCTTGTATATACAATCTTGCTCAAAATAGTAGTATGCTACTTGGTTTGTTTCTACTTCAATGTGTACATGTGTTTATTTTAGTATATCACCTATACACATTAGTGGAGCCCTTAGGATCTTTGCTTGATTACCAGCGTTGTGGTGGCAGTCACACTAATGGGGGCTGGGTAATCTATAAGCATATCCTTATGCAGGTCCCTAGTCGCAGGACTATCGAGACAGGGCATCGATACTCCGGAGTAGACTAGCGCATGCGCTTCTCATCCCAGAGTGGGAGATGGTCTGTCCCATAGCCATCAGTACGTCGTACTGGAGAAAGTATGCGGGTGCTCGTTAGGTTACGAGTACACTGGACAGGACTCGTCGGGAACTGACCGGTTGGTATTATACCTATCGTCAGTTATCAATTCCCAGGTGACATGAGTACAGCTTAGTCCGCTGACTTGACACTGTCACTTCGCCTCGAGTGTGTTCCCACTGTACTTTGATTACTACCCTACCACGGCTCAAAGTAGTCATGCAAACAGGTAGTAGTTGGGTGCAGTACCGAAGCACTTGGAGGCAGTGACGGTTAGACAGGATTCGTCTCTCCCGGTATTGGGGGTTGACATCGCGCTGTGTCTAGGAGTGCCATTACACGAGTAGTCCCTGGCAAAGGCAAGCGAGATATACTGGTAGGCTTCCAGTGTTATCTCAGGGTGTTTTGGGCTTCACTCCGACACGACTTGTACCGCTATTAGGGGACTGACGTTTACCGCCCCCCTAGGCCCGCCATGCGATGTATCAGACGAACAGACCGGACTGAACGGAGACTGTCACATTCAGGCTCAGTAGGAGTTCAGATGGGTTTCACCTCGTCAGTCTTCTTGTCGTCATCTACCTGGGGACCGTTACGCACAGCTAGTGCCGCTTGCGGTCTGTGGTTAAACCCACTGCCAGCGTAGTGTCGAGTCTTTAGAGTCCCACACAGAAAGCTATTCGCCTTTAGGCAAAAGAGTAGAGGTCTCATGGTTTTGCGACAGGTCGCATGGTTTTGCGACAGGGTTCGGTCACATCCGTGCACTTGTGCACATTTAGTGTCCGGACGGTTAACACTAGCGGGCTTTGGTTTAAGCCAGATCCTAGTGTACGTTTTGGGATTGATTTTATCTCGTATGTATTCGTGTTCCTCGGAACGCGGATGCGGGTGTGTATGCACAGTTGACGGAGAGACAGAGGCAGAGGATTCTCATTAGGGTTGTTGACTGTTGACTGTTGACTGTTGACTTCTTGCTAAACCCTAATGAGAATATGATATATGATTAACAATAATATTAATTAAGTATTATGGTGACATGGTTGTTGAGGGGTTGACTTTGTTGACTTGTTGACTTTGTTGACCGGTTGACTAGGTTGGACTAGTTGACCATCATGATGACAATGGCTATCATTTCATGGCAAAGGCTTTTTGCTTGCTTGTTCTCTTTTGAAAAATGAGTGCATGAAATGATATGGCTATTGTAGCTTAAACCATCACATAATACTTGATTGCTATGATTTGTTATGATGGCTTTGGATTATGAGAGCCAAGGGAGAAAATTCTTTCTCATTCTATCATTTTCATTCTCTCTCTTGTTCTTGAGCTCTCATCCTCTTCCTCTTGCTCTCCCTCTCTTTAGTCTATGGTTCACTTGTCTCATGTGTTGAGAACCAAGAACCATAGAGAAAAATCCCAACACACTCACCTCTACTCACTCTAGTTCACAAGGTTTAGCAAACCGAGTGAACTAGTTTCTTCAAAGCTCGAAGAAGAAGCCAAAGGTAGAAGCTTTCGGGTGGATCGATCTTCGACGCAAGGAGACGACGGGGTGAAGCCGATCCGGACAACCATCAAGTGTAGAAGACGAAGGAGTTCAAGAAAGAAAGGTATAACCCCCTAACCGAGTAGTTAACAACTCTTAGTTAGGTTGTTAGGTAGCTAAGTTTAACAAAGATCCGTTTGAGTCCATGTTACCGCCTCTAGAAAATTGTTTTTCACCAAATTCCGCAAGCCCGTAAGTACCGGGAGAGGTAGCATGGACTTACAGTGGTATCAGAGCCTAGTTAAACACTACCTAACATGTTAGCATAGTAACTAGAAATTCGATCGGAGAAAAAGTTTCGAAATACACCCAAAAATCCAACTTGCTGTCGATTTTTTTAAGCCTGTAAAAATAATAAATCATGCTTTAAAAATCGACTCAGGGTTTTTTAAAGATACTGTAGAAAAACGATGCAAAGATTCCATCAAACCGCCGCGGAAACGCGGCAATAGCTTACTATTGCCGCGGTTCCGCGGCCATCTTGGCTCTTCTCTGGATCGTCTTTGCTGCAGTATATTCATTGGGGTATTTTGGGAATTTTGGTATATGTTTTTTCAGCCCAGATTTTCCAGAAAGAAAATTTTGTTTTGGGGGCTTTAAAAACCGTATTTTGATCGAGTTTCTTATGACTTAAGCTGACGGGTTTATTTCTGTGATGTGATATTTGTATTGAACGTCTGCTAATCGCTATATGTCGATTAGTAGGAGTTGTACAAATCTGTGGTCTGTAATGTCATTGGTTTGTGTATATGAATTCATTGGATTGTCGCGGGTGAATAGCCGGGGGTTGTGAGACGAGAGTTTTCTTTTCTTTCAATTCATGTAAATTTGTAAATTGATGTAATAATTATTTATATGGCCGCACAACCGGGTCGGGGTTGTAGCCGTCATTGTATAATTTCTTTTTACTGTTTTTGCTCCTAGGATAGACCCATGGAGGGGGTGCACAAACTACCGGGTATCCCGAAGTGCCAAGTGGCCTACTCACGGAGTTGAAGGAGGTTGCTTCACTTCGGGTACTTGGCGGGTAGTTTGCCGCACCCGTAGGGTTCTTGGGTGGGGTATTGGCTATTCACCGCGACCGTGTAATCTGCTTTTCGTTACAGGCTCGTACGAATTGCGGATTCCTAGTATATCCAATGTGTTCATCTATGATCTGAAATGGCTATCATTGCAATATATCTATATATGATATTATTTAGGCGTTACTTATGTTTTAAAACCGCGCTAGCCCAGCCCCCGCTCTGTCGTTAGTTAAGTGACCTAACGGGTAATGACGGGGCCCCGTGGCGAATGCAAATGGCATAAGCGTACGTCATATTTTGGTTGTTTTCTGCAATGGTAGGATTAAATGATGGGACGCATTAAAAGAACTAATGCAAGAATATCACGCATTAAAAGAACTAATGCAAGAAAATAAACCAAGTAAAAGTCGTTGGAACACTTTCGAAAAACCACTCGGTTCTTTTCAAAACCAACTTTTAAAATGTGGAGTTTGAGCCACTCCTTTTAAAAGCTATCTCGTTCTATCGATTATATCAAGTTCACTACGTTCACGGTTTCGCCAAAACCATTCGTAGCCCTCCGTCGTTTCACATGAATAGTCAATAGTATTCAAGCTATGTATGTTGGCCAAAGACAAGGCATAGTGATTGGTAGCTATTGGGTATTCATGTGTAGCATAGATAGATGCGTTGGTTTGGGAGAGTCGTACTGCCATTTTGGCCAAAGTCAAGGGTAGGTACGGGTGGGTCCAAATTAACCTGGAGAATGACGGGTAGAACTTGACATGTGACTTATGATATTTTGGCCAAAGTCAAGGTCATAAGAGCATGGGGAAAAAATCCACATCGGGAGTTTCAAAAGAACTGAAACTTGCTAGTGTTGCATACCATTTGGAGTGTGATGATTCTGGTAGGATTCCTTCAGTTTCGTCACGCGATGATATTTGGATCCCGATCCTACTGTGAGTATATGCTACTCCTCAGGAAATTTCTCACTTAACGATCAATGCTATAAACCTAGTAGGTGTCTAGAAAGGTGTTAGCGGGGCTACGCCCCCAGGGAAAAGTGGTTCTTAAATTAAGGAACTTCGCGAAAGTGTTGGAAAACCTCCCTCGAAGTACCGACACTAGCCTGGCTGAACGGTTAAGCAAGAATTTTACGGTGAGATTGATCCTGACTAATTCTTCCTTTTTGGTTTGAGGAGGGATTCGAGAGACAGTGGGAGCCATCCTGTTTAGACAAACTAAAAACCATTCTAAACTTGCAAGAGCATCTTGCTGAGTGTTTCTTCTCTCTCTTCTAATTGCAGCGACCAATCGACATGACTGGACTTAAGTTACTTCTAGATAAAAACATACTGACAGGGCCAAACTACAAAGTTTGGCTCAGGAATGTCAAAATGGCAATCACTTACGACAAGCTGGGGTATCTTCTTACCACCAAAGCTCCCCATGTCCCAAGTCCCACCTCCAGCATCGCGGATAAGGAAATCCGTAAGACTTAGGAGATCGATTGCGCGAAGCCCAGGTGCCTCGTGCTTGCCTCTATGGACAACGAACATCAGAGGAGGCACGAGAATATGGACCTTGAATCCATATTTCTCCATACAAAAGAACTGTATGGAGAGCAGTCTCGTATCGCAAGATCGAAGTGTCGAAGAAGTTATTTTCGGTAAGGTTGGCCGTCGGATTATCGGTAGCGGAACACGTGCTTAAGATGATTGGCTACATAGAAGAGCTCGCGGACCTTGGGACCACGTTGGAGAATGAGCTCTATACGGACTTGATTCTCCAGTCCCTTCCTTCCACTTACGCCCAGTTTATCCTGAACTTCAACTTACAAGAAAAGGAAGTTGAACTTTCAGAACTCCTCAACATGCTGAGGAGCGCAGATGGCACCCTACAGAAAGATAGGGAAACATCCACTTTGTTTGTAGGAGGATCTTCCTCTTCTAGGTCCAAGGAGAAAGCCAAGGGAAAGAAGAAGAAAGCCCCCGCCAAACCAAGGGGCGGTGTTAGTAAAGTGGATGCGAAGGGAAAAGCAAAAGCAAAAGCAACAAAGAAAGCGGGGCAGCTTGTGGATAAAGAAGAATGCTTCTATTGTCATAAGAAGGGACACTGGAAGAATGATTGCAGGGCTTGGAAGGCCAGAACACAGGATCTGAAGCAGGTTGCGGCTTCAGCTTCAGGTGTGTATGTTATTGATAGTTGTCTTTCAATAAACTCTACTTCCTGGGTATTGGATACCGGATCAGGATCTTGTTAGTGTATATGCCCTAGAGGCCATTACTGTATCATACTAGTTTGTATATTACTTAATGGAAGCTTGGGATATTCACCTTGTATAAACAATCTTGCTCAAAATAGTAGTATGCTACTTGGTTTGTTTCTACTTCAATGTGTACATGTGTTTATTTTAGTATATCACTTATACACATTAGTGGAGCCCTTAGGATCTTTGCTTGATTACCAGCGTTGTGATGGCAGTCACACTAGTGGAGGCTGGGTAATCTATAAGCATATCCTTATACAGGTCCCTAGTCGCAGGACTATCGAGACAGGGCATCGATACTCCGGAGTAGACTAGCGTATGCGCTTCTCATCCCAGTGTTGGAGATGGTCTGTCCCACAGCCATCAGTACGTCGTACTGGAGATAGTATACGGGTGCTCGTTAGGTTACGAGTACACTGGACAGGACTCGTCGGGAACTGACCGGTTGGTATTATTCCTATCGTCAGTTATCAGTTCCCAGGTGACATGAGTACAGCTTAGTCCGCTGACTTGACACTATCACTTCGCCTCGAGTGTGTTCCCACTGTACTTTGATTACTACCCTACCATGGCTCAAAGGAGTCGTGCAAACAGGTGGTAGTTGGGTGCAGTCCCGAAGCACTTGGAGGCAGTGACGGTTATACAGGATTCGTCTCTCCCGGTATTGGGGGTTGACATCGCGCTGTGTCTAGGAGAGCCATTACACGAGTAGTCCCTGGCCAGGGCAATCGAGATATACTGGTAGGCTTCCAGTGTTATCTCAGGGTGTTTTGGGCTTCACTCCGACACGACTTGTACCGCTATTAGGGGACTGACGTTTACCGCCCCCCTAGGCCCGCCATGTGATGTATCAGACGAACAGACCGGACTGTACGGAGATTGTCACATTCAGGCTCAGTAGGAGTTCAGATGGGTTTCACCTCGTCAGTCTTCTTGTCGGCATCTACCTGGGGACCGTTACGCACAGCTAGTGCCACTTGCGGTATGTGGTTAAACCCACAGCCAGCGTAGTGTCGAGTCTTTAGAGTCCCACACAGAAAGCTATTCGCCTTTAGGCAAAAGTGTAGAGGTCGCATGGTTTTGCGGCAGGTCGCATGGTTTTGCGACAGGGTTCGGTCACATCCGTGCACTTATGTACGTACAGTGTCCAGACAGTTAACACTAGAGGGCTTTGGTTTAAGCCAGATCCTGTAAGTCGATGTTCAACACCCCAATACTTGTGGGGAGGCGGAAATATGAATAACAATCAAGTTCTATGATCAAACATCGATTAACCGTATGAATCGTTTGCTAAACAAGTTTTAACAAAAGCTATAGAGTTTTAAACTACTATGCCAAGAGATTATACCAAACGGTTCTAGTCCTTCGTCTTGATGTTGTCTACGGCCTCTTTGGATCTCCACGTCCTCTTCGGCTTTCTCCCGTGATAGACGATCCACCCGAGAACCCTAATCCAAGCTATAACCTCTAAACTTGAGGTTACTTAGTTTCTCTAGTTGCTAAATAGAGTAGCTAAGGTGATGTAGAGATAGGTTATGGAGTAATTAGTCTTTCCTAATCCTTGTTCTCAACTCATGAGGGGTAGGATTAGGCTTGGTGAAGGAGAGAGAACTTGAAGAGAGAGAGTGAGAAGATGATAATGAAAATTATATGATAATAAAAAAGCTTCTCACTTGATATATGAAACATAATGAATAAGAAAGAAAAGAATAATAAGAGATTATTCATCATGTTTCATTAATGCAAGTGGCTGATTCATTAAGCATTTAATAATGCATTAATGACTTGATGAATCACTCACAATGAGTCACTTAATCATTAAATGAAAATGCCACCTCTCCCTCCATGTCACATCCTTCTAGAAGCTTCTCGGAAAATTACGAGAACGCCCCTCTCATCCGTGAAAACACGGAAAAACTTTAGACTGTATAAATCCAATAACCTGATACTAGAATCTGGCTTAAACCAAAGCCGACTAGTAAAAACTGTCCGAATGTCGTACGTGTGTTCAAACACGTATGCGTCCGAACCTTTGTCGTAAAACCATACGACCTCTATATCTTTTCGCCTGGGTTTGGGAAATCTCTGTGTGGGACTCTAAAGACTCGACTACTACGCTGGCAGTGGGTTTAACCACAGACCGCAAGCGGCACTAGCTGTACGTAACGGTCCCCAGGTAGTTGTCGATAAGAAAGCCGATGAGGTAACCCATCTGAAATCCTACTGAGCCTGTCTGTGACAATATCCGCGCAGTCTGGTCTGTTCGTCTAAGAGTATCGCATGTATTGTCTAGGGAGGTGGTGGACGTCAGACCCCTAATAACCGTACAAGTCGTGTCGGTATGGTTCAAGACCACCCGAGAATCTACTGATCCTTGAATCAGTAATTCTCAATCAGCCCTGGCCAGGGACTTATGGTAATGACCAAACGACCACAGTGCGATATCAACTCCCTATACCGGGAGAGACGAATCCCTAACAGTCGCTCACTGCCTCCATGTGGCTCGGGACTGTGCCCAACTGAAACCTGTTTGCACGACTCCTTTGAGCCGAGGTAGGGTAACAATCAAAGCACAGTGGGAACTCACACGAGACAAATGATGACCTTAAGTCAACGGACTATCTGCACACATGTCACCTGAGAACTGCTATCTGACGTTAGGTATAATACCATCCAGTCAGTTCTCGGTGAGTCCTGTCCGGTGTACTCACACCCAGTAAGCATCTGTATACAATCTTAGGTAAACACCACCAATGGTTGCGGGACCAATCCATTGCCCCTCGTCAGGGTCTAGATATATATACACTAGTCTACTCCGGAGTATCGATGCCCAATCTCGATACTCCTGCGACCAGGGACATCTAAGGGTGTGCCTATTGACTATCCAGCTCCCACTAGTATGACTGCCATCACAACGCCGGTAGTCAGACAAACACCCTATGGGCTTTATCAACATATATATATAAATACCAAGTAAAATATATTATACGTTAAGACAAAGTTAAACCAAATAGCGTACTATCATATCAAGCAAGACTGTCATGTACATACATATCCCAAGCATCCTATACAATGTAGGCCTCTAGGGCATATATATCCAACAATCTCCCACTTGCACTAAGGCCTATAATTGGCGCAATGAGTACCCACTGTCTCTACCAGATCCAGTTGCTTGCGTACCGCATGCCCAACATCTCAAAAAGCCTCTCGAACTGTACTTGAGGAATGGCCTTGGTGAATGGATCTGCCGTGTTGTCTTTTGTGTCTACTCTCCGTATCTCGATCTCCCGACGATCCACGATCTCCCTGATCAGGTGAAACCGCCTTAAGATATGCCTGGATTTCTGATGGGACCTTGGTTCCTTCGCTAAAGCTACAGCGCCATTGTTATCGCAATACAAAGGTATTGGATTGGCAATGGACGGAACCACCTGAAGTTCAGAAATGAACTTCCTTATCCAGACAGCCTCTTTTGCGGCTTCACTAGCAGCTATATACTCAGCCTCCATAGTTGAGTCAGCGACGGTATCTTGTTTGGAACTCTTCCAACATACCGCTCCTCCATTGAGGGTAAACACAAAACCCGAAATAGATTTAGAATCATCCTTGTCACTTTGGAAGCCGGAGTCGGTAAAAGCCTCTACCTGGAGGTCCTTATTACCGTAAATCAAGAACATCTACTTAGTCCTTCTCAGGTACTTAAGAATGTTCTTCACCGCTATCCAATGTTTCTCACCTGGGTCCGATTGATACCTGCTTACCACACTAAGTGCGTAAGCTACATCTGGTCTGGTACATAACATCGCATACATTATTGATCCTACCGCCGAAGCGTAGGGTATAATGCCCATGCGAGCCCTCTCTTCATCAGTCTTTGGAGACATCTCTTTGGAGAGGGTGATTCCGTGACAAGCGGGCATATTGCCGCGCTTGGAATCTTCCATACTAAATCTCTTTAGTATAGTGTCTATATACCTGGACTGTGAAAGTCCCAATGTTCTATTAGATCTATCTCGATAGATCTTAATGCCCAGAATGTATGATGCATCTCCCAAGTCTTTCATAGAGAATTTCTGTGACAAGAAGAGCTTTACTGATTGTAGTATAGGGATATCATTCCCTATCAGTAGTATGTCGTCGACGTATAAAACGAGGAAGACTACTGCTCCTTCTACAATTTTCCTATAAATACATGGTTCATCTGCATTTTTGATAAAGTCAAATTCCTTTACTGTTTCATCAAAGCAGATGTTCCAACTCCGCGATGCTTGCTTTAACCCATAAATGGATTTGAGCAATTTGCACACTTTTCCGCTGCTCCCACTGTCTAAGAAACCTTCTGGTTGATCCATGTAAACACTCTCTTCTAGATGTCCATTTAGAAAAGCTGTTTTTATATCCATTTGCCAGATTTCATAGTCATGGAAGGCAGCAATGGCAAGCATGATCCGAATGGATTTAAGCATAGCTACTAGTGAAAAAGTTTCATCATAGTCCAATCCTGGTCTTTGACGAAAACCTTTTGCTACTAGTCTAGCTTTGTAGGTTTCCACTTGTCCAAATGTACCAATTTTCTTTTTGAAGATCCATTTGCACCCAACTGGTTTTACCCCAGGAGGAGAAACTTCTAAAGTCTATACTTTATTGGTGTTCATGGATTCCATTTCGGATCTCATTGCATCCAGCCACTTTACTGAGTCGCTACTTGTGATAGCCTGCTGAAAACTAGTAGGCTCATCATCATCGATGATGCAATCCTCTCGATCCCCATCAAGAAGAAAACCATAATATCTTTCAGGAGGATGAGAAAGCCTACTAGATCTGCGGAGTGGCATTGGTTCGTCATGTTCTATTGAAATCTGAGATTCTTCTAAGTCCTCGGTTGCAGTTTGAGGTTCTGGAATTTCTTCCAGTTCTACCGCGCTCCCACTAATTTCTTTTGCAAGAAATTCGCTTTCTAAGAAGACAATGTGACGAGCGACAAACACCTTTTGTTCTTCAGTGTGGTAGACCATGTACCCCCTTGAATGCTTGGGGTATCCTACAAACTTGCATAAAACCGATCGTGCTTCGAGCTTGTCCGGATTATGCTTTTTAACATATACCGGACACCCCCATATCTTGATATACTTGAGATATGGTCTCTTTCCACACCACATTTCATATGGAGTGGTAGGTACAGACTTAGTTGGAACTCTATTTAATAGATATGCGGCTGATTCTAGAGCAAATCCCCAGAAGGAAAGTGGCAACTCAGCACTACTCATCATTGATCGCACCATATCTAATAGCGTGCGATTCCTTCTTTCTGATACACCATTATGCTGAGGTGTATAAGGTGGAGTAAGCTGAGAGAGAATTCCATTTGCTTTCAAGTATTCAAGGAAACTGGTACTTAAGTATTCTCCACCTCGATCAGATCGAAGTGTCTTGATGCTTTTACCAGTTTGTTTCTCTACTTCATTTTTATACTCCTTAAACTTCTCAAAAGCCTCGGATTTATGCTTTATTAAGAACACATGTCCATACCTAGAGAAGTCATCAGTAAAAGTGATGAAGTAGGAGTGACCACTTCGTGCATGTATAGACATCGGACCACATACATCACTGTGTACTAGTCCCAAGAGTTCAGTGGCTCTTTCTCCGTGTCCGGTGAACGGAGATTTGGTCATTTTTCCTTTGATACATGATTGACAAGTTGCATATGATGAATATTCAAACGGATCTAGATATCCATCTTTATGTAACTTAGTCAACCTTGTTTCATTTATATGACCAAGTCTACAATGCCATAGGAAGGCTTGATTCGAATCTGGAGCCTTTCTTTTACGCGTGTTTTGAATATTGAAAATTTGTGGTTGATTAAGTATGTATATGCCGTTTTCCAGTGTGCCAAACCCAATCAGTTCTTGATTTAGGAGAATGTTCATGACATTTCTTTCAAGCACAAAATTATATCCTTTATTAGACAACAAAGATACTGATATAATATTACACAACATACTGGGAATACAAAAACAGCTATACAATACCAAAATGTGTCCACTATTCAACCCTAGGTGATATTCCCCTATTGCAACTGCATCTACATGCATTCCATTGCCCATCCGGAGAGTCATATCACCTGCCCCCAGTACTCTACTATTTCTCAGATCCTGCAAAGAATTACAGATGTGAGAACCAAAACCGGTATCAAGTACCCATGAAGTAGAGTTAACTGAAAGACAATTTTCGATTACGAACACACCTGAAGTAGAAGCAACAACTTGCTTCATGTCCTTGGCTTTGAAGGCCTGACAATCCTTCTTCCAGTGCCCCTGCTTGTGACAATAGAAACACTCGTTCTTTTCTGCCTTCACCCTTCCTGCCTTGTTCGTTCCCTGTACCTTCTTGACCCCACCCTTCGGTTTGGTGGCTTTCATCTTCTTCTTCCCTTTAGCTTTCGCTTTAGATTTAGAAGAAGATGATTGGCCAACATACAGAACGGGGGTCTTCTCCTTTTTCAAGGAGGTCTCTGCTACCCTCAACATATTGAGGAGCTTTGGAAGATCCGCTTCCATTTCGTGCATGTTGAAGTTCAGCACGAACTGAGAGAAGGTGTGGGGAAGGGACTGCAAAATCAAGTCGATATACAAATCATTCTCTAGCACGCATCCCAGGTTTGCGAGTTCCTCAATGAGGGTGATCATTTTGAGGACGTGCTCTCCAACAGACGATCCTGGAGCTAACCTCATCTGGAAGAGTTTCCTTGAGGTTTCGTACCTTGCGATACGGGAGTGTTCACCATACAATTCCTTGCAATGGAGGAATATGGATGCAATATCCATACTCTCGTGCTGTTTCTGGAGTTCATTATTCATGGACGCCAGCACGATACACTTAGCTCGCTCACAGTCTAGATCCCAGGTTTTACGAACTTCCTTGTCCGCAACTGAGGAATCTGGTCCTGGGATAAGGGGAGGAACAGCGGTGGTAACATATGCAACTTTGTCATAAGTCAGCGCAATATTGACGTTTCTTAGCCAATCTTTATAGTTCTGCCCGGTCAGTATATTCTTTTCAAGTAATAGTTTTAGTCCAGTCATGGTAGCTGCCAGAGAGAGAGAAAAGAAAACACTCAGCATATGCTCTTGCAAGTTTAGATTGGTTATTTAATTTATCTAAACAGGATGGCTCCCACTGTTTCCTCAAATCCTTCTTCAAAACCTAAAAGAAGAACTAGTCAGGATTTAATCACACGTCACAATTCTTGCTTAACCTTTCAGCCAGGCTGGTGTTGGTACTTCGAGGGAGGTTTTCCAACGCTTTCGCGAAGTTCCTTAATTAAAGAACCTCTTTTCCCTGGAGGCGTAGCCCCTCTAACACATTTCTAGGCACCTACTTGGTTTATAGCATTGATTGTTAAGTGAGAGAAATTCCCGAGAGTAATCCTACTCATCAGTGGGATCGGGATCCAACTATCATTGCATGATGCCCTAGATGGAAGCCACTCTAGTCACCACACTCCAGAAGGTAAGCTAAATCTGCAAGTTTCCTTTATGTTTGAAACTCCCGATGTGATTTTTACCCCAAGCTCTTATAGACCTTGACGTAGGCCAACAAGTCATAAGTCGCAAGTCAAGTTCTACCCGTCGTTGTCCTGATCAATTTAAATACATCGTACAAGCCCTTGACGTAGGCCAACAAGGTGTACGTCTGTATTAAACTAATGCATCTATCTATGCAACAAATAGGCACACACACTGCTACCATTCACTATGCCTTGACGTAGGCCAACAAGCATAGCATGAATACGATGTGCTGTCTATCTGAAACGACGGAGGGTTACGGCTGGTTTTTGGCAAAAAACCGTTAACGTAATGAACTTGATTTGATCGAAGGAACTAAGATAGCTTCTATAAAAAGGAGTGGTTTAAGCTCCGCATTTAAAATTTTCTTTTTCAAGAAAACCGAGTGGTTTTTAGAAATTGTTCCAACGATTCAGTTTAGGTTTTATTTTCTTTGCATTAATGATAATGCGTCCAATCTTTAACCTATCATTACAGATAACAACGAAAATATGACGTCCTCTTATGCCATCCGCATTCGCCACGGGGTCCCGTCATCACCCGTTAGGTTACTTAACTAACGACAGAGCGGGGGCTGGGCTAGCGCGGGTGTAAAACATAAGCGACGTCTAAATAGCTATCATATATAGATATTGTACATTCGTCAGACGCAATAATAGGCATTCCAGATCAAAGATAAACAATATTGTATTTGCAAGCAATCCGCATTTCATTTGAGCCTGCAATGAAAGACGGATTACACAGTTGTGATGAATAGCCATTACCCCACCCACGACCCCTACGGGTGCGGCAAACTACCCGCCCGGCAGTTTGTGCACCCCACCTTGGGTCTGTCCTAGGAGCAAAAACAGTAAAATGAAATAATACAACGGTGGCTACAACCGCAACCTGGAAGTGCCCCGCAAAATAATATTACAACAAATTACATTTACATCAAATGAATTAAATAATAACCCATCACAAAACCCGGCTAATCACCACAACAGTCCAATACAGTTTATATACACAAACAGTTAAAATCCATTTCAGAAATGTGCAACCCCCTGCCAACTGACATACTAGCAGTTAGGGGAGGTTTACGAACACATTATACAATCACAGATATAATCCAATATGCAAATACTGTACAATTTCGATCGATTAAACACTTTTAATCTTGCTCCAATACTTCTCTGCAAATCTGAAACCTGAGCAAAAATTAAATATTCCAGAAAATCCCAAAAATTACAGAGAACTCACCCAAGAAATTTGGGTTCATGACTCACCAAATCGGAGGCGGAAGCGCGGCGGATCGTGTGGGATCCGCCGCGGATCCGCGGCCGTTTGGTCGAATCATGACCCTAATTTTCTTGGGTGTTCTTCTGGTGTCATTACAAGCTTTCTGAACATCCCTGAAAAATTTTTGGACTTCATTTAAAAATCGACAGAAACTGATATTTTCGGGCTTTTCCGGTTTCGTTTTTTCCGTTCGAAATTCATACAAATTTGCAAGTAAGTTAAATATTGTTTAGCTAGGCTCTGATACCACTGTAAGTCGATGTTCAACACCCCAATACTTGTGGGGAGGCGGAAATATGAATAACAATCAAGTTCTATGATCAAACATCGATTAACCGTATGAATCGTTTGCTAAACAAGTTTTAACAAAAGCTATAGAGTTTTAAACTACTATGCCAAGAGATTATACCAAACGGTTCTAGTCCTTCGTCTTGATGTTGTCTACGGCCTCTTTGGATCTCCACGTCCTCTTCGGCTTTCTCCCGTGATAGACGATCCACCCGAGAACCCTAATCCAAGCTATAACCTCTAAACTTGAGGTTACTTAGTTTCTCTAGTTGCTAAATAGAGTAGCTAAGGTGATGTAGAGATAGGTTATGGAGTAATTAGTCTTTCCTAATCCTTGTTCTCAACTCATGAGGGGTAGGATTAGGCTTGGTGAAGGAGAGAGAACTTGAAGAGAGAGAGTGAGAAGATGATAATGAAAATTATATGATAATAAAAAAGCTTCTCACTTGATATATGAAACATAATGAATAAGAAAGAAAAGAATAATAAGAGATTATTCATCATGTTTCATTAATGCAAGTGGGTGATTCATTATGTGAGTCATTAAGCATTTAATAATGCATTAATGACTTGATGAATCACTCACAATGAGTCACTTAATCATTAAATGAAAATGCCACCTCTCCCTCCATGTCACATCCTTCTAGAAGCTTCTCGGAAAATTATGAGAACGCCCCTCTCATCCGTGAAAACACGGAAAAACTTTAGACTGTATAAATCCAATAACCTGATACTAGAATCTGGCTTAAACCAAAGCCGACTAGTAAAAACTGTCCGAATGTCGTACGTGTGTTCAAACACGTATGCGTCCGAACCTTTGTCGTAAAACCATACGATCTCTATATCTTTTCGCCTGGGTTTGGGAAATCTCTGTGTGGGACTCTAAAGACTCGACTACTACGCTGGCAGTGGGTTTAACCACAGACCGCAAGCGGCACTAGCTGTACGTAACGGTCCCCAGGTAGTTGTCGATAAGAAAGCCGATGAGGTAACCCATCTGAAATCCTACTGAGCCTGTCTGTGACAATATCCGCGCAGTCCGGTCTGTTCGTCTAAGAGTATCGCATGTATGGTCTAGGGAGGTGGTGGACGTCAGACCCCTAATAACCGTACAAGTCGTGTCGGTATGGTTCAAGACCACCCGAGAATCTACTGATCCTTGCATCAGTAATTCTCAATCAGCCCTGGCCAGGGACTTATGGTAATGACCAAACGACCACAGTGCGATATCAACTCCCTATACCGGGAGAGACGAATCCCTAACAGTCGCTCACTGCCTCCATGTGGCTCGGGACTGTGCCCAACTGAAACCTGTTTGCACGACTCCTTTGAGCCGTGGTAGGGTAACAATCAAAGCACAGTGGGAACTCACACGAGACAAATGATGACCTTAAGTCAACGGACTATCTGCACACATGTCACCTGAGAACTGCTGTCTGACGTTAGGTATAATACCATCCAGTCAGTTCTCGGCGAGTCCTGTCCGATGTACTCACACCCAGTGAGCATCTGTATACAATCTTAGGTAAACACCACCAATGGTTGTGGGACCAATCCATCGCCCCTCGTCAGGGTCTAGATATGTATACACTAGTCTACTCCGGAGTATCGATGCCCAATCTCGATACTCCTGCGACCAGGGACATCTAAGGGTGTGCCTATTGACTATCCAGCTCCCACTAGTATGACTGCCATCACAACGCCGGTAGTCAGACAAACACCCTATGGGCTTTATCAACATATATATATAAATACCAAGTAAAATATATTATACGTTAAGACAAAGTTAAACCAAATAGCGTACTATCATATCAAGCAAGACTTTCATGTACATACATATCCCAAGCATCCTGTACAATGTAGGCCTCTAGGGCATATATATCCAACAGATCCTAGTGTACGTATTGGGATTGGATTTATCCGGTATGTATTCGTGTTCCTCGGAACGCGGATGCGGGTGTGTATGCACAGTTGACGGAGAGACAGAGGCAGAGGATTCTCATTAGGGTTGTTGACCGTTGACTGTTGACTATTGACTTTTTGCTCAACCCTAATGAGAATATGATATATGATTAACAATAATATTAATTAAGTATTATGGTGACATGGTTGTTGAGGGGTTGACTTTGTTGACTTGTTGACTTTGTTGACCGGTTGACTAGGTTGGACTAGTTGACCATCATGATGACAATGGCTATCATTTCATGGCAAAGACTTTTTACTTGCTTGTTTCTCTTGTGAGAAATGAGTGCATGAAATGATATGGCTATTGTAGCTTAAACCATTTACACAATACTTGATTACTATTTTGTGATGATGGTTTTGGATTATGAGAGCCAAGAGAGAAAAGTCTTCTTTCATTCTATCATTCTCACTCTCTCTCTTGTTCTTGAGCTCTCATCTCCTTCCTCTTGCTCTCCCTCTTTTTGTCTATGGTTCACTTGTCTCATGTGTTGAAAAACAAGAACCATAGAGTAAAATCCCAACACACTCTTCTCTACTCATTCTAGTTCATAAGGTTTAGCAAACCAAGTGAACTAGTTTCTTCAAAGACCGAAGAAGAAGCCAAAGGTAGAAGCTTTCAGGTGGATCTATCTTCGGCGCAAGGAGACGACGGAGTGAAGCCGATCCGGACAACCATCGAGGCTTGAAGACGAAGGAGTTCAAGAAAGAAAGGTATAACCCTCTAACCGAGTAGTTAACAACTCCTAGTTAGGTTGTTAGTTAGATGTTTAACAAAGATCCGGTTTTGAGTCCATGTTACCACCTCTAGAAAATTGTTTTTCGTCAAATTCCGCATGCCTGAAAGTACCGGGAAAGGTAGCATGGACTTACAGTGGTATCAGAGCCTAGCTAAACTCTATCTAACATGTTAGCAAAGTAGCTAGAAGATCGATCAAAGAAAAAGTCCCGAATTGAACCCCGATATCATGCTTGCTGTCGAATTTTTCCTCTGTTCCAAAAATGATAAATCATACTTTAAAATTCGGCTCAGGGTTTTTATAACAAACTGCCAAAATTTCGTCCACTGAACCGATCAAAGCGCCGCGGAAACGCGGCGAGAGCGTGCTCCCGCCGCGGTTCCGCGGCCGAGTTGACTCGGCAGTGGGAAATTTTGGTTGCAGTTTGTTCAGTGGGGTATTTTGGGATTTTTGGAATATGTCTTTTTAGCCCAGATTTTCCAGAACGAAAATTTTGTGTTTGGGGCCTATAAATCCGTATTTTTGATCGAACTTCTAAAAGACTTAAGCTGACGGGTTTTTCTGTGATGTGATATTTGTATTGTTTGTCTACTAATCGCTATATGTCGATTAGTGGGGGTTATACAAATCTGTGATCTGAAATGTCATTGGAATGTGTATATGAATTCATTGGATTGTCGTGGGTGAATAGCTGGGGGTTGTGAGACGAGAGTTTTCTTTTCTTTCAATTCATGTAAATTTGTAAATTGATGTAATAATTATTTGTATGGCCGCACAACCGGGTCGGGGTTGTAGCCGTCATTGTATAATTTATTTTTACTGTTTTTGCTCCTAGGATAGACCCATGGAGGGGGTGCACAAACTACCGGGTATGCCGAAGTGCCGAGTGGCCTACTCATGGGGTTGAGGGAGGTTGCTTCGCTTCGGGTACTTAGCGGGTAGTTTGCCGCACCCGTAGGGGTCTTGGGTGGGGTATTGGCTATTCACCGCGACCGTGTAATCTGCTTTTCGTTACAGGCTCTCACGAATTGCGGGTTCCTAGTATATCCAATGTGTTTATCTGTGATCTGAAATGGCTATCATTGCAGTATATCTATATATGATATTATTTAGGCGTTGCTTATGTTTTACAGCCGCGCTAGCCCAGCCCCCGCTCTGTCGTTAGTTAAGTAACCTAACGGGTAATGACGGGGCCCCGCGGCGAATGCGAATAGCATAAGCGTACGTCATATTTTGGTTGTTTTCTGCAATGGTAGGATTAAATGATGGGACGCATTAAAAGAACTAATGCAAGAATATCACGCATTAAAAGAACTAATGCAAGAAAATAAACCAAGTAAAAGTCGTTGGAACACTTTCGAAAAACCACTCGGTTCTTTTCAAAACTAACTTTTAAATGCGGAGTTTGAGCCACTCCTTTTAAAAGCTATCTCGTTCCATCGACTATATCAAGTTCACTACGTTCACGGTTTCGCCAAAACCATTTGTAGCCCTCCGTCGTTTCACATAAATAGTCAATAGTATTCAAGCTATGTATGTTGGCCAAAGTCAAGGCATAGTGATTGGTAGCTATTGGGTATTCATGTGTAGCATAGATAGATGCGTTGGTTTGGGACAGTCGTACTGCCATTTTGGCCAAAGTCAAGGGTAGGTACGGGTGGATCCAAATTAACCTGGAGAATGACGGGTAGAACTTGACATGTGACTTATGATATTTTGGCCAAAGTCAAGGTCATAAGAGCATGGGGCAAAAATCCACATCAGGAGTTTCAAAAGATCTGAAACTTGCTAGTGTTGCATACCATTTGGAGTGTGATGATTCTGGTAGGATTCCTTCAGTTTCGTCACGCGATGATATTTGGATCCCGATCCTACTGTGAGTATATGCTACTCCTCGGGAAATTTCTCACTTAACGATCAATGCTATAAACCAAGTAGGTGTCTAGAAAGGTGTTAGCGGGGCTACGCCCCCAGGGAAAAGAGGTTCTTAAATTAAGGAACTTCGCGAAAGCGTTGGAAAACCTCCCTCGAAGTACCGACACCAGCCTGGCCGAACGGTTAAGCAAGTATTGTACGGTGAGATTGATCCTGACTAATTCGTCCTTTTTGGTTTGAGGAGGGATTCGAGAAACAGTGGGAGCCATCCTGTTTAGACAAACTAAAAACCACTCTAAACTTGCAAGAGCATCATGCTAAGTGTTTCTTCTTCTCTCTCCTAATTGCAGCGACCAATCGACATGACTGGACTTAAGTTACTTCTAGATAAAAACATACTGACAGGGCCAAACTACAAAGATTGGCTCAGGAATGTCAAAATGGAAATCACTTACGACAAGCTGGGGTATCTTCTTACCACCAAAGCTCCCCCTGTCCCAAGTCCCACCTCCAGCGTCGCGGATAAGGAAATCCGTAAGACTTGGGAGATTGATAGCGCGAAGGCCAAGTGCCTCGTACTTGCCTCTATGGACAACGAACATCAGAGGAGGCACGAGAATATGGACCTTGAATCCATATTTCTCCATACAAAAGAACTGTATGGAGAGCAATCTCGTATCGCAAGATATGATGTGTCAAAGAAGTTATTTTCGGCAAGGTTGCCCATCGGATCATCGGTAGCGGAACACGTGCTTAAGATGATTGGCTTTATTGAGGAGCTCGCGGAACTTGGCACCACGTTGGAGAATGAGCTCTATACTGACTTGATTCTCCAGTCCCTTCCTTCCACTTACGTCCAGTTTATACTGAACTTCAACTTACAAGAAAAAGAAGTTGAACTTTCAGAACTCCTCAACATGCTGAGGAGTGCAGAGGGCACCCTACAGAAAGGTAGGGAAACATCCACTTTGTTTGTAGGAGGATCTTCCTCTTCTAGGTCCAAGGCGAAAGCCAAGGGAAAGAAGAAGAAAGCCCCCGCCAAACCAAGGGGCGGTGTTAGTAAAGTGGATATGAAGGGAAAAGCAAAAGCAACAAAGAAAGCGGGGCAGCTTGTGGATAAAGAAGAATGCTTCTATTGTCATAAGAAAGGACACTGGAAGAATGATTGCAGGGCTTGGAAAGCCAGGACACAGGAATTGAAGCAGGTTGCGGCTTCAGCTTCAGGTGTGTATGTTATTGAAAACTGTCTTTCAATAAACTCTACTTCCTGGGTATTGGATACCGGATCAGGATCTCATATCTGTAATTCTTTGCAGGCGTTGAGAAACCGTAGGGTTTTGAAGGCAGGTGACATGACCCTCAGAGTTGCAAACGGAGCTAGCATGGATGCTAAGGCCGTGGGGGACTATCACCTGGGAATGCCAGATGGACATGTTTTGGTTTTGCGTAATTGCTTTTTTGTACCCAACGCAACTTGTAATATCATTTCTGTATCTTTAGTTTCTAAAGAAAGTTATAAATTTGCGTTTGTAAGTAATGTTGTAAACATTCACCTTAATTAAGTTTTGATTGGGTCAGGTACATTGAGCAATGGTGTATACGTATTAAACCAACCACAGATTTTCAATGTCCAGAATACACACAAAAGAAAGTCTCCGGAAATAAATCAGACTTTCTTATGGCATTGTAGACTAGGTCACATCAATGAGAGAAGGTTGACGAAGTTACATACAGAAGGATATTTGAATCCGTTCGAATATCAATCGTATGCCACTTGTCAATCCTGTCTCAAAGGAAAGATGACAAAGAATCCGTTCACTGGACACGGAGTAAGTGCGAGCTCGCTCTTGGGACTCGTACACAGCGACGTGTGCGGTCCAATGTCTACACATGCGCGAAGCGGTTATTCTTACTTCATTACTTTTGCGGATGACTTTTCAAGGTACGGTTATGTCTTCTTAATGAAACATAAGTCCGAAGCCTTTGGAAAATTCCAGGAATATAAGAATGAAGTAGAAAAACAAACCGGCAAAAGTATCAAGATTCTAAGATCGGATCGAGGTGGTGAATACTTGAGTGCCGAGTTCCTGGACTATTTAAAAGAGAACGGAATTCTCTCTCAGCTTACTCCTCCATACACTCCGCAACATAACGGTGTATCGGAGAGACGGAACCGAACCCTATTGGATATGGTACGGTCCATGATGAGTAACGCTGAGTTACCGCGATCATTCTGGGGGTATGCGCTAGAATCATCTGCATACCGTTTGAACTGAGTTCCTACTAAGACTGTGCCTACTACGCCATATGAGATGTGGTGTGGGAAGAGACCCTATCTTAATCACATTAAGACATGGGGAAGTCCAGCTTTTGTCAAAAAGCAGCATGCGGACAAGCTCGAGGCACGCTCAGTACAGTGCAAGTTCGTGGGATATCCAAAGAACTCCAAGGGATATTTCTTCTACTGCGAAGAGGAACAAAAGGTTTTTGTTTCTCGTCATGCCCACTTTCTAGAACACCGGTTCTTAGAAAAGGAAATTGGTAGGAACGCAGTAGAACAGGAAGAAATTCCAGAACCACGAGCTATTACTGAAAGCTTAGTGGAACCAGAGGGTTCAAAAGAACAGGACATTCCTACGCCGCTCCGCAGGAGTAGTAGGCAGTCTCATCCGCCTGAGAGATACTACGGTTTTCTCATAGACGGGGATAGAGAGGATTGCATCATAGATTATGATGAGCCTACTAGCTTCCAGCAAGCCGTTCAGAGCGTCGACTCGGTAAAATGGATGGATGCAATGCGGACCGAAATGGAGTCCATGTACACCAACAAAGTATGGACGTTGGACATTGCTCCAGACGGGGTAAAACCTGTAGGATGCAAATGGATCTTCAAAAGGAAGATTGGTGTAGATGGACAGGTTGAGACCTATAAAGCTAGACTGGTTGCAAAGGGTTTTTGTCAAAGACCTGGTTTGGACTATGATAAGACCTTTTCTCCAGTAGCTATGCTGAAATCCATTCGGATCCTTCTTGCCATTGCTGCCTTCCACGATTATGAGATTTGGCAGATGGACGTAAAGACCGCTTTTCTAAATGGAAATTTATAGGAGTGTGTCTATATGGACCAGCCAGAGGGTTTCATTCAGAGTGGGAGCAGCGGAAAGGTGTGCAAGTTGCTTAAGTCCATTTACGGACTAAAGCAAGCATCGCGGAGTTGGAACATCTGTTTTGATGAGACGGTCAAGGAATTTGGCTTTATCAAAAATCCAGATGAACCATGCATCTATAGTAGATTTGTAGCGAGAACTGTAGTATTCCTCGTTTAATACGTGGATGACATTCTCTTAATAGGAAATGGCATTCCTATGCTACAATCTGTCAAGGGGTTCTTGTCACACAGGTTCTCCATGAAAAGACCTGGGTGATGCCTCATACATCCTGGGGATCCGGATCCATCGTGATAGATCCAAGAGGATATTAGGACTTTCACAGTCCAGGTACATCGACACCATACTGAAGAGATTCAGTATGGAAGATTCCAAGTGCGGTAACCTACCGGCTTGTCACGGGATCACCCTCTCTAAAGAGATGTCTCCCAAGACTGATTTGGAGAGGGATCGCATATCTATTATACCCTACGCTTCTGCGGTAGGCTCTATAATGTATGCGATGTTGTGTACCAGACCGGATGTAGCTTATACACTGAGTGTAGTAAGCCGGTATCAGTCAAACCCTGGGGAGAAACACTGGATAGCGGTAAAGAACATTCTCAAGTACCTGAGAAGGACTAAGGAGATGTTCTTGGTGTATGGCGGAAAAGACCTCCAGATCGAGGCCTTTGCTGACTCCAGCTTCCAGAGTGACAAGGATGATTCCAAGTCCATGTCGGGTTTTGTCTTTACCCTCAATGGAGGGGCGGTGTGTTGGAAGAGTTCCAAACAGAAAACCGTTGCAGACTCGACGATGGAAGCAGAATACATCGCTGCATCTGATGCCGCAAAAGAAGCTGTATGGATGAGGAAGTTCTTAAAAGAACTTCAGGTGGTTCCGTCCATTGTTGATCCAATACCTCTGTATTGCGACAACAACGGGGCTATAGCTTTAGCGAAGGAACCCAGGTCCCATCAGAGATCCAGACACATCTTGAGGCGGAATCACCTGATCAGGGAGATCGTGGATCGCCAGGAGATCGAGGTTCGGAGGGTTGCTTCAGAAGATAACACTGCAGATCCATTCACCAAGGCCTTGCCCCAGACTCAGTTCAAGCGGCTGATCGAGATGATAGGTCTTCGATACGCCAGTACATGGCCTTAGTGCAAGTGGGAGATTTTTAGTGTATATGCCCTAGAGACCATTACTGTATCATACTAGTTTGTATATTACTTAATGGAAGCTTGGGATATTCACCTTGTATAAACAATCTTTCTCAAAATAGTAGTATGCTACTTGGTTTGTTTCTACTTCAATGTGTACATGTGTTTATTTTAGTATATCACCTATACACATTAGTGGAGCCCTTAGGATCTTTGCTTGATTACCAGCGTTGTGATGGCAGTCACACTAGTGGGGGCTGGGTAATCTATAAGCACATCCTTATACAGGTCCTTAGTCGCAGGACTATCGAGACAGGGAATCGATACTCCGGAGTAGACTAGCGTATGCGCTTCTCATCCCAGTATGGGAGATGGTCTGTCCCACAGCCATCAGTACGTCGTACTGAAGATAGTATACGGGTGCTCGTTAGGTTACGAGTACACTGGACAAGACTCGTCGGGAACTGACCGGTTGGTATTATACCTATCGTCAGTTATTAGTTCCCAGGTGACATGAGTACAGCTTAGTCCGCTGACTTGACACTTTCACTTCGCCTCGAGTGTGTTCCCACTGTACTTTGATTACTACCCTACCACGGCTCAAAGGAGTCGTGCAAACAGGTGGTAGTTGGGTGCAGTCCCGAAGCACTTGGAGGCAGTGACGGTTAGACAGGATTCGTCTCTCCCGGTATTGGGGGTTGACATCGCGCTGTGTCTAGGAGAGCCATTACACGAGTAGTCCCTGGCCAGGGCAATCGAGATATACTGGTAGGCTTCCAGTGTTATCTCAGGGTGTTTTGGGCTTCACTCCGACACGACTTATACCGCTATTAGGGGACTGACGTTTACCGCCCTCCTAGGCCCGCCATGCGATGTATCAGACGAACAGACCGGACTGTACGGAGATTGTCACATTCAGGCTCAGTAGGAGTTCAGATGTGTTTCACCTCGTCAGTCTTCTTGTCGGCATCTACCTGGGGACCGTTACGCACAGCTAGTGCCACTTGCGGTATGTGGTTAAACCCACTGCCAGCGTAGTGCCGAGTCTTTAGAGTCCCACACAGAAAGCTATTCGCCTTTAGGCAAAAGAGTAGAGGTCGCATGGTTTTGCGGCAGGTCGCATGGTTTTGCGACAGGGTTCGGTCACATCCGTGCACTTATGCACGTACAGTGTCCGGACAGTTAACACTAGAGGGCTTTGGTTTAAGCCAGATCCTAGTGTACGTATTGGGATTGGATTTATCCAGTATGTATTCATGTTCTTCGGAACGCGGATGCGGGTATGTATGCACAGTTGACGGAGAGACAGAGGCAGAGGATTCTCATTAGGGTTGTTGACCGTTGACCGTTGACTATTGAGTTTTTGCTCAACCCTAATGAGAATATGATATATGATTAACAATAATATTAATTAAGTATTATGGTGACATGGTTGTTGAGGGGTTGACTTTGTTGACTTGTTGACTTTGTTGACCGGTTGACTAGGTTGGACTAGTTGACCATCATGATGACAATGGCTATCATTTCATGGCAAAGACTTTTTACTTGCTTGTTTCTCTTGTGAGAAATGAGTGCATGAAATGATATGGCTTTTGTAGCTTAAACCATTTACACAATACTTGATTACTATTTTGTGATGATGGTTTTGGATTATGAGAGCCAAGAGAGAAAAGTCTTCTCTCATTCTATCATTCTCACTCTCTCTCTTGTTCTTGAGCTCTCATCTCCTTCCACTTGCTCTCCCTCTTTTTGTCTATGGTTCACTTGTCTCATGTGTTGAAAAACAAGAACCATAGAGTAAAATCCCAACACACTCTTCTCTACTCATTCTAGTTCATAAGGTTTAGCAAACCAAATGAACTAGTTTCTTCAAAGACCGAAGAAGAAGCCAAAGGTAGAAGCTTTCAGGTGGATCTATCTTCGGCGCAAGGAGACGACGGAGTGAAGCCGATCCGGACAACCATCGAGGCTTGAAGAC
Organism: Agapanthus africanus; assembly: GCA_030015575.1. Lineage (NCBI taxonomy): Eukaryota > Viridiplantae > Streptophyta > Magnoliopsida > Asparagales > Amaryllidaceae > Agapanthus > Agapanthus africanus. The sequence continues at coordinate 268,335,127 of CM057340.1, forward strand.
GAAGGAGTTCAAGAAAGAAAGGTATAACCCCCTAACCGAGTAGTTAACAACTCCTAGTTAGGTTGTTAGTTAGATGTTTAACAAAGATCCGGTTTTGAGTCCATGTTACCACCTCTAGAAAATTGTTTTTCGTCAAATTCCGCATGCCCGAAAGTACCGGGAGAGGTAGCATGGACTTACAGATCTCATATCTGTAATTCTTTGCAGGGGTTGAGAAACCGTAGGTTTTTGAAGGCAGGTGACATGACCCTCAAAGTTACAAACGGAGCTAGCATGGATGCTAAGGCCGTGGGGGACTATCACCTGGGAATGTCAGATGGACATGTTTTGGTTTTGCGTAATTGCTTTTTTGTACCCAACGCAACTTGTAATATCATTTCTGTATCTTTGACTTCTAAAGAAGGTTATGAATTTGCGTTTGTAAGTAATGTTGTAAACATTCACCTTAATCAAGTTCTGATTGGGTCAGGTACATTAAGCAATGGTATATACGTATTAAACCAACCACAGATTTTCAATGTCCAGAATACACACAAAAGAAAGTCTCCAGAAATCAATCAGACTTTCTTATGGCATTGTAGACTGGGTCACATCAATGAGAGAAGGTTGACGAAGTTACATACAGAAGGATATTTAAATCCGTTCGAATATTAATCGTATGCCAATTGTCAATCCTGTCTCAAAGAAAAGATGACAAAGACTCCATTCACTGGACACGGAGTAAGAGCGAGCGAGCTCTTGGGACTCGTACACAGCGACGTGTGCGGTCCAATGTCTACACATGCGCGAAGCGGTTATTCTTACTTCATTACTTTTACAGATGACTTTTCAAGGTACGGTTATGTCTTCTTAATGAAACATAAGTCCGAAGCCTTTGGAAAATTCCAGGAATATAAGAATGAAGTAAAAAAACAAACCGGCAAAGGTATCAAGATTCTAAGATCAGATCGAGGTGGTGAATACTTGAGTGCCGAGTTCCTGGACTATTTAAAAGAGAACGGAATTCTCTCTCAGCTTACTCCTCCATACACTCCGCAACATAACGGTGTATCGGAGAGACGGAACCGAACCCTATTGGATATGGTACGGTCCATGATGAGTAACGCTGAGTTACCGCGATCATTCTGGGGGTATGCGCTAGAATCAGCTGCATACCTTTTGAACCGAGTTCCCACTAAGACTGTGCCTACTACACCATATGAGATGTGGTGTGGGAAGAGACCCCATCTTAATCACATTAAGACATGGGGAAGTCCAGCTTTTGTCAAAAAGCAGCATGAGGACAAACTCGAGGCACGCTCAGTACAGTGCAAGTTTGTGGGATATCCAAAGAACTCCAAGGGATATTTCTTCTACTGCGAAGAGGAACAAAATGTTTTTGTTTCTCGTCATGCCCACTTTCTAGAACACCAGTTCTTAGAAAAGGAAATTAGTGGGAGCGAAGTAGAACTGGAAGAAATTCCAGAACCACAGCCTATTACTGAAAGCTTAGTGGAACCAGAGGGTTCAAAAGAACAGGACATTCCTATGCCGCTCCGCAGGAGTAGTAGGCAGTCTCATCCGCCCGAGAGATACTACGGTTTTCTCATAGACGGGGATAGAGAGGATTGCATCATAGATTATAATGAGCCTACTAGCTTCCAGCAGGCCGTTCAGAGCATTGACTCGGTAAAATGGCTGGATGCAATGCGGACCGAAATGGAGTCCATGTACACCAACAAAGTATGGACGTTGGACGTTGCTCCAGACGGGGTAAAACCCGTAGGATGCAAGTGGATCTTCAAAAGGAAGATTGGTGTAGATGGACAGGTTGAGACCTATAAAGCTAGACTGGTTGCAAAGGGTTTTCGTCAAAGACCTGGTTTGGACTATAACGAGACCTTTTCTCCAGTAGCTATGCTGAAATCCATTCGGATCCTTCTTGCCATTGCTGCCTTCCACGATTATGAGATTTGGCAGATGGACGTAAAGACCGCTTTTCTAAATGGAAATTTAGTGGAGTGTGTCTATATGGACCAGCCAGAGGATTTCATTCAGAATGGGAGCAGCGGAAAGGTGTGCAAGTTGCTTAAGTCCATCTACGGACTAAAGCAGGCATCGCGGAGTTAGAACATCTGCTTTGATGAGACGGTCAAGGAATTTGTCTTTATCAAAAATCCAGATGAACCATGCATCTATAGTAGATTTGTAGCGAGAACTGTAGTATTCCTCGTTTTATACGTGGATAACATTCTCTTAATAGGAAATGTCATTCCTATGCTACAATCTGTCAAGGGGTTCTTGTCACACAGGTTCTCCATGAAAGACCTGGGTGATGCCTCATACATCCTGGGGATCCGGATCCATCGTGATAGATCCAAGAGGATATTAGGACTTTCACAGTCCAGGTACATCGACACCATACTGAAAAGATTCAGTATGGAAGATTCCAAGCGCGGTAACCTTCCGGCTTGTCACGGGATCACCCTCTCTAAAGAGATGTCTCCCAAGACTGATTTGGAGAGGGATCGCATGTCTATTATACCCTACGCTTCTGCGGTAGGCTCTATAATGTATGCGATGTTGTGTACCAGACCGGATATAGCTTATGCATTGAGTGTGGTAAGCCGGTATCAGTCAAACCCTGGGGAGAAACACTGGATAGCGGTAAGTACATTCTCAAGTACCTGAGAAGGACTAAGGAGATGTTCTTAGTGTATGGCGGAAAAGACCTCCAGATCGAGGCCTTTGCTAACTCCAGCTTCCTGAGTGACAAGGATGATTCCAAGTCCATGTCGGGTTTTTTCTTTACCCTCAATGGAGGGGCGGTGTGTTGGAAGAGTTCCAAACAGGAAACCGTTGCAGACTCGACAATGGAAGCGGAATACATCGATGCATCTGATGCCGCAAAAGAAGCTGTCTGGATGAGGAAGTTCTTGAAAGAACTTCAGGTGGTTCCGTCCATTGTTGATCCAATACCTCTGTATTGTGACAACAACGGGGCTATAGCATTAGCGAAGGAACCCAGGTCCTATCAGAGATCCAGACACATCTTGAGGCGGTATCACCTGATCAGGGAGATCGTGGATCGCCAGGAGAACGAGGTTCGGAGGGTTGCTTCAGAGGATAACACTGCAGATCCATTCACCAAGGCTTTGCCCCAGACTCAGTTCGAGCGGCTGATCGAGATGATAGGTCTTCGATACGCCAGTACATGGCCTTAGTGCAAGTGGGAGATTGTTAGTGTATATGCCCTAGAGGCCATTACTGTATCATACTAGTTTGTATATTACTTAATGGAAGCTTAGGATATTCACCTTGTATATACTGTAAGTCCATATTGCGACCCCCGGTGCTTACGGGGAGGCGGAAACGGTATAAAAGACAAATTTTTATCGCAAGAGGCAACATGGACTAAACAAGGTCGGGATCGTTGTCTAAACTAAACTAGCAAATACGCTAAAGAGAGTTAGCTACTCGGATGAAGGTTATACCTAAACTTGAACTCCTTCTTCTTGAAATCTTGTAGGGGTTGATGGTTCTCTTTTCGTCGCCTTCTTCCGTCGAAGATGGATCCACCTCGAAGGTTCGACCTTTGGGCTCTTCCTCGATCTTTGAGTGAACTAGGGTTTCCGGCTTGCTAAACCTTCAACCTAGAATGAGTAGAGAGTGACTAGGGTTTGCTTTTCTTTTTAAAGAGAAGGATTCTCAACACATGAGAAGGTTTCTCTTTGCTAGAGGAAGAAGAAGATGAAATGAAGAGAGAGAGTGAATATCATAGAATGAATTATTCTTTTTCTTTCTTGCAACCATAATCCAAAAGAAAAAGAATTATCAATAATAATAATAATGAAAATGAAAAGGTTGATGGAAAGTTTTAGAATGACCATTATCATTACAAACATTAAATGAATTTGCTAGAATCAAAGAGCATCTTTCTTTTGTGATGATGATGGTCAAAAGTTCAACCATGGTCAACAAGTCAACCATGGTCAACAAGTCAACAAAAACTAACCATGACACAATTTCATTTTATTATATATTATTAATTGATATAATACAAATCCATTAGGGTTTGGAAAAAGACGACTGTCAACTGTGCATACGCACCCGTTCCGAAACCCTAATGAAAGTCATCTTCCTCTTCCTCAAATAACCGTGCATACACACCTGCATCCTTATTCCGAGGAACATGAATACGGAGATAAAAGCAACCCCAAAAACATATACCAGTATCTGACTCAAACCAGAGCCAGCCAGTAATATCCGTCCGGACTCTAAACGTGCACAAGTGCGCGGATGAGAACGAACCCTGTCGCAAAACCATGCGACCTCTACTCTGTTTTGCCCAGAGGCGAATACCCTCTGTGTGGGACTCTAAAGACTCGACACTACGCTGGCAGTGGGTTTAACCACAGACCGCAAGCGGCACTAGCTGTGCGTAACAGTCCCCAGGTAGATGTCGACAAGAAGGCTGACGAGGTGAAACCCCATCTGAACTCCTACTGAGTCTGAATGTGACATTCTCCGTACAGTCCGGTCTGTTCGTCTGATACATCGCATGTCGGGCCTAGGGGGCGGTAAAACGTCAGTCCCCCAATAGCGGTACAAGTCGTGTCGGAGTGAAGCCCAAAACACCCTGAGATAACACTGGAAACCTACCAGTATATCTCGCTTGCCCTGGCCAGGGACTACTCGTGTAATGGCTCTCCTAGACACAGCGCGATGTCAACCCCCAATACCGGGAGAGACGAATCCTGTCTAACCGTCACTGCCTCCAAGTGCTTCGGGACTGCACCCAATCACCACCTGTTTGCACGACTCCTTTGAGCCGTGGTAGGGTAGTGATCAAAGTGCAGTGGGAATACACTCGAGGCGAAGTGCCAGTGTCAAGTCAGCGGACTAAGCTGTACTCATGTCACCTGGGAACTGATAACTGACGATAGGTATAATACCAACCTGTCAGTTCCCGACGAGTCCTGTCCAGTGTACTCGTAACCCAACGAGCACCCGTATACTATCTCCAGTACGACGTACTGATGGCTGTGGGACAGACCATCTCCCACACTGGGATGAGAAGCGCATACGCTAGTCTACTCCGGAGTATCGATGCCCTGTCTCGATAGTCCTGCGACTAGGGACCTGTATAAGGATGTGCTTATAGATTACCCAGCCCCCACTAGTGTGACTGCCATCACAACGCTGGTAATCAAGCAAAGATCCTAAGGACTCCACTAATGCGTATAAGTGATATACTGAAATAAACACAAGTACACATTGAAGTAGAAACAAACCAAGTAGTATACTACTATATTGAGCAAGATTGTTTATACAAGGTGAATATCCCAAGCTTCCATCAAGTAATATACAAACTAGTATGATACAGTAATGGCCTCTAGGGCATATACACTAACAATCTCCCACTTGCACTAAGGCCATGAACTGGCGTACCGAAGACCTATCATCTCGATCAGCCGCTCGAACTGAGTCTGGGGTAAGGCCTTGGTGAATGGATCTGCAGTGTTTTCTTCTGAAGCAACCCTCCGAACCTCGATCTCCTTGCGATCCACGATCTCCCTGATCAGGTGATACCGCCTCAAGATGTGCCTGGATCTCTGATGGGACCTGGGTTCCTTTGCTAAAGCTATAGCCCCGTTGTTGTCGCAATACAGAGGTACTGGGTCAACAATGGACGGAACCACCTGAAGTTCTTTTAAGAACTTCCTTATCCAGACAGCTTCTTTTGCGGCATCAGATGCAGCGATGTATTCCGCTTCCATAGTCGAGTCTGCAACGGTTTCCTGTTTGGAACTCTTCCAACACACCGCCCCTCCATTGAGGGTAAAGACAAAACCCGACATGGACTTGGAATCATCCTTGTCACTCTGGAAGCTGGAGTCAGCAAAGGCCTCAATCTGGAGGTCTTTTCCGCCATACACCAAGAACATCTCCTTAGTCCTTCTCAGGTACTTGAGAATGTTCTTTACTGCTATCCAATGTTTCTCCCCAGGGTTTGACTGATACCGGCTTACTACACTCAGTGCATAAGCTACATCCGGTCTGGTACACAACATCGCATACATTATAGAGCCTACCGCAGAAGCGTAGGGTATAATAGACATGCGATCCCTCTCCAAATCAGTCTTGGGAGACATCTCTTTAGAGAGGGTGATCCCGTGACAAGCCGGTAGGTTACCGCGCTTGGAATCTTCCATACTGAATCTTTTCAGTACGGTGTCGATGTACCTGGACTGTGAAAGTCCTAATATCCTCTTGGATCTATCACGATGGATCCGGATCCCTAGGATGTAAGAGGCATCACCCAGGTCTTTCATGGAGAACCTGTGTGACAAGAAACCCTTGACAGATTGTAGCATAGGAATGTCATTTCCTATTAAGAGAATGTCATCCACGTATAAAACAAGGAATACTACAGTTCTCGCTACAAATCTACTATAGATGCATGGTTCATCTGGATTTTTGATAAAGTCAAATTCCTTGACCGTCTCATCAAAACAGATGTTCCAACTCCGCGATGCCTGCTTTAGTCCATAGATGGACTTAAGCAACTTGCACACCTTTCCCCTGCTCCCACTCTGAATGAAACCCTCTGGCTGATCCATATAGACACACTCCTCTAAATTTCCATTTAGAAAAGCGGTTTTTACGTCCATCTGCCAAATCTCATAATCGTGGAAGGCAGCAATGGCAAGAAGGATCCGAATGGATTTCAGCATAGCCACTGGAGAAAAGGTTTCGTCATAGTCCAAGCCAGGTCTTTGACGAAAACCCTTTGCTACAAGTCTAGCTTTATAGGTTTCAACCTGTCCATCTACACCAATCTTCCTTTTGAAGATCCACTTGCATCCTACGGGTTTTACCCCGTCTGGAGCAATGTCCAATGTCCATACTTTGTTGGTGTACATGGACTCCATTTCGGTCCGCATTGCATCCAGCCATTTTACCGAGTCAACGCTCTGAACGGCCTGCTGGAAGCTAGTAGGCTCATCATAGTCTATGATGCAATCCTCTCTATCCCCGTCTATGAGAAAACCGTAGTATCTCTCGGGCGGATGAGACTGCCTACTACTTCTGCGGAGCGGCATAGGAATGTCCTGTTCATTTGAACCCTCTGGTTCCACTAAGCTTTCAGTAATAGTCTGTGGTTCTGGAATTTCTTCCAGTTCTACTGCGCTCCCACTTAATTCTTTTTCTAAGAACTGATGTTCTAGAAAGTGGGCATGACGAGAAACAAGAACTTTTTGTTCCTCTTCGTAGTAGAAGAGATATCCCTTGGAATTCTTTGGATATCCCACAAACTTACACAGTACTGAGCGCGCCTCGAGCTTGTCCGCATGCTGCTTTTTAACAAAAGCTGGACTTCCCCAAGTCTTAATGTGACTGAGATGGGGTCTCTTCCCACACCACATCTCATATGGTGTAGTAGGCACAGTCTTAGTAGGAACTCGGTTCAAAAGGTACGCAGCTGATTCTAGCGCATACCCCCAGAATGATCGCGGTAACTCAGCGTTACTCATCATGGACCGTACCATATCCAATAGGGTTCGGTTCCGTCTCTCCGATACACCGTTGTGTTGCGGAGTGTATGGAGGAGTAAGCTGAGAGAGAATCCCATTCTCTTTTAAATAATTCAGGAACTCGGCACTTAAGTATTCTCCACCTCGATCCGATCTTAGAATCTTGATACTTTTGCCGGTTTGTTTTTCTACTTCATTCTTAAATTCCTGGAATTTTTCAAAAGCTTCGGACTTATGTTTCATTAAGAAGACATAACCGTATCTTGAAAAATCATCCGTAAAAGTAATGAAGTAAGAATAACCGCTTCGCGCATGTGTAGACATTGGACCGCACACGTCGCTGTGTATGAGTCCCAAGAGCTCGCTTGCTCTTACTCCGTGTCCAGTGAACGGAGACTTTGTCATCTTTCCTTTGAGACAGGATTGACAAGTGGCATACGATTGATATTCGAACGGATCCAAATATCCTTCTGTATGTAACTTAGTCAACCTTCTCTCATTGATGTGACCCAGTCTACAATGCCATAAGAAAGTCTGATTGATATCTGGAGACTTTCTTTTGTGTGTATTCTGGACATTGAAAATCTGTGGTTGGTTTAATACGTATATACCATTGCTCAATGTACCTGACCCAATCAGAACTTGATTAAGGTGAATGTTAACAACATTACTTACAAACGCAAATTCATAACCTTCTTTAGAAACCAAAGATACAGAAATGATATTACAAGTTGCGTTGGGTACAAAAAAAACAATTACGCAAAACCAAAACATGCCCATCTGACATTCCCAGGTGATAGTCCCCCACGGCTTTAGCATCCATGCTAGCTCCGTTCGCAACTCTGAGGGTCATGTCACCTGCCTTCAAAACCCTACGGTTTCTCAGCGCCTGCAAAGAATTACAGATATGAGATCCTGATCCGGTATCCAATACCCAGGAAGTAGAGTTTATAGAAAGACAGTTTTCAATAACATACACACCTGAAGCTGAAGCCGCAACCTGCTTCAGTTCCTGTGTCCTGGCTTTCCAAGCCCTGCAATCTTTCTTCCAGTGTCCACTCTTGTGACAATAGAAGCATTCCTCTTTACCAACAAGCTTGCCCGCAATCTTTGTTGCCTTTTCCTTTCCCTTCGTACCCACTTTACTAACACCGCCTCTTGGTTTGGCGGGGGCTTTCTTCCTCTTTTCCTTGGCTTTCGCCTTGGACCTAGAGGAAGAAGATCCTCCTACAAACAAAGCGGGTGTATCCCTACCTTTCTGTAGGGTGCCCTCTGCGCTCCTCAGCAGGTTGAGGAGTTCTGAAAGTTCAACTTCCTTTTCTTGCAAGTTGAAATTCAGTATGAACTGGGCGTAAGTGGATGGAAGGGACTGGAGAATTATATCCGTATAGAGTTCACTATCCAACGTGGTCCCAAGTTCGGCGAGCTCCTCAGTGTAGCCAATCATCTTAAGCACGTGGTCCGCTACCGATGATCCGACGGCCAATTTTGTCGAAAATAACTTCTTCGACACTTCGTATCTTGCGATACGAGACTGCTCTCCATACAGTTCTTTTGTATGAAGAAATATGGATTCCAAATCCATATTCTCGTGCCTCCTCTGATGGTCGTTGTCCATCGAGGCAAGTACGAGGCATCTGGCCTTCGCGCTGTCAATCTCCCAAGTCTTACGGATTTCCTTATCCGCGACGCTGGAGGTGGGACCTGGGACGGGGGGAGCTTTGGTGGTAAGAAGATACCCCAGCTTGTCGTAAGAGATTGCCAATTTGACATTCCTGAGCCAATCTTTGTAGTTTGGCCCTGTCAGTATGTTTTTATCTAGAAGTAACTTAAGTCCAGTCATTTCGATTTGGTCGCTGCAGGGGGAGAGAAGAAACACTTAGCACGATGCTCTTGCAAGTTTAGAATGGTTTTTAATTTGTCTAAACAGGATGGCTCCCACTGTCTCTCGAATCCCTCCTTAAACCACAAAGGAAGAATTAGCCGGGATCAATCCCACCGTACAATACTTGCTTAACCGTTCAGCCAGGCCAGTGTCGGTACTTCGAGGGAGGTTTTCCAACGCTTTCGCGAAGTTCCTTAATTAAATAACCTCTTTTCCCTGGGGGCGTAGCCCCGCTAACACCTTTCTAGGCACCTACTAGGTTTATAGCATTGATCGTTTAGTGAGAAATTTCCCGAGGAGTAGCATATACTCACAGTAGGATCGGGATCCAAATATCATCGCGTGACAAAAATGAAGGAATCCTACCATAATCATCACACTCCAAATAGTATGCAAATCTAGCAAGTTTCAGTACTTATGAAACTCCCGATGTGGATTTTTGCCCCATGCTCTTATGACCTTGACTTTGGCCAAAATATCATAAGTCACATGTCAAGTTCTACCCGTCACTTTCCAGGTTAATTTGGATCCATCCGTACATACCCTTGACTTTGGCCAAAATGGCAGCACGACTGTCCCAAACCAACGCATCTATCTATGCTACACATGAACACCCAATAGCTACCAATCACTGTGCCTTGACTTTGGCCAAAATACATAGCTTGAATACTATTGCCTATTCATGCGAAACGACGGAGGGCTACGAATGGTTTTGGTAAAACCGTGAACGTAGTGAACTTGATATAATCGATAGAACGAGATAGCTTTTAGAAGGAGTGGCTCAAGCTCCGCATTTAAAAGTTAGTTTTTGAAAAGAACCGAGTGGTTTTTCGAAAGTGTTCCATCGACTTAAACTTGGCTTATTATCTTGCATTAGTTCTTTTAATGCGTGATATTCTTGCATTAGTTCTTTTAATGCGTCCCATCATTTAATCCTACCATTGCAGAAAACAACCAAAATATGACGTACGCTTATGCCATTCGCATTCGCCACGGGGTCCCGTCATCACTCGTTAGGTTACTTAACTAACGACAGAGCGGGGGCTGGGCTAGCGCGGCTGTAAAACATAAGCAACGCCTAAATAGAAAGCAATGATAGACATTACAGATCACAGATGAATACATTGGATATATTAGCAATCCGCAATCCTTTCGAGCCTGCAACGAAAAGCGGATTACACGGTCGCGGTGAATAGCCAAAAACCCCACCCAAGACCCCTACGGGTGCGGCAAACTACCCGCCAAGTTCCCGGTAGTTTGTGCACCCCTCCATGGGTCTATCCTAGGAGCAAAAACAGTAAAAAGAATTATACAATGACGGCTACAACCCCGACCCGGTTGTGCGGCCAAACAAATAATAATTATTACATCAATTTACATTTACAATGAATGAAAGAAAAACAAAAGCTCATCTCACATCCACCCCGGCTATTCACCCGCGACAGTCCAACACATTCATATACATATTCCAGCACATTACAGATCATGTATAACCCCGACTAATCGACTTATAGCGATTAGCCGACGTTCAATACATGCAAACATCACAGATATAACCAACATAGCCAAAGTGCAGTGAAGTTCGGAAAAAAATACGGAATTATAGGACCCCAAAAGTGAATTTCTGTTCTGGAAAATCTGGGCACATATAATATATTTTAAAAATCCCAAAACCAACACACAAACACTCTGCACGAAAATCGATGGACAGAAGAAGACAAACCGCGGCGCTTCCGCCGCACATGCCTACCTCGTGCGGCGGAAGGGCGGCGGTTTGAGGGAATTAGGTCATCGTTTTTCATGGGTGCACTTACAAAACCCTGAGACGATTTTACAAGTATAAAGTTTTTCATTTTGAGCCAAAAAAATTTCAACAGAAACTCAGGTTTTGTAATATTTCCGGTTTTGTGATTTTTCGTTTCCGAACTTCGTTACACTTCACTACCAAGCTAGTTTAAGTTTAGTTAGGCTCTGATACCACTGTAAGTCCATATTGCGACCCCCGGTGCTTACGGGGAGGCGGAAACGGTATAAAAGACAAATTTTTATCGCAAGAGGCAACATGGACTAAACAAGGTCGGGATCGTTGTCTAAACTAAACTAGCAAATACGCTAAAGAGAGTTAGCTACTCGGATGAAGGTTATACCTAAACTTGAACTCCTTCTTCTTGAAATCTTGTAGGGGTTGATGGTTCTCTTTTCGTCGCCTTCTTCCGTCGAAGATGGATCCACCTCGAAGGTTCGACCTTTGGGCTCTTCCTCGATCTTTGAGTGAACTAGGGTTTCCGGCTTGCTAAACCTTCAACCTAGAATGAGTAGAGAGTGACTAGGGTTTGCTTTTCTTTTTAAAGAGAAGGATTCTCAACACATGAGAAGGTTTCTCTTTGCTAGAGGAAGAAGAAGATGAAATGAAGAGAGAGAGTGAATATCATAGAATGAATTATTCTTTTTCTTTCTTGCAACCATAATCCAAAAGAAAAAGAATTATCAATAATAATAATAATGAAAATGAAAAGGTTGATGGAAAGTTTTAGAATGACCATTATCATTACAAACATTAAATGAATTTGCTAGAATCAAAGAGCATCTTTCTTTTGTGATGATGATGGTCAAAAGTTCAACCATGGTCAACAAGTCAACCATGGTCAACAAGTCAACAAAAACTAACCATGACACAATTTCATTTTATTATATATTATTAATTGATATAATACAAATCCATTAGGGTTTGGAAAAAGACGACTGTCAACTGTGCATACGCACCCGTTCCGAAACCCTAATGAAAGTCATCTTCCTCTTCCTCAAATAACCGTGCATACACACCTGCATCCTTATTCCGAGGAACATGAATACGGAGATAAAAGCAACCCCAAAAACATATACCAGTATCTGACTCAAACCAGAGCCAGCCAGTAATATCCGTCCGGACTCTAAACGTGCACAAGTGCGCGGATGAGAACGAACCCTGTCGCAAAACCATGCGACCTCTACTCTGTTTTGCCCAGAGGCGAATACCCTCTGTGTGGGACTCTAAAGACTCGACACTACGCTGGCAGTGGGTTTAACCACAGACCGCAAGCGGCACTAGCTGTGCGTAACGGTCCCCAGGTAGATGTCGACAAGAAGGCTGACGAGGTGAAACCCCATCTGAACTCCTACTGAGTCTGAATGTGACATTCTCCGTACAGTCCGGTCTGTTCGTCTGATACATCGCATGTCGGGCCTAGGGGGCGGTAAAACGTCAGTCCCCCAATAGCGGTACAAGTCGTGTCGGAGTGAAGCCCAAAACACCCTGAGATAACACTGGAAACCTACCAGTATATCTCGCTTGCCCTGGCCAGGGACTACTCGTGTAATGGCTCTCCTAGACACAGCGCGATGTCAACCCCCAATACCGGGAGAGACGAATCCTGTCTAACCGTCACTGCCTCCAAGTGCTTCGGGACTGCACCCAATCACCACCTGTTTGCACGACTCCTTTGAGCCGTGGTAGGGTAGTGATCAAAGTGCAGTGGGAATACACTCGAGGCGAAGTGCCAGTGTCAAGTCAGCGGACTAAGCTGTACTCATGTCACCTGGGAACTGATAACTGACGATAGGTATAATACCAACCTGTCAGTTCCCGACGAGTCCTGTCCAGTGTACTCGTAACCCAACGAGCACCAGTATACTATCTCCAGTACGACGTACTGATGGCTGTGGGACAGACCATCTCCCACACTGGGATGAGAAGCGCATACGCTAGTCTACTCCGGAGTATCGATGCCCTGTCTCGATAGTCCTGCGACTAGGGACCTGTATAAGGATGTGCTTATAGATTACCCAGCCCCCACTAGTGTGACTGCCATCACAACGCTGGTAATCAAGCAAAGATCCTAAGGGCTCCACTAATGCGTATAAGTGATATACTGAAATAAACACAAGTACACATTGAAGTAGAAACAAACCAAGTAGCATACTACTATATTGAGCAAGATTGTTTATACAAGGTGAATATCCCAAGCTTCCATCAAGTAATATACAAACTAGTATGGTACAGTAATGGCCTCTAGGGCATATACACTAACATATACAATCTTGCTCAAAATAGTAGTATGCTACTTGGTTTGTTTCTACTTCAATGTGTACATGTGTTTATTTTAGTATATCACCTATACACATTAGTGGAGCCCTTAGGATATTTGCTTGATTACCAGCGTTGTGATGGCAGTCACATTAGTGGGGGCTAGGTAATCTATAAGCACATCCTTATGCAGGTCCCTAGTCGCAGGACTATCGAGATAGGGCATCGATACTCCGGAGTAGACTAGCGCATGCGCTTCTCATCCCAGAGTGGGAGATGGTCTGTCCCATAGCCATCAGTACGTCGTAGTGGAGATAGTATGCGGGTGCTCGTTAGGTTACGAGTACACTGGACAGGACTCGTCGAGAACTGACCGGTTGGTATTATACCTATCGTCAGTTATCAGTTCCTAGGTGACATGAGTACTGCTTAGTCCGCTGACTTGACACTGTCACTTCGTCTCGAGTGTGTTCCCACTGTACTTTGATTACTACCCTACCACGGCTCAAAGGAGTCGTGCAAACAGGTAGTAGTTGGGTGTAGTCCCGAAGCACTTGGAGGCAGTGACGGTTAGACAGGATTCGTCTGTAACGTTTTAAAAATAATTAAATAAATAATTAAATGAATAAAATTGTTTAAGTGAATTTTATGATTTTCGGTAAAGCAAAATGTTTTTTTCATAAAATCAAACCGCAGTTGTTTTTCATTATAAATTCAAAAATACCTATTTAATTGTGTAATTACTAGTAAATGGTGTTTATTTAGCCACTTATAAATTTTTAGTTTAATAAAATATTTTTCCTAAATTAATTATTTTAAATATTAACATAAGCTTTATTTTTCCACTAAATTAGTGTAAATTACAAATTTAAATGGTTTTAATTTGTAAAAATGAACCATGGCATGTTAAAAATTAGTGTGTATCATGCAAAATTTATTTGCAAATTTTTCCTATTTTCTAAAGCTTTCTTGAGTTGCTATAGTAAACAAATAAATAAATAATTAAATAAACCATGAAAAGACCTTTAAGTGATATTTCTCCTCTTGAAACTTCTACACTTTTCCTTAATCATTTCTTTCTCTCCCTCACTCCCTCAAGGTCGGCCACAACTCATCCATGGCAGCCCCCCCCCCATTTCCCACCTCATTTTTGCACAAAAATCCATCAAATTACATCAAAAATTCAACAAAAAATTCCACAAAATCCTAATTTCTTCATACCCTTTATTCTCTACCCTTCTTTATATGGATTTTGGAGTGGGAAAGCATGTATTTTGGAGGCTCATTTCTTGTTTGGATTTCACATTTTGGAGGTATAATTTTCTTTCTTTTGATTTATTGTTATTAGATGATCATTTAAGCTTAATTAGATTTAATGAATTAGTTCTATGTTTTTTTTTAAAAATGCAAGTTAGGGTTGTAAATTAAAGTTAGGGTTTTTAATAATTAATTAGGGTTATAATAGTTAGTTTAACACTTTTAGGATTGGAAAATATTGCATGGTTGTTAAATTGTAAAATTTTCATTTAAAATTGTTTTAAATAAGGAAATTAGCTAACTAGATTTTTCTAAAATGTGTTTGTGGGTAATATAAAATTCCAATTTAAGTTGCTATCATTAGATGGTAGTTTTAATGAGAATATTAGCACATTAATTGAATGAAAAACTTAGTTTGATCATTAGATTACTTTGATAATTGGAAAAATAGTAATAAAATGCTATTATTTTGTAAACTAGATTTTAGGAATTTCTAAATAAATGAGATTAAAAATATAATTTATGGTTTCATTAAATCATTATCATCATGAATTGTGGTTTAATACATTAATTCATGCAAAATCACGTTTTGTGGTGGAATTGTGGTATTTTGCTTGAAAAATGTTGAAAATTGTTAAAGGTTGCAAACTAGAAATTTCAAATTAATATAAATTTGTGTAATAAAAATATAGTAACGGTTTGTATAGTCTAGTTATGCTATATAATGAGTTTTATAACTATTGGTTTCATTTAAATGTCAAGTTTTGATGAAAAACGGTAAATTGGCAATTTCGGGTTTTACGAAATTGGACGGTTTGATGGATTTTAGGGTTTCGATGGATTTAATCATGTTTTATAATATAAGTAATGTGTTTTAAAACAACGAGTTATTTGTTGATGTTTATCTCGATCCATCGGAGTTTGTACGCCGATATCGAGCGATATTTGGTTCTTTTGCGTGGACGGGACATAGGTTTTAACCTATGCCGGTTCATTGCGTCGTTTTGACTTTTGTATGTGATTCAGTTTACGATGCTATTTATATGTTTGCGTTTAGGTACCCCTCACGTGGACCGCGGGCGATGAAGAGGAGGATGTCGACACCGTCTTCGGCAGACATGGACCAGGTGAGTAGATGCATATCTACGGGGGGAAGTCGGGTGGATGGCGTTTAGCACCCCCGCAACGTAGAATAGGAATAGTACTTATTGACGTTAGGAAACCAGATGTGACCCTAGATTCTTAATGAGTAGGACCCTAGTAATGACCCTAGGCTGGACTAGACTGATTTAGGAAAACCATATCAGAGGATGAGTACCTTGGAAGAGGTTCGTAGGTTTCAGGTAGAAACACACACACGCACACACTGAAACTCGACATGGTGTATACGTGCATGTGTATATATATATAGGACGAGGTATAGGTATATATATATATACAACACGTATATGGGATACATTGATGTGATATGATATCCGAGGTATGATGAAACAGTGTAACTGGGCTTGATGCCGTGATTCTTGGCTATACAGTCGTATTAAGTGTTAGCGGATCATTAGAGAATGAGATAATGAACATGTGTACATAAATTATAATGGGTGGTGATGATGTTGAGGTACATAGGACTCTAAAATAGTACCCGGACTATAACTTGTGACTGATCACGATATGATATATGTATGACTTGATTACGACATCATATAGGTGTGACCTGATGTCGATATCATATAGGTGTGACTTGATGACGATATGATATCAGTATGACTTAATCACAATATGATACATATGACATGATATTTCTGAGGATAAACTAATGATGTATATTTATGATGGCAATGATATATGTTTGATGTATGCGATTACAGTATGCACCTTGATCTTGACACTTGTTGATGATAAAATTATACGAATAATGAGACACGTAGGTGACACTTGACCCGTATCCCGATATTGTGATGACGTACGATGGATTTTACCGTACAAGGCATAGATGTGATGATTGATCCGCACTCCTGATTTGAGGAAGTCGTACTATGTACGTGACGCTAGTGAGGCAGGATCGCCGACTATTAGAGATATGGACTCGGGTTTTAGGTGTACTTCTATCGACCAGTTCTTAGGTTTAGTTTTCCTTAGAGGGGGGTTAAATGGACACTAGGTTAGGTTCGAGTCATATAGTGGTAGTGGTAATTGTATATCAAATGAGTGGATAACACACATCCGTCTTTACTTTCACATTGTAATCATAATGATGCATGTTCTTACATATGCTGCTATAATCAGTATAAACTTTACCTGTTAGGACACCAGCACCATTACCGATGATGTGCATATTCCACGCACACTTATTTGCCGGCTCACACACATCATCATCGGTAATTGCTATGTCACGTACACTTTAGATTATATTATCTTTTATTGATAGAATCAGTTAACAACTTGACCGATATAATATTGTGATTATTCTTTGATGTTAGTATAGACATGATATTTATTACTTAGACATTCATGCATTCATATTTTCATGTTATCATGCAGTATTATGGGCATATGCCGACACTTATCATATACTTACTCATGATTTTGAGATTTGGGTTTCTATGAGATTTCTGGATTTTTGGGGAAAACCGTAAGAATATATAAAAACTTCTCTCTCTCTCTCTCTCCTCTTCTCTTTTTAAAATAAGATGCGGTTTTCTCGTGATGTATGTGTCGTCCACCATGAGATTTCATGTTTTCTGTTGGATTTCGAGACCCGGTTCGAGGAGTGGATGAACCGTCTCGGGTACATGGTGGGCCCGGTATGGTACCACGGGGCAAGAAGATCGAGTTGTAGACGATGAGCCTGGCAGGGGAAGGCTACCTACCGGTGATGTCTGGCGCGGCGGATATCCGGAGGATACCGACCGTTGTCGTGAGATTTGATGATATGGGCCGATCCGGACTGACGGAGCCCGAGGTATTGAGACTATGAGACTTGAGATTTACATGTTTGTGTCGATGCTTGACACGGATTTCCATGGATTTTATTGTTGAGATTTCAGATTCCTATACACATTTTACTATAATAACAGTTAAAGATTTCTTATACAGATATATCTGGATTTCAGGATCGATTATTTTATATTCATGGTGCATGCATATCCATTCATATGGCATAGTATTATATGAGGCACTGACACGAGCACGGAGTATCTGCATTTACACGTAGTTTTACCCTGCTATTACTAGATGATTGGGATATTATAGTGTATTATTATGACCTAGGATAGCGTCGTGCATTCGATTTCTTTTCGTAGATGTCTTCTACTCACGAGTTGGAAACTCACCCCCGTTGTGCCAAATTCTTTACAGGTTCGATGTACAGGTTTCCGTGGCAGCTTGTTGGCACATCTTTTCTTCAGGGTGATTTGCACGGTAGGTTGGTTCACTTGTATCCGAACCACCATTGTACTTTTATTCATTCATTTGTATCTAGTAAGCTCCATCAACCATATTTGTATTACTTGATAAGTTTATTGGACCAGTTGTTTACTTCGACCTTAGAGTCGCGCATGTGTTATTCTGATCTGGTGGTTTTGTTTTCTTTTGAGTTTTGAGCCTCGCCTATTGGCGTTGTATATTATTGTGCTTGTTGTGGTTGTTTCCGCCTGTTGGCGTTGATGCTAGCTCCCGTTGGGGATGATTTTTATTGTTTATGTATATTATACTTGTTGTACCCGTTTGGGGGCCAGTTTTTACAGAGGAGACTCTGCCGAAATTTTTGGTAAAACTTTGCTGATGATTTTATACTTGTTTTATTTTCTTGTTCTTCTTCTTCTATGGTTTAGATTTCTGGTCTTCGGCTTACTTAGGTTACGTGGCGCCTCTAGACGTTTCGTAATCTAAGTGCCAGTCACGTTCCGTACTTTCGGGTCGTGACAAAGTTGGTATCAGAGCTCTAGGTTTAACCTTGTATAAGTCTAGGTGACCCTTGGTTGATGGAGTAGGCGATTTAGGTAGAGTAACGTACCGTGGGTATGGTCCGCGGCATACTTACGATACGCTACTCTGCTTAAGGAGCCTTAGGATGTACATTTGTTTGCACGGTATTTCATTCGTTCTTTTGATCTATCTTCGTCAATGTCGGATGGTGGTTTCTGTTACCACGGGCCCACGGGCAGAGGAAGCTGCGGCTCGAATGCGATAACCGTTAGAGTATTGGTTATTCTTGAGGATTGAAGCATTGCTTAGCGTGCGGACGAAGGGTATTCACATGCCGTCCGGATGAAGTTAAAGGGTTCGAACGATTATCAGAAAACCATTTTCCTAAGTTTAAAGTATTCGGAAGAACATGCAGGTATTTCGATGGACCCTCTAGAAGAATGAAACCCTAACTCGACATAATGACCACGAGAACGCCCTTGAACCTTAGGGTTTACGGCAGTTCCGCTGTGCCATTAGTGAGGCTTGGGTTTGCCCTTCTACGACTGGATCATCGATGCTGGGGTATGTACCGGATATTTTTAAACTGTACTTGAGTGTTGAGCTCTAGGGGAATTATGGGATTTTGATGGATCGATCGAAAAGTTTAATGTAGTCCGGATATCAAGTGAAGGGATCGACTATGTGGGAGACTCTAGATATGAGTATTGCCGTGGGTAGCACAGTCAGCACAGCTACGAAGAGACGAGTTTGAAGCAATCGACATCAGAGGAAAGAGGCGGACATCGACGATAGTGTTTACGATTGTGATTTAGTGATTTGAATTTCATATTTTCGTTGATTGGATTTTGGTATTTTGAGGACTTTGTTCTACGATTGGTATTTCATGTGTGTACCTTCATTTCATTCTATTTGTGTTTCATATATCAGTTGTATTGATGTTGTTTAGTACACACCCAGTACACTTGATTTGGTTTTATATATTTTGAGATTTTTGATTTGATTTCGTGCATAGGGGTTACACATGATTTTGACATATGTTTCGACCTAGTTTTCATGCATTTTGTGCTGTGATTTCAATTTTGGTATTTGAGGTATGTTTTCGTGCACCATGTGCACCTGATTAGGATTCTTGTGCATACTTGGCGCACTTGATGCGATTTTGTGCACACCAGATGCACTAAATCGGGGTTTTGTGCAGATTAGATGCACCTGATATTGAGTCGTGCATGCCCGTTGCACTTGACAGATGTTTTTGGTGCACACCTGTTGCACTGAGTTTTGTTTTTTGTGTATTTATGGCATCTGTATTTGGTTTCGATTTCAGTGCGCACCGGACGCACATGATATTTTCATGATATTATTGGGATTGATTTCAGTTTGAGCAGTATGTTTCATAATCATTATTATTTGATTTAGTAACCAGGCGGGACGTGTATGTTAAATAAAAGATATATATAGCTTTTTTTTTTAAAAATAAATAAACGTCCGCTACTTATGCCGTGACACGTGCATTGCACGGCGATTTTCAAGAGGGGTTTTTGTATGCTTCTTTATTATGATGTTTAGGCGATTTTACTAGGATGCGAACTATATATAAGTTATAGATTGATGTATATTATGATGGTTTTCATACTGGGTTTTGATATTTTATTCTCGCCATAACTCCGATGATTGCGTTATGCTTGACGGAGTTGATTTTAGTTATGTATTGATGATTTCGGAGCCTCGACGATTTGAGTGTTTTGCTAAATGTTTTAGTATTTGGAAGGGGAGTTTTAATTTAAATTCGGGGACCGAATTTCCTAAAGGGGGGAAGATTGTAACGTTTTAAAAATAATTAAATAAATAATTAAATGAATAAAATTGTTTAAGTGAATTTTATGATTTTCGGTAAAGCAAAATGTTTTTTTCGTAAAATCAAACCGCAATTGTTTTTCATTATAAATTCAAAAATACCTATTTAATTATATAATTACTAGTAAATGGTGTTTATTTAGCCACTTATAAATTTTTAGTTTAATAAAATATTTTTCCTAAATTAATTATTTTAAATATTAACATAAGCTTTATTTTTCCACTAAATTAGTGTAAATTACAAATTTAAATGGTTTTAATTTGTAAAAATGAACCATGGCATGTTAAAAATTAGTGTGTATCATGCAAAATTTATTTGCAAATTTTTCCTATTTTCTAGAGATTTCTTGAGTTGCTATAGTAAACAAATAAATAAATAATTAAATAAACCATGAAAAGACCTTTAAGTGATATTTCTCCTCTTGAAACTTCTACACTTTTCCTTAATCATTTCTTTCTCTCCCTCACTCCCTCAAGGTCGTCCACAACTCATCCATGGCAGCCCCCCCCCCCCATTTCCCACCTCATTTTTGCACAAAAATCCATCAAATTACATCAAAAATTCAACAAAAAATTCCACAAAATCCTAATTTCTTCATACCCTTTATTCTCTACCCTTCTTTATATGGATTTTGGAGTGGGAAAGCATGTATTTTGGAGGCTCATTTCTTGTTTGGATTTCACATTTTGGAGGTATAATTTTCTTTCTTTTGATTTATTGTTATTAGATGATCATTTAAGCTTAATTAGATTTAATGAATTAGTTCTATGTTTTTTTTTTAAAATGTAAGTTAGGGTTGTAAATTAAAGTTAGGGTTTTTAATAATTAATTAGGGTTATAATAGTTAGTTTAACACTTTTAGGATTGGAAAATATTGCATGGTTGTTAAATTGTAAAATTTTCATTTAAAATTGTTTTAAATAAGGAAATTAGCTAACTAGATTTTTCTAAAATGTGTTTGTGGGTAATATAAAATTCCAATTTAAGTTGCTATCATTAGATGGTAGTTTTAATGAGAATATTAGCACATTAATTGAATGAAAAACTTAGTTTGATCATTAGATTACTTTGATAATTGGAAAAATAGTAATAAAATGCTATTATTTTGTAAACTAGATTTTAGGAATTTCTAAATAAATGAGATTAAAAATATAATTTATGGTTTCATTAAATCATTATCATCATGAATTGTGGTTTAATACATTAATTCATGCAAAATCACGTTTTGTGGTGGAATTGTGGTATTTTGCTTGAAAAATGTTGAAAATTGTTAAAGGTTGCAAACTAGAAATTTCAAATTAATATAAATTTGTGTAATAAAAATATAGTAACGGTTTGTATAGTCTAGTTATGCTATATAATGAGTTTTATAACTATTGGTTTCATTTAAATGTCAAGTTTTGATGAAAAACGGTAAATTGGCAATTTCGGGTTTTACGAAATTGGACGGTTTGATGGATTTTAGGGTTTCGATGGATTTAATCATGTTTTATAATATAAGTAATGTGTTTTAAAACAACGAGTTATTTTTTGATGTTTATCTCGATCCATCGGAGTTTGTACGCCGATATCGAGCGATATTTGGTTCTTTTGCGTGGACGGGACATAGGTTTTAACCTATGCCGGTTCATTGCGTCGTTTTGACTTTTGTATGTGATTCAGTTTACGATGCTATTTATATGTTTGCGTTTAGGTACCCCTCACGTGGACCGCGGGCGATGAAGAGGAGGATGTCGACACCGTCTTCGGCAGACATGGACCAGGTGAGTAGACGCATATCTACGGGGGGAAGTCGGGTGGATGGCGTTTAGCACCCCCGCAACGTAGAATAGGAATAGTACTTATTGACGTTAGGAAACCAGATGTGACCCTAGATTCTTAATGAGTAGGACCCTAGTAATGACCCTAGGCTGGACTAGACTGATTTAGGAAAACCATATCAGAGGATGAGTACCTTGGAAGAGGTTCGTAGGTTTCAGGTAGAAACACACACACGCACACACTGAAACTCGACATGGTGTATACATGCATGTGTTTATATATATAGGATGAGGTATAGGTATATATATATACAACACGTATATGGGATACATTGATGTGATATGATACCCGAGGTATGATGAAACAGTGTAACTGGGCTTGATGCCGTGATTCTTGGCTATACAGTCGTATTAAGTGTTAGCGGATCATTAGAGAATGAGATAATGAACATGTATACATAAATTATAATGGGTGGTGATGATGTTGAGGTACATAGGACTCTAAAATAGTACCCGGACTATAACTTTTGACTGATCACGATATGATATATGTATGACTTGATTACGACATCATATAGGTGTGACCTGATGTCGATATCATATAGGTGTGACTTGATGACGATATGATATCAGTATGACTAAATCATAATATGATACATATGACATGATATTTCTGAGGATAAACTAATGATGTATATTTATGATGGCAATGATATATGTTTGATGTATGCGATTACAGTATAGCACCTTGATCTTGACACTTGTTGATGATAAAATTATACGAATAATGAGACACGTAGGTGACACTTGACCCGTATCCCGATATTGTGATGACGTACGATGGATTTTACCGTACAAGGCATAGATGTGATGATTGATCCGCACTCCTGATTTGAGGAAGTCGTACTATGTACGTGACGCTAGTGAGGCAGGATCGCCGACTATTAGAGATATGGACTCGGGTTTTAGGTGTACTTCTATCGACCAGTTCTTAGGTTTAGTTTTCCTTAGAGGGGGGTTAAATGGACACTAGGTTAGGTTCGATTCATATAGTGGTAGTGGTAATTGTATATCAAATGAGTGGATAACATACATCCGTCTTTACTTTCACATTGTAATCATAATGATGCATGTTCTTACATATGCTGCTATAATCAGTATAAACTTTACCTGTTAGGACACCAGCACCATTACCGATGATGTGCATATTCCACGCACACTTATTTGCCGGCTCACACACATCATCATCGGTAATTGCTATGTCACGTACACTTTAGATTATATTATCTTTTATTGATAGAATCAGTTAACAACTTGACCGATATAATATTGTGATTATTCTTTGATGTTAGTATAGACATGATATTTATTACTTAGACATTCATGCATTCATATTTTCATGTTATCATGCAGTATTATGGGCATATGCCGACACTTATCATATACTTACTCATGATTTTGAGATTTGGGTTTCTATGAGATTTCTGGATTTTTGGGGAAAACCGCAAGAATATATAAAAACTTCTCTCTCTCTCTCCTCTTCTCTTTTTAAAATAAGATGCGGTTTTCTCGTGATGTATGTGTCGTCCACCATGAGATTTCATGTTTTCTGTTGGATTTCGAGACCCGGTTCGAGGAGTGGATGAACCGTCTCGGGTACATGGTGGGCCCGGTATGGTACCCCGGGGCAAGAAGATCGAGTTGTAGACGATGAGCCTGGCAGGGGAAGGCTACCTACCGGTGATGTCTGGCGCGGCGGATATCCGGAGGATACCGACCGTTGTCGTGAGATTTGATGATATGGGCCGATCCGGACTGACGGAGCCCGAGGTATTGAGACTATGAGACTTGAGATTTACATGTTTGTGTCGATGCTTGACACGGATTTCCATGGATTTTATTGTTGAGATTTCAGATTTCTATACACATTTTACTATAATAACAGTTAAAGATTTCTTATACAGATATATCTGGATTTCAGGATCGATTATTTTATATTCATGGTGCATGCATATCCATTCATATGGCATAGTATTATATGAGGCACTGACACGAGCACGGAGTATCTGCATTTACACGTAGTTTTACCCTGCTATTACTAGATGATTGGGATATTATAGTGTATTATTATGACCTAGGATAGCGTCGTGCATTCGATTTCTTTTCGTAGATGTCTTCTACTCACGAGTTGGCAACTCACCCCCGTTGTGCCAAATTCTTTACAGGTTCGATGTACAGGTTTCCGTGGCAGCTTGTTGGCACATCTTTTCTTCAGGGTGATTTGCACGGTAGGTTGGTTCACTTGTATCCGAACCACCATTGTACTTTTATTCTTTCATTTGTATCTAGTAAGCTCCATCAACCATATTTGTATTACTTGATAAGTTTATTGGACCAGTTGTTTACTTCGACCTTAGAGTCGCGCATGTGTTATTCTGATCTGGTGGTTTTGTTTTCTTTTGAGTTTTGAGCCTCGCCTATTGGCGTTGTATATTATTGTGCTTGTTGTGGTTGTTTCCGCCTGTTGGCGTTGATGCTAGCTCCCGTTGGGGATGCTTTTTATTGTTTATGTATATTATACTTGTTGTACCCGTTTGGGGGCCAGTTTTTACAGAGGAGACTCTGCCGAAATTTTTGGTAAAAATTTGCTGATGATTTTATACTTGTTTTCTTTTCTTCTTCTTCTTCTTCTATGGTTTAGATTTCTGGGCTTCGGCTTACTTAGGTTACGTGGCGCCTCTAGACGTTTCGTAATCTAAGTGCCGGTCACGTTCCGTACTTTCGGGTCGTGACATCGTCTCTCCCGGTATTGGGGGTTGACATCGCGCTGTGTCTAAGAGAGCCATTACACGAGTAGTCCCTAGCCAGGGCAAGCGAGATATACTGGTAGGCTTCCAGTGTTATCTTAGGGTGTTTTGGGCTTCACTCCGACACGACTTGTACCGCTATTAGGGGACTGACGTTTACCGCCCCCCTAGGCCCGCCATGCGATGTATCAGACGAACAGACCGGACTGTACGGAGACTGTCACATTCAGGCTCAGTAGGGGTTCAGATGGGTTTCACCTCGTCAGTCTTCTTGTCGGCATCTACTTGGGGACCGTTACGCACAGCTAGTGCCGCTTGCGGTCTGTGGTTAAACCCACTACCAGCGTAGTGTCGAGTCTTTAGAGTCCTACACAGAAAGCTATTCGCCTTTAGGCAAAAGAGTAGAGGTCGCATGGTTTTGCGACAAGTCGCATGGTTTTGCGACAGGGTTCGGTCACATCCGTGCACTTGTGCACATTTAGTGTCCGGACAGTTAACACTACCGGGCTTTGGTTTAAGCCAGATCCTAGTGTACGTTTTGGGATTGATTTTATCTCGTATGTATTCGTGTTCCTCGGAACGCGGATGCGGGTGTGTATGCACAGTTGACGGAGAGATAGAGGCAGAGGATTCTCATTAGGGTTGTTGACTGTTGACCATTGACTTCTTGCTAAACCCTAATGAGAATATGATATATGATTAACAATAATATTAATTAAGTATTATGGTGACATGGTTGTTGAGGGGTTGAATTTGTTGACTTGTTGACTTTGTTGACCGGTTGACTAGGTTGGACTAGTTGACCATCATGATGACAATGGCTATCATTTCATGGCAAAGACTTTTTGCTTGCTTGTTCTCTTGTGAAAAATGAGTGCATGAAATGATATGGCTATTGTAGCTTAAACCATCACATAATACTTGATTGCTATGATTTGTTATGATGGCTTTGGATTATGAGAGCCAAGAGAGAAAAGTCTTTCTCATTCTATCATTTTCATTCTCTCTCTTGTTCCTGAGCTCTCATCCTCTTCCTCTTGCTCTCCCTCTAGTCTATGGTTCACTTGTCTCATGTGTTGAGAACCAAGAACCATAGAGAAAAATCCCAACACACTCTCCTCTACTCACTCTAGTTCACATGGTTTAGCAAACCGAGTGAACTAGTTTCTTCAAAGCTCGAAGAAGAAGCCAAAGGTAGAAGCTTTCAGGTGGATCGATCTTCGGCGCAAGGAGACGACGGGGTGAAGCCGATCCGGACAACCATCAAGTGTAAAAGACGAGGGAGTTCAAGAAAGAAAGGTTTAACCCCCTAACCGAGTAGTTAACAACTCTTAGTTAGGTCGTTAGGTAGCTAAGTTTAACAAAGATCCGTTTGAGTCCATGTTACCGCCTCTAGAAAATTGTTTTTCACCAAATTTCGCAAGCCCGTAAGTACCGGGAGAGGTAGCATGGACTTACAGTTCCTACCATTGTTGATCCAATACCGCTGTATTGTGACAACAACGGAGCTATAGCTTTAGCGAAGGAACCCAGGTCCCATCAGAAGTCCAGACACATCTTGAGGCGGTATCATCTGATCAGGGAGATCGTGGGTCGCAAGGAGATCGAGGTTCGGAGAGTTTCTACGGAAGATAACACTGCTGATCCACTCACGAAGGCCTTACCCCAGACTCAGTTCGAGCGGCTGATCGAGATGATAGGTCTTCGATACGCCAGTACATGGCCTTAGTGCAAGTGGGAGATTGTTAGTGTATATGCCCTAGAGGCCATTACTGTATCATACTAGTTTGTATACTACTTAATGGAAGCTTGGGATATTCACCTTGTATAGACAATCTTGCTCAATATAGTAGTATACTACTTGGTTTGTTTCTGCTTTAATGTGTACATGTGTTTATTTTAGTATATCACCTATACACATTAGTGGAGCCCTTAGGATCTTTGCTTGATTACCAGCGTTGTGATGGCTGTCGCACTAGTGGGGGTTGGGTAATCCACAAGCACATCCTTATGCAGGTCCCTAGTCGTAGGACTATCGAGACAGGGCATCGATACTCCGGAGTAGACTAGCGTATGCGCTTCTCATCCCAGTGTGGGAGACGGTCTGCCCCACTGCCGTCAGTACGTCGTACTTGAGATAGAATGCGGGTGCTCGTTAGGTTACGAGTACACTGGACAGGACTCGTCGGGAACTGTTGGTTGGTACTATACCTATCGTCAGTTATCAGTTCCCAGGTGACATGAGTACAGCTTAGTCCACTGACTTGACACTGTCACTTCGCCTCGAGTGTGTTCCCACTATACTTAGATTACTACCCTACCACGACTCAAAGGAGTCGTGCAAACAGGTAGTAGTTGGGTGTAGTCCCGAAGCACTTGGAGGCAGTGACGGTTAGACAGGATTTGTCTCTCCCGGTATTGGGGGTTGACATCGCGCTGTGTCTAGGAGAGCCATTACACGAGTAGTCCCTGGCCAGGGCAAGCGAGATATACTGGTAGGTTTCCAGTGTTTTCTCAGGATGTTCTGGGCTACACTCCGACACGACTTGTACCGCTAGTAGGGGACTGACGTTTACCTCCCCCTAGGCCCGCCATGCGATGTATCATACGAACAAACCGGACTGTACGGAGATTGTCAAATTCAGGCTCAGTAGGAGTTCAGATGGGTTTCACCCCGTCCGTCTTCTTGTCGGCATCTACCTGGGGACCGTTACGCACAGCTAGTGCCGCTTGCGGTCTGTGGTTAAACCCACTGCCAGCTTATTGTCGAGTCTTTAGAGTCCCACACAGAAAGCTATTCGCCTTTAGGCAAAAGAGTAGAGGTCGCATGGTTTTGCGACAGGGTTCGGTCACATCCGTGCACTTGTGCACGTTTGGTGTCCGGACAGTTAACACTAGCAGGCTTTGGTTTTAGCCAGATCCTAGTGTACATTTTGGGATTGGTTTTATCTCGTTTGTATTTGTGTTCCTCGGAACGCGGATGCGGGTGTGTATGCACAGTTGACAGAGAGACAGAGGCAGAGGATTCTCATTAGGGTTGTTGACTGTTGACTGTTGACCATTGACTTTTGCTAAACCCTAATGAGAATAAGAAATATGATTAATGATAATATTAATTAAGTATTATTGTGTCATGGTTGAGATGAGGGGTTGACTTTGTTGACTTGTTGACTTTGTTGACCGGTTGACTAGGTTGGACTAGTTGACCATCATCATTACAATGGCTATCATTTCATGGCAAAGACTATTTGCTTACTTGTTTGTTTTTACAAAATGAGTGCATGAAATGATATAGCCATTTTGACTTGAACCATCACAAAATACTTGATTACTATTTTTGTTATGATGGTTTTGGATTATGAGAGCTTGGATGGCAAAAGAGTTACTCATTCTCTCATTTCATTTCTCTCTCTTGCTTGAGCTCTCCCTCTTGCTCTTCCTCTTGCTCTCTCTACCTCAAGGCAACACCCTCTCATGAGTTGAGAAACATTTCCTTAGAGATTAAAGAAAACCTATATCACTTCTCTACTCATCCTAGTTCACAAGGTTTAGCAAACCAAGTGTTCTAGTTTCTTCAAGTTCGAAGAAGAAGCCAAAGGTAGAAGCTTTCAGGTGGATCCATCTTCGGCGCAAGGAGACGATGAGGTGAGGCCGATCCGTACACAGGAAAGTGTTGAAGACGAAGGAGTTCAAGAAAGGTATAGCCCCCTAACCGAGTAGGTAAAACTCTAGTTAGGTTGTTAGGTAGTTGTTTAACAAAGATCCGTATTTTGAGTCCATGTTACCACCTCTTGAAAAATCGTTTTTCATCATTTCCGCAAGCCCGTAAGAACCGAAAGAGGTAACGTGGACTTACAAAAACATGGAGAGGGAACTACCTGAACTCCTTAATATGTTAAGGAGTGCAGAGAGCACACTGAAATCAGTGAAAACTCCCGTTATGACTGTTGGACAATCTTCCTCTTCTCGCCCAAAGGCTAAGGCCAAAGGAAAGAAAAAGAAGAAGCCCACCAATCCTAAGGGTGGAGTTAAAAAGGTGAAGGGAAAGGAAAAGTCCAAAGTTGGAGACTCGGGGAAAGGGGAATGTTTTCATTGCCACAAAACAGGACATTGGAATCGCAACTGTACGGAGTACTTGAATCTCAAGAAGAAGCATGGGGATGCTTCCGCTTCAGGTGTGTTTGTGACAGAAAACTGTTTTTCAATAAACTCTGCTTCCTGGGTATTAGATACCGGTTCAGGTTCTCACATTTGCAATTCTATGCAGGGGCTGAGAAAAAGCAAGGTTTTGAAGACAGGTGACCATACTCTCCGCGTTGGAATGGTTCCAATGTACATACAGTCGCAGTGGTAGAGTATCACTTAGGGTTGCCATATGGGTGTATATTGGTTTTGAACCCATGTTATTTTGTACCAAGTATGCTTTGTAATATAATATCTGTTTCTTTGTTAGACAATGAAGGATATAATTTTGTATTGCAGAACAATGTTATGAACATTCACCTGAATCAAATGTTGGTTGGGTATGGTACACTTAATAACGGGATATACGTCCTACATCAACACACAGTTTTCAGCATACAACACACTAATAAAAGAAAACTTTCAGAAATAAATGAAGCTTTTCTTTGGCACTATAGACTTGGTCATATTAACGAAACAAGACTAAACAAGTTACACAAAAATGGATATTTAAACCCTTTTGAATATAAATCTTATGCGACTTGCCAGTCTTGTATCAAGGGTAAAATGACCAAAACTCCGTTTACCGGACACGGAGAAAGAGCTACCGAGCTCCTAGGACTCATACATAGTGATGTATGTGGGCCAATGTCTACACAGGCTAGAGGCGGTTTTTCTTACTTCATTACTTTCACTGACGATTTCTCGAGATTCGGTCATGTATTTTTATTAAAGCACAAATTTGAAGCTTTCGAGAAATTCACTGAATATAAACAAGAAGTAGAAAAACAAACCGGCTTGAGTATCAAGATGCTTCGATCAGATCGAGGTGGGGAGTACCTCAGTACAGAATTTGCAAACTTCCTAAAAGAGAATGGGATTCTCTCTCAGCTCACTCCTCCTTACACACCAAAACACAACGGTGTGTCTGAACGACGGAATAGGACCCTATTAGATATGGTCCGATCCATGATGAGTGATGCTGAGTTACCTGTCTAATTTTGGGGGCATGCACTGGAGACTGCAGCGTTTCTTTTGAACAGGGTTCCAACCAAAACCGTGTCTACCACGCCATATGAGATATGGCATGGGAAAAGACCAACTCTTAAGAGAATTAAGATTTGGGGTTGCCCGGCCTATGTTAAAAAGCAGAATCCGGACAAACTCGAGACACGGTCGGTCATGTGTAACTTTGTGGGATATCCAAAGAACTCTTATGGATATCTATTCTACCACAAGGAGGAACAAAAGGTGTTTGTTTCTCAGTATGCCACATTCTTAGAAAAAGAGTTTTTCACAGATAAAGATGATGGCAAAGTGGTGGATCTAGAAGAGGTTCTAGAGACACAAACTACAAATGACGACTTGGTTGAACCGGCTGTTGCAATAGAAACTGAGGAACCTCGGCCACTCCGTAGGTCTGGTAGGACTTCTCGCCCACCGGAGAGGTACTACGGTTTCCTCACTGATGGTGACAGAGAAGACTGCATCATAGAGGATGATGATCCTACCAGTTTTCAGCAAGCTATCACGAGTGGTGACTCTGTGAAGTGGCTGGATGCCATGAAATCCGAAATGGAGTCTATGTACACCAACAAAGTTTGGACTTTGGACGTTGTACCCCCTGGGGTAAAACCTGTGGGATGCAAATGGATCTTTAAAAGAAAGATTGGTGTAGATGGGCAGGTAGAGACCTACAAGGAAAGACTTGTGGCGAAGGGTTTAGAAGAATGCGTAGCCATGCTTAAATTGGACTATGACGAGACTTTTTCGCCCGTAGCCATGCTTAAATCCATTCGGATCCTACTTACTATTGCTGCACTATGACTATGAAATCTGGCAGATGGACGTTAAAACGGCATTTCTAAATGGGGATTTAGAAGAATGCGTTTATATGGATCAGCCGGAGGGCTTCATTGACAGTGGGTGCAGCGGGAAAGCATGTAGATTGCTTAAATCCATATATGGGTTAAAGCAGGCATCACGGATTTGGAACATCTGTTTCGATGATGTTATCAAAGAGTTTGATTTCATCAAAAATCCAGATGAACCTTGTGTTTATAAGAAGGTTGTAGGAAGAGCTCTTACATTCCTCGTATTGTACGTGGATGACATTCTTCTGATAAGAAATGATATTCCTATGCTACAGTCGGTCAAATCTTTCTTATCACTAAGGTTCTCCATGAAGGACCTAGGTGATGCCACATACATTCTGGGCATAAGGATCTATAGGGATAGATCCAAGAGGTTATTGGGATTGTCCCAAACCAAGTACATCAACACAATCCTAAAAAGGTTTAGTATGGAAGACTCCAAGCGGGGTGCCTTACCCGCTTGCCATGGGGTCACTCTCTCCAAGGTTCTTGTCCAAAGACCGATGAAGAGAGAGCTCGCATGAGCATTATACCCTATGCTTCGGCAGTAGGATCTATAATGTATGCGATGTTATGTACACACCCAGATGTAGCTTATGCACTTAGTGTTGTAAGAAGGTATCAATCCAACCCAGGGAAGAATCACTGGATAGCTGTGAAGAACATTCTTAAATACTTGCGAAGGACTAAAGAATTGTTCTTGGTATATGGTAATGGAGATTTCCAAATGGAGGCTTTTACCGATTCGAGCTTCCAGAGCGATAAGGACGACAACAAATCTATCTCAGGGTTTGTATTTACCCTCAATGGAGGGGCGGTAAGTTGGAAAAGTTCCAAACAGGATACCGATGCAGACTCTACAATGGAGGCTAAGTACATTGCTGCAAATGATGCCGCCAAGAAAGCCGTCTGGATAAGGAAGTTCGTCTCGAAGCTAGGAGTAGTTCCAACCATTATTGATCCAATACCATTGTATTGTGATAATAATGGGGCTATGGCATTAGCCAAGGAGCCCAGGTCCCATCAGCGGTCCAGACACATCCTGAGGCGCTTTCATTTGATCCGGGAGATTGTTGATCGCCGCGAGATCGAGATTAAGAGAGTAGACACAAAGAATAATGCCGCGGATCCACTCCCTCAGCCGCAGCATGAGAGACTTTTTGAGATGTTGGGTATGAGATACGCCAATAACTGGCCTTAGTGCAAGTGGGAGATTGTTGGATATATGTATGCCCTAGAGACCATTATGTGATAGTGGATGTATTTATACATGTATATATATATATATATTCAGAGTACATTCTTGCTCGACATGATAGTATGCTATCTGGTTATTCTTTATCTGACATGTTGATTTGACCATGCTTTTATTCATTCATACATGTTGATAAAGCCCTGAGGATATTGACTTGACTACTGTGATTATGATAGAGATCATACTAGTGGGACATCAGTAGTTTATAAGCATATCCTAGAATGTCCCTAGTCGTAGGTGTATCGAGACGGGGCATCGATATACCAGAGTAGACTAGCGTAAATGACACTAGACCCATATGATGGGCGATGGATGTTCCTACATTCATCGATGTTTGACATCGAGATCGTATACGGATGCTCAGTGGTGACTGGGTACACTGGACGGACTCGCCGAGAACTCCTATATGGAATTATATCTATCGTCGGATAGCAGTTCTCAGGTGACACTGGTGCAGGTTAGTCTGTAGACCCGAGATCGTCATAGAGTCTTGTGTGTTCTCCCACCGTACTTTGATTACCACCCTACCACGGCTCTACTGAGTCGTGCAAACAGGTGGCCGTTGGGTACAGTCCCGAGACACACGAAGGCGATGAGCGATAGGAGGGGTTTCGTCTCTCCCGGTATTGGGAGTTGATGTTGTGCTGTGCTCGACTGGCTATATCAGTAAGTCCCTGGCCAGGGCTGTTGAGATTTGCTGATAAGTGTTATCAGTAGTTTCTCAATCTGTTATAGACCTTTCATCGCATGACTTATTGAGTTATTGGGGTCGACGTTACCATCCCTAGGCTCGATATGCAGCATATCTGACGAAGAGACCGGACTGTACGGTAGTGTTGCCGGTTGGCTCAACGGGAGTTGTAACAGGTTCGCTTGTTTTCTTCTGATCGCTCAATACCCGGGTGGCCGCTACGTTTAGCTGACCGCTTGCGGCTTGAGGGTGCTTGATATGATCATCACCCACTGCCGGCGTATTGACGCGTCTTAGAGTCCCACAAAGAAGTTACCTAGTCCAGGCGAAAAGTTGTAGTGCGCATATGCGATATGTTCGTAGGGCCGGTTAAAATGCGCATATGAGATGCAGTATATTAATCGGGCGGCTTGCTTTTGGTCGGGTCGTATGAGATATGACCGGGTTGATAAATCAAGTGTTGATCTATCATTTAACCAATTAGCTTCTCACTTAAAATCCTTTCTTGTCTTTATGCATGCATGTATGCACTCATTCTCATTCATTCTCATTCATGCACATAGGATGTGCATGCACACATACATGCATACATAAAGGTTATCATGGTTGTATATATAGGAGATGGTGGCAATATAAGACTCACACCTTATAATTACATATATGGATATATATTGTATTTGTTTTAAAACAAAAGAAAAGAAAAAGATTAATACATGATTATCTTCTACACTCTTCTTTGAACTAACCATGCTCACCTACTTTTTAACCATGTGTTAATCTTCCTTTTGTGTTTTAACTCAAGTACAATAATATCCATATATTGTAACTATGGTTTGAGATGAAAGATAGCAAATATATATACTCATATTTTCTATTTTTTCATAACTTAAGTACAATAATATCCATATCTCGAATAGCCTCTTGAACTGTGTCTGAGGGATGGCCTTTGTGAATGGATCTGCAGTGTTATTTTATGTATCTACTGTCTTCACCTCGATCTCCCGGCGATCTACGATCTCCCTTATCAGGTGGTACCGCCTCAAAATGTGTCTGGACTTTTGATGGGACCTGGGTTCCTTTGCTAAAGCTAAAGCGCCGTTGTTGTCGCAATAAAGCAGTATTGGATCAACAATGGTTGGAACCACCTGAAGTTACGTGAGGAACTTCTTCATTCAGACAGCTTCTTTTGCGGCATCGCAAGCAGCTATGTACTCCGCTTCCATTGTCGAGTCAGCAACGGTGTCCTGCTTGGAGCTCTTCCAATAGACCGCCCATCCATTGAGGGTAAAGACATAACCCGACATGGACTTGGAGTCATCCTTGTCACTCTGGAAGATGGAATCAGCAAAGGCCTCGATCTGGAGGTCTTTTCCTCCATACACCAAGAACATCTCCTTAGTACTTCTCAGGTACTTGAGAATGTTCTTTACTGCTATCCAGTGCATCTTCCCTGGGTTCGACTGATACCGTCTTACAGCGCTCAATGCGTATGCTGCATCTGGTCTGGTACACAACATCGCATACATTATAGAGCCTACCGTAGATGCGTTGGGTATAGATGACATGCGAGGCCTTTCCAAATCAGTCTTGGGAGACATCTCTTTGGAGAGGGTGATTCCGTGACAAGCCGGTAAGTTACCGCGCTTTGAATCTTCCATACTGAATCTTTTCAGTATAGTGTCGGTGTACCTTGACTGCGAAAGTCCCAATATCCGTTTAGATCTATCACGATAGATCTGGATCCCCAAAATATAGGAGGCATCACCCAGGTCCTTCATGGAGAACCTCTGTGTCCTTCATGGAGAACCTCTGTGACAAGAATCCTTTGACTGACTGTAGCATAGGAATGTCATTTCTTATTAAGAGAATGTCATCCACGTACAAGACGAGGAATACTACAGTTCTCCCTACAATCTTACAGTAAATGCATGGTTTATCTGGAGTTTTGATAAAGTCGAATTCTTTCACTGTCTCATCAAAACAGATGTTCCAACTCCGCGATGCCTGCTTTAGTCCATAAATGGACATAAGCAACATGCACACTTTATCGTTGCTCCCACTCTGAATGAAACCTTCTGCCTGATCCATATAGACGCAGTCTTCTAAATTACCATTTAGAAAAGACGTCTTTACGTCCATCTGCCTGTCACGACCCGAAAAGTACGGAACATGACCGGCACTTAAATTACGAAACGTCTCGAAGCGTACGCAATCTAAGTAAGCCGAAAACCCAGAAATCCAAACCAAGTAAAGTGGTAGAGTGAAGGAAAAACCAATTTAAATCAAGTAGTTTTGCAACATAAGCCGAAATATGCATTTTTAAAAATCACAAGTCTTTTCTAAAAATTTCGGCAGAGTTCCCTTTGTAAATCTGACCCCAAACGGGAACAAAACCTGATAAAGCATATATAATGAATAAAGTCATCGCCAAGCGGGAGCTAGCTCTTCGTCAATCGACGGTCACAACCACGCAAGCAATAATAATATACAATGCCGAAGGGCGAGGATCAAAGCTGAAAAGGAAACTCAAAACAGCAAGAAATCCAAAGAAATACAACGCGCGACTCTAAGGTCGAAAGAATAAACATCACTGTTCTCTATCTCTGAAATAAATACATGTTTGGTTGATGGAGTTTCTAGATACAACAGAATAAAATAAGTACAATGGTGGTCATGATACAAGTGAACCCACCTACTAGCAAATCACCCGGAATGGAAGCAGTGTGCCAGCAAAGCCGTAACAAAACTTGTACGGCAAAACCTGTAAGAACTGTGGCACAATGGGGGTGAGTTGCAACTCATGAGTAGAAAACATCACAGAGCAGAAATCGTATGTATGACGCAATCCTAGGTCATACGATCAGTAATATCCTCAAATGATAAGTCTGAAGCATGAAAAGGTGGTAAGGGTAAACATCTATACATAAGTGTAATCCCATATGCTCGTGTCAGTGCCTTAGGTAGCAATGTATCATATGTATGAGGTATGAATGCATGAAAACAGAATACATGTAAATGAAGAAACTGCTTTCATAACTTAGTGAGATTTCTGTCCATTAAAAACGAGGTATCATCAATAAAATCAATATAAACAGTGTCTAGCATCGACACAAAACATAAATCCCAATATCTCAATATCTCAGGCTCCGGCTATCCGGACTGGCCTGTATCAACAAATCTCAATACCTCAAAATCTCAAAATCTCAGTGTCTCAAATCTCACTATCTAGGGCGCCGTCAGTCCGGATCGGCCCCTAACATCAATCACACGACCACTACGGTATCCTCCGGATATCCGACGCGTCAGATAAAATCACCGGTAGGAAATCTGCCCCTGCCGGGCTCATCGTCTACTACTCGATCTTCTTGTCCCGGGGTACCTTACCGGGTCTACCATGTACCCACAGACGGTTCATCCAACTCCTCGAATCGGGTCTCGAAATCCATCTCATAACCGAGAAAACATCATGGTGGACGACTCATACATCATGAGAAAACCGCACTTTTCATTTTAAAAAGAGAGAGAGAAAGAAGTTTATATATGTTCTTGCGGTTTTCTCCCAAATCCAGGAAATCTCATGAAAATCCGAAATCCAATCATCAATAGCACGTAAACAGTGAGTATAGGCATAAAACTCCATAATACGGCATAACAGTGAATAATAATATGCATGAAGTAGCAAGTAATAACTACAATGTCTAAACTGGCATATAAGGCGAGTACACTAATATCATGTCGAAACAATCAGCTAACAAGCTATGTCAATCAAATAGCATTCTCTAAAGTGTACGTGACATGGCAATTACCGATGATGATGTGTGTGAGCCGGCAAGTAAGTGTACGTGGAACATACGCATCATCAGTAATGGTGCTGGTGTCCTGACAGCATGGTATCAATAATGGTGTATGAAAACACAACATAAGCATGTGGTGCGAAGCGAAAAGCAATAATGTGCGGGAGCTGAATAATAAACACAATGATAACTAATCTGAGTTTATATAAATCTAAGTCATACAGTGGTGCCATTTGAATTAACAGGAATCGTGGTGTTTGAAAATAAGGGCTATGGTGTTTTTAAGAAAAGATACGTCCTTTGAAATATCCGTAGAATCGCTTGTCCCGTCTTTAAAATACACACGATTCGTTAGTTTTTGAAATAGATATGAGTCGAACCTAATCTATCACTTACATGTAATCTACCGGACTAAACTAAACAGGCTGATCGAAAGGTTAGGAAACCGCCTAACATCTGAGTCGATACATACATATATAATATAACAGTCGGTGATCCCGCCTCAAAAGTATCCCATACGATACAATATCTATAATATGACATACTCAAGTCAAGAGTGCGGATCTATCATCAATATAGCTCGTACGGTAAACTCGTCGTACGACATCCCAAATCTGGGTACGGGTCAATGTAACATCAATCACATTATTCATCCAGTATCCTCTTTATCAAACATCAAGATCCTGGGTACTGACCTACGTCTAGTACAATACTGATACCATCTATGTATGCATGCGTGTATGAAACACTACGTTAAAGGACCCGCTAATGTTAGTTATATGTATGCCCTAGAGGCCATTACTATACATAGGATGTATATTGTAGTGGATGCTTGGACATATATAGGGAGGACTTTCTTGCTCGACATGATAGTATGCTATATGGTTGCTCTTTACCTTAACGTGTATACTGATTGTCTCTCTGTTACATGTTGGTAAAGCCCTTAGGATGTGTGCTTGACTACCTGGACTATGATGCGGATCATACTAGTGGGGACATGGTAGTCCATAAGTACATCCTTCAAAGTCCCTAGTCGTGGGTGTATCGAGACGGGGCATCGATATACCAGAGTAGACTAGCGTATACCTTCTCGACCCATACAGATGGGCGATGGATGATCCCATATCCATTGGTGTTTGACATCAGAGATGATATACGGGTGCTCAGTGGAGACTGGGTACACTGGACGGACTCGCCGAGAACTCCCAGATGGTATTATACCTCACGTCAGATGGCAGTTCTCTGGTGACACTGGTACAGAGTAGTCTGTTGACCCGAGATCGTCATAGAGTCTTGTGTGGTTCCCACTGTGCTTTGATTTCCATCTTACCACGTCCAAGAGGGCGTGCAAAACGGTGGTTTTTGGGTACAGTCCCGAGTCATATGGAGGCAATGAGCGATAGGAGGGGATTCGTCTCTCCCGGTATAGGGGGTTGATGTTGCGCTGTGTTCGATTGGCTATAACAGGAAATCCCTGGCCAGGGTTGCTGAGATTTACTGGTAAGTGTTACCAGTAGTTTCTCGAAAAGTTATAGACCTCATATCGACACGACTTATCGAGCTATTGGGGTCTGACGTTTACCACCCCTAGGCGAGATATGCGACATATCAGACGATCAGACCGGACTGTACGGTAGTGTTACTGGTTGGATTCAATGGAGTGTGAGCGGGCTTGCTCGTCGATCTTCAGATCGCTCAATACCCGGGTGGCCGTTACGTTTAGCAGACCGCTTGCGGCTTGTGGGTGTTTGATATGATCATCACCTGCTGCCGGCGTATTGACAAGTCTTTAGAGTCCTACACAGAGGTTTCCTGGCTCAAGCGAAACGAAATAGGAGCGCATATGAGATATGTGCGGGACCGAGAATAATACGAGTATGTGATACTGTATTCGATTCTCGCGATGTGACATTGATCGGTTATATGCGATATAGCCGGGTTATCGGATCAAGTGTTGATTCGATAAGTTGTTACTAATGATACTAGTCGGTTATATGCGATATGACCGTTTAATGATTTAATGCATAATTATATATTAGATATATTACTTTGCATTAACTAGTATTGGTTCACTCTAAATGGATTTTCTCACTTGAAGTTCACATGTTGTATATGTGATATACTTTTGTGCACTTGATTGTATCATGTTTGATGATACATGTCTACTTGAGTTTGTGTAAAGATTAAATCATGGTTATTTAAATGGTTAGGGTTTTGTTTTTCATATCTATTTATTCATTTATTTATTTATTTTCTTTTTGGAAAAAGAAATGAGAAGAATGGTGGCTTTCTTTGTTTGTATTTGAAGATTCATGAAGCTTTGACTCTGTCCACCATTCTTATCTCATGCTTAACCCTAACCATTTGATTTAACTCTAGTTTAATCTCTACACTTGACCATGGTTTGCTTATGATAAGGATTGATTTTCTTTTCTATTTGATAATTCTTATCATAACAATTTCCTTCTTCTTCTTCATTTCTTCAAGTGAAGAAAGCTTGCCTCCATCAATGGCAAGTGATGAAAAAGAGTGAGAAATCCAAATCTAAAGTCTACCCACTTCCTATTTCTTCATCCTCTACCTCTTGCCAAGTAGTAGAGTGTGTTTTCTTCACAAGTTTCTTGACTTGGTGAAGTCGGAGCTTGATTTAGCGATGCCTCGACGTAGATCATCTTCGGCATGGACATCGACGACCTAGCTTGCCCATTCTCCGACGAAGCCGACGCTAGAGCCCGGATTTGATTTGGACAGCGGAGAGGACTTCGTTGCGGAGCTATGGAGGTGGAGCACCGGATCTACAAAGGTTGTATTTCCGTATTCCCTTAGTTAAGTGTTAACTAGTTTACTTTTCGCCTAGATTTCTAGCAAACGGTCCGTAGTCGGGTCTCTCGGCACCCATAATTTTTTATATTGGCATGTTCGATGCCTTGTGAGACCTCACTAGGGTGCCTAGGAACCCTACAGCTAAAACATCATGTCGTATCTCAAATACGAACCCTGTCATATCACCGATCTCACGGCCTCAAATCCAATCTCATCGACTCATCTCAAAACCCAAGTACTATCCTCATAAACAGTATATCTGCACATATTCCCATACCCATGTGTAAATATACACATCCCCATATGCACAGGTAAAAGAAGGAATGTATGCAAGTATGTGTGTGCATGTGTGGGTACAACCACTACTCTAGAGTTTCACAACAAACACTAAACCAATCGAAGAACACATAGAGTCCATCTTTATCATCAATAACTCAAATCAACATAATATAAATATATGTGTGTATACGTATTCGTATACATCACCACGAACTGCGGGGGTGCTATACGCCATCCACCCGACTTCCCCCGTAGATATAATCTACTCACCTTGCATCTTGCGTGTCGGTGTCGATGTCGCCTTCATTTTCTTCATCGTATGAAACCCACATGAAGGTACCTACACATATAACCCAATCGCAAAAGCGTATTAAAATCACATCGGAAAACCAAAAACGGCACACGCTACGCTCATAGGTAATAACCTATAGTCTCGCATGCAAACACGACCAATAACCCTTGTCGTTGACGTTCAAACGCCACCCGACAGAAATGAATTATCAAATACCAAAATCCATGTCAAAATAAGTCATAAAACAATACGCCAACACAAGAAAATGATCCCAGATTCTACTATAGGTCAAATCATCCAATTTTACACATGCCAAGGGACAAATTTACTGGAGATAAGGCCCTGAAACAAAAACGAAGCATTTCCAACCTGCTCTGGCCGCAAATTGCGGCCAGAAAGAATTAATTAGTGGCCTGAAAGAGAGGGTAGGGGATAGGGTTTTTGTGGTACACTCCAGGTTGCCTGCACATCACTTGGTGTTTACTAAATAATTTTCAGGTCAACCGAGTGTTAGCAGATTTCCAAATACACTCACAGAATCCAAAATTCTTCCGATATCGGGTTTCTAAATCCGTATTCCGGGGTTCTAGTCTCTGATTTAGGTCTCCAATCAATCACCACAGGGGTTGTATAGCCTCTAGTAACCCTAATTTCACCTTTGGTTTCAACTAAAACCCTAATCCTCAACTCAAGTTTTCGAACTCCCCAAAACCACACAATATCGGTTACAATTTTAACATGGATGCTAAAGGAAAGGAAATTCTATACTAGTGATGGAAAAATTACCTCATGTTGCACTCAAGAATCCTCTACAGCTCCAAAACTCAAACTTTCTTGGTCCAAAGGGTTGCTTAAGAGCTTGTGCACACTTTTAATGAAATGGGTAATGGGCTTTGAGGTGTTTTTAATGGTGTTTTAGAGGTTGTAATGGAGGAGGAAGAGGGGGGGTAGCAGCAGCAACAAGAGAGGGAGGGGAGAGGAAAGAAGTGATGGGAATGGTGAGATTAGAGGATGGACAAGTCATGGTAAACCCTCACCTTTCTCTCTCTCACCCATACCTCAATTCTTTAATCATATCCTTTTATTTTCTTTTCTTTTCCTTTTCTTTTTCTTCTCTCCTCAATAGTAAACCAAAAAAAAATACCCATACACCTCAAATCATGTAGGAAAATGTAACAAGTGAAAAAAAAAAGACTTGTGCATGTTTTGCACCAAACACGCTTAAAACCCGATTAGCGATTTTTAATCGCGATTAGCACTAAATTAGTGTATAATAAATCATAAACTCTCATAATTTGCTTAAATCACATGAAGTACCCTCTTTTTAGTAATTTCCAAAATTTTCAAAAATTTTCCCAATTTATCGGTATTTAATTATACCGCCTTATTAAAATATTCAATATTTTATTATTAAATTATAAAAATTCCCAAAAATAATATTTTATTTTTCTGAAATGTTACAATCTTCCCCCCTTAAAGAAATTCGGTCCCCGAATTTAAATTTAAACCCCTCAAATACTAAAACATTTCAGTAAAAAACTAAGCCGTCGGGGTCCCGAAACCATCAATACATAAAACACGTCATAGCGTAATGCATGCGCATGAAAAACGAGTATATCAATCAACAGTAAAACTCCGTCAAGCATCCCGCAATCATCGGAGTCATGGGGAAGACATAAATGTCTAAATCCATTACGAAAACAATATAATATACCTCAACCCTATTCATTTAAATATCATTAAAACATCGGAAAGAAATGCATGCCAAATCGTTTTAAGTCGTTGTGCGATGCGCATAACACTGCACAGTGGCGGACGTCTCTAGTAAGAAAATAACTATATATATATATATGTATATCCTTTGTTTACATGCACGTACCGCCGTTTTGAAAACAATTTAGAAGGGTTTCCTTGTTTTAAACGTTTCGTGTCATCTCAGGCACGTAGGTAAATCTGAGACTATAGCTCTTTCCTTGGAAATCCCTTCAACATCTATCAATGCATGCAAAATATGCTCAGGTACTGTCCTCTGACTAGTCCTGCTCAGTACGAAAAACAATAGTAAACATCATGAAACATACTGCTCCATAAGAAATCAATCCCAAAATGTGCATACGAATGCTACGTGTGTCCGTTGCGCACGGAAATCAAATCCATGAAGGTGCCATACATGTGCACAGAAACAACATCTAAGTGCATCGGGTGTGCACGAAACATCAGTCAAGGGCTAC
This sequence comes from Agapanthus africanus, assembly GCA_030015575.1. Lineage (NCBI taxonomy): Eukaryota > Viridiplantae > Streptophyta > Magnoliopsida > Asparagales > Amaryllidaceae > Agapanthus > Agapanthus africanus. The sequence continues at coordinate 268,377,619 of CM057340.1, forward strand.
AGGTGTGCCTAAAAGCAAAATCTGGTGCATCTGACATGCACGAATAATCTCGATTTAGTACACCTGGTGTGCACCAAAATCGCATCTCAAAACATGCGTCCAACATGCGCGAAAATCCAAATCAGGTGCATCCATCATGCACGAATACAATCTAAATCATGTGCATCCAACATGCACGAAATCACGAAATCCAATATCAAGCGCCGAATCATGCGCAAAAATCCAATCAGGTGCACAAGGTGCGCAAAACAAATATCGAGTATCACTATCGAAATCGACGGTATACTACACATCTCCAATCCAAATCAGGTATGACGTGGTATCAAATCTCACAACCATGTGCATCAGCGTGCACAAAATCTAATCAAAACACTAAAAGTGCATGAATACTATGCCGTAAGCATAAGTCAAATCATATGCATGCCCTTGGCATGAAGTCAAAATCAATACCTCCAACAACATCAAATCGAAGTCCTGTGCAACTGTAGTGCACAAAATACGTATCACTGCACTGCAAGCATATGTGAACTATACCGAGTGCAAAACCAAATCGTATGCGTACATATGCACAAAATCAACTCAACTGTATGAAACCCATGAAATCATAAACATGTGCAACCAAGGCACGAAAACGATATCAAGTAAAATAACTGTGCACAAATCGTAAATACTAAGTAGGTGCAACCATGGTGCACGAAAACAAATATCATGAAACTCGGTTATCAAAATCAATCATACGAATAGATCGCCCAAATACCGTAAATCCAAAGTGACGGATACATGATAATCAATCACAAAATCATAAATCATAAATACTGTCGTCGATATGTCCGTCCATCAAAGTCGAGAAGGTGTCGGTGCATCCAATGCTAGTAGAGCAAGATATCTACTTGCCTTTTGATCATGGCATGTCGCCTAGTGCCCTTAGGCTCTCTTCCCTCACTGCAGATTGCTAAGTACATAGCTCCTCGGCTCAACGGTCCAATATAGAAACGATAACAGAGCAGTCTGCTCTGACACGTCCTCTAAAGATCTCTGGCCAACTATCATGGTTACTCATAACATGTCTCGTCGACGGTGCCGAACTCTGGCCGACTGGGTGTGCGTCATATGACCGCTCCTGGGTCCAGGTCTTCTCATTCAGTATTTCCAGAAAGGTCCTATCAAGGTCCGTCCCAAGTCTCGTCTCTGCCTAACTGTTCGGAAGTCTTCGTCCTTTACTATATCCGTTTCTTGTTCCGGAATGGCTGCATACTCATCACGACTCCTCCTGGAATATATATCCATATATAACGCCTCTGCATGCGTATCACATCTCTGATGTCGGCGGAGTGGAACGTCATCTCATCAAGATCTCGTACGAACCTCTTACTCCACTTTTCTCAAATGTCGACTGCTTCGGACTCGTCTCTTCATAGCTGCATGGACTGTGCTCCAATGGCTATACTCATATCTGGAGTCTCCTAAGCAATGCATTCCATCACATGATATCCGAAAGATGTCGAACCATCCGATCGACTCGTTAAAACCTCATAATCCCCCAAGAGATCAACATCTTGGGTACAGTTTAATAGTATCGAGTACATGCCACAGCACCTATGGACCAACCGTAGAAGGGCAAACCCAAGCCTCACAAATGGCACCGCTAAACTGCCGCAAACCCTAAGGTTCAATGGCGTTCTATGGTCATTACGTCGAGTTAGGGTTTCATTCTTCTAGACGGTCCGTAGAGTTACTTGCATGTTTTCTTCAGACACTTTAAACTTGGAAATGGGTTTTTGACATTCGAACGTCTCAATCGACTCCCAACGTATACGTGCGAAGTCTCCTCGAACTGGAATCAATTATTCTGATGACCTCGCATCGGGGTAAGCGAACGAACCACCTGTCCTAGTCATTCATCCTCGGGTGACTAGCGACCATCTATAATAGCTCCAATCATCTGGGCGATATCTTGTCGTTCGCAGCAACTACTGGCTCATTCTTCTGCATGCTGAACAGTGCCTCAATCATCATGAATAAGCGATACATCAACGGTCATCACATTCTAGCTGGCCTCTATCAGTGGCTCAATCCTCTGGTGCTGATCTACACGTCCGAGTAATCTCAAACTGCGATCCATCAAACGCTCATGGCGCGAAAACACAATAAAACGACGCCTCTCTATGCAATCGTATCCCTGGAATCACGCCCTGGTCAGTCCTCGTCCGTGACGAGCTCATGCTCACCGCAACTCTAGCCGTAGCTCTCTGTGCCCGTGTAATCGTGGCAACAAAATCACATACCGATATCGATGATGATGGATCATGAATGAATATAATACTGTGCAAAGAAATTTACATGCTAAGGCTTCTTAAGTGGAGTAGCGTATCGTAAATATGCCGCGGAACATACGTACGGTACGTCACTCTACTCAAGCTGCCTACTCCATCAACCAGGGTCATCCTACACTCAGGAGGTAAAACCTAACGCTCTGATACCAACTTTATCACGACCCGAAAAGTACAGAACATGACCGGCACTTAAATTACGAAACGTCTCGAGGCGTACGTAATCAAAGTAAGCCGAAAACCCAGAAATCGAAACCAAATAAGTAGTAGAGTGAAGGAAAAACCAATTTAAATCAAGTAGTTTTGCAACATACGCCGAAATATGCATTTTTAAAAATCACAAGTCTTTTCTAAAAATTTCGGCAGAATTTCCTTTGTAAATACTGACCCTAAACGGGTACAAAACCTGATAAAGCATATATAATGAATAAAGTCATCGCCAAGCGGGAGCTAGCTCTTCGTCAATCGACGGTCACAACCACGCAAGCAATAATAATATACAACGCCGAAGGGCGAGGATCAAAGCTGAAAAGGAAACTCAAAACAGCAAGAAATCCATAGAAATACAACGCGCGACTCTAAGGTCGAAAGAATAAACATCATTGATCTCTATCTCTGAAATAAATACTCGTTTGGTTGATGGAGTTTCTAGATACAAGAGAATAAAATAAGTACAATGGTGGTCACGATACAAGTGAACCCACCTACTAGCAAATCACCCGGAATGGAAGCAGTGTGCCAGCAAAGCCGTAACAAAACCTGTACGACAAAACCTGCAAGAATTGTGGTACAACGGGGGTGAGTTGCCAACTCGTGAGTAGAAAACATCACAGAGCAGAAATCGTATGTATGACACAATCCTAGGCCATACGATCAGTAATATCCTCAAATGATAAGTCTGAAGCATGAAAAGGTGGCAAGGGTAAACATTTATACACAATTGTAATCCCATGTGCTCGTGTCAGTGCCTCAGGTAGCAATGTATCATATGTATGAGGTATGAATGCATGAAAACAGAATACATGTAAATGAAGAAACTGCTTTCATAACTTAGTGAGATTTCTGTACATTTAAAACGAGGTATCATCAATAAAATCAACATAAACAGTGTCGAGCATCAACACAAAACATAAATCCCAATATCTCAATGTCTCAGGCTCCGGCTATCCGGACTGGCCTGTATCATCAAATATCAATACCTTAATATCTCAAAATCTCAGTGTCTCAAATCTCACTATCTAGGGCGCCGTCAGTCCGGATCGGCCCCTAACATCAATCACACGACTTCGAAGGAATCCTCCGGATATCCGACGCGTCAGATAAAATCACAGGTAGGCAGTCTGCTCCTGCCGGGCTCATCGTCTACTACTCGATCTTCTTGCCCCGGGATACCTTACCGGGTCCACCATGTACCCGCAGACGGTTCATCCAACTCCTCGAATCAGGTCTCGAAATCCATCTCATAACCGAGAAAATATCATGGTGGACGACTCATACATCATGAGAAAACCACACTTTTCATTTTAAAAAGAGAGAGAGAAAGAAGTTTATATATGTTCTTGCGGTTTTCTCCCAAATCCAGGAAATCTCATGAAAATCCGAAATCCAATCATCAATAGCACGTAAACAGTGAGTATAGGCATAAAACACCATAATACGGCATAACAGTGAATAATAATATGCATGAAGTAGCAAGTAATAACTGCAATGTCTAAACTGGCATATAAGGCAAGTACACTAATATCATATCGAAACTATCTGCTAACAAGCTATGTCAATGAAATAGCATTCTCTAAAGTGTACGTGACATGACAATTACCGATGATGATGTGTGTTAGCCGGCAAGTAAGTGTACGTGAAACATACGCATCATCGGTAATGGTGCTGGTGTCCTGACAGCATGGTATCAATAATGGTGTATGAAACACAACATAAGCATGCGGTGCGAAGCGAACAGCAATAATGTGCGGGAGCTGAATAATAAACACAATGATAACTAATCTGAGTTTATATAAATCTAAGTCATACAGTGGTGCCATTTGAATTAACACGAATCGTGGTGTTTGAAAATAAGGGCTACGGTGTTTTTAAGAAAAGATACGTCCTTTGAAATATCCGTAGAATCCCTTGTCCCATCTCTAAAATATACACGATTCGTTAGTTTTTGAAATAGGTATGAGTCGAACCTAATCTATCACTTACAGGTAATCTACCGGACTAAACTAAACAGGCTGATCGAAAGGTAAGGAAACCGCCTAACATCTGACTCGATACATACATATATAATATAACAGTCGGTTATCCCGCCTCAAAAGTATCCCATACGATACAATATCTATAATATGAAATCCTCAAGTCAAGAGTGCGGATCTATCATCAATATAGCTCGTACGGTAAACCCGTCGTACGACATCCCAAATCTGGGTACGGGTCAATGTCACATCAATCATATTATTCATCCAGTATCCTCTTTATCAAACATCAAGATCCGAGGTACTGACGTACGTCTAGTACAATACTGATACCATCTATGTATGCATGCGTGTGTATGAAACACTACGTCAAAGGACCTGCTAAAACGTCATGTCGTATCTCAAATATGAACCCTGTCTTATCACCGATCTCACGACCTCAAATCCAATCTCATCGACTCATCTCAAATCCCAAGTACTATCCTCATAAACAGTATATGTGCACATAGTCCCATACCCATGTGTAAATATACACATCCCCATATGCACAGGTAAAAGAAGGAATGTATGCAAGTATGTGTGTGCGTGTGTGGGTGCAACCACTACTCTAGGGTTTCGCAACTAACACTAAACCAATCCAAGAACACCTAGAGTCCATCTTTATCATCAATAACTCAAATCAACATATTATAAATATATGTGTGTATACGTATTCGTATACATCACCACGAACTGCGGGGGTGCTATACGCTATCCACCCGACTTCCCCCGTAGATATAATCTACTCACCTTGCATCTTGCGTTTCGGTGTCGATGTCTCCTTCATCTTCTTCATCGTATGAAACTAAGGTGAACGTACCTACACATATAACCCAATCACAAAAGCGTATTAAAATCACATCGGAAAACCAAAAACGACACACGCTACGCTCATAGGTAAAAACCTATAGTCTCGCATGCAAACACGACCAATAACCCTTGTCGTTGACGTTCAAACGCCACCCGACAGAAACGAATTATCAAATACCAAAATCCATGTCAAAACAAGTCGTAAAACAATACGCCAACACAAGAAAATGATCCCAGATTCTACCCTAGGTCAAATCAGCCAATTTTGCACATGCCAAGGGTTAAATTTACTGGAGATAAGGCCCTGAAACAAAAAAGAAGAATTTCCAACCTGCTCTGGCCGCAAATTGCGTCCAGAAAGATTTAATTTGCATCTTGAAAGAGAGGGTAGGCGCTAGGGTTTTGGTGGTACACTCCAGGTTTCCTGCACATCACTCTGTGTTTGCTAAATAATTTTCAGGTCACCCGAGTGTTAGCAGATTTCCAAATACACTCACAGAATCCACAATTCTTCCGATATCAGATTTCTAAATCTGTATTCCGGGGTTATAGTCTCTGGTTTAGGTCTCCAATCAATCACCACAGGGGTTGTATAGCCTCTAGTAACCCTAATTTGACCTTTGGTTTCAACTAAAACCCTAATCCTCAACTCAAGTTTTCAAACTCCCCAAAACCACATAATATCGGTTACAATTTTAACATGGATGCTAAAGGAAAGGAAATTCTATACTAGTGATAGAAAAATTACCTCATGCTGCACTCAAGAATCCTCTACAGCTCCAAAACTCAAACTTCCTTGGTCCAAAGGGTTGCTTAAGAGCTTGTGCACACTTTTAATGAAATGGGTAATGGATTTTGAGGTGTTTTTATTGGTGTTTTGGAGGTTGTAGTGGAAGAGGAAGAGGGGGCCAGCAGCAGCAGCAACAAGAGAGGGGGGAGAGGAAAGAAGTGATGGGAATGGTGAGATGAGAGGATGGACAAGTCAAGGTAAACCCTCACCTTTCTCTCTCTCACCCATACCTCTATTCTTTAATCATATCCTTTTCTTTTCTTTTCTTTTCCTTTTCTTTTTCTTCTCTCCTCAATAATAAACCCAAAACAAATACCCATACACCTCAAATCATGTAGGAAAATGTAACAAGTGAAAAAAGACTTGTGCATGTTTTGCACAAAACACGCTTAAAACCCGATTAGCGATTTTTAATCGCGATTAGCACTAAATTAGTGTATAATAAATTATAAACTCTCATATTTGCTTAAATCACATGAAGTACCCACTTTTTAGTAATTTCCAAAATTTTCCCAATTTATTGGTATTTAATTATACAGCCTTATTAAAATATTCAATATTTTATTATTAAATTTTAAAAATTCCTAAAAATAATATTTTATTTTTCTGAAATGTTATACTTCCGGATCTCATAATCGTAGATGGCAGCAATGGCAAGAAGTATCTGAATGGATTTGAGCATAGCCACTGGAGAAAAGGTTTCGTCATGGTCCAAACCAGGTTTTTGACGAAAACCCTTTGCAACAAGTCTAGCCTTATAGGTTTCAACCTGTCCATCTACACCAATCTTCTTTCTGAAGATCCTTTTGCAGCCTACGGGTTTTACCCCTTCTAGACCAATTTCCAAAGTCCATACTTTGTTGGTGTACATGGACTCCATTTTGTTTCGCATTGCATCCAGCCATTTTACCGAGTCGCCGCTCTGAATGGCTTGCCGGAAGCTAGTAGGCTCATCATTGTCAATGATGCAATCCTCTCGATCCCCGTCGATGAGAAAACCGTAGTATCTTTCGGGCGGATGAGACTGCCTACTACTTCTACGGAGTGGCGCTGAGATGTCCTGTTCTTCTGAAACCTCTGGTTCCACCAAGTTTTCAGTAATAGCTTGTGGTTCTGGAATTTCTTCCAGCTCTATTGTGCTCCCACTTTTCTGATTTTCTAAAAATTCAGCTTCCAGCTAGTGGGGATGTTGAGAAACAAAAACCTTATGTTCCTCTGCGTAATAGAAAAGATATCCCATGGAGTTCTTAGGGTATCCCACAAACTTACACAGTACCGAGCTGCCTCGAGCTTGTCTGCATGTTTCTTTTTTACAAAAGCTGGACATCCCCATGTCTTAAGGTATTTAAGAAAGGGTTTCTTCCCACTCCACATCTGATATGGTGTGGTAGGCACAGTCTTGGTTGGAACCTTGTTCAAAAGATTTGCAGCTGATTCTAGTGCATAACCCTAGAAGGATCGCGGTAACTCAGCCTTACTCATCATGGAATGAACCATATCTAATAGAGTTCGATTCCGCCTTTCCGATACACCATTGTGTTGAGGTGTGTATGGAGGAGTAAGCTGAGAGAGAATTCCATTCTCTTTTAAGTAGCCCAGGAACTCGGCACTTAAGTATTCACCACCTCGATCAGATCTCAGTGTCTTGATACTTTTTCATATTTGTTTTTCCACTTCATTCTTGTATTCCCGGAATTTCTCAAAGGCCTCGGATTTATGCTTCATCAAGAAGATATGTCCATACCTAGAGAAATCATCCATAAAAGTAATGAAATTGGAATAACCACCCCGCGCATGTGTAGACATTGGACCACACACATCGCTGTGTATGAGTCCCAAGAGCTCGCTCGCTCTTACTCCGTGTCCAGTAAACGGAGTCTTTGTCATCTTTCACATGAGACAAGATTCACAAGTAGCATAAGACTGATATTCGAACGGATCAAAATATCCCTCTCTATGTAACTTTGTCAACCGTGTTTCATTGATGTGACTTAGTCTACAATTCCATAAGAAAGCCTGATTTGTTTCTGGAGACTTTCTTTTAAGTGTGTTCTGGACACTGAAAAACTGAGCTTGATTTAATACGTATATTCCGCTTTCTAATATACATGACTCAATCAGAACTTGATTTAGGTGGATGTGGACCACATCGCTTACAAATGTAAAATCATATCCTTCCTTAGAAAGTAAGGATACAGATATGATATTACAAGCTAGACTAGGTACATGCAAATAGTTATGTAGAATCATTATCCTCCCACTTGTCAATCCTAGATGATATTCCCCTACGGATTTAGCGTCCACGCTCATTCCGTTCGCAACTCTGAGAGTTATATCACCTACTCTGATAACTCAACGGTTTCTCAAAGCCTGTAATAAATTACAGATATGAGATCCTGATCCGGTATCTAGTACCCAGGAAGTAGAGTTAATTGACATACAGTTTTCTATTACAAACACACCCGAAGCCGAAACCACAACATGCTTCGAATCCTGGCTACTGGCTTTCCAAGCCCTGTAATCCTTCTGCCAATATCCATTTCTGTAATAATAGGAACGTCCCTCTTTCCCTACTTTTAGTCCCAAAACTTTTGCCCTTCCCTGTCCTTCTATCTTATTGACACCGCACATCGGCTTTGTGGAGGTCATCTTCTTCTCACCCTTTGCTTTCGCCTTGGATGTAGAAGATGAAGATTCCCCAATAAGCCGAGCGGGTGTCACCCTGGTTTCCTTCAGGGTGCCGTCAACTGGAAGTATAACTTTCTTCCTCTGGGCAAAATTAGTTGGTAGGGATTGTAGAAACAAGTCAGTCTGTGACTCGTTCTCCAACGTGGTCTTCAGGTCCGTGAGCTTATTAATATAGCTAGTCATTGTAAGGACGTTGTCCCCTACAGATGACCCGATAGCCAACCGCTTGAAGCAATTCCTTCGAGGTCACATATCTTGCGATACGAGATTGCTCTCCATATAAATCTTTGTTATGGAGGAAGATGGAAGCTAAGTCCATCTTCTTGTGTTGCCTATGGTATACATCATCAACTGAGGCCAACACGAGGCACTTGGCATTTGCACTGACCTTTTCCCTTGTCTTACGGATATCCTTTTCCGCGATGGTAGAAACTGGACCTGGGACGGCGGGGGCTTGAGTAGTAATGAGGTGGTCCATCTTGTCATTGGTAATGGACATCTGAACAGACCTTTTCCAGTAATTATAGTGAGATTCAGTCATTTTATTATCTAGATATAACCTAGTCTTGGTCACTGGGTCGCTGCAATTAGAGAGAGAGAAAAAAACACTTTAGCATGATGCTCTTGCAAGTTCATATTGGTTTTTAATTTATCTAAACAGGATGGCTCCCACTGTTTCTCGAATCCTTCCTCAAACCATAAAAGAAGAATTAGTCAGGATTGATCTCACCGTACAATTCTTGCTTAACCGTTCGGCCAGGCTAGTGTCGGTACTTCGAGGGAGGTTTTACGACGCTTTTGCGAAGTTCCTTAATTAAATAACCTCTTTTCCCTGGGGGCGTATGTAACACCTTAGGTCGTGTTTAGGGGTTAATTATATTTTAATAGATAGTTTTTGGTAAAAAATTTACCAAATTAAGTTTCTGATATTTTATTCTAATTAATGAATATTTTATTAGGATTTTTCTAGGCGCACACACACTTGTGCAAGTAAACTAGGGTTTAGATTTGGGGTTAAAACCATGATTAGCAACCATGGTGGGTTAACCTATTTGTATTAGGTGTTTTGGGATTTAATTGGGTTTTATTTATTTGTGTGTTTTGTTATTTGAATTTCTTTCTTTTTCTTTTGTTGACTTGGTGCATGAGAGAGGGAATATGGGCATGGCTTGAGCCATGCTCATTAAATGAAGAGAGAGGGGGTTGTTGACTTGGGGCCTCATTCTCTCACTCTCACTTCTCATTCTCCCAACTCTCACACACACACACACTCTGCTGAGAGAGAAAGAGAGAGAGGCAGCAGCTGCAGAAGCAGCATCAGCAGTAGCAAGCAGTAACAACAGCAGCAGCAGCAGCAGCAACAACAGCAGTAGCAGCACCCAGCAGCTGCAGCAGCACTTCCTATCTTCTCCACCTCCTTTCTCCTTGCACCTAGGGTCTTGTAAGGTATAGAATCTGAGCCCAACTTCTTGTTTGTTTAACGTATGTGTAGTTTAGCTTCAGTTTGTATAAAAAGTGAGATTTTGTGCTTGAAATGGTGATTTGTGTGAACTTATGGTTTAGTGCTGTTAGTATTGGTTAACCTAGCCTAATTAGGTGTTATTAAGACCATGTAAACCTAGTTAGACCCCAGATTACACCAAAATACCATAGGGTTTCTAATTGTGCAAATTTAATGTTTTTAAGTGAACTTTTTGGATTTCTGTGATCTGCTATAGGCCCGAGTAGTTCAGGTTGAAATTGAGTTAACTGGAGCTTGTATACAAGGTATAGACCACACCACCAGAGCCCGAGACCCCCACCCTATAGCGAGGTCGCCGGTTTAATCTTTCTGGCCGCAATTTGCGGCCAGATAGGGGAATTTTTGGTTGATGTTTGCTTGGGTAGGTGTTTGTTGTTATTTCTAGGCTAGTGGTATGTTTAGTTTTGTAAGTTGTTAGCCTGGGTAGAATCTGGGATGTTATATCGTATTTTTAGTACGTTTGGTTCGCACGATACGCGCGATACGCGAGAGGGTTCCATGATTTAGCGTATCGCGGCATGTCGGGGTTAGTTTTAGATGCGTGCACATGTTTAGCGTATCGTACACACGCGCGTTTAGTTCGCAACGCGAGCGTATCGTTTGACTTCGATATAGCGTTTTGCGAGATAGTTGCTTATATTTGGATTCTTGTGTAATTCCAGGTTCGCAGGCGGGTACGTCGGACGAAGCTAAGAAAGGGAAGCAGTGGTCGGCTACGAGTAGCGCACGACCAGGTGAGTATATTTAACATCTACGGGGAAATCGCCCGTATGGCGTTAAGCGTCAGGACGTGTTAGGATATTTAGTATAGATGTTCATATGGACTGTTGTAGCTTACACTTTTGTTGCATATAGAAATGATAGCATAGGACACTGCACTGTCACTAACGGTTCAAGTCGTACGAGCACGATTGATATGCTACACTCACACCGTTAGTGATTGCCATGACACTCACATTATAGGATTGCTATAAATCATATATCATATTGATTCCACCTTATTGATGTTGTCATGATTTGCCGCATAACAGCATATGCTATATCCATATTTGGGCACATATGCCTCACATACCCATACTTGTACTACTTACATCATATAATTATACTTGGACACATATTTATATCTTCATACCGGCGTACAGGCACACTGTATATTCATACCAGTGCACACACATATTGATATCTTCATACCTGCGCACATGCACACTGTATATTCATACCAGTGCACACACATATTGATATCTTCATACCTGCGCACATGCACACTGTATATTCATACCAGTGCACACACATATTGATATCTTCATACCTGCGCACATGCACACTGTATATTCATACAAGTGCACACACATATTGATATCTTCATACCTGCGCACATGCACACTGTATATTCATACCAGTGCACACATGTATTGATATCTTCATACTTGCTTAGATTACGCATTGAGATATGTTGTTTCCATGTTAATTCTGGATTTGGGGAACCGTGGATATTTTAAAGAGAATAGTTAATTATTTAAAAACCCGGTTTCCCTTGATATGATATTTCGGTGCGTCCACCATGTGTTTTCTCGGTACTAGAGTTATATATGTGAACCCGAATCGAGAAGTTGGATGAGGCCGATTACGGGTACATGGTGGACCCGGTATGGTACCCCGGGGCGAGAACGGTTTCGCTGTGTAGTAGACGGTGAGCCTGGCAGAGAGACTACTACCTACCGGTGATTGGTTGGACCTGGCGGTTATCCGGAGGATACTGACCAGAGTCGATGGATGGATACGGGACGACTCGTACTGCCAGGGCCGAAGGTCGATACCGCAGACAGAGCCCGTGGGCTGATCCGGACTAACGGATGCCCTATACAGGAGGATTTGCGTGTCGATGCTTGGCACGAGTATTTCTTGATATTTTGGGTGCCGATGTTGGGCACTCACGATTATATGAGACTTACAGGATTTGAGGACCGAGGAGGATGACGACGCCTGAGTAATATTGGGATTTGGGTGCATTGATGGGTACCGATTATACTTTCCACGATGACATTCCATGTAGATGTTATATTTCCCATGCTCAATATGTAGTAATTGATATCTCATCCTGTATCTATTGTACCTGACATAGTACATATGCTTGCACGATCATTGCATACCCTGTTCATTCTATATAGGGTGGTTAGACTGCAATGCTATACCTGATCATCACATATCTTGCTCATCACTTGGAGATGTTATTAGATCGCACTTGTTGCATGATTTGAGCATCCAGTTCAACATATTGATGTTATCTGTTGGTATAGGTTAGAGTATCGGTGCACGTGCATACTCGCGATTACCTTTATATATTATCTTCTATTCACGAGTTGGCAACTCACCCCCGTTGTGCCACAGTGTTTGCAGGTTGCCCTTCGGAGTAGTCGCGGCAGGCTGCGTTCTTGCATCTTTTGACACAGATACCCCTACAGTTGGTGTACTAGCTATTTTGCTGATAGGTGGGTTTTGTGCGGTATCTGGTTATCTTTCAGTTATGTACATTGTTGTATCTAGTACTCTCCATCTACCACTTATGTATTGACTTAGAGACCAGTTGTGAGGACGATGCATATTATTTTGTATTCTGGTGTCGAGCTCGTTGTGAGCCGACTTTACTTATGCAGTTTATTCTATCTGTGATGTTTCCCAGTTGTTGCTCATTTTCTTCGCTACGGCATCGTATATTATTATCTTAGTAATTGGTTCTTTTAAATGCTTAAAACACTCTATACTTTTACTGGTTTGATTTCTGGGTTTTCGGCTTACTTAGTCGCGTTACGCCTGTAGACGTTACGTGGGTAAGTGCCGGTCACGGGCCAAACTTTGGGTCGTGAAAAAGTTGGTATCAGAGCGTAGGTTTTACCTTCAAAGTGTGGGATGACCCTGGTATGATGGAGTAGGTAGCTGCAGCAGAGTGGCGTGGCGTGCGTATGTTCCGCGGCATACTCACGGCACGGTACTCCACCTAAGCGACCTTAGGACTTATTGATTGAATTTTCCTCATGATTGTATACATCCTTGTGATTCGATTTTAGTATCCTCATCGAATCCTACCTTCTTTTCAGCCATTATGCCGCCAAGGACTACGAGGGTGCAGAAAGAGGCCGGGAGATCCGAGGTTCGAGATGATTTATCTGAGACAAGGACTGATCCGAGTAGTACCCCTGTTGTACCAGGACAGATTGTTTCTCCTGCGACAGATCAGATCGCTAGACTAGTGGCAGAGATGCAGAGCTTGCGCCAGACGATGAGCTCATTGGTAGAGGTCGTTCGAGCGCAGCGACAGATGGTTGTCACCCCTGTTACCCAGTTGTTCCTTGCGATCATCATGCAGTATTCCGTCCCCTACATAGCACTGGTGGAGGCAGCCCCAGTTTACGAGACACGTCTTCCAGAGACCGTGAGAGTTCCGGAACAGTTGTGGAATCATACTGGTGTACAAGCCCAGAGCAGAGGCTTGAGACAAGGACAGTCGTTTGGCTCTCATCCCCAGGCAGGACAGCAGTCAGCGCGTAGGTGTTTACGATGCGGAAGCCTTCAACACCTCATCAGGCAGTGTCCCTTCACACCACGTCAGGGTCATATTCTGAGACGTCGTGGACGCGGAGGGTTCGTACAGAGGGGTCAGGCTAGTAGAGGAGGAGTTCGATCAGTCGCAGATGGAGGGCAGGCCCAAGTTTTCGCTTCTACTCATCAGGATGCTCCGGCGTCCAATGCTGTGGTTTCAGGTACTCTTTCAGTATGTCCTTTTGTTGCACACGTATTGTTTGATCCGGATTCATGCACTCGTATGTTCCACATTTCATGCCGAGTTTAGGACGAGAGTCGTGCTGGGTAGATTAGCCGTTTGTTGTGTTAACTTCTATCAGCGATCCTTTTGTTGCGCGACACATAATTCGGTTGTGTGCCCATCGGATAGGAGATAGAGATTCGTCTGTCATTTTGATCCTCCTAGAGATGTTGGATTTGGCGATCTCCTGGGCATGGACTGGTTAGCTATATGCTAGGCGTTGTGGGCTACCGTGAGGAAACAATTAGATTTTGTTTTCCCGGGCGAGTCAGTCTTGTGGTGCTAGTGGGTAGTGGTGCCACCTCTTACAGCTTGAATTCAGCCTTGTTCGCTAGTCGGCTCTGAGGAGAGGTCGTGGATTCTTGGCGTTTTTCGTGATGTTGTAGCCACAGTTGGTTTGTTGGACCGGTTTTCTTTCGTGCGAGAATTTTTCCGACGTCGTTCCAGATGAGCCGGCGAAGCTTAAGGAGCTAAGGATCTGGTGCAGGGTGGTTGTTGAGGGAGTTGTGCGTCTGAGTGTTTCGCATTTAGGAAGCTCCCATTTCCGTTCGTCAAGGAGAAAAACGACAGATTGAGGTTGTGTATTGATGGATCGTCACTTGAATCGGCCTACGGTGCGGATAAGTATCCTGTACCTCGCATTGACGATTTCTTCGATCAGCACCAGAGTGCGAGACTTTGTCTAAGTTGGTTAGGGATCAGGTCATCATTGTTGCGGGTTCGGAGTGATGACATTCCGAAGACTGTTTTGTGCGTGCTACGGGCTTTGTGTGTTTTGGGTGTGTCACTGGACTCACCAATGCTCTAGAAGCATTTGTAGGTGTGATGAACTGGTTTTCTTCGGGCCGTTCCTCGACTAGTTATTGTTGTGTTATTTACGACAACCTAGTCTCTTTAGTGTGCCTTAAGGGTTAGGGTAGCACTTGAGGATCTGTTATACGGATACTGGGAGAGCCCCAGCGGTTTACTAGATTCTCGGAGTGTCCCTTTAAGCTTGTTTGTGTTGACTCCTAGGTTTTGTAGTTACGGAGATGAATTGGTATGGTTTCGAGGAAGATCGTGGCCGTACAGCTTAGGCCCAAATTTGTGAGCAGGACGGAGGTCCGCAGATTTTTGGCTTAGCAGGTGTTACCGCCGTCTCATACAGGATCGCTAGTGTAATGCTGCCCCGTTGACTAAATTGACTGTAATGGAGGTTCCTTTTCTTTAGACTGAGGCTTGTGTACGGAGTTTCGGCAGTTGAAGACTCGGTTAACAACTGCTTCAGCCTTTTCTTGCTTTTTGGTTCGGGCGACTTTGTGGTTTAACTGTGATGTTTCGTGAGTAGGACTCGAATGTGTACTGAGGTGACACAATAGAGTTATCGCTTTTGCTTCCTTACATTTGGAAGAAGTACGAGAAGGATATCCCACTCATGATCTGGAGATGGCCGCGATGGTTTTGCGTTGGAAATTAGAGACACCTCTTGTTTGAGAGTCGTGTCAGACTTTCACGGACCGCTAGAGTTAAAGGTATACCTTCCTGCGGCGGAATTTGATTGTTGTGATAGCCCTCCGCAGACTCACAGTTCTTGTGCGATCGTTGAGTACAACATAAGTTTGTCTCTTCTGAGGAGACAGCTTGCTCATGTCCGCGCCCGACCACTTTTCTTAAATCGCTTTCGCGAGACACTGCCCGCCGACGCTCATTCGTCAGAGATATTGGAGCCTACTCGGCTGGGTAATTGTAGCGTTTTGAAAATCGATTCGGTGAAATTTCGAAAAAATCGGTAAAATAAGGGGGTTTTCTGTAAAAAGTCAAAATACAAATATCTTATTATAAAAATTAAATTTACATATTCTAGCTATGTAATTGCTATTATTTGGTGTTTATTGAGCCGCTGGTGAAATTTCAAATTTTCTGAAAAAAATATTATTTTATTATTATTTAAGCCGTCACTAATACATTTAATTAGGGAAAATTACAAATTGGAATGAGTTGAAACAAATTTTGTGCATCATAAAACATTAAATAAAATTTTATCATGTAGTTTTTGGAACGAAATCATTTGCCAAAACGGTTTAGAAATTATTGAAGAAAAAAGGCTTTTTTTAGCGTAAATGGATGTTTGGGGTATTGTATTTATCATTTTTCATCACCCCACACCCGTACCCACACCCACACACCCCCACTTACTCCTCCACATGGCTGAATTCAGCAGCCCCCTCTCTTGTCCCCACTTGGTTTGCAAAGGAAAGAAAAGGAAAAGAAAAGAAAAGAAAAGAGTAGAAATGATATAAATTGAGTTGACTTTGACTTGGACTAACTTTCTCCACCTCACTCTCTCTCCTCCCTCACCCAACCCCCCAAAATTCTGGCCGAAACCAGCAACCCCTCAACAGCCCACTTTTCCTCTTCTCTTCTCTTTGTTCCATCAAAGAAAATCCAAAGAAAAATCCACTAAAAATCAAGCAAAAATCCAAATCAAAATCCAACTCCTACCCATTTCTCATTAGCCATTTTAGCACGGATCTAGGGATCAAAATGGCATTTTGGGAGGCCATGGATGCTTGTGAATCTTCATATGTTTTGGGTATAATTCTAAACATTTTTGTTGCTTAATTGTTACTAATTTCTTAAGCTAATTTAATTAAGTGTTAACTTGGATATGTGAGTTTAATTGCAAGTTTTGGAATTCAAGAAAAGGGTTTGAATGCAAGTTAGGGTATTGTGAATTGGTGTATGGTTGTGATGGGTAGCTTACCATCATAGAATTTGTAGAAAGTAAACTAGTAGTTAAATTTCATATTGTTGCATGGAAATGTCCAAATTAAGCTTTTTTTTTTCTAAACTAGGTTTTTGGAAATTATTGCAAATGTTAGACTAAAAATCTAATTAGGCTTTTCATGGCTTCATTAACTTTATTAAGTGTGGTTTAATGCTTTGGATCATGCAAATCTAAGCTAGATTGTAGTTTGTGCATTTTTGCTTTGAAATTGTTAAAAAAGGGTATTTTTGTAAACTAGAATATTAGGATTTTTGGAATTTAATGAGATTAAATTCCGGAAATTGTTTATACGACTTATTTAAGATATTTAATAAGTATATTGGCCGCTACTTTCATTTAAACATCATGTTTTGTACAAAAACGGCGAATTGTGCTTGCTAGATTTTCGGAAAAATGACTTTTTAAGTGAAAATGGGGTTTTTGTGAGTTTTAACCTAGTTTATATTAAAATTAGTGTTCGTGAATGTGCAAATGAGTGTGATTGGATTTTTCTCGATGGTTTGACTGTTGGAGATAGTGCCCTCAGAGTCAATTATTGGATCACAGGCACGTGATTGCAATGATTGAGGGAGGACCTATCCCAGTAGAACAGTCTTACTCGAGATGATAGTATGCTATCTGGTTTATCTTTATCATCGTGTACTGCTTTAGGTGACCTGACACGTCGCTATTACACGTTGATAGAGCCCCTAGGATTCTTGCTTGACGACCAGCAGTATGATGGCGATCATATACGTGGGAGCTGGGGTCTATAAGCACATCCTTAAAAGGTCCCTAGTCGTAGGAGTTTCGAGACAGGGTATCGATACTCCATTAGTAGACTAGTGTATACAGTCGAGACCCCGACGAGGGGCGGTGGCCGGTCTCACAAGCCACTGGTGTCAGTTGGTTCACCTAAGATGTATACAGGTGCTCATTGGGTTATGAGTACACCGGACAGGACTCGCCGGGAACCTGCTAGTTGGTCTTATACCAGACGTCAGATAGCAGTTCCCAGGTGACATGTGTACAGGTTAGTTCATCGACCTGAGATCGTCATTTGTCTCGTGTGAGTTCCCACTGTGCTTTGATTACTACCCTACCACGGCTCAAAGGAGTCGTGCAAACAGGTTTTAGTTGGGTACAGTCCCGAGCCACATGGAGGCAGTGAGCGGATCTGCAGGGGTTCGTCTCTCCCGGTATTGGGGGTGAGGTCGCGCTGTGTCTAGGAGAGCCATTACGCAAAGCCCTCGGCCGAGGCAGGAGATTTACTGGTAGGTATTCCAGTAGTATCTCAGGGCGTTCTGGGCTACACTCCGACACGACTTGTACCGCTTTTGGGGGTCTGACTTTCACCAACCCTCTAGGCCCGCCATGCGATACTCATAGACGAACGGACCGGACTGTACGGATATTGTCACTGACAGGCTCAGTAGGGTGTCGGGGTGAGCTTCCTCATCGACGTCCCTTTTGGTCAATAGCTGGTGGCCCGTCACGTATTGGCTTATACCTCTGACGTGCCAGTGGTTAAATCCACAGCCATAGTATTGACGAGTCTTTAGAGTCCACCACACTTTCAGTTACTCAAGCTTTCGGGCGAAACGCTGTAGAGGCCGTATGGAGATATGGCAGAGTCCGATCAGATACGTGCGGTATTGCACGGATCAGGATCGGACAGCTTTGTACTAGTGGCCGTATAGTTATATGGCAGGGTTCGATCAGATACGTGCGGTATTGCACGGATCAGGATCGAACAGATTTACTAGCCGGTTTTGGTTTAAGCCGGTCCTAGTTTAGTACAGTGTAGATTTTGTCTCATTGCATTTGTATCCGGTCGGAATACAGATGCGGGTGTGTATGCACAGTGTCGGGGTTTTCCTGTAATTTATTACGGGACCAGTTTTCTGGAGTTGCCAGTTTGCATTCCGTTCCGGCCGGTTTTCCTTTGTTCTTTCCCGGCCGGACTTTTCCGATGGAGGGGGTTATTTGCAGTTTTGCAAATAACACCTTGTGGAGGGGTTTCTTTGCATATAGTTTGATTATGATAGATTTCATTTATTTCATCCATTGACTTGCTTTTTAAAGTGAAGTGAAAGGTTATGGAGTGCATAGTGTTTTAAGCATGGTTGATGTTTTCTTTGACCTTGGATGTGGTCACCTCTTGAATGCTCCTACACTCACCTCCCTTTGCCTTATGTTTTCATTCCTCCACCATTCTCATTCTCACAAAAAAAAGAAAGTCTTTCATGGTTATGAAAAAAAAAGAGAGAAAGAAAAAGAATGAGAGAGTTCATTTCATCTTCTTCTTGCTAGAAAATTGAAAGCACCAATTTTCTTTACCTCTTCCTCCATCCATCAATGGCAACTACATAAACTCCAAGAGACAAAGTTTCTACACTACTTCCTACAGCAAATCTTGAGCATGTCGAGTTGCCGGCTTCATGCTCGAGTTGCCTCGGTATTGAGGCGGGAGCCCGTAAAAGACGAAGGCGATGTGGTGCCCTTTCCGGCGAGGAGGCGACGATGTGGAGCCAAGCTTTTCCGCGGGAGATCGGGATGATGAAGAGAAGACCGGAGGACTCGGATCACTCGGTATACTTCTCACCCCATCTCTTGATTGCTAGCATTAGGTTAATGGTTACGATCCGGGTAATTGTCCGCGGTAGCGCCGGTTTCCGAGTAAGGAAATTTTTTGATTCCGCATCTTGGCCTCGAGTAAGAGGCCGGGGCGCTGCCGTGGCGCAACATGGTATCAGAGCCACGCCATTAACCTTACCTAGCTTCGTTTGATGTGTTTGCGTTTCCGATCGACCGAAATTTCCAAAAACCGTATTTTTATTGCATATCAGTTTCTGTCGAAATTTTTGAAGTCCAAAAATTTTTCAGGTGGTTGCAGAATGATATGCAGGGAAATATAAGAGATCTGGTAAAAATTGGTAGCCTGAACCCTTCATGTCACCGCGGAAGAGCGGCCAAAGCATAGCTTTGGCCGCGCTTCCGCCGCCGGTTAAATTCTTCTCTGTACCAATTTTTTTCCAGATTGTCTTGCACTTGAAAATGGGGTTTTTGGAATATTAAATTTGGGCCCAGGTTTTCTGTGACTGCTACAGTTTTGATTGGGGGCCCACTTGTTAATTTTTGGTCAATCGGAAAATTTTAAACACATTATTTCACAGTATTTACATTATATCTGCGACCGTGAATGTCACTCGATCGGTAAATCCGGTCTGACTGCTATAGCCCGGTTAGACGGATTTGCGAACGTGACTTTCACGTTGATGTTCTATGTTTATGCTGTGATGTTGCGGATCGGTCGTGGGGGATAGCCTGGATGCAATGCTAGTACAGTTTTGTTGTATTATGTACATTTGATATTGCGGGGCGAGCGTCCGACATGTGGACTGCCATCACTGCCTGTTTGTATTATTCTTTTGGGGCACGACCTGGTTGCGGTCGATGTACCCGGTGTATGTATATTTTACTTTCTGTACTAGGGTTGCCCCGCGGTGGGGTGCACGGATAGCCGGGTTCTGGAGGGCAACGGGCCCGCATCTCAGGGCATTGAGACGGAGGGGGCTTCAGTCCAGGATTGGCGGGCTATTCGCCGCACTCGTAGGGGGTACAGGTTGACCCAGGAGGGGTGCCCAAGTTACCGGATTCCGTGAAGTGCTGGGTGGTCCATTCACGGTACTGAAGGGGGCTGCCTCGCTTCAGGTTTTGGCGGGTGACTTGCCGCGCCCGTAGGGGTCTAGGATTTCATTGCACAGGCTATCCACACGACCAGGGGAACGTCGGGTTTCAGCAGCGGCTCTGTGAAACCCGGGGCTTCCAGATATCTGTATTGTTCTGTGATGCTGTACATTTCTGTGATGTTGCATTTTATTCACGCCTTGAGCGAAATACTATATATTGGTATATATATTAGTAGATGTTGTATATGTTTTTCATCCGCGCTAGTCCAGTCCCCGCTCTGCCGTTAGTAAGCTAACCTAACGGGTGATGACGGGACCCAGTGGCGAATGCGGATGGCATATACGTACGTCAGTATATTTTCGTTCTTTGTGGTGTGATCAATTGATGGGACTGCATTGATTCGGATCAATGCAAGTTTAAACAAACCTAATCTGATGTTGTTGGAACATTTTTCAAAAAGCTGTTATTGCAAGGACGTTCACTTTTGTTTTGCATCGTGGTATTCATTTGGAATATCCTGCTCCTCAGTCGACGAGGCAAGGGCCGAGATCCCTTCACCGGGAGTGACCCTTTGGACAGAAGTTTGCGTCAGGGCATTAACTTCACTATAGCCGATTACTTTTGCTTTGCATCGTGGTATTCAGTTGGAATATCCTGCACCTCATTCTACGGGGAAAGAGCCGAGATCCCTTCACCGGGAGTGACCTCTTTAGTAAAGGTTTTCGTCACTATATTTTCTAAAAAGGCTATGCAGTTCCTTCAACGATATCAAGTTCATTACGTTAAAGGTTTTTCGCCAAAAACCAGTCGTAGCCCTCCGTCATTTCAGATTAGTATTACTTAGTATTCGTGCTGCGTATGTCGTGCTCAGCCGAGGCGTAGTGTTCGGTAGCTATGTAGTGCTTTTCTGTTGCATGGATATGTGATTGGTTAGGACAGTCGTACGGTCATTTTGGCTCAGTCAAGGACTCGTGCGGGTGGGTCTAATGCAATCAAGATAATGACGGGTTGAACTTGACTAGGATCCTTTGATATGTTGGCTCAGTCAAGGTCACTTGGGTCCTAGGGGTAAAAATCTCATCGGGAGTTTCAAAAGAACTGAAACTTGCCAGGTATGCGCATACCTTCTGGAGTGTGGTGACGTGAGTGGATTCCGTCACGTTATCATGCGATGATAGTTGGATCCCGATTCCCACTGATGAGTTGGTTTACTCCTCGGGTGATCCCCGACTAATTCTTCTTTCAGGTTTGGAGGAGAATTTGAGGTACAGTGGGAGGTTTCCAGATTAGACAAAGTGATAACCATTCTGATCTAGGTTAGAGTGCACGCTGAGTGTTTCTTTTCTCTCTCTCTGGCAGCGACCATTGACCCGACCCTGGACTATGACTCAGTGACCAAGTTGACCGAACCTTCTTAACACTGGCTTTTGGATTGTCAGAGTTGCAGACCTCATTGCCACTCCTACTTTTACCCTTTTCTCCAGGACACCCCGTATTACTACGAACGTCCACTTCCATTGGACAAAACCATCGTATGGTTATATACGAACTCGAAGGACTTCGAGGATGGTTTCTGGTTCTGGAGAAAACGGATAGGATTATTCAGTTGTCTTTTCTTTTCACCTTCTCTCAGGTTGTGAGTACTCCTTGGTTTAGGAGTAGTACACCTATTACGCAAATTGGATAGTCTTCTTCCAAACCATAGGCTGGTGCCGACCGGTAGGGAATGAAGAAAACCAGTTAGCCTAAAACGGTGTACAGAAGGTATTAAGTTCAGACAAAGCAAGGGATTAGTAAGAGGGCAAAGTAAATTGCGACTGATATTCACGACCAAACCAAGTATTTCTTCGCCAATCCTAAATCACCTTTGTATTTCTCCAGAACACTCCGTATCACTACGAAGATCCCATTTTATTGGATAATCCATCGTATGGTTATATACGAACTCGAAAGGAACTTGTTCCAGTTCGGGGATGGATTCTGGTTCAGGAGAAATAGGAATAAAGTACATTCAGGTGTCTTTTATCTTCACCTTCTCTCGCGTTGCGAGTGCTCCTAGGATTAGGACAGTACACCCTTTATGCTTTTTGGATAGTCTTCTTCCAAACCATAGGCTGGTGCCGAACGGTAGGGAAGGAAGAAAACCATTTGGCCTAAAGGGGTGTGCAGACGGTATTGACTAAAGACATATAAAGGGATTTGGACAGATGGCAAAGAGATATACGGTAACAGTTGTGAATCTGGATAATGGAAGAGGCATTACTAGGAATACCAGGATACCCCGACGAAACATTTCAATGTTTCAGTTTCACTGTGTACTGTTAATAGAAAACTGATTTCCCGATTATACACTTGCTCCAGGGTATGTATTTACCAGGTTGGATTCTCACATCTGTATGGTTTTACAGATGATGAGTGGGAGTAAGTTATTGGGAATTGGGTGATCGTCCTCATTATATCGGGATTCGTTGTAATCGGTGATATTTGAGGAGATCACCTGGGCTGTTTGCCGGTCGGCAAATATTTGGTTTTGAATATCCGCTGTTGTGCACCAATTTCAAATTGATATATCTGTACGTCTATTTTCATAGAGTGAGATATACCTTTTGATATTATGTCGATGACATTTACCTATATCAGTGGATGGTTAGGTAAGGAGCATTAAACAGCGGTGTAATTCTTCTTAACCATAAGTACAGTTTTCAACCTGCGACGCACAGTGAAAGAGTTGTTAGACTCAGCGGACTTATACAGAGTATTGTATGTTGTCCAGTGTCCATCAGGACAGAGGGGTTGGTCCTCGTACTATATTCGGTTTACTTATGACTTCTCTAGATTTTAGACAGCTGTTTCGTGGAAACACAGGGTCTAAGTTTTGAGGAGTTATAGGTATTTGAATAGAGTAGAGAACCAGGTGTAGCAAATATCAGGATTCTTCAAAGAGATCGAAGATGTAGATACTTGTGTATGGTATTCAGTTGATAGTAATGATGAAGACAGATTGCTTCTCTTTCAGGATACTCATAATTGGAAGCATTCCTAAGTTGAGTAACGCTGATCGACCTCTCTCCATTTAGTTGACATGCACTGGAGACAGCTGCATGATTTGAATCTGGTTCAATTGAATCAGTGCCTCTGTTTCTATATTGGATATAGAACAGTTCATATCTTAACGATGTTAAGGTACGGGGAGTTGTCCGGCTTATGCTTAAAACCAGACTCCGGATAACTCAAGGCACGTTTCTGTAATGGCTGTTTGTGGGTTGACCCAGGCTATGACGAGGGTTGACTTTCTACCATCTGGCAGATCAATAGAAATATTGTTCTAGACTCGCCACAGTTTTATTAAAAATGGATTTTTTCAAAAACAGCAGTGGGAGTATGGTAGAACTGGAAGTGATTCCAGAACCGCAAACGATTACTGAAGATTTAATAAGGAACCTAAAGATTCAATCTGATTTGACATTCCATTGGCCACTCCGCAGATACGGTGGGTAACTTCAGGCACCCGAGAGGTACTCCGGTAGCCTCAAGGACGGTGACAGGGAAGTTCTTGTTTACCCACACTTGCCATTGTTGTTGTTCCAGGCTGCGAGACCCGGCAGGAGGATGAGTATAGCGTCGTTCTAAACTAGCTTTAGAAGTGCACGTCTATATGACTCTGGCAGAGGGTTGTCGTAGTCAGTGGGAGCAGCGGAAGCATTGGTGGATTTCATAAGCAGATATAGCGGAGATAGATCATCTATTTCTGATGTGACAGTCATAGGTTTGACGTCATCAGAATAGGGGATGGATCTGTTGAGAAGGTAGTAGGAAGTGATATTCCTATACTACGATCGGTTATACTTTGGTCGTCACACAGTGTTTTCTCCACATGGGACTTGGATATTATATCAGACATACTGGTTACTAGATCTATGGTTTTAGATCTAGATTTGGGTGGTTTCCCAATCTGGGTACTTTGACAGCATTCTAAGAGTATTTAGAATGGACGACTCCTGGCACCGTAGTGTACCTGCAGGTAATGGAGTCACCCTCTCTAAAGGTGTCTTACAGACTAAAGGGGAGAGGGATACGCATGATTGACAGATCACTTGCTTAGGCAATTGAGTCAATCATGAGATGTCAAGTACCACACCAGATGTTGTTCTTGCAGTAGGTGCAATAAGTTGATATTGATCCAATCCTGGAGGAACAGTGGGAAGCAGTTATAGAACATAAGTGAATGTTCTAGGGATATGATAACGGCTGTCTCCTTTAGGAGACGGTTATCACTCCAGGCTTCCAAGGTGACATGGACGACAAGGAGGTTGTCAGAGTTATAGTTCTCCCTCTGACGAGGGGCAGTATTTTGGACAGGTGGTCCAAGGCAATACTGAGGGAGGCATGGCGCAGGATACTGATTAAGTTCAGTTAACGATACAGTCTAAGAAGTTTGGATTTGGAGTTCATTTATGAACTAGGTCCCATCAGACATCCAGACGTTCCAAGACAGGTATTGCTCTTTTCGGGAGATGGCTTTCTCCGCGAACTTGAGATATAGAGAGACATAGAAAGAAACATCACAGCGGATCCACTCACTGAGGCTATTCCTCGAACGCAATAGTTTCGCAAACAGGTTTTGTGAGACTGACTAGTAGAGGAGTTGGGTGTTCGGTATCACACGGGCTGTGAGTATGCGACATCGCAATAATTAGCCTTGAGTGCAAGTGGGAGATTGTTGGAGATAGTGCCCTCAGAGTCAATTATTGGATCACAGGCACGTGATTGCAATGATTGAGGGAGGACCTATCCCAGTAGAACAGTCTTACTCGAGATGATAGTATGCTATCTGGTTTATCTTTATCATCGTGTACTGCTTTAGGTGACCTGACACGTCGCTATTACACGTTGATAGAGCCCCTAGGATTCTTGCTTGACGACCAGCAGTATGATGGCGATCATATACGTGGGAGCTGGGGTCTATAAGCACATCCTTAAAAGGTCCCTAGTCGTAGGAGTTTCGAGACAGGGTATCGATACTCCATTAGTAGACTAGTGTATACAGTCGAGACCCCGACGAGGGGCGGTGGCCGGTCTCACAAGCCACTGGTGTCAGTTGGTTCACCTAAGATGTATACAGGTGCTCATTGGGTTATGAGTACACCGGACAGGACTCGCCGGGAACCTGCTAGTTGGTCTTATACCAGACGTCAGATAGCAGTTCCCAGGTGACATGTGTACAGGTTAGTTCATCGACCTGAGATCGTCATTTGTCTCGTGTGAGTTCCCACTGTGCTTTGATTACTACCCTACCACGGCTCAAAGGAGTCGTGCAAACAGGTTTTAGTTGGGTACAGTCCCGAGCCACATGGAGGCAGTGAGCGGATCTGCAGGGGTTCGTCTCTCCCGGTATTGGGGGTGAGGTCGCGCTGTGTCTAGGAGAGCCATTACGCAAAGCCCTCGGCCGAGGCAGGAGATTTACTGGTAGGTATTCCAGTAGTATCTCAGGGCGTTCTGGGCTACACTCCGACACGACTTGTACCGCTTTTGGGGGTCTGACTTTCACCAACCCTCTAGGCCCGCCATGCGATACTCATAGACGAACGGACCGGACTGTACGGATATTGTCACTGACAGGCTCAGTAGGGTGTCGGGGTGAGCTTCCTCATCGACGTCCCTTTTGGTCAATAGCTGGTGGCCCGTCACGTATTGGCTTATACCTCTGACGTGCCAGTGGTTAAATCCACAGCCATAGTATTGACGAGTCTTTAGAGTCCACCACACTTTCAGTTACTCAAGCTTTCGGGCGAAACGCTGTAGAGGCCGTATGGAGATATGGCAGAGTCCGATCAGATACGTGCGGTATTGCACGGATCAGGATCGGACAGCTTTGTACTAGTGGCCGTATAGTTATATGGCAGGGTTCGATCAGATACGTGCGGTATTGCACGGATCAGGATCGAACAGATTTACTAGCCGGTTTTGGTTTAAGCCGGTCCTAGTTTAGTACAGTGTAGATTTTGTCTCATTGCATTTGTATCCGGTCGGAATACAGATGCGGGTGTGTATGCACAGTGTCGGGGTTTTCCTGTAATTTATTACGGGACCAGTTTTCTGGAGTTGCCAGTTTGCATTCCGTTCCGGCCGGTTTTCCTTTGTTCTTTCCCGGCCGGACTTTTCCGATGGAGGGGGTTATTTGCAGTTTTGCAAATAACACCTTGTGGAGGGGTTTCTTTGCATATAGTTTGATTATGATAGATTTCATTTATTTCATCCATTGACTTGCTTTTTAAAGTGAAGTGAAAGGTTATGGAGTGCATAGTGTTTTAAGCATGGTTGATGTTTTCTTTGACCTTGGATGTGGTCACCTCTTGAATGCTCCTACACTCACCTCCCTTTGCCTTATGTTTTCATTCCTCCACCATTCTCATTCTCACAAAAAAAAGAAAGTCTTTCATGGTTATGAAAAAAAAAGAGAGAAAGAAAAAGAATGAGAGAGTTCATTTCATCTTCTTCTTGCTAGAAAATTGAAAGCACCAATTTTCTTTACCTCTTCCTCCATCCATCAATGGCAACTACATAAACTCCAAGAGACAAAGTTTCTACACTACTTCCTACAGCAAATCTTGAGCATGTCGAGTTGCCGGCTTCATGCTCGAGTTGCCTCGGTATTGAGGCGGGAGCCCGTAAAAGACGAAGGCGATGTGGTGCCCTTTCCGGCGAGGAGGCGACGATGTGGAGCCAAGCTTTTCCGCGGGAGATCGGGATGATGAAGAGAAGACCGGAGGACTCGGATCACTCGGTATACTTCTCACCCCATCTCTTGATTGCTAGCATTAGGTTAATGGTTACGATCCGGGTAATTGTCCGCGGTAGCGCCGGTTTCCGAGTAAGGAAAATTTTTGATTCCGCATCTTGGCCTCGAGTAAGAGGCCGGGGCGCTGCCGTGGCGCAACATTGACGTTTGTACATCGACATCGAGGGTTGGTTTTACTATTCTTGCATGCGTAGGCGATAGGTTTGGACCTATGCGTGATACGCGTGCCGATTTGATTTTCGTATGCCGTTTCGATCTCGAATTTAGTTTTAATGCGATATGGTGCGTTATGATATGTAGGTACCCCCACGTGGACTTCGAGACGACAAGCAAGCGCGTGGCGACGTCGGCACCGGCGAGCGAGGACCAGGTGAGTAGATTTATATCTACGGGGAGAAGTCGGGTGGATGGCGTATAGCACCCCCGCAGTTCGTGGTGATGTATACGAATACGTATACACACATATATATATATATTTTGACTATAATTTGTTTGATATTATCGATGATATAGATATTTGGTGTTCTTGGATGATTTAGTGTCGCGAAACCCTAGAGTAGTGGTCGCACCACACATGCACACACACACCCATACTTGCATACTTTCTTCTTTCATTTGCGCTTATACGGGATTATATAGTTATGTGTTCATATGGGTTTGGGACTATGTGTTCACATACGGATTGAGGATGATAGTACTTGGGATTTATGATGAGTCGATGAGATTTGATTTGAGGCCGTGAGATCGGTGATATAGCAGGGTTCGTATCTTAGATACGACATGACGTTGTAGCGGGTCCTTGACGTAGTGTTTCACACACGTCCATGCATACGTAGGCGGTATCAGTATGGTACTAGACGTAGATCAGTACCCCGATCATGATATTCGATAAAGAGGATACCAGGTGAATAGTATGAGGAATGTGATATTGACCCGTACCCAGATTGGGATGCCGTACGACGGATTTACGTACGAGCTATATTGATGATTGATCCGCACTCTTGACTTGGGATGCCTGATTATAGATATGGTATCGGATATGATATTATTGAGGCGAGATCACCGACTATACTTATACAGGTATGTATATGTATCGACTCAGATGATAGGCGGTTTCCTTACCTGTAGTTCAGCTTGTAGTTCGGCCGTATAGTTTAGTGTATTTGTTAGATTAGGTTAGACTTCTTACCTATTTCAAAAACTAACGAATCGTGGGCATTTTTAAAGACAGCTCAAGGGAATCTACGGATATTTCAAAAACGACGTATCTTTTCATAAAAAAACACCGTAGCCCCTATTTTCAAAACCCCATGATTCGTGTTATTTCAAAAGGCACCATTCGTAGGACTTATATTAGATTATTGCAGATTAGTTATCGTTGTGTCTAGTATTCAGCTCCCGCATATTATTGCTGTTCGCTCTGCCTCGCATATTTATTTTGCTGCATATTCCATTATTGATATCATGCTGTTAGGACACCAGCACCATTACCGATGATGCGTATGTACCACGTACACCTACTTGCCGGCTCACACACATCTTCATCGGTAATTGCCATGTCACGTACACTTTAGAGAATATAATTGCTTGACTTAGGTTGTTAGCTAGTAGTGTTGACATGATATTAGTGTACTTCCCTTATATGCCATATTAGACATTGTAGTTATTACCTACCACTTCATGCATACTGTTATTCAGTTGTTCATGCCTAGTTCATTATCATTGACATATGCACTTGTGATGATTTCTTGAGATTTATGATATTTCTGGATTTCGGGGAAAGCCGCAAAATTTACAACTTATGATCTTTTAAAATATAAAATGTTGCGGTTTTCTAGTGATGTAAAGTGTCGTCCACCATGAGTTTGCTGTGGTTTTGGAGATCCGTGTCGAGGAGTGGAGGAACCGTCACGGGTACATGGTGGGCCCGGTATGGTACCCCGGGGCAAGAGGAATGTGGTGTTGACGTTGAGCCTGGCTGGGGAGCACTACCTACCGGTGATATTACCCGACGCGTCGGATATCCGGAGGATACCGTCGTGGTCTTGAGATGGATGGTAGGGGCCGGTCTGGACTGACGGCGCCCTAGATATTGAGATTGAGACATTGATATTTCGAGACAGTGAGATTTATGTTTTGTGTCGATGCTAGACACTGTTGATACTGATTTTAATTATGATACCTCAGTTTAAAATACGAAGGAAATCTCACTAATTTATGAAAACAGTTTCTTCATTTACATGTATTCTGTTTTCATGCATTCATACCTCATTCATATGATATATTGCTACCTGAGGCACTGACACGGGCACATGAGTTTACACTCGGGTTAGATATTTACCCTAGCCATTTTTATAGGCTGCATGTTATATATATTTGAGGATATATTATGATCATTGACCTAGGATTGCGTTATTTATGCGATTTCTGTGCGTAGATGTTTTTCTATTCACGAGTTGGCAACTCACCCCCATTGTGCCCCAGTTTCTTGCAGGTTGCCGTACAGGTTCATTACGGCTTTGCGGGCATAGTTTCATTCGGGTGATTTGCTAGTAGGTGGGTTTACTTGTATCATACCCCCATTATTTATCTTGTATATCATTATTCTGTTGTATCTAGAATTCCATCAACCAAACATGTATTTTTTTTTGAGATAGAGACCAGTGTTGTTTATTCTTTCGACCTTAGAGTCGCTCGTTATGTTTCTGGTGGTTTTGAGTTTCCTTTTGAGTTTTGATCCTCGCCGTTGGCGTTGTATATTATATTGCTTGTGTGGTTGTGACCGTCGATTGACGAAGAGCTAGCTCCCGCTTGGGGATGCCTTTTTCTTGATTTCGTATACTATTCATGTTGTATCCCGTTTGGGAGCCAGTATTTACAAAGGAGACTCTGCCGAAATTTTCAGTAAATTTTTGATGTTTTTAAAAACCGCATAATTCGGCTTATGCTATTGAAACTACTTGCTTTAAGTTGGTTTTTCCTGCTCTCTACTACTTTTCTTGGTTTGGATTTCTGGGTTTTCGGTTTACTTAGATTACGTACACCTTGAGACGTTCGTAGTTTAAGTGCCGGTCATGTTCCGTACTTTCGGGTCGTGACAAAGTTGGTATCAGAGCGTTAGGTTTTACCTTCGGAGCATAGGATGACCCTTGGTTAATGGAATAGGTGACTAAAGTAGAGTGACGTACCGTTGGTATGTTCCGCGGCATATTTACGACACGCCACTCCACTTAAGAAGCCTTAGGATGTACATTTCTTGTTCAGTATTATATTCCTTCCTGATCTAACCTCATCGGTACCAGTTTGGTTTTGCTGCTACGGTTACGGGCAGGGAGAGCTACGGCTAGAGTTGCGGTCAGCACAAGCTCGTCACGAACGAGGACTGACCAGGGCGAAATTCCGGCGACACACTATTGCAGAGATGTATCTTTTTACTGTGTTTCCGCGCCACGAGCGTTTGGCGGATCGCCTTTATGAGGTTACTCGGAGGCGCTGATCGACACTAGAGAATTGAGCCAATGATAGAGGCCAGCCAGATTTTGATGACCGTTGGTGTGTTGCTTACTCTTGATGATTGAGGCACTGTTCAGCGTGCAGACGAGCGAGCTAGTAGTTGCTGCGAGCGACGAGATATCGCCCCATATGTTGGAGCTATTGCAGGGCGAGTTGTACGAATAGATGATAGAAGGACACTAGTCACCCGATGATGAATGACTAGGACAGGTGGTTCGTTCGCTTACCCCGATGCGAGGTCATCAGATAGATTGCTTCCAGCTAGAGACGACTTCACGCAGAGACGTGAGGGTCGACAGAGACGATCGAGTGTCAGAAACCTATTATTCCAAGTTTAAAGTATTCGGAAAGACATGCAGGCAATTCTATGGTACCTCTAGAAGAATGAAACCCTAACTCGACATAAAGACCGTGTGAAAGCCTTTGAACCTTCGGGTTTGCGGCAGTTCTGCGGCGCCATTAGTGAGGCTTGGGTTTGCCCTTCTACGGCTGGACCACCGATACTGTGGTATATATATTCGATACTATTAAACTGTACCAAGAGGTTGAGCTCTTGGGGGATTATGAGGTTTTGACGAATCGATCGAATGGTTCGACTTCAATCGGATGCTAGGTGGTGAGATGCATTCTTGGGAGACTCCAGATACGAGGATAGTCGTTGGAGCTCAGTCCATGCAGCCGCGACGAGACGAGTCCAAAGCAGACGACATTAGAGAAAAGTGGAGTAAGAGGTTCGCACCAGATCTAGATGAGATGACGTTCCACTCCGCCGACATTAGAGATGCGATGCGCATGCCGAGGCATGGTACTGGGACTTTGTAAGTCCATGCTACCTCTCCCGGTACTTTCGGGAATGCGGAATTTGGTAAAAAACGATTTTCTTAAAGATGGTAACATGGACCTATAACCCGGATCTTGGTTAAACATCTATCTAACATCCTAACTAAGAGATTCTAGCTACTCGGTTAGGGGGTTATACCTAGCTTGTCTTGAACTCCTTCGTCTTCAAAGCTCCGATGGTGGTCCGATGGCTTCTTCTCGTCGTCTCCGTATGCCGAAGATAGATCCACCTGAAAGCTCCAACCTTTAGCTCCTTCTTCGTTCTTTGAAGAAACTAGTTCACTTGGTTTGCCAAACCTAGTGAACTAGAATGAGTAGAGAAGAAATAGAATGGGATTTTATCTATGGTTCTTGATTCTCAACTCATGAGACAAGAGAACCATAGATCAAGAGAGGGAGCAAGAGGTTGAGGGTGAGAGCAAGAGGAGAGCTCAAGAACAAGAGAGAGAATGAGCAAGAAAGAATGAGGCTCTCTTTTGTCTTTCACCCTCTCATAATCCAAAGTGATCATAACTCATCATAACAAAAAAAGTCTTATGTGATGGTTTGAAGCAACCACAACCATATCATTTCATGCACTCATTTTACACAAATGAGCAAGTAAACAAAAGTCTTTGCCATGAAATGATGGCTATGGTTATCATGATGGTCAACTAGTCAAGCCTAGTCAACCGGTCAACAAGTCAACAAAAGTCAACAAGTCAACAAAAGTCAACAAGTCAACAACCATATCACCATAATACTTAATTAATATAATAGTTAATCACATATCATATTCTCATTAGGGTTGAGCATAAAGTCAAATAGTCAACGGTCAACTGTCAACAATCCTAATGAGAATCCGCTGCCTCTGCCTCCCTGTCAACTGTGCATACACACCCGCATCCGCGTTCCGAGGAACACGAATGCAAACTGGATAAATCCAATCCCATAAGGTACACTAGGATCTGGCTTAAACCAAAGCCCGCTAGTGTAAACTGTCCGGACACTGTACGTGCACAAGTGCACGGATGTGACCGAACCCTGTCGCAAAACCATGCGACCTGTCGCAATACCATGCGACCTCTACTCTTTTGCCTAAAGGCGAAAAGCTTTCTGTGTGGGACTCTAAAGACTCGACACTACGCTGGCAGTGGGTTTGACCACAGACCGCAAGCGGCACTAGCTGTGCGTAACGGTCCCCAGGTAATGCCGACAAGAAGACCGACGAGGCGAAACCCATCTGAACTCCTACTGAGCCTGAGTGTGACATTCTCCGTACAGTCCGGTCTGTTCTTCTGATACATCGCATGGCGGGCCTAGGGGGCGGTAAACGTCAGTCCCCCAATAGCGGTACAAGTCTTGCCGGAGCGAAGCCCAAAACACCCTGAGATAACACTGGAAACCTACCAGTATATCTCGTTTGCCCTGGCCAGGGACTACTCGTGTAATGGCTCTCCTAGACACAGCGCGATGTCAACCCCCAATACCGGGAGAGACGAATCCTGTCTAACCGTCACTGCCTCCAAGTGCTTCGGGACTGCACCCAACCACTACCTGTTTGCACGACTCCTTTGAGCCGTGGTAGGGTAGTGATCAAAGTACAGTGGGAACACACTCGAGGTGGAGTGACAGTGTCAAGTCAGCGGACTAAGCTGTACTCATGTCACCTGGGAACTGATAACTGACGATAGGTATAATACCAACTAGTCAGTTCCCGACGAGTCCTGTCCAGTGTACCCGTAACCTAACGAGCACCCGCATACTATCTCAAGTACGACGTACTGACGGCTGTGGGACAGACCGTCTCCCACACTGGGATGAGAAGCGCATGCGCTGGTCTACTCCGGAGTATCGATGCCCTGTCTCGATAGTCCTGCGACCAGGGACCTGCATAAGGATGTGCTTATAGATTACCCAGCCCCACTAGTGTGACGGCCATCACATCGCTGGTAATCAAGCAAAGATCCTAAGGGCTCTACTAATGTGTATAGGCGATATACAAAAATAAACACATGTACACATTGAAGTAGAAACAAACCAAGTAGCATACTACTATTTTGAGCAAGATTGTATATACAAGGTGAATATCCCAAGCATCCATTAAGTAATATACAAACCAGTATGATACAGTAATGGCCTCTAGGGCATATACACTAACAATCTCCCACTTGCACTAAGGCCATGTACTGGCGTATCGAAGACCTATCATCTCGATCAGCCGCTCGAACTGAGTCTGGGGCAGGGCCTTGGTGAATGGATCTGCAGTGTTATCTTCTGAAGCGACTCTCCGAACCTCGATCTCCTGGCGATCCACGATCTCCCTGATCAGGTGATACCGCCTCAAGATGTGCCTGGATCTCTGATGGGACCTGGGTTCCTTCGCTAAAGCTATAGCCCCGTTGTTGTCGCAATACAGAGGTATTGGATCAACAATGGACGGAACCACCTGAAGTTCTTTCAAGAACTTCCTCATCCAGACAGCTTCTTTTGCGGCATCAGATGCAGCGATGTATTCCGCTTCCATCGTCGAGTCTGCAACGGTTTCTTATTTGGAACTCTTCCAACACACCGCCCCTCCATTGAGGGTAAAGACAAAGCCCGACATGGACTTGGAATCATCCTTGTCACTTTGGAAGCTGGAGTCAGCAAAGGCCTCGATCTGGAGGTCTTTTCCGCCATACACCAAGAACATCTCCTTAGTCCTTCTTGTAAGTCCACGTTGCGACCCCCGGTTCTTACGGGGAGGCGGAAACGGTATAAAATCAAAATTTTAACGCAAGAGGCAACATGGACTAAGCTAGGTCGGGATCTTTACCTAAACTAAAACTAGCATACTAAGCTAAAGATATTTAGCTACTCGGATAGAGATGGTTATACCTAGCTTGTCTTGAACTCCTTCGTCTTCAAGCTCCGGTGGTGGTCCGATGGCTCCTTCTCGTCGTCTCCGTACGCCGAAGATAGATCCACTTGAAAGCTCCAACCTTTAGCTCCTTCTTCGGTCTTTGAAGAAACTAGTTCACTTGGTTTGCTAAACCTAGTGAACTAGAATGAGTAGAGAGGAAATAGAATGGGATTTTATCTATGGTTCTTGATTCTCAACTCATGAGACAAGAGAACCATAGATCAAGAGAGGGAGCAAGAGGTTGAGGGTGAGAGCAAGGGGAGAGCTCAAGAACAAGAGAGAGAATGAGCAAGAAAGAATGAGGCTCTCTTTTTCCTTTCACCCTCTCATAATCCAAAGTGATCATAACTCATCATATCAAAAAAGTCTTTTTGGTGATGGTTAGAAGCAACCATAAGGTTATCATATCATGCACTCATTTTACTCAAAAAAGCAAGCAAGAAAAAAGTCTTTGGCATGAAATGATAACCATGGTCATCATGATGGTCAACTAGTCAAGCCTAGTCAACCGGTCAACAAGTCAACAAAAGTCAACAAGTCACCAAAGTCAACAAGTCAACAAAAGTCAACAAGTCAACAACCATATCACCATAATACTTAATTAATATAATAGTTAATCACAAATCATATTCTCATTAGGGTTGAGCAAAAAGTCAAAAGTCAACGGTCAACTGTCAACAACCCTAATGAGAATCCACTGCCTCTGCCTCCCTGTCAACTGTGCATACACACCCGCATCCGCGTTCCGAGGAACACGAATGCAAACTGGATAAATCCAATCCCATAAGGTACACTAGGATCTGGCTTAAACCAAAGCCCGCTAGTGTAAACTGTCCGGACACTGTACGTGCACAAGTGCACGGATGTGACCGAACCCTGTCGCAAAACCATGCGACCTGTCGCAATACCATGCGACCTCTACTCTTTTGCCTAAAGGCGAAAAGCTTTCTGTGTGGGACTCTAAAGACTCGACACTACGCTGGCAGTGGGTTTAACCACAGACCGCAAGCGGCACTAGCTGTGCGTAACGGTCCCCAGGTAATGCCGACAAGAAAACCGACGAGGCGAAACCCATCTGAACTCCTACTGAGCCTGAGTGTGACATTCTCCATACAGTCCGGTCTGTTCGTCTGATACATCGCATGGCGGGCCTAGGGGGCGGTAAACGTCAGTCCCCCAATAGCGGTACAAGTCGTGCCGGAGTGAAGCCCAATACACCCTGAGATAACACTGGAAACCTACCAGTATATCTCGTTTGCCCTGGCCAGGGACTACTCGTGTAATGGCTCTCCTAGACACAGCGCGATGTCAACCCCCAATACCGGGAGAGACGAATCCTGTCTAACCGTCACTGCCTCCAAGTGCTTCGGGACTGCACCCAACTACCACCTGTTTGCACGACTCCTTTGAGCCGTGGTAGGGTAGTGATCAAAGTACAGTGGGAACACACCCGAGGCGAAGTGACAGTGTCAAGTCAGCGGACTAAGCTGTACTCATGTCACCTGGGAACTGATAACTGACGATAGGTATAATACCAACTAGTCAGTTCCCGACGAGTCCTGTCCAGTGTACCCGTAACCTAACGAGCACCCGCATACTATCTCAAGTACGACGTACTGACGGCTGTGGGACAGACCGTCTCCCACACTGGGATGAGAAGCGCATGCGCTGGTCTACTCCGGAGTATCGATGCCCTGTCTCGATAGTCCTGCGACCAGGGACCTGAATAAGGATGTGCTTATAGATTACCCAGCCCCCACTAGTGTGACTGCCATCACAACGCTGGTAATCAAGCAAAGATCCTAAGGGCTCCACTAATGCGTATAAGTGATATACTGAAATAAACACAAGTACACATTGAAGTAGAAACAAACCAAGTAGCATACTACTATTTTGAGCAAGATTGTATATACAAGGTGAATATCCCAAGCATCCATTAAGTAATATACAAACTAGTATGATACAGTAATGGCCTCTAGGGCATATACACTAACAATCTCCCACTTGCACTAAGGCCATGTACTGGCTTATCGAAGACCTATCATCTCGATCAGCCGCTCGAACTGAGTCTGGGGCAAGGCCTTGGTGAATGGATCTGCAGTGTTGTCTTCTGAAGCGACTCTCCGAACCTCGATCTCCTGGCGATCTACGATCTCCCTGATCAGGTGATACCGCCTTAAGATGTGCCTGGATTTCTGATGGGACCTGGGTTCCTTCGCTAAAGCTATAGCCCCGTTGTTGTCGCAATACAGAGGTATTGGATCAACAATGGACGGAACCACCTGAAGTTCTTTCAAGAACTTCCTCATCCAGACAGCTTCTTTTGCGGCATCAGATGCAGCGATGTATTCCGCTTCCATCGTCGAGTCTGCAACGGTTTCCTGTTTGGAACTCTTCCAACACACCGCCCCTCCATTGAGGGTAAAGACAAAACCCGACATGGACTTGGAATCATCCTTGTCACTCTGGAAGCTGGAGTCAGCAAAGGCCTCGATCTGGAGGTCTTTTCCGCCATACACCAAGAACATCTCCTTAGTCCTTCTCAGGTACTTGAGAATGTTCTTTACCGCTATCCAGTGTTTCTCCCCTGGGTTAGACTGATACCGGCTTACCACACTCAGTGCATAAGCTACATCCGGTCTGGTACACAACATC
The DNA here is from genome assembly GCA_030015575.1 of Agapanthus africanus. Lineage (NCBI taxonomy): Eukaryota > Viridiplantae > Streptophyta > Magnoliopsida > Asparagales > Amaryllidaceae > Agapanthus > Agapanthus africanus. Next base: position 268,414,940 of record CM057340.1, read on the forward strand.
GCATACATTATAGAGCCTACCGCAGAAGCGTAGGGTATAATAGACATGCGATCCCTCTCCAAATCAGTCTTGGGAGACATCTCTTTAGAGAGGGTGATCCCGTGACAAGCCGGTAGGTTACCGCGCTTGGAATCTTCCATACTGAACCTCTTCAGTATGGTGTCGATGTACCTGGACTGTGAAAGTCCTAATATCCTCTTGGATCTGTCACGGTAGATCCGGATACCCAGAATGTATGAGGCATCACCTAGGTCTTTCATGGAGAACCTGTGTGACAAGAACCCCTTGACAGATTGTAGCATAGGAATGTCATTTCCTATTAAGAGAATGTCATCCACGTATAAAACGAGGAATACTACAGTTCTCGCTACAAATCTACTATAGATGCATGGTTCATCTGGATTTTTGATAAAGCCAAATTCTTTGACCGTCTCATCAAAGCAGATGTTCCAACTCCGCGATGCCTGCTTTAGTCCATAGATGGACTTAAGCAACTTGCACACCTTTCCGCTGCTCCCACTCTGAATGAAACCCTCTGGCTGGTCCATATAGACACACTCCTCTAAATTTCCATTTAGAAAAGCTGTCTTTACGTCCATTTGCCAGATCTCATAATCGTGGAAGGCAGCAATGGCAAGAAGGATCCGAATGGATTTCAGCATGGCTACTGGAGAAAAGGTTTCGTCGTAGTCCAAGCCAGGTCTTTGACGAAAACCCTTTGCTACCAGCCTAGCTTTATAGGTCTCAACCTGTCCATCTACACCAATCTTCCTTTTGAAGATCCACTTGCATCCTACGGGTTTTACCCCGTCTGGAGCAATGTCCAACGTCCATACCTTGTTGGTGTACATGGACTCCATTTCGGTCCGCATTGCATCCAGCCATTTCACTGAGTCAACGCTCTGAACGGCCTGCTGGAAGCTAGTAGGCTCATCATAATCTATGATGCAATCCTCTCTATCCCCGTCTATGAGAAAACCGCAGTATCTCTCGGGCGGATGAGACTGCCTACTACTCCTGCGGAGCGGCGTAGGAATGTCCTGTTCTGTTGAACCCTCTGGTTCCACTAAGCTTTCAGTAACAGTCTGTGGTTCTGGAATTTCTTCCAGTTCTATTGTGTTCCCACTTATCTGGGTTTCCAAAAACTCAGTTTCCAAGAAGCGGGCATGCTGAGAAACAAAAACCTTTTGTTCCTCAGCGGAATAGAAAAGATACCCCCTGGAGTTCCTTGGGTATCCCACAAACTTACACTGTACTGAACGTGCCTCAAGCTTGTCCGCATGCTGCTTTTTTACAAAAGCTGGACATCCCCATACCTTAAGATAATTAAGACAGGGTTTCTTCCCAGTCCACATCTCATATGGGGTGGTGGGCACAGTCTTGGTAGGAGCCTTGTTCAAGAGATACGCAGCTGCTTCTAGTGCATATCCCCAGAATGATCGCGGTAACTCAGCGTTACTCATCATGGACCGAACCATATCCAATAGGGTTCGGTTCCGTCTCTCCGATACACCGTTATGTTGCGGAGTGTATGGAGGAGTAAGCTGAGAGAGAATACCATTCTCTTTTAAGTAATTCAGGAATTCGGCACTTAAGTATTCTCCACCTCGATCCGATCTTAGAATCTTAATACTTTTGCCGGTCTGTTTCTCTACTTCATTCTTATACTCCTGGAATTTTCCAAAGGCCTCGGACTTATGTTTCATTAAGAAGACATAACCGTACCTTGAGAAGTCATCCGTAAAAGTAATGAAGTAAGAATGTCCGCTTCGGGCATGTGTAGACATTGGACCGCACACGTCACTGTGTACGAGTCCTAAGAGCTCGCTCGCTCTTACTCCTTGTCCAGTAAACGGAGTCTTTGTCATCTTTCCTTTGAGACAAGATTGACAAGTGGCATACGATTGATATTCGAACGCATTCAAATATCCTTCTGTATGTAACTTAGTCAACCTTCTCTCATTGATGTGACCCAATCTACAATGCCATAAGAAAGTCTGATTCATTTCCAGAGACTTTCTTTTGTGTGTATTCTGGACGTTGAAAATCTGTGGTTGGTTTAACACGTATATACCATTACTCAATGTACCTGACCCAATCAAAACTTGATTAAGGTGAATGTTTACAACATTACTTACAAACGCAAATTCATAACCTTCTTTAGAAACTAAAGATACAGAAATGATATTACAAGTTGCGTTGGGTACAAAAAAGCAATTACGCAAAACCAAAACATGTCCATCTGACATTCCCAGGTGATAGTCCCCCACGGCTTTAGCATCCATGCTAGCTCCGTTCGCAACTTTGAGGGTCATGTCACCTGCTTTCAAAACACTACGGTTTCTCAACGCCTGCAAAGAATTACAGATATGAGATCCTGATCCGGTATCCAATACCCAGGAAGTAGAGTTTATTGAAAGACAGTTTTCAATAACATACACACCTGAAGCTGAAGCTGCAACCTGCTTCAATTCCTGTGTTCTGGCCTTCCAGGCCCTGCAATCATTCTTCCAGTGTCCTTTCTTATGACAATAGAAGCATTCTTCCTTATCCACAAGCTTCCCCGCTATCTTTGTTGCTTTGCCTTTTCCCTTCGTATCCACTTTACCAACACCGCCCCTTGGTTTGGCGGGGGCCTTCTTCTTCTTTCCCTTGGCTTTCGCCTTGGACCTAGAAGAAGATGATCCTCCTACAAACAAAGTGGATGTTTCCCTACCTTTCTGTAGGGTGCCCTCTGCGCTCCTCAGCATGTTGAGGAGCTCTGATAGTTCAACCTCTTTTTCTTGTAGGTTGAAGTTCAGTATAAACTGGGCGTAAGTGGAAGGAAGGGACTGGAGAACTATATCCGTATATAGCTCACTCTCCAATGTGATCCCTAGGTCAGCGAGCTCCTCAATGAAGCCGATCATCTTTAGCACATGCTCGGCTACTGATGATCCGACGGCCATTCTTGTCGAAAATAACTTTTTCGACGCTTCGTATCTTGCGATACGTGATTGCTCTCCATACAGTTCTTTTGTATGGAGCAATATGGACTCCATGTCCATATTCTCATGCCTCCTCTGATGTTCGTTGTCCATCGAGGCAAGCAGGAGGCACTTGGCCTTCGCGCTATCAATCTCCCAAGTCTTGCGGATTTCCTTATCCGCGACGCTGGAAGTTGGACCAGGGACAGGGGGAGCTTTGGTGGTAAGAAGATACCCCAGCTTGTCATAAGTGATTGCTATCTTGACATTCCTGAGCCAATCTTTGTAGTTTGGCCCTGTCAGTTTGTTTTTATCTAGGAGTAACTTAAGTCCAGTCATGTTGATTGGTCGCTGCAATTAGGAGAGAGAAGAAGAAACACTCAGCATGATGCTCTTGCAAGTTTAGAGTGGTTTTTAGTTTGTCTAAACAGGATGGCTCCCACTGTTTCTCGAATCCCTCCTCAAACCATAAAGGAAGAATTAGTCAGGATCAATCCCACCGTACAATACTTGCTTAACCGTTCAGCCAGGCCGGTGTCGGTACTTCGAGGGAGGTTTTCCAACGCTTTCGCGAAGTTCCTTAATTAGAGAACCTCTTTTCCCTGGGGGCGTAGCCCCGCTAACACCTTTCTAGGCACCTACTAGGTTTATAGCATTGATCGTTAAGTGAGAAATTTCCCGAGGAGTAGCATATACTCACAGTAGGATCGGGATCCAAATATCATCGCGTGACGAAACTGAAGGAATCCTACCAGAATCATCACACTCCAAATGGTATGCAAATCTAGCAAGTTTCAGTACTTATGAAACTCCCGATGTGGATTTTTGCCCCATGCTCTTATGACCTTGACGAAGGTCAACAAATCATAAGTCACATGTCAAGTTCTGCCCGTCATTATCCAGGTTAATTTGAATCCACCCGTATGTACCCTTGACGAAGGTCAACAAGGTAATGCGAATGTCCCAAACCAACGCATCTATCTATGCTACATACGAATACCCAATAGCTACCAATCACTATGCTTTGACGAAGGTCAACAAACACAGCTTGGATACTTATTGAATATTCATACGAAACGACGGAGGGCTACGAATGGTTTTGGCGAAACCGTGAACGTAGTGAACTTGATTTAATCGATGGAACGAGATAGCTTTTAGAAGGAGTGGCTCAAGCTCCGCATTTAAAAGTTATTTTGAAAAGAACCGAGTGGTTTTTCGAAAGTGTTCCAACGACTTTAACTTGGTTTATTATCTTGCATTAGTTCTTTTAATGCGTGATATTCTTGCATTAGTACTTTTAATGCGTCCCATCATTTAACCCTACCATTGCAGAAAACAACCAAAATATGACGTACGCTTATGCCATTCGCATTCGCCACTGGGCCCCGTCATTACCCGTTAGGTTACTTAACTAACGACAGAGCGGGGGCTGGGCTAGCGCGTCTGTAAAACATAAGCAACGCCTAAATAGTAAGCAATGATAGACATTACAGATCACAGATGAATGCATTGGATATACTAGCAATCCGCAATCCTTTCGAGCCTGAAACGAAAAGCGGATAACACGGTCGCGGTGAATAGCCAAATACCCCACCCAAGACCCCTACGGGTGCGGCAAACTACCCGCCAAGTACTCGGTAGTTTGTGCACCCCTCCATGGGTCTATCCTAGGAGCAAAAACAGTAAAAAGAATTATACAATGACGGCTACAACCCCGACCCGGTTGTGCGGTCAAACAAATAATAATTATTACATCAATTTACATTTACAATGAATGAAAGAAAAACAAAAGCTCATCTCACATCCACCCCGGCTATTCACCCGCGACAGTTCAACACATTCATATACACATTCCAGCACATTACAGATCATGTATAACCCCGACTAATCGACTTATAGCGATTAGCCGACGTTCAATACATGCAAGCATCACAGATATAACCATCATAGTCAAAGTGCAGTGAAGTTCGGAAAAAATACGGAATTATAGGACCCCAAAAGGAAATTTCTTTTCTGGAAAATCTGGGCACATATAATATATTTTAAAAATCCCAAAACCAACACACAAACACACTGCACGAAAAACGATGCAGAGAAGACACCAAGTCGCGGCGGTTCAGCGGCGTCTAAGAAGGATCACGCGGCGGAAGCGCGGCACTTTAGGCGAATCACTGTATCGTTTTTCTTGGGTGTTCACACAAAACCCTGAGCCGAATTTAGGAGTATAAAGTTTTTCATTTTGAGCAGAAAAAATTTCAACAGAAACTCAGTTTTTGTGATTATCCGGTTTTGTGATTTTTTTCGGTTCCGAACTTCGTTACACTTCACTACCAAGCTAGTTTAAGTTTAGTTAGGCTCTGATACCACTGTAAGTCCACGTTGCGACCCCCGGTTCTTACGGGGAGGCGGAAACGGTATAAAATCAAAATTTTAACGCAAGAGGCAACATGGACTAAGCTAGGTCGGGATCTTTACCTAAACTAAAACTAGCATACTAAGCTAAAGATATTTAGCTACTCGGATAGAGATGGTTATACCTAGCTTGTCTTGAACTCCTTCGTCTTCAAGCTCCGGTGGTGGTCCGATGGCTCCTTCTCGTCGTCTCCGTACGCCGAAGATAGATCCACTTGAAAGCTCCAACCTTTAGCTCCTTCTTCGGTCTTTGAAGAAACTAGTTCACTTGGTTTGCTAAACCTAGTGAACTAGAATGAGTAGAGAGGAAATAGAATGGGATTTTATCTATGGTTCTTGATTCTCAACTCATGAGACAAGAGAACCATAGATCAAGAGAGGGAGCAAGAGGTTGAGGGTGAGAGCAAGGGGAGAGCTCAAGAACAAGAGAGAGAATGAGCAAGAAAGAATGAGGCTCTCTTTTTCCTTTCACCCTCTCATAATCCAAAGTGATCATAACTCATCATATCAAAAAAGTCTTTTTGGTGATGGTTAGAAGCAACCATAAGGTTATCATATCATGCACTCATTTTACTCAAAAAAGCAAGCAAGAAAAAAGTCTTTGGCATGAAATGATAACCATGGTCATCATGATGGTCAACTAGTCAAGCCTAGTCAACCGGTCAACAAGTCAACAAAAGTCAACAAGTCACCAAAGTCAACAAGTCAACAAAAGTCAACAAGTCAACAACCATATCACCATAATACTTAATTAATATAATAGTTAATCACAAATCATATTCTCATTAGGGTTGAGCAAAAAGTCAAAAGTCAACGGTCAACTGTCAACAACCCTAATGAGAATCCACTGCCTCTGCCTCCCTGTCAACTGTGCATACACACCCGCATCCGCGTTCCGAGGAACACGAATGCAAACTGGATAAATCCAATCCCATAAGGTACACTAGGATCTGGCTTAAACCAAAGCCCGCTAGTGTAAACTGTCCGGACACTGTACGTGCACAAGTGCACGGATGTGACCGAACCCTGTCGCAAAACCATGCGACCTGTCGCAATACCATGCGACCTCTACTCTTTTGCCTAAAGGCGAAAAGCTTTCTGTGTGGGACTCTAAAGACTCGACACTACGCTGGCAGTGGGTTTAACCACAGACCGCAAGCGGCACTAGCTGTGCGTAACGGTCCCCAGGTAATGCCGACAAGAAGACCGACGAGGCGAAACCCATCTGAACTCCTACTGAGCCTGAGTGTGACATTCTCCATACAGTCCGGTCTGTTCGTCTGATACATCGCATGGCGGGCCTAGGGGGCGGTAAACGTCAGTCCCCCAATAGCGGTACAAGTCGTGCCGGAGTGAAGCCCAATACACCCTGAGATAACACTGGAAACCTACCAGTATATCTCGTTTGCCCTGGCCAGGGACTACTCGTGTAATGGCTCTCCTAGACACAGCGCGATGTCAACCCCCAATACCGGGAGAGACGAATCCTGTCTAACCGTCACTGCCTCCAAGTGCTTCGGGACTGCACCCAACTACCACCTGTTTGCACGACTCCTTTGAGCCGTGGTAGGGTAGTGATCAAAGTACAGTGGGAACACACCCGAGGCGAAGTGACAGTGTCAAGTCAGCGGACTAAGCTGTACTCATGTCACCTGGGAACTGATAACTGACGATAGGTATAATACCAACTAGTCAGTTCCCGACGAGTCCTGTCCAGTGTACCCGTAACCTAACGAGCACCCGCATACTATCTCAAGTACGACGTACTGACGGCTGTGGGACAGACCGTCTCCCACACTGGGATGAGAAGCGCATGCGCTGGTCTACTCCGGAGTATCGATGCCCTGTCTCGATAGTCCTGCGACCAGGGACCTGAATAAGGATGTGCTTATAGATTACCCAGCCCCCACTAGTGTGACTGCCATCACAACGCTGGTAATCAAGCAAAGATCCTAAGGGCTCCACTAATGCGTATAAGTGACATACTGAAATAAACACAAGTACACATTGAAGTAGAAACAAACCAAGTAGCATACTACTATTTTGAGCAAGATTGTATATACAAGGTGAATATCCCAAGCATCCATTAAGTAATATACAAACTAGTATGATACAGTAATGGCCTCTAGGGCATATACACTAACAATTCTCAGGTACTTGAGAATGTTCTTTACCGCTATCCAGTGTTTCTCCCCAGGGTTTGACTGATACCGGCTTACCACACTCAGTGCATAAGCTACATTAGGTCTGGTACACAACATCGCATACATTATAGAGCCTACCGCAGAAGCGTAGGGTATAATAGACATGCGATCCCTCTCCAAATCAGTCTTGGGAGACATCTCTTTAGAGAGGGTGATCCCGTGACAAGCCGGTAGGTTACCGCGCTTGGAATCTTCCATACTGAATCTCTTCAGTATGGTGTCGATGTACCTGGACTGTGATAGTCCTAATATCCTCTTGGATCTGTCACGGTAGATCCGGATACCCAGAATGTATGAGGCATCACCCAGGTCTTTCATGGAGAACCTGTGTGACAAGAACCCCTTGACATATTGTAGCATAGGAATGTCATTTCCTATTAAGAGAATGTCATCCACGTATAAAACGAGGAATACTACAGTTCTCGCTACAAATCTACTATAGATGCATGGTTCATCTGGATTTTTGATAAAGCCAAATTCTTTGACCGTCTCATCAAAGCAGATGTTCCAACTCCGTGACGCCTGCTTTAGTCCATAGATGGACTTAAGCAACTTGCACACCTTTCCGCTGCTCCCACTCTGAATGAAACCCTCTGGCTGGTCCATATAGACACACTCCTCTAAATTTCCATTTAGAAAAGCTGTCTTTACGTCCATTTGCCAGATCTCATAATCGTGGAAGGCAGCAATGGCAAGAAGGATCCGAATGGATTTCAGCATGGCTACTGGAGAAAAGGTTTCGTCATAGTCCAAGCCAGGTCTTTGACGAAAACCCTTTGCTACCAGCCTAGCTTTATAGGTCTCAACCTGTCCATCTACACCAATCTTCCTTTTGAAGATCCACTTGCATCCTACGGGTTTTACCCCGTCTGGAGCAATGTCCAACGTCCATACCTTGTTGGTGTACATGGACTCCATTTCGGTCCGCATTGCATCCAGCCATTTCACTGAGTCAACGCTCTGAACGGCCTGCTGGAAGCTAGTAGGCTCATCATAATCTATGATGCAATCCTCTCTATCCCCGTCTATGAGAAAACCGTAGTATCTCTCGGGCGGATGAGTCTGCCTACTACTCCTGCGGAGCGGCGTAGGAATGTCCTGTTCTGTTGAACCCTCTGGTTCCACTAAGCTTTCAGTAACAGTCTGTGGTTCTGGAACTTCTTCCAGTTCTATTGTGCTCCCACTTATCTGGTTTTCCAAAAACTCAGTTTCCAAGAAGTAGGCATGACGAGAAACAAGGACTTTTTGTTCCTCTTCACAGTAGAAGAAATATCCTTTGGAATTCTTTGGATATCCCACAAACTTGCACTGTACTGAGCGTGCCTCGAGCTTGTCCGCATGCTGCTTTTTGACAAAAGCTGGACATCCCCATGTCTTAATATGCTTAAGATAGGGTCTCTTCCCACACCACATCTCATATGGTGTAGTAGGCACGGTCTTAGTAGGAACTCGGTTCAAAAGGTATGCGGCTGATTCTAGCGCATATCCCCAGAATGATCGCGGTAACTCAGCGTTACTCATCATGGACCGCACCATATCCAATAGGGTGCGGTTCCGTCTCTCCGATACACCGTTATGTTGCTGGGTGTATGGAGGAGTAAGCTGAGAGAAAATTCCATTCTCTTTTAAATAGTCCAGGAACTCGGTACTTAAGTATTCTCCACCTCGATCCGATCTTAGAATCTTAATACTTTTGCCGGTCTGTTTCTCTACTTCATTCTTATACTCCTGGAATTTTCCAAAGGCCTCGGACTTATGTTTCATCAAGAAGACATAACCGTACCTTGAGAAGTCATCCGTAAAAGTAATGAAGTAAGAATGTCCGCTTCGGGCATGTGTAGACATTGGACCGCACACGTCACTGTGTACGAGTCCCAAGAGCTCGCTCGCTCTTACTCCTTGTCCAGTAAACGGAGTCTTTGTCATCTTTCCTTTGAGACAAGATTGACAAGTGGCATACGATTGATATTCGAACGCATTCAAATATCCTTCTGTATGTAACTTAGTCAACCTTCTCTCATTGATGTGACCCAATCTACAATACCATAAGAAAGTCTGATTCATTTCCGGAGACTTTCTTTTGTGTGTATTCTGGACGTTGAAAATCTGTGGTTGGTTTAACACGTATATACCATTACTCAATGTACCTGACCCAATCAAAACTTGATTAAGGTGAATGTTTACAACATTACTTACAAACGCAAATTCATAACCTTCTTTAGAAACTAAAGATACAGAAATGATATTACAAGTTGCGTTGGGTACAAAAAAGCAATTACGCAAAACCAAAACATGTCCATCTGACATTCCCAGGTGATAGTCCCCCACGGCTTTAGCATCCATGCTAGCTCCGTTCGCAACTTTGAGGGTCATGTCACCTGCCTTCAAAACCCTACGGTTTCTCAACGCCTGCAAAGAATTACAGATATGAGATCCTGATCCGGTATCCAATACCCAGGAAGTAGAGTTTATTGAAAGACAATTTTCAATAACATACACACCTGAAGCTGAAGCTGCAACCTGCTTCAATTCCTGTGTTCTGGCCTTCCAGGCCCTGCAATCATTCTTCCAGTGTCCTTTCTTATGACAATAGAAGCATTCTTCCTTATCCACAAGCTTCCCCGCTATCTTTGTTGCTTTTGCTTTTCCCTTCGTATCCACTTTACTAACACCGCCCCTTGGTTTGGCGGGGGCTTTCTTCTTCTTTCCCTTGGCTTTCGCCTTGGACCTAGAAGAAGATGATCCTCCTACAAACAAAGTGGATGTATCCCTACCTTTCTGTAGGGTGCCCTCTTTTTCTTGTAAGTTGAAGTTCAGTATAAACTGGGCGTAAGTGGAAGGAAGGGACTGGAGAACTATATCCGTATATAGCTCACTCTCCAATGTGATCCCTAGGTCAGCGAGCTCCTCAATGAAGCCGATCATCTTTAGCACGTTCTCGGCTACTGATGATCCGACGGCCATTCTTGTCGAAAATAACTTCTTCGACGCTTCGTATCTTGCGATACGAGATTGCTCTCCATACAGTTCTTTTGTATGAAGCAATATGGATTCCATGTCCATATTCTCATGCCTCCTCTGATGTTCGTTGTCCATCGAGGCAAGCAGGAGGCATTTGGCCTTCGCGCTATCAATCTCCCAAGTCTTGCGGATTTCCTTATCCGCGACGCTGGAAGTTGGACCAGGGACAGGGGGAGCTTTGGTGGTAAGAAGATACCCCAGCTTGTCGTAAGTGATTGCTATCTTGACATTCCTGAGCCAATCTTTGTAGTTTGGCCCTGTCAGTTTGTTTTTATCTAGGAGTAACTTAAGTCCAGTCATGTCGATTTGGTCGCTGCAATTAGGAGAGAGAAGAAGAAACACTCAGCATGATGCTCTTGCAAGTTTAGAGTGGTTTTTAGTTTGTCTAAACAGGATGGCTCCCACTGTTTCTCGAATCCCTCCTCAAACCATAAAGGAAGAATTAGCCGGGATCAATCCCACCGCACAATACTTGCTTAACCGTTCAGCCAGGCCGGTGTCGGTACTTCGAGGGAGGTTTTCCAACGCTTTCGCGAAGTTCCTTAATTAAAGAACCTCTTTTCCCTGGGGGCGTAGCCCCGCTAACACCTTTCTAGGCACCTACTAGATTTATAGCATTGATCGATTAGTGAGAAATTTCCCGAGGAGTAGCATATACTCACAGTAGGATCGGGATCCAAATATCATTGCGTGACGAAACTGAAGGAATCCTACCAGAATCATCACACTCCAAATGGTATGCAAATCTAGCAAGTTTCAGTACTTATGAAACTCCCGATGTGGATTTTTGCCCCATGCTCTTATGACCTTGGCTTTGGCCAACAAATCATAAGTCACATGTCAAGTTCTGCCCGTCGTTCTCCAGGTTAATTTGAATCCACCCGCACCTACCCTTGACTTTGGCCAACAAGGCAGTACGACTGTTCCAAACCAACGCATCTATCTATGCTGCACATGAATACCCAATAGCTACCAATCACTGTGCCTTGACTTTGGCCAACAAACACAGCTTGAATACTATTGACTATTCATGTGAAACGACGGAGGGCTACGGATGGTTTTGGCAAAACCGTGAACGTAGTGAACTTGATTTGGTCGATGGAACGAGATAGCTTTTAAAAGGAGTGGCTCAAGCTCCGCATTTAAAAGTTGTTTTGAAAAGAACCGAGTGGTTTTTCGAAAGTGTTCCAACGACTTTAACTTGGTTTATTATCTTGCATTAGTTCTTTTAATGCGTGATATTCTTGCATTAGTTCTTTTAATGCGTCCCATCATTAAATCCTACCATTGCAGAAAACAACCAAAATATGACGTACGCTTATGCCATTCGCATTCGCCACGGGGCTCCGTCATTACCCGTTAGGTTACTTAACTAACGACAGAGCGGGGGCTGGGCTAGCGCGTCTGTAAAACATAAGCAACGCCTAAATAATATCATATATAGATATACTGCAATGATAAAACATTTCAGATCACAGATAAATACATTGGATATACTAGGAATCTGTAATTTGTACGAGCCTGTAACAAAAACAGATAACACGGTCGCGGTGAATAGCCAAAACCCCACCCAAGACCCCTACGGGTGCGGCAAAATACCCGCCAAGTACCCGAAGCGTAGCAACCTCCCTCATCTCCATGAGTAGGCCACTCGACACTTCGGCATACCCGGTAGTTTGTGCACCCCCTCCATGGGTCTATCCTAGGAGCAAAAACAGTAAAAAGAAATTATACAATGACGGCTACAACCCCGACCCGGTTGTGCGGCCATACAAATAATTATTACATCAATTTACAAATTTACATGAATTGCAAGAAAAGAAAACTCTCGTCTCACAACCCCCGGCTATTCACCCGCGACAATCCAACATATTTATATACACATTCCAGCACATTACAGATCACAGATTTGTATAACCCCCACTAATCGACATATAGCGATTAGTAGACGTTCAATACAAATATCACATTACAGAAAACCCGTTAGCTTAAGTCTTTTAGAAGTTCGATCAAAAATACGGATTTTCGGGACCCCAAAAAAGAAATTTTCGTTCTGGAAAATCTGGGCAGAAAATATATATTCCAAAAATCCCTAAATACCCCCATAAAAACACTGCACTAAAAATTGACCTCGGCCGAGTCGACTCGGCCGCGGATCCGCGGCGGGAGCGTGCTCCCGCCGCGTTTCCGCGGCTCGTTGACTCGAACGTTGGACCATTTTTGGTGAGTGCCCACAGAAAAGCCTGAGCCGATTTTAGGTGTTAAAATAATCAACTTTTGAACAGTAGAAAAATCGACAGAAACTCGAATTTTTGGGGTTTTGTTTTCGGGACTTTTTCTTTGATCGATCTTCTAGTTACTTGCTAACATGTTAGATAGAGTTTAACTAGGCTCTGATACCACTGTAAGTCCATGCTATCTCTCCCGGTACTTTCGGGAATGCGGAATTTGGTAAAAAACGATTTTCTTAAAGATGGTAACATGGACCTATAACCCGGATCTTGGTTAAACATCTATCTAACATCCTAACTAAGAGATTCTAGCTACTCGGTTAGGGGGTTATACCTAGCTTGTCTTGAACTCCTTCGTCTTCAAAGCTCCGATGGTGGTCCGATGGCTTCTTCTCGTCGTCTCCGTATGCCGAAGATAGATCCACCTGAAAGCTCCAACCTTTAGCTCCTTCTTCGTTCTTTGAAGAAACTAGTTCACTTGGTTTGCCAAACCTAGTGAACTAGAATGAGTAGAGAAGAAATAGAATGGGATTTTATCTATGGTTCTTGATTCTCAACTCATGAGACAAGAGAACCATAGATCAAGAGAGGGAGCAAGAGGTTGAGGGTGAGAGCAAGAGGAGAGCTCAAGAACAAGAGAGAGAATGAGCAAGAAAGAATGAGGCTCTCTTTTGTCTTTCACCCTCTCATAATCCAAAGTGATCATAACTCATCATAACAAAAAAAGTCTTATGTGATGGTTTGAAGCAACCACAACCATATCATTTCATGCACTCATTTTACACAAATGAGCAAGTAAACAAAAGTCTTTGCCATGAAATGATGGCTATGGTTATCATGATGGTCAACTAGTCAAGCCTAGTCAACCGGTCAACAAGTCAACAAAAGTCAACAAGTCAACAAAAGTCAACAAGTCAACAACCATATCACCATAATACTTAATTAATATAATAGTTAATCACATATCATATTCTCATTAGGGTTGAGCATAAAGTCAAATAGTCAACGGTCAATTGTCAACAACCCTAATGAGAATCCGCTGCCTCTGCCTCCCTGTCAACTGTGCATACACACCCGCATCCGCGTTCCGAGGAACACGAATGCAAACTGGATAAATCCAATCCCATAAGGTACACTAGGATCTGGCTTAAACCAAAGCCCGCTAGTGTAAACTGTCCGGACACTGTACGTGCACAAGTGCACGGATGTGACCGAACCCTGTCGCAAAACCATGCGACCTGTCGCAATACCATGCGACCTCTACTCTTTTGCCTAAAGGCGAAAAGCTTTCTGTGTGGGACTCTAAAGACTCGACACTACGCTGGCAGTGGGTTTAACCACAGACCGCAAGCGGCACTAGCTGTGCGTAACGGTCCCCAGGTAATGCCGACAAGAAGACCGACGAGGCGAAACCCATCTGAACTCCTACTGAGCCTGAGTGTGACATTCTCCGTACAGTCCGGTCTGTTCGTCTGATACATCGCATGGCGGGCCTAGGGGGCGGTAAACGTCAGTCCCCCAATAGCGGTACAAGTCGTGCCGGAGCGAAGCCCAAAACACCCTGAGATAACACTGGAAACCTACCAGTATATCTCGTTTGCCCTGGCCAGGGACTACTCGTGTAATGGCTCTCCTAGACACAGCGCGATGTCAACCCCCAATACCGGGAGAGACGAATCCTGTCTAATCGTCACTGCCTCCAAGTGCTTCGGGACTGCACCCAACCACTACCTGTTTGCACGACTCCTTTGAGCCGTGGTAGGGTAGTGATCAAAGTACAGTGGGAACACACTCGAGGCGGAGTGACAGTGTCAAGTCAGCGGACTAAGCTGTACTCATGTCACCTGGGAACTGATAACTGACGATAGGTATAATACCAACTAGTCAGTTCCCGACGAGTCCTGTCCAGTGTACCCGTAACCTAACGAGCACCCGCATACTATCTCAAGTACGACGTACTGACGGCTGTGGGACAGACCGTCTCCCACACTGGGATGAGAAGCGCATGCGCTGGTCTACTCCGGAGTATCGATGCCCTGTCTCGATAGTCCTGCGACCAGGGACCTGCATAAGGATGTGCTTATAGATTACCCAGCCCCACTAGTGTGACGGCCATCACATCGCTGGTAATCAAGCAAAGATCCTAAGGGCTCTACTAATGTGTATAGACGATATACAAAAATAAACACATGTACACATTGAAGTAGAAACAAACCAAGTAGCATACTACTATTTTGAGCAAGATTGTATATACAAGGTGAATATCCCAAGCATCCATTAAGTAATATACAAACCAGTATGATACAGTAATGGCCTCTAGGGCATATACACTAACAGACTTACCTTCCAGAAGGAGTCGCGATGGGTATGCAGCCGTTCCAGAGCAAGATGCAGATATAGAAAAGGACGATGACTTCCGGACAGTTGGCAGAGACGAGACATGGAAGAGACCGTGAGCAGGATTCCTTCCAGGACACTGCTGCAATGATACTTGCACCCAGGGTCAGATGTGTCACGTACATTCAGAGAGCCAGAGGCCGACGCCAGTGATATGCTGTCTTACGAGTGGTCGCGATGATTGACTAAGAGATGACCAGAGAAGTGCCAGAACGGAATCGTCCCCGTTAGCACACCTGACAGGGCCGATGAGCCGATGGACCGAAGGATTGGTAATTCACAGTGAAGACCTTGACCCAGGAGTGGTCATGGTTACACACACCAGCAGGACAGAGTTCATGATCATCGACGAGACGTCCCACTAGTGACCGCGACAGTTGGCCCGAGATTCTTAGAGGATGCGCTTGAGCAGTACTATTCCGCCATTATTGATTACGATGTTTTGGGTGATTTATTCGTATGATTTGATTTTGATGATTGAGGATTTACGATCTTTGCACAGTGTTGCACTTGATATCGTTTTCGTGCTTTAGTTTCACATGTTTGTGATATTACGGTTTTAAACAGTTGAGTTGGTTTTGTGCGTATGCATGCACACGATTTCGTTCCTGCAATCGGTATAGTTTATATATGCTTGCAGTGCAGTGATACGCCTTTTGTGCACTTAGATGCACTGGACTTCGATTTCGATTGTGATACTCGATATTTGTTTTGTGCGTCTTGTGCACCTGATTGATTTTGCGCACGTTCGGCACTTGATATTGGATTTCATGATTTCGTGCATGATGGATGCACCTGATTTGGATTTTCGCGCATATTGGGCGCATGTTTTGAAGGGTGATTTTGGTGCACACCAGAGGCACTAAATCGAGATTTTTTCGTGCATGTCAGATGCACCTGATTTTGCTGTCAGGCACACATGTTGCCTACGACAGATGTTTCGTGCACACCTGATGCACTTAGATGTTGTTTCTGTGCGCATGTATGGCACATTCATGGATTTTGATTTCCGTGCGCACCAGACGCACGTAGTATTCATGTGCATATTTTGGGATTGATTTCTTATAGAGCAGTACGTTTTTATGATATTGCTATGTGTTTTCGTACTGAGCAGGACTAGTCAGAGGACAGTACCTGAATACATTTTGCATGCATTGATAGTTATTGAAGGGATTTCCAAAAAGCGAGCTATAGCCTCAGTCTTTACCTACGTGTCTGATATGACACGAAATGTTTAAAACAAGGAGACCCTTCTAAATTGTTTCCAAAACGGCGGAACGTACATTTCAAACAAAGGTATATATGTATATAGTTATTTTCTTATGATAGACGTCCGCCACTGTGCAGTGTTATACGCGTTGCACAGCGACTTAAAGAGATTTGGCATGCATTTCCTTCAGATACTTACATATATAGATTCGATATTTACATGTATAGTTTCGAGTTATGTCATATTGGTTTTGATTTGGATTTGGCATTGATGTCTTCTCCACGACTCCGATGATTGCGGGATGCTTGACGGAGTTTTGATTTGAGTAATATACTCATTTTTCAAGCGCCTGCGCTGCGCTACGATTTGTTGTATGTATTTATAATTTCGGAGCCCCGACGACTTGATGGGTTTTCTTAGATGTTTTAGTATTTGGGGGAGTTTGAATTTAAATTCGGGGACCGAATTTCTTTAAGGGGGGAAGATTGTAGCGTTTTGAAAATCGTTTCGGTGAAATTTCGAAAAAATCGGTAAAATAAGGGGGTTTTCTGTAAAAAGTCAAAATACAAATATCTTATTATAAAAATTAAATTTACATATTCTAGCTATGTAATTGCTATTATTTGGTGTTTATTGAGCCGCTGGTGAAATTTCAAATTTTCTGAAAAAAATATTATTTTATTATTATTTAAGCCGTCACTAATACATTTAATTAGGGAAAATTACAAATTGGAATGAGTTGAAACAAATTTTGTGCATCATAAAACATTAAATAAAATTTTATCATGTGGTTTTTGGAACGAAATCATTTGCCAAAACGGTTTAGAAATTATTGAAGAAAAAAGGCTTTTTTTAGCGTAAATGGATGTTTGGGTATTGTATTTATCATTTTTCATCACCCCACACCCGTACCCACACCCACACACCCCCACTTACTCCTCCCCATGGCTGAATTCAGCAACCCCCTCTCTTGTCCCCACTTGGTTTGCAAAGGAAAGAAAAGGAAAAGAAAAGAAAAGAAAAGAGTAGAAATGATATAAATTGAGTTGACTTTGACTTGGACTAACTTTCTCCACCTCACTCTCTCTCCTCCCTCACCCAACCCCCCAAAATTCTGGCCGAAACCAGCAACCCCTCAACAGCCCACTTTTCCTCTTCTCTTCTCTTTGTTCCATCAAAGAAAATCCAAAGAAAAATCCACTAAAAATCAAGCAAAAATCCAAATCAAAATCCAACTCCTACCCATTTCTCATTAGCCATTTTAGCACGGATCTAGGGATCAAAATGGCATTTTGGGAGGCCATGGATGCTTGTGAATCTTCATATGTTTTGGGTATAATTCTAAACATTTTTGTTGCTTAATTGTTACTAATTTCTTAAGCTAATTTAATTAAGTGTTAACTTGGATATGTGAGTTTAATTGCAAGTTTTGGAATTCAAGAAAAGGGTTTGAATGCAAGTTAGGGTATTGTGAATTGGTGTATGGTTGTGATGGGTAGCTTACCATCTTAGAATTTGTAGAAAGTAAACTAGTAGTTAAATTTCATATTGTTGCATGGAAATGTCCAAATTAAGCTTTTTTTTTTCTAAACTAGGTTTTTGGAAATTATTGCAAATGTTAGACTAAAAATCTAATTAGGTTTTTCATGGCTTCATTAACTTTATTAAGTGTGGTTTAATGCTTTGGATCATGCAAATCTAAGCTAGATTGTAGTTTGTGCATTTTTGCTTTGAAATTGTTAAAAAAGGGTATTTTTGTAAACTAGAATATTAGGATTTTTGGAATTTAATGAGATTAAATTCCGGAAATTGTTTATACGACTTATTTAAGATATTTAATAAGTATATTGACCGCTACTTTCATTTAAACATCATGTTTTGTACAAAAACGGCGAATTGTGCTTGCTAGATTTTCGGAAAAATGACTTTTTAAGTGAAAATGGGGTTTTTGTGAGTTTTAACCTAGTTTATATTAAAATTAGTGTTCGTAAATGTGCAAATGAGTATGATTGGATTTTTCTCGATGGTTTGACGTTTGTACATCGACATCGAGGGTTGGTTTTACTATTCTTGCATGCGTAGGCGATAGGTTTGGACCTATGCGTGATACGCGTGCCGATTTGATTTTCGTATGCCGTTTCGATCTCGAATTTAGTTTTAATGCGATATGGTGCGTTATGATATGTAGGTACCCCCACGTGGACTTCGAGATGACAAGCAAGCGCGTGGCGACGTCGGCACCGGCGAGCGAGGACCAGGTGAGTAGATTTATATCTACGGGGAGAAGTCGGGTGGATGGCGTATAGCACCCCCGCAGTTCGTGGTGATGTATACGAATACATAAACACACATATATATATATATATTTTGACTATAATTTGTTTGATATTATCGATGATATAGATATTTGGTGTTCTTGGATGATTTAGTGTCGCGAAACCCTAGAGTAGTGGTCGCACCACACATGCACACACACACCCATACTTGCATACTTTCTTCTTTCATTTGCGCTTATACGGGATTATATAGTTATGTGTTCACATGGGTATGGGACTATGTGTTCACATACGGATTGAGGATGATAGTACTTGGGATTTATGATGAGTCGATGAGATTTGATTTGAGGCCGTGAGATCGGTGATATAGCAGGGTTCGTATCTTAGATACGACATGACGTTGTAGCGGGTCCTTGACGTAGTGTTTCACACACGTCCATGCATACGTAGGCGGTATCAGTATGGTACTAGACGTAGATCAGTACCCCGATCATGATATTCGATAAAGAGGATACCAGGTGAATAGTATGAGGAATGTGATATTGACCCGTACCCAGATTGGGATGCCGTACGACGGATTTACGTACGAGCTATATTGATGATTGATCCGCACTCTTGACTTGGGATGCCTGATTATAGATATGGTATCGGATATGATATTATTGAGGCGAGATCACCGACTATACTTATACAGGTATGTATATGTATCGACTCAGATGATAGGCGGTTTCCTTACCTGTAGTTCAGCTTGTAGTTCGGCCGTATAGTTTAGTGTAGTTGTTAGATTAGGTTAGACTTCTTACCTATTTCAAAAACTAACGAATCGTGGGCATTTTTAAAGACAGCTCAAGGGAATCTACGGATATTTCAAAAACGACGTATCTTTTCATAAAAAAACACCGTAGCCCCTATTTTCAAAACCCCATGATTCGTGTTATTTCAAAAGGCACCATTCGTAGGACTTATATTAGATTATTGCAGATTAGTTATCGTTGTGTCTAGTATTCAGCTCCCGCACATTATTGCTGTTCGCTCTGCCTCGCATATTTATTTTGCTGCATATTCCATTATTGATATCATGCTGTTAGGACACCAGCACCATTACCGATGATGCGTATGTACCACGTACACCTACTTGCCGGCTCACACACATCTTCATCGGTAATTGCCATGTCACGTACACTTTAGAGAATATAATTGCTTGACTTAGGTTGTTAGCTAGTAGTGTTGACATGATATTAGTGTACTTCCCTTATATGCCATATTAGACATTGTAGTTATTACCTACCACTTCATGCATACTGTTATTCAGTTGTTCATGCCTAGTTCATTATCATTGACATATGCACTTGTGATGATTTCTTGAGATTTATGATATTTCTGGATTTCGGGGAAAGCCGCAAAATTTACAACTTATGATCTTTTAAAATATAAAATGTTGCGGTTTTCTAGTGATGTAAAGTGTCGTCCACCATGAGTTTGCTGTGGTTTTGGAGATCCGTGTCGAGGAGTGGAGGAACCGTCACGGGTACATGGTGGGCCCGGTATGGTACCCCGGGGCAAGAGGAATGTGGTGTTGACGTTGAGCCTGGCTGGGGAGCACTACCTACCGGTGATATTACCCGACGCGTCGGATATCCGGAGGATACCGTCGTGGCCTTGAGATGGATGGTAGGGGCCGGTCTGGACTGACGGCGCCCTAGATATTGAGATTGAGACATTGATATTTCGAGACAGTGAGATTTATGTTTTGTGTCGATGCTAGACACTGTTGATACTGATTTTAATTATGATACCTCAGTTTAAAATACGAAGGAAATCTCACTAATTTATGAAAACAGTTTCTTCATTTACATGTATTCTGTTTTCATGCATTCATACCTCATTCATATGATATATTGCTACCTGAGGCACTGACACGGGCACATGAGTTTACACTCGGGTTAGATATTTACCCTAGCCATTGTTATAGGCTGCATGTTATATATATTTGAGGATATATTATGATCATTGACCTAGGATTGCGTTATTTATGCGATTTCTGTGCGTAGATGTTTTTCTATTCACGAGTTGGCAACTCACCCCCGTTGTGCCCCAGTTTCTTGCAGGTTGCCGTACAGGTTCATTACGGCTTTGCGGGCATAGTTTCATTCGGGTGATTTGCTAGTAGGTGGGTTTACTTGTATCATACCCCCATTATTTATCTTGTATATCATTATTCTGTTGTATCTAGAATTCCATCAACCAAACATGTATTTTTTTTTGAGATAGAGACCAGTGTTGTTTATTCTTTCGACCTTAGAGTCGCTCGTTATGTTTCTGGTGGTTTTGAGTTTCCTTTTGAGTTTTGATCCTCGCCGTTGGCGTTGTATATTATATTGCTTGTGTGGTTGTGACCGTCGATTGACGAAGAGCTAGCTCCCGCTTGGGGATGCCTTTTTCTTGATTTCGTATACTATTCATGTTGTATCCCGTTTGGGAGCCAGTATTTACAAAGGAGACTCTGCCGAAATTTTCAGTAAATTTTTGATGTTTTTAAAAACCGCATAATTCGGCTTATGCTATTGAAACTACTTGCTTTAAGTTGGTTTTTCCTGCTCTCTACTACTTTTCTTGGTTTGGATTTCTGGGTTTTCGGTTTACTTAGATTACGTACACCTCGAGACGTTCGTAGTTTAAGTGCCGGTCATGTTCCGTACTTTCGGGTCGTGACAGTAATATTTTGGAATCCTTGACTTGTGGCAAGGGTGTGCTGGGTTAGAGACGTGGAATCCTAGGGCAGGCACATCGGTCAACTCTCTGTACTCATTCAAGCCCCACCAACTGTTAACGTGACTTGTAAGGTAGTAACGGGTGGGCAGGGTTAGAAAGAGAAGTCTCGGGATTCGTTTCAAGGTGTCTGTCTTGTTGTGTGCTTGAGTTGAGCAACTGAGACTGACGGGAGAGTTGCAACCTTTAACCGTTCCGAAGAGGGAACGAGAGCAGATCTCCCCGAAAATCGTTATGGTGTCCACCCAGGAGTTGTCAGGATATGACTCCATTCGGATGTTTGTCATCCGGTGATACTCAGTTTGCTCAGTTGTTATTGTTAAGTTGTGCGTATGTAGAAATTGTTGTCGGCAGTTGGGGATCGTCGTTTGCCATCGATAGGGTCCTTCTTTGATAGCAGTTATCAGGATGACACTCCAATTGGTAACCTTTAGGTTTAGAGGTTAGGTCGTGTCGATCGCCAGTCTATTTTCCTAACTCCGTGTTATAGGATTATTGGACCTCAGCTAGTTTAGAATTTCGGAAATGACTCGGTTGTTTTGGGTCAGGATGAGAATGGTCTATTGCGGATAGAGATCAGATGCTGACCAAGAGGGTCGCAGATTCGAGTTCGCAATAGCAAATCATGTATTCCCATGGAAATTTCCGATAAATGACATGTTGAGTTTTGGGAAGCTTTCCGGGATAGTAAGTCTTTTAGGATCCCTAAAGCGAGTTGGTTCGTTGCTTTAAGTTGGGTACTTCCACCCAGATTATTGAGTATTCACCCCGTATTCCCTATGTCGATACTTTGCAATTACCTTCATGACCTTTCTCATTGGATTCAGCACCAGACCATTTAGTTCGAGTGTGATGCTTCGTTCACCCAACAGCCAGCCGTAATATTGGACCGGCAGGTGAAGAAACTTCGATCGAAGGTCTTGCCATCAGTGAAGGTATTTTGGTGCATCCCAAACGGTGAAGAGATCACTTGGGAGGCTGAGGGCGAGATGCGGAAGGAGTTCCCTCATCCCTCTGAAGGTATGCGTAGCCTTGTATTTTAAAATTCGGGGACGAATTTTCTTTAAGGGGGGAAGATTGTAACACCTTAGGTCGTGTTTAGGGGTTAATAATATTTTAATAGATAGTTTTTGGTAAAAAGTTTACCAAATTAAGTTTCTGATATTTTATTCTAACTAATGAATATTTTATTAGGATTTTTCTAGGCACACACACACTTGTGCAGGTAAACTAGGGTTTAGATTTGGGGTTAAAACCATGATTAGCAACCATGGTGGGTTAACCTATTTGTATTAGGTGTTTTGGGATTTAATTGGGTTTTATTTATTTGTGTGTTTTGTTATTTGAATTTCTTTCTTTTTCTTTTGTTGACTTGGTGCATGAGAGAGGGAGTATGGGCATGGCTTGAGCCATGCTCATTAAATGAAGAGAGAGGGGGTTGTTGACTTGGGGCCTCATTCTCTCACTCTCACTTCTCATTCTCCCAACTCTCACACACACGCACTCTGCTGAGAGAGAGAGAGAGAGGCAGCAGCTGCAGAAGCAGCATTAGCAGCAGCAAGCAGTAACAACAGCAGCAGCAGGCAGCAGCAGCAGCAACAACATCAACAGCAGCCCCCAGCAGCTGCAGCAGCACTTCCCATCTTCTCCACCTCCTTTCTCCTTGCACCTAGGGTCTTGTAAGATAAAGAATCTGAGCCCAACTTCTTGTTTGTTTAACGTATGTGTAGTTTAGCTTCGGTTTGTATAAAAAGTGAGATTTTGTGCTTGAAATGGTGATTTGTGTGAACTTATGGTTTAGTGCTGTTAGTATTGGTTAACCTAGCCTAATTAGGTGTTATTAAGACCATGTAAACCTAGTTAGACCCCAGATTACACCAAAATACCATAAGGTTTCTAATTGTGCAAATTTAGTGTTTTTAAGTGACCTTTTTGGATTTCTGTGATCTGCTATAGGCCCGAGTAGTTCAGGTTGAAATTGAGTTAACTGGAGCTTGTATATAAGGTATAGACCACACCACCAGAGCCAGAGACCCCCACCCCATAGCGAGGCCGCCGGTTTAATCTTTCTGGCCGCAATTTGCGGCCAGATAGGAGAATTTTTGGTTGATGTTTGCTTGGGTAGGAGTCTGTTGTTATTTCTAGGCTAGTGGTATGTATAGTTTTGTAAGTTGTTAGCCTGGGTAGAATCTGGGATGTTATATCGTATTTCTAGTACGTTTGGTTCGCGCGATACGCGCGATACGCGAGAGGGTTCCATGATTCAGCGTATCGCGGCGTGTCGGGGTTAGTTTTAGACGCGTGCACACGTTTAGCGTATCGTACACACGCGCGTTTAGTTCGCGACGCTAGCGTATCGTTTGACTTCGATATAGCGTTTTGCGAGATAGTTTCTTATATTTGGATTCTTGTGTAATTCCAGGTTCGCAGGCGGGTACGTCGGACGAAGCTAAGAAAGGGAAGCAGGTGGTCGGCTACGAATAGCGCACGACCAGGTGAGTAGATTTAACATCTACGGGGAAATCGCCCGTATGGCGTTAAGCGTCAGGGCGTGTTAGGATATTTAGTATAGATGTTCATATGGACTGTAGTAGCTTACCCTTTTGTTGCATATAGAAATGATAGCATAGGACACTGCACTGTCACTAACGGTTCAAGTCACACGAGCACGATTGATATGCTATACTCACACCGTTAGTGATTGCCATGACACTCACATTATAGGATTTCTATAAATCATATATCATACTGATTCCACCTTATTGATGTTGTCATGATTTGCCGCATAACAGCATATGCTATATCCATATTTGGGCACATATGTCTCACATACCCATACTTGTACTACTTACATCATATAATTATACTTGGACACATATTGATATCTTCATACCTGCGCACATGCACACTGTATATTCATACCAGTGCACATACATATTGATATCTTCATACATGCGCACACGCACACTGTATATTCAAACCAGTGCACACACATATTGATATCTTCATACCTGCGCACATGCACACTGTATATTCATACCAGTGCACACACATATTGATATCTTCATACCTGCGCACATGCACACTGTATATTCATACCATTGCATACACATATTGATATCTTCATACCTGCGCACATGCACACAGTATATTCATACCAGTGCACACACATACTGATATCTTCATACATGCGCACATGCACACTGTATATTCATACCAGTGCACACACATATTGATATCTTCATACCCACGCACATGCACACTGTATATTCATACCAGTGCACACACATATTGATATCTTCATACCTGCGCACATGCACACTGTATATTCATACCAGTGCACACACATATTGATATCTTCATACCTGCGCACATGCACACTGTATATTCAGACCAGTGCACACACATATTGATATCTTCATACCTGCGCACATGCACACTGTATATTCATACCAGTGCACACACATATTGATATCTTCATACCTGCGCACATGCACACTGTATATTCATACCAGTGCACACATGTATTGATATCTTCATACTTTCTTAGATTACGCATTGAGATATGTTGTTTCCATGTTAATTCTGGATTTAGGGAACCGTAGATATTTCAAAGAGAATTGTTAATTATTTAAAAACCCGGTTTCCCTTGATATGATATTTCGGTACGTCCACCATGTGTTTTCTCGGTACTAGAGTGATATATGTGAACCCGAATCGAGGAGTTGGATGAGGCCGATTACGGGTACATGGTGGACCCGGTATGGTACCCCGGGGCGAGAACGGTTTCGCTGTGTAGTAGACGGTGAGCCTGGCAGAGGGACTACTACCTACCGGTGATTGGTTGGACCTGGCGGTTATCCGGAGGATACCGACCAGAGTCGTTGGATGGATACGGGACGACTCGTACTGCTGGGGCCGAGGGCCGATACCGCAGACAGAGCCCGTGGGCTGATCCGGACTGACGGATGCCCGCTACAGGAGGATTTGCGTGTCGATGCTTGGCACGAGTATTTCTTGATATTTTGGATGCCTATGTTGGGCACTCACGATTATATGAGACTTACAGGATTTGAGGACCGAGGAGGATGACGACGCCTGAGTAGTATTGGGATTTGGGTGCATTGATGGGTACCGATTATACTTTCCACGATGACATTCCGTGTAGATGTTATATTTCCCATGCTCAGTATGTAGTAATTGATATCTCATCCTGTATCTATTGTACCTGACATAGTACACATGCTTGCACGATCATTGCATACCCTGTTCATTCTATATAGGGTGGTTAGACTGCACTACTATACCTGATCATCACATATCTTGCTCATCACTTGGAGATTTTATTAGATCGCACTTGTTGCATGATTTGAGCATCCAGTTCATCCTATAGATGTTATCTGTTGGTATAAGTTAGAGTATCGTTGCACGTGCATACTCGCGATTACCTTTATATGTTATCTTCTATTCACGAGTTGGCAACTCACCCCTGTTGTGCCACAGTGTTTGCAGGTTGCCCTTCGGAGTAGTCGCGGCAGGCTGCGTTCTTGCATCTTTTGACACAGATACCCCTACAGTTGGTGTACTAGCTCTTTTGCTGATAGGTGGATTTTGTGCGGTATCTGGTTATCTTTCAGTTATGTACATTGTTGTATCTAGTACTCTCCATCTACCACTTATGTATTGACTTAGAGACCAGTTGTGAGGACGATGCATATTATTTTGTATTCTGGTGTCGAGCTCGTTGTGAGCCGACTTTACTTATGCAGTTTATTCTATCTGTGATGTTTCGCACTTGTTGCTCATTTTCTTCGCTACGGCGTCGTATATTGTTATCTTAGTAATTGGTTCTTTTAAATGCTTAAAACACTCTATACTTTTACTGGTTTGATTTCAGGGTTTTCGGCTTACTTAGTCGCGTTACGCCTGTAGACGTTACGTGGGTAAGTGCCGGTCACAGGCCAAACTTTGGGTCGTGACAGCGTAGCCCCGCTAAAACCTTTCTAGACACCTACTTGGTTTACAGCATTGATCGTTAAGTGAAAAAATCTCCCGAGGAGTAGCGGATACTCACAGTAGGATCAAGATCCAAATATCATTGTGTGATATGCTGAAGGAATCCTACCAATATTATCAAATTCGAAATGGTATGCAACACTAACAAGTTTCAGTTTCTTTAGAAACTTCCGATGTGGATTTTTTCCCCATGCTCTTATGACCTTGACGAAGGTCAACAAATCATAAGTCACATGTCAAGTTCTGCTCATCATTGTGTAAGTGCATGGCGGCGCCCCGGCAGTCTGAACGAGGCCAAAATGCGGAAACGATACTTTTACAAAACTTGTAAACCGGCACCACCGCGCACTAAAATCCCGGATCGGGCCATTAACCTACTCCTAGCTAACTAGAGAAGGGGTAGAGAGATATACCGAGCGATCTGTGTCCTTCGGTCTTCTCGTCGTCGTCCCGATCTCCCCGCGGAAACTCCGGTCTTCATCTCCTCGTCGGAAGGGAACCACATCGCCGGGTTCTTTTACGGGCTCCCATCTCTGGACCGAGGCAACTCGTGCACGAAGTTGGCGAGCCGACGTGCCCAAGGATGCTGTAGGATAAGTATAGAATGTTTTGTCTCTTGGGGTTTGAAGTTGCCATATGAAGTTGGAGGAGAAAAAAAACTTTGGAGAGATGTGTGGAATTTTTGCAGCAAGCCAAGAATGTGTGATGAATAATTTTTTTCACTCCAAAATCAATCTCCCTCTCTCAAAGAATTGGCCGGCCTTGCAAAAAGGAGGAGGAGGGAATGTGAGTGTCATGCAAGAAAGAATGATGAGTGATGATGATAAAAGTCATGATCACAAAAAAGTCCACACTCATAAAAACCATCTCATCACAAAGTCAAGCAATCATGAACCAATGGAGTCAACCTCAATCATGAAGCAACAATGTACAAAGACCACCCTCCACAATGCTAATTTGCACATTTGCAAATAAGCCCTCCTCCACCAATTTTCAGCCAAGGAAAGAAACAAAGGAAAATGGCCGAAACAGAAAGCAAACTGGCAACTTCAGAAAAACTGATCCCGTAATAAATTACAGGAAAACCCCGCGACTGTATATACATACCCGTATTTTTATTCCGACCGAATACAAATGCAATGAGACAAAATCTACACTGTATAATACTAGGATCCGGCTTAAACCAAAGCCAGCTAGTATTATCCGCCCGATTATGATCCGTGCAATACCGCACGTATATGGTCGAACCCTGCCATATCTCCATACGGCCTCTACAGCGTTTCGCCCGAAACTTAAGAAACGGTCTGTGGGGGACTCTAAAGACTCGTCAACACTTTGGCTGTGGATTTAACCACTAGCACGTCAGAGGTATTAGCCATACGTAACGGGCTACCAGGTATTGACCAAAAGGAACGTCGATGAGCGAACTCATCCTGATACCCTACTGAGCCTGTCAGTGACAATATCCGTACATTCCGGTCCGTTCGTCTATGAGCATCGCATAGCGGGCCTAGGGGGTTGGTAAAAGTCAGACCCCCAAAAGCGGTACAAGTCATATCGGAGAGTAGCCCAGAACACCCTAAGATACTACTGGAATACCTACCAGTAAATCTCCTGCCTTGGCCAAGGACTTCGTGTAATGGCTCTCCTAGACACAGCACGACCTCACCCCCAATACCGGGAGAGACGAACCCCTGAAGATCCGCTCACTGCCTCCATGTGGCTCGGGACTGTACCCAACTAAAACCTGTTTGCACGTCTCCTTTGAGCGTGGTAGGGTAGTAATCAAAGTACAGTGGGAACTCACATGAGACAAATGACAATCTCAGGTCGATGAACTAACCTGTATACATGTCACTAGGGAACTGCTATCTGACGTCAGGTATAAGTCCAACTAGCATGTTCCCGACGAGTCCTGTCCGGTGTACTCATAACCCAATGAGCACATATATACATCTTAAGTGAACCAACTGACACCAGTGGCTTGTGAGACCGGCCACCGCCCCTCGTCGGGGTCTCGACTGTATACACTAGTCTACTCTGGAGTATCGATGCCCTGTCTCGAAACTCCCATGACTAGGGACCTTTTAAGGATGTGCTTATAGACCCCAGCTCCCACGTATATGATCGCCCTCATACTGCTGGCAGTCAAGCAAGAATCCTAGGGGCTTTATCAACGCGCAATAGTGACCTATAAGGTCACCTAAAGCAGTACACGATGATAAAGATAAACCAGATAGCATACTATCATCTTGAGTAAGACTGTCCTACCGGTATAGGTCCTCCCTCAATCATTGCAATCACGTGCCTGTGATCCAATAATTGACTCTGAGGGCACTATCTCCAACAATCTCCCACTTGCACTCCAGGCTAATTATTGCGATGCCGCATACTTACAGCCCGTGTGATACCGAACACCCAACTCCTCTATTAGTCAGTCTTACAAAACCCGTTTGCGAAACTATTGCGTTCGAGGAATAGCCTCAGTGAGTGGATCCGCTTTGATGTTTCTTTCTATGTCTCTCTATATCTCAAGTTCGCGGAGAATGCCATCTCCCGAAATGAGCAATACCTGTCTTAGAATATGTCTGGATATCTGATGGGACCTAGCTCATAAATGAAATCCAAACCCAAACTTCTTAGACTGTATCATCAACTGAACTTAATCAGTATCCTGCGTCATGCTTCCCTCAGTATCCCCTTGGACCGCCTGTCCAAAATACGGCCCCTCGTCAGAAGGAAAACTATAACTCTGACAACCTCTCTGTCATCCAGATCACCTTGGAAGCCTGGAATGATAACCGTCTCTTGAATGAGGCTGATGTTATCATATCCCTAGAACATCCACTTATGTTCTAAAACTGCTTCCGTTCATTTCTCCAGGATTGGATCAATATCAATTTATTGCATCCACTGCAAAAACAACATCTGGTGTGGTACTTGACATCTCATGATTGACTCAATTGCCTAAGCAAGTGATCTGCCAATCATGCACATCTCTCTCCCTTTTAGTCTGTAAGACACCTTTAGAGAGGGTGACTCCATCACCTGCAGGTACACCACCATGCCAGGAGTCGTCCATTCTAAAACACCTTTAGAATGCTGTCTAAGTACCCTGATTGGAACACTTCCCAAATCTAGATCTAAAACCATAGATCTAGTAACCAGAATGTCTGATATAATACCCAATTCCTATGTGGAGAAACCACTATGTGACAACCAAAGTATAACCGATCGTAGTATAGGAATATCACTTCCTACTCTGTGTATGTCATCCAAATACCAGGACATCACACCTTACTACCTTCTTAACAGATCCATCCCCTATTCTGATGAAGTTAAACCTATGACTGTCACATCAGAAATAGATGATCTATCTCCGCTATATCTGCTTTAGTCTATAAATAGACATAAGCCACTTGTCCACCAATGCTTCCGCTGCTCCCACTGACTACGACAACCCTCTGGCAGAGTCATATACACGTACACTTCTAAAACTAGTTTAGAACGACGCTATACACATCCTCCTGCCGGGTCTCGCAGCCTGGAACAACAGTAATGGCAAGTCTGGGTAAACAAGAACTTCCCTGTCACCGTCCTTAAGGCTACCGGAGTACCTCTCGGGTGCCTGAGGTTACCCACCGTATCTGCGGAGTGGCTAATGGAGTGTCAAATCAGAATGAATCTTTAGGTTCTTATCAAATTTTCAATAATCGTCTGCGGTTCTGGAATCACTTCCAGTTCTACCATACTCCCACTACTGTTTTCTGAAAAATCCATTTTTGTTAAAACTGTGGCGAGTCAAGAACAATATCACTATTGATCTTCCAGATGGTAGAAATTCAACCCTCGTCATAGCCTGGGTCAACCCACAAACAGCCATTACAGAAACGTGCATTGATTTATCCAGAGTCTGGTTTTAAGCATTAGCCGGACAACTCCCCGTACCTTAACATCGTTAAGATATGAACTGTTCTATATCCAATATAGAACCAGAGGCACTGATTTAATTGAACCAGATTCAAATCATGCAGCTGTCTCCAGTGCATGTTAACTAAATGGAAGGAGGCCGATCAGTGTTACTCAACTTAGGAATGCGTCCAGATATGAGTAACCTGAAAGAGAATCAAGTTCTCTTAAAACCATTACTATCAACTGAATACAATACACAAGTATCTACATCTTCGATCACCTTGAAGAGTCCTGATACTTGCATTACCTGGTTCTCTCCTTTATTCATATACCTATAACTTCTCAAAACTCAGACCTTGTGTTTCCACGAAACATATGTCTAAGAACTAGAGAAGTCATAAGTAAACAGAATATAGTGCGAGGACCAACCCCTCTGTCCTAATGGACACTGGACTCTTTCCCTGTGTGTCGTAGGTTGAAAACTGTACTTGTGGTTATGAAGAATTACACCGCTGTTTAATGCTCCTTACCTAACCATCCACTGATATAGGTAAATGTCATGGACATAATTTCAAAAAGGTATATCTCACTCTATAAAAATAGATGTACAGATATATCAATTTTAAATTGGTGCATAACAGCGGATATTCAAAACCAAAAAATTGTCGTCCGGCAAACAACACAGGTGACTTCCTCAAATATCACCGATTACAACGAATCCCGATATAATGAGGACAATCACCTAATTCCTAATAACTTACTCCCACTCATCATCTGTAAAACCATACAGATGTGAGAATCATACTTGGTAAATGCATACCCTGGAGCAAGGGCTGATTGGGAAATCAGTTTTCTTTTAACAGTACACAGCGAAACTGAAACATGTAAATGTTTCGAAGGGGTATCCGGGTATTCTTAGTAATGCCTCTTCCATTATCCAGATTCACAACTGTAACCGTATATTTCTATGTCATCTCTCTGCATCCCTTCATATGTCTTTAGTCATTACCTTCTGTACACCCTCTAAGGCTAAATGGTTTTCTTCCTTCCCTACCGTTCGACACCAGCCTATGGTTTAGAAGAAGACTATCCAATAAGCGTAATGGGTGTACTGTCCTAATCCTAGGAGCACTCGCAACATGAGAGAAGGTGAAGATAAAAGACACCTGAATAAACCTTATTCCTATTTTTCCTGAACCAGAATCCATCCCCGAACTGGAACAAGTTCCTTTCGAGTTCGTATATAACCATACGATGGAGTATCCAATAAACTGTGGATCTTCGTAGTGATATGGAGTGTTCTGGAGAAATTCAAAGGTGATGTGGGAATGGCGATGAAATACTTGGTTTGGTCGTGAATAGCAGTCGCAATTTACTTTGCCCTCTTACTAATCCCTTGATATGTCTTTACTTAATACCTTCTGTACACCATCGTTATGCTAATTGGTTTTCTTCATTCCCCACCATTCGGCACCAGCCTAAGGTTTGGAAGAAGACTATCCAATTGGCGTAACGGGTGTACTATCCCCTAATCCAAGGAGCATTCGCAACCTGAGAGAAGGTAAAAGGAAGAGACAACTGAATAGTCCTATCCATTTTCTCCAGAACCGGAAACCATCCTCGAATAAATTCCTTCGAGTTCATATATAACCATACGATGGTTTTATCCAATGGAAGTGGACGTTCGTAGTAATACGGGGTGTCCTGGAGAAAAGGGTAAAAGTAGGAGTGGCAATGAGGTATGCAACTCTGACAATCCAAAAGCCAGTGTTTAAGAAAGTTCGGTTAATTTGGTCACTGAGTCATAGTCAAGGGTCGGACCATGGTCGCTGCCAAAGAGAGAGAGAAAAGAAACACTCAGCGTGCACTCTAACCTAGATCAGAATGGTTACCAATTTATCTAATCAGGAAACTTCCCACTGTAACGTCAAATTCCCCTCCAAACCTGAAAGAAGAATCAGTCGGGATCACCCGAGGAGTAAACCAACTCATCAGTGGGAATCGGGATCCAACTATCATCGCATGATAACGTAACGGAATCTGCTCACGTTATCACACTCCAGAAGGTATGCGCATATCTGGCAGGTTTCAATTTCTTTAGAAACTCCCGATGTGATTTTTGCCCCATACTCTTATGACCTTGACTAAGGCCAACAAATCATAAGTCACATGTCAAGTCTACCCGTCATTGTCCAGGTTAATTTGAACCTACCCGTACAAGCCCTTGACTAGGGCCAACAAGGCTATACGACTGTCCCAAACCAACGCATCTATCTATGCAGCAGAAAGGTAACAAGCAGCTACCATACACTATGCCTTGACTAAGGCCAACAAACATAGAATGAATACTACGTGCTACCCGTCTGAAATGACGGAGGGCTATGAATGGTTTTTGGCAAAAAACCTTTAACGTAATGAACTTGATATCGTTGAAGGAACCGGATAGCTTTTATAAAAATATAGTGGCGAAAACCTTTGCTAAAGAGGTCACTCCCGGTGAAGGGATCTCGGCTCTTTCCCCGTAGAATGAGGTGCAGGATATTCCAACTGAATACCATGATGCAAAGCAAAAGTAATCGACTATAGCGAAGTTATTGCCCTGACGCAAACTTTTTTCCAAGGGGTCACTCCCGGTGAAGGGATCTCGGCCCTTTCCTCGTCGACTGATGTGCAGGATATTCCAACTGAATACCACTGTGCAAAACAAAAGAGAACGTCCTTGCAATAACAGCTTTTTGAAAAATTGTTCTAACAATATCAGAATAGGTTTGTTTAGCTTGCATTGATCCGAATCAATGCAGTCCCATCAATTGATCACACCAATAAAGAACGAAAATTATGATGTACGTATATGCCATCCGCATTCGCCACTGGGTCCCGTCATCACCCGTTAAGTTACTTAACTTGTTAGTGTATATGCCCTAGAGGCCATTACTGTATCATACTAGTTTGTATATTACTTAATGGAAGCTTGGGATATTCACCTTGTATAAACAATCTTGCTCAATATAGTAGTATGCTACGTGGTTTGTTTCTGCTTCAATGTGTACATGTGTTTATTTTAGTATATCACCTTTACACATTAGTGGAGCCCTTAGGATCTTTGCTTGATTACCAGCGTTGTGATGGCAGTCACACTAGTGGGGGCTGGGTAATCTATAAGCACATCCTTATGCAGGTCCTTAATCGCAGGACTATCGAGACAGGGCATCGATACTCCGGAGTAGACTAGCGTATGCACTTCTCATCCCAGTATGGGAGACGGTCTGTCCCACAGCCGTCAATACGTCGTACTTGAGATAGTATGCGGGTGCTCGTTGGGTTACGAGTACACTAGATAGGACTCATCGGGAACTGTTGGTTGGTACTATACCTATCGTCAGTTATCAGTTCCCAGGTGACATGAGTACAGCTTAGTCCGCTGACTTGACACTGTCACTTCGCCTCGAGTGTGTTCCCACTGCACTTAGATTACTACCCTACCACGGCTCAAAGGAGTCGTGCAAACAGGTAGTAGTTGGGTGCAGTCCCGAAGTACTTGGAGGCAGTGACAGTTAGACAGGATTCGTCTCTCCCGATATTGGGGGTTGACATCGCGCTGTGTCTAGGAAAGCCATTACACGAGTAGTCCCTGGCCAGGGCAAGCGAGATATACCAGTAGGTTTCCAGTGTTATCTCAGGGTGTTCTGGGCTTCACTCCAACACGACTTGTACCGCTATTGGGGGACTGACGTTTACCGCCCCCTAGGCCCGCCATGCGATGTATCAGACAAACAAATCGGACTGTATAGAGATTGTCACATTCAGACTCAGTAGGAGTTCAGATGAGTTTCACCTCGTCAGTCTTCTTGTTGGCATCTACCTGGGGACCGTTACGCACAGCTAGTGCCGCTTGCGGTCTGTGGTTAAACACACTGCCAGCGTAGTGTCGAGTCTTTAGAGTCCCACACAGAAAGCTATTCGCCTTTAGGCAAAATAGTAGAGGTCGCATGGTTTTGCGACAGGGTTCGGTCACATCCGTGCACTTGTGCACATACAGTATCCGGACAGTTGACACTAGCGGGCTTTGGTTTAAGCCAGATCCTAGTGTACATTTTGGGATTGGTTTTATCTCGTTTGTATTCGTGTTCCTCGGAATGCGGATGCGGGTGTGTATGCACAGTTGACAGAGAGAGACAGAGGCAGAGGATTCTCATTGGGGTTGTTGACTGTTGACTGTTGACTTTTGGCTAAACCCTAATGAGAATAAGAAATATGATTAATGATAATATTAATTAAGTATTATTGTGTCATGGTTGAGATGAGGGGTTGACTTTGTTGACTTGTTGACTTTGTTGACCTGTTGACTAGGTTGGACTAGTTGACCATCATCATTGCATTGGCTATCATTTCATGTCAAAGACTTTTGCTTGCTTGTTTCGCTTTGCAATATGAGTGCATGAAATGATAATGCCACTTGATATGATATAAACCATCACATAATACTCAATTATTATTATTATTATTATTATTCTTTTTGGATTATGGGAGAGATGTTGACAAAAGGTTTTCTCATTCTTTCATTTGTTTCTCTCTCTTGAGCTCTCTCATTCTCAAGTTCTCCCTCTTCCTCTTGCTCTCTCTAGCTCAAGGAAAACCATTCTCATGTGTTGAGACTCATTGCCTTAGAGATAAAAAGACACCAAAGCATTCCTCTACTCATTCTAGTTCACAAGGCCTAGCAAGCCAAGTGATCTAGTTTCTTCAAAGTTCGAAGAAGAAGCCAAAGGTAGAAGCTTTCGGGTGGATCCATCTTCGGCGCAAGGAGACGACGAGGTGAGGTCGATCCGTACACCGGGAGGAGTTGAAGACGAAGGAGTTCAAGAAAGGTATAGCCCCCTAACCGAGTAGGTAAACTCTTGTTAGGTTGTTAGTTAGTCATTTAACAAAGATCCGTATTGGTAGTCCATGTTACCACCCTCTTGAAAATCGTTTTTCACCACTTCCGCAACCCCGTAAGAACCGGGGAAGGGTAGCATGGACTTACAGTGGTATCAGAGCCTAGTTAAACACTATCTAACATGTTAGCAAAGTAAGTAGAAGTTCGATCGTAGAAAAAGTCGTGAAATACACCCGGAACTCAAACTTTCTGTCGATTTTCAAAGTGTTGTAAAAATTATTTGAGATATACCAAAAATCGACTCAGGGTTTTTATAGTATACTGCAGAAAAACAATCCACAGAGCCGTCCAACTCACCGCGGTTCCACGGCAAGAACAGCTTCTTGCCGCGGATCCGCGGCCAAGTTGACTCGGCCGTGGATCGGTTTCATTGCAGTATACTCTGTGGGGTATTTTGGGATTTTTGGAACATGTCTTTTCAGCCCAGATTTTCCAGAAAGCAAAATTAGTTTTTGGGGCTTGAAAATCCGTATTTTTATCGAACTTCTAAAGACTAAGGCTAACGGGTATGTATCTGTGATGTGTTATATGTATTGAACGTCCGCTAATCGCTATACGTCGATTAGTGGGGGTTATACATATCTGTGATCTGTAATGTTGATGGTATGTGTATATGAATTCTTTGGATTGTCACGGATGAATAGCCGGGGGTTGTGAGATGAGAGTTTTCTTTTCTTTCAATTCATGTAATATGTAAATTGATGTAATATTTTTTTTTTGGCCGCACAACCGGGTCGGGGTTGTAGCCGTCATTGTATAATTTCTTTTTACTGTTTTTGCTCCTAGGATAGACCCAAGGTGGGGTGCACAAACTACCGGGTATCTCGAAGTGCCGAGTGGCCTACTCACGTCGTTGAGGGAGGTTGCTCCACTTCGGATATTTGGCGGGTAGTTTGCCGCACCCATAGGGGTCTAGGGTGGGGTTTTGGCTATTCATCGCGACCGTGTAATCCGCTTTTCGTTACAGGCTCGTACGAATTGCGGATTCCTAGTATATCCAATGTATTCATCTGTAATCTGAAATAGCTATCATTGCAATATATCTATATATGATATTATTTAGGCGTTGCTTATGTTTTGCAGCCGTGCTAGCCCAGCCCCCGCTCTGTCGTTAGTTAAGTAACCTAACGGGTAATGACAGGGCCCCGTGGCGAATGCGAAAGGCATAAGCGTACGTCATATTTTGGTTGTTTTCTGCAATGGTAGGATTAAATGATGGGACGCATTAAAAGAACTAATGCAAGAAAAAATAAACCAAGTAAAAGTCGTTGGAACACTTTCAAAAACCACTCGGTTTCTTTTCAAAATAACTTTTAAACGCGGAGCTTAAGCCACTCCTTTTAAAAGCTGTCTCGTTCCATCAATTATATCAAGTTCACTACGTTCACGGTTTCGCCAAAACCATTCGTAGCCCTCCGTCGTTTCACATGGATGGTCAATAGTATTCAAGCTGTGTATGTTGGCCAAAGTCAAGGCATAGTGATTGGTAGCTATTGGGTATTCATGTGCAGCATAGATAGATGTGTTGGTTTGGGGAAGTCGTACTACCATTTTGGCCAAAGTCCAGTGTATGTGCGGATGGGCTCAAATTAACCTGGAGAATGACGGATAGAAGTTGACATGTGACTTATGATATTTTGGCCAAAGTCAAGGTCATAAGAGCATGGGGCAAAAATCCACATCGGGAGTTTCAAAAGAACTGAAACTTGCTAGTGTTGCATACCATTTGGAGTGTGATGATTCTGGTAGGATTCCTTCAGTTTCGTCATGCGATGATATTTGGATCCCAATCCTACTGTGAGTATATGCTACTCCTCGGGAAATTTCTCACTTAACGATCAATGCTATAAACCAAGTAGGTGTCTAGAAAGGTGTTAGCGGGGCTACGCCCCCAGGGAAAAGAGGTTCTTAAATTAAGGAACTTCGCGAAAGCGTTGGAAAACCTCCCTCGAAGTACCGACACCAGCCTGGCCGAACGGTTAAGCAAGTATTGTACGGTGAGATTGATCCTGACTAATTCTTCCTTTTTGGTTTGAGGAGGGATTCGAGAGACAGTGGGAGCCATCCTGTTTAGACAAATTAAAAACCACTCTAAACTTGCAAGAGCATCATGCTAAAGTGTTTCTTCTCTCTCTCCTAATTGCAGCGACCAAACATCATGACCGGACTTAAGTTATTACTAGATAAAAACATACTGACAGGGCCAAACTACAAAGATTGGCTCAGGAATGTCAAAATGGCAATCACTTATGACAAGTTGGGGTATCTCCTTACCACCAAAGCTCCCCCTGTCCCAGGACCCACCTCCAGCGTCGTGGATAAGGAAATCCGTAAGACTTGGGAGATCGATAGCGCGAAGGCCAAGTGCCTCGTGCTTGCCTCTATGGACAACGAACATCAGAGGAGGCACGAGAATATGGACCTCGAATCCATATTTCTCCATACAAAAGAACTGTATGGAGAGCAATCTTGTATCGCAAGATACGAAGTGTCGAAGAAGTTATTTTCGGCAAGGTTGGCCATCGGATCATCGGTAGCGGAACACGTGCATAAGATGATTGGCTTCATTGAGGAGCTCGCGGACCTTGGGACCACGTTGGAGAATGAGCTCTATACGTACTTGATTCTTCAGTCCCTTCCTTCCACTTACGTCTAGTTTATACTGAACTTCAACTTGCAAGAAAAAGAAGTTGAACTTTCAGAGCTCCTCAACATGCTGAGGAGTGCAGAGGGCACCCTACAGAAAGGCAGGGAAACATCCACTTTGTTTGTAGGAGGATCTTCATCTTCTAGGTCCAAGGCGAAAGACAAGGGAAAGAAAAAGAAAGCCTCCGCCAAACCAAGGGGCGGTGTTAGTAAAGTGGATACGAAGGGAAAGACAAAAGCAATAAAGATAGCGGGAAAGCTTGTGGATAAGGAAGAATGCTTTTACTGTCATAAGAGTGGTCACTGGAAGAAAGATTGCAGGGCTTGGAAAGCCAGAACACAGGATCTGAAGCATGTTGCGGCTTCAGCTTCAGGTGTGTATGTTATTGAAAACTGTCTATCAATAAACTCTACTTCCTGGGTATTGGATACCGGATCAGGATCTCATATCTGTAATTCTTTGTAGGCGTTGAGAAACCGTAGGGTTTTGAAGGCAGGTGACATGACCCTCAAAGTTGCAAACGGAGCTAGCATGGATGCTAAGGCCGTGGTGGACTATCACCTAGGGTTGTCAGATGGACACGTTTTGGTTTTGCGTAATTGCTTTTTTGTACCCAACTCAACTTGTAATATCATTTCTGTATCTTTGATTTCTAAAGAAGGTTATGAATTTGCGTTTGTAAGTAATGTTGTAAACATTCACCTTAATCAAGTTCTGATTGGGTCGGGTACATTAAGCAATGGTATATACGTATTAAACCAACCACAGATTTTCAATGTCCAGAATACACACAAAAGAAAGTCTTCGGAAATAAATCAGACTTCTTATGGCATTGTTGACTGGGTCACATCAATGAGAGAAGATTGACGAAGTTACATACAGAAGGATATTTGAATCCGTTCGAATATCAATCGTATGGCACTTGTCAATCCTGTCTCAAAGGAAAGATGATAAAGACTCCGTTCAGTGGACACGGAGTAAGGGCGAGCGAGCTCTTGGGACTCGTACACAGCGACGTGTGCGGTCCAATGTCTACACATCCGCGAAGCGATTATTCTTACTTCATTACTTTTACGGATGACTTTTCAAGGTACTGTTATGTCTTCTTAATGAAACATAAGTCCGAAGCCTTTGGAAAATTCCAGGAATATAATAATGAAGTAGAAAAACAAACCGGCAAAAGTATCAAGACACTAAGATCGGATCGAGGTGGTGAATACTTGAGTGCCGAGTTCCTGGACTATTTAAAAGAGAATGGAATTCTCTCTCATCTTACTCCTCCATACACTCCGCAACATAACGGTGTATCGGAGAGACGGAACCGAACCCTATTGGATATGGTACGGTCCATGATGAGTAACGCTGAGTTACCGCGATCATTCTGGGGATATGCGCTAGAATCAGCTGCATACCTTTTGAACCGAGTTCCAACTAAGACTGTGCCTACTACACCATATGAGATGTGGTGTGGGAAGAGACCCTATCTTAATCACATTAAGACATGGGGAAGTCCAGCTTTTGTCAAAAAGCAGCATGCGGAAAAGCTCGAAGCACGCTCAGTACAGTGCAAGTTTGTGGGATATCCAAAGAACTCCAAGGGATATTTCTTCTATTGCGAAGAGGAACAAAAGGTTTTTGTTTCTCGGCATGCCCACTTCTTAGAAACTCAGTTTTTGGAGAATCAGATAAGTGGGAGCGTAATAGAACTGAAAGAAATTCCAGAGCCACGAGCTATTACTGAAAGCTTAGTAGAACCAGAGGGTTCGAAAGATCATGACATTCCTACGCCGCTCCGCAGGAGTAGTAGGCAGTCTCATCCGCCCGAGAGATACTACGGTTTTCTCATAGACGGGGATAGAGAGGATTGCATCATAGATTATGATGAGCCAACTAGCTTCCAGCAGGCCATTCAGAGCGTTGACTCGGTAAAATGGCTGGATGCAATGCGGACCGAAATGGAGTGCATGTACACCAACAAAGTATGGACGTTGGACGTTGCTCCAGATGGGGTAAAACCCGTAGGATGCAAGTGGATCTTTAAAAGGAAGATTGGTGTAGATGGACAGGTTGAGACCTATAAAGCTAGACTGGTTGCAAAGGGTTTTCGTCAATGACCTGGTTTGGACTATGATGAGACCTTTTCTCCAGTAGCTATGCTGAAATCCATTCGGATCCTTCTTGCCATTGCTGCCTTCCACGATTATGAGATTTGGCAGATGGACGTAAAGACCGCTTTTCTAAATGGAAATTTAGAGGAGTGTGTTTATATGGACCAGCCAGAAGGTTTCATTCAGAATGGGAGCAGCGGAAAG
Source organism: Agapanthus africanus (assembly GCA_030015575.1). Classification (NCBI taxonomy): domain Eukaryota; kingdom Viridiplantae; phylum Streptophyta; class Magnoliopsida; order Asparagales; family Amaryllidaceae; genus Agapanthus; species Agapanthus africanus. The sequence continues at coordinate 268,455,252 of CM057340.1, forward strand.
GTGTGCAAGTTGCTTAAATCCATCTATGGACTGAAGCAGGCATCGCGGAGTTGGAACATCTATTTTGATGAGACGGTCAAGAAATTTGGCTTTATCAAAAATCCAGATGAACCATGCATCTATAGTAGATTTGTAGCGAGAACTGTAGTATTCCTCGTTTTATACGTGGATGGCATTCTCTTAATAGGAAATGACATTCCTATGCTACAATCTGTCAAGGGGTTCTTGTCACACAGGTTCTCCATGAAAGACCTGGGTGATGCCTCATACATTCTGGGGATCCGGATCTATCGTGACAGATCCAAGAGGATACTGGGACTCTCACAGTCCAAGTACATCGACACCATACTGAAAAGATTCAGTATGGAAGATTCCAAGCGCGGTAATCTACCGGCTTGTCATGGGATCACCCTCTCCAAAGAGATGTCTCCCAAGACTGATTTGGAAAGGGATCGCATGTCTATTATACCCTACGCTTCTGCGGTAGGCTCTATAATGTATGCGATGTTGTGTAACAGACCAGATGTAGCTTATGCACTGAGTATGGTAAGCCGGTATCAGTCAAACCATGGGGAGAAACACTGGATACCAGTAAAGAACATTCTCTAGTACCTGAGAAGGACTAAGGAGATGTTCTTGGTGTATGGCGGAAAAGACCTCCAGATCAAGGCCTTTGCTGACTCCAGCTTCCAGAGTGACAAGGATGATTCCAAGTCCATGTCGGGTTATGTCTTTACCCTCAATGGAGGGGCGGTGTGTTGGAAGAGTTCCAAACAGGAAACCGTTGCTGACTCAACGATGGAAGCGGAATATATCGCTGCTGCAGATGCCGCAAAAGAAGCTATCTGGGTAAGGAAGTTCTTAACTGAACTTCAGGTGGTTCCGTCCATTGTTGATCCAATACCTCTGTATTGTGACAACAACGGGGCTATAACTTTAGCGAAGGAACCAAGGTCCCATCAGAAGTCCAGACACATCTTGAGGCGGTATCACCTGATCAGGGAGATCGTGGGTCGCCAGGAGATCGAGGTTCGAAGAGTTTCTACGGATGATAACACTGCTGATCCACTCATAAAGGCCTTACCCCAGACTCAGTTCGAGCGGCTGATCGAGATGATAGGTCTTCGATACGCCAGTACATGGCCTTAGTGCAAGTGGGAGATTGTTAGTGTATATGCCCTAGAGGCCATTACTGTATCATACTAGTTTGTATATTACTTAATGGAAGCTTGGGATATTCACCTTGTATAGACAATCTTGCTCAATATAGTAGTATGCTACTTGGTTTGTTTCTGCTTCAATGTGTACATGTGTTTATTTTAGTATATCACCTTTACACATTAGTGGAGCCCTTAGGATCTTTTCTTGATTACCAGAATTGTGATGGCAGTCACACTAGTGGGGGCTGGGTAATCTATAAGCACATCCTTATGCAGGTCCCTAGTCGCAGGACTATCGAGACAGGGCATCGATACTCCGGAGTAGACTAGCGTATGCGCTTCTCATCCAAGTGTGGGAGATGGTCTGTCCCACAGCCGTCAGTACGTCGTACTTGAGATAGTATGCGGGTGCTCGTTGGGTTACGAGTACACTGGACTGGACTCGTCGGGAACTGTTGGTTGGTACTATACCTATCGTCAGTTATCAGTTCCCAGGTGACATGAGTTCAGCTTAGTCCACTGACTTGACACTGTCACTTTGCCTCGAGTGTGTTCCCACTGCACTTATATTACTACCCTACCACGGCTCAAAGGAGTCGTGCAAACAGGTAGTAGTTGGGTGCAGTCCCGAAGTACTTGGAGGCAGTGACGGTTAGACAGGATTCGTCTCTCCCGGTATTTGGGGTTGACATCGCGCTGTGTCTAGGAGAGCCATTACACGAGTTGTCCCTGGCCAGGGCAAGCGAGATATACTGGTAGGTTTCCAGTGTTATCTCAGGGTGTTCTGGGCTTCACTCCGACACGACTTGTACCGCTATTGGGGGACTGACGTTTACTGCCCCCTAGACCCGCCATGCGATGTATCAGACGAACAGATCGGACTGTATAGAGATTGTCACATTCAGACTCAGTAGGAGTTCAGATGGGTTTCACCTCATCAGTCTTCTTGTCGGCATCTACCTGGGGACCGTTACGCACAGCCAGTGCCGCTTGCGGTCTGTGATTAAACCCACTGCCAGCGTAGTGTCGAGTCTTTAGAGTCCCACACAGAAAGCTATTCGCCTTTAGGCAAAATAGTAGAGGCCGCATGGTTTTGCGACAGGTCGCATGGTTTTGCGACAGGGTTCGGTCACATCCGTGCACTTGTGCACGTACAGTGTCCGGACAGTTGATACTAGCGGGCTTTGGTTTAAGCCAGATCCTAGTGTACGTTTTGGGATTGGTTTTATCTCGTTTGTATTCGTGTTCCTCGGAACGCGGATGCGGGTGTGTATGCACAGTTGACAGAGAGAGACAGAGGCAGAGGATTCTTATTGGGGTTGTTGACTGTTGACTGTTGACTTTTGGCTAAACCCTAATGAGAATAAAAAATATGATTAATGATAATATTAATTAAGTATTATTGTGTCATGGTTGAGATGAGGGATTGACTTTGTTGTCTTGTTGACTTTGTTGACCGGTTGACTAGGTTGGACTAGTTGACCATCATCATTGCATTGGATATCATTTCATGGCAAAGACTTTTGCTTGCTTGTTTTGCTTTGAAATATGAGTGCATGAAATGATAATGCCACTTGATATGATATGAACCATCACATAATACTCAATTATTATTATTATTATTATTCTTTTTGGATTATGGGAGAGATGTTGACAAAAGGTTTTCTCATTCTTTCATTTGTTTTTCTCTCTCTTGAGCTCTCTCATTCTCAAGCTCTCCCTCTTCCTCTTGCTCTCTCTAGCTCAAGGCAAACCATTCTCATGTGTTGAGACTCATTGCCTTAGAGATAAAAAGACACCAAAACATTCCTCTACTCATTCTAGTTCACAAGGCCTAGCAAGCCAAGTGATCTAGTTTCTTCAAAGTTCGAAGAAGAAGCCAAAGGTAGAAGCTTTCGGGTGGATCCATCTTCGGCGCAAGGAGACGACGAGGTGAGGCCGATCCGTACACCGGGAGGAGTTGAAGACGAAGGAGTTCAAGAAAGGTATATCCCCCTAACCGAGTAGGTAAACTCTTGTTAGGTTGTTAGTTAGTCGTTTAACAAAGATCCGTATTGGTAGTCCATGTTACCACCCTCTTGAAAATCGTTTTTCACCACTTCCGCAACCCCGTAAGAACCGGGGAAGGGTAGCATGGACTTACATAACTAACGACAGAGCGGGGACTGGACTAGCGCGGATGCAAAACATATACAAAATCTACTAGTATATATATATCAATATATAATATTCGCTCAAGGCGTGATACAAAGCAACATCACAGAAATGTAATAAGCATCACAGAACAATACAGATATCTGGGATCCCCGGGTTTCATAGAGCCGGTACTGAAACCCGACGTTCCCTTGGTCGTGTGGATAGCCTGTGCAATGAAATCCTAGACCCCTACGGGCGCGGCAAGTTACCCGCCAAAACCTGAAGCGAGGCAGCCCCCTTCAGCAACGTGAATGGACCACCCAGCACTTCACGGAATCCGGTAACTTGGGCACCCCTCCTGGGTCAACCTATACTCCCTACGAGTGCGGCGAATAGCCCACCAATTCTAGAGTAAAGCCTCCTCCGTATCAATGCCATGAGATGCGGGCCCGTTGCCCTCTAGAACCCGGCTATCCGTGCACTCATCCGCGGGGTAATCCTGGTACAGAAAGTAAAATATACACAACGGGTACATCGACCTCAGCCCGGTCGTGCCCCAAAAGAATAATATACAAACAGGCAGTGACGGCAGTCCACATGTCGGACGCTCTCCCCGCAATATCAAATGTACATAAAAATACCAAAATTGTACTAACATTACATCCAGGCTATCCCCACGACCAATCCGCAACATCACAACACAACACAGAACATCAACGTGAATGTTACGTTCGCAAATCCTTCTAAAAGGGCTATAGCAGTTAGACAGGATTTACCGATCAAATGACATTCACGGTCGCAGATATAATGTAAATACTGTGAATTAACATGTTTAAAATTTTCGATCGACAGAATTTTCCGAAGTGGGCCCCAAGCACAACTGTAGCACTCAAAAACATCTGGGCCCAAAAAGAATATACCAGAAACCCTATTTCCATGTCAGAGAGCCACTGTAAAAATTTGGTGCAGTTTGGACACAAAACGGCGGCGGATCCGCGGCCCAAACATGGTTTTGGCCGCTGATCCGCCGCGCTACAATAATATCAGCCGACCAAATTTTTACAGAATTCTCAAAAAACCCTGCACGTAATTTTCCAATGTACCAAATAATTTTTTGACGACTGGAAAAATTCAACAGAAACTGGACTTGAAAATACGGTTTTTGGAAAATCCGATCGATCGAACTTGTAAACATGTTAGAGCAAGCTAGACTAGGTTAATGGCATAGCTCTGATACCAGTGTAAGTGCACGGCGGCTCCCCGGCCGTCTGAACGAGGCCAAAATGCGGAAACGATACTTTTACAAAACTTGTAAACCGGTACCACCGCGCACTAAAATCCCGGATCGGGCCATTAACCTACTCCTAGCTAACTAGAGAAGGGGTAGAGAGATATACCGAGCGATCTGTGTCCTTCGGTCTTCTCGTCGTCGTCCCGATCTTCCCGCGGAATCTCCGGTCTTCATCTCCTCGTCGGAAGGGCACCACATCGCCGGGTTCTTTTACGGGCTCCCACCTCTGGACCGAGACAACTCGTGCACGAAGTTGGCGAGCCGACGTGCCCAAGGATGCTGTAGGATAAGTATAGAATGTTTTGTCTCTTGGGGTTTGAAGTTGCCATATGAAGTTGGAGGAGAAAAAAAACTTTGGAGAGATGTGTGGAATTTTTGCAGCAAGCCAAAAATGTGTGATGAATATTTTTTTCGCTCCAAAATCAATCTCCCTCTCTCAAAGAATTGGCCGGCCTTGCAAAAAGGAGGAGGAGGGAATGTGAGTGTCATGCAAGAAAGAATGATGAGTGATGATGATTAAAGTCATGATCACAAAAAAGTCCACACTCATAAAAACCATCTCATCACAAAGTCAAGCAATCATGAACCAATGGAGTCAACCTCAATCATGAAGCAACAATGTACAAAGACCACCCTCCACAATGCTAATTTGCACATTTGCAAATAAGCCCTCCTCCACCAATTTTCAGCCAAGGAGAGAAACAAAGGAAAATGGCCGAAACAGAAAGCAAACTGGCAACTTCAGAAAAAGTATCGATAACCCAATGAGCACCTGTATACATCTTAGGTGAACCAACTGACACCAGTGGCTTGTGAGACCGGCCACTGCCCCTCGTCGGGGTCTCGAATGTATACACTAGTCTACTCTGGAGTATCGATGCCCTGTTTCGAAACTCCCACGACTGGGACCATTTAATGATGTGCTTATAGACCCCAGCTCCCACGTATATGATCGCCCTCATACTGCTGGCAGTCAAGCAAGAATCCTAGGGGCTTTATCAACGCGCAATAGTGACCTGTAAGGTCACCTAAAGCAGTACACGATGATAAAGATAAACCAGATAGCATACTATTATCTTGAGTAAGACTGTCCTACCGGTATAGGTGCTCCCTCAATCATTGCAATCACGTGCCTGTGATCCAATAATTGACTCTGAGGGCACTATCTCCAACACATTGTCCAGGTTAATTTGAACCCACCCGTATATACCCTTGACGATGGTCAACAAGGTAATACGACTGTCCCAAACCAACGCATCTATCTATGCTACATATGAACACCCAGCAGCTACCAATCACTATGCCTTGACGAAGGTCAACAAACATATCTTGAATACTATTGAATATTCATATGAAATGACGGAGGGCTACGACTGGTTTTGGCGAAACCATGAACGTAGTGAACTTGATATAATCGAAAGAACCTGATAGCTTTTAAAAGGAGTGGTTTAGGCTCTGCATTTTAAAAGTTTGTCTGTTTTGAAAAAATCGAGTGGTTTTGAAATTGTTCCAACGATTCAGCTTTGGTTTGTTTTCTTTGCATTAATATAATGCGTCCCATCAATTAATCCTACCATTGCAGAAAACAACGAAAATATAACGTACGCTTATGCCATCCGCATTCTCCACGGGGCCCCGTCATCACCCGTTAGGTTACTTAACTAACGACAGAGCGGGGGCTGGACTAGCGCGGATGCAAAACATAAGCAATGTCTACTAGATATCATATAGATATATACATTCGTCAGACGTAATGATAGGCATTCCATATCACAGATGAACACATTGGATATACTAGAAATCCGCGTTTCGTTTGAGCCTGTAACTAAATACGGATTACACGGTCGTGATGAATAGCCAAACCCCACCCTAGACCGCTACGGGTGTGGCAAACTACCCGCCACATACCCGAAGTGAAGCAACATCCCTCAACAAAGTGAGTAGGCCACTCGGCACTTCAAAGTAACCGGTAGTTTGTGCACCCCACCTTGGGTCTATCCTAGGAGGAAAAAAAGTAAAAGAAATAATACAACGGTAGCTACAACCTCAACCCGGATGTGCCCCGCAAAAATAATATTACATAACTTTACAAATTTTACATCGAATGAAAGAATGAAAACCCTCATCTCACATCCTCGGCTATTCATCACGACAATCCAATAAGTTCATATACACAAACCAATATAATCATCACAGAAATGTGCAACCCCCAACTAACCGACATATAGCAATTAGTGGAAGTTTACAAACACATTTAACAGAACTTGAAACATTAAACGACATTAAATTGCGACTTCGAAACACCCGGTATTTGCTACAGTAAAGAATTTACGGTAAAATCAAAATTGGCAAAAACAAACAACTCCTGAAGCCCTGGATCCAAGTCACAAAGCCACACACAAAAAATGAAGCATTTCCCTCATATTTGAACCGAGCTCGCCGGTTTTATGGGCATAGTGGCCGGCCCAGTTTGAAGGAAAATGTCTCGTTTTTGTTTTGTGTTCATTTTACAGTTCAAAGAGTACTCTGCAGTTGTTAAAATAATTTTTAGAGTCTCGTGAAAAATCGACAGAAACTTGAATCTACACTTCGATGTTTTCGGGTTATTTCGGTTTCGTAGTTTAACTTGTCGTTTAAACTGTTAGCTATGGTTTAGTCGGCTCTGATACCACTGTAAGTCAACGTTACACGCCCCACGGGTTTGCGGGGAGGCGGAACGGGTAAAAAACGATTTTTATAAACAAGGTAACATTGACTTTAACACCAAGATCTTTACTAAACCATAACTAAGAAACTAACTAGAGGTTTTATCTACTATGTAAGAAGATTATACCTAAAGTTCCAAGTCCTTCTTGTCTTCCCGCTGTCATCGTTCATCACGCAAGCTCCTTGGAATGGAAAGCACCTCCTCGTCGGCTTTTCGATGTAGTAGAAGATCCACCCAAGAGTTCCAACCTTGAGCTAAACCTCCAAGTTGAGGTAACTAGATCACTTGGTATGCTAAACTAAGTAACCTAGAGTGAGTAGAGTGTGATTATGAGTAGCTTATCTCGCTAACCCTTGATTCTCAACTCATGAGACACTAGGGTTTTGAGAGGAAGAAGGAGAGAGCAAGCTTGAAGAGAGAGAATGTATTTGTGGTAATGATAATAAAAAATGGAATGGCTAACTTATATATAACCATAAGCATGGCATGGAAAATATCTCATCAAAATATCTAGAGTGAAAAATATCTCACAAAACACCCAAGGTCAAAATGTCTGTAAGTCCACGTTGCCCATCTCGGTGCTTGCGGGGAGGCGGAAACGGTATAAAAAACTGATTTTTAGCGCACTAGGAAACATGGACTATCATAAGGAGGATCTTTGCTAAACAAAAAAACTAACTACAAAGCTAACTAATTTTAGCTACTCGGAAAAGAGGTTATACCTAGGGCTTCTAGTCCTTCTCTCCTTGCTCCTTGGAGTGAATAGATGTGATCTCCTTGTCGCCTTCTCGTGTCGAAGAAGGATCCACCCGAGAGCCTCAACCTTTGGCTTCAACTTCAAGCTAGAAGTAACTAAGATGCTTGGAGTGCTAATCCTAGAACCTTAGAAGAGAGTAGAGAGTATCTTAGAATGGTTTATCTCAAGCTCAAGGGATTCTCAACTCATGAGAGGGGAGAGCTAGAGAGAGAGGAAGAGGAGGAGAGAGAACTAATATGATAGAATGAAATAGAAATGAACCATCCTTCTCTCATATATGTGAATTATGGAAATTAGATAATTAGCTAAGATAATTGTCATGGTTAATCAAGACTTGACCATTATCATTTCACATTAAATGCAAATTGCAAGGATCAAATAGCATCTTACATATGGAATGATGATGGTCAACATGTCAACCTAGGTCAACAAGTCAAGTAGAGTCAAATGGTCAACAACCCTAACCATGCACAATTATATTTAACTAATATAAATTAATCATAATTCTCACATAAGCATTAGGGTTAAGAAAATGACAATGGTCATCCACCTTATCAAGGTCCTCTCCCTCTGTCTCAGTCAACTGTGCATACGCACCCGTATCCGTGATCCGAGGAACACGAATACAAAGAGATAAAACCAATCCCAAATCATATACCAGGATCCGGCTTAAACCAAAGCCCGCTAGTTTAAGCTGTCCGGACAGCAAACGTGCACAAGTGCGCGGATGTGAACGAACCCTGTCGCAAAACCATGCGACCTCTACTCATTTTGCCTAAAGGCGAATAACCCTCTGTGTGGGACTCTAAAGACTCGACACTACGCTGGCAGTGGGTTTAACCACAGACCGCAAGCGGCACTAGCTGTACGTAACGGTCCCCAGGTAGATGCCGATAAGAAGACTGACGAGGTGAACCCATCTGAACTCCTACTGAGCCTGAATGTGACAGTTCCGTACAGTCTGGTTTGTTCGTCTGATACATCACATGGCGGGCCTAGGGGGCGGTAAACGTCAGTCCCCTAATAGCGGTACAAGTCGTGTCGGAGTGTAGCCCAGAACACCCTGAGATAACACTGGAAACCTACCAGTATATCTCGCTTGCCCTGGCCAGGGACTACTTGTGTAATGGCTCTCCTGGACACAGCGCGATGTCAACCCCCAATACCGGGAGAGACGAATCCTATCTAACCGTCACTGCCTCCAAGTGCTTCGGGACTGCACCCAACTACTACCTGTTTGCACGACTCCTTTGAGCCGTGGTAGGATAGTAATCAAAGTACAGTGGGAACACACTCGAGGCGAAGTGACAGTGTCAAGTCAGCGGACTAAGCTGTACTCATGTCACTTGGGAACTGATAACTGACGATAGGTATGATACCAACCAACAGTTCCCGACGAGTCCTGTCCAGTGTACTCGTAAACTAACGAGCACCCGTATACTATCTCAAGTACGACGTACTGACGGCTGTGGGACAGACCGTCTCCCGTGCTGGGATGAGAAGCACATACGCTAGTCTACTCCGGAGTATCGATGCCCTGTCTCGATAATCCCATGACCAGGGACGTGTAAATAAGGATGTGCTTGTAGATTACCCAGCCCCCACGAATGTGACTGCCATCACAACGCTGGTAATCAAGCAAAGATCCTAAGGGCTCCACTAATGCGTATAGGTGATATAATAAAAGAAACACATGTACACATTAAAGAAGAGACAAACCAAGTAGCGTACTACCATTTTGAGCAATATTGTATATACAACTGTGAATATCCCAAGCTTCCATCAAGTAATATACATACTAGTATGATACAGTAATTGCCTCTAGGGCATATACACTAACAATCTCCCACTTGCACTAAGGCCATGTACTGGCGTATCGAAGACCTATCATCTCGATCAGCCGCTCGAACTGAGTCTGGGGTAAGGCCTTCGTGAATGGATCTGCAGTGTTATCTTCTGAAGCAACCCTCCGAACCTCGATCTCCTGGCGATCCACGATCTCCCTGATCAGGTGATACCGCCTCAAGATGTGTCTGGATTTCTGATGGGACCTGGGTTCCTTCGCTAAAGCTATAGCCCCGTTGTTGTCGCAATACAGAGGTATTGGATCAACAATGGACGGAACCACCTGAAGTTCTTTCAAGAACTTCCTCATCCAGACGGCTTCTTTTGCGGCATCAGATGCAGCGATGTATTCCGTTTCCATAGTCGAGTCAGCAACGGTTTCCTGTTTGGAGCTCTTCCAACACACCGCCCCTCCATTGAGGGTAAAGACAAAACCCGACATGGACTTGGAATCATCCTTGTCACTCTGGAAGCTGGAGTCAGCAAAGGCCTCGATCTGAAGGTCTTTTCCGCCATACACCAAGAACATCTCCTTAGTCCTTCTCAGGTACTTGAGAATGTTCTTTACCGCTATCCAATGTTTCTCCCCGGGGTTTGACTGATACCTGCTTACCACACTCAGTGCATAAGCCACATCTGGTCTGGTACACAACATCGCATACATTATAGAGCCTACCGCAGAAGCGTAGGGTATAATAGACATGCGATCCCTCTCCAAATCAGTCTTGAGAGACATCTCTTTGGAGAGGGTGATCCCATGACAAGCCGGTAGATTACCGCGCTTGGAATCATCCATACTAAATCTTTTCAGTATGGTGTCGATGTACCTGGACTGCGAAAGTCCTAATATCCTCTTGGATCTATCACGGTAGATCCGGATCCCCAGAATGTATGAGGCATCACCCAGGTCTTTCATGGAGAACCTGTGTGACAAGAACCCTTTGACAGATTGTAGCATAGGAATGTCATTTCCTATTAAGAGAATGCCATCCACGTATAAAACGAGGAATACTACAGTTCTCGCTACAAATCTACAATAGATGCAAGGTTCATCTGGATTTTTGATAAAGCCAAATTCCTTGACCGTCTCATCAAAACAGATGTTCCAACTCCGCGATGCCTGCTTTAGTCCATAAATGGACTTAAGCAACTTGCACACCTTTCCGCTGCTCCCACTCTGAATGAAACCCTCTGGCTGGTCCATATAGACACACTCCTCTAAATTTCCATTTAGAAAAGCGGTCTTTACGTCCATCTGCCAAATCTCATAATCGTGGAAGGCAGCAATGGCAAGAAGGATCCGAATGGATTTCAGCATAGCCACTGGAGAAAAGGTTTCGTCATAGTCCAAACCAGGTCTTTGACGAAAACCCTTTGCAACAAGTCTAGCTTTATAGGTCTCGACCTGTCCATCTACACCAATCTTCCTTTTGAAGATCCACTTGCATCCTACGGGTTTTACCCCATCTGGAGCGATGTCCAACGTCCATACTTTGTTGGTGTACATGGACTCCATTTCGATCCGCATTGCATCCAGCCATTTACCGAGTCAACGCTCTGAATGGCTTGCTGGAAGCTAGTAGGCTCATCACAATCTATGATGCAATCCTCTCTATCCCCGTCTATGAGAAAACCGTAGTATCTCTCGGGCGGATGAGACTGCCTGCTACTCCTGCGGAGCGGCGTAGGAATGTCCTGATCTTTCGAACCCTCTGGTTTTACTAAGCGTTCAGTAATAGCTCGTGGTTCTGGAATTTCTTCCAGTTCTATTGCGCTCCCACTAATTTCCTTTTCCAAGAACTGGTGTTCTAGAAAGTGGGCATGGCGAGAAACAAAAATCTTTTGTTCCTCTTCGCAATAGAAGAAATATCCCTTGGAGTTCTTTGGATATCCCACAAACTTGCACTGTACTGAGTGTGCCTCGAGCTTGTCCGCATGCTGCTTTTTGACAAAAGCTGGACATCCCCATGTCTTAATGTGATTAAGAAAGGGTCTCTTCCCACACCACATCTGATATGGTATAGTAGGCACAGTCTTAGTTGGAACTCGGTTCAAAAGGTATGCAGCTGATTCTAGCGCATATCCCCAGAATGATCGCGGTAACTCAGCGTTACTCATCATGGACCGTACCATATCCAATAGGGTCCGGTTCCATCTCTCCGATACACTGTTATGTTGCGGAGTGTATGGAGGAGTAAGCTGAGAGAGAATTCCATTCTCTTTTAAGTAATCCAGGAACTCGGCACTCAAGTATTCACCACCTCGATCAGATCTCAGTGCCTTGATACTTTTGCCTGTTTGTTTTTCTACTTCATTCTTAGATTCCTGGAATTTTTCAAAAGCCTCGGATTTATGTTTCATTAAGAAGACATATCCGTACCTTGAAAAGTCATCCGTAAAAGTAATGAAGTAAGAATAACCTCTTCGTGCATGCGTAGACATTGGACCGCACACGTCGCTGTGTACGAGTCCCAAGAGCTCGCTCGCTCTTACTCCGTGTCCAGTGAACGGAGTCTTTATCATCTTTCCTTTGAGACAGGATTGACAAGTTCCATACGATTGATATTCGAACAGATTCAAAAATCCTTCAGTATGTAACTTAGTCAACCTTCTCTCATTGATGTGACCCAGTCTACAATGCCATAAGAAAGTCTGATTGATTTCTGGAGACTTTCTTTTGTGTGTATTCTGGACATTGAAAATCTGTGGTTAGTTTAATACGTATATACCATTGTTTAATGTACCTGACCCAATCAAAACTTGATTAAGGTGAATGTTCACTACATTACTTACAAATACAAATTCATAACCTTCTTTAGATAATAAAGATACAGAAATGATATTACAAGTTGCATTTGGTACAAAATAACAACTACGCAAAACCAAAAAGTGTCCATCTGACAATCCCAGGTGATAGTCCCCCACGGCCTCAGCATCCATGCTAGCTCCGTTTGCAACTCTAAGGGTCATATCACCTGCCTTCAAAACCCTACGCTTTCTCAACGCCTGCAAAGAATTACAGATATGAGATCCTGATCCGGTATCCAATACCCAGGAAGTAGAGTTTATTGATAGACAGTTTTCAATAACATACACACCTGAAGCTGAAGCCGCAACTCGCTTCAGATCCTGGGTTCTGGCCTTCCAAGCCTTGCAATCCTGTTTCCAGTGTCCACTTTTGTGACAGTAGAAGCATTCTTTCATTCCCACAAGCTTTCCCGCTACCTTTGTTACCTTTCCCTTTCCCTTCGTATCCACTTTACTGACACCGCCCCTTGGTTTGGCGGGGGCTTTCTTCTTCTTTCCCTTGGCTTTCGCCCTGGACCTAGAATAGGAAGATCCTCCTACAAACAAAGTGGATGTCTCCCTACCTTTCTGTAGGTTGCCCTCAGCACTCCTCAACATGTTCAGAAGTTAGGAAAGTTCAACCTCCTTTCCTTGCATGTTGAAGTTTAGGATAAACTGGGCGTAAGTGGAAGGAAAGGACTGGAGAATTAAGTCAGTATAGAGTTCATTCTCCAACGTGGTCCCAAGGTCCGCGAGCTCCTCTATGTAGCCAATCATCTTAAGTACGTGTTCCGCTACCGATGATCCGACGGCCAATCTTGCCGAAAATAGCTTCTTCGACACTTCGTATCTTGCGATACGAGACTGCTCACCATACAGATCTTTTGTATGGAGAAATATGGACTCTAGGTCCATATTCTCGTTCCTCCTCTGATGTTCGTTGTCCATAGAGGCAAGCACGAGGCATTTGGCCTTCGCACAATCGATCTCCCATGTCTTATGGATTTCTACATCCGCGACGCTGGAGGTGGGACCGGGACGGGGGGAGCTTTGGTGGTAAGGATATACCCCAACTTGTCGTAAGTGATTGCCATCTTGACATTCCTGAGCCAATCTTTATAGTTTGGCCCTGTCAGTATGTTTTTATCTAGTAACAACTTAAGTCCGGTCATCTTGATTGGTCGCTGCAATTAGGAGAGAGAAAAGAAACACTTTAGCATGATGCTCTTGCAAGTTTAGAGTGGTTTTTAATTTGTCTAAACAGGATGGCTCCCACTGTCTCTCGAATCCCTCCTCAAACCATAAAGGAAGAATTAGTCGGGATCAATCTCACCGTACAATACTTGCTTAACCGTTCAGCCAGGCCAGTGTTGGTACTTCGAGGGAGGTTTTCCAACGCTTTCGCGAAGTTCCTTAATTAAGTAACCTCTTTTCCCTGGGGGCGTGTCACGCCCCGCTTCCCAGTGTACGGCGAAGTGGACGTGACGAGGCCCGCTACGTATGTACTCAGAAGTACATACGCTAAGCGTAGCTAAGCAATGTAAAATATTACACAAGAGTATAAAAAGAACAGCAACTTTTATTTATTAACATTCTTTGTACAATGCATGAAATGAAAATACAACTGGAATGAAAAAGCAATGCCTAAACAGTGGCATAATAATAATAAAAGGAAATGCTGGAAAGAACAAGTACAAAGTCTAAAGCTCTGGATCTTCTTGGAACTGCTCCAAATCTTCAGTTGTTGGCTCGGTCTCAACTTGGTCCAACGCACCTGACGACATTCCAAGAAGAGAGAAATAGAATGTCGTCAGCGAACAGGTCGCTCGGTAAGTCCCAAAGGATAATGAAGAATAAGAGTGACAGAGTATAGTATTTTCTAAAGTATTGTAGTGTTGAATATTATGGAATATTGTTTAACGTAGTTGTTTGTAGCTTGGTACAGAAGGATGCCAGTGTATACGAGAGGAGTCTCTATATGCCAGAGACTAAGGGCACGTATAGTACGAGGAACCGTTTATGCCACGGTACAACAGCAACTGAATATAGGTTAGGTGTCTTAATCTGACCACCTCATTCCACTTTTAACATCTTCCGTACCAATCTACCCCTTTAAACCCCGCGATGTCATATTTGTATTGTTATCGTGTAAACTTGTAATGATTGCTTGATTGACTTTGATTGACTTGATTGACTGATTGACTGATTGACTGATTTACTGATTGACTGACCGAAACCATGATATCAGGAAACGGTTATAACCGTAGAGTCATGTAAATGGAATACTGGAAATCATGTAAAAGGAATATCCATGGTTCGGTTCATTCAAACAGATTGTTAACTGGATCTGGAATTCATGTATTCATGTTGAGTTAGAATATAAAAGAATATAGATTGACTTGAAACATATTCAAGTTTTGTAGCTTGGTACAGAAGGCTGCCAGTGTATACGAGGGGAGTCTCTATATGCCAGAGACTAAGGGCACGTATAGTACGAGGAACCGTTTATGCCACGGTACAACAGCAATGGAATATAGGTTAGGTGTCTTAATCTGACCACCTCATACCACTTTTAACATCTTCCGTACCAATCTACCCCTTTAAACCCCGTAGTGTTTTGATTGTATTGTTTGTCTTGTAAATTGTATTGATTGTATAATTGATTGACTGACTGACCGAAACCATGATATCAGGAAACGGTTGTAACCGTAGAGTCATGTAAATGGAATACTGGGAAACATGTAGAAGGAATATCCATGGTTCGGTTTAGTCAAGTTATATAGATTGTTAACTGGATTCAGAGATTCATGTGTTCACCTTAGGTTGGAATATAAAGAATATAGATTGACTTGAATCATTTTCAAGTCAGAAATAGTCAGACTCTAACCCGAGTCTGACTAAAAGAAAGTGAGTTGAAGTTCAATAATTGTTAGGGGCCTTATTGTAATTTATAAAACTTGAGGGGGTTTATTGTAAAAATACTATCGTATATTTTTCAAAATACAACTCAAGTATTTAATTATCTTCTTTATGTACATACAACAATTTAATGATCAAGCTAAATATGTATACATGTTCGAATAGCATGAAATGAGTCAAGTATATTATTCGAGTAACTACCATAAACAATGCTGTAAAGAAA
The DNA here is from genome assembly GCA_030015575.1 of Agapanthus africanus. Classification (NCBI taxonomy): domain Eukaryota; kingdom Viridiplantae; phylum Streptophyta; class Magnoliopsida; order Asparagales; family Amaryllidaceae; genus Agapanthus; species Agapanthus africanus. The sequence goes on from CM057340.1 coordinate 268,471,077, forward strand.
TACTATGTACGACTAATTAATCAAGTTGAACGAATGCGAAATATAAACAGAAATATGGCTCTAAATGTTTTGCATGCGTAAGTTCCAGTTTCACCTAAATACGACTACCGGTTTGAGAGATATATATGTTTTCGTATCGTCGCGCAAAACAGATCAGAATCTATTCGGCACCATCACATATTTTTAAAACGCAGTTTGAGTTAATTTATATCGGGTTTCAGGTTACGAAGCTTATTATAAAATTGTAGGTATTTCGATGTACTTATCCAAAACACCAAGATTCACATGATTTGGATTTCTGAAGCTCTAGTTATGATCATTTTAATATCAGCATTTAAAACAGAAATTCAGATTTCTGGACAGCAACTATATATTCTATTGCAAAGCCTATATCAGGTTGTTTCATGCATTCCTAAGTAATATAATATACAGAAAATTATAGTTCTATCAATGGTGCATTTACACATCTAAATTTTGTCACAAACGGACATCGGGTGTTCGAGTTATGTTCAATTTAAAAACAGTGTGCGAATCGGAACAGATTCTGTCCAGATCCGTCACTTAATATTATAATGCAGTTTTCTTTATCTTAGATAGGTTTTCGGTAAAACTATAGAACTAAGAAAATCTAGATCATTCGATGTAGATATCAAAAACACCTGAGTTTGCTCAATTTGGATACTGGTATACCAAGTTATGTATCCTAGAAATTGACCGATAGCTGCAGTTTTCTGTTTTACGATCAGTGAATAAATACGATTTAATTCCTAAACCGTTATGCGGATCGATCTAAAATTTTTACAGCGTGTACAAAATAATATATTCTATCATATGTAAATTTCCTAAAATTTTCAGAGTTAAAAATTAATTTATAAAAATTATTTTAAAACTAAAGGTATTGATGTGTATACTAAAATCGGCAGAAAGATTAACTCGTATTTTATGCAGGCTTCATCCTTTCTTTTAATAACCAAACCGATTCCATGAGATATCGTAGATATATTCTGGATTGAAATTTATGTTCTCACAACTTGTAATAAACATTCATAATCATGAAGAAAGAATTAAAAATACTTTAATTTGAACAAGAGATAATAAAATATTATTAAACCATATAGAATCATATATATCTAAACTTATGTTTATGTATATGTATATGTTTATGTGTATCTTCTCTTATGGATCATGATATGAAAAGAATAGGGGATTCACGATGCATGACAAGAGGAAAATAAGAGGTGGGGGGAAAGGAGAGAGAAGGGACTTACATGCACAAGCCGGTATTGTCACCGGGCTTGTCTATCCGCCGATAGCCTCGCGTTACTAGCGAGACCTTCTTGAAGACTTCTTCATGTTCTTCTTCTTGTCATCTTAGTGAAGAGGAAGAAGTGAGAGATAGAAAAATATGAGGAAGGAAAAGATAGAGGAGGACAAATAAAGATGTTGTAATGGTGAATAATAATATATGCATTTAACATGAGAATTAAAAGAGAAATGAAAGGTCACCATTCATTTTGGAAATGAAAGGTCTCATTTGTAGGTTATGGGAAGAATAAAAAATGATAAAAAATAATTGCAAGAATGGGGATTTGAACATGTGACTTATGGAATAACAATGCAAGGACTTAACCAATGAGCTATAAGGTTGTTCATGCATATATTTAATTAGAATTAAATATATGATGTTGCTTAAAAAGAAAATGGGCTTTTTAGATGGGCTGTAGAGAATAAGAATAATGGATTTGGGTTAAATATTTATGAAAGGAAAAATAAGAATGAGAAGTTAAAAACTTAAATATAAGAAAAAGAAATTGTACCTAGAAAAAAATACATAATAGATTGAGGAATAAAATAATAATAAATTTAATAGAAAAAGGAAAATACCAAGTACAAATAAATACGGTATATTTTTGAAGAGGGATAATACAAATGTATAAAGATTTTGGGGTCATTACAGGGCGTAGCCCCGCTAACACCTTTCTAGACACCTACTAGGTTTATAGCATTGATCGTTAAGTGAGAAATTTCCCAAGGAGTAGCATATACTCACAGTAGGATCGGGATCCAAATATCATCGTGTGATAAAACTGAAGGAATTCTACCAGAATCATCACACTCCAAATGGTATGCAGCGCTAGCAAGTTTCAGTACTTATGAAACTCCCGATGTAGATTTTTGCCCCATGCTCTTATGACCTTGACTTTGGCCAAAATATCATAAGTCACATGTCAAGTTCTGCCCGTCATTCTCCTGATTAATTTGGACCTACCCGTACCTACCCTTGACTTTGGCCAAAATGGCAGCACGACTGTCCCAAACCAATGCATCTACCTATGCTGCACAGGAATACCCAATAGCTACCAATCACTATGCCTTGACTTTGGCCAACATACATAGCTTGAATACTTTTTGACCATTCATGTGGAATGACGGAGGGCTACGAATGGTTTTGGCAAAACCGTGAACGTAGTGAACTTGATATAATCGATGGAACGAGATAGCTTTTAAAAGGAGTGGTTCAAGCTCCGCATTTAAAAGTTTAGTTTTGAAAAGAACCGAGTGGTTTTCAAAGTGTTCCAATCGACTTTTACTTGGTTTATTTTCTTGCATTAATTTTAATGCGTCCCATCATTTAATCCTACCATTGCAGAAAACAACCAAAATATGATGTACGCTTATGCCATCCGCATTCGCCACGGGACCCCGTCATCACCCGTTAGGTTACTTAACTAACGACAGAGCGGGGGCTGGACTAGCGCGGATGCAAAACATAAGCAACACCTAAATAGATATCATATATAGATATATAGCAATGATAGTCAATCCAGATCACAGATGAACACTTTGGATATACTAGGAATCCGCGATTCGTTCGAGCCTGCAACGAAAAGCGGATTACACGGTCGCGATGAATAGCCAATACCCCACCCAAGACCCCTACGGGTGCGGCAAACTACCCGCCAAGTATCCGAAGCGAAGCAACCTCCCTCAACGACGTGAGTAGGCCACTCGGCACTTCGAGATAGCCGGTAGTTTGTGCACCCCACCATGGGTCTATCCTAGGAGTAAAAACAGTAAAAAGAAATTATACAATGACGGCTACAACCCCGACCCGGTTGTACGGCCAAATAAATAATATTACATCAATTTACATATTACATGAATGAAAGAAAAAAGAAACTCTCATCTCATATCCACCCCGGCTATTCATCCGCGACAATCCACCGAGTTCATATACATAAACCAACAAGCATTACAGATCACAGATATGTATAACCCCCACTAATCGACGTATAGCGATTAGCAGACGTTCAATACATATAAACATCACAGATATACGCATTAGTCAAAGTATAGGGAAGTTCGATCAAAAATACGGATTTATAGCCACCCCAAATACAAATTTCTTTTCTGGAAAATCTGGGCAGAAATAAAATATCTTAAAAATCCCAAAACCTTAACAGAAGAACACTGCACCAAACTCGGTCCACGACCGAGTCAACTCGGCCGCGGATCCGTGGCAAGAAGCATGTTCTTGCCGCGGAACTGCGGTGAGTTGAACGGTTCACTGGATCGTGTTTGGTGTGTTTCTTAACAAAACCCTGAGCCGATTTTTGAAGTATGATTTATTATTTTTAGAGCAGAAAAAAATCAACAGAAACTTAGGATTTTGAAATTTAGTTTTGCGATTTTTACCGATCGAACTTCTATACACTTTATTAACTAGCTAGTTTATGTTTAGTTAGGCTCTGATACCACTGTAAGTCCACGTTGCCCACCCCGGTGCTTGCGGGGAGGCGGAAACGGTAAAAAAAACGGATTTTTAGCGCACTAGGCAACATGGACTATCATAAGGAGGATCTTTGCTAAACAAAAAAACTAACTACAAAGCTAACTAATTTTAGCTACTCGGAAAAGAGGTTATACCTAGGGATTCTATTCCTTCTCTCCTTGCTCCTTGGAGTGAATAGATGTGATCTCCTTGTCGCCTTCTCGTGTCGAAGAAGGATCCACCCGAGAGCCTCAACCTTTGGCTTCAACTTCAAGCTAGAAGTAACTAAGATGCTTGGAGTGCTAATCCTAGAACCTTAGAAGAGAGTAGAGAGTGTCTTAGAATGGTTTATCTCAAGCTCAAGGGATTCTCAACTCATGAGAGGGGAGAGCTAGAGAGAGAGGAAGAGGAGGAGAGAGAACTAATATGATAGAATGAAATAGAAATGAACCATCCTTCTCTCATATATGTGAATTATGGAAATTAGATAATTAGCTAAGATAATTGTCATGGTTAATCAAGACTTGACCATTATCATTTCACATTAAATGAAAATTGCAAGGATCAAAGAGCATCTTTCATATGGAATGATGATGGTCAATATGTCAACCTAGGTCAACAAGTCAAGTATAGTCAAATGGTCAACAACCCTAACCATGCACAATTATATTTAACTAATATCAATTAATCATAATTCTCACATAAGTATTAGGGTTAAGAAAATGACAATGGTCATCAACCCTAATCAAGGTCCTCTCCCTCTGTCTCAGTCAACTGTGCATACGCACCCGTATCCGTGATCCGAGGAACACGAATACAAAGAGATAAAACCAATCCCAAATCATATACTAGGATCCGGCTTAAAACAAAGCCCGCTAGTATAAGCTGTCCGGACAGCAAACGTGCACAAGTGCGCGGATGTGAACGAACCCTGTCGCAAAACCATGCGACCTCTACTCATTTTGCCTAAAGGCGAATAACCCTCTGTGTGGGACTCTAAAGACTCGACACTACGCTGGCAGTGGGTTTAACCACAGACCGCAAGCGGCACTAGCTGTACGTAACGGTCCCCAGGTAGATGCCGATAAGAAGACTGACGAGGTGAACCCATCTGAACTCCTACTGAGCCTGAATGTGACAGTCTCCGTACAGTTCGGTCTGTTCGTCTGATATATCGCATGGCGGGCCTAGGGGGGCAGTAAACGTCAGTCCCCTAATAGCGGTACAAGTTGTTAGTTATATGTATGCCCTAGAGGCCATTACTGTACATAGGATGTATATTGTAGTGGATGCCGGGACATATATAGGGAGGACTTTCTTGCTCGACATGATAGTATGCTATCTGGTTGATCTTTACCTTAACGTGTATACTGATTGTCTCTCTGTTACATGTTGGTAAAGCCCTTAGGATTTGTACTTGACTACCTGGACTATGATGCGGATCATACTAGTGGGGACATGGTAGTCCATAAGTACATCCTTCAAAGTCCCTAGTCGTGGGTGTATCGAGACGGGGCATCGATATACCAGAGTAGACTAGCGTATACCTTCTCGACCCATACAGATGGGCGATGGATGATCCCATATCCATTGGTGTTTGACATCAGAGATGATATATGGGTGCTCAGTAGAGACTGGGTACACTGGACGGACTCGCCGAGAACTCCTAGATGGTATTATACCTCACGTCAGATGGCAGTTCTCTGGTGACACTGGTACATAGTAGTCTGTTGACCCGAGATCGTCATAGAGTCTTGTGTGGTTCCCACTGTGCTTTGATTTCCATCTTACCACGTCCAAGAGGGCGTGCAAAACGGTGGTTTTTGGGTACAGTCCCGAGTCACATGGAGGCAATGAGCGATAGGAGGGAATTCGTCTCTCCCGGTATAGGGAGTTGATGTTGCACTGTGTTCGATTGGCTATAACAGGAAATCCCTGGCCAGGGTTGCTGAGATTTACTGGTAAGTGTTACCAGTAGTTTCTCGAATAGTTATAGACCTCATATCGACACGACTTATTGAGCTATTGGGGTCTGACATTTACCACCCCTAGGCGAGATATGCGACATATCAGACGATCAGACCGGACTGTACGGTAGTGTTACTGGTCGGATTCACTGGAGTGTGAGCGGGCTTGCTCGTCGATCTTCAGATCGCTCAATACCCGGGTGGCCGTTACGTTTAGCAGACCGCTTGCGGCTTGTGGGTGTATGATATGATCATCGCCTGCTGCCGGCGTATTGACGAGTCTTTAGAGTCCTACACAGAGGTTTCCTGGCTCAAGCGAAACGAAATAGGAGCGCATATGAGATATGTGCGGGACCGAGAATAATGCGTGTATGTGATACCGTATTCCATTCTCGCGATGAATGTGTCGAATGGTTGTATGCGATATAACCTAGTTATCGAATCCAGTATTGATTCGATAAGCCGATACATTCTATACTAGTCGGTTGTGTGCGACATGACCGGATCATTGAATCAAGTGTTGATTTAATGATTTAATGTATAATTATATATTTGATATATTACTTTGCATTAACTAGTATTGGTTCACTTTAAATGGATTTTCTCACTCGGGTGTGCGCATTACATATGCGATATGATTTTGTGCATTTGATTGTATCATGTTTGATGATACATGATTACTTGGTTAAGTGTAAAGTATTAAACCTTGGTTAATGAAATGGTTAGGGTTTCTTATTTGTTATTCATTTATCTTATTTAATTATCCTTTTTATTTTTGATAAATGAATAAAAGAAATGAGAAAAGAATGGTGGCTAATTTTGTTCTTTAGTTGAAGCTTCATGAAGCTTTGTTCAAGTCAACCATTCTTATCTCATCCTTAACCCTAACCATTCCCACTAACCATGATTCATTCTCTACACTTGACTCTAGTTAAAAATTATGATAAGAATTCATTTTCTTTTCTTTTACAATTATCTTATCATAACTTTTTCTTCTTCTTCTTCCTTGAACTCAAGAAGAAAAGCTTAGGTCATCAATGGTGATTGATGATAAAGAGTGAGAAATCCAATTCTAAATTGAACCCACTTCCTATTTCTTCATCCTCTACCTCTTGCCAAGTAGTAGAGTGTGTTTACTTCACAAGTTTCTTGACTTGGTGAAGTCGGAGCTTGATTTAGCGATGCCTCGACGTAGATCATCTTCGGCATGGACATCGACGACCTAGCTTGCCCATTCTCCGACGAAGCCGACGCGAGAGCCCGGGAACTCTTTTGGACAGCGAGGAGACATCGTTGCGGAGCTATGGAGGTGGACCACGGGATCTACAAAGGTTGTATTTCCGTATTCCATTAGTTAAGTTGTTAACTAGCTTACTTTTCGCCTAGACATCTAGCAAACGATCCGTAGTTTAGGGTTTGTAGGCACCGTAAAATTTGAAATTGCCATGATCGATGGCTTGGGATACCTCACTAGCGTGCCTAGGAACCCTACAGTGGTATCAGAGACTAGCTAGAGCCTTAGGCGATGCGTAGACGGAGTTAGAAGTCCGATCGACCCGAAACCCCGACTTTGAAATGCTCTCTGGACATTTTTGTAAAATGTGGATTTTTGCAAATTAAAAATATGCAGAAAAACAAGCAGATAAATCTAAGAGTTACGATGCAAAAATTACCTAATGATCTTTCTAAAGTGCGGCGGAACCGCGGCATTAGCGTGCTAATGCGGCCCTTCCGCCGCACTTTTGTCTTATCTGCCATTTAATTTTGCACAGTAACTCCTATTTTTCAGTGCTGGTTTTCCTGGGAATTTTTAATCTGAAATAAAGAGTTGAGTATTTTGGGTTGTATTGGGAGTTCATACATTCGATCGGATTGTCAAACTTTGTCTATGTGTCGTTCCGGATAATTTTTTGAATATGTTAAAAAGTTCGACCGGATATAAATACCCAATTTTTCCCCTATCGGGAAATTTCCAAGTGTTGGATATTTCTGTAGTTTAATCACGTTCTAAGTAGTGCAAGTAACACGATGGTCCCTCTAGAAGACAACAAACCTTAACTCGATTATGTGACCGTCTTGAACTACCCTTTGAACCTTCGGGTTTGGGGCAGTACGGCGTGCCACATGTGAGGCGTTGGCTTGACCCTTCTACGGCTGGACCGTCGGTACTGAGGCACGAACTGAATGTTGTTAGACTTATTTCATGTGTTGATCTGTATCGGGAAAACTTGGGTGTTCGAATGTTCAATCGGAAAGTTTAACATTTTCTAATTATCTGGAATGGGATACAATAATTGGAATTCACAACAAGTTATGAGATAACTGAATGAATGTTATAAACATAGCAGTTTAGTCTCACTTGATCGGTTGCCACGGAATTTTGATGTGATCAAAAGTCCGTCGCAATCACGTAGCGTACGTGGATACTCGCCGGATAAACTTAATAGACAGCTTCACTCCATAGCCTCGACCAAGTGACTGTAGGAGAACCCCGTCGCCGAAAGCATCCGTTCGGGTGCTCCCGGTAACGGTGTTCTGCCTTGGTGCACTTCGTCGACGGTATCGGGGGTGTGACTGTCTACTGAAGTTTGCGACGAGCATTCGATCAGGATGTCGGGAATCTTGTTGAATTACCCGACTTGATATTGAAAAGTGTTTTCGATTTTGAGACTAAAATGCGGGGTTTATAATTGTTAGGCATGTGATGTCTAAGTAATTCATTTGGTCAGGCATGCGATGTCTGAGATGGTTGCGGATTCCAACTGTTGTAGTTTTACACTTTCTTTTCTGTGACCGTAAGTGTAATATGTGATATCGCCGGTTTCGTTGCTATATGTCAACGACAATTGGGATGCGCATATTTACTTACGTTGATGACATGTGATGTTATGTGTTGCTCGATATGTTATATTGGATCGTCGTGTTTGAATAGCCGGGGGTTTTTATGTGAGATGAGTGTTTTTTCATTTTCATTCATGTAAAAACTTGTATGTAATATTCTTTTATTGAGGCACTTCCAGGTTGCGGAAGATGTCACCTTTTGTATATTATTTACTTTTCCGCACTAGGATAGACCCAAGGAGGAGGGCACAAGTAACCGGGTTCTGGAGTCCAGTGGGAGACCAACTCGAGGAGTCGAGTTCGGGTCTCCTAACTCCAGAATTGGTAGGGTTACTTGCCGCTCTCGTAGGGGTCTAGGGGTGTGGGTTTAGCTATTCATCACGACCGTGGAATCCGTGTTTTATACTGGCTCGTATTGAAAACACGGACGTCCTAGTATATCCAATATTTCATATGATTCTTCTGCTGCGATATCTGTGATGTGATCATGTGATGTTCTGTGATAGATACAGTATATAGTATATATGATATATTATATAGAGGTTACTTATGTTTTACACCCGCGCTAGCCCTGCCCTGCTCTGCCGTTAGTTACCTAACCTAACGGTGCACGAGGGAACATCGAGGCGAATGCGGATGGCATAAGTGTACGTCGTATTTATCTGTGATGTTTAGGTATATAAATGATGGGACTTCATTAATGTGATTAATGAAATAAAAAGAAACCTAAGATGTTGTAGAATCGAATTTCAAAATAAAACAGGTAGCTACAGTTCTTGCTTTGCACAGCGGTATATATGATATATCCTGCACCTTATTCGATAAGGAATGGACCGAGATCCCTTCACCGGGAGTGACTCCTTTAGCAATAACTGGAAGATGCTACACACTCGGTTTGTCTTTTGATTGCTTTTAAGTGTTTTTGCTTTGCACAGTGATATATGCGATATATCCCGCACCTCATTCGACGAGGAAAGGACCGACGATCCCTTCACCGGGAGTGACTCCTTTAGCAAAACTAGAAAAGCCTCAAAAGCACTCCATTTTAAAATCATTTGATTCTACAACGATATCAAGTTCATTACGCAATAGGTTTTCAGAAAAACCTGTCGTAGCCCTCCGTCATTTCAGATAAGTACTGGTTAGTATTCGTGCTACGTTTGTTGACCTTAGCCAAGGCGTAGTGTGCGGTAGCTGATTAGTGCTTATCTGTATAAGCATATGATGCGATTGAGTTAGGGTAGTCGTGCGACTTTGTTGACCTTAGCCAAGGGTCGTGCGGGTGGGTTTAATTCAATCGGGAAATGACGGGTTGAACTTGGCTAGCACTTATGATTTGTTGACCTTAGCCAAGGTCATAAGCAGCTAGGGGCAAAATATTATCGGGAATTTCAAGTGTTGAAATTTGCAATGAGATTGCATACCTTCTATGAGATAGTTGGATCCCGATACCCACTGCGAGTAAGAGTTACTCCTGGGAGAGTTTTATACATTACAATTAGCCGATCAAGTAGGTGTCTAGAAAGGTGTCAACGAGGTTACGCCTCTGGGAAAACGAGGTTTACATTAATTAGGTTCGTGCGAAAGCACGGGGGACCTCCCTCAAAGTACCGACACTGGCCTGGCTGAAAGATTGGCGAACTTGTAGTGTGTAATTAATCCCGGCTAGTCTTTCCTTTTAGGGTTTGAAGGAAGATTTGATAAAAAGCAGTGGGAGCCATCCTGATTAGATAAAATAATAACCAATCTATTCTTGCAAGAGCGCACGCTGAGTGTTTTCTTCTCTCTCTCTCCAGGTAGCGACCATATCACGCCTTAATCAAGATAATAATACGGATTATTGACCGAACCCGCTTGTTATACTGAGCTGGGGAACATTGGTCCCGCTCCAACTTATAATTGTTATAAGACAGAGCAGGAAATTGGGGATTACCAGAATTCCCGTGCCGCCCAAACGAAGAGAGTGCATGCTGATGCATCATCTTCGTGTGTGTTCATTACAGAGAACTGTTTCTCGGTATCCTTTACGTCCTGGGTATGTGATACCAGATCAGGATCCCAGATATGTAATTTGTTACATAGGGCTACAGCTAGGAAGAGAACTGAGAACGGGTGATAAGTTTCATGAGGCAGAAAACGGGGCAAGTGTTGCAGCCAAGTCTGTCGGTCACTGTCACCCTGTATTACGAATACATTGATTCTGAACGAATGTTATTAGATACCGAACCTGATATACAAAATCATATCAGTCTCTTTATTAGTAAAGAAAGGATATAATTTTGTATTGATGGATAATGTTTTGAACATTTCCTATATCAAAAGTTGATCGGTTCAGGCACGTTATCTAAAAGCATTGATGTTCTAAATCAAACTACAGTTCTTAGTATACGAAACACACACAAGAGGAAGAGTTCAGAAATGAACGAATCCTTCTTGAGGCATTGTAGACTAGGTCAGATCAATGTGACCCGACTAGCTAGAGTTACATACAGATGCATGTTTAAATCAGTTTGAATTTACATCTAGTGAAACTCGCCAGTCATGTCACAAAGATAAGATGACCATAGCTCCGTTTACTGGAAACAGAGAAAGAGTTACTGAACTCTTGGGATGATACATGTTGATGTATAAAGGTCCCCTGTCTACACATGCCAAGACCGGTTCTTTGTACTTCATTACATTCTCTGATAATCTCTCAAGATTCAGACATATGTTCCCGTTGCAACACAAGTCCGAACCTTTTGAGATATTCACAGAATATAAGTTAGAAGTAGAGAACCAAAATACGGGTATAAGTATTATGTTCTTTGATGTGATCAAGGAGGAGAATACTTGAGCACGAAAATCCTGGATCATTCTAAAGGAGAATGAGATTCTCTCTCAGCATTACTCCTCTGTATACACCATAGCACGATGGTATATCGGGGCGGAGCAATAACACCCTATATGATAAGGTGTGCTCCATGATGAGTACTACTGAGTTACCTTTTTCCTTTTGGGAGTTATGCACTTGAGAAGCTGCATACCTATTGAATAGGGTTCCAATCAAATCAGTTGCCTACCATTTCATATATGATATGGAAAGGAAAGAGCCCATATCTTAAGCTAGTTAAGATTTGGGGTTGTCCAGCCTTTGTCTAAAAGCAAAATCCGGACAAGCTCAAGGCAAGGTCTGTTATGTAGAACTGGAAATGTTCCAGCTATACAAACTACAGCTGATGATTTGGTACAACCAAAGGATTCAGTAGATACCAACGAACCTCAGCCTCTCCGCCGATCTAGTAGGGTTCCTCACCCACCTGAGAGATACTTCGATTTCTCTATGACAGTGGGAGCGAAGATTGCATCATGAGATGATGACCCAACTAGCTTCGAGCAGGCCATCGAGAGTGACGACTCTGTAAGAATGGCTGGATGCTTAGTGATCTGAGATGGAATCCTTATACACCAACAAAGTATGGACTTTGGTTGCTATATCTGAAGGGTTAAATCCCCATCAGGAGCAAGTATATCTTGAGAAGATTACTTGGTGTACATGGAAAAGTTGAGACTTTCAAATCTAGACTTGTTAAAAGTTTGCATCATTGACCAGGTATGGATAATGATGAAACCTTTTCAAGTAGCTATGCTTAAGTCCATCCAGATCCTACTTGTCACGGCTACATACCATGACTACGATATCTGGTGGTTGGGTGTCATGACTGCTTTTCTAAATGATATTTTAGAAGAGTGCGTCTATAAGTACACAGCCAGAGGGCTTCGTAGACAGTGGGAGCAGCGGAAACGTGTGCAAGATGCTTTATAGGATTAAAGCAGGCATCGTGGAGTTGGAACATCTGTTTTGATGAATTAGTCAAAGAGTTTGATATCATCAAAATGGTAGATGAACCTTGTATAAACAAAAAGGTAGTAGGGAGTATGGTGGTGATCCTCGTAGAGTACGTGGATGACATACTCTTGATAGGGAAGGAGTTTCCTATGCTACGCTCGATCAATCTCCGCTTATCACAAAGATTCTCCATATAGGATTAAAGTGATACCTACTAAATCCTGGATTTTGGATTTATGAGATAGATCTAATTGGATGTTAGGACTCTCACTAGTTGTAGTGAGACGGTATCAACCGATCCTGGGGAGAATAACTGGAATGGTTCCAGGGTGATAAAGACGACTGAATGTCAGTCGCAGGCATTGTCTTTACCCTCAGTAAAGGGACGGTATGTTGGAAGAGTTCCAAGCTAGATACCGTAACATACTAGACGATAAAGGCAGGATAGATCGCTACTTAAGATGCTACCAAAGAGGATGTTTGGGTGTATATTGGTTCATGAGATGAACTTTGTTCCTCCCATTGTGTGACAATGGAGTTGTGGCTTATGCCAAGGAACGCCCGTCCCATCAGTGATCCAGACATATTCTAAGGCAGTATCACTTGATCATGGAGATGGTTGATCTCCAGGAAGATCGAGGTTAGGAGAGTAGATTCAGAGGACAACACAGCGGATCCACTCACAAAGGCCTGTTCCCAGAGAGAGACTTTTATGGGATGGTTGAGTATGAGATACTACAACTACTGCTACAGATGGCCCTAGTGCAAGTGGGAGATTGTTAGTTATATGTATGCCCTAGAGGCCATTACTGTACATAGGATGTATATTGTAGTGGATGCCGGGACATATATAGGGAGGACTTTCTTGCTCGACATGATAGTATGCTATCTGGTTGATCTTTACCTTAACGTGTATACTGATTGTCTCTCTGTTACATGTTGGTAAAGCCCTTAGGATTTGTACTTGACTACCTGGACTATGATGCGGATCATACTAGTGGGGACATGGTAGTCCATAAGTACATCCTTCAAAGTCCCTAGTCGTGGGTGTATCGAGACGGGGCATCGATATACCAGAGTAGACTAGCGTATACCTTCTCGACCCATACAGATGGGCGATGGATGATCCCATATCCATTGGTGTTTGACATCAGAGATGATATATGGGTGCTCAGTAGAGACTGGGTACACTGGACGGACTCGCCGAGAACTCCTAGATGGTATTATACCTCACGTCAGATGGCAGTTCTCTGGTGACACTGGTACAGAGTAGTCTGTTGACCCGAGATCGTCATAGAGTCTTGTGTGGTTCCCACTGTGCTTTGATTTCCATCTTACCACGTCCAAGAGGGCGTGCAAAACGGTGGTTTTTGGGTACAGTCCCGAGTCACATGGAGGCAATGAGCGATAGGAGGGAATTCGTCTCTCCCGGTATAGGGAGTTGATGTTGCACTGTGTTCGATTGGCTATAACAGGAAATCCCTGGCCAGGGTTGCTGAGATTTACTGGTAAGTGTTACCAGTAGTTTCTCGAATAGTTATAGACCTCATATCGACACGACTTATTGAGCTATTGGGGTCTGACGTTTACCACCCCTAGACGAGATATGCGACATATCAGACGATCAGACCGGACTGTACAGTAGTGTTACTGGTCGGATTCACTGGAGTGTGAGCGGGCTTACTCGTCGATCTTCAGATCGCTCAATACCCGGGTGGCCGTTACGTTTAGCAGACCGCTTGCGGCTTGTAGGTGTATGATATGATCATCGCCTGCTGCCGGCGTATTGACGAGTCTTTAGAGTCCTACACAGAGGTTTCCTGGCTCAAGCGAAACGAAATAGGAGCGTATATGAGATATGTGCGGGACCGAGAATAATGCGTGTATGTGATACCGTATTCCATTCTCGCGATGAATGTGTCGAATGGTTGTATGCGATATAACCTAGTTATCGAATCAAGTATTGATTCGATAAGCCGATACATTCTATACTAGTCGGTTGTGTGCGACATGACCGGATCATTGAATCAAGTGTTGATTTAATGATTTAATGTATAATTATATATTTGATATATTACTTTGCATTAACTAGTATTGGTTCACTTTAAATGGATTTTCTCACTCGGGTGTGCGCATTACATATGCGATATGATTTTGTGCATTTGATTGTATCATGTTTGATGATACATGATTACTTGGTTAAGTGTAAAGTATTAAACCTTGGTTAATGAAATGGTTAGGGTTTCTTATTTGTTATTCATTTATCTTATTTAATTATCCTTTTTATTTTTGATAAATGAATAAAAGAAATGAGAAAAGAATGGTGGCTAATTTTGTTCTTTAGTTGAAGCTTCATGAAGCTTTGTTCAAGTCAACCATTCTTATCTCATCCTTAACCCTAACCATTCCCACTAACCATGATTCATTCTCTACACTTGACTCTAGTTAAAAATTATGATAAGAATTCATTTTCTTTTCTTTTACAATTATCTTATCATAACTTTTTCTTCTTCTTCTTCCTTGAACTCAAGAAGAAAAGCTTAGGTCATCAATGGTGATTGATGATAAAGAGTGAGAAATCCAATTCTAAATTGAACCCACTTCCTATTTCTTCATCCTCTACCTCTTGCCAAGTAGTAGAGTGTGTTTACTTCACAAGTTTCTTGACTTGGTGAAGTCGGAGCTTGATTTAGCGATGCCTCGACGTAGATCATCTTCGGCATGGACATCGACGACCTAGCTTGCCCATTCTCCGACGAAGCCGACGCGAGAGCCCGGGAACTCTTTTGGACAGCGAGGAGACATCGTTGCGGAGCTATGGAGGTGGACCACCGGATCTACAAAGGTTGTATTTCCGTATTCCATTAGTTAAGTTGTTAACTAGCTTACTTTTCGCCTAGACATCTAGCAAACGATCCGTAGTTTAGGGTTTGTAGGCACCGTAAAATTTGAAATTGCCATGATCGATGGCTTGGGAGACCTCACTAGCGTGCCTAGGAACCCTACACAAGTCGTGTCGGAGTGTAGCCCAGAACACCCTGAGATAAAACTGGAAACCTACCAGTATATCTCGCTTGCCCTGGCCAGGGACTACTTGTGTAATGGCTCTCCTGGACACAGCGCGATGTCAACCCCCAATACCGGGAGAGACGAATCCTGTCTAACCGTCACTGCCTCCAAGTGCTTCGGGACTGCACCCAACTACTACCTGTTTGCACGACTCCTTTGAGCCGTGGTAGGGTAGTAATCAACGTACAGTGGGAACACACTCGAGGCGAAGTGACAGTGTCAAGTCAGCGGACTAAGCTGTACTCATGTCACTTGGAAACTGATAACTAACGATAGGTATGATACCAACCAACAGTTCTCGACGAGTCATGTCCAGTGTACTCGTAACCTAACGAGCACCCGTATACTATCTCAAGTACGACGTACTGACGGCTGTGGGACAGACCGTCTCCCGTGCTGGGATGAGAAGCGCATACGCTAGTCTACTCCGGAGTATCGATGCCCTGTCTCGATAATCCCACGACCAGGGACGTGTAAATAAGGATGTGCTTGTAGATTACCCAGCCCCCACGAGTGTGACTGCCATCACAACGCTGGTAATCAAGCAAAGATCCTAAGGGCTCCACTAATGCGTATAGGTGATATAATAAAAGAAACACATGTGCACATTAAAGCAGAGACAAACCAAGTAGCATACTACCATTTCGAGCAAGATTGTATATACAACTGTGAATATCCCAAGCTTCCATCAAGTAATATACATACTAGTATGATACAGTAATGGACTCTAGGGCATATACACTAACAATGTCAACCTAAGTCAAATGGTCAACCAAGTAGCCATGCCACCAAAGTTTATCATTTACCAAAAATAATAAAACCTTTCCTCCACCTCATATTTGTTTTGACCAAGTCAGTGGTCAAAACCCTAATGAGGTGTCTCCTTATATACCCCCTCTCATCCGTATATACATACCCGTATCCGTATTCCGAAAAACACGAATACAATGAGACGAAGCTAATCCAATAATCAAATACTAGGATCCGGCTTAAACCAAAGCCCTCTAGTGTTGTCCGCTCGAACACCACACGCACACAAGTACATGTATGTGATCGAACCCTATCGTAAAACCATACGACCTCTACTCGTTTCGCCCGAAGCTGGGAAACCCTCTGTGTGGGACTCTAAAGACTCGACACTACGCTGGCAGTGGGTTTAACCACAGGGCGCAAGCGGTACTAGCTGTACGTAACGGTCCCCAGGTAGATATCGATAAGAAGGCCGATGAGGAAACCCATCCGAACTCCTACTAAGCCTGAATGGGACAATCTCTGTACAGTCTGGTCTGTTCGTCAAAGAGTATCGCATATCAGGCCTAGGGGGTGGTAAACGTCAGACCCCTAATAGCGGTATAAGTCATGTCGGAGTACAATCCAAAACACCCTGAGAAACTACTGGAGTACCTACCAGAAAATCTCGCTTGCCCTGGCCAGGGACTTTGTGTGATGGCGTTCCGAACACAGCGTGATATTAACCCCGAATACCGGGAGAGACGAATCCTATCTAACCGCCAAAGCCTCCAAGTGCTTCGGAACTGCACCCAATTACTACCTGTTTGCACGACTCAATAGAGCCGTGGTAGGGTAGTAATCAAAGTACAGTTGGGAACACACTCGAGGCGAAGTGGCAGTGTCAAGTCAACGGACTAAGCTATACTCATGTCACCTGGGAACTGCTATCTGACGATAGATATATTACCAACTAGCAGTTCCCCATGAGTCCTGTCCGGTGTACTCGTAACCTAACGAGCACCTGCATACTATGTCCAGTACGATGTACTAATGGCTGTGGGACAGACCATCCCCCCTGCTGGGATTAGAAGCGTATACACTAGTCTGCTCCGGAGTATCGATACCCCGTCTCGATAATCCTACGACTAGGGACCTGTATATGGATGTGCTTGTAGATTATCCAGCCCCCGCTAGTGTGATTGCCATCACAACGCTGGTAATCAAGCAAACATCTTAAGGGCTCTACTAATATGTATAATCGATATGTTCAAAGAAACGCATGCACATATTGAAGTAGAAATAAACAAAGTAGCATACTACCATTTTGAGCAAGACTGTCAATACTACTGTGAATATCCCAAGCTTCCATTAAGTAATATACAATCCAGTATGATACAATAATAGCCTCTAGGGCATATACACTAACAGTTGCGCCCCACTCCTTGCCCCCGAGCACTTCTGCAGCCAAGCCAACTGTCCCTTTGCTCGCCTCCGAGCTATCACAGTACTAAGATGCCTCGGCTCCCCGCTCGTTCCCAAGCCTCCCGCCGAGCTCATTTTCCTCGGTCTAGCCGACCGACCCGCAGCACCGATCACTGGCACCTCCGCCACGGCTCCGTGAATCTCGCCACCCGCGACATATCCGCCGCCCATGATCCCACGTTTCACGCCATCACGATCCCCCATTAACGAGCATATCTCGTCATTAATGGGGGATCCCGCCCATCGCGTGGACGTAACGTCAGGAGCGTAACGACCGGCGTGATTCTCGTGCCTGTCTGTCCACGGCTGCCACTATATAAACCCCTCTCTCAGACGACTCAAGTAAGTGATTCTTTCCTCACTAGGCCGTTACTCTGCTCGAATATCTGGTCTAACTTGATCGTCGGAGGGTCCTCGGTGGCACGACCACCCCGGGACTTTCTTGCAGGTAGCTCGGCCTCAACCACCTCAAACCCATTGAGATTCACACGTTCCAGGAGTCAACTCTCCAACTCAATCCCAGCCGTCCATCAGCGCTCGCAGATCAACGGAAGATAACATCTGAAGGAGATCCTGAGATCCATCAGTAGCAAATCACAACAACAAATCTTAGCCAACTATTGTTCTCTCATCCAACAACTCAATCCTAGTCCAACTATGATGATATATTTCGAAGGAAAAAAACTAAGATGATAAATATAGCTTATGAACTTTAATGCCCACGGCCCCGTCCGTAGCAGCAGCACGGGGGAGGTGGGCTTACCTTAAGTGAGACGGCCCTAGGGTTAGGTGAAACAAGCGCAGCCTACCGCATTTAATTCATTGCTTATACATAACAGTTACTACCTTATTTGAATTGGTTATATAAACCTAATTGACCCGACCCTCTCCGCCTCCTTGATCGAGCAGGCATGAGCCGATTTCGGCGCTAAATGCCAACAAAAGTTGATGTAAGCGTATTCATATTCATATAAGGTAATGTTGCTTGATGTGAATACGAGCGTCGATGGTTATCAAAACTTAAAATTATTATCTATATATTGATAAAAGTCGGATATTATCTAACCAAATCCCGATCATAAGCCTTTAGCAGTAAGTTCGTTTGAATGGTCAATGATCAAACATGAGACCATTTTGGCACCTGTTGCTAGACCTATGATAGCTGAACATGGAGGAATTCTACCGAAATTTAACTGCTGCAAGGCTGTTATCCCTAGAATTGACCATGACTTAAAACGTTGGAAAGGCATACATTATATGAGCATACAGAAGCTGTTATTTCGTTGAAGCTTCATGCAGAGCCATCAAAGAGACCAAAATCGAAAAATGCACTTCTGTTGTGTCTTTCTAGATGAGGACTAGTCTTTGCTCAATTCTGCAGCCTTCTCAAGTTTGGTGGATATCATCGAAAGTTCATGAAAATATCATAACACAAAAGGAGCAAGAAGAAAATCATCTAAAGAAATTGCAAAAGACTAGAGTAATTCAAAAGTTCACCCATTTCAATTCATCAAATCTGTACAAGTCAAACAAAAGCAAACCCAAATTAAAAATGATTGGATTTGCATTAACCACAATCGAATGAAACCTCAATATTTCCCACCAATGGAAGCACCTCCCCTTCTTCCACTCTCTCACCACTTGCTCACATTCAATCCCACCCTCGCAATCACTGCAACAGCTGCAACAAGTGCAGCTGCAATTGGAACAAGAAGAAGCAGAGCAACTCGGTTCATTGGACTGCGCCCCTGATCTGCAACTTGCTTCTTCACTAATTTCATGAATTTCCTCCTCTGTTTCCTCTTCCCCAAAATATCTGACCACCTCCCAACCTTCAGAATCCCAATCCAATACCTGACAGTTATTCTCACCCAATTCCCTTACCCTCTCCCTCCCTAATACCGTTGCCCCATCGTCATCATCGTTCACCTCTTCAAAGTCGTCCTCGCAGTCGTCGAATTCCGAATGGATCCACTGATCATCAAAAACGCTCCTCGGCGACAGCTCATTGCCGGGCCCCACATCATCAGCCAGAAAGGGATGCCGCAGCAGCTGCTCGGCTGTCCACCGCTCCTCCGGCTTCCTCCTAAGACATTTGTCCAAGAAATCCAAACCCGCCATCGACAACGACACCAAAGGCATTTCCGGCAATTGATCCCCAAATCCAATCCTCAACATCTGATCATAATATTTGCCCAAACATCTCCACGGGTGGGCTCCGGTGACCATCTCAATAACCGTGCAACCCAGAGACCATATATCCGATTCTGGCATTGCTGGTTCTCCTCTAACAACCTCGGGCGCCATCCAGAACGGTGTGCCGCCAATTGGTAATTTCGCTGAGCCAGAAATTCTCCGGGCACATCCGAAATCCGATAGTTTCGCAGACCCTGGAGTGGCCCCCAGCAACACATTCTGGCCCTTGACATCGGAGTGAACGACTCCAGCTACAGAGTGGAGATAAGACAGAGCGCGCATGACGCAACGCGTGTAGCAGCGGACCTGGAGCTCGTCAAGCTTGCCGGCCACGCCAGCGAGGGTGCCAGCAGGCATGTACTCCATGTGCAGGGTGCGGGATTCTCCGGTGGTGGAGTCGCCGAGGTAGGACACGATGTATGGCGAGTCGAGAGAGCTGAGAATTTCGATCTCGTTCTCTAGAGCGGAAATCGACTGTCGATGATGTGTCGACGAGGATTTAACGGCGAAGCACCGGCCGTTGTATCTGTCGAAGGCGAGGCTAACGGTGCCGAAGGAGCCTTTTCCGACGCAACGGCCTCGGATCCATTGTTGTGGGTCTGTTTGCATCGAGTTTTTGGGAGCCGGAGTTTTGAACTTGTAGTGATGATTGTTGTTGGTTACAAGTAACAAATTAAGGGTATTTATTGTTGAGATGGAAGTTTTGGGAATAAAATACTCACGTGAGTTGAGAGAGTGGAGTGGAGTGAAGAGATTGTGAAATTTTGAGGAAACGGTTTTGTGAGGTAACGGCATTTTTGGTACGAATGGGACCAACCCTAAATAGGTGAGCTGTGGTGTGTTGTGCTGTTAATAAAAAGAAAGAAGAGATGGGGGCGTTAACTGCTGAGATTGGACAATGAAGGGATTATTATTACTTGCAAGTTTTGGTTTGCTTGGGGTTCACCAATTATTCATTTGGTTCGAGTCATGTTTCTCCTGCGATTGTCAATTACATAATCACTAATCAACATGTTAAGTTTCCTTGGTTCTCCAGTTGCTTATCTGATTTGATTCTTGATTGTGGGTCTCTAATTTTAACCATGTTTAAAAAAGGAACAAGAAAAAATGGTAATCATCTTAATTAGATGCAGGATTGTTAACTAAGACGGATGCGGTTGTAGCTAAGACGTTGTGTTAGAAATCCTAGGGGGGATCAAGTGGGCATGTGCGCTCCTCAACTACATGGTCAACGTGGCAATTACTTATAGGCCCACGTATGAACAAAAAATTGGGGAGTTGTGGTGGCGGATGACACAGATTTTGCTCTGGGATTTTCTTTTTCGCAAGAGCACTGAGTGGTGCAAGGACACGACCCATAATAAATATTTTAACAACAAAAATAAGCCCCCCTTTTGTTCTTTTATTGGTGTCCTATTCATCCCTTCTATCTGTCGAAGCACATTAGAAAACAAATAGAATCAATCTTTTTCAAAATTTAAGAAAAATCGATATCAAACAAACTATGTTGTACGTATATTTCCACTGACGTGACGATTTTACTCACAATACCTTATACCAACTTATTAATGCTCATGAAAAACACTATGATTGTAATTCACCCATGAAGTAAATGATATCGGTTGGACTTTAAATTAAAACGAACTTATTTATGTTCATGAAAAACAGTAGAATTGTAAATCGCCCATGAAGTAAATGATTATTGGTTGGACTTTAAATTAAAACAAGGACAAATTTTTTTGTTTTTGTTTTTCTTAATGTTTCTCAACCAATTATCAAATTAAGTTCAAAGATAATTTACTATTATCTTTTTTTCAAATCAAACCCTTCTATATATCTTAGAGTTGACTTGCATTTTGAGATGGATGATTAGCTTAAGATAATAATGAGGAAGAATCTTTGGGATGCTCTCCTCTCCGGAGCTTACACGTTATCAAATAAATTTAAATGATGCCTAGCTAGTTATTCCTCTTGAAAGTTCGTTAGGGCACTTCATAATACTCTAGAATTAATTAACAGCGTTTATGATGAGGGAAGTGAGCTATCATTTTCATGCATGCTTAATGTTGATCACACTTCAAATCAAAAGAGCACAACTCTTGTTTTCCTCTATTTGTAAACCATGCGTCATCTATAACATGCGGTGGAATATCTCTTTTGATTATATGCAGCTGCCACTATGAATCCTTCCAAGGAATATTGGGATGTCACATGTGAGTCTCTAATTGAATAACTACCTTAGTATCGTTTTGAATAAGTATATGTACATTTTTTCCCAAAAAAAAATATATGTACATTTTTTTGATAAAAGAGCTGGCGGCTCATATAGCTGGTCTCATCCCAGAATTTTATTGAAACAATATTATAACCTTAAATTCAAAAAAAAATAAAAATACTAATGCTAATCAGAAGAAAAAAGAGAACAAAGAAGGGAAGAAGCATTAGAAAAATAAAAGGCATCAATAGAACAAAAAAGAGAATTTCTTCTGTCTTTTAATACTTGAAATTCACCGGATGGAACCTTTTATTGTCAATCAATATATGTACATAAAGGAGATATGTACTGTTATAATTTAAACCTAAAAACTTTGTGAACCATTTGCCACATTAATTTTACTTATCAACTCTTCCACACGGTTGGGAGATCCGTCATGAAATTCCATAGTTCTACATAAATCATTTCAAGCAATACTTCTTTATGCTCTATCCATGCACCAGAACTTGAAAACTTCTTGTTATGATTCAAGTATATAATTTATATTTTAACACATCCTAACAGATTGAGCCACGGAGTAGATTTCTTTTATGTTCCATTAATGAATCATAACATTAAACTCTAATATTAATTTATGCAATTGAATTTTCTAAATTCGTTTTTCTTTATGTTATTAGAGTATATTTATTATAGTTTTATTTTATTTCTCTTCGATTAATTGCATCCAAACAATAAAATTATTACCTAAATAAAAACCATAGTGATGGAGGTCTTTTTCGGGTCTCCGTCAGATGTTGTCTTCCGTCAATCTCCTGGTGGATTTTGGAGTATATCTCCCGTTGCGCGTGGGTCTGAATGGGTTTTGAGGAGATTGGTGATTTGAGAAGCTTAGCGCCGAGTACCTGCAAAGAAGTCCCGGAATGGTTTGGTACCACCGAGGACCCTCCGACGATCAAGTTAGCACTAGATCCGAGCAGAGTAACGGCTAAGTCGAGTAAAAATGGCTTACTTGACCACTCTGTGATGGGGGTTTATATAGTGGCGGCAGCACGCAGTAGCGGGTGCGAGAATCTCGTCGGCAGTTACGATCCCGACGTCATGCTCACGTAATAAGCGGATCGCCCGTCAATGGGGATCGTGATGGCGTGGAACGTGGGATGCTGCCGGCGGAGTATCCGCACATGGCGAGATTTACGGAGCGGCGGTTACGCCTGTGAGTGGAGTTGGTCGGTCAGAGAGACCGAGGAAGATGGCATCGACGAGAGAGCTCGGGATCGAGCGAGAGGGCCGAGGTATCTTGGTCCTGTGGTAGCTCGGGGGCGAGCTGAGAGGCCGAGGAGGCCAATTTGCAGGGGGCTCTGAGGTGAGCCAGCTTGTGCTTATAGGTCGGGTACAGTGGTGGCCTGGTCGGCCCCTGTGGACCCACTCTTTTGAGTTCTGGGACACGTCATCTGCCACGTGTCCTGATCTGGGAGAACGCCAATATAGAGCATCATCATTAGCCCCCCACTCTTGTCCCGACCAGCAGGCGGGTCGGGTTAAGAGTGGACTGCCGGGCCGCCCGGGGTGCGCTCCCTCCTAAGATTTCGTCGGGCGTGTCCATGAGCAATCCATTGTCTTCGTAGGGTAGGAAGCTACCCGCTGCGGATGCGCCTAGAAGGAAGCTACTCAGCGGCCTCGTGAGGAGGGCTTTGGACCCACCGTGTTGATGGGCGGGAGGATGCCCGCTGGGGATGCGCCTAGCAGGAAGCTACTCAGCGGCCTCGAGAGGAGGGCTTTGGACCCACCGTGTTGATGGGCGGGAGGATGCCTGCTGGGGATGCGCCGAGCAGGAAGGGACTCGGCGGCCTCACGATGAGGGCTTCAGATCCTCAGCGTCTGATGGCAGGAGGCTGCCCACTGGGGATGCGCCGAGCAGAAAGGGACTTCGGCGGCCTCGCGATGAGGGCTTCAGATCCTCAGCGTCTGATGGGCAGGAGGATGCCCGCTGGGGATGTGCCGAGCAGGAAGGGACTCGGCGGCCTCGCAATGAGGGCTTCAGATTCTCAGCGTCTGATGGGCAGGAGGCTGCCCGCTGGGGATGCGCCAAGCAGGAAGGGACCCGACGGCCTTGCGATGAGGGCTTGAGATCCTCAGCGTTTGATGGGCAGGAGGCTGCCCGCTGGGGATGTGCCGAGCAGGAAGGGACTCGGAGGCCTCGCGATTAGGGCTTCAGATCCTCAGCGTCTGATGGCAGAAGGATGCCCGCTGGGGATGTGCCGAGCAGGAAGGGACTTCGACGGCCTCGCGATGAGGGCTTCAGATCCTCAGCATCTGATGGGCAGGAGGATGCCCGCTCGGGATGTGCCGAGCAGGAAGGGACTCGGCGGCCTCGTGATGAGGGCTTTAGATCCTCAGTGTCTGATGGGAAGGAGGCTTTCCGCTGGGGATGCGCCGAGCAGGAAGGGACTCGACGGCCTCGCGATGAGGGCTTGAGATCCTCAGCGTCTGATGGGCAGGAGGCTGCCCGTTGGGGATGCGCCGAGCAGGAAGGAACTCGACGGCCTCGCGATGAGAGCTTGAGATCCTCAGCGCCTGAGGGGCCATGAGAGGCCTGCTAAGGATGGCCGAGCAGGGTAGCTGCTTGGTTCCTCTTTTCGAGGGCTTTGATCCTTAGCGCTGGAAGGGCCGTGAGAGGCCTGCTAAGGATGGCCTAGCAGGGTAGCTGCCCGGTGCTTCTTGGCGAGGGCTTTGATTCTTGACGCTGGAGGGGCCGTGAGAGGCCTGCGAAGGATAATCGGGCAGTGAAGCTGCGCGGTTGCCTCTTGGCGAGGGCATTGATCTCTGGCGTCGTGGGTAGGCAACTACCAGCCGGGGATGATCGAGCGGGGTAGCCGCTCGGATGCCTCTTGTGAGGGCTTTGATCCCTGGCGTCGTAGGTAGGGAGTGTAAGTCCACGTTGCTCACCCCGGTTCTTACGGGGAGGCGAAAACGGTAAAATACGATTTTCGACACGAAGCAATATGGACTAAAAAGAGAGGATCTTTTGTAGGGTTCCTAGGCACCCTAATGAGGTCTCACAAGGCATCAACCATGCCAATTTCAAATTTAAACGGTGCCGAGAAACCCTAGAATGGATCGTTGGCTAGATTTCTAGGCGACAAAGCAAACTAGTTAACACTTAACTACAAGAATACGGAAATACAACCTTTGTAGATCCGGTTCTCCACCTCCATAGCTCCGCAATGAAGTCTCCTCGCTGTCCTCATACAATCCCGGGCTCTAGCGTCGGCTTTATCGGAGAAAGAGCGGGCAAGGTCGTCGGCTTCGTGCCGAAGATGATCTACGTTGAGGCATCGCTAGATCAAGCTCCAACTTCACCAAGTGATGAAACTTGTGAAGAAAACACACTCTACTACTTGGCAAGAGGTAGAGGATGAAGAAATAGGAAGTGGGTTCACTTTAGAATTGGATTTCTCACTCATTTCATCAATCCACCATTGATGAAGTGAAGCTTTCTTCATAGAAGAAGATGAAGAAGAAGAAGAAAGTGTTATGATAAGTTCATTTTAAAATCAAAAGTAAATCAATACTTATCATATAATGAACCATGGTCAAGTGTAGAGATTAAACTAGGGTTAATGGAGTGGTTAGGGTTAAGCATGAGACAAAATGGTCACTTTGGTCAAAGCTTCATGAAGCTTCAACTAGAAAACAAACAAAGCCACCATTTTCCTTTATGCTTTTCATTTTTCCAAAAAGAATAAATAAATAAATAAAGGAATAAGAAAATGAAAACCCTAACCAATCTACAACCATGGTTTAATCTTCATACAAACCCTAGTGTGCATGTATCATCAAACATGATACAAACTTGTGTACAAAATCATATCACATATATAATGCGCATATCCGAGCGAGAAAATCCATTTAAAGTGAACCGATACTAGTTAATGCAAAGTAATATATCAAGTATATAATTATGCATTAAATCATTAAATCAACACTTGATTTAACGATCCGGTCATATCGCATATAACCGACTAATATCCAATGTATCGATTTATCGAATCAATCTTCGATTCGATAACTAGGTTATATCGCATACAACCATTCGACACATTGTTCGCGAGAATGAAATACGGTATCACATACACGCATTATTCTCGGTCCCGCACATATCTCATATGCGCTCCTATTTCGTTTCGCTTGAGCCAGGAAACCTCTGTGTAGGACTCTAAAGACTCGTCAATACGCCGGCAGCAGATGATGATCATATCAAACATCCACAAGCAGCAAGCGGTCTGCTAAACGTAACGGCCATCCGGGTATTGAGCGATCAGAAGATCAACGAGCAAGCCCGCTTACACTCCAGTGAATCCAACCAGTAACACTACCGTACAGTCCGGTCTGATCGTCTGATATGTCGCATATCTCGCCTAGGGGTGGTAAACGTCAGACCCCAATAGCTCGATAAGTCGTGTCGATATGAGGTCTATAACAATTCAAGAAATTACTGGAAACACTTACCAGTAAATCTCAGCAACCCTGGCCAGGGATTTCCTGTTATAGACTATCGAACACAGCGCAACATCAACCCCCTATACCGGGAGAGACGAATCCCCTCCTATCGCTCATTGCCTCCATGTGACTCGGGACTGTACCCAAAAACCACCGTTTTGCACGCCCTCTTGGACGTGGTAAGATGGAAATCAAAGCACAGTGGGAACCACACAAGACTCTATGACGATCTCGGGTCAACAGACTACTCTGTACCAGTGTCACCAGAGAACTGCCATCTGACGTAAGGTATAATACCATCTGGGAGTTCTCGGCGAGTCCGTCCAGTGTACCCAGTCTCTACTGAGCACCCGTATATCATCTCTGATGTCAAACACTGATGGATCTGGGATCATCCATCGCTTATCTGTATGGGTCGAGAAGGTATACGCTAGTCTACTCTGGTATATC
Source organism: Agapanthus africanus (assembly GCA_030015575.1). Classification (NCBI taxonomy): domain Eukaryota; kingdom Viridiplantae; phylum Streptophyta; class Magnoliopsida; order Asparagales; family Amaryllidaceae; genus Agapanthus; species Agapanthus africanus. The sequence continues at coordinate 268,498,130 of CM057340.1, forward strand.
GATGCCTCGTCTCGATACACCCACGACTAGGGACTTTGAAGGATGTACTTATGGACTACCATGTCCCCACTAGTATGATCCGCATCATAGTCCAGGTAGTCAAGTACACATCCTAAGGGCTTTACCAACATGTAACAGAGAGACAAACAGTATACACGTTAAGGTAAAGATCAACCAGATAGCATGCTATCATGTCGAGCAAGAAAGTCCTCCCTATATATGTCCAAGCATCCACTACAATATACATCCAATGTACAGTAATGGCCTCTAGGGCATACATATAACTAACAATCTCCCACTTGCACTAGGGCCATCTGTAGCAGTGGTTGTAGTATCTCATACTCAACCATCCTATAAAAATCTCTCTCTGGGAACAGGCCTTTGTGAGTGGATCCACTGTGTTGTCCTCTGAGTCTACTCTCCAAACATCGATCACCCTGGAGATCAACCATCTCCATGATCAAGTGATACTGCCTTAGAATATGTCTGGATTACTGATGGGACCGGCGTTCCTTGGCATAAGCCACAACTCCATTGTCTCACAATGGTTGGAACGTAGTTCATCTCATGAACCATTATACACCCAAACATCCTCCTTGGTAGCATCTTAAGTAGCGATGTATCCTGCCTTTATCTTCTAGTATGTCACGGTATCTAGCTTGGAACTCTTCCAACATACCGTCCCTTTATATGAGGGTAAAGACAATGCCTGTGACTGACATTCAGTCGTCTTTATCACCCTGGAACCTTTCCAGTAATTCTCCCCAGAATCAATTGATACCATCTCACTACTACTAGTGAGATTCCTGACATCCAATTAGATCTATCTCATAGATCCAAAATCCAGGATTTAGTTGGTATCACTTTGATCCTATATGGAGAATCTTTGTGATAAGCGGAAATTGATCGAGCGTAGCATAGGAAACTCCTTCCCTATCAAGAGTATGTCATCCACGTACTCTACGAGGATCGTCAACATACTCCCTACTACCTTTTTGTTTATACAAGGTTCATCTACCATTTTGATGATGTCAAACTCTTTGACTAATTCATCAAAACAGATGTTCCAACTCCGCGATGCCTGCTTTATCCTATAAAGCATCTTGTACATGTTTCCGCTGCTCCCACTGTCTACGAAGCCCTCTGGCTGTGTACTTATAGACGTCCTCTTCTAAAAATCATTTAGAAAAGCAGTCATGGCACCCAACCGCCAGATATCGTAGTCATGGTATGTAGCCGTGGCAAGTAGGATCTGGATGGACTTAAGCATAGCCACTTGAAAAGGTTTCATCATTATCCACGCCTGGTCGATGACGAAAACCTTTAACAAGTCTAGCTTTGAAAGTCTCAACTTTTCCATCTACACCAAGTAATCTTCTCAAGATAAACTTGCTCCTGATGGGGATTTAACCCTTCAGATATAGCAGCCAAAGTCCATACTTTGTTGGTGTACATGGATTCCATCTCAGATCGCTAAGCATCCAGCCATTCTTACAGAGTCCCTACTCTCGATGGCCAGCTCGAAACTAGTTGGGTCATCATCTTATGATGCAATCCTCGCTCCCACTGTCATAGAGAAATCGAAGTATTTCTCAGGTGGGTGAGGAACCCTACTAGATCGGCGGAGAGGCCGAGGTTCGTTGGTAACTATTGAACTCTTTGGTTCTATTAAATCATCAGCTGCAGTCTGTATAGCTGGAACATTTTCAGTTCTACATTACAGACCTTGCCTCGAGCTTGTCCGGATTTTGCTTTAAGACATAGCCCGGACAACCCCAAATCTTAACTTGCTTAAGACATGGGCTCTTCCCATACCATATCTCATATGGAGTGGTAGGCTGTGATCTGATTCAAACCCTATTCAATAGGTATGCAGCTTCTCAAGTGCATAACTCCCAAAAAGGAAATAGGTAACTCAGTAGTACTCATCATAGAGCACACCTTATCATATAGGGTGTGATTGCTCCGCCCCGATATACCATCATGCTATGGTGTATTCGGAGGAGTAATGCTGAGAGAGAATCTCATTCTCCTTTAGAATAGTCCAGGAATTCCGTGCTCTAGTATTCTCCTCCTTGATCACATCAAAGGACATAATACTTATACCCGTTTTGGTTCTCTACTTCTAACTTATATTCTGTGAATATCTCAAAAGGTTCGGACTTGTGTTTCAACAGGAACATAGGTCTGAATCTCGAAAGATCATCAGAGAATGTAATGAAGTACAAAGAACCGGTCTTGGCATGTGTAGACAGGGGACCTTTATACATCAACATGTATCATCCCAAGAGTTTACATAACTCTTTCTCTGTTTCCAATAAACGGAGCTATGGTCATTTTATCTTTGTGACATGACTGGCAAGTTTCACAAGATGTAAGTTCAAACTGATTTAAATATGCATCTATATGTAACTTCAGCTAGTCGGGTCGCATTGATATGACCTAGTCTACAATACCTCAAGAAGGATTCGTTCATTTCTGAACTCTTCCTCTTGTGTGTGTTCCGTATACTAAGAACTGTAGTTTGATTTAGAACATCAATGCTTTTAGATAACGCGCCTGAACCGATCAACTTTTGATATAGGAAATGTTCAAAACATTATCCAACAATACAAAATTTTATCATTTCTTTACTAATAAAGAGACTGATATGATTTTGTATATCAGGTTCGGTATCTAATAACATTCGTTCAGAATCAATGTATTTGTAATACAGGGTGACAGTGACCAACAGACTTGGCTGCAACTCTTGCCCCGTTTTCTGTCTCATGAAACTTATCACCCGTTCTCAGTCCTCTACCTTTCTGTAGCCCTATGTAACAGATTACATATCTGGGATCCTGATCTGGTATCACATACCCAGGACGTAAAGGATACTGAGAAACAGTTCTCTGTAATGAACACACCCGAAGATGATGCATCAGCATGCACTCTCCTCGTTTGGGCGGCACGGGAATTCTGGTAATCCCCAATTTCCTGCTCTGTCTTATAACAATTATAAGTTGGAGCGGGACCAACGTTCTCCAGCTCAGTATAACAAGCGGGTTCGGTCAAATATCCATTTTATTATCTTGATTAAGGCGTGACATGGTCGCTACCAGGAGAGAGAGAGAAGAAAACACTCAGCGTGCGCTCTTGCAAGAATAGATTGGTTATTATTTTATCTAATCAGGATGGCTCCCACTGCTTTTTATCAAATCTTCCTTCAAACCCTAAAAGGAAAGACTATCCGGGATTAATTACACACTACAAGTCCGCCAATCTTTCAGCCAGGCCAGTGTCGATACTTTGAGGGAGGTCCCCCGTGCTTTCGCACGAACCTAATTAATGTAAACCTCGTTTTCCCAGAGGCGTAACCCCGTTGACACCTTTCTAGACACCTACTTGATCGGCTAATTGTAATGTATAAAACTCTCCCAGGAGTAACTCTTACTCGCAGCGGGTATCGGAATCCAACTATCTCATAGAAGGTATGCAATCTCATTGCAAATTTCAACACTTGAAATTCCCGATAATATTTTGCCCCTAACGTGCTATGACCTTGACGAAAGCCAACAAACCATAGCCCGCTAGTCAAGTTCAACCCGTACATTTCTTGATTGAATTAAACCCACCCGCACGACCCTTGACGAAAGCCAACAAAGCCGCACGACTACCCTAATCCAATCGCATCGTATGCTGGCAGATAAGCAGCATATAGCTACCGCACACTGCACCTTGACGAAAGCCAACAAATGCAGCACGAATACTATATACAACTTATCTGAAATGACGGAGGGCTACGACAGGTTTTTCTGAAAACCTATTGCGTAATGAACTTGATATCGTTGTAGGATCGAATGAATTTTGAAATGGAGTGTTTTTGAGGCTTTTCTAGTTTTGCTAAAGGAGTCACTCCCGGTGAAGGGATCGTCGGTCCTTTCCTCGTCGAATGAGGTGCGGGATATATCATATATATCACTGTGCAAACCAAAAACTCTTAAAAGCAATCAAAAGACAAACCGAGTGTGTAGCATCTGCCAGTTATTGCTAAAGGAGTCACTCCCGGTGAAGGGATCTCGGTCCTTTCCTCATCGAATAAGGTGCAGGATATATCACATATACCGCTGTGCAAAGCAAGAACTGTAGCTACCTGTTTTATTTTGAAATTCAATTCTACAACATCTTAGGTTTCTTTTCTTTCATTAATCTCATTAATGAAGTCCCATCATTTAAATTACCTAAACATCACAGATAAATACGACGTACACTTATGCCATCCGCATTCGCCTCGATGTCCCCTCGTGCACCGTTAGGTTAGGTAACTAACGGCAGAGCGGGGCAGGGCTAGCGCGGGTGTAAAACATAAGTAACGCCTATATAATATATCATATATACTATATACAGTATCTATCACAGAACATCACATGATCACATCACAGATATCGCAGCAGAAGAAACATATGAAATATTGGATATACTAGGACGTCCGTGTTTTCAATACGAGCCAGTATAAAACACGGATTCCACGGTCGCGATGAATAGCCAAACCCACACCCCTAGACCCCTACGAGAGCGGCAAGCAACCCTACCAATTCTAGAGTTAGGAGACCCGGACTCGACTCCTCGAGTTGGTCTCCCACTGGACTCCAGAACCCGGTTACTTGTGCCCTCCTCCTTGGGTCTATCCTAGTGCAGAAAAGTAAATAATATACAAATGGTGACAACATCCGCAACCTGGAAGTGCTCCAATAAAAGAATATTACATACAAGTTTTTACATGAATGAAAATGAAAAACACTCATCTCACATAAAAACCCCCGGCTATTCAAACACGACGATCCAATATAACATATCCAGCAACACATAACATCACATGTCATCAACGTAAGTAAATATGTCCATCCCAATTGTCGTTGACATATAGCAACGAAACCGGCGATATCACATATTACACTTACGGTCACAGAAAAGAAAGTGTAAAACTACAACAGTTGGAATCCGCAACCACCTCAGACATCGCATGCCTGACCAAATGAATTCCTTAGACATCGCATGCCTAACAATTATAAACCCCGCATTTTAGTCTCATTATTGAAAACACTTTTCAATATCAAGTCGGGCAATTCAACAAGATTCCCGAAAAACTGATCGAATGCTCGTCGCAAACTTTAGTAGACGGCCGCACCCCCGATACCGTCGACGAAGTGCACCAAGGCGGAACACCGCTGCCGCGAGCACCCGAACGGATGCTTTCGGCGACGGGGTTCTCCTACAGTCACTTGGTCGGGGCTATGGAGTGAGGCTGTCTATTAAGTTTACCCGGCGAGTATCCGCGTACTCTACGTGATTGCGATGGACTTTTGATCACATCAAAATTCCGTGGCAACCGATCAAGTGAGACTAAACTGCTATGTTTATAACATTCATTTAGTTATCTCATAACTATTTGTGAATTCCAATTATTGTATCACATTCCAGATAAACCGAAAATGTTAAACTTTCCGATCGAACAGTCAAACACCCAAGTTTTCCCGATACAGCTCAACACATGAAATAAGTCTAACAACATTCAGTTCGTGCCTCAGTACCAACGGTCCAGCCGTAGAAGGGTCAAGCCAATGTCTCACATGTGGCACGCCGTACTGCCCCAAACCCGAAGGTTCAAAGGGCAGTTCAAGACGGTCACATAATCGAGTTAAGGTTTGTTGTCTTCTAGAGGGACCATCGCGTTACTTGCATTACTTAGAACGTCGTTAAACCACGGAAAAATCCAACACTTGGAAATTTCCCGACAGGGGAAAAATTGGGTATTTATATCCGGTCGAACTTTTTAACATGTTCTAAAATTTACCCGGAAAGCCACACAGACAAAATTTGATAATCCGATCGAATATACGAATCCCCAAAACAACCCAGAAAATGAAACTCTGGAATAAATATTAAAATATTCCCAGGAAAACCAGCACTGACAATTATTGATTATGGTGCAAATTTCGATGAACAATACGACAAAATGGCCGCGGATGCGTCGCACGAGCCATGCTCGTGCCGCGGATCCGCGGCGGAATAATGGAATTAGGTCATCAAAATTCACCGTAACTCTTATAATTTCCTGCTGATTTTTCTGCATATTTTTAATGTTGAAAAATCCACGATTTTAGAAAATGTCCAGAGAGCATGGAAATTTTGGGGTTTCGGTTCGTTCGGACTTCAAATTCTGTCTAGACTTCGCCTAAGGCTCTAGCTAGGCTCTGATACCACTGAAGGGTTCCTAGGCACCCTAATGAGGTCTCACAAGGCATCAACCATGCCAATTTCAAATTTAAACGGTGCCGAGAAACCCTAGAACGGATCGTTGGCTAGATTTCTAGGCGACAAAGCAAACTAGTTAACACTTAACTACAAGAATACGAAAATACAACCTTTGTAGATCCGGTTCTCCACCTCCATAGCTCTGCAATGAAGTCTCCTTGCTGTCCTCATACAATCCCGGGCTCTAGCGTCGGCTTCATCGGAGAAAGAGCGGGCAAGGTCGTTGGCTTCGTGCCGAAGATGATCTACGTCGAGGCATCGCTAGATCAAGCTCCAACTTCACCAAGTGATGAAACTTGTGAAGAAAACACACTCTACTACTTGGCAAGAGGTAGAGGATGAAGAAATAGGAAGTGGGTTCACTTTAGAATTGGATTTCTCACTCATTTCATCAATCCACCATTGATGAAGTGAAGCTTTCTTCATAGAAGAAGATGAAGAAGAAGAAGAAAGTGTTATGATAAGTTCATTTTAAAATCAAAAGTAAATCAATACTTATCATATAATGAACCATGGTCAAGTGTAGAGATTAAACTAGGGTTAATGGAGTGGTTAGGGTTAAGCATGAGACAAAATGGTCACTTTGGTCAAAGCTTCATGAAGCTTCAACTAGAAAACAAACAAAGCCACCATTTTCCTTTATGCTTGTCATTTTTCCAAAAAGAATAAATAAATAAATAAAGGAATAAGAAAATGAAAACCCTAACCAATCTACAACCATGGTTTAATCTTCACACAAACCCTAGTGTGCATGTATCATCAAACATGATACAAACTTGTGTACAAAATCATATCACATATATAATGCGCACATCCGAGGGAGAAAATCCATTTAAAGTGAACCGATACTAGTTAATGCAAAGTAATATATCAAGTATATAATTATGCATTAAATCATTAAATCAACACTTGATTTAACGATCCGGTCATATCGCATATAACCGACTAATATCCAATGTATCGATTTATCGAATCAATCTTCGATTCGATAACTAGGTTATATCGCATACAACCATTCGACACATTGTTCGGGAGAATGAAATACGGTATCACATACACGCATTATTCTCGGTCCCGCACATATCTCATATGCGCTCCTATTTCGTTTCGCTTGAGCCAGGAAACCTCTGTGTAGGACTCTAAAGACTCGTCAATACGCCGGCAGCAGATGATGATCATATCAAACATCCACAAGCCGCAAGCGGTCTGCTAAACGTAACGGCCACCCGGGTATTGAGCGATTAGAAGATCGACGAGCAAGCCCGCTCACACTCCAGTGAATCCAACCAGTAACACTACCGTACAGTCCGGTCTGATCGTCTGATATGTCGCATATCTCGCTTAGGGGTGGTAAACGTCAGACCCCAATAGCTCGATAAGTCGTGTCGATATGAGGTCTATAACAATTCGAGAAACTACTGGTAACACTTACCAGTAAATCTCAGCAACCCTGGCCAGGGATTTCCTGTTATAGCCAATCGAACACAGCGCAACATCAACCCCCTATACCGGGAGAGACGAATCCCCTCCTATCGCTCATTGCCTCCATGTGACTCGGGACTGTACCAAAAAACCACCGTTTTGCACGCCCTCTTGGACGTGGTAAGATGGAAATCAAAGCACAGTGGGAACCACACAAGACTCTATGACGATCTCGGGTCAACAGACTACTCTGTACCAGTGTCACCAGAGAACTGCCATCTGACGTAAGGTATAATACCATCTGGGAGTTCTCGGCGAGTCCGTCCAGTGTACCCAGTCTCTACTGAGCACCCGTATATCATCTCTGATGTCAAACACCGATGGATATGGGATCATCCATCGCCCATCTGTATGGGTCGAGAAGGTATACGCTAGTCTACTCTGGTATATCGATGCCCCGTCTCCATACACCCACGACTAGGGACTTTGAAGGATGTACTTATGGACTACCATGTCCCCACTAGTATGATCCGCATCATAGTCCAGGTAGTCAAGTACACATCCTAAGGGCTTTACCAACATGTAACAGAGAGACAAACAGTATACACGTTAAGGTAAAGATCAACCAGATAGCATACTATCATGTCGAGCAAGAAAGTCCTCCCTATATATGTCCAAGCATCCACTACAATATACATCCAATGTACAGTAATGGCCTCTAGGGCATACATATAACTAACATCTTTGCTAAACAAAAACCTAGCAAACTATATGAGGTTCTATATACTATGCCATAGAGATTATACCTCACGATACCGGTCCTTCGGGTCTTCTCTCCGCTGTCCTGCTCGTCCATCTAAGCTCCGAGGATCGATCCGGATCTTGATCACCTCCGCGGCCTTCTTGAGTCGAAGACGATCCACCCGAGAGTTGTGCTCCGAGCTCCACCTAGAGCCGAGGTAACTAGGGCAACAAGATCGCTAGGCTTGATGTCCTAGGTTGTATAGAAGAGGTAGATGGATGTGTTTGTCTATTTGGATCCTTTTTCTCTCAACACATGAGATCAAAGGAAATATCAAGAGGAGGAAGAAGAACTAGCAACCATGGAGCTTTCTCATTTCAAGAGAGAGAATGAGAAAAGAATAAATGAGCTAAAGAAAAAGAACCATGGTTGCAATAATGCATAAACTGTTGGAGATAGTGCCCTCAGAGTCAATTATTGGATCACATGCACGTGATTGCAATGATTGAGGGAGGACCTATACCGGTAGGACAGTCTTATTCAAGATGATAGTATGCTATCTGGTTTATCTTTATCATCGTGTACTGCTTTAGGTGACCTTACAGGTCACTATTGCGCGTTGATAGAGCCCTTAGGATTCTTGCTTGACAGCCAGCAGTATGATGGCGATCATATACGTGGGAGCTGGTAGTCTATAAGCACATCCTTAAAAGGTCCTTAGTCGTGGGAGTTTCGAGACAGGGCATCGATACTCCAGAGTAGACTAGTGTATACGGTCGAGACCCCGACGAGGGGCGGTGGCCGGTCTCACAAGCCACTGGTGTCAGTTGGTTCACCTAAGATGTATACAGGTGCTCATTGGGTTATGAGTACACCGGACAGGACCCGCCGGGAACATGCTAGTTGGTCTTATACCTGACGTCAGATAGCAGTTCCCTGGTGACATGTGTACAGGTTAGTTCATCGACCTGAGATCGTCATTTGTCTCGTGTGAGTTCCCACTGTACTTTGATTGCTACCCTACCACGCTCAAAGGAGACGTGCAAACAGGTTTTAGTTGGGTACAGTCCTGAGCCACATGGAGGCAGTGAGCGGATCTGCAAGGATTCGTCTCTCCCGGTATTCGGGGTGAGGTCGCGCTGTGTCTAGGAGAGCCATTACACGAAGTCCTTAACCAAGGCAGGAGATTTACTGGTAGGTATTCCAGTAGTATCTCAGGGTGTTCTGGGCTACTCTCCGACACGACTTGTACCGCTTTTGGGGGTCTGACTTTTACCAACCCCCTAGGCCCGCCATGCGATGCTCATAGACGAACGGACCGGACTGTACGGATATTGTCACTGACAGGCTCAGTAGGGTATCAGGATGATTTCGCTCATCAACGCCCCTTTTGGTCAATACCTAGCAGCCCGTTACGTATGGCTAATACTTCTGGCGTGCTAGTGGTTAAATCCACAACCTAAATATTGACGAGTCTTTAGAGTCCCCCACAGACCGTTTTCTCAAGTTTCGGGCGAAACGCTGTAGAGGCGGTATGGAGATATTGTAAGTCCACGTTGCCCACCCCGGTGCTTGCGGGAAGGCGGAAACGTTATGAAAAATTGGATTTTTACAACACTAGGCAACATGGACTAAGCTAAAGGAGGGATCTTTGCTAAACAAAACTAACAAACAAGCTAAAAGAGTTAGCTACTTGGAAAGAGGGTTATACCTAGGTCTTCAAGTCCTTCTCTTCTTGCTCCTTGGAGTGAAAGAACGGGTTCCCCTTATCGCCTTCTCTTGCCGAAGAAAGATCCATCCGAGGGCCTCTACCATTGGCTCCAACCTCAAACTAGAAGTAACTAAGGTGCTTGGTGTGCTAAACCTAGGACCTTAGAAAGAGTAGAGAGTATTTTTGAGGGTTTTATCTCAAGCTCAAAGGGTTCTCAACTCATGAGAGGGGAGAGCTAGAGAGAGAGGATGAGGAGGAGAGAGAATGAGAATGATAAAGTGAGAAGAATAATACAACCTTCTCACATATATGTGAATTATGAAAAATAGATAATTAGCTAAAGATAATTGTGATGGTTAATCAAGAAATGACCATTATCATTTCACATTAAATGCTTTTGCAAGGATCAAAGAGCATCTTTCATATGGAATGATGATGGTCAACTTGTCAACCTAGGTCAACAAGTCAAGTATAGTCAAATGGTCAACAACCCTAACCATGCACAATTATAATTAACTAATATTAATAAATCATAATTCACACATAAACATTAGGGTTAAGAAAATGACAATGGTCATCAACCCTAATGAAAGTCCTCTGCCTCTGCCTCAGTCAACTGTGCATACACACCCGTATCCGTGTTCCTAGGAACACGAATACAATGAGATAAAACCAATCCCAAATCATATACTAGGATACGGCTTAAACCAAAGCCCACTAGTATAAGCTGTCCAGACAACAAATGTGCACAAGTGCGCGGATGTGAACGAACCCTGTCGCAAAACCATGCGACCTCTACTCATTTTGCCTAAAGGCGAATAACCCTCTGTGTGGGACTCTAAAGACTCGACACTATGCTGGCTGTGGGTTTAACCACAGACCGCAAGCGGCACTAGCTATACGTAACGGTTCCCAGGTAGATGCTGATAAGAAGACTGACGAGGTAAACCCATCTGAACTCCTACTGAGCCTGAATGTGACAGTTCCGTACAGTCCGGTCTGTTCGTCTAAGAACATAGCATGGCAGGCCTACGGGGGCGGTAAACGTCAGTCCCCTACTAGCGATACAAGTCTTGTTGGAGTGTAGCCCAGAACACCTGAGATAACACTGGAAACCTACCAGTCTATCTCGCTTGCCCTGGACAGGGACTTTGTGTAATGGCTCTCCTAGACACAGCGCGATATCAACCCCCAATACCAGGAGAGACGAATCCAGTCTAACCGTCACTGCCTCCAAGTGCTTCGGGACTGCACCCAAAAACTACCTGTTTGCACGACTCCTTTGAGCTGTGGTAGGGTAGTAATCAAAGTACAGTGGGAACACACTCGAGGAGAAGTGACAGTGTCAAGTCAACGGACTAAGCTGTACCCATGTCACCTGGGAACTGATAACTGACGATAGGTATAATACCAACCAACAGTTCCCGACGAGTCCTGTCCAGTGTACTCATAACCTAACGAGCACCCGCATACTTGTAAGTCCATGCTACCTCTCCCGGTACTTTCGGGCATGCGGAATTTGGTGAAAAACAATTTTCTTAGAGGTGGTAACATGGACTCAAAACCGGATCTTTGTTAAACATCTAACTAACAACCTAACTACGAGTTGCTAACTACTCGGTTAGGGGGTTATACCTTTCTTTTTCTCGAACTCCTTCGTCTTCAAGCTTCGATGGTCGTCCGAACTGGCTTCTCCCCGTCGTCTCCTTGCGCCGAAGATAGATCCACCTGAAAGCTTCAACCTTTGGCTCTTTCTTCGAACTTTGAAGAAACTAGTTCACTCGGTTTGCTAAACCTTATGAACTAGAGTGAGTAGAGAAGAGTTTGTATGGGATTTTATCTATGGTTCTTGGTTCTCAACTCATGAGACAAGTGAACCATAGAATCAAGAGAGGGAGAGCCAGAGGAGGAAGATGAGAGCTCAAGAACAAGAGAGAGAATGAGCATGAAAGAAATGAGAGAAGACTTTTCTCTCTTGGCTCTCATAATCCAAAACCATCATCACAAAAATAATAATCAAGTATTGTGTAAAATGGTTCAAGTCAAAATGGCTAAATCATTTCATGCACTCATTTCTCACAAAAGAAACAAGCAAGTAAAAAGTCTTTGCCATGAAATGATAGCCATTGTCATCATGATGGTCAACTAGTCCAACCTAGTCAACCGGTCAACAAAGTTAACAAGTCAACAAAGTCAACCCCTCAACAACCATGTCACCATAATACTTAATTAATATAATTGTTAATCACATATCATATTCTCATTAGGGTTGAGCAAAAAGTCAATAGTCAACTGTCAACGGTCAACAACCCTAATGAGAATCCTCTGCCTCTGTCTCTCCGTCAACTGTGCATACACACCCGCATCCGCGTTCCGAGGAACACGAATGCATACTGGATAAATCCAATCCCAAAAGGTACACTAGGATATGGCTTAAACCAAAGCCCGCTAGTGTAAACTGTCCGGACACTATATGTAGGGTTCCTAGGCACGCTAATGAAGTCTCACAAGGCATCAACCATGCCAATTTCAAATTTTACGGTGCCGAGAAACCCTAGACTAGATCGTTGACTAGAAATTTAGGCGATATACGAATCTAGTTAACAACTTAACTTAAGATAAGAAGCTACAACCTTTGTAGATCCGGATATCCGCTTCCTTGGCTCCACGTAGGCATCCTCTCGCTGTCTATCTCGAATCCTGGACTCAATCGTCTGCTTGATCGGAGAAATGGGAGGACTAGGTCGTCGGCTTCGTGCCGAAGATGATCTACGTCGAGGCATCACAAGTTCAAGCTCCGACTTCACAAATTTGTGAAACTTGTGAAGAAAACACCCAAAACAACTTGCAAGAGGTAGAGGGTGAAGAAATAGGAGGTGGGTTCACTTTAGAATTGGATTTCTCACTTTAGAACTCAAGTTGCCATTGATGGCATCAAGCTTTCTTTCTCGAAGAAGAAGGAGAGAATGAAGCTAGAATATGATAAGTGCTAATTAAAAATAGAAAAGTAAATGAATACTTATCATATACTAACTAGGGTAGAGTGTAGAGAATAGACCATGGTTACTTGGATGGGTTAGGGTTAAGCATGAAGACAAGAATGGTTAAGTCAAAGCTTCATGAAGCTTCAACTAAAAACAAATAAAGCCACCATTCTTATCTAAATCATTTCCAAATAAATAAATGAACAAATAAATAAATAAATGAATATGCAAAACCCTAATTATCAAATTAACCATGGTTTAATTCTATACACTTAACTATATGATCAAGTATCATCAAACATGATACAAATATGTGCACAAAAGTATATCACATATACTTCTTGCACATCAAGTGAGAAAATCCATTTAAAGTGAACCAATACTAGTTAATGCAAAATAATATATCAAATATATAATTATGCATTAAATCATTAAATCAACACTTGATTTAACGATCCGGTCATATCGCATATAACCGACTAGAATCCTATGTATCGGCTTATCGAATCAATCCTTGATTCGATATCTAGGTTATATCGAATATAACCAATCGATACATCCATCACGAGAATTAAATACGGTATCACATACACGCATTATTTTCGGTCCTGCACATATCTCATATGCGCTCCTATTTCGTTTCGCTTGAGCCAGGAAACCTCTGTGTAGGACTCTAAAGACTCGTCAATACGCCGGTAGCAGATGATGATCATATCAAGCACCCACAAGCCGCAAGCGGTCTGCCAAACGTAACGGCCATCCGGGTATTGATCGATCAGAAGATCGACGAGCTAGCCCGCTCACACTCCTGTGAATCCAACCAGTAACACTTACCGTACAGTCCGGTCTGTTCGTCTGATATGTCGCATATCAAATCTAGGGGTGGTAAACGTCAGACCCCAATAACCGATAAGTCGTGCCGATGTGAGGCTCATAACGGGTCGAGAAACTACTGGTAACACTTACCAGCAAATCTCTGATCAGCCCTGGCCAGGGACTTCCCTGTTACGGCCAATCGAGCACTGCGCAACATCAACCCCCAATACCGGGAGAGACGAAACCCCTCCTATCGCTCATTGCCTCCATGTGACTCGGGACTGTACCCAAAGACCACCGTTTTGCATGCCCTCATGGACGTGGTAAGGTGGAGATCAAAGCACAGTGGGAATCACACAAGACTCTATGACGATCTCGGGTCTACAGACTAACCTGTACAAGTGTCACCTAAGAACTGCCATCTGACGTGAGGTATAATACCATCTGGGAGTTCTCGGCGAGTCCGTCCAGTGTACCCAGTCTCCACTGAGCACCCGTACATCATCTCTGATGTCAAACACCAATGGATATGGGATCATCCATCGCCCATCTCATGGGTCGAGAAGCGTATACGCTAGTCTACACTAGTATATCGATGCCCCGTCTCGATACACCCACGACTAGGGACCTTGAAGGATGTACCTATGGACTACCATGTCCCCACTAGTATGATCTGCATCATAGTCCAGGTAGTCAAGTACACATCCTAAGGGCTTTACCAACATGTAACTATAAGACAGTATAAAGAGACAAGTGTACATGTTAAGATAAAGAGTAACCAGATAGCATACTATCATATCGAGCAAGAAAGTCATCTCTATATATGTCCAAGCATCCAATATAATATACATCATCTGTACAATACTGGCCTCTAGGGCATACATACAACTAACAATCTCCCACTTGCACTAGGGCCAGCTGCTGTAGTATCGCATACCGAGCATCCCGAAGAGTCTCTCAAACTGTATCTGGGGAATGGCCTTCGTGAGTGGATCCGCCGTGTTGTTCTTCGTGTCAACCCTCCTGACCTCGATCTCCCGGCGATCAACTATCTCCCGGATCAGGTGATACCGCCTCAGAATATGCCTGGATCGCTGATGGGACCTGGGTTCCTTGGCCAAAGCCACTGCTCCATTGTTATCGCAATACAAAGGTATTGGATGCCCAATGGATGGAACCACTCCAAGTTCAGTAATGAACTTCTTGATCCAGACAGCCTCTTTAGCAGCATCGTTGGCAGCGATGTATTCAGCCTCCATCGTTGAGTCTGCCACGGTTTCCTGCTTGGAACTCTTCCAGCTAACCGCCCCTCCGTAAAGGGTGAAGACAAAGCCCGACTGCGACTTAGAGTCGTCCTTATCACTCTGGAAGCTCGAATCGGTAAAGGACTCCACTTGGAGTTCTCCGTTACCATACACCAAGAGCATCTCTTTAGTCCTTCGTAAGTACTTGAGAATGCTCTTCACAGCTGTCCAGTGACTCTCTCCAGGATCAGCTTGATACCTGCTCACTATACTTAGTGAGTATGCTACATCGGGTCTGGTACATAGCATCGCATACATGATAGAGCTTACAGCCGAAGCATAGGGTATCCCTTGCATGCGAGCTCTCTCCAAATCAGTCTTGGGAGACATATCTTTGGAGAGAGTGATTCCAGAGATCGTGGGCAAGTTCCCACGCTTGGATTCTTCCATACTAAACCTCTTTAGTACGGTGTCAATGTACCTGGATTGGGACAATCCCAAAATCCGTTTGGATCTATCTCTATAGATCCTGATTCCCAATATGCAGGAGGCATCACCAAGATCTTTCATTGAGAATCTTTGTGATAAGAAAAGCTTGACCGATTGCAGCATAGGAATATCATTTCCTATCAAGAGTATGTCGTCTACGTACAATACGAGGAAGACAACCTTACTCTCTGCCACCTTCTTGTAGATACAAGGTTCATCTGGATTTTTGACGAAATCAAACTCTTTGATAACGACGTCAAAGCAGATGTTCCAACTCCGCGATGCTTGCTTTAATCCATAAATGGATTTAAGCAGCTTGCACACCTTCCCGCTGCTCCCACTATCTACGAAGCCCTCTGGCTGAGTCATGTACACGCACTCTTCTAAATCACCATTTAGAAAGGCGGTCTTAACATCCATTTGCCAGATTTCGTAATCATGATATGCAGCGATGGCAAGCATGATCCGGATGGATTTAAGCATAGCCACTGGAGAAAAAGTTTCGTCATAGTCCACACCTGGTCTTTGACGAAAACCCTTTGCTACAAGTCTAGCTTTGAAAGTCTCCACTTTCCCATCTACACCAAGTTTCTTCTTGAAGATCCACTTGCTCCCGATGGGTTTTACCCCTTCAGGAGCAACTTCTAAAGTCCATACTTTGTTGGTGTACATGGATTCCATCTCGGACCGCATAGCATCCAGCCATTTCACTGAGTCCCTACTCATGATGGCCTGCTCGAAGCTAGTTGGGTCATCATCCTCCATGATGCAATCCTCGCTTCCACCGTCAATGAGAAAACCGTAGTATCTCTCAGGTGGACGAGAAACCCTACTAGATCGGTGGAGAGGCTGGGGTTCGTCGGGTACTACTGAATCCTCTGGTTCTACCAAGTCTTCTGTTATAGTTTGTGTCGCTGGAACCTCTTCCAGTTCTACCTCAATGCCACTTGTCTGTTTTATAAGAAAAATCTTTTCTAAGAAAGTGGCATGTCGAGAAACAAACACTTTTTGTTCCTCGGAGTGATAGAAGATATACCCTCGCGAATGTTTGGGATATCCAACAAACTTACATAGAACAGACCTTGCCTCGAGCTTGTCCGGATTTTGTGTTTTAACATAGGCCGGACAACCCCATATCTGAATAAAATTAAGACATGGTCTCTTACCATTCCATATCTCATATGGAGTGGTAGGCACTGACTTGGTTGGAACTCTATTCAATAGATATGCAGCAGTTTCCAGTGCATATCCCCAGAAGGAAATAGGTAACTCAGCTGTGCTCATCATAGAGCGCACCATATCTAATAGGGTGCGGTTCCTCCGTTCTGATACACCGTTGTGCTGTGGTGTATAAGGAGGAGTAAGCTGAGAGAGAATCCCATTCTCTTTTAGATAATCTCTGAATTCGTTGCTTAAGTATTCTCCTCCTCGATCAGATCGAAGGATCTTAATACTTTTGCCCGTTTGGTTCCCTACTTCGGTTTTATATTCTCTGAATTTCTCAAAAGCATCTGATTTGTGTTTCATCAAGAACACATATCCGAATCTAGAGAGATCGTCAGTGAATGTAATGAAGTACGAAGAACCATCCCTGGCATGTGTAGACATAGGACCGCATACATCACTATGTATCAGTCCTAAGAGTTCAGTAACTCTTTCTCTATGTCCCGTAAACGGAGTTTTGGTCATCTTTCCTTTGAGACATGACTGGCAAGTGTCATAAGATGAAAATTCAAACAGATTTAAATATCCATTCTTATGCAACTTAGCTAGTCGTGTCGCATTGATGTGACCCAGTCTACAATGCCACAAGAAGGATTCGTTCAGTTCAGAACTCTTCCTCTTGTGTGAGTTTTGTAAATTGAGGACTGTATTTTGATTGAGAATGAATATGCCATTATGTAACGAGCCTGATGCAATCAACTTTTGATCTAGGAATATGTTCATAACATTATCCTTTACTACAAAATTATATCCTTCTTTACTTAATAAAGAAACTGATATAATGTTGCACATCATGTTTGGTATATAATAGCATTCATTTAGAATCAGTGTATCACCACTTGGTAATACTAGGTAATATTCGCCAACTGCTTTGGCCGCAACATTTGCCCCATTCCCTACTTGAACGGAATGATCACCTTTTCCAAGTTCTCTACCTTTCCGTAGCCCATGTAACATCTTACATATGTGGGATCCTGATCCGGTATCTAATACCCAGGACGTAGGGTGAACTGAGAAACAGTTCTCAATGACAAACACACCCGAAGATGATGCATCAACATGCATGTTCTTCTTTTGGGCGGTGTGAGAATCCAGATATTCTCCTGTTTCCTGTTCATTCTTATAACACTTATAAGATAGAACGGGTTCAACGTT
The DNA here is from genome assembly GCA_030015575.1 of Agapanthus africanus. Classification (NCBI taxonomy): domain Eukaryota; kingdom Viridiplantae; phylum Streptophyta; class Magnoliopsida; order Asparagales; family Amaryllidaceae; genus Agapanthus; species Agapanthus africanus. The sequence goes on from CM057340.1 coordinate 268,516,211, forward strand.
CCCCTGCACAGTATAACATGCGGGTTCAGTCAATACATCCATATTATTATCTTTATTAGGGCATGAAATGGTCGCTACCTGGAGAGAGAGAGAAGAAAACACTTTAGCGTATGCTCGTGCAAGATCAGATTGGTTATTATCTTATCTAATCAGGATGGCTCCCACTGCTTTTTATCAAATCTTCCTTCAAACCCTAAAAGGAAAGATTAGCCGGGATTAATTATACACTACAAGTTCACCAATCTTTCAGCCAGGCCAGTGTCGGTACTTTGAGGGAGGTCCCCCGTGCTTTCGCACAAACCTAATTAATGTAAACCTCGTTTTCCCAGAGGTGTAACCTCGTTAACACCTTTCTAGACACCTACTTGATCGGCTAATTGTAATGTGTAAAACTCTCCCAGGAGTAACTCTTACTCGCAGCGGGTATCAGGATCCAACTATCTCATAGAAGGTATGCAATCTCATTGCAAATTTCAACACTTGAAATTCCCGATAATATTTTGCCCCTAGCGTCCTATGACTTTGACGGAGGCCAAACAACCCATAGTCCGCTAGTCAAGTTCAACCCGTCATTTCCTGATTGAATTAAACCCACCCGCACGACCCTTGACGGAGGCCAAACAACGCCGTACGAATACCCTAATCCAATCGCATCATATGCTAGCAGATAAGCACTAGTTAGCTACCGTACACTACGCCTTGACGGAGGCCAAACTACCGCAGCACGAATACTAACTAGTACTTATCTGAAATGACGGAGGGCTACGCAGGTTTTTCATAAAAACCATGAGCGTAATGAACTTGATATCGTTGTAGAATCAAATGAAGTTTTGAAATGGAGTGATTTTGAGGCTTTTCTAGTTTTGCTAAAGGGGTCACTCCCGGTGAAGGGATCGTCGGCACTTTCCTCGTCGAATGAGGTGCGGGATATATCATATATATCACTGTGCAAAGCAGAAACTATAGAAGCAATCAAAAACAAACCGAGTGTGTAGCATCTGCCAGTTATCGCTAAAGGAGTCACTCCCGGTGAAGGGATCTCGGTCCTTTCCTCATCGAATAAGGTGCAGGGTATATCATATATACCGCTATGCAAAGCAAGAACTGTAGCTACCTGTTTTGTTTAAAATTTGATTCTACAACATCTTAGGTTTCTTTTCTTTCATTAATCACATTAATGAAGTCCCATCATTTAAATACCTAAACATCACAGATAAATACGACGTACACTTATGCCATCCGCATTCGCCTCGATGTCCCCTCGTGCACCGTTAGGTTAGGTAACTAACGACAGAGCAGGGCAGGGCTAGTGCGGGTGCAAAACATAAGTAACGTCTATATAATATATCATATATACTATATACTGTATCTATCACAGAACATCACATGATCACATCACAGATATCGCAGCAGAAGAAACATATGAAACATTGGATATACTAGGACGTCCGTGTTTTCGATACGAGCCAGTATAAAACACGGATTCCACGGTCGTGATGAATAGCCAATCCCACACCCCTAGACCTCTACGAGAGCGGCAAGCAACCCTGCCAATTCTAGGGTTAGGAGACCCGGACTCGACTCCTCGAGTTGGTCTCCCACTGGACCCCAGAACCCGGTTACTTGTGCTCCCCTCCTTGGGTCTATCCTAATGCGGAAAAGTAAATAATATACAAAAGGTGACGACTTCCGCAACCTGGAAGTGCCCCAATAAAAGAATATTACATATAAGTTTTTACATGAATGAAAATGAAAAACACTCATCTCACATAAAAACCCCCGGCTATTCAAACACGACAATCCAATATAACATATCCAGCAACACATAACATCACATGTCATCAACGTAAGTAAATATGCGCATCCCAATTGTCGTTGACATATAGCAACGAAACCGGCGATATCACATATTACACTTACGGTCACAGAAAAGAAAGTGTAAAACTACAACAGTTGGAATCCGCAACCTCTTTAGACATCACATGCCTAATCAAATGAAATACTTACACATCACATTCCTAACAGTTATAAACCCCGCATTTTAGTCCCATTATCGAAAACTCTTTTCAATATCAAATGAGACTAAACCGCTAGATTTATAACATTCATTCAGTTATCTCATAACTGTTTGTGAATTCCAATTATTGTATCCCATTCCGGATAAATAGAATATATTAAACTTTCCGATCGAACATTCGAACACCCAAGTTTTCCCGAAACCGTTCAACACATGAAATAAGTTCAAAGACATTCACTTCATGCCTCAGTACCAACGGTCCAGCCGTAGAAGGGTCAAGCCAACGCCTCACATGTGGCATGCCGTACTGCCCCAAACCCGAAGGTTCAAAGGGCAGTTCAAGACGGTCACATAATCGAGTTAAGGTTTGTTGTCTTCTAGAGGGACCATCGCATTACTTGCACTACTTAGAACGTCCTTAAACCACACAAAAATCCAACACTTGGATATTTTCCGGCAGGGGAAAAGTTGGGTATTTATATCCGGTCGAACTTTTTAACATATTCTAAAGTCATCCGGAAATACACAAAGACGAAATTTGATAATCCGATCGAAACATCGAAGCTCTAAAACACCCCAGAAAATTCAACTCTTGAATAAATATTAAAAATACCCATAAAACTCAGCTGCTGAAATGATGAATTACTGTGCAAAGGAGGAGGGCTGACGTCATCATTAGGCCGCGGAACCGCCGCAGAAGCCATGCTTCTGCCGCGGTTCCGCCGCACACTATACTGTTCATTGGAAAAAATTTGCACCGTAATTCTTAGAATTCCCTACTGAATTTTTTAAGCATTTTTAATCTTGAAAAATCCCAGTTTTTAGAAAAAGTCCAGAGAGCATGATGTGTTAGGGTTTCGATGTGTATTCGGGTTTCAAACGTCGTCTAGACTTCGCCTAAGGCGCTAACCTGGCTCTGATACCACTGTAGGGTACCTAGGCATGCTAATGAAGTCTCACAAGGCATCAACCATGCCAATTTCAAATTTTACGGTGCCGAGAAACCCTAGACTAGATCGTTGACTAGAAATTTAGGCGATATACGAATCTAGTTAACAACTTAACTTAAGATAAGAAGCTACAACCTTTGTAGATCCGGATATCCGCTTCCTTGGATCCACGTAGGCATCCTCTCGCTGTCCATCTCGAATCTTGGACTCAATCGTCGGCTTGATCGGAGAAATGGGCGGACTAGGTCGTCGGCTTCGTGCCGAAGATGATCTACGTCGAGGCATCACAAGTTCAAGCTCCGACTTCACAAATTTGTGAAACTTGTGAAGAAAACACTCAAAACAACTTGGCAAGAGGTAGAGGGTGAAGAAATAGGAGGTGGGTTCACTTTAGAATTGGATTTCTCATTTTAGAACTCAAGTTGCCATTGATGGCATCAAGCTTTCTTTCTTGAAGAAGAAGGAGAGAATGAAGCTAGAATATGATAAGTGTTAATTAAAAATAGAAAAGTAAATGAATACTTATCATATACTAACTAGGGTAGAGTGTAGAGAATAGACCATGGTTACTTGGATGGGTTAGGGTTAAGCATGAAGACAAGAATGGTTAAGAAGTCAAAGCTTCATGAAGCTTCAACTAAAAACAAATAAAGCCACCATTCTTATCTAAATCATTTCCAAATAAATAAATGAACAAATAAATAAATAAATGAATATGCAAAACCCTAATTATCAAATTAACCATGGTTTAATTCTATACACTTAACTATATGATCAAGTATCATCAAACATGATACAAATATGTGCACAAAAGTATATCACATATACTTCTTGCACATCAAGTGAGAAAATCCATTTAAAGTGAACCAATACTAGTTAATGCAAAATAATATATCAAATATATAATTATACATTAAATCATTGTAAGTCCATATTGCGACCCCCGGTTCTTACGGGGAGGCGGAAACGGTATAAAAAACAAATTTTTATCGCAAGAGGCAACATGGACTAAACAAGGTCGGGATCGTGTCTAAACTAAACTAGCAAATACGCTAAAAGGAGTTAGCTACTCGGATGAGGGTTATACCTAAACTTGAACTCCTTCTTCTTGAAATCTTGTAGAGGTTGATGGTTCTCTTTTGTCGCCTTCTTACGTCGAAGATGGATCCACCTCGAAGGCTCGACCTTTGGGCTCTTTCTCGTACTTGGAGTGAACTAGAATCGCCGGCTTGCTAGACCCTTGATCCTAGAGTGAGTAGAGAGTGTCTAAGGGTTGCTTTTGTTTTTCAAGAGAAGGATTCTCAACTCATGAGAAGGTTTCTCTTGACTAGAGGAAGAAGAAGATGAAGTGAAGTGAGAGAGTGAGAATGATAGAATGAGCTATATTTTTTCTTTCTTGCAACCATAATGCAAAAGAAAAGAATTATCTAATAATAATAATTGAAAATGAGAATAGTTGATGGCAATTTGGAATGACCACAACCATGCTTCATTTAAAAAATGTAAGCATAAATCAAGGAAGACTTTTGAAGCAAGATGGTGGTCAACTTTCAACCATGGTCAACAAGTCAACCATGGTCAACAAGTCAACAAAATCAACCATAACAAAATTCTCATTTAATTACTATTATAAATAGATAATCCATAAATCCATTAGGGTTTGGAAAAAGATAACTGTCAACTGTGCATACGCACCCGTTCCGAAACCCTAATGAAATACCTCATCCTCCGCCTCAAGCAACTGTGCATACACACCTGCATTCTCGTTCCAAGGAACAAGAATACCAAGATATAAAAGCAACCCCAAATATATATACTAGTATCTGGCTCAAACCAGAGCCTGCCAGTATAATCCGTCCGGACTCCAAACGTGCACAAGTGCGCGGATGAGAACGAACCCTGTCGCAAAACCATGCGACCTCTACTCTGTTTTGCCCAGAGGCGAATACCCTCTGTGTGGGACTCTAAAGACTCGACACTACGCTGGCAGTGGGTTTAACCACAGACCGCAAGCGGCACTAGCTGTGCGTAACGGTCCCCAGGTAGATGCCGACAAGAAGGCTGACGAGGTGAAACCCCATCTGAACTCCTACTGAGTCTGAATGTGACAGTCTCCGTACAGTCCGGTCTGTTCGTCTGATACATCGCATGGCGGGCCTAGGGGGTGGTAATCGTCAGTCCCCCAATAGCGGTACAAGTCGTGCCGGAGCGAAGCCCAAAACACCCTGAGATAACACTGGAAACCTACCAGTATATCTCGTTTGCCCTGGCCAGGGACTACTCGTGTAATGGCTCTCCTAGACACAGCGCGATGTCAACCCCCAATACCGGGAGAGACGAATCCTGTCTAACCGTCACTGCCTCCAAGTGCTTCGGGACTGCACCCAACCACCACCCGTTTGCACGACTCCTTTGAGCCGTGGTAGGGTAGTGATCAAAGTGCAGTTGGAACACACTTGAGGCGAAGTGCCAGTGTCAAGTCAGCGGACTAAGCTGTACTCATGTCACCTGGGAACTGATAACTGACGATAGGTATAATACCAACCTGTCAGTTCCCGACGAGTCCTGTCCAGTGTACTCGTAACCCAACGAGCACCCGTATACTATCTCCAGTACGACGTACTGATGGCTGTGGGACAGACCATCTCCCACACTGGGATGAGAAGCGCATACGCTAGTCTACTCCGGAGTATCGATGCCCTGTCTCGATAGTCCTGCGACTAGGGACCTGTATAAGGATGTGCTTATAGATTACCCAGCCCCCACTAGTGTGACTGCCATCACAACGCTGGTAATCAAGCAAAGATCCTAAGGGCTCCACTAATGCGTATAAGTGATATACTGAAATAAACACAAGTACACATTGAAGTAGAAACAAACCAAGTAGCATACTACTATTTTGAGCAAGATTGTATATACAAGGTGAATATCCCAAGCATCCATTAAGTAATATACAAACTAGTATGATACAGTAATGGCCTCTAGGGCATATACACTAACAATCTCCCACTTGCACTAAGGCCATGTACTGGCGTATCGAAGACCTATCATCTCGATCAGCCGCTCGAACTGAGTCTGGGGCAAGGCCTTGGTGAATGGATCTGCAGTGTTCTCTTCTGAAGCAACCCTCCGAACCTCGATCTCCTTGCGATCCACGATCTCCCTGATCAGGTGATACCGCCTCAAGATGTGCCTGGATCTCTGATGGGACCTGGGTTCCTTCGCTAAAGCTATAGCCCCGTTGTTGTCGCAATACAGAGGTATTGGGTCAACAATGGACGGAACCACCTGAAGTTCTTTCAAGAACTTCCTCATCCAGACAGCTTCTTTTGCGGCATCAGATGCAGCGATGTATTCCGCTTCCATCGTCGAGTCTGCAACGGTTTCCTGTTTGGAACTCTTCCAACACACCGCCCCTCCATTGAGGGTGAAGACAAAACCCGACATGGACTTGGAATCATCCTTGTCACTCTGGAAGCTGGAGTCAGCAAAGGCCTCGATCTGGAGGTCTTTTCCGCCATACACCAAGAACATCTCCTTAGTCCTCCTCAGGTACTTGAGAATGTTCTTTACTGCTATCCAGTGTTTCTCCCCAGGGTTAGACTGATACCGGCTTACCACACTCAGTGCATAAGCTACATCCGGTCTGGTACACAACATCGCATACATTATAGAGCCTACCGCAGAAGCGTAGGGTATAATAGACATGCGATCCCTCTCCAAATCAGTCTTGGGAGACATCTCTTTAGAGAGGGTGATCCCGTGACAAGCCGGTAGGTTACCGCGCTTGGAATCTTCCATACTGAATCTTTTCACTATGGTGTCGATGTACCTGGACTGAGAAAGTCCCAATATCCCCTTGGATCTATCACGATGGATCCGGATCCCCAGGATGTATGAGGCATCACCCAGGTCTTTCATGGAGAACCTTTGTGACAAGAATCCCTTGACAGATTGTAGCATAGGAATGTCATTTCCTATTAAGAGAATGTCATCCACGTATAAAACGAGGAATACTACAGTTCTCGCTACAAATCTACTATAGATGCATGGTTCATCTGGATTTTTGATAAAGCCAAATTCTTTGACTGTCTCATCAAAACAGATGTTCCAACTCCGCGATGCCTGCTTTAGTCCATAGATGGACTTAAGCAACTTGCACACCTTTCCGCTGCTCCCACTCTGAATGAAACCCTCTGGCTGATCCATATAGACACACTCCTCTAAATTTCCATTTAGAAAAGCTGTCTTTACGTCCATTTGCCAGATCTCATAATCGTGGAAGGCAGCAATGGCAAGAAGGATCCGAATGGATTTCAGCATGGCTACTGGAGAAAAGGTTTCGTCGTAGTCCAAGCCAGGTCTTTGACGAAAACCCTTTGCTACCAGCCTAGCTTTATAGGTCTCAACCTGTCCATCTACACCAATCTTCCTTTTGAAGATCCACTTGCATCCTACGGGTTTTACCCCGTCTGGAGCAATGTCCAACGTCCATACCTTGTTGGTGTACATGGACTCCATTTCGGTCCGCATTGCATCCAGCCATCTCACTGAGTCAACGCTCTGAACGGCCTGCTGGAAGCTAGTAGGCTCATCATAATCTATGATGCAATCCTCTCTATCCCCGTCTATGAGAAAACCGCAGTATCTCTCGGGCGGATGAGACTGCCTACTACTCCTGCGGAGCGGCGTAGGAATGTCCTGTTCTGTTGAACCCTCTGGTTCCACTAAGCTTTCAGTAACAGTCTGTGGTTCTGGAATTTCTTCCAGTTCTATTGTGTTCCCACTTATCTGGGTTTCCAAAAACTCAGTTTCCAAGAAGCGGGCATGCTGAGAAACAAAAACCTTTTGTTCCTCAGTGGAATAGAAAAGATACCCCCTGGAGTTCCTTGGGTATCCCACAAACTTACACTGTACTGAACGTGCCTCAAGCTTGTCCGCATGCTGCTTTTTTACAAAAGCTGGACATCCCCATACCTTGAGATAATTAAGACAGGGTTTCTTCCCAGTCCACATCTCATATGGGGTGGTGGGCACAGTCTTGGTAGGAGCCTTGTTCAAGAGATACGCAGCTGCTTCTAGTGCATATCCCCAGAATGATCGCGGTAACTCAGCGTTACTCATCATGGACCGCACCATATCCAATAGGGTGCGGTTCCGTCTCTCCGATACACCGTTATGTTGCGGGGTGTATGGAGGAGTAAGCTGAGAGAGAATTCCGTTCTCTTTTAAATAGTCCAGGAACTCGGCACTTAAGTATTCTCCACCTCGATCCGATCTTAGAATCTTAATACTTTTGCCGGTTTGTTTCTCTACTTCATTCTTATACTCCTGGAATTTTCCAAAAGCCTCGGACTTATGTTTCATTAAGAAGACATAACCGTACCTTGAGAAGTCATCCGTAAAAGTAATGAAGTAAGAATGTCCGCTTCGGGCATGTGTAGACATTGGACCGCACACGTCACTGTGTACGAGTCCTAAGAGCTCGCTCGCTCTTACTCCACGTCCAGTAAACGGAGTCTTTGTCATCTTTCCTTTGAGACAAGATTGACAAGTGGCATATGATTGATATTCGAACGCATTCAAATATCCTTCTGTATGCAACTTAGTCAACCTTCTCTCATTGATGTGACCCAATCTACAATGCCATAAGAAAGTCTGATTTATTTCTGGAGACTTTCTTTTGTGTGTATTCTGGACATTAAAAATCTGTGGTTGGTTTAACACGTATATACCATTACTCAATGTACCTGACCCAATCAATACTTGATTAAGGTGAATGTTTACAACATTACTTACAAACGCAAATTCATAACCTTCTTTAGAAACTAAAGATACAGAAATGATATTACAAGTTGCGTTGGGTACAAAAAAGCAATTACGCAAAACTAAAACATGTCCATCTGACATTCCCAGGTGATAGTCCCCCACGGCTTTAGCATCCATGCTAGCTCCGTTCGCAACTCTGAGGGTCATGTCACCTGCCTTCAAATCCCTACGGTTTCTCAACGCCTGCAAAGAATTACAGATATGAGATCCTGATCCGGTATCCAATACCCAGGAAGTAGAGTTTATTGAAAGACAGTTTTCAATAACATACACACCTGAAGCTGAAGCTGCAACCTGCTTCAATTCCTGTGTTCTGGCCTTCCAGGCCCTGCAATCATTCTTCCAGTGTCCTTTCTTATGACAAAAGAAGCATTCTTCCTTATCCACAAGCTTCCCCGCTATCTTTGTTGCTTTACCTTTTCCCTTCGTATCCACTTTACTAACACCGCCCCTTGGTTTGGCGGGGGCCTTCTTCTTCTTTCCCTTGGCTTTCGCCTTGGACCTAGAAGAAGATGATCCTCCTACAAACAAAGTGGATGTATCCCTACTTTTCTGTAGGGTGCCCTCTGCGCTCCTCAGCATGTTGAGGAGCTCTGATAGTTCAACCTCTTTTTCTTGTAGGTTGAAGTTCAGTATAAACTGGGCGTAAGTGGAAGGAAGGGACTGGAGAACTATATCCGTATATAGTTCACTCTCCAATGTGATCCCTAGGTCAGCGAGCTCCTCAATGTAGCCGATCATCTTTAGCACGTGCTCGGCTACTGATGATCCGACGGCCATCTTTGTCGAAAACAACTTTTTCGACGCTTCGTATCTTGCGATACGTGATTGCTCTCCATACAGTTCTTTTGTATGGAGCAATATGGACTCCATGTCCATATTCTCATGCCTCCTCTGATGTTCGTTGTCCATCGAGGCAAGCAGGAGGCACTTGGCCTTCGCGCTATCAATCTCCCAAGTCTTGCGGATTTCCTTATCCGCGACACTGGAAGTTGGACCAGGGACAGGGGGAGCTTTGGTGGTAAGAAGATACCCCAGCTTGTCATAAGTGATTGCTATCTTGACATTCCTGAGCCAATCTTTGTAGTTTGGCCCTGTCAGTTTGTTTTTATCTAGGAGTAACTTAAGTCCAGTCATGTTGATTGGTCGCTGCAATTAGGAGAGAGAAGAAGAAACACTCAGCATGATGCTCTTGCAAGTTTAGAGTGGTTTTTAGTTTGTCTAAACAGGATGGCTCCCACTGTTTCTCGAATCCCTCCTCAAACCATAAAGGAAGAATTAGTCAGGATCAATCCCACCGTACAATACTTGCTTAACCGTTCAGCCAGGCCGGTGTCGGTACTTCGAGGGAGGTTTTCCAACGCTTTCGCGAAGTTCCTTAATTAAAGAACCTCTTTTCCCTGGGGTCGTAACCCCGCTAACACCTTTCTAGGCACCTACTAGGTTTATAGCATTGATCGTTAAGTGAGAAATTTCCCGAGGAGTAGCATATACTCACAGTAGGATCGGGATCCAAATATCATCGCGTGACGAAACTGAAGGAATCCTACCAGAATCGCCACACTCCAAATGGTATGCAAATCTAGCAAGTTTCAGTACTTATGAAACTCCCGATGTGGATTTTTGCCCCATGCTCTTATGACCTTGACGAAGGTCAACAAATCATAAGTCACATGTCAAGTTCTGCCCGTCATTATCCAGGTTAATTGAATCCACCCGTATATACCCTTGACGAAGGTCAACAAGGTAATGCGAGTGTCCCAAACCAACGCATCTATCTATGCTACATATGAACATCCAATAGCTACCAATCACTATGCCTTGACGAAGGTCAACAAACACAGCTTGAATACTATTGAATATTCATACGAAACGACGGAGGGCTACGAATGGTTTTGGCAAAACCGTGAACGTAGTGAACTTGATTTGGTCGATGGAACGAGATAGCTTTTAAAAGGAGTGGCTCAAGCTCCGCATTTAAAAGTTATTTTTGAAAAGAACCGAGTGGTTTTTCGAAAGTGTTCCAACGACTTTAACTTGGTTTATTATCTTGCATTAGTTCTTTTAATGCGTGATATTCTTGCATTAGTACTTTTAATGCGTCCCATCATTTAATCCTACCATTGCAGAAAACAACCAAAATATGACGTACGCTTATGCCATTCGCATTCGCCACGGGGCCCCGTCATTACCCGTTAGGTTACTTAACTAACGACAGAGCGGGGGCTGGGCTAGCGCGTCTGTAAAACATAAGCAACGCCTAAATAGAAAGCAATGATAGACATTTTAGATCACAGATAAATACATTGGATATACTAGCAATCTGTAATTTGTACGAGCCTGTAACAAAAACAGATAACACGGTCGCGGTGAATAGCAAATACCCCACCCAAGACCCCTACGGGTGCGGCAAACTACCCTCCAAGTCCTCGGTAGTTTGTGCACCCCTCCATGGGTCTATCCTAGGAGCAAAAACAGTAAAAAGAATTATACAATGACGGCTACAACCCCGACCCGGTTGTGCGGCCAAACAAATAATATAATTACATCAATTTACATTTACAATGAATTGCAAGAAAAGAAAACTCTCGTCTCACAACCCCCGGCTATTCACCCGCGACAATCCAACATATTTATATACACATTCCAGCACATTACAGATCATGTATAACCCCGACTAATCGTCTTATAGCGATTAGCCGACGTTCAATACATGCAAACATCACAGATATAACCAACATAGCCAAAGTGCAGTGAAGTTCGGAAAAAAATACGGAATTATAGGACCCCAAAAGTGAATTTCAGTTCTGGAAAATCTGGGTACATATAATATATCTTAAAAATCCCAAAACCAACACAGAAGAACACTGCACGAAAAACGATGCAAAGATGACACCAACTTGCGGCGGTTCCGCGGCCTGATGAACAGGTGAGGCCGCGGAAGGGCGGCTCTTTGGAGGAATCATGCTATCGGTTTTGGTGGGTGTTCTTACAAAACCCTGAGACGATTTTTAGAGTATAAATTTTTTCATTTTGAGCCAAAAAAATTTCAACAGAAACTCAGGTTTTGTAATTTATCCGGTTTTGTGATTTTTCGTTTCCGAACTTCGTTACACTTCACTACCAAGCTAGTTTAAGTTTAGTTAGGCTCTGATACCACTGTAAGTCCATATTGCGACCCCCGATTCTTACGGGGAGGCGGAAACGGTATAAAAAACAAATTTTTATCGCAAGAGGCAACATGGACTAAACAAGGTCGGGATCGTGTCTAAACTAAACTAGCAAATACGCTAAAAGGAGTTAGCTACTCGGATGAGGGTTATACCTAAACTTGAACTCCTTCTTCTTGAAATCTTGTAGAGGTTGATGGTTCTCTTTTGTCGCCTTCTTACGTCGAAGATGGATCCACCTCGAAGGCTCGACCTTTGGGCTCTTTCTCGTACTTGGAGTGAACTAGAATCGCCGGCTTGCTAGACCCTTGATCCTAGAGTGAGTAGAGAGTGTCTAAGGGTTGCTTTTGTTTTTCAAGAGAAGGATTCTCAACTCATGAGAAGGTTTCTCTTGACTAGAGGAAGAAGAAGATGAAGTGAAGTGAGAGAGTGAGAATGATAGAATGAGCTATATTTTTTCTTTCTTGCAACCATAATACAAAAGAAAAGAATTATCTAATAATAATAATTGAAAATGAGAATAGTTGATGGCAATTTGGAATGACCACAACCATGCTTCATTTAAAAAATGTAAGCATAAATCAAGGAAGACTTTTGAAGCAAGATGGTGGTCAACTTTCAACCATGGTCAACAAGTCAACCATGGTCAACAAGTCAACAAAATCAACCATAACAAAATTCTCATTTAATTACTATTATAAATAGATAATCCATAAATCCATTAGGGTTTGGAAAAAGATAACTGTCAACTGTGCATACGCACCCGTTCCGAAACCCTAATGAAATACCTCATCCTCCGCCTCAAGCAACTGTGCATACACACCTGCATTCTCGTTCCAAGGAACAAGAATACCAAGATATAAAAGCAACCCCAAATATATATACTAGTATCTGGCTCAAACCAGAGCCTGCCAGTATAATCCGTCCGGACTCCAAACGTGCACAAGTGCGCGGATGAGAACGAACCCTGTCGCAAAACCATGCGACCTCTACTCTGTTTTGCCCAGAGGCGAATACCCTCTGTGTGGGACTCTAAAGACTCGACACTACGCTGGCAGTGGGTTTAACCACAGACCGCAAGCGGCACTAGCTGTGCGTAACGGTCCCCAGGTAGATGCCGACAAGAAGGCTGACGAGGTGAAACCCCATCTGAACTCCTACTGAGTCTGAATGTGACAGTCTCCGTACAGTCCGGTCTGTTCGTCTGATACATCGCATGGCGGGCCTAGGGGGTGGTAATCGTCAGTCCCCCAATAGCGGTACAAGTCGTGCCGGAGCGAAGCCCAAAACACCCTGAGATAACACTGGAAACCTACCAGTATATCTCGTTTGCCCTGGCCAGGGACTACTCGTGTAATGGCTCTCCTAGACACAGCGCGATGTCAACCCCCAATACCGGGAGAGACGAATCCTGTCTAACCGTCACTGCCTCCAAGTGCTTCGGGACTGCACCCAACCACCACCCGTTTGCACGACTCCTTTGAGCCGTGGTAGGGTAGTGATCAAAGTGCAGTGGGAACACACTTGAGGCGAAGTGCCAGTGTCAAGTCAGCGGACTAAGCTGTACTCATGTCACCTGAGAACTGATAACTGACGATAGGTATAATACCAACCTGTCAGTTCCCGACGAGTCCTGTCCAGTGTACTCGTAACCCAACGAGCACCCGTATACTATCTCCAGTACGACGTACTGATGGCTGTGGGACAGACCATCTCCCACACTGGGATGAGAAGCGCATACGCTAGTCTACTCCGGAGTATCGATGCCCTGTCTCGATAGTCCTGCGACTAGGGACCTGTATAAGGATGTGCTTATAGATTACCCAGCCCCCACTAGTGTGACTGCCATCACAACGCTGGTAATCAAGCAAAGATCCTAAGGGCTCCACTAATGCGTATAAGTGATATACTGAAATAAACACAAGTACACATTGAAGTAGAAACAAACCAAGTAGCATACTACTATTTTGAGCAAGATTGTATATACAAGGTGAATATCCCAAGCATCCATTAAGTAATATACAAACTAGTATGATACAGTAATGGCCTCTAGGGCATATACACTAACAATCATTACATCAACACTTGATTTAACGATCCGGTCATATCGCATGTAACCGACTAGTATCCTATGTATCGGCTTATCGAATCAATCCTTGATTCGATATCTAGGTTATATCGAATATAACCAATCGATACATCCATCGCGAGAATTAAATACGGTATCACATACACGCATTATTCTCGGTCCTGCACATATCTCATATGCGCTCCTATTTCGTTTCGCTTGAGCCAGGAAACCTCTGTGTAGGACTCTAAAGACTCGTCAATACGCCGGTAGCAGATGATGATCATATCAAGCACCCACAAGCCGCAAGCGGTCTGCCAAACATAACGGCCATCCGGGTATTGATCGATCAGAAGATCGACGAGCTAGCCCGCTCACACTCCTGTGAATCCAACCAGTAACACTTACCGTACAGTCCGGTCTGTTCGTCTGATATGTCGCATATCAAATCTAGGGATGGTAAACGTCAGACCCCAATAACCAATAAGTCATGCCGATGTGAGGCTCATAACAGGTCGAGAAACTACTGGTAACACTTACCAGCAAATCTCTGATCAGCCCTGGCCAGGGACTTCCCTGTTACGGCCAATCGAGCACTGCGCAACATCAACCCCCAATACCGGGAGAGACGAAACCCCTCCTATCGCTCATTGCCTCCATGTGACTCGGGACTGTACCCAAAGACCACCGTTTTGCATGCCCTCATGGACGTGGTAAGGTGGAGATCAAAGCACAGTGGGAATCACACAAGACTTTATGACGATCTCGGGTCTACAGACTAACCTGTACAAGTGTCACCTGAGAACTGCCATCTGACGTGAGGTATAATACCATCTGGGAGTTCTCGGCGAGTCCGTCCAGTGTACCCAGTCTCCACTGAGCACCCGTACACCATCTCTGATGTCAAACACCAATGGATATGGGATCATCCATCGCCCATCTCATGGGTCGAGAAGCGTATACGCTAGTCTACACTGGTATATCGATGCCCCGTCTCGATACACCCACGACTAGGGACCTTGAAGGATGTACCTATGGACTACCATGTCCCCACTAGTATGATCTGCATCATAGTCCAGGTAGTCAAGTACACATCCTAAGGGCTTTACCAACATGTAACTATAAGACAGTATAAAGAGACAAGTGTACATGTTAAGATAAAGAGTAACCAGATAGCATACTATCATATCGAGCAAGAAAGTCATCTCTATATATGTCCAAGCATCCAATATAATATACATCATCTGTACAATACTGGCCTCTAGGGCATACATACAACTAACACTATACGTGCACAAGTGCACGGATGTGACCGAACCCTGTCGCAAAACCATGCGACCTCTACTCTTTTGCCTAAAGGCGAATAGCTTTCTGTGTGGGACTCTAAAGACTCGACACTACGCTGGCAGTGGGTTTAACCACAGACTGCAAGCGGCACTAGCTGTGCGTAACGGTCCCCAGGTAGATGCCGACAAGAAGACTGACGAGGCGAAACCCATCTGAACTCCTACTGAGCCTGAATGTGACATTCTCCGTACAGTCCGGTCTGTTCGTCTGATACATCGCATGGCGGGCCTAGGGGGCGGTAAATGTTAGTCCCCCAATAGCGGTACAAGTCGTGTCGGAGTGAAGCCCAAAACACCCTGAGATAACACTGGAAGCCTACCAGTATATCTCGTTTGCCCTGGCCAGGGACTACTCGTGTAATGGCTCTCCTAGACACAGCGCGATGTCAACCCACAATACCGGGAGAGACGAATCCTGTCTAACCATCACTGCCTCCAAGTGCTTCGGGACTGCACCCAACTACCACCTGTTTGCACGACTCCTTTGAGCCGTGGTAGGGTAGTAATCAAAGTACAGTGGGAACACACTCGAGGCGAAGTGACAGTATCAAGTCAGCAGACTAAGCTGTACTCATGTCACCTGGGAACTGATAACTGACGATAGGCATAATACCAACTAGTCAGTTCCCGACGAGTCCTGTCCAGTGTACTCGTAACCCAACGAGCACCCGCATACTCTCTCAAGTACGACGTACCGACGGCTGTGGGACAGACTGTCTCCCATACTGGGATGAGAAGCGCATGCGCTAGTCTACTCCGGAGTATCGATGCCCTGTCTCGATAATCCTGCGACCAGGGACCTGCATAAGGATGTGCTTATAGATTACCCAGCCCCACTAGTGTGACTGCCATCACAACGCTGGTAATCAAGCAAAGATCCTAAGGGCTCCACTAATGTGTATAGGCGATATACTAAAATAAACACATGTACACATTGAAGTAGAAACAAACCAAGTAGCATACTACTATCTTGAGTAAGATTGTATATACAAGGTGAATATCCCAAGCTTCCATTAAGTAATATACAAACTAGTATGATACAGTAATGGCCTCTACGGCATATACACTAACAATCTCCCACTTGCACTAAGGCCATGTACTGGCGTATCGAAGACCTATTATCTCGATCAGCCGCTCGAACTGAGTCTGGGGCAAGGCCTTGGTGAATGGATCTGCAGTGTTATCTTCTGAAGCGAATCTCCGAACCTCGATCTCCTGGCGATCCACGATCTCCCTGATCAGGTGATACTGCCTTAAGATGTGTCTGGATCTCTGATGGGACCTGGGTTCCTTCGCTAAAGCTATAGCCCCGTTGTTGTCGCAATACAGAGGTATTGGATCAACAATGTACGGAACCACCTGAAGCTCTTTCAAGAACTTCCTCATCCAGACAGCTTCTTTTGCGGCATCAGATGCAGCGATGTATTCCGCTTCCATCGTCGAGTCTGCAACGGTTTCCTGTTTGGAACTCTTCCAACACACCGCCCCTCCATTGAGGGTAAAGACAAAACCCGACATGGACTTGGAATCATCCTTGTCACTCTGGAAGCTGGAGTCAGCAAAAGCCTCGATCTGGAGGTCTTTTCCGCCATACACCAAGAACATCTCCTTAGTCCTTCTCAGGTACTTGAGAATGTTCTTTACTGCTATCCAGTGTTTCTCCCCAGGGTTTGACTGATACCGGCTTACCACACTCAGTGCATAAGCTACATCCGGTCTGGTACACAACATCGCATACATTATAGAGCCTACCGCAGAAGCGTAGGGTATAATAGACATACGATCCCTTTCCAAATCAGTCTTGGGAGACATCTCTTTAGAGAGGGTGATCCCGTGACAAGCCGGTAGGTTACCGCGCTTGGAATCTTCCATACCGAATCTCTTCGGTATGGTGTCGATGTACCTGGACTGTGAAAGTCCTAATATCCTCTTGGATCTATCACGATGGATCCGGATCCCCAGGATGTATGAGGCATCACCCAGGTCTTTCATGGAGAACCTGTGTGACAAGAACCCCTTGACAGATTGTAGCATAGGAATGTCATTTCCTATTAAGAGAATGTCATCCACGTACAAAATGAGGAATACTACAGTTCTCGCTACAAATCTACTATAGATGCATGGTTCATCTGGATTTTTGATAAAGCCAAATTCCTTGACCGTCTCATCAAAACAGATGTTCCAACTCCGCGATGCCTGCTTTAGTCCATAGATGGACTTAAGCAACTTGCACACCTTTCCGCTGCTCCCACTTTGAATGAAGCCCTCTGGTTGGTCCATATAGACACACTCCTCTAAATTTCCATTTAGAAAAGCGGTCTTTATGTCCATCTGCCAGATCTCATAATCGTGGAAGGCAGCAATGGCAAGAAGGATCCGAATGGATTTCAGCATAGCCACTGGAGAAAAGGTTTCGTCATAGTCCAAGCCAGGTCTTTGACGGAAACCCTTTGCAACAAGTCTAGCTTTATAGGTCTCAACCTGTCCATCTACACCAATCTTCCTTTTGAAGATCCACTTGCATCCTACGGGTTTTACCCCGTCTGGAGCAATGTCCAACGTCCATACTTTGTTGGTGTACATGGACTCCATTTCGGTCCGCATTGCATCCAGCCATTTTACTGAGTCAACGCTCTGAACGGCCTGCTGGAAGCTAGTAGGCTCATCATAATCTATGATGCAATCCTCTCTATCCCCGTCTATGAGAAAACCGTAGTATCTCTCGGGCGGATGAGTAGGAATGTCCTGTTCTCTTGAACCCTCTGGTTCCACTAAGCTTTCAGTAATAGCTTGTGGTTCTGGAATTTCTTCCAGTTCTACTGCGCTCCCACTAATTTCCTTTTCTAAGAACTGATGTTCTAGAAAGTGGGCATGACGAGAAACAATAACTTTTTGTTCCTCTTCGCAGTAGAAGAAATATCCCTTGGAGTTCTTGGATATCCCACAAACTTACACTGTACTGAGCATGCCTCGAGCTTGTCCGCATGCTGCTTTTTGACAAAAGCTGGACTTCCCCATGTCTTAATGTGATTAAGATGGGGCCTCTTCCCACACCACATCTTATATGGTGTGGTAGGCACAGTCTTAGTGGGAACTCGGTTCAAAAGGTACGCAGCTGATTCTAGCGCATACCCCCAGAATGATCGCGGTAACTCAGCGTTACTCATCATGGACCGTACCATATCCAATAGGGTTCGGTTCCGTCTCTCCGATATACCGTTATGTTGCGAAGTGTATGGAGGAGTAAGCTGAGAGAGAATTCCGTTCTCTTTTAAATAGTCCAGGAACTCGGCACTCAAGTATTCACCACCTCGATCCGATCTTAGGATGTTGATACTTTTGCCGGTCTGTTTTTTACTTCATTCTTATATTCCTGGAACTTTCCAAAGGCTTCGGACTTATGTTTCATTAAGAAGACATAACCGTACCTTGAAAAGTCATCCGTAAAAGTAATGAAGTAAGAATAACCGCTTCGCGCATGTGTAGACATTGGACCGCACACGTCGCTGTGTACGAGTCCCAAGAGCTCGCTCGCTCTTACTCCGTGTCCAGTAAACGGAGTCTTTGTCATCTTTCCTTTGAGACAGGATTGACAAGTGGCATACGATTGATATTCGAACGGATTCAAATATCCTTCTGTATGTAACTTCGTCAACCTTCTCTCATTGATGTGACCCAGTCTATAATGCCACAAGAAAGTCTGATTTACTTCCGGAGACTTTCTTTTGTGTGTATTCTGGACATTGAAAATCTGTGGTTGGTTTAATACGTATATACCATTGCTCAATGTACCTGACCCAATCAGAACTTGATTAAGGTGAATGTTTACAACATTGCTTACAAACGCAAATTCATAACCTTCTTTAGAAACTAAAGATACAGAAATGATATTACAAGTTGCGTTGGGTACAAAAAAGCAATTACGCAAAACCAAAACATGTCCATCTGACATTCCCAGGTGATAGTCCCCCACGACTTTAGCATCCATGCTAGCTCCGTTCGCAACTCTGAGGGTCTTGTCACCTGCTTTCAAAACACTACGGTTTCTCAACGCCTGCAAAGAATTACAGATATGAGATCCTGATCCGGTATCCAATACCCAGGAAGTAGAGTTTATTGAAAGACAGTTTTCAATAACATACACACCTGAAGCTGAAGCTGCAACCTGCTTCAATTCCTGTGTTCTGGCCTTCCAGGCCCTGCAATCATTCTTCCAGTGTCCTTTCTTATGACAATAGAAGCATTCTTCCTTATCCACAAGCTTCCCCGCTTTCTTTGTTGCTTTAGCTTTTCCCTTCGTATCCACTTTACTAACACCGCCTCTTAGTTTGGCGGGGGCTTTCTTCTTCTTTCCCTTGGCTTTCGCCTTGGACCTAGAAGAAGATGATCCTCCTACAAACAAAATGGATGTTTCCCTACCTTTCTGTAGGGTGCCCTCTGCGCTCCTCAGCATGTTGAGGAGCTCTGAAAGTTCAACTTCTTTTTCTTGTAAGTTGAAGTTCAGTATAAACTGGGCGTAAGTGGAAGGAAGGGACTGGAGAACTAAGTCCGTATAGAGCTCACTCTCCAATATGGTCCCTAGGTCCGCGAGCTCCTCAATGTAGCCGATCATCTTAAGCACGTGTTCTGCTACTAATGATCCGACGGCCATCCTTGCCGAAAATAACTTTTTCGACGCTTCGTATCTTGCGATACGAGATTGCTCTCCATACAGTTCTTTTGTATGAAGAAATATGGATTCCAAGTCCATATTCTCGTGCCTCCTCTGATGTTCATTGTCCATAGAGGCAAGTACGAGGCACTTGGCCTTCGCGCTATCAATCTCCCAAGTCTTACGGATTTCCTTATCCGCGACGCTGGAAGTGGGACCAGGGGCAGGGGGAGCTTTGGTGGTAAGAAGATACCCCAGCTTGTCATAAGTGATTGCCATCTTGACATTCCTGAGCCAATCTTTGTAGTTTGGCCCTGTCAGTATGTTTTTATCTAGAAGTAACTTAAGTCCAGTCATGTCGATTGGTCGCTGCAATTAGGAGAGAGAAGAAGAAACACTCAGCATGATGCTCTTGCAAGTTTAGAGTGGTTTTTAGTTTGTCTAAACAGGATGGCTCCCACTGTTTCTCGAATCCCTCCTCAAACCAAAAAGGAAGAATTAGTCAGGATCAATCTCACCGTACAATACTTGCTTAACCGTTCGGCCAGGCTGGTGTCGGTACTTCGAGGGAGGTTTTCCAACGCTTTCGCGAAGTTCCTTAATTAAATAACCTCTTTTCCCTGGGGGCGTAGCCCCGCTAACACCTTTCTAGGCACCTACTAGGTTTATAGCATTGATCGTTTAGTGAGAAATTTCCCGAGGAGTAGCATATACTCACAGTAGGATCGGGATCCAAATATCATCGCGTGACGAAACTGAAGGAATCCTACCAGAATCATCACACTCCAAGTGGTATGCAAATCTAGCAAGTTTCAGTTCTTATGAAACTCCCGATGTGGATTTTTGCCCCATGCTCTTATGACCTTGACTTTGGCCAAAATATCATAAGTCATATGTCAAGTTCTACCCGTCATTCTCCAGGTTAATTTGGATCCATCCGTACCTACCCTTGACTTTGGCCAAAATGGCAGTACGACTGTCCCAAACCAACGCATCTATCTATGCTACACATGAATACCCAATAGCTACCAATCACTATGCCTTGACTTTGGCCAACATACACAGCTTGAATACTATTGACTATTCATGTGAAACGACGGAGGGCTACGAATGGTTTTGGCAAAACCGTGAACGTAGTGAACTTGATATAATCGATGGAACGAGATAGCTTTTAAAAGGAGTGGCTCAAGCTCCGCATTTAAAAGTTAGTTTTGAAAAGAACCGAGTGGTTTTTCGAAAGTGTTCCAACGATTTTAACTTGGTTTATTTTCTTGCATTAGTTCTTTTAATGCGTGATATTCTTGCATTAGTTCTTTTAATGCGTCCCATCATTTAATCCTACCATTGCAGAAAACAACCAAAATATGACGTACGCTTATGCCATTCGCATTCGCCACGGGGCCCCGTCATTACCCGTTAGGTTACTTAACTAACGACAGAGCGGGGGCTGGGCTAGCGCGGCTGTAAAACATAAGCAACGCCTAAATAATATCATATATAGATATATAGCAATGATAGCCATTTCAGATCACAGATGAACACATTGGATATACTAGGAATCCGCAATTCGTACGAGCCTGTAACGAAAAGCAGATTACACGGTCGCGGTGAATAGCCAAAACCCCACCCAAGACCCCTACGGGTGCGGCAAACTACCCGCCAAGTACCCGAAGCGAAGCAACCTCCCTCAACTCCGTGAGTAGGCCACTCGGCACTTCGGCATACCCGGTAGTTTGTGCACCCCCTCCATGGGTCTATCCTAGGAGCAAAAACAGTAAAAAGAAATTATACAATGACGGCTACAATCCCGACCCGGTTGTGCAGCCATACAAATAATTATTACATCAATTTATAAATATACATGAATTGAAAGAAAAGAAAACTCTCGTCTCACAACCCCCGGCTATTCACCCGCGACAATCCAATGAATTCATATACACATTCCAATAACATTACAGATCACAGATTTGTATAACCCCTACTAATCGACATATAGCGATTAGCAGACGTTCAATACAAATATCACATCACAGAAAAACCCGTCAGCTTAAGTCTTTTAGAAGTTCGATCAAAAATACGGATTTTCAGGACCCCAAAAATAAAATTTTCGTTCTGGAAAATCTGGGCAGAAAATATATATTCCAAAAATCCCAAAATACCCCTATGAGCAAACTGCAAAGAAGAAACCCCATGACTGAGTCAACTCGGCCGCGGTTCCGCGGCGGGAGCAAGCTCCCGCCGCGGAACCGCGGCGCTTTGATCGAGTTAGGGGGTCAAATTTTTGCAGTTTCTTCAGAAAACCCTTAGTCGATTTTTGGTGTATCTCAAAAAAATTTTCCAGAACTTTTAAAATCGACAGAAAGTTTAAAAATTGGGGTTCGTTTTGCGACTTTTTCTATGATCGATCTTCTAGCTACTTTGCTAACATGTTAGATAGAGTTTAACTAGGCTCTGATACCACTGTAAGTCCATGCTACCTCTCCCGGTACTTTTATGCATGCGGAATTTGGTGAAAAACAATTTTCTTAGAGGTGGTAACATGAACTCAAAACCGGATCTTTGTTAAATATCTAACTAACAACCTAACTACGAGTTGCTAACTACTCGGTTAGGGGGTTATACCTTTCTTTTTCTTGAACTCCTTCGTCTTCAAGCTTCGATGGTCGTCCGAACCGGCTTCTCCCCGTCGTCTCCTTGCGCCGAAGATAGATCCACCTGAAAGCTTCAACCTTTGGCTCCTTCTTCGAACTTTGAAGAAACTAGTTCACTCGGTTTGCTAAACCTTGTGAACTAGAGTGAGTAGAGAAGAGTTTGTATGGGATTTTATCTATGGTTCTTGGTTCTCAACTCATGAGACAAGTGAACCATAGATCAAGAGAGGGAGAGCAAGAGGAGGAAGATGAGAGCTCAAGAACAAGAGAGAGAATGAGCATGAAAGAAATGAGAGAAGACTTTTCTCTCTTGGCTCTCATAATCCAAAACCATCATCACAAAAATATTAATCAAGTATTGTGTAAAATGGTTCAAGTCAAAATGGCTAAATCATTTCATGCACTCATTTCTCACAAAAGAAACAAGCAATGTCTTTGCCATGAAATGATAGCCATTGTCATCATGATGGTCAACTAGTCCAACCTAGTCAACCGGTCAACAAAGTCAACAAGTCAACAAAGTCAACCCCTCAACAACCATGTCACCATAATACTTAATTAATATAATTGTTAATCACATATCATATTCTCATTAGGGTTGAGCAAAAAGTCAATAGTCAACTGTCAACGGTCAACAACCCTAATGAGAATCCTCTGCCTCTGTTTCTCCGTCAACTGTGCATACACATCCGTATCCGCGTTTCGAGGAACACGAATGCATACTGGATAAATCCAATCCCAAAAGGTACACTAGGATCTGGCTTAAACCAAAGACCGCTAGTGTAAACTGTCCGAACACTATACGTGTACAAGTGCACGGATGTGACCGAACCCTGTCGCAAAACCATGCGACCTGTCGCAAAACCATGCGACCTCTACTCTTTTGCCTAAAAGAGAATAGCTTTCTGTGTGGGACTCTAAAGACTCGACACTACGCTGACAGTGGGTTTAACCACAGACCGCAAGCGACACTAGCTGTGCGTAACGGTCCCCAGGTAGATGCCGACAAGAAGACTGACGAGGCGAAACTCATATGAACTCCTACTGAGCCTGAATGTGACATTCTCCGTACAGTCCGGTCTGTTCGTCTGATACATCGCATGGCGGGCCTAGGGGGCGGTAAACGTCAGTCCCCCAATAGCGGTACAATTCGTGTCGGAGTGAAGCCCAAAACACCCTGAGATAACACTGGAAGCCTACCAGTATATCTCGTTTGCCCTGGCCAGGGACTACTCGTGTAATGGCTCTCCTAGACACAGCGCGATGTCAACCCCCAATACCGGGAGAGACGAATTCTGTCTAACCGTCACTGCCTCCAAGTGCTTCGGGACTGCACCCAACTACCACCTGTTTGCACGACTCCTTTGAGCCGTGGTAGGGTAGTAATCAAAGTACAGTGGGAACACACTCGAGGCGAAGTGACAGTGTCAAGTCAGCGGACTAAGCTGTAGTCATGTCACCTGGGAACTGATAACTGACGATAGGCATAATACCAACTAGTCAGTTCCCGACGAGTCCTGTCCAGTGTACTCGTAACCCAACGAGCACCCGCATACTCTCTCAAGTATGACGTACCGACGGCTGTGGGACAGACCGTCTCCCACACTGGGATGAGAAGCGCATGCGCTAGTCTACTCTGGAGTATCGATGCCCTGTCTCGATAGTCCTGCGACCAGGGACCTGCATAAGGATGTGCTTATAGATTACCCAGCCCCACTAGTGTGACTGCCATCACAACGCTGGTAATCAAGCAAAGATCCTAAGGGCTCCACTAATGTGTATAGGCGATATACTAAAATAAACACATGTACACATTGAAGTAGAAACAAACCAAGTAGCATACTACTATCTTGAGCAAGATTGTATATACAAGGTGAATATCCCAAGCTTCCATTAAGTAATATACAAACTAGTATGATACAGTAATGGCCTCTAGGGCATATACACTAACAATACTATCCCAAGTACGACGTACTGACGGCTGTGGGACAGACCGTCTCCCAAGCTGGGATAAGAAGCGCATACGCTAGTCTACTCCGGAGTATCGATGCCCTGTCTCGATAGTCCTGCGACAAGAGACCTGCATAAGGATGTGCTTGTAGATTACCCAGCCCCCACGAGTGTGACTGCCATCACAACGCTGGTAATCAAGCAAAGATCCTAAGGGCTCTACTAATGTGTAAAGGCGATATGCTAAAAGAAACACATGCACACATTAAAGCAGAAAAAAACCAAGTAGCATACTACTATTTTGAGCAAGATTGTTAATACAAGGTGAATATCCCAAGCTTTCATCAAGTAATATATAAGCTAGTATGATACAGTAATGGCCTCTAGGGCATATACACTAACAATCTCCCACTTGCACTAAGGCCATATACTGGCGTATCGAAGACCTATCATCTCGATCAGCCGCTCGAACCGAGTCTGGGGTAAGGCCTTGGAGAATGGATCAGCAGTGTTATCTTCCGTAGCAACTCTCCGAACCTCGATCTCCTGGCGACCCACGATCTCCCGGATCAGGTGATACCGCCTCAAGATGTGTCTGGATTTCTGATGGGACCTGGGTTCCTTCGCTAAAGCTATAGCCCCGTTGTTGTCGCAATACAGAGGTACTGGATCAATAATGGACGGAACCACCTGAAGTTCTGTTAGGAACTTCCTTATCCAGACGGCTTCTTTTGCGGCATCTGCAGCAGCGATATATTTCGCTTCCATCGTCGAGTCAGCAACGGTTTCCTGTTTGGAACTCTTCCAACACACCGCCCCTCCATAGAGGGTAAAGACATAACCCGACATGGACTTGGAATCATCCTTGTCACTCTGGAAGCTGGAGTCAGCAAAGGCCTCGATCTGGAGGTCTTTTCCGCCATACACCAAGAACATCTCCTTAGTCCTTCTCAGATACTTGAGAATGTTCTTTACCGCTATCCAATGTTTCTCCCCAGGGTTTGACTGATCCCGGCTTACCACACTCAGTGCATAAGCTACATCTGGTCTGGTACACAACATCGCATACATTATAGAGCCTACCGCAGAAGCGTAGGGTATAATAGACATGCGATCCCTTTCCAAATCAGTCTTGGGAGACATCTCTTTGGTGAGGGTGACCCCGTGACAAGCCGGTAGATTACCGCGCTTGGAATCTTCCATACTGAACCTTTTTAGTATGGTGTCGATGTACCTGGACTGTGAGAGTCCTAATATCCTCTTGGATCTGTCACGATAGATCCAGATCCTCAGAATGTATGAGGCATCACCCAGGTCTTTCATGGAGAACCTGTGTGACAAGAACCCTTTGACAGATTGTAGCATAGGAATGTCATTTCCTATTAAGAGAATGCCATCCACGTATAAAACAAGGAATACAACAGTTCTTGCTACAAATCTACTATAGATGCATGGTTCATCTGGATTTTTAATAAAGCCAAATTCTTTGACCGTCTCATCAAAACAGATGTTCCAACTCCGCGATGCCTGCTTTAGTCCATAGATGGACTTAAGCAACTTGCACACCTTTCCGCTGCTCCCACTCTGAATGAAACCCTCTGGTTGGTCCATATAGACACACTCCTCTAAATTTCCATTTAGAAAAATGGTCTTTACGTCCATCTGCCAGATCTCATAATCGTAGAAGGCAGCAATGGCAAGAAGGTTCCGAATGGATTTCAGCATAGCCACTGGAGAAAAGGTTTTGTCATAGTCCAAGCCAAGTCTTTGACGGAAACCCTTTGCAACAAGTCTAGCTTTATAGGTCTCAACCTGTCCATCTACACCAATCTTCCTTTTGAAGATCCACTTGCATCCTACGGGTTTTACCCCATCTGGAGCAATGTCCAACGTCCATACTTTGTTGGTGTACATGGACTCCATTTCGGTCCGCATTGCATCCAGCCATTTTACCGAGTCAACGCTCTGAATAGCCTGCTGGAAGCTAGTCGGCTCATCACTATCAATGATGCAATCCTCTCTATCCCCGTCTATGAGAAAACCATAGTATCTCTCGGGCGGATGAGACTGCCTACTACTTTTGCGGAGCGGCGTAGGAATGTCCTGATCTTTCGAACCCTCTGGTTCTACTAAGCTTTCTGTAATAGCTCGTAGTTCTAGAATTTCTTCCAGTTCTATTGCGCTCCCACTTATCTGATTTTCCAAAAACTCAGTTTCCAAGAAGTGGGCATGACGAGAAACAAAAACCTTTTGTTCCTCTTCGCAATAGAAGAAATATCCCTTGGAGTTCCTTAGATATCCCACAAACTTGCACTGTACTGAGCGTGCCTTGAGCTTGTCCGCATGCTGCTTTTTGACAAAAGCTGGACATCCCCATGTCTTAATGTGATTAAGATAGGGTCTCTTCCCACACCACATCTGATATGGTGTAGTAGGCACAGTCTTAGTTGGAACTCGGTTCAAAAGGTATGCAGCTGATTCTAGTGCATATCCCCAGAATGATTGCGGTAATTCAGCGTTACTCATCATGGAACGTACCATATCCAATAGGATGCGGTTCCGTCTCTCCGATACAACGTTATATTGCGGAGTGTATGGAGGAGTAAGCTGAGAGAGAATTCCATTCTCTTTTAAGTAATCCAGGAACTCGGCACTCAAGTATTCACCACCTCGATCAGAACTTAGTGTCTTGATACTCTTGCCTGTTTGTTTTTCTACTTCATTCTTATATTCCTGGAATTTTCCAAAGGCTTCGGATTTATGCTTCATTAAGAAGACATATCCGTACCTTGAAAAGTCATCCGTAAATGTAATGAAGTAAGAATAATCGCTTCGTGCATGCGTAGACATTGGACCGCACACGTCGCTGTGTACGAGTCCCAAGAGCTCGCTCGCTCTTACTCCGTGTCCAGTGAACGGAGTCTTTGTCATCTTTCCTTTGAGATAGGATTGAAAAGTTGCATATGATTGATATTCGAACGGATCCAAATATCCTTCTGTATGTAACTTCATCAACCTTCTCTTATTGATGTGACCCAGTCTACAATACTATAAGAAAGTCTGATTTGTTTCCGGAGACTTTCTTTTGTGTGTATTCTGGACATTGAAAATCTGTGGTTGGTTTAATACGTATATACCATTGCTTAATATACCTGACCCAATCAGAACTTGATTAAGGTGAATGTTTACAACATTACTTACAAATGAAAATTCATAACCTTCTTTAGAAATTAAAGATACAGAAATGATATTACAAGTTGCGTTGGGTACAAAAAAGCAATTACGTAAAACCAAAACATGTCCATCTGACATTCCCAGGTGATAGTCCCCCACAGCCTCAGCATCCATGCTAGCTCCATTTGCAACTTTGAGGGTCATGTCACCTGCCTTCAAAAACCTACGCCTTCTCAACGCCTGCAAAGAATTACAGATATGAGATCCTGATCCGGTATCCGATACCCAGGACGTAGAGTTTATTGATAGACAGTTTTCAATAACATACACACCTGAAGCTCAAGCCGCAACCTGCTTCAGATCCTGTGTTCTGGCCTTCCAAGCCCTGCAATCTTTCTTCCAGTGTCCACTCTTGTGACAGTAAAAGCATTCTTCCTTATCCACAAGCTTCCCCGCTACCTTTATTGCTTTTGCCTTTCCTTTCGTATCCACTTTACTAACACCGCCCCTTGGTTTGGCGAGGGTTTTCTTCTTCTTTCCCTTGGCTTTCGCCCTGGACCTAGAAGAGGAAGATCCTCCTACAAACAAAGTGGATGTTTCCCTACCTTTCTGTAGGGTGCCCTCCCCACTCCTCAGCATGTTGAGGAGTTCTAAAAGTTCAACTTCCTTTTCCTGCAAGTTGAAGTTCAGGATGAACTGGGCGTAAGTGGAAGGAAAGGACTGGAGAATCAAGTCCGTATAGAGCTCATTCTCCAACGTGGTCCTAAGGTCCGCGAGCTCCTCTATGTAGCCAATCATCTTAAGCACGTGTTTCGCTACCGATGATCCGACGGCCAATCTCGCCGAAAACAGCTTCTTCGACACTTCGTATCTGGCGATACGGGATTGCTCTCTATACAGTTCTTTTGTATGGATAAATATGGATTCGAGGTCCATATTCTCGTGCCTCCTCTGATGTTCAATGTCCATAGAGGCAAGCACGAGGCACTTGGGCTTCGCGCAGTCGATTTCCCAGTTCTTGAGGATTTCCCTATCCACGACGCTAGTTTTGGGACCTGGGACAGGGGGAGCTTTGGTGGTAAGAAGATACCCCAACTTGTCATAAGTGATTGCCATTTTGACATTCCTGAGCCAATCTTTGTAGTTTGGCCATGTCAGTATGTTTTTATCTAGAAGTAACTTAAGTCCAGTCATGATAATTGGTCGCTGCAATTAGGAGAGAGAGAAGAAACACTTTAGCATGATGCTCTTGCAAGTTTAGAGTGGTTCTTAATTTGTCTAAACAGGATGGCTCCCACTGTCTCTCGAATCCCTCCTCAAACCATAAAGGAAGAATTAGTCGGGATCAATCTCACCGTACAATACTTGCTTAACCGTTCAGCCAGGCCAGTGTCGGTACTTCGAGGGAGGTTTTCCAACGCTTTCGCGAAGTTCCTTAGTTAAGTAACCTCTTTTCCCTGTGGGCGTAGCCCCGCTAACACCTTACTAGACACCTACTTGGTTTATAGCATTGATTGTTAAGTGAGAAAGTTCCGGAGGAGTAGCATATACTCACAGTAGGATCGGGATCCAAATATCATCGCGTGACAAAACTTAAAGAATCCTACCAGAATCATCACATTCCAAATGGTATGCAGCGCTAGCAAGTTTCAGTTCTTTTGAAACTCCCGATGTGGATTTTTTCCCCATGCCCTTATGACCTTGACTTTGGCCAACAAATTATAAGTCACATGTCAAGTTCTACCCGTCATTCCCCAGGTTAATTTGAGCCCACCCGCACATACCCTTGACTTTGGCCAACAAGGTAGAACGACTGCCCCAAACCAACACATCTATCTATGCTGCACATGAATACCCAATAGCTACCAATCACTATGCCTTGACTTTAGCCAACAAACATAGCTTGAATACTTATTGACCATTCATATGAAACGACGGAGGGCTACGAATGGTTTTGGCGAAACCGTGAACGTAGTGAACTTGATATAATCGATGGAACGAGATAGCTTTCAAAAGGAGTGGCTCAAGCTCCGCATTTAAAATTTGGTTTTGAAAAGAACCGAGTGGTTTTGAAAGTGTTCCAACGACTTTTACTTGGTTTATTTTTTCTTGCATTAATTCCAATGCGTCCCATCATTTAATCCTACCATTGCAGAAAACAACGAAAATATGACGTACGCTTATGCCATCTGCATTCGCCACGGGGTCCCGTCATCACCCGTTAAGTTACTTAACTAATGACAGAGCAGGGGCTGGACTAGCGCGGATGCAAAACATAAGCAACGCCTAAATAGATATCATATAGATATATATAAACATTCGTCACATGCAATGATAGCCATTCCAGATCACAGATGAATACATTGTATATACTAGGAATCCACATTTCATACGAGCCTGTAACGAAGAGCGGATTACACGGTCGCGATGAATAGCTAAACTGTAGGGTTCCTAGGCACGCTAATGAGGTCTCACATGGCATCAACCATGCCAATTTCAAATTTTTCATGTGCCGAGAAACCCTAATACGGATCGTTAACTAGAATTTTAGGCGAAACATGCAACTAGTAAACAACTTAACTAAGTGAACGGAAATACAACCTTTGTAGATCCGATCCTCCACCTCCATAGCTCCATAATGAAGTCTCCTTGCTGTCCAAATCGAATCCCGGGCTCTAGCGTCGGCTTCAACGGTGAAATGGGCGGGCTAGGTCGTCGACTTTGATACCGAAGATGATCTACGTCGAGGCAACACTAAATCAAGCTCCAACTTCACCAAGCCATGAAACTTGTGAAGAAAACACCCTATACTACTTGGCAAGTGGTAGAGGATGAAGAAATAGGAAGTGTGTTCACTTTAGAATTGGATTTCTCACTCTTTTTCTCAAGTTGCCATTAAAGCTAGTAAGCTTTTCTTCTTGTCAAAGATGAAGAAGATGAAGATAGAATATGATAAGTGTTGGATTAAAAATGAAAATAATATGAATACTTATCATATACTAACTATGGTCAAGTGTAGAGAGTAAACTAGGGTTAGGTGAATGGTTAGGTTAAGAGAAGAAAACAAAAATGGTCAAGGTTTCAACCCTTCATGAAGCTTCATGAAAGAAACAAGAAAAGCCACCATTTCCATTTTCTTTTCCTTAATCAATAATCAAAATAAATAAATGAATAAGTAAACAAAACCCTAACCATTCATATAACCATGGTTTAATCTTTACACAAACTCAAGTTAACATGTATCATCAAACATGATACAATCAAGTGCACACAAAAAATATATCACATATACAATGTGCACATCAAGTGAGAAAATCCTTTTAAAATGAACCAATACTAGTTAATGCAAAGTAATATATCAAATATATAATTATACATTAAATCATTAAATCAACACTTGATTCAATGATCCGGTCATGTCGCACATAACCGCCTAGTATCCAATGTATCGACTTATCGAAGCAATCTTCGATTCGATAACTAGGTTATATCGCATACAACCATTCGAAACATTCATCGCGAGAATGAAATACGGTATCACATACACGCATTATTCTCGGTCCCGCACATATCTCATATGCGCTCCTATTTCGTTTCGCTTGAGCCAGGAAACCTCTGTGTAGGACTCTAAAGACTCGTCAATACGCCGGCAGCAGATGATGATCATATCAAACACCCACAAGCCGCAAGCGGTCTGCTAAACGTAACGGCCACCCGGGTATTGAGCGATCAGAAGATCGACGAGCAAGCCCGCTCACACTCCTGTGAATCCAACCAGTAACACTTACCGTACAGTCCGGTCTCGTCGTCTGATATGTCGCATATCTCGCCTAGGGGTGGTAAACGTCAGACCCCAATAGCTTTATAAGTCATGTCGATATGAGGTCTATAACAATTCGAGAAACTACTGGTAACACTTACCAGTAAATCTCAGCAACCCTGGCCAGGGATTTCCGGTTATAGCCAATCGAACACAGCGCAACATCAACTCCCTATACCGGGAGAGACGAATCCCCTCCTATCGCTCATTGCCTCCATGTTACTCGGGACTGTACCTAAAAACCACCATTTTGCACGCCCTCTTGGACGTGGTAAGGTGGAAATCAAAGCACAGTGGGAACCACACAAGACTCTATGACGATCTCGGGTCAACAGACTACTCTGTACCAGTGTCACCAGAGAACTGCCATCTGACGTAAGGTATAATACCATCTGGGAGTTCTCGGCGAGTCCGTCCAGTGTACCCAGTCTCCACTGAGCACCCGTATATCATCTCTGATGTCAAACACCAATGGATATGGGATCATCCATCGCCCATCTGTATAGGTCGAGAAGGTATACGCTAGTCTACTCTGGTATATCGATGCCCCGTCTCGATACACCCACGACTAGGGACCTTGAAGGATGTACTTATGGACTACCATGTCCCCACTAGTATGATCCGCATCATAGTCCAGGTAGTCAAGTACACATCCTAAAGGCTTTACCAACATGTAACAGAGAGACAATCAGTGTACACGTTAAGGTAAAGAGTAACCAGATAGCATACTATCATGTCGAGCAAGAAAGTCCTCCTTATATATGTCCCAGCATCCACTACAATATACATCCAATGTACAGTAATGGCCTCTAGGGCATACATATAACTAACAATCTCCCACTTGCACTAGGGCCATCTGATAGCAGTGGTTGTACTATCTCATACTCAACCATCCCATAAAAGTCTCTCTCTGGGAAAAGGCCTTTGTGAGTGGATCCGCCGTGTTGTCCTCTGAGTCTGTTCTCCTAACCTTGATCACCCTGGAGATCATCCATCTCCATGATCCGGTGATACTGCCTTAGATTATGTCTGGGTCACTGATGGGACCGGGGTTCCCGGGCCAAAACCACACTTCCATTGTCACACAATGGTAGGAACCTAGTTCATCTCATGAACCAATATACACCCAAACAGCCTCTTTGGTAGCATCTTAAGTAGCGATGTATCCAGCCTTTATCGTCTAGTAAGCCACGGTATTTAGCTTGGAACTCTTCCAACATACGGTCCCTCCACTGAGGGTAAAGACAATGCCTGTGACTGACATTCAGTCGTCCTTATCACCCTAGAACCCTTCCAGTGATTCTCCCCAGGATCGATTGATACCATCTCACTCCAACTAGTGAGAATCCTAACATCCATTTAGATCTATCTCATAGATCCAAAACTTAGGATTTAGTAGGTATCACTTCGATCCTATATGGAGAATCGTTGTGATAAGCGGAGATTGACCGAGCGTAGCATAGGAAACTCCTTCCCTATCATGAGTATGTCATCCACATACTCTACGAGGATCGTCACCATACTCCCTACTACCTTTTTGTTTATACAACGTTCATCTACCATTTTGATGATGTCAAACTCTTTGACTAACACATCAAAACAGACGTTCCAACTCCGCGATGCCTGCTTTATCACATAAAACATCTTGCTCGCGTTTCCGCTGCTCCCACTGTCTATGAAGCCCTCTGGCTGTGTACTTATAGACGCTTTATTCTAAAACACCATCTAGAAAAGCAGTCATGGCACCCAACCGCCAGATATCATAGTCATGGTATGTAGCCGTGGCAAGTAGGATCTGGATGGACTTAAGCATAGCTCCTTAGAAAAGGTTTCATCATTATCCACGCCTTGTCGATGACGAAAACCTTTAACAAGTCTAGCTTTGAAAGTCTCAACTTTTCCATTTACACTAAGTAATCTTCTCAAGATATACTTGCTCCTGATGGGGATTTAACCCTTCAGATAAAGCAACCAAAGTCCATACTTTGTTGGTGTATAAGGATTCCATCTCAGATCGCTAAGCATCCAGCCATTCTAACAGAGTCACACTCCTGATGACCAGCTCGAAACTAGTTGGGTCATCATCTCATGATGCAATCCTCGCTCCCACTGTCATAGAGAAACCGAAGTAACTCTCAGATGGGTGAGGAACCCTACTAGATCGGCGGAGAGGCAGAGGTTCGTTGGAATCTACTGAATCCTTTGGTTCTATCAAATCATCAGCTGCAGTTTGTATAGCTGGAACATTTCCAGTTCTACATAACAGATCTTGCCTCAAGCTTGTCCGGATGTTGCTTTTCAGACATAGGCTGGACAACCTCAAATCTTAACTAACTTAAGATATGGGCTCTTCCCTTTCCATATCACATATGAAGTGGTAGGCAACTGATTTGATTTGAACCCTTTTCAATAGGTATGCAGCTTCTCAAGTGCATAACTCCCAAAAAGAAATAGGAAACTCAGTAGTACTCATCATAGAGCACACCATATCATATAGGGTGTGATAGCTCCGCCCCGATACACCAACGTGCTATGGTGTATTCGAAGGAGTAATGCTGAGAGAGAATCTCATTCTCCTTTAGAATAGTCCAAGAATTCCGTGCTCAAGTATTCTCCTCCTTGATCTCATCAAAGGACATAATACTTATACCCTCATTTTGGTTCTCTACTTCTAACTTATATTCATATGAATATCTCAAAAGTTTCGGACTTGTGTTTCAACAGGAACATATGTCTGAATCTTGAGAGATCATCAGAGAATGTAATGAAGTACAAAGAACCGGTCTTGGCATGTGTAGACAGTAGACCTTTATACATCAACATGTATCATCCCAAGAGTTCACTAACTCTTTCTCTGTTTCCAATAAACAGAGCTGGTGTCATCTTATCTTTGTGACATGACTGGAAAGTTTCACAAGATGTAAATTCAAACTGATTTAAATATGCATCTATATGTAACTTCAGCTAGTCGGGTCGCATTGATATGACCTAGTCTACAATAGTTCAAGAAGAATTCGTTCAATTCTGAACTATTCCTCTTGTGTGTGTTCCATATACTAAGAACTGTGGTTTGATTTAGAACATCAATGCTTTTAGATAACGTGCCTGAACCGATCAACTTTTGATATAGGAAATGTTCAAAACATTATCCAACAATACAAAATTTTATCATTTCTTTACTTATAAAGAGACTGATATGATTTTGTATATCAGGTTTGGTATCTAATAACATTCGTTCAGAATCAATGTATTTGCAATACAGGGTGACAGAGACCAACAGACTTGGCTGCAACACTTGCCCCGTTTTCTGCCTCATGAAACTTATCACCCGTTCTCAGTTCTCTACCTTTCTGTAGCCCATGTAACGGATTACATTTGTGGGATCCTGATCCGGTATCTAATACCCAGGACGTAGAGGATACTGAGAAACAGTTCTTTGTAACGAACACACCCGAAGATGATGCATCAGCATGCACTTTCTTCGTTTGGGCGGTACGAGAATTCTGGTAATCCCCAATTTCCTGCTCTGTCTTCTAACAATTATAAGTTGGAGCGGGACCAACGTTCCCCAGCTCAGTATAACAAGCGGGTTCGGTCAATACATCCGTATTATTATCTTGATTAAGGCGTGACATGGTCGCTACCTGGAGAGAGAGAGAAGAAAACACTCAGCGTGCGCTCTTGCAAGAATAGATTGGTTATTATTTTATCTAATCAGGATAGCTCCCACTGTTTTTATCAAATCTTCCTTCAAACCCTAAAAGGAAAGACTAGCCGGGATTAATTACATACTACAAGTTCGCCAATCTTTCAGTCAGGCCAGTGTCGGTACTTTGAGGGAGGTCCCCCGTGCTTTCGCACGAACCTAATTACAGTAAATCTCGTTTTCCCAGAGGCGTAACCCCGTTGACACCTTTCTAGATACCTACTTGATCAGCTAATTGTAATGTGTAAAACTCTCCCAGAAGTAACAATTACTCGCAGTGGGTATCAGGATCCAACTATCTCATAGAAGGTATGCAATCTCATTGCAAATTCCAACACTTGAAATTCCCGATAATTTTGCCCCTAGCACCCTATGACCTTGACGGAGGTCAACAAACCATAGGCTACTAGTCAAGTTCAACCCGTCATTTCTTGATCGAATTAAACCCACCCGCACGACCCTTGACGGAGGTCAACAAGGCCGCACGACTACCCTAATCCAATCTGCATCATATGCATAAGCAGATAAATACTAGTTAGCTACCGCACACTACGCCTTGACGGAGGTCAACAAACGTAGCACGAATACTAAGTAGGACTTATCTGAAATGACGGAGGGCTACGATAGGTTTTTCTGAAAACCTATTGCGTAATGAACTTGATATCGTTGTAGAATCAAATGATTTTGAAATGGAGTGTTTTCGAGGCTTTTCTAGTTTTGCTAAAGGGGTCACTCCCGGTGAAGGGATCGTCGGCCCTTTCCTCGTCGAATGAGGTGCGGGATATATCATATATATCACTCTGCAAAGCAAAAACTCTTAAAAGTAATCAAAAGACAAACCGAGTGTGTAGCATCTGCCAGTTATTGCTAAAGGAGTCACTCCCGGTGAAGGGATCTCGGTCCTTTCCTTATCGAATAAGGTGCAGGATGTTCTACAAGGAACACCGCGATGCAAAGCAAGAACTGTAGCTACCCTTTTTATTTTGATATTCGATTCTACAACATCTTTAGGTTTCTTTTATTTCATTAATCTCATTAATGAAGTCCCATCATTTAAGTACCTAAACATCACAGATAAATACGACGTACACTTATGCCATCCGCATTCGCCTCGATGTCCCCTCGTGCACCGTTAGGTTAGGTAACTAACGGCAGAGCGGGGCAGGGCTAGCGCGGGTGTAAAACATAAGTAACGCCTATATAATATATCATATATACTATATACTGTATCTATCACAGAACATCACATGATCACATCACAGATATCGCAGCAGAAGAATCATATGAAACATTGGAAATACTAGGACGTCCGTGTTTTCAATACGAGCCAGTATAAAACACGGATTCCACGGTCGTGATGAATAGCCAAACCCACACCCCTAGACCCCTACGAGAGTGGCAAGCAACCCTACCAATTCTGGAGTTAGGAGACCCGGACTCGACTCCTCGAGTTGGTCTCCCATTGGACTCCAGAACCCGGTTACTTGTGCTCCCCTCCTTGGGTCTATCCTAGTGCGGAAAAGTAAATAATATACAAAAGGTGACATCTTCCGCAACCTGGAAGTGCCCCAATAAAAGAATATTACATACAAGTTTTTACATGAATGAAAATGAAAAACACTCATCTCACATAAAAAAAACCTCCCGGCTATTTAAACACGACGATCCAATATAACATATCCAGCAACACATAACATCACATGTCATCAACGTAAGTATATATGCGCATCCCAATTGTCGTTGACATATAGCAACGAAACCGGAGATATCACATATTACACTTATGGTCACAGAAAAGAAAGTGTAAAACTACAACAGTTGGAATCCGCAATCTCATTAGACATCACATGCCTAATCAAATGAATTACTTAGACATCGCATGCCTAACAATTATAAACCCCGCATTTTAGTCTCAAAATCGAAAACTCTTTTCAATATCAAGTCGGGCAATTCAACAAGATTCCCGACATTCTGATCGAATACTCGTCGCAAACTTTAGTAGGCGGCCGCACCCCCGACGCCGTCGACGAAGTGCACCAAGGCGGAACACCGCTGCCGCGAGCACCCAGACGGATGCTTTCGGCGACGGGGTTCTCCTACAGTCACTTGGTCGGGGCTATGGCGTGTAGCAGACTATTAAGTTTGTCCGGCGAGTATCCGCGTACGCTACGTGATTGCGACGGACTTTTGATCACATCAAAATTCCGTGGCAACCGATCAAGTGAGACTAAAGTGCTATGTTTATAACATTCATTCAGTTATCTCATAACTACTTGTGGATTCCAAGTATTGTATCACATTCCAGATAAACAGAAAATGTTAAACTTTCCGATCGAACAGTCAAACACCCAAGTTTTCCCGAAACAGCTCAACACATGAAACAAGTTTAAAAACATCCAGTTCATGCCTCAGTACCAACGGTCCAGCCGTAGAAGGGTCAAGCCAACGCCTCACATGTGGCACGCCGTACTGCCCCAAACCCTAAGGTTCAAAGGGCAGTTCAAGACGGTCACATAATCGAGTTAAGGTTTGTTGTCTTCTAGAGGGTCCATCGGGTTACTTGCACTACTTAGAACGTCTTTAAACCACGGAAAAATCCAACACTTGGAAATTTCCCGACAGGGGAAAAATTGGGTATTTATATCCGGTCGAACTTTTTAACATATTCAAAAATTATCCGGAAAACACCCAGACCAAGTTTGATAATCCGATCGAATCTACGAACTCCCAATACAACCCAGAATATTCAACTCTTGAATAAATATTAAAAAATCCCAGAAAATACAGCACTAAAAGTTAGAAATTACTGTGCAAAATTCAAGAGGTGATGTGACAACTTTGCCGCGGAACCGCCGCACAAGCCATACTTGTGCCACGGTTCCGCCGCTCTTTAGACGAATCAGTTGGCCAATTTTGCACCGTAATTCTTAGAATCTTCTGCTGAATTTTTTAAGAATTTTTAATCTGGAAAAAACCCAGTTTTTGAAAAAAGTCCAGAGAGCATTTTGGAATTGGGGTTTCGGTTCGATCGGACTTCAAACTCCGTCTACGCATCGCCTAAGGCTCTAGCTAGGCTCTGATACCACTGTAGGGTTCCTAGGCACGCTAATGAGGTCTCACATGGCATCAACCATGCCAATTTCAAATTTTTCATGTGCCGAGAAACCCTAATACGGATCGTTAACTAGAATTTTAGGCGAAACATGCAACTAGTTAACAACTTAACTAAGTGAACGGAAATACAACCTTTGTAGATCCGATCCTCCACCTCCATAGCTCCATAATGAAGTCTCCTTGCTGTCCAAATCGAATCCCTGGCTCTAGCGTCGGCTTCATCGGAGAAATGGGCGGGCTAGGTCGTACACTTCGATGCCGAAGATGATCTACGTCGAGGCAACACTAAATCAAGCTCCAACTTCACCAAGCCATGAAACTTGTGAAGAAAACACCCTATACTACTTGGCAAGTGGTAGAGGATGAAGAAATAGGAAGTGGGTTCACTTTAGAATTGGATTTCTCACTCTTTTTCTCAAGTTTCCATTAAAGCTAGTAAGCTTTTCTTCTTGTCAAAGATGAAGAAGATGAAGATAGAATATGATAAGTGTTGGATTAAAAATGAAAATAATATGAATACTTATCATATACTAACTATGGTCAAGTGTAGAGAGTAAACTAGGGTTAGGTGAATGGTTAGGTTAAGAGAAGAAAACAAAAATGGTTGGGTCTATCCTAGGAGCAAAAACAGTAAAAAAAATTATACAATGACGGCTACAACACCGACCCGGTTGTGCGGACAAACAAATAATATTACATCAATTTACATATTACAAGAATTGAAAGAATAAGAAAACTCTCATCTCACAACCCCTCGGCTATTCATCCGCGACAATCCAACGAATTCATATACACAAACCATCAACATTACAGATCACAGATATGTATAACCCCCACTAATCGACGTATAGCGATTAGCAGACGTTCAATACATATATCACATCACAGATATAACCCATTAGCCAAAGTGTAAAGAAGTTCGATCAAAAATATGGATTTGTGACCACCCCAAAAATTAACTTGTTCTCTGGAAAATCTGGGTAGAAACAAACCATCTCAAAAATCACAAAACAGCAACAGAAGAACACTGCAGGAAAAACGACTCACGACCGAGTCAACTCGGCCGCGGATCCGCATCAAGAGTATGCTCTTGCCGCGGTTCCGCGGTGAGTTGGTCGACTCGCTGGTTCGTTTTTCTTGGGTGTTCTGTAAAAACCATGAGACGATTTTTAGTGTATGATTTATTATTTTTAAATCAGAAATAAAAATCGACAGAAACTAGGGTTTTTGAAAATGTGTTTTGCGATTTTTTCCGATCGAAGTTCTAGATACTTTGCTAACTAGTTAGTTTGTGTTTAGCTAGGCTCTGATACCACTGTAAGTCCACGTTGCCCACCCCGGTGCTTGCGGCGAGGCAGAAACGTTATGAAAAATCGGATTTTTACAACACTAGGCAACATGGACTAAGCTAAAGGAGGGATCTTTGCTAAACAAAACTAACAAACAAGCTAAAAGAGTTAGCTACTTAGAAAGGGGGTTATACCTAGGTCTTCAAGTCCTTCTCTTCTTGCTCCTTGGAGTGAAAGAACGGGTTCTCCTTGTCGCCTTCTCTTGCCGAAGAAAGATCCACCCGAGGGCCTCTACCTTTGGCTCCAACCTCAAACTAGAAGTAACTAAGGTGCTTGGTATGCTAAACCTAGGACCTTAGAAAGAGTAGAGAGTATTTTTGAGGGTTTTATCTCAAGCTCAAAGGGTTCTCAACTCATGAGAGGGGAGAGCTAGAGAGAGAATGAGAATGATAAAGTGAGAAGAATAATACAACCTTCTCACATATATATGAATTATGAAAAATAGATAATTAGCTAAAGATAATTGTGATGGTTAATCAAGAAATGACCATTATCATTTCATATTAAATGCTTTTGCAAGGATCAAAAAGTATCTTTCATATGGAATGATGATGGTTAACTTGTCAACCTAGGTCAACAAGTCAAGTATAGTCAAATGGTCAACAACCCAAACCATGCACAATTATAATTAACTAATATTAATAAATCATAATTCACACATAAACATTAGGGTTAAGAAAATGACAATGGTCATAAACCCTAATAAAAGACCTCTGCCTCTGCCTCAGTCAACTGTGCATACACACCCCTATCCGTGTTCCGAGGAACACGAATACAATGAGATAAAACCAATCCCTAATCATATACTAGGATACGGCTTAAACCAAAGCCCACTAGTATAAGCTGTTCAGACACCAAACGTGCACAAGTGCGCGGATGTGAACGAACCCTGTCGCAAAACCATGCGACCTCTACTCATTTTGCCTAAAGGCGAATAACCCTCTGTATGGGACTCTAAAGACTCGACACTACGCTGGCAGTGGCTTTAACAATAGACCGCAAGCGGCACTAGCTGTACGTAACGGTCCCCAGGTAGATGCCGATAAGAAGACTGACGAGGTAAACCCATCTGAACTCCTACTGAGCCTGAATGTGACAGTCTCCGTACAGTCCGGTCTGTTCGTCTAAGAACATCGCATGGCGGGCCTAGAGGGCGGTAAACGTCAGTCCCCTACTAGCGGTACAAGTCGTGTCGGAGTGTAGCCCAGAACACCTGAGATAACACTGGAAACCTACCAGTCTATCTTGCTTGCCCTGGCCAGGGACTTTGTGTAATGGCTCTCCTAGACACAGCGCGATATCAACCCCCAATATCGGGAGAGACGAATCCTGTCTAACCATCACTGCCTCCAAGTGCTTCGGGAATGCACCCAAAAACTACCTGTTTGCACGACTCCTTTGAGCCGTGGTAGGGTAGTAATCAAAGTACAATGGGAATACACTCGAGGCGAAGTGACAGTGTCAAGTCAACGGACTAAGCTGTACCCATGTCACCTGGGAACTGATAACCGACGATAGGTATAATACCAACCAACAGTTCCCGACGAGTCCTGTCCAGTGTACTCGTAACCTAACGAGCACCCGCATACTATCCCAAGTACGACGTACTGACGGTTGTGGGACAGACCGTCTCCCAAGCTGGGATAAGAAGCGCATACGCTAGTCTACTCCGGAGTATCGATGCCCTGTCTCGATAGTCCTGCGACTAGGGACCTTCATAAAGATGTGCTTGTAGATTACCCAGCCCCCACGAGTGTGACTGCCATCACAACGCTGGTAATCAAGTAAAGATCCTAAGGGCTCTACTAATGTGTAAAGGCGATATGCTAAAAGAAACACATGCACACATTAAAGCAGAAACAAACCAAGTAGCATACTACTATTTTGAGCAAGATTGTTAATACAAGGTGAATATCCCAAGCTTCCATCAAGTAATATACAAGCCAGTATGATACAGTAATGGCCTCTAGGGCATATACACTAACAGATATGGCAGGGTTCGATCAGATACGTGC
Source organism: Agapanthus africanus (assembly GCA_030015575.1). Classification (NCBI taxonomy): domain Eukaryota; kingdom Viridiplantae; phylum Streptophyta; class Magnoliopsida; order Asparagales; family Amaryllidaceae; genus Agapanthus; species Agapanthus africanus. The sequence goes on from CM057340.1 coordinate 268,558,021, forward strand.
GGTATTGCACGGATCATGATCGGACAGATAATACTAGCGTGCTTTGGTTTAAGCCGGATCCTAGTATTGTACAGTGTCGATTTTGTCTCATTGCATTTGTATTCGGTCGGAATACAAATGCGGGTATGTATATACAGTCGCGGGGTTTTCCTGTAATTTATTACGGGATCAGTTTTTCTGAAGTTGCCTGTTTGCTTTCCATTTCGGCCATTTTCCTTTGATTCTTTCCTTGGCTGAAAATTGGTGGGGAGGGCTTATTTGCAAATGTGCAAATTAGCATTGCGGAGGGTGGTCTTTGTACATTGTTGCTTCATGATTGAGGTTGACTCCATTGGTTCATGATTGCTTGACTTTGTGATGAGATGGTTGTTTATGAGTGTGGACTTTTTTGTGATCATGACTTTTATCATCATCACTCATCATTCTTTCTTGCATGACACTCACATTCCCTCCTCCTCCTTTTTGCAAGGCCGGCCAATTCTTTGAGAGAGTGAGATTGATTTTGGAGTAGGAAAAATATTCATCACACATTTTTGGCTTGCTACAAAAATTCCACACATCTCTCCAAAGTATTTTTTCTCCTCCACATTCATATGACAACTTCCTTAACCCCATTAAGACAAAAGGGTTCTACACTAGCCTACAGCAATTCTCGGACACGTCGACTCGCCAACTTCGTGCCCGAGTTGCTGTAAGTCCACGTTACCTCTCCCGGTACTTATGGGCTTGCGGAAATGATGAAAAACGATTTTTCAATAGGTGGTAACATGGACTCAAAATACGGATCTTTGTTAAACAACTAACTAACAAACCTAACAAGAGTTTTACCAACTCGGTTAGGGGGTTATACCTTTCTTGAAGTCCTTCATCTTCATCTCTTTCTGGTGTACGGATCGGCCTCACCTCGTCGTCTCCTTGCGCCGAAGATGGATCCACCTGAAAGCTTCTACCTTTGGCTTCTTCTTCGAACTTGAAGAAACTAGAACACTTAGTTTGCTAAACCTTGTGAACTAGGATGAGTAGAGAAGTGATATGGGTTTTCTTTTATCTCTAAGGCAATGTTTCTCAACTCATGAGATGGAGTTGCCTTGAGCTAGAGAGAGAGCAAGAGGAAGAGCAAGAGGGAGAGCTTGAGCATGAGAGAGAATAAGAATGATAGAATGAGCCAACCTCTTTTCCTCCCATGCTCTCATAACAAAATAATAATAATAATAATAATAATAATAATAAGAATAATTGAGTATTATGTGATGGTTCATATCATATCAAGTGGCATTATCATTTCATGCACTCATTTTGTAAAGCATTACAAGCAAGCAAAAGTCTTTGCATGAAATGACAACCGTTGTAATGATGATAGTCAACTAGTCCAACCTAGTCAACCGGTCAACCAAGTCAACAAGTCAACAAAGTCAACCTTTCAACCCAACCATGGCACAATAATACTTAATTAATATTATCATTAATCATATTTCTTATTCTCATTAGGGTTTAGCAAAAGTCAATGGTCAACAGTCAACAGTCAACAACCCCAATGAGAATCCTCTGTCTCTGTCTCTCTGTCAACTGTGCATATACACCGGCATCCGGGTTCCGAGGAACACGAATACAAACGAGATAAAACCAACCCCAAAATATACACTAGGATCTGGCTTAAACCAAAGCCCGCTAGTGTTAACTGTCCGGACACTAAACGTGCACAAGTGCACGGATGTGACCGAACCTTATCGCAAAACCATGCGACCTGTCGCAAAACCATGCGACCACTACTCTTTTGCCTAAAGGCGAATAGATTTCTGTGTGAGACTCTAAAGACTCGATACTACGCTGGCAGTGGGTTTAACCACAGACTGCAAGCGGCACTAGCTGTGCGTAACGGTCCCCAGGTAGATGCTGACAAGAAGATTGACGAGGTGAAACCCATTTGAACTACTACTGAGCCTGAATGTGACAATCTCCATACAGTCCAGTCTGTTCGTCTGATACATCGCATGGCGGGCCTAGGGGGCGGTAAACGTCAGTCCCCTACTAGCGGTACAAGTCGTGTCGGAGTGTAGCCCAGAACACCCTGAGATAACACTGGAAACCTACCAGTATATCTCGCTTGCCCTGGCCAGGGACTACTCGTGTAATGGCTCTCCTAGACACAGCGCGATGTCAACCCCCAATACCGGGAGAGAAGAATCCTATCTAACTGTCACTGCCTTCAAGTGCTTCGGGACTGCACTCAACTACTACCTGTTTGCACGACTCCTTTGAGCCGTGGTAGGGTAGTAATCAAAGTATAGTGGGAACACACTCGAGGCGAAGTGACAGTGTCAAGTCAGCGGACTAAGCTGTACTCATGTCACCTTGGAACTGATAACTGACGATAGGTATAATACCAACCAACAGTTCCCGATGAGTCCTGTCCAGTGTACTCGTAACCCAACGAACACCCGCATACTATCTCCAGTACGACGTACTGATGGCTGTGGGACAGACCATCTCCCCTGCTGGGATGAGAAGCGCATACGCTAGTCTACTCCGGAGTATCGATGCCTTGTCTCGATAGTCCTACGACTAGGGACCTGTATAAGGATGTGCTTATAGATTACCCAGCCCCCACGAGTGTGACTGCCATCACAACGCTGGTAATCAAGCAAAGATCCTAAGGGCTCTACTAATATGTATAAGCGATATAAACACATGCACATATTGAAGTAGAAACAAACCAAGTAGCATACTACCATTTTGAGCAAGATTGTCTTTACAACTGTGAATATCCCAAGCTTCCATTAAGTAATATACAAGCTAGTATGATACAGTAATGGCCTCTAGGGCATATACACTAACAATCTCCCACTTGCACTAAGGCCATGAACTGGCGTATCGAAGACCTATCATATCGATCAGCCGATCGAATTGAGTCTGGGGTAAGGTCTTCTTGAGTGGATCAGCAGTGTTATCTTCTGTATTTACTCTCTTCACCTCGATCTCCCGGCGATCTACGATCTCCCTGATCAGGTGGTACCGCCTCAAAATGTGCCTGGACTTCTGATGGGACCTGGGTTCCTTCGCTAAAGCTATAGCGCCGTTGTTGTCACAATACAGCGGTATTGGATCAACAGTGGTAGGAACCACCTGAAGCTCCATGAGGAACTTCTTCATCCAGACAGCTTCCTTTGCGGCATCGCAAGCAGCTATGTACTCCGCTTCCATAGTTGAGTCAGCAATGGTTTCCTGCTTGGAGCTCTTCCAGCAAACCGCCCCTCCATTGAGGGTAAAGACATAACCCGACATGGACTTGGAGTCATCCTTGTCACTCTGGAAGCTGGAGTCAGCAAAAGCCTCGATCTGGAGGTCTTTTCCGCCATACACCAAGACAATCTCCTTAGTCCTTCTCAGGTACTTGAGAATGTTCTTTACCGCTATCCAGTGTTTCTCTCATGGGTTCGACTGATACCGGCTTACAACACTCAATGCGTATGCTACATCTGGTCTGGTACACAACATCGCATACATAATAGAGCCTACCGCAGATGCGTAGGGTATTGATGACATGTGAGCCCTTTCCAAATCAGTCTTGGGAGACATCTCTTTGGAGAGGGTGATTCCGTGACAAGCCGGTAGATTACCGCGCTTGGAATCTTCCATACTGAATCGTTTCAGTATGGTGTCGATGTACCTGGACTGTGAAAGTCCCAACATCCTTTTAGATCTATCACGATAGATCTGGATCCCCAGAATGTAGTTGGCATCGCCTAGGTCCTTCATGGAGAACCTCTGTGACAAGAATCCTTTGACTGACTGTAACATAGGAATATCATTTCCTATTAGGAGAATGTCATCGACGTACAAGACGAGGAATACCACATTTTTCCCTACAATCTTACTGTAAATGCATGGTTCATCTGGGTTTTTGATAAAGTCGAATTCTTTGACAGTATCATCAAAGCAGATGTTCCAACTCCGCGATGCCTGCTTCAGTCCATAGATGGACTTGAGCAACTTGCACACTTTACCGCTGCTCCCACTCTGAATGAATCCCTCTGGCTGATCCATATAGATGCACTCTTCCAAATATCCATTTAGGAAAGCCGTCTTTTCGTCCATCTGCCAGATTTTATAATCGTGGAAGGCAGCAATAACAAGAAGGATCCGAATGGATTTCAGCATAGCCACTGGAGAAAAGGTTTCGTCATAGTCCAAACCAGGTCTTTGATGAAAACCTTTTGCAACAAGTCTAGCCTTATAGGTCTCAACCTGTCCATCTACACCAATCTTCCTTTTGAAGATCCACTTGCATCCTACGGGTTTTACCCTATCTGGAGCAAAGTCCAACGTCCATACTTTGTTGGTGTACATGGACTCCATTTCTGTACGCATTGCATCCAGCCATTTTACCGAGTCACTGCTCTAAATGGCTTGCTGGAAGCTAGTAGGCTCATCATAATCAATAGTGCAATCCTCTATATCCCCGTCTATGAGAAAACCGTAGTATATCTCGGGCGGATGAGACTGTCTACTACTCCTGCGGAGCGGCGCAGGAATGTCCGGTTCTCCTGAAACTTCTGGTTCTTCCAAGCTTTCAGTAATAGCTTGTGGTTCTGGAATTTCTTCCAGTTCTATTGCGCTCCCATTTATCTAATTTTCCAAAAATTCAGTTTCCAAGAAGTGGGCATGCGGAGAAACAAAAACTTTTTGTTCTTCTGCGGAATAGAAAAGATACCCCCTGGAGTTCTTTGGGTATCCCACAAACATACACAGTACTGAGCGTGCCTCGAGCTTGTCCGCATGCTGCTTTTTTACAAAAGCTGGACATCCCCATGTCTTAAGATACTTAAGACAGGGTTTCTTCCCACTCCACATCTGATATGTGGTGGTAGGCACAGTCTTGGTTGGAGCCTTGTTCAAGAGATATGCAGCTGCTTCTAGTGCATAACCCCAGAAAGATTGCGGTAACTCAGCCTTACTCATCATGGAACGAACCATATCCAATAGGGTTCGATTCCTCCTTTCATATACACCGTTGTGTTGTGGTGTGTATGGAGGAGTACGCTGAGAGAGAATTCCATTCTCTTTTAAGTAGTCCAGAAACTCGGCACTCAAGTATTCACCACCTCGATCAGATCTCAGTGTCTTTATACTTTTGCCTGTTTGTTTTTCAACTACATTCATGTATTCTCGAAATTTCCCAAAGGCCTCGGATTTGTACTTCATTAAAAAGACATGTCCATACCTAGAGAAATCATCTGTGAAAGTAATGAAGTATGAATAACCACTTCGCGCATGTGTAGACATTGGACCACACACATCACTGTGTATGAGTCCCAAGAGCTCGCTCGCTCTTACTCCGTGTCCAGTGAATGGAGTCTTTGTCATCTTTCACACGAGACAAGATTCACAAGTGGCATAAGACTGACACTCGAACGGATTCAAGTATCCCTCTTTATGTAACTTAGTTAATCGTGTCTCATTAATGTGACCCAGTCTACAATGCCATAAGAAAGCCTGATTTGTTTCCGGAGACTTTCTTTTAAGTGTGTTCTGGACATTGAAAATCTGAGCTTGATTCAATACGTATATTGTCATGACCCGTAGGGTACGAAACGTGACTGGCACTTAAAATACGAAACGTCTCAAGACGCCCGTAAAATAAGTAAGCCAAAGCCCAGAGATCAAAACCAAAAGGCAGAAGAGTGAAGGAAAACCAATCAATTGAAAGCGAGTTTATCAAATAAGTCATATCAAGCCTTTTTTAAAAACAATATCAATTTTTACGAAAATTTCGGCAGAGTCTCCTTTGTAAATACTGGCCCCCAAAATGGGTACAACAAGAATATATATGAATACAACAAATAAGGCATCCCCAAGCGGGAGCTAGCTCTTCACCACAAGGCGGTCACAAATCCCACGCAATGTAAATCAGCAATGTGCATAAATAAACATAAGAAGCACAAGTAAAACAGCATGTCAACTCAAGTGTGCTCGACCCCAAAATACAGTATAAAAAGCCCACAAATCTCACAGTCTCGTCTCTAGGTCAATATACAACAATAATGGTAGATACAGTAGATGGAGTACTCTAGATACAAATGATATACAAGGTGGTACAAAATAATAATACAACCCACCTACGAGCAAAAGCCTCGAGTCCAGGCAAAAGAGGCAAAAGGAGCGGTGCGCTCGCCGCTACTGTGCTGACGGAGCGGACCTGCAAAAGACTGTGGCACAACGGGGGTGAGTTGCCAACTCGTGAGTAATAAATAACATCTATAGAGGCTATTGCAAGTATGCACACGAGCATCCTAGCATCTATAATACAGGTATGGCAGGATATAATAGCAGGTATGTATGCAATATGAATATACTAGCAGGTATGTATGCAATATGAATATACTCGTGATCTGCATGTGTAAATATAAGAAATCATCTTTTTCCTTTAGGCATCTCTTTTGAAATATCAGCACAATACCAATAGAATCAACCAGAATCCGTGTCCAGCAACGACACCTCAAACTGTCTCAAATCTCATATATCCATATCGTAGTATCTCTGGCCTCAGCCGTCCGGCTGACCCATCTCAAATATCAATATCTCATCATCTCGCGGCCACGGTCGGTATCCTCTGGATATCCGCCGTGCCAAAACAGTCACCGGTAGGTAGTCCATCCCCTGCCAGGCTCAACGTCAACAACACGACCTTCTTGCCCCGGGGTACCATACCGGGCCCACCATGTACCCGAGACGGTTCATCCAACTCCTCGAAACGGATCTCGAAAACCACAGAAAATTCATGGTGGACGACACTCACATCACTAGAAAACCGCAATTTACATATTTTAAAAAAAAGTAATAAGTTTAGAAATTTTGCGGCTTTCCCCCGAAATCCAGAAATATCATAAAATCTCAAGAAATCCTCATAAATGCATATGTCAATGATAATGAATGCATATGGTATCAATAATCAAGTTGCGATGTATGATTAATAGACTAGGCATGAACAAATAATATGATGAGGTACATGCACATGAATAGCAATCCTACGATTTCATTTTAAGGAATTAAAGGCAATAGCACAGGTTTAAGCATCAATTATAGTAAAAGGTTTCAAATTATAGGTTATCTAGTGTGGTGGCATGGCAATTACCAGGGCATGTGTGTAAGCATGAATAGTGTTCGTGCTGCATATAAAAACCCTGGCAATGGTGCAGGTGTCCTATAGAATGGGTTCGCATATATATGTCAAATAAGGTATGGATGTAGTTACTAATATCACTAAAATCATTAACTACTTAAACCATCGGGAGACTTGCGCCATCCAAACGATAGTCCCCCGTAGATGTTAAATCTACTCACAGGAATCCCTAGCTAGCTACGTCCAATCACCGCTTTCCCTTTTCGTGCCGCGTCCGACGTCTCCGCGACCGAACCTGGAATTTACATCAATACAAAACATAAGGTTACATATCATGAAACGACGCAAATCCTGAACGAGAATATCTACGTTCACAAGCTATGCACAAGGTGAGCGGAACACACACGAAAACCGTAAAACTAACTAGAATCGTCGTTTTGGGACGCCCGGCAAAACTAAAACCCGATCACACAAAATTCCGCACTCACACATCCTAAATGTCATAGGATATGCTAAAAATATAATCAAGTTATCATAAATAATTCATCACATAAATTTATATAAAACTAGTAAGCATTTACATTCCAAAAATCGGTGCAAACATCGCCGATTTGCGACAAAAAAGACTACAACCTAGCAAGAACATCCAACCGCATAACTAGTTAGCCACAACACTATAATTACAACACAACAACCATGCTTCAACCTATTTCCATACGCAAACCCATTTCTTGATTTTTCTAAAAAGCAACAGCGATCCAAATTCACACTAGATTAACTTAGATTCGCATAATATGAAACCACATAAGCATAATAACTCCATTAATTTGGTTAGTGTAAAATACTAGAAAGCAAAATAACTTAATTAACTTATTAATGGTTGCTAAAACCCTAGTTAAAATTCAAACCATGGACTAAAAAAAACTAGATTAGAAATTAGCTATAATTTTAACACTAAAACAATTTTCAAGTTCTAATTAGCACACTTTAACTACAAATTAGCCAAGGATTGAAATTATACCTCAAACTAGAGATCTAGCAAGAACAAAATGCCTCCAAAGATGGCTTCATAGCACCATGACCCATGCAAGAAAAGATAAGGAGAATGGGATGAAGGATGGGGATTAATTTGTGAGGTTTAAATTGGAATTTTGGAGCAATTTTGATGAAATTTTGAAGGAAATGAAAAGAAAAAAGTGAAGGGGGAGGGCTGCTGCATTTTCGGCCAGAGGAGGGAGGGAAAATGGAGTGGGTGGTGTTGGAAAAGTCAAGGTCAAGCCATACCAATCAACCAATGACCCATACCCAATTTAATAAAACAAAACCCTTTTCAAAACACCTCATTTCAACACATGATTAAAAGTCAAAAGAGGCAAGGAAATTTCCTTGAGCTACTGATGGTGGGCCGGCCTAGGGGTGAGGAATGAGTGAGAGAGGTTTTACAAAAAATTTCTATGCAAAAAGACCCCCCACAATACCATATTCGCAAGTTTTAGCTCAAAATAAATATATTTTTGTTTTCCATCATAAAACCCATTAAAACTTGAAATAAAATACTAAAAATTTATATTACAACTAGATTTTAATTAACATGATTTTAAAGATTAAAATTAGCCCATTTAAATTTGTATTTATCGCTAATTTAATGTATTTTTTTACCGGCTTAAAATAATATTAAAAATTGAAAAATTAGGGAAAAATTTTAAATGGCCAGAAATTTATAAGTAACTCATTAGCTACTAAAAACTAGCAATTACCTACCCAAATTAGGTATAATTAGGCCTAAACTACAAAATAACAAAAAAGACGATTTACGGAAAAATACCAAATTTTCACCGATTTTCGGGAAAACACCAAAACGACTTTTCAAGGCGCTACCATCTTCCTCCCTTAAAGAAATTCGGTCCCCGAATTTAAAAATATAACTACGCGTACCTTCAAAGAGATGGGGATATTTCTTCCTCATTTCGTCCTCGGTCTCCCAGGTAACCTCCTTGCTGCTCGGGCTACGCCAAAGGACCTTGACGGTTGGTATAACTTTCGATCTCAACTTCTTCACCTGCCGATCCAGGATGACCACCGGCTGCTCTGCAAAAGAAAGGTCACGCTGCAGCTGGACTGTCGGGTGCTGAATCGCATGTGAACGGTCGTGAAGGTACTTGCGGAGCATCGAAACATGGAAGACGGGGTGAACATCGGGAAAGCTGGGTGGAAGAGCCAAACGGTATGCAACTGCGCCGACACGCTCGAGAATCTCGAAGGGACCCACAAATCTGGGACTAAGCTTTCCCTTTCGCCCAAAACGCATCACGCCCTTCATCGGAGAGACCCTCAGAAAAACATGATCGCCAACTGCGAACTCTAGTCTACGACGGCGCCTGTCTGCATATGATTTCTGCCTGCTCTGAGCTGCTCTCATCCGGTCTCGAATCAACTGTATCTTCGCTGTCGTCTCCTCAACAAGCTGCGGACCCAATATACTGCTCTCGCTGAGCTCGGTCCAACAGACGGGCGATCTGCATCTCCTCCCATACAATGCCTCGAAAGGTGCCATCTGAATAGTATCCTGGAAGCTGTTGTTGTAGGAGAACTCCACTAACGGTAAATGACGATCCCAGCTACCACCAAAGTCCAAAACGCACGCTCGGAGCATGTCCTCGAGAGTCTGAATGGTCCGCTCTGACTGGCCGTCGGTCTGCGGATGAAATGCTGTGCTGAAACTCAAACGGGTGCCCAATGCCTCCTGAAGCCTCTACCATAGTCGGCTGGTAAACTGGGTGCCTCTGTCGGACACGATACACGTCGGGACTCCATGCAGTCGTACAATCTCGTCGATGTATATCTGGGCATACTGAGCAAAACCGAAAGTGGTCTTCACTGGCAGGAAGTGTGCCGCTTTCGTCAATCGATCCACGATCACCCAAATGGAGTCGTACCCTCGACTGGTCCTGGGTAGACCCACCACAAAGTCCATCGAAATCTGCTCCCATTTCCACTCCGGAATGGGCAAAGGCTGCAACTCTCCTGCTGGCCTCTGGTGCTCAGCCTTGACTTGCTGACAAGTCAGGCATCTCGATACGAAGTCTGTGACGTCCCTCTTCATCCCGTCCCACCAGTAAACATCTCGCAAATCGTGGTACATCTTGGTGGAACCCGGATGAACGCTGTATGTCGATCTATGCGCCTCCTCAAGAATCTCACGCCGCAGCCCCTCGTAATCTGGTACGCACAATCGAGTCCCAAATCGCAGTACTCCCTGATCATCGATCACGAACTCGGAATCTCTGCCCTGCCTAATCTGCTCCATGATCTCAGAAAGACGGTCATCGCTGGGCTGTGCCACTTGAATACGGTCAAGTAACTGCGGACGTGCACGAACATGCGCAAGCTGTCCCCCTGTCAGAGTGAACTCGAACTCAACCTGGCTGTCGCATAAAGTCTGCCAATCTGCCGACGACTGCCTCTGTACTGCGCGCAAACAAGATAGACTACCCCCGGGCCTCCTTCTCAAAGCATCCGCCACTGCATTAGCCTTGCCCGGGTGATACAAAATCTCGCAATCATAGTCCTTTACTAGTTCCATCCAACGGCGCTGTCTGAGATTCAGGTCTCGCTGCTGAAATATATACTTTAAGCTCTTGTGATCAGTGAATATCTGACATGACTCGCCGTATAAGTAATGTCGCCAGATCTTAAGTGCAAAGACCACTGCAGCCATCTCTAAATCATAAGTGGGGTAGTTCTGTTCATGTTTCTTCAACTGCCGCGAAGCATACGCGATCACCCTGTCATGCTGCATCAATACGCACCCTAGCCCCACTCGTGAAGTGTCATAATAAACCGCGAATCCGCCTGATCCTGAAGGCAAAGATAATACCGGCGCCGTAGTCAAACAAGTCCGTAGTGCTGAAAACTGTGCTCGCACTCCTCCGTCCAAACGAAATGAACTCCCTTCCGGGTCAATCCGGTCAAAGGTGCAGCAATACGGGAGAAATCCTGAACGAATCGCCTGTAGTAGCCAGCCAGGCCTAAGAAACTGCGGATCTCCATAACTGATGTCGGTCTGGGCCACTGCTGAACGGCCTCAATCTTCTTCGGGTCCACACATATGCTATCTCTCGTAATCACGTGACCCAAGAATCCGACGCTGTCCAACCAGAATGCACACTTGGAAAATTTTGCGAAAAGCTGGTGCTCCCTCAAAGTCTGCAGCGTAACCCGCAAGTGCTGCTCGTGCTCCTCTCTGCTCCGGGAGTACACCAAGATATCGTCGATAAACACAATGATGAACAAGTCAAGATACGGCCTGAATGTATGGTTCATCAAATCCATGAATGCAGCTGGGGCATTGGTGAGTCCGAACGACATCACCAGAAACTCATAGTGGCCATAGCGCGTGCGGAAAGCTGTCCTCGGTATATCCTTCTGTCGAACTCGCAGCTGATGGTACCCTGATCGCAAGTCGATCCTCGAAAAATACCCCGCACCATGAAGCTGGTCGAACAAATCATCAAGGCGTGGCAACGGATATCTGTTACGCACGGTAACCTTGTTCAGCTGGCGGTAGTCGATACATAAGCGCAAACTTCCGTCCTTCTTCTTGACAAACAGAACCGGAGCATCCCACGGAGACACACTCGGTCGAATAAGCCCCTTATCTAACAAATCCTGCAACTGATCCTTCAGCTCTCTAAGCTCTGCCGGGGCCATCCGATAAGGCGGTATAGAAATAGGCCCCGAGCCGGGAATCAAGTCAATGCAGAACTCAACGTCGCGCTCAGGTGGTAGCCCAGGCAGCTCATCAGGGAAAACATCAGGGAACTCACAAACAACCGGGACCCGGTCCAACAGAACCTCTGCAGCTCGAGTATCACAAATATACGCTAAGAATCCCTGACATCCCTTCCGTAAGAGCTGACCAGCGCGAAGAGACGAAATCAAGCTGGGAAGGGTGACGCTGCGGTCTCCCTGAATAACAAGGACTGGCTCTCCCGGAAAGCTAAATCTGACTGCTTTCTCACGGCAGTCCACTGAAGCATAACATGTGGCTAGCCAATCCATGCCCAGAAGCACATCAAAGTCCAACATATCGAGGAGAATCAAATCAACCGACGAGTCCCTCTCCCCGATACGAACGGAACACAATCGAAACACAAAACGAGTGACAAACGACTCACCTACCGGGGTAATAACAACAAGCGGTTGATCTAACGACGACGACTCATGATCCAACATCGGTGCAAAGTGTGTAGATACGTACGAATGTGTGGAACATGGGTCGAATAATACCCGTGCGTCGAAAGAGCAAACTGGCAAGGTATCTGTCACAACGGCGTTGGATGCCTGCGCATCCTGCGGCGTCAAAGCAAAAACTCGGGCCTGACCCCTACCAATAATTGGCTGTCCTCGGCCTCGGCCTCGGCCTCCTCGTCCTCTCTGGATCGGACCGCCACATCCACGTCCTCTGGGTGCATCGAACGGTCGTGGAGCATCGCCAGTGATAGGAAGTAGGGCTCTCTGAGGAGGAGGTGGTGATGGTGGTAGGGTCACATGCGGAACTGTCGCCGCTCCCTGTCGTCTCACTGGACAGTGCCTGATATGATGGTGCAGACTCCCGCACCCATAACATCCTGGCGACGACTGCTATCCCTGTGGATATGAACCATATAACTGACCCCGTCCAAATCCTCTGCCAGGCCCATCTCTCGGAAAGAATCTGACGCGCTGCCTCTGCGACGGCACATCGGTGCGAATCCTCTTCGGCCCAGAAATGGCCGAAGTCTGTGATATGCGTGCCTCCATCCGTAAAGCTGTATCCATAGCAGCTGAATACGTGTCGAAGTGCTGGGCGCCAATAGCAAGAAATAGTTGGGTGTCAAGTCCCTGCACGAACCTCTTCACTATCTTCTCTTCGGTATCCACCAAATACGGAGCATATCGGGATAACTGCGTGAACTGGACGTCATACTCAGACACCGTCATCCCTGGGGTCTTGATCAAGGCCTCAAAACTACGAGCTCTGGCGTCACGAACGCTCATTGGGAGGAAACGAGCTAGAAAGACTGCTGTAAACTCAGCCCAAGTCATAGGCGGTAGACCTGCAGCTCGACCTCTCAAGACTGACTCCCACCATGTCTGCGCGAGGCCCTCTAGACGGAAACTCGCAAGCTCTACCCATCGATCATCCGAACATCTCAGCGAACGGCAGATCCTGGCTAAACTGTCAAGGAACGTCTGTGGGTCCTCCGCTGCCTCGGTGCCGGTGAATACTGGAGGTCTCAGCCTCATGAAATCCTGTAGCGAAACCGGAATGGCCACGGTGGTAGTAGTAGGAGCAGGTATCATAGTCGTCTGGGATGTGATAGGTACGTCCTCCGGCCTCGGTGCACGACTGGCCGCTACTAAGGACCCCACCATCTGTCGCAACTCCTGCACGCCTCCCATCATCTGTCGCAGCTCCTCCATACCGGACTCAAGCCTATCCATACGGCCTGGGGAAGGCGGATCAGTTTGTCCCTGCGGCGTAGGCATGCCACCCTGCTCAGTCCTCGTCTCGGACGAGCCTGCTCGGATCTCATCTCGGGCGGCAGCCCTCTGCGCTCTCGTAGCCTTCGGCGGCATAGTGGCTGGTACAGGAAAAAGGATAATAAGAACAGTGCAATAGAATCATAAGATACACGGAATTGAAGAAGGAATTTCAAGCAAGTATATCCTAAAGTCACTTAGGCGGAGTACCGTATCGCAAGTATGCCGCGGACATACACAAGCTACGTTATCCTGCTTAAGTCACTTACTCCATCTACCAAGGTCATCCTACACTCAAAAAGGTAAAACCTATCGCTCTGATACCAACTTTGTCACGACCCGAAGGGTACGGAACATGACTGGCACTTAAGTTACGAAACGTCTCAAGACGTCCGTAAAATAAGTAAGCCAAAGCCCAGAAATCAAAACCAAAAGGTAGAAGAGTGAAGGAAAACCAATCAATTGAAAGCGAGTTTATCAAATAAGTCATATCAAGCCTTTTTTAAAAACAATATCAATTTTTACGAAAATTTCGGCAGAGTCTCCTTTGTAAATACTGATCCCCAAAATGGGTACAACAAGAATATATATGAATACAACAAATAAGGCATCCCCAAGCGGGAGCTAGCTCTTCGCCACAAGGCGGTCACAAATCCCATGCAATATAAATCAGCAATGTGCATAAATAAACATAAGAAGCACAAGTAAAACAGCATGTCGACTCAAGTGTGCTCGACCCCAAAATACAGTATAAAAAGCCCACAAATCTCACAGTCTCGTCTCTAGCTCAATATACAACAATAATGGTAGATACAGTAGATGGAGTACTCTAGATACAAATGATATACAAGGTGATACAAAATAATAATACAACCCACTTACGAGCAAAAGCCTCGAGTCCAGGCAAAAGAGGCAAAAGGAGCGGTGCGCCCGCCGCTACTGTGCTGACGGAGCGGACCTGCAAAAGACTGTGGCACAACGGGGGTGAGTTGCCAACTCGTGAGTAATAAATAACATCTATAGAGGCTATTGCAAGTATGAACACGAGCATCCTAGCATCTATAATACAGGTATGGCAGGATATAATAGCAGGTATGTATGCAATATGAATATACTAGCAGGTATGTATGCAATATGAATATACTCGTGATCTGCATGTGTAAATATAATAAATCATCTTTTTCCTTTAGGCATCTCTTTTGAAATATCAGCACAATACCAATAGAATCAACCAGAATCCGTGTCCAGCAACGACACCTCAAACTGTCTTAAATCTCATATATCCATATCGTAGTATCTCTGGCCTCAGCCCTCCGGCTGACCCATCTCAAATATCAATATCTCATCATCTCGCTGCCACGGTCGGTATCCTCTGGATATCCGCCGTGCCAAAACAGTCACCGGTAGGTAGTCCATCCCCTGCCAGGCTCAACGTCAGCAACACGACCTTCTTGGCCCGGGGTACCTTACCGGGCCCACCATGTACCCGAGGCGGTTCATCCAACTCCTCGAAACGGGTCTCGAAAACCACAGAAAACTCATGGTGGACGACACTCACATCACTAGAAAACCGCAATTTACATATTTTAAAAAAAATTAATAAGTTTAGAAATTTTGCGGCTTTCCCCCGAAATCCAGAAATATCATAAAATCTCAAGAAATCCTCATAAATGCATATGTCAATGATAATGAATGCATATGGTATCAATAATCAAGTTGCGATGTATGATCAATAGACTAGGCATGAACAAATAATATGATGAGGTACATGCACATGAATAGCAATCCTACGATTTCATTTTAAGGAATTAAAGGCAATAGCACAGGTTTAAGCATCAATTATAGTAAAAGGTTTCAAATTATAGGTTATCTAGTGTGGTGGCATGGCAATTACCAGAGCGTGTGTGTAAGCATGAATAGTGCTCGTGCTGCATATAAAAACCTTGGCAATGGTGCAGGTGTCCGATAGAATGGGTTCGTATATGTATGTCAAATAAGGTATGGATGTAGTTACTAATATCACTAAAATCTTTAACTACTTAAACTATCGGGAGACTTGCGCCATCCAAACGATAGTCCCCCGTAGAAGTTAAATCTACTTACAGGAATCCCTAGCTAGCTACGTCCAATCACCGCTTTCCCTTTTCGTGCCGCGTCCGACGTCTCCGCGACCGAACCTGGAATTTACATCAATACAAAATATAAGGTTACATATCATTAAATGACGCAAATCCCGAACGAGAATATCTACGTTCACAAGCTATGCACAAGGTGAGCGGAACACACACGAAAACCGTAAAACTAACTAGAATCGTTGTTTTGGGACGCCCGGCAAAACTAAAACCCGATCACACAAAATTCCGCACTCACACATCCTAAATGTCATAGGATATGCTAAAAATATAATCAAGTTATCATAAATAATTCATCACATAAATTTATATAAAACTAGTAAGCATTTACATTCCAAAAATCGGTGCAAACATCGCCGATTTGCGACAAAAAAGACTACAACCTAGCAAGAACATCCAACCGCATAACTAGTTAGCCACAACACTATAATTACAACACAACAACCATGCTTCAACCTATTTCCATACACAAACCCCTTTCTTGATTTTTCTAAAAAGCAAAAGTGATCCAAATTCACACTAGATTAACTTAGATTCGCATAATATGAAACCACATAAGCATAATAACTCCATTAATTTGGTTAGTGTAAAACACTAGAAAGCAAAATAACTTAATTAACTTATTAATGGTTGCTAAAACCCTAGTTAAAATTCAAACCATGGACTAAAAAAACTAGATTAGAAATTAGCTATAATTTTAACACTAAAACAATTTTCAAGTTCTAATTAGCACACTTTAACTACAAATTAGCCAAGGATTGAAATTATACCTCAAACTAGAGATCTAGCAAGAACAAAATGCCTCCAAAGATGTCTTCATAGCACCATGACCCATGCAAGAAAAGCTAAGGAGAATGGGATGAAGGATGGGGATTAATTTGTGAGGTTTAAATTGGATTTTTGGAGCAATTTTGATGAAATTTTGAAGGAAATGAAAAGAAAAAAGTGAAGGGGGAGGGCTGCTGCATTTTCGGCCAAAGGAGGGATGGAAAATGGTGTGGGTGGTGTTGGAAAAGTCAAGGTCAAGCCATACCAATCAACCAATGACCCATACCCAATTTAATAAAACAAAACCCTTTTCAAAACACCTCATTTCAACACATGATTAAAAGTCAAAAGAGGCAAGGAAATTTCCTTGAGCTACTGATGGTGGGCCGGCCTAAGGGTGAGGAATGAGTGAGAGAGGTTTTACAAAAAAATTCTATGCAAAAAGACCCCCCACAATACCATATTCGCAAGTTTTAGCTCAAAATAAATATATTTTTGTTTTCCATCATAAAACCCATTAAAACTTGAAATAAAATACTAAAAATTTATATTACAACTAGATTTTAATTAACATGATTTTAAAGATTAAAATTAGCCCATTTAAATTTGTATTTATCGCTAATTTAATGTATTTTTTTTACCGGCTTAAAATAATATTAAAAATTGAAAAATTAGGGAAAAAATTTAAATGGCCAGAAATTTATAAGTAACTCATTAGCTACTAAAAACTAGCAATTACCTATCCAAATTAGGTATAATTAGGCCTAAACTGCAAAATAACAAAAAAGACGATTTACGGAAAAATACCAAATTTTCACCGATTTTTGGGAAAACACCAAAACGACTTTTCAAGGCGCTACATATATCCCGTTATTTAATGTACCTGACCCAATCAGAACTTGATTTAGGTAGATGTGTACTACATCGCTTGCAAAAGTAAATTCATATCCTTCCTTAGAAAGTAAGGATACAGATATGATATTACAAGTCGCACCTGGTACATACAAACAGTTACGCAAAATCAATATCTGCCCAGTTGTCAGTCCAAGATGATATTCCCCTACGGATTCAGCATCCATGCTCATTCTGTTAGCAACCCTGAGAGTTATATCACCTTTCCTGATAACCCTACGGTTTCTCAGAGCCTGTAATGAATTACAGATGTGAGATCCTGATCCGGTATCCAATACCCAGGAAGTATGGTTAACTGAAATACAGTTCTCTATTACAAACACACCCGAAGCCGAAGCCACAACATGCTTCGAATTCTGGCTACTGGCTTTGCTAGCCCTGCAATCCTTCTGCCAATTTTCATTCCCGTTACAATAGGAACGTCCCTCTTTTACTACATCCAGTCCTGAAACTTTTGCCCTTTCTTTTCCTTCTTCTTCCCTGGTTTCCTTCAGGGTATATGCAGAGGGCAGGGACTGCAGAATCAAGTCAGTATTTGACCCGTTCTCCAACGTGGACTTCAGGTCCGTGAGCTCAAAATAGCTGGTCTCTGTAAGGACGTTGCCCCCTACAGATAACCCGACAGCCAACCTCGCTTGAAGCAATTCGTTCGAGGTCTCATATCTTGCGATATGAGATTGCTCTCCATATAAATCTTTGTTATAGAGGAAGATAGAAACTGAGTCCATCTTCTCGTGCTGCCTCTGGTTCGTACCATCAACTGAGGCTAACACGAGGCATTTGGCTTTCGCACAGTCTTTTTCCGATGTCATACGGATGTCAATGTCTGTGACAGGGGAAACTGGTCCTGAGACGGCAGGGGTTTGATTAGTTAAGAGGTGTCCCAGCTTGTCATGGGTAATGGACATCTGGACAGACCTTTGCCAATCATAACAGTCAGGGTCAGTCATTTTATTATCTAGATGTAACCTATGTGCGGTCACTGGGTCGCTGCAATTAAGAGAGAGAGAAGAAAACACTCAGCATGATGCTCTTACAAGTTTAGATTGGTTTTTAATTTATCTAAACAGGATGGCTCCCACTGTCTCTCGAATCCCTCCTCAAACCATAAAGGAAGAATTAGTCGGGATCAATCTTACCGTACAATACTTGCTTAACCGTTCAGCCAGGCCAGTGTTGGTACTTCGAGGGAGGTTTTCCAACGCTTTCGCGAAGTTCCTTAATTAAATAACCTCTTTTCCCTGTGGGCGTAGCCCCGCTAACACCTTTCTACGCACCTACTTGGTTTATAGCATTGATCGTTAAGTGAGAAAGTTCTGGAGGAGTAGCATATACTCACAGTAAGATCGGAATCCAAATATCATCGTGTGATAAACTGAAGGAATCCTACCAGAATCATCACACTCCAAATAGTATGCAGCGCTAGCAAGTTTCAGTTCTTTTGAAACTCCCGATGTGGATTTTTGCCCCATGCTCTTATGACCTTGACGATGGTCAACAAATCATAAGTCACATGTCAAGTTCTACCCGTCATTGTCCAGGTTAATTTGAACCCACCCGTATATACCCTTGACGAAAGTCAACAAGGTAATAGGACTGTCCCAAACCAACGCATCTATCTATGCTACATATGAACACCCAACAGCTACCAATCACTATGCTTTGACGAAGGTCAACAAACATAGCTTGAATACTATTGAATATTCATATGAAACGACGGAGGGCTACGAATGGTTTTGGCGAAACCTTGAATGTAGTGAACTTGATATAATCGATAGAACGAGATAGCTTTCAAAAAGGAGTGGTTCATGCTCCGCATTTAAAAGTTTGGTTTTGAAAAGAACCGAGTGGTTTTCAAAGTGTTCCAACGACTTTTACTTGGTTTATTTTTCTTGCATTAATTTTAATGCGTCCCATCATTTAATCCTACCATTGCAGAAAACAACCAAAATATGACGTACGCTTATGCCATCCGCATTCGCCACGGGGCCCCGTCATTACCCGTTAGGTTACTTAACTAACGACAGAGCGGGGGCTGGACTAGCGCGGATGCAAAACATAAGCAACGTCTAAATAATATCATATATAGATATATTGGAATGATAGCCATTTCAGATCACAGATGAACACATTGGATATACTAGGAATCCGCAATTCGTACGAGCCTGTAACGAAAAGCGGATTACACAGTCGCGATGAATAGCCAATACCCTACCCTAGATCCCTACGGGTGCGGCAAACTACCCGCCAAATATCCGAAGCGGAGCAACCTCCTTCAACGACGTGAGTAGGCCACTCGACACTTCGAGATACCCGGTAGTTTGTCCACCCCACCTTGGGTCGATCCTAGGAGAAATAACAGTAAAAATAAATTATACAATGACGGCTACAATCCTGACCCGGTTGTGCGGCCATACAAATAATATTACATCAATTTACAAATTTACATGAATTGAAAGATAAAGAAAACTCTCATCTCACAACCCCCGGCTATTCACCCGCAACAATCCAATGAATTTATATACACATACCATCAACATTACAGATCACAGATATGTATAACCCCCACTAATCGACATATAGCGATTAGCAGACGTTCAATACATATATCACATCACAGATATAACACGTTAGCTTAAGTCTTTTAGAAGTTTGATCATAATACGGATTTTTAGGCCCCAAAAACAAATTTTTCTTTCTGGAAAATCTGGGCAGAAAAATCATATTGTAAAAATCCCAAAACAACCCCAGAACCACACTGCAAGGAAAATCGTCCCCGGCCGAGTCAACTCGGCTGCGGATCCGCGGCGGGAGCAAGCTCCTGCCGCGGTTCTGCAGCGCGTTGATCGGATCTCTGGACCATTTTCCTACAGTGTGCTCTAAAAACCCTGAGTCGAATTTTAAGGCGAGATTTATTATTTTTGGAACAGAGGTAAAATTCGACGGAAAGTTGATTTTACGGGTTCGTTTCGCGACTTTTTCTCCGATCGAATTTCTAGTTACTTTGCTAACATGTTAGATAGTGTTTAACTTGGCTATGATACCACTGTAAGTCCACGTTACCTCTCCCGGTACTTACGGGCTTGCGTAAATGATGAAAAACGATTTTTCAAGAAGTGGTAACATGGACTCAAAATATGGATCTTTGTTAAACAACTAACTAACAAACCTAACAAGAGTTTTACCTACTCGGTTAGGGGGTTATACCTTTCTTGAACTCCTTCGTCTTCAACTCTTTCCGGTGTACGGATCGGCCTCACCTCGTCGTCTCCTTGCGCCGAAGATGGATCCACCTGAAAGCTTCTACCTTTGGCTTCTTCTTCGAACTTGAAGAAACTAAAACACTTGGTTTGCTAAACCTTGTGAACTAGGATGAGTAGAGAAGTGATATGGGTTTTCTTTTATCTCTAAGGCAATGTTTCTCAACTCATGAGATGGAGTTGCCTTGAGCTAGAGAGAGAGCAAGAGGAAGAGCAAGAGGGAGAGCTTGAGCATGAGAGAGAAGAAGAATGATAGAATGAGCCAACGTCTTTTCCTCCCATGCTCTCATAACAAAATAATAATAATAATAATAATAATAATAATAATAATAATAATAATAATAATAATAATAATTGAGTATTATGTGATGGTTCATATCATATCAAGTGGCATTATCATTTCATGCACTCATTTTGCAAAGCATTACAAGCAAGCAAAAGTCTTTGCATGAAATGACAACCATTGTAATGATGATGGTCAACTAGTCCAACCTAGTCAACCGGTCAACCAAGTCAACAAAGTCAACCTTTCAACCCAATCATGGCACAATAATACTTAATTAATATTATCATTAATCATATTTCTTATTCTCATTAGGGTTTAGCAAAAGTCAATGGTCAACAGTCAACAGTCAACAAGCCCAATGAGAATCCTCTGCCTCTGTCTCTCTATCAACTGTGCATACACACCCGCATCCGCGTTCCGAGGAACACGAATACAAACGAGATAAAACCAACCCCAAAACATACACTAGGATCTGGCTTAAACCAAAGCCCGCTAGTGTTAACTGTCCGGACACTAAACGTGCACAAGTGCACGAATGTGACCGAACCCTATCGCAAAACCATGCGACCTGTCGCAAAACCATGCGACCTCTACTCTTTTGCCTAAAGGCGAATAGCTTTCTGGGTGGGACTCTAAAGACTCGACACTACGCTGGTAGTGGGTTTAACCACAGACCGCAAGCGGCACTAGCTGTGCGTAACGGTCCCCAGGTAGATGCCGACAAGAAGACTGACGAGGTGAAACCCATCTGAACTCCTACTAAGCATGAATGTGACAATCTCCATACAGTCCGGTCTGTTCGTCTGATACATCGCATGGCGGGCCTAGGAGGGCGGTAAACGTCGGTCCCCTACCAGCGGTACAAGTCGTGTCGGAGTGTAGCCCAGAATACCCTGAGATAACACTGGAAACCTACCAGTATATCTCGCTTGCCCTGGCCAGGGACTACTCGTGTAATGGCTCTCCTAGACACAGCGCGATGTCAACCCCCAATACTGGGAGAGACGAATCCTGTCTAATCGTCACTGCCTCCAAGTGCTTCGGGACTGCACCTAACTACTACCTGTTTGCATGACTCCTTTGAGCCGTGGTAGGGTAGTAATCAAAGTACAGTGGGAACATACTCGAGGCGAAGTGACAGTGTCAAGTCAGCGGACTAAGCTGTACTCATGTCACCTGGAAACTGATAACTGACGATAGGTATAATACCAACCAACAGTTCCCGACGAGTCCTGTCCAGTGTACTCGTAACCCAAGGAGCACCCGCATACTATCTCCAGTACGACGTACTGATGGCTGTGGGACAGACCATCTCCCCTGCTGGGATGAGAAGCGCATACGCTAGTCTACTCCAGAGTATCGATGCCCTGTCTCGATAGTCCTACGACTAGGGACCTGTATAAGGATGTGCTTGTGGATTACCCAGCCCCCACGAGTGTAACTGCCATCACAACGCTGGTAATCAAGCAAAGATCCTAAGGGCTCTACTAATATGTATAAGCGATATGCTAAAAGAAACATATGCACAGATTGAAGTAGAAACAAACCAAGTAGCATACTACCATTTTGAGCAAGATTATCTATACAACTGTGAATATCCCAAGCTTCCATTAAGTACTATATAAGCTAGTATGATATAGTAATGGCCTCTAGGGAATATACACTAATAGTTGCCTCGGTCCAGAGGTGGGAGCCCGTAAAAGAACCCGGCGATGTGGTGCCCTTCCGACGAGGAGATGAAGACCGGGGATTCTGCGAGGAGATCGGGACGACGACGAGAAGACCGAAGGACACGGATCGCTCGGTATATCTCTCTACCCCTTCTCTAGTTAGCTAAGAGTAGGTTAATGGCCCGATCCGGGTTTATAGTGCGCGGTGGTGCCGGTTTTAAAGTTTAAAGAAAAGTATCGTTTCCGCATTTTGGCCTCGGATTGACGGCCGGGGCGCCGCCGTGCACTTACACTGGTATCAGAGCCACGCTATTAACCTAATCTAGCTTTCTCTTACGTGTTTACAAGTTCGATCGAACGAATTTCCAAAAACCACATTTTCTATGCATCGGTTTCTGTCGAATTTTTCCAGTCGTCAAAAAATTATTTGGTACATTGGAAAATTATGTGCAGGTTTTTTTTGAGAATTCTGTGAAAATTTGGTCGGCTGATATTACTGTAGCGCGGCGGATCGCGGCCAAAACCACGTTTTGGCCTCGGATCCGCCGCCATTTTGTGGCCAAATTGCACCAAATTTCTACAGTGGTTTTATGACATAGAAATAGGGTTTCTGGTATATTCTTTTTGGGCCCAGATTTATTTTGAGTGCTACAGTTGTGCTTGGAGCCCACTTCGGTAAATTTAGTCGATCGAAAATTTTAAACATGTTAGTTCACAGTATTTACATTATATCTGCGACCGTGAATGTCATTTGATTAGTAAATCCTGTCTAACTGCTATAGCCTTTTTAGACGGATTTGCGAACATGACATTCACGTTGATGTTCTGTGTTGTGCTATGATGTTGCGGATTGGTCGTGGGGGATAGCCTGGATGCAATGGTAGTACAGTTTGGTTATTTATGTACATTTGATATTGTGGGGCAAGCGTCCGACATGTGGACTGCCGTCACTGCCTGTTTGTATATTATTCTTTTGTGGCACGATCGGGCTGAGGTCGATGTACCCGTTGTATGTATATTTTACTTTCTGTACTAGGATTACCCCAAGGTGGGGTGCACGGATAGCCGAGTTCTATAGGGCAACGGGCCCGCATCTCATGGCGTTGAGACGGAAGGGGCTTCACTCTAGAATTGGCGGGCTATTCGCCGCACCCGTAGGGGGTACAGGTTGACCCAAGGAGGGGTGCCCAAGTTACCGGATTCCGTGAAGTGCTGGGTGGTCCATTCATATTGCTGAAGGGGCTGCCTCGCTTCAGGTTTTGGCGGGTAACTTGCCGCGCCCGTAGGGGTCTAGGATTTCATTGCACATGCTATCCACACGACCAGGGGAACGTCGGGTTTCAGTAGCGGCTCTATGAAATCCGGGGATCCCAGATATCTATATTGTTCTGTGATGCGTATTACATTTCTGTGATGTTGCATTTTATCATGCCTTGAGCGAATATTATATATTGATATATATACTAGTAGATGTTGTATATGTTTTGCATCCGCGCAAGTCCAGTCCCCGCTCTGTCGTTAGTTAAGTAACCTAACGGGTAATGACGGGACCCAGTGGCGAATGCGGATGGCATATACGTACATCATTATTTTTGTTCTTTATTGGTGTGATCAATTGATGGGACTGCGTTGATTCGGATCAATGCAAGCTAAACAAACCTATTCTGATGTTGTTGGAACATTTTTCAAAAAGCTGTTATTGCAAGGACGTTCTCTTTTGTTTTGCACAGTGGTATTCGGTTATGAATATCCAGCACTTCAGTCGACGAGGCAAGGGCCGAGATCCCTTCACCGGGAGTGACCCCTTGGACAGAAGTTTGCGTCAGGGCAATAACTTCACTATAGCCGATTGCCTTTTGCTTTGCATCGTGGTATTCAGTTGGAATATCCTGCACCTCATTCTACGGGGAAAGAGCCGAGATCCTTTCACCGGGAGTGACCTCTTTAGCAAAGGTTTTCGTCACTATATTTTTATAAAAAGCTATCCGGTTTCTTCAATGAAATCAAGTTCATTACGTTAATGGTTTTTCGCCAAAAACCATTCGTAGCCTTCCGTCATTGAAGACGGGTAGCACGTAGTATTCATGCTATGTTTGTTGGCCTTCGTTAAGGCATAGTGTATGGTAGCTGCTTGTTACCTTTCTGCTGCATAGATAGATGCGTTGGTTTAGGACAGTCGTACTGCCTTGTTGGCCAAAGTCAAGGGTAGGTATGGGTGGGTTCAAATTAACCTGGACAACGACGGGTAGAACTTGACATGTGACTTATGATTTGTTGACCTTCGTCAAGGTCATAAGAGCATGGAGTAAAAATCACATCGGGAGTTTCTAAAGAAACTGAAACTTGCCAGATATGCGCATACCTTCTGGAGTGTGATAACGTGAGTGGATTCCATCACGTTATCATACGATGATAGTTGGATCCCGATTCCCACTGATTAGTTGGTTTACTCCTCGGGTGATCCCGACTAATTCTTCTTTCAGGTTTGGAGGAGAATTTGAGGTTACAGTGGGAGGTTTCCTGATTAGATAAATTGGTAACCATTCTGATCTAGGTTAGAGTACACGCTGAGTGTTTCTTTTCTCTCTCTCTTTGGCAGCGACCGTGACCCGACCCTTGACTATGACTTAGTGACCAAGATTAACCGAACCTTCTTAAAACACTTGCTTTTGGATTGTCAGAGTTGCAAATCTCATTGCCACTCCTACTTTTACCCTTTTCTCCAGGACACCCCGTATTACTACGAACGTCCACTTCCATTGGATAAAACCATCGTATGGTTATATACGAACTCGAAGGAATTTATTCGAGGATGGTTTCTGGTTCTGGAGAAAACGAATAGGACTATTCAGCTATCTTTTCCTTTTACCTTCTCTCGGATTGCGAGTGCCCCTTAGATTAGGGGATAGTACACCTATTACGCAAATTGGATAGTCTTCTTCCAAACCATATGCAGGTGCCGACCGGTAGGGAATGAAGAAAACCAATTAGCCTAACGATGGTGTACAAAAGGTATTATGCAAAGACAAATAAAGGGATTAGAAGGAGGGCAAAGTAAATTGCGACTGCTATTTACGACCAAACCAAGTATTTCATTACCACTCCCACTTCACCTTTGTATTTCTCCAGGACACTCCGTATCACTACGAAGATCCACGGTTTATTGGATATTCCATCGTATGGTTATATACGAACTCGAAAAGAACTTGTTCCAGTTCGGGGATGGATTCTGGTTCAGGAGAAATAGGAATAAGGTTTATTCAGGTGTCTTTTATCTTCACCTTCTCTCGCGTTGCGAGTGCTCCTAGGATTAGGACAGTACACCCATTACGCTTATTGGATAGTCTTCTTCCAAACCATAGGCTGGTGCCGAACGGTAGGGAAGGAAGAAAACCATTTAGCCTAAGAGGGTGTACAGAAGGTAATGACTAAAGACATATGAAGGGATTTGGAGAGATGGCAAAGAAATATACGGTTACAGTTGTGAATCTAGATAATGGAAGTGGCATTACTAGGAATACCCGGATACCCCTACGAAACATTTCAATGTTTCAGTTTCATTGTGTACTGTTAAAAGGAAGACTGATTTCCCAATTGGTCCTTGCTCCAGGGTATGTATTTACTAGGTATGATTCTCACATCTGTATGGTTTTACAGATGATGAGTGGGAGTAAGTTATTGGGAATTGGGTGATCATCCTGATTATATCGGAATTCGTTGTAATTGGTGATATTTGAGGAAATCACCTGGGTAGTTTGCCCGACGGCAAATATTTGGTTTTGAATATCCGCTGTTATGCACCAATTTCAAATTGATATATCTGTAAGTCTATTTTTATAGAGTGTGATATACCTTTTGAAATTATGTCCATAACATTTACCTATATCAGTGGATGGTTATGTAAGGAGCATTAAACAGCGGTGTAATTCTTCTTAACCATAAGTACAGTTTTCAACCTACGTCACACAGGGAATGAGTCATTAGACTCAAGGGACTTATACAGAGTATTGTATGTTGTCCAGTGTCCATTAGGACAGAGGGGTTGGTACTCGTACTAGATTCTATTTACTTATGACTTCTCTAGTTCTTAGACATGTGTTTCATAGAAACAAAATGTCCAAGTTTTGAGAAGTTATAGGTATAAGAATAGAGTAGAGAACCAGGTGTTGCAAGTATCGGGATTCTTCAAGGTGATCGAAGATGTAGATACTTGTGTATGGTATTCAGTTGATAGTAATGTTTAAGAGAACTTGCTTCTCTTTTGGGTTACTCATAATTGGAAGCATTCCTAAGTTGAGTAACGCTGATCGGCCTCTTTCCATTTAGTTGACATGCACTGGAGACAGTTGCATGATTTGAATCTGGTTCAATTAAATCAGTGCCTCTATTTCTGTATTGGATATAGAACAGTTCATATCTTAACATTGTTAAGGTACGGGGAGTTGTCCGGCTTATGCTTAAAACCAGACTCTGGATAACTCAAGGCACGTTTCTGTAATGGTTGTTTGTGGGTTGACCCAGGCTATGACGAGGGTTGACTTTCTACCATCTGGAAGATCAATAGTGATATTGTTCTTGACTCACCACAGTTTGAATAAAAATGGATTTTTTCAGAAAACAGAAGTGGGAGTATGGTAGAACTGGAAGTGATTCCAGAACCGCAAACGATTACTGAAAATTTGATAAGAACCTCAAGATTCAATCTGGTTTGACATTCCATTAGCCACTCCGCAGATAAGGTGGGTAACCTCAGGCACCCGAGAGGTACTCCGGTAAGCTCAAGGACAGTGGCAGGGAGGTTCTTGTTTACTCAGACTTGCCATTGCTGTTGTTCCAGACTGTGAGACCCGGCAGGAGGATGAGTATAGCGTCGTTCTAGACTAGCTTTAAAAGTGCACGTTTATATAACTCCGCCAGAGGGTTGTCGTAATCAGTGGGAGCAGCGGAAGCATTAGTGGACAAGTGGCTTATAGCTATTTATAGACTAAAGCAGATGTAGCGGAGATAGATCATCTATTTCCGATATGACAGTCATAGGTTTGACTTCATCAGAATAGGCGATGGATCTGTTAAGAAGGTAGTAGGGTGTGATGTCCTGGTATTTGGATGACATACACAGAGTAGGAAGTGATGTTCCTATACTACGATCGGTTATACTTTGGTTGTCACACAGTGGTTTCTCCACATGGGACTTGGATATAATATCAAGACATTCTGGTTACTAGATCTATGGTTTTAGATCTGGATTTAGGTAGTTTCCCAATCAGGGTACTTAGACAACATTCTGAAGGTGTTTTAGAATGGACGACTCCAGGCACGGTAGTGTACCTGCAGGTGATGGAGTCACCCTCTCTAAAGGTGTCTTACAGACTAAAGTGGAGAGGGATGTGTATGATTGGCAGATCACTTGCTTAGGCAATTCAGTCAATCATGAGATGTCAAGCACCACACCAGATGTTGTTTTTTTGCAATAGATGCAATATGTTGATATTGATCCAATCCTGGAGAAACGAACGGAAGCAGTTTTAGAACATAAGTGAATGTTCTAGGGATATGATAACAACAGCCTCTTTTAGGAGACAGTTATCATTCCAGGCTTCCAAGGTGACATGGATGACAGAAAGGTTGTCAGAGTTATAGGTTTCCTTCTGACGAGGGGCAGTATTTTGGACAGGTGGTCCAAGGGGATACTGAGGGAGGCATGACGCAAGATACTGATTAAGTTCAGTTGACGATACAGTCTAAGAAGTTTGGATTTGGAGTTCATTTATGAGCTAGGTCCCATCAGACATCCAGACACATTCTAAGATAGGTATTGCTCATTTCGGGAGATGGCTTTCTCCGCGAACTTGAGATATAGAGAGACATAGAAAGAAACATCAATGCGGATCCACTCACTGAGGCTATTCCTCGAACGCAATAGTTTCGCAAATGGGTTTTGTGAGACTGATTAGAAGAGGTGTTGGGTGTTCGGTATCACACGGGCTGTGAGTATGCGACATCGCAATAATTAGCCTTGAGTGCAAGTGGGAGATTGTTGGAGATAGAGCCCTCAGAGTCAATTATTGGATCACAGGCACATGATTGCAATGAATGAGGGAGGACCAATACCGGTAGGACAGTCTTACTCAAGATGATAGTATGTTATCTGGTTTATCTTTATCATCGTGAACTGCTTTAGGTGACCTTACAGGTCACTATTGCGCGTTGATAGAGCCCTTAGGATTCTTGCTTGACAGCCAGCAGTATGATAGCGATCATATACATAGGAGCTGGTAGTCTATAAGCACATCCTTAAAAGGTCCCTAGTCGTGAGAGTTTCGAGACAGGGCATCGATACTCCAGAGTAGACTAGTGTATACAGTCGAAACTCCGACGAGGGACGGTGGCCGGTCTCACAAGCCACTGGTGTCAGTTGGTTCACCTAAGATGTATACATGTGCTCATTGGGTTATGAATACACGGGACAGGACTCGCCGGGAACATGCTAGTTGGTCTTATACCTGACGTCAGATAGCAGTTCCCTGGTGACATGTGTACAGGTTAGTTCATCGACCTGAGATCGTCATTTGTCTCGTGTGAGTTCCCACTGTACTTTGATTACTATCCTACCACGCTCAAAGGAGACGTGCAAACAGGTTTTAGTTGGGTACAGTCCCGAGCTACATGGAGGCAGTGAGCGGATCTGCAGGGGTTCGTCTCTCCCGGTATTGGGGGTGAGGTCGCGCTGTGTCTAGGAGAGCCATTACATGAAGTCCTTGGCCAAGGCAGGAGATTTACTGGTAGGTATTCCAGTAGTATCTCAGGGTGTTCTGGCCTACTCTCCGACACGGCTTGTACCGCTTTTGGGGGTCTGACTTTTACCAACGCCCTAGACCCGCCATGCGATGCTCATAGACGAACGGACCAGACTGTATGGATATTGTCACTGACAGGCTCAGTAGGGTGTCAGGATGAGTTCGCTCATCGACGTCCCTTTTGGTCAATACCTGGTATCCCGTTACGTATGGCTAATACCTCTGACGTGCTAGTGGTTAAATCCATAACCAAAGTATTGACAAGTCTTTAGAGTCCCCCACAATCCGTTTTCTCAAGTTTCGGGCGAAACGCTGTAGAGGCCGTATGGAGATATTGTTGGAGATAGTGCCCTCAGAGTCAATTATTGGATCACAGGCACGTGATTGCAATGATTGAGGGAGGACCTGTCCCAGTAGGACAGTCTTACTCAAGATGATAATATGCTATCTGGTTTATCTTTATCATCGTGTACTGCTTTAGGTGACCTTACGAGTCGCTATTGCACGTTGATAGAGCCCCTAGGATTCTTACTTGACTACCAGCAGTATGAGGGCGTGTAGGGTTCCTAGGCACTCCCAAGAGGTCTCACAAGGCATCAACCATGCCAATTTCAAAGCTTACGGTGCCGAGAAACCCTAATACGGATCGTTGGCTAGATAAATAGGCGAAACAAAGCAACTAGTTTACAACTAAACTAAAAGAACGGAAATACAACCTTTGTAGATCCGGTCCTCCACCTCCACGGCTCCGTGATAAAGTCCTCTCCGCTGTCCAAATCAAATCCCGGGCTCTAGCATCGGCTTCATCGGAGAAAGAGCGAGCTAGGTCATCGACGACGTGCCGAAGATGATCTACGTCGAGGCATCGCTAGATCAAGCTCCAACTTCACCAAGTCTAGAAAACTTGTGAAGGAAACACACTCTACTACTTGGCAAGAGGTAGAGGATGAAGAAATAGAAAGTGGGTTCACTTTAGAATTGGATTTCTCACTCATTTTCATCAATCACCATTGATGAAGCAAGCTTTCTTCAAGTGATGAAGAAGAAGAAGAAGATGATAGAATTATGATAAGTTCTATAAAAATGGAAAAGAAAATGAATTCTTATCATAATTGTAACCATGGTAAAGTGTAGAGAGCTAACTATAGTTAAATGAATGGTTAGGGTTAATGAGATGAAGACAAAAGGGTTTCTTTGGTCAAAGCTTCATGAAGCTTCAACAAGTTTCATGAAAGAAACCCTTTTGTTTTTCTTTTCTCTTTTCATTTCTTTTAATCCAAATTAAAAGATAAATGAAAGAATAAATGAAAACCCTAACCATTAACTAACCATGGTTTAATCTTTACACTTGACCAAGTTAACATGTATCATCAAACATGATAAAATCAAGTGCACAAAATATATCACATATACAATGTGCACATCCGAGTGAGAAAATCCATCTTAAGTGAACCGATACTAGTTAATGCAAAGTAATATATCAAATATATAATTATGCATTAAATCATTAAATCAACACTTGATTTAACGATCCGGTCATATCGCATATAACCGACTAGTATCCAATGTATCGGCTTATCGAATCAACCCTCGATTCGATAACTAGGTTATATCGCATATAACTATATCGATACATTCATCGCGAGAATAGAATACGGTATCACATACACGCATTATTCTCGGTCCCGCACATATCTCATATGCGCTCCTATTTCGTTTCGCTTGAGCCAGGAAACCTCTGTGTAGGACTCTAAAGACTCGTCAATACGCCGGCAGCAGATGATGATCATATCAAGCACCCACAAGCCGCAAGCGGTCTGCTAAACGTAACGGCCACCCGGGTATTGAGCGATCAGAAGATCGACGAGCAAGCCCGCTCACACTCCAGTGAATCCAACCAGTAACACTACCGTACAGTCCGGTCTCGTCGTCTGATATGTCGCATATCTTGCCTAGGGGTGGTAAACGTCAGACCCCAATAGCTCGATAAGTCGTGTCGATATGAGGTCTATAACAATTCGAGAAACTACTGGTAACACTTACCAATAAATCTCAGCAACCCTGGCCAGGGATTTCCGGTTATAGCCAATCGAACACAACGCAACATCAACTCCCTATACCGGGAGAGACGAATCCCCTCCTATCGCTCATTGCCTCCATGTGATTCAGGACTGTACCCAAAAACCACCGTTTTGCACGCCCTCTTGGACGTGGTAAGGTGGAAATCAAAGCACAGTGGGAACCACACAAGACTCTATGACGATCTTGGGTCAACAGACTACTCTGTACCAGTGTCACCAGAGAACTGCCATCTGACGTAAGGTATAATACCATCTGGGAGTTCTCGGCGAGTCCGTCCAGTGTACCCAGTCTCCACTGAGCACCCGTATATCATCTCTGATGTCAAACACCAATTGATATGGGATCATCCATCGCCCATCTGTATGGGTCGAGAAGGTATACGCTAGTCTACTCTGGTATATCGATGCCCCGTCTCGATACACCCACGACTAGGGACTTTGAAGGATGTACTTATGGACTACCATGTCCCTACTAGTATGATCCGCATCATAGTCCAGGTAGTCAAGTACACATCCTAAGGGCTTTACCAACATGTAACAGAGAGACAATCTTTGTACACGTTAAGGTAAAGAGTAACCAGATAGCATACTATCATGTCGAGCAAGAAAGTCCTCCCTATATATGTCCCAGCATCCACTACAATATACATCCAATGTACAGTAATGGCCTCTAGGGCATACATATAACTAACAATGAAAATAAAAAAAAAGTGAATAAAGAAAAAAAAAATGGACACTGGTTTTTGTGATGGCGCCATTTGATTTGGTAGAGATTTTACGATCAAAAATTTAATTACCGCAATCAGAAACGGCGTCGCTTCGCAGCTAGCCGGTTAGTGCGGGTCGATCCACAGAGACGGGTAAATTCCTTTATTGTGTTCTAACGAGTTGATTCTATTTGTCGTTTTGGTTTTATAAAAATCTAGATCTAAAACTTAATTAATCTAATTTAAATTCTTGCTAGGGTTAGGCTTAGAGGAAGTTTTGGAGATTGATGTTTCCTCACCGCTTTCAATGCCGTATTTTAGATCCATTAGGTGCTATAGTAATTATCGATAAAGTGGATACGACTCTTTTGGGAAGATGTTTTCTTCCTCTAGATTCGTATCCTTCCTTTATCGTTAATTACCCTAACCCCCATGGAAAACGCGCGCAACCGGCCCTTTATACTGCGGTTCACCGTTACCTCGAGGGGTAGGGTGCCGCAGGGAGCGGTTGTGCGCGCATGCATGGAGTTCTTAATGGGTTAGTTTAATATGACATTGAAAGGGGTGAGAGATCTCATCTCTCAACCCTTTCCCTAAGGCTAACCCTAACAAGCGAGGAGACTACTCGCTCATTAGGGGATGAAATAACATTAAAAGAATAAAAGAAAAACACTTACTAATGGTGATGGCTCCCTCCAAGCGATAAAGAACAGATCTGAATGTCACCTCCAGAATTTCTGAATTTTATTTATTGAAAAGAGGCATACAATTTTTAGATCTAAGATTACAATTTATAGGAAAATAGAAAACCTAGGGCTACAGACTCTCGCACATGCAAAATTACAGATTTGACCCCTGAGAATCCCAACACCAGAACAGTCGCAGCAACAGAAGAAATCTCCACCGACACGTGTATTAGACGGCCGCGGATCCACGGCGCCAGCATGGGTTTGGCCGCGGATCCGCGGCCAAACTGTGGACTTGGGCTGTGAGATTTTGTGGGCTTTCTTCTGGGCTTCTTGGCTTTCTGTTTCTATAGTCCTTTTCTCTGTTAGGCTTCTAGGTATTCTCCAGATATTTCAGTGAATATTCGTAGCGATCTTTCAACCGTTCTCATGACATTTTGGACCTTGCACTGTTCTCTGACTAGGCGTGACTAGTATCGGTCTGCTTGTTGGTCAAAAGTCCCTTTTTCTGTTGTTTTGTGTCTTTTTCACTGTATTTGCTCCAGAAACCTGTATCCTGTAATATGCAACAAACGTGCGTCAAGAGTACCTGTTTATTTATAAAAAGGATAAGAATAGGGGAATGATAAATGCAATATTATAGTCTGAACAAATACCCCCAAACTTACCTTTTGCTCGTCCTCGAGCAAACTTATTATTTTATTCACTAAAATCCTAACCGCACTTTCGCAGGGAAACGCGATTGCACTGAGCACGTGCAACAAGCCGTTAAACCTCTAGGTGTCCCTAGTAGGAGGAGTGTTGTCTCCTGAGGGTTTTCAGCGGATTACACCCACAAAATCCTATCAACTCAGCCCATTGACTTTTGTTCTCCAATTAGGTTTTCTAACAAGGAATTCTATTATCTTATACTTGTAAATTATCTACCCATATTCTTCACGCTTCCTCATTATTTAACTTAAGATTATATATATCTTATAGACTTACTTAGTTTTCGGCATTTCTTAAGTCTTCCTTCTAGGGTTTCATCTCTACTTAGGAATTTTCTATCAACTCCATTAAAGATACAAATTTTATCTTTCATTCCTCTCTCTTATCTAAATTCCAATCACATACCCCTACGTGTGTGTATAGATCACCCCTACACTTGGAAATTCAATTCAAGCAATCATGCCCTAGTCCATTGTCCAAAGTACTTATTAATTGGTGAATGAAATTTGCTTACACATCCTTCATGCGACCGTTAATACTTCTTGAGGTACCAAATGACCGATTACAAAATGTGTTTGCACTTTAAAGCGTACTTCCTAGTCTTTGCAACACCCAAGGCTTTAGCAGTGACTCCCAAACCAGTTGGTCTACGGCACTAGGTGATGAAGCACCCTCGCTAAATATTTTTCTATCTTTACAGCCTTAAGTAATCACAAAAACCAGTGTCCTTTTTTTTCTTTATTCACCTTCTTTTTTTTTTTTTTATTGTACTAAGGACTTTAGACAAGAGCATTTCAAGGTCTCTTCTACTATTCCAAGTTTCAAGGTGCGTGAATGTGCAAATTGTAGGGTATACATTTTCAGAATTTAGACTTAAGTTAGGAACTATTTTTCAAACTTATACTCTAATAAGAACATCAATACTCTTCCTTTGTT
Source organism: Agapanthus africanus (assembly GCA_030015575.1). Taxonomy (NCBI): domain Eukaryota; kingdom Viridiplantae; phylum Streptophyta; class Magnoliopsida; order Asparagales; family Amaryllidaceae; genus Agapanthus; species Agapanthus africanus. Next base: position 268,592,612 of record CM057340.1, read on the forward strand.
TCGACTTAGCCCAAGAAATGAACCCAAAATTTGCCTATTTCTAAATAAACTACAAGGCATATACTTTCTACCGTTAAACTTTAGGGTTTTTAATTCACTAAGTCAAAGATCTAGTTGTTCCTAACCAGTTAACCTATTAGTCAAACTCAAGTCAATTAGCCAAAATTATTTTTATATTTTTTTGAAATTTTTCAAATTTTTATGGGTTTTCAAATAAGTATGCAAATGCAAAAATATGTACAAATGAATGCGAAGGAAGAAGACGTACCGAGCATACCCCCAAACTTGAACTTGACAGTGTCCTCACTGTCATGCTAAACCAAGAGGGTCAAAATACCGATACTCCCCTGTTTATTTATTTATAATTTTTTTTTATTGTTAAGAAAAACAAAAATATATACAAAAGACCCTCCCCCAAACTTCAATTAAACTATGTTAGACAATACTGCCAAACCTTGCATCGGCCAAAAGTCAACACCAACCAGTTGAAGAATTTATCAGTAAAGAATATAGGGTGGTGGAAAAATAAGTTGTGGTGGTCCGCAAAGAATTGGGAAAGATAGAAGTAGTGGTATGGGAGGTGTGGAGGTAAATATACAGGTGATGGTGATGCATCGAAACGAGAATGTAAATGATCAGCAATCAGTGGAGTGTTGGCATTCTCGTACCTTATTAAAAGAAATGGGGGTATTTCAACTTCTAAGGGAGGAAGTTGACTCACCACAATACCCCCAAGATGTTCCTGTGGGTCCTCTATTGACATGGCATCATCCATCAATTGTGTATGATATTTAATTTTGAGGGAACTGATCTCCTCGACGTCCGCCATAGTCCAACCGAAAACTTGCCGCCTATCTTGTAAGACCGTTAAGAGGGCATTCTCTTGCTCGAGGGCTAGAGAGGCCGATATGATAATGGGAAAGGTCTCATTCTCACCTATGTAAGCATATCTAAGGTGAGACGGCAAGGACATTAGTTCGAGTTTCGGAGGCGAAAGAATCATTGCGAAATCTACCTCGAACTCAAAGGACTCTAACACAGGTTCGAAATCACTGCAAACAACCGATTCGGATGGTTCGACTGACTCATCCAAAAATTCAAACGACTCATATTCGGGCTGTGAGTCGTCATCATCCAAAAAAGTGAAACATTCATAATCAACATCGGTTGTGTCAACGGTGGTAGGCTCAAGGAGGGACGCACTAGTGGCGTCAAAACTGTTTTCATCAAATAGAAATCTTTCAAGCTCGCAGTCCTCCTGCGTGATTTCGTGAATAGAGCAAACTTCTCGTGTACTACTTTTAGGTACGGGGGGCAGACTTCCCATCTTATAAATATTGAACTCACTAGACCTCTTTCCGAAGGATAGGGTCATGGAGCCATTGCGACAATTTATTACGGCATTGGAAGTGGCCAAAAATGGTCGACCAAGAATCATCGGAATTTGGTTTATTGGGTTAGCAACAGGTTGTGTATCCATAACGATAAAATCAACGGGGAATATGAATTCCCCGACTTTAATCAACACATCCTCTAGTTGACCCCTTGGATAGGTGATTGATCGATCAGCCATTTGGAGAGTGCAACGAGTGGGTTTCAACTCTCCAACCCCTAATTGTTCGTACACGGAGTAGGGAATCAGGTTAACACTAGCCCCAAGATCTAAAAGTGCTTGATTAATTTTCTTATCCCCAATTGTAATTGAAATCGTAGGACAGCCGGGGTCCTTTCGTTTTTGGGGTAAGGTTTGATGGTGGTTAATAGCATTGCTCACTGCACTAGCCACTAGCACTTTCTTGGGTACTTGAGATGCTTTTCTCTTTGAAGTGCATAATCCCTTTAAGATTTTCGCGTATGAAGGGACTTGTTGGATAGCATCCAAGAGGGGTATATTTATGCTAACCTGCTTAAATATCTCCACAATCTTCTCCACTTGTGTATTTGGTTTATTAGGACTCAACCTGTTTGGAAATGGTGCATTCTGAAAATTTGTTGAGTCAAAAGTCTGTGGAGTAGAATGTGGAATAGGAACGGATCCCAGTGTGGATGTGTTCGTGTTGTTAGAAATGGGTCCGTTCGAGTCAGAAGAAGTAGAGCCGTGTGAAGGGTGGAGAATAGGCTCTAAAGAAAAAGGTGAAGAAGGAAGTGAAGAAAATGAAGAAGGGGAAGAAGAACCACCGGCGGGGATGTCATCACTAGTTTCCACATTATTTTGCAACTCTCTTCCGGATCTCAACGTGGTCACCGCATTTACATTGTGATTGTGATATGCGTTTTGTGGGTGACCGGGATTGGGCAATGGTTGAGATGGAAGCTTTCCCTTTTCTCTCTCGCTCAATACAGCAGTTAATTGTGCAATTTGTGCCTCAATAGATTTGATACTTTGATCGTGTGAGGCATTGTTATTCATTAAAGATTGCACATAACTTTCAAATCTTGCTGCGGATTCTGTAGTTTGCTTGAGAAATGTTTCAAGACTTTTCTCGAGCGAGCTAACCTTATCATCATTAGGTTGAACCAAATTGTTCGTTTGATTTGTATAAGGTTGTTGTTGGAAAGGTTGCTGGTTTTGAGTTTGTAAGGGTGCTTGTTGTTGTTGTGGAGGAGGTCTTTGAAAATTATTGTTCCCTTGGACTTGTTGATTTTGGTTCCAAGCGAAATTCGGGCGACTCCTCCACCCCTGATTGTATGTCGAAGAGTAAGGATCATTTCTTTGTCGTTGCTGAAATGCAGCATTGACTTGATCCTGTCCTTGAATAGGTGCATTATAAGGACACTCTTCGGTTAGGTGCGACGGGTTCGAACAACAAGCACAAACAGTTCGTGTGGGTAGAGTAGGGGCAGGAGAAGATGATGAGATTTTGGTCTCAATGGCTTCTAGCTTTTTCATAAGTGAGGCCATCTCGGCCTTCATAGCTATCGACATATCTATTTGATGTATGCCTGCCCTAGATTGACCAACTGAAGAAGATGATGTGGTCTTGGTACTCTCCCACTGAATTGTTTGCTCACTTAGATCCTCAAGAAACTGCCAAGCTTCGTCACTAGACTTGGAAAGAAAATGACCTTGACATATTGTTTCTAGCAACTGCTTCGTTGCTGCGTTCAATCCCTCGTATAATGTTTGGCAAAGTTGCCAATTTTCTATCCCATGATGAGGGCATTGAACAAGTAGGTCTTTAAATCTCTCGAAGCATTTCCAGAATGGTTCGGACGGAAGCTGTGAAAATTGTATAATCTCGTTTCGGATTCTAGCAGTTTTATGATGAGGGTAGAACTTTTTCAGAAAAGCTCTCACAAACTCGTCCCAATTTCTAATGGAGTGTGATGCGGTGCTGTATAGCCACTTCTCGGCTAGGTCACATAAGGTAAAAGGAATGACCCTTAGCCTTATTGCGTCATCACTTAATTGGGTTGTCTTCATCATGGCGCAAACGTTTTGGAATTTATTAATGAAAATATAAGCATCTTCGGATTCCAAACCATGAAACTTAGGCAGCATATTGATTAAGTGTGGTTTTATTTCAAAATTATCCCCATTTGCCGGTGGGGGTTAAAGACATGTGGGTAAAGAAGTGCGGACAGGGTAGAAGAGGTCCTGGAGCGCAACTCGTGCGGGCGCTACAACAGGCGGAAGATTCGGGTTATTCGCACCTGGTGGAGGTGGAATCATTCCCGTCGGTAAGGTATAGTTGGGGTTGAATCCCGACATACCTTCGAAAGAAGAATTTAAAGGTGGAGGTAAGGAAATGGACGGAATGTCGACGAAGGGTTCGTCGAAGGGTTCGTCGGTCGGTACCAACGAAACACGGACTAATCGGGCGTTAGTATCCCTAGTCCAAAATGACATACACTAAAGGGTAGTGCAGTCAGAAAAAAGAGAAAAACAGAATGTGGGGGTAAGATAACGTCAGTGAAGAAGAGATGGTGGAAGTGAGGTGCAAGTTTTCTTAGCGGCAAGTTGCAAGTTTTTTTTTAAAAGATTTTTCTTTTTCTTTTTCTTTTATTTATGTGAAGGTTTTGCAAAGGGGTTTTAGGAGAGGGACTCGTGACACCAATGTATCAACCACACATGCACAATCAGGCCTAGATCTAGGGTTGCCTAGGTCTGCTAGACAGCTCCTAACTAGGGCTAGAAATAGACCTCAAACCGCCTCTTCACGGACAAATACGGCCAGGTAAGTGGGAAGGAACCACCACTACAGTGGGCCTAATTAAAAACCACTATCCTAGACACCGCAATGTCGGTTAGGATAAACGGCTGATGCCTACCCTAGTCCTTTTCCTATTGAGCTCGCTGTCCTTAGGTCTGAGTCTAATAATTTTTTTAATTAAAGGTGGTCGATGCAAAATGCTTATGTGTTTTCTGGGGTCCTGGGAAGGGTGATGAAATCCCCACCCAATCTGAGTTTGGTCAAATAGCCCCTTAGAGTCCGGTTAAATTATGCAAAACAAATAAAATTTCACTTGCAATCAGAATTTTTTTAGCGCGGCGCAAAGAAACCTGCAGAAAATCTGTTATTTAGAAGGGGGTAGAAGATTTTTTTAGCGCAAAGAACCCTGCAGAAAATTTTTACAGATAGAGATATGGAAGTTGCAGAGGGGAGAATGAGGAACAAACCCAAAAAATTTCAGGTGCTGACGAGGCCGAACAAGCGTGGAACCGCGGTGGAAGCCCTGTAAATGCGGCGGAAGCGCGGCTGGGTCGTGGGATCAGGCTCAGAAAAATTTTCTGCTGTTATGCGCCTTCAGTTCCTCTATGTTCTTATATACCAATTTATGTTTTGGTCTCTGTAAAATTCCAGATCCATGATTCTTCGCTGTTTCTGCAAGATTCAAATAGCAAACCCTTCAAACAGATCAAAGTTGATAATTTTTTTGTATTTTTTTATATTTTCAGATTTTTATAATTTTTAAAATTTATATCAACCCGAAAATTCACAAAAAGAAAGATTACGCCGTCCCCGGCAACGGCGCCATTTGATTTGGTAGAGATTTTACGATCAAAAATTTAATTACCGCAATCAGAAACGGCGTCGCTTCGCAGCTAGCCGGTGAGTGCGGGTCGATCCACAGAGACGGGTAAATTCCTTTATTGTGTTCTAACGAGTTGATTCTATTTGTCGTTTTGGTTTTATAAAAATCTAGATCTAAAACTTAATTAATCTAATTTAAATTCTTGCTAGGGTTAGGCTTAGAGGAAGTTTTGGAGATTGATATTTCCTCACCGCTTTCAATGCCGTATTTTAGATCCATTAGGTGCTATAGTAATTATCGATAAAGTGGATACGACTCTTTTGGGAAGATGTTTTCTTCCTCTAGATTCGTATCCTTCCTTTATCGTTAATTACCCTAACCCCCATGGAAAACGCGCGCAACCGACCCTTTATACTGCGGTTCACCGTTACCTCGAGGGGTAGGGTGCCGCAGGGAGCGGTTGTGCGCGCATGCATGGAGTTCTTAATGGGTTAGTTTAATATGACATTGAAAGGGGGGAGAGATCTCATCTCTCAACCCTTTCCCTAAGGCTAACCCTAACAAGCGAGGAGACTACTCGCTCATTAGGGGATGAAATAACATTAAAAGAATAAAAGAAAAACACTTACTAATGGTGATGGCTCCCTCCAAGCGATAAAGAACAGATCTGAATGTCACCTCCAGAATTTCTGAATTTTATTTATTGAAAAGAGGCATACAATTTTTAGATCTAAGATTACAATTTATAGGAAAATAGAAAACCTAGGGCTACAGACTCTCGCACATGCAAAATTACAGATTTGACCCCTGAGAATCCCAACACCAGAACAGTCGCAGCAACAGAAGAAATCTCCACCGACACGTGTATTAGACGGCCGCGGATCCGCGGCGCCAGCATGGGTTTGGCCGCGGATCCGTGGCCAAACTGTGGACTTGGGCTGTGAGATTTTGTGGGCTTTCTTCTGGGCTTCTTGGCTTTCTGTTTCTATAGTCCTTTTCTCTGTTAGGCTTCTAGGTATTCTCCAGATATTTCAGTGAATATTCGTAGCGATCTTTCAACCGTTCTCATGACATTTTGGACCTTGCACTGTTCTCTGACTAGGCGTGACTAGTATCGGTCTGCTTGTTGGTCAAAAGTCCCTTTTTCTGTTGTTTTGTGTCTTTTTCACTGTATTTGCTCCAGAAACCTGTATCCTGTAATATGCAACAAACGTGCGTCAAGAGTACCTGTTTATTTATAAAAAGGATAAGAATAGGGGAATGATAAATGCAATATTATAGTCTGAACAAATGGCCTCTAGGGCATACATATAACTAACAATCTCCCACTTGCACTAGGGCCATCTGATAGCAGTGGTTGTAGTATCTCATACTCAACCATCCCATAAAAGTCTCTCTCTGGGAATAGGCCTTCGTGAGTGGATCTGCCGTGTTGTTCTTTGAGTCTACTTTCCTAACCTCGATCCCCTGGAGATCAACCATCTCCATGATCAGGTAATACTGTCTTAGAATATGTCTGGATTACTGATGGGACGGACGTTCCTTGGCATAAGCCACAACTCCATTGTCACACAATGGGAGGAACTAAGTTCATCTCATGAACAAATATACATCCAGACTGCCTCTTTGGTAGCATCTTAAGTAGCGATGTATCGAGCCTTTATCGTCTAGTATGCCACGGTATCTAGCTTGGAACTCTTCCAACATACCGTCCCTTTACTGAGGGTAAAGACAATGCCTGTGACTGACATTCAGTCGTCTTTATCACCCTGGAACACTTCCAGTGATTCTCCCCAGGATCGATTGATACCATCTCACTACAACTAGTGAGTATCCTAACATCCATTTAGATCTATCTCATAGATCCAAAACCCAAGATTTAGGAGGTATCACTTTGATCCTATATGGAGAATCATTGTGATAAGCGGAGATTGACCGAGCGTAGCATAGGAACTCCTTCCCTATCAAGAGCATGTTATCCATGTACTCTACGAGGATCGTCACAATACTCCCTACTACCTTTTTGTTTATACAAGGTTCATCTACCATTTTGATGATGTCAACTTCTTTGACTTATCCATCAGAACAGATGTTCCAACTCCGCGATGCCTGCTTTATCCTATAAAGCATCTTGCACACGTTTCCACTGCTCCCACTGTCTACGAGGCCCTCTGGCTGTGTACTTATAGACGCACTCTTCTAAAACATCATTTAGAAAAGCAGTCATGACACCCAACCGCCAGATATTGTAGTCATGGTATGTAGCCGTGGCAAGTAGTTGTTGGAGATAGTGCCCTCAGAGTCAATTATTAGGTCACAGGTACGTGATTGTAATGATTGAGGGAGGACCTATCCCGGTAGGACAGTCTTACTCGAGATGATAGTATGCTATCTGGTTTACCTTTATCATCGTGTACTGTTTTAGGTGACATGACACGTCGCTATTACACGTTGATAGAGCCCCTAGGATTCTTGCTTGACCACCAGCAGTATGAGGGCGATCATATAAGTGGGAGCTGGGGGTCTACAAGCATATCCTTAAAAGGTCCCTAGTCGTGGGAGTTTCGAGACCGGGCATCGATACTCCATTAGTAGACTAGTGTATACAGTCGAGACCCCGACGAGGGGCGGTGGCCGGTCTCACAAGCCACTGGTGTCAGTTGGATCACCTAAGATGTATACAGGTGCTCATTGGGTTATGAGTACACCGGACAGGACTCGCCGGGAACCTGCTAGTTGGTCATATACCAGACGTCAGATGGCAGTTCCCTGGTGACATGTGTGCAGGTTAGTTCATCGACCTGGGGATCGTCACTTGTCTCGTGTGAGTTCCCACTGTACTTTGATTACTACCCTACCACGGCTCAAAGGAGTCGTGCAAACAGGTTTTAGTTGGGTACAGTCCCGAGCCACATGGAGGCAGTGAGCGTATCTTCAGGGGTTCGTCTCTCCCGGTATTGGGGGTGAGGTCGTGCTGTGTCAAGGAGAGCCATTACATAAAGTCCTTGGCCAAGGCAAGGAGATTTACTGGTAGGTATTCCAGTAGTATCTCAGGGTGTTCTGGGCTACACTCCGACACGACTTGTACCGCTTTTGGGGGTCTGACTTTTACCAACCCCCTAGGCCCGCCATGCGATACTCATAGACGAACGGACCGGACTGCACGGATATTGTCACTGACAGGCTCAGTAGGGTGTCAGGATGAGTTCGCTCATCGACGTCCCTTTTGGTCAATAGCTGGTGGCCCGTCACGTACTGGCTTATACCTCTGACGTGCTGGTGGTTAAATCCACAGCCATAGTATTGACGAGTCTTTAGAGTCCACCACACTTTCAGTTACTCAGCTTTCGGGCGAAACGCTGTAGAGGCCGTATGGAGATATGGCAAGGTCCGATCAGATACGTGCGGTATTGCACGGATCAGGATCGGACAGTTTTGTACTAGTGGCCGTATAGTTATATGGCAGGGTTTGATCTGATACGTGCGGTATTGCACGGATCAGGATCGAACGGATTTAACTAGCCGGCTTTGGCTTAAGCTGGTCTTAGTTTAGTACAGTGTAGATTTTGTCTCATTGCATTTGTATCCGGACGGAATACAGATGCGGGTGTGTATGCACAATATTGGGGTTTTCCTGTAATTTATTACGGGACCAGTTTTCTGGAGTTGCCAGTTTGCATTCCGTTCCGGCCGGTTTTCCTTTGTTCTTTCCCGGCCGGACTTTTTCGATGGAGGGGGTTATTTGCAGTTTTGCAAATAACACTTTGTGGGGGGGTTTCTTGCAATTGTATTGATTATGATGGCTTTCATATCTTGCACCATTGACTTGCTTTTTATTGTGATTGAAAGGGTATGGGTTGAATAGTAGAACAAGCATGGTTCATGTTTGTTTGTGGTCACCTCTTGACTTCTCCTACACTCACCTCCCTTCTAGCTTCATATGGTTTTTTCTCCACCCTTTATTCTCACTTGAGGAATAAGTCTTTCATGGTTGTGAGAAGAAGAAGAGAGAGCTTCATTCATGAGAGTTTTCTTTCTTGATCTAGTTTTCATGCTAGAAAAATGCAAGCACCATTTTTCTAATCCTTGTTTCCTCCATCATCCTCATTGGCAACAACATAACCCCAAAGAGACAAGCATCTTCTACACTACATTCTACAGCATATCTTGAGCATGTCGAGTTGCCGGCTTCATGCTCGAGTTGCCTCGGTATTGAGGCGGGAGCCCGTAAAAGACGCAGGCGATGTGGTGCCCCCTTCCGACGAGGAGGAGACGGACGGAGATCCCGCAAGGAGATCGGAGTGGAGATGAAGACCGGAGGACTTGGATCGTCGGTATATCTCTATTCCCATTCTTGTAGATAGCTTAGACTAGTTAATGGTTCGATCCGGAGTTTAGTGCGCGGTGGTGCCGGTTTGCAAAGTCCGCAAAATTTTAGTTATTCACCGCTTCCGCATTCCGGCGTCGGATTGACGGCCGGGGCGCCGCCGTGCACTTACAGTGGTATCAGAGACTCGCCATTAACTTAGTCTAGCTTTGTGTAATGTGTTTTTCAGTTCCGATCGATCGAAATGTCCAAAAACCCGTATTTGCCCACGACAGTTTCTGTTGAAATTTTTTGGTCTCGAAAAATTTTTCAGGTTGTAAAATATTGATGTACTGGAAAATCTAAGAGTTCTGTAAAAATTTGATGAAGTAACTCCACAGTTGGAGCGCGGAACCGCCGCGAAAACCCCATTTGTGCGGCCCTTCCGCCGCGCACTATTCACATCACTTCACCATTTTTTTACAGAGGCCTTATGGGCTTAAAATATGGGCTTTGGAATATTAAAGTTGGGCCAATTGTTTCTGTGAGTGCTACAGTTTTCTTTGGGGCCCACTTGTTAATTGTTTGATCAATCGGAAAATTTTAAACACATTTTTCACAGTATTTACATTATATCTGCGACCGTGAATGTCACTCGATCGGTAAATTCGGTCTAACTGCTATAGCCCGGTTAGACGGATTTGCGAACGTGACTTTCACGTTGATGTTCTATGTATTTGCTGTGATGTTGCGGATCGGTCGTGGGGGATAGCCTGGATGCAATGCTAGTACAGTTTTGGTTGTATAATGTACATTTGATATTGCGGGGCGAGCGTCCGACATGTGGACTGCCGTCACTGCCTGTTTGTATTATTCTTTTGGGGCACGACCTGGTTGCGGTCGATGTACCCGGTGTATGTATATTTTACTTTCTGTACTAGGATTGCCCCGCGGAGGGGTGCACGGATAGCCGGGTTCTGGAGGGCAACAAGCCCGCATCTCATGGCATTGGGACGGAGGGGGCTTCACTCCAGGATTGGCGGACTATTCGCCGCACTCGTAGGGGGTACAGGTTGACCCAGGAGGGGTGCCCAAGTGACCGGATTCCGTGAAGTGCTGGGTGGTCCATTCACGGTGCTGAAGGGGCTGCCTCGCTTCAGGTTTTGGCGGGTGACTTGCCGCGCCCGTAGGGGTCTAGGTTTTCATTGCACAGGCTATCCACACGACCAGGGGAACGTCGGGTTTCAGCGGCTCTGTGAAACCCGGGGATCCCAGATATCTGTATTGTTTCTGTGATGCTGTTCATTCTCTGTGATGTTGCATTTTATTCACGCCTTGAGCGAATATAATATATTGGTATATATATTAGTAGATGTTGTATATGTTTTGCATCCGCGCTAGTCCAGTCCCCGCTCTGTCGTTAGTTAGCTAACCTAACGGGTAATGACGGGACCCAGTGGCGAATGCGGATGGCATATACGTACGTCAGTATATTTTCGTTCTTTGTGGTGTGATCAATTGATGGGACTGCGTTGATTCGGATCAATGCAAGTTAAAACAAACCTAATCTGATGTTGTTGGAACACTTTTCAAAAAGCTGTTATTGCAAGGACGTTCATTTCTGTTTTGCATCGTGGTATTCATTTGGAATATCCTGCTCCTCAGTCGACGAGGCAAGGGCCGAGATCCCTTCACCGGGAGTGACCCCTTGGACAGAAGTTTGCGTCAGGACATTAACTTCACTATAGCCGATTACTTTTGCTTTGCACCGTGGTATTCAGTTGGAATATCCTGCACCCCATTCTACGGGGAAAGAGCCGAGATCCCTTCACCGGGAGTGACCTCTTTAGCAACGGTTTTTCGTCACTATATTTTTAAAAGCTATCAGTTCCTTCAACGATATCAAGTTCTTTACGTTAAAGGTTTTCGCCAGAAACCATTCGTAGCCCTCCGTCGTTTCAGACGGGTAGCACGTAGTATTCATGCTATGTTTGTTGGCCTTCGTCAAGGCATAGTGTATGGTAGCTGCTTGTTGCCTTTCTGCAGCATAGATAGATGCGTTGGTTTGGGACAGTCGTATAGCCTTGTTGGCCTTCGTCAAGGGCTTGTGCGGGTGGGTTCAAATCAACCTGGAGAATGACGGGTAGAACTTGACATGTGACTTATGATTTGTTGGCCTTCGTCAAGGTCATAAGAGCATGGGGCAGAAATCACATCGGGAGTTTCAAAAGTACTGAAACTTGCCAGATATGCGCATACCTTCTGGAGTGTGATATCGTGAGCGGATTCCGTCACGTTATCATGCGATGAGAGTTGGATCCCGATTCCCACTGATGAGTTAGTTTACTCCTCGGGTGACCCCGACTAATTCTTCTTTCAGGTTTGGAGGAGAATTTGAGGTACAGTGGGAGGATTCCAGATTAGATAAATTGGTAACCATTCTGATCTAGGTTAGAGTGCACGCTGAGTGTTTCTTTTCTCTCTCTCTTTGGCAGCGACCATTGACCCGACCCTAAGACTTTGACTCAGTGACCAAGTTGACCGAACCTTCTTTACACCGGCTTTTGGATTGTCAGAGTTGCAGACCTCATTGCCACTCCTACTTTTACCCTTTTCTCCAGGACACCCCGTATTACTGCGAACGTCCACTTCCATTGGACAAAGCCATCGTATGGTTAGATACGAACTCGAAGGAATTCGAGGATGGTTTCCGGTTCTGGAGAAAACGGATAGGATTATTCAGTTGTCTTTTCCCTTTTACCTTTTCTCAAGTTATGAGTACTCCTTGGTTTAGGAGATAGTACACCTATTATGCAGATTGGATAGTCTTCTTCCAAACCTTAGGCTGGTGCCGACCGGTAGGGAATGGAGAAAACCAATTAGCCTAAACGGTGTGCAGAAGGTATTAAGATTAAGACAAAGCAAGGGATTAGTAAGAGGGCAAAGTAAATTGCAACAGATATTCACGACCAAACCAAATATTTCGTTACCACTCCCACATCACCTTTGTATTTCTCCAGGACACTCCGTATCACTACGAAGATCCACAGTTTATTTGGATACTCCATCGTATGGTTATATACGAACTCGAATGGAACTTGTTCCAGTTCGGGGATGGATTCTGGTCCAGGAGAAATAGGAATAAAGTACATTCAGGTGTCTTTTATCTTCACCTTCTCTCGCGTTGCGAGTGCTCCTAGGATTAGGACAGTACACCCTTTATGCTTATTGGATAGTCTTCTTCCAAACCATAGGCTGGTGCCGAACGGTAGGGAAGGAAGAAAACCATTTGGCCTAAAGGGGTGTGCAGAAGGTAAAGACTAAAGACATATGAAGGGATTTGGAGAGGTGGCAAAGAATTATACGGTTATAGTTGTGAATTTGGATAATGGAAGAGGCATTACTAAGAATACCGGGATACCCCACCGAAACATTTCAATGTTTCAGTTTCACTGTGTACTGTTAAAAGAAAACTGATTTCCCGATTAGATACTTACTCCAGGGTATGTATTTACCAGGTATGATTCTCACATCTGTATGGTTTTACAGATGATGAGTGGGAGTAGGTTATTGGGAATTGGGTGATCATCCTCATTATATCGGGATTCGTTGTAATCGGTGATATTTGAGGAAATCACCTGGGCTGTTTGCCGGTCGGCAAATATTTGGTTTTGAATATCCGCAGTTATGCACCAATTTCAAATTGATATATCTGTACGTCTATTTTCATAGAGTGAGATATACCTTTCTGAAATTATGTCTACGACATTTACCTATATCAGTGGATGGTTAGGTAAGGAGCATTAAACAGCGGTGTAATTCTTCTTAACCATAAGTACAGTTTTCAACCTACGACACACAGTGAATGAGTTATCAGACTCAAGGGACTTATACAGAGTATTGTATGTTGTCCAGGGTCCATCAGGACAGGGGGGTTGGTCCTCGTACTACATTCAGTTTACTTATGACTTCTCTAATTTTTAGACAGGTGTTTCGTGGAAACACAGGGTCCGAATTTGGAGAAGTTATAGGTATTTGAATAGAGTAGAGAACCAGGTATAGCAAGTATCGGGATTCTTCAAAGAGATCGAAGATGTAGATACTTGTGTATGGTATTCAGTTGATAGTAATGATAAAGAGATCTTGCTTCTCTTTCAGGTTACTCATAATTGGAAGTATTCCTAAGTTGAGTAACGCTGATCGGCCTCTTTCCATTTAGTTGACATGCACTGGAGACAGCTGCATGATGTGAATCTGGTTCAAATAAATCAGTGCCTCTGATTCTATATTGGATATAGAACAGTTCATATCTTAACGATGTTAAGGTACGGGGAGTTGTCCGGTTTATGCTTAAAACCAGATATTGGACAACTCTAGGCACGTTTCTGTAATGGCTGTTTGTGGGTTGACCCAGGCTATGACGAGGGTTGACTTTCTACCATCTGGATGAACAATAGCGATATTGTTCTAGACTCGCCACAGTTTTATTAAAAATGGATTTTTTCAGAAAACAGTAGTGGGAGTATGGTAGAACTGGAAGTGATTCCAGAACCACAAACGATTACTGAAGATTTGATAAGGAACCTAAAGATTCAATCTGGATTGACATTCCATTGGCCACTCCGCAGATAAGGTGGGTAACTTCAGGCACCCGAGAGGCACTACGGTGGCCTCAAGGACGGTGACAGGGAAGTTCTTGTTTACCCACAATTGCCATTGCTGTTGTTCCAGGTTACGAGACCCGGCGGGAGGATGAGTATAGCGTCGTTCTAAACCAGCTTTAGAAGTGGACGTCTATATGACTCTGCCAGAGGGTTGTCGTAGTCAGTGGGAGCAGCGGAAGCATTGGTGGACAGGTTGCTTATGTCTATTTATAGACTAGAGCAGATGTAGCGGAAATAGATCATCTATTTCTGACGTGACAGTCATGGGTTTGACTGCATCAGAATAGGGGATGGATCTGTTGAGAAGGTAGTAGGGTGTGATATCCTGGTATTTGGATGATATACACAGAGTAGGAAAAGAAACTCCTACACTACGATCGGTTATACTTTGGTCGTCACACAGTGGTTTCTCCACAAAGGACATGGATTTTATATCAGACATACTGGTTACTAGATCTATGGTTTTAGATCTAGATTTGGGTGGTTTCCCAATCAGGGTACTTGACAGCATTCTAAGAGTATTTAGGATGGACGACTCCTGGCACGGTAGTGTACCTGCAGGTAATGGAGTCACCCTCTCCAAAGGTGTCTTACAGACTAAAGGGGAGAGGGACGCGCATGATTGACAGATCACTTGCTCAGGCAATTGAGTCAATCGTGAGATGTCAAGTACCACACCAGATGTTGTTCTTGCACTAGATGCGATAAGTTGACATTAATCCAATCCTGGAGAAACAGTCGGAAGCAGTTTTAGAACATAAGTGGATGTTCTAGAGATATGATAACGACAGCCTCATTTAGGAGACAGTTATCATTCCAGGCTTCCAAGGTGACATGGACGACAAGGAGGTTGTCAGAGTTATAGTTTTCCTTCTGATGAGGGGCAGTATTTTGGACAGGTGGTCAAAGGCAATACTGAGGGAGGCATGGCGCGCAGGATACTGATTAAGTTCAGTTGACGATACAGTCTAAGAAGTTTGGATTTAGAGTTCATTTATGAGCTATGTCCCATCAGACATCCAGACACATTCTAAGACAGGTATTGCTCATTTCGGGAGATGGTTTTCTCCGCGAACTTGAGATATAGAGAGACATAGAAAGAAACAACTAAGCGGATCCACTCACTGAGGCTATTCCTCGAACGCAATAGTTCCGCAAACGAGCTTTGTGAGACTGACTAGTAGAGGAGTTGGATGTTCGGTATCACACGGGCTGTGAGTATGCGACATCGCAATAATTAGCCTTGAGTGCAAGTGGGAGATTGTTGGAGATAGTGCCCTCAGAGTCAATTATTAGGTCACAGGTACGTGATTGTAATGATTGAGGGAGGACCTATCCCGGTAGGACAGTCTTACTCGAGATGATAGTATGCTATCTGGTTTACCTTTATCATCGTGTACTGTTTTAGGTGACATGACACGTCGCTATTACACGTTGATAGAGCCCCTAGGATTCTTGCTTGACCACCAGCAGTATGAGGGCGATCATATAAGTGGGAGCTGGGGGTCTACAAGCATATCCTTAAAAGGTCCCTAGTCGTGGGAGTTTCGAGACCGGGCATCGATACTCCATTAGTAGACTAGTGTATACAGTCGAGACCCCGACGAGGGGCGGTGGCCGGTCTCACAAGCCACTGGTGTCAGTTGGATCACCTAAGATGTATACAGGTGCTCATTGGGTTATGAGTACACCGGACAGGACTCGCCGGGAACCTGCTAGTTGGTCATATACCAGACGTCAGATGGCAGTTCCCTGGTGACATGTGTGCAGGTTAGTTCATCGACCTGGGGATCGTCACTTGTCTCGTGTGAGTTCCCACTGTACTTTGATTACTACCCTACCACGGCTCAAAGGAGTCGTGCAAACAGGTTTTAGTTGGGTACAGTCCCGAGCCACATGGAGGCAGTGAGCGTATCTTCAGGGGTTCGTCTCTCCCGGTATTGGGGGTGAGGTCGTGCTGTGTCAAGGAGAGCCATTACATAAAGTCCTTGGCCAAGGCAAGGAGATTTACTGGTAGGTATTCCAGTAGTATCTCAGGGTGTTCTGGGCTACACTCCGACACGACTTGTACCGCCTTTGGGGGTCTGACTTTTACCAACCCCCTAGGCCCGCCATGCGATACTCATAGACGAACGGACCGGACTGCACGGATATTGTCACTGACAGGCTCAGTAGGGTGTCAGGATGAGTTCGCTCATCGACGTCCCTTTTGGTCAATAGCTGGTGGCCCGTCACGTACTGGCTTATACCTCTGACGTGCTGGTGGTTAAATCCACAGCCATAGTATTGACGAGTCTTTAGAGTCCACCACACTTTCAGTTACTCAGCTTTCGGGCGAAACGCTGTAGAGGCCGTATGGAGATATGGCAAGGTCCGATCAGATACGTGCGGTATTGCACGGATCAGGATCGGACAGTTTTGTACTAGTGGCCGTATAGTTATATGGCAGGGTTTGATCTGATACGTGCGGTATTGCACGGATCAGGATCGAACGGATTTAACTAGCCGGCTTTGGCTTAAGCTGGTCTTAGTTTAGTACAGTGTAGATTTTGTCTCATTGCATTTGTATCCGGACGGAATACAGATGCGGGTGTGTATGCACAATATTGGGGTTTTCCTGTAATTTATTACGGGACCAGTTTTCTGGAGTTGCCAGTTTGCATTCCGTTCCGGCCGGTTTTCCTTTGTTCTTTCCCGGCCGGACTTTTTCGATGGAGGGGGTTATTTGCAGTTTTGCAAATAACACTTTGTGGGGGGGTTTCTTGCAATTGTATTGATTATGATGGCTTTCATATCTTGCACCATTGACTTGCTTTTTATTGTGATTGAAAGGGTATGGGTTGAATAGTAGAACAAGCATGGTTCATGTTTGTTTGTGGTCACCTCTTGACTTCTCCTACACTCACCTCCCTTCTAGCTTCATATGGTTTTTTCTCCACCCTTTATTCTCACTTGAGGAATAAGTCTTTCATGGTTGTGAGAAGAAGAAGAGAGAGCTTCATTCATGAGAGTTTTCTTTCTTGATCTAGTTTTCATGCTAGAAAAATGCAAGCACCATTTTTCTAATCCTTGTTTCCTCCATCATCCTCATTGGCAACAACATAACCCCAAAGAGACAAGCATCTTCTACACTACATTCTACAGCATATCTTGAGCATGTCGAGTTGCCGGCTTCATGCTCGAGTTGCCTCGGTATTGAGGCGGGAGCCCGTAAAAGACGCAGGCGATGTGGTGCCCCCTTCCGACGAGGAGGAGACGGACGGAGATCCCGCAAGGAGATCGGAGTGGAGATGAAGACCGGAGGACTTGGATCGTCGGTATATCTCTATTCCCATTCTTGTAGATAGCTTAGACTAGTTAATGGTTCGATCCGGAGTTTAGTGCGCGGTGGTGCCGGTTTGCAAAGTCCGCAAAATTTTAGTTATTCACCGCTTCCGCATTCCGGCGTCGGATTGACGGCCGGGGCGCCGCCGTGCACTTACAGTAGTATCTGGATGGACTTAAGCATAGGTACTGGAAAAGGTTTCATCATTATCCACGCCTGGTCGATGACGAAAACCTTTAACCTGTCTAGCTTTGAAAGTCTCAACTTTCCCAAGTACACCAAGTAATCTTCTCAAGATATACATGCTCCTGATGGGGATTTAACCCTTCAGATATAGCAACCAAAGTCCATACTTTGTTGGTGTATAAGGATTCCATCTCAGATCGCTAAGCATCCAGCCATTCTTACAGAGTCCCACTCCTGATGGCCAGCTCGATAACTAGTTGGGTCATCATCTCATGATGCAATCCTCGTTCCCACTGTCATAGAGAAACAGAAGTATCTCTCAGGTGGGTGAGGAACCCTACTAGATCGGCGGAGAGGCTGAGGTTCGTTGGTATCTACTAAATCCTTTGGTTGTACCAAATCATCTACTGTAGTTTGTATAGCTGGAACTTTTCCAGTTCTACATTACAGACCTTGCCTCGAGCTTGTCCGGATTTTGCTTTTAGACATAGGCCGGACAACCCCAGATCTTAACTAGCTTAAGACATGGGCTCTTCCCTTTCCATATCACATATGAAGCGGTAGGCAACTGATTTGATTCGAACCCTATTCAATAGGTATGCAGCTTCTCAAGTGCATAACTCCCAAAAGGAAAATAGGAAACTCAGTAGTACTCATCATAGAGCGCGCCATATCGAATAGGGTGCAATTGCTCCGCCCCGATATACCATCGTGCTATGGTGTATACAGAGGAGTAATACTGAGAGAGAATCTCATTCTCCTTTAGAATAGTCCAGGAATTCCATGCACAAGTATTCTCCTCCCTGATCTCATCATAGGACATAATACTTATACCCTTATTTTGGTTCTCTACTTCTAACTTATATTCTGTGATTATCTCAAAAGGTTCGGACTTGTGTTTCAACAGGAACATATGACTGAATCTTGAGAGATTATCAGAGAACGTAATGAAGTATAAAAAACCAGTCCTGGCATATGTAGACAGGGGACCTTTACACATCAACATGTATCATCCCAAGAGTTCACTAACTCTTTCTCTGTTTCCAATAAACAGAGCTATGGTCATCTTATCTTTGTGACATGACTGGCAAGTTTCACAAGATGTAAATTCAAACTGATTTAAATATGCATCTATATGTAACTTCAGCCAGTCGGGTCGCATTGATATGACCTAGTCTACAATACCTCAAGAAGAATTCGTTCATTTCTGAACTCTTCCTCTTGTGTGTGTTCCGTTTACTAAAGAACTGTAGTTTGATTTAGAACATCAATGCTTTTAGATAACGTGCCTGAACCGATCAACTTTTGATATAGGAAATGTTCAAAACATTATCCAACAATACAAAATTATATCCTTTCTTTACTAGTAAAGAGACTGATATGATTTTGTATATCAGGTTCGGTATCTAATAACATTCGTTCAGAATCAATGTACTGGTCATACAGGGTGACAGTGACCAACAGACTTGGCTGCAACACTTGCCCCGTTCTCTGTCTCATGAAACTTATCACCCGTTCTCAGTTTTTCTACCTTTTTGCAGCCCTATGTAACAGATTACATATCTAGGATCCTGATCCGGTATCATATACCCAGGATGCGGAGGATACTGAGAAACAGTTCTTTGTAACGAACACACCCGAAGATGATGCATCAGCATGCACTTTCTTTGTTTGGGCGGCACGGGAATTCTGGTAATCCCCAATTTCCTGCTCTGTCTTATAACAATTATAAGTTGGAGCGGGACCAATGTTCCCCAGCTCAGTATAACAAGCGGGTTCGGTCAATATTCCGTATTATTATCTTGATTAAGGCGTGATATGGTCGCTACCTGGAGAGAGAGAGAAGAAAACACTCAGCGTGCGCTCTTGCAAGAATAGATTGGTTATTATTTTATCTAATCAGGATGGCTCCCACTGTTTTTATCAAATCTTCCTTCAAACCCTAAAAGGAAAGACTAGCCGGGATTAATTACACGCTACAAGTTCGCCAATCTTTCAGCCAGGACAGTGTCGGTACTTTGAGGGAGGTCCCCCGTGCTTTCGCACGAACCTAATTAATGTAAAGCTCGTTTTCCCAGAGGCGTAACCTCGTTAACACCTTTCTAGACACCTACTTGATCGGCTAATTGTAATGTGTAAAACTCTCCCAGGAGTAACTCTTACTCACAGCGGGTATCGGGATCCAACTATCTCATAGAAGGTATGCAATCTCATTGCAAATTTCAACACTTGAAATTCCCGATAATATTTTGCCCCTAGCAGCTATATGACCTTAACATAGTCAACAAATCATAAGTGCTAGTCAAGTTCAACCCGTCATTTCTCGATTGAATTAAACCCACCCGCACGACCCTTAACATAGTCAACAAAGTCGCACGACTACCCTAATCCAATCACATCATATGCTTATGCAAATAAGCACTAATTAGCTACCGCACACTACGCCTTAACATAGTCAACAAACGTAGCACGAATACTAACTAGTACTTATCTGAAATGACAGAGGGCTACGACAGGTTTTTCTGAAAACCTATTGCGTAATGAACTTGATATCGTTGTAGAATCAAATGATTTTAAAATGGAGTGCTTTTGAGGCTTTTCCAGTTTTGCTAAAGGAGTCACTCCCGGTGAAGGGATCGTCGGTCCTTTCCTCATCGAATGAGGTGCGGGATATATCATATATATCACTGTGCAAAGCAAAAACTCTTAAAAGCAATCAAAAAGACAAACCGAGTGTGTAGCATCTGCCAGTTATTGCTAAAGGAGTCACTCCCGGTGAAGGGATCTCGGTCCTTTCCTCATCGAATAAGGTGCAGGATATATCATATATACCTCTGTGCAAAGAAAGAACTGTAGCTACCTGTTTTATTTTGAAATTCGATTCTACAACATCTTAGGTTTCTTTTATTTCATTAATCACATTAATGAAGTCCCATCATTTAAGTATCTAAACATCACAGATAAATACGACGTACACTAATGCCATCCGCATTCGCCTCGATGTCCCCTCATGCACCGTTAGGTTAGGTAACTAACGGCAGAGCGGGGCAGGGCTAGCGCGGGTGTAAAACATAAGTAACGTCTATATAATATATCATATATACTATATACAGTATCTATCACAGAACATCACATATCACATCACAGATATCGCAGCAGAAGAATCATATGAAATATTGGATATACTAGGACGTCCGTGTTTTCAATACGAGCCAGTATAAAACACGGATTCCACGGTCGTGATGAATAGCCAAACCCACACCCCTAGACCCCTACGAGAGCGGCAAGCAACCCTACCAATTCTAGAGTTAGGAGACCCGGACTCGACTCCTCGAGTTGGTCTCCTACTGGACTCCAGAACCCGGTTACTTGTGCTCCCCTCCTTGGGTCTATCCTAGTGCAGAAAAGTAAATAATATACAAACGGTGACATCTTCCGCAACCTGGAAGTGCCCCAATAAAAGAATATTACATACAAGTTTTTACATGAATGAAAAATGAAAAACACTCATCTCACATAAAAACCCCCGGCTATTCAAACACGACGATCCAATATAACATATCCAGCAACACATAACATCACATGTCATCAACGTAAGTAAATATGCGCATCCCAATTATCGTTGACATATAGCAACAAAACCGGCGATATCACATATTACACTTACGGTCACAGAAAAGAAAGTGTAAAACTACAACAGTTGGAATCCGCAATCTCTTTAGACATCACATGCCTAAACAAATGAATTCCTTAGACATCGCATGCCTAACAGTTATAAACACCGCATTTTAGTCTCATTATCGAAAACTCTTTTCAATATCAAGTCGGGCAATTCAACAAGATTCCCGACATTCTGATCGAATGCTCGTCGCAAACTTTAGTAGATGGCCGCACCCCCGACGCCGTCGACGAAGTGCACCAAGGCGGAACACCGCTGCCGCGAGCACCCAAACGGATGCTTTCGGCGACGGGGTTCTCCTACAGTCACTTGGTCGGGGCTATGGGGTGAGGCTGTCTATTAAGTTTACCCGGCGAGTATCCGCGTACGCTACGTGATTGCGACGGACTTTTGATCACATCAAAATTCCGTGGCAACCGATCAAGTGAGACTAAACTGCTATGTTTGTAACATTCATTCAGTTATCTCATAACTACTTGTGAATTCCAATTATTGTATCACATTCCGGATAAATAGAAAATGTTAAACTTTCCGATCGAACGTTCAAACACCCAAGTTTTCCCGATACAGATCAACACATGAAACAAGTCTAAAAACATTCAGTTCGTGCCTCGGTACCAACGGTCCAGCCGTAGAAGGGTCAAGCCAACGCCTCACATGTGGCACGCCGTACTGCCCCAAACCCGAAGGTTCAAAGGGCAGTTCAAGACGGTCACATAATCGAGTTAAGGTTTGTTGTCTTCTAGAGGGACCATCGCGTTACTTGCACTACTTAGAACGTCTTTAAACCTCGGAAAAATCCAACACTTGGAAATTTCCCGACAGGGGAAAAATTGGGTATTTATATCCGGTCGAACTTTTTAACATATTCTAAAAATTATCCGGAAAACACATAGACAAAATCTGATAATCCGATCGAATCATCTAAGCTCCAAAACACCCTGGAAAACTCAACTCTTGAGTAAAATATAAAAATTTCCAGAAGACTCAGCACTTGAAGACAAGAATTACTGTGCAAGCCACGTGGTCTAACTCACTTAAATGGCCGCGGAACCGCCGCGAAACCCAGGGTGGGGCCGCGGTTCCGCGGCTCTTTAGTCGAGTTAGCATCACGTGCTTCACAGTAACTCATGGAATTCCCTGCTGAATTTTTTGGCAATTTTTAATTCACAAAAATCCAAATTTTCAGAAAATTTCCAGAGAGCATTTTAGAGTTAGGTTTTCGGGTTCGTTCGGATTTCAAACGTCGTCTAGACTTTGCCTAAGTCTCTAGCTAGGCTCTGATACCACTGTAGGGTTCCTAGGCACTCCCAAGAGGTCTCACAAGGCATCAACCATGCCAATTTCAAAGCTTACGGTGCCGAGAAACCCTAATACGGATCGTTGGCTAGATAAATAGGCGAAACAAAGCAACTAGTTTACAACTAAACTAAAAGAACGGAAATACAACATTTGTAGATCCGGTCCTCCACCTCCACGGCTCCGTGATGAAGTCCTCTCCGCTGTCCAAATCAAATCCCGGGCTCTAGCATCGGCTTCATCGGAGAAAGAGCGAGCTAGGTCATCGACGACGTGCCGAAGATGATCTACGTCGAGGCATCGCTAGATCAAGCTCCAACTTCACCAAGTCTAGAAAACTTGTGAAGGAAATACACTCTACTACTTGGTAAGAGGTAGAGGATGAAGAAATAGGAAGTGGGTTCACTTTAGAATTGGATTTCTCACTCATTTTCATCAATCACCATTGATGAAGCAAGCTTTCTTCAAGTGATGAAGAAGAAGAAGAAGAAGATGATAGAATTATGATAAGTTCTTTAAAAATGGAAAAGAAAATGAATTCTTATCATAATTGTAACAATGGTAAAGTGTAGAGAGCTAACTATAGTTAAATGAATGGTTAGGGTTAATGAGATGAAGACAAAAGGGTTTCTTTGGTCAAAGCTTCATGAAGCTTCAACAAGCTTCATGAAAGAAACCCTTTTGTTTTTCTTTTCTCTTTTCATTTCTTTTAATCCAAATTAAAAGATAAATGAAAGAATAAATGAAAACCCTAACCATTAACTAACCATGGTTTAATCTTTACACTTGACCAAGTTAACATGTATCATCAAACATGATACAATCAAGTGCACAAAATATATCACATATACAATGTACACATCCGAGTGAGAAAATCCATCTTAAGTGAACCGATACTAGTTAATGCAAAGTAATATATTAAATATATAATTATGCATTAAATTATTAAATCAACACTTGATTTAACGATCCGGTCATATCGCATATAACCGACTAGTATCCAATGTATCGGCTTATCGAATCAACCCTCGATTCGATAACTAGGTTATATCGCATATAACTATATCGATACATTCATCGCGAGAATAGAATACGGTATCACATACACGCATTATTCTCGGTCCCGCACATATCTCATATGCGCTCCTATTTCGTTTCGCTTGAGCCAGGAAACCTCTGTGTAGGACTCTAAAGACTCGTTAATACGCCGGCAGCAGATGATGATCATATCAAGCACCCACAAGCTGCAAGCTGTCTGCTAAACGTAACGGCCACCCAGGTATTGAGCGATCAGAAGATCAACGAGCAAGCCCGCTCACACTCCAGTGAATCCAACCAGTAACACTACCGTATAGTCCGGTCTCGTCGTCTGATATGTCGCATATCTTGCTTAGGGGTGGTAAACGTCAGACCCCAATAGCTCGATAAGTCGTGTCGATATGAGGTCTATAACAATTCGAGAAACTACTGGTAACACTTACCAGTAAATCTCAGCAACCCTGGCCACGGATTTCCGGTTATAGCCAATCGAACACAGCGCAACTTCAACTCCCTATACCGGGAGAGACGAATCCCCTCCTATCGCTCATTGCCTCCATGTGATTCGGGACTGTACCCAAAAACCACCGTTTTGCACGCCCTCTTGGACGTGGTAAGGTGGAAATCAAAGCACAGTGGGAACCACACAAGACTCTATGACGATCTCGGGTCAACAGATTACTCTGTACCAGTGTCACCAGAGAACTGCCATCTGACGTAAGGTATAATACCATCTGGGAGTTCTCGGCGAGTCCGTCCAGTGTACCCAGTCTCCACTGAGCACCCGTATATCATCTCTGATGTCAAACACCAATGGATATGGGATCATCCATCGCCCATCTGTATGGGTCGAGAAGGTATTCGCTAGTCTACTCTGGTATATCGATGCCCCGTCTCGATACAGCCACGACTAGGGACTTTGAAGGATGTACTTATGGACTACCATGTCCCCACTAGTATGATCCGCATCATAGTCCAGGTAGTCAAGTACACATCCTAAGGGCTTTACCAACATGTAACAGAGAGACAATCTTTGTACACGTTAAGGTAAAGAGTAACCAGATAGCATACTATCATGCCGAGCAAGAAAGTCCTCCCTATATATGTCCCAGCATCCACTACAATATACATCCAATGTACAGTAATGGCCTCTAGGGCATACATATAACTAACAGGGCGATCATATACGTGGGAGCTGGGGTCTATAAGCACATCCTTAAAAGGTCTCTAGTCGTGGGAGTTTCGAGACAGGGCATCGATTCTCCAGAGTAGACTAGTGTATACAGTCGAGATCCCGACGAGGGGCGGTGGCCGGTCTCACAAGCCACTGGTGTTAGTTGGTTCACTTAAGATGTATACAGGTGCTCATTGGGTTATGAGTACACAGGACAGGACTTGCCGGGAACCTGCTAGTTGGTATTATACCTGACGTCAGATAGCAGTTCCCTGGTGACATGTGAACAGGTTAGTTCATCGACCTGAGATCGTCATTTGTCTCGTGTGAGTTCCCACTGTGCTTTGATTACTACCCTACCACGCTCAAAGGAGATGTGCAAACAGGTTTTAGTTGGGTACAGTCCCGAGCCACATGGTGGCAGTGAGCGGATCTGCAAGGGTTCGTCTCTCCCGGTATTGGGGGTAAGGTCGCGCTGTGTCTAGGAGAGCCAGTACATGAAAAGTCCTTGGCCAAGGCAGGAGATTTACTGGTAGGTATTCCAGTAGTATCTCAGGGTGTTCTGAGCATTGTTAGTTATGTATATGCCCTAGAGGCCATTGTTGTACATATGATGTATATTTTGATGTATGCTTGGATATATACAGAGAGGACTTTCTTGCTCGTCATGATAGTATGCTATTTGGTTTAACTTTATTTTAACATGTTGACTTGTATTGGTTTACTGTCTTACTCTCACATGTTGATAAAGCCCTTAAGATCTGTACTCGACTACTGGGACTATGATGAGATCATACTAGTGGGGCCATAGTAGTCGATGAGTACATCCTATAACTGTTCCTAGTCGAGGGTATATCGAGACAGGGCATCGATACACCAGAGTAGACTAGCGTATACGCATCTTGACCCATATGATGGGCGATGGATGATCCCATATCCATCGGTGTTTGACATCAGAGATGGTGTACAGGTGCTCAGTAGAGACTGGGTACACTGGACGGACTTTCCGATAACTCCCAGATGGTGATATACCACACGTCAGATGGAAGTTCTCCGGTGACACTGGTACAGGGTAGTCTGTAGACCCGAGATCGTCATAGAGTCTTGTGTGATTCCCACTGTGCTTTGATTTCCACCTTAACACGTCCAAGAGGGCGTGCAAAACGGTGGCTTTTGGGTACAGTCCCGAATCACATAGAGGCAATGAGCGATAGGAGGGGATTCGTCTCTCCCGGTATAAGGAGTTGGTGTTGTGCTGTGTTCGATTGGCTATAACTGGAAGTCCCTGGCCAGGACAGATATAGAGATATACTGGTAAATGTTACTAGTAGTTTCTCGACCTGTTATGAGCCTCACATCGACACGACTTATCGGTTACTGGGGTCTGACGTATACCACCCCTAGACTTGATATGCGACATATCAGACGAACAGACCGGACTGTACGGGAGTGTTACTGATTGGATTCACAGGAGAACGGACAGGCTAGCTTATTGATCTTCTGATCGCTCAATACCTGGGTGGCTGTTACGTTTAGCTGACCGCTTGCAGCTTGTGGGTGTTTGATATGATCATCACCTGCTACCGGCGTATTGACGATTCTTTAGAGTCCTACACAGAGGTTTCTTGGCTCAGGCAAAATGGAGTAGAGGCACATATGTGATATGTGTAGGACCGAGGATAATGCGATATGAGATACCGTATTATATTCTTGCGATATTTAGATATGAACCGGGTCATCGGATCAAGTGTTGATTCGATGAATCGGTACATGATATATTAGTCGGTTATATTCGATATAGCCGGATCATTGGATCAAGTGTTGATTCGATGATTTAATGTATAATGATATATATGATATATTGTATTACATTATCTAATATTGGCTCGCTTTATTATTTCATTTTCTCACCGGATTAATACATTGATATATATGCGATATATGTTAATTGTATTATTTTCTTTTGTTGCAAATATATAATATATATGTGATATATATTATTATGACATATGATTTATTATAAAACATGTTTAAGGATGATAAAAAGGGATTAGGGTTTGATTAGGGTTAGCTCTTTCTTACACTATCTAGAAAGATTCTCTTTTGTCTTGGTTAAGATATTATGGTTGATCCTTATCCTTAACCTAACCAAACCCTAACTCTAGTTTATTCTCTACAATGTTTAAGCCTCTCATCCTTGACCATGGTTTGATAATCAATCATATATTCTTGACTACTATTCATCACAAAAGGATTATTCTTTTCATTCTTCATCTTCTTCTTTCTTGAGTTTGAGAGAGAACTCACTAAAAATTCCTTTTATGATGATTTATTGTGAGAAAGTGAATTAAAAAGATTGCATAAATACTACTCCATCATCCTCATCTAATCTAGCCCATTAGATTAGGGTGTTCATCTCTTTAGAGTGAGAAAGCTTGGGTTATAGCAAGTTCGACGTAGATCATCGGAGAAGCGGAACACTTCAAGCTAGCATGGATCGTTCGAGTCGTGGAGCTTCTCTTGAGTCCGGGAGATCGTAGATCGCGGCGAAGGGACTTCTACTCGGAGCTTGTGAAGCGAAGGAGCAGACTACAAAGGTTGTAATCCCTCACACTTAGCTTTAAAGATGTCATCTTGCATGCTAAACCCTAATCTAGCAAAGATCCCGTCTTTGGGTTGTTCGGCACATGTAAAATTTTATTCGGGCATGTTTGATGCTTTATGAGCCTTCACAAGTGTGCCTAGGAACCCTACAGTGGTATCAGAGCCTAGCTGGAGCATTAGGCGATGTGTTAACGAAGTTAAAACCCCGATCGAACCCGAATACGACATTTAAAACCCCTCTCTGTACATTTTTTAAAATCTGGGTTTTTCCAGAACTAAAAATACCTAAAAAATTCAGCAAGCTAATATAAGAATTATGGTGAAAAACGTGCCCCCAATTCCTCAACATGGCCGCGGAACCGCTGCAATTAGCCCCTTTTGGCGGCGGTTCCGCGGCAGGGTAAGGGTATTATGGACGGAATTTTGCACAGTAATTCTTGTCTCTGTGGTTACTATTTTATGGGTATTTTTAATCTGACTCAAGTGTTGAGTATTCTGGGGTTTATTTTATAATCGTCGATTCGATCGGGAATTTTAAATTCGTTATTGTTTTTCCGGATATTTAGAAACTGTTAAAAAGTTCGAAGGGATATCATTAACGCACTTTTTCCCGACATGAAAAATTTTCAAGTGTTGAATCTTTTCTCGAGTTTAAATCTTTCGGAAATGCGTGCAAGTTTTGTGGTGGACCCTCTAGAAGATAACAAACCTTAACTCGATTATGTGACCGTCTTGAACTGCTTTTTGAACCTTCTGGTTTGGGGCAGTATGGCGTGCCACATGTGAGGCGTTGGCTTGACCCTTCTACGGCTGGACCGCTACTACTGTGACACATTCCGGATTATTTGAACTCCGCTCAACTGTTGAGCAATTTGGGAAATTTTGGGTATTTGATTATCTGTTCGAAAAGTTTAATACTGTCTATTTATCTGGAATGTGATACAATATGTGGAATTCATAGAATTAAGCATGAAATGTGAAGTAAGTGATATTTCGGATTTACGATGTCTAAAGTGATTGTGGATTCCAAATATTGTAGTTTTACACTTTCTTTTCTGTGACCGTAAGTGTAGTATGTAGTTGTATTGCCGATTGTCATTGCTATACATCGACGACGATCGGTGTATGCATACTTACTTACGTTGATGATATGAGATATTATGTGTTGCTGAGATATGATGTGCAGGATTGTCGCGATTGAATAGCCGGAGGTTTTATGTGAGATGAGAGTTTTATATTTTCATTCATGTAAATTCAATTGTAATGTAATATTCTTTTATTTGGGGCACTTCCGGGTTGAGGTTGATACTTGTAACCCTTCGAAAATCGTTTAGGCAGTTTTTAGGTAATCGGCTAATTTTTCGGCTTTTTCCGTAAAAAGTCAAAATAGGTATTTTTCATTGTAGACCTAATTATACAAAATTTAGATAAGATATTACTATAATTTTGTCACTAAAATGTCACTTATAATTTTCTAGTTAAATAAAGTTTTTTTCGTAATTAATTAATTTTTTTTATTATTTTAAGCCTTTTTAAATACATTAAATTAGTGATAAATACAAATTTAATTAGGTAAATTTCATAATTAGGAGTCTTTATAAGCTAAAATATGGTGTTAATAAAATTATATCATGACTTGCAAACTTTTGGTTTTAGGGTGGGAAATTTAATGGAAAAATGGTGTAAAATGAGGTTTTTTTTTTGTAAATTGTTGACATGAAAGCATTAAATGACAACATGGGGTGTTTTTGGACCTAGAAACTTCTCCAAATTTCCCCACCTCATCTCCCTCACCTGCTGGCCGACCCCTTGCTGCTGGAAATCCCCTCACTTCTCATTTCTTTTTGCTTCATTTTCATGCAAAAATCCATAAAAAAAAATCAACAAATTCATTAACCCATTCAAACCAAAACCCTAATCCAACCTTTCCCAAACCCTAATTTGTTTGAGAAGTGGAGAAAGGAGGCATCTTTAGAGGCTAATTGCAAGAGGATCATAGCTTAGGAGGTATAAATCCTAAACTAGTTGTTAATTTGTAGTTTATGTGTGCAAAAATTCAAATTTGAAGTATTAGTTTAGTAGTAAATGTTTATTTAGGAGAATCAAGAGAAGGATTTGATTTTTAAATTAGGGTTTGTAGCATGGTTGATGGATCAAGTTAGGGCTTTGATTATCTAATTGATTGGAGTGGTTAATTGTGTTGTGTTATGCCCGCTAAATCGACAAAATTGCGATGTTTGTATCGAATCGGTAAGCAAATTGCTTACTAGATTTTTATAGAAATTAGAATGCGATCGAATTGCGTTATGTTAGCGATATAATTAGCTTCGTATAGGACTATTAGAGTGCGCGAACGCGGGGTTTCGTCTAGTCGGGTTGAAGTTTTGTCGATTTTCCCGAAATGACGATTCTAGTTAAAGGTTAGCGATTTTCGTGCGTTTTCCCGCGCACCGAGTGCATGCTGTGATTAATTCGAGAGCGTTGATTATTGTATATTGTGACTTGCATCGTTTTAGGTTTTGTAATCTTATGCTTGTTGTTGTGCAAATATAGGATCGGTCGGGGAAACATCGGACACGGCGCGTAAAGGCAAGGCGCTGGTCGGATCGGATTAGCGGGGATTTCAGGTGAGTAGATGTATTCATCTATGGGGGAATCGTCTGAATGGCGTGAGGCGCCCCCCTAGTTAGGATTACCCTACTTTTTGCAAGATTCATATTTTTAGCTAGCTTATCCATTCATGTACACTGCATACCCTTATAGCGAACCGTATATTAGATTGCATGGACATTCATCTATACTTATGCGATATCACTTTGTAGGACACGAACACCATTACCATTGGCATCTGTTGCACGCGCACCATTCATGTGACACACACGTCTTTGGTAATTGCCATGCCACGTGCACTATAGAACCTGTTTATCATAATATCGCCACTTGCATTCATACTTGATATATGAAGTTGCATAGCATACGTATACCTTGCATCATCATCATATTTATATAGATTTCTAGCAAAATTCACATCGTATGCATTGATATCATAGACATTTATCATATATAACATGTGGACATTATGATTTTCTTGAGGATTTCAGTATTGCTGCGATTTCTGGATTTTTGGGGAAAACCGCAAGAATTTAACAAAACCTTATATTTATCATTTTCAAAACAAAGTTGCGGTTTTCTCGTGATGTATGTGTCGTCCACCATGAGTTTTCATGTTTTCTGTTGGATTTCGAGACCCGATTCGAGGAGTGGATGAACCGTTTCGGGTACATGGTGGGCCCGGTATGGTACCCCGGGCCAAGAAGATCGAGTTGTAGACGATGAGCCTGGCAGGGGAAGACTACCTACCGGTGATGTCTGGCGCGGCGGATATCCGGAGAATACCGACCGTTGTCGTGAGATTTATGATATGGGCCGATCCGGACTGACGGAACCCGATATTGAGACAGATATGATTCCTATTTGGTGTCGATGCTTGACACGGGTTTTCAGATGATTTCTTGATGGTACTTAGCTATTATACAGATATTCATTTTTTTAAAGTTAAGAATTCAATACCCTTAGCATTTAAAACACTTAAAGACTTAATAATGATATTGCATACCTATGCATGCATACTAGAGATATTATATCACATATGGACATGCATGTTGTGGTGCATTGCGTGCATTCTTACGATTGCCTTATTAGATGTTATATTTACTCACGAGCTGGCAACTCACCCCCGTTGTGCCACAGTGTCTTGCAGGTCGGACTCATTAGTCTTGTAGCGGCGGCTATCTTATCATAGGCTCCTTTTGCTCAGACTCGCGACATCGCCCGTAGGTGGGTTGCGAGCACACTTTATTTCTTTTTGCTTTATCATTGTATCTAGTATTCTCCATCTACCACTTTATATTGTATATGTGACCTAGTGGTGAGACTGAAAGATTTGTATATTTGTGGTTTCTTTTGGGTCGAGCTCACTTGAGCCGGCGTTGTGTTTTCTGATATTTTGCGTTTCTTTTATGCTCTTTTCTTGATACTACTATTATATTGCATGTGGTTGTGATCCGCCTTGGGCGATGAGCTAGCTCCCGCTTGGGGATGCCATCTTTATGATTACAGGTTTATTATCATGTTGTACCCATTTTGGGGGATAGAAAATACAGGGGAGGCTCTGCCGAAATTTTCGGAAATTTTGATGTTTTCTTTTTAAAGGGATTTTATGCAACTTGAATGATTTAAAAACCGTCTTCATTAAAGGTTTTCCTTCACTCGCTTTTGATTTTGGTTTAAATTTTTCTGGGTTTTGGCTGACTTAGGTTACGGTACGCCTTTAGACGTCTCGTAATCTAAGTGCCAGTCACGTTCCGTACCTTCGGGTCGTGACAAAGTTGGTATCAGAGCGTAGGTTTTACCTTTCTGAGCGTAGGACGACCTTGGTAGATGGAGTAGGTGACTTAAGCAGAGTGGCGTAGCGTGGGTATGATCCGCGGCATACTTACGATACAGTACTCCGCCTAAGTGACCTTAGGACATAATTGCTTGTATTTCCTTTCTTGATTCCTTGCATTCCTTGATTCAATTGCAATGTCCTTATCAGTCCTGTTTCTTATTCCAGTTTCGATGCCGCCAAAGACTACGAGAGCTCAGCGGGCTGCCGCTAGGGATGAGATTCGGGCGGGCCCGTCTGAGGCGAGGATCGAGCGGGATGATACGCCTGTCCCTCAGGGTCATACTGATCCGCCTTATCCAGACCGTATTGCCAGACTAGAGGCCGGCATGCAAGAGTTGCGGCAGATGATGGGATCTTTAGTTGAGTCCAGCCGGGCACAGAGATCCGAGGATGTTCCTTCCACCGCACAGACCACGATCGTACCTGCTGCACAGATGGTCACTCCTGCTGCTACTACGGAGTGTTAGTTATATGTATGCCCTAGAGGCCATTACTGTACATTGGATGTATATTGTAGTGGATGCTGGGACATATATAGGTAGGACTTTCTTGCTCGACATGATAGTACGCTATCTGGTTGCTCTTTATCTTAACATGTATACTTTCTGTCTCTCTGATTACATGTTGATAAAGCCCTTAGGATGTGTACTCGACTTCCAGGACTATGATGCAGATCATACTAGTGGGGCCTGGGTAGTCAATGAGTACATCCTTCATTGTTCCTAGTCGTGGGAATATCGAGACGGGGCATCGATATTCCAGAGTAGACTAACGCATATCTTCTCGACCCATGCGATGGGCGATGGATGATCCCATATCCATTGGTGTTTGACATCGAAGATGGTATGCGGGTGCTCAGTGGAGACTGGGTACACTGAACGGACTCGCCGAGAACTCCCAGATGGTATTATACCTCACGTCAGATGGCAGTTCTCTGGTGACACTGGTACAGCTTAGTCTGTTGACCCGAGATCGTCATAGAGTCTTGTGTGTCTCCCACTGTGCTTTGATTTCCACCCTACCACGGCTCTACTGAGTCGTGCAAACAGGTGGTTTTTGGGTACAGTCCCGATTCACATGGAGGCAATGAGCGATAGGAGGGGATTCGTCTCTCCCGGTATTGGGGGTTGATGTTGTGCTGTGCTCGACTGGCCATAACAGGAAATCCCTGGCCAGGGTTGTAGTGATATACTGGTAAGAGTTATCAGTAGTTTCACGAATGTTATGGACCTCAAGTCGGCATGACTTATCGAGCTATTGGGGTCTGACGTTTACCACCCCTAGGCGAGATATGCGACATATCAGACGAACAGACCGGACTGTACGGTAAGTGTTACTGGTTGGATTCGCAGGAGTGTGAGCGGGCTTGCTCGTCGATCTTCTGATCGCTCAATACCCGGGTGGCCGTTACGTTTAGCAGACCGCTTACGGCTTGTGGATGCTTGATATGATCATCATCTGCTGCCGGCGTATTGACGAGTCTTTAGAGTCCTACACAGAGGTTTCCTGGCTCAAGCGAAACGAAATAGGAGCGCATATGAGATATGTGCGGGACCGAGAATAATTCGAGTATGCGATACCGTATTACATTCTCGCGATCTATGTATCGATTGGTTATATGCGATATAACCTAGTTATCGAATCAAGGATTGATTCGATAAGCCGATGCATAAGATACTAGTCGGTTATATCCGATATGACCGGATCGTTAAATCAAGTGTTGATTTAATGATTTAGTGCATATTTATATATTTGATATATTACTTTGCGTTAACTAGTGTTGGTTCACTTTAAATGGATTTTCTCACTTGAATTGTGCAAGTTGTATATGTGATATGCTTTTGTGCACATGTTTGTATCATGTTTGATGATACATGCTTACTTGGTTAAGTGTAAAGAATCAAACCATGGTTTAAACTAATGATTAGGGTTTTGTTTAGTCATTTACTTATTTATCTATTTCTTTATTTATCTTTTTATTTTGGAAAAGATAAATGATGAAATGGTGGCATTATTTGTTTGCTAGTGGAACATTCATGAAGTCTTGACTTAGTCTCCTCTTTTGTTCTTATCCTTAACCCTAACCATTCCATTAACCATGGTCTTTTCTCTACACTTAACTAAGGTTAAAAGTATGATAAGATTTAATTATTATTCATTTTTTTATGATTGAATCTATCATATCTTTCTTCTTCTTCTTCAAGAGCTAGAAAAAGAAAAGCTTTCTAGTTCAATGGCAACTAGCCAAATCAAGTGAGAAATCTAAATCTAAAGTCTACCCACTTCCTATTTCTTCATCCTCTACTACTTGCCATGTAGTAGAGTGCGTTGTCTTCACAAGTTTCTTGACTTGGCGAAGGCGGAGCTCGTTCTTGTGATGCCTCGACGTAGATCATCTTCGGCATCGAACCGACGATCAAGCCCGCCCATTTCTTCGACGAAGCCGATACTTGAGTTCGGGATTCGATTTGGACAGCGGAGGGAGATCATCACGGAGCTTAGGAAGTGGTGGACCGGATCTACAAAGGTTGTAGCCCCTTTCCTTTAGATACATTTCCATTTACTTGCTTGCTTTGCCTAAATATCTAGTTAACGATCCGTTCTAGGGTTTGTAGGCACCGTATTTTTTAGAAATTGGCATGTTTGATCACTTGTGAGACTCCATTAGAGTACCTAGGAACCCTACAGTGGTATCAGAGCCTAGCTAGAGCCTTAGGCGAAGTCCTGACGGAGTTAGAAGTCCGATCGACCCAAAACCCCGACTTTGAATATGCTCTCTGTACATTTTTTAATTTCGAGGATTTTTCCAGATTAAAAATATCCAGAAAAATCAGCAGGATAATTTAAGAATTACTGTGAATTTCGATGGAGTAATTCCATCAAAGAGCCGCGGATCCGCGGCACGAGCATGGCTCGTGCGGCGGTTCCGCAGCCATTTTGTCGTTATGTGCATCCTATTTTGCACAGTAATTCTTAGTTGTCTGTGCTGGTTTTCCTGGGGTTTTTTAATAATTTTTTCCCAGAGTTGCATTTTCTGAGTTGTATTGGGGACTCGGTGTATTCGATCGGACTGTCTAATTTTTGTCGGTGTGCTTTTCCGGGTATTTTTAGAATATGTTAAAAAGTTCGACCGGATATAAATACCCACTTTTTCCCTTGCCGGGAAATTTCCAATTGTTGGATTTTTCCGTAGTTTAACGACGTTCTAAGTAGTGCAAGTAACGCGATGGACCCTCTAGAAGACAACAAACCTTAACTCGATTATGTGACCGTCTTGAACTGCCCTTTGAACCTTCGGGTTTGGGGCAGTACGGCGTGCCACATGTGAGGCGTTGGCTTGACCCTTCTACGGCTGGACCGTTGGTACTGAGGCACGAACTGAATGTTGTTAGACTTATTTCATGTGTTGAGCTGTATCGGGAAAACTTGGGTGTCCGATTGTTCGATCGAAAAGTTTAGCATTTTCTATTTATCCGGAATATGATACAATAATTGGAATTCGTAAATAGTTATGAGATAACGGAATGAATGTTATAAACATAGCAGTTTAGTCTTACTTGATCGGTTGCCACGGAATTTTGATGTGATCAAAAGTCCGTCGCAATCACGTAGCGTACGCGGATACTCGCCGGGTAAACTTAATAGACAGCCTCACTCCATAGCCCCGACCAAGTGACTGTAGGAGAACCCCGTCGCCGAAAGCATCCGTTCAGGTGCTCCCGGTAGCGGTGTTCCGCCTTGGTGCACTTCGTCGACGGCGTTAGGGGTGCGGCCGCCTACTAAAGTTTACGACGAGCATTCGATCAGAATGTCGGGAATCCTGTTGAATTGCCCGACTTGATATTGAAAAGAGTTTTCGATAATGAGACTAAAATGCAGGGTTTATAATTGTTAGGCATGCGATGTCTAAGTAATTCATTTGGTCAGGCATGCGATGTCTGAGGAGGTTGCGGATTCCAACTGTTGTAGTTTTACACTTTCTTTTCTGTGACCGTAAGTGTAATATGTGATATCGCCGGTTTCGTTGCTATATGTCAACGACAATTGGGATGCGCATATTTACTTACGTTGATGACATGTGATGTTATGTGTTGCTGGATATGTTATATT
This sequence comes from Agapanthus africanus, assembly GCA_030015575.1. Taxonomy (NCBI): domain Eukaryota; kingdom Viridiplantae; phylum Streptophyta; class Magnoliopsida; order Asparagales; family Amaryllidaceae; genus Agapanthus; species Agapanthus africanus. The sequence continues at coordinate 268,628,424 of CM057340.1, forward strand.
GGATCGTCGTGTTTGAATAGCCGGGGGGTTTTTATGTGAGATGAGTGTTTTTCATTTTCATTCATGTAAAAACTTGTATGTAATATTCTTTTATTGGGGCACTTCCAGGTTGCGGAAGTTGTCACCGTTGATGTATATTGTTTACTTTTCCGCATTAGGATAGACCCAAGGAGGGGAGCATAAGTAACCGGGTTCTGGGGTCCAGTAGGAGACCAACTCGAGGAGTCGAGTCCAGGTCTCCTAACCCTAGAATTGGTAGGGTTGCTTGCCGCTCTCGTAGGGGTCTAGGGGTGTGGGCTTGGCTATTCATCACGACCGTGGAATCCGTGTTTTATACTGGCTAGTATTGAAAACACGGACGTCCTAGTATATCCAATATTTCATATGTTTCTTCTGCTGTGATTTATCTGTGATCATGTGATGTTCTGTGACAGATATTATATATAATATATATGATATATTATATAAACGTTGCTTATGTTTTACACCCGCGCTAGCCCTGCCTCGCTCTGGCGTTAGTTACCTAACCTAACGGTGCAGACGGGACATCGAGGCGAATGCGGATGGCATAAGCGTACGTTATATTTATCTGTGATGTTTAGGTGGACTTAAATGATGGGATATTCATTAATGAGATTAATGAAAGAAAATAAACCTAATTGATGTTGTGGAATCGAATTTCAAAATAAAAACAGGTAGCTACAGTTCTTGCTTTGCATCGCGGTGTTCATTATAGAACATCCTGCACCTTATTCGATGAGGAAAGGACCGAGATCCCTTCACCGGGAGTGACTCCTTTAGCAATAACTGGCAGATGCTACACACTCGGTTTGTCCTTTGATTGCTTCTATAGTTTCTGCTTTGCACAGTGATATATATGATATATCCCGCACCTCATTCGACGAGGAAAGGGCCGACGATCCTTTCACCGGGAGTGACCCCTTTAGCAAAACTAGAAAAGCCTTAAAAACATTCCATTTAAAAACCATTTGATTCCGCAACGAGATCAAGTTCAAAGCGTTAAAGGTTTTCACAAAAACCAGCCGCAACCCTCCGTCATTTTAGGAAGTAGAGTACTTAGTATTCGTGCTGTGTTTGTTGACCATAGTCAAGGCACAGTATACGGTAGCTAAGTGATGTCTTCCTACACCGCATATGATGCGATTAGTTAGGACAGTTGCGTGACTTTGTTGACCTTAGTTAAGGGTCATGTGGGTGGGTCTAATTAATCACGAAATGACGGGTAGAACTTGACTAGTACTTATGATTTGTTGACCATAGTTAAGGTCATAGGTGCTAGGGGTAAAAACCTTTATCGGGAGTTTCAAGTGTTGAAATTTGCAATGAGATTGCATACCTTCTATATGATAGTTGGATCCCGATACCCACTGCGAGTAATTGTTACTCCTGGGAGAGTTTTGCACTTTGCAATTAGCCGATCAAGTAGGTGTCTAGAAAGGTGTCAACGGGGTTACGCCTCTGGGAAAACGAGGTTTACTGTAATTAGGTCCGTGCGAAAGCACGGGGAACCTCCCTCAAAGTACCGACACTGGCCTAGCTGAAAGATTGGCGAACTTGTAGAGTGTAATTAATCCCGGCTAGTCTTTCCTTTTAAGGTTTGAAGGAAGGTTTGATAAAAACAGTGGGAGCCATCCTGATTAGATAAAATATATAACCAATCTGATCTTGCAAGAGCGCACACAGAGTGTTTTCTTCTCTCTCTCTCCTGGTAGCGACCATATCACGCCTTAATCAAGATAATAATACGGATGTATTGACCGAACCCGCTTGTTATACTGAGCTGGGGAACGTTGGTCCCGCTCCAACTTATAATTGTTATAAGACAGAGCAGGAAATTGGGGAATACCAGAATTCCTATGCCGCCCAAACGAAGAGAGTGCATATGATGCATCTCCTTCGGGTGTGTTCATTATAAAGAACTGTTTCTCAGTATCCTCTGCATCCTGGGTATATGATACCGGATCAGGATCCCAGATATGTAATCTGTTATATAGGGCTACAAAAAGGTAGAAAAACTGAGAACGGGTGATAAGTTTCATGAGACAGAAACCGGGGCAAGTGTTGCAGCCAAGTCTGTTGGTCACTGTCACCCTGTATTACGAATACATTGATTCTGAACAAATGCTATTAGATACCGAACCTGATATACAAAATCATATCAGTCTCTTTATTAGTAAAGAAATGATATAATTTTGTATTGTTGGATAATGTTTTGAACATTTCCTATATCAAAAGTTGATCGGTTCAGGCACGTTATCTAAAAGCATTGACGTTCTAAATCAAACTACAGTTCCTTGTATACAGAACACACACAAGAGGAAGAGTTCAGAAATGAACGATTCGTTCTTGAGGCATTGTAGACTAGGTCATATCAATGCGACCCGACTGGCTGAAGTTACATTTTAGATGAATATTTAAATCAGTTTGAATTTACATCTTGTGAAACTTGCCAGTCATGTCACAAAGATTAGATGACCATAGCTCTGTTTATTAGAAACAGAGAAAGAGTTAGTAAACTCTTGGGACTGATACATGATGATGTATGTAAAGTCTCCTGTCTACACATGCCAGGACTGGTTCTTCATACTTCATTATATTCTCTGATAATCTCTCAAGATTCAGTCATATGTTCCTGTTGAAACATAAGTCCGAACCTTTTGAGATATTCATAGAATATAAGTTAGAAGTAGAAAACCAAAATACGGGTATAAGTATTATGTCCTATGATGAGATCAGTGAGGAGAATACTTGTGCATAGCATTCCTGGACTATTCTAAAAGAAAATGAGATTCTCTCTCAGCATTACTCCTCCATATAAACCATAGCACGATGGTATATCGGGGCGGAGCAATCATACCCTATATGATAAGGTGTGCTCTATGATGAGTACTACTGAGTTGCCTATTTCCTTTTTGGGAGTTATGCGCTTGAGAAGCTGCATACCTATTGAATTAGGTTCGAATCAAATCAGTGCCTATCACTCCATATAAGATATGGTGTGGGAAGATCCTATCTCTTAAGTAAGTTAAGATTTAGGATTGTCCGGCCTATGTCAAAAGCAAAATCCGGACAAGATCGAGGCAAGGTCAGTTCTGTAGAACTGGAAAGGTTCCAACTATACGAAACTACAGCTAAAGATTTGACAGAACCAAAGGATTCTATCGTCCCCGACGAACCTCAGCCTCTCCGCCGATCTGGTAGGGTTCCTCGCCTGCCTGAGAGATACCTCGGTTTCTCGATGACAGTGGGAGCATGGAATACATCATGAGATGATGACCCAACTAGATTCGAGCAGGCCATCAAGAGTAGGGACTCTGTAAGAATGGCTGGATGCTTAGCAATCTGAGATGGAATCCATATACACCAACAAAGTATGGACTTTGGTTGCGATATCTGAAGGGTTAAATCCCCATCTGGAGCAAGTATATCTTGAGAAGATTACTTGGTGTACATGGACAAGTTGAGACTTTCAAAGCTAGACTTGTTAAAGGTTTTCGTCATCAACCAGGCACGGATAATGATGAAACCTTTTCCAGGGACTATGATTAAATCCATCCAGATCCTAGTTGCCACGGCTACATACCATGACTACGATATCTGGTGGTTGGGTGCCATGACTACTTTTCTAAATAATGATTTAGAAGAGAACGTCTATAAGAACACAGCCAGAGGGCCTCGTACACAGTGGGAGCAGCGGAAACGTGTGAAAGATGCTTTATAGGATAAAGCAGGCATCGCGGAGTTGGAACATCTGTTTTGATGGATTAGTCAAAGAAGTTGACATCATCAAAATGGTAGATGAACCTTGTATAAACAAAAAGGTAGTAGAGAGTATGGTGACGATCCTCGTAGAGTACGTAGATGACATACTCTTGTTAGGGAAGGAGTTTCCTATGCTACGCTCGATCAATCTCCGCTTATCACAATGATTTTCCATATAGGATCAAAGTGATACCTACTACATCCTAAGCTTTGGATCTATGAGATAGACTTAATTGGATGTTAGGATACTCACTAGTTGTAGTGAGATGGTATCAATCGATCCTGGAGAGAATTACTGGAAGGGTTCCAGGGTGATAAAGACGACTGAATGTCAGTCACAGGCACTGTCTTTACCCTCAGTAAAGGGACGGTATGTTGGAAGAGTTCCAAGCTCGATACCGTGGCAAACTAGATGATGAAGGCTGGTAACATCGCTATTAAAAATACTGCTAAAGAGGCAGTTTGGGTGTATATTGGTTCATAAGATGAACTAGGTTCCTGCCATTGTATGACAATGGAAGTGTGGCTTCGGCCCTGGAGCCCTGGTCCCATCAGTGACCCAGACATATTCTGAGGCAGCATCACCTGATCATGGAGATAGTTGATCTCCAGGGTGATCGAGGTTAGGAGAGAAGACTTAGAGGACAACACGGCGGATCCACTCACGAAGGCCTTTTCCCAGAGAGAGACTCATATGGGATGGTTGAGTATTAGATACTGCGACCACTGCTACAGATGGCCCTAGTGCAAGTGGGAGATTGTTAGTTATATGTATGCCCTAGAGGCCATTACTGTACATTGGATGTATATTGTAGTGGATGTTGGGACATATATAGGTAGGACTTTCTTGCTCGACATGATAGTACGTTATCTGGTTGCTCTTTATCTTAACATGTATACTTTCTGTCTCTCTGATTACATGTTGATAAAGCCCTTAGGATGTGTACTCGACTTCCAGGACTATGATGCAGATCATACTAGTGGGGCCTGGGTAGTCAATGAGTACATCCTTCATTGTTCCTAGTCGTGGGAATATCGAGACGGGGCATTGATATTCCAGAGTAGACTAGCGCATATCTTCTCGACCCATGCGATGGGCGATGGATGATCCCATATCCATTGGTGTTTGACATCGAAGATGGTATGCGGGTGCTCAGTGGAGACTGGGTACACTGAACGGACTCGCCGAGAACTCCCAGATGGTATTATACCTCACGTCAGATGGCAGTTCTCTGGTGACACTGGTACAGCTTAGTCTGTTGACCCGAGATCGTCATAGAGTCTTGTGTGTCTCCCACTGTGCTTTGATTTCCACCCTACCACGGCTCTACTGAGTCGTGCAAACAGGTGGTTTTTGGGTACAGTCCCGATTCACATGGAGGCAATGAGCGATAGGAGGGGATTCGTCTCTCCCGGTATTGGGGGTTGATGTTGTGCTATGCTCGACTGGCCATAACAGGAAATCCCTGGCCAGGGTTGTAGTGATATACTGGTAAGAGTTATCAGTAGTTTCACGAATGTTATGGACCTCAAGTCGACATGACTTATCGAGCTATTGGGGTCTGACGTTTACCACCCCTAGGCGAGATATGCGACATATCAGACGAACAGACCGGACTGTACGGTAAGTGTTACTGGTTGGATTCGCAGGAGTGTGAGCGGGCTTGCTCGTCGATCTTCTGATCGCTCAATGCCTGGGTGGCCGTTACGTTTAGCAGACCGCTTGCGGCTTGTGGATGCTTGATATGATCATCATCTGCTGCCGGCGTATTGACGAGTCTTTAGAGTCCTACACAGAGGTTTCCTGGCTCAAGCGAAACGAAAAAGGAGAGCATATGAGATATGTGCGGGACCGAGAATAATTCGAGTATGCGATACCGTTGATTGATCGTTTTTCCCGTTGTGTAGTATATAGAGAAATTTATAAAGAACTTCACAACCAAAAAATATTTTGACCGCAATCAAACTACGGTGTCGGATGTAGTTTGTAGTGAGTGCGGATCGTCCACAGGGATTGCACGATTCATTTATATCTTTGATACGTTTGAAATGAAAAGTTAAGCAACAATAAAAGAAAACATGATTCAAGAATGATTTGTATTCGAGTGTCACTATTCTTTATGCAAGAATCAAGAAACTATAAACAATCAAGAATCGGTGTTTTGATAATATTTCCAATCAACAATCAAGAATATAAGAGAGGCTCGTAGGAATCGATAGGATCAATAGACGTGATGTAATCTAAAGATATCGTGTTCTTGTCCTTCGAAGGATTGATACTAGATTGATGATGATCGACGAGAGTTGGGGCTTTATCGTGAAACTAGGGTTTCATCCTATAACTCTTGTTCTTTCGTCGATATCATTCCTTTTCTAGCCTTTACCAAATTCAAGAAACGATCGTAACTCCCCAATTTCGATCGATGTCAATCAAGAAAGCATCGAAACGAAATGGGTCGTCGTTTCTTGAACTAGCTAGGGTTTACAAAACTCAGAGGAATCAAGAATCGATTAAAGCTATGTTACATCATCATTCTATTATCCGTCTCGACTCCTCGACGAGCGGAGTTTTATTCACACATCACCACAAAGACAATATTAAAGATTTGTAAAGATAACATGATGCGGAATTTAAAGAAAACAAGATAAAAGAATATCACCTTTTATTTAATCAACAATGTCAATACATTCTTTCAAGATCTACAAGAAGAAGAAATCGATCGTTGACTCGGCTTCGCTCGTCTCCGTGGGTCGTGGATCTACTTTGATCTCTTGCCCGATTGAAGATCGGCTCGGCTCATAAAAGGGTTGAAGGCATCTTGCTTGGCTTGCACTCAAGATCTTGAATTGTGGTTGGATTTAGGGTTAGGGTTTCCTACAAGCTCTCTCACTAAACTTGAGGAAGAAGAAGATGAAGAAAGAGATTGATTTTTCTAAGCTTTCCCAAGGTTGAATCCTTTCCAAATGATGAGCCTAGGGTCTTATTTATAGAACTCCCAAACCCTAGGTTTAGGTTTGAATTAGAACTTTCCCTCCCAAAGTTTGTTGAAAAGTTTCTAGAAGGAGTTTGTTAGGAGTTAGCTTAGGGTTTAAGCTAGGGTTTAGGGAAAGTTCTAGAATGATTAGGCTAGTTTAGGTGTTTGCTGATCTGGTGGAAGTTTCTGGAATATTCTGGAAGTTTGTGTGCATTATTGAGCTGTAGCCACTGAAACAGGAGTTGTGGTGTAAAATTGAGGAACTGAGTCCCTGGGCCCACCGCGGATCCGCCGCAAGAACTAGGCATTGGCCGCGCTTCCGCGCTATGCTGGTGAGATTAGACCTTGGGCTTTCTGGTGAAGCTTTGTACTGTAGTTTGGGCTTTTCTCTGGTGTTTTTATTTGTATAATCCCTTCTGTGTTGATACCAGATTTGAGTTCAGTGAGTTTACGAGCGGTGTAATGGTCGAGCAAGCTTCTCTTTTCCTGTACAGACTTCGAAACACGGGTTGCAAGATATAGAAAATATGCTATGTAATGCAATACAGTCAATTTCCCTAGAAATGCCGGTTTTAAGGTCTAGTACATGTAATTTGATAATCTGTGATAGATTTGCTAATATGTAGAATACTGATGCCGAACACTTCTATATGTATGCAGATGATAAGGAAATTGCCGGTTAAAATATGCAATATTTTCGACTGATCAAATACCCCCAAACTTAATTTCGATCGTCTCGAGCGAATGTTTTATTAAAAAGAGAAGGAGAAAATAAAGAAAGAGAAAAACTAACTAGCACACTTTCGTAGGCAACACGATTGCACTGAGCACGTGCAACAAGCCTTTAAACCTCTAGGTGTCCCTAGTAGGAGGAGTGTTGTCTCCTGAGGGTTTTCAGCGGATTGCACCCACAAAATCCAATAATAAAAGCAAGATCATGAATATTACATTTAAAGAAAAGAATCGTAAAAGAAAGACTTTGAAAATTAGGGTTTCCAACTAAGCTAGCTTTTCGGTTGTCATGAGCCCTATCTTAATGGTCATGAAAAGATGTCAGAAATCACGTCCTCCCTCAATAAAACATCATCTTATTCTTCATTCCTATCTTTCTTCCAAACATCGATCATATAACCCTGCGTGTGTGTAAAGACATCCCTACACCCGGAGAATTCAATTCAAGCTATCATACTCTTGCCCATCAGCCTCAGTATATATATATATATTTTTTTTCGATGAGCTCACACACTTTCATGCGACCATTAATACTTCTTGAGGTACTAACCGACCGATTACTCATGTGCTTGCTTATTTGGTGTATTTTCCTAATCTTGCACCACCTTAGGTATAGCAGTGACTCCCAGACCAGTTGGCCTTAGGGCACTAGATGAAGAAGCACCCTCGCTATATAATTTTTTATTTCCTTCGGTGATAACAAAACCAGTGTCCATTTTTCTCACCATTTTTTTTTCTTTTCTTCTTCTTTTTTTTCATACTTTTGGCTTTAAGACAAGAGCATTTCAAGGTATCCTCTACTATCCCAGGCTTCAAGATGTGTGTAAGTGCGAATAGCAGGGTAGCCACGTTCAAAATGTTTGGCTTCCAGAATAGAAACTATTTTTCAGACTTATTTTTATCCTCAGATTAGTGACGTCCTTCATCTTACTAACCCTTGGGACAACGGCTCATAACTACTTATTACTAGTTCGTATTAGAAAACTTCTAATTTTCTTAGTTTTCTAAAATTTTTCTAATCTCATGGATGCAATTTTTCACTATCTAAACTTTTATTATCTTATTTATGTACAAAAAGTGTAAATATTAAAATTATTTTTATATTCGAAAATTTTTATATTTTTATGGGTTTTGAAAATTTTTCAATTTTTATAGATTTTTAAAAGAAATGTTTTGTGCTTATGCAGATGATATGCAAATGATGCAAAAATAAGCACAAACCTCCCCCAAACTTGTTTTCAACAGTGTCCTCACTGTTGCCGACAGCTATATCTACAAAAACCTGTAAATCTGGGAGGAATTATTAGTGGGGACAAAATATTTAAGTGAAGAACTTCCCGAAACTTGTTTTTGGCTCGTCTTTCTGTAAAATTTTCTTTTCAAGAGCCGAAAAAATAATACTCCCCCAAACTTGAGTTATGCAATGTTCATCTTTTAAAATCACAAGTGGGGGTCAAAAATCATAGGTCGATGCCAAGCTTTGCAAAGACCGAACGTCAACACCAACCATTCAAAAAATTTATCAATGCAGTGCTCGGGTTGGTGGAAGAAAATGTGGGGAAAAGGTAAGTGGTGGAATAGAATGTGTGTGCGTCTCATTTTGGAGAGACGATGCAGTGTATGTGATGGATTACTCGCATTCTTCTTACAATTCAGAAAAAGGGGTGGAGGTTCAATTTCAGTGAGTGGAACTTGATTCATCTCAACACCCGTGTTTTTTAGAAATGCGAGTTCATCAGCGAAGATTTCCTCAAAAGTTTCATCTATACCCCGAAGAATAATGTCATCACAAAGTGCGGGGTGATCTTCAGACTCTAAAAGCAGTTCATAATCAGTGTTAATTGTTGACCCGTACATCTCGATGGAAGCGTCCGTATGTGTATGATACATAGTTGGGTCAAACAATAACGTATGAAAAGAGTCAAGATCAGTATCAGGAGGATCATCAGTTTCGCTGCTGTCGATATCCATTAAGTCGACAGAACAAACCTGAGCAGTAGGTTCGGAGGGTACACTTCCTAACTTGTAAATGTTCATCTCAATTGTCCTATTCCCGAAAGATAGGGTCATGGAACCGTTACGACAATTGATGATAGCATTGGAAGTGGCCAAAAAGGGGCGACCTAAAATCACCGGAATTTGATTCCGTGAGTTCGCTACAGGCTGTGTATCAATTACAATAAAGTCCACAGGGAAAATAAATTCCCCGATTTTTATTAACACATCCTCTAGTTCACCCCTAGGTCTGGTGATTGATCGGTCAGCCATCTGGAGAGTGCAAGGAGATGGTTTCAACTCTCCGATCCCTAACTGCTCATAAACTGAGAAAGGAAGCAGGTTAACACTTGCCCCAAGATCTAGTAGAGCACGGTTAATGTGTTTCTCCCCAATAGAGATGGAAATCGTAGGATAGCCAGGATCCTTACGTTTCCTCGGTAATTGCTGGGGGAAAGCTGTGTCTACTGTCTTAGCCATGAATATCTTCTTGGGCATTTGTTTCTTCCTCTTTCTAGTGCAAAAATCTTTAAGAACTTTTGCATATGCAGGGACTTGTTGAATTGCATCTAGAAGAGGGATATTGATGTTAACCTGTTTAAACATCTCAGTGATCTTCTCCATTTGTGGACTTGGTGTGTTAGCCCTTAACCGATTAGGATAAGGTGCTTTAGCAATAAGTGCTGGGTCCATCATAGGAGAAGAAAGTGTGTGTGGAACCGATCCTAGTATAGAAGTGGGGATCGTCCGTGGAGGGGTAAAAGAGGTGGGCTGTAGTGGCGAGCCTTTTGGGAAATGGAGAATAGGCTCGGAAGAAGGTGGTAGGGTAGAAGAACTGGGGTCAGAAATGGAAGTGTGTATGTGTGGAAAGGTCTCAGCTGGGGTGTTGATAGGATTGTCAGTATCATCAACTTCTTCCCCAACATGATTGTCAAGCACTCTTCCAGATCTCAACGTGGTGATTGCATTCACATGATGTGAATAACCAGGATTGGGTAAGGGTTGAGCTGGAAGTTTCCCTTTCTCTCTTGCACTAATTTCGGCTTTTAATCGTACAATTTCTTCTTCCATCGATTTAATACTCTCGCTTTGGGACGCAGAGTTTCTCTTCATGTCATCGACAGAAGATTTCATTTCAGCCGAAACTTGCATGATATTTGTTAAGATCAAATTCATGTATTGCACAAAAGAAGAGGATTCATCAGTCCCGGTCAACTGTAAAGGACTAGACAGTGCAGGTGTGTTGACCGTATTTTGAAAGGGGTGCTGACTTAATTGAAGTTGTGGCTGCTGTTGTGGCGGAGAAACCCTTTGAAAATTGTTTTGGTTTGGAACCGTGTTTTGTGATTGTGATTGGTTCCAAGCAAAATTAGGGTGATTCTTCCAACCCTGATTATATGTGGAAGAAAAAGGATCGTTTCTAGGTCGTTGAAATGCGGCATTGGTATGCTCACGACCTTGAAACGGACATTCTTCCGTCAAGTGAGACGGATCAGAACAGCAGCTACATACAGTTTTGGAAAGTGACATTTGATTAAGGGAGGCGGCTAAAAATTTGTTTTCCATAGTCTCGAGTTTCTTTTGTATAGCTGAAATGTCAGCTCTAACTCCTATGGAAACATCCGATTGGTTATTGCCACTCCTAAATGATGGACTTTCCCACTGTAAAGACTTTTCAGCGAACTCTTCTAAGTATCGCCAAGCTTCCCCATCATCCTTAGACATAAAAGTACCTTGACACATGTTTTCAAGGCTCTGTTTAGTGTTAGGGTTACTGCCCTCATAAATGATTCGGCACAATTCCCATCTCGGGATGCCGTGATGAGGACATTGAACCAATAGATCCTTGAAACGTTCAAAGCATTTAGAGAATGGTTCAGCAGGGAGCTGGGCAAATTGATTCAGTTCGCTACGGATTCGAGCTGTCTTTTGTATTGGGTAAAATTTCTTAAGGAATGCCGCGACGAATTCTCCCCAATTCGTAATAGAGTGTGCGGTAGTGTTGTATAGCCACTTCTCAGCTATATCGCACAAGGTAAATGGGAGAAGTCGTAGACGCATCGCATCCACTGAAAGTTGTGACGTACCCATCATTGCGCATACGTTTTCAAATTTGGTAATGAAAACGTAAGCGTCCTCAGTCTCGAGTCCGTGGTATTTGGGTAAAAGATTGATATATTGGGGCTTAATCTCAAAGTTATCCCCATTGGCTGGTAGTGTGGATAAGCAGGTCGAAAGAGGACCTCTAAGTGGATAGCATCTTTCCTGGAGAGAAATGTGGGGTGGATTCTGCGCACCAACGGACGGCGGCAGATTAGGGTCAAAGAAGTTCGATGGATTCGGATCCATCGGTGTGGGTGTGGTAGTAGGTAAAGAAAAGGTAAATGGAGAATTATCGACTTCGGAGTCGATAAAAGGTACGCGGACTAAACGGGCACTAGAATCCCGTGTCCAGCCTATCTTGCACTAAAATGGGTTAGTACAAGTGGCAGCGTTGACTTATAATTAGGGGTAAAATGAATGCGGTGCTTGCTTTTGAAAAAGGGACGGATTTTGAAAAAATGATGCGACAAAACAAATGCAGCACACAACCCTAGAATCTAGTGGTCACCTAGGTCCGATCTCTAGACCGCTCCTAACTGCCAAAAGACAAGCCGCAGGATAGAATCCTCCACTGCCTCTTTGTCCCCCTGTGGCCGGATAAGTGCCAGGTAAGTGGGAAGGAACCACCACTACAGTGGACCTAATTAATAACCACTAGCCTTAGACACACTCGCCTTAGGCACCACAAGAAAACGCGGATAAGCAATGAATTACCCACGACCTTCTCTTGTCCTATTGAGCGCGACAGTCCTTAGAGTCTTCTCTAGATTTCTTTTAGTTAATGGGGGTAATGCGGATGCAAGTTTTGCAATTTTCGGGGCCTAGGAAGGGTAATGAAATCCCCACCTAATTTGGATTTGTCCGTGCCCCTTAAATTTCCGTATTAGAATGCAAACAACCAAGAAATCAAAAATCACACACAATTTTAATTTTGCTTTTGCGCGCTGCGATTTATTAGCAAAGAATCCTGCAGCAAAGGGTTAGTTGGAGCTAAAAGAGGAGAGGGGAGAGAGCAAGAAATCACCTGTACTGAAAATTTTTCAGTGATCCTTTCACCAAGCCGCGGATCCGCCGCACTTTCTGGGTTCAGGCCGCTGATCCGCGCTCCAACAGTGAGAACACTGTACTGAATTTCAACAGTTGCTTTCTGTTTCTTCCCTCGGTTCTGTGGTATTTTCCAAATAATTTTTCCACAACACAGAATGCTCCAGATCACCTTGGAGTCAATTCACAACACATGTATAAGAGTTTGTACGAATTTTGATTTCAAGAAGTAAAATGTAATAATTCTTTCACTTCAAACTATAAATGCAAATGAATTAGCGCGATCCCCGGCAACGGCGCCATTTTGATTGATCGTTTTTCCCGTTGTGTAGTATATAGAGAAATTTGTAAAGAACTTCACAACCAAAAAATATTTTGACCGCAATCAAACTACGGTGTCGGATATAGTTTGTAGTGAGTGCGGATCGTCCACAGGGATTGCACGATTCATTTATATCTTTGATACGTTTGAAATGAAAAGTTAAGCAACAATAAAAGAAAACATGATTCAAGAATGATTTGTATTCGAGTGTCACTATTCTTTATGCAAGAATCAAGAAACTATAAACAATCAAGAATCGGTGTTTTGATAATATTTCCAATCAACAATCAAGAATATAAGAGAGGCTCGTAGGAATCGATAGGATCAATAGACGTGATGTAATCTAAAGATATCGTGTTCTTGTCCTTCGAAGGGTTGATACTAGATTGATGATGATCGACGAGAGTTGGGGCTTTATCGTGAAACTAGGGTTTCATCCTATAACCCTTGTTCTTTCGTCGATATCATTCCTTTTCTAGCCTCTACCAAATTCAAGAAACGATCGTAACTCCCCAATTTCGATCGATGTCAATCAAGAAAGCATCGAAACGAAATGGGTCGTCGTTTCTTGAACTAGCTAGGGTTTACAAAACTCGTGGGAATCAAGAATCGATTAAAGCTATGTTACATCATCATTCTATTATCCGTCTCGACTCCTCGACGAGCGGAGTTTTATTCACACATCACCACAAAGACAATATTAAAGATTTGTAAAGATAACATGATGCGGAATTTAAAGAAAACAAGATAAAAGAATATCACCTTTTATTTAATCAACAATGTCAATACATTCTTTCAAGATCTACAAGAAGAAGAAATCGATCGTTGACTCGGCTTCGCTCGTCTCCGTGGGTCGTGGATCTACTTTGATCTCTTGCCCGATTGAAGATCGGCTCGGCTCATAAAAGGGTTGAAGGCATCTTGCTTGGCTTGCACTCAAGATCTTGAATTGTGGTTGGATTTAGGGTTAGGGTTTCCTACAAGCTCTCTCACTAAACTTGAGGAAGAAGAAGATGAAGAAAGAGATTGATTTTTCTAAGCTTTCCCAAGGTTGAATCCTTTCCAAATGATGAGCCTAGGGTCTTATTTATAGAACTCCCAAACCCTAGGTTTAGGTTTGAATTAGAACTTTCCCTCCCAAAGTTTGTTGAAAAGTTTCTAGAAGGAGTTTGTTAGGAGTTAGCTTAGGGTTTAAGCTAGGGTTTAGGGAAAGTTCTAGAATGATTAGGCTAGTTTAGGTGTTTGCTGATCTGGTGGAAGTTTCTGGAATATTCTGGAAGTTTGTGTGCATTATTGAGCTGTAGCCACTGAAACAGGAGTTGTGGTGTAAAATTGAGGAACTGAGTCCCTGGGCCCACCGCGGATCCGCCGCAAGAACTAGGCATTGGCCGCGCTTCCGCGCTATGCTGGTGAGATTAGACCTTGGGCTTTCTGGTGAAGCTTTGTACTGTAGTTTAGGCTTTTCTCTGATGTTTTTATTTGTATAATCCCTTCTGTGTTGATACCAGATTTGAGTTCAGTGAGTTTACGAGCGGTGTAATGGTCGAGCAAGCTTCTCTTTTCCTGCACAGACTTCGAAACACGGGTTGCAAGATATAGAAAATATGCTATGTAATGCAATACAGTCAATTTCCCTAGAAATGCCGGTTTTAAGGTCTAGTACATGTAATTTGATAATCTGTGATAGATTTGCTAATATGTAGAATACTGATGCCGAACACTTCTATATATATGCAGATGATAAGGAAATTGCCGGTAAAAATATGCAATATTTTCGACTGATCAACCGTATTACATTCTCGCGATCTATGTATCGATTGGTTATATGCGATATAACCTAGTTATCGAATCAAGGATTGATTCGATAAGCCGATGCATAAGATACTAGTCGGTTATATCCGATATGACCGGATCGTTAAATCAAGTGTTGATTTAATGATTTAGTGCATATTTATATATTTGATATATTACTTTGCGTTAACTAGTGTTGGTTCACTTTAAATGGATTTTCTCACTTGAATTGTGCAAGTTGTATATGTGATATGCTTTTGTGCACATGTTTGTATCATGTTTGATGATACATGCTTACTTGGTTAAGTGTAAAGAATCAAACCATGGTTTAAACTAATGATTAGGGTTTTGTTTAGTCATTTACTTATTTATCTATTTCTTTATTTATCTTTTTATTTTGGAAAAGATAAATGATGAAATGGTGGCATTATTTGTTTGCTAGTGGAACATTCATGAAGTCTTGACTTAGTCTCCTCTTTTGTTCTTATCCTTAACCCTAACCATTCCATTAACCATGGTCTTTTCTCTACACGTAACTAAGGTTAAAAGTATGATAAGATTTAATTATTATTCATTTTTTTATGATTGAATCTATCATATCTTTCTTCTTCTTCTTCAAGAGCTAGAAAAAGAAAAGCTTTCTAGTTCAATGGCAACTAGCCAAATCAAGTGAGAAATCCAAATCTAAAGTCTACCCACTTCCTATTTCTTCATCCTCTACTACTTGCCATGTAGTAGAGTGCGTTGTCTTCACAAGTTTCTTGACTTGGCGAAGGCGGAGCTCGTTCTTGTGATGCCTTGACGTAGATCATCTTCGGCATCGAACCGACGATCAAGCCCGCCCATTTCTTCGACGAAGCCGATACTTGAGTTCGGGATTCGATTTGGACAGCGGAGGGAGATCATCGTGGAGCTTAGGAAGTGGTGGACCGGATCTACAAAGGTTGTAGCCCCTTTCCTTTAGATACATTTCCATTTACTTGCTTGCTTTGCCTAAATATCTAGTTAACGATCCGTTCTAGGGTTTGTAGGCACCGTATTTTTTAGAAATTGGCATGTTTGATCACTTGTGAGACTCCATTAGAGTGCCTAGGAATCCTACACGGAGACTATCCCTGTTTCACTACAGGAGTTCATGAGATTGAGACCTCCAGCCTTTACCGGTACAGATGCGATAGAGGACCCACAGGCATTTCTTGATAGGATGGCTCGGATTTGCCGTTCGTTGAGGTGTTCTGATGATAGATTGGTGGAGTTTGCGAGTTTTCGTCTGGAGGGTCTTGCCCAGACATGGTACGATTCAGTAGAGAGAGGCCGAGCTGCAGGTCTGCCTTCTATGACCTGGGATGAGTTTACATCTGCGTTTCTTGCCCGTTTTCTTCCGGAGAGTGTCCGAGATGCTCGAGCCCGTAGTTTTGAGTCTTTGCGCAAGACTCCTGGGATGACAGTGTCGGAGTATGATATACAGTTTACCCAGTTGTCTCGATATGCTCCGTACCTAGTCGACACAGAAGAGAAGAGAATAAAGAGGTTTGTACGAGGGCTTGATACACAGCTATTCCTTGCCATCGGCACCCAGCACTTTGATACATACGCTGCCGCGATGGATGCAGCCTTACTTTTGGAGGAGCGTATTTCTGAGACTCCGGTCGTTTCAGGGCCGAAGAGGATCCGTACTGATACGCCAGCTCAGCGGCAGATGGGCAGACACCGCGATAGATTATTTCCGGGAGATGGTGGAGGCAGAGGATTGAGACGAGGTCAGTTATTTGGTTCATATCCACAGACCCAGCAGTCGTCTCCAGGATGTTTTCGGTGTGGGAGTTAGTACCACCGTGTCAGAGACTGTACCATGGGACGTCCGGGCGCGGCGACAGTCCCGCATGTGACTTTACCACCCTCACCACCTTCTCAGAGAGCTTTACTTCCTACTCCTGACGATGCTCCACGTCAGTCAGATGCTTCTAGAGGCCGTGGGCATGGCGGTGCAGTTCCGAGAGGACGAGGCGACAGAGGCAGAGGCAGAGGCCGAGGTAGAGGCAGAGGACAGCCAGCTATTAGTGGTGGACAGGCCCGAGTGTTCGCATTGACTCCTCAGGATGCACAGGCATCCAATGCCGTCGTGACAGGTACTCTGCCAGTATGTTCTTTTGATGCACGGGTATTATTTGATCCAGGCTCCACACATTCCTATGTTTCCACGTATTTTGCACCGAGGTTGGGCCGAGAGTCTTCTCCGTTAGATCAGCCGCTTTTCGTTATTACCCCGGTAGGCGAGTCTTTTGTTGCCCGTTTTGTGTACCGATCGTGTTCCGTTCGTATTGGGGAGAGAGATTCTTCAGTAGATTTGATTCTCCTCGATATGCTAGACTTTGACGTTCTTCTTGGTATGGACTGGCTAGCCACCTGTTATGCATTCGTGGACTGCCGTGAAAAGGCAGTCAGATTCAGTTTTCCTGGTGAGCCGGTTCTTATTATTCAGGGAGATCGTAGTGCTACCCTTCCCAGCTTGATTTCTTCTCTTCGCGCTGGTCAGCTCTTAAGGAAAGGGTGTCAGGGATTCTTAGCCTATATTTGTGATACTAGCTCCACAGAGGTTCCGTTGGACCAGGTCCCTGTTGTGAGAGAGTTTCCTGATGTATTCCCTGATGAGCTGCCTGGTCTGCCACCAGAGCGCGAGATTGAGTTCTGTATTGACTTGATCCCTGGCACGGGGCCTATCTCTATACCGCCTTATCGGATGGCCCCGGCGGAGCTGAGAGAGCTAAAGGATCAGTTACAGGACTTGCTGGACAAAGGGCTTATCCGACCGAGTGTGTCACCTTGGGGTGCTCCCGTCTTGTTTGTTAAGAAGAAGGACGGAAGTATGCGTTTATGCATTGATTATCGTCGGCTGAACCGGGTTACTGTGCGGAACAGGTATCCCCTACCCCGCATTGATGACTTATTTGATCAGCTCCAGGGTGCAGGGTTTTTCTCGAAGGTTGATTTACGGTCAGGTTATCACCAGTTGCGGGTTCGGAAGGAGGATATTCCGAAGACCGCTTTCCGTACTCGTTATGGTCATTATGAGTTCTTAGTGATGTCGTTCGGGCTCACTAATCCCCCGGCAGCATTTATGGATTTGATGAACCGTGTATTCAGGCCGTATCTCGATCAGTTCATTATTGTGTTCATTGACGACATCTTGGTTTATTCTCGGAGCCGGGAGGAGCATGAGCAGCACTTACGTATCACATTGCAGACTTTGAGGGAGCATCAGCTGTTCGCCAAATTCTCCAAGTGCGCATTCTGGTTAGACAGTGTCGACTTCTTGGGTCATATGGTGATGAGAGACGGTATTTGCGTGGACCCGAAGAAGATCGAGGCAGTTCAGCGTTGGCCTAGACCAGTATCAGTTACAGAGGTTCGCAGCTTTCTAGGTCTGGCCGGCTATTATCGACGTTTTGTCCAGGATTTCTCCCGCATTGCTGCACCTTTGACCGGGTTGACCCGGAAGGGGGTTCTTTTTGATTGGACCCAGGCATGTGAGGATAGTTTCCAGCAGTTGAAGACTCGTCTGACTACTGCACCAGTGTTAGCATTGCCTTCAGGATCAGGCGGGTTCGTGGTATATTGTGATGCTTCTAGAGTGGGGCTGGGATGTGTGTTGATGCAGCACGACAGAGTTATCGCGTATGCTTCTCGGCAGCTGAGGAAACACGAACAGAACTACCCCACCCATGATTTAGAGATGGCTGCAGTGGTATTTGCACTTAAGATCTGGAAACATTACCTATACGGTGAGTCGTGCCAGATATTCACTGACCACAAGAGTTTGAAGTATATCTTCCAGCAGCGAGATCTGAACCTGAGACAGCACCGATGGATGGAGTTGGTGAAGGATTATGACTGTGAGATTTTATACCATCCGGGCAAGGCGAATGTGGTGGCAGATGCTTTGAGTAGAAGGCCCGGAGGTAGCTTATCTTGTTTGAGCGCAGTGCAGATGCAGTCGACGGCGGATTGGCAGGTGTTATGTGACAGCAGAGTGCAGTTCGAGTTTACTCCTGCAGGGGGACAGCTGGCCCATTTCAGAGCACGCCCACAGTTACTTGACCATATCCGCGAGGCACAGTCCGGCGATGCCCATATCTTAGAGATTATTGAGCAGATTCGGCAGGGCAGAGTTTCTGAGTTCGTGATTGATGATCAGGGGATACTTCGATTTGGGAATCGACTGTGTGTGCCAGATTCAGAGGGACTGAGGCGTGATATTCTCGAGGAGGCACATAGATCAGTATACAGCATGCATCCAGGTTCCACTAAGATGTACCGTGATTTGAGAGAGGTTTACTGGTGGGACGGGATGAAGAAGGATATTACAGACTTTGTGTCCAGATGCCTGACTTGTCAGCAAGTCAAGGCCGAGCACCAGAGGCCAGCCGGCGAGTTACAACCTTTGCCCATCCCAGAATGGAAGTGGGAGCAGGTCTCCATGGACTTCATTGTGGGTCTACCCAGGACCAGTCGAGGGTATGACTCTATTTGGGTGATTGTGGATCGACTGACGAAAGCGGCTCACTTCCTGCCAGTGAAGACCACTTTTGGATTTTCTCAGTACGCCCAGGTTTATATTGATGAGATAGTGCGACTGCATGGTGTTACGACTTGCATCGTGTCCGACCGTGGCACCCAGTTTACCAGCCGATTGTGGCAGAAACTACAGGAAGCTTTGGGCACCCGATTGAGTTTTAGCACAGCCTTTCATCCTCAGACTGATGGTCAGTCAGAGCATACTATTCAGACTCTTGAGGACATGCTCAGAGCTTGCATTTTAGATTTCGGTGGTAGCTGGGATCGTCATTTGCCTTTGATCGAGTTTTCCTACAATAATAGCTTCTAGGAGACGATTCAGATGGCACATTTTGAGGCTTTATATGGGAGGAGATGTCGATCGCCTGTATGTTGGACAGAGCTCAGGGAGAGCAGTATTTTGGGGCCGCAGATCGTACAGGAGACGACCGAGATGATACAGCTGATTCGGGACAGAATGAGAGTGGCACAGAGCAGGCAGAAATCATATGCTGACAGGCGTCGTCGCCGACTCGAGTTCGCTGTTGGCGATCATGTTTTCCTGAAGGTCTCTCCGATGAAAGGTGTGATGAGATTTGGGCGGAAAGGAAAGCTGAGTCCTAGATATGTTGGTCCTTTCGAGATCCTAGAACGTGTTGGTCCAGTCGCTTATCGGTTAGCTCTTCCGCCCAGCTTCCCCGATGTCCACCCCGCATTCCATGTCTCGATGCTCCGCAAGTACCTTCATGATCCTTCCCAGGTGATTCAGCACCAAACAATCCAGTTAGAGCATGATCTTTCTTTCACCGAGCAGCCAGTGGTCATTTTGGATCGGCAGGTGAAGAAATTGAGGTCGAAGGTTATACCGTCCGTCAAGGTCCTTTGGCGTGGCCCGAACAGCGAGGAGGTCACCTGGGAGACCGAAGTCGAAATGAGGAAGAGATATCCCCATCTTTTTGAAGGTACGCGTAGTTAAATTTTAAATTCGGGGACCGAATTTCTTTAAGGGGGGAAGATTGTAACCCTTCGAAAATCGTTTAGGCAGTTTTTCGGTAATCGGCTAATTTTTCGGCTTTTTCCGTAAAAAGTCAAAATAGGTATTTTTCATTGTAGACCTAATTATACAAAATTTAGATAAGATATTACTATAATTTTGTCACTAAAATGTCACTTATAATTTTCTAGTTAAATAAAAAAAAATCGTAATTAATTATTTTTTTTATTATTTTAAGCCTTTTTAAATACATTAAATTAGTGATAAATACAAATTTAATTAGGTAAATTTCATAATTAGGAGTCTTTATAAGCTAAAATATGGTGTTAATAAAATTATATCATGACTTGCAAACTTTTGGTTTTAGGGTGGGAAATTTAATGGAAAAATGGTGTAAAATGAGGTTTTTTTTTGTAAATTGTTGACATGAAAGCATTAAATGACAACATGGGGTGTTTTTGGACCTAGAAACTTCTCCAAATTTCCCCACCTCATCTCCCTCACCTGCTGGCCGACCCCTTGCTGCTGGAAATCCCCTCACTTCTCATTTCTTTTTGCTTCATTTTCATCCAAAATTCCATTAAAAAAATCAACAAATTCATTAACCCATTCAAACCAAAACCCTAATCCAACCTTTCCCAAACCCTAATTTGTTTGAGAAGTGGAGAAAGGAGGCATCTTTAGAGGCTAATTGCAAGAGGATCATAGCTTAGGAGGTATAAATCCTAAACTAGTTGTTAATTTGTAGTTTATGTGTGCAAAAATTCAAATTTGAAGTATTAGTTTAGTAGTAAATGTTTATTTAGGAGAATCAAGAGAAGGATTTGATTTTTAAATTAGGGTTTGTAGCATGGTTGATGGATCAAGTTAGGGATTTGATTATCTAATTGATTAGAGTGGTTAATTGTGTTGTGTTATGCCCGCTAAATCGACAAAATTGCGATGTTTGTATCGAATCGGTAAGCAAATTGCTTACTAGATTTTTATAGAAATTAGAATGCGATCGAATTGCGTTATGTTATAGGACTATTAGAGTGCGCGAACGCGTGGTTTCGTCTAGTCGGGTTGAAGTTTTGTCGATTTCCCCGAAATGACGATTCTAGTTAAAGGTTAGCGATTTTCGTGCATTTTCCCGCGCACCCAGTGCATGCTGTGATTAATTCAAGAGCGTTGATTATTGTATATTGTGACTTGCATCATTTTAGTTTTTGTAATCTTATGCTTGTTGTTGTGCAAATATAGGATCGGTCGGGGAAACATCGGACACGGCGCGTAAAGGCAAGGCGGTGGTCGGATCGGATTAGCGGGGATTTCAGGTGAGTAGATGTATTCATCTATGGGGGAATCGTCTGAATGGCGCGAGGCGCCCCCCTAGTTAGGATTACCCTACTTTTTGCAAGATTCATATTTTTAGCTAGCTTATCCATTCATGTACACTGCATACCCTTATAGCGAACCGTATATTAGATTGCATGGACATTCATCTATACTTATGCGATATCACTTTGTAGGACACGAACACCATTACCATTGGCATCTGTTGCACGCGCACCATTCATGTGACACACACGCCTTTGGTAATTGCCATGCCACGTGCACTATAGAACCTGTTTATCATAATATCGCCACTTGCATTCATACTTGATATATGAAGTTGCATAGCATACGTATACCTCGCATCATCATCATATTTATATAGATTTCTAGCAAAATTCACATCGTATGCATTGATATCATAGACATTTATCATATATAACATGTGGACATTATGATTTTCTTGAGGATTTCAGTATTGCTGCGATTTCTGGATTTTTGGGGAAAACCGCAAGAATTTAACAAAACCTTATATTTATCATTTTCAAAACAAAGTTGCGGTTTTCTCGTGATGTATGTGTCGTCCACCATGAGTTTTCATGTTTTCTGTTGGATTTCGAGACCCGATTCGAGGAGTGGATGAACCGTTTCGGGTACATGGTGGGCCCGGTATGGTACCCCGGGGCAAGAAGATCGAGTTGTAGACGATGAGCCTGGCAGGGGAAGACTACCTACCGGTGATGTCTGGCACGGCGGATATCCGGAGAATACCGACCGTTGTCGTGAGATTTATGATATGGGCCGATCCGGACTGACGGAGCCCGATATTGAGACAGATATGATTCCTATTTGGTGTCGATGCTTGACACGGGTTTTCAGATGATTTCTTGATGGTACTTAGCTATTATACAGATATTCATTTTTTTAAAGTTAAGAATTCAATACCCTTAGCATTTAAAACACTTAAAGACTTAATAATGACATTGCATACCTGTGCATGCATACTAGAGATATTATATCACATATGGACATGCATGTTGTGGTGCATTGCGTGCATTCTTACGATTGCCTTATTAGATGTTATATTTACTCACGAGCTGGCAACTCACCCCCGTTGTGCCACAGTGTCTTGCAGGTTGGACTCATCAGTCTTGTAGCGGCGGCTATCTTATCATAGGCTCCTTTTGCTCAGACTCGCGACATCGCCCGTAGGTGGGTTGCGAGCACACTTTATTTCTTTTTGCTTTATCATTGTATCTAGTATTCTCCATCTACCACTTTATATTGTATATGTGACCTAGTGGTGAGACTGAGAGATTTGTATATTTGTGGTTTCTTTTGGGTCGAGCTCACTTGAGCCGGCGTTGTGTTTTCTGATATTTTGCGTTTCTTTTATGCTCTTTTCTTGATACTACTATTATATTGCATGTGGTTGTGATCCGCCTTGGGCGAAGAGCTAGCTCCCGCTTGGGGATGCCGTCTTTATGATTACAGGTTTATTATCATGTTGTACCCATTTTGCGGGATAGAAAATACAGGGGAGGCTCTGCCGAAATTTTCGGAAATTTTGATGTTTTCTTTTTAAAGGGATTTTATGCAACTTGAATGATTTAAAAACCGTCTTCATTAAAGGTTTTCCTTCACTCGCTTTTGATTTTGGTTTAGATTTTTCTGGGTTTTGGCTGACTTAGGTTACGGTACGCCTTTAGACGTCTCGTAATCTAAGTGCCAGTCACGTTCCGTACCTTCGGGTCGTGACAATACTACCAGTGTTGTATATTATTTACTTTTCCGCATTAGGATGGACCCAAGGAGGGGAGCACAGGTGACCGGGTTCTAGGGTTCAGTGGGAGGCCATCTCGAGGAGTCGAGACCGGGTCTCCTAAACTCCAGAATTGGTAGGGTCGCTTGCCGCTCTCGTAGGGGTCCAGGGTGTGGGCTTGGCTATTCATCGCGACTGTGGAATCCGTATTTTCTATTGTTGGCTAAATACTAAATACAGACGTCCTAGTATATCCCACATTATATCTATGTTTCTGCTGCGATATCTGTGATGTGATCATTTGATATGTTGTGATGGATACAGTATATAGTATATATGATATATTATATAGACGTTACTTATGTTTTAAACCCGCACTAGCCCTGCCCTGCTCTGTCGTTAGTTACCTAACCTAACGGTGCACGAGGGGATATCGAGGCGAATGCGGATGGCATAAGTGTACGTCGTATTTATCTGTGATGCTTAGGAAGCATAAGCTGATGGGATTTTTTATTAATGAGATTAATAAAAAGAAAAGAAACCTATAAGATGTTGTGGAATCAAAACTTTATAAAAAGGGGTAGCTACAGTTTTGCTTTGCATAGCGGTATATATGATATACCCTGCACCTTATTCGATGAGGAAAGAGCCGAGATCCCTTCACCGGGAGTGACCTCTTTAGAGAAACTGGCAGATGCTACAAAACTCGGTTTGTCTTTTGATTGCTTTTAGAGTTTTTGCTTTGCACAGTAATATATATGATATGTCCTGCACCTTATTCGATGAGGAAAGAGCCGAGATCCCTTCACCGGGAGTGACCTCTTTAGCAAAACTAATGAAAACCTCAAAAACACTTCATTTCAAAATTTCACATGATTCTACGACGATATCAAGTTCATTACGCTCATGGTTTTCTGAAAAACCTGCGTAGCCCTCCGTCATTTCAGATAAGTACTATTTAGCATTCGTGCTGCGGTAGTTTGGCCTCCGTCAAGGCGTAGTGTACGGTAGCTAACTAGTATTTATCTGCTTATGCATATGATGCAGATTGGATTAGGGTATTCGTACGGCGTAGTTTGGCCTCCGTCAAGGGTCGTACGGGTGGGTTTAATTCAATCAAGAAATGACGGGTTGAACTTGACTAGCGCCCTATGGGTAGTTTGGCCTCCGTCAAGGTCATGGGACGCTAGGGGTAAAAGCATTATCGGGAATTTCAAGTGTTGAAATTTGCAATGAGATTGCATACCTCCTATGCGATAGTTGGATCCCGATACCCACTGCGAGTAAGAGTTACTCCTGGGAGAGTTTTACACAGGACAATTAGTCGATCAAGTAGGTGTCTAGAAAAGTGTTAACGGGGTTACGCCTTTGGGAAAACGAGGTTTACTTTAATTAGGTCCATGCGAAACCACGGGGAACCTCCCTCAAAGTACCGACACTGATCTGGCTGAAAGATTGACGAAATTGTAGGGTGTAATTAATCCCGGCTAATCTTACCTTTTAGCATTTGAAGGTAGATTTGATAAAAACAGTGGGAGACATCCTGATTAGATAAGATAATAACCAATCTAATCTTGCAAGAGCATACGCTAAAGTGTTTTCTTCTCTCTCTCTCCAGGTAGCGACCATGGCAGGCCATAATCAAGATAATAATATGGATGTATTGACTGAACCCGCTTATTATACTGAGCAGGGGAACGTTGGACCCGTTCTTTCTTATAAGAGTTATAAGACCGAACAGGGAATAGAAGAATATCTGGATTCTTAAGCCGCCCAAAAGAACATGCATGTTGATGCATCTTCTTCAGGTGTGTTAGTTATTGAGAACTGTTTCTCAGTTCACCCTACGTCCTGGGTATTGAATACCGGATCAGGATCCCACATATGTAAATTGTTACATGGGCTACGTAAAGGTAGAGAACTGGGAAAAGGTGATCATTCCGTTCAAGTAGGGAA
Source organism: Agapanthus africanus (assembly GCA_030015575.1). Lineage (NCBI taxonomy): Eukaryota > Viridiplantae > Streptophyta > Magnoliopsida > Asparagales > Amaryllidaceae > Agapanthus > Agapanthus africanus. The sequence continues at coordinate 268,653,749 of CM057340.1, forward strand.
CGGTGCAAATGTTGCAGCCAAAGAAGTTGGCGAATATCACCTAGTATTACCAAGTGGTGATACACTGATTCTGAATGAGTGCTATTATATACCGAACATGATGTGCAACATTATATCAGTTTCTTTATTAAGTAAAGAAGGATATAATTTTGTAGTACAGGATAATGTTATGAACATATTCCTAGATCAAAAGTTGATTGCATCAGGCTCGTTACATAATGGCATATTCATTCTAAATCAAAATATCGTCCTCAATATACAAAACACACAAAAGAGGAAGAGTTCAGAAATGAACGAATCCTTCTTGTGGCATTGTAGACTTGGTCATATCAATGCGACACGACTGGCTAAGTTACATAAAGATGGATATTTGAATCCGTTCGAATTATCATCTTATGATACTTGCCATTCATGCCTCAAAGGAAAAATGACCAAAGCTCCGTTTAGTGGACACGGAGAAAGAGTTACGGAACTTTTAGGACTGGTACATAGTGATGTATGCGGTCCCATGTCAACGCATGCCAGGAACGGTTCTTCCTACTTCATTACATTCACTGACGATCTCTCAAGATTCGGATATGTATTCCTGATGAAACATAAGTCTGAAGCTTTTGAGAAATTCAGAGAATATAAGAACGAAGTAGAGAATCAAACGGGAAAAAGTATTAAGATTCTTTGATCTGATCGAGGAGGTGAATACTTAAGCAATGAGTTCCTAGATTATCTAAAAGAGAATGGGATTCTCTCTCAGCTTACTCCTCCTTATACACCACAGCACAACGGTGTATCGGAACGAAGAAATCGCACTCTATTAGATATGGTGCGATCTATGATGAGCACTGCTGAGTTACCTATTTCCTTCTGGGGATATGCACTGGAGACAGCTGCATACCTATTGAATAGAGTTCCAACCAAATCAGTGCCTACCACTCCATATGAGATATGGAATGGTAAGAGACCATGTCTTAATTTTATTCAGATATGGGGTTGTCCGGCCTATGTTAAAACACAAAATCCGGACAAGCTCGAGGCAAGGTCTGTTCTATGTAAGTTTATTGGATATCCCAAACATTCGCGAGGGTATATCTTCTACCACTCCAAGGTACAAAAGGTGTTTGTTTCTCGACATGCTACTTTCTTAGAAAAAGGTTTTCTTATGAAACAGATTAGTGGAATTGAGGTAGAACTGGAAGAAGTTCCAGCAGAACAAACTACAATAGATAATTTGATAGAACCAGAGGATTCAGTAGTACCCGACGAACCCCAGCCTCTCCGCCGATCTAGCAGGGTTTCTCATCCAGCTGAGAGATACTATGGTTTTCTCATTGATGGTGGAAGCGAGGATTGCATCATGAAAGATGATGACCCAACTAGTTTCGAACAGGCCATCACGAGTGGTGACTCTGTGAAATGGCTGGATGCAATGCGATCTGAGATGGAATCCATGTACACCAATAAAGTATGGATTTTAGAAAATGCTCCTGAAGGGGTAAAACCCATTGGGAGCAAGTGGATTTTTAAAAAGAAAATTGGTGTAGATGGAAAAGTTGAGACTTTCAAAGCTAGACTTGTAGCAAAGGGTTTTCATCAACGACCAGGTGTGGATTATGACGAAACCTTTTCTCCAGTGGCTATACTTAAGTCCATCCGGATCTTACTTGCCATTGCTGCATACCATGACTACGAAATCTGGCAAATGGATGTTAAGACCGCCTTTCTAAACGGTGATTTAGAAGAGTGCGTGTACATGACTCAGCCAGAGGGCTTCGTAGATAGTGGGAGCAGCGGAAAGGTGTGCAAACTGCTTAAATCCATTTATGGGTTAAAGCAAGCATCGCGGAGTTGGAACATCTGTTTTGATGTAGTAGTCAAAGAGTTTGACTTCATCAAAAACATAGATGAACCTTGTATCTATAAGAAGGTAGCAGAGAGTAAGATTGTCTTCCCCGTATTGTACGTGGATGACATACTCTTGATAGGAAATGATATTCCTATGCTGCAATCAGTCAAGCTCTTCTTATCACAAAGATTCTCAGTAAAAGATCTAGGTGATGCCTCCTGTATATTGGGGATTAGGATCTATAGAGATAGATCCAAAAGGATACTGGGATTGTCCCAATCCAGGTACATTGAAACCATATTAAAGAGGTTTAGTATGGAAGAATCCAAGCGTGGGAACCAACCCACGATCTCTGGACTCACTTTCTCCAAAGAGATGTCTCCCAAGACTGATTTGGAGAGAGCTCGCATGCAAGGGATACCCTATGCTTCGGTAGTAGACTCTATCATGTATGCGATGCTATGTACCAGACCCGATGTAGCATACACACTAAGTGTAGTGAGTCGGTATCAAGCAGATCCTGGAGAGAGTCACTGGACAGCAGTGAAGAACATTCTCAAGTACTTGCGAAGGACTAGAGACATGTTCTTGGTGTATGGAAACGGAGAACTCCGGGTGGAGTCCTTTACCGATTCCAGCTTCCAAAGTGATAAGGACGACTCTAAGTCGCACTCGGGATTTGTCTTTACCCTCAATGGAGGGGCGGTATGTTGGAAGAGTTCCAAACAGGATACCGTTGCAGACTCGACGATGGAGGCTGAATACATTGCTGCCAACGATGCTGCCAAAGAGGCTGTCTGGATGAAGAAGTTCATTAGTGAACTTGGTGTGGTTCCATCCATTGAGCATCCAATACCTCTGTATTGCGATAACAATGGAGCTGTGGCTTTGGCCAAGGAACCCAGATCCCATCAGAAGTCCAGACATATTCTGAGACGGCATCACCTGATCAGGGAGATAGTTGATCGCCGGGAGATCGAGGTCAGGAGAGTAGATAAGAAGGACAACACTGCGGATCCACACACGAAGGCCATTCCCCAGCTACAGTTTGAGAGATTATTCGGGATGCTAGGTATGAGATACTACATCAGCTGGCCTTAGTGCAAGTGGGAGATTGTTAGTTATGTATATGCCCTAGAGGCCATTGTTGTACAGATGATGTGTATTATGATGGATGCTTGGATATATACAGAGAGGACTTTCTTGCTCGTCATGATAGTATGCTATTTGGTTTAACTTTATCTTAACATGTTGACTTGTATTGGTTTACTGTCTTACTCTCACATGTTGATAAAGCCCTTAGGATCTGTACTTGACTACTGGGACTATGATGAGATCATACTAGTGGGGCCATAGTAGTCGATGAGTACATCCTATAACTGTTCCTAGTCAAGGGTATATCGAGACAGGGCATCGATACACCAGAGTAGACTAGCGTATATGCATCTTGACCCATATGATGGGCGATGGATGATCCCATATCCATCGGTGTTTGACATCAGAGATGGTGTACGGGTGCTCAGTAGAGACTGGGTACACTGGACGGACTCGCCGAGAACTCCCAGATGGTGATATACCATACGCCAGATGGCAGTTCTCCGGTGACACTGGTACAGGGTAGTCTGTAGACCAGAGATCGTCATAGAGTCTTGTGTGATTCCCACTGTGCTTTGATTTCCACCTTACCACGTCCAAGAGGGTGTGCAAAACGGTGGCTTTTGGGTATAGTCCCGAATCATATGGAGGCAATGAGCGATAGGAGGGGATTCGTCTCTCCCGGTATAAGGAGTTGATGTTGTGCTGTGTTCGATTGGCTATAACTGGAAGTCCCTGGCCAGGGCTGATATAGAGATATACTGGTAAGTGTTACTAGTAGTTTCTCGACCTGTTATGAGCCTCACATCGACACGACTTATCGGTTACTGGGGTCTGACGTATACCACCCCTAGACTTGATATGCGACATATCAGACGAACAGACCGGACTGTACGGGAGTGTTAATGATTGGATTCATAGGAGAACGGACATGCTAGCTTGTTGATCTTCTGATCGCTCAATACCTGGGTGGCTGTTACGTTTAGCTGACCGCTTGCAGCTTGTGGGTGTTTGATATGATCATCACCTGCTACCGGCGTATTGACGATTCTTTAGAGTCCGACACAGAGGTTTCTTGGCTCAGGCAAAACGGAGTAGAGGCACATATGTGATATGTGCAAGACCGAGGATAATGCGATATGAGATACCGTATTATATTCTTGCGATATTTAGATATGAACCGGGTCATCGGATCAAGTGTTGATTCGATGAATCGGTACATGATATATTAGTCGGTTATATTCGATATAGCCAGATCGTTGGATCAAGTGTTGATTCGATGATTTAATGTATAATGATATATATGATATATTGTATTACATTATCTAATATTGGCTCGCTTTATTATTTCATTTTCTCACCGGATTAATACATTGATATATATGCGATATATGTTAATTGTATTATTTTCTTTTGTTGCAAATATATAATATATATGTGATATATATTATTGTGACATGATATGATTTAATATAAAACATGTTTAAGGATGATAAAAAGGGATTAGGGTTTGATTAGGGTTAGCTCTTTCTTGCACTTTCTAGAAAGATTCTCTTTTGTCTTGGTTAAGATATTATGGTTGATCCTTATCCTTAACCTAACCAAACCCTAACTCTAGTTTATTCTCTACAAAGTTTAAGCCTCTCATCCTTGACCATGGTTTGATAATCAATCATATATTCTTGACTACTATTCATCACAAAAGGATTATTCTTTTCATTCTTCATCTTCTTCTCTCTTGAGTTTGAGAGAGAACTCACTAGAAATTCCTTTTATGATGATTTATTGTGAGAAAGTGAATTAAAAAGATAGTATAAATACTACTCCATCATCCTCATCTAATCTAGCCCATTAGATTAGAGTGTTCATCTCTTTAGAGTGAGAAAGCTTGGGTTATAGCAACTTCGACGTAGATCATCGGAGAAGCGGAACACTTCAAGCTAGCATGGATCGTTCGAGTCGTGGAGCCTCTCTCGAGTCCGGGAGATCGTGGATCGCGGCGAAGGGACTTCTACTCGGAGCTTGTGAAGCGAAGGAGCGGACTACAAAGGTTGTAATCCCTCACACTTAGCTTTAAAGATGTCATCTTGCATGCTAAACCCTAATAATCTTGCAAAGATCCCGTCTTTTGGTTGTTCGGCACATGTAAAATTTTATTCGGGCATGTTTGATGCTTTATGAACCTTCACAAGTGTGCCTAAGAACCCTACAGGCTACACTCCGACACGACTTGTACCGCTTTTGGGGGTCTGACTTTTACCAACCCCCTAGGCCCGCCATGCGATGCTCATAGACGAACGGACTGGACTGTACGGATATTGTCACTGACTGGCTCAGTAGGGTGTCAGGATGAGTTCGCTCATCGACGTCCCTTTTGGTCAATAGCTGGTAGCCCGTCACGTATGGAAAATACCTCTGACGTGCTAGTGGTTAAATCCACCGCCATAGTGTTGACGAGTCTTTAGAGTCCACCACACACAGTTACTCAAGTTTCGGGCGAAACTGTCACAGCCCGAAAGAGTACATGACTGGCCCTTGAACCATATGAAGTCTATAGGACCCCGTCTGATCCAAGTAAGCCAAAAGTCCAGAAATCTAAAACCATTTAAAGAGTAATTAAGGAAAACTAGTTTTAAGAAGTAAAGAAATCGTGTTTCGAAAATCAAAGTTTTTTTAAATAACTAAGCCGAATATGTATTTTTAAAATGTGTAACCTTTCCTGAAAATTTCGGCAGAGTTTCCTTTGTAAAAACTGGCCCCGAACGGGGTACACCAAGAATAATATATATGAAATGATAAAAGACATCCCCAAGCGGGAGCTAGCTCTTCGTCAAACGACGGTCACAACCACGCAAGCAATAATAATATACAACGCCAAAGGGCGAGGATCAAAACCCAAAAAGAACTCAAAACAGCCAGAAAACCGTAATACTACAAGCGCGACTCTAAGGTCGAAATAATACAACACTGTTTTCTAAGTCTGAAACAATATACAAGTTTTGGTTGATGGAATTCTAGATACAATGAATAATACATGAACAATGGCGGTTCTGATACAAATGAACCCACCTACCCAAGCAAGTCACCCATAAGGAAGCAGTGTGCCAGAAATGCCGCTATGGAATCCGTACGGCAACACCTGCAAGAACTGTGGCACAACGGGGGTAAGTTGCCAACTCGTGAATAGAAAATATCTACAAGCAGAGATCAAATGCATGACCCATCCTAGGTCAATACGATCAGATATAAATAAACCTCAATATGAATAAAACTGAAGCATGCTAAACTGGCAATGTAATCTCTATACATGAGTGTAGTGCCAAGTGCTCGTGCTAGTGCCTCAGGTAATAGCATATCATGAATGTGAGGTATGATCAATGTAATCAAATCTGCATGTACGTGGATCCCGTCCACTCGTCACCCACTGACAATAACCATCATGCATGTAAATAGCATAAAGCATGTGCATGGGAATAATATGAGGATATAAACCATCTGTGTCCCTCGCGACACGTCAAAATCATGGAACCGGAGTGCCCAGCATCGACACTCGAAAACATCATGAAAACTGTGCCCAGCATCGGCACGTAAATCCTCATGTATCGGGCTCCGTCAGTCCGGATCGGCCCACGGGCTCTGTCTGTGGTATCGGCCCTCAGCCCCGGCAGTACGCCCATATCCATCTATCGACTCTGGTCAGTATCCTCCGGATAACCGCCAGGTCCAACCAATTACCGGTAGGTACTCGCCACCCTGCCAGGCTCATCGTCTACTCCATGAAAAACATTTCTTGCCCCGGGGAACCATACCGGGTCCACCATGTACCCGCAATCGGCCTCATCCGCCTCCTTGAATTGGGTTTCACATGTCGCTCTCAGCACCGAGAAAACACATGGTGGACGCACTGAAATATCATATCAAGGGTAACCGGGTTTTAAAACAATTACATATTCTCTTTTTGAAACACCCACGGTTCCCAAAAACCAGAAATATCATGGAAACAACATATCTCAATGCGTATAATCAGAAGCATGATGTATGCGACATGTAAAGAAATGTAAGCAACATACACTGAATGCAACAGTACTACAATGTAGTGACATGGCAATTATCGATGATGAAGTGTGTGAGCCGGCAAACAAATGTACGTAGAACATACGCATCATCGATAATAGTGCTGGTGTCCTAGCAGCATGACTGAAATATATCAACAATACAAGCGATGCAATGCAAATAGCATGAATATGCGGAATCGAATAATCAACGCAACAGTAGAGAACCTGCCTCAATAGATATATCATGCAACCTTGCCTTTTGAAATAAGACGAACCGGGCTTTTTGGTAAAGTAAGGGCTATGGTGTTTTAAGAAAGGATGTGTCGTTTTTGAAAATATCCGTAGAATCCCTTTTGCCTATCTTTAAAATATCCCCGATTCATCAGTTTTGAAATAGGTATGACTCAGTCTAGCCTAACGCCTACTATGCGAACTACGGGCCCAACTATCAAGTTCAATCGGCAGGGGTATGGAAACCACCTAAATCTGAGTTGATATATATATATATATATATATATATATATATATATATATAGTCGGTGATCTCGCCTCAAAAGTATCACGTACGATACAGTATATCATATAACATCCTCGAGTCATGAGTACGGATCTAACATCAATGTAAAGCTCGTACGGTAAATCGTCGTACGGCATCCCAATAGCTGGGTACGGTTCAATATCACATTCATCTCACCACATATCAGGTATCACTACCATCATGTCACATAATCTAGGGTTCAAATCTAAGTCTAGTACCATCGACACCATCTATATAAATACGAATGCGGGGTAAAACACATGCCCAAAGGCCCGCCAAAACCACCATGTCGCATCTCAAATACAAACTCTGTCATATCGCCGAATCTCACGACCTCAAGTCGAACTCATCAACTCATCTCAATCCCATATATGAACACATAGTCCCATACCCATGTGTAGATATACACCTCTAAATACGCACAGATAAATGAAAGAATGCATGCAAGTATATGTGTATGTGTATGTGTGGGTGTGCAACCCCTACTCTAGGGTTTCGCACTATACTAAACCAATTACATTCTTATCATCAATAATCCATTATTACCATCAATAATCCTAAACAACACATAATAAATATATGTGTGTATACGTATTCGTATACATCACCACGGACTGCGGGGGTGCTATACGCCATCCACCCGACTTCTCCCCGTAGATATAAATCTACTCACCTTGCTTCTCGTGTGCCAATGCCGATGTCGCTATCTTCATCTTCTTTGCCTCAACATCACGTAGGGTACCTACAAGTATATCACAACGCTAAAGCACATGAAAATCACATCGGAAACCAAAATAGCACACGCTACTCACATAGGTAAAAACCTATCGGCTCGCATGTAAACACGTTCAATATCCACTTGTCGTTGACGTCCAAACGCCACACGACAGGAACGAAACACCAAATACCAAAATCCATGCTAAAACAAATCGTAAACCATGCACCAACATAGGAAAATCAACCCAGATTTTACCCTAACTAGAATCAGTCAAAACTAGACATACCCAAGGTCAAGAATATAGGAAATAGGGCCATGCACAAAAATCGAGGCAATTCCCTCCTGCTCTGGCCGCAATTTGAGGCCAGAAGGAATAAATTGGTGGCCTCACTTTGGAGTTGGGGGCTAGGGTTTGGTGTGGTGGTTCCATGGTGCCTGCACATCTCACTGTCAACTCAGTTTTATTTCTGGGGTCTCGGGGTGATAGCAGATTCCTAAATACGATCACAGATTCACAGTTTTTCCCCTGACATCATCTCATAAATCCGTATTCTGTGTTCTAGTCTCTAGTTTGATCCAATAACACATCACCACAGGGGTTCTAAGGTCACAACAAGCCTCAATTTCACTTTGATTTCAGGTCTAACCCTAAACCCTAACTAGAATTCTCAAAAGTCCTCAAAACGACACCATATCGACATGAAACTAGAATTGATGCACAAGAAATGAATTACTACCCTAATAGGTCCAGAATTTACCTCCTTTGGCAACTCAAGAAAATTCTTGAGTTGCTCAAAGTCCTCCAAATCCAATCTTGCTAGGTTCAATGTGTAGCTAGTGAGCTCGGGAACATCTTTTATGAAATGGGAATAGGGTTTTGGGGTTGATTCCATTGTGGATCTAGGGTTTTTGTGAAGAGGGAGAGAGAGGGAGAGGGGCAGCAGCAGCTCAAGGAGGAGAGGAGAGAGAATGAGAAGGGGAAAATGATGGGAGTATGGTTCATAAAGTGAGGGTTGACTTGGTCTCTTTCTTTCTCATCATCATACTTGTTCCTTTTCTTTTCTTTTCCTTTTTCTTTTCCTTCTCACTCCAATAGTGAACCCAAAAGAACAACCATGGCAAGAGAAATGTAACACAAGTGTAACAAGTGTGGAAAATGATATGTGCACATTTTTGCACAAAAAAGCTAAAAATCCAATTAGCGATTTTTAATCGCGATTAACACTAAATTAGCATATAACTAGTCTTAAAAACTTTAAAATGGCATAATTCCATAAAATACCCTATTTTAGAATTTTCCATAATTTTCTAAAAATTTTCCCCATTTATTTGTATTTAATTATACCGGAATATTAAAATATTCATTAAAATAATATTAAATTATAAAAATTCCCGAAAATAATATTTTATTATTTTGGAAACGTTACAGAAACGCTGTAGAGGCCGTATGGAGATATGGCAGGGTTCAATCAGATACGTGCGGTATTGCACGGATCATGATCGGACGGATAATACTAGCGGGCTTTGGTTTAAGCCGGATCCTAGTATTGTACAGTGTAGATTTTGTCTCTTTGCATTTGTGTTCAGTGGGAATACAAATGCGGGCATGTATATGCAGTCGCGGCGTTTTCCTGTAATTTATTACGGGATCAGTTTTCTGAAGTTGCCAGTTTGCATTCCGTTCCGGCCAGTTTTCTTTTGTTCCTTCACGGCCGGACTTTCTGATGGAGGGGGTTATTTGCAAGTTTGCAAATAACTTATTGTGGAGGGGGTTTCTTGCATTTGTGGCTTCATCATCATGAGATTCCATTTTGGTCTCTTCCTTTGCATTAAAAGTGATGGTTTGTGATTAGATGAGATAAGAAATTGGTGTGACCATTTTTCTTCATATATTGATTCTTTTTCTTCTCTTGGATTAGAGATTATTTTTCTCCCTCCACCATTCATGAGGGGCCGGCCACTTGAGAGAAAAAGTGAGAGGGTTCTTTTTGATGTGTGGCATTTTTCCTCATCTCATTCCTTGCAAAATGAGAGCACCATTATTTCTCCAAAGTTCTTATCTCATTCCTCCATCATGGCAACTTCTATAACCCCAAGAGACAACCATTCTACACTAGTCTACAGCAAATCTTGGACGCGTCGGCTAGCCAACTTCGCGCCCGAGTTGCCTCGGTCCAGAGGTGGGAGCCCGTAAAAGAACCAGGCGATGTGGTGCTCGTTTCGATGAGGAGGCGACGACCGGAGATTCCGCGAGGAGATCGGAGTGGAGACGAAGACCGAAGGACATGGATCGCTTGGTATATCTCTCTACCCATCTTTTAGTTTGCTAGTAGTTAGGTTAATGGCCCGATCCGGGATAAAAGTGCGCGGTGGTGCCAGTTTGCAAGTTTCGCAAAGTTTTTCGTTTCTGCGTTTCCGGCGTCGGATCGACGGCCGGGGCGCCGCCGTGCACTTACATTGGTATCAGAGCCACGCCGTTAACCTAGTCTAGCTTGCTCTAGTATGTTTAGAACTCGATCGAACAAAAATCCCAAAAACCGTATTTTTAGTGCATCTGTTCTCTATCGAAATTTTTTTAGCTCCAAAAATTTTTCAGGTCATTGCAGAAACACATGCAGGAAATTATAAGCATTCTGGGAAAATTTGATGCAATGATTCTTTAGTACGACCGCGGAAACGCGGCCAAACCCCTGGTTTGGCCGCGGTTCCGCGGTGGGAAAGTGCTATCGTTGCACCAAATTTTCACAGTAGGCTTCTGGTTAGGAAATGGGGGTTTAGGGATATTTTTTTTAGGCCCAAATTTTCTGTGAGAGCTACAGTAGTGCTTGGAGCCCATTTCGATAAATTTGATCGATCGAATATTTTAAACATGTTAGTTCATAGTATTTACATTATATCTGCGACCGTGAATGTCATTCGATCGGTAAATCCAGTCTATCTTCTATAGCCCTTTTAGACGGATTTACGAACGTGACATTCACGTTGATGTTCTCTGTTGTGCTGTGATGTTGCGGATTGGTCGTGGGGGATAGCCTGGATGAAATGGTAGTACAGTTTTGTTTTATATGTATATTTGATATTGCGGGGCGAGCATCCGACATGTGGACTGCCGTCTCTGCCAGTTTTTATTATTCTTTTGGGGCACGACCGGGTCGAGGTCGATGTACCCGTTGTATGTATATTTTACTTTCTGTACTAGGATTACCCCGCGGAGGGGTGCACGGATAGCCGGGTTCTAGAGGGCAACGGGCCCGCATCTCATGGCATTGAGACGGAGGGGCTTTACTCTAGAATTGGCGGGCTATTTGTAAGTGCACGGCGGCGCCCCGGCCGTCAATCCGACGCCGGAATGCGGAAACGGTGAATAACTAAAATTTTGCGGACTTTGCAAACCGGCACCACCGCGCACTAAACCCCGGATCGAACCATTAACTAGTCTAAGCTACCTACAAGAATGGGAATAGAGATATACCGACGATCCAAGTCCTCCGGTCTTCTCGTCATGCTCCCGATCTCCTGCGGAAAAGTCCCGTCTCCTCCTCGTCGCCGGAAGTGCACCACATCGCCTACTTTGTTTACGGGCTCTCACCTCAATGCCGAGGCAACTCGGGCACGAAGCCGGCTACTCGACGTGCCCAAGATTCGTTGTAGAATATCTAGAGAAGAAGTCTCATTTGGGTTTTTGTGGAGTTGCCTTTGTGGTGGAGGAAAAAGATCTTGGAGAGAAGTGGGAAAAATGTAGCATACAAAGAAAAATGAGAGTAACATTTTTCTCTTCACAAATGAAAATGAACCCTTGTCAAAATGGAATGGCCGCCCCCCCCCCCCCATTTTGGTGTGATTGGAGAGAGAGAGAGAATGGCTTGAACAATAATGCAAAGAGAAATGATGGCTTGTAAAATCCAACACTCAACAACCATCTCCTCTCCCATCATCACAACCAAAGTCAAGAAAGCAAGGTAAGGTGCAACCATGATGAAGTCAAAAAGTCAAGCAAGGTCAAGGTAAGGTGAGCCATCATGATACAAGGAAATATGCAAAGACCCCCTTCCACAATTGCCTATTTGCAACAATGCAAATAAACCCTCCTCCACCAATCTTCGGCCAATGAACGGAACAATCGAAATTGGCCGAAACGGAAAGCAAACTGGCAACTCCAAAAACTGGTCCTGTAATAAATTACAGGAAAACCCCGATACTGTGCATACACACCCGCATCTGTATTTCGACCGAAATACAAATGCAATGAGACAAAATCTACACTGTACTATACTAGAATCCGGCTTATACCAAAACCGGATAGTAATATCTGTTCGATCCTGATCCGTGCAATACCGCACGTATCTGATCGAACCCTGCCATATAACCATACGGCCTATAGTACAAACTGTCCGATCCTGATCCGTGCAATACCGCACGTATCTGATCGGACCTTGCCATATCTCCATACGGCCTCTACAACCTTTCGCCCGAAAGCTGAGTAACTGTAAATGTGGTGGACTCTAAAGACTCGTCAATACTATGGCTGTGGATTTAACCACTAGCACGTCAGAGGTATATGCCAATACGTGACGGGCCACCAGCTATTGACCAAAAGGGACGTCGATGAGGAAGCTCACCCCGACACCCAACTGAGCCTGTCAGTGACAATATCCGTGCAGTCCGGTCCGTTCGTCTATGAGCATCGCATGGCGGGCCTAGGGGGTTGGTAAAAGTCAGACCCCCAAAAGCGGTACAAGTCGTGTCGGAGTGTAGCCCAGAACACCCTGAGATACTACTGGAATACCTACCAGTAAATCTCCTTGCCTTGGCCAAGGACTTTGTGTAATGGCTCTCCTAGACACAGCACGACCTCACCCCCAATACCGGGAGAGACGAACCCCTGAAGATACGCTCACTGCCTCCATGTGGCTCGGGACTGTACCCAACTAAAACCTGTTTTCACGACTCCTTTGAGCCGTGGTAGGGTAGTAATCAAAGTACAGTGGGAACTCACACGAGACAAATGACGATCCCCAGGTCGATGAACTAACCTGCACACATGTCACCAGGGAACTGCCATCTGACGTCTGGTATATGACCAACTAGCATGTTCCCGGCGAGTCCTGTCCGGTGTACTCATAACCCAATGAGCACCTGTATACATCTTAGGTGATCCAACTGACACCAGTGGCTTGTGAGACCGGCCACCGCCCCTCGTCGGGGTCTCGACTGTATACACTAGTCTACTAATGGAGTATCGATGCCCAGTCTCGAAACTCCCACGACTAGGGACCTTTTAAGGATAAGCTTATAGACCCCCAGCTCCCACTTATATGATCGCCCTCATACTGCTGGTGGTCAAGCAAGAATCCTAGGGGCTCTATCAACGTGTAATAGCGACGTGTCATGTCACCTAAAGCAGTACACGATGATAAAGGTAAACCAGATAGCATACTATCATCTCGAGCAAGACTGTCCTACTGGGATAGGTCCTCCCTCAATCATTACAATCACGTACCTGTGACCTAATAATTGACTCTGAGGGCACTATCTCCAACAATCTCCCACTTGCACTCAAGGCTAATTATTGCGATGTCGCATACTCACAGCCCGTGTGATACCGAACATCCAACTCCTCTACTAGTCAGTCTCACAAAGCTCGTTTGCGGAACTATTGCGTTCGAGGAATAGCCTCAGTGAGTGGATCCGCTTAGTTGTTTCTTTCTATGTCTCTCTCAAAATCTCAAGTTCGCGGAGAAAGCCATCTCCCGAAAAGAGCAATACCTGTCTCAGAATATGTCTGGATGTCTGATGGGACCTAGCTCATAAATGAACTTCAAATCTAAACTTCTTAGACTGTATCGTCAACTGAACTTAATCAGTATCCTGCGCCATGCCACCCTCAGTATTGCCTTGGACCACCTGTCCAAAATACTGCCCCTCATCAGAAGGAAAACTATAACTCTGACAACCTTCTTGTCGTCCATGTCACCTTGGAAGCCTGGAATGATAACTGTCTCCTGAATGAGGCTGTCGTTATCATCTCCCTAGAACATCCACTTATGTTCTAAAACTGCTTCCGACTGTTTCTCCAGGATTGGATTAATGTCAACTTATTGCATCTAGTGCAAGAACAACATCTGGTGTGGTACTTGACATCTCACGATTGACTCAATTGCCTGAGCAAGTGATCTGCCAATCATGCCCGTCCCTCTCCCCTTTAGTCTGTAAGACACCTTTGGAGAGGGTGACTCCATTACCTGCAGGTACACTACCGTGCCAGGAGTCGTCCATCCTAAATACTCTTAGAACGCTGTCAAGTACCCTGATTGGGAAACCACCCAAATCTAGATCTAAGACCATAGATCTAGTAACCAGTATGTCTGATATAAAATCCATTTCCTTTGTGGAGAAACCACTGTGTGACGACCAAAGTATAACCGATCGTAGTGTAGGAGTTTCTTTTCCTACTCTGTGTATATCATCCAAATACCAGGATATCACACCCTACTACCTTCTCAACAGATCCATCCCCTATTCTGATGAAGTCAAACCCATGACTGTCACGTCAGAAACAGATGATCTATCTCCGCTACATCTGCTTTAGTCTATAAATAGACATAAGCTACTTGTCCACCAATGCTTCCGCTGCTCCCACTGACTACGACAACCCTCTGGCAGAGTCATATACACGTACACTTCTGAAGCGAGTTCAGAACGACGCTATACTCATCCTCCCGCCGGGTCTCGCAGCCTGGAACAACAGCAATGGTAATTGTGGGTAAACAAGAACTTCCCTGTCACCGTCCTTGAGACTACCGAAGTACCTCTCGGGTGCCTGAAGTTACCCACCTTATCTGCGGAGTGGCCAATGGAATGTCAATCCAGATTGAATCTTTAGGTTCCTTATCAAATCTTCAGTAATCGTTTGTGGTTCTGGAATCACTTCCAGTTCTACCATACTCCCACTACTGTTTTCTGAAAAATCCATTTTTAATAAAACTGTGGCGAGTCTAGAACAATATTGCTATTGTTCATCCAGATGGTAGAAAGTCAACCCGCGTCATAGCCTGGGTCAACCCACAAACAGCCATTACAGAAATGTGCCTTGAGTTGTCCAGTGTCTGGTTTTAAGCATAAGCCAGACAACTCCCCGTACCTTAACAATGTTAAGATATGAACTGTACTATATCCAATATAGAAACAGAGGCACAGATTTAATTGAACCAGATTCAAATCATGCAGCTATCCCCAGTGCATGTCAACTAAATGGAAGGAGGCCGATCAGCGTTACTCAACTTAGGAATACTTCCAATTATGAGTAACCTGAAAGAGAAGCAAGATCTCTTAATCATTACTATCAACTGAATACCATACACAAGTATCTACATCTTCGATCTCTTTGAAGAATCCCGATACTTGCTATACCTGGTTCTCTACTCTATTCAAATACCAATAACTTCTCCAAATTCGGACCCTGTGTTTCCACGAAACACCTGTCTAAAAACTAGAGAAGTCATAAGTAAACCGAATATAGTACGAGGACCAACCCCTCTGTCCTGATGGACCCTGGACAACATACAATACTCTGTATAAGTCCCTTGAGTCTAATAACTCATTCACTGTGTGTCGTAGGTTGAAAACTGTACTTATGGTTAAGAAGAATTACACCGCTGTTTAATGCTCCTTACCTAACCATCCACTGATATAGGTAAATGTCGTAGACATAATTTCAGAAAGGTATATCTCACTCTATGAAAATAGACGTACAGATATATCAATTTGAAATTGGTGCATAACAGCGGATATTCAAAACCAAATATTTGCCGACCGGCAAACAGCCCAGGTGACTTCCTCAAATATCACCGATTACAACGAATCCCGATATAATGAGGATGATCACCCAATTCCCAATAATTTACTCCCACTCATCATCTGTAAAACCATACAGATGTGAGAATCATACCTGGTAAATACATACCCTGGAGTAAGCGTCTAATCGGGAAATCAGTTTTCCTTTAACAGTACACAGTGAAACTGAAACATTGAAATGTTTCGATGGGGTATTCCGGTATTCTTAGTAATGCCTCTTCCATATTCACGTCTGTAACCTTGTAATTCTTTGCCACCTCTCCAAATCCCTTCATATGTCTTTAGTCTTTACCTTCTGCACACCCTTTTAGGCCAAATGGTTTTCTTCCTTCCCTACCGTTCGGCACCAGCCTATGGTTTGGAAGAAGACTATCCAATAAGCATAATGGGTGTACTGTCCCAATCCTAGGAACACTCGCAATGAGAGAGGGTGAAGATGAAAGACAACCGAATAAACCTTATTCCTATTTCTCCTGAACCAGAATCCATCCCCGAACTGGAATAAATTCCTTTCGAGTTCGTATATAACCATACGATGGAGTATCCAATAAACTGTGGATCTTCGTAGTGATACGGAGTGTTCTGGAGAAATACAAAGGTGATTTGGGAGTGGTAATGAAATACCTGGTTTGGTCGTGAATATCTGTTGCAATTTACTTTGCCCTCTTACCAATCCCTTGCTTTGTCTTAACTTAATACCTTCTGCACACCATCGTTATGCTAATTGGTTTTCTTCATTCCCTACCGGTCGGCACCAGCCTAAGGTTTGGAAGAAGACAATCCAATTTGCGTAATAGGTGTACTACCCCTAAACCAAGGAGTACTCGTAACCTGAGAGAAGGTAAAAGGAAAAGACAACTGAATAATCCTATCCGTTTTCTCCAGAACCGGAAACCATCCTCGAATAAATTCTTTCGAGTTCGTATCTAACCATACGATGGTTTTGTCCAATGGAAGTGGACGTTCATAGCAAAACGGGGTGTCCTGGAGAAAAGGGTAAAAGTAGGAGTGGCAATGAGGTTTGCAACTCTGACAATCCAAAAGCCAGTGTTTAAGAAGGTTCGGTCAACTTGGTCACTGAGTCAAAGTCTTAGGGTCGGGTCAATGGTCGCTGCCAAAGAGAGAGAGAAAAGAAACACTCAGCGTGCACTCTAACCTAGATCAGAATGGTCACCAATTTATCTAATCTGGAATCCTCCCACTGTCACCTCAAATTCTCCTCCAAACCTGAAAGAAGAATTAGTCGGGATGTCCCGAGGAGTAAACTAACTCATCAGTGGGAATCGGGATCCAACTCTCATCGCATGACAACGTGACGGGATCCGCTCACGGTATCACACTCCAGAAGGTATGCGCATATCTGGCAAGTTTCAGTTCTTTTGAAACTCCCGACGTGATTTCTGCCCCATGCTCTTATGACCTTGGCGTGAGGTCAAAATATCATAAGTCACATGTCAAGTTCTACCCGTCATTATCCAGGTTAATTTGAATCCACCCGTACATACCCTTGACGTAGGCCAAAATAGTAGTACGACTGTCCCAAACCAACGCATCTATCTATGCAACAGATAAATACCCGGCAGCTACCAATCACTATGCCTTGGCGTGAGGTCAAAATACATAGCTTGAATACTACCGAATATTTAACTGAAATGACGGAGGGCTACGAATGGTTTCTGGCGAAAACCTTTAACGTAATGAACTTGATATCGTCGAAGGAACAGATAGCTTTTTAAAATATAGTGACGAAAACCGTTGCTAAAGAGGTCACTCCCGGTGAAGGGATCTCGGCTCTTTCCCCGTAGAATGGGGTGCAGGATATTCCAAATGAATACCATGGTGCAAAGCAAAAGTAATCGGCTATAGTGAAGTTAATGCCCTGACACAAACTTCTGTCCAAGGGGTCACTCCCGGTGAAGGAATCTCGGCCCTTGCCTCGTCGACTGAGGAGCAGGATATTCCAATGAATACCACGATGCAAAACAAAAGTAAACGTCCTTGCAATAACAGCTTTTTGAAAAAGTGTTCCAACAACATCAGATTAGGTTTGTTTTTAACTTGCATTGATCCGAATCAATGCAGTCCCATCAATTGATCACACCAAAAAGAACGAAAATATACTGATGTACGTATATGCCATCCGCATTCGCCACTGGGTCCCGTCATTACCCGTTAGGTTAGCTTACTAACGACAGAGCGGGGACTGGACTAGCGCGGATGCAAAACATATACAACATCTAATAATATATATACCAATATATTATATTCGCTCAAGGCGTGAATAAAATGCAACATCACAGAAAATGAACAGCATCACAGAAACAATACAGATATATGGGATCCCCGGGTTTCACAGAGCCGCTGAAACCCGACGTTCCCCTGGTCGTGTGGATAGCCTGTGCAATGAAATCCTAGACCCCTACGGGCGCGGCAAGTCACCCGCCAAAACCTGAAGCGAGGCAGCCCCCTTCAGCGCCGTGAATGGACCACCCAGCACTTCACGGAATCCGGTAACTTGGGCACCCCTCCTGGGTCAACCTGTACCCCCTACGAGTGCGGCGAATAGCCCGCCAATCCTAGAGTGAAGCCCCCTCCGTCTCAATGCCATGAGATGCGGGCTTGTTGCCCTCCAGAACCCGGCTATCCGTGCACCCCTCCGCGGGGCAATCCTAGTACAGAAAGTAAAATATACATACAACGGGTACATCGACCGCAACCAGGTCGTGCCCCAAAATAATAATACAATCAGGCAGTGACGGCAGTCCACATGTCGGACGCTCGCCCCGCAATATCAAATGTACATAATACAACAAAACTGTACTAGCATTGCATCCAGGCTATCCCCACGACCGATCCGCAACATCACAGCAAATACATAGAACATCAATGTGAAAGTCACGTTCGCAAATCCGTCTAACCGGGCTATAGCAGTTAGACCGGATTTACCGATCGAGTGACATTCACGGTCGCAGATATAATGTAAATACTGTGAAAAATGTGTTTAAGATTTTCCGATTGACCAAAAATTAACAAGTGGGCCCCCAATCAAAACTGTAGCACTCACAGAAAACCTGGGCCCAATTTTAATATTCCAAAACCCCTAATTACACCCCTGAAGCCCACTGGAAAAAGATGGCCCACTGAACTCTCAAGACTGCGGCGGAACCGCGGCCCAATAGAAGGGTGGGGCCGCGGATCCGCGCTCTGTGTGAGAGATCAGAGTGTCGAATTTTCCCAGAGTTCTTAGAATCTCCTGCACATCATTCTGAGACCACCTAAAAAATTTTTAGACACCAAAAATTCTCAACAGAAAACTGATGTGAGGTAAAAATGAGTTTTTGGAATTTTGGTCGATCGGAACCGCAAAACACATCAAACGAAAGCTAGACGAAGTTAATGGCGCGGCTCTGATACCACTGTAAGTGCACGGCGGCGCCCCGGCCGTCAATCCGACGCCGGAATGCGGAAACGGTGAATAACTAAAATTTTGCGGACTTTGCAAACCGGCACCACCGCGCACTAAACTCCGGATCGAACCATTAACTAGTCTAAGCTACCTACAAGAATGGGAATAGAGATATACCGACGATCCAAGTCCTCCGGTCTTCTCGTCATGCTCCCGATCTCCTGCGGAAAAGTCCCGTCTCCTCCTCGTCGCCGGAAGTGCACCACATCGCCTACTTTGTTTACGGGCTCTCACCTCAATGCCGAGGCAACTCGGGCACGAAGCCGGCTACTCGACGTGCCCAAGATTCGTTGTAGAATATCTAGAGAAGAAGTCTCATTTGGGTTTTTGTGGAGTTGCCTTTGTGGTGGAGGAAAAAGATCTTGGAGAGAAGTGGGAAAAATGTAGCATACAAAGAAAAATGAGAGTAACATTTTTCTCTTCACAAATGAAAATGAACCCTTGTCAAAATGGAATGGCCGCCCCCCCCCCCCATTTTGGTGTGATTGGAGAGAGAGAGAGAATGGCTTGAACAATAATGCAAAGAGAAATGATGGCTTGTAAAGTCCAACACTCAACAACCATCTCCTCTCCCATCATCACAACCAAAGTCAAGAAAGCAAGGTAAGGTGCAACCATGATGAAGTCAAAAAGTCAAGCAAGGTCAAGGTAAGGTGAGCCATCATGATACAAGGAAATATGCAAAGACCCCCTTCCACAATTGCCTATTTGCAACAATGCAAATAAACCCTCCTCCACCAATCTTCGGCCAATGAACGGAACAATCGAAATTGGCCGAAACGGAAAGCAAACTGGCAACTCCAAAAACTGGTCCTGTAATAAATTACAGGAAAACCCCGATACTGTGCATACACACCCGCATCTGTATTTCGACCGAAATACAAATGCAATGAGACAAAATCTACACTGTACTATACTAGAATCCGGCTTATACCAAAACCGGATAGTAATATCTGTTCGATCCTGATCCGTGCAATACCGCACGTATCTGATCGAACCCTGCCATATAACCATACGGCCTATAGTACAAACTGTCCGATCCTGATCCGTGCAATACCGCACGTATCTGATCAGACCTTGCCATATCTCCATACGGCCTCTACAACCTTTCGCCCGAAAGCTGAGTAACTGTAAATGTGGTGGACTCTAAAGACTCGTCAATACTATGGCTGTGGATTTAACCACTAGCACGTCAGAGGTATATGCCAATACGTGACGGGCCACCAGCTATTGACCAAAAGGGACGTCGATGAGGAAGCTCACCCCGACACCCAACTGAGCCTGTCAGTGACAATATCCGTGCAGTCCGGTCCGTTCGTCTATGAGCATCGCATGGCGGGCCTAGGGGGTTGGTAAAAGTCAGACCCCCAAAAGCGGTACAAGTCGTGTCGGAGTGTAGCCCAGAACACCCTGAGATACTACTGGAATACCAACCAGTAAATCTCCTTGCCTTGGCCAAGGACTTTGTGTAATGGCTCTCCTAGACACAGCACGACCTCACCCCCAATACCGGGAGAGACGAACCCCTGAAGATACGCTCACTGCCTCCATGTGGCTCAGGACTGTACCCAACTAAAACCTGTTTTCACGACTCCTTTGAGCCGTGGTAGGGTAGTAATCAAAGTACAGTGGGAACTCACACGAGACAAATGACGATCCCCAGGTCGATGAACTAACCTGCACACATGTCACCAGGGAAGTGCCATCTGACGTCTGGTATATGACCAACTAGCATGTTCCCGGCGAGTCCTGTCCGGTGTACTCATAACCCAATGAGCACCTGTATACATCTTAGGTGATCCAACTGACACCAGTGGCTTGTGAGACCGGCCACCGCCCCTCGTCGGGGTCTCGACTGTATACACTAGTCTACTAATGGAGTATCGATGCCCAGTCTCGAAACTCCCACGACTAGGGACCTTTTAAGGATAAGCTTATAGACCCCCAGCTCCCACTTATATGATCGCCCTCATACTGCTGGTGGTCAAGCAAGAATCCTAGGGGCTCTATCAACGTGTAATAGCGACGTGTCATGTCACCTAAAGCAGTACACGATGATAAAGGTAAACCAGATAGCATACTATCATCTCGAGCAAGACTGTCCTACTGGGATAGGTCCTCCCTCAATCATTACAATCACGTACCTGTGACCTAATAATTGACTCTGAGGGCACTATCTCCAACACTATTCGCCGCACTCGTATAGGGTACAGGTTGACCCAAGGAGGGGTGCCCAAGTTACCGGATTCCATGAAGTGCTGGGTGGTCCATTCACGTTGCTGAAGGGGGCTGCCTCACTTCTGGTTTTGGAGGGTAACTTGCCGCGCCCGTAGGGGTCTAGGATCTCATTGCACAGGCTATCCACACGACCAGGGGAACGTCGGGTTTCAGTAGCGGCTCTATGAAACCCGGGGATCCCAGATATCTGTATTGTTCTGTAATGCTGTACATTTCTGTGCTGTTGCATTTTATCACGCCTTGAGCGAAATATTATATATTGATAGATATACTAGTAGATGTTGTATATGTTTTGCATCCGCGCTAGTCCAGTCCCCGCTCTGTCTTTAGTTAAGTAACCTAACGGGTGATGACGGGACCCAGTGGCGAATGCGGATGGCATATACGTACATCATTATTTTCGTTCTTTTGTGGTGTGATCAATTGATGGGACTGCGTTGATTCGGATCAATGCAAGATAAACAAACCTATTCTGATGTTGTTGGAACACTTTTTCAAAAAGCTGTTATTGCAAGGACGTTCACTTTTGTTTTGCACAATGGTATTCAGTTGGAATATCCTACTCCTCAGTCGACGAGGCAAGGGCCGAGATCCCTTCACCGGGAGTGACCCCTTGGACAAAAGTTTGCGTCAGGGCAATAACATCACTATAGCCGTTTACTTTTGCTTTGCATCATGGTATTCAGTTGGAATATCCTGCACCTCATTCTACGAGGAAAGAGCCGAGATCCCTTCACCGGGAGTGACCTCTTTAGCAAAGGTTTTCGCCACTATATTTTTAAAAGCTATCCGGTTCCTTCAACGATATCAAGTTCATTACGTTAAAGGTTTTCGCCAGAAACCATTCGTAGCCCTCCGTCATTTCATATGGATAGTCAATAGTATTCAAGCTGTGTTTGTTGGCCATAGTCAAGGCACAGTGTTTGGTAGCTATTGGGTGTTCATATGCTGCATAGATAGATTCGTTGGTTTAGGACAGTCGTATAGCCTTGTTGGCCTTAGTCAAGGGCTTGTACGGGTGGGTTCAAATCAACCTGGACAATGACGGGTAGAACTTGACATGTGACTTATGATTTGTTGGCCTTAGTCAAGGTCATAAGAGCATGGGGCAAAAATCCACATCGAGAGTTTCTAAAGAAATTGAAACTTGCCAGATATGCGCATACCTTCTGGAGTGTGATAGCGTGAGCGGATTCCGTCACGTTATCATGCGATGATAGTTGGATCCCGATTCCCACTGATGAGTTGGTTTACTCCTCGGGTTATCCCGACTAATTCTTCTTTTGGGTTTGGAGAAGAATTTGAGGTTACAGTGGGAGGTTTCCAGATTAGATAAAGTGATAACCATTCTGATCTAGGCTAGAGTGCACGCTGAGTGTTTCTTTTCTTTCTCTCTTTGGCAGCGACCATTGACCCGACCCTAGACTATGACTCAGTGACCAAGTTGACCGAACCTTCTTAACACTGGCTTTTGGATTGTCAGAGTTGCAAACCTCATTGCCACTCCTACTTTTACCCTTTTCTCCAGGACACCCCGTATTACTACGAATGTCCACTTCCATTGGACATAACCATCGTATGGTTATATAAGAACTCGAAGGAATTTATTCGAGGATGGTTTCCGGTTCTGGAGAAAACGAATAGGACTATTCAGTTGTCTTTTCCTTTTACCTTCTCTCAGGTTGCGAGTGCTCCTTGGTGTAGGGTTCCTAGGCACACCCATGAGGCTCTACAACAGATCAAACATGTCCAATTCAAAAATTTCTATGTGCCAAAGAACCCTAAACTAGATCGTAACTAGAGGTAAGGCGAAAAAAACATGCAAGTTAACAACATTAACTAAGAGTGAAAGGGACTACAACCTTTGTAGATCCGGTCCTCCACTTCCAAAGCTCCGTGATGACGTCCTTCCGCTGCGATCATCGGATCCCGGACTCTAGCGATGGTTTCGTCGGAGAAATGATCGGGCTAGGTCGTTGACTTCGATGCCGAAGATGATCTACGTCGAGGCAACTCTAACTCAAGCTCCATCTTCACTAGGTCATGAAACTTGTGAAGATAACACACTCTACTACATGGCAAGTGGTAGAGGATGAAGAAATAGGAAGTGGGTTCACTTTGGATTTGGATTTCTCACTTGGATTCATCACTTGGAATTTTCAAGAAAGCTTTTCTTTTCTTCATGAAGAAGAAGAAGAAGAAGAAAAGAAAATGAATAATGAATTATCTCAAAATAGAAAATCAAGTGATTCTTATCATTTAGCAACCATGGACGAGTGTAACTAATGTAGAGAATAAACTAGGGTTTAGTTAAATGGTTAGGTTAAGGAAAGAAACAAAATGGTTAAGACTTTCAAAGCTTCATGAAGCTTCAAGACTAAAACAAAACAAGCCACCATTTTATTTCTTGCCAAATATAAATAAAGAAAATAAATAAAACAAATGAAACCCTAACCATTAACTAAACATGGTGTATAGCATACACACACCCAAGTTTGCATGTATCATCAAACATGATACAATCAAGTGCACAAAAATATATCACATATACTACTTGTGCACATCAAGTGAGAAAATCAATCTTAAGTGAACAAATACTAGTTAATGTAAAGTAATATATCATATATATAATTATACATTAAATCATTAAATCAACACTTTATTTAATGATCCGGTCATAACGCATATAACCGACTAATATCAAATGTATCATTATATCGAATCAACATTTGATTCGGTAACCCGGCTATATCTTATATAACCGTCCGATGATACGAATCGCGAGAATAGAATTCAGTATCACATATTGGTGTTATTCTCTGTCCCGCACATATCTCATATACGCTCCTATTTCGTTTCGCTTGAGCCAGGAAACCTCTGTGTAGGACTCTAAAGACTCGTCAATACGCCGGCAGTAGGCGATGATCATATCAAACACCCACAAGCCGCAAGCGATCTGCTAAACGTAACGGCCACCCGGGTATTGAGCGATCAGAAGATCAACGAGAAAGCCCGCTCACACTCCTGTGAATCTAACCAGTAACACTTACCGTACAGTCCGGTCTGTTCGTCTGATATGTCGCATATCTCGCCTAGGGGTGGTAAACGTCAGACCCCAGTAGCTTGATAAGTCATGCCGATGTAAGGTCCATAACAAGCGTGAAACTACTGATAACTCTTACCAGCAAATCTCTGCAACCCTGGCCAGGGATTTCCAGTTATGGCCAATCGAGCATAGCACAACATCAACCCCCAATACCGGTATAGACGAATCCCCTCCTATCGCTCATTGCCTCCATGTGAATCGGGACTGTACCCAAAAACCACCTGTTTGCATGACTCAGTAGAGCCGTGGTAGGGTGGAAATCAAAGCACAGTGGGAGACACACAAAACTCTATGACGATCTCGGGTCAACAGACTAAGCTGTACCAGTGTCACCAGAGAACTGCCATCGGACGTGAGGTATAATACCATCTGGGAGTTCTCGGCGAGTCCGTTCAGTGTACCCAGTCATCACTGAGCACTCGCATACCATCTCTGATGTCAAACACCAATGGATATGGGATCATCCATCGCCTATCACATGGGTCGAGAAGATATACGCTAGTCTACTCTGGAATATCGATGCCCCGTCTCGATATTCCCACGACTAGGAACATTGAAGGATGTACTCATGGACTACCCAGGCCCCACTAGTATGATCTACATCATAGTCCTTGAAGTCGAGTACACATCCTAAGGGCTTTATCAACATGTAACAGAGAGACTGAAAGTATACATGTTAAGATAAAGAGCAACCAGATAGCGTACTATCATGTCGAGCAAGAAAGTCCTACCTATATATGTCCCAGCATCCACTACAATATACATCCTATGTACAGTAATGGCCTCTAGGGCATACATATAACTAACACTTGGTTTAGGAGTGAAAGGTTTACTTAGCACCCTATAAGGGGTTTGGAAGCATCACATGTACCAAAGATGGAATCTTTATGGTGCTAAGCAAACATACAAAGGATGTATCCTAGAAAATTAGGGTTTCTAAATTTTTCACATCATCATATGAAAGAAAGGCTAGGGTTTTGAGAGTACAACCTTTGTAGCTCCCTACGCTAGACTCCTCGGCTACTTGGGGTTTGAAAAAGCTCCGCTTGAACTCCTCGAGGTCACCGATGATCCACCCGTAGTCCGCTTTGTCCAAGCTTGCAACTTTATTCGATCAAGTGAACGAAATGAAGCTAACACTCTAAACAAGTTGGCTAAACTTGTGT
Organism: Agapanthus africanus; assembly: GCA_030015575.1. Classification (NCBI taxonomy): domain Eukaryota; kingdom Viridiplantae; phylum Streptophyta; class Magnoliopsida; order Asparagales; family Amaryllidaceae; genus Agapanthus; species Agapanthus africanus. Next base: position 268,679,825 of record CM057340.1, read on the forward strand.
AGAATGATCTTGTGGTTCTTATTCTCACTTCAAAATCTAATCTTGATGAGTATATTGCTCACTACAAAAAACTAGAGAGCAAAATGAGAGAGGAAGAAGAAGATGATGGCTATAATTTTTCAAGAGTAAAAAGAATGACTCTCTTGTCAAAGGAAAAAGAAAATATATCAATATATATTTTCTTGTTCTCATCTCAAACCATGGTTTAAACATTATTGAACTTGAGTTAAAACCCAAAAGGAAAAGTAATCCATGGTTAAATGGTGGGTGAGCATGGTTAGGTCAAGAAGAGTGTAGAAAACTTCCATGAATTATCCTTTCCTTTTCTTTTGTTTTAAATCAAATTCAATAATAATATATACAAATAAAACCATGGTGTGAGTCTTATATTGCCACCATTTTCTTTGTATAAGCAACCATGATAGATGATGTATGTATGTATGTATGTATGTATGTATACACATCCATATGTGCATGAAACTAGAAAGGAAGAAAAACATACATGCATGCATACATCCATCCAACACAAGAAAGGATTTCTAGTGAGAAACTAATGGTTAAATGGTAAATCAACAATTGATTTATCAATCCGGCCATATCACATACGACCCTAACCAAAAGCAAGCCGCCCGATTAATATACGGTATCCCATACACGCATTTTAATCGGGTCCATGCGCATATCGCATACGCGCACCACAACGTTTCGTCTGGACTAGGTAACTCCATTGTGGGACTCTAAACTCGTCAATACGCCGGCAGTGGGTGATGATCATATCACGCACCCCCAAGCCGCAAGCGGTCAGCTAAACGTAACGGCCACCCGGGTATTGAACGATCAGAAGAGAACAAGCGAACCTGCTTCAACTCCCGTCGAGCGAACCGGCAACACTACCGTGCAGTCCGGTCTCCTCGTCTGATATGTCGCATATCAAGTCTAGGGGTGGTAAACGTCAGACCCCAATAACCGATAAGTCGTGCCGATGTGAGGCTCATAACGGGTCGAGAAACTACTGGTAACACTTACCAGTAAATCTCCAATCAGCCCTGGCCAGGGACTTCCCTGTTACGGCCAATCGAGCACAGTGCAACATCTGTAGGGTTCCTAGGCACCCTAATGAGGTCTCACAAGGCATCGATCATGCCAATTTCGAATTTTACGGTGCCGGGAAACCCTAAACTACGGATCGTTGGCTAGATGTCTAGGCGAAAAACAAACTAGTTAACAACTTAACTAAGGTTTAAACGGAAATACAACCTTTGTAGATCCGGTGCTCCACCTCCATAGCTCCGCAACGAAGTCCCCTCGCTGTCCAAATGAATTCCCAGGCTCTAGCGTTGGCTTCGTCGGAGAAATGGCGAGCTAGGTCGTCGATGTCTATGCCGATGATGATCTACGTCGAGGCATCGCTGGATCAAGCTCCACCTTCACCAAGCCATGAAAACTTGTGAAGGAAACACCCTATACAACTTGGCAAGAGGTAGAGGATGAAGAAATAGGAAGTGGGTAGACTTTAGTTTTGGATTTCTCACTAGTTTTCATCTCTTGCCATTGGAGTAGCAAGCTTTCTTCATGTTGAAGAAGATGAAGAAGAAGAAGAAGATATGATGAGAATGATAAAACCAATAATAAAATCAAAATTGATCTTATCATAATGCAACCTTGGGTTAGATTTAACTCTTGTAGAGAGCAAACTCTAGTTTAGTTAATGGTTAGGTTCAAACATAAAACAAAATGGTTACAAATTCAAAGCATCATGAAGTTTCCACAAAAGACAAAATTAGCAACCATTTTATTTTAGCCAAAAGAAATAAAGAATATAAATAAAATGAATAAGTGAATACTTTAAAACCATAACCATTAACCTAAACATGGTTCAAATCAAACATACACCCAAGTTTGCATGCATCATCAAATATGATACAAACTAGTGCACAAAACTATATCATATATACAATGTGCACTTCAAGTGAGAAAATCCATCTTAAGTGAACCAATACTAGTTAATGCAAAGTAATATATCAAATATATATATAATTATGCATTAAATCATTGAATCAACACTTGATTCTATGATCCGGTCATATCGCATACAACCGGCTAGTATCCAATGTATCGGCTTATCGAATTAATCCTTGATTCGATAATTAGGTTATATCGCATACAACCATTCGACACATTCATCGCAAGAATGAAATGCGGTATCACATACACGCATTATTCTCGGTCCCGCACATATCTCATATGTGCTCCTATTTCGTTTTGCTTGAGCCAGGAAACCTCTGTGTAGGACTCTAAAGACTCGTCAATACGCCGGCAGCGGATGATGATCATATCAAACACCCACAAGCCGCAAGCGGTCTGCTAAACGTAACGGCCACCCGGGTATTGAGCGATCAGAAGATCGACGAGCAAGCCCGCTCACACTCCTGTGAATCCAACCAGTAACACTTACCGTACAGTCCGGTCTGATCGTCTGATATGTCGCATATCTCGCCTAGGGGTGGTAAACGTCAGACCCCAATAGCTCGATAGGTCGTGTCGATATGAGGTCTATAACACTTCGAGAAACTACTGGTAACACTTACCAGTAAATCTCAGCAACCCTGGCCAGGGATTTCCTGTTATAGCCAATCGAACACAGCGCAACATCAACTCCCTATACCGGGAGAGACGAATCCCCTCCTATCGCTCATTGCCTCCATGTGATTCGGGACTGTACCCAAAAACCACCGTTTTGCACGCCCTCTTGGACGTGCTAAGATGGAAATCAAAGCACAGTGGGAACCACACAAGACTCTATGACAATCTCGGGTCAACAGACTACTCTGTACCAGTGTCACCAGAGAACTGCCATCTGACGTGAGGTATAATACCATCTGGGAGTTCTCGGCGAGTCCGTCCAGTGTACCCAGTCTCTACTGAGCACCCGTATATCTCTCTGATGTCAAACGCCAATGGATATGGGTGTAAGTCCACGTTGCGACCCCCGGTTCTTACGGGGAGGCGGAAACGGTATAAAAATCAAATTTTTAGCGCAAGGGGCAACATGGACTAACAAAGTCAGGATCTTTTCCTAAACTAAAACTAGCAAACTTGCTAAAGAGAGTTAGCTACTCGGAAAAATGGTTATACCTAAACTTGAACTCCTTCTTCTTCAAACTTTGTAGAGGTTGATGGTTCTCTTCTCGTCGCCTTCTTCCGTCGAAGATGGATCCACCTGAGGGTTCAACCTTCGGGCTCTTTCTCGAACTTTGAGTGAACTAGAATCTCCGGCTTGCCAAACCCTTGATCCTAGAGTGAGTAGAGAGTGTCTAAGGGGTGCTTTTCTTTTAAGGAGAGGGATTCTCAACACATGAGAAGGATTCTCCTTTGGCTAGAGGAAGAAGAAGATGAAGTGAGGAGAGAGAATGATTATGATAGAATGAGCTCTTTTCTTTTGCAACCATAACTAAAAGAAAAGGAATTATCTAATTAATAATAATAATTGAAATGAGAATAGTTGATGGTTGTTTTGGAATGACCACTATCATACTTTCAATAAATGAGTGTAAGCAAGAATCAAGGAGAATCCTTACAAAGCATGATGGTGGTCAACATTCAACCATGGTCAACAAGTCAACCATGGTCAACAAGTCAACCATGGTCAACAAGTCAACAAAATCAACCATAACAATATTTCATTTAATTACTATTATTAATTAATATTTCATAAATCTATTAGGGTTTGGAAAATGACGACTGTCAACTGTGCATACGCACCCGTTCCGAAACCCTAATGAAAGCACAGTGGGAACCACACAAGACTTTATGACGATCTCGGGTCAACAGACTACTCTGTACCAGTGTCACCAGAGAACTGCCATCTGACGTGAGGTATAATACCATCTGGGAGTTCTCGGCGAGTCCGTCCAGTGTACCCAGTCTCTACTGAGCACCCGTATATCTCTCTGATGTCAAACACCAATGGATATGGGATCATCCATCGCCCATCTGTATGGGTCGAGAAGGTATACGCTAGTCTACTCTGGTATATCGATGCCCCGTCTCGATACACCCTCGACTAGGGACTTTGAAGGATGTACTTATGGACTACCATGTCCCCACTAGTATGATCCGCATCATAGTCCAGGTAGTCAAGTACACATCCTAAGGGCTTTACCAACATGTAATAGAGAGACAATCTGTGTACACGTTAAGGTAAAGAGCAACCAGATAGCATACTATCATGTCGAGCAAGAAAGTCCTCCCTATATATGTCCCAGCATCCACTACAATATACATCCAATGTACAGTAATGGCCTCTAGGGCATACATATAACTAACAATCTCCCACTTGCACTAGGGCCATCTGTAGCAGTGGTTGTAGTATCTCATACTCAACCATCCCATAAAAGTCTCTCTCTGGGAACAGGCCTTTGTGAGTGGATCCGCTGTGTTGTCCTCTGAGTCTACTCTCCTGACCTTGATCCCCTGGAGATCAACCATCTCCATGATCAGGTGATACTGCCTTAGAATATGTCTGGATCACTGATGGGACCGGCGTTCCTCGGCATAAGCCACAACTCCATTGTCTCACAATGGTAGGAACGTAGTTCATCTCATGAACCAATATACACCCAAACAGCCTCTTCGGTAGCATCTTAAGTAGCGATGTATCCTGCCTTTATCGTCTAGTATGCCACGGTATCTAGCTTGGAACTCTTCCAACATACCATCCCTTTACTGAGGGTATAGACAATGCCTGTGACTGACATTCAGTCGTCTTTATCACCCTGGAACACTTCCAGTGATTTTCCCCAGGATCAATTGATACCATCTCACTACAACTAGTGAGAATCCTAACATCCATTTAGATCTATCTCATAGATCCAAAATCCAGGATTTAGGAGGTATCACTTTGATCCTATATGGAGAATCATTGTGATAAGCGGACATTGATCGAGCGTAGCATAGGAAACTCTTTTCCTATCAAGAGTATGTCATCCACGTACTCTACGAGGATCATCACCATACTCCCTACTACCTTTTTGTTTATACAAGGTTCATCTACCATTTTGATGATGTCAACTTCTTTGACTAATCCATCAAAATAGATGTTCCAACTCCGCGATGCCTGCTTTATCCTATAAAACATCTTGCACACGTTTCCGCTGCTCCCACTGTCTACGAAGCCCTCTGGCTGTGTACTTATAGACGCTTTCTTCCAAATCATCATTTAGAAAAGCAGTCATGACACCCAACCACCAGATATCGTAGTCATGGTATGTAGCCGTGGCAAGTAGTATCTGGATGGACTTAAGCATAGGTACTGGAAAAGGTTTCATCATTATCCACTCCTGGTCGATGACGAAAACCTTTAACAAGTCTAGCTTTGAAAGTCTCAACCTTTCCATCTACACCAAGTAATCTTCTCAAGATATACTTGCTCCTGATGGGGATTTAACCCTTCAGATATAGCAACCAAAGTCCATACTTTATTGGTGTATAAGGATTCCATCTCAGATCACTAAGCATCCAGCCATTCTTACAGAGTCTTCACTCTCGATGGCCTGCTTGAAACTAGTTGGGTCATCATCTCATGATGCATTCCTCGCTCCCACTGTCATAGAGAAACCGAAGTATCTCTCAGGTGGGTGAGGAACCCTACTAGATCGGCGGAGGGGCTAAGGTTCGTTGGTTTCTACTGAATTCTCTGGTTGTACCAAATCATCTGCTGTAGTTTGTATAGCTGGAACACTTCCAGTTCTACATAACAGACCTTGCCTCGAGCTTGTCCGGATTTTGCTTTTAGACATAGGCCGGACAACCCCAAATCTTAACTAGCTTAAGACATGGGCTCTTCCCTTTCCATATCTCATATGGAGTGGTAGGCAACTGATTTGATTCGAACCTATTCAATAGGTATGCAGCTTCTCAAGTGCATAACCCCTAAAAGGAAATAGGTAACTCAGTAATACTCATCATAGAGCACACCATATCATATAGGGTGTGATTGCTCCGCCCCGATATACCATCGTGCCATGGTGTATACGGAGGAGTAATGCTGAGAGAGAATCTCATTCTCCTTTAGAATAGTCCAGGATTTCCGTGCTCAAGTATTCTCCTCCTTGATCACATCAAAGGACATAATACTTGTACCCGTATTTTGGTTCTCTACTTCTAACATATATTCTGTGATTATCTCAAAAGGTTCGGACTTGTGTTTCAACAGGAACATAGGTCTGAAACTCGAAAGATCATCAGAGAACGTAATGAAGTATAAAGAACCAGTCCTGGCATGTGTAGACAGGGGACCTACATACATCAACATGTATCATCCCAAGAGTTTACTAACTCTTTCTCTGTTTCCAGTAAACGGAGCTATGGTCATCTTATCTTTGTGACATGACTGGCGAGTTTCACAAGATGTAAGTTCAAACTAATTTAAATATGCATCTTTATGTAACTCTAGCCAGTCGGGTCGCATTGATCTGACCTAGTCTACAATACCTCAAGAAGGATTCGTTCATTTCTGAACTTTTCCTCTTGTGTGTGTTCCGTATACTAAGAACTGTAGTTTGATTTAGAACATCAACGCTTTTAGATAACGTGCCTGATCCGATCAACTTTTGATATAGGAAATGTTCAAAACATTATCCAACAATACAAAATTTTATCATTTCTTTACTAATAAAGAGACTGATATGATTTTGTATATCAGGTTCGGTATCTAATAACATTCGTTCAGAATCAATGTATTGGTAATACAGGGTGACAGTGACCGACAGACTTGGCTGCAACACTTGCCCCGTTTTCTACCTCATGAAACTTATCACCCGTTCTCAGTTTTTCTACCCTTTTGTAGCCCTATGTAACAGATTACATATCTGGGATCCTGATCCGGTATCATATACCCAGGATGCGGAGGATACTGAGAAACAGTTCTGTATAATGAACACACCCGAAGATGATGCATCAACATGCACTCTCTTCGTTTGGGCGGCACGGGAATTCTGGTATTCCCAATTTCCTGCTCTGTCTTATAACAATTATAAGTTGGACCGGGACCAACGTTCCTCAGCTCAGTATAACAAGCGGGTTCGGTCAAAATTCCGTATTATTATCTTGATTAAGGCGTGATATGGTCGCTACCAGGAGAGAGAGAAAAGAAAACACTCAGCGTGCACTCTTGCAAGAATAGATTGGTTATATATTTTATCTAATCAGGATGGCTCCCACTGCTTTTTATCAAATCTTCCTTCAAACCCTAAAAGGAAAGACTAGCCGGGATTAATTACACACTACAAGTTCGCCAATCTTTCAGCCAGGCCAGTGTCGGTACTTTTAGGGAGGTCCCCCGTGCTTTCGCACGAACCTAATTAATGTAAACCTCGTTTTCCCAGAGGCGTAACCTCGTTAACACCTTTCTAGACACCTACTTGATCGGCTAATTGTAATGTATAAAACTCTCCCAGGAGTAACTCTTACTCGCAGCGGGTATCGGGATCCAACTATCTCATAGAAGGTATGCAATCTCATTGCAAATTTCAACACTTGAAATTCCCGATAATATTTTGCCCCTAGTGTTCTATGACCTTGACGAATGCCAAACAACCCATAGTCCACTAGTCAAGTTCAACCCGTACATTTCTTGATTGAACTAAACCCACCCGCACGACCCTTGACGAATGCCAAACAACGCCGTATGAATACCCTAATCCAATCGCATCATATGCTTAAGCAGATAAATACTAGTTAGCTACCATACACTACGCCTTGACGAATGCCAAACTACCGCAGCACGAATACTAACTAGTACTTATCTGAAATGACGGAGGGCTACGACAGGTTTTTCTGAAAACCTATTGCGTAATGAACTTGATATCGTTGTAGAATCAAATGATTTTAAAATGGAGTGCTTTTGAGGCTTTTCTAGTTTTGCTAAAGGAGTCACTCCCGGTGAAGGGATCGTCGGTCCTTTCCTCGTCAAGTGAGGTGCGGGATATATCGTATATATCACTGTGCAAAGCAAAAACACTTAAAAGCAATCAAAAGACAAACCGAGTGTGTAGCATCTGCCAGTTATTGCTAAAGGAGTCACTCCCGGTGAAGGGATCTCGGTCCTTTCCTTATCGAATAAGGTGCAGGATATATCATATATACCGCTGTGCAAAGCAAGAACTGTAGCTACCTGTTTTATTTTGAAATTCGATTCTACAACATCTTAGGTTTCTTTTATTTCATTAATCACATTAATGAAGTCCCATCATTTAAGTACCTAAACATCACAGATAAATACGACGTACACTTATGCCATCTGCATTCGCCTCGATGTCCCCTCGTGCTCCGTTAGGTTAGGTAACTAACGGCAGAGCAGGGCAGGGCTAGCGCGGGTGTAAAACATAAGTAACGTCTATATAATATATCATATATACTATATACTGTATCTATCACAGAACATCACATGATCACATCACAGATATCACAGCAGAAGAAACATATGAAATATTGGATATACTAGGACGTCCGTGTTTTCAATACGAGCCAGTATAAAACACGGATTCCACGGTCGTGATGAATAGCCAAACCCACACCCCTAGACCCCTACGAGAGCGGCAAGCAACCCTACCAATTCTAGAGTTAGGAGACCCGAACTCGACTCCTCGAGTTGGTCTCCCACTGGACTCCAGAATCCGGTTACTTGTGCCCTCCTCCTTGGGTCTATCCTAGTGCGGAAAAGTAAATAATATACAAAGGGTGACAACTTCCGCAACCTGGAAGTGCCCCAAATAAAAGAAAATTACATACATATTTTTACATGAATGAAAATGAAAAATACTCATCTCACATAAAAAAACCCGGCTATTCAAACACGACGATCCAATATAACATATCCAGCAACACATAACATCACATGTTATCAACGTAAGTAAATATGTCCATCCCAATTGTCGTTGACATATAGCAACGAAACCGGCGATATCACATATTACACTTACGGTCACAGAAAAGAAAGTGTAAAACTACAACAGTTGGAATCCGCAATCTGCATAGACATCGCATGCCTAATCAAATGAATTCCTTAGACATCGCATGCCTAACAATTATAAACCCCGCATTTTAGTCTCAAAATCGAAAACACTTTTCAATATCAAGTCGGGCAATTCAACAAGATTCCCGACATGCTGATCGTATGCTCGTCGCAAACTTTAGTAGGCGGCCGCACCCCCGATACCGTCGACGAAGTGCACCAAGGCGGAACACCGCTACCGCGAGCACCCGAATGGATGCTTTCGGCGACGGGGTTCTCCTACAGTCACTTGGTCGAGGCTATGGAGTGAAGCTGTCTATTAAGTTTATCCGGCGAGTATCCGCGTACGCTACGTGATTGCGACGGGCTTTTGATCACATCAAAATTCCGTGGTAACCGATCAAGTGAGACTAAACTGCTATGTTCATAACATTCATTCAGTTATCTCATAACTTCTTGTGAATTCCAATTATTGTATCCCATTCCGGATAAATAGAAAATGTTAAACTTTCCGATCGAACAATCGAACACCCAATTTTTCCCGATACAGATCAACACATGAAATAAGTCTAACAACATTCAGTTCGTGCCTCAGTACCGACGGTCCAGCCGTAGAAGGGTCAAGCCAACGCCTCACATGTGGCACGCCGTACTGCCCCAAACCCGAAGGTTCAAAGGGCAGTTCAAGACGGTCACATAATCGAGTTAAGGTTTGTTGTCTTCTAGAGGGTCCATCGCGTTACTTTCACTACTTAGAACGTCGTTAAACTACGGAAAAATCCAACACTTGGAAATTTCCCGACAAAGGAAAAATTGGGTATTTATATCCGGTCGAACTTTTTAACATATTCTAAAATTTATCCGGAAAGCCACATAGACAAAATCTGATGCTCCGATCGAAACACCGAATCCCCAAAACAACTCCAGAAAATTCAACTCTTGAATAAATATTAAAAATTCCCAGAAACACCAGAAATAATATATAAGAATTACTGTGCAGATAAAAGTGACTGAAGAGTCAAACCTGCCGCGGAACCGCCGCATTAGGCATGCATATGCGGCGGTTCCTCCGCACTATTAACGATTCAGAGCCCCCGTTTTAAACAGTAATTCTTAGATTATTTTACTGAGTTTTCTGAATATTTTTAATCTGGAAAAATCCCAGTTTTTCAAAATTGTCCAGAGAGCAAATTTGGGTTTGGGTTTTCGGGTCGTTCGGACTTCAAACTCCGTCTAGACTTCGCCTAAGGAACTAGCTAGGCTCTGATACCACTGTAGGGTTCCTAGGCACCCTAATGAGGTCTCACAAGGCATCGATCATGCCAATTTCGAATTTTACGGTGCCGGGAAACCCTAAACTACGGATCGTTGGCTAGATGTCTAGGCGAAAAACAAACTAGTTAACAACTTAACTAAGGTTTAAACGGAAATACAACCTTTGTAGATCCGGTGCTCCACCTCCATAGCTCCGCAACGAAGTCCCCTCGCTGTCCAAATGAATTCCCGGGCTCTAGCGTCGGCTTCGTCGGAGAAATGGCGAGCTAGGTCGTCGATGTCTATGCCGAAGATGATCTACGTCGAGGCATCGCTAGATCAAGCTCCACCTTCACCAAGCCATGAAAACTTGTGAAGGAAACACCCTATACAACTTGGCAAGAGGTAGAGGATGAAGAAATAGGAAATGGGTAGACTTTAGTTTTGGATTTCTCACTAGTTTTCATCACTTGCCATTGGAGTAGCAAGCTTTCTTCATATTGAAGAAGATGATGAAGAAGAAGAAGATATGATGAGAATGATAAAACCAATAATAAAATCAAAATTGATCTTATCATAATACAACCTTGGGTTAGATTTAACTCTTGTAGAGAGCAAACTCTAGTTTAGCTAATGGTTAGGTTCAAACATAAAACAAAATGGTTACAAATTCAAAGCATCATGAAGTTTCCACAAAAGACAAAATTAGCAACCATTTTATTTTAGCCAAAAGAAATAAAGAATATAAATGAAATGAATAAGTGAATACTTTAAAACCATAACCATTAACCTAAACATGGTTCAAATCAAACATACACCCAAGTTTGCATGCATCATCAAATATGATACAAACTAGTGCACAAAACTATATCATATATACAATGTGCACTTCAAGTGAGAAAATCCATCTTAAGTGAACCAATACTAGTTAATGCAAAGTAATATATCAAATATATATATAATTATGCATTAAATCATTGAATCAACACTTGATTCTATGATCCGGTCATATCGCATACAACCGGCTAGTATCCAATATATCGGCTTATCGAATTAATCCTTGATTCGATAATTAGGTTATATCGCATACAACCATTCGACACATTCATCGCGAGAATGAAATGCGGTATCACATACACGCATTATTCTCGGTCCCGCACATATCTCATATGTGCTCCTATTTCGTTTCGTTTGAGCCAGGAAACCTCTGTGTAGGACTCTAAAGACTCGTCAATACGCCGGCAGCGGATGATGATCATATCAAACACCCACAAGCCGCAAGCGGTCTGCTAAATGTAACGGCCACCCGGGTATTGAGCGATCAGAATATCGACGAGCAAGCCCGCTCACACTCCTGTGAATCCAACCAGTAACACTTACCGTACAGTCCGGTCTGATCGTCTGATATGTCGCATATCTCGCCTAGGGGTGGTAAACGTCAGACCCCAATAGCTCGATAGGTCGTGTCGATATGAGGTCTATAACACTTCGAGAAACTACTGGTAACACTTACCAGTAAATCTCAGCAACCCTGGCCAGGGATTTCCTGTTATAGCCAATCGAACACAGCGCAACATCAACTCCCTATACCGGGAGAGACGAATCCCCTCCTATCGCTCATTGCCTCCATGTGATTCGGGACTGTACCCAAAAACCACCGTTTTGCACGCCCTCTTGGACGTGCTAAGATGGAAATCAAAGCACAGTGGGAACCACACAAGACTCTATGACAATCTCGGGTCAACAGACTACTCTGTACCAGTGTCACCAGAGAACTGCCATCTAACGTTAGGTATAATACCATCTGGGAGTTCTCGGCGAGTCCGTCCAGTGTACCCAGTCTCTACTGAGCATCCGTATATCTCTCTGATGTCAAACACCAATGGATATGGGTGTAAGTCCACGTTGCGACCCCCGGTTCTTACGGGGAGGCGGAAACGGTATAAAAATCAAATTTTTAGCGCAAGGGGCAACATGGACTAACAAAGTCGGGATCTTTTCCTAAACTAAAACTAGCAAACTTGCTAAAGAGAGTTAGCTACTCGGAAAAATGGTTATACCTAAACTTGAACTCCTTCTTCTTCAAACTTTGTAGAGGTTGATGGTTCTCTTCTCGTCGCCTTCTTCCGTCGAAGATGGATCCACCTGAGGGTTCAACCTTCGGGCTCTTTCTCGAACTTTGAGTGAACTAGAATCTCCGGCTTGCCAAACCCTTGATCCTAGAGTGAGTAGAGAGTGTCTAAGGGGTGCTTTTCTTTTAAGGAGAGGGATTCTCAACACATGAGAAGGATTCTCCTTTGGCTAGAGGAAGAAGAAGATGAAGTGAGGAGAGAGAATGATTATGATAGAATGAGCTCTTTTCTTTTGCAACCATAACTAAAAGAAAAGGAATTATCTAATTAATAATAATAATTGAAATGAGAATAGTTGATGGTTGTTTTGGAATGACCACTATCATACTTTCAATAAATGAGTGTAAGCAAGAATCAAGGAGAATCCTTACAAAGCATGATGGTGGTCAACATTCAACCATGGTCAACAAGGCAACCATGGTCAACAAGTCAACAAAATCAACCATAACAATATTTCATTTAATTACTATTATTAATTGATATTTCATAAATCTATTAGGGTTTGGAAAATGACGACTGTCAACTGTGCATACGCACCCGTTCCGAAACCCTAATGAAATACCTCATCCTCCGCCTCAAGCAACTGTGCATACACACCTGCATTCTCGTTCCGAGGAACAAGAATACCGAGATATAAAAGCAACCCCCAAAACATATACCAGCATCTGGCTCAAACCAGAGCCTGCTGGCAATATCCGTCCGGACTCCAAACGTGCACAAGTGCGCGGATGAGAACGAACCCTGTCGCAAAACCATGCGACCTCTACTCTGTTTTGCCCAGAGGCGAATACCCTCTGTGTGGGACTCTAAAGACTCGACACTACGCTGGCAGTGGGTTTAACCACAGACCGCAAGCGGCACTAGCTGTGCGTAACGGTCCCCAGGTAGATGCCGACAAGAAGGCTGACGAGGTGAACCCCATCTGAACTCCTACTGAGTCTGAATGTGACATTCTCCGTACAGTCCGGTCTGTTCATCTGATACATCGCATGTCGGGCCTAGGGGGCGGTAAAACGTCAGTCCCCCAATAGCGGTACAAGTCGTGTCGGAGTGAAGCCCAAAACACCCTGAGATAACACTGGAAGCCTACCAGTATATCTCGCTTGCCCTGGCCAGGGACTACTTGTGTAATGGCTCTCCTAGACACAGCGCGATGTCAACCCCCAATACCGGGAGAGACGAATCCTGTCTAACCGTCACTGCCTCCAAGTGCTTCGGGACTGCACCCAACCACTACCTGTTTGCACGACTCCTTTGAGCCGTGGTAGGGTAGTGATCAAAGTGCAGTGGGAACACACTTGAGGCGAAGTGCCAGTGTCAAGTCAGCGGACTAAGCTGTACTCATGTCACCTGGGAACTGATAACTGACGATAGGTATAATACCAACCTGTCAGTTCCCGACGAGTCCTGTCCAGTGTACTCGTAACCTAACGAGCACCCGTATACTATCTCCAGTACGACGTACTGATGGCTGTGGGACAGACCATCTCCCACACTGGGATGAGAAGCGCATACGCTAGTCTACTCCGGAGTATCGATGCCCTGTCTCGATAGTCCTGCGACTAGGGACCTGTATAAGGATGTGCTTATAGATTACCCAGCCCCCACTAGTGTGACTGCCATCACAACGCTGGTAATCAAGCAAAGATCCTAAGGGCTCCACTAATGCGTATAGGTGATATCGCAAAATAAACACATGTACACATTGAAGTAGAAACAAAGCAAGTAGCATACTACTATATTGAGCAAGATTGTTTATACAAGGTGAATATCCCAAGCTTCCATTAAGTAATATACAAACTAGTATGATACAGTAATGGCCTCTAGGGCATATACACTAACAATCTCCCACTTGCACTAAGGCCATGTACTGGCGTATCGAAGACCTATCATCTCGATCAGCCGCTCGAACTGAGTCTGGGGTAGGGCCTTGGTGAATGGATCTGCAGTGTTTTCTTCTGAAGCAACCCTCCGAACCTCGATCTCCTTGCGATCCACGATCTCCCTGATCAGGTGATACCGCCTTAAGATGTGCCTGGATCTCTGATGGGACCTGGGTTCCTTCGCTAAAGCTATAGCCCCGTTGTTGTCGCAATACAGAGGTATTGGGTCAACAATGGACGGAACCACCTGAAGTTCTTTCAAGAACTTCCTCATCCAGACAGCTTCTTTTGCGGCATCAGATGCAGCGATGTATTCCGCTTCCATCGTCGAGTCTGCAACGGTTTCCTGTTTGGAACTCTTCCAACACACCGCCCCTCCATTGAGGGTAAAGACAAAACCCGACATGGACTTGGAATCATCCTTGTCACTCTGGAAGCTGGAGTCAGCAAAGGCCTCGATCTGGAGGTCTTTTCCGCCATACACTAAGAACATCTCCTTAGTCCTCCTCAGGTACTTGAGAATGTTCTTTACTGCTATCCAGTGTTTCTCCCCAGGGTTTGACTGATACCTGCTTACCACACTCAGTTCATAAGCTACATCCGGTCTGGTACACAACATCGCATACATTATAGAGCCTACCGCAGAAGCGTAGGGTATAATAGACATGCGATCCCTCTCCAAATCAGTCTTGGGAGACATCTCTTTAGAGAGGGTGATCCCGTGACAAGCCGGTAGGTTACCGCGCTTGGAATCTTCCATACTGAATCTTTTCAGTATAGTGTCGATGTACCTGGACTGTGAAAGTCCTAATATCCTCTTGGATCTATCACGATGGATCCGGATCCCCAGGATGTACGAAGCATCACCCAGGTCTTTCATGGAGAAGCTTTGTGACAAGAATCCCTTGACAGATTGTAGCATAGGAATGTCATTTCCTATTAAGAGAATGTCATCCACGTACAAAACGAGGAATACTACAGTTCTCGCTACAAATCTACTATAGATGCATGGTTCATTTGGATTTTTGATAAAGCCAAATTCCTTGACCGTCTCATCAAAACAGATGTTCCAACTCCGCGATGCCTGCTTTAGTCCATAGATGGACTTAAGCAACTTGCACACCTTTCCGCTGCTCCCACTCTGAATGAAACCCTCTGGCTGATCCATATAGACACACTCCTCTAAATTTCCATTTAGAAAAGCGGTTTTTACGTCCATCTGCCAAATCTCATAATCGTGGAAGGCAGCAAATGGCAAGAAGGATCCGAATGGATTTCAGCATAGCCACTGGAGAAAAGGTTTCGTCATAGTCCAAACCAGGTCTCTGACGGAAACCCTTTGCTACAAGTCTAGCTTTATAGGTCTCAACCTGTCCATCTACACCAATCTTCCTTTTGAAGATCCACTTGCATCCTACGGGTTTTACCCCGTCTGGAGCAATATCCAACGTCCATACTTTGTTGGTGTACATGGACTCCATTTCGGTCCGCATTGCATCCAGCCATTTTACCGAGTCAACACTCTGAACGGCCTGATGGAAGCTAGTAGGCTCATCATAGTCTATGATGCAATCCTCTCTATCCCCGTCTATGAGAAAACCGTAGTATCTCTCGGGCGGATGAGACTGCCTACTACTTCTGCGGAGCGGCATAGGAATGTCCTGTTCTTTTGAACTTACTGGCTCTTCCAAGTCTTCAGTAATAGCTTGTGGTTCTGGAATCTCTTCCAGTTCTATTGCGTTCCCACTTATCTGGGTTTCCAAAAACTCAGTTTCCAAGAAGCGGGCATGTTGAGAAACAAAAACCTTTTGTTCCTCAGCGGAATAGAACAGATACCCCCTGGAGTTCTTTGGGTATCCCACAAACTTACATTGTACTGAACGTGCCTCGAGCTTGTCCGCATGATACTTTTTTACAAAAGCTGGACATCCCCATATCTTAAGGTACTTAAGACAGGGTTTCTTCCCACTCCACATCTGATATGGAGTGGTAGGCACAGTCTTGGTAGGAGCCTTGTTCAAGAGATATGCAGCTGCTTCTAGTGCATAGCCCCAGAAAGATCGCGGTAACTCAGCCTTATTCATCATGGAACGAACCATATCCAATAGGGTTCGATTCCTCCTTTCCGATACACCGTTATGTTGCGGAGTGTATGGAGGAGTACGCTGAGAGAGAATTCCATTCTCTTTTAAATAGTTCAGGAACTCGGCACTCAAGTATTCACCACCTCGATCCGATCTTAGAATCTTAATACTTTTGCCTGTTTGTTTTTCAACTTCATTCTTGTAATCCCGAAATTTCTCAAAGGCCTCGGATTTGTGCTTCATTAAGAAGATATGTCCATACCTAGAGAAATTGTCTGTGAAAGTAATGAAGTATGAATAACCGCTTCGCGCATGTGTAGACATTGGACCACACACGTCACTGTGTATGAGTCCCAAGAGCTCGCTCGCTCTTTCTCCGTGTCCAGTGAACGGAGTCTTTGTCATCTTTCCCATGAGACAAGATTCACAAGTGGCATAAGACTGATACTCGAACGGATCCAAGTATCCTTCTTTATGTAACTTAGTCAACCATGTCTCATTGATGTGACCCAGTCTACAATGCCATAAGAAAGCCTGATTGATATCTGGAGACTTTCTTTTGTGTGTATTCTGGACATTGAAAATCTGTGGTTGGTTTAATACGTATATACCATTGCTCAATATACCTGACCCAATCAGAACTTGATTAAGGTGAATGTTTACAACATTACTTACAAACGCAAATTCATAACCTTCTTTAGAAACCAAAGATACAGAAATGATATTACAAGTTGCGTTGGGTACAAAAAAACAATTACGGAAAACCAAAACATGCCCATCTGACATTCCTAGGTGATAGTCCCCCACGGCTTTAGCATCCATGCTAGCTCCGTTCGCAACTCTGAGGGTCATGTCACCTTCCTTAAAAAACCTACGGTTTCTCAACGCCTGCAAAGAATTACAGATATGAGATCCTGATCCGGTATCCAATACCCAGGAAGTAGAGTTTATAGAAAGACAGTTTTCAATAACATACACACCTGAAGCTGAAGCCGCAACCTGCTTCAGTTCCTGTGTCCTGGCCTTCCAAGCCCTGCAATCTTTCTTCCAGTGTCCACTCTTATGACAATAGAAGCATTCTTCCTTTCCAACAAGCTTCCCCGCAATCTTTGTTGCCTTTTCCTTTCCCTTCGTACCCACTTTACTAACACCGCCTCTTGGTTTGGCGGGGGCTTTCTTCCTCTTTCCCTTGGCTTTCGCCTTGGACCTAGAGGAAGAAGATCCTCCTACAAACAAAGCGGGTGTTTCCCTACCCTTCTGTAGGGTGCCCTCTGCGCTCCTCAGCAGGTTGAGGAGTTCTGAAAGTTCAACTTCCTTTTCTTGTAAGTTGAAGTTCAGTATAAACTGGGCGTAAGTGGATGGAAGGGACTGGAGAATTAAATCCGTATAGAGTTCACTGTCCAACGTGGTCCCAAGTTCCGCGAGCTCCTCAGTGTAGCCAATCATCTTAAGCACGTGGTCCGCTACCGATGATCCGACGGCCAACTTAGTCGAAAATAACTTCTTCGACACTTCGTATCTTGCGATACGAGACTGCTCTCCATACAGTTCTTTTGTATGGAGAATATGGACTCAAGGTCCATATTCTCATGCCTCCTCTGATGTTCGTTGTCCATAGAGGCAAGCACGAGGCACCTGGCCTTCGCGCAATCAATCTCCCAAGTCTTACGGATTTCCTTATCCGCGACGCTGGAGGTGGGACCTGGGACGGGGGGAGCTTTGGTGGTAAGAAGATACCCCAGCTTGTCGTAAGCGATTGCCAATTTGACATTCCTGAGCCAATCTTTGTAGTTTGGCCCTGTCAGTATGTTTTTATCTAGAAGTAACTTAAGTCCAGTCATTTCGATTTGGTCGCTGCAGGGGGAGAGAAGAAACACTTAGCACGATGCTCTTGCAAGTTTAGAATGGTTTTTAATTTGTCTAAACAGGATGGCTCCCACTGTCTCTCGAATCCCTCCTCAAACCACAAAGGAAGAATTAGCCGGGATCAATCCCACCGCACAATACTTGCTTAACCGTTCAGCCAGGCCAGTGTCGGTACTTCGAGGGAGGTTTTCCAACGCTTTCGCGAAGTTCCTTAATTTAAGAACCTCTTTTCCCTGGGGGCGTAGCCCCGCTAACACCTTTCTAGGCACCTACTAGGTTTATAGCATTGATCGTTTAGTGAGAAATTTCCCGAGGAGTAGCATATACTCACAGTAGGATCGGGATCCAAATATCATCGCGTGACGAAAATGAAGGAATCCTACCATAATCATCACACTCCAAATGGTATGCAAATCTAGCAAGTTTCAGTACTTATGAAACTCCCGATGTGGATTTTTGCCCCATGCTCTTATGACCTTGACGAAGGTCAACAAATCATAAGTCACATGTCAAGTTCTGCCCGTCATTATCCAGGTTAATTTGAACCCACCCGTATATACCCTTGACGAAGGTCAACAAGGCAATACGACTGTCCCAAACCAACGCATCTATCTATGCTACATATGAACACCCAACAGCTACCAATCTCTATGTCTTGACGAAGGTCAACAAACATAGCTTGAATACTATTGAATATTCATACGAAACGACGGAGGGCTACGAATGGTTTTGGCGAAACCGTGAACGTAGTGAACTTGATATAATCGATGGAACGAGATAGCTTTTAGAAGGAGTGGCTCAAGCTCCGCATTTAAAAGTTAATTTTGAAAAGAACCGAGTGGTTTTTCGAAAGTGTTCCAACGACTTTAGTTTGGTTTATTATCTTGCATTAGTTCTTTTAATGCGTGATATTCTTGCATTAGTTCTTTTAATGCGTCCCATCATTTAATCCTACCATTGCAGAAAACAACCAAAATATGACGTACGCTTATGCCATTCGCATTCGCCACGGGGTCCCGTCATCACTCGTTAGGTTACTTAACTAACGACAGAGCGGGGGCTGGGCTAGCGCGGCTGTAAAACATAAGCAACGCCTAAATATAAAGCAATGATAGACATTACAGATCACAGATGAATACATTGAATATACTAGCAATCCGCAATCCGTTCGAGCCTGCAACGAAAAGCGGATTACACGGTCGTGGTGAATAGCAAATACCCCACCCAAGACCCCTACGGGTGCGGCAAACTACCTGCCAAGAACCCGGTAGTTTGTGCACCCCTCCATGGGTCTATCCTAGGAGCAAAAACAGTAAAAAGAATTATACAATGACGGCTACAACCCCGACCCGGTTGTGCGGCCATACAAATAATATTATTACATCAATTTACATTTACAAATGAATGAAAGAAAAACAAAAGATCATCTCACATCCACCCCGGCTATTCACCCGCGACAGTCCAACACATTCATATACACATTCCAACATCAAACACAGATCACAGAGATGTATAACCCCGACTAATCGACTTATAGCGATTAGCCGACGTTCAATACATGCAAACATCACAGATATAACCATCATAGTCAAAGTGCAGTGAAGTTCGGAAAAAAATACGGAATTATAGGACCCCAAAAGAAAATTTCTGCTCTGGAAAATCTGGGCACATATAACATATTTTAAAAATCCCAAAACCAACACAGAGACACACTGCACGAAACCCGATCACCAGAAGACACTAAACGGCGGCGGATCCGCGGCTCGAAGAATAGGTGAGGCCGCGGATCCGCGGCGGTTTGAACGAATTAGGGGATCGTTTTTCTTGGGTGTTCACACAAAACCCTGAGCCGAATTTAGGTGTATAACAAATCTTGTTTTGACCAGAAAAAATTTTAACAGAAACTAGGGTTTTGTAAAAGTTTGGTTTTTTGATTTTTCCGGTTCCGAACTTCGTTACACTTCACTACCAAGCTAGTTTAAGTTTAGTTAGGCTCTGATACCACTGTAAGTCCACGTTGCGACCCCCGGTTCTTACGGGGAGGCGGAAACGGTATAAAAATCAAATTTTTAGCGCAAGGGGCAACATGGACTAACAAAGTCGGGATCTTTTCCTAAACTAAAACTAGCAAACTTGCTAAAGAGAGTTAACTACTCGGAAAAATGGTTATACCTAAACTTGAACTCCTTCTTCTTCAAACTTTGTAGAGGTTGATGGTTCTCTTCTCGTCGCCTTCTTCCGTCGAAGATGGATCCACCTGAGGGTTCAACCTTCGGGCTCTTTCTCGAACTTTGAGTGAACTAGAATCTCCGGCTTGCCAAACCCTTGATCCTAGAGTGAGTAGAGAGTGTCTAAGGGGTGCTTTTCTTTTAAGGAGAGGGATTCTCAACACATGAGAAGGATTCTCCTTTGGCTAGAGGAAGAAGAAGATGAAGTGAGGAGAGAGAATGATTATGATAGAATGAGCTCTTTTCTTTTGCAACCATAACTAAAAGAAAAGGAATTATCTAATTAATAATAATAATTGAAATGAGAATAGTTGATGGTTGTTTTGGAATGACCACTATCATACTTTCAATAAATGAGTGTAAGAAAGAATCAAGGAGAATCCTTACAAAGCATGATGGTGGTCAACATTCAACCATGGTCAACAAGCCAACCATGGTCAACAAGTCAACAAAATCAACCATAACAATATTTCATTTAATTACTATTATTAATTGATATTTCATAAATCTATTAGGGTTTGGAAAATGACGACTGTCAACTGTGCATATGCACCCGTTCCGAAACCCTAATGAAATACCTCATCCTCCGCCTCAAGCAACTGTGCATACACACCTGCATTCTCGTTCCGAGGAACAAGAATACCGAGATATAAAAGCAACCCCCAAAACATATACCAACATCTGGCTCAAACCAGAGCCTGCTGGCAATATCCGTCAGGACTCCAAACGTGCACAAGTGCGCGGATGAGAACGAACCCTGTCGCAAAACCATGCGACCTCTACTCTGTTTTGCCCAGAGGCGAATACCCTCTGTGTGGGACTCTAAAGACTCGACACTACGCTGGCAGTGGGTTTAACCACAGACCGCAAGCGGCACTAGCTGTGCGTAACGGTCCCCAGGTAGATGCCGACAAGAAGGCTGACGAGGTGAACCCTATCTGAACTCCTACTGAGTCTGAATGTGACATTCTCCGTACAGTCCGGTCTGTTCGTCTGATACATCGCATGTCGGGCCTAGGGGGCGGTAAAACGTCAGTCCCCCAATAGCGGTACAAGTCGTGTCGGAGTGAAGCCCAAAACACCCTGAGATAACACTGGAAGCCTACCAGTATATCTCGCTTGCCCTGGCCAGGGACTACTTGTGTAATGGCTCTTCTAGACACAGCGCGATGTCAACCCCCAATACCGGGAGAGACGAATCCTGTCTAACCGTCACTGCCTCCAAGTGCTTCGGGACTGCACCCAACCACTACCTGTTTGCACGCCTCCTTTGAGCCGTGGTAGGGTAGTGATCAAAGTGCAGTGGGAACACACTTGAGGCGAAGTGCCAGTGTCAAGTCAGCGGACTAAGCTGTACTCATGTCACCTGGGAACTGATAACTGACGATAGGTATAATACCAACCTGTCAGTTCCCGACGAGTCCTGTCCAGTGTACTCGTAACCTAACGAGCACCCGTATACTATCTCCAGTACGACGTACTGTTGGCTGTGGGACAGACCATCTCCCACACTGGGATGAGAAGCACATACGCTAGTCTACTCCGGAGTATCGATGCCCTGTCTCGATAGTCCTGCGACTAGGGACCTGTATAAGGATGTGCTTATAGATTACCCAGCCCCCACTAGTGTGACTGCCATCACAACGCTGGTAATCAAGCAAAGATCCTAAGGGCTCCACTAATGCGTATAGGTGATATCGCAAAATAAACACATGTACACATTGAAGTAGAAACAAACCAAGTAGCATACTACTATATTGAGCAAGATTGTTTATACAAGGTGAATATCCCAAGCTTCCATTAAGTAATATACAAACTAGTATGATACAGTAATGGCCTCTAGGGCATATACACTAACAATGGGATCATCCATCGCCCATCTGTATGGGTCGAGAAGGTACACGCTAGTCTACTCTGGTATATCGATGCCCCGTCTCGATACACCCTCGACTAGGGACTTTGAAGGATGTACTTATGGACTACCATGTCCCCACTAGTATGATCCGCATCATTGTCCAGGTAGTCAAGTACACATCCTAAGGGCTTTACCAACATGTAATAGAGAGACAATCTGTGTACACGTTAAGGTAAAGAGCAACCAGATAGCATACTATCAAGTTGAGCAAGAAAGTCCTCCCTATATATGTCCCAGCATCCACTACAATATACATCCAATATACAGTAATGGCCTCTAGGGCATACATATAACTAACAACATCAACCCCCAATACCGGGAGAGACGAAACCCCTCCTATCGCTCATTTCCTCCATGTGACTCGGGACTGTACCCAAAAACCACCGTTTTGCACGCCCTCATGGACGTGGTAAGGTGGAAATCAAAGCACAGTGGGGATCACATAAGACTCTATGACAATCTCGTGTCTACAGACTAACCTGCACAAGTGTCACCTGATAACTGCCATCTGACGTGAGGTATAATACCATCTGAGAGTTCTCGGCGAGTCCGTCCAGTGTACCCAGTCTCCACCGAGCACCCGTATACCATCTCTGATGTCAAACACCAATGGATATGGGATCATCCATCGCCCATCTCATGGGTCGAGAAGCGTATACGCTAGTCTACACTGGTATATCGATGCCCCGTCTCGATACACCCACGACTAGGGACCTTGAAGGATGTACTTATGGACTACCATGTCCCCACTAGTATGATCCGCATCATAGTCCAGGAAGTCAAGTACACATCCTAAGGGCTTTACCAACATGTAACTCTAAGACAGTATAAAGAGACAAGTATACATGTTAAGATAAAGTGCAACCAGATAGCATACTATCATATCGAGCAAGAAAGTCATCTCTATATATGTCCAAGCATCCAATATAATATACATCGTCTGTACAATACTGGCCTCTAGGGCATACATACAACTAACAATCTCCCACTTGCACTAGGGCCAGCTGCTGTAGTATCGCATACCGAGCATCCCGAAGAGTCTCTCAAACTGTGTCTGGGGAATGGCCTTCGTGAGTGGATCCGCTGTGTTATTCTTCGTGTCAACCCTCCTGACCTCGATCTCCCGGCGATCAACTATCTCCCGGATCAGGTGATACCGCCTCAGAATATGCCTGGATCGCTGATGGGACCTGGGTTCCTTGGCCAAAGCCACGGCTCCATTGTTATCGCAATACAAAGGTATTGGATGCTCAATGGATGGAACCACTCCAAGTTCAGTAATGAACTTCTTGATCCAGACAGCCTCTTTGGCAGCATCATTGGCAGCGATGTATTCAGCCTCCATCGTCGAGTCTGCCACGGTTTCCTGCTTGGAACTCTTCCAGCTAACTGCCCCTCCATAAAGGGTAAAGACAAATCCCGACTGCGACTTAGAGTCGTCCTTATCACTCTGGAAGCTCGAATCGGTAAAAGACTCCACTTGGAGTTCTCCGTTACCATACACCAAGAGCATCTCTTTAGTCCTTCGCAAGTACTTGAGAATGCTCTTCACAGCTGTCCAGTGACTCTCTCCAGGATCAGCTTGATACCTGCTCACTACACTTAGTGAGTATACTACATCGGGTCTGGTACATAGCATCGCATACATGATAGAGCCTACAGCCGAAGCATAGGGTATCCCTTGCATGCGAGCTCTCTCCAAATCAGTCTTGGGAGACATCTCTTTGGAGAGAGTGACTTCAGAGATCGTGGGCAAGTTCCCACGCTTGGATTCTTCCATACTAAACCTCTTTAGTATGGTGTCAATGTACCTGGATTGGGACAATCCCAATATCTGTTTAGATCTATCTCTATAGATCCTAATATATTATTTGTATCAACTTATCGAATCAACACTTGATTCGATAACCCGGCTATATCATATATAACCGACCGATATCATATATCGTGAGAATAGAATACGGTATCATATGCACGTATTAATCTCGGTCCCACACATATCACATATGTGCTCCTACTTCATTTCGTATGAGCTAGAAAACCTATGTGTAGGACTCTAAAGACTCGTCAATACGCCGGCAGTGGGTGATGATCATATCAGTCACCCACAAGCCGTCAGCGGTACTAGCTGGACGTAATGGCTACCCGGGTATTGAGCGATCAGAAGATCAACAAGTAAGCTTGTCTAAACTCCCTCAAAGCCTGTCAGTAACACTACCGTGCAGTCCGGTCTCTTCGTCTGATATGTCGCATATCTAGTCTAGGGGTGGTAAACGTCAGACCCTGCTAACTTGATAAGTCATGCCGATATGAGGCTCATAACGAGTCGAGAAACTACTGATGACACTTATCAGTAAATCTCCGTATCAGCCCTGGCCAAGGACTTCCTGTTATGGCCAATCGAGCACAACGCAACATCAACCCCTAATAACGGGAGAGACGAATCCCCTCCTATCGCTCATTGCCTCCATATGACTTGGGACTGTACCCAAAAACCACCGTTTTGCACGTTCTCTTGAACGTGGTAAGGTGGAAATCAAAGCATAGTGGGAATCACACAAGACTCTATGACGATCTCGGGTCTACAGACTAACCTGTACCAGTGTCACCAGAGAACTGCTATCTGACGCTAGGTATAATACCATATAGGAGTTCTCAGCGAGTCATGTTCAGTATACCCAGTCTCCACTGAGCACCCGTATACCATCTTTGATGTTAAACACCAATGGATGTGGGATCATCCATCGCCCATCATATGGGTCAAGAAGCGTATATGCTAGTCTACTCTGGGATATCGATACCATGTCTCGATACACCCTCGACTAGGAACAATTAAAGGATGTACTTGTGGACTACCCTGGCCCCACTAGTATGATCTCCATCATAGTCCTGGTAGTCAAGTACACATCTTAAGGGGTTTATCAACATGTGAAAGCAAGACAGTATCACAATACAAGTCTACATGTTAAGATAAAGAGAAACCAGATAGCATACTATCATGTCGAGCAAGAAAGTCCTCTCTATATATGTCTAAGCATCCATTATAATATACAATCATGTACAATAATGGCCTCTAAGGCATACATATAACTACAGACTTATTGCGCTATTAGGGGTCTGACAATTACCGCCCCCTAGGCCCGATATGCGATACTCTTAGACGAACAGACCGGACTGTATGGAGATTGTCACATTCAGGCTCAGTAGGAGTTCGGATGGGTTTGCTCATCAGCCTTCTTATCGACAGATACCTGGGTAGCCGTTACGTACAGCTAGTACTGCTTGCGGCTTATGGTTAAACCCACTACCAGCGTACTGTCGAGTCTTTAGAGTCCCACACAGAGAGTTTCCCTGCATCGGGAGAAAGATGTAGACGCCGTATGGTTTTACGGCAGGGCTTCGATCACGTACGTGCACTTGTGCGCGTATGATGTTCGGGCGGATAATACTGGTGGGATTTGGTTTAAACCAGATCCTAGTATTATATTGATGGATCAGTTTCGTCTCATTGTATTCGTGTTTCTCGAAACACGGATACGGGTATGTATATACGGATGAGAAGGGCATTCTTGTAATTACTAAAAATTGTTTTTAGAAGGAGACACCTCATTAGGGTTTTGACCATTGACTTGATTAAAACAATTATGAGGTGGAGGAAATTATTTGTTATTTTTATAAATGATAATTGTGCCATGTGTTAGTTATATGTATGCCCTAGAGGCCATTATTGTACATTGGACGTATATTGTAGTGGATGCTGGGACATATATAGGTAGGACTTTCTTGCTCGACATGATAGTACGCTATCTGGTTGCTCTTTATCTTAACATGTATACTTTCTGTCTCTCTGTTACATGTTGATAAAGCCCTTAGGATGTGTACTCGACTTCCAGGACTATGATGTAGATCATACTAGTGGGGCCTGGGTAGTCCATGAGTACATCCTTCAATGTTCCTAGTCGTGGGAATATCGAGACGGGGCATCGATATTCCAGAGTAGACTAGCGTATATCTTCTCGACCCATGTGATGGGAGATGGATGATCCCATATCCACTGGTGTTTGACATCAGAGATGGTATGCGGGTGCTCAGTGGAGACTGGGTACACTGAACGGACTCCCCGAGAACTCCCAGATGGTATTATACCTCACGTCCGATGGCAGTTCTCTGGTGACACTGGTACAGCTTAGTCTGTTGACCCGAGATCGTCATAGAGTTTTGTGTGTCTCCCACTGTGCTTTGATTTCCACCCTACCACGGCTCTACTGAGTCGTGCAAACATGTGGTTTTTGGGTACATTCCCGATTCACATGGAGGCAATGAGCGATAGGAGGGGATTCGTCTATCCCGGTATTGGGGGTTGATGTTGTGCTATGCTCGATTGGCCATAACTGGAAATCCCTGGCCAGGGTTGCAGAGATTTGCTGGTAAGAGTTATCAGTAGTTTCACGATTGTTATGGACCTTACACCGGCATGACTTATCAAGCTATTGGGGTCTGACGTTTACCACCCCTAGGCGAGATATGCGACATATCAGACGAACAGACCGGACTGTACGGTAAGTGTTACTGGTTAGATTCACAGGAGTGTGAGCGGGCTTGCTCGTCGATCTTCTGATCGCTCAATACCCGGGTGGCCGTTACGTTTAGCAGACCGCTTGCGGCTTGTGGGTGTATGATATGATCATCACCTGCTGCCGGCGTATTGACGAGTCTTTAGAGTCCTACACAGAGGTTTCCTGGCTCAAGCGAAACGAAATAGGAGCGCATATGAGATATGTGCGGGACCGAGAATAATGCGTGTATGTGATACCGTATTCTATTCTTGCGATGAATGTATCGATTGGTTGTATGCGATATAACCTAGTTATCGAATCGAGGATTGATTCGATAAGTCGATACATTGGATATTAGTCGGTCATATGCGATATGACCGGATCGTTAAATCAAATGTTGATTTATTGATTTAATGTATAATTATATATTTGATATATTACTTTGCATTAACTAGTATTGGTTCACTTAAGATGGATTTTCTCACTTGATGTGCACATTGTATATATAATATAGTTTTGTGCACTTGTTTGTATCATGTTTGATGATACATGCAAACTTGGGTTTGTGTTTACTTTAAACTATGTTTAAGTGAATGGTTAGGGTTTTATTATCTTCTCTTGATTATTTATTTTATTTATTTATTCTTTTAGCAAGAAAAGAAATGGTTGCTTCTTTTGGATTTACTTTGAAGCTTCATGAAGCTTTGAAAAGTTCAACCATTTTTGTTTCTTTTGCCTAACCTAACCATTCACCTAACCCTAGTTTATTCTCTACACTTAACCATGGTTGCATTATTATAACCATCACTTGTTTTTCTATTTTTGATAATTCTTTTTCATTCTTCTTCTTCATCTTCTTTATGAAGAGAAAAAGAAAACCTTTGCTTGAAATTTCTAAGTGATGATTCCAAGTGAGAAATCCAAATTAAAAGTGAACCCACTTTCTATTTCTTCATCCTCTACCACTTGCCATGTAGTATAGGGTGTTTTCTTCACAAGTTTCATGACTTGGTGAAGTTGGAGCTTGATCTTGAGTTGCCTCGACGTAGATCATCTTCAGCATCGAAGTCGACGACCTAGCCCGATCATTTCTTCGACGAAACCATCGCTAGAGTCCGTGATCCGATGATCGCAGCGGAGGGACGTCAACGCGGAGCTATGGAGGTGGATGACCGGATCTACAAAGGTTGTAGCCACTTTCCCTTTTAGTTAAAGTTGTTAACTTGCTTGCATCGCCTTACCTCTAGTAACGATCTAGTTTAGGGTTTCTCGGCACATAGAAAATTTTTGAATTGGCCATGTTTGATCACTTGTGGAACCTCATGGGTGTGCCAAGGAACCCTACAGTGGTATCAGAGCTACTAGGCATTGGATGTCGACCTATGGGGGGTTCTCACTGTGTGACAGTGTGGCGAAGCATAGGCTCTTACCCCCAGGGTGTCCCGAGACCGGAAGGTGTTCCGGCGGGTTGTTTTCCTCGCGAGGGGGCATGCGTAAAAAGTAGCAGCTGAGGGACCCGTTGGTGCCACGGCGACCCTATTAGATAGGGTGGCTGCCTGACCTACAGTGGTATCAGAGCCTAGCTAGAGCCTTAGGCGATGGGTAGACGGAGTTAGAAACCCGATCGAACCCGAAACCCTAATCCATATCCACTCTCTGTACATTTTTGAAAACTGTGGATTTTTGTGAATTAAAAATATCCAGAAAATTCAGCAGGCTTTTTCATGAATTACTGTGAAGCACGTGAGGGTAACTCGACCACTTGGCCGCGGAACCGCGGCACGAGCATGGCATGTGCGGTGGTTCCGCGGCCATATAGGAGCTTCTTGTCCTTTTCTTTGCACAGTAATTCCTATCTGTTAGTGCTGAGTTTTATGGGAATTTTTAAATTATATTCAAGAGTTGAGTTTTCTGGGTTGTATTGGGAGTCTGCAGATTCGATCGGATTATCTAATTTTGTCTATGTGTTTTTCTGGGTAATTTTAGAATATGTTAAAAAGTTCGACCGGATATAAATACCCAATTTTTCCCCTGCCGGAAAATTTCCAAGTGTTGGATTTTTCCGTGGTTTAAAGACGTTCTAAGTAGTGCAAGTAACGTGATGGACCCTCTAGAAGACAACAAACCTTAACTCGATTATGTGACCTTCTTGAACCGCCCTTTGAACCTTAGGGTTTGGGGCAGTACGGCGTGCCACATGTGAGGCGTTGGCTTGACCCTTCTACGGCTGGACCGTTGCTACTATGGCATGAAGTGGATGTTTTTTTTTAAACTTATTTCATGTGTTGAGCTGTTTCGGGAAAACTTGGGTGTTTGATTGTATCGGAAAGTTTAACATTTTCTATTTATCTGGAATGTGATACAATATTTGGAATCCACAAGTGGTTATGAGATAACTGATTTGGATGTTATAAACATAGCAGTTTAGTCTCACTTGATCGGTTGCCACGGAATTTTGATGCGATCAAAAGTCCGTCGCAATCACGTAGCGAACGCGGATACTCGCCGGGTAAACTTAATAGACAGCCTCACCCCATAGCCCCGACCAAGTGACTGTAGGAGAACCCCGTCGCCAAAAAGCATCCGTTCGGGTGCTCGCGGCAGCGGTGTTCCGCCTTAGTGCACTTCGTCGATGGTACCGGGGGTGCGGCCGTCCACTAAAGTTTGCGACGAGCATTCGTTCTGGATGCCGAGAATCTTGTTGAATTGCCCGACTTTATATTGAAAAGTGTTTTCGATATTGAGACTAAAATACGGGGTTTATAATAGTTAGGCATGCGATGTCTAAGGGATTCATTTGATTAGGCATGCGATGTCTAAAGAGTTTGCGGATTCCAACTGTTGTAGTTTTACACTTTCTTTTCTATGACCGTAAGTGTAATATGTGATATCGCCGGTTTCGTTGCTATATCTCAACGACAATTGGGATGGGCATATTTACTTACGTTGATGGCATGTGATGTTATGTGTTGCTGGATATGTTATATTGGATCGTCGTGTTTGAATAGCCAGGGTTTTTTATGTGAGATGAGTGTTTTTCTTTTTCATTCATGTAAAAACTTGTATGTAATATTCTTTTATTGGGACACTTCCAGGTTGCGGAAGATGTCACCGTTGATGTATATTATTTACTTTTCCGCATTAGGATAGACCCAAGGAGGGGAGCACAAGTAACAGGATTCCGGGGTCCAGTGGGAGACCATCTCGAGGAGTCGAGTCCGGGTCTCCTAACCCTAGAATTGGTAGGGTTGCTTGCCGCTCTCGTAGGGGTCTAGGGGTGTGGGATTGGCTATTCATCACGAACGTGGAATCCGTGTTTTATACTGGCTCGTATTAAAAACACAGACGTCCTAGTATATCCAATATTTTATATGATATTTTCTGCTGCGTTATCTGTGATGTGATCATGTGATATGTTCAGATAAATATTGCATATAGTATATATGATATATTATATAGACGTTGCTTATGTTTTACACCCGCGCTGGCCCTACCCCGCTCTGCCGTTAGTTACCTAACCTAACGGTGCAGACGGGACATCGAGGCGAATGCGGATGGCATAAGCGTACGTTATATTTATCTGTGATAATTAGGTGGACTTAAATTATGGGATATTCATTAATGTGATTAATGAAAGAAAATAAACCTAAAAGATGTTGTGGAATCGAATTTCATAAAAACAGGTAGCTACAGTTCTTGCTTTGCATCGCGATGTTCCTTGTAGAACATCCTGCACCTTATTCGATAAGGAAAGGACCGAGATCCCTTCACCGGGAGTGACTCCTTTAACAATAACTGGCAGATGCTACAACCCTCGGTTTGTCTTTTGATTGCTTCTATAGTTTCTGCTTTGCACAGCGGTATATATAATATATCCTGCACCTTATTCGATGAGGAAAGGGCCGACGATCCCTTCACCGGGAGTGACCCCTTTAGCAAAACTAGAAAAGCCTAAAAAACACTCCATTTAAAAACCATTTGATTCCGCAACGAGATCAAGTTCAAAGCGTTAAAGGTTTTCATAAAAACCATTCGCAACCCTCCGTCATTTTAGGAAGTAGAGTACTTAGTATTCGTGCTGTGTTTGTTGACCATAGTCAAGGCACAGTGTACGGTAGCTAAGTGATGTCTTCCTACACCGCATATGATGCGATTAGTTAGGACAGTCATGTGGCTTTGTTGACCTTAGCCAAGGGTCATGTGGGTGGGTCTAATTAATCACGAAATGACTGGTAGAACTTGACTAGTGCTTATGATTTGTTGACCTTAGCCAAGGTCATAGGTGCTAGGGGTAAAAACCTTTATCGGGAGTTTCAAGTGTTGAAATTTGCAATGAGATTGCATACCTTCTATGTGATAGTTGGATCCCGATACCCACTGCGAGTAATTGTTACTCCTGGGAGAGTTTTGCACTTTGCAATTAGCCGATCAAGTAGGTGTCTAGAAAGGTGTCAACGAGGTTGCGCCTCTGGGAAAACGAGGTTTACTGTAATTAGGTCCGTGCGAAAGTACGGGGAACCTCCCTCAAAGTACCGATACTGGCCTGGCTGAAAGATTGGCGGACTTGTAGAGTGTAATTAATCCCGGCTAGTCTTTCCTTTTAGGGTTTGAAGGAAGATTTGATAAAAACAGTGGGAGCCATCCTGATTAGATAAAATAAATAACCAATCTAATCTTGCAAGAGCGCACGCAGAGTGTTTTCTTTTCTCTCTCTCCAGGTAGCGACCATATCACGCCTTAATCAAAATAATAATATGGATGTATTGACCGAACCCGCTTGTTATACTGAGCTGGGGAACGTTGGTCCCGCTCCAACTTATAATTGTTATAAGACCGAGCAGGAAATAGGGGAATACCAGAATTCCTATGCCGCCCAAACGAAGATAGTGCATATGATGCATCTCCTTCGGGTGTGTTCATTATACAGAACTGTTTCTCAGTATCCTCTGCGTCCTGGGTATCTGATACCGGATCAGGATCCTAGATATGTAATCGGTTACATAGGGCTACAGGAAAGGTAGAGAACTGAGAACGGGTGATAAGTTTCATGAGACAGAAAACAGGGCAAGTGTTGCAGCCAAGTCTGTTGGTCACTGTCACCCTGTATTACCAATACATTGATTCTGAACAAATGCGATTAGATACCGAACCTGATATACAAAATCATATCAGTCTCTTTATTAGTAAAGAAATGATAAAATTTTGTATTGTTGGATAATGTTTTGAACATTTCCTATTTCAAAAGTTGATCGGATCAGGCACGTTATCTAAAAGCATTGACGTTCTAAATCAAACTACAGTTCCTAGTATACAGAATACACACAAGAGGAAGAGTTCAGAAATGAACGAATCATTCTTGAGGCATTATAGACTAGGTCATATCAATGCGACCCGACTCGCTTAAGTTACATACCAGATGCATATTTAAGTCAGTTTGAATTTACATCTTATGAAACTTGCCAGTCATGTCACAAAGATTAGATGACCATAACTCTGTTTATTGGAAACAGAGAAAGAGTTAGTGAACTTTTGGGACTGATACATAGTGATGTATGCAAGGTCCCCTGTCTACACATGCCAGGATCGGTTCTTTGTACTTCATTACATTCTCTGATGATCTCTCAAGATTCAGCCATATGTTCCTGTTGAAACATAAGTCCGAAGTTTTTGAGATATTCACAGAATATAAGTTAGAAGTAGAGAACCAAAAACTGGGTATAAGTATTATGTCCTATGATAGGATCAGGGAGGAGAATACTTGTGCATGGAATTCTTGGACTATTCTAAAGGAGAATGAGATTCTCTCTCGGTGTTACTCCTCTGATTATACCACAGCACAACGGTGTATCGGGGCGGAGCAATCACACCCTATATGATATGGTGTGGTCTATGATGAGTATTACTGAGTTACCTGTTTCTTTTAAGGGGTTATGCACTTGAGAAGCTGCATACCTATTGAATTAGGTTCGAATCAAATCAGTGCCTACCACTCTATATAAGATATGTTATGGGAAGAGCCTATCTCTTAAGTAAGTTAAGATTTGGGATTGTCCGGCCTATGTCAAAAGCAAAATCCGGACAAGATCGAGGCAAGGTCAGTTCTGTAGAACTGGAAAGGTTCCAGCTGTACAAAACTACATCTAATGATTTGATAGAACCAAAGGATTCAATAGTCCCCGACGAACCTCAGCCTCTCCGCTGATCTGGTAGGGTTCCTCATCCGCCTGAGAGACACTTCGGTTTCTCGATGACAGTGGGAGCGAGGAATGCATCATGAGATGATGACCCAACTACTATCGTGCAGGCCATCGAGAGTAGGGACTCTATAAGAATGGCTGGATGCTTAGCGATCTGAGATGGAATCCATGTACACCAACAAAGTATGGACTTTGGTTGCTATATCTGAAGGGTTAAATCCCCATCAGGAGCAAGTATATCTTGAGAAGATTACTTGGTGTAGATGGAAAGGTTGAGACTTTCAAAGCTAGACTTGTTAAAGGTTTTCGTCATCGACCAGGCATGGATAATGATGAAACCTTTTTCCAGGGATTATGCTTAAGTCCATCCAGATCCTACTTGCCATTGCTACATACCATGACTACGATATCTGGTGGTTGGGTGCCATGGCTTCTTTTCTAAAATGATTTGGAAGAGAACGTCTATAAGAACACAGTCAGAGGGCTTCGTAAACAGTGGGAGCAGCGGAAACATGTGCAAGTTGCTTTACAGAATAAAGCAGACATCGCGGAGTTGGAACGTCTGTTTTGATGTGAAAGTCAAAGTGTTTGACTTCATCAAAATGGTAGATGAACCTTGTATATACATGTCACGACCCGCAGGGTACGGAACGTGACTGGCACTTAAGTTTACGAAACGTCTAAAGACGTCCGTAAAATAAGTAAGCCAAAGCCCAGAAAACCAAACCAAATAAGCAAAAGAGTGAAGAAAACCCAATCAATTGAAAGCGAGTTTATCAAATAAGTCATGTAAAACCCTTTTTAAAAACAATACCAATTTTTCCGAAAATTTCGGCAGAGTCTCCTTTGTAAATACTGGCCCCCAAAATGGGTACAACGAAAATATATATGAATCCAACAAAATAGGGCATCCCCAAGCGGGAGCTAGCTCTTCACCACAAGGCGGTCACAAATCCCACGCAATATAAAATGACAACAAGCAAAATAATCATAATGAAGCATAAGAAAAACAGCATGTCGACTCAAGTGAGCTCGACCCCAAAATACAGCATAAAAGTCTACAAATCTCACAGTCTCATCTCTAGGTCAATATACAATAATGCTGGTAGATACAGTAGATGGAGTGCACTAGATACAAAGAATATACAAGGTGGTACAAAAATAATGATATAACCCACCTAAGAGCAAAACCTCGAGTCCAGGCAAAGGAGGCAAAAGAACAAGTGCGCCCGCCGCTACTGTACTGACAGAGCGGACCTGCAAAAGGCTGTGGCACAACGGGGGTGAGTTGCCAACTCGTGAGTAATAAATAACACCTACAAAGGCTATCGTATGCATGCACACAAGCATCCTAGCATCTAAAATACAGGTATGACTGGATGCACTAGCAGGTGTGTATACAACATCAGTGTACGAATATGTATGCAACATGAATATCTGAGGTCTCAATAGGTATATATAAGAAACATTTTATCTCTTTTTGTTTTTGAAACTCTTTTAAAATGCCAGCATAATATTCAAAGAATCGACGAGAACCGGTGTCCAGCAACGACACCCAAAAGCTGTCTCAAATCTCATAAATCCATGTCATAGTGTCTCTGGCCTCAGCCATCCGGCTGACCCAGCTCAATATCAAAATCTCATCACCTCGCGGCCACGGTCGGTATCCTCTAGATATCCGCCGTGCCAAACAGTCACCGGTAGGTAATCCGTCCCCTGCCAGGCTCAACGTCAACACCATAATCCTCTTGCCCCGGGGTACCTTACCGGGCCCACCATGTACCCGTGACGGTTCCTCCACTCCTCGACACGGATCTCGAAAACCACAGCAAACTCATGGTGGACGACACTTTACATCACTAGAAAACCGCAATTACATATTTTAAAAACATAATAAGTATAGAAATTTTGCGGCTTTCTCCCGAAATCCAGAAATATCATAAAATCTCAAGAAATCCTCATAAGTGCATATATCAATGGTGATGAATGGATATGATATCAATAATTAAGCTACGATGTATGATTAATAGACTAGGCATGAACAATTAATATGATGATGTACATGCACATGAATAGCAATCCTACGGTTTCATTTTAAGGAATTAAAGGCAATAGCACAAGTTTAAGTATCAATTAGTAAAAGGTTTAAATTTAAAGGTTATCTAGTGTGGTGGCATGGCAATTACCAGGGTGTGTGTGTAAGCATGAATAGTGCTCGTGCTGCATATAAAAACCTGGCAATGGTGCAGGTGTCCTATAAAATGGTTTCGCATATGTATGTCAATATAATGCATGGATGCAGCAAATAATCATATACGTATTTCACCCCTAATTACTATCATCACTAAGAATCTTGTAAGTTACTAAAACTATCGGGCGGCTTGCGCCATCCAACGATAGTCCCCCGTAGATGTTACATCTACTCACTGGAATCCCTGGCTAGCTGTGTCCAATCACCGCTTTCCCCTTTCGTGCCGCGTCTGACGTCTCCGCGACCGAACCTGGAATTTACATCAATACCAAACATAAGGTTACATATCAAGAACAACGCAAAACCCAAACGAAACTACTAATGTTCACTAGCTAGGTACAGCGTGCACAAGGCGCGCGGAACATACGCGAAAATCTCAAAAACTGCCAAAAATCGCCGATTTGGTCGCCCGGCAAAACTAAAACCCAACTACTCAAAACTCCGCGCTCACGCATCCTAAACGTCATAGGAGATGCTAAAAACATCCCCAAGGTATCACAAATAATTCACCAAATAATTTTAATAAAAACCTAGTAAGCACAAACTAGCAATTTTGGTGCAAATATCGAAAATTAGCGATACGGTTATCACAATCCAACACAATATCCAACCACACAACAAGCAATCTACAAACACTATAATTACGACACATTAGCAAAGATTCAAAACCTATTTTCCATAAACAACCATTACTTGAATTATATAACCTAGCAATTCTTAATCCAAACTATATATGAAAACCTTAAATTAACACTAATTTATAACTCAATTAGCAAGTTAACCTTCTAGATTAGGTTAGCAAAACAACTAGATAACAAATTAGATTTAATCAACTAAATAATGGTTTCTAAACCCTAATTCAACTCATTTATCATGCTTCACAACCCATTTTCCATACACAAACCCCTTTCTTGATTTTCATAAAACAACAATTACAAACCAATTTCACACATTAAAATTAACTAAATTAGCATAATTTGAAGACCACATAAACAAAGTAACTTCTTTGATTTGGTTGTGTAGGAACTAGCAAGCAAAATAAATTTAATTAACCAAATAATGGTGCGCTAAAAACCTTAGTTTAAAACAACTACTCTTTTAGAAACTAGATTAGAAATTAGCTAAACTTTTAACACTAAAACCATATAATTAAAGGAATTTAGCCACAAGTGTTGAATGGGTAAGAATTATACCTCAATTTCTATGGATCAAGCATGGTGATTTGCCTCTAAAAATGCCTCCTTTCCACATGTTTTCAACTATAATAGGCTTGAGAAGAGATAGCACAAGGATTTATTTTGGTTTAGTGAAGAAATTTGTGGATTTTTGATGGTTTTTAATGGATTTTGATGGAAATTTTGAAGCAAAAGAGAAGGGAAATTTGGGGGAAAAGAATGGGCTGTGAGCAGGTGGGGTTTCGGCCTAGGGGGAAAGGGGGAGGAGTGGGGGAGAGTTATGTGGAATTTTCCAAGGTCAAAGCTCTCACATCTCACTAAAAACCCACATGCAAATTACTATATTTAAATCCTACTCCAAACAATTCATTAACATGATTTAAAAGTCAAAAAGAGAGGGATGGGGGCTGCTGCAGCAGTGGTGGGGCCGGCCTAGGAGAGTGGGGGTGAGTGGGAGTGGATACAAAGAGGTTTTATGCAAAAAGACCCCCCACAAGTCCAAAATTGCAAGTTTTAGCTTAAAATTCAATAAATTTCGTTTTCTATAATAAAAATTAGTTAAAAATCAAAATAAAATACTAAAAATTTATGTTACAACTAGATTTTAATTAACATGATTTTAAAGCTTAATTTTAGCCCATTTAAATTTGTATTTATCGCTAATTTAATGTATTTTCTTACCGGCTTAAAATAATATTAAAAAATTGAAAAATAGGGAAAAAATTTTAAATGACCAAAATTTCATAAGTAACTCATTAGCTACTAAAAACAAGCAATTACCTATCCATTTTAGGTATAATTAGTCCTGAACTGCAAAATAACGAGAAAGACGGTTTTCGGAAAAATACCGAATTTTCACCGATTTTCAGGAAAACACCAAAACGACTTTTCAAGACGCTACAATCTTCCCCCCTTAAAGAAATTCGGTCCCCGAATTTAAAAATATACCTACGCGTACCTTCAAAGAGATGGGGATATTTCTTCCTCATCTCGCCCTCGGTCTCCCAGGTAACCTCCTCGCTGCTCGGGCTACGCCAAAGGACCTTGACGGTTGGTATAATCTTTGACCTCAACTTCTTCACCTGCCGATCCAGGATGGCCACCGGCTGCTCTGCAAAAGAAAGGTCGCGCTCTAGCTGGACTGTCGGGTGCTGAATCGCATGCGAAGGGTCGTGAAGGTACTTGCGGAGCATCGAAACATGGAAGACGGGGTGAACATCGGGAAAGCTGGGTGGAAGAGCCAAACGATAAGCAACAGCGCCGACACGCTCGAGGATCTCGAAGGGACCTACGAATCTAGGGCTAAGCTTTCCCTTTCGCCCAAAACGCATCACGCCCTTCATCGGAGAGACTTTCAGAAAAACATGGTCGCCAACTGCGAACTCTAATCTGCGACGGCGCCTGTCTGCATAGGATTTCTGTCTGCTCTGAGCTGCCCTCATCCGGTCTCGAATCAACTGTATCTTCGCTGTCGTCTCCTCAACAAGCTGCGGCCCCAAAATACTGCTCTCGCTGAGCTCTGTCCAACAGACGGGCGATCTGCATCTCCTCCCATACAATGCCTCGAAAGGTGCCATCTGAATAGTATCCTGGAAGCTGTTGTTGTAGGAGAACTCCACTAGAGGTAAATGACGATCCCAGCTACCACCAAAGTCTAAAATGCACGCTCTGAGCATGTCCTCGAGAGTCTGAATGGTCCGCTCTGACTGTCCGTCGGTCTGCGGATGAAATGCTGTGCTGAAGCTCAAACGAGTGCCCAAAGCCTCCTGAAGTCTCTGCCAAAGTCGGCTGGTGAACTGAGTGCCTCGATCTGACACGATACAAGTCGGTACGCCATGTAGTCGCACGATCTCGTCAATATAGAGCTGAGCATACTGAGCGAAGCTGAAAGTCGTCTTCACTGGCAGGAAGTGAGCCGCTTTCGTCAATCTATCCACGATCACCCAGATGGAGTCGTACCCTCGACTGGTCCTGGGTAGACCCACAACGAAGTCTATCGAAATCTGCTCCTATTTCCACTCCGGAATGGGTAACGGCTGTAGCTCTCCTGCGGGCCTCTGGTGCTCGGCCTTGACTTGCTGACAAGTCAGGCATCTCGAAAAGAACTCCGCAATGTCCCTCTTCATCCCGTCCCACCAGTAGGTCTCTCTCATATCATGGTACATCTTGGTGGAACCGGGGTGGACACTATACACTGATCGGTGTGCCTCCTCAAGAATGTCGCGCCGCAATCCATCAGCATCTGGTATGCACAGTCTAGATCCATATCGTAAAATCCCCTGATCGTCAATCACGAACTCGGAAAATCTGCCCTGTCCCATCTGTGCCATGATCTCTGAGCAACGGTCGTCACTGCGCTGTGCCTCATATATACGGTCAAGCAACTGTGGGCGTGCACGAACATGCACGAGCTGTCCCCCTGTCTGAGTGAACTCGAACTCAACTCGGCTGTCGCATAACATCTGCCAATCTGCTGACGACTGCCTCTGCACTGCGCGCAAAAAGGATAGACTACCCCCGGGCCTCCTACTCAACGCATCTGCCACCACATTCGCCTTGCCGGGGTGATATAAGATCTCGCAGTCGTAGTCTTTCACCAACTCCATCCAACGACGCTGTCTGAGGTTCAGGTCTCGCTGCTGAAATATGTACTTTAAGCTCTTGTGATCGGTGAATATCTGACACGACTCGCCGTATAAGTAATGTCGCCAAATCTTCAGTGCAAAGACCACTGCAGCCATCTCCAAATTATGAGTGGGGTAGTTCTGTTCATGCTTCTTCAACTGCCGAGAAGCATAAGCGATCACCCGGCCATGCTGCATCAATACGCATCCTAATCCCACTCGCGAAGCATCACAGTAGACCACAAATCCGCCTGATCCCGAAGGCAAAGATAATACCGGCGCCGTAGTCAAACAAGTCCGTAGCTGCTGAAAACTGCGCTCGCACTCCTCTGTCCAGACAAAAGGAACTCCCTTCCGGGTCAAACCGGTCAACGGTGCAGCTATACGGGAGAAGTCCTGAACAAAACGCCTGTAGTAGCCTGCCAGGCCTAGAAAACTACGGATCTCAGTAACCGATGTAGGTCGGGGCCACTGCTGAACAGCCTCAATCTTCTTCGGGTCCACACAAATGCCGTCTCTCGTAACCACGTGACCCAAAAATCCGACGTTGTCCAGCCAGAATGCACACTTGGAGAACTTTGCGAACAGCTGGTGCTCCCTCAGAGTCTGTAACGTAATCCGCAAGTGCTGCTCGTGCTCCTCTCTGCTCCGGGAGTACACCAAGATATCGTCGATAAACACGATGATGAACAAGTCAAGATACGGCCTGAATGTACGGTTCATGAAATCCATGAATGCTGCTGGGGCGTTGGTGAGTCCGAACGACATCACCAAAAACTCGTAGTGGCCGTAGCGCGTGCGGAAAGCTGTCCTCGGTATATCCTCCTGTCGAACTCGCAGCTGATGGTATCCTGATCGCAAGTCGATCCTCGAAAAATACCCCGCACCCTGAAGCTAGTCGAACAAATCATCAATGCGCGGCAACGGATATCTGTTCCGAACGGTAACTTTGTTCAGCTGGCGGTAGTCGATACATAAGCGCAAACTTCCATCCTTCTTCTTGACAAACAGGACCGGAGCACCCCACGGAGAAACACTAGGTCGAATAAGCCCCTTATCTAACAAATCCTGCAACTGATCCTTCAGCTCTCGAAGCTCTGCCGGGGCCATCCTATAAGGCGGTATAGAAATAGGCCCCGAGCCGGGAATCAAATCAATGCAGAACTCAACCTCGCGCTCAGGCGGTAGCCCAGGTAGCTCATCAGGGAAAACATCAGGGAACTCACAAACTACCGGGACCCGGTCCAACGGAACCTCTACAGCTCGAGTATCACAAATATATGCTAAGAATCCCTGACATCCCTTCCGCAAGAGCTGACCAGCGCGAAGAGACGAAATTAAGCTGGGAAGGGTGACACTGCGGTCTCCCTGAATAACAAGGACTGGCTCTCCCGGAAATCTAAATATGACTGCCTTCTCACGGCAGTCCACCGAAGCATAACAAGTGGCTAGCCAATCCATGCCCAGAAGCACATCAAAGTCCAACATATCGAGGAGAATCAAATCAACTGATGAATCCCTCTCCCCGATACGAACGGAACACAAACGAAATACAAACCGAGCGACAAACGACTCGCCTACCGGAGTAACAACAACAAGCGGATGATCTAACGACGACGACTCACGGCCCAACATCGGTGCAAAGTGTGTAGAGACGTACGAATGTGTGGAACCTGGGTCAAATAATACCCGTGCGTCGAAAGAACAAACTGGCAAGGTACCTGTCACAACGGCATTGGATGCCTGCGCATCCTGCGGTGTCAAAGCAAAAACTCGGGCCTGTCCTCCACCGGTAGCGGGCTGACCTCGACCTCGGCCTCTGCCTCCTCGTCCTCTCTGAACAGGACCGCCGCGTCCACGGCCTCTGGGTGCACCTAACTGGCATGGAGCATCGCCGGTGGTAGGAAGTAGGGCTCTCTGAGGAGGGGGTGGTGATGGTGGTAAGGTCACATGCGGAACTGTCGCTGCTCCCTGTCGTCTTGTCGGACAGTCTCTGACAAGATGGTGCAAACTCCCGCACCCAAAACACCCTGGCGATGGCTGCTGCCCCTGGGGATAAGAACCATATAACTGTCCCCGC
Source organism: Agapanthus africanus (assembly GCA_030015575.1). Taxonomy (NCBI): domain Eukaryota; kingdom Viridiplantae; phylum Streptophyta; class Magnoliopsida; order Asparagales; family Amaryllidaceae; genus Agapanthus; species Agapanthus africanus. The sequence continues at coordinate 268,721,083 of CM057340.1, forward strand.
CCAAATCCTCTGCCAGGCCTATCTCTCGGAAAGAATCTGGCGCGCTGCCTCTGAGACGGTACATCGGTGCGAATCCTCTTCGGCCCAGAAACGGCCGAAGTCTGTGATATGCGTGCCTCCATCCGCAATGCCGTATCCATAGCAGCTGAATAAGTGTCGTAGTGCTGGGCGCCAATGGCAAGATATAGCTGGGCATCAAGTCCCTGTACGAACCTCTTCACCATCTTCTCCTCGGTATCCACCAAATACTGAGCATATCAGGATAACTGCGTAAACTGGATGTCATACTCAGACACCGTCATCCCAGGTGTCTTGACTAAGGCCTCGAAGCTACGAGCCCTGGCGTCACGAACGCTCTCTGGAAGGAAACGGGCTAGAAAGACCGCTGTAAACTCGACCCAAGTCATAGGCGGTAGACCTGCAGCTCGACCTCTCAAGACTGACTCCCACCATGTCTGTGCGAGACCCTCTAGTCGGAAACTCGCGAGCTCTACCCATCGATCATCCGAACATCTCAGCGAACGGCAGATCCTGGCTAAACTGTCAAGGAACGTCTGTGGGTCCTCCGCTGCCTCGGTGCCGGTGAATACTGGAGGTCTCAGCCTCATGAAATCCTGTAATGAAACCGGAATGGCCACGGTGGTAGTAGTAGGAGCAGGTATCATGGTCGTCTGTGAGGTAGTAGGTACGTCATCCGGCCTCGGTGTACGACTGGCTGCAACTAGGGATCCTACCATCTGACGTAGCTCCTGCATGCCTCCCATCATCTGTCGCAACTCCTCCATACCAGTCTCGAGCCTATCCATACGGCCTGGGGAAGGTGGATCGGTCTGTCCCTGCGGCGTAGGCATACCACCCTGCTCAGTCCTAGTCTCGGACGAGCTAGCTCGAATCTCGTCTCTGGCGGCAGCCCTCTGTGCCCTCGTAGCCTTCGGCGGCATAGTGGCTGTTACAGGAAAACGGATAGTAAGAACAATGCAATAGGATCATAGGATACACGGAATTGAAGAAGGAATTTTCAAGCAAGTATATCCTAAAGTCACTTAGGCGGAGTATCGTATCGCAAGTATGCCGCGGACATACGCACGCTACGTTACCCTACTTAAGTCACTTACTCCATCTACCAAGGGTCATCCTACACTCAAAAAGGTAAAACCTATCGCTTTGATACCAACTTTGTCACGACCCGCAGGGTACGGAACGTGACTGGCACTTAAGTTTACGAAACGTCTAAAGACGTCCGTAAAATAAGTAAGCCAAAGCCCAGAAAACCAAACCAAATAAGCAAAAGAGTGAAGAAAACCCAATCAATTGAAAGCGAGTTTATCAAATAAGTCATGTAAAACCCTTTTTAAAAACAATACCAATTTTTCCGAAAATTTCGGCAGAGTCTCCTTTGTAAATACTGGCCCCCAAAATGGGTACAACGAAAATATATATGAATCCAACAAAATAGGGCATCCCCAAGCGGGAGCTAGCTCTTCGCCACAAGGCGGTCACAAATCCCACGCAATATAAAATGACAACAAGCAAAATAATCATAATGAAGCATAAGAAAAACAGCATGTCGACTCAAGTGAGCTCGACCCCAAAATACAGCATAAAAGTCTACAAATCTCACAGTCTCATCTCTAGGTCAATATACAATAATGCTGGTAGATACAGTAGATGGAGTGCACTAGATACTAAGAATATACAAGGTGGTACAAAAATAATGATATAACCCACCTAAGAGCAAAACCTCGAGTCCAGGCAAAGGAGGCAAAAGAACAAGTGTGCCCGCCGCTACTGTACTGACGGAGCGGACCTGCAAAAGGCTGTGGCACAACGGGGGTGAGTTGCCAACTCGTGAGTAATAAATAACACCTACAAAGGCTATCGTATGCATGCACACAAGCATCCTAGCATCTAAAATACAGGTATGACTGGATGCACTAGCAGGTGTGTATACAACATCAGTGTACGAATATGTATGCAACATGAATATCTGAGGTCTCAATAGGTATATATAAGAAACATTTTATCTCTTTTTGTTTTTGAAACTCTTTTAGAATGCCAGCATAATATTCAAAGAATCGACGAGAACCGGTGTCCAGCAACGACACCCAAAAGCTGTCTCAAATCTCATAAATCCATGTCATAGTGTCTCTGGCCTCAGCCATCCGGCTGACCCAGCTCAATATCAAAATCTCATCACCTCGCGGCCACGGTCGGTATCCTCTGGATATCCGCCGTGCCAAACAGTCACCGGTAGGTAATCCGTCCCCTGCCAGGCTCAACGTCAACACCACATTCCTCTTGCCCCGGGGTACCTTACCGGGCCCACCATGTACCCGTGACGGTTCCTCCACTCCTCGACACGGATCTCGAAAACCACAGCAAACTCATGGTGGACGACACTTTACATCACTAGAAAACCGAAATTACATATTTTAAAAACATAATAAGTTTAGAAATTTTGCGGCTTTCCCCCGAAATCCAGAAATATCATAAAATCTCAAGAAATCCTCATAAGTGCATATATCAATGGTGATGAATGGATATGATATCAATAATTAAGCTACGATGTATGATTAATAGACTAGGCATGAACAATTAATATGATGATGTACATACACATGAAAAGCAATCCTACGGTTTCATTTTAAGGAATTAAAGGCAATAGCACAAGTTTAAGTATCAATTAGTAAAAGGTTTAAATTTAAAGGTTATCTAGTGTGGTGGCATGGCAATTACCAGGGTGTGTGTGTAAGCATGAATAGTGCTCGTGCTGCATATAAAAACCTGGCAATGGTGCAGGTGTCCTATAAAATGGTTTCGCATATGTATGTCAATATAATGCATGGATGCAGCAAATAATCATATACGTATTTCACCCCTAATTACTATCATCACTAAGAATCTTGTAAGTTACTAAAACTATCGGGCGGCTTGCGCCATCCAACGATAGTCCCCCGTAGATGTTACATCTACTCACCGGAATCCCTGGCTAGCTGTGTCCAATCACCGCTTTCCCCTTTCGTGCCGCGTCTGACGTCTCCGCGACCGAACCTGGAATTTACATCAATACCAAACATAATGTTACATATCAAGAACGACGCAAAACCCAAACGAAACTACTAATGTTCGCTAGCTAGGTACAGCATGCACAAGGCGCGCGGAACATACGCGAAAATCGCAAAAACTGCCAAAAATCGCCGATTTGGTCGCCCGGCAAAACTAAAACCCAACTACTCAAAACTCCGCGCTCACGCATCCTAAACGTCATAGGAGATGCTAAAAACATCCCCAAGGTATCACAAATAATTCACCAAATAATTTTAATAAAATCCTAGTAAGCACAAACTAGCAATTTTGGTGCAAATATCGAAAATTAGCGATACGGTTATCACAATCCAACACAATATCCAACCACACAACAAGCAATCTACAAACACTATAATTACGACACATTAGCAAAGATTCAAAACCTATTTTCCATAAACAACCATTACTTGAATTATATAACCTAGCAATTCTTAATCCAAACTATATATGAAAACCTTAAATTAACACTAATTTATAACTCAATTAGCAAGTTAACCTTCTAGATTAGGTTAGCAAAACAACTAGATAACAAATTAGATTTAATCAACTAAATAATGGTTTCTAAACCCTAATTCAACTCATTTATCATGCTTCACAACCCATTTTCCATACACAAACCCCTTTCTTGATTTTCATAAAACAACAATTACAAACCAATTTCACACATTAAAATTAACTAAATTAGCATAATTTGAAGACCACATAAACAAAGTAACTTCTTTGATTTGGTTGTGTAGGAACTAGCAAGCAAAATAAATTTAATTAACCAAATAATGGTGTGCTAAAAACCTTAGTTTAAAACAACTACTCTTTTAGAAACTAGATTAGAAATTAGCTAAACTTTTAACACTAAAACCATATAATTAAAGGAATTTAGCCACAAGTGTTGAATGGGTAAGAATTATACCTCAATTTCTATGGATCAAGCATGGTGATTTGCCTCTAAAAATGCCTCCTTTCCACATGTTTTCAACTATAATAGGCTTGAGAAGAGATAGCACAAGGATTTATTTTGGTTTAGTGAAGAAATTTGTGGATTTTTGATGGTTTTTAATGGATTTTGATGGAAATTTTGAAGCAAAAGAGAAGGGAAATTTGGGGGAAAAGAATGGGCTGTGAGCAGGTGGGGTTTCAGCCTAGGGAGAAAGGGGGAGGAGTGGGGGAGAGTTATGTGGAATTTTCCAAGGTCAAAGCTCTCACATCTCACTAAAAACCCGCATGCAAATTACTATATTTAAATCCTACTCCAAACAATTCATTAACATGATTTAAAAGTCAAATAGAGAGGGATGGGGGCTGCTGCAGCAGTGGTGGGGCCGGCCTAGGGGAGTGGGGGTGAGTGGGAGTGGATACAAAGAGGTTTTATGCAAAAAGACCCCCCACAAGTCCAAAATTGCAAGTTTTAGCTTAAAATTCAATAAATTTCTTTTTCTATAATAAAAATTAGTTAAAAATCAAAATAAAATACTAAAAATTTATGTTACAACTAGATTTTAATTAAAATGATTTTAAAGCTTAATTTTATCCCATTTAAATTTGTATTTATCGCTAATTTAATGTATTTTCTTACCGGCTTAAAATAATATTAAAAAATTGAAAAATAGGGAAAAAATTTTAAATGACCAAAATTTCATAAGTAACTCATTAGCTACTAAAAACAAGCAATTACCTATCCATTTTAGGTATAATTAGTCCTAAACTGCAAAATAACGAGAAAGACGGTTTTCGGAAAAATACCGAATTTTCACCGATTTTCAGGAAAACACCAAAACGACTTTCAAGACGCTACAATACAAAAAGGTAGTAGGGAGTATGGTGGTGATTCTCATAGAGTACGTAGATGATATACTCTTGATAGGAAAAGAGTTTCCTATGCTACGATCGGTCGATCTCCTCTTATCACATGGATTCTCCAATAGGATAAAGGTGATACCTCCTAAATCCTGGGATTTGGATCTATGAGATAGATCTAAATGGATGTTAGGCTTCTCACTAGGTTTAGTGAGATAGTATCAATCGATCCTGGGGAGAATCACTGGAAAGGTTCCAGGGTGATAAGCACGACTGAGTGTCAGTCGCAGGCATTGTCTTTACCCTCAGTAAAGGGACGGTATGTTGGAAGAGTTCCAAGCTATATACCGTGGCAAACTAGACGATAAAGGCTGGTAACATCGCTATTAAAGATACTACCAAAGAGACAGTTTCGGTGTATATTGGTTCATAAGATGAACTAGGTTCCCACCATTGTGTGACAATGGAAGTGTTCCTTTGGCCCAGGAACCCAGGTCCCATCAGTGACCCAGACATATTCTGAGGCAGCATCACCTGATCATGGAAATAGTTGATCTCCAGGGTGATCGAGGTTAGGAGAGTAGACTCAAAGGACAACACGGCGGATCCACTCACAAAGGCTTTTTCCCAGAGAGAGACTTATATGGGATGGTTGAGTATTAGATACTACAACCACTGCTACAGATGGCCCTAGTGCAAGTGGGAGATTGTTAGTTATATGTATGCCCTAGAGGCTATTACTGTACATTGGACGTATATTGTAGTGGATGCTGGGACATATATAGGTAGGACTTTCTTGCTCGACATGATAGTACGCTATCTGGTTGCTCTTTATCTTAACATGTATACTTTCTGTCTCTCTGTTACATGTTGATAAAGCCCTTAGGATGTGTACTCGACTTCCAGGACTATGATGTAGATCATACTAGTGGGGCCTAGGTAGTCCATGAGTACATCCTTCAATGTTCCTAGTCGTGGGAATATCGAGACGGGGCATCGATATTCCAGAGTAGACTAGCGTATATCTTCTCAACCCATATGATGGGCGATGGATGATCCCATATCCACTGGTGTTTGACATCAGAGATGGTATGCGGGTGCTCAGTGGAGACTGGGTACACTGAACGGACTCGCCGAGAACTCCTAGATGGTATTATACCTCACGTCAGATGGCAGTTCTCTGGTGACACTGGTACAGCTTAGTCTGTTGACCCGAGATCGTTATAGAGTCTTGTGTGTCTCCCACTGTGCTTTGGTTTCCACCCTACCACGACTCTACTGAGTCGTGCAAACAGGTGGTTTTTGGGTACAGTCCCGATTCACATCGAGGCAATGAGCGATAGGAGGGGATTCGTCTCTCCCGGTATTGGGGGTTGATGTCGCGCCATGCTCGACTGGCCATAACAGGAAATCCCTGACCCGGGTTGCAGTGATATACTGGTAAGAGTTATCAGTAGTTTCATGATTGTTATGGACCTTACACCGACATGACTTATCAAGCTATTGGGGTCTGACGTTTACCACCCCTAGGCGAGATATGCGACATATCAGACGAACAGACCGGACTGTACGGTAAGTGTTACTGGTTGGATTCACAGGAGTGTGAGCGGGCTTGCTCGTCGATCTTCTGATCGCTCAATACCCGGGTGGCCGTTACGTTTAGCAGACCGCTTGCGGCTTGTGGGTGTTTGATATGATCATCACCTGCTGCCGGCGTATTGACGAGTCTTTAGAGTCCTACACAGAGGTTTCCTGGCTCAAGCGAAACGAAATAGGAGCGCATATGAGATATGTGCGGGACCGAGAATAATGCGTGTATGTGATACCGTATTCTATTCTCGTGATGAATGTGTCGATTGGTTGTATGCGATATAACCTTGTTATCGAATCGAGGATTGATTCGATAAGTCGATACATTGGATATTAGTCGGTCATATGCGATATGACCGGATCGTTAAATCAAATGTTGATTTAATGATTTAATGTATAATTATATATTTGATATATTACTTTGCATTAACTAGTATTGGTTCACTTAAGATGGATTTTCTCACTTGATGTGCACATTGTATATATGATATAGTTTTGTGCACTTGTTTGTATCATGTTTGATGATACATGCAAACTTGGGTTTGTGTTTACTTTAAACTATGTTTAATTGAATGGTTAGGGTTTTATTATCTTCTCTTGATTATTTATTTTATTTATTTATTCTTTTAGCAAGAAAAGAAATGGTTGCTTCTTTTGGATTTACTTTGAAGCTTCATGAAGCTTTGAAAAGTTCAACCATTTTTGTTTCTTTTGCCTAACCTAACCATTCACCTAACCCTAGTTTATTCTCTACACTTAACCATGGTTGCATTATGATAACCATCACTTGTTTTTCTATTATTGATAATTCTTTTTCATTCTTCTTCTTCATCTTCTTCATGAAGAGAAAAAGAAAACCTTTGCTTGAAATTTCGAAGTGATGATTCCAAGTGAGAAATCCAAATTAAAAGTGAACCCACTTCCTATTTCTTCATCCTCTACCAGTTGCCATGTAGTATAGGGTGTTTTCTTCACAAGTTTCATGACTTGGTAAAGTTGGAGCTTGATCTTGAGTTGCCTCGACGTAGATCATCTTCGGCATCGAAGTCGACGACCTAGCCCGATCATTTCTTCGACGAAACCATCGCTAGAGTCCGTGATCCGATGATCGCAGCGGAGGGACGTCAACGCGGAGCTATGGAGGTGGATGACCGGATCTACAAAGGTTGTAGCCACTTTCCCTTTTAGTTAAAGTTGTTAACTTGCTTGCATCGCCTTACCTCTAGTAACGATCTAGTTTAGGGTTTCTCGGCACATTGAAATTTTTTGAATTGGCCATGTTTGATCACTTGTGGAACCTCATTGGTGTGCCAAGGAACCCTACACCATGGCTACTTGGTTTGACTATTTGATTTAGATATTTTGTGAGATATTTTGTGGCATTAAATATTTTGGGTGAGATATTTTTCTTGCCATGCTTGTAGTCATATCATGGTAACTATCTCAATTATCATTATGAAAAACATTTTCTCTTTCCTCAAGCTATCTCCTTCTTATTCCTCTCAACCCTTAAGTCTCATGAGTTGATAAACCTAGGGTTCAAGAGACAAACTAACTCATCTTCATTCTCTACATCACCTAGGCCATCTAGTTTGGCAATCTAGTTGCCCTAGTTACCTCGGATTTGAGGTTGTAGCTCGGACTATAGACTCTCGGGTGGATCGTCTTTGATTCGAGGAAGCCGACGAGGAAGCTTCGATCTGTTTCGATACTCGGAGCCTATGATGACGAGGAGGACAACGAGAAGACCCGAAGGACACGATACTACGAGGTATAACATTCATCCGAGTAGTTAAACCTCATGTAGTATGCTAGCTAGGGTTTATGATCGATCCTTGGTTCTAGTCGGTTTTTGCGAAGCCCGTAAAAATCATTTTTTGCAATTTTTGCCTCCCCGCGAACACGTGAGGTGCACGACATCGACTTACACAACATCCCAAAAAGTCTCTCGAACTGTGTCTGGGGGAGAGCATTTGTGAGTGGATCCGCCATATTGTCTTTCGTGTCTACTCTCTTGACGAAGTCAAGTCAACCTCTATAAGAAAGAAAATCCCTCAATTTCATACATACGATACATACATATCGTATGAATTTATTGATGGGGGCCTTATTTTGGGGTCAAAATTTACATCACACTGCCGAAATTAAAAATCAAAAATTAAAAGTCAAAAAGTTAAAGTCAAAGTCAAAATTAAAAAGTCAAAGTCAACACCCAGACAATTGGACCCAAGTCTAACCAACCCAGGCCTAAGCATAAGCAAGTGGGCCCGCTCCCAAAACCGCCTTAAGCCTAAGCGAAGCCGGCCGGCCATCGATGAAGAAAGAGAAAGAAATTTGTAATAAACAGGTTTTGTATGCAAATAAGTGTAAAAATGTAATATAAATAGGCAAAAAGCCAAAATTATGTAAAGCCCATTGCTCATATGCAAAAAGATGTACACATGTGTTGGGTATAGTGCCCTCAGAGTCAATTATTGGATCATAGGCATGTGATTGCAATGATTGAGAGAGGACCTATGCCGGTAGGACAGTCTTACTCGAGATGATAGTATGCTATCTGGTTTATCTTTATCATCGTGTACTGTTTTAGGTGACCTTACAAGTCACTATTGCACGTTGATAGAGCCCTTAGGATTCTTGCTTGACTGCCAGCAGTATGAGGACGATCATATACGTGGGAGCTAGGGTCTATAAGCACATCCTTAAAAGGTCCCTAGTCGTGGGAGTTTTCGAGACAGGGCATCGATACTCCAGAGTAGACTAGTGTATACAGTCGAGACCCCGACGAGGGGCGGTGGCCGGTCTCACAAGCCACTGGTGTCAGTTGGTTCACCTAAGATGTATACAGGTGCTCATTGGGTTATGAGTACACCGGACAGGACTCGCCGGGAACATGCTAGTTGGTCTTATACCTGACGTCAGATAGCAGTTCCCTGGTGACATGTGTACAGGTTAGTTCATCGACCTGAGATCGTCATTTGTCTCGTGTGAGTTCCCACTGTACTTTGATTACTACCCTACCACGCTCAAAGGATTCGTGCAAACAGGTTTTAGTTGGGTACAGTCCCGAGCCACATGGAGGCAGTGAGCGGATCTTCAGGGGTTCGTCTCTCCCGGCATTGGGGGTGAGGTCGCGCTGTATCTAGGAGAGCCATTACACGAAGTCCTTGGCCAAGGCAGGAGATTTACTGGTAGGTATTCCAGTAATATCTCAGGGTGTTCTGGGCTACACTCCGACACGACTTGTACCACTTTTGGGGGTCTGACTTTTACCAACCCCCTAGGCCCGCCATGCGATGCTCATAGACGAACGGATCGGACTGTACGGATATTGTCACTGACAGGCTCAGTAGGGTGTCAGGATGAGTTCGCTCATCGACGTCCCTTTTGGTTAATACCGGGTAGCCCGTCATGTATGGCTAACACCTCTGACGTGCTAGTGGTTAAATCCACAACCAAAGTATTGACGAGTCTTTAGAGTCCCCCACAGAACGTTTTCTCAAGTTTCGGGCGAAACGCTGTAGAGGCCGTATGGAGATATGGCAGGGTTCGATTAGATACGTGCGGTATTGCACGAATCATGATCGGACGGATAATACTAGCGGGCTTTGGTTTAAGCTGGATCCTAGTATTGTACAGTGTAGATTTTGTCTCTTTGAATTTGTATTCGGTTGGAATACAAATGCGGGTATGTATATACAGTCGCGGGGTTTTCCTGTAATTTATTACGGGATCAGTTTTCTGAAGTTGCCAGTTTGTATTCCATTTCAGCCAGTTTTCCTTTGTTCCTTCTTTACCGGATTTTTCTGATGGAGGGGCTAATTTGCAGTTGTGCAAATTAGCATTGTGGAGGGGGTTTCTTATAAATGGAGGATTATGATAAATCTAGCATCTTTGCTTTTCTTCTTTCATGATGGCAAGCATTTATGGTGATTAGTTTTGAAAGGATGGGATTAGAAATAGAAGTGACATTATTATCATCACATTGGTTATGGTCACCTTTTTGCTTTTACTACACTCACCTCCCTTCATGGTTTTGGTTTTTTCTCTCCTCATTCTTGATATGGGCCGGCCACAATTTGGGAGAGGGGAGAGGTTCATTTTGTGAGTGGAAATTCTTCATCTCATTCTTTGCTTACACCAAAAAAAAATCCCAAGTTCATTTCAAAGTTCATTCCACCTCCATCAAATAGAAACTTCAAACCCCAAGAGACAAAACATCCTACACTTCGCCTATAGTATTCTTGGACACGTCGACTCGCCAATTTCGTGCCCGAGTTGCCTCGGTCCAGAGGTGGGAGCCCGTAAAAGAACCCGGCGATGTGGTGCCCGTTCCGACGAGGAGATGAAGACCGGATATTCCGCGAGGAGATCGGAGTGGAGGCCGAAGACCGAAGGACACGGATCGCTCGGTATAGCTTTCTACCCATCTTCTAGTTTGCTAGGATTAGGTTAATGGCCCGATCCGGGTTTATAGTGCGCGGTAGTGCCGGTTTACAAGTTAAAGAAAAGTTTCTTTTCTGCATTTTGGCCTTGTTTAGACGGCCGGGGCGCTGCCGTGCACTTACACTGGTATCAGAGCCTCGCCATTATCCTAGTCTAGCTTGCTCTAACGTGTTTACAAGTTCGATCGAACGGATTTTCCAAAAACCGCGTTTCCATGTCGTACTTTCTGTCAAATTTTTCTGTGCTCTAAAAATTATTTGGTACATTGGAAAATTACGTGCAGGGTTTTTTATGAATTCTGTGAAAATTTGGTAGGCTGATGTTACTGTAGCGAGGCGGATCCGCAACCAAAACCACGTTTTGGCGGCGGATCCGCGGCCGTACTGTAGATTCAGTTCACCAAATTTCTAAAGTGGCTCTCTGACATGGAAATAGGGGTTTTGGTATGTTCTGTTTGTGCCCAGATTTATTTTGAGTGCTACAGTTGTGCTTGGGGCCCACTCCGGAAAATTTAGTCGATCGAAAATTTTAAACATGTTAATTCACAGTATTTACATTATATCTGCGACCGTGAATGTCATTTGATCGGTAAATCCTGTCTAACTGCTATAGCCCTTTTAGACGGATTTGCGAACGTGACATTCACGTTGATGTTCTGTGTTGTGCTGTGATGTTGCGGATTTGTCGTGGGGATAGCCTGGTTGCAATGGTAGTACAGTTTTGGTATTATGTACATTTGATATTGCGGGACGAGCGTCCGACATGTGGACTGCCGTTACTGCCTGTTTGTATATTATTCTTTTGGGGCACGACCGGGCTGAGGTCGATGTACCCGTTGTATATATTTTACTTTCTGTACTAGGATTACCTCGCGGAGGGGTGCACAGATAGCCGGGTTCTAGAGGGCAACGGGCCCGCATCTCAAGGCGTTGAGATGGAGGGGGCTTCACTCTAGAATTGGCGGGCTATTCGCCGCACTCGTAGGGGGTATAGGTTGACCCAGGAAGGGTGCCCAAGTTACCGGATTCCGTGAAGTGCTGGGTGGTCCATTCACGTTGCTAAAAGGGGCTGCCTCGCTTCAGGTTTTGGCGGGTAACTTGCCGCGCCCGTAGGGGTCTAGGATTTCATTGCACAGGCTATCCACACGACCAGGGGAACGTCGGGTTTCAGTAGCGGCTCTATGAAACCCGGGGATCCCAGATATATATTGTTCTGTGATGCTTATTACTTTTCTGTGATATTGCATTTTATCACGCCTTGAGCGAATATTATATATTTATATATATACTAGTAGATGTTGTATATGTTTTGCATCCGCGCTAGTCCAGTCCCCGCTCTGTCGTTAGTTAAGTAACCTAACGGGTGATGACGGGACCCAGGGGAGAATGCGGATGGCATATACGTACATCATTATTTTCGTTCTTTTGTGGTGTGATCAATTGATGGGACTGCGTTGATTCGGATCAATGCAAGCTAAACAAACATATTCTGATGTTGTTGGAACAATTTTTCAAAGCTGTTATTGCAAGGACGTTCTCATTTGTTTTGCACAATGGTATTCGGTTATGAATATCCAGCACCTCAGTCGACGAGGCAAGGGCCGAGATCCCTTCACCGGGAGTGACCCCTTGGACAGAAGTTTGCATCAGGGCAATAACTTCACTATAGTCGATTACTTTTGCTTTGCATCGTGGTATTCAGTTGGAATATCTTGCACCTAATTCCACGGGGAAAGAGCCGAGATCCCTTCACCGGGAGTGACCTCTTTAGCAAAGGTTTTCGTCACTATATTTTTATAAAAGCTATCCGGTTCCTTCAATGATATCAAGTTCATTACGTTAAAGGTTTTTCGCCAGAAACTATTCGTAGCCCTCCGTCGTTTCAGACGGGTAGCACGTAGTATTCATGCTATGTTTGTTGACCTTCGTCAAGGCATAGTGTATGGTAGCTGCTTGTTACCTTTCTGCTGCATAGATAAATGCGTTGGTTTGGGACAGTCGTATAGCCTTGTTGACCTTCGTCAAGGGCTTGTACGGGTGGGTTCAAATTAACCTGGACAATGACGGGTAGAACTTGACATGTGACTTATGATTTGTTGACCTTCGTCAAGGGCATAAGAACATGGGGCAAAAATCACATCGGGAGTTTCTAAAGAAACTGAAACTTGCCAGATATGCGCATACCTTCTGAAGTGTGATAACGTGAGCGGATTCCGTCACGTTATCATGCGATGATAGTTGGATCACGATTCCCACTGATGTGTTGGTTTACTCCTCGGGTGATCCCGACTAATTCTTCTTTCAGGTTTGGGGAAGAATTTGACGTTACAGTGGGAGGTTTCCTGATTAGATAAAGTGATAACCATTCTGATCTAGGTTAGAGTGCACGCTGAGTGTTTCTTTTCTCTCTCTCTTTGGCAGCGACCATGACCCGACCCTTGACTATGACTCAATGACCAAAATTAACCGAACCTTCTTAAACACTGGCTTTTGAATTGTCAGAGTTCCATACCTCATTGCCACTCCTACTTTTACCCTTTTCTCCAGGACACCCCGTATTACTACGAACGTCCACTTCCATTGGACAAAACCATCGTATGGTTATATACGAACTCGAAGGAATTTATTCGAGGATGGTTTTCGGTTCTGGAGAAAACGAATAGGTTTATTCAGTTGTCTTTTCCTTTTATCTTCTCTCAGGTTGCGAGTACTCCTTGGTTTAGGAGATAGTACACCTATTACGCAAATTGGATAGTCTTCTTCTAAACCTTAGGCTGGTGCCGAACGGTGGGTAATGAAGAAAACCAATTAGCATAACGATGGTGTACAGAAGGTATTAAGTAAAGACATATCAAGGGATTAGTAAGAGGGCAAAGTAAATTGCGACTGCTATTCACGACCAAACCAAGTATTTCTTCGCCAATCCTAAATCACCTTTGTATTTCTCCAGGACACTCCGTATCACAACGAAGATCCACAGTTTATTGGATACTCCATCGTATGGTTATATACGAACTCGAAAGGAACTTGTTCCAGTTTGGGGATGGATTCTGCTTTAGGAGAAATAGGAATAAGGTTTATTCGGTTGTCTTTTATCTTCACCTTCTCTCGCATTGCGAGTGCTCCTAAGATTAGGACAGTACACCCATTATGCTTATTGGATAGTCTTCTTCCAAACCATAGGCTGGTGCCGAACGGTAAGGAAGGAAGAAAACCGTTTGGTCTAAAGGGGTGTACAGAAGATAATGACTAAAGACAAATAAAGGGATTTGGAGAGATGGCAAAGAATTATACGGGTACAGTTGTGAATCTGGATAATGGAAGAGGCATTACTAGGAATACCGGGATACCCCATCGAAACATTTCAATGTTTCAGTTTCACTGTGCACTGTTAAAGGAAAACTGATTTCCCAATTAGACACTTGCTCCAGGGTATGTATTTACCAGGTTTGATTCTCACATCTGTATGGTTTTACAGATGATGAGTGGGAGTAAGTTATTGGGAATTAGGTGATCATCCTCATTATATCGGGATTCGTTGTAATTGGAGATATTTGAGGAAGTCACCTGGGTTGTTTGCCGGACGGAAAATATTTGGTTTTGAATATCCGTTGTTATGCACCAATTTCAAATTGATATATCTGTACGTCTATTTTTATAGAGCGAGATATAACTTTTTGAAATTATGTCTATGACATTTATCTATATCAGTGGATGGTTAGGTAAGGAGCATTGAACAGTGGTGTAATTCTTCTTAACCATAAGTACAGTTTTCAACCTACGACACACAGTGAATGAGTCACTAGACTCAGGGGACTTATACAGAGTATTGTATATTGTCCAGTGTCCATTAGGATAGAGGGGTTGGTCCTCGTACTATATTCGGTTTACGTATGACTCCTCTAGTTTTTAGACAAGCGTTTCGTAGAAACACAGGGTTCAAGTTTTGAGAAGTTATAGGTATAAGAGTAAAGTAGAGAACCAGGTATTGCAAGTATCAGGATTCTTCAAGGTGATCGAAGATGTAGATACTTGTGTGTGGTATTCAGTTAATAGTAATGATTAAGAGAACTTGCTTCTCTTTCAGGTTACTCATAATTGGAAACATTCCTAAGTTGAGTAACGATGATCGGCCTCCGTCCATTTAGTTGACATGCACTGGAGACAGCTGCATGATTTGAATCTGGTTCCAATTAAATTAGTGCCTCTGTTTCTATATTGGATATAGAACGGTTCATATCTTAACGACGTTAAGATACGGGGAGTTGTCCGGCTTATGCTTAAAACCAGACTCTGGATAACTCAAGGCACGTTTCTGTAATGGCTGTTTGTGGGTTGACCCGGGCTATGACGAGGGGTAACTTTCTACCATCTAGAAGATCAATAGTGATATTGTTCTTGACTCGCCACGGTTTTAATAAAAATGGATTTTTCAGAAAACAGTAGTGGGAGTATGGTAGAACTGGAAGTAATTCCAGAACCGCAAACGATTACTGAAGATTTGATAAGAACCTAAAGATTCAATCTGGTTTGACATTCTATTGGCCACTCCGCAGACATGATGGGTAACCTCAGACACCCGAGAGGTACTCTAGTGGCCTCAAGGACGGTGACAGGGAGGTTCTTGTTTACCCAGACTTGCCATTGCTATTGCTCCAGGCTGTGAGACCCGGCAAGAGGATGAGTATAGCGTCGTTCTGAACTAGCTTTAGAAGTGTACGTCTATATGACTCTACCAGAGGGTTGTCGTAGTCAGTGGGAGCAGCGGAAGCATAGTGGACAAGTGGCTTATGTCTATTTATAGACTAAAGCAGATATAGCGGAGATAGATCATCTATTTCTGATGTGACAGTCATAGGTTTGACTTCATCAGAATAGGGGATGGATCTGTTAAGAAGGTAGTAGGGTATGATGTCCTGGTATTTGGATGACATACACAGAGTAGGAAGTGAAATTCTTATACTACGGACGGTTATACTTTGGTTGTCACACAGTAGTTTCTCCACATAGGAATTGGATATTATATCATACATTCTGGTTACTAGATCTATGGTTTTAGATCTAGATTTGGGAAGTGTCCCAATCAGGGTACTTAGACAGCATTCTAAAGGTGTTTTAGAATGGACGACTCCTGGCACGGTAGTCTACCTACAGGTGATGGAGTCACCCTCTCTAAAGGTGTCTTACAGACTAAAGGGGAGAGGGATGTGCATGATTGGCAGATCACTTGCTTAGGCAATTGAGTCAATCATGAGATGTCAAGTACCACACCAGATGTTGTTTTTGCAGTAGATGCAATAAGTTGATATTAATCCTATCCTGGAGAAACTATCAGAAGCAGTTTTGGAACATAAGTGGATGTTCTAGGGATTTGATAACGGCAGCCTCCTTTAGGAGACGATTATCATTCCAGGCTTCCAAAGTGACATGGATGACAGAGTGGCTGTCAGAGTTATAGTTTTCCCTCTGACGAGGTGCAGTAGTTTGGACAGGAGGTCTAAGCGGATACTGAGGGAGGCATGGCGCAGGATACTGAGACTATAGTATATACCCAAGCTATCCCTGATCCCTATTAAGTTCAGTTGACTATACAGTCTAAGAAGTTTGGATTTGGAGTTCATTTATGAGCTAGGTCCCATCAGATATCCAGACATATTCTAAGACGGGTATTGCTCATTTCGGGAGATGGCTTTCTCTGCGAACTTGAGATAAAGAGAGACATAGAAAGAAACATCTGAGCGGATCCACTCACTGAGGCTATTCCTCGAACGCATTAGTTTCGCAAAAAGGTTTTGTGAGACTGATTTGTAGAGGAGTTGGGTGTTCGGTATCACACGGGCTGTGAGTATACGACATCGCAATAATTAGCCTTGAGTACAAGTGGGAGATTGTTGGGTATAGTGCCCTCAGAGTCAATTATTGGATCACAGGCACGTGATTGCAATGATTGAGAGAGGACCTATGCCGGTAGGACAGTCTTACTCGAGATGATAGTATGCTATCTGGTTTATCTTTATCATCGTGTACTGCTTTAGGTGACCTTACAAGTCACTATTGCACGTTGATAGAGCCCTTAGGATTCTTGCTTGACTGCCAGCAGTATGAGGGCGATCATATACGTGGGAGCTGGGGTCTATAAGCACATCCTTAAAAGGTCCCTAGTCGTGGGAGTTTTCGAGACAGGGCATCGATACTCCAGAGTAGACTAGTGTATACAGTCGAGACCCCGACGAGGGGCGGTGGCCAGTCTCACAAGCCACTGGTGTCAGTTGGTTCACCTAAGATGTATACAGGTGCTCATTGGGTTATGAGTACACTAGACATGACTCGCTGGGAACATGCTAGTTGGTCTTATACCTGACGTCAGATAGCAGTTCTTTAGTGACATGTGTACAGGTTAGGTCATCGACCTGAGATCGTCATTTGTCTCGTGTGAGTTCCCACTGTACTTTGATTACTACCATATCACGCTCAAAGGAGTCGTGCAAACAGGTTTTAGTTGGGTACAGTCCCGAGGCATATGGAGGCAGTGAGCGGATCTTCAGGGGTTCGTCTCTCCCGGCATTGGGGGTGAGGTCGCGCTGTGTCTAGGAGAGCTATTACACGAAGTCCTTGGCCAAGGCACGAGATTTACTGGTAGGTATTCCAGTAATATCTCAGGGTGTTCTAGGCTACACTCCAACACGACTTGTACCGCTTTTGGTGGTCTGACTTTTACCAACCCCCTAGGCCCGTCATGCGATGCTCATAGACGAACGGACCGGACTGTACGGATATTGTCACTGACAGGCTCAGTAGGGTGTCAGGATGAGTTCGCTATCGACTTCCTATTTGGTCAATACCTGGTAGCCCGTCACGTATGGCTAATACCTCTGACGGGCTAGTGGTTAAATCCACAGCCAAAGTATTGACGAGTCTTTAGAGTCCCCCACAGACCGTTTTCTCAAGTTTCGGGCGAAACGCTGTAGAGGCCGTATGGAGATATGGCAGGGTTCGATCAGATACGTGCGGTATTGCACGGATCATGATCGGACGGATAATACTAGCGGGCTTTGGTTTAAGCTGGATCCTAGTATTGTACAGTGTAGATTTTGTCTCTTTGCATTTGTATTCGGTTGGAATACAAATGCGGGTATGTATATACAGTCGCGGGGTTTTCCTGTAATTTATTACGGGATCAGTTTTCTGAAGTTGCCAGTTTGTATTCCGTTTCGGCCAGTTTTCCTTTGTTCCTTCTTGGCCGGATTTTTCTGATGGAGGGGCTAATTTGCAGTTGTGCAAATTAGCATTGTGGAGGGGGTTTCTTGTAAATGGAGGATTATGATAAATCTAGCATCTTTGCTTTTCTTCTTTCATGATGGCTAACATTTATGGTGATTAGTTTTGAAAGGATGGGATTAGAAATAGAAGTGACATTATTATCATCACATTGGTTATGATCACAATTTTGCTTTTACTACACTCACCTCCTTTCATGGTTTTGGTTTTTTCTCTCCTCATTCTTGATAGGGGCCGGCCACAATTTGGGAAAGGGGAGAGGTTCATTTTGTGAGTGGAAATTCTTCATCTCATTCTTTGCTTACACCAAAAAAAATCCCAAGTTCATTTCAAAGTTCATTCCACCTCCATCAAATAGCGACTTCAAACCCCAAGAGACAAAACATCCTACACTTCGCCTACAGTATTCTTGGACACGTCAACTCGCCAACTTCGTGCCCGAGTTGCCTCGGTCCAGAAGTGGGAGCCCGTAAAATAAACCGGCGATGTGGTGCCCGTTCCGACGAGGAGATGAAGACCGGAGATTCCGCGAGGAGATCGGAGTGGAAGCCGAAGACCGAAGGACACGGATCGCTCGGTATAGCTTTCTACCCATCTTCTAATTTGCTAGGATAAGGTTAATGGCCCGATCCGGGTTTATTGTGCGCGGTAGTGCCAGTTTACAAGTTAAAGAAAAGTTTCGTTTCCGCATTTTGGCCTCGTTCAGACGGCCGAGGCGCTGCCGTGCACTTACAACATGACTATAAGAGAGGCCAAAAGCCAATTATGTAAAGCCCAGGAGGCTAAGTGCAATATGTCATGTGTATTTAAACCCAGCCATAATAAGAAATGTTAAGTTTTTTTATTCTCAAAAAATACTAGGTTTTGTGCCTCCCTCTTCTCTATCTCTCTAAGGTTCTTCTTCTTTCTCAAGAAAATGAAAAGGCTCTCTCTTTTTCTAAAAATAAAGAATAAAAACCCATAAATCTGTTGAAAAGAAAAGAGCTTGATCTCACCATCAAAACCAACAAAAAGAGAGCTTTTGGGTCCTCCTCCCTCTCTCTCCGTGAGAAACAAAGAAATGGGAAAGATGAAGGAGAATCCATTTTCAAAACTCCATTTTTGAAGGATTCAAGGCATAAGAGAGGGAAAAGAGATTCCTTTTCCCTTATTCAATATTCAAATCTCAAGTTCTCAAGAATCAAGAGAGGTTTTTTTTTTGGACAAAAGTAGAAAGAAGGTTGAGGGTGACTTCAGCAAAAGGAAGGCCTTTGGACTAGTCTCTTGAGGAAACCCTCGGAGATGCGGATTTCGATCGGTACTCCCCACTTGAATTCAGATTTCCATCCGTGCTTCATCCCAAATGGAAACATAAGCTCCGGTTTATATTTCACCAAATGAAAACTAACGAAATGTAGCTGTTATGCCGCAGAAATTTCGTCGAAATCCGCACACATAGTTTCTAATAGAAAATAAAAATAAAATAAAATGAAACAAAACGCCGCGGGGGTGTTTCGACTCGGACACACCCATCATGCTTAGCGCCGCAGGGTACCGCAAAGGGGGTTGGGGTACCCGCTTCTCTAAAAGGAGTTGGCCCCTCCCCAAAAATGAGGAGCCGCTCCCCTCCCTAAAGGAGGGAGCCGACCCCAGTTTCCCCTTGTTGGGGGGGAAGCCGACCCCGGGCCCGGGTTTCTTCTCCCTGAGGCACCCGGACCTTTCTCCACACACACACACACACACACACACACACAACAAAAAATATATAAAAAATGAATGGAACAAACTTGAATTTCTTTTCAAACACACGTTCACATTAAGTTCGCTTGATCTGTACGACCCGTTAATCAGAGACTCACTCGCTTTAAAGCGATAAGTAATTAACGACAGTTTTGTCCGCGGCTGTTGGAGATTTGAATCCCCACAATCAATAAACGCTCGTCCACAATCTTGGAGCCCCGGGTTTTGTTTGAGCCGCAAATAAAACCCGACGTTCCCGGTCGTGTGGATAGCCTGTGCAATGAAAACCTGGACCTCTACGAACGCGGCAAGTTACCCGCCAATCCCAAAAGTGAGGCAGCCCCCTTCAACAAGGTGAATGGATCACCCAGCACTTCACGGAATCCGGTAACTTAGGCGCCCCTCCGTGGGTCATCCTATACCCCCTACGAGTGCGGCGAATAGCCCG
Organism: Agapanthus africanus; assembly: GCA_030015575.1. Taxonomy (NCBI): domain Eukaryota; kingdom Viridiplantae; phylum Streptophyta; class Magnoliopsida; order Asparagales; family Amaryllidaceae; genus Agapanthus; species Agapanthus africanus. Next base: position 268,741,441 of record CM057340.1, read on the forward strand.
CTAATTCTAGAATGAAGCCCCCTCCGTCTCAACGCCATGATATGCGGGTTTATTGCCTTCTAGAACCCGGCTATTCGTGCACTCCACCGCGAGGTAATCCTAGTACAGAAAAAAAATATGTACAAATGGTGACATCGACCTCAACCCGGTCGTGCCCCAATCAAATAATATACAACACGGCAAAGACGGCAGTCCACATGTCGGTCGCTCGCTCCGCAATAACAAATGTACAAATGAATCTTAAACTGTATCACTAACATTGCACCACATGCTATCCAACCACAATCACAGCACAAGCACAAAATATCAACGCGAATGTCACGTTCGCAAACCCGTCTAAAAGAACATATAGCAATCAGACGAGTTTACCGATCAAATGACATTCACGGTCGCAGATAAAAATGAATGTACTGTAAACTATTAAACAATGTCAAATATAACGATTTCGAAACACTCCAAATTGCCTCATACAGAAAACAACAGAGAATCAAACTTGGGCAAAAAACAAACAACACCAGATAACCAAACTCCTTGAGATAAGAACCCAAAAAAAAACTGGACCCATTTCTCTACTAATGAACCGAGGAGGCCGGATTTTAAGGGGTTGCGGCCGGCCATTTTTTGGTAGAAATGCATCGCTTTTGTTCTGGGTACATATCACAGTATAAGGATCACTCTGCACTTGTTTAAAAATTTTTTTGAAACCTTTAAAAAATCGACAGAAACTGTAGTTTGATTTCGATGTTATGGACTTGTTTCGGTTTCGTTGTTTTAACATTATTTAAACTTGCTAGTCTAGGGTTTATGGGCTGGTTCTGATACCATGACGGGTTACACTAGCGCCCTGGCCAACTTCCGTGGCCAAATGCAGAACAAAAATTTTATAGCGATACGAAACTTGGCGCTAGAATAAACCTAAACTGGATCTTTACCATAAACCTAGTTAGCATGTTAGGGTTCTATCTACTATGATAGAAAGTATACCTAAAGAATCCAAGTCCTTCGGGTCTTCGATCCTCTCCTTAAACTCCTCGATGGAAGTAAGGATCGTGCTTGAACTTCGGCCTCCTTGTGTCAACGATGATCCACCCGAAAGTTCCAACCTTGAGCTAAACCTCCAACTTGAGGTAACTAGAATACTTAGCTTGCTAATCTAAGTAGACTAGAGTGAGTAGAGTGTGATTTAGAGTAGCTTATCTCACTAAACCCTTGATTCTCAACTCATGAGACACTAGGGCTAGAGAGGAAGAAGAAGAGAGCAAGTTTTAGGAGAGAGAATATATTTGTGATAATGATAATAAAAAATGTAATGACTAACTTATATATGACCATTTGTCATGGAAAATATCTCACAAAAAAATCTATGGTCAAAAATATCTTTCACAAAATATCTATGGTCAACAAGTCAGCCCAAGTCAAATGGTCAACCAAGTAGCCATTGTAGGGTGTTTTTCGTCACCCTATTGAGATGGGAATACGTGCGTGCTTTTCAGGTGCAATACAGATTCCCCCTGCCTAGGGTAGGCTGGGGTTTATTGATTGTGGAGATCCGAATCTCCGGCAGCCACGGACTATGCTGCCGTTAATTACCCATCGCCTTTGGAGCGAGGGAACCTCCGATTAACGGGTCAAACAGGTCATGCGAACTCAATGTGCAGTGTATGTCTGTTGTGTTTTGAAAAGGGTTTTGGATATATTGGGGGCCTCGCAGAGTTTTTACGGGGGTCCCGCTACCCGGATAGCGGGCTCGGGGTCAAGGGGGCTAGCAGCCCCCTTGCGGGGTGTGGGGCAGCGCCCCGTTAGAATTTGTTTTCTAACAGGGACAGTGTCGTGGAGTATGTGTGTGTATGTGTGTGTGTGTGTATAAAGAGAAAAGGCATCCAAAGGATGCGTGGGGGCCAGCGCCTCGCATGCATGGCACGCAGGCGCTGGGCGCGAGCGCTCTGGGCACTGGGCGCTGGGTGCGAGCGCTCTGGGCACTGGGCGCACCACGTGCTCGGCACGTGAGCACGAGCGCTCTGGGCGCTGGGCGCGAGCGCTCTGGGCGCCCACCACGTGCTCGGCACGTAGGCGATAGCACCCTGGGCGCTGGGCGCACCACGTGCTCGGCACGTGGGCGATAGCGCCCTGGGCGCAGGACGCTGGGCGTCAGACAGAAAGGGGACTTTGGTCCCTACACTGGGAGCCGTGCTCCCGATTTGTGGAGTTAAACTCCTAAAAAGTTTAGAAATGATCAAAGGGGCAGCTTTGTTTCTCCCTTTGGCTCTGGATCTTCCCAAGATAAGATTTTTGGAGATGGGTCTCCTCCTTTCTCCTCTGTTGGCTGGGTCTTGAAGAACAAGAAGTATGAGATTTTAAAAATCTCTTATTTTTAAGATCTGATGGAAGATCTAGATTCCCTTTTGTGGGTTTTGTCGTGAAAAACTATTTAGTTTTTTTAAAAGGAAGAGTAAAGCTCTTAATTTAATTGAAAAATGGGAAGAAGTTTTAGAACCTTGATGACGGAGCAGGAGGCACAAAGAACCCTAGTTTTTTGGGGAATGAAAAGTCTATTAGATATTTTCATCATGTTTCTTCTTATAGCCTTACACATTTACATATAGCCCATTGGGCTTTACAAAATGGCATTTTGTCTATCACATGGCTCATGTGTTATTTATTTTTGCACATAAGCCATGACTTACAAAAATTTGGCTTTATACCCATTTTGTTTACATTCATGCATAAAAAATTACATAAAAATTATTTATTACATGATTTTTTATTTTGGCATGGAGGAGGGCCGGCCGCTTGATGTTCGGACTCGACCTGGGCATGAACCCACTTGATCTGGGCTTGGGCCCACTTGGCACTTGGCTTGGGGTTGACCATGACTTTGACTTGGTCAACCGGAGTGCAATTTTCGACTTCAACAAAGTGCGCCCATCAATAAATGCACACCACATATGTGAGTCGTGTGCATGAAATTGATGTATCTTCTTTCACGTGGAGGCGACTTGCCTTGGTTCCCACTTTTTGGGATGCACTGCCCTTTTTACGACATGGACGGTCGACGCTTGATCCGGAGCGATTTGCGACATGGACGGTCGACGCTTGATCCGGAGCGATTTGTGACATGGACGGTCGACGCTTGATCCGGAACGGTTTGGTTCCCGATTTGTGGGAAGCCTGCACTGCCTTTTTTGCGACATGGACGGTCGACGCTCTGGCCCGGAGCGATTTGGTTCCCGATTTGTGCGAAGCCTGCACTGCCCTTTTTGCGACATGGACGGTCGACGCTTTGATCCGGAGCGATTTGGTTCCCGATTTGTGGGAAGCCTGCGCTGCTCTTTTTGCGACATGGACGGTCGACGCTTGACGCGTCTCCGAGACGGAGTGTCCGTGGTAGACTTTTTCCTGACCCGGAATGATCTGGTTCCTGCTTTGTAGGAAGCCTGAAACTGACAGGACTCGCTGTTTGCTATTTGTTGGTGGTGGAAATTGTAAAGGTGGTGTTGTTAAATAATGCTAATTGCAGAGAGCAGAAAATACATGAACTTGTGCAATGGATAATTTTGATGGTAACCCGCTCCACGGACATCACTTGCAAGTTACATGCTGCGGTGTTGGGAGTTATAGGCATTATTGATAGATTCTTGAATTTGGAAAATTTTCAGGCCCTGTTTGGAAATGGAGTTGAGTTTTCTAAACAGTAGTTTGATAAAGTTAGCAAAACAAAACTTCAATATCCTAACTTTGCTTCGTTTGGCAACCATTTTGGAGTTGAGATAATTGCAGTTATCTCAGCCCTAGATGTTGAGATAATTGCAGTTATCTCAACTCCAATCTAATCAAGTTTTCTAAACTCCATTTTTGGAGTTTGGGGCTTGCAAACCACAATTTGTATCGTCTAGCTCCACTTAAAAATAAACTACAGTTATCCCAAACTCCATATCCAAATAGGGCCTCAATGGTGTGATTTTTTAACCGGTCTTTAAATAACCTGCTAAGTATCTTCCCACTTGATTTTATGGTTGTGACTTGTGAGCCCAATACATATGCATTTAAATTTTAAATCATTTCCCTAAGTAAGAAATGATTCACCCATCATTGATAAGTACTTTTCATGAATCTATAGATGTAGTCGTCAAACAAAAATTGTCTACATTCTACTACACGTTTTCCTTTCCATATTAACTTCACCCAATTCTTTGATTCAATTATCAAACACAAAGTTTCTTCTTGACCGCATTTATATCTATTTCCAAAATGATACTTAAATTCCAATTACATAGCCACATATCCATATTTTCAACCATAAATTATACTTGAACAATCACCCATCACCATAATGTATAACATTGTGGTATGAGCATTAACTTTGAATTCAGAAAGAATATTCACAAGCCAATGCTACAATAGAAGTTCATAAATATGCTTTCAATTTTTTTAATACTAGCACGTAAGCCTAACTACCGCACACAACACATCCACTCACACAACACACACAAACACACAACACGCATGCATCCAGGGGACCCATAATAAATTTGCCTTGAAATCGTTAAATTATGGCCACTTCCCCTCCTGGCGATCGAACCTTGCACTATTCCTAGTAGGGGAAGTGCCATACCAACTGAGCTATTACCGGTTTTCTTGATTTTGAAAAGCTAAATAAATTAATGCATAACAAAACACAATGTACATGCCTATTTAAGTACTTATCGATACATATACATAATATTTTAATATATTTAAAGCATGATTTTCTAATTCCTTTCAATAGACAAGTGGATAAAGGAGAAGCATTAGGAAGAAGCTCTTTAGATATGCTGCTATCATACAATAAGATGTCTGTTGTTATTAATGTCATGATTAAATTATATAGAATTTATTGGTCCAAATGACTTTGTTTGTCATAGAAACATGTCTACTTATTTTTTGGATGGTAATTCCATTGGATGAAATTTCTCTTCTATTGTAAGATAAATTCGCATAATGGTATCACTATAGGATACTCCAATATGATCAAATGGACTCATTGGATTACTTAACAACATAGACATGACATGGATAAATGGATTTCACAAATCGTAAAATATGTAAATATGTCCCCTTGTGCATTTTTGTAGTCAGAGGTCTATTGTGGTCAACTGAGCATTGGAAATGAGTCACATATCTATTTTACTTATTTACTTTTCTAATCTCTCATTTATCGTACATAAGTTCTGAAAATCTTGCTTTTCTTAAAACATGTTCCAAGTTCAAAGATGAAGGTAACATATTTCTCTAGAAAGGTTCATGTACTAGTCAAGAAATGGATGAGGTTAACAGTTGCTCCAAAACCATATCAGACAAAAGGCAACACTTTGAGAAGTAAATAATGGGGAAATTATACCTTCAGGAGTGAAGCCTTAAGAGAAATAAATAGTAGGAAAGTTGTCACATTGGGAGGGATTTTTTCTGCTGTGCCCCTAATGCACTTTCAACTATTTTATTGATGCACTTACGTAAAAAATATAAACATCTCATCTTATTAGATATTCTTAATTGGTCCTATGTCATTATAAATGGTTCAATACCTTAATCACTAAATGCCGAGGCTTACATAGTTCTTATTATCAATCCAACATGGCAACGTCGAACTAGGCATCCTATAGAGTTAGCATTGAAGTCCAATGTTGTAAAGAACGGATTCGGAGTTTGTTCGGTTGGCCGGCGAATAAGAATATCCGGTTTATTCGGTGAATATTCGGTTTATTCAAATTATATGGCCACCAATATTTTCATATAAATATTATATATAAAAATTCAAAAAAAATATAAAGATATAGAAAACTAATATACCCGTAGTCTAAAAGTAAGGCGTTCGAACTAAATCGGAAGATTGTCGGTTCGACTCTCGGTTGAGAAAGAAGAATAGAAGAGAAAAATGAGGAGAGAGTGTTTGTAAAATAATAAGTGTAAATCACACTTGTTTTTTAATTAAGTTGTGGATCCCATACTTGATTTTTTAGTTGTGGTTTTATTGTGTTTCGGCCTAATGGACCAATTCGGCCGAATATTCGCATCTGAATATACGGTTTGTATGGCGAATATTTGGTTTGACCAAATATTGTAGGATTTGTTTCTTTTGTCACCGAATCCAATATCCGTCCGAATATTCTGTTATTTCAACAATGTTGAAGTCCACAAATGGCAAATTCCTTTCCATTTAAGTGGCACAAACTAATTTCAATTAGTAATGTAAATATGTAATATATTTGATATTTAGAATTAGATAATTTATTTAATTCATAGTTGAGGACTAACTGTCATGTCTATCTACTATTATACTGCCAAAGGAGGGGGTGTAGGAGGCACGTGAAAGAACAACGTTCTAATTTATCGTCACCTAAGTAATGATGACGTGTCATCTTATTATGGCATGTGCGATGCACATAATTTAATTAATAAGACATAAAATTTAAAGATATTTGTTCTTAAGTTAGATCACTTTAATTTTTTTGTTTGAGAAATATCTTAAATATTTAAAATAGCGAAGTTATTAAATTTCTAAAATAAAGAGTCCTACGGAAAACATTTAAAATCTATATTATTTTAACCGATTTTTTAAAAATTTATTCTCAAACTTTTGTCCATGGTTCTAAATATACAAACATGAATCACATGTGATAAATACTAGTAAGAATAATGTGTCATTTATATGAATATATACATGGTGGAGTGTTCAAAAGTTGACTCCAATACAAAATCTATTTTATTTAATTCTATTGAAATAGAAAAATGGAATATAAATAAATTGCATCACCAACAGTAACAAGTAACAAGCTGGTCATGCCAAATCCAAACCTGATGCAGGTTAGCATGAGTTCTGCAGCTGCAGCCTATGCAGTACGGGTTCGGATACGAATACAGGATACGATACGATACGGATTCGCAGATTTGCAAGGTTTAGTTAGGATTCATTCTGTTTGTTTAAATAAATGACTTTTAATCAAAAAAAAAATGTAAATTCTGCATAAGTAAATAATGGTCGATTATCTATGTAGGAGATGTTAATCCTGGAATTCCTACTATGGTTTCAACAATTTTTGGAGTCGATGGAATCATAAGATTGCTTGAAGGTAATTTCAGTGCGTTTCTTCATAAAGTTCTCACTTTTTAGTAATGTGCAAAATATAATGAATGAATTACCCTATGCATGAGTGTTGGCATAAAAGCTATTGTTTTAAGAAAGAAAACCTTTCCCCAAACATTCACACTGGTTATATTATAATTACTCCTAGATGTGCTAACAGTACAAGCTTATTGCCTACCATTGTTCTAATGACGTGCAAAATAAATAAATCAATTACCCTGGACTTAAGTGTTGGCACAGAAGCAATTGTTCTTACAAGCTGTTACCTTTCCCGAGCATTCACATAAGCTAGGTTCTAAATATTACAAGAATGTGCTAACAATAAACGCTTATCGCCAACACATTGGATTTCCATACGGTCATGCGCATTTGTAATTAGAAATCAGTATTGAAAATAAAAACAACATAAAGCGTAGCGCTCCGCCACCAACCAGGAAAGACGCAAATAGCGTAACATATAACATAAGTTACTAAATTTATTATTACTTTAATATAAAAATATAAATATAGTTATACTAATGTAAAAAATAATAAAATAACTCTACAAATTAAGTAATAACTTTGTTTTATAAATCTAAGGAACTACTAAGTGTAAGTGCATAGCGGCGGCCCAGCCGTCAATCCGACGGCGGAATGCGGAAACGAAAACTTTTCTATAAACTAGAACCGGCACCACCGCGCACTAAAAACCCGGATCGGGCCATTAACCTAACTCTAGCAAACTAGAAAATGAGAAGAAGACTATACCGAGCGATCCGTGTCCTTCGGTCTTCGGCCTCCACTCCGATCTCCTCGCGGAACCTCCGGTCTTCATCTCCTCGTCGGAACGAGCACATCGCCGGGTTCTTTTACGGGCTCCCACCTCTGGACCGAGGCAACTCGGGCACGAAGTTGGCGCGCCGATGTGCCCAAGAAATGCGGTAGGCTAGTGTAGAATCACTTTGTCTCAATAGGATGAAGTTGCCTTTGATGATGGAGAAGAGAAAAGGACTTTGGAGTGAACTAGTATTTTTCTAGCAAGAAGAATGAGGGATCAATGATTTTTCCTCTACCAAAAATGAAACCCCCACCCCCTCCTAGTAGTGGCCGGCCCCTATATCATGGAAAGAGGAGCAAGATAGAAAATGTATATATCAATATGTGAAGATAATTATCAAATTATCTCACATCAAAAACTTATCAAATCCTAATCAAAACCCCATCACCATAAATGCGAAGGATAAGATTAAAATGGAATCTAATGATTCAAGAACCATCATGAAGCCACAAATACAAATAACCCCTTCCACAAAGGTAATTTGCACAACTGCAAATAACCCCCTTCATCGGAAAAGTCCGGCCGAGAAGAAACAAAGGAAAACTGGCCGGAACGGAATACAAACTGGCAACTTCAGAAAACTGATCCCGTAATAAATTACAGGAAAACCCCGCGACTGCATATACATGCCCGTATTTGTATTCCAGCTGAATACAAATGCAAAGAGACAAAATCTACACTGTACAATATTAGGATCCGGGTTAAACCAAATCCCGCTAGTATAATCTGTCCGATCATGATCCGTGCAATACCGCACGTATCTGATCGAACCCCGCCATATCTCCATACGGCCTCTGCAGCATTTCGCCCGAAACTTGAGAAAACGGTCTGTGGGGGACTCTAAAAACTCGTCAATACTTTGGTTGTGGATTTAACCACTAGCACGTCAGAGATATTAGCCTATACGTAACGGGCTACCAGGTATTGACCAAAAGGGTCGTCGATGAGAGAACTCATCCTGACACCCTACTGAGCCTATCAGTGACAATATCCGTACAGTCTGGTCCATTCGTCTATGAGCATCGCATGGCGGGCCTCAGGGGTTGGTAAAAGCCAGATCCCTAAAAGCAGTACAAGTCGTGTCGGAGTGTAGTCCAGAACACCCTGAGATACTACTGGAATGCCTACCAGTAAATCTCCTGCCTCGGCCGAGGGCTTTGTGTAATGGCTCTCCTAGTCACAGCGCGACCTCACTTCCAATACCGGGAGAGACGAACCCCTGCAGATCCGCTCACTGCCTCTATGTGGCTCGGGACTGTACCCAACTAAAACCTGTTTGCACGTCTCCTTTGAGCGTGGTAGGGTAGTAATCAAAGCACAGTGGGAACTCACACGAGACAAATGATGATCTCAGGTCGATGAACTAACCTGTACACATGTCACCAGGGAACTGCTATCTGACGTCAGGTATAAGACCAACTAGCATGTTCCCGGCGAGTCCTGTCCGGTGTACTCATAACCCAATGAGCACCTGTATACATGTTAGGTGAACCAACTGACACCAGTGGCTTGTGAGACCGGCCACCGCCCCTCGTCGGGGTCTCGACTGTATACACTAGTCTACTCTGGAGTATCGATGCCCTGTCTCGAAACTCCCACGACTAGGGACCTTTTAAGGATGTGCTTATAGACCCCAGCTCCCACGTATATGATCGCCCTCATACTGCTGGCAGTCAAGCAAGAATCCTAGAGGCTCTATCAACGTGCAATAGTGACCTATAAGGTCACCTAAAGCAGTACACGATGATAAAGATAAACCAGATAGCATACTATCATCTTGAGTAAGACTGTCCTACCGGTATAGGTCCTCCCTAAATCATTGCAATCACGTGTCTGTGATCCAATAATTGACTCTGAGGGCACTATCTCCAACAATCTCCCACTTGCACTCAAGGCTAATTATTGCGATGTCGCATACTCACAGCCCGTGTGATACCAAACACCCAACTCCTCTACTAGTCAGTCTCACAAAGCTCGTTTGCGAAACTATTGCGTTCGAGGAATAGCCTCAGTGAGTGGATCCGCTGTGATGTTTCTTTATATGTCTCTCTTTATCTCAAATTCGCGGAGAAAGTCTTCTTCCGAAATGAGCAATACCTGTCTTAGAATATGTCTGGATATCTGATGGGACCTAGTTCATAAATGAACTTCAAATCCAAACTTCTTAGACTGTATCGTCAACTGAAACCAATCAGTATCCTGCGCCATGCTTCCCTCAGTATCCGCTTGGAGCATCTGTCCAAACTACTGCCCTCGTCAGAGGGAAAACTATAACTCTGACAGTCACTCTGTCATCCAGGTCACCTTGGAAGCCTGGAATGATAACTGTCTCCCAAAGGAGGCTGCCTTTATCATTTCCCTAGAACATCAACTTATTTTCTAAGACTGCTTCCGAATGTTTCTCAAGGATTGGATCAATATCAACTTATTGCATCTACTGTAAAAAAAACATCTGGAGTGGTACTTGACATCTCATGATTGACTCAATTGCCTTAGCAAGTGATCTGCCAATCATGCACATCCCTCTCCCCTCTAGTCCGTAAGACCACTTTAGAGAGGGTGACTCCATTACCCGCAGGTACACCACCGTGCCAGGAGTCGTCCATTCTAAAACACTTTCAGAATGCTGTCTAAGTACCCAGATTGGGAAACTACCCAAATCTAGATCTAAAAGCATAGATCCAGTAACCAGAATGTCTGATATAATATCCAAGACCTGTGTGGAGAAACTACTGTGTGACAACCAAAGTATAACCGACCGTAGTATAGGAATTTCACTTCCTACTCTGTGTATGTCATCCAAATACCAGGACTTCACACCCTACTACCTTCTTAACAGATCCATTCCCTATTCTGATGAAGTCAAACCTGTGACTGTCACATCAGAAATAAATAATCTATCTCCGCTATATCTGCTTTAGTCTATAAATAGACATAAGCCACTTGTCCACCATGCTTCCGCTGCTCCCACTGATTACGACAACCCTCTGACAGAGTCATATACACATACACTTCTGAAGCCAGTTCAGAACGACGCTATACTCATCCTCCTGCCGGGTCTCATAGTCTAGAACAACAGTAGTGTCAAGTCTGGGTAAAAAAGAACATCCCTATCACCGTCCTTGAGGCTACCGGAGTATCTCTCGAGTGCCTGAGGTTACTCATCATGTCTGCGGAGTGGCTAATGGAATGTCAAACCAGATTGAATCTTTAGGTTCTTATTAAATTTTCAGTAATCGTCTGCGGTTCTGGAATCACTTCCAGTTCTACCATACTCCCACTACTGTTTTTTGAAAAAATCCAATTTTTATTAAAACTGTGGCGAGTCAAGAACAATATCACTATTGATCTTCCAGATGGTAGAAAGTCAACCATCGTCATAGCCTGGGTCAACCCACAAACAGCCATTACAGAAACGTGCCTTGAGTTATCCAGAGTCTGGTTTTAAGCATAAGCCGGACAACTCCCCGTACCTTAACAATGTCAAGATATGAACTGTTCTATATCCAATACAGAAACATAGGCACTAATTTAATTGAACCAGATTCAAATCATGCAACTGTCTCCAGTGCATGTTAACTAAATGGAAAGAGGCCGATCAGCGTTACTCAACTTAGGAATGCTTCCAATTATAAGTAACCTGAAAGAGAAGCAATTTCTCTTAAAATCATTACTATCAACTGAATACCATACACAAGTATCTACATTTTCGATCACCTTGAAGAATCCCGATACTTGCAATACCTGGTTCTCTACTTTATTCATATACCTACAACTTCTCAAAACTTGGACCTTGTGTTTCTACGAAGCACTTGTCTAAAAACTAGAGAAGTCATAAGTAAACTGAATATAGTACGAGGACCAACCCCTCCGTCCTAATGGATACTGAACAATATACAATACTCTGTATAAGTCCCTTGAGTCTAATAACTCAATCCCTGTGTGTCGTAGGTTGAAAACTGTACTTATGGTTAAGAAGAATTACACCGCTGTTTAATGATCCTTACCTAACCATCCACTGATATAGGTAAATGTCATGGACATAATTTCAAGAAGGTATATCTCACTCTATAAAAATAGACGTACAGATATATCAATTTGAAATTGGAGCATAACAACGGATATTCAAAACCAAATATTTGCCGTCCGGCAAACACCCCAGGTGATTTTCTCAAATATCACCAATTACAACGAATTCGGATATAATGAGGATGATCACCTAATTTCTAATAAATTACTCCCACTCATCATCTATAAAACCATACAGATGTGAGAATCATACCTGGTAAATACATACCCTGGAGCAAGGGCTAATTAGGAAATCAGTTTTCTTTTAACAGTACACAGTGAAATTGAAACATTGAAATGTTTCGTAGGGGTATCCTGGTATTTCTAGTAATGGCTCTTCCATTATCCAGATTCACAACTATAACCGTATATCTCTTTGCCATCTCTCCAAATCCCTTTATATGTCTTTAGTCATTACCTTCTGTACACCTTCTTAGGCTAATTGGTTTTCTTCCTTCCGTACCGTTCGGCACCAGCCTATGGTTTGGAAGAAGACTATCCAATAAGCATAATGGGTGTACTTTCCTAATCCTAGGAGCAATCGCAATGCGATAAAAGGTGAACATAAAAGACAACCGAATAAACCTTATTCCTATTTCTCCTGAACCAGAATCCATCCCTGAACTGGAACAAGTTCCTTTCGAGTTCGTATATAACCATACGATGGAGTATCCAATAAACTTTGGATCTTCGTAGTGATACGGAGTGTCATGGAGAAATACAAAGGTGATTTAGGATTGGCGAAGAAATACTTGGTTTGGTTGTGAATAGCAGTCGCAATTTACTTTGCCCTCTTACTAATCCCTTGATATGTCTTTTCTTAATACCTTCTATACACCATCGTTATGCTAATTGGTTTTCTTCATTCCCCACGGTTAGGCACCAGCCTAAGGTTTGGAAGAAGACTATCCAATTTGCATAATAGGTGTACTATCTCTTAATCCAAGGAGTACTCGCAACCTGAGAGAAGGAAAAAGGAAAAGACAACTGAATAGTCCTATTCGTTTTCTCCAGAACCGGAAACCATCCTCGAATAAATTCCTTCGAGTTCGTATATAACCATACGATGTTTTTGTCCAATGGAAGTGGACGTTCATAGTAATACGGGGTGTCCTGGAGAAAAGGGTAAAAGTAGGAGCGGTAATGAGGTATGCAACTCTGACAATCTAAAAGCCAGTGTTTAAGAAGGTTCGGTTAATTTGGTCACTGAGTCATAGTCAAAAGTCGGGTCATGATCGCTGCCAAAGAGAGAGAGAAAAGAAACATTCAGCGTGCACTCTAACCTAGATCAGAATGGTTACCAATTTATCTAATCTGGAAACCTCCCACTGTAATGTCAAATTCTTCCCCAAACCTGAAAGAAGAATTAGTCGGGATCACCCGAGGAGTAAACCAACTCATCAGTGGGAATCAGGATCCAACTATCATCGCATGATAACGTGACGGAATCCGCTTACGTTATCACACTCCAGAAGGTATGCGCATATCTGGCAAGTTTCAGTTTCTTTAGAAACTCCCGATGCGATTTTTACCCCATTCTCTTATGACCTTGACTTTGGCCAACAAATCATAAATCACATGTCAAGTTCTACCCGTCATTCTCCAGGTTAATTTGAACCCACCCGTACAAGCCCTTGACTTTGGCCAACAAGGCTATACGACTGTCCCAAACCAACGCATCTATCTATGCTGCATACGAATACCCAATAGCTACCAATCACTGTGCTTTGACTTTGGCCAACAAACACAGCTTGAATACTTATTGACTATCCACATGAAACGACGGAGGGCTACGAATGGTTTCTGGCGAAAACCTTTAACGTAATGAACTTGATATCGTTGAAGGAACCGGATAGCTTTTTAAAAATATAGTGGCGAAAACCTTTGCTAAAGAGGTCACTCTCGGTGAAGGGATCTCGGCTCTTTCCCCGTAGAATGAGGTGCAGGATATTCCAACTGAATACCACGATGCAAAGCAAAAGTAAACGACTATAGTGAAGTTGTTGCCCTGACGCAAACTTTTGTCCAAGGGGTCACTCCCAGTGAAGGGATCTCGGCCCTTGCCTCGTCGACTGAGGAGCAGGATATTCCAACTGAATACCATGATGCAAAACAAAAGAGAACGTCCTTGCAATAACAGCTTTTTGAAAAATGTTCCAACAACATCAGAATAGGTTTGTTTAGCTTGCATTGATCCGAATCAACGCAGTCCCATCAATTGATCACACCAATAAAGAACGAAAATAATGATGTATGTATATGCCATCTGCATTCGCCACTGGGTCCCGTCATCACCCGTTAGGTTACTTAACTAACGACAGAGCGGGGACTGGACTAGCGCGGATGCAAAACATATACAACATCTACTAGTATATATATCAATATATAATATTTGCTCAAGGCGTGATAAAAAGCAACATCACAGAAATGTAATAAGCATCACAAAACAATACAGATATCTGGGATCCCCGGGTTTCATAGAGCCGCTACTAAAACCCGACGTTCCCCTGGTCATGTGGATAGCCTGTGCAATGAAATCCTAGACCCCTACGGGCGTGGAAAGTTACCCGCCAAAACCTGAAGCGAGGCAGCCCCTTCAGCAACGTGAATGGACCACCCAGCACTTCACGAAATCCGGTAACTTGGGCACCCCTCCTGGGTCAACCTATACCCCCTACGAGTGCGGCGAATAGCCCGCCAATTCTAGAGTAAAGCCCCCTCCATCTCAAAGCCATGAGATGCGGGCTCGTTGCCCTCTAGAACCCGGCTATCCATGCACCCCTCCGCGGGGTAAACCTAGTACAGAAAGTAAAATATATATACAACGGGTGCATCGACCTCAGCCCGGTCGTGCCCCAAAAGAATAATATACAAACAGGCAGTGGCGGCAGTCCACATGTCGGACGCTCGCCCCGCAATATCAAATGTACATATAAAACGAAACTGTACTACCATTGCATCCAGGCTATTCCCCACGACCAATCCGCAACATCACAGCACAACACAGAACATCAACGTGAATGTCACGTTCGCAAATCCGTCTAAAAGGGCTATAGCAGTTAGACAGGATTTACCGATCGAGTGACATTCACGGTCGCAGATATAATGTAAATACTGTGAACTAACATGTTTAAAATTTTCGATCGATCAAATTTACCGAAGTGGGCCCCAAGCACTATTGTAGCACTCAAAGAAGATCTGGGCCCAAAAAGAATATTCCAAAACCCCTATTTCCAAGTCTAAAGATCTCTGTAGAAAACTGGTATGGTGATCACCTATTACTGCGGCGGAACTGCGGCCAAGACAGGGGTTTGGCCGCGGTTCCGCGGCCTATCTACAGTGTCACAGTACCATTTTTCCCCAGAATTCTTAAAATACCCTGCATGTTATTCTGCAACAACCTGAAGAATTTTTCGAGCAAAAAAAAAAATCGACAGAAACTCATGCAAATGGAAACGCGGTTTTTGAAAATTCGTTCGATCGAACTTGTAAACACATTAGAGCAAGCTTGACTAGGTTAATGGCGTGGCTCTGATACCAATGTAAGTGCACGGCGGCGCCCCGGCCGTCAATTCAACGCCGGAATGCGGAAATGAAAACTTTTCTATAAACTATAACCGAAACCACCGCGCACTAAAAATCCGGATCGGGCCATTAACCTAACTCTAGCAAACTAGAAAATGAGAAGAAGGCTATACCGAGCGATCCGTGTCCTTCGGTCTTCGGCCTCCACTCCGATCTCCTCGCGGAACCTCCGGTCTTCATCTCCTCGTCGGAACGGGCACCACATCGCCGGGTTCTTTTACGGGCTCCCACCTCTGGACCGAGGCAACTCGGGCACGAAATTGGCGAGCCGACGTGCCCAAGAAATGCTGTAGGCTAGTGTAGAATCACTTTGTCTCAATAGGGTGAAGTTGTCTTTGATGATGGAGAAGAGAAAAAGACTTTGGAGTGAACTAGTATTTTTCTAGCAAGAAGAATGAGGGATCAATGATTTTTCCCCTACCAAAAATGAAACCCCCACCCCCTCCTAGTAGTGGCCGGCCCCTATATCATGGAAAGAGGAGAGAGATAGAAAATGCATATATCAATATGTGAAGATAATTATCAAATTATCTCACATCAAAAACTTATCAAATCCTAATCAAAACCCCATCACCATAAATGCAAAGGATAAGATTAAAATGGAATCTAATGATTCAAGAACCATCATGAAGCCACAAATACAAATAACCCCTTCCACAAAGGTAATTTCCACAACTGCAAATAACCCCCTCCATCGGAAAAGTCCGGCCGAGAAGGAACAAAGGAAAACTGGCCGGAACGGAATACAAACTGGCAACTTCAGAAAACTGATCCCGTAATAAATTACAGGAAAACCCCGCGACTGCATATACATGTCCGTATTTGTATTCCCACTGAATACAAATGCAAAGAGACAAAATCTACACTGTACAATACTAGGATCCGGCTTAAACTAAAGCCCGCTAGTATAATCTGTCCGATCATGATCCGTGCAATACCGCACGTATCTGATCGAACCCTGCCATATCTCCATACGGCCTCTCCAGCGTTTCGCCCGAAACTTGAGAAAACGGTCTGTGGGGGACTCTAAAGACTCGTCAATACTTTGGTTGTGGATTTAACCACTAGCACGTCAGAGGTATTAGCCTATACGTAACGGGCTACCAGGTATTGACCAAAAGGGACGTCGATGAGCGAACTCATCCTGACACCCTACTGAGCCTGTTAGTGACAATATCCGTACAGTCCGGTCCGTTCGTCTATGAGCATCGCATGGCGGTCTTAAGGGATTGGTAAAAGTCAGACCCCCAAAAGCGGTACAAGTCGTGTCGGAGTGTAGTCCAGAACACCCTGAGATACTACTAGAATGCCTACCAGTAAATCTCCTGCCTCGGCCGAGGGCTTTGTGTAATGGCTCTCCTAGACACAGCACGACCTCACCCCCAATACCGGGAGAGACGAACCCCTGCAGATCCGCTCACTGCCTCCATATGGCTCAGGACTGTACCCAACTAAAACCTGTTTGCACGTCTCCTTTAAGCGTGGTAGGGTAGTAATCAAAGCACAGTGGGAACTCACACGAGAAAAATGACGATCTCAGGTCGATGAACTAACATGTACACATGTCACCGGGGAACTGCTATCTGACGTCAGGTATAAGACCAACTAGCATGTTCCCGGCGAGTCCTGTCCGGTGTACTCATAACCCAATGAGCACCTGTATACATCTTAGGTGAACCAACTGACACCAGTGGCTTGTGAGACCGGCCACCGCCCCTCGTCGGGGTCTCGACTGTATACACTAGTCTACTCTGGAGTATCGATGCCCTGTCTCGAAACTCCTACGACTAGGAACCTTTTAAGGATGTGCTTATAGACCCCAGCTCCCACGTATATGATCGCCCTCATACTGCTGGCAGTCAAGCAAGAATCCTAGGGGCTCTATCAACGTGCAATAGTGACATGTAAGGTCACCTAAAGCAGTACACGATGATAAAGATAAACCAGATAGCATACTATCATCTTTAGTAAGACTGTCCTACCAGTATAGGTCCTCCCTCAATCATTGCAATCACGTGCCTGTGATCCAATAATTGACTCTGAGGGCACTATCTCCAACACTAAGCATCAACATACCAACAATTCTCTAATGTTTGATATATGATTTCACACTTTGATCCATCTTCAATAGCTCACAAGAATGTTATATACCTATCTATGATATATAAATCGATAATCAGCTTACGTATTTAGAAAACAAAACAAAATAAATAAATAACTTAAGTATTCAGAACGTCATATACATATTAATTGTCATGACCCGGAAATGGCACGTGACCGGCACTTGAATCACGTGAAGTCTATAGGACCCCACCGTAACCCAAGTAAACCGAAAACTAGGAATCTAAACATTTTTAAGAAAATAGTGAATGTGAAGTTTTGAACAAAGGGTATAAATGAAATTAAGTTCCCTTTTTAAAAATATAAATAAGGTTCGTTGAAAATACAAGTGGGAAGTATACTAAGGTTTGGAAACGTTTTCGTCATTTGAAATTTGTGTAGCATCTCTTTTGTAAATTTTGATCAAAACCAGTACATATACAATAATAATATTGGCATCCCCAAATGGGAGCCAGCTCATTGTCAATCGGCGGAAACACAACCACGCAAGATATATACGACGTCCAAGGCAAAGATTCAACACAAGAAAAGAATAAAAGAAATACCAAAACATCATCGAGCACAAGTAAAAAGAATTTATACAAATCTCACTCTATGTCCAAATGAATATACAAGTCTCTGGTTTATAAGTCTACCAAATATACATAGTCTGGTTGATGGAGCTTTTAACTAGATTACAATGAATAAAATATAAAATGGTGGTTACGATCCGGACTGTAACCCATTTACCAAGCAAATCTTCCAAAAGAAGAACATGCCAGTAAGCCGCTACTGATCCGAGCGGTTGGTCGTGCAAGAAAACTATGGCACAACGGGAGTGAGTTGCCAACTCGTGAGTAGAATACATCATCGGGTAGAAATCAAATGCATAACGATCTACCTAGGTCATACCGTAATAATAATATATACCGTATGGTTTTGAAGGTGAAAGTATATATATATATATATATATAGATAGATAGATAAATATAATATCGTGTCTGTATCAATATGTGGTATCATATTATCCATATTATGTATATATACATATCATCCGAGAAGTGCCCATTGACGACACTCGAAATCATCAAAAAACCCTGAGTGTCCAGTATCGACACTTGAAATCATCATAAAACCCGTGTCCAGTATCGACACGTAAATCCTCATATCTCAGGCGCTTTCATCGGATCGGCCCTCATATCTCAGGCACCATCTCATCAGATCGGTCCTCAATCCATTTGTCTCATATCACTCCGGTCGGTGTCCTCCGAATATCCGCCGAGTCCAACATTGTCACCGGTATATAGTGTTCCCAGCCAGGCTCAACGCTTTTCTATACGATCTTCTTGCCCCTGGGTACCGTACTGGTTCATTATGTACCCGCAGACGGTGACTCCTCACTCCTCGAATCTGGTGGTAATCATAGCTCAGAACCAAGAAATCATAGTGGACGTCGAAATATTATATCAAGAGAAAACCGCGTTTTTAAAACATTCACAAGTTTTTAAATAATTTCCGTGGTTTCTCAAATCCAGAAATCTCATGAAAACAGAATCTTATAAGAATATGGCAATAATGGAATAATATGTACAGACACAGAACAATACTGTAATGCATGGCAAGTGTTCATATAAGCGTGTCGTATAACATTGTAAAGAAAGTACTAATAGAATTTAACATGCTAATAGGTATAGTGTGATGCGGTAGCATAGCGAGTTCTATTTGTGTATGTGGCATGGCAATTACCGATGATGTGTGTGTGAGCATGCGAGTGTGTGCATGTGCAACATGTAAATCATCAGTAATGGTACACGTGTCCTAATATGAGATCAAATAAAACTAAGGTATAAATGCAGTATGTATAGTAAATGACCGAAACGCGAGCGTATGCAGAAATAAGAAATCGTAAAGCGAGTGATTGATCTTATTTTCCGATTGTGTAAGTAACTCAAATGGTCCCCGGCAACGGCGCCATTTGAATGCTCATTTCTTTGTGTGTCAATTTAGAAAATGAATAGAATTCACAATCAAAGAATTATTTGACCGCAATCAATAACGGTGTCGGATGTAGCGCGTTAGCGAGTGCGGATCGTATAGGGTTCCTAGGCACACCCATGAGGTTCTACAACTGATCAACCATGCCAAAATCAAAAATTTCTATGTGCCGAGAAACCCTAAACAAGATTGTTTACCCCAATCAGAGCAAAGCTCTGTTCAAATTCCAAGGCGGAAGATGAAGCAACGCTTCATCTTCCCCCAATCAGAGCAAAGCTTTGCTTTGGAAATTTAAACTTTAATAAATGAAGCAACGCCTCAGATTCTTTGCGCTGCGCGCAACGCGCCACTTGTCAGACGCAGACACATCAGCACAGCGCCCAAAGCAGCGCACCCAATCAGAGCAAGGCTCTTTTAAAACAAAAAGTAAAGGAAGCAACGTTTCAGGTGTAAGTCCATGCTACCCTTCCCCGGTTCTTACGGGGTTGCGGAAGTGGTGAAAAACGATTTTCAAATGGGTGGTAACATGGACTACCAATACGGATCTTTGTTAAACGACTATCTAACAACCTAACAAGAGTTTACCTACTCGGTTAGGGGGCTATACCTTTCTTGAACTCCTTCGTCTTCGACTCCTCCCGGTGTACGGATCGGCCTCACCTCATCGTCTCCTTGCGCCGAAGATGGATCCACCCGAAAGCTTCTACCTTTGGCTTCTTCTTCGAACTTTGAAGAAACTAGATCACTTGGCTTGCTAGGCCTTGTGAACTAGATTGAGTAGAGGAATGTTTTGGTGTCTTTTTATCTCTAAGGCAATGAGTCTCAACACATGAGAATGGTTTGCCTTGAGATAGAGAGAGCAAGAGGAAGAGGGAGAGCTTGAGAATGAGAGAGCTCAAGAGAGAGAAAGCAAATGATAAAATGAACCATACTCTTCTCATTCTCATCTCTCATAATCCAAAAGCCATCATAACAAAAATAGTAATCAAGTATTATGTAATGGTTTAAGTCAAAATGGCTATATCATTTCATGCACTCATTTTGCATAAATAAACAAGCAAGCAAAAGTCTTTGCCATATAATGATAGCCATTGTCATGATGATGGTCAACTAGTCCAACCTAGTCAACCGGTCAACAAAGTCAACAAGTCAACAATGTCAACCCCTCAACAACCATGTCACTATTGTAAGCCCGCGGGGGCGCCCCGGCCGTCGATCCGACGCCGGAAACGCGGAAAACAAAAACTTTGCGAACTTTGCAAAACGGCACCACCGCGGACTTTTTACCCGGATCGGGCCATTAACCTAGCAACTAGCAAAATAGAAAAGAGTAGAGATGCTATACCAAGCGATCCGTGTCCTTCGGTCTTCGTCTCCACTCTGATCTCCCGCGGAATCTCCGTCACCTCCTCGCTCGTCGGAAAGGGCACCACGTAGCCGGAATCTTTTACGGGCTCCCGCCTCTTGACCGAGGCAACTCGGGCGCGAAGTTGGCTAGCCGACGCGTCCAAGACTTGCTATAGAATAGTGTAGTAAACTTATCTCTTTGGGGTTTAAGAGGTTGCCATGTTGGAGGAATTTTACATAGGAATTTTCCATGGATGCTTGCAAGAAAAATCAATGGAGCATGCAAGAAATGAGCTCGGCCAAAAGCAAGATTTGTGCTCTCTGGAAAAAAAACATGAAGCCAACTCTCTCTCTTTTATCTCACTGGAAAATCAAGTAAAATGGTGTGCATGAATTAATCCAAAAAAGGAAAGGAGAAATTCATTCACAGCTCAAAACCAATGGGAGGGGGGTCCACCACAAATAAGTAAGCAAGGAATTTGCCACACAAATAAACCTCATTCCAAAACCAAACAGTGGCCGGCCCAAAATTTAGTGGGTGGAAAAATGAATTTGAACAAAACAAAGAGAAGAAAATGAATGAATGAATGAGAAATTAGTCACACCAATTTCCAATTCAATCCATTCACAAACCATCACAATAAATGCAATGGATGGACAAGAATGGAATATCATGATTATGAAGCCACACTCATGCAAAGAAACCCCTCACAAAATGTTAATTGCAAACTTGCAATTAACACCCTCCAACGACAAGTCCGGCCGTGAAGGAAAAAAAGAAAACCGGCCGGAACGGAATGCAAACTGGCAACTACAGAAAACTGTTCCCGTAATAAATTACAGGAAAACCCCACTACTGCAAATACATGCCCGCATTTGTATTCGCACTGAACACAAATGCAAAGAGACAAAACTACACTATCTTATACTAGGATCCGGCTTAAGCCAAAGCCGGCTAGTAAAAACTGTCCGATCGCGATCCGTGCAATACCGCACGTATCCGATCGAACCCTGCCATATCTCCATACGGCCTCTACAGCGTTTCGCCCGAAACTTGAGTAACTGTCTGTGTGGTGGACTCTAAAGACTCGTCAATACTATGGCTGTGGATTTAACCACTAGCACGTCAGAGGTATTAGCCATACGTGACGGGCCACCAGCTATCGACCAAAAGGGACGTCGATGAGCGAACTCATCCTGACACCCTACTGAGCCTGTCAGTGACAATATCCGTACAGTCCGGTCCGTTCGTCTACGAGTATCGCATGGCGGGCCTAGGGGGTTGGTAAAAGTCAGACCCCCAAAAGCGGTACAAGTCGTGTCGGAGTGTAGTCCAGAACACCCTGGGATACTACTGGAATACCTACCAGCAAATCTCCTGCCTTGGCCAAGGACTTTTCATGTTCTGGCTCTCCTAGACACAGCACGACCTCACCCCCAATACCGGGAGAGACGAACCCCTGCAGATCCGCTCACTGCCTCCATGTGGCTCGGGACTGTACCCAACTAAAACCTGTTTGCACGACTCCTTTGAGCCGTGGTAGGGTAGTAATCAAAGTACAGTGGGAACTCACACGAGACAAATGACGATCCCAGGTCGATGAACTAACCTGTACACATGTCACCTGGGAACTGCTATCTGACGTCTGGTATAATCCCAACTAGCAGGTTCCCGGCGAGTCCTGTCCGGTGTACTCATAACCCAATGAGCACCTGTATACATCTTAGGTGAACCAACTGACACCAGTGGCTTGTGAGACCGGCCACCGCCCCTCGTCGGGGTCTCGACTGTATACACTAGTCTACTCTGGAGAAACGATGCCCTGTCTCGAATCTCCCACGACTAGGGACCTTTTAAGGATGTGCTTGTAGACCCCCAGCTCCCACTTATATGATCGCCCTCATACTGCTGGAAGTCAAGCAAGAATCCTAGGGGCTTTATCAACGTGTAATAGCGACTCGTAAGGTCACCTAAAGCAGTACACGATGATAAAGATAAACCAGATAGCATACTATCATCTCGAGTAAGACTGTCCTACCGGGATAGGTCCTCCCCTCAATCATTGCAATCACGTGCCTGTGACCCAATAACTGACTCTGAGGGCACTATCTCCAACAATCTCCCACTTGCACTCGAGGCTAATTATTGCGATGTCGCATACTCACAGCCCGTGTGATACCGAACACCCAACTCCTCTACTAGTCAGTCTCACAAAGCTCGTTTGCGAAACTATTGCGTTCGAGGAATAGCCTCAGTGAGTAGATCCGCTTTGATGTTTCTTTCTATGTCTCTCTATATCTCATGTTCGCAGAGAAAACTATCTCCCGAAATGAGCAATACCTGTCCTAGAATGTCTGGATGTCTGATGGGACCTAGTTCAGAAATGAACTCCAAATCCAAACTTCTTAGACTGTATCGTCAACTGAACTTAATCAGTATTCTGCGCCATACCTTCCCTCTGTATCCACCTGGACCACCTGTCCAAAATACTGCCCCTCGTCAGAGGGAAAACTATAACTCTGACAGCCACTCTGCCATCCATGTCACCTTGGAAGCCTGGAATGATAACCGTCTCCTAAAGGAGGCTGCCGTTATCAGTTCCCTAGAACATCAACTTATGTTCTAAAACCGCTTCCAACTGTTTCTCCAGGATTGGATCAATATCGACTTATTGCATCTACTGCAAGAACAATATCTGGTGTGGTACTTGACATCTCATGATTGACTCAATTGCCTAAGCAAGTGATCTGCCAATCATGCACATCCCTCTCCCCTTTAGTCTGCAAGACACCTTTAGAGAGGGTGACTCCATCACCTACAGGTATACTACCGTGCCAGGAGTCGTCCATTCTAAATACTCATAGAATGCGGTCAAAGTACCCAGATTAGGAAACCACCCAAATCTAGATCTAAAATTATAGATCTAGTAACCAGAATGTCTGATATAATATCCAAGTCCTATGTGGAGAAACCACTGTGTGACGACCAAAGTATAACCGATCGTAGTATAGGAATATCACTTCCTACTCTGTGTATGTCATCAAATACCAGGACATCACACCCTACTACCTTTTTAACAGATCCATCCCCTATTCTGATGAAGTCATACCTATGACTGTCACATCAGAAATAGATGATCTATCTCCGCTATATCTGCTTTAGTCTATAAATAGACATAAGCTAACTGTCCACCAATGCTTCCGCTGCTCCCACTGACTACGACAACCCTCTGGCAGAGTCATATACACGTACACTTCTAAAGCAAGTTTAGAACGACGCTATACTCATCCTCCCGCCGGGTCTCGCAGCCTGGAACAACAGCAATGGCAAGTGTGGGTAAACAAGAACCTCCCTGCCACCGTCCTTGAGCATACCGAAGTACCTCTCGAGTGCCTGAGGTTACCCACCATATCTGCGGAGTGGCCAATGGAATGTCAAAACAGATTGAATCTTTAGGATCTTATGAAATCTTCAGTAATCGTTTGTGGTTCTGGAATCACTTCCAGTTCTACCATACTCCCACTACTGTTTTTCTGAAAAAATCCACTTTTAATAAAACTGTGGCGAGTCTAGAACAATATCACTATTGATCTTCCAGATGGTAGAAAGTCAACCCTCGTCATAGCCCGGGTCAACCCACAAACAGCCATTACTGAAACGTGCCTTGAGTTGTCCAGAGTCTGGTTTTAAGCATAAGTCGGACAACTCCCCGTATCTTAACAATGTCAAGATATGAACTGTTCTATATCCAAGAAACAGAGGCACTGATTTAATTGCACCAGATTCAAATCATGCAGCTGTCTCCAGTGCATGTCAAGTAAATGGAGAGAGGCCGATCAGCGTTACTCAACTTAGGAGTACTTCCAATTATGAGTAACCTGAAAGAGAAGCTAGTTCTCTTAATCATTACTATCAACTGAATACCATTCACAAGTATCTACTCTTTGATCACCTTGAAGAATCCCGATACTTGCAACACCTGGTTCTCTACTTTACTCTTATACCTATAACTCCTCAAAACTTAGACCCTGTGTTTCTACGAAACACATGTCTAAGAACTAGAGAAGTTAAAAGTAAACAGAATATAGTACGAGGACCTACCCCTCTGTCCTAATGGACACTGGACAATATACAATACTCTGTATAAGTCCCCTGAGTCTAGTGACTCATTCACTGTGTGTCGTGGGTTGAAAACTGTACTTTTGGTTAAGAAAAATTACACCGCTGTTCAATGCTCCTTACCTAACCATCCACTGGTATAGGTAAATGTCATAGACATAATTTCAAAAAGATATGTCTCACTCTATAAAAATAGATGTACAGATATATCAATTTAAAATTGGTGCATAACAACGGATATTCAAAACCAAATATTTGCCGACCGGCAAACAACCCAGGTGGCTTCCTCAAATATCACCAATTCCAACGAATCCCGATATAATGAGGAGGGTCACCTAATTCCCAATAACTTACTCCCACTCATCATCTGTAAAACCATACAGATGTGAGACTCATACCTGGTAAATACATACCCTGGAGCAAGTGCCTAATTGGGAAATCAGTTTTCATTTAACAGTACACAGTGAAACTGAAACATTGAAATGTTTCAATGGGGTATGCTGGTATTCCTAGTAATGCCTCTTCCATTATCCAGATTCACAACTATAACTGTATAATTCTTTGCCACCTCTCCAAATCCCTTTACATGTCTTTAGTCATTACCTTCTGTACACCCCTTTAGGCCAAATGGTTTGCTTCCTTCCCTACCGTTCGGCACCAGCCTATGGTTTGGAAGAAGACTATCCAATAAGCATAATGGGTGTACTGTCCTAGTCCTAGGAACACTCGCAATGCGAGAGAAGGTGAGGATAAAAGACAACCGAATGAACTTAATTCATAGGTGATTTAGGATTGACAAAGAAGTACATGGTTTGGTCGTGAATAGCAGTCACAATTTACTTTGCCCTCTTACTAATCCCTTGCTTTGTCTGAACTTAATACCTTCTGTACACCGTTTAGGCTAATTGGCTTTCTTCATTCCCCACCGTTCGGCACCAGCCTAAGGTTTGGAAGAAGACTATCCAATTTGCGTAATAGGTGTACTAATCCTAAACCAAGGAGTACTCGCAACCTGAGAGAAGGTAAAAGGAAAAGACAACTGAATAGTCCTATCCGTTTTCTCCAGAACCGGAAACCATCCTCGAATTCCTTCGAGTTCGTATCTAACCATACGATGGTTTTGTCCAATGGAAGTGGACGTTCGTAGTAATACGGGGTGTCCCGGAGAAAAGGGTAAAAGTAGGAGTGGCAAAGAGGTCTGCAACTCTGACAATCCAAAAGCCAGTGTTAAGAAGGTTCGGTCAACTTTGTCACTGAGTCATAGTCTAGGGTCGGGTCAATGGTCGCTGCCAAAGAGAGAGAGAAAAGAAACACTCAGCGTGCACTCTAACCTAGATCAGAATGGTTGTCACTTTATCTAATCTGGAAACCTCCCACTGTAACGTCAAATTCTTCCCCAAACCTGAAAGAAGAATTAGCCGGGATCATCCGAGGAGTAAACCAACTCATCAGTGGGAATCGGGATCCAACTCTCATCGCATGATAACGTGACGGAATCCGCTCACGTTATCACACTCCAGAAGGTATGCGCATATCTGGCAAGTTTCAGTACTTTTGAAACTCCCGATGTGGATTTCTACCCCATGCTCTTATGACCTTGACTTTGGCCAACATATCATAAGTCACATGTCAAGTTCTACCCGTCATTTTCCTGGTTAATTTGAACCCACCCGTACCTACCCTTGACTTTGGCCAAAATGGCAGTACGACTGTCCCAAACCAACGCATCTATCTATGCTGCATATGAATACCCAACAGCTACCAAACACTGTGCCTTGACTTTGGCCAACATACACAGCTTGAATACTATTGACCATCCATATGAAACGACGGAGGGCTACGAATGGTTTCTGGCGAAAACCTTTAACGTAATGAACTTGATATCGTTGAAGGAACGGATAGCTTTGTAAAAATATAGTGACGAAAACCTTTGCTAAAGAGGTCACTCCCGGTGAAGGGATCTCGGCTCTTTCCCCGTAGAATGAGGTGCAGGATATTCCAACTGAATACCACGATGCAAAGCAAAAGTAATCGGCTATAGTGAAGTTAATGCCCTGACGCAAACTTCTGTCCAAGGGGTCACTCCCGGTGAAGGGATCTCGGCCCTTGCCTCGTCGACTGAGGAGCAGGATATTCCAAATGAATACCACGATGCAAAACAAAAGTGAACGTCCTTGCAATAACAGCTTTTTGAAAAAGTGTTCCAACAACATCAGATTAGGTTTGTTTAACTTGCATTGATCCGAATCAACGCAGTCCCATCAATTGATCACACCACAAAAAACGAAAATATACTGACGTACGTATATGCCATCCGCATTCGCCACTGGGTCCCGTCATCACCCGTTAGGTTAGCTAACTAACGGCAGAGCGGGGACTGGACTAGCGCGGATGAAAAACATATACAACATCTACTAATATATATATACCAATATATAGTATTTCGCTCAAGGCGTGATAAAAAGCAACACAGAAATGTATAGCAACACAGATCAATACAGATATCTGGGATCCCCGGGTTTCACAGAGCCGCTACTGAAACCCGACGTTCCCCTGGTCGTGTGGATAGCCTGTGCAATGAAATCCTAGACCCCTACGGGCGCGGCAAGTTACCCGCCAAAACCTGAAGCGAGGCAGCCCCCTTCAGCAACGTGAATGGACCACCCAGCACTTCACGGAATCCGGTAACTTGGGCACCCCTCCTGGGTCAACCCTATACCCCCTACGAGTGCGGCGAATAGCCCGCCAATCCTAGAGTGAAGCCCCCTCCGTCTCAATGCCATGAGATGCGGGCTTGTTGCCCTCCAGAACCCGGCTACCCGTGCACCTCTCCGCGGGGTAATCCTAGTACAGAAAGTAAAATATACATACAACGGGTACATCGACCGCAACCAGGTCGTGCCCCAAAATAATAATACAAACAGGCAGTGACGGCAGTTCACATGTCGGATGCTCGCCACGCAATATCAAATGTACATATAAAACAGAACTGTACTACCACTGCAACCAGGCTATCCCCCACGACCGATCCGCAACAACACAGTACAATCACAGAACATCAACGTGAAAGTCACGTTCGCAAATCCGTCTAACCGGGCTATAGCAGTTAGACGGGATTTACCGATCGAATGACATTCACGGTCGCAGATATAAAGTAAATACTGTGAACTAGCATGTTTAAAATATCCGATCGAACAAATTTATCAAAGTGGGCCCCAAGTAGTACTGTAGCACTAATAGAAAATCTGGGCCCAAAGAAAATATCCCAAAAGCCCTATTTCCAACTTATAAGCTTACTGGGAAAATATGGTGCCACGATTCCTCTTATCCGCCGCGCAAGCGCGGCCAAACCAGGGGTTTGGCCGCGCTTCCGCGGTCGAAGTGAGGAATCAGTGGATCGTATTTTCCCAGAATTCTTATAATTTGTTGTACATGTCTCTGCAATCACCAGAAAAATTTTAGGAGCTCAAAAAATTTTAACAGAGAACACATGTGCACAAAAAATACGGTTTTCGGGTTTTTGTTCGATCGAGTTCTAAACGCGCTAGAGCAAGCTAGGGAAGGTTAATGGCCTGGCTCTGATACCATTGTAAGCCCGCGGGGGCGCCCCGGCCGTCGATCCGACGCCGGAAACGCGGAAAACAAAAACTTTGCGAACTTTGCAAAACGGCACCACCGCGGACTTTTTACCCGGATCGGGCCATTAACCTAGCAACTAGCAAAATAGAAAAGAGTAGAGATGCTATACCAAGCGATCCGTGTCCTTCGGTCTTCGTCTCCACTCTGATCTCCCGCGGAATCTCCGTCACCTCCTCGCTCGTCGGAAAGGGCACCACGTAGCCGGAATCTTTTACGGGCTCCCGCCTCTTGACCGAGGCAACTCGGGCGCGAAGTTGGCTAGCCGACGCGTCCAAGACTTGCTATAGAATAGTGTAGTAAACTTATCTCTTTGGGGTTTAAGAGGTTGCCATGTTGGAGGAATTTTACATAGGAATTTTCCATGGATGCTTGCAAGAAAAATCAATGGAGCATGCAAGAAATGAGCTCGGCCAAAAGCAAGATTTGTGCTCTCTGGAAAAAAAACATGAAGCCAACTCTCTCTCTTTTATCTCACTGGAAAATCAAGTAAAATTGTGTGCTTGAATTAATCCAAAAAAAGAAAGGAGAAATTCATTCACAGCTCAAAACCAATGGGAGGGGGGTCCACCACAAATAAGTAAGCAAGGAATTTGCCACACAAATAAACCTCATTCCAAAACCAAACAGTGGCCGGCCCAAAATTTAGTGGGTGGAAAAATGAATTTGAACAAAACAAAGAGAAGAAAATGAATGAATGAATGAGAAATTAGTCACACCAATTTCCAATTCAATCCATTCACAAACCATCACAATAAATGCAATGGATGGACAAGAATGGAATATCATGATTATGAAGCCACACTCATGCAAAGAAACCCCTCACAAAATGTTAATTGCAAACTTGCAATTAACACCCTCCAACGACAAGTCCGGCCGTGAAGGAAAAAAAGAAAACCGGCCGGAACGGAATGCAAACTGGCAACTACAGAAAACTGTTCCCGTAATAAATTACAGGAAAACCCCACTACTGCAAATACATGCCCGCATTTGTATTCGCACTGAACACAAATGCAAAGAGACAAAACTACACTATCTTATACTAGGATCCGGCTTAAGCCAAAGCCGGCTAGTAAAAACTGTCCGATCGCGATCCGTGCAATACCGCACGTATCCGATCGAACCCTGCCATATCTCCATACGGCCTCTACAGCGTTTCGCCCGAAACTTGAGTAACTGTCTGTGTGGTGGACTCTAAAGACTCGTCAATACTATGGCTGTGGATTTAACCACTAGCACGTCAGAGGTATTAGCCATACGTGACGGGCCACCAGCTATCGACCAAAAGGGACGTCGATGAGCGAACTCATCCTGACACCCTACTGAGCCTGTCAGTGACAATATCCGTACAGTCCGGTCCGTTCGTCTACGAGTATCGCATGGCGGGCCTAGGGGGTTGGTAAAAGTCAGACCCCCAAAAGCGGTACAAGTCGTGTCGGAGTGTAGCCCAGAACACCCTGAGATACTACTGGAATACCTACCAGCAAATCTCCTACCTTGGCCAAGGACTTTTCATGTTCTGGCTCTCCTAGACACAGCACGACCTCACCCCCAATACCGGGAGAGACGAACCCCTGCAGATCCGCTCACTGCCTCCATGTGGCTCGGGACTGTACCCAACTAAAACCTGTTTGCACGACTCCTTTGAGCCGTGGTAGGGTAGTAATCAAAGTACAGTGGGAACTCACACGAGACAAATGACGATCCCAGGTCGATGAACTAACCTGTACACATGTCACCTGGGAACTGCTATCTGACGTCTGGTATAATCCCAACTAGCAGGTTCCCGGCGAGTCCTGTCCGGTGTACTCATAACCCAATGAGCACCTGTATACATCTTAGGTGAACCAACTGACACCAGTGGCTTGTGAGACCGGCCACCGCCCCTCGTCGGGGTCTCGACTGTATACACTAGTCTACTCTGGAGAAACGATGCCCTGTCTCGAATCTCCCATGACTAGTGACCTTTTAAGGATGTGCTTGTAGACCCCCAGCTCCCACTTATATGATCGCCCTCATACTGCTGGAAGTCAAGCAAGAATCCTAGGGGCTTTATCAACGTGTAATAGCGACTCGTAAGGTCACCTAAAGCAGTACACGATGATAAAGATAAACCAGATAGCATACTATCATCTCGAGTAAGACTGTCCTACCGGGATAGGTCCTCCCCTCAATCATTGCAATCACGTGCCTGTGACCCAATAACTGACTCTGAGGGCACTATCTCCAACAACTATAATACTTAATTAATATTAATGTTAATCATATATCTTATTCTCATTAGGGTTAAGCAAAAGTCAATGGTCAACAGTCAACTGTCAACAGTCAACAGTCAATAACCCCAATGAGAATACTCTGCCTCTGTCTCTCTGTCAACTGTGCATACACACCCGCATCTGCGTTCCGAGGAACACGAATACAAACGAGATAAAACCAATCCCAAAACGTACACTAAGATCTGGCTTAAACCAAAGCCCGCTAGTGTTAACTGTCCGGACACTGTACGTGCACAAGTGCACGGATGTGACCGAACCCTGTCGCAAAACCATGCGACCTCTACTCTTTTGCCTAAAGGCGAATAGCTTTCTGTGCGGGACTCTAAAGACTCGACACTATGCTGGCAGTGGGTTTAACCACAGACCGCAAGCGGCACTAGCTGTGCGTAACGGTCCCCAGGTAGATGCCGACAAGAAGACTGACGAGGTGAAACCCATCTGAACTCCTACTGAGTCTGAATGTGACAATCTCTATACAGTCCGGTCTGTTCGTCTGATACATCGCATGGCGGGCCTAGGGGGCGGTAAACGTCAGTCCCCCAATAGCGGTACAAGTCGTGTCGGAGTGAAGCCCAGAACACCCTGAGATAACACTGGAAACCTACATGTATATCTCACTTGCCCTGGCCAGGGACTACTCGTGTAATGGCTCTCCTAGACACAGCGCGATGTCAACTCCCAATACCGGGAGAGACGAATCATGTCTAACCGTCACTGCCTCCAAGTGCTTCGGGACTGCACCCAACTACTACCTGTTTGCACGACTCCTTTGAGCCGTGGTAGGGTAGTAATCTAAGTACAGTGGGAACACACTCGAGGCGAAGTGACAGTGTCAAGTCAGCGGACTAAGCTGTACTCATGTCACCTGGGAACTGATAACTGACGATAGGTATAGTACCAACCAACAGTTCCCGATGAGTCCTGTCCAGTGTACTCGTAACCCAACGAGCACCCGCATACTATCTCAAGTACGACGTACTGACGGCTGTGAGACAGACCGTCTCCCATACTGGGATGAGAAGCGCATACGCTAGTCTACTCCGGAGTATCGATGCCCTGTCTCGATAGTCCTGCGACTAGGGACCTGCATAAGGATGTGCTTATAGATTACCCCGCCCCCACTAGTGTGACTGCCATCACAACGCTGGTAATCAAGCAAAGATCCTAAGGGCTCCACTAATGTGTATAGGTGATATACTAAAATAAACACATGTACACATTGAAGTAGAAACAAACCAAGTAGCATACTACTATATTGAGCAAGATTGTTTATACAAGGTGAATATCCCAAGCTTCCATTAAGTAATATACAAACTAGTATGATACAGTAGCTTCCATTAAGTAATATATAAACTAGTATGATACAGTAATGGCCTCTAGGGCATATACACTAACATCAGGTGCGCAAATGCTGCGCTGCATGACACGTGTCTGCGCAGTTGCGCAAGCACAGCTGCGCAAGCGCTGCGCTGCACGACACGTGTCTGCGCAGTTGCGTGTGCGCAAGTACAACTGCGCAAGCGCAGCTGCGCTGCGCGACACGTGTCTGTACAGTTGCGTGTGCGCAAGTACAGCTGCGCAAGTGCTGCGCTGCACGACACGTGTCTGCGCAGCTGCGCAAGCACAGCTGCGCAAGCGCTGCGCTGCGCGACACGTATCACGCGCTGAGACATTTGCGCAAAACAGAATTGAGATTTTAAAGAAATCTTTTTGGTTCTTCTTAAAACAAGAAGATTTTCTTCTGTAAAACAGAAGCCCTTGGATCAAAGATCCAACGGTGGGGAAAATTCCCCAAATCACTCAGAGAAAGATCTCTTTAACAAATTTATGGGCACTATAAAAAGAACCCCAGGCCTCAATTCAAAGGCATCAACATTCTTGAGAAAATCAAGAGCTTCAGAGAGAACTCTGAGAAAAATTTCAAGAAAAAGGTAAAAACCTTCCCAAGAAAGAAGAAATTTCTTCTAATAGATCATTGATCTAAAAACCAGATCAATGATCTTCATATAATAAACAGTGCTTTGCACTTCTTATGAACCACTGGTTCTTTAAAACAGGAAGAAAACAAAATAAAAAATAGTTCTTTGCACTTTTATGAACCTTTGGTTCTCGAAATAAAAAGAAAAACTTGTTTTTCTTTGATCTAAATTAGATCAAGGAAACGAATAAGTGCTTTGCACTTCTTTTATGAACCATTGGTTCTTGAATCTAAAAGATTCTTAAATCATAGTGCCTTGCACTTGCAAACTGCGCTGTTGCGCTCTTGGATTGGCGCAAGCCACCAGAGCGCGCCATGTGTCAGCAGCGCAGGCACAGCGCATTAGCGCAGCGCACTGCGCTTGCGCGACACGTGTCATCACTACAAGCGCTTGCGCTCTCTGATTGGCGCAAAGCGCCTGATAAATGCAAGGCATTTCCTAAAGGGCCAAGCCCAAATCAAAAAGACCAAGAAGGCCTAATTAAATTGATGCTCTGCATCATTTATAAATGGGCAGAGCCCAAACGAAATAATAAAAATGCTACGCATTTTAAAAGGGGCAGAGCCCAAACAAAGTAGATGCCTTGCATCATTCATAAATGAGCAGAGCCCAGAATAAATTGATGCTCTGCATCTTTTATGGGCAGAGCCCAAACAAAAAAAATAGAAGCAATGCAATGTATTATTTAAGTGTGGGCAAAGCCCTAGCACAGGTCTAATAGACCAAAAATAAATAAAAGTGTTGAACATTTTCAACTGGACTTAGCCCAATTTTGGCCGTAAGTCCTCAAATTAAATTGACTGAGCACAGCTGCTCTCTTAAATCAATTTATATCCGGTTCGAGGGTACATCTCCGAACTCCTCTGACACATGTCGTTGTAATCATTCAACGTCGTCAGAGAGGTGACGGGTCCCGACGACCACACCCATCAATATGGACTGCGGGGTCCTTAAACTCGTGGACCGAAACGTCCTTAAACTAATAATGGACCCCTACGTCCCTAAACTGGAATATGGACCACCATGTCCCTAAACTGGAATATGGACCACCACGTCTCCTTCTTGCGATAGACCACCACGTCCTTAAACTGGAACATAGACCACCACGTCCCTAAACTGGAAAATGGACCACCACGTCCCTAAACTGGAGTATGGACCACCACGTCCCTAAACTGGAACAATAGAGCCTCCAAATGCTCTTTTACCGGATCTAAACGATCCCGTTTAAGTCGATCTTAGCCCCAAACACGGCTAACGTATCCTTAAACATTCAAATGGATTATAAAATTCCAAATCAACTCTTGTTCGAGGGTACATCTTGTTAGTGTATATGCCCTAGAGGCCATTACTGTATCATACTAGTTTGTATATTACTTGATGGAAGCTTGGGATATTCACCTTGTATAAACAATCTTGCTCAATATAGTAGTTTGCTACTTGGTTTGTTTCTACTTCAATGTGTACTTGTGTTTATTTCAGTATATCACTTATACGCATTAGTGGAGCCCTTAGGATCTTTGCCTGATTACCAGCGTTGAGATGGCAGTCACACTAGTGGGGGCTGGGTAATCTATAGGCACATCCTTATACAGGTCCCTAGTCGTAGGACTATCGAGACAGGGCATCGATACTCCGGAGTAGACTAGCGTATGCGCTTCTCATCCCAGTGTGGGAGATGGTCTGTCCCACAGCCATCAGTACGTCGTACTGGAGATAGTATACGGGTGCTCGTTGGGTTACGAGTACACTGGACAGGACTCGTCGGGAACTGACAGGTTGGTATTATACCTATCGTCAGTTATCAGTTCCCAGGTGACATGAGTACAGCTTAGTCCGCTGACTTGACACTGACACTTCGCCTCGAGTGTGTTCCCACTGCACTTTGATCACTACCCTACCACGGCTCAAAGGAGTCGTGCAAACAGGTGGTGGTTGGGTGCAGTCCCGAAGCACTTGGAGGCAGTGACGGTTAGACAGGATTCGTCTCTCCCGGTATTGGGGGTTGACATCGCGCTGTGTCTAGGAGAGCCATTACACGAGTAGTCCCTGGCCAGGGCAAGCGAGATATACTGGTAGATTTCCAGTGTTATCTCAGGGTGTTTTGGGCTTCACTCCGACACGACTTGTACCGCTATTGGGGGACTGACGTTTTACCGCCCCCTAGGCCCGCCATGCGATGTATCAGACGAACAGACCGGACTGTACGGAGAATGTCACATTCAGACTCAGTAGGAGTTCAGATGGGGTTTCACCTCGTCAGCCTTCTTGTCGGCATCTACCTGGGGACCGTTACGCACAGCTAGTGCCGCTTGCGGTCTGTGGTTAAACCCACTGCCAGCGTAGTGTCGAGTCTTTAGAGTCCCACACAGAGGGTATTCGCCTCTGGGCAAAACAGAGTAGAGGTCGCATGGTTTTGCGACAGGGTTCGTTCTCATCCGCGCACTTGTGCACGTTTGGAGTCCGGACGGATTATACTGGCAGGCTCTGGTTTGAGCCAGATACTGGTATATGTTTTGGGGGTTGCTTTTTATTCTTGGTATTCTTGTTCCTCGGAACGAGAATGCAGGTGTGTATGCACAGTTGCTTGAGGCGGAGAATGAGGTTTTTCATTAGGGTTTCGGATCGGGTGCGTATGCACAGTTGACAGTTATCTTTTTCCAAACCCTAATGGATTTGTATATTATCTATTAATAATAGTAATTAAATGAGAATTATGTTATGGTTGATTTTTTGTTGACTTGTTGACCTTGGTTGACTTGTTGACCTTTGACCACCATCATGCTTTGAAGATCCTCCTTGATTCATGCTTACACTTCATTTAAAGAAGCATGATAGTGGTCATTCCTAAAATAACCATCAACTATTCTTATTTCAATTATTATCATTTAGATAATTCTTTTCTTTTTGCAATATGGTTGCAAGAAAGAGAAAATATTGCTCATTCTATCATTCTCACTCTCTCTCCTCATTTCATCTTCTTCTTCCTCTTGAAAAGAGAAACCTTCTCATGTGTTGAGAATCATTCTCTTTAGATAGAAAAGCAAACCCTAATCACTCTCTACTCATTCTAGGATGAAGGTTTAGCAAGCCGGAAACCCTAGTTCACTCAAAGATCGAGGAAGAGCCCAAAGTCGAACCTTCGAGGTGGATCCATCTTCGACGGGAGAAGGCGACGAAAAGAGAACCATCAACCTCTACAAGGTTTGAAGAAGAAGGAGTTCAAGTTTAGGTATAACCATCTTCCATAGTAGCTAACTCTCTTTAGCTTGTTAACTAGTTTTAGTTTAGACAACGATCCCGACAAAGTTTAGTCCATGTTGCCTCTTGCGATAAAAATTCGTTTTTTATACCGTTTCCGCCTCCCCGTAAGTACCGGGGGTCGCAATATGGACTTATAGTGGTATCAGAGCCTAACTAAACTTAAACTAGCTTGCTAGTAAGGTGTAATGAAGTTCGGAACCGAAAAATCGCAAAACCGGAAAATCAAAACCCTAACTTTCTGTTGAATTTTTTTCTGCTCAAATTGAAAAACTTTATACTTGTAAAATCGTCTCAGGGTTTTCTAAGAACACACAAGAAAAACGATATCATGTTCTCTCCAAACCGCCGCGCTTCCGCGGCGTCACCTATTCATCTGGCCGCGGAACCGCCGCATGTTGGTGTCTTCTTTGCATCGTTTTTCGTGCAGTGTTCTTCTGTGTTGGTTTTGGGATTTTTAAGATATATTATATGTACCCAGATTTTCCAGAACTGAAATTCACTTTTGGGGTCCTATAATTCCGTATTTTTTTTCCGAACTTCACTGCACTTTGGCTATGTTGGTTATATCTGTAATGTTTGCATGTATTGAACGTCGGCTAATCGCTATAAGTCGATTAGTCGGGGTTATACATGATCTGTAATGTTCTGGAATGTGTATATGAATGTGTTGGACTGTCGCGGGTGAATAGCCGGGGTGGATGTGAGATGAGCTTTTGTTTTTTCTTTCATTCATTGTAAATGTAAATTGATGTAATTATATTATTTGTTTGGCCGCACAACCGGGTCGGGGTTGTAGCCGTCATTGTATAATTCTTTTTACTGTTTTTGCTCCTAGGATAGACCCATGGTGGGGTGCATAAACTACCGGGAACTTGGCGGGTAGTTTGCCGCACCCGTAGGGGTCTTGGGTGGGGTATTTGCTATTCACCGCGACCGTGTTATCCGCTTTTCGTTTCAGGCTCGAAAGAAATGCGGATTGCTAGTATATCCAATATATTCATCTGTGATCTGTAATGTCTATCATGGCTTTCTATTTAGGCGTTGCTTATGTTTTACAGCCGCGCTAGCCCAGCCCCCGCTCTGTCGTTAGTTAAGTAACCTAACGAGTGATGACGGGACCCCGTGGCGAATGCGAATGGCATAAGCGTACGTCATATTTTGGTTGTTTTCTGCAATGGTAGGAATTAAATGATGGGACGCATTAAAAGAACTAATGCAAGAATATCACGCATTAAAAGAACTAATGCAAGATAATAAACCAAGTTTTAAGTCGATGGAACACTTTCGAAAAACCACTCGGTTCTTTTCAAAAACTAACTTTTAAATGCGGAGCTTGAGCCACTCCTTCTAAAAGCTATCTCGTTCCATCGATTATATCAAGTTCACTACGTTCACGGTTTCGCCAAAACCATTCGTAGCCCTCCATCATTTCAGTTAGATATACGGTAGTATTCAAGCTATGTATTTTGACCTCACGCCAAGGCATAGTGATTGGTAGCTGCCGGATATTTATCTGTTGCATAGATAGAATGCGTTGTTTTGAGACAGTCGTACCACCATTTTGGCCTACGTCAAGGGTAGGTACGGGTGGATTCAAATCAACCGGGATAATGATGGGAAGAACTTGACATGTGACTTATGACATTTTGACCTCACGCCAAGGTCATAAGAGCATGGGGCAAAAATCCACATCGGGAGTTTCATAAGTACTGAAACTTGCTAGATTTGCATACCATTTGGAGTGTGATGATTATGGTAGGATTCCTTCATTTTCGTCACGCGATGATATTTGGATCCCGATCCTACTGTGAGTATATGCTACTCCTCGGGAAATTTCTCACTAAACGATCAATGCTATAAACCTAGTAGGTGCCTAGAAAGGTGTTAGCGGGGCTACGCCCCCAGGGAAAAGAGGTTCTTAAATTAAGGAACTTCGCGAAAGCGTTGGAAAACCTCCCTCGAAGTACCGACACTGGCCTGGCTGAACGGTTAAGCAAGTATTGTACGGTGGGATTGATCCCGGCTAATTCTTCCTTTGTGGTTTGAGGAGGGATTCGAGAGACAGTGGGAGCCATCCTGTTTAGACAAATTAAAAACCATTCTAAAACTTGCAAGAGCATCGTGCTAAGTGTTTCTTCTCTCCCCCTGCAGCGACCAAATCGAAATGACTGGACTTAAGTTACTTCTAGATAAAAACATACTGACAGGGCCAAACTACAAAGATTGGCTCAGGAATGTCAAATTGGCAATCTCTTACGACAAGCTGGGGTATCTTCTTACCAGCAAAGCTCCCCCCGTCCCAGGTCCCACCTCCAGCGTCGCGGATAAGGAAATCCGTAAGACTTGGGAGATTGACAGCGCGAAGGCCAGATGCCTCGTACTTGCCTCGATGGACAATGACCATCAGAGGAGGCACGAGAATATGGATTTGGAATCCATATTTCTTCATACAAAAGAACTGTATGGAGAGCAGTCTCGTATCGCAAGATACGAAGTGTCGAAGAAGTTATTTTCGACTAAGTTGGCCGTCGGATCATCGGTAGCGGACCACGTGCTTAAGATGATTGGCTACACTGAGGAGCTCGCGGAACTTGGGACCACGTTGGATAGTGAACTCTACACAGATATAATTCTCCAGTCCCTTCCATCCACTTACGCCCAGTTCATACTGAATTTCAACTTGCAAGAAAAGGAAGTTGAACTTTCAGAACTCCTCAACCTGCTGAGGAGTGCAGAGGGCACCCTACAGAAGGGTAGGGATACATCCACTTTGTTTGTAGGAGGATCTTCTTCTTCTAGGTCCAAGGCGAAAGCCAAGGGAAAGAAGAAGAAAGCCCCCGCCAAACCAAGAGGCGGTGTTAGTAAAGTGGGTGCGAAGGGAAAGGAAAAGGCAACAAAGATAGCGGGGAAGCTTGTTGGTAAAGAGGAATGCTTCTATTGTCACAAGAGTGGACACTGGAAGAAAGATTGCAGGGCTTGGAAAGCCAGGACACAGGAACTGAAGCAGGTTGCGGCTTCAGCTTCAGGTGTGTATGTTATTGAAAACTGTCTTTCTATAAACTCTACTTCCTGGGTATTGGATACCGGATCAGGATCTCATATCTGTAATTCTTTGCAGGCGTTGAGAAACCGTAGGTTTTTGAAGGAAGGTGACATGACCCTCAGAGTTGCGAACGGAGCTAGCATGGATGCTAAAGCCGTGGGGGACTATCACCTAGGAATGTCAGATGGACATGTTTTGGTTTTGCGTAATTGCTTTTTTGTACCCAACGCAACTTGTAATATCATTTCTGTATCTTTGGTTTCTAAAGAAGGTTATGAATTTGCGTTTGTAAGTAATGTTGTTAACATTCACCTTAATCAAGTTCTGATTGGGTCAGGTACATTGAGCAATGGTATATACGTATTAAACCAACCACAGATTTTCAATGTCCAGAATACACCCAAAAGAAAGTCACCAGATATTAATCAGACTTTCTTATGGCATTGTAGATTGGGTCACATCAATGAGAGAAGGTTGACGAAGTTACATACAGAAGGGTATTTGAATGCGTTCGAATATCAATCGTATGCCACTTGTCAATCCTGTCTCAAGGGAAAGATGACAAAGACTCCGTTCACTGGACATGGAGTAAGAGCGAGCGAGCTCTTGGGACTCGTACACAGTGACGTGTGCGGTCCAATGTCTACACATGCCCGAAGCGGACATTCTTACTTCATTACTTTTACGGATGACTTCTCAAGGTACGGTTATGTCTTCTTAATGAAACATAAGTCCGAGGCCTTTGGAAAATTCCAGGAGTATAAGAATGAAGTAGAGAAACAGACCGGCAAAAGTATTAAGATTCTAAGATCGGATCGAGGTGGAGAGTACTTGAGTGCCGAATTCCTGGACTATTTAAAAGAGAATGGGATTCTCTCTCAGCTTACTCCTCCATACACCCCGCAACATAACGGTGTATCGGAGAGACGGAATCGCACCCTATTGGATATGGTACGGTCTATGATGAGTAACGCTGAGTTACCGCGATCATTCTGGGGGTATGCGCTAGAAACAGCTGCATACCTATTGAACCGAGTTCCTACTAAGACTGTGCCTACCACACCATATGAGTTATGGAGTGGGAAGAAACCCTATCTTCAGTACCTGAAGATTTGGGGATGTCCAGCTTATGTCAAAAAGCAGCATGCGGACAAGCTCGAGGCGCGCTCAGTACTGTGCAAGTTTGTGGGATACCCAAAGAACTCCAGGGGGTATCTTTTCTATTACGCAGAGGAGCAAAAAGTCCTTGTTTCTCGTAATGCCCATTTTCTGGAACATCAGTTCTTAGAAAAAGAAGTAAGTGGGAGCGAAATAGAACTGGAAGAAATTCCAGAACCACAGACTATTACTGAAAGCTTAATGGAACCAGAGGGTTCAAATAGACAGGACATTCCTATGCCGCTCCGCAGAAGTAGTAGGCAGTCTCATCCGCCCGAGAGATACTACGGTTTTCTCATAGACGGGGATAGAGAGGATTGCATCATAGACTATGATGAGCCTACTAGCTTCCAGCAGGCCGTTCAGAGCATTGACTCGGTAAAATGGCTGGATGCAATGCGGACCGAAATGGAGTCCATGTACACCAACAAAGTATGGACGTTGGACATTGCTCCAGACGGGGTAAAACCCGTAGGATGCAAGTGGATCTTCAAAAGGAAGATTGGTGTAGATGGACAGGTTGAGACCTATAAAGCTAGACTTGTAGCAAAGGGTTTCCGTCAAAGACCTGGCTTGGACTACGACGAAACCTTTTCTCCAGTGGCTATGCTGAAATCCATTCGGATCCTTCTTGCCATTGCTGCCTTCCACG
This sequence comes from Agapanthus africanus, assembly GCA_030015575.1. Classification (NCBI taxonomy): domain Eukaryota; kingdom Viridiplantae; phylum Streptophyta; class Magnoliopsida; order Asparagales; family Amaryllidaceae; genus Agapanthus; species Agapanthus africanus. Next base: position 268,782,598 of record CM057340.1, read on the forward strand.
ATTATGAGATTTGGCAGATGGACGTAAAGACCGCTTTTCTAAATGGAAATTTAGAGGAGTGTGTCTATATGGATCAGCCAGAGGGTTTCATTCAGAGTGGGAGCAGCGGAAAGGTGTGCAAGTTGCTTAAGTCCATCTATGGACTAAAGCAGGCATCGCGGAGTTGGAACATCTGTTTTGATGAGACAGTCAAGGAATTTGACTTTATCAAAAATCCAGATGAACCGTGCATCTATAGTAGATTTGTAGCGAGAACTGTGGTATTCCTTGTTTTATACGTGGATGACATTCTCTTAATAGGAAATGACATTCCTATGCTACAATCTGTCAAGGGTTTCTTGTCACACAGGTTCTCCATGAAAGACCTGGGTGATGCCTCTTACATCCTGGGGATCCGGATCCATCGTGATAGATCCAAGAGGATATTAGGACTTTCACAGTCCAGGTATATCGACACCGTACTGAAAAGATTCAGTATGGAAGATTCCAAGCGCGGTAACTTACCGGCTTGTCACGGGATCACCCTCTCTAAAGAGATGTCTCCTAAGACTGATTTGGAGAGGGATCGCATGTCTATTATACCCTACGCTTCTGCGGTAGGCTCTATAATGTATGCGATGTTGTGTACCAGACCGGATGTAGCTTATGCACTGAGTGTAGTAAGCCGGTATCAGTCAAACCCTGGGGAGAAACATTGGATAGCGGTAAAGAACATTCTCAAGTACCTGAGGAGGACTAAGGAGATGTTCTTGGTGTATGGCGGAAAAGACCTCCAGATTGAGGCCTTTGCTGACTCCAGCTTCCAGAGTGACAAGGATGATTCCAAGTCCATGTCGGGTTTTGTCTTTACCCTCAACGGAGGGGCGGTGTGTTGGAAGAGTTCCAAACAGGAAACCGTTGCAGACTCGACTATGGAAGCGGAATACATCGCTGCATCTGATGCCGCAAAAGAAGCTGTCTGGATAAGGAAGTTCTTAAAAGAACTTCAGGTGGTTCCGTCCATTATTGACCCAGTACCTCTGTATTGCGACAACAACGGGGCTATAGCTTTAGCAAAGGAACCCAGGTCCCATCAGAGATCCAGGCACATCTTGAGGCGGTATCACCTGATCAGGGAGATCGTGGATCGCAAGGAGATCGAGGTTCGGAGGGTTGCTTCAGAAGAGAACACTGCAGATCCATTCACCAAGGCCCTACCCCAGACTCAGTTCGAGCGGCTGATCGAGATGATAGGTCTTCGATACGCCAGTACATGGCCTTAGTGCAAGTGGGAGATTGTTAGTGTATATGCCCTAGAGGCCATTACTGTATCATACTAGTTTGTATATTACTTGATGGAAGCTTGGGATATTCACCTTGTATAAACAATCTTGCTCAATATAGTAGTTTGCTACTTGGTTTGTTTCTACTTCAATGTGTACTTGTGTTTATTTCAGTATATCACTTATACGCATTAGTGGAGCCCTTAGGATCTTTGCCTGATTACCAGCGTTGAGATGGCAGTCACACTAGTGGGGGCTGGGTAATCTATAGGCACATCCTTATACAGGTCCCTAGTCGTAGGACTATCGAGACAGGGCATCGATACTCCGGAGTAGACTAGCGTATGCGCTTCTCATCCCAGTGTGGGAGATGGTCTGTCCCACAGCCATCAGTACGTCGTACTGGAGATAGTATACGGGTGCTCGTTGGGTTACGAGTACACTGGACAGGACTCGTCGGGAACTGACAGGTTGGTATTATACCTATCGTCAGTTATCAGTTCCCAGGTGACATGAGTACAGCTTAGTCCGCTGACTTGACACTGACACTTCGCCTCGAGTGTGTTCCCACTGCACTTTGATCACTACCCTACCACGGCTCAAAGGAGTCGTGCAAACAGGTGGTGGTTGGGTGCAGTCCCGAAGCACTTGGAGGCAGTGACGGTTAGACAGGATTCGTCTCTCCCGGTATTGGGGGTTGACATCGCGCTGTGTCTAGGAGAGCCATTACACGAGTAGTCCCTGGCCAGGGCAAGCGAGATATACTGGTAGATTTCCAGTGTTATCTCAGGGTGTTTTGGGCTTCACTCCGACACGACTTGTACCGCTATTGGGGGACTGACGTTTTACCGCCCCCTAGGCCCGCCATGCGATGTATCAGACGAACAGACCGGACTGTACGGAGAATGTCACATTCAGACTCAGTAGGAGTTCAGATGGGGTTTCACCTCGTCAGCCTTCTTGTCGGCATCTACCTGGGGACCGTTACGCACAGCTAGTGCCGCTTGCGGTCTGTGGTTAAACCCACTGCCAGCGTAGTGTCGAGTCTTTAGAGTCCCACACAGAGGGTATTCGCCTCTGGGCAAAACAGAGTAGAGGTCGCATGGTTTTGCGACAGGGTTCGTTCTCATCCGCGCACTTGTGCACGTTTGGAGTCCGGACGGATTATACTGGCAGGCTCTGGTTTGAGCCAGATACTGGTATATGTTTTGGGGGTTGCTTTTTATTCTTGGTATTCTTGTTCCTCGGAACGAGAATGCAGGTGTGTATGCACAGTTGCTTGAGGCGGAGAATGAGGTTTTTCATTAGGGTTTCGGATCGGGTGCGTATGCACAGTTGACAGTTATCTTTTTCCAAACCCTAATGGATTTGTATATTATCTATTAATAATAGTAATTAAATGAGAATTATGTTATGGTTGATTTTTTGTTGACTTGTTGACCTTGGTTGACTTGTTGACCTTTGACCACCATCATGCTTTGAAGATCCTCCTTGATTCATGCTTACACTTCATTTAAAGAAGCATGATAGTGGTCATTCCTAAAATAACCATCAACTATTCTTATTTCAATTATTATCATTTAGATAATTCTTTTCTTTTTGCAATATGGTTGCAAGAAAGAGAAAATATTGCTCATTCTATCATTCTCACTCTCTCTCCTCATTTCATCTTCTTCTTCCTCTTGAAAAGAGAAACCTTCTCATGTGTTGAGAATCATTCTCTTTAGATAGAAAAGCAAACCCTAATCACTCTCTACTCATTCTAGGATGAAGGTTTAGCAAGCCGGAAACCCTAGTTCACTCAAAGATCGAGGAAGAGCCCAAAGTCGAACCTTCGAGGTGGATCCATCTTCGACGGGAGAAGGCGACGAAAAGAGAACCATCAACCTCTACAAGGTTTGAAGAAGAAGGAGTTCAAGTTTAGGTATAACCATCTTCCATAGTAGCTAACTCTCTTTAGCTTGTTAACTAGTTTTAGTTTAGACAACGATCCCGACAAAGTTTAGTCCATGTTGCCTCTTGCGATAAAAATTCGTTTTTTATACCGTTTCCGCCTCCCCGTAAGTACCGGGGGTCGCAATATGGACTTATATCCGAGCTCCTCTGACACATATCGTTGTAATCCTTCAATGACATCAGAGAGGTGACGAGTCCTGACGGCCATATATTAAATGGATCACTACGTTAAGTCGATCTTAGTCTCAAACAGGACTAACGTATCCTTAACAAACGTTTAAGTCGATCTTAGCCTAAATATGGCTAACGTATCCTTAAACCAAAACACCAAAACCAAATCTAAGTAAACACGGATTTGGACTAATCCATGTCCTACGGGCGACGGCATTACTCAGTGTCCATATACAATCCACGGGCAACCACAAACAAAACAAACACACACGACACGAAGTGAAATTCTGGAGAAGAAGAAAGTTGTTACCGCGACGCGGTAGCGTAATTAACTGCAGGGGCTTGCGCCTGCAGGGAAGAGCGTCCCCACAATCAAAAACCCCTCAAGTGAGGGGGAATCTGACGAAATTTGCTACATCGGCCGCATCCGTCTAAACCTCCGATACACGGTACCATAAATAAACTTGGCATCTTCGGAGAGGTAGACGAATAAAACCAAATAGCATCTGCCCCGAATCTCAGGCAAGACGCCCTAGCGTCGTCGGCCGCCATTCGGAGGGGAACAGATTCTGGCACACCCGGTGGGACCTATTCCTCTTTCCACTCCACACTTCGTGTGTCGTGTTCACGAACGAATCGCGGTTTGCTGTGGTTGCTTGTGGATTCAAGGTACTAAGATTTGGTGTCTTGCTCCGTGCAGAGAACAGAAGATCAATGGCTTCAAACTGCACAGCCTGCAACTGCAACTCTCGCTTCGTCCTCGCTGGAGGGGTGACTTATGGGCCCCAAGCGGCCTCCCTTTTCAAGATGCTAGTGGAGCAGGTAACTCAGGCCACCACTGGACTATTCTTTGGGACCATGCTCCCACCGATGAGCTTCAATGCCCCAATGACATCGCAAGAAGCTCCAAAGAAGCCGGTCTTTGATCGACTTACCACTGCCGCGACCCCTCTCAACGGGTCGCCCAGTTTCAATACCTTAGTTTTCAAGAGACTAAGCCAGAACGTCCGCAAACCTGCGATACCCGAAGCTGCCATCCCAAAGCGGATAGCCATCCCGACTCAAACAGACGAAATCATTAGAAAGGTTCCTCCTTCCGAGAAGTCAGTTTTTACAAGGTTGGCCATTCCAGTTACTGCTCCAGGCGAGGTCCTTAAAGCTGCTTCCCCTACTCAGAGCAGGGGGCATGAAGAAGCTATTCCAACAACGAAGGTGACTCCATCCGCAAGACACGCTCGACGTCGCCACTGGCGTCGAGTAAGAAAGGCTGGGGGAAACTCCCCTTCTGGATTTACGCCACCAGCTCCGATGGTGGGGATCGATGCTGCTGTTCCAACCGAGAACAGCTTTGAATTGCTGAATACAGTGCGCAGAAACTCTCCTACTGCGATGTTGAAACGAACTCCTTCACCTGTGGAGAATACTCCAGAGAAGGAGCTAGAGCAATCCCCTCAACGGCTGTCCTCTAAAATTTACAAAGTCTGGCAACAGGTCCAAGAGTCGGTGATTGATGAAAACTATCTCCGCCGACAGAAAAAGATGAAGGTGCGGTAGGAGAAGGATTACTCTGTCAAGCCACAAAAAGCAAAAGCTACTTGGGTGCCCACTACAACGGACCCCTCAACTCCAATCACTCAAAAAAGAAGGCCGCAAAAAGCCCCTGTCTTTGGCAAATCGCAAAGACACCGAACACAAACGCCCCAAGTCTGGGGGCATGGTGGTGCACACCGTTTATATGGCTTCCGGAAAGGAGGAAAGCCGTGCTTCGATGGGTCACCGACTGCTCACCCGATCTGTGACGAAAGCCCAGGAGCAGCAACAGAAGCTTCAGGAAATGATGACTGTGATAGCTGCACTTACCGAACCGAAAGAAAGTTCGGAAGTATCATCAGAGCAGCGTCACGAACAAGAGACTGATGCTAACTTCTTACGTAGAATCCTCAAAAAGAAGGACACAGAAGCCGCAGAATAAGCGGCTAACATAAAACAAATGGCACTCCTCTTCTAAGACATGGTAAGGATGATGTTATAGCCGGACCCTCCAGCTGAAAACCCTCCAGTCATTGTCGGAAATGACGGAGGGGAAACATCTGATCCTCCTCCGGCTCTTTCAGCAGCCAAGGAAGAAACCATTTCCAAGGCCGCGCTTGATGACTATATAGCTCAGCAAATACGAGCACATCAGGCGAGTGAAGCGGCCGGGCAAACTGTTAGAAACGGATGACCCTATCCAAGCTGGTATGACCAAATCAGTTACCCGCTAGGATACACGATCCCTAAATTCCACGTATATAAAGGGACAGGAAATCCACATCAGCACGTCGCTCAATTCAGGGCCTTGTGCGGCAATACTGGAGGCGATGACAAATTGTTGCTTCGCCAATTCGTTGGCAGCTTAGCAGAAACAGCCTTTGAATGGTATTCGGAGCTACCTAACGACTCTGTCAAAACATTTGTGGAGATGAAGTTACTGTTTACACAAACATTCGCGAGTGCTAGTGGACGCACCCCGATAACAGCACTGATAAATGCCAGGATAAGGCCAGGCAAAACGTGGGTCCAATACGCAACACGATGGCGGAACCTATGGTCGAAAGGCGAACAACGCATAGAAGAGGCACCTGCGATAAGCATGTTTGTGGGCACTTTTGATCCGCAAACGACCATCTCACAATTCATGATGTTCTTCAGGACGACCACCTTCCAGGCATTGATCGACAAATTAGCCCAAATGGACCAGATAGGTCACGGACCGTCTCCTCCAAAACCAGACTCTCGAAATGAGAAAGGAAAAGGAAAAGCGATCATTGTTGCCAATACTCAACAACATCCGAATAATTCAAAGCAGATTGTTCGCCAAAACAACGTACATCCACGCCCGTCCGTTGAGGAGAGGCTAGGACGTCCTTATTCGTTTCTCAGAATAAAACGAGAAGACTGTTCGAACTGGCAGTACGCAACAGACTCATCAATCTGCCGAATCCAAAACGACCGTTACAGCCAGGCGATCTCAATGATCCTGATTACTGCCCTTACCACCAAACGGTAAGTCACCCGATCGAGAATTGTTTCGTCTTCAAGGGATGGATCGAGGATCAGTACCTACAAGGCAAGTTTGCGCTGTCTGAAAAGTGGAAAGTAAACCCACCATAGCCGCATACTCCAAAGAAGACGGACACGCCGGGAGAAACTTGTCATGTGATCTCTCACTCATTGGCGGATAATAAAGAGGCTCCTTGTGCCGAGAAACCGAGGGCGGACCCTGAACCAGAAATTCCGCGGCCATCAGACGAGTTGATCGATGCCTTCCTGAATGAGATTCGTCTGAAAGTTAAAGCCGATCAAGAGCGTGAGATGGTCATACTGGAAGGAACCAAACACCGACTACTAGACCAAAGAGTCGAAGCACTTCCATCAAATCAAAAGCCATCCGCTGCGGATAAAAATAAATTCAAGACGGGGAAAAGGTTCGCCAAAGCCCTGTCAGCAGGAATGGTGCTACCACCCTCTGAAGAAAATACTCTTGATGAAGTGGAGATGCATCCTAACTTCTGCTTATATCATCAGAAGATCATACATCCTACCGAAGATTGCGACTCCTTTAAGTGTTGGTGGCAAGGATATGTTGCTCAAAAGCAACTCTTCAACAGGACAAAATGTGAAGCTCGTAGACATCGGAAAAATGCAATAGATGAGCGCAAAAGAGCCGCCGACGACTGTCACATAACCGACTCCAAGGGATCGCAAATTATCACCTTTGGAAGCGACTCTGACGAAGAAGCTACCCTCGACCCTTCCCTCGGGGAATCTATTTCAAAAATGAAGGAATTGAGGGGCTGCGAGAACATTCAGCCGTGCAATCGCACGCTATTCGAAAAAAATCTCGGTCCCGCAAACGAAGGATCAAGAAAAAAGGATAAAGAGAAGGGAAAAACAGCCCTCGTAGCCAATACTCGGCAGCAATCGAGTGGCCCTAAACCGGTTGTTTGCCGAAACAACAAGCAGCAACCCCTTCAGGAAAAGTTGAAACATCCTTACTCGTTTCCTTGAAATAAAACAAGAAGACTGTTCGAGCTGGCAGTGTGCGACAGACTCATCGATTTGCCAAGTTCAAAACGTCCGTTGCGGCCAGGCGATGTTAATAATCCTAATTATTTCCCTTACCACCAAACAGTAGGTCACCTGATCGAGGACTGCTACGTCTTCAAAGACTGGGTTGAAGATCAATACCAACAGGGCGAGTTAGCGCAGTCTGAAAACTGGAAGGTGAGCCCGCCACAACCGCACGCTCCAAGAAAGATGGATACGCCGGGGGCATCATGCTCATTCAAGGGGAAAGGCTCATAGACCGAAACGTCTTTAAACTAACGACGGACCGAAACGTCCTTAAACTAATAGTAGACCGAAACGCCTTTAAACTAACGACGGACCGAAACGTCCTTAAACTAATAGTAGACCGAAACGTCTTTAAACTAACGACGGACCGAAACGTCCTTAAAACTAATGATGGACCGCAATGTCCTAAAACCTGCAAACGACTGAAACGTCTTTAAACTACTACCGCAGCATCCTTAGGCGGACGAGATAAAAAAAAAGAATAAAGAATAAAAAAAATAAAAATAAAAATAAAAATAAAAAAATAGAAAAACGGTATGTCCATAAGCAAAATGGGCACGGATGAAAACCCGAAAGGGCTCCGTGAGTAAAAACAGCAGGGCTACCGGCGAGCGTTCGTGAAAACCCGAAAAGGCGCGACCTCGTAAAAAAAAAGAGAGAATAAAAAGAATAAAAAAAAGAAGAAGAAGACGGTATGTCCATAAGCAAAATGGGCACGGATGAAAACCCGAAAGGGCTCCGTGAGTAAAAACTGCAGGGCTACCGGCGAGTGTTTGTGAAAAGCCGAAAGGGCGCAACCTCGTTAAAAGACACTTACAGGGTCCTCTCGACCTTGTAAGGAGAAACCACCCGTGTGAGATCATTACGACTCACAAGGGAGTAACACAGTTAGGGATCCTCACGATTCCTAAGGAGAAATTACACTTGCGAGATCCTCACGACTCGTAAGGAGAACTCTCTTATGGGACCCTCACGGCTCATAAGATTTGAAAGTCTTAAGTTACAGAGACCTGAACCTGTTCTTAAGCAACCCCCACAACCTTCGATATTGCCCTACAATTGGCTCAATACTGATCCTTGTATACAATCCACGAGTGCGAATAAACATTTCCCTAACCAAGTCTCATCCGTGACTAGGGATATGTTCATATGGTGAACAACCCTTGTAAGTCCTCTCGACTTATAAGGAGAAAACCCTTTTGTAAGATCCTTACGACTTACAGGGGAATATACACTTAGGAATCCTCACGATTCCTAAGGAGAAAACACACCTACGAGATCCTCACGACTCGCGGGGAGAAATACCTTTGTGAGACCCTTACGGCTCATGAAGTCAAAAGCCTTAGTCGACAAGATCCTAACCCTGTTTGCTAAGCCACCTTTGTTCAACATCGACAGAGGCAAATGATGATTCACTCCTGGCAATATCCCAGTGGTAGCGATGCTGATGCCTAAAACGGTATCAAATTCCAAGTCCTTTTACGGAAAATGATGATTCGCTCATGGCAATATTCCAGTCGCAGCGATGCTGATGCTAAGATTGGTATCAGATCCCAAATCCCCCACTCGCGATAGAAAAATCTGCGAGCCACACATGCATACGAAATAGCCGAAATGATGGGGCAACTTGCATCAAAATCAGCAAGTAAAAATGTATGCATACGAAATAGCCGAAATGATTGGGCACCGCGAAAAATAGCCGAAATGATTCGGCAATCGCGATTTTCGCGATATAAAAAGCTGAAATGATAGAGCATCGCGGAAAGAATAAAAAAATGATGAAAGAATGAAACTTTTTGCCCTACAGGTGAGATCACATCAATCCCTGTATACAATCCAGGGGCACAAACAAAGAGGGAACCATACCTTCCCAACAGGCTCCACCAGAAAGCGAAGCCAAATCTCGACGGTTCATAGACAACCTAGAGACAACCTCGACATTTGTCACAATATCGCAGACATAATGTCAACAGACGAAGCAAAAGGAAGATCCCGAGCTTCAGGGTCTCGATGTCAACATCGACAACCTAGAGATCACCCACGGCGTTTCTCCTCACTCCAACCAGATGCAGACGTGACGTCAACAATCAACCTCAGAGTCGCAAAGAAACGGAACCATGGCAAAGTCCCTAGTTCCAAATCTCAATGGCCACATCTACAGCCTGGAGACTAACAACGGTGTGCCTTCTCATTCTAGCAGGACACAGATGTTACACCATCAAGTGGAGCGACGGCAAAATCCCAGCTTCACCTCAGCGTTCGTCTTGTTATAGCAGACGCAATGTCAACAACGGCGTTCCTTCACAGTCCAGCAGGATGTAGATGCAACGTCAACCAAAGACCCCATGGTCAGTAAAGCGGAGTGACGGCAAAATCCCAAGCTCTACCTCGACGTTCGTCTCGACACAGCAGACGAGATGTCACTACAGCGTCCTTCCTCCAACAGGATCCGGACACACCAAAGCAGATGAAGCAAATGCCAAATTCCTAGCTTCAGGGTCTTGACGACAAGTCATATAAAGCCTGAAAGACAACCGGAGATCATCTCGCACCAGCGCGGAGTGGTCACCACCTCGATGATCGTCTCGATACAGCAGATGCAATGTCAACAACAGTGTCCTTCCTCCAACAGGATTTGGACACACCAAAGCAAACGAAGCGAAGGCCACATTCCTAGCTTCAACGTCTTGACGGTGACTCATATAAAACCGGAAAGACAATCGGAGATCATCTCGCACCGGCGCAGAGTGGTCACCACCTCGACGTTCGTCTCGATACAGTAGACGCAATGTCAACCCCAGCGTTCTTCTTCCAACAGGATTTGGACACACCAAAGCAAACGAAGCGAAGGCCACATTCCTAGCTTCAACTTCTTGACGGCGAGTCATATAAAGCCTGAAAGACAACTGGAGATCGTCTCACACCAGTGCGGAATGGTCACCACTTCGACGTTCGTCTCGACACAGCAGACGCAACATCATCAAACAAATGGAACCACGGCAAAATCCCTAGTTCCAAACCTCGACGGTTCACCAGCAACCAAGAGATAAACGCGACGTCCATCTCGATATAGCAGAAGAGATGTCACCTCAGCGTTCTTCCTCCAACAGAGTTCAGACGCGACAATCAAACAAGTGGAGTAACGGCAAAATCCCAGCTCCACCGCGACGTTCGTCTCGATACAGCAGACGAGATGTCACCCCAACGTTCGTCTCGACACAGCAGACCCAACATCATCAAACAAATGGAGCCACGGCAAAATCCCTAGTTCCAAACCTCGACGGTTCATCAGCAACCTAGAGACAACTATGACATTCGTCTCGATACAGCAGACAAGATGTCACTCCAGCGTTCTTCCTCCAGCAGGGTTCAGACGCGACAATCAAACAAACGGAGCCACGGCAAAATCCCTAGTTCCCACCGCGACATTCGTCTCGATACAGCAGACGCGATGCCAGCAAACGAAGCAAAGGCCAAATTCCTAGCTTCAGAGTCTTGACGGCAACTCACATAAAGCCTGAAAGACTATCGGAGATCATCCCACACCAGCGCGGAGTGGTTATGACTCATCGGGGCTCGCCAAAATGAGCCTGACCTCAAGTAAAAAGCGGCATGGCAAATTCCTAACGCTTGCTCTTCCGACGGTCAAACTGCCTAGGAAGATTGCTTGAAGACGTCTTGTCCAGCCCCCGAAGGGATCAGAGACACGGCAGTCGCAGGGCTACTCGAACAGCACGATTGCCTATCGAGGAACATATCAGCTTATGCGACGGTACGACGGCCAAAACCCTAAGTACCACAAACCCTAACGGACTTCTGTCGAAAAGAGCAGAGGTAAACTGTGACGTTAGGATATCCTTGCGAGAAATGCTCGATTCGTTTCGACTTGTGAAGAAACTGATGTCTTTGCAAAAAATTCTCGATGCGGCTCGACTCGTGAGATGAAGCCTTAGGCAGTAGGCATAGAAGGAGCCTGTTTCCTAAGCACTGGGACCCTGCAAGTTGGCCCAAGACGGCCTCTTGCACACTATCCACGGGTCTCACTCTCCAAACTCGAAACTCGACAAGGAGGGAAACAACCGCTTACGGGTCCTCTCGACTCGTGAGAAGGAAAAATTCTCTTATAGGATCCTTACGACTTATAAGAGAAAACACACTTAGGAATCCTCACGATTCATAAGGAGAAAATCCACCTACGAGATCCTCTCGATCCGTAGGGAGAAAAGTCTTTATGAGACCCTCACGGCTCATAAAGTTGGAAAGTCTTAGGCAGCAGATCTGAACCTGCGGCATAAGCCATCGCTATCTCGTGAAGAAACCAAGATGCTTACTTTATTATCTGTCTACCGTGTTTCTCAAGACAGCATGCTGATAATAAGGGAAAGAAGAAAGCAACAGAAAGAGTATCGGATTTACATTTGATCAAGCGTTCGAGACACATTCAGTCATGCATAAGCAAAAGACTCAGAACAAAAGATAAGACCGGCTAGGAAAAACAAAAATTTCCATTAATATTGCCAGAAGTTCTTACAACCATAAAAGCAATAAACGAAAAAACATTATTACAATGGAATAACCTCGAACCCAGGACATGGATTGAGGAACTCGAATGCGACCCTATCTATGACTTTCCAAGCCTCACGAACCATCCTAGTGTGCTTTCTTTCGCGAGCACAAGCGTCAGGGTCCCCCTGATGTCTTCCACCCTCCGATAAGCAGCGAGTATGGTAGACTGTTGAAAGACTTCGTGCAAGAGATCGATAAGACTGTCTCGCCGTCTCTTCGAGATAAAGTTCAACAGGTACACCGAGTGCACCTTATCCTCAGCGGCATCCAACGCCCTAAGCGGCACACCGGAACAGAATAGGGGAAGCGCTTCCCAGATGGCACCCACGATAAACTTAAGGAGGGAGGAACGTCGGGGAAGCAGTGGACCGTTGTATGCATCGAAGCGGCTCATGATTTCATCACACTCCGCGTTTGTGAACTCTCGATTTTGAGAGCGGCCAAGTCGGCGGATGTCCCCTTAAGAGATGATCTCGTCAAGATTGTACATGTGAGCGTTCATTGTTTCTGTGAAAGAAAATCAACAAAAATTATCAGAAAGACTGATTAAGCAAAACGATATAATGCACCGAGGAATAAAATGCCATCTTTAAACTCCAAGATCAATGAAAAACTCCTAAGAGTTCTTTTGTATGATTTGGAAAGAGCAAAGCTCCATTAATGAATTAAGAAAGTCCAAGGAAAATCTTCAGAGAGCAGAGCTCTATTAATGGAACCCTAATAGGGTCCCCTTTAGTTCTCTTTAGATCCCTTTAGATCTGTAGAGCAAAGCTCTGCTAAGTGAAACCCTAAATGGGTTTCCTTTAGATCAGGAATCTATTGAGAGCGAGGCTCTGTCAATGAAAATTAATTTAATTTAATTCAAATTAAAATTTTCACCAAAAGTTTTAAGAGTTTAACTCTTGAAGTTCTTGAAAATAAAGAGCAGGGCTCTGAGTTCTGAAAGTAAAATTTTAGAGATGAAAATCATCTAAGGGACCAAAAGTCATATTTATAGGCATCAAGTGCCCTTTCAACTTCCAAAAGTTGCCACAATGGTTGGAATTCTGCCACCGTTGCGCTCACGTTTGGGGCCACGTAAGTGCAACGGTGGGGGGGCATTTGTTTACCCAATCAGAAAGCTCTATTCAAATTCCAAGGCTGGAGATGAAGCAACGCTTCATCTTCCCCCAATCAGAGCAAAGCTTTGCTTTGGAAATTTAAACTTTAATAAATGAAGCAACGCTTCAGATTCTTTGCGCTGCGCGCAACGCGCCACGTGTCAGGCACAGACACATCAGCGCAGCACCCAAAGCAGCGCACCCAATCAGAGCAAGACCCTTTTAAAACAAAAAGTAAAGGAAGCAACGTTTCAGTTGCGCAAACGCTGCGCTGCGTGACACGTGTCTGCGCAGTTGCGCAAGCACAGCTGCGCAAGCACAGCTGCGCAAGCGCTGCGCAAGCGCGACACGTGTCTGCGCAAGCCCAGCTGCGCAAGCACAGCTGCGCAAGCGCTGCGCTGCGCGACACGTGTCACGCGCTAAGACGTTTGCGCAAAACAGAATTGAGATTTTAAAGAAATCTTTTTGGTTCTTGTTAAAACAAGAAGATTTTCTTCTGTAAAACAGAAGCCCTTGGATCAAAGATCCAACGGTGGGGAAAATTCCCCAAATCACTCAGAGAAAGATATCTTTAACAAATTTATGGGCACTATAAAAAGGACCCCAGGCCTCAATTCAAAGGCATCAACATTCTTGAAAAAATCAAGAGCTTCAAACAGAGAGAACTCTGAGAAAAATTTCAAGAAAAAGTTAAAAACCTTCACAAGAGAGAAGAAATTTCTTCTAATAGATCATTGATCTAAAAACCAGATCAATGATCTTCATATAATAAACAGTGCTTTGCACTTCTTATGAACCACTGGTTCTTTAAAACAGGAAAAAAAACAAAATAAAAAATAGTGCTTTGCACTTTTATGAAGCTTTGGTTCTCGAAATAAAAAGAAAAACTTGTTTTTCTTTGATCTAAATTAGATCAAGGAAACGAATAAGTGCTTTGCACTTCTTTCATAAACCATTGGTTCTTGAATCTAAAAGATTCTTAAATTATAGTGCCTTGCACTTGCAAACTGCGCTGTTGCGCTCTTGGATTGGCGCAAGCCACCAGAGCGCGCCACGTGTCAGCAACGCAGGCGCAGCGCATTAGCGCAGCGCACTAGCGCAGCGCACTGCGCTTGCGCGACACGTGTCAGCACTACAAGCGCTTGCACTCTCTGATTGGCGCAAAGCGCCTGATAAATGCAAGGCATTTCCTAAAGGGCCAAGCCCAAATCAAAAAGACGAAGCAGGCCTAATTAAATTGAGGCTCTGCATCATTTATAAATGGGCAGAGGCCAAACGAAATAATAAAAATGCTACGCATTTTAAAAGGGGCAGAGCCCAAACAAAGTAGATGCCTTGCATCATTCATAAATGAGCAGAGCCCAAAATAAATTGATGCTCTGCATCTTTTATGGGCAGAGCCCAAAAAAAAAAAATAGAAGCAATGCAATGCATTATTTAAGTGTGGGCAAAGCCCTAGCACAGGTCTAATAGACCAAAAATAAATAAAAGTGTTGAACATTTTCAACTGGACTTAGCCCAATTTTGGCCGTAAGTCCTCAAATTAAATTGACTGAGCACAGCTGCTCTCTTAAATTAATTTATATTCGGTTCGAGGGTACATCTCCGAACTCCTCTGACACATGTCGTTGTAATCATTCAACGTCGTCAGAGAGGTGATGGGTCCCGACGACCACACCCATCAATATGGACTGCGGGGTCCTTAAACTCGTGGACCGAAACGTCCTTAAACTAATAATGGACCCCTACGTCCCTAAACTGGAATATGGACCACCACGTCCCTAAACTGGAATATGGACCACCACGTCTCCTTCTTGCGATAGACCACCACGTCCTTAAACTGGAACATAGACCACCACGTCCCTAAACTGGAAAATGGACCACCACGTCCCTAAACTGGAGTATGGACCACCACGTCCCTAAACTGGAACAATAGAGCCTCCAAATGCTCTTTTACCGGATCTAAACAATCCCGTTTAAGTCGATCTTAGCCCCAAACACGGCTAACGTATCCTTAAACATTCAAATGGATTATAAAATTCCAAATCAACTCTGGTTCGAGGGTACATCTCCGAGCTCCTCTGACACCTATCGTTGTAATCCTTCAACGACATTAGAGAGGTGACGAGTCCTGACGGCCATATATTAAATGGATCACTACGTTAAGTCGATCTTAGTCTCAAACAGGACTAACGTATCCTTAACAAACGTTTAAGTCAATCTTAGCCTAAATACGGCTAACGTATCCTTAAACCAAAACACCAAACCCAAATCTAAGTAAACACGGATTTGGACTAATCCACGTCCTACGGGCGACGGCATTACTCAGTCTCCGTATACAATCCACGGGCAACCACAAACAAAATAAACACACACGACACGAAGTGAAATTCTGGAGAAGGAGAAAGTTGTTACCGCGACGCAGTAGCGTAATTAACTGCAGGGGCTTGCGCCTGCAGGGAAGAGCGTCCCCACAATCAAAAACCCCTAAGGCGAGGGGGAATCTGACGAAGTCTGCTACATCGGCCGCATCCGTCTAAACCTCCGATACACGGTGCCATAAATCAACTTGGCATCTTCGGAGAGGTAGACGGATAAAACCAAATAGCATCTTCCCCGAATCTCAGGCAAGACGCCCTAGCGTCGTCGGTCGCCATTTGGAGGGGAACAAAGATCGATACTAGAGGTAAGGCGAAAGAACATGCAAGTTAACAAATTAACTACAAGTGAAAGTGACTACAACCTTTTTAGATCCGGTCCTCCACATCTTCAGCTCCATGATGACGTCCCTCCGCTGCGATCATCGGAATCCCGGACTCTAGCGATGGTTTCGTCAGAGAAATGATCGGGCTCGGTCGTTGATTTCGATGCCGAAAATGATCTACGTCGAGGCGACTCAAACTCGAGCTCCATCTTCACTAGGTCATGAAACTTGTGAAGATAACACCCTATACAACATGGCAAGTGGTAGAGGATGAAGAAATAGGAAGTGGGTTCACTTTGGATTTGGATTTCTCACTTGGAATTTTTCTAGCAAGGTTTTCTTCTCTTCATGAAGAAGAAGAAGAAGAAAGAAAAGAATGAATGAATATTATCAAAAAATAGAAAATCAAGTGATGCTTATCATTTAGCAACCATGGGTGAGTGTAACTAATGTAGAGAATAAACTAGGGTTTAGGTAAATGGTTAGGTTAAGGATAAAACAAAATGATAGACTTTTTCAAAGATGCATGAAGCATCATGAAGCTTCTTGCATAAAACAAAGATAACCACCATTTTATTTTTGCCAAAAGTAAATAAATAAAATAAATAAATAAGGCAATGGAAACCCTAACCATTAACTAAACATGGTGTATAGCATACACACACCCAAGTTTGCATGTATCATCAAACATGATACAATCAAGTGCACAAAAATATATCGCATATAGTACTTGTGCACATCAAGTGAGAAAATCAATCTTAAGTGAACAAATACTAGTTAATGTAAAGTAATATATCAAATATATAATTATACATTAAATCATTAAATCAACACTTGATTTAATGATCCGGTCATATTCCATATAACCGACTAATATCAGGTGTATCAATATATCGAATCAACATTTGATTCGGTAACCCGGCTATATCTTATATAACCGTTCTATGATACGAATCGCGAGAATAGAATTCAGTATCACATACTGGTATTATTCTCGGTCCCGCACATATCTCATATGCGCTCCTATTTCGTTTCGCTTGAGCTAGGAAACCTCTGTGTAGGACTCTAAAGACTCGTCAATACGCCGGCAGCAGGTGATGATCATATCAAACACCCACAAGCTGCAAGCGGTCTGCTAAACGTAACGGCCACCCGGGTATTGAGCGATCAGAAGATCAACCAGCAAGCCCGCTCACACTCCTGTGAATCCAACCAGTAACACTTACCGTATAGTCCGGTCTGTTCGTCTGATATGTCGCATATCTCGCCTAGGGGTGGTAAACGTCAGACCCAGTAGCTTGATAAGTCTTGCTGATGTAAGGTTCATAACAAGCGTGAAACTACTGATAACTCTTACCAGTAAATCACTGCAACCCTGACCAGGGATTTCCAGTTATGGCCAGTCGAGCATAGCGCAACATCAACCCCCAATACCGGGAGAGACGAATCCCCTCCTATCGCTCATTGCCTCCATGTGAATCGGGATTGCAGTGATCTGCCGTTCGCTGAGTTGTTCCGATGATCGCTGGGTAGAGCTTGCGAGTTTCCGACTAGAGGGTCTCGCACAGATATGGTGGGAGTCAGTTTTGAGAGGTCGAGCTGCAGGTCTACCGCCCATGACCTGGACCGAGTTCACAGCAGTTTTTCTCGCCCGTTTCCTCCCGGAGAGCGTTCGCGATGCCAGAGCTCGTAGTTTTAAGGCCTTGATCAAGACACCAGGGATGACGGTGTCTGAGTATGACGTCCAATTTACACAGTTGTCTCGATATGCTCCGTATCTGGTGGATACCGAAGCGAAGAGGGTGAAGAGGTTCATACAGGGATCGGATGCCCAGCTATTTCTTGCCATTGGTGCCCAGCACTTTGATACCTATTCAGCGGCTATGGATACAGCGTTGCGGATGGAGGCACGTATTTTAGCGACTTCGGTCGTTCCCGGGCCGAAGAGGATTCGTACCAGCACGCCAGATCAGAGGCAGCATGCCAGATTCGTTCCGAGAGATAGGGCCGGCAGAGGGTTTGGACGCGGTCAGCTGTATGACTCGTATACACAGGGACAGCAGTCGTCGCCAGGGTGCTTTGGGTGCGGAAGTCTGCACCATCGTGTTAGAGATTGTCCAGCAAGGCGACAGAGAGCGGCGACCGTTCCTCATGTGACTCTACCTTCATCACCGCCCCCTCCTCAGAGAGCTCTACTTCCTGCCGCAGGCGATGCTCCATGCCAGTTAGGTGCACCCAGAGGCCGTGGACGCGGCACACCGATCCAGAGAGGACGAGGAGGCAGAGGCCGAGGCCGAGGTCAGCCCACTATCGGAGGAGGTCAGGCCCGAGTCTTTATGTTGACACCTCAGGATGCGCAGGCATCCAATGCCGTCGTGACAGGTACCCTATCAGTATGTTCTGTTGATGCACACGTGTTGTTTGATCCCGGATCCACGCACTCATATGTTTCCACCCACTTCGTGCCGAGTTTGGGTAGAGAGTCCGGTTTGCTTGATCAGACACTTGTTGTGACCACTCCTGTGGGAGAGTCTTTTGTTGCTAGGCATGTGTTCCGATCCTGTACCGTTCGTATTGGCGAGTGAGAGCTGCCTGTCGACTTGATCCTTCTTGAGATGTTGGACTTCGACGTTCTTTTGGGAATGGATTGGTTAGCTACGTGCTATGCGTCGGTGGACTGCCGCGAGAAGACAGTTAGATTTTGTTTTCCCGACGAGTCGGCTTTTGTTGTGCAGGGGGACCGTGGTGCCGCCCCTCACATTTTGATTTCTTCTCTCCGCGCTGATCAGCTATTGAGGAAGGGATGTCGGGGATTTCTAGCCTGTGTATGCGATACTAGAGCTACAGATGTTCCATTGGATCGAGTTCCGATTGCCTGCGACTTCCCCGATGTCTTCCCTGATGAGCTGCCAGGATTGCCACCTGAGCGCGATGTCGAGTTCTGTATTGATTTGATTCCCGGCTCGGGGCCTATTTCTATACCGCCTTATCGGATGGCCCTGGCAGAACTTAGAGAGTTAAAGGTTCAGCTGCAAGATTTGTTAGATAAGGGACTTATTCGGCCCAGCGTTTCTCCATGGGGTGCTCCGGTCCTGTTTGTCAAGAAGAAGGACGGAAGCTTGCGCTTATGTATCGACTACCGCCAGCTGAACAAGGTTACCGTGCGGAACGGATATCCGTTGCCGCACATTGATGATTTGTTCGACCAGCTCTAGGGTGCGGGGTATTTTTCTAGGATCGACTTGCGATCGGGGTACCACCAGCTGCGAGTCCGACAGGAGGATATACCGAAGACAGCCTTCCGTACACGCTATGGCCACTATGAGTTTCTGGTGATGTCGTTCGGACTCACCAACGCCCCCGCAGCATTTATGGATTTGATGAACCGTACCTTCAGGCCATATCTTGACTTGTTCATCATCGTGTTCATCGACGATATTTTGGTATACTCCCGGATCCGAGAGGAGCACGAGCAGCACCTGCGGATTACATTACAGACTCTGAGGGAGCACCAGCTGTTCGCGAAGTTCTCCAAGTGTGCATTCTGGCTGGACAGCGTCGGATTCTTGGGTCACGTGATTACGAGAGACGGCATATGTGTGGACCCGAAGAAGATTGAGGTTGTTCAGTAGTGGCCCAGACCAACGTCGGTTACGGAGATCTGTAGTTTTCTAGGCCTGGCGGGCTACTACAGGCGTTTTGTTCAGGACTTCTCCCGTATAGCTGCACCTTTGACCGGTTTGACCCGGAAGGGAGTTCCTTTCGTTTGGACGGAGGAGTGCGAGCACAGTTTTCAGCAGCTACGGACTTGTTTGACTACGGCGCCGGTATTATCTTTGCCTTCAGGATCAGGTGGAATTGTGGTCTACTGTGACGCTTCACGAGTGGGGTTAGGATGCGTACTGATGCAGCATGACAGGGTGATCGCGTATGCTTCGCGGCAATTGAAGAAACACGAACAGAACTACCCCACTCATGATTTGGAGATGGCTGCAGTGGTCTTTGCACTGAAGATATGGCGACATTACCTATACGGCGAGTCGTGCCAGATATTCACCGACCACAAGAGCTTAAAATATATATTTCAGCAGTGAGACCTGAACCTCAGACAGCGTCGTTGGATGGAGCTGGTGAAGGACTATGACTGTAAGATCTTGTACCACCCGGGCAAGGCGAATGCGGTGGCGGATGCTCTGAGCGGGAGGCCCGGGGGTAGTCTATCCTGTTTGCGTGCAGTGCAGAGGCAGTCGTCAGCAGATTGGCGGATTTTATGCGACAGCCGAGTTGAGTTCGAGTTCACTCCGACAGGGGGACAGCTTGCGCATGTTCGTGCACGCCCACAGTTGCTTGACCGTATATATGAGGCACAGCGCAGGGATGACCGTTGCTCAGAGATCATGGCACAGATGGGACAGGGCAGATTTTCCGAGTTCGTGATTGATGAGCAGGGGATTTTACGATTTGGATCTAGACTGTGCGTACCAGATGCTGAGGGATTGCGGCGCGATATCCTTGAGGAGGCACATCGATCAGTGTATAGTGTCTACCCCGGTTCCACCAAGATGTACTATGATATGAGAGAGACCTACTGGTGGGACGGAATGAAAAGGGACATCGCGGAGTTCGTATCGAGATGCCTGACTTGTCAGCAAGTCAAGGCCGAGTACCAGAGGCCCGCAGGAGAGCTACAGCCATTACCCATTCCGGAGTGGAAATGGGAGCAGATTTCGATGGACTTTGTTGTGGGTCTACCCAGGACCAGTCAAGGGTATGACTCTATCTGGGTGATTGTGGATCGATTGACGAAAGCAGCTCACTTCCTGCCAGTGAAGACCACTTTCAGCTTCGCTCAGTATGCCCAGCTTTACATCGACGAGATCGTGCGGTTGCATGGCGTACTGACTTGTATCGTGTCAGATCGAGGCACCCAGTTTACCAGCCGACTTTGGCAGAGACTTCAGGAGGCTTTGGGTACTCGTTTGAGCTTCAGCACAACATTCCATCTGCAGACCGACGGACAGTCAGAGCGGACCATTCAGACTCTCGAGGACATGCTCAGAGCGTGCGTTTTGGACTTCGGCGGTAGCTGGGATCGTCATTTACCTCTAGTGGAGTTCTCCTATAACAACAGCTTCCAGGATACTATTCAGATGGCACCTTTCGAGGCGTTGTATGGGAGGAGATGTAGATCGCCCGTCTGTTGGACTGAGCTGAGCGAGAGTAGTATTTTTGGGCCACAGATCGTGCAGGAGATGACCGAGAAAGTACAGTTGATTTGAGACCGGATGAGAGCAGCTCAGAGTAGGAAGAAATCGTATGCAGACAGGCGCCGTTGCAGGTTAGAGTTCGCAGTTGGCGACCATGTCTTTCTGAGGGTCTCTCCGATAAAGGGCGTGATGCGTTTTGGGCGAAAGGGAAAGCTTAGCCCTAGATTCGTAGGTCCCTTCGAGATCCTCGAGCGTGTCGGCACTGTTGCATATCATTTGGCTCTTCCACCCAGCTTTTCAGATGTTCATCCCGTCTTCCACGTGTCGATGCTACGTAGATATCTGCATGACCCTTCCCACACGATCCAGCATCAGACAGTTCAGCTTGAGCCCGACCTTTCGTTCACCGTGCAGTCAGTGCAGATATTGGATTGGCAGGTGAAGAAACTTCGATCGAAGGTCCTGCCGTCAGTGAAGGTTCTTTGGCGCAGCCCGAATAGTGAGGAGATCACTTGGGAGGCCGAGGGAGAGATGCGGAAGAAATTCCCTCATCTTTTTGAAGGTACGCGTAGCTGCATATTTTTAAAATTCGGGGACGAATTTTCTTAAGGGGGGAAGACTGTAACACCTGAGTTTAGGGTTTGTTGTAATTGTGTGTTAATGTGTGGTTTTTGGTAAAAAGTTTACCAAAACGGGATTCTAGTAATTTATCTGGTTTTATGGTTATTTTTATGGAATTTTATCTCGACCACACACACTTGTGCACGTTAAATAGGATTAAGATTAGGGTTTGCCATATATTTGAGCTTGTGGGTTAGCCATGTTTAAGTTAACCATGGTGGTCTAAACCCTTGTTTAGATAATTGGGGTTAATTAAGGAGTTTTAGTTTTGAGGATGGATTAGGGTTTAAGGTTGACTTGTGGTAAGAAGGAGAGAATGTGATGGGTGTCTTGTAGCATTTATTGAGAGTGACGGAATGATGGCTCTTGGATGTGTCACACTACATTCTTTCAAAACTTTTACTTATCTCTCAAAACTCATCTCACTCACACACACATCAGCCATATCAGCCCCATTTCAGCCACAACATCAGCAACAATACCTACCTAAACCCTAGCTCAGCAGTGGCTGCACCAGCAGCAGCAGCATCACCTACCTCAGCCTCTAATGCAACAATAGCTACTGCTACAGCCAAGCAAACATAAAAAAAAAACAGCAGCCACAGCAAAAACACATCATCAGCCATCAAAACCAACACATCAGCCCAACTCCAGCTCAAATCATCCCCCAAAACAACACCATCAGCCCCTGACCAAACTTCAGCAGTACACTATCAGCTTCAGGCTTTCTATCAGAACATCAGCAGCAGCAGCTGCCATTTCAGCCCCAACTCTCTATATAACCCCTCCCCCACACCACACAACCCCTCCCTTAACACTTCCCCACCTCTTTCCACTAGCAACACCTGAAACCAACACAAAATAACACCACACCACACCAGGCAACAGCAACAGCAACATTCAACAAACACCAACCTGTTCCAGTTTCAGCAACAGTAAAGGCCAGCTCTCTTCTAGCCTAGTCGCAGCACCAGGAGCTGTAGCCGCTGCACCCATTCCTTTCCTTTTCTCATTCTCCTTGTTTTCAAGGTTCCTAGAGGGTATAGTTCTTAAACTCTCTCCAAATTGTTTAGATTTATGTGATTGTTTAACTAGTTTAGTGTTAAATGGAGTTTTAGTGCTAGAATTATGTCGTGATACTAGATCTAGTTACATTAGAGTGCTTGTAGCTTAATGGAACCTTTTTGGTGTTAGTTAGTCTGTTTTAGCCTAGTAGTGTTGATAAATCTAGATGGATAGCCTTAAATTGCTAAAATTATGGTGATCTAGCTTAATTAGTGTTTATTTCATGCTTTAGTGATGATTTTGGGTGAATTAATGGAATTTTGGCTAAAGTAAGAGTAGTGTTGGTTAGAGTAGCCCTTTTAGGTTCTGTTGAGACCAGTTAACCAGAGGATTGCCCCAGATTTCACAAAGACACCCGAATTACCCGACTTGGCGTAATTTAGCAGTTTTATCGACTTTTGGCCTCTGTTGGATCTGCTGTCGACCCGAGACCTTCAGAATAAAATTGTGAAGACTGTAGCATGGTGAGACTAGTAGAAACACACACACAGAGCACGGGGACCCAACTCCCCCTCACGGCCGCCGGTTTAATCATTCTGGCCGCAAATTGCGGCCAGAGTAGGGGGTGGGGTATGGGGATTTTGGGTGTAGGGTCCTTATGGGTAGGTTAGTCTGTTGGTACCTGCAACTTTTCAAGTTTGGCCCAGAGGCAAAATCTGGAGCTATTTGTGTGTTTTCGATGTTTTAAACTCGTGCGACACGCGCGTGATACGTGTGGTTCTGTGGCGCGCTGCGCGACACAGCGTGTCAATCTAGGTTCTGGTGGGTTTGTGCGCGTCGCGTCGTGTCGTGTGCACACGCGTTTAGTTTCATGCACGCGTATCCTTTTTATCGATATATCGCGTTTTGCAGGATTTTTCCTTATGTGGTGACTTTTGTAAATTATTGGTTCGCCGGCAGGGACTTCAAGCACTGCAGAGAAAGGAAAGCAGGTGGTAGGACACACCTAGCACGGGATCACGGGTGAGTAGATTTAACATCTACGGGGGACGATCGTTTGGATGGCACGAGCCGCCCGTTAGATTTATTAAACTTGTAAATAGTAAACTTGATACTACTGGTGACATTAGAATAAGAATACTTGCATGATATTTGCTGCAGTTAGGATCTATATGATATTCCATATACGCAAACTCATTGTAGGACACATGCACCATTACCAGGCTTTTATATGCATCACGAGCACTATTCATGTGGACACACACACCCTGGTAATTGCCATGTCACGACACTAGATAACTATAAATCTAAAACATGTTAATTGCCTAGAAATGTGATATTGCAATAAGTATTTAAAATGAAATCATAAGAATTGCTATCCTCATGCATATGTATCATTATATCATTTGCTCATGCCTAGTATAAATCATACATTATAAATTGATACCATAGGCATTCATAATCATTGACATATGCACACATGATGATTTCATGAGATTTATGATATTTCTGGATTTCGGGGGAAGGCCGCAAGATTTCAAACTTATAATCTTTTTAAATATAAAAATTGCGGTTTTCTAGTGATGTAAAGTGTCGTCCACTGATTGTTGTAATTTTCCGGATTGTGTGTAAAAGTAAGTATCGAATCAATTGTTTCCCGATAACGGTTTCATTTGATTGATAACAGTATCTTGTATCGGTATTTAGAAAATTGTATAAAGAAATCACAACCAAAGAATTAGATTTGACCGCAATCAATAACGGTGTCGTGTAGATTTCGTTTGCAAGTGCGGATCGTCCACAGGGATTGTGCGATTCGTTTCTGTATTTAATTTGTTTGAATCGAAAAGTTAATCGAAAGGGAAAGAAAACATGATTCAAGAATTTATTGATTGATTCAGGTGTCACGATGTTTAATCAAGAATCAAGAAACTGATAAACAAATCAAGAATCGGTGTTTCGATGATATTTCCAACCAAGATGTCAAGAATCTAAATGAGGCTCGTAGGAATCGATCGGATCTATAGACGTGATGTAATTTCAAGATTTCGTGTTCTTGTCTTTCGAAAGATTGATACTAGATTGATGATGATCGACGAGAGTTAGGGTTTTCTTGATGAAACTAGGGTTTCATCTTTTAAACCCTTGTTCTTTCGTTGATATCATTTGCATTCTAGCCTCTAACAATTTCAAGAAACGATCGTAACTCCCCAATCTCGAGCGATATCAATCAAGAAAGCATCGCAACGAATTGGGTCGTTGATTCTTGAACTTGCTAGGGTTTACAAAACTCGTAGGACTCAAGAATCGATTTAAGATATATTACATCATCATTCTATTGATCGTCTCGACTCCTCGACGAGCGGAGTATTACTCAAACATCATCACACAGAAAGTATTCAAGAATTGAAAAGATATCATGATGCGAGAATTTAAAGAAAACAAGATAAAAGAATATCACCTTTTATTTATATCAACAATTTGATTACAGTCGCTCAAGAACTACAAGAGGAAGAACTAAATTGTTGAATTGGCGTCGCTCGGCTCCTTGAGTCGCAGATCGGCTTTGACCACTTGCTCTGTTGAAGATCGGCTCGGCTCATAAAAGGTTGCAAGGCTTCTTGCTTGATGGGTACTCGGGATCTTGGCTTTTGATTGGAATTAGGGTTAGGGTTTCACACAAGTCCTCTCACTAGACTTGTGAAAGAAGAAGATGAAGAAAGAGATAGAATGGCTCTCAAATGAACTAATGGATTGATTTTTCCAAGCTCATGAATTATATATTCCTTTATAAGTGAGCCTAGGGTCTTATTTATAGATCTCCCAAACCCTAAGCCTTTGTGAAGTTCCCTCCAAAAGTTTGTTGAAAGACTTCTAGAAGTAGTTTGTTAGGCTTAGCTTAGGGTTTAAGCTAGGGTTTAGGGAGAAGTTTCTAGAATACAAGTCTAGTTTAGTGTTGATCCCAAAGCTTGCTGATCTGGCAGAAGTCTCTGGAGTCTTCTGGAAATTGTTGTGTCTTTCTGAAGTGTGGGCCCTGAGAGAAACATTTTGCACCAAAATTAAGAAGGTGACGTGGCAAGATGGCCGCGGAACCGCGGCGCAAGCAGGCTCTGGCCGCGGTTCCGCGGCCATGTAGGAGGCTTGGAGCTTGGTTCTTCTGGTGAAGTCTTGGAATACCATTTGGAGCTTAATTTGATATGTTGAATTTTACTTTGCCTTTTGGATTGGTACCAGAACTGAAATCATTGAGTTGGCGTAATATTTGATCGGTACCGTATAGATTGTGGGCCTTTCTTCTGGATTTTCTTGCATAGATCTCAAAACAAGTGTTGCGCAATATAGGGATGATGCGATGCCATGAAATGCGGTCAATTTCCTTCATAGTGTCGGTTTTAGAGTCTAATACATGTAATCTGATATTTTGTGACAGTTTTGCTAATATGTAAAATATGAATGCCGAACACTTCTATATGGATGCAAATGATGAGGAAATTGCCGGCTAAAATATGCAATATTTTTGACTAATCATCCACCATGAGTTTGATATGGTTTTCGAGACCCGTTTCGAGGAGGTGTAAGAACCGTCTCGGGTACATGGTGGGCCCGGTACGGTACCCCGGGGCAAGAAGATCGCAGGAGATGGCGTTGAGCCTAGCAGGGGACGGATTACCTACCGGTGACTTCATTTGGCACGGCGGATATCCAGAGGATACCGACCGTGGCCGCTGGATTGAGATATGGATATTTGACATGGATCAGCCGGATGGCTGAGGCCAGAGATACTGGACATGGATATATGAGATTTAGACAGCTTGAGGTGTCGTTGCTGGACACAGATTTATTGATTTCATGGACATTATACTGATGTTTTAAAAAGAGTTTCAAAAACAGAATAAGGAACAATTCTTATACCTTCATGATGAGAACTTAAGTTGACTCATATAGCATTCATATATGACAGTATATTCATGTGGCATACATACCTGTTATTACATCCATGTGACATACATACTTGATAGTACACTGATGATGCATATATACTTGCTAGTATATATAGCCATACCTGTTCTAGGGATGCTAGGATACTTGTGTACATGCATACGATAGCCTCGGTAGATGTTATTTATTACTCACGAGCTGGCAACTCACCCCCGTTGTGCTACAGCTTTTCTGCAGGTCCGTTCCGTCAGCACTGTAGCGGCGGATACTTTTGCCTCTTTTGCACTTTTTGCCTGGACTCGAGGCTTTTGCTCATAGGTGGGTTATTATCATTTTGTACCACCTTATATATTCATTGTATCTAGAACACTCCATCTACTGCTACTACTATTTCAGCTGTACCAGTCTTATTTGGATTACTGTATATTGACCTAGAGGCGAGATTGTGAGACTTGGGGATTTATTCTATGATTATATCTGGGTCGAGCTCACTTGAGTCGACATGATATTTCTTATGCTTCATGCTTATCTATGCACATTGTTATTTTATATTGCGTGGGATTTGTGTCCGCCTTGAGGTGAAGAGCTAGCTTCCGCTTGGGGATGCCATTTTCATGTTATTCATTTATATTCCTGTTGTACTCGTTTGGAGCTTGTTTTACAAAGGAAACTCTGTTGGAATTTTTGGAAAAAGGGGAAGTTGTTTTAAAATGAAACTTGATGTGGTTTAAATGAAGTTAAAGGTTGCAAATAATTGGTTTTTCCTTCACTCTAAAATTTTAACTGGGTTTTGTATTCTGGGCTTCGGCTTACTTAGTTTACGGACGCCTTGAGACGTTTCGTAACATAAGTGCCGGTCGCGTTCCGTACTTTGCGGGTCGTGACACCTGCGACTGACATTCAGTCGTCTTTATCACCCTGGAACCTTTCCAGTGATTCTTCCCAGGATCGATTGATACCATCTCACTAAACCTAGTGAGAACCCTAATATCCATTTAGATCTATCTCATAGATCCAAATCCCAGGATTTAGGAGTTATCACCTTTATCCTATTTGGAGAATCCTTGTGATAAGAGGAGATTGACCGTTCGTAGTATAGGAAACTCTTTTCCTATCAAGAGTATGTTGTCCACGTGCAATACGAGGATAATCACCTTATTCTCTACTATCGTTTTGTATATACAAGGTTCATCTACCATTTTGATGAAGTCAAACACTTTGACTACCACATCAAAATAGACGTTCCAACTCCGCGATGCCTGCTTTATCTTATAAAGCAACTTGCACATGTTTTCGCTGCTCCCACTGTTTACGAAGCCCTATGGCTGTGTTCTTATAGACATTCTCTTCTAAATTATTATTTAGAAAAGTAGTCATGGCACACAACCACCAGATATCGTAGTCATGGTATGTAGTAATGGCAAGTAGGATCTGGATGGACTTAAGCATCGTCCCTGGAAAAGGTTTCACCATTATCCACGCCTGGTCGATGACGAAAACCTTTAACAAGTCTAGCTTTGAAAGTCTCAACTTTTCCATCTACACCAAGTAATCTTCTCAAGATATACTTGCTCCTGATAGGGATTTAACCCTTCAGATATAGCAACCAAAGTCCATACTTTGTTGGTGTACATGCATTCCATTTCAGATCGCTAAGCATCCAGCCATTCTTACAGAGTCCCTACTCTTAATGGCCTGCTCGAAACTAGTTGGGTCATCATCTCATGATGCATTCCTCGCTCCCACTGTCATCAAGAAACCAAAGTATCTCTCAGGCAGATGAGGAACCCTGCTAGATCGGCAGAGAGGCTGAGGTTCGTCGGGGACTATTGAATCCTTTGGTTCTGTCAAATCATTAGCTATAGTTTGTATAGATGGAACTTTTCCAGTTCTACAGAACTGACCTTGCCTCGATCTTGTCCGGATTTTTCTTTTGACATAGGCCGAACAATCCCAAATCTTAACTTACTTAAGAGATAGGCTCTTCCCATACCATATCTTATATGGAGTGGTAGGCACTGATTTGATTCGAATCCAATTCAATAGGTATGCAACTTCTCAAGTGCACAACCCCAAAAGAAAATAGGTAACTCAGTAGTACTCATCATAGAGCACACCATATCTAATATGGTGCGATTGCTCCGTCCCGATACACCGTTGTGCTGTGGTGTATTCAGAGGAGTAACACCGAGAGAGAATCTCATTCTCCTTTAGAATAGTCCAAGAATTCCATGCACAAGTATTCTCCTCCCTGATCTTATAATAGGACATAATACGTATACCCGGTTTTTGGTTCTCTACTTCTAACTTATATTCTGTGAATATCTCAAAAACTTCGGACTTATGTTTCAACAGGAACATATGGCTGAATCTTGAGAGATCATCAGAGAATGTAATGAAGTACAAAGAACCGGTCCTGGCATGTGTAGACAGGGGACCTTACATACATCATCATGTATCAGTCCCAAGAGTTTACTAACTCTTTCTCTGTTTCCAGTAAACGGAGCTATGGTCATCTTCACTTTGTGACATGACTGGCAAGTTTCATAAGATGTAAATTCAAACTGATTTAAATATGCATCTAAATGTAACTTTAGCTAGTCAGGTCACATTGATTTGACCTAGTCTACAATACCTCAAGAAGGAATCTTTCATTTCTGAACTCTTCCTCTTGTGTGTGTTCTGTATACTAGGATTTGTAGTTTGATTTAGAACGTCAATGCTTTTATATAACGTGCCTGAACCGATCAACTTTTGAAATGTTCAAAACAATATTCAACAATACAAAATTATATCCTTTCTTTACTAATAAAGAGACTGATATGATTTTGTAAATCAGGTTCGGTATCTAATAGCATTTGTTCAGAATCAATGTATTGGTAATACAGGGTGACAGTAACCAACAGACTTGGCTGTAACACTTGCACCGTTTTCTGTCTCATGAAACTTATCACCCATTCTCAGTTCTCTACCTTTCTGTAACCCATGTAACAAATTACATATGCGGGATCCTGATCAGGTATCTAATACCTAGGACGTAGAGGATATAAAGAAACGGTTCTTTGTAATGAACACACCCGAAGAAGATGCATCTCATGCACTTTCTTCGTTTGGGCGGCATGGGAATCCTGGCATTCCCCTATTTCCTGCTCGGTCTTATAACAATTATAAGTTGGAGCGGGACCAACGTTCCCCAGCTCAGTATAACAAGCTGGTTCGGTCAATACATCCATATTATTATCTTAATTAAGGCGTGACATGGTCGCTACCTGGAGAGAGAGAGAAGAAAACACTCTGCGTGCGCTCTTGCAAGATTAGATTGGTAATATATTTTATTTAATCAGGATGGCTCCCACTGTTTTTATCAAATCTTCTTTCAAACCTTAAAAGGAAAGACTAGCCGGGATTAATTACACTCTACAAGTTCGCCAATCTTTCAGCCAGGCTAGTGTCGGTACTTTGAGGAAGGTTCCCCATGCTTTCGCACGGACCTAATTAAAGTAAACCTCGTTTTCCCAAGGGCGTAACCCCGTTGACACCTTTCTAGACACCTACTTGATCGGCTAATTGTAAAGTGCAAAACTCTTCCAAGAGTAACAATTACTCGCAGTGGGTATCGGGATCCAACTATCATATAGAAGGTATGCAATCTCATTGCAAATTTCAACACTTGAAACTCCCGATAGTGGTTTTTACCCCTAGCACCTATGACCTTAACTATGGTCAACAAATCATAAGAACTAGTCAAATTCTACCCGTCATTTCGTGATTAATTAGACCCACCCACATGACCCTTAACTAAGGTCAACAAAGTCACGCGACTGTCCTAACTAATCGCATCATATGCGGTGTAGGAAGACATCACTTAGCTACCGTACACTGTGCCTTGACTATGGTCAACAAACACAGCACGAATACTAAGTACTCTACTTCCTAAAATGACGGAGGGTTGCGGATGGTTTTTAAGAAAACCTTTAACGCTTTGAACTTGATCTCGTTGCGGAATCAAATGGTTTTTAAATGGAATGTTTTTTAGGCTTTTCTAGTTTTGCTAAAGGGGTCACTCCCGGTGAAGGGATCGTCGGCCCTTTCCTCATCGAATAAGGTGCAGGATATATCATATATATCGCTATGCAAAGCGAAAACTATAGAAGCAATCAATACACAAACCGAGGGTTGTAGCATCTGCCAGTTATTGCTAAAGGGGTCACTCCCGGTGAAGGGATCTCGACCCTTTCCTCATCGAATAAGGTGCAGGATGTTCTACAAGGAACACCGCGATGCAAAACAAGAACTGTAGCTACCTGTTTTTATTTTTGAAATTCGATTCCACAACATCTTTTAGGTTTATTTTCTTTCATTAATCACATTAATGAAGTCCCATCATTTAAGTCCACCTAAACATCACAGATAAATATAACGTACGCTTATGCCATCCGCATTCGCCTCGATGTCCTGTCTGCACCGTTAGGTTAGGTAACTAACGCCAGAGCGAGGCAGGGCTAGCGCGGGTGTAAAACATAAGCAACGTCCATATAATATATCATATATACTATATAATATCTATCTGAACATATCACATGATCACATCACAGATAACGCGGCAGAAAATATCATATGAAATATTGGATATACTAGGACGTCCGTGTTTTATTTTGAGCCTGAATAAAACACGGATTCCACGGTCTTGATGAATAGCCAATCCAACACCCCTAGACCCCTACGAGAGCGGCAAGCAACCCTACCAATTCTAGAGTTAGGAGACCCGGACTCGACTCCTCGAGATGGTCTCCCACTGGACACTAGAACCCGGTTACTTGTGCTCCCCTCCTTGGGTCTATCCTAATGCGGAAAAGTAAATAATATACAAATGGTGACATAATCCGCAACCTGGAAGTGCCCTAATAAAAGAATATTACATACAAGTTTTTTACATGAATGAAAATGAAAAAACACTCATCTCACATAAAAAAAACCCGGCTATTCAAACACGACGATCCAATATAACATATCCAGCAACACATAACATCACATGTCATCAATGTAAGTAAATATGCCTATCCCAATTGTCGTTAATATATAGCAACGAAACCGGCGATATCACATATTACACTTACGGTCACAGAAAAAAAAAAGTGTAACACTACAACAGTTGGAATCCGCAACCTGCTTAGACATCGCATGCCTAACCAAATGAATTCCTTAGACATCGCATGCCTAACAATTATAAACCCCGCTTTTTAGTCTCATTATCGAAAACTCTTTTCAATATCAAGTCGGGCAATTCAACAAGAATCCCGACATCCAGAACGAATGCTCGTCGCAAACTTTAGTAGACGGCCGCACCCCCGATACCGTCGACGAAGTGCACTAAGGCGGAACACCGCTGCCGCGAGCACCCGAACGGATGCTTTCGGCGACGGGATTCTCCTGCAGTCACTTGGTCGGGGCTATGGGGCGTGGCTGTCTATTAAGTTTACCCAGCGAGTATCCGCGTACGCAACGTGATTGCGACGGACTTTTGATCACATTAAAATTCCGTGGCAACCGATTAAGTGAGACTAAAGTGCTATGTTTATGACATTCATTCAGTTATCTCATAACTACTTGTGGATTCCAAATATTGTATCACATTCCAGATAAATAGAAAATGTTAAACTTTCCGATCGAACAATCAAACACCCAAGTTTTCCCGAAATAGCTCAACACATGAAATAAGTTTAAAAACATCCACTTCATGCCTCAGTACCAACGGTCCAGCCGTAGAAGGGTCAAGCCAACGACTCACATGTGGCACGCCGTACTGCCCCAAACCCTAAGGTTCAAAGGGCAGTTCAAGACGGTCACATAATCGAGTTAAGGTTTGTTGTCTTCTAGAGGGACCATCGCGTTACTTGCACTACTTAGAACGTTATTAAACTACGGAAAAATCCAACAAATGGAAATTTCCCGGCAGGGGAAAAAGTGGGTATTTATATCCGATCGAACTTTTTAACATATTCTAAATTACCCGGTAAAACACATAGACGAAATTAGACTTCCCGATCGAAACACCGAGTCCCCATTACAACCCAGAAAACTCAACTCTTGAGTAAAATTTAAAAATTCCCAGAAAACACAGCAATTCCAGAAATAAATTACTATGCAAACCACGTAGCCTAACTCACCAATATGGCCGCGGAACCGCCGCGCAAGCCAGGGTGGGGCAGCGGTTCCGCGGCACATTGGTTGAGTTGGGGTCACGTGCTGCACAGTAACTCCTACAATTCCCTGCTGAATTTTTTAGATATTTTTAATTCACAAAAAACCACAGTTTCAGAAAATGTACAGAAAGGGGTATCGATTAGGGTTTCGGGGTTCGATCGGGTTTCTAATATCGTCTACACATCGCCTAAAGCTCTAGCTAGGCTATGATACCACTGTAGGGTTCCTAGGCACACCCATGAGGTTCTACAACTGATCAACCATGCCAAAATCAAAATTTTCTATGTGCCGAGAAACCCTAAACAAGATCGATACTAGAGGTAAGGCGAAAGAACATGCAAGTTAACAACTTAACTACAAATGAAAGTGACTACAACCTTTGTAGATCCGGTCCTCCACATCTTTAGCTCCATGATGACGTCCCTCCGCTGCGATCATCGGGATCCCGGACTCTAGCGATGGTTTCGTCGGAGAAATGATCGGGCTAGGTTGTTGACTTCGATGCCGAAGATGATCTACGTCGAGGCGACTCAAACTCGAGCTCCATCTTCACTAGGTCATGAAACTTATGAAGATAACACCCTATACAACATGGCAAGTGGTAGAGGATGAAGAAATAGGAAGTGGGTTCACTTTGGATTTGGATTTCTCACTTGGATTCATCACTTGGAATTTTTCTAGCAAGGTTTTCTTCTCTTCATGAAGAAGAAGAAGAAGAAAGAAAAGAAAGAATGAATATTATCAAAAAATAGAAAATCAAGTGATGCTTATCATTTAGCAACCATGGGTGAGTGTAACTAATGTAGAGAATAAACTAGGGTTTAAGTAAATGGTTAGGTTAAGGATAAAACAAAATGGTAGACTTTTTCAAAGATGCATGAAGCATCTTGCATAAAACAAAGATAACCACCATTTTATTTTTGCCAAAAGTAAATAAATAAAATAAATAAATAAGGCAATGGAAACCCTAACCATTAACTAAACATGGTGTATAGCATACACACACCCAAGTTTGCATGTATCATCAAACATGATACAATCAAGTGCACAAAAATATATCACATATATTACTTGTGCACATCAAGTGAGAAAATCAATCTTAAGTGAACAAATACTAGTTAATGTAAAGTAATATATCAAATATATAATTATACATTAAATCATTAAATCAACACTTGATTTAATGATCCGGTCATATTGCATATAACCGACTAATATCAAGTGTATCAATATATCGAATCAACATTTGATTCGGTAACCCGGCTATATCTTATGTAACCGTACGATGATACGAATCGCGAGAATAGAATTCAGTATCACATACTGGTATTATTCCCGGTCCCGCACATATCTCATATGCGCTCCTATTTCGTTTCTCTTGAGCCAGAAAACCTCTGTGTAGGACTCTAAAGACTCGTCAATACGCCGGCAGCAGGTGATGATCATATCAAACACCCACAAGCCGCAAGCGGTCTGCTAAACGTAACGGCCACCCGGGTATTGAGCGATCAGAAGATCAACGAGCAAGCCCGCTCACACTCCTGTGAATCCAACCAGTAACACTTACCGTACAGTCCGGTCTGTTCGTCTGATATGTCGCATATCTCGCCTAGGGGTGGTAAACGTCAGACCCTAGTAGCTTGATAAGTCATGCCGATGTAAGGTCCATAACAAGCGTGAAACTACTGATAACTCTTACCAGTAAATCACTGCAACCCTGGCCAGGGATTTCCAGTTATGGCCAGTCGAGCATAGCATAACATCAACCCCCAATACCGGGAGAGACGAATCCCCTCCTATCGCTCATTACCTCCATGTGAATCGGGATTGTACCCAAAAACCACCTGTTTGCATGACTCAGTAGAGCCGTGGTAGGGTGGAAATCAAAGCACAGTGGGAGACACACAAGACTCTATGACGATCTCGGGTCAACAGACTAAGCTGTACCAGTGTCACCAGAGAACTGCCATCTGACGTGAGGTATAATACCATCTGGGAGTTCTCGGCGAGTCCGTTCAGTGTACCCAGTCACCACTGAGCACCTGCATACCATCTGTGATGTCAAACACCAATGGATATAGGATCATCCATCGCCCATCACATGGGTCAAGAAGATATATGCTAATCTACTCTGGAATATCGATGCCCCGTCTCGATATTCCCACGACTAGGAACATTGAAGGATGTAGTCATGGACTACCCAGGCCCCACTAGTATGATCTACATCATAATCCTGGAAGTCGAGCACACATCCTAAGGGCTTTATCAACATGTAATAGAGAGACTGCAAGTATAAATGTTAAGATAAAGAGCAACCAGATAGCGTACTATCATGTCGAGCAAGAAAGTCATACCTATATATGTCCCAGCATCCACTACAATATACATCCCATGTACAGTAATAGCCTCTAGGGCATACATATAACTAACAGACCGTCCACAGGGATTGCGCGATTCGTTCGTATTTTGATTTGTTTGAATCAAAAACTTAATAGAAAAGAAAACATGATTCAAGATTTTTATCGATGAGTTTCAAGTATCACTATTCTAATCAAGAATCAAGAAAATGATAAACATCGAGAATCGAGTTTCGATAGAATTCCAATCTGTCACGTCCCGAAAATACGGAATATGACCGGCACTTAAACTACGAACGTCTCGAGGCGTACGTAATCTAAGTAATCCGAAAACCCATAAATGCAAACCAAGAAAAGTAATAGAGTGAAGGAAAACCAATTTAAACAAGTAGTTTTAAATGCATAAGCCGAATTATGCGGATTTAAAAAAAACATCAATATTTCCCGAAAATTTCGGCAGAGTCTCCTTTGAAAATACTGGCTCCCAAACGGGATGCAACATGAATAGTATATAAAATCAATAAACAGGCATCCCCAAGCGGGAGCTAGCTCTTCGTCAATCGACGGTCACAACCACACAAGCAATATAATATACAACGCCAACGGCGAGGATCAAAACTCAAAAGGAAACTCAACAACAAGAAATCCAAAGAAATATAACGCGCGACTCTAAGGTCGAAAGAATAACATCACTGGTCTCTATCTCAAAAATAAATACATGTTTGGTTGATGGAACTTCTTGATACAATAGAATAATGATATACAAGATATAATGATGGGTGCGATACAAATAACCCACCTACTAGCAAATCACCCGAAGGAAACTATGCCCGCAAAGCCGTAATGAAACCTGTACGGCAAACCTGCAAGAAACTGGGGCACAACGGGGGTGAGTTGCCAACTCGTGAATAGAAAAACATCTACGGAAAAAAATCGCATAAATAACGCAACCTAGGTCAATGATCATAATATATCCTTAATTATATATATAACATGCAACCTATAACAAGGCTAGGGTAAATATCTAACCCGAGTGTAATCTCATGTGCCCGTGTCAGTGCCTCAGGTAGCAATATATCATATGAATGAGGTATGAATGCATGAAAACAGAATACATGTAAATGAAGAACTGTTTTCAGAAATTAGTGAGATTTCCTTTGTATTTTTAAAATGAGATATCATAATGAAATCTGCATAAAACAGTGCCTAGCATCGGCACAAAACGTAATCCCAATATCTCAATATCTCTGTATCACAGTCTCTGTACCTCAATATCTCGAAATCTCAATGTCTCAATCACAATATCTAGGGCGCCGTCAGTCCAGACCGGCCCCTACCATCCATCTCAAGACCACGACGGTATCCTCCGCATATCCGACGCGTCGGGTAATATCACCGGTAGGTAGTCTCCCCCTGCCAGGCTCACATCGTCATCACCACGCGCTTCTTACCCCGGGGTACCTTACCGGGTCCACCATGTACCCGAAACGGTTCATCCGTCTCCTCGAATCGGGTCTCGAAATCCATCAGCAAACTCATGGTGGACGACTCATACATCATGGGAAAAACTGCACTTTTTTTATTTAAAAAGAGAGAAATCAGTTTATATAAGTTTTGCGGTTTTCCCCCCAAATCCAGAAAATCTCATGGAAATCCGAATCCAAATCATCAATAGCATGTAAAACCATGAATATAGGCATAACAATGAATAACAGTATGCATGAAGGGACAAGTAATAACTACAATGTTTGTTGGAGATAGTGCCCTCAGAGTCAATTATTAGGTCACAGGTACGTGATTGTAATGATTGAGGGAGGACCTATCCCGGTAGGACAGTCTTACTCGAGATGATAGTATGCTATCTGGTTTACCTTTATCATCGTGTACTGTTTTAGGTGACCTGACACGTCGCTATTACACGTTGATAGAGCCCCTAGGATTCTTGCTTGACCACCAGCAGTATGAGGGCGATCATATAAGTGGGAGCTGGGGGTCTACAAGCATATCCTTAAAAGGTCCCTAGTCGTGGGAGTTTCGAGACCGGGCATCGATACTCCATTAG
Organism: Agapanthus africanus; assembly: GCA_030015575.1. Lineage (NCBI taxonomy): Eukaryota > Viridiplantae > Streptophyta > Magnoliopsida > Asparagales > Amaryllidaceae > Agapanthus > Agapanthus africanus. The sequence continues at coordinate 268,819,868 of CM057340.1, forward strand.
TAGACTAGTGTATACAGTCGAGACCCCGACGAGGGGCGGTGGCCGGTCTCACAAGCCACTGGTGTCAGTTGGATCACCTAAGATGTATACAGGTGCTCATTGGGTTATGAGTTCACCGGACAGGACTCGCCGGGAACATGCTAGTTGGTCATATACCAGACGTCAGATGGCAGTTCCCTGGTGACATGAGTGCAGGTTAGTTCATCGACCTGGGGATCGTCATTTGTCTCGTGTGAGTTCCCACTGTACTTTGATTACTACCCTACCACGGCTCAAAGGAGTCGTGCAAACAGGTTTTAGTTGGGTACAGTCCCGAGCCACATGGAGGCAGTGAGCGTATCTTCAGGAGTTCGTCTCTCCCGGTATTGGGGGTGAGGTCGTGCTGTGTCTAGGAGAGCCATTACACAAAGTCCTTGGCCAAGGCAAGGAGATTTACTGGTAGGTATTCCAGTAGTATCTCAGGGTGTTCTGGGCTACACTCCGACACGACTTGTACCGCTTTTGGGGGTCTGACTTTTACCAACCCCCTAGGCCCGCCATGCGATACTCATAGACGAACGGACCGGACTGTACGGATATTGTCACTGACAGGCTCAGTAGGGTGTCAGGATGAGTTCGCTCATCGACGTCCTTTTTAGTCAATTGCTGGTGGCCCGTTACGTATTGGCTTATACCTCTGACGTGCTAGTGGTTAAATCCACAGCCATAGTATTGATGAGTCTTTAGAGTCCGCCACACTTTCAGTTACTCAGCTTTCGGGCGAAACGCTGTAGAGGCCGTATGGAGATATGGCAGGGTCCGAACAGATACGTGCGGTATTGCACGGATCAGGATCGGACGGTTTGTACTAGTAGCCGTATAGGTATATGGCAGGGTTCGATCAGATACGTGCGGTATTGCACGGATCAGGATCGAACGGATTTTACTAGCCGGCTTTGGTTTAAGCCGGTCCTAGTTTAGTACAGTGTAGATTTTGTCTCTTTGCATTTGTATCCGGACGGAATACAGATGCGGGTGTGTATGCACAGTATCGGGGTTTTCCTGTAATTTATTACGGGACCAGTTTTCTGGAGTTGCCAGTTTGCATTCCGTTCCGGCCGGTTTTCCTTTGTTCTTTCCCGGCCGGACTTTTCCGATGGAGGGGGTAATTTGCAGTTTTGCAAATTACATTTGTGGAGGGGTTTTCTTGCATAAAGATTGATTATGATAGCTTTCATTTCTTTTGCTCCATGATGCATTAAATGATGATTAGAAAGGGTATGGGTTCAATAGTGTACAAGCATGGTTCATGTTTGTTTGTGGTCACCTCTTGACTTCTCCTACACTCACCTCCCTTCTTGCTTCATATTGTTTTTTCCTCCACCATTATTCTCACTTGATAGAATAAGTTTTTTCCATGGTTGAGTGAGAAGAAGAAAAGAGAAGGAGAGAGCTTCATCCTTGAGAGTATTTTTCATTCTTAATCTCTTTTCATGCCAAGAAAAATGCAAGCACCATTTTTCTTATCTTGATTCCTCCATCAAAGGCAACTCCAATACCCCATTGAGACAAAGCGAATTCTACACTACACTTCCTACAGCAAATCTTGGACGTGTCGATTCGCCAGCTTCGCGCCCGAGTTGCCTCGGTATTGAGGTGGGAGCCCGTAAAAGCTACAGACGATGTGGTGCCCTTTCCGACGAGGAGGAGACGGACGGAGATCCCGCGAGGAGATCGGAGTGGAGATGAAGACCGGAGGACTCGGATCAGTCGGTACATCTCTTTCCCTTCTTCTAGTTAGCTTAGACTTGTTAATGGTTACGATCCGGAGTTTAGTGCGCGGTGGTGCCGGTTTGCAAAGTCCGCAAAATTAAAGTTTATCACCGCTTCCGCATTCCGGCGTCGGATTGACGGCCGGGGCGTCGCCGTGCACTTACAGTGGTATCAGAGCCTCGCCATTAACTTAGTCTAGCTTTGTGTAATGTGTTTGCATTTCCGATCGATCAAAATGTCCAAAAACCCGTATTTTTTGCACATCAGTTTCTGTCGAATTTTTTTTGAGTCCAAAAATTTTTCAGGTTGTCTCAGAGTGATGTGCAGGGAATTTTAAGGTCACTGTAAAAATTTGGTTCAACGAGCTCATCATACCGCCGCGGAAGGGCGGCCAAACCCCTGTTTTGGCCGCGCTTCCGCCGCTGATGTAACTGTTCACCCCCCCAAATTTTTGCAGTGTGTTCCTGAGTGATAAATGTGGTTTTTGGAATATTAAAATTGGGCCCAGGTTTTCTGTGGTTGCTACAGTTTTGTTTGGGGGCCCACTTGTTAATGTTTAATCAATCGGAAAATTTTAAACACATTTTTCACAGTATTTACATTATATCTGCGACCGTGAATGTTACTCGATCGGTAAATCCGGTCTAACTGCTATAGCCCGGTTAGACGGATTTGCGAACGTGACTTTCACGTTGATGTTCTATGTATTTGCTGTGATGTTGCGGATCGGTCGTGGGGGATAGCCTGGATGCAATGCTAGTACAGTTTTGTTGTATTATGTACATTTGATATTGCGGGGCGAGCGTCCGACATGTGGACTGCCGTCACTGCCAGTTTGTATTATTATTTTGGGGCACGACCTGGTTGCGGTCGATGTACCCGTTGTATGTATATTTTACTTTCTGTACTAGGATTGCCCCGCGGAGGGGTGCACGGATAGCCGGGTTCTAGAAGGCAACAAGCCCGCATCTCATGGCATTGGGACGGAGGGGGCTTCACTCCAGGATTGACGGGCTATTCGCCGCACTCGTAGGGGGTACAGGTTGACCCAGGAGGGGTGCCCAAGTTGCCGGATTCCGTGAAGTGCTGGGTGGTCCATTCACGGCGCTGAAGGGGGCTGCCTCGCTTCAGGTTTTGGCGGGTAACTTGCCGCGCCCGTAGGGGTCTAGGATTTCATTGCACAGGCTATCCACACGACCAGGGGAACGTCGGGTTTCAGTAGTGGCTCTGTGAAACCCGGGGATCCCAGATATCTGTATTGTTCTGTGATGCTGTACATTTCTGTGATGTTGCATTTTATTCACGCCTTGAGCGAAATACTATATATTGGTATATATATTAGTAGATGTTGTATATGTTTTTCATCCGCGCTAGTCCAGTCCCCGCTCTGCCGTTAGTTAGCTAACCTAACGGGTGATGACGGGACCCAGTGGCGAATGCAGATGGCATATACGTACGTCAGTATATTTTCATTCTTTGTGGTGTGATCAATTGATGGGACTGCATTGATTCGGATCAATGCAAGTTAAACAAACCTATTCTGATGTTGTTGGAACACTTTTCAAAAAGCTGTTATTGCAAGGACGTTCACTTTTGTTTTGCATCGTGGTATTCATTTGGAATATCCTGCTCCTCAGTCGACGAGGCAAGGGCCGAGATCCCTTCACCGGGAGTGACCCCTTGGACAGAAGTTTGCGTCAGGGCATTAACTTCACTATAGCCGATTACTTTTGCTTTGCATCGCGGTATTCATTTGGAATATCCTGCACCCCATTCTACGGGGAAAGAGCCGAGATCCCTTCACAGGGAGTGACCTCTTTAGCAACGGTTTTCGTCACTATATTTTTAAAAGCTATCCGTTCCTTCGACGATATCAAGTTCATTACGTTAAAGGTTTTCGCCAGAAACCATTCGTAGCCCTCCGTCATTTCAGTTAAATATTCGGTAGTATTCAAGCTATGTATTTTGACCTCACGCCAAGGCATAGTGATTGGTAGCTGCCGGGTATTTATCTGTTGCATAGATAGATGCGTTGGTTTGGGACAGTCGTACTACTATTTTGGCCTACGTCAAGGGTATGTACGGGTGGGTTCAGATTAACCTGGATAATGACGGGCAGAACTTGACATGTGACTTATGATATTTTGACCTCACGCCAAGGTCATAAGAGCATGGGGCAGAAATCACATCGGGAGTTTCAAAAGAACTGAAACTTGCCAGATATGCGCATACTTTCTGGAGTGTGATAGCGTGAGCGGATTCCGTCACGTTATCATGCGATGATAGTTGGATCCCGATTCCCACTGATGAGTTAGTTTACTCCTCGGGTGACCCCGACTAATTCTTCTTTCAGGTTTGGAGGAGAATTTGAGGTACAGTGGGAGGTTTCCTGATTAGAAAAAGTGACAACCATTCTGATCTAGGATAGAGTGCACGCTGAGTGTTTCTTTTCTCTCTCTCTTTGGCAGCGACCATTGACCCGACCCTAAGACTATGACTCAGTGACCAAGTTGACCGAACCTTCTTAAACTCCGGCTTTTGGATTGTCAGAGTTGCGAACCTCATTGCCACTCCTACTTTTACCCTTTTCTCCAGGACACCCCGTATTACTACGAACGTCCACTTCCATTAGACAAAACCATCGTATGGTTAGATACGAACTCGAAAGGATTTATTCGAGGATGGTTTCCGGTTCTGGAGAAAACGGATAAGATTATTCAGTTGTCTTTTCCTTTTACCCTCTCTCAGGTTACGAGTACTCCTTGGTTTAGGGGTAGTACACCTATTACGCAAATTGGATTGTCTTCTTCCAAACCTTAGGCTGGTGCCGACCGGTAGGGAATGAAGAAAACCAATTAGCATAACGATGGTGTGCAGAAGGTATTAAGTTCAGACAAAGCAAGGGATTAGTAAGAGGGCAAAGTAAATTGCAACAGATATTCACGACCAAACCAAATATTTCGTTACCACTCCCACATCACCTTTGTATTTCTCCAGGACACTCCGTATCACTATGAAGATCCACAGTTTATTTGGATACTCCATCGTATGGTTATATACGAACTCGAATGGAACTTGTTCCAGTTCGGGGATGGATTCTGGTTCAGGAGAAATAGGAATAAGGTTTATTCGGTTGTCTTTCATCTTCACCCTCTCTCATTGCGAGTATTCCTAGGATTGGGACAGTACACCCATTATGCTTATTGGATAGTCTTCTTCCAAACCATAGGCTGGTGCCGAACGGTAGGGAAGGAAGAAAACCATTTGGCCTAAAGGGGTGTACAGAAGGTAAAGACTAAAGACATATGAAGGGATTTGGAGAGGTGAAAAAGAATTATACGGTTACAGTCGTGAATCTGGAAGAGGCATTACTAGGAATACCAGGATACCCCATCGAAACATTTTCAATGTTTCAGTTCACTGTGTACTGTTAAAAGAAAACTGATTTCCCGATTAGACACTTGCTCCAGGGTATGTATTTACCAGGTATGATTCTCACATCTGTATGGTTTTACAGATGATGAGTGGGAGTAAGTTATTGGGAATTGGGTGATCATCCTCATTATATCGGGATTCGTTGTAATCGGTGATATTTGAGGAGATCACCTGGGCTGTTTGCCGGTCGGCAAATATTTGGTTTTGAATATCCGCTGTTGTGCACCAATTTCAAATTGATATGTCTGTACGTCTATTTTCATAGAGTGAGATATACCTTTTGATATTATGTCGATGACATTTACCTATATCAGTGGATGGTTAGGTAAGGAGCATTAAACAGCAGTGTAATTCTTCTTAACCATAAGTACAGTTTTCAACCTACGACACACAGTGAAAGAGTTGTTAGACTCAGCGGACTTATACAGAGTATTGTATGTTGTCTAGTGTCCATCAGGACAGAGGGGTTGGTCCTCGTACTACATTCAGTTTACTTATGACTTCTCTAGTTTTTAGACAGGTGTTTCATGGAAACGCAGGGTCCGAATTTGGAGAAGTTATTGGTATTTGAATAGAGTGGAGAACCAGGTGTCACAAGTATCGGGATTCTTCAAAGTGATCGAAGATGTAGATACTTGTGTATGGTGTTCAGTTGATAGTAATGATTAAGAGAACTTGCTTCTCTTTCAGGTTACTCATAATTGGAAATGCTTCCTAAGTTGAGTAACGCTGATCGGCCTCCTTCCATTTAGTTGACATGCGCTGGGGACAGCTGCATGATTTGAATCTGGTTCAATTATATCAGTGCCTCTGTTTCTATATTGGATATAGAACAGTTCATATCTTAACGATGTTAAGGTACGGGGAGTTGTCCGGTTCATGATTAAAACCAGACACTGGACAACTCAAGGCACGTTTCTGTAATGGCTGTTTGTGGGTTGACCCAGGCTATGACGAGGGTTGATTTTCTACCATCTGGATGAACAATAGCGATATTGTTCTAGACTCGCCACAGTTTTATTAAAAATGGATTTTTTCAGAAAACAGTAGTGGGAGTATGGTAGAACTGGAAGTGATTCCAGAACCACAAACGATTACTGAAGATTTGATAAGGAACCTAAAGATTCAATCTCGATTGACATTCCATTGGCACTCCGCAGATAAGGTGGGTCACTTCAGGCACCCGAGAGGTACTCCGGTAGCCTCAAGGACGGTGACAGGGAAGTTCTTGTTTACCCACACTTGCCATTGTTGTTGTTCCAGGCTGCGAGACCCGGCAGGAGGATGAGTATAGCGTCGTTCTAAACTAGCTTTAGAAGTGTACGTCTATATGACTCTGCCAGAGGGTTGTCGTAATCAGTGGGAGCAGCGGAAGCATTGGTGGAAATCAGGCTTATGTCTATTTATAGACTAAAGCAGATGTAGCGGAGATAGATCATCTATTTCTGATGTGACAGTCATGGGTTTGACTTCATCAGAAAAGGGGATGGATCTGTTGAGAAGGTAGTAGGGTGTGATGTCCTGGTATCTGGATGACATACACAGAATAGGAAAAGAAACTCCTATACTACAATCGGTTGTACTTTGGTCGTCACACAGTTGTTTCTCCACATAGGAATTGGGTATTATATCAGACATACTGGTTACTAGATCTATGGTTTTAGATCTAGATTTGGGTGGTTTCCCAATCAGGGTACTTGACAGCATTCTAAGAGTATTTAGGATGGACGACTCCTGGCACTGTAGTGTACCTGCAGGTAATGGAGTCACCCTCTCCAAAGGTGTCTTACAGACTAAAGGGGAGAGGGACGTGCATGATTGGCAGATCACTTGCTTAGGCAATTGAGTCAATCATGAGATGTCAAGTACCACACCAGATGTTGTTCTTGCACTAGATGCAATAAGTTGACATTAATCCAATCCTGGAGAAACGGTCGGAAGCAGTTTTAGAACATAAGTAGATGTTCTAGGGATATGATAACGACAGCCTTATTCAGGAGACAGTTATCATTCCAGGCTTCCAAGGTGACTTGGACGACAAGGAGGTTGTCAGAGTTATAGTTTTCCTTCTGATGAGGGGCAGTATTTTGGACAGGTGGTCCAAGGCAATACTGAGGGAGGCATGGCGCGCAGGATACTGATTAAGTTCAGTTGACGATACAGTCTAAGAAGTTTGGATTTGGAGTTCATTTATGAGCTATGTCCCATCAGACATCCAGACACATTCTAAGACAGGTATTGCTCATTTCGGGAGATGGGTTTCTCCGCGAACATGAGATATAGAGAGACATGGAAAGAAACAACAAAGCGGATCCACTCACTGAGGCTATTCCTCGAACGCAATAGTTCCGCAAACGAGCTTTGTGAGACTGACTAGTAGAGGAGTTGGATGTTCGGTATCACACGGGCTGTGAGTATGCGACATCGCAATAATTAGCCTTGAGTGCAAGTGGGAGATTGTTGGAGATAGTGCCCTCAGAGTCAATTATTAGGTCACAGGTACGTGATTGTAATGATTGAGGGAGGACCTATCCCGGTAGGACAGTCTTACTCGAGATGATAGTATGCTATCTGGTTTACCTTTATCATCGTGTACTGTTTTAGGTGACCTGACACGTCGCTATTACACGTTGATAGAGCCCTTAGGATTCTTGCTTGACCACCAGCAGTATGAGGGCGATCATATAAGTGGGAGCTGGGGGTCTACAAGCATATCCTTAAAAGGTCCCTAGTCGTGGGAGTTTCGAGACCGGGCATCGATACTCCATTAGTAGACTAGTGTATACAGTCGAGACCCCGACGAGGGGCGGTGGCCGGTCTCACAAGCCACTGGTGTCAGTTGGATCACCTAAGATGTATACAGGTGCTCATTGGGTTATGAGTTCACCGGACAGGACTCGCCGGGAACATGCTAGTTGGTCATATACCAGACGTCAGATGGCAGTTCCCTGGTGACATGAGTGCAGGTTAGTTCATCGACCTGGGGATCGTCATTTGTCTCGTGTGAGTTCCCACTGTACTTTGATTACTACCCTACCACGGCTCAAAGGAGTCGTGCAAACAGGTTTTAGATGGGTACAGTCCCGAGCCACATGGAGGCAGTGAGCGTATCTTCAGGGGTTCGTCTCTCCCGGTATTGGGGGTGAGGTCGTGCTGTGTCTAGGAGAGCCATTACACAAAGTCCTTGGCCAAGGCAAGGAGATTTACTGGTAGGTATTCCAGTAGTATCTCAGGGTGTTCTGGGCTACACTCCGACACGACTTGTACCGCTTTTGGGGGTCTGACTTTTACCAACCCCCTAGGCCCGCCATGCGATACTCATAGACGAACGGACCGGACTGTACGGATATTGTCACTGACAGGCTCAGTAGGGTGTCAGGATGAGTTCGCTCATCGACGTCCCTTTTAGTCAATTGCTGGTGGCCCGTTACGTATTGGCTTATACCTCTGACGTGCTAGTGGTTAAATCCACAGCCATAGTATTGATGAGTCTTTAGAGTCCGCCACACTTTCAGTTACTCAGCTTTCGGGCGAAACGTTGTAGAGGCCGTATGGAGATATGGCAGGGTCCGAACAGATACGTGCGGTATTGCACGGATCAGGATCGGATGGTTTGTACTAGTAGCCGTATAGGTATATGGCAGGGTTCGATCAGATACGTGCGGTATTGTACGGATCAGGATCGAACGGATTTTACTAGCCGGCTTTGGTTTAAGCCGGTCCTAGTTTAGTACAGTGTAGATTTTGTCTCTTTGCATTTGTATCCGGACGGAATACAGATGCGGGTGTGTATGCACAGTATCGGGGTTTTCCTGTAATTTATTACGGGACCAGTTTTCTGGAGTTGCCAGTTTGCATTCCGTTCCGGCCGGTTTTCCTTTGTTCTTTCCCGGCCGGACTTTTCCGATGGAGGGGGTAATTTGCAGTTTTGCAAATTACATTTGTGGAGGGGTTTTCTTGCATAAAGATTGATTATGATAGCTTTCATTTCTTTTGCTCCATGATGCATTAAATGATGATTAGAAAGGGTATGGGTTCAATAGTGTACAAGCATGGTTCATGTTTGTTTGTGGTCACCTCTTGACTTCTCCTACACTCACCTCCCTTCTTGCTTCATATTGTTTTTTCCTCCACCATTATTCTCACTTGATAGAATAAGTTTTTTCCATGGTTGAGTGAGAAGAAGAAAAGAGAAGGAGAGAGCTTCATCCTTGAGAGTGTTTTTCATTCTTGATCTCTTTTCATGCCAAGAAAAATGCAAGCACCATTTTTCTTATCTTGATTCCTCCATCAAAGGCAACTCCAATACCCCATTGAGACAAAGCGAATTCTACACTACACTTCCTACAGCAAATCTTGGACGCGTCGATTCGCCAGCTTCGCGCCCGAGTTGCCTCGGTATTGAGGTGGGAGCCCGTAAAAGCTACAGACGATGTGGTGCCCTTTCCGACGAGGAGGAGACGGACGGAAATCCCGCGAGGAGATCGGAGTGGAGATGAAGACCGGAGGACTCGGATCAGTCGGTACATCTCTTTCCCTTCTTCTAGTTAGCTTAGACTTGTTAATGGTTACGATCCGGAGTTTAGTGCGCAGTGGTGCTGGTTTGCAAAGTCCGCAAAATTAAAGTTTATCACCGCTTCCGCATTCCGGCGTCGGATTGACGGCCGGGGCGTCGCCGTGCACTTACAATGTTAAGCTGGCATATAAGGCAGGTACACTAATATCATGTCAAATTACTAACTAACAAGCTAAGTCAAGCAATAATATTCTCTAAGGTGTACGTGACAGGGCAATTACCGATGAAGATGTGTGTGAGTCGGCAAATAAGTGTACGTGGTACATACGCATCATCGGTAATGGTGCTGGTATCCTAACAGCATGATATCAATAATGGAGTATGAAACATAATATAAGCATGCGATGCGAAGCGAACCACAATAATGAGCGGGAGCTGAATACTAGACGCAACTATAACTAATCTGCGTTACCCTAATATAAGTCCTATAAATGGTGCCTTTTGAAATAACACGAATCATGGGGTTTTGAAAATAGGGGCTACGGTGTTTTTATGAAAGGATACGTCTTTTGAAATATCCGTAGGATCCCTTGGGCTGTCTTTTAAAATACCCACGATTCGTTAGTTTTTTGAAATAGGTAAGAATCGACTCTAATCTAACAACTAAACTAAACAAAAGGGCTAAGCTAACAAGCTGGACTACAGGTAAGGAAACCGCCTAACATCTGAGTCGATCCATATACATACCTGTATATATATTAGTCGGTGATCCCGCCTCAATAATATCATATCCGATACCATATCTATAATCATACATCCCAAGTCAAGAGTGCGGATCAATCATCATAATATAGCTCGTACGTAAATCCGTCGTACGGCATCCCCAAATCTGGGTATGGGTTAATATCATATTCCTCACAGTATTTCTCTGGTATCCTCTTTATCCAAGATCATAGTCTAGGGTACTGACCTATGTCTAGTACAATACTAATATCCTCAATATACTCATGATCTGACTACTGATCGACAATCTCGTACAAACCGATATCATTAGCACATATCATCATCAAGGGGTATACATCACCCAATACGGCCTAGTATCAATATCCTAGCATATCATATCTTATATCACGATCAGATGTCGACCATTTTATTTAAAAACACTATTCACCCGTATCGTCGTCCCAAGATCCGCTATAACACCAGGACGTACCTCAAGTACGAATCCTGCCATATCACTGATATCACAACCACAAAACAAATCTCATCGACTTAGCTCAATCCCAAGTATCATCCTCGAAACCGTATGTGAACACATAGTCCCATACCCATGTGAACACACAACTATAAGGAATCCCATGAGCACACATAAATAGGAATGTATGCAAGTATGTATGTGTGTATGTGTAGTGCAACACTACCCTAGGGTTCGCAACACTAAAATCATCCAACACACCAATATCCATCCTAAACATCTTTATTAATCCCAAATAACATATAATAATTGTTGGTGTGTATACGCATCCATATACACCACCACGGACTGCGGGGGTGCTATACGCCATCCACCCGACTTCTCCCCGTAGATATAAATCTACTCACCTGGTCCTCGCTCGCCGGTGCCGACGTCACCACGCGCTTGCTTGTCATCTCGAAGTCCACATGGGGTACCTACATATCATAACGCACCGTGTCGTATTAAAATCCGACTCATGACCCAAAAACGACACGTGAATCCCACATAGGTCAAAACCTATGGTTGCTTTCACAAATCAACCCAAAAACCCTCGACGTCGGCGTACAAACGCCAAACCATCGAGAAAAACTCAAACGTATCAATCGTGGTTTCACAACACCTTAATTATATATATAAAATAGGGTTAAAATCACCAAAACTTCAAATTCGCTTTAAAGCTATTTTTCCGAAAACCTAATAAGCAAAATTAACCGCTTTAATACAACCTCTTGATGTTTAAACGAATCTAGCGGCCACAATATTCACTAAATATCATAACAAAGTCATATAAACCATTCCTATAATTTATTCTCATCAATTTCCATAAATTCCAAAATTCTAGTTTACAATATACCCAAATTTAACAATTTTATAGCAAAAATGCACAAACAACAATTTAGCTTGGATTTTCATGAACTAAAGTATTAAACTATATTTTATAATATTAATGAAGTCATGAAAAACCTAATCACATTTTTAAACCCAATATTTAAACAATTTTTTAAAACCTAGTTAGCAATTTAGCAAAATTATCACCATTTTAATTTAACAAATTAGCAAGTAGCAACCAACTTAGATTTTGCATACAATTACATGTTAATCTCCTCATTACAACCATAAACTAATGATAAAATCCTAATTAAATTCAAACCCTAGTCTTGAAATTCCTAAAGTTGCAATAAAACCCAATTAAACATCAAATTTGTTAACATAGAAGCAATTAAACAACAATATATGAATAAGGTTAGAATTATACCCAAATAAATTTGAAGATCTCACAAGCACACTTAGCCTCCCAAATTGAAATCTAAATCCCTAGATCCATGCTATGGTAGCCAAGGGAAAATGGGTAGGAATTAGATTTTGATTTTGTGGGATTTTTGAAGCATTTTGGATGATTTTTTTGATGGAGTTTTGAAGAGAAAAGAGAAGGAGAAAGGGGGAGCTGCTGCTGGTCCAGGTTCAGCCAAGGGGAAGTGGGGGGAAAATGTGAGGGAATGGTGCCAAAAAGATCCAAGTCAAAGCCCCTCCCAATTACCATAATACCCCCACCTACTTTACTATATAAAAAAAAAACTTATTTTAACCCATTTCTCACATGATTTAAGGTCAAAAAGAGGGAAATAAAATTCTTGGGCTGCTACAATAGTGTGAGGCCGGCCAAGGGGAGTGAGGGTGAGTGTGAGAGACTTTACAAAAAAATTCTATGCAAAAAGACCCCCCACAATACCATATTTGCAAGTTTTAGTTCAAAATAACTATATTTTTGTTTTCCATAATATAAATCAATTAAAACTTGAAATAAAATACTAAAAATTATATTACAACTAGATTTTAATTAACATGATTTTAAAGATTAAAATTAGCCCATTTAAATTTGTATTTATCGCTAATTTAATGTATTTTCTTACCGGCTTAAAATAATATTAAAATAATTAATTTCGGAAAAAATTTCAGAAAATTTGAAATTTCAGCAGTGGCTCAATAAACACCAAATACTAGCAATTATATAGATAGAATATGTATATTTAATTTTATAATAAAGATATTTGCATTTTGACTTTTTACAGAAAACCCCCTTATTTTACCGTTTTTTCGAAATTTCACCGAAACGATTTTCAAAACGTTACAATCTTCCCCCCTTAAAGAAATTCGGTCCCTGAATTTAAATTAAAAACTCCCCCAAATACTAAAACATCTAAGCAAAACCATCAAGTCATCGGGTTCCAAATTCATAAATACGTAAAACAAGTCGTAGCGCAGCGCATGCGCATGAAAAAATGAGCATATAACTCAAATCAAAACTCCGTCAAGCATCCCGCAATCATCGGAGTCATGGGGAAGACATCAATGCCAAATCCAAAGCAAAACCAATATGATATAACTCGAAACTATACATGTAAATATCGAATCTATATATGTAAGTATCTGAAGGAAATGCATGCCAAATCTCTTTAAGTCTCTATGCAACGCGTATAACACTGCACAGTGGCGGACGTTTATCATAAGAAAATAACTATATACATATATACCTTTGTTTGAAATGTACGTTCCGCCGTTTTGGAAACAATTTAGAAGGGTCTTCTTGTTTTAAACATTTCGTGTCATATCAGACACGTAGGTAAATACTGAGGCTATAGCTCGCTTTTTGGAAATCCCTTCAATAACTATCAATGCATGCAAAATATATTCAGGTACTGTCCTCTGACTAGTCCTGCTTAGTACGAAAACACATCGCAATTATCATTAAAAAAAACGTACTGCTCTATAAGAAATCAATCCCAAAATACGCGTATGAATACTACGTGCGTCTGGTGCGCACGACAATCAAAATCCATATACGTGCCATATAAGTGCACAGAAACAAGATCTAAGTGCATCGGGTGTGCACAAAGCATCTGTCGTAGGCAACGTGTGTGCCTGACAGCAAAATCAGGTGCATCTGACATGCACGAAGAATCTCGATTTAGTGCATCTGGTGTGCACCAAAATCGCACCTCAAAACATGCGCCCAACATGCGTGAAAATCCAAATCGGGTGCATCCATCGTGCACGAAATTATGAAATCCAATATCAAGTGCCGAACATGCGCAAAATTCAATCAGGTGCACAAGGTGCACAAAACAAATATCGAACATCACAATCGTAGTCGAAATCCAGTGCATCTAAGTGCACCAAATGTGAATCACTGCACTGCAAGTATATGTGAATCATACCGAGTGCAAAACCAAATCGTGTGCGTGCATACGCACAAAATCAACTCAAATGTCTAAAACCGTAAAATCACAAACATATGAAACCAAAGCACGAAAACGATATCAAGTGCAACACTGTGCAAAGCTCGTAAATCCTCAATCATCAAAATCAAATCATGCGAATAAATCACCCAAAACATCAAAATCAATAATGGCGGAATAGTACCGCTCAAGCACATCCTCCAAGAATCTCTGGCCAACTGCCGTGGTCACTCATAGCATGTCTCGTCAACGATCCTGAACTCTGGCCTGCCGGTGTGCATAACATGACCACTACTGGGTCCAAGTCTTTTCGTAATTTATTCCAGAAAGGTCCTATCGAGATCTCTCCCAAATCTCGTCTCAGCCGAACTGTCCGGAAGTCATCGTCCTTTCCTATATCTGCATCTTGCTCTGGAATGACTGCATACTCATCGCGACTCCTTCTGGAAGGTAAATCCAAGTACCATGCCTCGGCATGCGCATCGCATCTCTGATGTCGGCGGAGTGGAACGTAGTCTCATCAAGATCTCGTACGAACCTCTTACTCCACTTTTCTCTAACGTCGACTGCTTCGGACTCGTCTCGTCGTGGCCGCATGGACTGAGCTCCAACGGCTATCCTCGTATCTGGAGTCTCCCAAGAATGCATCTCACCACCTAGCATCCGATTGAAGTCGAACCATCCGATTGATTCGTCAGAAGCTCATAATCCCCCAAAAGCTCAACATCTTAGGTACAGTTTAACAGTATCGAGTACGTACCACAGCATCGATGGTCCAGCCGTAGAAGGGCAAACCCAAGCCTCACTAATGGCGCCGTAGAACTGCCGCAAACCCGAAGGTTCAAAGGCTTTCACACGGTCATTAAGTCGAGTTAGGGTTTCATTCTTCTAGAGGGACCATAGAATTGCCTGCAAGTCTTTCCGACTACTTTAAACTTGGAATAATAGGTTTCTGACATTCGATCGTCTCTGTCGACTCCCAACGTCTCCGCGTGAAGTCGTCTCTAGCTGGAATCAATCTATCTGATGACCTCGCATCGGGGTAGGCGAACGATCCACATGTCCTAGTCATTCATCCTCGATGACTAGCGACCTTCTATCATCTCTTAGTACAACTCATTCTGCACTAACTCCAGCATCTGGGGCGATATCTCGTCGTTCGCAGCAATAACGGGCTCACTCGTCTGCACGCTGAACCGTACCTCAATCATCATGAGTAAGCAATACACCAACGGTCATCAAAAATCTGGCTGGCCTCTATCATTGGCTCAATCCTCTAGTGCAAATCGGCACGTCCGAGTAATCTCATACAGCAATCCACCCAACGCTCGTGTCGTGGAGACACAATGAAAAGACACATCTCTGCAATCGTGTGTCACTGGAATCATGCCCTGGTCAGTTCTCGTTCTTGACGAGCTCATGCTGACCGCAACTCTAGCTGTAGCTCTCCCTGCCCGTAATCGTGGCAGCACAACCATAACTGGTACTGATGAGGCTAGATTGGAATGAATATAATACTGAGCAAAGAAATGTACATCCTAAGGCTTAAGTGGAGTAGCGTATCGTAAATATGCCGCGGAACATACCTACGGTACGTCACTCTACTTTAGTCACCTATTCCATCAACCAAGGGTCATCCTACGCTCCGAAGGTAAAACCTAACGCTCTGATACCAACTTTGTCACGTCCCGAAAGTACGGAATATGACCGGCACTTAAACTACGAACGTCTCGAGGCGTACGTAATCTAAGTAAGCCGAAAACCCAGAAATGCAAACCAAGAAAAGTAGTAGAGTGAAGAAAAACCAATTTAAACAAGTAGTTTTAAATGCATAAGCCGAATTATGCGGTTTTAAGAAAAACATCAATATTTCCCGAAAATTTCGGCAGAGTCTCCTTTGAAAATATTGGCTCCCAAACGGGATACAACATGAATAGTATACGAAATCAATAAACAGGCATCCCCAAGCGGGAGCTAGCTCTTCGTCAATCGACGGTCACAACCACACAAGCAATATAATATACAACGCCAACGGCGAGGATCAAAACTCAAAAGGAAACTCAAAACAACAAGAAATCCAAAGAAATATAACGCGCGACTCTAAGGTCGAAAGAATAACATCACTGGTCTCTATCTAAAAAATAAATACATGTTTGGTTGATGGAACTTCTAGATACAATAGAATAATGATATACAAGATATAATGATGGGTGCGATACAAATAACCCACCTACTAGCAAATCACCCGAAGGAAACTATGCCCGCAAAGCCGTAATGAAACCTGTACGGCAAACCTGCAAGAAACTGGGGCACAACGGGGGTGTGTTGCCAACTCGTGAATAGAAAAACATCTACGGAAAGAAATCGCATAAATAACGCAACCTAGGTCAATGATCATAATATATCCTCAATTATATATATAACATGCAACCTATAACAAGGCTAGGGTAAATATCTAACCCGAGTGTAATCTCATGTGCCCGTGTCAGTGCCTCAGGTAGCAATATAGCATATGAATGAGGTATGAATGCATGAAAACAGAATACATGTAAATGAAGAACTGTTTTCATAAATTAGTGAGATTTCCTTTGTATTTTTAAAATGAGATATCATAATGAAATCTGCATAAAACAGTGCCTAGCATCGGCACAAAACGTAATCCCAATATCTCAATATCTCTGTATCACAGTCTCTGTACCTCAATATCTCGAAATCTCAATGTCTCAATCACAATATCTAGGGCGCCGTCAGTCCAGACCGGCCCCTACCATCCATCTCAAGACCACGAAGGTATCCTCCGCATATCCGACGCGTCGGGTAATATCACCGGTAGGTAGTCTCCCCCTGCCAGGCTCACATCGTCATCACCACGCGCTTCTTACCCCGGGGTACCTTACCGGGTCCACCATGTACCCGAAACGGTTCATCCGTCTCCTCGAATCGGGTCTCGAAATCCATCAGCAAACTCATGGTGGACGACTCATACATCATGGGAAAAACCGCACTTTTTTTTATTTAAAAAGAGAGAAATCAGTTTATATAAGTTTTGCGGTTTTCCCCCCAAATCCAGAAAATCTCATGGAAATCCGAATCCAAATCATCAATAGCATGTAAAACCATGAATATAGGCATAACAATGAATAACAGTATGCATGAAGGGACAAGTAATAATTACAATGTTAAGCTGGCATATAAGGCAGGTACACTAATATCATGTCAAATTACTAACTAACAAGCTAAGTCAAGCAATAATATTCTCTAAGGTGTACGTGACATGGCAATTACCGATGAAGATGTGTGTGAGCCGGCAAATAAGTGTACGTGGTACATACGCATCATCGGTAATGGTGCTGGTGTCCTAACAGCATGATATCAATAATGGAGTATGAAACATAATATAAGCATGCGATGCGAAGCGAACCACAATAATGAGCGGGAGCTGAATACTAGACGCAACTATAACTAATCTGCGTTACCCTAATATAAGTCCTATAAATGGTGCCTTTTGAAATAACACGAATCATGGGGTTTTGAAAATAGGGGCTACGGTGTTTTTATGAAAGGATACGTCTTTTGAAATATCCGTAGGATCCCTTGGGCTGTCTTTTAAAATACCCACGATTCGTTAGTTTTTTGAAATAGGTAAGAATCGACTCTAATCTAACAACTAAACTAAACAAAAGGGCTAAGCTAACAAGCTGGACTACAGGTAAGGAAACCGCCTAACATCTGAGTCGATCCATATACATACCTGTATATATATTAGTCGGTGATCCCGCCTCAATAATATCATATCCGATACCATATCTATAATCAGACATCCCAAGTCAAGAGTGCGGATCAATCATCATAATATAGCTCGTACGTAAATCCGTCGTACGGCATCCCCAAATCTGGGTACGGGTTAATATCATATTCCTCACACTATTTCTCTGGTATCCTCTTTATCCAAGATCATAGTCTAGGGTACTGACCTATGTCTAGTACAATACCAATATCCTCAATATACTCATGATCTGACTACTGATCGACAATCTCGTACAAACCGATATCATTAGCACATATCATCATCAAGGGGTATACATCGCCCAATACGGCCTAGTATCAATATCCTAGCATATCATATCTTATATCACGATCACATGTCGACCATTTTATTTAAAAACACTATTCACCCGTATCGTCGTCCCAAGATCCGCTATAACACCAGGACGTACCTCAAGTACGAATCCTGCCATATCACTGATATCACAACCACAAAACAAATCTCATCGACTCAGCTCAATCCCAAGTATCATCCTCGAATCTGTATATGAACACATAGTCCCATACCCATGTGAACACACAACTATAAGGAATCCCATGAGCACACATAAATAGGAATGTATGCAAGTATGTATGTGTGTATGTGTAGTGCAACACTACCCTAGGGTTCGCAACATTAAAATCATACAACATTCCAATATCCATCCTAAACATCGTTATTAATCCCAAATAACATATAATAATTGTTGGTGTGTATACGCATCCGTATACACCACCACGGACTGCGGGGGTGCTATACGCCATCCATCCGACTTCTCCCCGTAGATATAAATCTACTCACCTGGTCCTCGCTCGCCGGTGCCGACGTCGCCATGCGCTTGCTTGTCGTCTCGAAGTCCACATGGGGTACCTACATATCTTAACGCACCGTGTCGTATTAAAATCCGACTCATGACCCAAAAACGACACGTGAATCCCACATAGGTCAAAACCTATGGTTGCTTTCACAAATCAACCCAAAAACCCTCGACGTCGGCGTACAAACGCCAAACCATCGAGAAAAACTCAAACGTATCAATCGTGGTTTCACAACACCTTAATTATATATATAAAATAGGGTTAAAATCACCAAAACTTCAAATTCGCTTTAAAACTATTTTTCCGAAAACCTAATAAGCAAAATTAACCGCTTTAATACAACCTCTTGATGTTTAAACGAATCTAGCGGCCACAATATTCATTAAATATCTTAACAAAGTCATATAAACCATTCCTATAATTTATTCTCATCAATTTCCATAAATTCCAAAATTCTAGTTTACAATATACCCAAATTTAACAATTTTATAGCAAAAATGCACAAACAACAATTTAGCTTGGATTTTCATGAACTAAAGTATTAAACTATATTTTATAATGTTAATGAAGTCATGAAAAACCTAATCACATTTTTAAACCCAATATTTAAACAATTTTTTAAAACCTAGTTAGCAATTTAGCAAAATTATCACCATTTTAATTTAACAAATTAGCAAGTAGCAACCAACTTAGATTTTGCATACAATTACATATTAATCTCCTCATTACAACCATAAACTAATGATAAAACCCTAATTAAATTCAAACCCTAGTCTTGAAATTCCTAAAGTTGCAATAAAACCCAATTAAACATCAAATTTGTTAACATAGAAGCAATTAAACAACAATATATGAATAAGGTTAGAATTATACCCAAATAAATTTGAAGATCCCACAAGCACACTTAGCCTCCCAAATTGAAATCTAAATCCCTAGATCCATGCTATGGTAGCCAAGGGAAAATGGGTAGGAATTAGATTTTGATTTTGTGGGATTTTTGAAGCATTTTGGATGATTTTTTTGATGGAGTTTTGAAGAGAAAAGAGAAGGAGAAAGGGGGAGCTGCTGCTGGTCCAGGTTCAGCCAAGGGGAAGTGGGGGAAAATGTGAGGGAATGGTGCCAAAAAGATCCAAGTCAAAGCCCCTCCCAATTACCATAATACCCCCACCTACTTTACTATATAAAAAAACCTTATTTTAACCCATTTCTCACATGATTTAAGGTCAAAAAGAGGGAAATAAAATTCTTGGGCTGCTACAATAGTGTGAGGCCGGCCAAGGGGAGTGAGGGTGAGTGTGAGAGACTTTACAAAAAAATTCTATGCAAAAAGACCCCCCACAATACCATATTTGCAAGTTTTAGTTCAAAATAACTATATTTTTGTTTTCCATAAAATAAATCAATTAAAACGTGAAATAAAATACTAAAAAATTATATTACAACTAGATTTTAATTAACATGATTTTAAAGATTAAAATTAGCCCATTTAAATTTGTATTTATCGCTAATTTAATGTATTTTCTTACCGGCTTAAAATAATATTAAAATAATTAATTTCGGAAAAAATTTCAGAAAATTTGAAATTTCAGCAGTGGCTCAATAAACACCAAATACTAGCAATTATATAGCTAGAATATGTATATTTAATTTTATAAAGAAGATATTTGCATTTTGACTTTTTACAGAAAACCCCCTTATTTTACCGTTTTTTCGAAATTTCACCGAAACGATTTTCAAAACGTTACACAATCACTTTAGGTTTCAAGATTTGAAGTAAAGCTCGTAGGGATCGAGTAAATTGTAGATGTGATGAAGATTCAAGAATACGATTTCTTATCTATTAACAAATTGATGCTAAATCGATGTAGAATTCATCGAGGATCAAAGATCTTGCGAAGAATTAGGGTTCCTCATCCTATCCTTTGTCCTTTCGATGAATAACATTCACTAGATAGCTTCTTGAAAGTCGATTGATCAATTGTTGATCTCTAGATCGTGCGAAAGGAATCAAGAATACATTCGCATCGATCTAGATCATCGATCAATCGATTTTCAAGAATTTACAATTGTTTTAAGACTTAAGAAAACGTTTAACAATTCATCAACATCATCATTTTACAATTGTTTCGATTCCTCCACGAGCGGAGTTTTATTCAAGCATCATCACAAAGTACATATTCAAGAATCGAAATATAAGCATAATGCTCGAATTTAAATGTAAACAAGTTTAAAGAATCTTCACCTTTATTACATCAACAAGAAGTTACAACTCTCGAGATTTACAAGAGGTGGGAACTTCGCTCGTCGAATCTTGCATCGCTCGGTTTCTTGAGTCTTGGATCGCTTCGATCTCGTGCTCCGTTGAAATCCAGTTCCGCTTCTAAAGGATCTTGAAGACTTGCTTGGCTTGCACTCAAAGAATCTTGAAGTTTCTTGATTTTTGATTGGATTAGGGTTAGGGTTTTGACACAAGCCTTGTCACTAGACTTGTGGGTGGAAATTGGGGAAGATGAAGATTGAACTAGAATTTAACCAACAAAGAGTTATTTTCAACAAGTGAGCCTTGGGGTCTATTTATAGGTTTCCCAAACCCTAGGTCTAGGTTTTTGAATTTACAATTCCCTCCAAAAGTTTGTTGTAGGGAGAGGCTTCTAGATGGAGTTAGTTAGGAGCTTAGCTTAGACTTTAAGCTAGGAATGTTTAGTTTAGAAACCCTAAGGCTTGCTGATCTGGCAGAATCTTCTAGAGTCTTCTGGAAAATGTAGTGTCTTGAAGAGCTATAGGAGCTGAGGTAGGAGTTTTGGACTGAAGCAGAGGGGGTGATGTGGCATATCCGCCGCATAACTGCGGCGCAAGGCGGCTCCGGCCGCGGTTCCGCGGCCACTTGGCTGCTTTGGAGCTTCATCCTTCTTTTATGGATTCCTGCTAACATATTGGTATTTTTATGATATAATGAATCCCTGAATTCCTTCTATATTATCTCCAGATTTCAGATCCATGAGTTGGCGTCTTTTTAACAGTCTTCGTTTGTAAATTTGACCGATCTTCTGTAATGTCCTGCACAGACTTCGAAACACAAGTTGCGATATATAGGAATGATGCCATGCTATGAAATGCAGTCAATTTCCCTTATAGTGCCGGTTTTAAAGTCTAACACATGCAATCTGATATTTAACGACTGATTTGCTAATATGTGCGCTATGAATGCCGAATACTTCTAGATGAGTGCAACTGGTAGGGAAATTGCCGGTTAAAAGATGTAGTATTTTCGACTGATCAAATTCCCCCAAACTTATTTTCGATCGTCCCGAGCGAACTTTTTATTAAAAAGAGAAGGAGAAAATAAAGAAAGAGAAAAAACTAACTAGCACACTTTCGTAGGCAACACGATTGCACTGAGCACGTGCAACAAGCCTTTAAACCTCTAGGTGTCCCTAGTAGGAGGAGTGTTGTCTCCTACGGGTTTTCAGCGGATTGCACCCACAAAATCCAATAATAAAAGGAAGATCATGAATATTACTTTTAAAGAAAAGAATTGTAAAAGAAAGACCTTGAAAATTAGGGTTTCCAACTAAGCTAGCTTTTCGGTTGTCATGAGCCCTATCTTAATAGTCATGAAAAGATGTTAGAAATCACGTCCTCCCTCAATAAAACATCGTCTTATTCTTCATTCCTATCTTTCTTCCAAACATCGATCATATAATCCTGCATGTGTGTAAAGACATCTCTACACCCGGAGAATTCAATTCAAGCTATCATACTCTTACCCATCAGCCTCAGTACTTTTTAATTAATGAATATTTAGATGAGATTGCTCACACACTTTCATGCGACCGTTAATACTTCTTGAGGTACTAACCGACCGATTACTCCTGTGCTTGCTTACTTGGTGTATTTTCCTCGTCTTGCACCACCTAAGGCTTAGCAGTGACTCCCAGACCAGTTATGTTAGTTGTATGTATGCCCTAGAGACCAGTATTGTACAAATGATGTATATTATATTGGATGCTTGGACATATATAGAGAGGAGTTTCTTGCTCGTCATGATAGTATGCTATCTGGTTGCTCTTTACTTTAACATGTATACCTGTCTCTTTATACTGTCTTATAGTTACATGTTGGTAAAGCCCTTAGGATGTGTACTTGACTACCTGGACTATGATGCGGATCATACTAGTAGGGACATGGTAGTCCATAAGTACATCCTTCAAGGTCCCTAGTCGAGGGTGTATCGAGACGGGGCATCGAAATACCAGTGTAGACTAACGTATATGCTTCTCGACCCATGAGATGGGCGATGGATGATCCCATATCCATTGGTGTTTGACATCAAAGATGGTATACGGGTGCTCAGTGGAGACTGGGTACACTGGACGGACTCGCCGAGAACTCCCAGATGGTATTATACCTCACGTCAGATGGCAGTTCTCTGGTGACACTTGTGCAGGTTTGTCTGTAGACCCGAGATCGTCATAGAGTCTTGTGTGATTCCCACTGTGCTTTGATTTCCACCTTACCAAGTCCATGAGGGCGTGCAAAACGGTGGTTTTTGGGTACAGTCCCGAGTCGCATGGAGGCAATGAGCGATAGGAGGGGTTTCGTCTCTCCCGGTATTGGGGGTTGATGTTGCGCTGTGCTCGATTGGCCGTAACAGGAAAGTCCCTGGCCAGGGCTGATTAGAGATTTACTGGTAAGTGTTACCAGTAGTTTCTCGACCCGTTATGAGCCTCACATCGGCACGACTTAACAGTTATTGGGGTCTGACGTTTACCACCCCTAGACTTGATATGCGATATATCAGACGAGGAGACCGGACTGTACGGGAAGTGTTGCCGGCAGGCTTTCACAGGAGTTGGAGTGGGCTTGCTTGCTGATCTTCTGATCGCTCAATACCCGGGTAGCCATTACGTCCAGCTAGTACCGCTGACGGCTTGTGGGTGCGTGATGTGATCATCACCTACTGCCGGCGTATTGACGAGTCTTTAGAGTCCTACACAGAGGTTTTACTGACTTAGGCGAAACGAAATAGGAGCACGTATGTGATATGTGCGAGACCGAGAAAAAATGCGTGTATGTGATACCGTATTCTATTCTTGCGACTTTTTGTATCGGTCGGTCATATATGATATGACCGGGTTATCGAATCAAGTGTTGATTCGATAAGTCGATACGATGATTGTTAGCCGGTTATATGAGATATGACTGGATTATTAAGTCAAGTGTTGATTTAATAATTAAATGTATAATTGTATATTAGATATACTAATTTACATTTGCTAACACTTATTCACTTTAGGGTTTTTCTCACACTTGCACACTTGAATATATATATATATATATATGATATATATATTAAAAGTGTTTTGTTTTGTATCATGGTTGATGATACACTAAACATGGGTGTACAAGACACACACCATTCTATTTTTAAATGGTGGTTTACATTTATTTAAGGTAATTACAAATTAGTGGAATTTCTTTCATAAGCAAGAAGCTTGTAGAACCTTGTGGTTGCTTTGAAAAAGTCTACTTGTTTTGTTTTACCTTAGATCTTTGTTTAACCTAACCATTTACACTTAGCTATGGTAAAGTCTCTACAAGGGTTAGTATATGATACTCTCTCACCATGGTTAGTAAACTCACTTAATCATTATCCTCATTTCTTTTCTTTTGTTCATCATCATCTTCTTCTTCATTTGAGCAAGAGAAAAGCTTGCTAGGGTTTGATCTAAAGCGAGAAAGAAAGTGAGAAACAAAATTCTAAAGAGAACCCACTTCCTATTTCTCCATCCTCTACTAGACTAGCCCTCTAGTATAGGGTGTTTGCTTCACTAATTCTCAAGTTAGTGAAGTAGGAGCTTGAGTCGGAATTCCCTCGACGTAGATCATCTTCGGCCTCGGAGACTTCAAGCAAGGTCGCATCATTCGCGTCGTGAATCCATGCAAGAGCCCGGGAGAACCTTGATCGCAGCGATGGGACTTCAACAAGGAGCAAATGAAGTGGAGGACCAATCTACAAAGGTTGTATATCGTGTTCCCTTTAGTGTAAAGTTGTTTACTTGCTCATTAATTCGCCTAAACTCTAGTTAACGATCTTGTTTAGTGTTATTCGGCACATAAAAATTTAATTTTGGCATGGCCGATGCCTTGTAGAGCCTCATTAGTGTGCCTAGTAACCTTACAGTGGTATCAGAGACTAGCTAGAGCCTTAGGCGAAGTGTAGACGATGTTAGAAGTCCGATCGAACCCCGAAACCCTACACGGAACCCTTCTCTGTACATTTTTTGAATTTGTGGATTTTTCTGAATTAAAAATACTCAAAAAATACAGCAGGGTTTTATAAGAATTACTGTGCAAAACGTATTCCTAAATCCATCAATGAGCCGCGGAACCGCGGCCGTACCCCACGTGGCGTGGCTATACTGTTGCTTCGTTGACTAAGCTTTGCACAGTAATGTTTCTATTTGACTCCTGTGTTTTATGGGTAATTTTAATCTTTACTCAAGAGTTGAGTTTTCTGGGTTGTATTGGGGACTCGGTGTTTCGATCGGGAAGTTGAACTTCGTCTGTATGTTTTTCCGGGTATTTTAGAACATGTTAAAAAGTTTGACCGAATATAAATACCCACTTTTTCCCCTGTCGGGAAATTTCCAAGTGTTGGATCTTTCCATAGTTTAAGAACGTTCGAAGTAGTGCAAGTAACGCGATGGACCCTCTAGAAGACAACAAACTTTAACTCGATTATGTGACCGTCTTGAACTGCCCTTTGAACCTTAGGGTTTGGGGCAGTACGGCGTGCCACATGTAAGGCGTTGGCTTGACCCTTCTGCGGCTGGACCGTTGGTACTGAGGCATGAAGTGAATGTTTTTAAACTTATTTCATGTGTTGAGCTGTTTCGGGAAAACTTGGGTGTTTGATTGTTCAATCGAAAAGTTTAACATTTTCTATTTATCTGGAATGTGATACAATATTTGGAATCCACAAGTAGTTATGAGATAACTAATTTGGATGTTATAAACATAGCACTTTAGTCTCACTTGATCGGTTGCCACAGAATTTTGATGTGATCAAAAGTCCGTCGCAATCACGAAGCGTACGCGAATACTCGCCGGATAAACTTAATAGACAGCCACGCCCCATAGCCCTGACCAAGTGACCGTAGGAGAACCCCGTCGCCGACAGCATCCGTTCGGGTGCTCGCGTCAGCGGTGTTCCGCCTTGGTGCACTTCGTCGACGGTATCGGGGGTGCGGCCGTCTACTAAAGTTTGCGACGAGCTTTCGATCAAAATGTCGGGAATCTTGTTGAATTGCCCGACTTGATATTGAAAAGAGTTTTCGATAATGAGACTAAAATGCGGGGTTTATAATTGGTTAGGCATGCGATGTCTAAAGAGTTTGCGGATTCCAACTGTTGTAGTTTTACACTTTCTTTTCTGCGACCGTAAGTATAATATGCGATGTCGCCGGTTTCGTTGCTATATGTCAACGACAATTGGGCTGCGCATATTTACTTACGTTGATGACATGTGATGTTATGTGTTGCTGGATATGTTATATTGGATCGTCGCATTTTGAATAGCCGGGTTTTTTTTATGTGAGATGAGAGTTTTTATTTTCATTCATGTAAAATAAAATGTATGTAATATTCTTTTATTGGGGCACTTCCGGGATGAGGTTGATGTCACCTTTTGTATATTATTTACTTTTCCGCACTAGGATAGACCCAAGGAGGAGAGCATAAATAACCGGGTTCTGGAGTCCAGAGGGAGACCAACTTGAGGAGTCGAGTCCGGGTCTCCTAACTCCAGAATTGGTAGGGTTGCTTGCCGCTCTCGTAGGGGTCTACGGGTGTGGGTTTGGCTATTCATCGCGACCGTGGAATCCGTGTGTTATAGAGGCTTAAAATAAAACACGGACGTCCTAGTATATCCAATGTTTCATATGTTTCTTCTGCTGCGATATCTGTGATGTGATCATTTGATGTTCTGTGATAAATACTGTATATAGTATATATGATATATTATATAGGCGTTACTTATGTTTTACACCCGCGCTAGCCCTGCCCTGCTCTGCCGTTAGTTACCTAACCTAACGGTGCACGAGGGGACATCGAGGCGAATGCGGATGGCATAAGTGTACGTCGTATTTATCTGTGATGTTTAGGTGACTTAAATGATGGGACTTCATTAATGTGATTAATGAAAGAAAAGAAACCTAAAAGATGTTGTAGAATCAAATTTTCAAATAAAAAGGGTAGCTACAGTTTTTCTTTGCATAGCAGTATATATGATATACCCTGCACCTTATTCGATGAGGAAAGAGCCGAGATCCCTTCACCGGAAGTGACCTCTTTAGTAAAACTGGCAGATGCTACAACACTCGGTTTGCTTTTGATTGCTTTTGGAGTTTTGCTTTGCATAGTGATGTATATGATATATCCTGCACCTTATTCCATAAGGAAAGAGCCGAGATCCCTTCACCGGGAGTGACCTCTTTAGTAAAACTAATAAAAGCCTCAAAATCACTCCATTTCAAAATTCACATGATTCTACGACGATATCAAGTTCATTACGCAATAGGTTTTCAGAAAAACCTGTCGTAGCCCTCCGTCATTTCAGATAAGAACTGTTTAGTATTCGTGCTGCGTTTGTTAGCCTTTGTCAAGGCGTAGTGTGCGGTAGCTATATGGTGCTTATCTGCTTATGCATATGATGCAGATTGTTTTGAGGTAGTCGTACGACCTTGTTGTCCTTTGTCAAGGGTCGTGCGGGTGGGTTTGATTCAATCAAGAAATGACGGGTTGAACTTGACTAACATCCTATGATTTGTTGGCCTTTGTCAAGGTCATAGGGGTTAGGGGCAAAATATTATCGGGAATTTCAAGTGTTGAGATTTGCAATGAGATTGCATACCTTCTATGAAATAGTTGGATCCCGATACCCACTGTGAGTAATTGTTACTCCCGGGAGAGTTTTACACAGGACAATTAGCCGATCAAGTAGATGTCTAGAAAGGTGTCAACGGGGTTACGCCTCTGGGAAAACGAGGTTTACTTTAATTAGGTCCGTGCGAAAGCACGGGAAACCTCCCTCAAAGTACCGACATTGGCCTGGCTGAAAGATCGGCGAAGTTGTAGGGTGTAATTAATCCCGGCTAGTCTTTCCTTTTAGGGTTTGAAGGAAGATTTGATAAAAACAGTGGGAGCCATCCTGATTAGATAAGATAATAACCAATCTGATCTTGCAAGAGCATACGCTAAAGTGTTTTTCTTCTCTCTCTCTCCAGGTAGCGACCATATCATACCTTAATCAAGATAATAATATGGATGTATTGACCGAACCCGCATGTTATACTGTGCTGGGGAACGTTGGTTCCGTTCTTTCTTATAAGAGTTATAAGACTGATCAGGATATAGGGGAATACCAGGATTCTCATGCCACCCGTACGAAGAAAGTACATGTTGATGCATTTTCTTCGGGTGTATTCGTTTCAGAGAACTGTTTCTCCATTTCCTCTACGTCCTGGGTATTAGATACCGGGTCAGGATCCCATATATGTAATCAGTTACATGGGCTTAGGAAAGGTAGAGAACTTGGAGAAGGTGATAAAGACATAAGGGTTGGAAATGGTGCAATTGTTGCAGCTAAAACCGTCGGGGAATATCACCTTGTATTGCCAACTGGTAATACATTGATTCTGAACGAATGTTATTTCATGCCGAACCTGATATGCAACATTATATCGGTTTCTTTGTTGAGTAAAGAGGGATATAATTTTGTATTACAGGATAATGTTATGAACATTTTCCTAAACCAAAAGTTGGTTGGATCAGGCACGATGTGCAATGGCATTTATGTTCTAAATCAATCAACAGTTCTGAGTATAACAAACACAAATAAGAGGAAGAGTTCAGAAATGAACGAATCCTTCTTGTGGCATTGTAGACTGGGTCACATCAATGCAACACGACTAGCTAAGTTGCATAAAGATGGATATTTGAATCCGTTTGAATTTTCATCTTATGACACTTGCCAATCATGTCTCAAAGGCAAGATGACCAAAACTCCGTTTACGGGACACGGAGAGAGAGTTACGGAACTCTTGGGACTGGTACATAGTGATGTATGCGGCCCCATGTCTACACATGCCAGGAATGGTTCTGCGTACTTCATTACATTCACTGACGATCTCTCTAGATTCGGATATGTGTTCCTGATGAAACACAAATCAGAAGCATTTGAGAAATTTAGAGAATATAAACAAGAAGTCGAGAACCAAACCGGGAAAAGTATTAAAATCCTTCGATCTGATCGAGGAGTTGAATACTTGAGCAATGAATTCCTGGACTTCCTAAAAGAGAATGGGATTCTCTCTCAGCTGACTCCTCCATATACACCACAGCACAACGGTGTATCTGAACGGAGGAGCCGCACCCTATTAGATATGGTGCGCTCTATGATGAGCATAGCTGAGTTACCTATTTCCTTCTGGGGGTATGCGCTGGAGACAGCGGCATACCTATTAAATCAAGTTCCATCTAAATCTGTACCTACCACACCATATGAGATATGGAGTGGGAAGAGACCATGTCTTAAACGTGTTAAGATATGGGGTTGTCCGACCTATGTTAAAACGCAAAATCCGGACAAACTCGAGGCACGGTCAGTTCTATGCAAGTTTGTGGAATATCCCAAACATTCACATGGATATCTTTTCTACCATACTGAGGAACAAAAAGTGTTTGTTTCTCGACATGCCACCTTTTTAGAAAAGGAATTTCTTACAAAGGAAATTAGTGGCGACCAGGTAGAACTGGAAGAATTTCCGGCTACACAAACTCAAACTGAAGATTTAGTGGAACCAGAGGATTCGGTAGTTCCCAACGAAGCTCAGCCTCTCCGCCGATCTAGTAGGGTTCCTCACCCATCTAAGAGATACTACGGTTTTCTCATAGATGGTGGGAGCGAGGATTACATCATGGTTGATGATGACCCAACTAGCTTTGAGCAGGCCATCACGAGTGGGGACTCAGTGAAATGGCTGGATGCAATGCGGTCCGAGATGGAATCCATGTACACCAACAAAGTGTGGACTTTGGAAGTTGCTCCTGAAGGGGTAAAACCCATTGGGAGCAAGTGGATCTTCAAGAAAAAACTTGGTGTAGAAGAGAAAGTGGAGACTTTCAAAGCTAGACTTGTTGCAAAGGGTTTTCGTCAAAGACCAGGTGTGGACTATGACGAAACCTTTTCTCCAGTGGTTATGCTTAAATCCATCCGGATCATGCTTGCCATCGCTGCATATCATGACTATGAAATCTGGCAAATGGATGTTAAGACCGCCTTTCTAAATGGTGATTTAGAAGAGTGCGTGTACATGACTCAGCCAGGGGGCTTCGTAGATAGTGGGAGCAGCAGGAAAGTGTCCAAGCTGCTTAAATCCATTTATGGATTGAAGCAAGCATTGCGGAGTTGGAACATCTGCTTTGACGTCGTTATCAAAGAGTTTGATTTCGTCAAAAACGTAGATGAACCTTGTATCTACAAGAAGGTCGCAGAGAGTAAGGTTGTCTTTCTCGTATTGTACGTGGACGAAATACTCTTGATAGGAAATGATATTCCTATGCTGCAATCGGTGAAGCTCTTCTTATCACAAAGATTCTCAATGAAAGATCTTGGTGATGCCTCCTGCATATTGGGAATTATGATCTATAGAGATAGATCTAAAAGGATACTGGGATTGTCCCAATCCAGGTACATTGACACCATACTAAAGAGGTTTAGTATGGAAGAGTCCAAACGTGGGTTTTTACCCACGATCTCAGGGCTCACTGTCTCCAAAGAGATGTCTCCCAAGACTGATTTGGAGAGAGCTCGCATGCAAGGGATACCCTATGCTTCGGCAGTAGGCTCTATCATGTACGCGATGCTATGTACCAGACCCGATATAGCATACTCACTAAGTGTAGTGAGTAGGTATCAAGCTGATCCTGGAGAGAGTCACTGGACAGCTGTGAAGAGCATTCTCAAGTACTTACGAAGGACTAAAGAGATGCTCTTGGTGTATGGTAACGGAGAAATCCAAGTGGAGTCCTTTACCGATTCGAGCTTCCAGAGTGATAAGAACGACTCTAAGTCGCAGTCGGTATTTGTCTTTACCCTTTACGGAGGGGCGGTTAGCTGGAAGAGTCCCAAGCAGGAAACCGTGGCAGACTCGACGATGGAGGCTGAATACATCGCTGCCAACGATACTGCCAAAGAGGCTGTCTGGATCAAGAAGTTCATTACTGAACTTGGAGTGGTTCCATCCATTGAGCATCCAATACATTTGTATTGCGATAACAATGGAGCGGTGGCTTTGGCCAAGGAACCCAGGTCCCATCAGCGATCCAGGCATATTCTCAGGCGGTATCACCTGATCCGGGAGATAGTTGATCGCCGGGAGATCGAGGTCAGGAGGGTTGACACGAAGAATAACAAAGCGGATCCACTCACGAAGGCCATTCCCCAGATACAGTTTGAGAGACTCTTCGGGATGCTCGGTATGTGATACTACAACAGCTGGCCCTAGTCCAAGTGGGAGATTGTTAGTTGTATGTATGCCCTAGAGGCCAGTATTGTACAGATGATGTATATTATATTGGATGCTTGGATATATATAGAGAGGACTTTTTTGCTCGTCATGATAGTATGCTATCTGGTTGCTCTTTACTTTAACATGTATACCTGTCTCTTTATACTGTCTTATAGTTACATGTTGGAAAAGCCCTTAGGATGTGTACTTGACTACCTGGACTATGATGCGGATCATACTAGTGGGGACATGGTAGTCCATAAGTACATCCTTCAAGGTCCCTAGTCAAGTGTGTATCGAGACGGGGCATCGATATACCGGTGTAGACTAGCGTATATGCTTCTCGACCCATGAGATGGGCGATGGATGATCCCATATCCATTGGTGTTTGACATCAGAGATGGTATACAGGTGCTCAGTGGAGACTGGGTACACTGGACGGACTCGCCGAGAACTCCTAGATGGTATTATACCTCACGTCAGATGGCAGTTCTCTGGTGACACTTGTGCAGGTTAGTCTGTAGACCCGAGATCGTCATAGAGTCTTGTGTGATTCCCACTGTGCTTTGATTTCCACCTTACTACGTCCATGAGGGCGTGCAAAATGGTGGTTTTTGGGTACATTCCGGAGTCGCATGGAGGCAATGAGCGATAGGAGGGGTTTCGTATCTTCCGGTATTGGGGGTTGATGTTGCGCTGTGCTCGATTGGCCGTAACAGGAAAGTCCCTGGCCAGGGCTGATTAAAGATTTACTGGTAAGTGTTACCAGTAGTTTCTCAACCCGTTATGAGCCTCACATCGGCATGACTTATCGGTTATTGGGGTCTGACGTTTACCACCCCTAGACTTGATATGCGACATATCAGACGAGGAGACCGGACTGTACGGGAAGTGTTGTCGGCGGGCTTTCATAGGAGTTGGAGCGGGCTTGCTTGCTGATCTTCTGATCGCTCAATACCCGGGAAGCCGTTACGTCCAGCTAGTACCGCTGACGGCTTGTGGGTGCGTGATGTGATCATCACCTACTGCCGGCGTATTGACGAGTCTTTAGAGTCCTACACAGAGGTTTTACTGGCTTAGGCGAAACGAAATAGGAGCATGTATGTGATATGTGCGAGACCGAGAATAAATGCGTGTATGTGATACCATATTCTATTCTCACGACTTTTTGTATCGGTCGGTCATATATGATATGACCGGGTTATCGAATCAAGTGTTGATTCGATAAGTCGATACGATGATTGTTAGCCGGTTATATGAGATATGACCGGATTATTAAGTCAAGTGTTGATTTAATAATTAAATGTATAATTGTATATTAGATATACTAATTTATATTTGCTAACACTTATTCACTTTAGGGTTTTTCTCACACTTGCACACTTGAATATATATATATATGATATATATATTAAAAGTGTTTTGTTTTGTATCATGGTTGATGATGCACTAAACATGGGTGTACAAGACACACACCATTCTATTTTTAAATTATGGTTTACATTTATTTAAGGTAATTACAAATTAGTGGAATTTCTTTCATAAGCAAGAAGCTTGTAGAAGCTTGTGGTTGCTTTGAGAAAGTCTACTTGTTTTGTTTTACCTTAGATCTTTGTTTAACCTAACCATTTACACTTAGCTATGGTAAAGTCTCTACAAGGGTTAGTATATGATACTCTCTCACCATGGTTAGTAAACTCACTTAATCATTATCCTCATTTCTTTTCTTTTGTTCATCATCATCTTCTTCTTCATTTGAGCAAGAGAAAAGCTTGCTAGGGTTTGATCTAAAGTGAGAAAGAAAGTGAGAAACAAAATTCTAAAGAGAACCCACTTCCTATTTCTCCATCCTCTACTAGACTATCCCTCTAGTATAGGGTGTTTGCTTCACTAATTCTCAAGTTAGTGAAGTAGGAGCTTGAGTCGGAATTCCCTCGACGTAGATCATCTTCGGCCTCGGAGACTTCAAGCAAGGTCGCATCCTTCGCGTCGCGAAGCCATGCAAGAGCCCGGAGGAACCTTGATCGCAGCGATGTGACTTCAACAAGGAACAAATGAAGTGGAGGACCGATCTACAAAGGTTGTATATCGTGTTCCCTTTAGTGTAAAGTTGTTTACTTGCTCATTAATTCGCCTAAACTCTAGTTAACGATCTTGCTTAGTGTTATTCGGCACATAAAAATTTAATTTTGGCATGGTCGATGCCTTGTAGAGCATCATTAGTGTGCCTAGTAACCCTACAAGTTTGCATTAGGGCACTAGGTGAAGAGGCACCCTCGCTATATTTTTTTATTGTTGCCTTGGCGATAAAGAAACCAGTGTTCATTTTTCTCACCACTTTATATTTTATACATTTTTTTATTTCCTTCATACTTTTGGCTTTAAGACAAGAGCATTTCAAGATATCCTCTACTATCCCAGGCTTTAAAACGTGTGTGAGTGCGAATAGCAGGGTATCAACGTTCAAAATGTTTGGCTTCCAGAATAGAAACTATTTTTCAGACTTATTTTTATCCTCAGATTAGTGACGTCCTTCATCTTACTAACCCTTGGGACAACGGCTCATAACTACTTATTACTAGTTCGTATAAGAAAACTTCTAATTTTCTTGGTTTTCTTAAATTTTTCTAATCTCATGGATGGATGTAATTTTTCACTATCTAAACTTTCATTATCTTATTTATGTACAAAAAATGTTAAATATTAAAATATTTTTATATTTTGAAAATTTTAAATTTTTATAGGTTTTTAAAGAAATGTTTTGTGCTTATGCAAATGATATGCAAATGATGCAAAAATAAGCACAAAACTCCCCCAAACTTGTTTTCAACAGTGTCCTCACAGTTGCCAACAGCTATATCTACAAAACCTGTAAGTCTGGGATGAATTATTAGTGGGGGCAAAATATATAAGTGAAGAACTTCCCCCAAACTTACTCTTTTCACTCACCTCCATTCAAAAAGATGATGCAGTGATATGCAGGATATGAAGGTGAGACGGAGGAATTTTAATCCAAATAAAATGGCTCCTGTAAGAACAGGAGCTCCTCCGTGGGGTCAGTGGAAAAACACGGCTTTAGTCTATGTCCATTCACTTTGAAAAATTTGCCGTTTTTAACATTTTCTACTTCTACTGCCCCGTGCGGGTATACAGACCGCACAATAAAAGGTCCCTTCCACCGAGATCGGAGCTTACCCGCGTGAAGGTATAGTCGTGAATCATAAAGAAGGACTTGTTGACCGGGTGAAAATGTTTTCCTCAAAATATTTTTATCGTGAAAAACCTTGGTCCTATTCTTTACGATTACAGCGTTATCATAAGCTTCATCGCGGAGTTCGCTTAGCTCATTTATTTGCAGCTTCCGAAAGTTGCAGGCTTGGTTTAGGTCAAAATTTATTTCCTTAATAGCCTACAATGCTTTATGCTCAATCTCGACGGGTAAGTGACATGCCTTCCCAAACACAATCCTATATGGAGACATCCCTAGGTCGGTTTTAAATGCAGTTCGGAATGCCCAAAGAGCATCCGTCAGTTTGGTCGACCAGTCTTTTCTATTCTTAGCAACAGTCTTCTCCAGGATTAGTTTGATCTGTCTGTTTGAGATCTCAGCCCGCCCTCTTGTTTGGGGATGATAGGGAGTAGAAAGTCGGTGGTTGATTGCGTATTTCCGCATCAGAGTCTCAAAAGACCTGTTGCAGAAATGTGTCCCATTATTGCTAATGATAGCGCGTGGGTGTCCAAATCGCGAAAAGATATTCTCTTTCAAGAATTTAATGACAACTTTCCTGTCATTAGTGCGACATGGAATGGCTTCAACCCACTTTGAGACATAATCAACCGCCAGCAGTATGTACAAATTCCCAAAGGAGTTGGGAAAGGGACCCATAAAATCAATACCCCAAACATCGAAAATTTCAACAACCAAGATAGGTTGCTGAGGCATTTCCTTTCTCCGGGAGATTCTACCCGTGTACTGACATTGTGTACAGGTTTTGCAATAGTCAAATGCGTCCTTGAATAAGGTCGGCCAATAAAATCCACATTACAAAACCTTTTCCTCCGTCTTTTTAGGACCGAAGTGACCCCCGCAGGCCTGATCATGACAAAAAGAAAGAACACTCTTGAACTCTTCTTTCGGGAAACACCGGCGAATGATCTGATCAGGACAATACTTAAACAAATATGGATCATCCCAGTAAAAGTGTTTTACTTGGGATAGAAAACGGTATTTGTCCTGTTTTGACCAATCGCTGGGTATAAGTCCCGTGACAAGATAGTTCACAATATCCCTGAACCATGGTTCATTGGATACGTTCAAGAGTTGTTCGTCAGGAAACGAATCATTGATCGGCAGGGTCACAGGGGAAGAAGAGATGCGTGAAAGATGGTCGGCTACTACGTTTTCACATCCTTTCTTATCTTTGATAACAAGATCAAATTCTTGTAACAGAAGGATCCAACGTATTAGTCGACCTTTTGCATCTTTCTTCGCCAGAAGATGTTTTAAGGCGGAATGGTCAGTGTACACAACTATAGGTGAGCCAATTAAGTAAGGCCTGAATTTTTCTAATGCAAATACTGTAAGTGCACGGCGGCGCCCCGGCCGTCAATCCGACGCCGGAAAGCGGAAGCGGTGAATAACTTAAATTTTGCGGACTTAGCAAACCGGCACCACCGCGCACTAAACACCCGGATCGAACCATTAACTAGTCTAAGCAACTAAACAAGATGGGTTAGAGATATACCGACGATCCAAGTCCTCCGGTCTTCATCTCCACTCCGATCTCCTCGCGGGATCTCCGTCCGTCTCCTCCTCGTCGCCGGAAGTGCACCACATCGCCTACTATGTATACGGGCTCCCACCTCAATGCCGAGGCAACTCGGGCACGAAGCCGGCTACTCGACGTGCCCAAGATTCGTTGTAGAATATGTGAAGAACTTGTGTCTCAATTTGGGGTTGTGGAATTGCCATTTTGGTGGAGGAAATCAAGGAGGTTTTTGGATGAACAAGAGAGCAATTTTCATAGCACCATGAGAACCAAAAATTGCCCACCACCATAATGAAATGAATCCCCCATCTCCTTTTGAATGGCCGGCCCCCCTTTTTGCCATATGTGATTGGAGAGAGAGAGTGAAGTCAAGGGGGTGGGTGGAACATAATGCAAAAGAGAGAGCAAAAAGGGTATGATGATCAAGAATCATTTTAACCAAAACTCCACTCCAAAAACTCATCAACAACTACCATGATGGCTCACAAAGTCATGCCATCATGACACAAAGAAAATCAAGGTCAAGGGAGAGACTATCATGATACAACAATAAGCAAATACCCCCTTCACAAATGTCTATTTGCAACAATGCAAATAAACCCTCCTCCACCAATCTTCGGCCAATGAACGGAACAAAGGAAATTGGCCGAAACGGAAAGCAAACTGGCAACTCCAGAAAACTGGTCCCGTAATAAATTACGGGAAAACCCCGATATTGTGCATACACACCCGCATCAGTATTTCGACCGAAATACAAATGCAATGAGACAAAGTCTACACTGTACTATACTAGGTCCGGCTTATACCAAAACCGGCTAGAAATATCTGTTCGATCCTGATCCGTGCAATACCGCACGTATCTGATCAAACCCTGCCATATAACCATACGGCCTATAGTACAAACTGTCCGATCCTGATCCGTGCAATACCGCACGTATCTGATCGGACCTTGCCATATCTCCATACGGCCTCTACAACCTTTCGCCCGAAAGCTGAGTAACTGAATGTGGGGGACTCTAAAGACTCATCAACACCTTGGTTGTGGATTTAACCACTAGCACGTCAGAGGTATAAGCCAATACGTAACGAGCTACCAGGTACTGACTAAATGGGACGTCGATGAGGAAGCTCACCCCGACACCCAACTGAGCCTGTCAGTGACAATATCCGTACAGTCCGGTCCGTTCGTCTATGAGTATCGCATGGCGGGCCTAGGGGGTTGGTAAAAGTCAGACCCCCAAAAGCGGTACAAGTCGTGTCGGAGTGTAGCCCAGAACACCCTGAGATACTACTGGAATACCTACCAGTAAATCTCCTTGCCTTGGCCAAGGACTTTGTGTAATGGCTCTCCTAGACACAGCACGACCTCACCCCCAATACCGGGAGAGACGAACCCCTGAAGATACGCTCACTGCCTCCATGTGGCTCGGGACTGTACCCAACTAAAACCTGTTTGCACGACTCCTTTGAGCCGTGGTAGGGTAGTAATCAAAGTACAGTGGGAACTCACACGAGACAAATGACGATCCCCAGGTCGATGAACTAACCTGCACACATGTCACCAGGGAACTGCCATCTGACGTCTGGTATATGACCAACTAGCATGTTCCCGGCGAGTCCTGTCCGGTGTACTCATAACCCAATGAGCACCTGTATACATCTTAGGTGATCCAACTGACACCAGTGGCTTGTGAGACCGGCCACCGCCCCTCGTCGGGGTCTCGACTGTATACACTAGTCTACTAATGGAGTATCGATGCCCAGTCTCGAAACTCCCACGACTAGGGACCTTTTAAGGATAAGCTTATAGACCTCCAGCTCCCACTTATATGATCGCCCTCATACTGCTGGTGGTCAAGCAAGAATCCTAGGGGCTCTATCAACGTGTAATAGCGACGTGTCATGTCACTTAAAACAGTACACGATGATAAAGGTAAACCAGATAGCGTACTATCATCTCGAGTAAGACTGTCCTACCGGGATAGGTCCTCCCTCAATCATTACAATCACGTACCTGTGACCTAATAATTGACTCTGAGGGCACTATCTCCAACAATCTCCCACTTGCACTCAAGGCTAATTATTGCGATGTCGCATACTCACAGCCCGTGTGATACCGAACATCCAACTCCTCTACTAGTCAGTCTCACAAAGCTCGTTTGCGGAACTATTGCGTTCGAGGAATAGCCTCAGTGAGTGGATTCGCTTAGTTGTTTCTTTCTATGTCTCTCTATATCTCAAGTTCGCGGAGAAACCTATCTCCCGAAATGAGCAATACATGTCTTAGAACGTGTCTGGATGTCTGATGGGACCTAGCTCATAAATGAACTCCAAATCCAAACTTCTTAGACTGTATCGACAACTGAACTTAATCAGTGTCCTGCGCGCCATGCCTCCCTCAGTATTGCCTTGGACCACCTGTCCAAAATACTGCCCCTCATCAGAAGGAAAACTATGACTCTGACAAGCTCCTTGTCGTCCATGTCACCTTGGAAGCCTGGAATGATAACTGTCTCCTGAATGAGGCTGTCGTTATCATATCCCTAGAACATCTATTTATGTTCTAAAACTGCTTCCGACTGTTTCTCCAAGATTGGATTAATGTCAACTTATTGCATCTGGTGCAAGAACAACATCTGGTGTGGTACTTGACATCTCATGATTGACTCAATTGCCTGAGCAAGTGATCTGCCAATCATGCACATCCCTCTCCACTTTAGTCTGTAAGACACCTTTGGAGAGGGTGACTCCATTACCTGCAGGTACACTACCGTGCCAGGAGTCGTCCATCCTAAATACTCTTAGAACGCTGTCAAGTACCCTGATTGGGAAACCACCCAAATCTAGATCTAAGACCATAGATCTAGTAACCAGTATGTCTGATATAATGTCCAAGTCCATGTGGAGAAACCACTGTGTGACGACCAAAGTATAACCGATCGTAGTGTAGGAGTTTCTTTTCCTACTCTGTGTATATCATCCAAATACCAGGATATCACACCCTACTACCTTCTCAACAGATCCATCCCCTATTCTGATGAAGTCAAACCCATGACTGTCACGTCAGAAACAGATGATCTATCTCCGCTACATCTGCTTTAGTCTATAAATAGACATAAGCTACCTGTCCACCAATGCTTCCGCTGCTCCAACTGACTACGACAACCCTCTGGCAGAGTCATATACACGTACACTTCTGAAGCGAATTCAGAACGACGCTATACTCATCCTCCTGCCGGGTCTCGTAACCTGGAACAACAGCAATGGTAATTGTGGGTAAACAAGAACTTCCTTGTCACCGTCCTTGAGGCTACCGTAGTACCTCTCGGGTGCCTGAAGTTACCCACCTTATCTGCGGAGTGGCCAATGGAATGTCAATCCAGATTGAATCTTTAGGTTCCTTATCAAATCTTCAGTAATCGTTTGTGGTTCTGGAATCACTTCCAGTTCTACCATACTCCCACTACTGTTTTCTGAAAAATCCATTTTTAATAAAACTGTGGCGAGTCTAGAACAATATTGCTATTGTTCATCCAGATGGTAGAAAGTCAACCCGCGTCATAGCCTGGGTCAACCCACAAACAGCCATTACAGAAACGTGCCTTGAGTTACCCAGAGTCTGGTTTTAAGCATAATCCGGACATCTCCCCGTACCTTAACATCGTTAAGATATGAACTGTTCTATATCCAGTATAGAAACAGAGGCACTGATTTAATTGAACCAGATTCAAATCATGCAGCTGTTCCCAGCGCATGTCAACTAAATGGAAGGAGGCCGATCAGCGTTACTCAACTTAGGAATACTTCCAATTATGAGTAACCTGAAAGAGAAGCAAGATCTCTTTATCATTACTATCAACTGAATACCATACACAAGTATCTACATCTTCGATCTCTTTGAAGAATCCCGATACTTGCTATACCTGGTTCTTTACTCTATTCAAATACCTATAACTTCTCCAAATTCGGACCCTGTGTTTCCACGAAACACTTGTCTAAAAACTAGAGAAGTCATAAGTAAACCGAATATAGTACGAGGACCAACCCCTCTGTCCTGATGGACCCTGGACATCATACAATACTCTGTACAAGTCCCTTGAGTCTGATAACTCTTTCACTGTGTGTCGTAGGTTGAAAACTGTACTTATGGTTAAGAAGAATTACACCGCTGTTTAATGCTCCTTACCTAACCATCCACTGATATAGGTAAATGTCATCG
This sequence comes from Agapanthus africanus, assembly GCA_030015575.1. Classification (NCBI taxonomy): domain Eukaryota; kingdom Viridiplantae; phylum Streptophyta; class Magnoliopsida; order Asparagales; family Amaryllidaceae; genus Agapanthus; species Agapanthus africanus. The sequence goes on from CM057340.1 coordinate 268,860,227, forward strand.
ACATAATATCAAAAGGTATATCTCACTCTATGAAAATAAACGTACAGATATATCAATTTGAAATTGGTGCATAACAGCGGATATTCAAAACCAAATATTTGCCGACCGGCAAACAACCCAGGTGATTTCCTCAAATATCACCGATTACAACGAATCCCGATATAATGAGGATGATCACCCAATTCCCAATAACTTACTCCCACTCATCATCTGTAAAACCATACAGATATGAGAATCAAACCTGGTAAATACATACCCTGGAGCAAGTGTCTAATCGGGAAATCAGTTTCCTTTAACAGTACATAGTGAGACTGAAACATTGAAATGTTTCGATGGGGTATCCTGGTATTCTTAGTAATGCCTCTTCCAGATTCACGACTGTAACCGTATAGTTCTTTGCCACCTCTCCAAATCCCTTCATATGTCTTTAGTCTTTACCTTCTGCACACCCTTTTAGGCCAAATGGTTTTCTTCCTTCCCTACCGTTCGGCACCAGCCTATGGTTTGGAAGAAGACTATCCAATAAGCATAATGGGTGTACTGTCCCAATCCTAGGAACACTCGCAATGAGAGAGGGTGAAGATAAAAGACACCTGAATAAATCTTATTCCTATTTCTCCTGGACCAGAATCCATCCCCGAACTGGAACAAGTTCCATTCGAGTTCGTATATAACCATACGACGGAGTATCCAAATAAAACTGTGGATCTTCGTAGTGATACGGAGTGTCCTGGAGAAATACAAAGGTGATGTGGGAGTGGTAACGAAATATTTGGTTTGGTCGTGAATATCTGTTGCAATTTACTTTGCCCTCTTACTAATCCCTTGCTTTGTCTGAACTTAATACCTTCTGCACACCATCGTTATGCTAATTGGTTTTCTTCATTCCCTACCGGTCGGCACCAGCCTAAGGTTTGGAAGAAGAAAATCCAATTTGCGTAATAGGTGTACTACCCCTAAACCAAGGAGTACTCGTAACCTGAGAGAGGGTAAAAGGAAAAGACAACTGAATAATCCTATCCGTTTTCTCCAGAACCTGAAACCATCCTCGAATAAATTCCTTCGAGTTCGTATCTAACCATACGATGGTTTTGTCCAATGGAAGTGGACGTTCGTAGTAAAACGGGGTGTCCTGGAGAAAAGGGTAAAAGTAGGAGTGGCAATGAGGTTTGCAACTCAGACAATCCAAAAGCCAGTGTTTAAGAAGGTTCGGTCAACTTGGTCACTGAGTCATAGTCTTAGGGTCGGGTCAATGGTCGCTGCCAGAGAGAGAGAGAGAGAAGAAACACTCAGCGTGCACTCTATCCTAGATCAGAATGGTTACCAATTTATCTAATCTGGAATCCTCCCACTGTACCTCAAATTCTCCTCCAAACCTGAAAGAAGAATTAGTCGGGGTCACCCGAGGAGTAAACCAACTCATCAGTGGGAATCGGGATCCAACTATCATCGCATGATAACGTGACGGAATCCGCTCACATCAACACACTCCAGAAGGTATGCGCATATCTGGCAAGTTTCAGTACTTTTGAAACTCCCGATGTGATTTCTGCCCCATGCTCTTATGACCTTGACTTTGGCCAACAAATCATAAGTCACATGTCAAGTTCTACCCGTCATTCTCCAGGTTGATTCGAATCCACCCGCACAAGCCCTTGACTTTGGCCAACAAGGCTATACGACTGTTCCAAACCAACGCATCTATCTATACTGCATATGAATAACCAACAGCTACCAAACACTGTGCCTTGACTTTGGCCAACAAACACAGCTTGAATACTATTGACTACCCATATGAAACGACGGAGGGCTACGAATGGTTTCTGGCGAAAACCTTTAACGTAAAGAACTTGATATCGTCGAAGGAACGGATAGCTTTTAAAAATATAGTGACGAAAACCGTTGCTAAAGAGGTCACTCCCGGTGAAGGGATCTCGGCTCTTTCCCCGTAGAATGGGGTGCAGGATATTCCAACTGAATACCACGATGCAAAGCAAAAGCAATCGGCTATAGTGAAGTTAATGCCCTGACGCAAACTTCTGTCCAAGGGGTCACTCCCGGTGAAGGGATCTCGGCCCTTGCCTCGTCGACTGAGGAGCAGGATATTCCAACTGAATACCACGATGCAAAACAAAAGTGAACGTCCTTGCAATAACAGCTTTTTGAAAAAGTGTTCCAACAACATCAGATTAGGTTTGTTTTTAACTTGCATTGATCCGAATCAATGCAGTCCCATCAATTGATCACACCACAAAGAACGAAAATATACTGATGTACGTATATGCCATCCGCATTCGCCACTGGGTCCCGTCATTACCCGTTAGGTTAGCTTACTAACGACAGAGCGGGGACTGGACTAGCGCGGATGCAAAACATATACAACATCTACTAATATATATACTAATATATTATATTTCGCTCAAGGCGTGAATAAAATGCAACATCACAGAAAATGAACAGCATCACAGAAACAATACAGATATCTGGGATCCCCGGGTTTCACAGAGCCGCTGAAACCCGACGTTCCCCTGGTCGTGTGGATAGCCTGTGCAATGAAATCCTAGACCCCTACGGGCGCGGCAAGTCACCCGCCAAAACCTGAAGCGAGGCAGCCCCCTTCAGCGCCGTGAATGGACCACCCAGCACTTCACGGAATCCGGCAACTTGGGCACCCCTCCTGGGTCAGCCTGTACCCCCTACGAGTGCGGCGAATAGCCCGCCAATCCTAGAGCGAAGCCCCCTCCGTCTCAATGCCATGAGATGCGGGCTTGTTGCCCTCCAGAACCCGGCTATCCGTGCACCCCTCCGCGGGGCAATCCTAGTACAGAAAGTAAAATATACATACACCGGGTACATCGACCGCAACCAGGTCGTGCCCCAAAAGAATAATACAATCAGGCAGTGACGGCAGTCCACATGTCGGACGCTCGCCCCGCAATATCAAATGTGCGTATTACAACAAAACAGTACTAGCATTGCATCCAGGCTATCCCCCACGACCGATCCGCAACATCACAGCAAATACATAGAACATCAACGTGAAAGTCACGTTCGCAAATCCGTCTAACCGGGCTATAGCAGTTAGACCGGATTTACCGATCAAGTGACATTCACGGTCGCAGATATAATGTAAATACTGTGAAAAATGTGTTTAAAATATCCGATCGATTAAAATATAACAAGTGGGCCCCAAAACAAAACTGCAGCAGTTAGAGAAAATATGGGCCCAATTTAAATGTTCCAGAAACCCAAATTTATCCCCAGAAGCCCACTGAAAAAATCCGGCCCAATGATTATTCCATACTGCGGCGGAAGCGCGGCCAGAAGTGGGTTTTTGCCGCGCTTCCGCGCTCTGGTTGGAATATCATTGCCTCGAATTTGAACAGTGCTCTTAGTTCATCTAGCACAGTACTTTTATGCAACCTGAAAAATTTTTGGAGACTGGAAAAATTCAACAGAAACTGTCGTGGGTGTATTTGGGTTTTCGGACATTTCGATCGATCGGAACTGAAAAACACATTACACAAAGCTAGACTAAGTTAATGGGGAGGCTCTGATACCACTGTAAGTGCACGGCGGCGCCCCGGCCGTCAATCCGACGCCGGAAAGCGGAAGCGGTGAATAACTTAAATTTTGCGGACTTAGCAAACCGGCACCACCGCGCACTAAACACCCGGATCGAACCATTAACTAGTCTAAGCAACTAAACAAGATGGGTTAGAGATATACCGACGATCCAAGTCCTCCGGTCTTCATCTCCACTCCGATCTCCTCGCGGGATCTCCGTCCGTCTCCTCCTCGTCGCCGGAAGTGCACCACATCGCCTACTATGTATACGGGCTCCCACCTCAATGCCGAGGCAACTCGGGCACGAAGCCGGCTACTCGACGTGCCCAAGATTCGTTGTAGAATATGTGAAGAACTTGTGTCTCAATTTGGGGTTGTGGAATTGCCATTTTGGTGGAGGAAATCAAGGAGGTTTTTGGATGAACAAGAGAGCAATTTTCATAGCACCATGAGAACCAAAAATTGCCCACCACCATAATGAAATGAATCCCCCATCTCCTTTTGAATGGCCGGCCCCCCTTTTTGCCATATGTGATTGGAGAGAGAGAGTGAAGTCAAGGGGGTGGGTGGAACATAATGCAAAAGAGAGAGCAAAAAGGGTATGATGATCAAGAATCATTTTAACCAAAACTCCACTCCAAAAACTCATCAACAACTACCATGATGGCTCACAAAGTCATGCCATCATGACACAAAGAAAATCAAGGTCAAGGGAGAGACTATCATGATACAACAATAAGCAAATACCCCCTTCACAAATGTCTATTTGCAACAATGCAAATAAACCCTCCTCCACCAATCTTCGGCCAATGAACGGAACAAAGGAAATTGGCCGAAACGGAAAGCAAACTGGCAACTCCAGAAAACTGGTCCCGTAATAAATTACGGGAAAACCCCGATATTGTGCATACACACCCGCATCAGTATTTCGACCGAAATACAAATGCAATGAGACAAAGTCTACACTGTACTATACTAGGTCCGGCTTATACCAAAACCGGCTAGAAATATCTGTTCGATCCTGATCCGTGCAATACCGCACGTATCTGATCAAACCCTGCCATATAACCATACGGCCTATAGTACAAACTGTCCGATCCTGATCCGTGCAATACCGCACGTATCTGATCGGACCTTGCCATATCTCCATACGGCCTCTACAACCTTTCGCCCGAAAGCTGAGTAACTGAATGTGGGGGACTCTAAAGACTCATCAACACCTTGGTTGTGGATTTAACCACTAGCACGTCAGAGGTATAAGCCAATACGTAACGAGCTACCAGGTACTGACTAAATGGGACGTCGATGAGGAAGCTCACCCCGACACCCAACTGAGCCTGTCAGTGACAATATCCGTACAGTCCGGTCCGTTCGTCTATGAGTATCGCATGGCGGGCCTAGGGGGTTGGTAAAAGTCAGACCCCCAAAAGCGGTACAAGTCGTGTCGGAGTGTAGCCCAGAACACCCTGAGATACTACTGGAATACCTACCAGTAAATCTCCTTGCCTTGGCCAAGGACTTTGTGTAATGGCTCTCCTAGACACAGCACGACCTCACCCCCAATACCGGGAGAGACGAACCCCTGAAGATACGCTCACTGCCTCCATGTGGCTCGGGACTGTACCCAACTAAAACCTGTTTGCACGACTCCTTTGAGCCGTGGTAGGGTAGTAATCAAAGTACAGTGGGAACTCACACGAGACAAATGACGATCCCCAGGTCGATGAACTAACCTGCACACATGTCACCAGGGAACTGCCATCTGACGTCTGGTATATGACCAACTAGCATGTTCCCGGCGAGTCCTGTCCGGTGTACTCATAACCCAATGAGCACCTGTATACATCTTAGGTGATCCAACTGACACCAGTGGCTTGTGAGACCGGCCACCGCCCCTCGTCGGGGTCTCGACTGTATACACTAGTCTACTAATGGAGTATCGATGCCCAGTCTCGAAACTCCCACGACTAGGGACCTTTTAAGGATAAGCTTATAGACCTCCAGCTCCCACTTATATGATCGCCCTCATACTGCTGGTGGTCAAGCAAGAATCCTAGGGGCTCTATCAACGTGTAATAGCGACGTGTCATGTCACTTAAAACAGTACACGATGATAAAGGTAAACCAGATAGCGTACTATCATCTCGAGTAAGACTGTCCTACCGGGATAGGTCCTCCCTCAATCATTACAATCACGTACCTGTGACCTAATAATTGACTCTGAGGGCACTATCTCCAACAAATACAACCGCCAAAAGTTCCTTTTCGGTGGTCGTATAATTGATTTGTGCATCATTCAGGGTCTTACTTGCATAGTATATCACGTGTGGCATCTTTTCGATGTGCTGTCCTAAGACTGCACCTACTGCAAAATCGGATGCATCACACATCAGCTCAAAGGGGTAGTCCCAATTTGGAGACGATAGAACAGGGGCTGAAGTGAGGGAGTGTTTGAGTGAGTCGAAAGCTGTCTCACAGTCCGAGTCAAAGTGGAAGGTCGTATCCTTGGCCAGGAGAAGAGTTAAAGGTCTAGCAATTTTGCTAAAATCCTTAATGAATCTCCTATAAAAGCCCGCAGGGCCAAGGAATGATCGAATATCTTTGACGCTTTTGGGTTGAGGGAGGTTTTGAATGACATCTATCTTAGCTCTGTCAACCTCAATGCCTTTCTATGAAATAACATGTCTAAGTACAATTCCTTCTTGGACCATGAAATGGCATTTTTCCCAGTTCAAAGTTAAGTTCTTCTCTTTGCAACGAGTAAGAACAGCGTCCAGATTCGATAGGCAATCAGAAAAAGAGTCTCCAAAAATCGAGAAATCGTCCATAAAGATCTCTAGAAAATTCTCTACCATATCAGAGAATATCCCCATCATACACCGCTGAAAAGTAGCGGGAGCATTGCATAGCCCAAAGGGCATGCGACTGTAAGCAAAGGTACCAAAAGGACAAGTAAAAGTGGTTTTATCTTGATCCTTTTTGGCTATGGGGACCTGATTATAGCCTGAGTATCCGTCCATAAAACAATAATACTCTCGTCCTACTAAGCGTTCCAGCATTTGATCAATGAATGGTAGAGGAAAGTGGTCTTTCCTCGTGGCAGCATTGAGTTTTCTATAATCAATACATACACGCCACCCAGTTTGGGCGCGTGTCTGAATCAACTCATTGGCCTCATTGGTTATAACAGTGATGCCGGATTTCTTAGGGAAGACATGTATAGGACTCACCCATTGGCTATCGGAGATTGGGTATATAATACCACTATCTAGGCATTTGACGATCTCTTTCATCACCGCTTCCTTCATGACGGGATTTAACCGTCTCTGTAGTTCTCGGGTTGGTCTGGCATCATCCATCACATGTATATGTTGTTCAACTATCAAGGGACTAATCCCTTTGATGTCCGCCATAGTCCAACCAAACGCCTCTTTGTTAGATCTCAATACCGATAAAAGTGCATTCTCTTGCTCTGATGCTTGAGAAGAGGATATGATAACCAGTAAAGACTCCTTCTTACCTAAATAAGCATATTTAAGATGAGAAGGTAAAATTTTGAGATCTAATTCGGGCGGAGAAATGATAGAAGGTGGGATCATCGAGTAATTTTTGGATTTACAAAGAAGCTCAGAGCCTGTGAAAGATACAGACTCGGGTGGAGAAAAGTCAGGAGTGCAGGACTCAAGTGTAGGAAAATTGTCCTCACTAAGATCATGTGTAAGATCAAACAGAGATGTGGTAATGTCGTCGAGATCAGTAAAGCAAAGTTCCTCAACTCCGCAACTATCGGGAGCGATCTCGTGGACAGAGCACACATCAAGAATATAAGCAGAGGGTTCTGATGGCTGACTTCCAACTTTGTAGATGTTTAGTTCAATGGTCATATTTCCAAATGATAAGTTCATTGAACCATTTCGACAGTTTATAACAGCGTTGGAAGTGGCAAGGAAAGGACGACCCAGAATCACCGGAATTTGGCCCCGGGGGTTTGCTACAGGCTGTGTATCGAGTACAATGAAGTCTACAGGGAAAACAAATTCCTCGGCCTTTATCAACACATCCTCTAGTTCACCCCTTGGTTTGGTGATTGAACGGTCTGTCATTTGGAGAGTGCAGTGAGCAGGTTTCAGCTCTCCAATCCCTAGTTGCTCATATACAGAATATGGAAGTAGGTTAACACTTGCGCCAAGGTCTAACAGAGCACGATTTATGTTTTTACCCCCAATAGAAATCGATATTGTAGGACTTCCTAGGTCCTTACGTTTCTTTGGTAGCCGGGGGATAAAAGCAGTGCTAATATTATTAGACATGAAGACCTTCTTTGGCACTTGAGTCTTCCTCTTCCTAGTGCACAAGTCCTTAAGAATTTTCGCATAAGCGGGGACTTGTTGAATCGCATCTAGGAGAGGGATGTTGATGTTAACCTGTTTGAACATTTCCATAATTTTCTCCATATGTGGACTCGTTTTGTTACCCCTTAACCGATTCGGGTAAGGAGCTTTCGCAATAAGCGCCGGGTCCATCATAGGAGAAGGAAGAGGGGGTAGACGTGATCCCAAAAGAGGAGTGGGGACCGTCTGTGGAGAACTAGAAGGGCTATACTGAGGTGTCGAGCCTAGTAGGAAATGGAGAATAGGCTCGCGAGAAGGCGGTGGGGTAGAAGAACAAGGATCAGAAGTAGAAGTGTGTGTGTGAGGAAAGGTCTCAGCCGGGGTGTTAATGATAGGATTTTCAATATCATCAATTCCTTCCCCGACATAATTGTCCAGCACTCTTCCCGATCTCAACGTTGTGACGGCATTTACATTGTAATGCCCAGGATTTGGTAGGGGTTGAGAAGGAAGTTTCCCTTTTTCTCTCGCACTCATTTCGGCTTTAAGTCGTGCGATTTCAGCTTCCATCGATCTGATACTCTCAGCTTGGGACGCTGAGTTTTTCTTTATCTCACTGACGGAAGTTCTAACCTCAGCCGAAACCTCTATGAAATTTGATAAAAGTGATTTCATGATTTGAGTGAATTGAGAGAGTTCGTCAGAACCGGTCAACTGCATAGGATTAGACTGTGCAGGAGTGTTGACCTGGTTGTGGAAATTTTGTGACTGGTAGGGGTGCTGAGTGAGTTGAAGTGGTTGCTGTTGTGGTGGAAAAGCCCTTTGGAAATTATTTTGGCTTGGAACCGTGTTTTGAGATTGTTGTTGCTTCCAAGCAAAATTCAGGTGATTCCTCCAACCCCGATTGTACGTGGAAGAATAAGGATCGTTTCTAGGTCTTTGAAATGCGGCATCAGTATGCTCGTGACCTTGAAACGCAGAGTTTAATGGACATTCTTCCGTTAAATAAGACGGATCAGAACAGCAGCCACATACAGTTTTGGGGAGCGACATTGGGTTTAGGGAGGTTGCAGAAAATTTGTGTTCCATAGCGTCGAGCTTCTTTTGCATTGCTGCCATCTCTGCTCGAACACCTATGGACACAACAATTTGGTGCACGCCACCCCTATTCAATGGTTGGGTTCCACTCTCCCACTGTAGTGATTTTTCAACGAACTCTTCTAAAAAATTCTATGCTTCCCCATCATCCTTGGTCATAAAAGTACCTTGACACATGTTTTCAAGGTTCTGTTTAGTGTTTGGGTTAATGCCCTCATAAATGATTCGGCAAAGATCCCATCTCGGGATGCCGTGATGAGGACATTGCACCAATAGATCCTTGAAACGTTCAAAGCATTTAGAGAATGGTTCAGTAGGGAGCTGGGTAAATTGATTAAGTTCGCTACGGATTCAAGCTGTCTTTTGCATTGGGTAAAATTTCTTAAGGAATGCCACGACGAATTCTTCCCAATTCGTAATAGAGTGTGCGGTAGTGTTATATAGCCACTTCTCGGCTATATCGCACAAAGTAAATGGAAGAAGTCGTAGACGCATAGCATCCACTGAAAGTTATCACGTACCCATCATTGCGCATACGTTTTCAAATTTGGTAATGAAAACGTAAGCGTCCTCAGTCTCGAGTCCGTGGAATTTGGGTAAAAGGTTGATGTATTGGGGTTTAATTTCAAAATTATCCCCGTTGGCTGGTGGAATGGATAAGCAGGTCGAAAGAGGACCTCGTAATGGATAGCACCTCTCTTGGAGAGAGATGCGGGGTGGATTCTGCGCACCAACGGACGGTAGCAGATTAGTGTTAAAGAAATTCGATGGAGGTGGATCCATCGATGTGGGTGTGGTAGTGGGTAAAGAAGAAGTAAATGGAGAAATACCGACTTCGGAGTCGATAAAGGGTACGCAGACTAAACGGGCACTAGAATCCCGTGTCCAGCCTATCTTGTACTAAAAAGGGTTAGTACAAGTGGCAGCGTTGACTTATAATTAGGGGTAATGAATGAATGAACGCGGTGTTTGTTTTGAAAATTGGACGGATTTTTGAAAATATGATGCAACACAACAAATGCAACACACAAAACCCTAATTCTAGAGGTCGCCTAGGTCAGATCTCTAGACCGCTCCTAACTGCCAGAAGACAAGACGCAGGATAAATCCTCCACTGCCTCTTTGTCTCTCCTGTGGCCAGGTAAGTGCCAGGTAAGTGGGAGGTTCTCCACTACGTAAGTAGTGGGCCTAATTAAGTAACCACTAGCCTTCGACACACTTGCCTTAGACACCACAAGAGAAATGCGGATAAGCAATGAATTACCCATAGCCTTCTTCTGTCCTAAGTGAGCGCGACGGTCCTTAGAGTCATCTCTTGATCTTTTTTAGTTAATTGGGGTAAATGCGGATGCAAATTTTGCGATTTTCGGGGCTTAGGAAGGGTAATGAACTCCCCACCTAATCTGGATTTGGCCGTGCCCCTTAATATCCGTATTAGAATGCGAACAACCAAGAAACAAAAAACACGCACAATTTTTAATTTGCTTTTTGCGGCGCTGCGATTTTTGCAAAGAAGCCTGCAGAAATTTGTTATTTGGAGCAGACAGAGGAGAAGATAAGAAAGTTAGAGACTTACAGAGAAAATTTTATGCAGCGAAGCCTTTACCAAGGCGCGGAACCGCGCAATTGGTGGGTTAGGACCGCGGAATCGCGGTCGTAGGTAATGATCACTGCACCAAAATTCAGCAGCAAGCTATTGTATACTCCCTTAGCTCTCTGGAAATCTCCAAAAATTATTTCAATTGCACAGCAAGCTCCAGATCTCCTTGCAACAAACCACAAAAAATCGTTTAGATTTTGCGCGAATTTTGATCTCAAAATTGTAATGGAATAAATCTTTCAATTCAAATTTCAATATAGAACGAATTAGCGCGCGATCCCCGGCAGCGGCGCCATTTGATTGATCTTATTTTCCGATTATGTAAGTAACTCAAATGGTCCCCGGCAACGGCGCCATTTGAATGATCATTTCTTTGTGTGTCGGTTTAGAAAATGAATAGAATCCACAATCAAAGAATTATTTGACCGCAATCAATAACGGTGTCGGATGTAGCGCGTTAGCGAGTGCGGATCGTCCACAGGGATTGCGCGATTCGTTCGTATTTTGATTTGTTTGAATCGAAAACTTAATAGAAAAGAAAAGAAAACATGATTCAAGATTTTTATCGATGAGTTTCAAGTATCACTATTCTAATCAAGAATCAAGAAAATGATAAACATCGAGAATCGAGTTTCGATAGAATTCCAATCACTATAGGTTTCAAGATTTGAAATAAAGCTCGTAGGAATCGAGTAAATTGTAGATGTGATGAAGATTCAAGAATACGATTTCTTATCTATTAAACAATTGATGCTAAATCGATGTAGAATTCATCGAGGATCAAGGATCTTGCGAAGAATTAGGGTTCCTCATCCTATCCTTTGTCCTTTCAATGAATAACATTCACTAGATAGCTTCTTGAAAGTCGAATGATCAATTGTTGATCTCTAGATCGTGCGAAAGGAATCAAGAATACATTCGCATCGATCTAGATCATCGATCAATCGATTTTCAAGAATTTACAATTGTTTTAAGACTTAAGAAAACGTTTAACAATTTATCAACATCATCATTTTACAATTGTTTCGATTCCTCCACGAGCGGAGTTTTATTCAAGCATCATCACAAAGTACATATTCATGAATCGAAATATAAGCATAATGCTCGAATTTAAATGTAAACAAGTTTAAAGAATCTTCACCTTTATTACATCAACAAGTAGTTAAAACTCACGAGATTTACAAGAGGTAGGAACTTCGCTCGTCGAATCTTGCATCGCTCGGCTTCTTGAGTCTTGGATCGCTTCGTTCTCGTGCTCCATTGAAATCCGGTTCCGCTTCTAAAGGATCTTGAAGACTTGCTTGGCTTGAACTCAAAGAATCTTGAAGTTTCTTGATTTTTGATTGGATTAGGGTTAGGGTTTTGACACAAGCCTTGTCACTAGACTTGTGGGTGGAAATTAGGGAAGATGAAGATTGAACTAGAATTTAACCAACAAAGAGTTATTTTCAACAAGTGAGCCTTGGGGTCTATTTATAGGTTTCCCAAACCCTAGGTCTAGGTTTCTGAATTTACAATTCCCTCCAAAAGTTTGTTGTAGGGAGAGGCTTTTAGATGGAGTTAGTTAGGAGCTTAGCTTAGACTTTAAGCTAGGAATGTTTAGTTTAGAAACCCTAAGGCTTGCTGATCTGGCAGAATCTTCTAGAGTCTTCTGGAAAATGTAGTGTCTTGAAGAGCTATAGGAGCTGAGGTAGGAGTTTTGGACTGAAGCAGAGGGGGTGATGTGGCATAGCCGCCGCGGAACCGCGGCGCAAGGCGGCTCCAGCCGCGGTTCCGCAGCCACTTGGCTGCTTTGGAGCTTCATCCTTCTTCTGTGGATTCCTGCTAACATATTGGTATTTTTATGATATAATGAATCCCTGAATTCCTTCTATATTATCTCCAGATTTCAGATCCATGAGTTGGCGTCTTTTTAACAGTCTTCGTTTGTAAATTTGACTGATCTTCTGTAATGTCCTGCACAGACTTCGAAACACAAGTTGCGATATATAGGAATGATGCCATGCTATGAAATGCAGTCAATTTCCCTTATAGTGCCGGTTTTAAAGTCTAACACATGCAATCTGATATTTAACGACTGATTTGCTAATATGTGCGCTATGAATGCCGAATACTTTTAGATGAGTGCAACTGGTAGGGAATTTGCCGGTTAAATGATGCAGTATTTTCGACTGATCAGCGAGCGTAAACGGAATAAAGAACTCGTAACGTGAACAAGTATAAAAATATGCAACATGTATGAGCCATACAGTTATAGTTTTAAAATAGTACGAAACGTCGTTTTAGAAAATAGAGGGCTATGATGTTTTTTTGAAGAAAATACAATTTGAAAAGTCGTAGCGTTTCCTTTGAAGTTATCATTTAAAAGTATGTAACGATTCGTTAGTTTTGAAATTAGGTATGGCTTTAAACATCTCATAATATCTACTGTGTAATTTTAAACAAAATTCTTGAGTCGAAATAAATATCGACGATCCATCCTCATCATATCACGTACGGAGTATCTATCGTACAATATCATCAAATCAATAGTACAGATTTATAGCCGCGTACATCATCTCATATTGTATCATCTCATGTCATCTCGTATCATATCACATTGCCTCATATCATCATATCGATTCGTATCATCATATCGAATCATATCCTTATATATATGTGTGTATATTATCACTTCTACTAAGTATAGGAATATACGCATATAGTATTCTAGAATTTTTTTTTGATGGTTGTAGGGGTTTTATACGCCATCCATCCAACTTTCCCCGTAGATATACATCTACTCACATAATATCCTCACTCTAGTCAAAGTCGACGGACGCTTTGCTCTTCTTCGTCCTCTCGGAAGTCCACGCGATTATACCTACAATCGAATCGTAACCAAAATCGCATAAAAAGCCGAATCGAATTTGAAATCACAAGCGAAGTGCATATAATTAGAACCTATGGCCAACACGTGTTAAAACAACAAAATAACCCCCGACGTCGACGTATGAACGTTGAACGACCGAGTCACAACACAAATATTAAAACCCAAGTTTTCAAATATCGCCAAAATCAAGTAAAACAACTTCAGATTTTTCTCCACGTGATCTAGGACTTTTTAGTGTATAGAGTAGTCTTAGTTATTTAGTGAGTGAGCTACAGAACAAACCTCGAACCCTAATTCGAAAATTGACCCGAAATTTGCGGTCAAAACAAATAAAACTGCGGTTTGGCTTTGGAGTTGTGGGCTCGGGCTTCTACGGCGGTCTTCTACTGGTTCATACATCTCCCTGTATTCTCTATTAAATTTTCCGAGTTCCCTAATTGTCCCAGATTCCATTTGATCATCAAAAGTTCAACAAAACTGGCATTGGAAAATTCAAAACTCATCTAGACCGGGGATACTCTCACTACTAGGCTAGTAATCACTCTCTAAACGCTCTACTACTCTACTACTACAAGTTCTTCTCAAGTTAAGAAAACATACATTTTAGGCTCAAAAACTAACACTAACTAGTTTGTGAAGTTAAGAAATCTAAAGACTTATCTAAAAGAGAGTTTTACCTCAAGAAAGTAACTCAAGAAATTTCTAGGATGGCAAACGATCTTCAAAACGAAAACTTGATCCCACCATAATGCTTAGGATAAGGTTATGGACATTTTTAGCGAAGGTTTTAGAGTGTTTTGAATTGATTTGGGTGGTGGATTGTGGTGGTAGAGATGGTGGAGTAGATGGAGGAAGTGAAGGAGAAAGAAGGAATGAGCCATGAGGAGAAATGAGGTGAGGAAAAATGATGGGATATAATGGTGGCCTCCCTCTCTCTCTTGTGCCCATACTTATATGTTTCCTTGTCCCCCTTCATTTATCCTTTTCTTATCTTTTCTTTTCTTAAAAAAAAGAAACCATATAGCACAATGAGAAAGAAAGAATGCAAAGTAAGCCAATTCACATACATTTATTAACATGTCATGCACACAAGTATGGTCAACAAAATAAAACATGGTTTAGTGTAGTAATTAGTAAAACACTAATTAATTTTAACCTTAAACGTATATGGAAATAATTATATATTAATTTAAGAAAAGTTCAATTAAATAAATGCTTTCATAATTAATAATTCATTTTAAATCCCAATTATTTTCCAAAAATATAGGTATATATAATTATACCAATCTATGAAAACTCAAATCCATACTCATATAATATACATAAAATTTATTATTTTATTATTTAAATTCTAAAATAATATTTTTTGTTTTCTGAAATGTTACAGTCTTTCCCCCTTAAATAAATTCGGTCCCCGAATTTAAATTTAAACCCCCAAGTCTTGAAACATTTCAGTAAATCGAATCAAATCAACGGGGCTCCGAAATCACAGATAAGCATAGAAATATCATAGCACAACACGTGCGCATGAAAACAAGTGCAAAACTCCATAATCAGAACTCCGACAAGTGTCATGCAAATCATAAAAGCTATGAAGAAGTATGCCATTTGAGAAATCTACCGTTTAAATCAAATACAATATAGTCATGGCTACAATACGTATATAGCACGCATCCTTGCAAAATCATTTAAATAACTGAAAAATGTGTGAAAAATCCTTTTCAAATCGTTGTGTGATGCGTATATTACGGCACAAGTAGCGGACGTTCATTTGTGAAGATATATATATATATATATATATATATATATATATATATATATATATACGTTTTGTTTAAGATATTCGTCCCGTCTTTTTAAAAATGATTTAGAAGGATTTTCTTTTCGTAAAATCTTGTGTCGCTCACTGACACGTTGGGAAATAGTGAGACTATAGCTCTGTTTTTTGAAAACCTCTTCAATAAATATCGATGCATGCAAAAACACTCAGGTACTGTCCTCAGACCAGTCATGCTATGGTACTATATAACATGGTGTATCATAAAATGCGATGCACAAAAAAGGAATCAATCCCAATAGGTGCACATGAAAATAAATCCACGTGCGTCTGGTGCGCACTGAAATTGAAATCAAAACCAAGTGCAACGATTATGCACGAAAACGAAATTCGAGTGTACGGGTGTGCACGAAAGTGCCTGTCAAGTGCAACAGGTGTGCATATAAGTATTTGTCAAGTGCATCAGGTGTGCACGACAGCAACATTAAGTGCATTTAGAGTGCATGAAAATCTCAATCAAGTGTATCAAATGTGCACAAAACCATATCAAGTGCGCCGAGTGTGCGCGAAAATCTAAATCAAGTGCATCAGGTCTGCACAAAAGTATCTAGCGCGTTAGGGTGCACGAAAATCAATATCAAGTGCAACTAGGTGCAAAAAACATAAATCTAATGCGACCGGCGTGCACGAAAATCAATATCGATGCATCAAAAGCGCATGTAAACAACATTGAGTGCACAAGTCAAAATCAGGTGCATACAACGTGCACGAAATCAAAATCAAGTGTATCGGGATGCACGAAATCATAAATATGTGCAACGGCGTGCACAAAACAATATTGAGTGCAATGGATATGCGCAAAAACATAAATAATGTGTAATGGATGTATAAAACATAAATCAAGTGCAACTGTTGTGCACAAGGAAAAAATATCCGTCAAGTGCAGCTACGGTGCACATAAATATCAATCATGAAACCCAATCATTAAAACACAAGAATCAAAACGACGAAAGCGTGATAGTCGGATTACCAAAACACAAGTAAAAAACAAATGACATTGAGGTACACCTCCTTCAATGTCGAAAGGTGCTGGTGCATCCGGAGCTGGCAGAGCAAGAATATCCACTTGTCTTTTGCCCACGATCAGGCGTCCTGTCTCTAAGTCCTTGTTTTCTCTGTGGACCACCGATTCCATGACTTTTCGGCTCGACGGCCTAGAAAGGAGTAGCGACGGATACAGTCTCGCTATGACGCCTCTCTGAATACCTCCTGAACAAGTAACCTGGCCACTTGTAATGTAGCACGTCGATGACGACGGCCTCTGGCCCTCTGAATACGTTCTATACAACCGATCCTGGGTCCAAATCTCAATTGCTGGAGTATCATGGAAAGAACCCATTTTGGCTTCTGCCGATCTCATTTTTGTCGAACTGCCCGGAAGTCGGCACTCTTTAATTAATCCATTTTCGTTCCAGGACAGCTGCAATCTCATCACGACTTTCCTCTGGAAATGTGGCAGTATCCATGAATGGTTACACTAGCACCCCGGCCAACTTCCGTGGCCAAATGTGGAACAATTTTTTTATAGCGATACGAAACTCGGCGCTAGAATAAACCTAAACAGGATCTTTACCATAAACCTAGTTAGCATGTTAGGGTTTTATCTACTATGATTGAAAGTATACCTAAAGAATCCAAGTCCTTCGGGTCTTCGATTTTGTCCTTAAGCTCCTTGATGGAAGTATGGATCGTGCTTGAACTTCGGCCTCCTTGTGTCAATGATGATCCATCCGAAAGTTCCAACCTTGAGCTAAACCTTCAACTTGAGGTAACTAGAATACTTAGCTTGCTAATCTAAGTAGACTAGAGTGAGTAGAGTGTGATTTAGAGTAGCTTATCTCACAAAACTCTTGATTCTCAACTCATGAGACTGTAAGTCCATGTTGCCCACCCCGGTACTTGCGGGGAGGCGGAAAACGGAATAAAAATCAAATTTTTATCAACTTAGGCAACATGGACTAGACAAAGAAGGATCTTTGCTAAACAAAAACAAGCTAAAGCTAACTAGAAACTAGCTAAGTGCTAGAAAGGTTATACCTTGGGCTTTATGTCATTCTCTTCTTACTCCTTGGAGTGGTGGAAGGAGGTCACCTTAGTCGTCTTCTCACGTCGAAGAAAGATCCACCCGAAAGCCTCGACCTTTGGCTTCAACTCCAAGCTAGAAGTAACTAGGGTGCAAGAAGTGCTAATCCTTGAACCCTAGATGAGAGTAGAGATTATCAAGAAAGGGTTTTTCTCAAGCTCAAGTGTTTCTCAACACATGAGGGGGGAGAGCTTGAGGGAGAGGAAGAACAAGAGAGAGAAAGTAAATGATAGAATGAGAATAAAATAAACCATTCTCACATATATGTGTGTATTATTTTAATTAGATAATTAGTAAGATAATTGTCATGGAATAATCAAGACATGACCATTATCATTTCATTTTTAATGCAAATTGCAAGGATAAAAAAGCATCTTCCAAATGAAATGATGATGGTCAAAGTGTCAACCAAGGTCAACAAGTCAAGAAGGTCAAATGGTCAACAACCATAACCATGCACAATTATTAAACTAATATCAATTAACCATAATACACACATAAGCATTAGGGTTAATAAAATGACAATAGTCATTAACCCTAATCAAAGTCCTCTCCCTCTGTCTCAAGCAACTGTGCATACGCACCCGTATTCGTGATCCGAGGAACACGAATACAATGAGAAAAAACAATCCCAAATCATATACTAGGATCCGGCTTAAACCAAAGCCCGCTAGTATAAGCTGTCCGGACAGCAAACGTGCACAAGTGCGCGGATGTGAACGAACCCTGTCGCAAAACCATGCGACCTCTACTCATTTTGCCTAAAGGCGAATAGCTCTCTGTGTGGGACTCTAAAGACTCGACACTACGCTGGCAGTGGGTTTAACCACAGACCGCAAGCGGCACTAGCTGTACGTAACGGTCCCCAGGTAGATGTCGATAAGAAGACTGACGAGGTGAACCCCATCTGAACTCCTACTGAGCCTGTATGTAACAATCTCCATACAGTCCGGTCTATTCGTCTGATACATCGCATGGCGGGCCTAGGGGGCGGTGAACGTCAGTCCCCTAATAGCGGTACAAGTCGTGTCGGAGTGTAGCCCAGAACACCCTGAGATAACACTGGAAACCTACCAGTATATCTCGCTTGCCCTGGCCAGGGACTACTCGTGTAATGGCTCTCCTGGACACAGCGCGATGTCAACCCCCAATACCAGGAGAGACGAATCCTGTCTAACCGTCACTGCCTCCAAGTGCTTCGGGACTGCACCCAAAAACTACCTGTTTGCACGACTCCTTTGAGCCGTGGTAGGGTAGTAATCAAAGTGCAGTGGGAACACACTTGAGGCGAAGTGACAGTGTCAAGTCAGCGGACTAAGCTGTACTCATGTCACCTGGGAACTGATAACTGACGATAGGTATAATACCAACCAATAGTTCCCGACGAGTCATGTCCAGTGTACTCGTAACCTAACGAGCACCCGCATACTATCTCAAGTACGACGTACTGACGGCTGTGGGACAGACCGTCTCCCACACTGGGATGAGAAGCGCATACGCTAGTCTACTCCGGAGTATCGATGCCCTGTCTCGATAGTCCAACGACTAGGGACCTGTATAAGGATGTGCTTATAGATCACCCAGCTCCCATGAGTGTGAGGGCCATCACAACGCTGGTAATCAAGCAAAGATCCTAAGGGCTCTACTAATATGTATATCAACGATATGCTAAAAGAAACACATGCACATATTAAAGCAGAGACAAACCAAGTAGCATACTACCATTTCGAGCAAGATTGTATATACAACTGTGAATATCCCAAGCTTCCATTAAGTAATATACAAACTAGTATGATACAGTAATGGCCTCTAGGGCATATACACTAACAATCTCCCACTTGCACTAAGGCCATGTACTGGCGTATCGAAGACCAATCATCTCGATCAGCCGCTCGAACTGAGTCTGGGGCAAGGCCTTGGTGAATGGATCAGCTGTGTTATCTTCTGAAGCAACCCTCCGAACCTCGATCTCCTGGCGATCCACGATCTCCCTGATCAGGTGATACCGCCTCAAGATGTGTCTGGATTTCTGATGGGACCTGGGTTCCTTCGCTAAAGCTATAGCCCCGTTGTTGTCGTAATACAGAGGTATTGGGTCAACAATGGACGGAACCACCTGAAGTTCTCTCAAGAACTTCCTTATCCATACAGCTTCTTTTGCGGCATCAGATGCAGCGATGTATTCCGCTTCCATAGTCGAGTCAGCAACGGTTTCCTGTTTGGAGCTCTTCCAACACACCGCCCCTCCATTGAGGGTAAAGACAAAACCCGACATGGACTTGGAATCATCCTTGTCACTCTGGAAGCTGGAGTCAGCAAAGGCCTCAATCTGGAGGTCTTTTCCGCCATACACCAAGAACATCTCCTTAGTCCTTCTCAGGTACTTGAGAATGTTCTTTACTGCTATCCAATGTTTCTCCCCACGGTTTGACTGATACCTGCTTACCACACTCAGTGCATAAGCCACATCCGGTCTGGTACACAACATCGCATACATTATAGAGCCTACCGCAGAAGCGTAGGGTATAATAGACATGCGATCCCTCTCCAAATCAGTCTTGGGAGACATCTCTTTGGAGAGGGTGATCCCGTGACAAACCGGTAGATTACCGCGCTTGGAATCTTCCATACTGAATCTCTTCAGTATGGCGTCGATGTACCTGGACTGCGAAAGTCCTAATATCCTCTTGGATCTGTCACGGTAGATCCGGATACCCAGAATGTATGAGGCATCACCCAGGTCTTTCATGGAGAACCTGTATGACAAGAACCCCTTGACAGATTGTAGCATAGGAATGTCATTTCCTATTAAGAGAATGTCATCCACGTATAAAACGAGGAATACTACAGTTCTCGCTACAAATCTACAATAGATGCATGGTTCATCTGGATTTTTGATAAAGCCAAATTCCTTGACCGTCTCATCAAAACAGATGTTCCAACTCCGCGATGCCTGCTTTAGTCCATAAATGGACTTAAGCAACTTGCACACATTTCCGCTGCTCCCACTCTGAATGAAACCCTCTGGCTGATCCATATAGAGACACTCCTCTAAATGTCCATTTAGAAAAGCTGTCTTTACGTCCATCTGCCAAATCTCATAATCGTGGAAGGCAGCAATGGCAAGAAGGATCCGAATGGATTTCAGCATAGCTACTGGAGAAAAAGTTTCGTCATAGTCCAAACCAGGTCGCTGACGAAAACCCTTTGCAACCAGTCTAGCTTTATAGGTCTCAACCTGTCCATCTGCACCAATCTTCCTTTTGAAGATCCACTTGCATCCTACGGGTTTTACCCTATCTGGAGCAATGTCCAACGTCCATACTTTGTTGGTGTACATGGACTCCATTTCGGTCCGCATTGCATCCAGCCATTTTACCGAGTCGACGCTCTGAATGGCTTGCTGGAAGCTAGTAGGCTCATCACAATCTATGATGCAATCCTCTCGATCCCCGTCAATGAGAAAACCGTAGTATCTCTCGTGCGGATGAGACTGCCTACTACTCCTGCGGAGTGGCGTGGGAATGTCCTGATCTTTCGAACCCTCTGGTTCTACTAAGCTTTCAGTAATAGCTCGTGGTTCTGGAATTTCTTCCAGTTCTATTGCGCTCCCACTTAATTCTTTTTCTATGAACTGGTGTTCTAGAAAGTGGGCATGGCGAGAAACAAACACCTTTTGTTCATCTTCGCAATAGAAGAAATATCCCTTGGAGTTCTTTGGATATCCCACAAACTTGCACTGTACTGAGCGTGCCTCGAGCTTGTCCGAATGCTGCTTTTTTACAAAAGCTGGACATCCCCATGTTTTAATGTGATTAAGATAGGGTCTCTTCCCACACCACATCTGATATGGTGTAGTAGGCACAGTCTTAGTTGGAACTCGGTTCAAAAGGTATGCAGCTGATTCTAGCGCATATCACCAGAACGATCGCGGCAACTCAGCATTACTCATCATGGACCGTACCATATCCAATAGGGTTCGGTTCCGTCTCTCCGATACACCATTATGTTGCGGAGTGTATGGAGGAGTAAGCTGAGAGAGAATTCCATTCTCTTTTAAGTAACCCAGGAACTCGGCACTCAAGTATTCACCACCTCGATCAGATCTCAGTGCCTTGATACTTTTGCCTGTTTGTTTTTCTACTTCATTCTTATATTCCTGGAATTTTTCAAAAGCCTCGGATTTATGTTTCATTAAGAAGACATAACCGTACCTTGAAAAGTCATCCGTAAAAGTAATGAAGTAAGAATAACCGCTTCGTGCATGTGTAGACATTGGACCGCACACGTCGCTGTCTACGAGTCCCAAGAGCTCGCTCGCTCTTACTCCGTGTCCAGTGAACGGAGTCTTTGTCATCTTTCCTTTGAGACAGGATTGACAAGTTGCATACGATTGATATTCGAACGGATCCAAATATCCTTCTGTATGTAACTTAGTCAACCTTCTCTCATTGATGTGACCCAGTCTACAATACCATAAGAAAGTTTTATTGATTTCTGGAGACTTTCTTTTGTGTGTATTCTGGACATTGAAAATATGTGGTTGGTTTAATACGTATATACCGTTGTTCAATGTACCTGACCCAATCAAAACTTGATTAAGGTGAATGTTCACTACATTACTTACAAATGCAAATTCATAACCTTCTTTAGATAATAAAGATACAGAAATGATATTACAGGTTGCATTTGGTACATAATAACAACTACGCTAAACCAAAAAGTGTCCATCCGACAATCCCAGGTGATAGTCCCCCACGGCCTCAGCATCCATGCTAGCACCGTTTGCAACTCTGAGGGTCATGTCACCTGCCTTCAAAACTCTACGCTTTCTCAACGCCTGCAAAGAATTACAGATATGAGATCCTGATCCGGTATCCAATACCCAGGATGTAGAGTTTATTGATAGACAGTTTTCAATAACATACACACCTGAAGCTGAAGCCGCAACTCGCTTCAAATCCTGTGTTCTGGCCTTCTAAGCCTTGCAATCCTGTTTCCAGTGACCACTTTTGTGACAATAGAAGCATTCTTCCTTCCCCACCAGCTTTCCCGCTATCTTTGTTGCTTTTCCTTTTCCCTTCGTATCCACTTTACCGACACCGCCTCTTGGTTTGGTAGGGGCTTTCTTCTTCTTACCCTTGGCTTTCGCCCTGGATCTAGAAGAGGAAGATCCTCCTACAAACAAAGTAGATGTCTCCCTACCCTTCTGTAGGGCGCCCTTAGCACTCCTCAACATGTTCAGAAGTTCGGAAAGTTCAACCTCCTTTCCTTGCATGTTGAAGTTAAGAATAAACTGGGCGTAAGTGGAAGGAAGGGACTGGAGAATCAAATCAGTATAGAGTTCATTCTCCAACGTGGTCCCAAGGTCCGCGAGCTCCTCTATGTAGCCAATCATCTTAAGCACGTGTTCCGCTACCGATGATCCGACGGCCAACCTTGCAGAAAACAACTTCTTCGACACTTCGTATCTTGCGATACGAGACTGCTCTCCATACAGTTCTTTTGTATGAAGAAATATGGACTCTAGGTCCATATTCTCGTGACTCCTCTGATGTTCGTTGTCCATCAAGGCTAGTACGAGGCATCTGGCCTTCGCGCAATCTATTTCCCAGCTCTTGTAGATTTCCCTATCTACGACACTGGTTTTGGGACCTGGGACAGGGGGAGCTTTGGTGGTAAGGACATACCCCAACTTGTCGTAAGTGATTGCCATCTTGACATTCCTGAGCCAATCTTTGTAGTTTGGCCCTGTCAATATGTTTTTATCTAGTAATAACTTAAGTCCGGTCATGTTGAATGGTCGCTGCAATTAGGAGAGAGAAAAGAAACACTTTAGCATGATGCTCTTGCAAGTTTAGAGTGGTTTTTAGTTTGTCTAAACTGGATGGCTCCCACTGTCTCTCGAATCCCTTCTCAAACCGTAAAGAAAGGATTAGTCAGGATCAATCTCACCGTACAATACTTGCTTAACCGTTCAGCTAGGCCAGTGTCGGTACTTCTAGGGAGGTTTTCCAACGCTTTCGCGAAGTTCCTTAATTAAGTAACCTCTTTTCCCTGTGGGCGTAGCCCCGCTAACACCTTTCTAGACACCTACTAAGTTTATAGCATTGATCGTTAAGTGAGAGTTTTCCCGAGGAGTAGCATATACTCACAGTAGGATCGGGATCCAAATATCATCGCGTGATAAAACCGAAGGAATCCTACCAGAATTATCACACTCCAAATGGTATGCAGCGCTAGCAAGTTTCAGTACTTATGAAACTCCCGATGTGGATTTCTGCCCCATGCTCTTATGACCTTGACATTGGCCAAAATATCATAAGTCACATGTCAAGTTCTACCCGTCATTCTCCAGGTTAATTTGGACGCACCCGTACCTACCCTTGACTTTGGCCAAAATGGCAGCACGACTGTCCCAAACCAACGCATCTATCTATACTGCACATGAATACCCAATAGCTACCATCACTATGCCTTGACTTTGGCCAAAATACATAGCTTGAATACTTTTTAACCATTCATGTGGAATGACGGAGGGCTACGAATGGTTTTGGCGAAACCGTAAACGTAGTGAACTTGATATAATCGATGGAACGAGATAGCTTTTAAAAGGAGTGGTTCAAGCTCCGCGTTTAAAAGTTTAGTTTTGAAAAGAACCGAGTGGTTTTCAAAGTGTTCCAATTGACTTTTACTTGGTTTATTTCTTGCATTAGTTCTTTTAATGCGTCCCATCATTTAATCCTACCATTGCAGAAAACAACCAAAATATGACGTACGCTTATGCCATTCGCATTCGCCACGGGGCCCCGTCATCACCCGCTAGGTTACTTAACTAACGACAGAGCAGGGGCTGGGCTAGCGCGGCTGTAAAACATAAGCAACGCCTAAATAGTTATCATATATAAATATATAGCAATGATAGACATTACAGATCACAGATGAATACATTGATATACTAGGAATCCACAATCCGTTCGAGCCTGCAACGAAAAGCGGATTACACGGTCACGGTGAATAGCCAATACCCCACCCAAGACCCCTACGGGTGCGGCAAACTACCCGCCAAGTACCCGAAGCGAAGCAACCTCCCTCACCACCGTGAGTAGGCCACTCGGCACTTCGAGATACCCGGTAGTTTGTGCACCCCCTCCATGGGTCTATCCTAGGAGCAAAAATAGTAAAAAGAATTATACAATGACGGCTACAACCCCGACCCGGTTGTGCGGCCAAACAAATAATAATATTACATCAATTTACATATTACAATGAATGAAAGAAAAAGCAACACTCATCTCACATCCACCCCGGCTATTCATCCGCGACAATCCAACCCATTCATATACACATACCATCATCAATCACAGATCACAGATATGTATAACCCCGACTAATCGACATATAGCGATTAGCCGACGTTCAATAAATATAAACATCACAGATATAACCTTTTAGTCAAAGTGTATTGAAGTTCGGAAAAAATACGGATTTATAGGCCCCCAAAAACAAATTTCTATTCTGGAAAACCTGGGAACATATAAACCATCTTAAAAATCCTAAAACCAAGCCAGAAATACACTGCACCAAACTCGACCCAGTGAAGAGCCAAGACGGCCGCGGTTGCGCGGCAATAGCTTGCTATTGCCGCGGAACCGCGGCTCTTTGGTTGAATCACTGGATCGTTTTTGGTGGCTTTCTTCACAAAACCCTGAGATGATTTTTGGAGTATAATTTATTTTGTTTTGAACAGAAAAAAATTTAACAGAAACTTAGGGTTTTGAAAACTCGGTTTTTCGATTTTTCCGATTCGAACTTCGATACACTTTACTACCTAGCTAGTTTATGTTTAGTTAGGCTCTGATACCACTGTAAGTCCACGTTGCCCACCCCGGTACTTGCGGGGAGGCGGAAAACGGAATAAAAATCAAATTTTTATCAACTTAGGCAACATGGACTAGACAAAGAAGGATCTTTGCTAAACAAAAACAAGCTAAAGCTAACTAGAAACTAGCTAAGTGCTAGAAAGGTTATACCTTGGGCTTTATGTCCTTCTCTCCTTGCTCCTTGGAGTGGTGGAAGGAGGTCACCTTAGTCGTCTTCTCACGTCGAAGAAAGATCCACCCGAAAGCCTCGACCTTTGGCTTCAACTCCAAGCTAGAAGTAACTAGGGTGTAAGAAGTGCTAATCCTTGAACCCTAGATGAGAGTAGAGATTATCAAGAAAGGGTTTTTCTCAATCTCAAGTGTTTCTCAACACATGAGAGGGGAGAGCTTGAGGGAGAGGAAGAACAAGAGTGAGAAAGTAAATGATAGAATGAGAATAAAATAAACCATTCTCACATATATGTGTGTATTATTTTAATTAGATAATTAGTAAGATAATTGTCATGGCATAATCAAGACATGACCATTATCATTTCATTTTTAATGCAAATTGCAAGGATAAAAAAGCATCTTCCAAATGAAATGATGATGGTCAAAGTGTCAACCAAGGTCAACAAGTCAAGAAGGTCAAATGGTCAACAACCATAACCATGCACAATTATTAAACTAATATCAATTAACCATAATACACACATAAGCATTAGGGTTAATAAAATGACAATAGTCATTAACCCTAATCAAAGTCCTCTCCCTCTGTCTCAAGCAACTGTGCATACGCACCCGTATTCGTGATCCGAGGAACACGAATACAATGAGAAAAACCAATCCCAAATCATATACTAGGATCCGGCTTAAACCAAAGCCCGCTAGTATAAGCTGTCCGGACAGCAAACGTGCACAAGTTCGCGGATGTGAACGAACCCTGTCGCAAAACCATGCGACCTCTACTCATTTTGCCTAAAGGCGAATAGCTCTCTGTGTGGGACTCTAAAGACTCGACACTACGCTGGCAGTGGGTTTAACCACAGACCGCAAGCGACACTAGCTGTACGTAACGGTCCCCAGGTAGATGTCGATAAGAAGACTGACGAGGTGAACCCCATCTGAACTCCTACTGAGCCTGTATGTGACAATCTCCGTGCAGTCCGGTCTGTTCGTCTGATACATCGCATGGCGGGCCTAGGGGGGCGGTGAACATCAGTCCTCTATAGCGGTACAAGTCATGTCGGAGTGTAGCCCAGAACACCCTGAGATAACACTGGAAACCTACCAGTATATCTCGCTTGCCCTGGCCAGGGACTACTCGTGTAATGGCTTTCCTGGACACAGCGCGATGTCAACCCCCAATACCGGGAGAGACGAATCCTGTCTAACCGTCACTGCCTCCAAGTGCTTCGGGACTGCACCCAAAAACTACCTATTTGCACGACTCTTTTGAGCCGTGGTAGGGCAGTAATCAAAGTGCAGTGGGAACACGCTTGAGGCGAAGTGACAGTGTCAAGTCAGCGGACTAAGCTGTACTCATGTCACCTGGGAACTAATAACTGACGATAGGTATAATACCAACCAACAGTTCCCGACGAGTCCTGTCCAGTGTACTCGTAACCTAACGAGCACCCGCATACTATCTCAAGTACGACGTACTGACGGCTGTGGGACATACCGTCTCCCACACTGGGATGAGAAGCGCATACGCTAGTCTACTCCGGAGTATCGATACCCTGTCTCGATAGTCCAACGACTAGGGACCTGTATAAGGATGTGCTTATAGATCACCCAGCTCCCACGAGTGTGAGCGCCATCACAACGCTGGTAATCAAGCAAAGATCCTAAGGGCTCTACTAATATGTATATCAGCGATATGCTAAAAGAAACACATGCACATATTAAAGCAGAGACAAACCAAGTAGCATACTACCATTTCGAGCAAGATTGTATATACAACTGTGAATATCCCAAGCTTCCATTAAGTAATATACAAACTAGTATGATACAGTAATGGCCTCTAGGGCATATACACTAACAGAGACACTAGGGTTAGAGAGGAAAAAGTGTAAGTGCATGGCTGCGCCCCGGCCTCCATCCCGAGGCCAAATGCGGAAGCGATGGTTAACTTTAATTTTACAAACCGGCACCACCACGCACTAAAACCCGGATCGGGCTATTAACTAGTCCTAGCTAACTACAAGATAGGGAAGAGAGATATACCGAGCGATCTGTGTCCTCCGGTCTTCTCGCCGTCGTCCCGATCTCCCACAGAATGTCCGGTCTCCACCTCCCCGCCGGAAGGGCACCACGTCGCCTGCTTCTTTTACGGGCTCCCACCTTTATACTGAGGCAACTCGGGCATGAAGTTGGCGAGTCGACGTGCCCAAGGTTTGCTGTAGAATGTGTGTAGAACCATGTCTCATTTTGGGGTTCATGGAGGTTGCCATTTTGTAGAGGAGAATGAACTATACTTTGGAGGTGGAACTATTGGATTTTTGTGAAGCCAAATGAGTGTAAATCCCTTGCACAAAAATTGGGACAGCCCCCTATGAGGAGTGGCCGGCATATGAGGTGAGGAGAGAGGGAGAGAAAATCCTAGTGGGGTTGTATCAATAATAATTGGAAAAAGAATGATAGATCACCAGGTCAAAGAGCAAACCACACTCCCTCATCATGACCAACCATCATCATCAAGCATGATAATGAACAAAGACCAACACTCCACCACAACCATCATGAAAACAAAAGTCAAGCCATCATAGCCAAAAGAAGTCAAATGATGGTGCAAGTATCAATATGCAAAGAACACCCTCCACAAACGCTTATTTGCACAAATGCAAATAAGCCCTCCTCCACCAATCTTCGGCCAATGAAAAATACAAAGAAATATGGCCGAAACGGAAAGCAAGCTGGCAACTCCAGAAAACTGGTCCCGTAATAAATTACAGGAAAACCCCAATACTGTGTATACACACCCGCATCTGTATTCCAACCGAATACAAATGCAATGAGACAAAATCTACACAGTACAATACTAGGATACGGCTTAAACCAAAGCCCACTAGTATTATCCGTCCGATCATGATCCGTGCAATACCGCATGTATATGATCGAACCCTACCATATCTCCATACGGCCTCTATAGCGTTTTGCCCGAAAGCTTGAGTAACTGAATGTGGGGGACTCTAAAGACTCGTCAACACCTTGGTTGTGGATTTAACCACTAGCACGTCAGAGGTATAAGCCAATACGTAACGGGCCACCAGCTATTGACCAAAAGGGACGTCTGTGAGCGAACTCAGCCTGACACCCTACTGAGCCTGTCAGTGACAATATCCGTACAGTCCGGTCCGTTCGTCTATGAGCATCGCATGGCGGGCCTAGGGGGTTAGTAAAAGTCAGACCCCCAAAAGCGGTACAAGTCGTGTCGGAGTGTAGCCCAGAACACCCTGAGATACTACTGGAATACCTACCAGTAAATCTCCTGCCTCGGCCGAGGGCTTCGTGTAATGGCTCTCCTAGACACAGCGCGACCTCACCCCCAATACCAGGAGAGACGAACCCCTGAAGATCCGCTCACTGCCTCCATGTGGCTCGGGACTGTACCCAACTAAAACCTGTTTGCACGTCTCCTTTGAGCGTGGTAGGGTAGTAATCAAAGT
Organism: Agapanthus africanus; assembly: GCA_030015575.1. NCBI lineage: Eukaryota > Viridiplantae > Streptophyta > Magnoliopsida > Asparagales > Amaryllidaceae > Agapanthus > Agapanthus africanus. The sequence goes on from CM057340.1 coordinate 268,889,148, forward strand.
ACAGTGGGAACTCACACGAGACAAATGACGATCCCCAGGTCGATGAACTAACCTGTACACATGTCACCAGGGAATTGCTATCTGACGTCAGGTATAAGACCAACTAGCATGTTCCCGGCGAGTCCTGTCCGGTGTACTCATAACCCAATGAGCACCTGTATACATCTTAGGTGAACCAACTGACACCAGTGGCTAGTGAGACCGGCCACCGTCCCTCGTCGGGGTCTCGACTATATACACTAGTCTACTCTGGAGTATCTATGCCCTGTCTCGAAACTCCCACGACTAGGGACTTTTTAAGGATGTACTTATAGACTACCAGCTCTCACGTATATGATCGCCCTCATACTGCTGGTGGTCAAGCAAGAATCCTAGGGGCTCTATCAACGTGTAATAGCGACATGTCAGGTCACCTAAAGCAGTACACGATGATAAAGATAAACCAGATAGCATACTATCATCTTGAGTAAGACTGTCCTACCGGGATAGGTCCTCCCTCAATCATTGCAATCACGTGCCTGTGATCTAATAATTGACTTTGAGGGCACTATCTCCAACAATCTCCCACTTGCACTCAAGGCTAATTATTGCGATGTCACATACTCACAGCCCGTGTGATACCGAACACCCAACTCCTCTACTAGTCAGTCTCACAAAGCTCGTTTGCGAAACTATTGCGTTCGAGGAATAGCCTCAGTGAGTGGATCCGCTTTGGTGTCTCTTTCTATGTCTCTCTATATCTCAAGTTCGCGGAGAAACCCATCTCCCGAAATGAGCAATACCTGTCTTAGAATGTGTCTGGATGTCTGATGGGACCTAGCTCATAAATGAACTCCAAATCCAAACTTCTTAGACTATATTGTCAACCGAACTTAATCAGTATCCTGCGCCATGCCTCCCTCAGTATTGCCTTGGACCACCTGTCCAAAATACTGCCCCTCGTCAGAAGGAAAACTATAACTCTGACAACCTCCTTGTCGTCCAGGTCACCTTGGAAGCCTGGAATGATAACTGTCTCCCGAATGAGGCTGTTGTTATCATATCCCTAGAACATCCACTTATGTTCTAAAACTGCTTCCGACTGCTTCTCCAGGATTGGATCAATGTCAACTTATTGCATCTAGTGCAAGAACAACATCTGGTGTGGTACTTGACATCTCATGATTGACTCAATTGCCTGAGCAAGTGATCTTCCAATCATGCACATCCCTCTCCCCTTTAGTCTGTAAGACACCTTTAGAGAGGGTGACTCCATTACCTGCAGGTACACTACCGTGCCTGGAGTCGTCCATTCTAAATACTCTTAGAATGCTGTCTAAGTACCCTTAATTGGGAAACCACCCAAATCTAGATCTAAAACCATAGATCTAGTAACCAGTATGTCTGATATATTGTCCAAGTCCCATGTGGAGAAACCACTGTGTGACAACCAAAGTATAACCGATTGTAGTATAGGAATATCACTTCCTACTCTGTGTATGTCATCCAAATACCATGACATCACACCCTACTACCTTCTCAACAGATTCATCCCCTATTCTGATGAAGTCAAACCTATGACTGTCACATCAGAAATTGATGATCTATCTCCGCTATATCTGCTTTAGTCTATGAATAGACATAAGCTACCTGTCCACTAATGCTTCCGCTGCTCCCACTGACTACGACAACCCTCTGGCAGAGTCATATAAACGTACACTTCTAAAGCAAGTTTAGAACGACGCTATACTCATCCTCCTGCCGGGTCTCACAGCCTGGAACAACAGCAATGGCAAGTCTGGGTAAACAAGAACTTCCCTGTCACCGTCCTTGAAGCTACCGGAGTACCTCTCGGGTGCCTGAAGTTACCCACCTTATCTGCGGAGTGGCCAATGGAATGTCAAACCAGATTTAATCTTTAGGTTCCTATCAAATCTTCAGTAATCGTTTGTGGTTCTGGAATCACTTCCAGTTCTACCATACTCCCACTACTGTTTTCTGAAAAAATCCATTTTTAATAAAACTGTGGCGAGTCTAGAACAATATCACTATTGATCTTCCGGATGGTAGAAAGTCAACCCTCATCATAGCTTGGGTCAACCCACAAACAGCCATTACAGAAACGTGTCTTGAGTTGTCCAGTGTCTGGTTTTAATCATAATCCGGACAACTCCCCATACCTTAACAATGTTAAGATATGAACTGTACTATATCCAATATAGAACCAGAGGCACTGATTTAATTGAACCAGATTCAAATCATGCTGCTGTCTCCAGTGCATGTCAACTAAAAGGAAGGAGGCCGATCAGCGTTACTCAACTTAGGGATGCTTCCAATTATGAGTAACCTGAAAGAGAAGCAAGTTCTCTTAATCATTACTATCAACTGAACACCATACACAAGTATCTACATCTTCGATCACTTTGAAGAATCCCGATACTTGCAATACCTGGTTCTCTACTTTATTCAAATACCTATAACTTCTCAAAATTCGGACCCTGTGTTTCCATGAAACACCTGTCTAAAAACTAGAGAAGTCATAAGTAAACCGAATATAGTACGAGAACCAACCCCTCTGTCCTGATGGACCATGGACAACATACAATACTCTGTATAAGTCCCTTGAGTCTGATAACTCATTCACTGTGTCGTAGGTTGAAAACTGTACTTATGGTTAAGAAGAATTACACCGCTGTTTAATACTCCTTACCTAACCATCCACTGATATAGGTAAATGTCACAGACATAATTTCAAAAAGGTATATCTCACTCTATGAAAATAGACGTACAGATATATCAATTTGAAATTGGTGCATAACAGCGGATATTCAAAACCAAATATTTGCCGTCCGACAAACGACCCAGGTGACTTCCTCAAATATCACCGATTACAACGAATCCCGATATAATGAGGATGATCACCCAATTCCCAATAACTTACTCCCACTCATCATCTGTAAAACCATACAGATGTGAGAATCATATCTGGTAAATACATACCCTGGAGTAAGTATCTAATCGGGAAATCAGTTTTCTTTCAACATTACACAGTGAAACTGAAACATTGAAATGTTTCGATAGGGTATCTGGTATTCTTAGTAATGCCTCTTCCAGATTCTCGACTGTAACCGTATAATTCTTTGCCACCTCTCCAAATCCCTTTCTATGTCTTTAGTCATTACCTTCTGTACACCCCTTTAGGCCAAATGGTTTTCTTCCTTCCCTACCGTTCGGCACCAGCCTATGGTTTGGAAGAAGACTATCCAATAAGCATAATGGGTGTACTGTCCTAATCCTAGGAGCACTCGCAATGCGAGAGAAGGTGAAGATAAAAGACAACCGAATAAACCTTATTCCTATTTCTCTTGAACCAGTGTAACGTGTTGAAAATCGTTTCGGTGAAATTTCGAAAAAAATCGGTAAAATAAGGGGGTTTTCTGTAAAAAGTCAAAATACAAATATCTTATTATAAAAATTAAATATACATATTCTAGCTATGTAATTGCTATTATTTGGTGTTTATTGAGCCGCTGGTGAAATTTTAAATTTTCTGAAAAAAAATATTATTTTATTATTATTTTAAGCCGTTACTAATACATTTAATTAGGGAAAATTACAAATTGGAATGAGTTGAAACAAATTTTGTGCATCATAAAACATTAAATAAAATTTTATCATGTGGTTTTTGGAACGAAATTATTTGCCAAAACGGTTTAGAATTTATTGAAGAAAAAAGGCTTTTTTTAGCGTAAATGGATGTTTGGGGTATTGTATTTATTATTTTTCATCACCCCACACCCGTAAACACACCCAAACCCCCATTTCCCCATCATGATGGCTGAACCCTTGCTGCCCCACTCCCACTCTTTTCCCCACTTCAAAAAGAAAAGAGAAGAAAACAAAAGAAAAGAAAAGAAAAGAAAGAATAATATACATGCATAAGAATGGGCTTTGACTTTATTTTTGACTTTCAAACCAACACCCACACTCTCTCACCTCTCCGCCCTCCTCTCTAGCCGACCATTGCTGATTAGTTCAGCCCCTCCCCTCTCTTTCCCTCATTTCTTCTCTTCTCCAAAAAAATCCTCAAGAAAAAAAATTGTCAAAAATCAAGCAAAAATCCAAATCAAAATCCACCTCCTACCCATTTTTCCTTGGCTACCATTGCATGGATCTAGGGATTTAGAACTCAATTTGGAGGCTATGTTAGCATGCTAGATCTCAATCATGTTGAGGTATAAATCCTAAACCATAATGTAATTTTCGATTAATTACTTCAATGTAGTCTAATTAGGTGTTAAATTGTGGGTTTAATTGAATGTTTGGAAATTCAAGTGGGGATTTTGAATTGAAGCTAGGGTTTGAATTAAATTAGGTTCTTTATCATTAGCTTATGTTTGTAATGAGGGGATTAACATGTAATTGAATGCAAAATCTAATTTGGTTACTAGTTGCTAATTTGTTAGTTTAAAAATGGTGATAATTATGCTAAATTGCTAACTAGGTTTTGGAAACTAAATAAAAATGTGGGATTAAAATCTAGTTAGGATTTTTAGCACATCATTAAGGTTTCCATGAGTGGTTTAACCATTTAAAATATGCAAAACCAAGTTTAATTGTAAAATTGTGAATTTTACATTAAAAAGTGTTAAAATTGATATTTTTGCAAACTAGGATTTTGGAAATTATGCAAATTTAGGAGATTAAAAATATGGTTAGGGTTTTTATCGTATTATTAACTTTATTGAGTGTAGTTTAATGCTTTAGAGCATGGAAATCCAACCTAAATTGTAGTTTGTGCATTTTTGGCTATGAAATTGTTAAAAAGGGTATTTTGTAAACTAGAATATTAGGGTTTTTGGAATTTAATGAGATTAAATTCCGGAAATTATTTCTATGACTTATTTAAGATATTTAATAAGTATATTGACCGCTACATTCATTTAAACGTCATGTTTTGTACAAAAACGGCGAATTGTGCTTGCTAGATTTTCGGAAAAATGACTTTTTAAGTGAAATTGGGGTTTTTGTGAGTTTTAACCTAGTTTATATTAAAATTAGTGTTCGTGAATATGCAAATGAGTGTGATTGGATTTTTCTCGATGGTTTGACGTTTGTACATCGACATCGAGGGTTGGTTTGACTATTCTTGCATGCGTAGGCGATAAGTTTGGACCTATGCGTGATACGCGTGCCGATTTGATTTTCGTATGCCGTTTCGATTTCAAATTTAGTTTTAATGCGATACGGTGCGTTATGATATGTAGGTACCCCATATGGACTTCGAGGCGACAAGCAAGCGCGTGGCGGCGTCGGCACCGGCAAGCAAGGACCAGGTGAGTAGATTTATATCTACGGGGAGAAGTCGGGTGGATGGCGTATAGCACCCCCGCAGTCCGTGGTGGTGTATACGAATGCGTATACACACCAACAATTATTGTATGTTTTGGGATTAATAACGATGTTAGGATGGATATTGGTGTGTTGGATTACTTTATTGTTGCGAACCCTAGGGTAGTGTCGCACTACACATACACACATACATACTTGCATACATTCCTATTGATATGTGCTCATGGGATTCTTTATAGTTATGTATTCACATGGGTATGGGACTATGTGTTCACATACGGATTGAGGATGATACTTGGGGTGAGCCGAGTCGATGAGATTTGATTGAGGCCGTGAGATCGGTGATATAGCAGGGTTCGTATCTTAGATACGACATGACGTTGTAGCGGGTCCTTGACGTAGTGTTTCACACACGTCCATGCATACGTAGGCGGTATCAGTATGGTACTAGACGTAGATCAGTACCCCGATCATGATTTTTGATAAAGAGGATACAAGGTGAATAGTATGATGAATGTGATATTGACCCGTACCCAGATTGGGATGCCGTACGACGGATTTACGTACGAGCTATATTGATGATTGATCCGCACTCTTGACTTGGGATGCCTGATTATAGATATGGTATCGGATATGATATTATTGAGGCAGGATCACCGACTATACATATACAGGTATGTATATGTATCGACTCAGATGACAGGCGGTTCCCTTACCTGTAGTTCAGCTTGTTAGTTCAGCCGTATAGTTTAGTGTAGTTGTTAGATTAGATTAGACTTCTTACCTATTTCAAAAACCAACGAATCGTGGGCATTCTTAAAGACAGCCCAAGGGATCCTACGGATATTTCAAAAGACGTATCTTTTCATAAAAACACCGTAGCCCCTATTTTCAAAACCCATGATTCGTGTTATTTCAAAAGGCACCATTTGTAGGACTTATATTAGATTAATGCAGATTGTGGTCCGCTTCGCATCGCATGCTTATTTTATGTTTTCATACTCCATTAGTGATATCATGCTGTTAGGACACCAGCACCATTACCGATGATGCGTAGGTACCACGTACACTTAATTGCTGGCTCACACACATCTTCATCGGTAATTGCCATGTCACGTACACCTTAGAAAATATTATTGCTTAACTTAGCTAGATAGCTAGTAGTTTGACATAATATTAGTGTACTTACCTTATATACCAGCTTAGATATTGTAGTTATTACTTGTCACTTCATGCATACTGTTATTCATCGTTATGCCGCATTCATGGATTCTCATGCATATATTCACTATTTTACGTGTTATTGAGGTTTTGGATTCGGATTTCCATGAGATTTTCTGGATTTGGAGGAAAACCGCAAAAACATAAATAAACCTTTTCTCTCTTTTAAAATAAAAAGTGCGGTTTTCCTATGATGTATGAGTCGTCCACCATGAGTTTGCTGATGGATTTCGAGACCCGATTCGAGGAGTGGAGGAACCGTTTCGGGTACATGGTGGGCCCGGTATGGTACCCCGGGGCAAGATGAATGTGGTGTTGACGTTGAGCCTGGCAGGGGACAGATTACCTACCGGTGATATTACCCGACGCGTCGGATATCCGGAGGATACCGTCGTGGTCTTGAGATGGATGGTAGGGGCCGGTCTGGACTGACGGCGCCCTAGATATTGAGATTGAGACATTGATATTTCGAGACATTGAGATTTATGTTTTGTGTCGATGCTAGACACTGTTGATACTGATTTCATTTATGATACCTCAGTTTAAAAATACAAAGGAAATCTCACTAATTTATGAAAACAGTTCTTCATTTACATGTATTCTGTTTTCATGCATTTATACCTCATTCATATGATATATTGCTACCTGAGGCACTGACACGGACACATGAGATTACACTCGGATTAGATATTTACCCTAGCCTTGTTATAGGCTACGTGTTATTCATATATTTGAGGATATATTATGATCATTGACCTAGGTTGCGTTATTTATTCGATTTCTTTTCGTAGATGTTTTTCTATTCACGAGTTGGCAACTCACCCCCGTTGTGCCCTAGTTTCTTGCAGGTTTGCCGTACAGGTTTCATTACGGCTTGCGGGCATAGTTTCCTTCGGGTGATTTGCTAGTAGGTGGGTTTACTTGTATCGTACCCCCCATTATATAACTTGTATATTATTACTCTGTTGTATCTAGAAGTTCCATCAACCAAACATGTATTTATTTTGAGATAGAGACCAGTGATGTTATTCCTTCGACCTTAGAGCCGCGCGTTATATTTCTGTGGTTTTCTTGTGTTTGAGTTCCCTTTTGAATTTTGATCCTCGCCGTTGGCGTTGTATATTATATTGCTTGTGTGGTTGTGACCGTCGATTGACGAAGAGCTAGCTCCCGCTTGGGGATGCATTTTTTCTTGATTTCGTATACTATTCATGTTGTATCCCGTTTGGGGGCCAGTATTTACAAAGGAGACTCTGCCGAAATTTTCAGTAAATTTTTGATGTTTTAAAAACCGCATAATTCGGCTTATGCTATTGAAATTACTTACTTTAAGTTGGTTTTTCCTGCACTCTACTACTTTTCTTGGTTTGGATTTCTGGGTTTTCGGTTTACTTAGATTACGTACGTCTCGAGACGTTCGTAGTTTAAGTGCCGGTCATGTTCCGTACTTTCGGGCCGTGACAACCAGAATCCATCCCCGAACTGGAACAAGTTTCTTTCGAGTTCGTATATAACCATACGATGGAGTATCCAATAAACTGTGGATCTTCATAGTGATACGGAGTGTCCTAGAGAAATACAAAGGTGATTTTAGGATTGGCGAAGAAATACTTGGTCTGGTCGTGAATATCAGTCGCAGTTTACTTTGCCCTCTCATTAATCCCTTTCTTTGTCTTAACTCAAAACCTTCTGCACACCATCGTTATGCTAATTGGTTTTCTTCATTCCCCACCGTTCGGCACCAGCCTAAGGTTTGAAAGAAGACTATCCAATTTGCATAATAGGTGTACTACTCCTAAACCAAGGAGTACTCGCAACCTAAGTGTCACGACCCGAATCTTTTGACTCGTGACCGGCACTTAACCACGCAACGTCTACAGGCGTAACGCGACTAAGTAAGCCGAACCCAGAAATCAAAACCATTTAAAAGTAGTGAGTGTTGAAAACATTTAATTTAAAACATTTAGAAATCCTTAATTAGTTTAATGAGGTTCTTTTAAAAGTTAAATTATCCTTATAATAAATTTGGCAGCATTTCCTTTGTAAAAGTAACCCCGAAAATCGGGTAAAAACAGGATATAAGTGAAAATGAGATATAATGAACAAAGCATCCCCAACCGGGAGCAATCACGCCCAACGGCGGAGACCATCACCACAAGAGTAATATACGACGCCGTAGCGAAGAATGAGCAAAAAGTAACATCCCAGAATAATGACTGCAAATATAAAGTCGGCTCCCACGAGCTCGACACCAGAATACAAAAATATACATCATCGTCCTCACACTGTCTCTAAGTCAAGTACATATATGGTAGATGGAGAATACTAGATACAAAAGTGTATACAACAAAAGTAACCAGATATCACAACCCACCTAAATAGCAAAATAGCTCCCGCTCCAACTGTAGTGGTATCTGCAGCCAAAAGATGCAAAAAGGCAGCCTGCCGCGATTACTCTGAGGGGCAACCTGCAAATACTGTGGCACAACGGGAGTGAGTTGCCAACTCGTGAATCGAGATAACATATAAAGGTAATCACGAGCATGCACGTGCTGCGCTACGCTATCATATGCTAGCAGGTAAATCTATATGCAACAAGCAGTAAGTGCAATAATCATCCAAATGCTCTGTCAGATAAAATAACTACAGGATGAGATACATGATAATCACTGCTGAGCATGGGACAAACAACATCTACACAAAATATCAATCGTGGAAAAATAATCGGTGCCCAAGCTGCACCCAAATCCCAAATAAGCTCAGGCGCCGGCACTCTCCTCGGCCCTCCAATCCTGTAGAACTCTGAGAATCACGAGTGCCCAACATCGGCACCCAAAATATCATAAATACTCGTGTCCAGCATCGACACGCAAATCCTCATACATCGTGCTCCGTAGGTCCGGATCAGCCCACGGGCTCCGTCTGCGGTATCGGCCCTAGGCCCCCGGCAGTACGGATCATCCCACATCCATCTCTCGACTCTGGTCGGTATCCTCCGGATAACTGCCAGGTCCAACCAATCACCGGTAGGTACTCGCCCACCTCCAGGCTCAATCGGCAAAGTCCATCGATCATTTTGCCGAGGGGAACCATACCGGGTCCACCACGAACCCGCAAACGGATCATCCACTCCTCGAATCGGGTTTCAAGCACACTTCTCAGCACCGAGAAAACGCGTGGTGGATGCACCAAAATATCATATCACGAGGAACCGGGTTTTCAAATAGTGCATCTTTTCTTAAATAATTCCACGGTCCTCAAAACCAGAAATCACATGAAAATCCAATACCAATGAGTAAATAAAATACGATGTGCTAAGTACAACAAGTCATCATGATATAGGTACAAGGGAGAAACCGCCTTTCTTACGATAGTTCAGTTTTTAAAAACAGCATGCGACTCCCAATTTCTATGGAAATCATATCGAATCATATGTGAAATGAACTACAGCATAATGATCATGGCAAATCTACAGTGAGCGTGTCATGGCAATACTAACGGTGTATGTGTGTAACATGCAGATTGGTGCTCGTGCAACATAAACCGTTAGTAAAAGTGCGGTGTTCTATCAATTCTAAGTTTTCATACATGTAGCAGGGAATGCAGTATGCAACAATAGTATCCATGAACAGTCAATGTAGGTAAATGCAATGTGTAGCTATAAAGTCCTATCAGCCCTGACGTAGAACGCCATGCAGGCGATATCCCCGTAGATGTTAAATCTACTCACCGAAGTCTCGCGCTAAGTGTAGCCGACAACTTGTTTCCCCTTCTTCGCAGCGTCCGTCTCACTCTCCTGCGAACCTAGATTTACATAATACAACACACATAAGCTCAGATCTACCAAAAACGAAATATTAAGGTCAAACTAGAAACCCGCGTCGCAAACCAAGCGCGCGTGTGCGCGATACGCCAAAACGTGTGATTACGCTCCTGAAGCTAACCTGACGCGTCGCGATACGCAGCACAACCCAAACCCAGACACGTATCACGTGTGTCGCGAAGATTTAAAATACGGAAAATAGGGTAATAGGTCCCAGATTTTGATACAGAAAGAGTTTTATAAAAATAACTATATCATGAAACCCAAATATCAGCAGACACCAACCACCAAAACCCCAACCCAATACCCTCCCATCTGGCCGCAATTTGCGGCCAGAAAGAGTTTTTCGGTGGCCTGGGTAGGGGGTTGGGCTCTCGGGTTTGGTGTGTGCACTCCATACATACTGTGTATATCCCAGTAATTACAATTTTATTCTGAAACACCCCGGGTAGTAGCAGTTTCAACAGAACCCAATTTCAATCTAAAAGTCACATTTTGCACTAAAATGATACTTTAGGGTATTTTTGTGAAATCTGAAACAAACCCAAGTCCAAAACCACACAAATATCACATTACCAAGCTAATCAAGCCATAAAAAGTTAATTTTTCTCACAACCTCACCAAATCCCTTTATATAGCACAATACATGCATAAAATGCGATATTTTGCTAGAAATACTTTAAGTTATGTAAAAGAGGTGCTAAAGGTGAGTTAATACCTTCAAAACACCTTATAAAACACCAAAAGCTTCAGATCTAGCCTCATGTATGCAGTCTTGCCACTAAACACCTCAAATGAGCCATTAATCCAAGGTTTTATAAAGGAAAAAGGTTGGATTTGGGTAGGGTTTGAGCATGAATCAAAAGAGAAGTGAAAAGAGAAGAGAAGATGAAGAAAATGTTGTGTTTTGCTGCTGCTCTCTGCTGAGAATTTCAGAAATTGAGAAGAGAGAGAGAGAAGAGAGAAAGAAAATGGTCAAAAGTCAAGTTTCCTACCTACCCACCATACCTCTCCATTTCCATTTGAATTTGCATTAAAAAAAAGGTTTTGACTTGTTTAAATGGGTGGGATAAATACAACCATGCAAGTCTAAAAGAAAAAGGGTTAACATGATACACTTGTAACCAAGGTCATAAAAAAAGTGCTAAGTGTGCATGTGTACACTAACAAAATTTCCAATTAGGGTAAACACAACTAGAATAATTAACAACCCTATAAATATATATATATATATCCATAAAAACACTTCACAACACAAAACCCGCTAGCCAAGAAGGAAAATAAGATATCCATTTCTACGAAAAACACGCACACTAGCTAAATAACGAGAAAACATTCTAAACGAATTTCAAGGTGTTACAATCTACCCCCCTTAAAGAAATTCGGTCCCCGAATTTAAAAATCTAACTATACATACCTTCAAAAAGATGGGGATACCTCTTCCTCATCTCGCTCTCGGTCTCCCAAGTGACCTCCTCGCCGCTCTGGCCACGCCAAAGTACCTTGACTGACGGTATGTCCTTCAATCTCAATTTCTTCACTTGTCGATCCAAGATCATCACCGGCTGCTCTGCATAGGAAAGGTCACACTCAAGCTGGATCGTCGGGTGCTGAATCGCATGCGAAAAATCATGAAGATATCTGCGGAGCATCGAAACGTGAAATACCGGGTGCACGTCTGGAAAACTGGGCGGAAGGGCTAAACGATACGCAACCGCACCAACTCGCTCGAGGATCTCGAAGGGGCCCACATACCTGGGACTAAGCTTCCCCTTCTTCCCAAATCTCATCACACCTTTCATTGGGGAGACCCTCAAGAAAACTTGATCACCAACAGAAAACTCAAGTCTGCGCCGACGACGGTCCGCATAAGATCTCTGCCTACTCTGGGCTGCTCTCATCCTATCGCGAATCAACTAGATCTTCGCGGTCGTCTCCTCCACAATCTGTTAGTTATATGTATGCCTTAGAGGCCATTACTATACATTGGATGTATATTGTAGTGGATGCTGGGACATATATAGGGAGGACTTTCTTGCTCGACATGATAGTATGCTATCTGGTTTCTCTTTACCTTAACGTGTATACTGATTGTCTCTCTGTTACATGTTGGTAAAGCCCTTAGGATCTGTACTTGACTACCTGGACTATGATGCGGATCATACCAGTGGGGACATGGTAGTCCATAAGTACATCCTTGAAAGTCCCTAGTCGTGGGTGTATCGAGATGGGGCATCGATATACCAGAGTAGACTAGCGTATACCTTCTCGACCCATACAGATGGGCGATGGATGATCCCATATCCATCGGTGTTTGACATCAGAGATGATATACGGGTGCTCAGTAGAGACTGGGTACACTGGACGGACTCGCCGAGAACTCCCAGATGGTATTATACCTCACGTCAGATGGCAGTTCTCTGGTGACACTGGTACAGAGTAGTCTGTTGACCCGAGATCGTCATAGAGTCTCGTGTGGTTCCCACTGTGCTTTGATTTCCATCTTACCACGTCCAAGAGGGCGTGCAAAACGGTGGTTTTTGGGTACAGTCCCGAGTCACATGGAGGCAATGAGCGATAGGAGGGGATTCGTCTCTCCCGGTATAGGGAGTTGATGTTGCGCTGTGTTCGATTGGCTATAACCGGAAATCCCTGGCCAGGGTTGCTGAGATTTACTGGTAAGTGTTACCAGTAGTTTCTCGAATTGTTATAGACCTCATATCGACACGACTTATCAAGCTATTGGGGTCTGACGTTTACCACCCCTAGGCAAGATATGCGACATATCAGACGATCAGACCGGACTGTACGGTAGTGTTACTGGTTGGATTCACTGGAGTGTGAGCGGGCTTGCTCGTCGATCTTCAGATCGCTCAATACCCGGGTGGCCGTTACGTTTAGCAGACCGCTTGCGGCTTGTGGATGTTTGATATGATCATCATCTGCTGCCGGCGTATTGACGAGTCTTTAGAGTCCTACACAGAGGTTTCCTGGTTCAAGCGAAACGAAATAGGAGCGCATATGAGATATGTGCGGGACCGAGAATAATGCGTGTATGTGATACCGTATTTCATTCTCGCGAACAATGTGTCGAATGGTTGTATACGATATAACTTAGTTATCGAATCGAAGATTGATTCTATAAATCGATACATTGGATATTAGTCGGTTATATGCGATATGACCGGATCGTTAAATCAAGTGTTTATTTAATGATTTAATGCATAATTATATACTTGATATATTACTTTGCATTAACTAGTACAGGTTCACTTTAAATGGATTTTCTCGCTCGGATGTGCGCATTATATATGTGATATGATTTTGTGCACTTGCTTGTATCATGTTTGATGATACATGCTTTTTGGTTAAGTGTAAAGTATTAAACCTTGGTTAATGAAATGGTTAGGGTTTATTATTTGTTATTCATTTATCTTATTTAATTATCCATTTATTTTTGATAAATGAATAAAATAAAATGAAATGAAATGGTGGCTTTCATTTGTTGTTTTCATGAAGCTTCATGAACACTTTGACTAAGTGACCATTTTGTCTCTAGCTTGACCCTAACCATTCCTTTAACCATGATTGATTCTCTACACTTTACCATGGTTACCTTTATGATAAGAATGATTATTCTTTTCTTTTCTAATTAATCTTATCATAATATTCTTCTTCTTCTTCCATTCTTCAAGTGAAGAAAGCTATGCTCCATCAATGGTGATTGATGGAAATGAGTGAGAAATCCAATTCTAAAGTTAACCCACTTTCTATTTCTTCATCCTCTACCTCTTGCCAAGTAGTATAGGGTGTTTTCTTCACAAGTTTCATGACTTGGTGAAGTGGGAGCTTGATCTAGCGATGCCTCGACGTAGATCATCTTCGGCATGGACATCGACGACCTAGCCCGCCTATTCTCCGATGAAGCCGACGCTAGAGCCCGGGAACTCATATGGACAGTGAGAAGACTTCATTGCGGAGCTATGGAGGTGGAGAACCGGATCTACAAAGGTTGTATTTCCGTTTAAACTTTAGTTAAGTTGTTAACTAGTTTCATTTTCGCCTAGATTTCTAGCCAACGATCCGTAGTCGGGTTTCTCGGCACCGTTTAAATTTGAAATTGGCATGGTTGATGCCTTGTGAGACCTCATTAGGGTGCCTAGGAACCCTACACAATCTGCGGCCCTAAGATACTGCTCTCACTGAGCTCTGTCCAACAGGCGGGCGATCTACATCTCCTCCCATAAAGAGCCTCAAACGGTGCCATCTGAATGGTCTGCTGGTAGCTGTTGTTATAGGAGAACTCTACTAAGGGCAAATGATGATCCCAGCTACCTCCGAAGTCTAATACGCACGCTCTGAGCATGTCCTCGAGAGTCTGAATAGTCCGCTCTGACTGTCCGTCGGTCTGCGGATGAAATACTGTACTGAAACTCAAGCGGGTGCCCAAAGCCTCCTGAAGCCTCTACCATAGTCGGCTGGTAAACTGGGTGCCTCTGTCGGACACAATACATGTCGGAACTCCGTGTAGTCGTACAATCTCATCAATATAAATCTGGGCATATTGAGCAAATCCGAAAGTCGTCTTCAGCGGTAGGAAGTGAACCGCTTTCGTCAAACGATCTACGATCACCCAGATGGAGTCATACCCTTGACTAGTCCTGGGTAGACCCACAATAAAGTCCATAGAAATCTGTTCCCATTTCCACTCCGGAATGGGCAACGGCTGTAGCTCTCCCGCGGGCCTCTGATGCTCAGCCTTGACTTGCTGACAAGTCAGGCATCTCGACACAAAATCTGCAATGTCCCTCTTCATCCCGTCCCACCAGTAAACATCTCTCAAGTCGTGGTACATCTTGGTGGAACCTGGATGAACACTATACACCGATCGATGTGCCTCCTCGAGGATCTCACGCCCCAGTCCCTCGGCATCTGGTATGCACAATCTGGTCCCAAATCGTAGTATCCCCTGATCATCGATCATGAACTCGGAAAATCTGCCCTGTCCCATCTGCGTCCTGATCTCTGAACAACGGTCATCACTGTGCTGTGCCTCATATATACGGTCAAGCAACTGTGGGCGTGCACGAACATGCGCAATCTGTCCTCCGATCGGCGTAAACTCGAACTGTACCCGGCTGTCGCATAAGATCTGCCAATCTGCCGACGTTTGCCTCTGTACTGCGCTCAAACGACATAGGCTACCTCCGGGCCTCCTACTCAAAGCATCTGCCACCACATTAGCCCTACCCGGGTGGTACAAGATCTCGCAGTCGTAGTCCTTCTCTAACTCCATCCATCGGCGCTGTCTAAGGTTCAGGTCTCGCTGCTGGAAGATATACTTTAAGCTCTTGTGATCAGTAAATATCTGGCACGACTCTCCATACAAATAATGTCGCCAGATCTTAAGTGCAAAGATCACTGCAGCCATCTCCAAATCGTGAGTGGGGTAGTTCTGTTCATGTTTCTTCAATTGCCGTGAAGCATACGCGATCACCCTGTCATGCTGCATCAGAACACACCCTAGCCCCACTAGAGAAGCATCACAATATACCACAAATCCACCTGACCCTGAAGGCAAAGATAACACTGGCGCCATAGTCAGTAGAGCCCGCAACTGCTGAAAACTGTGCTCACACTCCTCTGTCCAAACAAAAGGAACTCCCTTCCGGGTCAACCCGGTCAAAGGTGTAGCAATGCGAGAGAAATCCTGTACAAATCGCCTGTAGTAGCCGGCCAGCCCTAGAAAGCTGCGAATCTCCGCAACTAATGTGGGTCTGGGCCAACTCCGAACGGCCTCGATCTTCCTCGGGTCTACACATATACCGTCTCGTGAAATCACATGCCCCAAGAAGTGTTAGTTATATGTATGCCCTAGAGGCCATTACTGTACATAGGATGTATATTGTAGTGGATGCTGGGACATATATAGGGAGGACTTTCTTGCTCGACATGATAGTATGCTATCTGGTTACTCTTTACCTTAACGCGTATACTGATTGTCTCTCTGTTACATGTTGGTAAAGCCCTTAGGATGTGTACTTGACTACCTGGACTATGATGCGGATCATACTAGTGGGGACATGGTAGTCCATAAGTACATCCTTCAAGGTCCCTAGTCGTGGGTGTATCGAGACGGGGCATCGATATACCAGAGTAGACTAGCGTATACCTTCTCGACCCATACAGATGGGCGATGGATGATCCCATATCCATTGGTGTTTGACATCAGAGATGATGTACGGGTGCTCAGTGGAGACTGGGTACACTGAACGGACTCGCCGAGAACTCCCAGATGGTATTATACCTTACGTCAGATGGCAGTTCTCTGGTGACACTGGTACAGGTTAGTCTGTAGACCCGAGATCGTCATAGAGTCTTGTGTGATTCCCACTGTGCTTTGATTTCCACCTTACCACGTCCAAGAGGGCGTGCAAAATGGTGGTTTTTGGGTACAGTCCCGAATCACATGGAGGCAATGAGCGATAGGAGGGGATTCGTCTCTCCCGGTATAGGGAGTTGATGTTGCGCTGTGTTCGATTGGCTATAACCGGAAATCCCTGGCCAGGGTTGCTGAGATTTACTGGTAAGTGTTACCAGTAGTTTCTCGAACTGTTATAGACCTCATATCGACACGACTTATCGAGCTATTGGGGTCTGACGCTTACCACCCCTAGGCGAGATATGCGACATATCAGACGAACAGACCGGACTGTACGGTAAGTGTTACTGGTTGTATTCACAGGAGTATGAGCAGGCTTGCTCGTCGATCTTCTGATCGCTCAATACCCGGGTGGCCGTTACGTTTAGCAGATCGCTTGTGGCTTGTGGGTGTTTGATATGATCATCACCTGCTGCCGGCGTATTGACGAGTCTTTAGAGTCCTACACAGAGGTTTCCTGGCTCAAGCAAAATGAAATAGGAGCGCATATGAGATATGTGCGGGACCGAGAATAATGCGTGTATGTGATACCGTATTCTATCCTCGCGATGAATGTATCGAATGGTTGCATGCGATATAACCTAGTTATCGAATCAAGGATTGATTCGATAAGCCGATACATTGAATATTAGTCGGTTGTATGCGATATGACCGGGTCGTTAAATCAAGTGTTGATTTAATGATTTAATGCATAATTATATATTTGATATATTAATTTGCATTAACTAGTATTGGTTCACTTTAAATGGATTTTCTCCCTTGATTTGTGCAAGTTGTATATGTGATATACTTTTGTGCACATGATTGTATCATGTTTGATGATACATGCTTCTTTGGTTAAGTGTTAAGAATTAAACCATGGTTAAATTGATGATTAGGGTTTTGCTTATTCATTTATTTATTTGTTTATTCATTTTGGAAAAGATAAGAAAAGAATGGTGGCTTTATTTGTAGTTTTGTTGAAGCTTCATGAAGCTTTGACCTAGTCCACCATTCTTGTCTCTTGCTTAACCCTAACCATCATAACTAACCATGGTCTATTCTCTACACTTAACTAAGGTTAGAATATGATAAGAATCAATTATTTTTCAATTATTCTTCAACACTTATTATATTCTTTCTTCATCTTCTTCTTCATGAGCAAGAAAGAAAAGCTTGCCTCATCAATGGCAAGTGATGAAATCATGTGAGAAATCCAATTCCAAAGTGAACCCACTTCCTATTTCTTCATCCTCTACCTCTTGCCAAGTAGTATAGGGTGTTTCCTTCACAAGTTTCATGACTTGGTGAAGTGGGAGTTTGATCTTGTGATGCCTCGACGTAGATCATCTTCGGCATCGTTGTCGATGACCTAGCCCGCCTATTTCTCCGATGAAGCCGACGCTAGAGCCCGGGATTGGATTTGGACAGCAAGGGGACTTCATCATGGAGCTATGGAGGTGGAGAACCGGATCTACAAAGGTTGTATTTCCGTTCACTTAGTTAAATTGTTAACTAGCTTCTTGTTTCGCCTAAAACTCTAGTCAACGATCCGTATTAGGATTTCCCGGCACGGATATTTTTTGAAATTGGCATGGTTGATGCCTTGTGAGACCTCATTAGTGTGCCTAGGAACCCTATAAGAAGTCTACGCTGTCCAGCCAGAAAGCACACTTGGAGAATTTGGTGAAAAGCTGATGCTCTCTCAAGGTCTGCAGTGCAATCCGCAGGTGCTGCTCGTGCTCCTCTCTACTCCGAGAATACACCAGAATATCGTCAATGAATACAATAATGAACAGATCAAGATACGGCCGGAAAATACGGTTCATCAAATCCATGAATGCTGCTGGCGCATTGGTAAGTCCGAACGACATCACCAAAAACTCGTAATGGCCGTAGCGCGTGTGGAAAGCTGTCCTAGGAATGTCCTCCTGTCGAACCCGCAGCTGATGATAGCCTGATCGCAAATCGATCCTCGAAAAGTATCCTGCCCCCTGAAGCTGGTCGAACAAGTCGTCGATACGCGGCAAAGGATATCTGTTCCGCACTGTAACTCTGTTCAGCTGGCGGTAGTCGATACACAGACGCAAACTGCCGTCCTTCTTCTTGACGAACAGGACCGGAGCACCCCAAGGAGAAACACTGGGTCGAATAAGTCCCTTATCCAGCAAATCTTGCAACTGACCCTTCAATTCTCTAAGTTCCGTCGGGGCCATCCGATAAGGCGGTATAGAAATAGGCCCTGCGCTCGGAACCAAATCAATACAGAAAGAAATGTCGCGCTCGGGCGGTAGCCCCGGAAGCTCGTGAGGAAACACATCAGGGAACTCGCTAACAACCGGAACCTGATCCAAAGGAACCTCTGTAGCTCTAGTATCACAAACATAGGCGAGAAATCCCTGACATCCCTTCCTCAAAAGCTGTCCAGCGCGAAAAGAAGAAATCACACAGTGTGGGACGGCACCACGGTCCCCCAACACAATAAAAACCGACTCACCGGGAAAACAAAACCTAACTGTCTTCTCACGGCAGTCCACAGAAGCATAGCACATGGCTAACCAATCCATGCCCAAAAGAACGTCGAATTCCAACATCTCGAGAAGGATCAAATCGACAGGTAGCTCTCTCTCGCCAATACAGACGGTACAGGATCGGAACACGTGCCTAGCAACAAACGACTCTCCTACAGGAGTAGTCACAACAAGCGGATGATCAAGCAAACCGGACTCTCTACCCAAACTCGGCACGAAGTGTGTAGATACGTACGAGTGCGTGGATCCGGGATCGAACAATACGTGTGCATCAACAGAACATACTGGAAGGATACCTGAGACCACCACATTGGACGCCTGCGTGTCCTGATGCGTCAAAGCAAAAACTCGTGCCTGCCCTCCATCTGTGACTGACTGTCCTCTGCCTCGGTCATCCCGTCCCCTCTGAGCAACTCCTCCACGCCCACGACCTCTCTGTGTATGAGTCTGACATGGAGTAACAGTAGGAACAACAGGCAACGCCCTATGGGGTGGTGAAGGTGGTAAGGTGACGTGCGGTGCAACTGTCTCCCTCCGGTGTATCTCAGGACAATCTCTGACGAGGTGAAGTAAACTGCCGCATCTATAGCAACCTCGCGACGACTGCTGACTCTCCCGTGGATACAAACTAAACATCTGGCCTCGTCCCGAATCTCTGCCACTCCTCGTGCCTGAACGATACCTGTCGCAGCGTCTGAATGTCTGTCTCCATGCTGATATACCAGTACGAACTCTCTTCGGCTCTGGAACTACCGAAGTCTCAGCAAGGCGCTCCTCGACTAATAGAGCTGCATCTACCGCCGCTGCATATGTCTCGTAGTGCTGCGCGCTGATCGCAAGGAACAGTGGCGTAAGCAAGCCTCGAACAAATCTCTTGACTCGTAACTCCTCGGTAGCCACTAGATACGGCGCATAGATAGATAGCTCTGTAAACAGAACATCATACTCTTCCACTGACATCTCCGGAGTCTGGCGTAAGGACTGGAACCTGCGTGCTCTAGCATCTCTGACACTCAGTGGGAGAAAGCGGGCAAGGAATAGCGCCACGAACTCTGTCTAGGTCATAGGAGGAAGACCTGCTGCTCTGCCCTTCTCGACTGATTCGCACCATTTCTGCGCAAGACCTTCCAGGCGAAAGCTCGCGAACTCAACCCATCTCGCATCTGCGCATCTGAGGGAACGACATATCCGAGCCATCCTATCAATGAAGGACTGTGGGTCCTCGGCTGCATCAGTGCCTGTGAAGACCGGAAGCTTCAGCCTCATGAACTCTGATAGTGATACTGTAATCACCTCCGTAGCTGCAGGGGCAACTGGCTGTGCGGTAAGTACCATCGCGGTCTCTATAACGGGTGGAGCTAATCTCGGCCCTCGCGGCCGCTCTCTGCGCCCTCGTAGTCTTTGGCGGCATAATGGCTGAAAGGAAAATAGGATTCGATAAGGATGCAGAAATCGAATCGCAAGAATGTATATACTCAAAAGGAATTTAAATCAATAAGTCCTAAGGTCGCTTTGGGGGAGTACCGTGTCGTGAGTATGCCGCGGAACATACGCACGCTACGCCACTCTGCTTCAGCTACCTACTCCATCATACCAGGGTCATCCTAGGAACACTCCGAAAGGTAAAACCTACGCTCTGATACCAACTTTGTCACGACCCGAATCTTTTGACTCGTGACCGGCACTTAACCACGCAACGTCTACAGGCGTAACGCGACTAAGTAAGCCGAACCCAGAAATCAAAACCATTTAAAAGTAGTGAGTGTTGAAAACATTTAATTTAAAACATTTAGAAATCCTTAATTAGTTTAATGAGGTTCTTTTAAAAGTTAAATTATCCTTATAATAATTTTGGCAGCATTTCCTTTCTAAAAGTAACCCCGAAAATCGGGTAAAAACAGGATATAAGTGAAAATGAGATATAATGAACAAAGCATCCCCAACCGGGAGCAATCACGCCCAAACGGCGGAGACCATCACCACAAGAGTAATATACGACGCCGTAGCGAAGAATGAGCAAAAAGTAACATCCCAGAATAATGACTGCAAATATAAAGTCGGCTCCCACGAGCTCGACACCAGAATACAAAAATATACATCATCGTCCTCACACTGTCTCTAAGTCAAGTACATATATGGTAGATGGAGAATACTAGATACAAAAGTGTGTACAACAAAAGTAACCAGATACCACAACCCACCTAAATAGCAAAATAGCTCCCGCTCCAACTGTAGTGGTATCTGCAGCCAAAAGATGCAAGAAGGCAGCCTGCCGCGACTACTCTGAGGGGCAACCTGCAAATACTGTGGCACAACGGGGGTGAGTTGCCAACTCGTGATTAGAGATAACATATAAAGGTAATAACGAGCATGCACGTGCTGCGCTACGCTATCATATGCTAGCAGGTAAATCTATATGCGACAAGCAGTAAGTGCAATAATCATGCAAATGCTCTGTCAGATAAAATAACTACAGGATGAGATACATGATAATCACTGCTGAGCATGGGACAAACAACATCTATACGAAATATCAATCGTGGAAAAATAATCGGTGCCCAAGCTGCACCCAAATCCCAAATAAGCTCAGGCGCCGGCACTCTCCTCGGCCCTCCAATCCTGTAGAACTCTGAGAATCACGAGTGCCCAACATTGGCACCCAAAATATCATAAATACTCGTGTCCAGCATCGGCACGCAAATCCTCATACATCGGGCTCCGTAGGTCCGGATCAGCCCACGGGCTCCGTCTGCGGTATCGGCCCTAGGCCCCCGGCAGTACGGATCATCCCGCATCCATCTCTCGACTCTGGTCGGTATCCTCCGGATAACCGCCAGGTCTAACCAATCACCGGTAGGTACTCTCCCACCTCCAGGCTCAATCGGCAAAGTCCATCGATCATCTTGCCGAGGGGAACCATACCGGGTCTACCACGAACCCGCAAACGGATCATCCACTCCTCGAATCGGGTTTCAAGCACACGTCTCAGCACCGAGAAAACGCGTGGTGGACGCACCAAAATATCATATCACGAGGAACCGGGTTTTCAAATAGTGCATCTTTTCTTAAATAATTCCACGGTCCTCAAAACCAGAAATCACATGAAAATCTAATACCAATGAGTAAATCAAATACGATGTGCTAAGTACAACAAGTCATCATGATATAGGTACAAGGGAGAAACCGCCTTTCTTACGATAGTTCAGTTTTTAAAGACAGCATGCGGCTCCCAATTTCTATGGAAATCATATCGAATCATATGTGAAATGAACTACAGCATAATGATCATGGCAAATCTACAGTGAGCATTTCATGGCAATACTAACGGTGTGTGTGTAACATGCAGATTGGTGCTCGTGCAACATAAACCGTTAGTAATAGTGCGGTGTTCTATCAATTCTAAGTTTTCATACATGTAGCAGGGAATGCAGTATGCAACAACAGTATCCATGAACAGTCAATGTAGGTAAATGCAATGTGTATCTATAAAATTCTATCAGCCCTGACGTAGAACGCCATGCGGGCGATATCCCCGTAGATGTTAAATCTACTCACCGAAGTCTCACGCTAAGTGTAGCCGATGACTTGTTTCCCCTTCTTCGCAGCGTCCGTCTCACTCTCCTGCGAACCTAGATTTACACAATACAACACACATAAGCTCAGATCTACCAAAAACAAAATATTAAGGTCAAACTAGAAACCCGCGTCGCAAACCAAGCGCGCGTGTGCGCGATACGCCAAAACGTGTGATTACGCTCCTGAAGCTAACCTGACACGTCGCGATACGCAGCACAACCCAAACCCAGACACGTATCACGTGTGCCGCGAAGATTTTAAATACGGAAAATAGGGTAATAGGTCCCATATTTTGATACAGAAAGAGTTTTATAAAAATAACTATATCATGAAACCCCAAATATCAGCAGACACCAACCACCAAAACCCCAACCTAATACCCTCCCATCTGGCCTCAATTTGCGGCCAGAAAGAGTTTTTCGGCGGCCTGGGTAGGAGGTTGGGCTCCCGGGTTTGGTGTGTGCACTCCATACATACTGTGTATATCCCAGTAATTACAATTTTATTCTGAAACACCCCGGGTAGTAGCAGTTTCAACAGAACCCAATTTCAAGCTAAAAGTCACACTTTGCACTAAAATGATACTTTAGGGTATTTTGTGAAATCTGAAACAAACCCAAGTCCAAAACCACACTAATATCACATTACCAAGCTAATCAAGCCATAAAAAGTTAATTTTTCTCACAACCTCACCAAATCCCTTTATATAGCACAAAACATGCATAAAATGTGATATTTTGCTAGAAATACTTTAAGTTATGTAAAAGAGGTGCTAAGGGTGAGTTAATACCTTCAAAACACCTTATAAAACACCAAAAGCTTCAGATCTAGCCTCAAGTATGCAGTCTTGCCACTAAACACCTCAAATGAGCCATTAATCCAAGGTTTTATAAAGGAAAAAGGTTGGATTTGGGTAGGGTTTGAGCATGAATCAAAAGAGAAGTGAAAAGAGAAGAGAAGATGAAGAAAATTTTGTATTTTGCTGCTGCTCTCTGCTGAGAATTTCAGAAATTGAGAAGAGAGAGAGAAGAGAGAAAGAAAATGGTCAAAAGTCAAGTTTCCTACCTACCCACCATACCTCTCCATTTCCATTTGAATTTGCATTAAAAAAAAAGGTTTTGACTTGTTTAAATGGGTGGGATAAATACAACCATGCAAGTCTAAAAGAAAAAGGGTTAACATGATACACTTGTAACCAAGGTTACAAAAAAAGTGCTAAGTGTGCATGTGTACACTAACAAAATTTCCAATTAGGGTAAACACAACTAGAATAATTAACAACCCTATAAATATATATATATATATATATATATATATATATATATATCCATAAAAACACTTCACAACACAAAACCCGCTAGCCAAGAAGGAAAATAAGATATCCATTTCTACGAAAAACACGCACACTAGCTAAATAACGAGAAAACATTCTAAACGAATTTCAAGGTGTTACAATCTACCCCCCTTAAAGAAATTCGGTCCCCGAATTTAAAAATCTAACTATACATACCTTCAAAAAGATGGGGATACCTCTTCCTCATCTCACTCTCGGTCTCCCAAGTGACCTCCTCGCCGCTCTGGCCACGCCAAAGTACCTTGACTGACGGTATGTCCTTCAATCTCAATTTCTTCACTTGTCGATCCTCCCTCCAAGCACCACATCGAGCTCCACCCCCTGCACCCTCTCGCCGGCGAGCCCCTGCACCTCGTCGACCCCATCATCATCATCACGCCTCGCCATCATCCTCTCCCTAACTCTCTCTGCTCTGGCTCTCATCTCTCTCTGTCCCTCTGTGTTCTCTCTCTCTCACTCTCTATCTATCTCTCTCACTCTCTCACTGATCTCCCTGCATCTCATTTCTCTCTCTCTCTCTCTCTGTGCCTCCCCCCCTCTCTCTCTCTCTCTCTGTGCCTCCCCCCCTCTCTCTCTCTCCTCCTCACTGTCTCTCTCTCCCTGCATGTCATTTCTCTCTCTCTCAGTACTCTCACTCAGTTCCCTCTCTCCCTCAGTTCCCTCTCTCCCTCTAACTGCTTCTCTCTCTCTAACTCTTTCTCTCTCAATACCTCTCTCCCTCTGCAATCCCTCTCCTTAGGCTTCGACAGCATCAGCGATCCCCAGTCCCGACACCGCCTGAGCTCGCAACAACCCCTCCTCAAGCTCGAGCCAAGCCCAAGCTTAGCCGAGATTCGTCGCGCGTTTGCCACACCGTGCCGGGACGTGTCACTACTGCCTTAGCTGCCGCGCCATCAGTCACCGCCTCCAGGCAAGTATTTTACTTGCTTACATGCTATATACTCAAGTTATAATTTTAGATTACTTAAATTATAAAGTTAAAATTTTAGATCAATAATGTGCCATACCTGTTCGACGTGTGTTCCCAATGAGAATACTTATCCAATTTGATGGAACTAGATTGGTCACATTGGCCCTTGTAGTGATGAATATCTTGTGCAAGTTTTGCTGGAAAATATGACCGTTAACGACTAAAACAGCTACCCCCAAGTTTACTCGTAAAACTGGATTTTTATTGTACCTGAAAACCGTTAAATTCGTCATAAAATATATACACACTGGATTGATGCGTTCTAGGGCTCAAATCGAAGCCAACTCGACGAACTTTAACTATAGACTAGTTTCCAGATATTTCTGTACTTAAACTGTGACGATATTTGGATCGGAGTGCGACTCTGGACTGCAGTCCAGAGCGACTCCAATTGTTGCTTGCTGTTCCGTAATGGGTACCACAAGATTTCCTTAACTCTTAGGTTGTGGAACTCCACTGTTTATTGTAGTTAAACCTGTTAGCTAGACAACACAATTAGTTTCATTCTGTTTCGTTATCGTTTGTTATTTAATCGGTAATTTAATAGTTGGGGACATGTAACAGTCCAGATTAGATTCTGAGATGACATATTAATGTAAAATAGTGTATAACTCCTAACGTACAGACGCGATTGAGAAACCGTCTATTGCGTTGAAAACCTCACTGAAAACCCTAGATTTCATTCAACTGTGGCATTGCTAAAATCTGATCCCAACTGGGATTAAAATGCGTTGCGAAACGGATTTCTGATTCTGAAACCAGATTTCCAGCCGTGAACGCTTAAAATGAAATGGCTATAAATAATGACTCTGGAATCCGATTGACATGAAACTAAATTCGATGGATAGATAACTGAACATACTAATTATTATCTGTTCGTTGTCTCACTCAATTGTAACCGTATAATTTATGATAAATTATGCAAGTGGTAGATTACTAATTCATGACATCCTAAACATGCTTTATATACTGTTCACGCATCATATCATACACATGTCACTGCATTGATAACCTAATGATAACGTGCATTTACCCAGTGTTAGGCTTTAGTGATGATTGTGGCAAGTACGTTAGTGTTCGTGTATCAGTGAATAAGTGAAAGTGATACGTACTTGTACACAATCAGTGAACCTTATTATTATATTGCATTGTCGACGTCTGTAGGACGCGTGTATGTGTGACTATAAGTGGTATGGGAGACTTATAGAAGCTCTTCCACGGGTGTCACAGATAAGGCACCAGACACTGCCATTTATCTTAGGTATTAGTCGGGACGTGCTTGATGGAGGTCCTGCCTCCAGTTCTCGCGCAGACTTGTCACAGACCGATTGGTATTTAGGGTTATGGTTAGCGTTTGATGTAGACCACGGGGTGTGGGGTAGTTTGAGTGTGAG
Source organism: Agapanthus africanus (assembly GCA_030015575.1). Lineage (NCBI taxonomy): Eukaryota > Viridiplantae > Streptophyta > Magnoliopsida > Asparagales > Amaryllidaceae > Agapanthus > Agapanthus africanus. Next base: position 268,915,769 of record CM057340.1, read on the forward strand.
TTCAACAGAATCTCGGGAGTCCCATACCGGCTTATATATTTAGGGAGATATATGGAGATTTATAGGGTATGTGATTATTACCGTGATATACAAGTTGGGCCCGTGGTCCCTTGCCCTTGGGTTCTACCCTTGGGTGGAGGACACTCGCGAGTGGTTGACTCTCACACTTGGACTGACGATAGGGTTTAGTGACCTGTACAGTGAGACTTAGAGACTGATAGGGATACTGGCATTGATATACCTTACTTACTGTGTTGACATACGTGGCATATCATTATACTGCTTTTACTGTTCCGTTGCATTATTACTGCAAGTTCATACCTTTACCGTCATTGATTTACTGTCACATATATCTAATATCACTGTTAGAATTGTCACCTGATTTTTATATGTATTATATTGCTATTATGTCGCTCTGACGACCTGAGTATGCATGCTCAGTGTGAGGAGAAGATTTAGCCTGGACCAGGACTAGACGCACTTCACGGACATCTTGTTTAGCTATCCAAAGTTATATCTTTTGTTTCCCATCAGGTCAGTTCATTTTACTGTTTTGTTCCAGTTACTGTATTTCTCATTACCTGCGCATTATTTACTGTTTACCATGAAAAACTAGAAGCCGAAGTGTGACTACGGCAGGACATTTCCTTGACCGTAGGAGCATGGTTGGCCTTGTCTACTCCTTGTATTCCGTATTTTGGGAAGCGGGGCGTGACATGGTTTAGTTGGTATCAAAGCCAGGTTTTGGTTCGATTGGGAGTGCAGTTTTCTGTGTAGAGTTTGACAATCTAAGACATCCCTCAGTCTAGATTGTAAACTTGATATCCTTGATCCATATTCACATTGAGTGTTCTGCTATCCATTCGCTAGGGTTTCGGGTGACTTGACAAGATTACGTGTTTGCAATTGCACTACCGTACTCTGTTTAAGTGACTTAGAGTCATACAGTTGATTCACCCATTTGTAAAGAATTTAATCACATCTGATATTCTTGAATCTTTGTCCAATCCATATTATCTTGATTCGTATAGCTTGTGACTTATATCATCCTCAAAAAAAAAATTGTTGTTTCAGGATCATGTCTTCCAACGACTCTTCATCTATATCCGCTCCCCAGAATCAGACCATTGAGATTCTGAGTGTACTGCAAGGTCTAAAGGAAGCCCAGGAGCGAACAAACGACTTGTTGGCTGAAGGATTGAGAAGACGGATGAATCAGGCACCAGCGGGAGTCTCAAATCATAAAGGGATCCCCGTTAGAAGAGGAAAAGAGAAGAAGATGAAGCGCCAATTTGTTTTCCCGCGACAGAAGCAGCAGAAGACCCCATGTTGTGGGTACTGTAAGAGGCCAGGACATCTTCAGAGGGATTGTCGCCGCGCCCAAAGGAAATGTCTGATTTGCGGATCCAGCGAACATCTCATCAACGGTTGCCCAGAAAGGAAAGAACTACAAGGAGGAGACTCGTCCACACTCTCCACTTCTGCCAAGTGAAGATTACTGCGTAGTTCGTACTTCGAGGATAAAGCGGATCCAACACAGGATTCAATTTGCGTGATGAAGATGCAACGGTCTAGTGATCAAAGAAGAATTTTCATGTTTTTCTATTTTCAGTAATAATGTTGTCATCTTCTTATAAATATTTCTTTCCGTTTGAAAGCTTGTATCCGTTGAATTTTTAGTTGAATGCAATAAAACTTTAAATCGTAATATATGTATCATTCTCTTGCTTTCTCCTTATTCATCATCACAGCATTGTTATCCTGATATTTTCAATTCCTGCCACCGCATAACTTTCTATACTTCGTACACTTAACTATTTTCTTGATGTGTTCCATTGTCTAATCATGACACTTTCTTTTCAGGCCATGGCCCACCTCGGAGCAGCGCCGCATCTAGATGAGGATGCACAGTCATGCGTTTCCTTAGACCACACGCTGATGAGTTCTGACGATGAGATCGACGGTCCCCAGGTCATTGGCGGAAACAGCGATTCCGAAGATGAAGGAGCAGCCGCCCCAGTGTTCGACATGATAGACGATTCCAACGAAGAGGAAGGAGACCCTGAAGAGAACCCGATAGAGGAAGATCCCGAGGAAGAACCGATAGAAGAAAATCCAGTGGAGGAAAATTCGGGATAAACTTAATAGACAGCCTCACCCCATAGCCCCGACCAAGTGACTGTAGGAGAACCCCGTCGCCGAAAGCATCCGTTCGGGTGCTCGCGGCAGCGGTGTTCCGCCTTGGTGCACTTCGTCGACGGCATCGGGGGTGCAGCCGTCTACTGAAGTTTGCGACGAGCATTCGATCAGGATGTCGGGAATCTTGTTGAGTTGCCCGACTTGATATTGAAAAGAGTTTTCGATAATGAGACCAAAATGCGGGGTTTATAATTGTTAGGCATGCGATGTCTAAGGAATTCATTTAATTAGGCATGTGATGTCTAAAGAGTTTGCGGATTCCAACTGTTGTAGTTTTACACTTTCTTTTCTGCGACCGTAAGTGTAATATGTGATATCGCCGGTTTCGTTGCTATATGTCAACGACAATTGGGATATGCATGTTTACTTACGTTGATGACATGTGATGTTATGTGTTGCTGGATATGTTATATTGGATTGTCGTGTTTGAATAGCCGGGGGGTTTTATGTGAGATGAGTGTTTTTCATTTTCATTCATGTAGAAAAACTTGTATGTAATATTCTTTTATTGGGGCACTTCCAGGTTGCGGAAGATGTCACCTTTTGTATATTATTTACTTTTCCGCACTAGGATAGACCCAAGGAGGAGGGCACAAGTAACCGGGTTCTGGAGTCCAGTGGGAGACCAACTCGAGGAGTCGAGTCCGGGTCTCCTAACTCTAGAATTGGTAGGGTTGCTTGCCGCTCTCGTAGGGGTCTAGGGGTGTGGGTTTGGTTATTCATCGCGACCTTGGAATCCGTGTTTTATACTAGCTCATATTGAAAACACGGACGTCTTAGTATATCCAATATTTCATATGTTTCTTCTGCTGCGATATCTGTGATGTGATCATGTGATGTTCTGTGATAGATAAAGTATATAGTATATATGATATATTATATAGTCGTTACTTATGTTTTACACCCGCGCTAGCCCTGCCCCACTCTGCCGATAGTTACCTAACCTAACGGTGCACGAGGCGACATCGAGGCGAATGCGGATGGCATAAGTGTACGTCGTATTTATCTGTGATATTTAGGTGTTTAAATGATGGGACTTCATTAATGTGATTAATGAAAGAAAAGAAACCTAAATATGTTGTGGAATCGAATTTTCAAAAACCAGGTAGCTACAGTTCTTGCTTTGCATCGCGGTGTTCCTTGTAGAACATCATGCACCTTATTCGATGAGGAAAGGGCCGAGATCCCTTCACCGGGAGTGACCCCTTTAGCAATAACTGGCAGATGCTACACACTCGGTTTGTCTTTTGATTGCTTCTATAGTTTCTGCTTTGTACAGTGATATATATGATATATCCCGCACCTCATTCCACGAGGAAATGGCCGACGATCCCTTCACCGGGAGTGACCCCTTTAGAAAAACTAAAAAAGCCTAAAAAACACTCCATTTCAAAATTCATTCGATCCTACAACGATATCAAGTTCATTACGCAATAGGTTTTCAGAAAAACCTATCGTAGCCCTCCGTCATTTCAGATAAGTCCTGCTTAGTATTCGTGCTGCGTTTGTTGACCTTGTCAAGGCGCAGTGTGCGATAGCTAACCAGTATTTATCTGCTTAAGCATATGATGCAGATTGGGTTAGGGTAGTTGTACGGCCTTGTTGACCTTGTCAAGGGTCGTACGGGTGGGTTTGATTCAATCAAGAAATGACGGGTTGAACTTGACTTGCGGTCTATGGTTTGTTGACCTTGTCAAGGTCATAGATCGTTCGAGGCAAAATTATCGGGAATTTCAAGTGTTGAAATTTGCAATGAGATTGCATACCTTCTATGAGATAGTTGGATCCCGATACCCGCTGCGAGTAAGAGTTACTCCTGGGAGAGTTTTACACATTACAATTAGCCGATCAAGTAGGTGTCTAGAAAGGTGTTAACGAGGTTACGCCTGGGAACACGAGGTTTACTGTAATTAGGTCCGTGCGAAAGCACGGGGAACCTCCCTCAAAGTACCGACACTGGCCTGGCTGAAAGATTGGCGAACTTGTAGCGTGTAATTAATCCCGGCTAGTCTTTCCTTTTAAGGTTTGAAGGAAGATTTGATAAAAACAGTGGGAGCCATCCTGATTAGATAAAATAATAACCAATCTGATCTTGCAAGAGCATACGCTGAGTGTTTTCTTCTCTCTCTCTCTCTCCAGGTAGCGACCATATCACGCCTTAATCAAGATAATAATACGGATTATTGACCGAACCCGCTTGTTATACTGAGTTGGGGAACGTTGGTCCTGCTCCAACTTATAATTGTTATAAGACAGAGCAGAAAATTGGGGAATACCAGGATTCCCATGCCGCCCAAACGAAGAAAGTGCATGAGATGCATCTCCTTCGGGTGTGTTCGTTACAAAGAACTATTTCTCTGTATCCTCTATGTCCTGGGTATTTGATACCGGATCAGAATCCCAGATATGTAATCTGTTACATAGGGCTATAGAAAGCTAGAGAACTGAGAACGGGTGATAAGTTTCATGAGGCAGAAAACGGGGCAAGTGTTGCAGCCAAGTCTGTTGGTCACTGTCACCCTGTATTACAAATACATTGATTCTGAACGAATGTTATTAGATACCAAACCTGATATACAAAATCATATCAGTATCTTTATTAGTAAAGAAATGATAAAATTTTGTATTGTTGGATAATGTTTTGAACATTTCCTATATCAAAAGTTGATCGGTTCAGGCACGTTATCTAAAAGCATTGATGTTCTAAATCAAACTACTGTTCTTAGTATATAGAACACACACAAGAGGAAGAGTTCAGAAATGAACGAATCCTTCTTGAGGCATTGTAAACTAGGTCATATCAATACGACCCGACTGGCTGAAGTTACATTTAGATGCATATTTAAATTAGTTTGAATTTACATCTTGTGAAACTTGTCAGTCATGTCACAGAGATAAGATGACCATAGCTCCGTTTACTGGAAACAGAGAAAGAGTTAGTCAACTCTTGGGATGATACATGTTGATGTATGTAGGTCCCCTGTCTACACATGCCAAGACCGGTTCTTTGTACTTCATTACATTCTCTCATGATCTCTCAAGATTCAGACATATGTTCCTGTTGAAACACAAGTCCGAAGCTTTTGAGATATTCACAGAATATGATTTAGAAGTAGAGAACTAAAATACGGGTATAAGTATTATGTCCTATGATGAGATCTGGGAGGAGAAAACTTGTGCATGGAATTCTTGGACTATTCTAAAGAAGAATGAGATTCTCCCTCAGTGTTACTCCTCCGAATACACCATAGCACGATGGTATATCGGGGCGGAGCAATCACACCCTATATGATAAGGTGTGCTATATGATGAGTACTACTGAGTTTCCTTTTTCCTTTTTGGGAGTTATGCACTTGAGAAGCTGCATACCTATTGAATTGGGTTCGAATCAAATCAGTTGCCTACCACTTCAAATCAGTTGCCTACCACTTCATATGTGATATGGAAAGGGAAGAGCCCATATCTTAAGTTAGTTAAGATTTGGGGTTGTCCAGCCTATGTCTGAAAAGCAAAATCCGGACAAGCTCGAGGCAAGATCTGTTATGTAGAACTGGAAATGTTCCAGCTATACAAACTGCAGCTGATGATTTGATAGAACCAAAGGATTCAATAGTTACCAACGAACCTCAGCCTCTCCGCCGATCTAGTAGGGTTCCTCACCCACCTGAGAGATACTTCGGTTTCTCTGTGACAGTGGGAGCGAGGAATGCATCATGAGATGATGACCCAACTAGTTTCGAGCTGGCCATCAGGAGTGTGACTCTGTAAGAATGGCTGGATGTTTATCGATCTGAGATGGAATCCTTATACACCAACAAAGTATGGACTTTAGTTGCTAAATCTGAAGGGTTAAATCCCCATCAGGAGCAAGTATATCTTGAGAAGATTACTTGGTGTAGATGGAAAAGTTGAGACTTTCAAAGCTAGACATGTTAAAGGTTTTCATCATCGACTAGGCGTGGATAATGATGAAACCTTTTTCAAGTAGCTATGCTTAAGTCCATCCAAACCCTACTTGCCACGGCTACATACCATAACTATGACATCTGGCGGTTGGGTGCCATGACTGCTTTTCTAAATGATGTTTTAGAAAAGTGCGTCTATAAGTACACAGTCAGAGGGCTTCGTAGACAGTGGGAGCAGCGGAAACGTGTGCAAGATGTTTTATGTAATAAAGCAGGCATCGCGGAGTTGGAACGTCTGTTTTGATGTGTTAGTCAAAGAGTTTGACATCATCGAAATGGTAAATGAACCTTGTATATACAAAAAGGTAGTAGGGAGTATGGTGGTGATCCTCGTAGAGTACGTGGATGACATACTCTTGATAAGAAAGGAGTTTCCTATGCTACGCACGGTCAATCTCTGCTTATCACAATGATTCTCCATATAAGATCAAAGTGATACCTACTAAATCCTGGGTTTTAGATCTATGAGATAGATCTAATTGGATATTAGGACACTCGCTAGTTGTAGTGAGATGGTATCAATTGATCCTGGGGAGAATCACTGGAAAGGTTCCAGGGTGATAAAGACGACTGAATGTCAGTCACAGGCATTGTCTTTACCCTCAGTAAAGGGACGGTATGTTGGAAGAGTTCCAAGCTAGATACCATGGCATACTAGACGATAAAGACTGGATACATCGCTAGTTAAGATGCTACCAAAGAGGCTGTCTGGATGTATATTTGTTCATGAGATGAACTTAGTTCCTCCCATTGTGTGACAATGGAGTTGTGGCTTATGCCAAGGAACATCCGTCCCATCAGTGATCCAGACATATTCTAAGGAAGTATCACCTGATCATGGAGATGGTTGATCTCCAGGGTGATCAAGGTTAGGAGAGCAGACTCAGAGGACAACACGGCGGATCCACTCACAAAGGCCTTTTCCCTGAGAGAGACTTTTATGGGAAGGTTGAGTATGAGATACTACAACCGCTGCTACAGATGGCCCTAGTGCAAGTGGGAGATTGTTAGTTATATGTATGCCCTAGAGGCCATTACTGTACATAGGATGTATATTGTAGTGGATGCTGGGACATATATAGGGAGGACTTTCTTGCTCGACATGATAGTATGCTATCTGGTTACTCTTTACCTTAACGTGTATACTGATTGTCTCTCTGTTACATGTTGGTAAAGCCCTTAGGATGTGTACTTGACTACCTGAACTATGATGCGGATCATACTAGTGGGGACATGGTAGTCCATAAGTACATCCTTCAAGGTCCCTAGTCGTGGGTGTATCGAGACGGGGCATCGATATACCAGAGTAGACTAGCGTATACCTTCTCGACCCATACAAATGGGCGATGGATGATCCCATATCCATTGGTGTTTGACATCAGAGATCATATACGGGTGCTCAGTGGAGACTGGGTACACTGGACGGACTCGCCAAGAACTCCCAGATGGTATTATACCTTACGTCAGATGGCAGTTCTCTGGTGACACTGGTACAGGTTAGTCTGTAGACCCGAGATCGTCATGGAGTCTTGTGTGGTTCCCACTGTGCTTTGATTTCCACCTTACCACGTCCAAGAGGGCGTGCAAAACGGTGGTTTTTGGGTACAGTCCCGAATCACATGGAGGCAATGAGCGATAGGAGGGGATTCGTCTCTCCCGGTATAGGGAGTTGATGTTGCGCTGTGTTCGATTGGCTATAACCGGAAATCCCTGGCTAGGGTTGCTGAGATTTACTGGTAAGTGTTACCAGTAGTTTCTCGAACTGTTATAGACCTCATATCGACACGACTTATCGAGCTATTGGGGTCCGACGTTTACCACCCCTAGGAAAGATATGCGACATATCAGACGAACAGACCGGACTGTACGGTAAGTGTTACTGGTTGGATTCACAGGAGTGTGAGCGGGCTTGCTCGTCGATCTTCTGATCGCTCAATACCCGGGTGGCCGTTATGTTTAGCAGACCGCTTGCGGCTTGTGGGTGTTTGATATGATCATCACCTGCTGCCGGCGTATTGACGAGTCTTTAGAGTCCTACACAGAGGTTTCCTGGCTCAAGCGAAACGAAATAGGAGCACATATGAGATATGTGCGGGACCGAGAATAATGCGTGTATGTGATACCGTATTCTATTCTCGCGATGAATGTATCGATTGGTTGTATGTGATATAACTTAGTTATCGAATCAAGGATTGATTCGATAAGTCGATACATTGGATATTAGTCGGTCATATGCGATATGACCGGATCGTTAAATCAAGTGTTGATTTAATGGTTTAATGTATAATTATATATTTGATATATATTACTTTACATTAACTAATATTTGTTCACTTAAAATGGATTTTCTCACTTGATGTGCACATTGTATATGTGATATATTTTTGTGCACTTGATTGTATCATGTTTGATGATACTTGTAAGTTTGGGTGTATGTTTAGTTTAAACCATGTTTAGTAAATGGTTAGGGTTTCATTTGAATTATTTATTTATTCATTTATTTATCTTTTCATCTTTGGCTTGAAATAAAATGGTGGCTTTGTTTGGATTTTGTTGAAGCTTCATGAAGCTTTGAAAAAGCTTTGACCATTTTGTTTTATTCCTTAACCTTAACCATTTAGCTAAACCCTAGTTTATTCTCTACACTTAACCATGGTTGCTAATATGATAAGAATGACTTATTTTCTATTTTCCAATAATTCTTATCATATTCTTTTTCTTCTTCTTCTTCTTCTTCTTCTTCAAGAAGAAGAAACCTTACAAGCTTCAATGGTGACTTGAGAAAAAGAGTGAGAAATCCAATTCTAAAGTGAACCCACTTCCTATTTTTTCATCTTCTACCACTTGCCAAGTAGTATAGGGTGTTTTCTTCACAAGTTTCATGACTTGGTGAAGTTGGAGCTTGATCTTGTGTTGCCTCGACGTAGATCATCTTCGGCATCGAAGTCGACGACCTAGCCCGACCATTTCTCCGATGAAGCCGACGCTAGAGTCCGGGATCCGATGATCGCAGCGAGGGGACGTCATCATGGAGCTAGAGAAGTGGTGGACCGGATCTACAAAGGTTTTATTTTCCATTCACTCATGGTTAAGATGTTAACTAGTTGCTTGTTTCGCCTAAAACTCTAGTCAACGATCCGTATTAGGGTTTCTCGGCACTTGTAAAATTTGAAATTGGCATGGTTGATGCATTGTGAGACCTCATTAGTGTGCCTAGGAACCCTACAGTGGTATCAGAGCCTAGCTAGAGCCTTAGGCGATGCGTAGACGGAGTTAGAAACCCGATCGAACCCGAAACGCCAATCCATGACTCCTCTCTGGACATTTTTTCAAAACTGGGTTTTTTCCAGATTAAAAATTCTTAAAAAATTCAGCAGGGAGTTCTAAGAATTACGGTGCAAAAACGACCAAAAGATGTGCCAAAAGCGCGGCGGAACCGCGGCAGAAGCCTGGCTTCTGCGGCGGTTCCGCGGCCAAATTATGAGATAAGCTTTCAATTTTTGCACAATAATTTGTTTCTTCAGGTGCTGAGTTTTCTGGGAATTTTTAATTTGCACTCAAGAGTTAGACAGAAAGGGGACTTTGGTCCCTACACTGGGAGCCGTGCTCCCAATTTGTGGAGTTAAACTCCTAAAAAGTTTAGAAATGATCAAAGGGGCTGCTTTGTTTCTCCCTTTGGCTCTGGATCTTCCCAAGATAGGATTTTTGGAGATGGGTCTCCTCCTTCCTCCTCTGTTGGCTAGGTCTTGAAGAACAAGAAGTATGAGATTTTAAAAATCTCTTATTTCTAAGATCTGATGGAAGATCTAGGTTCCCTTTTGTGGGTTTTGTCGTGAAAAACTATTTCGTTTCTTGAAAAGGAAGAGTAAAACTCTTGATTTAATTGAAAAAGGGGAAGAAGTTTTAGAACCATGATGAAGGAGCAGGAGGCACAAAGAACCCTAGTTTTTTGGGAAATGAAAAGTATATTAGATATTTTCATCATGTTGCCTCTTATAACCTTACACATTTACATATAGCTCCTTGGGCTTTACAAAATGACATTTTGTCTATCCCATGGCTCATGTGTTATTTCTTTTTGCACATAAGCCATGGCTTACAAAAATTTGGCTTTATGCCTATTTTGTTTACATTCATGCATAAAAAATTACATAAAAATTATTTATTACATGACTTTTTATTTTTGCATGGAGGAGGGCCGGCCGCTTCATGTTCGGACTCGACCTGGGCATGGGCCCACTTGATTTGGGCTTGGGCCCACTTGGCACTTGGCTCGGGGTTGACCATGACTTTGACTTGGTCAACCGGAGTGCAATTTTTGATTTCAACAAAGTGCGCCCATCAATAAATACACACCACATATGTGAGTCGTGTGCATGAAATTGATGGATCTTCTTTCACGTGAAGGCGACTTGCCTTGGTTCCCACTTTTTGGGATGCACTGCCCTTTTTACGATATGGACGGTCGACGCTTGACGCGTCGACGCTTGATCCGGAGCGATTTGCGACATGGACGGTCGACGCTTGATCCGGAGCGGTTTGGTTCCCGATTTGTGGGAAGCCTGCACTGCCTTTTTTGCGACATGGACGGTCGACGCTCTGGCCTGGAGCGATTTGGTTCCCAATTTGTGCGAAGCCTGCACTGCCCTTTTTGCGACATGGACGGTCGACGCTCTGATCCGGAGCGATTTGGTTCCCGATTTGTGCGAAGCCTGCACTGCCCTTTTTGCGACATGGACGGTCGACGCTCTGATCCGGAGCGATTTGGTTCCCGATTTGTGGGAAGCCTGCACTGCCCTTTTTGCGACATGGATGGTCGACGCTTGACGCGTCTCCGAGACGGAGTGTCCGTGGTAGACTTTTCCCTGGCCCGGAGTGATCCGGTTCCTGCTTTGTAGGAAGCCTGCACTGCCCTTTTTACGACATGGACGGTCGACGCTTGATCCGGAGCGATTTGGTTCCCGATTTGTGGGAAGCCTGCATTGCCCTTTTTGCGACATAGACGGTCGACGCTCTGGCCCGGAGCGATTTGGTTCCCGATTTGTGGGAAGCCTGCACTGCCCTTTTTGCGATATGGACGGTCGACGCTCTGGCCCGGAGCGATTTGGTTCCCGATTTGTGGGAAGCCTGCACTGCCCTTTTTGCGACATGGACGGTCGACGCTTGACGCGTCTCGAGTGTCCGTGGTAGACTTTTCCCTGGCCCGGAGTGATCTGGTTCCTGCTTTGTAGAAAGCCTGCACTGCCCTTTTTGCGACATGGACGGTCGACGCTCTGATCCGGAGCGATTTGGTTCCCGATTTGTGGGAAGCCTGCACTACCCTTTTTGCGACATGGACGGTCGACGCTCTGGCCCGGAGCGATTTGGTTCATGATTTTGCGACATGAACGGTCGACGCTTTGATCCGGAGCGATTTGGTTCCCGATTTGTGGGAAGTCTGCACTGCCCTTTTTGTGACATGGACGGTCGACGCTTAAAGCGTCTCCGAGACGGAGTGTGCGTGGTAGACTTTTCCCTTGCCCGGAGTGATCTGGTTCCTTCTTTGTAGGAAGCCTGCACTGCCCTTTTTGCGCCTTAGACGGTCGACGCTTGATCCAGAGCGATTTGGTTCCCGATTTGTGGGAAGCCTGCACTGCCCTTTATGCGACATGGACGGTCGACGCTCTGATCCGGAACGATTTGGTTCCCGATTTGTGGTCTTAGATAGCCATGAAAAAGGTAGGCGATGTTCTTAAAAGCCAATGATGTGACAGGGCATTCGATGGACGGTGATGGCCTTGGTTGGGAAGATCGATTTAGGGATGAGAAAGGGGAAGAGGAGAAAGTACATTGATGCCCTAAATGATCAATTTGGGTTTTTTGAATACTTTTGTTTATGGGTTTAAGAGATTCAGGCTACATGTTAAAAGAAAAACCCGTTAAAAGCCCTAAGCTCCATAGCCTAAATAGCTTAAACTATATATCTTAAGTTATGTAGCGTAGGCTATTTATAAAAATAATGTAAGGTACGGTGTATTTGCACTATGTGCAATGCTATATAATGAAATAGTCTTTGCTACGCTATAAGCGTGCTATTTATGCTATGAAGTGTTCTTTTCTACTATGCTATATAGATCATGTAAAAAGACATACATTATATGTTATGTCCAATGTTGAAAATAGTGATAGTGTATAGCGTAGTGCTCTACCTTTGCATAGCAAAAGGTGCATATAGCGTAAGCTATATTGTTTGTTAATATTTTAATTTAAAAATATAAATTTAGTTATACTAAATATAAAAAATCGCAAAAACAGTATAAAAACAATTTTTTAAAAATCTAAAAAATTAGAAAAATAAGAATAATTGTACTGAATACTCACCAAATAATCGTAGACGATGGAAAATTAGAATTCGATGGGATCCAATTGCCTTAGATGACTCAAAAAATGGCTGCAATCACAAGGGAGATGGCCGGCAACAAGCGGGGATGGTTGGAAACCGGCGGGGGTGACTGGTGCTGGGTGCGGCGAAGGGCCAAGATGGTAGGCGAGGGGTGGGGCTGAGGCAGATCACGAGATCGGGGGAGAGAAGAGGCGTTGGGGGAGAAAAGAGGCGCTAGGAAGAGAAACAGGTATTGCTGTTATCCCCAGGTTTTGGAAATAGGGGTTTTATTATTGGCTTTTTTGGATCCGGGTCAGTTTTTTAGTGAACTATCCATTAAAACCCTTTTGCAATATAGCTTAAATAGCTTAAGCTTCATAACATGCTATGTAGCTTACGCTATTTTGTAAATGCGCTATGTTGGTGCGCTACGTAGCAAAATGGCCACGCTATGCCACGTAGCACGTTATTTTTGCCACATAGCGTGCTATTTTCAATATTGGTTATGTCATATAGGACCGCTTAATGGTTTGTCAATTAGTTGCATGTAAGATTATGCCAGATTTATCTACTTAGGAAAGTATTATCCTTTGATTTATTCTTTCTCTTTGATGCATTTTTTGGTTACCGTTTTACTCTTTTTATTATTTGGTTAAAGTCTGCTTTGTTTAGGTCAATTATTTGAGTTGAAAAAGTGTTGAAGATCAGGATTCTTGGGTCGTAGATCTTGTGCATGCCTCATTTACATTCAAGATGCCCATGGCATTTGAAATGATTGGGATGTTTTCTCAACAGTTTCCTGTTTATTCGAAATCTAAAGCTGAAGTTTGCTATTATATCTTTAGATGTTGCCTTTGGTATTTGCCTACTTGGATGGTCGATGGTGTGTTTAGTGTGGAGCTTATAGCACCCAGAAGCTGAAACAATAATATCCTCGGTAATATCTTTTGGTTGGACCATGGTATCTGGTATATTTACATCGTTAGGCTAGGCTCTTGTTCATAGGTTTGTATACATGAGCAATGACTTGGGGTATTCATTATGTTCATAGTTATTAATATCTTACGATTTACTATTTGTATCGTACAATTCGATACGATATGGAGGGATTTTGATGCATATTGGAGGGTTGTATCAAATTATGAGCATCTCCTATGATTTACGATTCGAATCGAATGATACGATATGATACAAAAAGTACGATCTGCAATACAGAAATGGGTTAGGTCTGCACTTTATCGGGTCGGGTTTTAAAGGCTAACAGCCTAGAATATATAAAAATCCACGAGATTTCTCTTTCATTTTCTTTCCTAAACCCCAATTTCATCTTCTACACCCCTTTAAGAGATTGCCCCCTTCAACGCCTCTCTATTGTGGGGATCTCCTTTGATGCCTCACCTCGCCTTGCCATGAGAACTTCTCCACGAGATCTATTGCCTTTGACATCTTCTCTACAAAAAATCTTCGACGAGATATGTTGCCCTCCATGGGAGCTCACCAATTTCTTCTTGTTGCCCTTGGCTTTTTTATTTTTTTACGAAAACTTTATTGAGATGCAAATACAATCACTCTATGTTTACAAAAAATTACATGTATTCATCTCAAAATCTATTTGGGCATCATCCTTGGTTTGTTATGATTTATTGTTGAATAGTTGAATGCTCTCGAGTCGTTTTTTATAATTGTTCACGTGACTTTTGTTGATTTATGTATCTTGTGTTTACATATGTATTTATTATGTCAGTTGTGGGAATGATGCTTTACTAAACATTATATCTCTTCTTCCGTATTGTTTTATATTGCTAATTTAATCATACTTTTATGAAATATATATTTGTATGCTTAATTGCTTTGTTCTAGTATAAGCGAACAACGTATTCTTACGATATACAATACAATAGGATATACAATAGGATAATATATATAAGAAAACAATATATGATACATATCTTGATTTGATTACTTTGATCATGTTATACTAGATTGCTCAACTGGGAGTCTATATGTTGATTACAACTGATATTTTTTCTTAATAAAATATCTTTGCTTCATTTATCATTTTCTTGGATACATCTTAATCTACGATTGAACACTTCTCCTTTCCAGTTTGCTAACTTAATTCAGTTAATTGAGGTGAATTAATGGTCAAGATTGCAATTGTTAATTTGCTCTTGAACATTTCTTGATCGGTCTTATTTATATATACATTCAAGAGGCGCATGCTATTTTTGGAAGGGTTGGAATGATCGTTAGTTATTTTCTTTTTGAAGCCTAATCAAACATTTAGTATTATATGATTATATCTATAGATGAGCCTCTGCAGTGTTTCAAATGCGTCTGCTTAAGCTGTAAAGTGGTATGTCTAAGCATATTTAAGGTATTGACTGCTATGGTTGATCATGGTTAAGCAAACTATTCTCACCCTACTAGTGTGATAATTTATACCTCCTAATTTAAAGAGTGAATATTTAATAAAACACATGTTACATTATTGAAGCTCATCTTGTTATTATGTCATAATAATAAGGTTTAAATCCAGAAAACTACAAAATAGTTTTCCTGTTTTGCAACAAACTACCAAATGATCTCAAAATTACGAATAACTACTAAATTTAACAGTGACATGTTAGCATCGTTAATTCCACGTCCGCGCCACATCAACATATTTGCCACATCATTAAAACTTTAAATTTTTCCAGAACTACCCGTCTCCGTCAACTGCTAACCCTTTCTTAGACCCTACCCTACCACCAGTGCCCCCACTTCGTGCCGGAGGCTCTCCTCTGACGCCACTACCGGCGCTTCCTCCTCCATGGTTGTCTCAAACATTTCTCCACACCACCTTCCTAGAGTCGACACTTCCATCGTTGCTGCTGCCGCTGCCCTAGCCACCCTTGCCATCGTTGCCTAGCCACCTCCCTGTCAATTCCCTCGCTATCTCATCGTCGTTTTCCTCCATAAGCCAACCCAAACACTAACCCTAATTCTAACCCTAGCCATCTCCGCCCCCATTCTCACAACCGCTGCCTAAGCCACCTCGCCGATGATGCCCTAGCTATCTCTGACATCGCTTCCCTAGCCAACTTGCCCAACGCCACTGCCTTAGCCGCCTTTCCACCTCATCATCTTCCTCCATAAGCCAACCCAAACTCTAACCTTAATTCTAACCCTAGCCACTCCGCATCCTCTTTCGTTGACGCTGTAACTGCCTCTGCCATCCTTCTCCTCCACTGCCCATCCTTCTCCTCCACTGCCACCGTCGACCACCTCCACCGCCACTCCACCACCAATCACCACCGTCGTGTGGATTTTTTTAACATTATTAATAATTTTTAATTCAATAATTAA
Organism: Agapanthus africanus; assembly: GCA_030015575.1. Classification (NCBI taxonomy): domain Eukaryota; kingdom Viridiplantae; phylum Streptophyta; class Magnoliopsida; order Asparagales; family Amaryllidaceae; genus Agapanthus; species Agapanthus africanus. The sequence goes on from CM057340.1 coordinate 268,931,642, forward strand.
TATTTATGCAATTAAATTAATTAAAAGTGTAGGCTTGCCATTTTACAAACACAGTTAACGTTGACCACTGTTGACCATTTATTTTGGTAGTTATTCGTAGTTTTGAGATTGTTTGGTAGTTTGCTGCAAAACAAAGAAACTATTTGGTGGTAATCTGGCTCTAAGCTGAATAATAAACTACAATTAATGCTACTAAAATAGTTCAATTGGACTGTTCGATCTTAAATTAAACCCATCTTTAACGGGACTATCCTTCCGTACTAGTGAATTGACAGATTACCCATTCCTAGCAATAATCTAAACCATCTACCTCCACCAAGTTTTCGGTCCCGGAATCAATATAAGACCTTATATTTTGGATCGGAGTCTGTAATCAGATGTTTGATCGTATTGATTTTTTTTTTTAAAATTAGTAAAAATCTGAAAAAATGGTAAAAGTATTTATAAGCATTTTAAAGAACCTTTAGTTATTTATTGAAAATAATTGAGAGAAGAATAATCTTATTGGCTTAAGAGAAAAGTAGTGGTCCATACAATTATATATAAAGAGTTATAGATCACCTCTCCTAATAAATATATAACAACTAATCAAAGTGATAACTAAATATAATAATTAAAATATATTTCCATAACAATATTCATAACACTCCCCGCAAGCTGGAGAGTAGATGTCAATCATGCCAAATTTGGACAGAAGACCAGCGAAAATCGGTCGAGGAAGAACTTTGGTAAGAATATCTGCCAATTGAGTTGCAGAAGAAATATGTTAGAGTTCAACCACCTGATCTGTCACTTTGTCATGAATGAAGTGACAATCTATCTCGATATTTTTGGTCCGCTCATGAAAAACTGGATTCTCAGCAATGTGAGTTGCGGCGTTGTTATCACAGAAGAGTAGTCGGAAGAGAAGAAAGAACTCCAACATCCGTCAAAAGGAAAATAAGCCAAACCAACTCAGCAACTGAATGCATCATAGATCAATATTCAGCCTCTGCAGAAGAACGAGCCACTATATTTTGCTTCTTGGTCCTCCACGTAACCAAGTTTTCTCCTAAGAAGACACAATAGCCATTTGTGGAACGAAGATCATCAACGGATCTCGCAAAGTCAGCATCCGCAAAGGCTGTAAGTGACAACATAAATGATGGTTTATAAAGAGAATCCTATCCTGGAGAACCTTTGATGTATCTGAGAATACGCTCAACCATCTTAAGGTGAGAGGTCAAAAGATTCGCATATACCAACTCACTGTGCTAACGGCAAAGTCAATGTCTGGTCAAGTGACAGTGAGGTAAATAAGCTTCCCAACTAGACGTCGATATTGTCTTGGGTCAGGTAGTGGATGTTGGTAGACTCTCGTGCTCGTGCCGCAAATTAGCGGCCAATGCGGAATACAAAACGAAAATTTTCTAATCAAGAGTACGAACTCTACGACTTAGAATTGGATCCAAACACTAAACTAGAAAACACTAGAAGGAGTTTAACCGCTCGGTTAGTAATTACAACCTTTATAGTCGTGTGCTTAGTCTTCTATGCTACTTCTTTAGCTCCTAGGTCGTCGGGAATGAGCTTGGGAGTCGGTCTTTCTCGTCGAAGATGATCTACCTAAAAGAACCCAAACCTAGGCTCTAGCTTCATACAAAATACAAAGTGAAGCAACTAGTGATCAAAACTTGCTAAGAATTGATCTCTAGGATGTAGTGGTAGCTAATCTCTAATTGTTCTCTCATTTTCTTTATCTTTTTCAATAAACAAAACTCAAGAGAGAGGAAGAAAAAGCTAAGGGTGTTGATGAATAACAAGCATGGCTCAAATGAAAACATCATTCTTCTCTTTTCTTTTTCTTCTTTTATTTAATGTGATGAATGAGTGGCATTGTGACTCACCATGGTGAGTCAAGTCTACACCATTCTCGCATGTTAAAGAAAAGATGAGAAATGAAGATAGCCACCTCACATGTATACACACACAAATACACTAATACAAGTATATGCTACAAATACATACATCCGTATTCGTGTCTTGATACGAATACGGTATTCGTGTCTTGATACGAATACCGTATTCGTATGAAGACCGTATTCTGTCAAAATACGAATACCGAAAAGAGATACTAAAAGGAGATATATAATGTTAGTGTATATGCCCAAGGGGCCATTATTGTATCATACTAGCATGTATATTACTTAATGGAAGTTTGGGATATTCACAGTTGTAAATAACAGTCTTGCTAAACATAGTAGTATGCTACTTGGTTTGAGTCTACTTTAATATGTGCATATGTTTCTTGTAACGTATCACTTATACATATTAGTAGAGCCCATAGGATCTTTGCTTGATTACCAGCGTCGTGATGGCAGTCACACTAGTGGGGGCTGGGTAGTCTGTAAGCAACATCCTATATAGGTCCCTGGTCGTTGGATTATCGAGATAGGGCATCGATATTCCGGAGTAGACTAAGTGTATACGCTTCTCATCCCAGTTGGGGAGATGGTCTGTCCTACAGCCACCAGTACGTCGTACTAGAGATAGTATACAGGTGCTCGTTAGGTTACGGGTACACCGGACAGGACTCGCCGGGGAACTGATTGGTTGGTATTATACCCATCGTCAGTTAACAGTTCCCAGGTGATATGAGTACAGCATAGTCCGCAGACTTGACACTGCTACTTCTCCTCGAGTGTGTCCCACTGTTCTTAGATTGCTACCCTACCACGGCTCAAAGGAGTCGTGCAAACAGGTAGCAGTTGGGTGCAGTCCCGAGCACTTGGAGGCAGTGGCGGTTAGATAGGATTCGTCTCTCCCGATATTGGGAGTTGATATCGCACTGTGTCAGAGAGCCATTACGCAAAGTCCCTGGCCAGGGCAAGCGAGATATACTGGTAGGTTCCAGTAGCTTTTCAGGGCGTAATGGGCTTCGCTCCGACACGACTTATACAGCTATTAGGGGACTGACGCTTGCTGCCTCGTAGGCTTGATATGCGATAGTCTCAGACGAACAGACCGGACTGTACGGAGATTGTCACATCGGGCTCGGTGGGAGTTCGGATGATTTACCTCATCGGCCTTCTTATCGACATCTACCTGGGGACCGTTACGTACAGCTAGTGCCGCTTGCGGTCTGTGGTTAAACCCACTGCCAGCGTAGTGTCGAGTCTTTAGAGTCCCACACAGAGAGTTTCCCTGCTCCAGGCGAAATGATATAGAGGTCGTATGGTTTTACGACAAGGGTTCGAACGCGTACGTGTGTTTACGCACGTATGAGTTTTTCGGACAGTTTTTACTAGCCGGCTTTGGTTTAAGAAGATTCTAGTATCGGGTTATTAGATTTATACAGTTTAAAGTTTTTCTGTGTTTTCACGGATTGGAGGGGCGTTCTCGCAATTTGTCGAGAAGGTTCTAGAAGAGTGGTGACATGAGGGGTTGAGGTGGCTTTTTCATTAATTGCTTTGTGTGACTCATTTATATGATTCATCATATCATTAATGCTTCATTAATGATCTAATGACTCACATGATGAATCACTCTCCTTGATTAAATGAAACATGGTGAATAATCAATTAATTGATATTATTTGATAATTCATTATGTATCATATATTCAAGTGAGAAGGACTTTTGTTCTCATTATCATTCTCACCTTCTCTCTCCTCAAGCTCACTCTCTCTTGAAACCCTAACCCTAACCTCTCATGTGTTGAGATCAAGGGTTAGATAGACTAAAACATCCATAACCTCACTCTATATCCTCTAGGTAGCTTAGATTAGCACTTTAAGCAACCTAGTTATCTCAAGTTTGAGATTAAGCTTGGCGTAGGAGCTTTCGGGTGGATCGTCTTTGATTCGAGGAGGCCGTGAAGTTGCCGATATTCCAAGGAGCCTACGAGGAGTGGAGGACAGCGATGAAGACCCGAAGGACATGTAACGTGAGGTATAACTCCGGTACCGAGTAGTTAAACCTCTAGTATTACGTTAGCAATGGTTTAGATTACGATTCATGCGCTCAAGTCCGTGTTACGAAGCTTTGACAATCGTTTTTCATATATTCCGCCTCCCCGCAAGTTAGTGGGGTGCGTGACATGGACTTACATTGGTATCAGAGCCAACTAACCCATTACTAGCTTGTTAGCACAAGATTGAAGTTCGATCGACGGAAAACACGGAAAACAAAACCCTAATCCTTAACAGTTTCTGTAAATTTTAAAAGTGTCACAAAATTTTTTTGACATACCTTAAAATTCACAGCAGGGAATTGTAAGAAATCTAGGAAAATTCAAGGAGGCAACTCGACTAAACGGCCACGGAACCGCGGCCAAATGGTGCTTTTGGCCGCGATTCCGCCGCCGAGTCAACGCCGAGTTGACTCGGAGTTTCACAGTAATTCTTATTTTTTTGTGTTTTGTTTTCCTGTATATACTGTTTCTGCCCAGGTTTCCTCTGTGATGATTTGCTTTTGGGGTAGACACGGATATAGGTAATCGATCGATGTTCTAATCAATTTGCTAATTGGATCTTTATCTGTAATGTTTTATGTGTTCGTAAACCTCCCCTAACTGCTAGTTTGTCGGTTGGCAGGGGGTTGCACATATCTGTGATGTTATATATAACTGTTTGTGTATATGGACTGTGTTGGACTGTTGTGATGATTAGCCGAGGTTTGAGATGTATTTAATATTCATTCATTCAATGTAAATGTAATTTGATGTAATATTATTTTGCGGGGCACATCCAGGTTGCGGTTGTAGCCACCGTTGTATTATTATTTCTTTTTACTGTTTTTGCTCCTAGGATAGACCCAAGGTGTCACGACCCGAAAGTACGGAACATGACCGGCACTTAGACTACGAAACGTCTCGAGACGTACGTAATCTAAGTAAGCCAAAAACCCAGAAATACAAACCATGAAAAGTAGTAGGGTGAAGAAAAACCAATTTAAATCAACTAGTTTTAATAGCATAAGCCGAATTATGCGTTTTTAAAAAAAACATCAAATATTTCCTGAAAATTTCGGCATAGTCTCCTTTGTAAATACTGGCTCCCAAACGGGATACAACATGAATAGTATACGAAATCAATAAAAGGCATCCCCAAGCGGGAGCTAGCTCTTCGTCAATCGACGGTCACAACCACACAAGCAATATAATATACAACGCCAAGGGCGAGGATCAAAACTCAAAAGGAAACGCAACACAACAAGAAAGCCACAGAAATACAACGCGCGACTCTAAGGTTGAAAGAATAACATCACTGGTCTCTATCTCACAAATAAATACATGTTTGGTTGATGGAATTTACTAGATACAACTGAATAATATTATACAAACTAATATGATGGGTACGATATGTAGGGTTCCTAGGCACCCTAAGGAGGTCTCACAAGGCATCAACCATGCCAATTTCAAAAATTAACGGTGCCGAGAAACCCTAATACGGATCGTTGGCTAGATGTCTAGGCGAAAGATGCAACTAGTAAACTATTTTACTAAAGGAACGGAAATACAACCTTTGTAGATCCGGTCCTCCACCTCCACGGCTCCGTGATGATGTCTCCTCGCTGTCCAAAACGGATCCCGGGCTCTAGAGTTGGCTTCATCGGAGAATGGACGGGCTAGGTCATCGACGACGATGCCGAAGATGATCTACGTCGAGGCATCACTAGATCAAGCTCTCACTTCACCAAGTCAAGAAACTTGTGAAGAAAACACACTCTACTACTTGGCAAGAGGTAGAGGATGAAGAAATAGGAAGTGGGTAGACTTTAGAATTGGATTTCTCACTTGTTTTCATCAATCACCATTGATGAAACAAGCTTCTTCAAGGAAGAAGAAGATGAAGAAGATGAATATTCTTATGATAAGTTATTTTCAAAATAGAAAATAAAAGGAATGCTTATCATAATCTAACCATGGTGAAGTGTAGAGAATCAACTAGGGTTGAGTGGAGTGGTTAGGGTTAAGCATGAGACAAAATGGTGACTAAGTCAAAACTTCATGAAGCTTCAACATGCAAGTCCAAAATTAGCCACCATTTCATTTCTTTATGATTAATATTTTTCCAAAATAAATAAATGAATAACTAATGGATAAAACAAAACCCTAATTTCCAACTTAACCATGGTTTAATTCTTTACACTTAACCAAAAAGAATGCATCATCAAACATGATACAATCATGTGTACAAAAGTATATCACATATACAATGTGCACAAACCAAGTGAGAAAATCCGTTTAAAGTGAACCAATACTAGTTAGTGCAAAGTAATATATCAAATATATAATTATGCATTAAATCATTAAATCAACACTTGATTCAATGATTCGGTCATGTCGCACACAACCGACTAGTATTCAATGTATCGGCTTATCGAATCAATCCTTGATTCGATAACTAGGTTATATCGCATACAACCATTCGACACATTCATCGCGAGAATGGAATACGGTATCACATACACGTATTATTCTCGGTCCCGCACATATCTCATATGCGCTCCTATTTCGTTTCGCTTGAACCAGGAAACCTCTGTGTAGGACTCTAAAGACTCGTCAATACGCCGGCAGCAGACGATGATCATATCAAGCACCCACAAGCCGCAAGCGGTCTGCTAAACGTAACGGCCACCCGGGTATTGAGCGATCAGAAGATCGACGAGCAAGCCCGCTCACACTCCTGTGAATCCAACCAGTAACACTACCGTACAGTCCGGTCTGTTCGTCTGATATGTCGCATATCTCGCCTAGGGGTGGTAAACGTCAGACCCCAATAGCTCGATTAGTCGTGTCGATATGAGGTCTATAACAATTCGAGAAACTACTGGTAACACTTACCAGTAAATCTCAGCAACCCTGGCCAGGGATTTCCTGTTATAGCCAATCGAACACAGCGCAACATCAACTCCCTATACCGGGAGAGACGAATCCCCTCCTATCGCTCATTGCCTCCATGTGACTCGGGACTGTACCCAAAAACCACCGTTTTGCACGCCCTCTTGGACGTGGTAAGATGGAAATCAAAGCACAGTGGGAACCACACGAGACTCTATGACGATCTCGGGTCAACAGACTACTCTGTACCAGTGTCACCAGAGAACTGCCATCTGACGTGAGGTATAATACCATCTGGGAGTTCTCGGTGAGTCCGTCCAGTGTACCCAGTCTCTACTGAGCACCCGTATATCATCTCTGATGTCAAACACCAATGGATATGGGATCATCCATCGCCCATCTGTATGGGTCGAGAAGGTATACGCTAGTCTACTCTGGTATATCGATGCCCCATCTCGATACACCCACGACTAGGGACTTTGAAGGATGTACTTATGGACTACCATGTCCCCATTAGTATGATCCACATCATAGTCCAGGTAGTCAAGTACACATCCTAAGGGCTTTACCAACATGTAACAGAGAGACAATCAGTATACACGTTAAGGTAAAGAGCAACCAGATAGCATACTATCATGTCGAGCAAGAAAGTCATCCCTATATATGTCCCAGCATCCACTACAATATACATCCTATGTACAGTAATGGCCTCTAGGGCATACATATAACTAACAATCTCCCACTTGCACTAGGGCCATCTGTAGCAGTGGTTGCAGTATCTCATACTCAACCATCCCATAAAAGTCTCTCTCTGGGAACAGGCCTTTGTGAGTGGATCCGCTGTGTTGTCCTCTGAGTCTACTCTCCTAACCTCGATCCCTTGGAGATCAACCATCTCCACGATCAGGTGACACTGCCTTAGAATATGTCTGGATCACCGATGGGACGGACGTTCCTTGGCATAAGCCACAACTCCATTGTCTCACAATGGTTGGAACGTAGTTCATCTCAAGAACCAATATACACCCAAACAGCCTCTTTGGTAGCATCTTAAGTAGCGATGTATCCTGCCTTTATCGTCTAGTATGCCACGGTATCTAGCTTGGAACTCTTCCAACATACCGTCCCTTTACTGAGGGTAAAGACAATGCCTGTGACTGACTTTCAGTCGTCCTTATCACCCTGGAACACTTCCAGTGATTCTCCCCAGGATCGATTAATACCATCTCACTACAGCTAGTGAGTATCCTAACATCCAATTAGATCTATTTCATAGATCCAAAACCCAGGATATAGGAGGTATCACTTTGATCCTTTATGGAGAATCATTGTGATAAGCGGAGAATGACCGAGCGTAGCATAGGAAACTCCTTCCCTATTAAGAGTATGTCATCCACGTACTCTACGAGGATCATCACCATACTCCCTACTACCTCTTTGTATATACAAGGTTCATCTACCATTTTGATGATGTCAAACTGTTTGACTTATCCATCAAAACAGATGTTCCAACTCCGCGATGCCTGCTTTATCACATAAAACATCTTGCACACGTTTCCGCTGCTCCCACTGTCTACGAAGCCTTCTGGCTGTGTTCTTATAGACGTTCTCTTCTAAATCATTATTTAGAAAAGTAGTCATGGCACCCAACCGCCAGATATCGTAGTCATGGTATGTAGCCGTGGCAAGTAGGATCTGGATGGACTTAAGCATAGCCACTTGAAAAGGTTTCATCATAATCCACGCCTGGTCGATGACGAAAAGCTTTAACAAGTCTAGCTTTGAAAGTCTCAACTTTTCCATCTACACCAAGTAATCTTCTCAAGATTTACTTGCTCCTGATGGGATTTTAACCCTTCAGATATAGCAACCAAAGTCCATACTTTGTTGGTGTATAAGGATTCCATCTCAGATCGATAAACATCCAGCCATTCTTACAGAGTCTTACTCTAGATGGCCAGCTCGAAACTAGTTGGGTCATCATCTCATGATGCAATCCTCGCTCCCACTGTCATAGAGAAACCGAAGTATCTCTCAGGTGGGTGAGGAACCCTACTAGATCGGTGTAGAGGCCGAGGTTCGTTGGAATCTATTGAATCCTTTGGTTCTTTCAAATCATCTGCTGTAGTTTGTATAGCTGGAACCTTTCCAGTTCTACATAACTGACCTTGCCTCGAGCTTGTCCGGATTATGCTTTTAGACATAGCCCGGACAACCCCAAATCTTAACCAACTTAAGATATGGGCTCTTCCCTTATCATATCAAATATGAAGTGGTAGGCAACTGATTTGATTTGAACCCTATTCAATAGGTATGCAGCTTCTTAAGTGCATAACTCCCAAAAGGATAAAGGTAACTCAGTATTACTCATCATAGAGCACACCATATCAAATAGGGTGTATCTGCTCCGCCCCGATATACCATCGTGCTATGGTGTATACGGAGGAGTAATGCTGAGAGAGAATCTCATTCTCCTTTAGAATAGTCCTGGAATTCCGTGCTCAAGTATTCTCCTCCTTGATCTCATCAAAGGACATAATACTTATACCCGTATTTTGGTTCTCTACTTCTCGCTTATATTCTGTGAATATCTCAAAAGGCTCGGACTCATGTTTCAACAGGAACATATGTCTGAATCTTGAGAGATTATCAGAGAATGTAATGAAGTACAAAGAACCTGTCCTGGCATGTGTAGACAGGGGACCTTACATACATCAACATGTATCATCCCAAGAGTTTACTAACTCTTTCTCTGTTTCCAATAAACAGAGCTGTGGTCATCTTATCTTTGTGACATGACTGGCGAGTTTCACAAGATGTAAATTCAAACTAATTTAAATATGCATCTAAATGTAACTTCAGCCAGTCGGGTCGCATTGATATGACCTAGTCTACAATGCCTCAAGAAGGATTCGTTCATTTCTGAACTCTTCCTCTTGTGTGTGTTCCGTATACTAAGAACTGTGGTTTGATTTAGAACATTAATGCTTTTAGATAACGTGCCTGAACCGATCAACTTTTGATATAGGAAATGTTCAAAACATTATCCAACAATACAAAATTTTATCATTTCTTTACTAATAAAGAGATTGATATGATTTTGTATATCAGGTTCGGTATCTAATAACATTCGTTCAGAATCAATGTATTGGTAATACAGGGTGACAGTGACCAACAGACTTGGATGCAACACTTGCCCCGTTTTCTGCCTCATGAAACTTATCACCCGTTCTCAGTCCTCTACCTTTCTGTAGCCCTATGTAACAGATTACATATCTGGGATCCTGATCTGGTATCATATACCCAGGACGTAAAGGATACTGAGAAACAGTTCTCTGTAATGAACACACCCGAAGATGATGCATCATCATGCACTCTCCTCGTTTGGGCGGCACGGGAATTCTGGTAATTCCTAATTTCCTGCTCTGTCTTATAACAATTATAAGTTGGAGCGGGACCAACGTTCCCCAGCTCAGTATAACAAGCGGGTTCGGTCAATAATCCGTATTATTATCTTGATTAAGGCGTGATATGGTCGCTACCTGGAGAGAGAGAGAAGAAAACACTCAGCGTATGCTCTTGCAAGATCAGATTGGTTATTATTTTATCTAATCAGGATGGCTCCCACTGGTTTTTATCAAATCTTCCTTCAAACCCTAAAAGGAAAGACTAGCCGGGATTAATTACACACTACAAGTTCGCCAATCTTTCAGCCAGGCCAGTGTCGGTACTTTGAGGGAGGTCCCTCGTGCTTTCGCACGAACCTAATTACAGTAAACCTCGTTTTCCCAGAGGCGTAACCTCGTTAACACCTTTCTACACCTACTTGATCAGCTAATTGCAATGTGTAAAACTCTCCCAGGAGTAACTCTTACTCGCAGCGGGTATCGGGATCCAACTATCTCATAGAAGGTATGCAATCTCATTGCAAATTTCAACACTTGAAATGCCCGATAATATTTTGCCCCTAACGTGCTCTGACCTTGACGAAAGCCAACAAACCATAGCCCGCTAGTCAAGTTCAACCCGTACATTGCTTGATTGAATTAAACCCACCCGCACGACCCATGACGAAAGCCAACAAAGCCGCACGACTACCCTAATCCAATCGCATCGTATGCTGGCAGATAAGCAGCATATAGCTACCGCACACTGCACCTTGACGAAAGCCAACAAATGCAGCGCGAATACTATATACAACTTATCTGAAATGACGGAGGGCTACGACAGGTTTTTCTGAAAACCTATTGCGTAATGAACTTGATATCGTTGTAGGATCGAATAAATTTTGAAATGGAGTGTTTTTTAGGCTTTTCTAGTTTTGCTAAAGGAGTCACTCCCGGTGAAGGGATCGTCGGTCCTTTCCTCGTCGAATGAGGTGCGGGATATATCATATACATATCACTGTGCAAAGCAAAAACACTTAAAAGCAATCAAAAGACAAACCGAGTGTGTAGCATCTGCCAGTTATTGCAAAAGGAGTCACTCCCGGTGAAGGGATCTCGGTCCTTTCCTTATCGAATAAGGTGCAGGATATATCACATATACCACTGTGCAAAGCAAGAACTGTAGCTACCTGTTTTATTTTGAAATTCGATTCTACAACATCTTTAGGTTTCTTTTATTTCATTAATCACATTAATGAAGTCCCATCATTTAAATACCTAAACATCACAGATAAATACGACGTACACTTATGCCATCCGCATTCGCCTCGATGTCCCCTCGTGCACCGTTAGGTTAGGTAACTAACGGCAGAGCGGGGCAGGGCTAGCGCGGGTGTAAAACATAAGTAACGCCTATATAATATATCATATATACTATATACTGTATCTATCACAGAACATCACATGATCACATCACAGATATCGCAGCAGCAGAATCATATGAAATATTGGATATACTAGGACGTCCGTGTTTTCAATACGAGCCAGTATAAAACACGGATTCCACGGTCGTGATGAATAGCCAAACCCACACCCCTAGACCCCTACGAGAGCGGCAAGCAACCCTACCAATTCTAGAGTTAGGATACCCGGCCTCGACTCCTCGAGTTGGTCTCCCACTGGACTCCAGAACCCGGTTACTTGTGCTCCCCTCCTTGGGTCTATCCTAGTGCGGAAAAGTAAATAATATACAAAAGGTGACATCTTCCGCAACCTGGAAGTGCCCCAATAAAAGAATATTACATACAAGTTTTTACATGAATGAAAATGAAAAACACTCATCTCACATAAAAACCCCCGGCTATTCAAACACGACGATCCAATATAACATATCCAGCAACACATAACATCACATGTCATCAACGTAAGTAAATATGTGCATCCCAATTGTCGTTGACATATAGCAACGATACCGGCGATATCACATATTACACTTACGGTCACAGAAAAGAAAGTGTAAAACTACAACAGTTGGAATCCGCAACCTGCATAGACATCGCATGCCTAATCAAATGAATTCCTTAGACATCGCATGCCTAACAATTATAAACCCCGCATTTTAGTCTCAAAATCGAAAACACTTTTCAATATCAAGTCGGGTAATTCAACAAGATTCCCGACATCCTGATCGAATGCTCGTCGCAAACTTCAGTAGACGGCTGCACCCCCGATACCGTCGACTAAGTGCACCAAGGCGGAACACCGCTACCGCGAGCACCCGGACGGATGCTTTCGGCGACGGGGTTCTCCTACAGTCACTTGGTCGGGGCTATGGAGTGAGGCTGTCTATTAAGTTTATCCGGCGAGTATCCGCGTACGCTACGTGATTGCGACGGACTTTTGATCGCATCAAAATTCCGTGGCAACCGATCAAGTGAGACTAAACTGCTATGTTTATAACATTCATTCAGTTATCTCATAACTTATTGTGAATTCCAATTATTGTATCACATTCCGGATAAATAGAAAATGGTAAACTTTCCGATCGAACGATCGAACACCCAAGTTTTCCCGATACAGATCAACACATGAAATAAGTCTAACAACATTCAGTTCGTGCCTCAGTACCAACGGTCCAGCCGTAGAAGGGTCAAGCCAACGCCTCACATGTGGCATGCCGTACTGCCCCAAACCCGAAGGTTCAAAGGGCAGTTCAAGACGGTCACATAATCGAGTTAAGGTTTGTTGTCTTCTAGAGGGTCCATCGCGTTACTTGCACTACTTAGAACGTCGTTAAACTATGGAAAATCCAACACTTGGAAATTTCCCGACTGGGGAAAAATTGGGTATTTATATCCGGTCGAACTTTTTAACATATTCTAAAATTTATCCGGAAAGCCACATAGACAAAATCTGATACTCCGATCGAAACACCGAATCCCCAAAACAACCCCAGAATACTCAACTGTAGAGTCACATTAAAAATAACCAGAAAATATAGCAATCAATTATATGAATTACTGTGCAGAAAACATTGGTCAAAGGGACTGTACGACCGCGGAACCGCCGCATGTGAGGGCTTATGCCGCGGTTCCGCGCTGAAATATTTGAATTATACCCTCGTATTTCACAGTAATTCAAATAAGACCCTGCTTATTTTTCTGCATATTTTTAATTCTCAAAAATCCACAATTTTCAAAAAAGGACAGAGAGCATGTTTGGTTTTGGGTTTCGGGTTCGTTCGGACTTCAAATTGCGTCTAGACTTCGCCTAAGGCTCTAGCTAGGCTCTGATACCACTGTAGGGTTCCTAGGCACCCTAAGGAGGTCTCACAAGGCATCAACCATGCCAATTTCAAAAATTAACGGTGCCGAGAAACCCTAATACGGATCGTTGGCTAGATGTCTAGGCGAAAGATGCAACTAGTAAACTATTTTACTAAAGGAACGGAAATACAACCTTTGTAGATCCGGTCCTCCACCTCCACGGCTCCGTGATGATGTCTCCTCGCTGTCCAAAACGGATCCCGGGCTCTAGAGTTGGCTTCATCGGAGAATGGACGGGCTAGGTCATCGACGACGATGCCGAAGATGATCTACGTCGAGGCATCACTAGATCAAGCTCTCACTTCACCAAGTCAAGAAACTTGTGAAGAAAACACACTCTACTACTTGGCAAGAGGTAGAGGATGAAGAAATAGGAAGTGGGTAGACTTTAGAATTGGATTTCTCACTTGTTTTCATCAATCACCATTGATGAAACAAGCTTCTTCAAGGAAGAAGAAGATGAAGAAGATGAATATTCTTATGATAAGTTATTTTCAAAATAGAAAATAAAAGGAATGCTTATCATAATCTAACCATGGTGAAGTGTAGAGAATCAACTAGGGTTGAGTGGAGTGGTTAGGGTTAAGCATGAGACAAAATGGTGACTAAGTCAAAGCTTCATGAAGCTTCAACATGCAAGTCCAAAATTAGCCACCATTTCATTTCTTTATGCTTAATATTTTTCCAAAATAAATAAATGAATAAATAATGGATAAAACAAAACCCTAATTTCCAACTTAACCATGGTTTAATTCTTTACACTTAACCAAAAAGAATGCATCATCAAACATGATACAATCATGTGTACAAAAGTATATCACATATACAATGTGCACAAACCAAGTGAGAAAATCCGTTTAAAGTGAACCAATACTAGTTAGTGCAAAGTAATATATCAAATATATAATTATGCATTAAATCATTAAATCAACACTTGATTCAATGATTCGGTCATGTCGCACACAACCGACTAGTATTCAATGTATCGGCTTATCGAATCAATCCTTGATTCGATAACTAGGTTATATCGCATACAACCATTCGACACATTCATCGCGAGAATGGAATACGGTATCACATACACGTATTATTCTCGGTCCCGCACATATCTCATATGCGCTCCTATTTCGTTTCGCTTGAACCAGGAAACCTCTGTGTAGGACTCTAAAGACTCGTCAATACGCCGGCAGCAGACGATGATCATATCAAGCACCCACAAGCCGCAAGCGGTCTGCTAAACGTAACGGCCACCCGGGTATTGAGCGATCAGAAGATCGACGAGCAAGCCCGCTCACACTCCTGTGAATCCAACCAGTAACACTACCGTACAGTCCGGTCTGTTCGTATGATATGTCGCATATCTCGCCTAGGGGTGGTAAACGTCAGACCCCAATAGCTCGATAAGTCGTGTCGATATGAGGTCTATAACAATTCGAGAAACTACTGGTAACACTTACCAGTAAATCTCAGCAACCCTGGCCAGGGATTTCCTGTTATAGCCAATCGAACACAGCGCAACATCAACTCCCTATACCGGGAGAGACGAATCCCCTCCTATCGCTCATTGCCTCCTGTAGGGTTCCTAGGCACTCTCAAGAGGTCTCACAAGGCATCAACCATGCCAATTTCAAAAATTATGGTGCCGAGAAACCCTAGTGTACGGATCGTTGGCTAGATTTCTAGGCGAAAAGATAACTAGTTAACAATTAACTAATGGGAAAACGGAAATACAACCTTTGTAGATCCGGTGCTCCACCTCCATAGCTCCGCAACGAAGTCATCTCCGCTGTCCAAAAGGAATCCGGGCTCTAGAGTCGGCTTCGTCGGAGAAAAAGCGAGCTAGGTCGTCGATGTCCATGCCGAATATGATCTACGTCGAGGCATCGCTAAATCAAGCTCCACCTTCACCAAGCCCTAAAAACATATGAAGGAAACACACTCTACTACTTGGCAAGAGGTAGAGGATGAAGAAATAGGAAGTGGGTAGACTTTAGAATTGGATTTCTCACTCTTTATCATCAATCACCATTGATGAAGAAAGCTTTTTCTTCCTTGCTCATGAAGAAGAAGAAGAAAGAAATATATGATAAGTTAATTAAAAAAAATAGAAAAACAAATACTTATCATATCATTAACTATAGTCAAGTGTAGAGAATGAATCATGGTTAGTGGGAATGGTTAGGGTTAAGGATGAGATAAGAATGGTTGACTTGATCAAAGCTTCATGAAGCTTCAACTAAACTCCAAAACTAGCAACCATTCTTTTCTCTTCTTTTCCAAAATGAACAAACAAATAAATAAATGAATAAATAAAGGAAATGAAACCCTAGCCATTCTTTTAACCATGGTTTAATTCTTTGCACTTAACCAAGTAAACATGTATCATCAAACATGATACAATCAAGTGCACAAAATCATATCGCATATGTAATGCGCACATCCGAGTGAGAAAATCCATTTATAGTGAACCAATACTAGTTAATGCAAAGTAATATATCAAATATATAATTATACATTAAATCATTAAATCAACACTTGATTTAACGATCCGGTCATATCGCATATAACCGACCAGTATCCTATGTATCGGCTTATCGAATCAACCTTTGATTCGATAACTTGGGTATATCGCATATAACCTAATCGATACATTCATCGCGAGAATGGAATACGGTATCACATACACGCATTATTCTCGGTCCCGCACATATCTCATATGCGCTCCTATTTCGTTTCGCTTGAGCCAGGAAACCTCTGTGTAGGACTCTAAAGACTCGTCAATACGCCGGCAGCAGGCGATGATCATATCAAACACCCACAAGCCGCAAGCGGTCTGCTAAACGTAACGGCCACCCGGGTATTGAGCGATCAGAAGATCGACGAGCAAGCCCGCTCACACTCCTGCGAATCCGACCAGTAACACTACCGTACAGTCCGGTCTGATCGTCTGATATGTCGCATATCTCGCCTAGGGGTGGTAAACGTCAGACCCCAATAGCTCGATAAGTCGTGTCGATATGAGGTCTATAACCGTTCGAGACACTACTGGTAACACTTACCAGTAAATCTCAGCAACCCTGGCGAGGGATTTCCTGTTATAGCCAATCGAACACAGCGCAACATCAACCCCCTATACCGGGAGAGACGAATCCCCTCCTATTGCTCATTGCCTCCATGTGACTCGGGACTGTACCCAAAAACCACCGTTTTGCATGCCCTCTTGGACGTGGTAAGATGGAAATCAAAGCACAGTGGGAACCACACAAGACTCTATGACGATCTCGGGTCAACAGACTACTCTGTACCAGTGTCACCAGAGAACTGCCATCTGACATGAGGTATAATACCATCTGGGAGTTCTCGGCAAGTCCGTCCAGTGTACCCAGTCTTTACTGAGCACCCGTATATCATCTCTGATGTCAAACACCAATGGATATGGGATCATCCATCGCCCATCTGTATGGGTCGAGAAGGTACACGCTAGTCTACTCTGGTATATCGATACCCCGTCTCGATACACCCTCGACTAGGGACTTTGAAGGATGTACTTATGGACTACCATGTCCCCACTAGTATGATCCGCATCATAGTCCAGGTAGTCAAGCACACATCCTAAGGGCTTTACCAACATGTAACAGAGAGACAATCAGTATACACGTTAAGGTAAAGTTCAACCAGATAGCATACTATCATGTCGAGCAAGAAAGTCCTCCCTATATATGTCCCAGCATCCACTACAATATACATCCTATGTACAGTAATGGCCTCTAGGGCATACATATAACTAACAATCTCCCACTTGCATTAGGGCCATCTGTAGCAGTGGTTGCAGTATCTCATACTCAACCATCCCATAAAAGTCTCTCTCTGGGAACAGGCCTTTGTGAGTGGATCCGCTGTGTTGTCCTCTGAGTCTACTCTCCTAACCTCGATCCCTTGGAGATCAACCATCTCCACGATCAGGTGACACTGCCTTAGAATATGTCTGGATCACCGATGGGACGGACGTTCCTTGGCATAAGCCACAACTCCATTGTCTCACAATGGTTGGAACGTAGTTCATCTCAAGAACCAATATACACCCAAACAGCCTCTTTGGTAGCATCTTAAGTAGCGATGTATCCTGCCTTTATCGTCTAGTATGCCACGGTATCTAGCTTGGAACTCTTCCAACATACCGTCCCTTTACTGAGGGTAAAGACAATGCCTGTGACTGACTTTCAGTCGTCCTTATCACCCTGGAACACTTCCAGTGATTCTCCCCAGGATCGATTAATACCATCTCACTACAGCTAGTGAGTATCCTAACATCCAATTAGATCTATCTCATAGATCCAAAACCCAGGATATAGGAGGTATCACTTTGATCCTTTATGGAGAATCATTGTGATAAGCGGAGAATGACCGAGCGTAGCATAGGAAACTCCTTCCCTATTAAGAGTATGTCATCCACGTACTCTACGAGGATCATCACCATACTCCCTACTACCTCTTTGTATATACAAGGTTCATCTACCATTTTGATGATGTCAAACTGTTTGACTTATCCATCAAAACAGATGTTCCAACTCCGCGATGCCTGCTTTATCACATAAAACATCTTGCACACGTTTCCGCTGCTCCCACTGTCTACGAAGCCCTCTGGCTGTGTTCTTATAGACGTTCTCTTCTAAATCATTATTTAGAAAAGTAGTCATGGCACCCAACCGCCAGATATCGTAGTCATGGTATGTAGCCGTGGCAAGTAGGATCTGGATGGACTTAAGCATAGCCACTTGAAAAGGTTTCATCATAATCCACGCCTGGTCGATGACGAAAAGCTTTAACAAGTCTAGCTTTGAAAGTCTCAACTTTTCCATCTACACCAAGTAATCTTCTCAAGATTTACTTGCTCCTGATGGGGATTTAACCCTTCAGATATAGCAACCAAAGTCCATACTTTGTTGGTGTATAAGGATTCCATCTCAGATCGATAAACATCCAGCTATTCTTACGGAGTCTTACTCTAGATGGCCAGCTCGAAACTAGTTGGGTCATCATCTCATGATGCAATCCTCGCTCCCACTGTCATAGAGAAACCGAAGTATCTCTCAGGTGGGTGAGGAACCCTACTAGATCAGCGGAGAGGCCGAGGTTCGTTGGAATCTATTGAATCCTTTGGTTCTTTCAAATCATCTGCTGTAGTTTGTATAGCTGGAACCTTTCCAGTTCTACATAACTGACCTTGCCTCGAGCTTGTCCGGATTATGCTTTTAGACATAGCCCGGACAACCCCAAATCTTAACCAACTTAAGATATGGGCTCTTCCCTTTCCATATCACATATGAAGCGGTAAGCAACTGATTTGATTTGAACCCTATTCAATAGGTATGCATCTTCATAAGTGCATAACTCCCAAAAGGAAATAGGTAACTCAGTAGTACTCATCATAGAGCACACCTTATCATATAGGGTGTGATTGCTCTGCCCCGATATACCATCATGCCATGGTGTATACGGAGGAGTAATGCTGAGAGAGAATCTCATTCTCCTTTAGAATAATCCAGGATTTCCGTGCTCAAGTATTCTCCTCCTCGATCTCATCAAAAGGACATAATACTTATACCTGTTATTGGTTCTCTACTTCTAACTTATATTCTGTGAATATCTCAAAAGGTTCGGACTTGTGTTTCAACAGGAACATAGGTCTGAATCTTGAGAGATCATCAGAGAATGTAATGAAGTATAAAGAACCAGTCCTGGCATGTGTAGACAGGGGACCTTCATACATCAACATGTATCATCCCAAGAGTTTACTAACTCTTTCTCTGTTTCCAATAAACAGAGCTGGTGCCATTATATCTTTGTGACATGACTGGCAAGTTTCATAAGATGTAAATTCAAACAGATTTAAATATGCATCTACATGTAACTTCAGCTAGTCGGGTCACATTGATATGACCTAGTCTACAATGCCTCAAGAAGGATTCGTTCATTTCTGAACTCTTCCTCTTGTGTGTGTTCAGTATACTAAGAACTGTAGTTTGATTTAGAACGTCAATGTTCTTAGATAACGTGCCTGAACCGATCAACTTTTGATATAGGAAATGTTCAAAACATTATCCAACAATACAAAATTATATCCTTTCTTTGCTAATAAAGAGAGAGATATGATTTTGTATATCAGGTTCGGTATCTAATAACATTCGTTCAGAATCAATGTATTGGTAATACAGGGTGACAGTGACCAACAGACTTGGCTGCAACACTTGCCCCGTTTTCTGTCTCATGAAACTTATCACCCGTTCTCAGTTCTCTACCTTTCTGTAGCCTTATGTAACTGATTACATATCTGGGATCCTGATCCGGTATCATATACCCAGGACGTAAAGGATACTGAGAAACAATTCTTGTAATGAACACACCCGAAGATGATGCATCAGCATGCACTCTCTTCGTTTGGGCGGCACGGGAATTCTGGTAATCCCCAATTTCCTGCTCTGTCTTATAACAATTATAAGTTGGAGCGGGACCAACGTTCCCCAGCTCAGTATAACAAGCGGGTTCGGTCAATATTCCGTATTATTATCTTGATTAAGGCGTGATATGGTCGCTACCTGGAGAGAGAGAGAAGAAAACACTCAGCGTGCGCTCTGTCAAGAATAGATTGGTTATTATTTTATCTAATCAGGATGGCTCCCACTGCTTTTTATCAAATCTTCCTTCAAACCCTAAAAGGAAAGACTAGCCGGGATTAATTACACACTACAAGTTCGCCAATCTTTCAGCCAGGCCAGTGTCGGTACTTTGAGGGAGGTCCCCCGTGCTTTCGCACGAACCTAATTAATGTAAACCTCGTTTTCCCAGAGGCGTAACCCCGTTGACACCTTTCTAGACACCTACTTGATCGGCTAATTGTAATGTATAAAACTCTCCCAGAGTAACTCTTACTCGCAGCGGGTATCGGGATCCAACTATCTCATAGAAGGTATGCAATCTCATTGCAAATTTCAACACTTGAAATTCCCGATAATATTTTGCCCCTAGCGTCCTATGACCTTGACAGAGGTCAACAAACCATAGGCTGCTAGTCAAGTTCAACCCGTCATTTCCTGATTGAAGTAAACCCACCCGCACGACCCTTGACAGAGGTCAACAAGGTCGCACGACTACCCTAAATCAATCACATCATATGCTTATGCAGATAAGCACTAATCAGCTACCGCACACTACGCCTTGACAGAGGTCAACAAACGCAGCACGAATACTAACCAGTACATATCTGAAATGACGGAGGGCTACGACAGGTTTTTCTGAAAACCTATTGCGTAATGAACTTGATATCGTTGTAGAATCAAATGATTTTAAAATGGAGTGCTTTTGAGGCTTTTCTAGTTTTGCTAAAGGAGTCACTCCCGGTGAAGGGATCGTCGGTCCTTTCCTCGTCGAATGAGGTGCGGGATATATCATATATATCACTGTGCAAAGCAAAAACTCTTAAAAGCAATCAAAAGACAAACCGAGTGTGTAGCATCTGCCAGTTATTGCTAAAGGAGTCACTCCCGGTGAAGGGATCTCGGTCCTTTCCTCATCGAATAAGGTGCAGGATATATCACATATACCGCTGTGTAAAGCAAGAACTGTAGCTACCTGTTTTAATTTTGAAATTCGATTCTACAACATCTTAGGTTTCTTTTATTTCATTAATCACATTAATGAAGTCCCATCATTTAAATACCTAAACATCACAGATAAATACGACGTACACTTATGCCATCCGCATTCGCCTCGATGTCCCCTCGTGCACCGTTAGGTTAGGTAACTAACGGCAGAGCGGGGCAGGGCTAGCGCGGCTGTAAAACATAAGTAACGCCTATATAATATATCATATATACTATATACTGTATCTATCACAGAACATCACATGATCACATCACAGATATCGCAGCAGAAGAAACATATGAAATATTGGATATACTAGGACGTCCGTGTTTTCAATACGAGCCAGTATAAAACACGGATTCCACGGTCGAGATGAACAGCCAAACCCACACCCCTAGACCCCTACGAGAGCGGCAAGCAACCCTACCAATTCTAGAGTTAGGAGACCCGGACTCGACTCCTCGAGTTGGTCTCCCACTGGACTCCAGAACCCGGTTACTTGTGCTCCCCTCCTTGGGTCTATCCTAGTGCGGAAAAGTAAATAATATACAAAGTGTGACAACTTCCGCAACCTGGAAGTGCCCCAATAAAAGAATATTACATACAAGTTTTTACATGAATGAAAATGAAAAACACTCATCTCACATAAAACCCCCCGGCTATTCAAACACGACGATCCAATATAACATATCCAACAACACATAACATCACATGTCATCAACGTAAGTAAATATGTCCATCCCAATTGTCGTTGACATATAGCAACGAAACCGGCGATATCACATATTACACTTACGGTCACAGAAAAGAAAGTGTAAAACTACAACAGTTGGAATCCGCAACCACCTCAGACATCGCATGCCTGACCAAATGAATTACTTAGACATCCCATGCCTAACAATTATAAACCCCGCATTTTAGTCTCTAAATCGAAAACTCTTTTCAATATCAAGTCGGGCAATTCAACAAGATTCCCGACATCCTGATCGAATGCTCGTCGCAAACTTTAGTAGACGGCCGCACCCCCGATGCCGTCGACGAAGTGCACCAAGGCGGAACACCGCCACCTCGAGCACCCGAACGGATGCTTTCGGCGACGGGGTTCTCCTACAGTCACTTGGTCGGGCTATGGAGTGAGGCTGTCTATTAAGTTTACCCGGCGAGTATCCGCGTACGCTACGTGATTGCGACGGACTTTTGATCATATCAAAATTCTGTGGCAACCGATCAAGTGAGACCAAAGTGCTATGTTTATAACATTCATTTAGTTATCTCATAACTTGTTGTGAATTCCAAGTATTGTATCACATTCCAGATAAATAGAAAATGCTAAACTTTTCGATCGAACAGTCAAACACCCAAGTTTTCCCGATACAGATCAACACATGAAATAAGTCTAACAACATTCAGTTCGTGCCTCAGTACCGACGGTCCAGCCGTAGAAGGGTCAAGCCAACGCCTCACATGTGGCACGCCGTACTGCCCCAAACCCGAAGGTTCAAAGGGCAGTTCAAGACGGTCACATAATCGAGTTAAGGTTTGTTGTCTTCTAGAGGGTCCATCGCGTTACTTGCACTACTTAGAACGTCGTTAAACTACGGAAAAATCCAACACTTGGAAATTTCCCGACAGGGGAAAAGTTGGGTATTTATTTCCGGTCGAACTTTTTAACATATTCTAAAATTATCTGGAAAGCCACACAGACAAAATTTGATACTCCGATCGATACACCGAATCCCCAAAACAACCCAGAATATTCAACTCTGGAATAAATTTTAAATATTCCCATAAAATCCAGAATAATTAATTAGGAATTACTGTGCAGAAAATATGTGATGACGTCACAACCTAGCCGCGGAACCGCCGCAGAAGCTGGGCTTCTGCCGCGGTTCCGCGCTCTGTTGGATGAATATTTCGCCTGAGTTTGCACAGTAATTCTTATAATTATTTATTGAATTTTTTAGGCATTTTTAATACACAAAAATCCGTATTTTCGGAAAAAGTCCAGAGAGCATATTCCGGTTTGGGTTTTCGGGTCGTTCGGACTTCAAATTCCGTCTAGACTTCGCCTAAGGCTCTAGCTAGGCTCTGATACCACTGTAGGGTTCCTAGGCACTCTCAAGAGGTCTCACAAGGCATCAACCATGCCAATTTCAAAAATTATGGTGCCGAGAAACCCTAGTGTACGGATCGTTGGCTAGATTTCTAGGCGAAAAGATAACTAGTTAACAATTAACTAATGGGAAAACGGAAATACAACCTTTGTAGATCCGGTGCTCCACCTCCATAGCTCCGCAACGAAGTCATCTCCGCTGTCCAAAAGGAATCCGGGCTCTAGAGTCGGCTTCGTCGGAGAAAAAGCGAGCTAGGTCGTCGATGTCCATGCCGAAGATGATCTACGTCGAGGCATCGCTAAATCAAGCTCCACCTTCACCAAGCCCTAAAAACTTGTGAAGAAAACACACTCTACTACTTGGCAAGAGGTAGAGGATGAAGAAATAGAAAGTGGGTAGACTTTAGAATTGGATTTCTCACTCTTTATCATCAATCACCATTGATGAAGAAAGCTTTTTCTTCCTTGCTCATGAAGAAGAAGAAGAAAGAAATATATGATAAGTTAATTAAAAAAAATAGAAAAACAAATACTTATCATATCATTAACTATATTCAAGTGTAGAGAATGAATCATGGTTAGTGGGAATGGTTAGGGTTAAGGATGAGATAAGAATGGTTGACTTGATCAAAGCTTCATGAAGCTTCAACTAAACTCCAAAACTAGCAACCATTCTTTTCTCTTCTTTTCCAAAATGAATAAACAAATAAATAAATGAATAAATAAAGGAAATGAAACCCTAGCCATTCTTTTAACCAGGGTTTAATTCTTTGCACTTAACCAAGTAAACATGTATCATCAAACATGATACAATCAAGTGCACAAAATCATATCGCATATGTAATGCGCACATCCGAGTGAGAAAATCCATTTAAAGTGAACCAATACTAGTTAATGCAAAGTAATATATCAAATATATAATTATACATTAAATCATTAAATCAACACTTGATTTAACGATCCGGTCATATCGCATATAACCGACCAGCATCCTATGTATCGGCCTATCGAATCAACCTTTGATTCGACAACTAGGGTATATCGCATATAACCTAATCGATACATTCATCGCGAGAATGGAATACGGTATCACATACACGCATTATTCTCGGTCCCGCACATATCTCATATGCGCTCCTATTTCGTTTCGCTTGAGCCAGGAAACCTCTGTGTAGGACTCTAAAGACTCGTCAATACGCCGGCAGCAGGCGATGATCATATCAAACACCCACAAGCCGCAAGCGGTCTGCTAAACGTAACGGCCACCCGGGTATTGAGCGATCAGAAGATAGACGAGCAAGCCCGCTCACACTCCTGCGAATCCGACCAGTAACACTACCGTACAGTCCGGTCTGATCGTCTGATATGTCGCATATCTCGCCTAGGGGTGGTAAACGTCAGACCCTAATAGCTCGATAAGTCGTGTCGATATGAGGTCTATAACCGTTCGAGACACTACTGGTAACACTTACCAGTAAATCTCAGCAACCCTGGCCAGGGATTTCCTGTTATAGCCAATCGAACACAGCGCAACATCAACCCCCTTATACCGGGAGAGACGAATCCCCTCCTATCGCTCATTGCCTCCATGTGACTCGGGACTGTACCCAAAAACCACCGTTTTGCACGCCCTCTTGGACGTGGTAAGATGGAAATCAAAGCACAGTGGGAACCACACAAGACTCTATGACGATCTCGGGTCAACAGACTACTCTGTACCAGTGTCACCAGAGAACTGCCATCTGACGTGAGGTATAATACCATCTGGGAGTTCTCGGCGAGTCCGTCCAGTGTACCCAGTCTTTACTGAGCACCCGTATATCATCTCTAATGTCAAACACCAATGGATATGGGATCATCCATCGCCCATCTGTATGGGTCGATAAGGTACACGCTAGTCTACTCAGGTATATCGATGCCCCGTCTCGATACACCTTCGACTAGGGACTTTGAAGGATGTACTTATGGACTACCATGTCCCCACTAGTATGATCCGCATCATAGTCCAGGTAGTCAAGCACACATCCTAAGGGCTTTACCAACATGTAACAGAGAGACAATCAGTATACACGTTAAGGTAAAGTTCAACCAGATAGCATACTATCATGTCGAGCAAGAAAGTCCTCCCTATATATGTCCCAGCATCCACTACAATATACATCATATGTACAGTAATGGCCTCTAGGGCATACATATAACTAACACCTCCATGTGACTCGGGACTGTACCCAAAAACCACCGTTTTCCACGCCCTCTTGGACCTGGTAAGATGGAAATCAAAGCACAGTGGGAACCACACAAGACTCTATGACGATCTCGGGTCAACAGACTACTCTGTACCAGTGTCACTAGAGAACTGCCATCTGACGTGAGGTATAATACCATCTGGGAGTTCTCGGCGAGTCCGTCCAGTGTACCCAGTCTCTACTGAGCACCCATATATCATCTCTGATGTCAAACACCAATGGATATGGGATCATCCATCGCCCATCTGTATGGGTCGAGAAGGTATACGCTAGTCTACTCTGGTATATCGATGCCCCATCTCGATACACCCACGACTAGGGACTTTGAAGGATGTACTTATGGACTACCATGTCCCCACAAGTATGATCCACATCATAGTCCAGGTAGTCAAGTACACATCCTAAGGGCTTTACCAACATGTAACAGAGAGACAATCAGTATACACGTTAAGGTAAAGAGCAACCAGATAGCATACTATCATGTCGAGCAAGAAAGTCCTCCCTATATATGTCCCAGCATCCACTACAATATACATCCTATGTACAGTAATGGCCTCTAGGGCATACATATAACTAACAATCTCCCACTTGCACTAGGGCCATCTGTAGCAGTGGTTGCAGTATCTCATACTCAACCATCCCATAAAAGTCTCTCTCTGGGAACAGGCCTTTGTGAGTGGATCCGCTGTGTTGTCCTCTGAGTCTACTCTCCTAACCTCGATCCCTTGGAGATCAACCATCTCCAAGATCAGGTGACACTGCCTTAGAATATGTCTGGATCACCGATGGGACGGACGTTCCTTGGCATAAGCCACAACTCCATTGTCTCATAATGGTTGGAACGTAGTTCATCTCAAGAACCAATATACACCCAAACAGCCTCTTTGGTAGCATCTTAAGTAGCGATGTATCCTGCCTTTATCGTCTAGTATGCCACGGTATCTAGCTTGGAACTCTTCCAACATACCGTCCCTTTACTGAGGGTAAAGACAATGCCTGTGACTGACTTTCAGTCGTCCTTATCACCCTGGAACACTTCCAGTGATTCTCCCCAGGATCGATTAATACCATCTCACTACAGCTAGTGAGTATCCTAACATCCAATTAGATCTATCTCATAGATCCAAAACCCAGGATATAGGAGGTATCACTTTGATCCTTTATGGAGAATCATTGTGATAAGCGGAGAATGACCGAGCGTAGCATAGGAAACTCCTTCCCTATTAAGAGTATGTCATCCACGTACTCTACGATGATCATCACCATACTCCCTACTACCTCTTTGTATATACAAGGTTCATCTACCATTTTGATGATGTCAAACTGTTTGACTTATCCATCAAAACAGATGTTCCAACTCCGCGATGCCTGCTTTATCACATAAAACATCTTGCACACGTTTCCGCTGCTCCCACTGTCTACGAAGCCCTCTGGCTGTGTTCTTATAGACGTTCTCTTCTAAATCATTATTTAGAAAAGTAGTCATGGCACCCAACCGCCAGATATCATAGTCATGGTATGTAGCCGTGGCAAGTAGGATCTGGATGGACTTAAGCATAGCCACTTGAAAAGGTTTCATCATAATCCACGCCTGGTCGATGACGAAAAGCTTTAACAAGTCTAGCTTTGAAAGTCTCAACTTTTCCATCTACACCAAGTAATCTTCTCAAGATTTACTTGCTCCTGATGGGGATTTAACCCTTCAGATATAGCAACCAAAGTCCATACTTTGTTGGTGTATAAGGATTCCATCTCAGATCGATAAACATCCAGCTATTCTTACAGAGTCTTACTCTAGATGGCCAGCTCGAAACTAGTTGGGTCATCATCTCATGATGCAATCCTCGCTCCCACTGTCATAGAGAAACCGAAGTATCTCTCAGGTGGGTGAGGAACCCTACTAGATCGGCGGAGAGGCCGAGGTTCGTTGGAATCTATTGAATCCTTTGGTTCTTTCAAATCATCTGCTGTAGTTTGTATAGCTGGAACCTTTCCAGTTCTACATAACTGACCTTGCCTCGAGCTTGTCCGGATTATGCTTTTAGACATAGCCCGGACAACCCCAAATCTTAACCAACTTAAGATATGGGCTCTTCCCTTATCATATCAAATATGAAGTGGTAGGCAACTGATTTGATTTGAACCCTATTCAATAGGTATGCAGCTTCTTAAGTGCATAACTCCCAAAAGGATAAAGGTAACTCAGTATTACTCATCATAGAGCACACCATATCAAATAGGGTGTATCTGCTCCGCCCCGATATACCATCGTGCTATGGTGTATACGGAGGAGTAATGCTGAGAGAGAATCTCATTCTCCTTTAGAATAGTCCTGGAATTCCGTGCTCAAGTATTCTCCTCCTAGATCTCATCAAAGGACATAATACTTATACCCGTATTTTGGTTCTCTACTTCTCGCTTATATTCTGTGAATATCTCAAAAGGCTCGGACTCATGTTTCAACAGGAACATATGTCTGAATCTTAAGAGATTATCAGAGAATGTAATGAAGTACAAAGAACCTGTCCTGGCATGTGTAGACAGGGGACCTTACATACATCAACATGTATCATCCCAAGAGTTTACTAACTCTTTCTCTGTTTCCAATAAACAGAGCTGTGGTCATCTTATCTTTGTGACATGACTGGCGAGTTTCACAAGATGTAAATTCAAACTAATTTAAATATGCATCTAAATGTAACTTCAGCCAGTCGGGTCGCATTGATATGACCTAGTCTACAATGCCTCAAGAAGGATTCGTTCATTTCTGAACTCTTCCTCTTGTGTGTGTTCCGTATACTAAGAACTGTGGTTTGATTTAGAACATTAATGCTTTTAGATAACGTGCCTGAACCGATCAACTTTTGATATAGGAAATGTTCAAAACATTATCCAACAATACAAAATTTTATCATTTCTTTACTAATAAAGAGATTGATATGATTTTGTATATCAGGTTCGGTATCTAATAACATTCGTTCAGAATCAATGTATTGGTAATACAGGATGACAGTGACCAACAGACTTGGATGCAACACTTGCCCCGTTTTCTGCCTCATGAAACTTATCACCCATTCTCAGTCCTCTACCTTTCTGTAGCCCTATATAACAGATTACATATCTGGGATCCTGATCTGGTATCACATACCCAGGACGTAAAGGATACTGAGAAACAGTTCTCTGTAATGAACACACCCGAAGATGATGCATCATCATGCACTCTCCTCGTTTGGGCGGCACGGGAATTCTGGTAATTCCCAATTTCCTGCTCTGTCTTATAACAATTATAAGTTGGAGCGGGACCAAGGTTCCCAAGCTCAGTATAACAAGCGGGTTCGGTCAATAATCCGTATTATTATCTTGATTAAGGCGTGATATGGTCGCTACCTGGAGAGAGAGAGAAGAAAACACTCAGCGTATGCTCTTGCAAGATCAGATTGGTTATTATTTTATCTAATCAGGATGGCTCCCACTGGTTTTTATCAAATCTTCCTTCAAACCCTAAAAGGAAAGACTAGCCGGGATTAATTACACACTACAAGTTCGCCAATCTTTCAGCCAGGCCAGTGTCGGTACTTTGAGGGAGGTCCCCCGTGCTTTCGCACGAACCTAATTACAGTAAACCTCGTTTTCCCAGAGGCGTAACCTCGTTAACACCTTTCTAGACACCTACTTGATCAGCTAATTGCAATGTGTAAAACTCTCCCAGGAGTAACTCTTACTCGCAGCGGGTATCGGGATCCAACTATCTCATAGAAGGTATGCAATCTCATTGCAAATTTCAACACTTGAAATGCCCGATAATATTTTGCCCCTAACGTGCTATGACCTTGACGAAAGCCAACAAACCATAGCCCGCTAGTCAAGTTCAACCCGTACATTGCTTGATTGAATTAAACCCACCCGCACGACCCTTGACGAAAGCCAACAAAGCCGCACGACTACCCTAATCCAATCGCATCGTATGCTGGCAGATAAGCAGCATATAGCTACCGCACATTGCACCTTGACGAAAGCCAACAAATGCAGCGCGAATACTATATACAACTTATCTGAAATGACGGAGGGCTACGACAGGTTTTTCTGAAAACCTATTGCGTAATGAACTTGATATCGTTGTAGGATCGAATAAATTTTGAAATGGAGTGTTTTTTAGGCTTTTCTAGTTTTGCTAAAGGAGTCACTCCCGGTGAAGGGATCGTCGGTCCTTTCCTCGTCGAATGAGGTGCGGGATATATCATATATATATCACTGTGCAAAGCAAAAACACTTAAAAGCAATCAAAAGACAAACCGAGTGTGTAGCATCTGCCAGTTATTGCTAAAGGAGTCACTCCCGATGAAGGGATCTCGGTCCTTTCCTTATCGAATAAGGTGCAGGATATATCACATATACCACTGTGCAAAGCAAGAACTGTAGCTACCTGTTTTATTTTGAAATTCGATTCTACAACATCTTTAGGTTTCTTTTATTTCATTAATCACATTAATGAAGTCCCATCATTTAAATACCTAAACATCACAGATAAATACGACGTACACTTATGCCATCCGCATTCGCCTCGATGTCCCCTCGTGCACCGTTAGGTTAGGTAACTAACGGCAGAGCGGGGCAAGGCTAGCGCGGGTGTAAAACATAAGTAACGCCTATATAATATATCATATATACTATATACTGTATCTATCACAGAACATCACATGATCACATCACAGATATCGCAGCAGCAGAATCATATGAAATATTGGATATACTAGGACGTCCGTGTTTTCAATACGAGCCAGTATAAAACACGGATTCCACGGTCGTGATGAATAGCCAAACCCACACCCCTAGACCCCTACGAGAGCGGCAAGCAACCCTACCAATTCTAGAGTTAGGAGACCCGGCCTCGAATCCTCGAGTTGGTCTCCCACTGGACTCCAGAACTCGGTTACTTGTGCTCCCCTCCTTGGGTCTATCCTAGTGCGGAAAAGTAAATAATATACAAAAGGTGACATCTTCCGCAACCTGGAAGTGCCCCAATAAAAGAATATTACATACAAGTTTTTACATGAATGAAAATGAAAAACACTCATCTCACATAAAAACCCCCGGCTATTCAAACACGACGATCCAATATAACATATCCAGCAACACATAACATCACATGTCATCAACGTAAGTAAATATGTGCATCCCAATTGTCGTTGACATATAGCAACGAAACCGGCGATATCACATATTACACTTACGGTCACAGAAAAGAAAGTGTAAAACTACAACAGTTGGAATCCGCAACCTGCATAGACATCGCATGCCTAATCAAATGAATTCCTTAGATATCGCATGCCTAACAATTATAAACCCTGCATTTTAGTCTCAAAATCGAAAACACTTTTCAATATCAAGTCGGGTAATTCAACAAGATTCCCGACATCCTGATCGAATGCTTGTCGCAAACTTCAGTAGACGGCTGCACCCCCGATACCGTGGACGAAGTGCACCAAGGCGGAACACCGCTACCGTGAGCACCCGGACGGATGCTTTCGGCGACGGGGTTCTCCTACAGTCACTTGGTCGGGGCTATGGAGTGAGGCTGTCTATTAAGTTTATCCGGCGAGTATCCGCGTACGCTACGTGATTGCGGCGGACTTTTGATCGCATCAAAATTCCGTGGCAACCGATCAAGTGAGACTAAACTGCTATGTTTATAGCATTCATTCAGTTATCTCATAACTTATTGTGAATTCCAATTATTGTATCACATTCCGGATATAGAAAATGTTAAACTTTCCGATCGAACGATCGAACACCCAAGTTTTCCCGATACAGATCAACACATGAAACAAGTCTAACAACATTCAGTTCGTGCCTCAGTACCAACGGTCCAGCCGTAGAAGGGTCAAGCCAACGCCTCACATGTGGCACGCCGTACTGCCCCAAACCCGAAGGTTCAAAGGGCAGTTCAAGACGGTCACATAATCGAGTTAAGGTTTGTTGTCTTCTAGAGGGTCCATCGCGTTACTTGCACTACTTAGAACGTCGTTAAACTATGGAAAATCCAACACTTGGAAATTTCCCGACAGGGGAAAAATTGGGTATTTATATCCGGTCGAACTTTTTAACATATTCTAAAATTTATCCGGAAAGCCACATAGACAAAATCTGATACTCCGATCGAAACACCGAATCCCCAAAACAACCCCAGAATACTCAACTATAGAGTCACATTAAAAATAACCAGAAAATATAGCAATCAATTATATGAATTACTGTGCAGAAAACATTGGTCAAAGGGACTGTACGACCGCGGAACCGCCGCATGTGAGGGCTTATGCCGCGGTTCCGCGCTGAAATATTTGAATTAGACCCTCGTATTTCACAGTAATTCAAATAAGACCCTGCTTATTTTTCTGCATATTTTTAATTCTCAAAAATCCACAATTTTCAAAAAAGGACAGAGAGCATGTTTGGTTTTGGGTTTCGGGTTCGTTCGGACTTCAAATTGCGTCTAGACTTCGTCTAAGGCTCTAGCTAGGCTCTGATACCACTGTAGGGTTCCTAGGCACCCTAAGGAGACCCTAAGGAGGTCTCACAAGGCATCAACCATGCCAATTTCAAAAATTAACGGTGCCGAGAAACCCTAATACGGATCGTTGGCTAGATGTCTAGGCGAAAGATGCAACTAGTAAACTATTTTACTAAAGGAACGGAAATACAACCTTTGTAGATCCGGTCCTCCACCTCCATGACTCCGTGATAATGTCTTCTCGCTGTCCAAAACGGATCCCGGGCTCTAGAGTTGGCTTCATCGGAGAATGGACGGGCTAGGTCATCGACGACGATGCCGAAGATGATCTACGTCGAGGCATCACTAGATCAAGCTCTCACTTCACCAAGTCAAGAAACTTGTGAAGAAAACACACTCTACTACTTGGCAAGAGGTAGAGGATGAAGAAATAGGAAGTGGGTAGACTTTAGAATTGGATTTCTCACTTGTTTTCATCAATCACCATTGATGAAACAAGCTTCTTCAAGGAAGAAGAAGATGAAGAAGATGAATATTCTTATGATAAGTTATTTTCAAAATAGAAAATAAAAGGAATGCTTATCATAATCTAACCATGGTGAAGTGTAGAGAATCAACTAGGGTTGAGTGGAGTGGTTAGGGTTAAGCATGAGACAAAATGGTGACTAAGTCAAAGCTTCATGAAGCTTCAACATGCAAGTCCAAAATTAGCCACCATTTCATTTCTTTATGCTTAATATTTTTCCAAAATAAATAAATGAATAAATAATGGATAAAACAAAACCCTAATTTCCAACTTAACCATGGTTTAATTCTTTACACTTAACCAAAAAGAATGCATCATCAAACATGATACAATCATGTGTACAAAAGTATATCACATATACAATGTGCACAAACCAAGTGAGAAAATCCGTTTAAAGTGAACCAATACTAGTTAGTGCAAAGTAATATATCAAATATATAATTATGCATTAAATCATTAAATCAACACTTGATTCAATGATTCGGTCATGTCGCACACAACCGACTAGTATTCAATGTATCGGCTTATCGAATCAATCCTTGATTCGATAACTAGGTTATATCGCATACAACCATTCGACACATTCATCGCGAGAATGGAATACGGTATCACATACACGTATTATTCTCGGTCCCGCACATATCTCATATGCGCTCCTATTTCGTTTCGCTTGAACCAGGAAACCTCTGTGTAGGACTCTAAAGACTCGTCAATACGCCGGCAGCAGATGATGATCATATCAAGCACCCACAAGCCGCAAGCGGTCTGCTAAACGTAACGGCCACCCGGGTATTGAGCGATCAGAAGATCGACGAGCAAGCCCTCTCACACTCCTGTGAATCCAACCAGTAACACTACCGTACAGTCCGGTCTGTTCGTCTGATATGTCGCATATCTCGCCTAGGGGTGGTAAACGTCAGACCCTAATAGCTCGATAAGTCGTGTCGATATGAGGTCTATAACAATTCGAGAAACTACTGGTAACACTTACCAGTAAATCTCAACAACCCTGGCCAGGGATTTCCTGTTATAGCCAATCGAACACAGCGCAACATCAACTCCCTAAACCGGGAGAGACGAATCCCCTCCTATCGCTCATTGCCTCCATGTGACTCGGCACTGTACCCAAAAACCACCGTTTTGCACGCCCTCTTGGACGTGGTAAGATGGAAATCAAAGCACAGTGGGAACCACACAAGACTCTATGACGATCTCGGGTCAACAGACTACTCTGTACCAGTGTCACCAGAGAACTGCCATCTAACGTAAGGTATAATACCATCTGGGAGTTCTCGGCGAGTCCGTCCAGTGTACCCAGTCTCTACTGAGCACCCATATATCATCTCTGATGTCAAACACCAATGGATATGGGATCATCCATCGCCCATCTGTATGGGTCGAGAAGGTATACACTAGTCTACTCTGGTATATCGATGCCCCGTCTCGATACACCCACGACTAGGGACTTTGAAGGATGTACTTATGGACTACCATGTCCCCACTAGTATGATCCACATCATAGTCCAGGTAGTCAAGTACACATCCTAAGGGCTTTACCAACATGTAACAGAGAGACAATCAGTATACACGTTAAGGTAAAGAGCAACCAGATAGCATACTATCATGTCGAGCAAGAAAGTCCTCCCTATATATGTCCCAGCATCCACTACAATATACATCCTATGTACAGTAATGGCCTCTAGGGCATACATATAACTAACACGATACCAATAAACCCACCTACTAGCAAGTCACCCGAAAGAAGCAGTGCCAGCAAAGCCGTAACGAAACCTGTACGGCAAACCTGTAAGAAACTGGGGCACAACGGGGGTGAGTTGCCAACTCGTGAATAGAAAAACATCTACGAATAGAAATCGCATGTATGACGCAATCCTTGGTCATACGATCAAATATATCCTCAAATATAAGAATAACATGCAACCTATAACAAGGCTAGGGTAGATATCTAACCTGAGTGTAATCTCATGTGCCCGTGTCAGTGCCTCAGGTAGCAATATATCATATGAATGAGGTATGAATGCATGAAAACAGAATACATGTAAATGAAGAACTGTTTTCATAATTTAGTGAGATTTCCTTTGTATTTTTAAAATGAGGTATCATAATGAAATCAGCATAAAACAGTGCCTAGCATCGACACAAAACGTAATCCCAATATCTCGATATCTCTGTATCACAGTCTCTGTACCTCAATATCTCGAAATCTCAATATCACAGTCTCAATATCTAGGGCGTCGTCAGTCCAGACCGGCCCCTACCATCCATCTCAAGACCACGACGGTATCCTCCGGATATCCGACGCGTCGGGTAAAATCACCGGTAGGTAGTGCTCCCCTGCCAGGCTCACATCGTCATCATCACGCGCTTCTTACCCCGGGGTACCTTACCGGGTCCACCATGTACCCGAAATGGTTCATCCGTCTCCTCGAATCGGGTCTCGAAATCCATCAGCAAACTCATGGTGGACGACTCATACATCATGGGAAAACCACACTTTTTATTTTAAAAGAGAGAAAAGGTTTATTTATGTTTTTGCGGTTTTCCTCCAAATCCAGAAAAGATCTCATGGAAATCCGAATCCAAAACCTCAATAACACGTAAAATAGTGAATATATGCATGTGAATCCATGAATGCGGCATAACAATGAATAACAGTATGCATGAAGTAGCAGGTAATAACTACAATGTCTAAACTAACATATAAGGCAAGTACGCTAATATCTTGTCTAAACTATTAGCTAACAGGCTATGTCAAGCAATAATATTCTCTAAGGTGTACGTGACATGGCAATTACCGATGAAGATGTATGTGAGCCGGCAAGTAAGTGTACGTGGTACATACGCATCATCGGTAATGGTGCTGGTGTCCTAACAGCATGATATCAATAATGGAGTATGAAACATAATATAAGCATGCGATGCGAAGCGAACCACAATAAAGAGTGGGAGCTGAATACTAGACGCAACTATAACTAATCTGCATTAACCTAATATAAGTCCTACAAATGGTGCCTTTTGAAATAACACGAATCATGGGGTTTTGAAAATAGGGGCTACGGTGTTTTTATGAAAAGATACGTCTTTTGAAATATCCGTAGGATCCCTTGGGCTGTCTTTTAAAATACCCACGATTCGTTAGATTTTGAAATAGGTAAGAATCGAATCTAATCTAACAACTAAACTAAACTAGAGGGCTAAACTAACAAGCTGGACTACTGGTAAGGAAACCGCCTAACACCTGAGTCGATCCATATACATACCTGTATATATATTAGTCGGTGATCCCGCCTCAATAATATCATATCCGATACCATATCTATAATCAGACATCCCAAGTCAAGAGTGCGGATCAATCATCAAGATATAGCTCATACGTAAATCCGTCGTACGGCATCCCCAAATCTGGGTACGGGTCAATATCATATTCATCACAGTAATCATCTGGTATCCTCTTTATCCAGGATCATCATCCAGGGTATTGACCTATGTCTAGTACAATACTAATATCATCAACATAGTCATGATCTGACTACTGATCAACAGTCTCGTACAAACCGATATCACAACCACAAAACAAATCTCATCGACTCAGCTCAATCCCAAGTATCGTCCTCATATCCGTATGTGAACGCATAGTCCCATACCCATGTGAACACATAACTAGAAAGAATCCCATGAGCACATATAAATATGAATGTATGCAAGTATGTATGTGTGTATGTATGTGTGTATGTGTAGTGCAACACTACCCTAGGGTTCGCAACACTAAAGTAATCCAACACACCAATATCCATCCTAACATCGTTATTAATCCCAAATAACACATAATAATTGTTGGTGTGTATACGCATCCGTATACACCACCACGGACTGCGGGGGTGCTATACGCCATCCACCCGACTTCTCCCCATAGATATAAATCTACTCACCTGGTCCTCGCTCGCCGGTGCCGACGTCGCATGTGCTTATTTGTCGTCTCGAAGTCCACATGGGGTACCTACATGTCATAACGCACCGTATCGCATTAAAATCCAAATTCGAAATCGAAACGGCATACGAAAATCAAATCGGCACGCGTATCACGCATTGGTCAAAACCTATCGCTTACGCAGGCAAGAATAGCCAAACCGACTCTCGATGTCGATGTGCAAACGTCAAACCAGCGAGAAAAACCTAAACACACTCATTTGCACATTCACGAACACTAATTATAATATAAAATAGGTTAGAATTCACAAAAACCCCAAATTCACCTTAAAAGCCATTTTTCCGAAAATCTAGCAAGCAAAAATTACCCGTTTTAATACAAATCTTTGTGTTTTAGAAAAACTAGCGGTCACAATATTAACTAAATAGCTTAAATAGGCCACATAAACATTTACTAGATTTTTAATCTTGCTAAATTTCCTTAAACCAAAATCTAGTTAGCACAATTTCCCTTTTTGTTCAAAACTTGATGTTTTAACCAATAAAAACCTTTTAACAAATTTTAGTGGCCATAATGGTCACTAATTAACTCAACTAATTCACATAAACCATTTCTAATTTCATCTCTCTTCTAGTTATATTAATTATAAAAACCAAGTTAACAAAATTTATGAAATTGGACAAATTTTGAAGCAACAATTAGTAAACTAACTACTAGCTTACATTCTCCAAAACATAAGATGTTAAACTACCCATTACAACAAAAAAAAAAACAAGTGATACAACATTCACTTAAATTCCAAAACCCCCTCTAGAAATCTTAAACTTGAAATCTAACCCATAATACTAACTAATTATGTCATGATTTAAAGTATTAATACAACAATTTAACTAAGGTTTAGAATTTATACCTCATTGATTGAAGATCAAACATGAATCTTAGCCTCCCAAACTTTCTTCCATCCCCCAAGATCTATGCTAAATTGGCTAAAGGAAAATGGGTAAAGCATGGATTTGGAGTTTGTAAGGTTTTTCTCTTGATTTTTGTTGAAATTGTGTGAAATTTTGTGTTAGAAAAGAAGTGGGGAGAATTGGGGCTGATTGGGGAGGGCTCGGCCTGCAGGAATTTGGGAGGGGGAGAGAGAAAATGGAGTGGGTGAATTTATGTGGGCATAAGTAGAAGCATTCCCATCATCTTATATTTTAATCCCCTCTTTAAATTTCTTTATTTAATTGAAGTGGAGAGAAATGAGTGGGGGGTGGGGGCAAAATAGGGGCTGCCATAGGAGGGCTCGGCCTGAATGTGGGTGTGTGTGTTGGGTAGAATTTCCATTCACAAGAAACCCCCCATCAACTCATCTTATAACTTATTTTCACAAATTAAGCATTTTCTTCAATAATTTTCTAAACCGTTTGGTAAACGATTTCGTTTCAAAACACACATGATAAAATTTTATTTAATGTTTTATGATGCACAAAATTTGTTTCAACTCATTCCAATTTGTAATTTTCCCTAATTAAATATATTAGTGACGGCTTAAAATAATATTAAAATAATTAATTTCGTAAAAAAAATTCAGAAAATTTGAAATTTCACCAGTGGCTCAATAAACATCAAATACTAGCAATTTCATAGCTAGAATATGTATATTTAATTTTATAATAAAGATATTTATATTTTGACTTTTTACAGAAAACCCCCTTATTTTACCGTTTTTTCGAAATTTCACCGAAACGATTTTCAAGACGTTACAATCTTCCTCCCTTAAAGAAATTCGGTCCCCGAATTTAAATTAAAACTCTCCCCAAATACTAAAACATCTAAACCAAAACCCTCAAGTCGTCGGGGCTCCGAAATTGTAAATACATAAAACAAATCGTAGCGCAACGCATGCGCATGAAAAATGAGCATATAACTCAAATCAAAACTCCGTCAAGCATCCCGCAATCATCGGAGTCAAGGGGAAGACATCAATGCCAAATCCAAAGCAAAACCAATATGATATAACTCGAAACTATACATGTAAATATCGAATCTATATATGTAAGTATCTGAAGGAAATGCATGCCAAAATATATTCAGGTACTGTCCTCTGACTAGTCCTGCTTAGTACGAAAACACATCGCAATTATCATAAAAAAACGTACTGCTCTATACGAAATCAATCCCAAAATACGCGTATGAATACTACGTGCGTCTGGTGCGCACGACAATCAAAATCCATATACGTGCTATATAAGTGCATAGAAACAAGATCTAAGTGCTTCGGGTGTGCACAAAGCATCTGTCGTAGGCAACATGTGTGCCTGACAGCAAAATCAGGTGCATCTGACATGCACGAAAAATCTCGATTTAGTGCATCTGGTGTGCACCAAAATCACACTTCAAAACATGATCCCAACATGCGCGAAAATCCAAATCAGGTGCATCCATCGTGCACGAAATCATGAAATCCAATATCAAGTGCAACAACCGTGCAAAAATCGTAAATACTCAGCAGGTGCAACCATGGTCCATGAAGACAAATATCATGAAACTCAATCATCAAAATCAATCATGCGAATAAATCTCCCAAAATACGCAAATCAAGTATGGCGGAATAGTCCTGCTCAAGCACATCCTCTAAGAATCTCGGCCAACTGTCGCGGTCACTAGTGGGACGTCTCGTCGATGATCATGAACTCTGGCCTGCTGGTGTACGTAACAATGACCACTCCTGGGTCAAGAGCTTCACTGGGAATCACCAATCTCTTGGTCCATCGGCTCATCGGCCTTGTCAGGTGTGCTAACGGGGATGATCCCGTTCTGGCACGTCTCTTGTCATCTCCCGGTCAATCATCGCGACCACTCGTAAGACAGCATATCACTGGCGTCGGCTTCTGTCTCTCTGAATGTACGTGACACATCTGATCCTGAGTGCAAGTATCATTGCAGCAGTGTCCTGGAAGGAATCCTGCTCACGGTCTCTTCCATGTCTTATCTCTTCCAACTGTCCGGAAGTCATCGTCCTTTCCTATATCTGTATCTTGCTCTGGAACGACTGCATACTCATCGCGACTCCTTCTGGAAGGTAAATCCAAGTACCAAGCCTCGGCATGCGCATCGCATCTCTGATGTCGGCGGAGTGGAACGTCATCTCATCTAGATCTGGTACGAACCTCTTACTTCACTTTTCTCTAATGTCGTCTGCTTTGGACTCGTCTCGTCGCGGCTGCATGGACTGAGCTCTAACGGCTATCCTCGTATCGGGAGTCTCCCAAGAAATGCATCTCACCACCTAGCATCCGAATTAAGTCGAGCCATCCGATCGAGTCGTCAAAACCTCATAATCCCCCAAGAGCTCAATATCTTGGGCACAGTTTAATAGTATCGAGTACATACCACAGCATCGGTGGTCCAGCCGTAGAAGGGCAAACCCAAGCCTCACTAATGGCGCCGTAGAACTGCCGCAAACCCGAAGGTTCAAAGGCTTTCACACGGTCATTAAGTCGAGTTAGGGTTTCATTCTTCTAGAGGGACCATAGAATTGCCTGCATGTCTTTTCGACTACTTTAAACTTGGAATAATAGGTTTCTGACATTCGATCGTCTCTGTCGACTCCCAACGTCTCCGCGTGAAGTCGTCTCTAGCTGGAATTAATCTATCTGATGACCTCGCATCGGGGTAGGCGAACGATCCACATGTCCTAGTCATTCATCCTCGATGACTAGCGACCTTCTATCATCCCTTAGTACAACTCATTCTGCACTAACTCCAGCATCTGGGGCAATATCTCGTCGTTCGCGGCAATAACTGGCTCGCTCATCTGCACGCTGAACGGTGCCTCAATCATCAGGAGTAAGCAACACACCAACGGTCATCAAAATCTGGCTGGCCTCTATCATTGGCTCAATCCTCTAGTGCTGATCGGCATGTCCAAGTAATCTCATACAGCGATCCATCCAACGCTCGTGGCGCGAAATCATAATCAAAAGACACATCTCTACAATCGTGTGTCGCCGGAATTATGTTTTGGTTAGTCCTCGTTCGTAACGAGCTCGTGCTGACTGCAACTCTAGCCGTAGCTCTCCCTGCCCGTAATCGTGGCAGCAAAACCATAACTGGTACTGATGAGGCTAGATCGGAATGAATATAATACTGAGCAAAGAAATGTACATCCTAAGGCTCCTTAAGTGGAGTGGCGTGTCGTAAGTATGCCGCGGAACATACCCACGGTACGTCACTCTACTTTAGTCACCTATTCCATCAACCAAGGGTCATCCTACGTTCCGAAGGTAAAACCTAACGCTCTGATACCAATTTTTTCACGACCCGAAAGTACGGAACATGACCGGCACTTAGACTACGAAACGTCTCGAGGCGTACGTAATCTAAGTAAGCCAAAAACCCAGAAATACAAACCATGAAAAGCAGTAGGGTGAAGGAAAACCAATTTAAATCAACTAGTTTTAATAGCATAAGCTGAATTATGCGTTTTTAAAAAAAACATCAAATATTTCCTGAAAATTTCGGCATAGTCTCCTTTGTAAATACTGGCTCCCAAACGGGATACAACATGAATAGTATACGAAATCAATAAAAGGCATCCCCAAGCGGGAGCTAGCTCTTCGTCAATCGACGGTCACAACCACACAAGCAATATAATATACAACGCCAAGGGCGAGGATCAAAACTCAAAAGGAAACGCAACACAACAAGAAAGCCACAGAAATACAACGCGCGACTCTAAGGTCGAAAGAATAACATCACTGGTCTCTATCTCACAAATAAATACATGTTTGGTTGATGGAATTTACTAGATACAACTGAATAATATTATACGAAGTAATATGATGGGTACGATACCAATAAACCCACCTACTAGCAAGTCACCCGAAAGAAGCAGTACCAGCAAAGCCGTAATTAAACCTGTACGGCAAACCTGTAAGAAACTGGGGCACAACGGGGATGAGTTGCCAACTCGTGAATAGAAAAACATCTACGAATAGAAATCGCATGTATGACGCAATCCTAGGTCATACGATCAAATATATCCTCAAATATAAGAATAACATGCAACCTATAACAAGGCTAGGGTAGATATCTAACCCGAATGTAATCTCATGTGCCTGTGTCAGTGCCTCAGGTAGCAATATATCATATGAATGAGGTATGAATACATGAAAACAGAATACATGTAAATGAAGAACTGTTTTCATAATTTAGTGAGATTTCCTTTGTATTTTTAAAATGAGGTATCATAATGAAATCAGCATAAAACAGTGCCTAGCATCGACACAAAACGTAATCCCAATATCTCGATATCTTTGTATCACAGTCTCTGTACCTCAATATCTCGAAATCTCAATATCACGGTCTCAATATCTAGGGCGCCGTCAGTCCAGACCGGCGCCGTCAGTCCAGACCGGCCCCTACCATCCATCTCAAGACCACGACGGTATCCTCCGGATATCCGACGCGTTGGGTAAAATCACCGGTAGGTAGTGCTCCCCTGCCAGGCTCACATCGTCATCATCACGCGCTTCTTGCCCCGGGGTACCTTACCGGGTCAACCATTTACCCGAAACGGTTCATCCGTCTCCTCGAATCGGGTCTCGAAATCCATCAGCAAACTCATGGTGGACGACTCATACATCATGGGAAAACCGCACTTTTTATTTTAAAAGAGAGAAAAGGTTTATTTATGTTTTTGCGGTTTTCCTCCAAATCCAGAAAATATCTCATGGAAATCCGAATCCAAAACCTCAATAACACGTAAAATAGTGAATATATGCATGTGAATCCATGAATGCGGCATAACAATGAATAACAGTATGCATGAAGTAGCAGGAAATAACTACAATGTCTAAACTAACATATAAGGCAAGTACGCTAATATCATGTCTAAACTATTAGCTAACAGGCTATGTCAAGCAATAATATTCTCTAAGGTGTACGTGACATGGCAATTACCGATGAAGATGTGTGTGAGCCGGCAAGTAAGTGTACGTGGTACATACGCATCATCGGTAATGGTGCTGGTGTCCTAACAGCATGATATCAATAATGGAGTATGAAACATAATATAAGCATGCGATGCGAAGCGAACCACAATAAAGAGCGGGAGCTGAATACTAGACGCAACTATAACTAATCTGCATTAACCTAATATAAGTCCTACAAATGGTGCCTTTTGAAATAACACGAATCATGGGGTTTTGAAAATAGGGGCTACGGTGTTTTTATGAAAAGATACGTCTTCTGAAATATCCGTAGGATCCCTTGGGCTGTCTTTTAAAATACCCACGATTCGTTAGTTTTTGAAATAGGTAAAAATCGAATCTAATCTAACAACTAAACTAAACTAGAGGGCTAAACTAACAAGCTGGACTACAGGTAAGGAAACCGCCTAACATCTGAGTCGATCCATATACATACCTGTATATATATTATTCGGTGATCCCGTCTCAATAATATCATATTCGATACCATATCTATAATCAGACATCCCAAGTCAAGAGTGCGGATCAATCATCAAGATATAGCTCGTACGTAAATCCGTCGTACGGTATCTCCAAATCTGGGTACGGGTCAATATCATATTCATCACACTAATCATCTGGTATCCTCTTTATCCAGGATCATCGTCCAGGGTATTGACCTATGTCTAGTACAATACTAATATCATCAACATAGTCATGATCTGACTACTGATCAACAGTCTCGTACAAACCGATATCACAACCACAAAACAAATCTCATCGACTCAGCTCAATCCCAAGTATCGTCCTCATATCCGTATGTGAACGCATAGTCCCATACCCATGTGAACACATAACTAGAAAGAATCCCATGAGCACATATAAATATGAATGTATGCAAGTATGTATGTGTGTATGTATGTGTGTATATGTAGTGCAACACTACCCTAGGGTTCGCAACACTAAAGTAATCCAACACACCAATATCCATCCTAACATCGTTATTAATCCCAAATAACACATAATAATTGTTGGTGTGTATACGCATCCGTATACACCACCACGGACTGCGGGGGTGCTATACGCCATCCACCCGACTTCTCCCCGTAGATATAAATCTACTCACCTGGTCCTCGCTCGCCGGTGCCGACGTCGCACGTGCTTGTTTGTCGTCTCGAAGTCCACATGGGGTACCTACATGTCATAACGCACCGTATCGCATTAAAATCCAAATTCGAAATCGAAACGGCATACGAAAATCAAATCGGCACGCGTATCACGCATAGGTCAAAACCTATCACTTAAGCAGGCAAGAATAGCCAAACCGACTCTCGATGTCGATGTGCAAACGTCAAACCATCAAGAAAAACCTAAACACACTCATTTGCACATTCACGAACACTAATTATAATATAAAATAGGTCAGAATTCACAAAAACCCCAAATTCACCTTAAAAGCCATTTTTCCGAAAATCTAGCAAGCAAAAATTACCCGTTTTAATACAAATCTTTATGTTTTAGCAAAACTAGCGGTCACAATATTAACTAAATAGCTTAAATAGACCACATAAACATTTACTAGATTTTTAATCTTGCTAAATTTCCTTAAACCAAAATCTAGTTAGCACAATTTCCCTTTTTGTTCAAAACTTGATGTTTTAACCAATAAAAACCTTTTAACAAATTTTAGTGGCCATAATGGTCACTAATTAACTCAACTAATTCACACAAACCATTTCTAATTTCATCTCTCTTCTAGTTATATTAATTATAAAAACATAGTTAACAAAATTTATGAAATTGGACAAATTTTGAAGCAACAATTAGTAAACTAACTACTAGCTTACATTCTCCAAAACATAAGATGTTAAACTACCCATTACAACAAAAAAAAAACAAGTGATACAACATTCACTTAAATTCCAAAACCCCCTCTAGAAATCTTAAACTTGAAATCTAACCCATAATACTAACTAATTATGTCA
The DNA here is from genome assembly GCA_030015575.1 of Agapanthus africanus. NCBI lineage: Eukaryota > Viridiplantae > Streptophyta > Magnoliopsida > Asparagales > Amaryllidaceae > Agapanthus > Agapanthus africanus. The sequence continues at coordinate 268,976,104 of CM057340.1, forward strand.
TGATTTAAAGTATTAATACAACAATTTAACTAAGGTTTAGAATTTATACCTCATTGATTGAAGATCAAACATGAATCTTAGCCTCCCAAACTTTCTTCCATCCCCCAAGATCTATGCTAAATTGGCTAAAGGAAAATGGGTAAAGCATGGATTTGGAGTTTGTAAGGTTTTTCTCTTGATTTTTGTTGAAATTGTGTGAAATTTTGTGTTAGAAAAGAAGTGGGGAGAATTGGGGCTGATTGGGGAGGGCTCGGCCTGCAGGAATTTAGGAGGGGGAGAGAGAAAATGGAGTGGGTGAATTTATGTGGGCATAAGTAGAAGCATTCCCATCATCTTATATTTTAATCCCCTCTTTAAATTTCTTTATTTAATTGAAGTGGAGAGAAATGAGTGGGGAGTGGGGGCAAAATAGGGGCTGCCATAGGAGGGCTCGGCCTGCATGTGGGTGTGTATGTTGGGTAGAATTTCTATTCACAAGAAACCCCCCATCAACTCATCTTATAACTTATTTTCACAAATTAAGCAGTTTCTTCAATAATTTTCTAAACCGTTTTGGTAAACGATTTCGTTTCAAAACACACATGATAAAATTTTATTTAATGTTTTATGATGCACAAAATTTGTTTCAACTCATTCCAATTTGTAATTTTCCCTAATTAAATATATTAGTGACGGCTTAAAATAATATTAAAATAATTAATTTCGGAAAAAAAATTCAGAAAATTTGAAATTTCACCAGTGGCTCAATAAATATCAAATACTAGCAATTTCATAGCTAGAATATGTATATTTAATTTTATAATAAAGATATTTATATTTTGACTTTTTACAGAAAACCCCCTTATTTTACCATTTTTTCGAAATTTCACCGAAACGATTTTCAAGACGTTACACAAGGTGGGGTGCATAAACTACCGGGTATTTTGAAGTGTTGAGGCAGACCGCTTCACTTCTGGTACTTGGCGGGTAGTTTGCCGTACCCGTAGGGGTCTAGGGTGGGGTAATGGCTATTCATCACAACTGTGTAATCCGTCTTTTATTGCAGGCTCAAAGCAAATGCGGATTGCTAATAAATCCAATAAAGTTCATCTGTGATCTGGAATGCTTATTATTGCGTCTGACGAATGTACAATATCTATATATGATAGCTATTATACGTCACTTATATTTTACACCCGCGCTAGCCCAGCCCCCGCTCTGTCGTTAGTTAAGTAACCTAAAGGGTGATGACGGGACCCCGTGGCGAATGCGGATGGCATAAGAGGACATGGTATTTTCGTTGTTCTCTACAATGATAGGATTAAAGATGGGATGCATTATTATAATGCAAAGAAAATAAACCAAAGTTTAAATCGTTGGAACAAATTTAAAAGAAACCACTCGGTTATTTTAAAAGAGCAGAATTTTTAATTGCGGAGCTTTAACCACTCCTTTTAAAAAGCTATCAGGTTCCTTCGATTATATCAAGTTCACTACGTTCACGGTTTCGCCAAAACCAGTCGTAGCCCTCCGTCATTTCTTATGGATGGTCAGTAGTATTCAAGCTATGTATTTTGACCAACGCCAAGGCATAGTGTTTGGTAGCTGCTGGGTATTCATTTGTTGCATAGATAGATGAGTTAGTTTGGGACAGTCGTATTATCATTTTGGCCAACGTCAAGGATATGTACGGATGGGTTCAAATTAACCTGGATAATGACGGGTAGAACTTGACATGTGACTTATGACATTTTGACCAACGCCAAGGTCATAAGAGCATGGGGCAAAAATATATATCGGGAATTTCTAAAGAAACTGAAATTTGCAGAGAGATGCATACCATTCTGGAGTTTGATGAATGTTGGTAGGATTCCTTCAACATTATCATACGATGATATTTTGGATCCCGATCCTACTGTGAGTATATACTACTTATCAGGAGATTCGTCACTTAACGATCAATACTATAAACCAAGTAGGTGCCTAGAAAGGTGTCAGCGGGGTTACGCCCCCAGAGAAAAGAGGTTATTTAATTAAGGAACTTCGCGAAAGCGTTGGAAAACCTCCCTCGAAGTATCGACACTGGCCTGGCTGAACGGTTAAGCAAGTATTGTACGGTGAGAATTGTCCTGGCTAATTCTTCTTTTATGGTTTGAGAAAGGATTCGAGAAACAGTGGGAGCCATCCTGTTTAGATAAACTTAAAACCAATCTAAACTTGCAACAGCATCATGCTAAAATGTTTTCTTCTCTCTCTCTTAATTGCAGCAACCTTGTGACCACACATAGGTTACATCTAGATAACAAATTGACTGAATCTGACTTATATGACTGGCAAAGGTCTGTCCAGATGTCCATTGGCTATAACAAGCTGGACCACCCTATTACTACTCAAGATCCCGCCGTCCCAGGGCCAGTTTCCACTGTCGCGGATATGGATATCCGTCAGACAAAGGGAAAAGATGAAGCGAAAGCCAAGTGCCTCGTGTTAGCTTCAGTTGATGGTGTATACCAGAAGCAGCACGAGAAGATGGACTTAGTTTCCATCTTTCTCCATAAAAAGGAATTATATAGAGAGCAATCTCATATCACGAGATATGAAACCTCGAACGAATTAATTCAAGCGAGATTGGCTGACGGGTCATCTGTAGGGGACAACGTCCTTACAATGACTAGCTATATTGATGAGCTCCAGGACCTGGAAACCACGTTGCAGAACGAGTCAAGTACTGACTTGATTCTACAGTCTCTATCTTCTACCCTGAAAGAAACCAGGGAAGTAGAAGGTAAGAGAAGGGCAAAAGTTTCGGGACTTAAAATAGTAAAAGAAGGACGTTCCTATTGTTATGGGATTGGGCGTAGGCAGAATGATTGCAGGGCTTTAAAAGCCAGTAGCCAAGATACAAAGCATGTTGTGGATTCAGCCTCAAGTATATTTGTTATTGAGAACTGTTTGTCAATTAACTCTACTTCCTGGGTATTAGATACCGGAGCAGGATCTCATATCTGTAATTCATTACATGCTTTGAGAAACCGTAAAGTTATAAAGGTAGATGATTGGTCTCTCAAAGTTGCAAACGGAATGACAGTGAATGCTGAATCCGTGGGAGAATATCGCCTAGGTTTGACAAGTGGGCAGATATTGATTTTACGTAACTGTCAGTATGTACCTAGTATGACTTGTAATATCATATCAGTGTCCTCACTTTCAAGAGAGGGATATAATTTTACATTCGAAAGTGATGTAGTAAATATCCACCTAAATCAAGTTCTGATTGGGTCAGGTACATTAGATAATGGCATATACGTATTAAGTCAAGCACAGGTTTTCAATATCCAGAATACACTTAAAAGAAAGTCTCCGGAATTAAATCAGGCTTTCTTATGGCATTGTAGACTAGGTCACATCAATGAAAGAAGGTTGACTAAGTTACATAGAGAAGGATATTTGAATCCGTTTGAATATCAATCTTATGCTACTTGTGAATCTTGTCTCATGGGAAAGATGACAAAGACTCCATTTTCTGGACACGGAGTAAGAGCAAGCGAGCTCTTGGGACTCGTACACAGTGACGTGTGCGGTCCAATGTCTACACATGCGCGAGGTGGTTATTCCTACTTCATTACTTTTACGGATGATTTCTCTAGGTATGGATATATCTTCCTTATGAAGCATAAATCCGAGGCTTTTGAGAAATTTCAAGAATACAAGAATGAAGTGGAAAAACAAACCGGCAAAAGTATCAAGACACTGAGATCTGATCGAGGTGGTGAATACTTAAGCGCCGAGTTCTTGGGTTACTTAAAAGAGAATGGAATTCTCTCTCAGCTTACTCCTCCATACACACCACAACACAACGGTGTATCAGAAAAGAGGAATCGAACCCTATTGGATATGGTTCGTTCCATGATGAGTAACGCTGAGTTACCATGATCATTCTGGGGATATGCACTAGAATCAGCTGCATATCTTTTGAACCTAGTTCCTACCAAGACTGTGCCTACCACACCATATCAGATGTGGAGTGGGAAGAAACCCTATCTTCAGTATCTAAAGATTTGGGGATGTCCGGCTTTTGTTAAAAAGCAGCATGCGGACAAGCTCGAGGCACGATCAGTACATTGTAAGTTTGTGGGATATCCAAAGAACTCCAAGGGGTATCTATTCTATTACGCAGAGGAACAAAAAGTTTTTGTTTCTCGTCATGCTCACTTTCTGGAACATCAGTTTTTAGAAAAAGGAACAAGTGAGAGCGCAGTAGAACTGGAAGAAATTCCAGAACCACAAGCTGTTATTGAAAGTATGGTAGAACCAGAGGTTTCAGAGGAAAGGGACATCCCGACGCCACTCCGCAGGAGTAGTAGGCAGTCTCATCCGCCCGAGAGATACTACGGTTTTCTCATAGACGGGGATAGAGAGGATTGCACTATTGATTATGATGAGCCTACTAGCTTCCAGCAAGCCATTCAGAGCGGTGACTCGGTAAAATGGCTAGATACAATGCGGACCGAAATGGAGTCCATGTACACCAACAAAGTATGGACTTTGGACATTGCTCCAGATGGGATAAAACCCGTAGGATGCAAATGGATCTTCAAAAAGAAGATTGGTGTAGATAGACAGGTTGAAACCTATAAGGCTAGACTTGTTGCAAAGGGTTTCCGTCAAAGACCTGGTTTGGACTATGACGAAACCTTTTCTCCAGTGGCTATGCTTAAATCTATTTGGGTCCTTCTTGCTATTTCTGCCTTCCACAATTATGAAATCTGGCAGATGGACGTAAAGACGGCCTTTCTAAATGGAAATTTGGAAGAAAGCGTCTATATGGATCAGCCAGAAGGATTCATTCAGAATGGGAGCAGCGGTAAAGTATGCAAGTTGCTTAAGTCCATTTATGGACTAAAGCAGGCATCACGGAGTTGGAACATCTGTTTTGATGATGCTGTCAAAGAATTTGACTTTATCAAAAATCTAGATGAACCATGCATATACAGTAAGATTGTAGGGAGAGCTGTAGTATTCCTCGTCTTGTGGATGACATTCTCCTAATAGGAAATGATATTCCTGTTACAGTCAGTCAAAAGATTCTTGTCACATAAATTCTCCATGAAAGACCTGGGTGATGCCACCTACATTCTGGGAATCCGGATCTATCGTGATAGATCAAAGAGGATGTTGGGACTTTCGCAGTCCACGTACATAGACACCATAGTGAAGAGATTCAGTATGGATGATTCTAAGCGCGGTAACCTACCGGCTTGTCATTGAATCACCCTCTCCAAAGAGATGTCTCCCAAGACTGATTTGGAAAGGGATCGCATGTCGATTATACCCTACGCTTCTGCGGTAGGCTTTATAATGTATGCAATGTTATGTACCAGACCAGATGTGGCATACGCATTGAGCGTTGTAAGCCGGTATCAGGCAAACCCAGGGGAGAAGCACTGGATAGCAGTAAAGAACATTCTCAAGTACCTGAGAAGGACTAAGGAGATGTTCTTAGTGTATGGCGGAAAAGACCTCCAGATGGAGGCCTTTGCCGACTCCGGCTTCCAGAGTGACAAAGATGACTCCAAATCCATGTTAGGTTATGTCTTTACCCTCAATGGAGGGGCGGTCTGTTGGAAGAGTTCCAAGCAGGAGACTGTTGCAGACTCAACGATGGAAGCGGAATACATAGCTGCTTGCGATGCCGCAAAAGAAGCTGTCTGGATAAAGAAGTTCCTCACAGAACTTCAGGTGGTTCCTTCCAGTGTTAGTCCAATACCTCTGTATTGTGACAACAACGGCGCTATAGCTTTAGCGAAAGAACCCAGGTCCCATCAGAAGTCCAGACACATCTTAAGGCGGTATCACCTGATCAGGGAGATCATAGATCGCCGGGAAATCGAGGTAAAGAGAGTAAAGACGAGGATAACATTGCTGATCCATTCACAAAGGCCATTCCTCAGACGCAGTTCGAGAGGCTATTCGAGATGATAGGTCTACGATATGCCAGCTCATGGCCCTAGTGCAAGTAGGAGATTGTTAGTGTATATGCCCTAGGGGCCATTATTGTATCATACTAGCATGTATATTACTTAATGGAAGCTTGGGATATTCACAGTTGTAAATAACAGTCTTGCTAAACATAGTAGTATGCTACTTGGTTTGAGTCTACTTTAATATGTGCATATGTTTCTTGTAACGTATCACTTATACATATTAGTAGAGCCCATAGGATCTTTGCTTGATTACCAGCGTCGTGATAGCAGTCACACTAGTGGGGGCTGGGTAGTCTGTAAGCAACATCCTATATAGGTCCCTGGTCGTTGGATTATCGAGATAGGGCATCGATATTCCGGAGTAAACTAAGTGTATACGCTTCTCATCCCAGTTGGGGAGATGGTCTGTCCCACAGCCATCGGTACGTCGTACTAGAGATAGTATACAGGTGCTCGTTAGGTTACGGGTACACCGGACAGGACTCGCCGGGGAACTGATTGGTTGGTATTATACCCATCGTCAGTTAACAGTTCCCAGGTGACATAAGTACAGCATAGTCCGCAGACTTGACACTGCTACTTCGCCTCGAGTGTGTCCCACTGTTCTTAGATTGCTACCCTACCACGGCTCAAAGGAGTCGTGCAAACAGGTAGCAGTTGGGTGCAGTCCCGAGCACTTGGAGGCAGTGGCGGTTAGATAGGATTCGTCTCTCCCGGTATTGGGAGTTGATATCGCACTGTGTCAGAGAGCCATTACGCAAAGTCCCTGGCCAGGGCAAGCGAGATATACTGGTAGGTTCCAGTAGCTTCTCAGGGAGTAATGGGCTTCGCTCCGACACGACTTATACAGCTATTAGGGGACTGACGCTTGCCGCCTCCTAGGCTTGATATGCGATAGTCTTAGACGAACAAACCGGACTGTACGGAGATTGTCACATCGGGCTCAGTGGGAGTTCGGATGATTTACCTCATCGGCCTTCTTATCGACATCTACCTGGGGACCATTACGTACAGCTAGTGCCGCTTGCGGTCTGTGGTTAAACCCACTGCCAGCGTAGTGTCGAGTCTTTAGAGTCCCACACAGAGAGTTTCCCTGATCCAGGCGAAACGATATAGAGGTCGTATGGTTTTACGATAAGGGTTCGAACGCGTACGTGTGTTTACGCACGTATGAGTTTTTCGGACAGTTTTTACTAGTCGGCTTTGGTTTAAGCCAGATTCTAGTATCAAGTTATTGGATTTATACAGTTTAAAGTTTTTCCGTGTTTTCACGGATTGGAGGGGCGTTCTCGCAATTTGTCGAGAAGGTTCTAGAAGAGTGGTGACATTAGGGGTTGAGGTGGCTTTTTCATTAATTGCTTTGTGTGACTCATTTATATGATTCATCATATCATTAATGCTCCATTAATGATCTAATGACTCACATGATGAATCACTCTCCTTGATTAAATGAAACATGGTGAATAATCAATTAATTGATATTATTTGATAATTCATTATGTATCATATATTCAAGTGAGAAGGACTTTTGTTCTCATTACGAGCACCCGCATACTATCTCAAGTACGACGTACTGACGGCTGTGGGACAGACCGTCTCCCACACTGGGATGAGAAGCGCATGCGCTGGTCTACTCCGGAGTATCGATGCCCTGTCTCGATAGTCCTGCGACCAGGGACCTGCATAAGGATGTGCTTATAGATTACCCAGCCCCACTAGTGTGACGGCCATCACATCGCTGGTAATCAAGCAAAGATCCTAAGGGCTTCACTAATGTGTATAGGCGATATACAAAAATAAACACATGTACACATTGAAGTAGAAACAAACCAAGTAGCATACTACTATTTTGAGCAAGATTGTATATACAAGGTGAATATCCCAAGCTTCCATTAAGTAATATACAAACTAGTATGATACAGTAATGGCCTCTAGGGCATATACACTAACAATCTCCCACTTGCACTAAGGCCATGTACTGGCGTATCGAAGACCTATCATCTCGATCAGCCGCTCGAACTGAGTCTGGGGCAGGGCCTTGGTGAATGGATCTGCAGTGTTATCTTCTGAAGCGACTCTCCGAACCTCGATCTCCTGGCGATCTACGATCTCCCTGATCAGATGATACCGCCTCAAGATGTGCCTGGATCTCTGATGGGACCTGGGTTCCTTTGCTAAAGCTATAGCACCGTTGTTGTCGCAATACAGAGGTATTGGATCAACAATGGACGGAACCACCTGAAGTTCTTTCAAGAACTTCCTCATCCAGACAGCTTCTTTTGCGGCATCAGATGCAGCGATGTATTCCGCTTCCATCGTCGAGTCTGCAACGGTTTCTTGTTTGGAACTCTTCCAACACACCGCCCCTCCATTGAGGGTAAAGACAAAACCCGACATGGACTTGGAATCATCCTTGTCACTCTGGAAGCTGGAGTCAGCAAAGGCCTCGATCTGGAGGTCTTTTCCGCCATACACCAAGAACATCTCCTTAGTCCTTCTCAGGTACTTGAGAATGTTCTTTACCGCTATCCAGTGTTTCTCCCCAGGGTTTGACTGATACCGGCTTACCACACTCAGTGCATAAGCTACATCCGGTCTGGTACACAACATCGCATACATTATAGAGCCTACCGCAGAAGCGTAGGGTATAATAGACATGCGATCCCTCTCCAAATCAGTCTTGGGAGACATCTCTTTAGAGAGGGTGATCCCGTGACAAGCCGGTAGGTTACCGCGCTTGGAATCTTCCATACTGAATCTCTTCAGTATAGTGTCGATGTACCTGGACTGTGAAAGTCCTAATATCCTCTTGGATCTGTCACGGTAGATCCGGATACCCAGAATGTACGAGGCATCACCCAGGTCTTTCATGGAGAACTTGTGTGACAAGAACCCCTTGACAGATTGTAGCATAGGAATGTCATTTCCTATTAAGAGAATGTCATCCACGTATAAAACGAGGAATACTACAGTTCTCGCTACAAATCTACTATAGATGCATGGTTCATCTGGATTTTTGATAAAGCCAAATTCTTTGACCGTCTCATCAAAGCAGATGTTCCAACTCCGCGATGCCTGCTTTAGTCCATAGATGGACTTAAGCAACTTGCACACCTTTCCGCTGCTCCCACTCTGAATGAAACCCTCTGGCTGGTCCATATAGACACACTCCTCTAAATTTCCATTTAGAAAAGCTGTCTTTACGTCCATTTGCCAGATCTCATAATCGTGGAAGGCAGCAATGGCAAGAAGGATCCGAATGGATTTCAGCATGGCTACTGGAGAAAAGGTTTCGTCGTAGTCCAAGCCAGGTCTTTGACGGAAACCTTTTGCTACCAGCCTAGCTTTATAGGTCTCAACCTGTCCATCTACACCAATCTTCCTTTTGAAGATCCACTTGCATCCTACGGGTTTTACCCCGTCTGGAGCAATGTCCAACGTCCATACCTTGTTGGTGTACATAGACTCCATTTCGGTCCGCATTGCATCCAGCCATTTCACTGAGTCAACGCTCTGAACGGCCTGCTGGAAGCTAGTAGGCTCATCATAATCTATGATGCAATCCTCTCTATCCCCGTCTATGAGAAAACCGTAGTATCTCTCGGGCGGATGAGTCTGCCTACTACTCCTGCGGAGCGGCGTAGGAATGTCCTGTTCTTCCGAACCCTCTGGTTCCACTAAACTTTCAGTAATAGTCCGTGGTTCTGGAATTTCTTCCAGTTCTACTGTGCTCCCACTTATCTGGGTTTCCAAAAACTCAGTTTCCAAGAAGTAGGCATGACGAGAAACAAGAACTTTTTGTTCCTCTTCACAGTAGAAGAAATATCCTTTGGAGTTCTTCGGATACCCCACAAACTTGCACTGTACCGAGCGTGCCTCGAGCTTGTCCGCATGCTGCTTTTTGACAAAAGCTGGACATCCCCATGTCTTAATGTGCTTAAGATAGGGTCTCTTCCCACACCACATCTCATATGGTGTAGTAGGCACGGTCTTAGTAGGAACTCGGTTCAAAAGGTATGCTGCTGATTCTAGCGCATATCCCCAGAATGATCGCGGTAACTCAGCGTTACTCATCATGGACCGCACCATATCCAATAGGGTGCGGTTCCGTCTCTCCGATACACCGTTATGTTGCGGGGTGTATGGAGGAGTAAGCTGAGAGAGAATTCCGTTCTCTTTTAAATAGTCCAGGAACTCGGCACTTAAGTATTCTCCACCTCGATCCGATCTTAGAATCTTAATACTTTTGCCGGTCTGTTTCTCTACTTCATTCTTATACTCCTGGAATTTTCCAAAGGCTTCGGACTTATGTTTCATTAAGAAGACATAACCGTACCTTGAGAAGTCATCCGTAAAAGTAATGAAGTAAGAATGTCCGCTTCGGGCATGTGTAGACATTGGACCGCACACGTCACTGTGTACGAGTCCCAAGAGCTCGCTCGCTCTTACTCCATGTCCAGTAAACGGAGTCTTTGTCATCTTTCCTTTGAGACAGGATTGACAAGTGGCATACGACTGATATTCGAACGCATTCAAATACCCTTCTGTATGTAACTTCGTCAACCTTCTCTCATTGATGTGACCCAATCTACAATGCCATAAGAAAGTCTGATTTATTTCTGGAGACTTTCTTTTGTGTGTATTCTGGACATTAAAAATCTGTGGTTGGTTTAACACGTATATACCATTACTCAATGTACCTGACCCAATCAAAATTTGATTAAGGTGAATGTTTACAACATTACTTACAAACGCAAATTCATAACCTTCTTTAGAAACTAAAGATACAGAAATGATATTACAAGTTGCGTTGGGTACAAAAAAGCAATTACGCAAAACCAAAACATGTCCATCTGACATTCCCATGTGATAGTCCCCCACAGCTTTAGCATCCATGCTAGCTCCGTTCGCAACTCTGAGGGTCATGTCACCTGCTTTCAAAACCCTACGGTTTCTCAACGCCTGCAAAGAATTACAGATATGAGATCCTGATCCGGTATCCAATACCCAGGAAGTAGAGTTTATTGAAAGACAGTTTTCAATAACATACACACCTGAAGCTGAAGCTGCAACCTGCTTCAATTCCTGTGTTCTGGCCTTCCAGGCCCTGCAATCATTCTTCCAGTGTCCTTTCTTATGACAATAGAAGCATTCTTCCTTATTCCCAAGCTTCCCCGCTATCTTTGTTGCTTTACCTTTTCCCTTCGTATCCACTTTACTAACACCGCCCCTTGGTTTGGCGGGGGCCTTCTTCTTCTTTCCCTTGGCTTTCGCCTTGGACCTAGAAGAAGATGATCCTCCTACAAACAAAGTGGATGTATCCCTACCTTTCTGTAGGGTGCCCTCTGCGCTCCTCAGCATGTTGAGGAGCTCTGAAAGTTCAACCTCTTTTTCTTGTAAGTTGAAGTTCAGTATAAACTGGGCGTAAGTGGAAGGAAGGGACTGGAGAACTATATCCGTATATAGCTCACTCTCCAATGTGATCCCTAGGTCCGCGAGCTCCTCAATGTAGCCGATCATCTTTAGCACGTGCTCGGCTACTGATGATCCGACGGCCATTCTTGTCGAAAATAACTTTTTCGACGCTTCGTATCTTGCGATACGAGATTGCTCTCCATACAGTTCTTTTGTATGAAGCAATATGGATTCCATGTCCATATTCTCGTGCCTCCTCTGATGTTCGTTGTCCATCGAGGCAAGCAGGAGGCATTTGGCCTTCGCGCTATCAATCTCCCAAGTCTTGCGGATTTCCTTATCCGCGACGCTGGAAGTTGGACCAGGGACAGGGGGAGCTTTGGTGGTAAGAAGATACCCCAGCTTGTCGTAAGTGATTGCTATCTTGACATTCCTGAGCCAATCTTTGTAGTTTGGCCCTGTCAGTTTGTTTTTATCTAGGAGTAACTTAAGTCCAGTCATGTTGATTGGTCGCTGCAATTAGGAGAGAGAAGAAGAAACACTCATCATGATGCTCTTGCAAGTTTAGAGTGGTTTTTAGTTTGTCTAAACAGGATGGCTCCCACTGTTTCTCGAATCCCTCCTCAAACCATAAAGGAAGAATTAGTCAGGATCAATCCCACCGTACAATACTTGCTTAACCGTTCAGCCAGGCCGGTGTCGGTACTTCGAGGGAGGTTTTCCAACGCTTTCGCGAAGTTCCTTAATTAAAGAACCTCTTTTCCCTAGGGGCGTAGCCCCGCTAACACCTTTCTAGGCACCTACTAGGTTTATAGCATTGATCGTTAAGTGAGAAATTTCCCGAGGAGTAGCATATACTCACAGTAGGATCGGGATCCAAATATCATCGCGTGACGAAACTGAAGGAATCCTACCAGAATCATCACACTCCAAATGGTATGCAAATCTAGCAAGTTTCAGTACTTATGAAACTCCCGATGTGGATTTTTGCCCCATGCTCTTATGACCTTGACTTTGGCCAACAAATCATAAGTCACATGTCAAGTTCTGCCCGTCGTTCTCCAGGTTAATTTGAATCCACCCGCACCTACCCTTGACTTTGGCCAACAAGGCAGTACGACTGTTCCAAACCAACGCATCTATCTATGCTGCACATGAATACCCAATAGCTACCAATCACTGTGCCTTGACTTTGGCCAACAAACACAGCTTGAATACTATTGACTATTCATGTGAAACGACGGAGGGCTACGGATGGTTTTGGCAAAACCGTGAACGTAGTGAACTTGATTTGGTCGATGGAACGAGATAGCTTTTAAAAGGAGTGGCTCAAGCTCCGCATTTAAAAGTTGTTTTGAAAAGAACCGAGTGGTTTTTCGAAAGTGTTCCAACGACTTTAACTTGGTTTATTATCTTGCATTAGTTCTTTTAATGCGTGATATTCTTGCATTAGTTCTTTTAATGCGTCCCATCATTTAATCCTACCATTGCAGAAAACAACCAAAATATGACGTACGCTTATGCCATTCGCATTCGCCACGGGGCCCCGTCATTACCCGTTAGGTTACTTAACTAACGACAGAGCGGGGGCTGGGCTAGCGCGTCTGTAAAACATAAGCAACGCCTAAATAATATCATATATAGATATACTGCAATGATAAACATTTCAGATCACAGATGAATACATTGGATATACTAGGAATCTGTAATTCGCACGAGCCTGTAACGACAAACAGATTACACGGTCGCGGTGAATAGCCAAAACCCCACCCAAGACCCCTACGGGTGCGGCAAACTACCCGCCAAGTACCCGAAGCGTAGTAACCTCCCTCATCTCCATGAGTAGGCCACTCGACACTTCGGCATACCCGGTAGTTTGTGCACCCCCTCCATGGGTCTATCCTAGGAGCAAAAACAGTAAAAAGAAATTATACAATGACGGCTACAACCCCGACCCGGTTGTGCGGCCATACAAATAATTATTACATCAATTTACAAATTTACAAGAATTGAAAGAAAAGAAAACTCTCGTCTCACAACCCCCCGGCTATTCACCCGCGACAATCCAACATATTCATATACACATTCCAGCAACATTACAGATCACAGATTTGTATAACCCCCACTAATCGACATATAGCGATTAGTAGACGTTCAATACAAATATCACATAACAGAAAAACCCGTTAGCTAAAGTCTTTTAGAAGTTCGATCAAAAATACGGATTTTCGGGACCCCAAAATAAAATTTTCGTTCTGGAAAATCTGGGTTGAAAATACATATACTAAAATTCCCAAAATACCCCCAGATGCACACTGTAGCAAAGAAACACCAGAGAGGCGCCAAGGAGGCCGCGGAACCGCGGCAATAGCAAGCTATTGCCGCGTTTCCGCGGTCGTTTAGAGGGATCGGTTGGTGATTTTTCTACAGTGGCAATAAAAAACCCTGAGCCGATTTTAGGTGTGAAAATAATCAATTTTTGAACAGTATAAAAATCGACAGAAACTCGAATTTTCGGGGTTTTGTTTTCGGGACTTTTTCTTTGATCGATCTTCTAGTTACTTGCTAACAAGTTAGATAGAGTTTAACTAGGCTCTGATACCACTGTAAGTCCATGCTACCTCTCCCGGTACTTTCGGGAATGCGGAATTTGGTAAAAAACGATTTTTACGGAGGTGGTAACATGGACCTAAAACCCGGATCTTGGTTAAACATCTATCTAACAACCTAACTATGAGTTTCTAGCTACTCGGTTAGGGGGTTATACCTTGCTTGTCTTGAACTCCTTCGTCTTCAAGCTCCGATGGTGGTCCGATTGGCTTCTTCTCGTCGTCTCCGTACGCCGAAGATAGATCCACCTGAAAGCTCCAACCTTTAGCTCCTTCTTCGTTCTTTGAAGAAACTAGTTCACTTGGTTTGCTAAACCTAGTGAACTAGAATGAGTAGAGAATACTTTGTGTGGGATTTTATCTATGGTTCTTGATTCTCAACTCATGAGACAAGAGAACCATAGATTAAAGAGAGGGAGCAAGAGCAAGAGGGTGAGAGCAAAAGGAGAGCTCAAGAACAAGAGAGAGAATGAGCAAGAAAGAATGAGGCTCTCTTTTGTCTTTCACCCTCTCATAATCCAAAGCAATCATAACTCATCATACTAACAAAAGTCTTATGTGATGGTTGAAGCAACCATAACCATATCATTTCATGCACTCATTTTACACAAATGAGCAAGCAAGTAAAAGTCTTTGCCATGAAATGATGGCTATGGTTATCATGATGGTCAACTAGTCAAGCCTAGTCAACCGGTCAACAAAGTCAACAAGTCAACAAAAGTCAACAAGTCAACAAAGTCAACAAAAGTCAACAACCATGTCACCATAATACTTAATTAATATAATAGTTAATCACATATCATATTCTCATTAGGGTTGATCAAAAGGTCAATAGTCAACGGTCAACTGTCAACAACCCTAATGAGAATCCACTGCCTCTGTCTCCCTGTCAACTGTGCATACACACCCGCATCCGCGTTCCGAGGAACACGTATGCAAACTGGATAAATCCAATCCCATAAGGTACACTAGGATCTGGCTTAAACCAAAGCCCGCTAGTGTAAACTGTCCGGACACTGTACGCGCACAAGTGCACGGATGTGACCGAACCCTGTCGCAAAACCATGCGACCTGTCGCAATACCATGCGACCTGTCGCAATACCATGCGACCTCTACTCTTTTGCCTAAAGGCGAAAAGCTTTCTGTGTGGGACTCTAAAGACTCGACACTACGCTGGCAGTGGGTTTAACCACAGACCGCAAGCGGCACTAGCTGTGCGTAACGGTCCCCAAGTAATGCCGACAAGAAGACCGACGAGGCGAAACCCATCTGAACTCCTACTGAGCCTGAGTGTGACATTCTCCGTACAGTCCGGTCTGTTCGTCTGATACATCGCATGGCGGGCCTAGGGGGCGGTAAACGTCAGTCCCCCAATAGCGGTACAAGTCGTGCCGGAGCGAAGCCCAAAACACCCTGAGATAACACTGGAAACCTACCAGTATATCTCGTTTGCCCTGGCCAGGGACTACTCGTGTAATGGCTCTCCTAGACACAGCGCGATATCAACCCCCAATACCGGGAGAGACGAATCCTGTCTAACCGTCACTGCCTCTAAGTGCTTCGGGACTACACCCAACCACTACCTGTTTGCACGACTCCTTTGAGCCGTGGTAGGGTAGTGATCAAAGTACAGTGGGAACACACTCGAGGCGAAGTGACAGTGTCAACCTTTAGCACTTGCCCGGTAATCGATTTGCCCGACAATCGAGTTACAATCAAGGGATCCCGATGGAGGCCTTTCTGGAAACACCCGCGGTCGGCCCAGAGGGGATAAGGAATGCGATGCATCATTTCGTCCGGCTCAATACAGGCTCTTATTTTTTCATCAGTGAGCCTAGCTGTGCCCCTAAAATAATCCATTCGTATGTAGCCTGGTATGCGCATGCTATGGGCCCAATCATTTTAATGGAGAAACGCTTGCTGGTTGACCGTAGGGGTGCGCTTCCTGGTGGTGATCGCAAGGCTCCCTTACAGCCAAGGCGCCCGGTCGTCCCTCCGCTAAAAGAGGCCTGAGCTGACCGACCACGCGTGTTGGCCCCTCCCGCGTGGATTGCCACTTCCTACTACGGTGGATGCACCACCGGCGCCCCGTGCTCCCACAAAGACGGTTAAAGTGGTATCGCCAGAGTCTGGCGCAGGGGCGGATATCAGGACTCGCCACCCTAAAGTGACTGCCAAGCGCAAAGCTGCTCTGGGTGGATCTAAAGCTGGCGGGCAGAAGAAGAAGAAGTCCACCCTATCCCTCGACGCGATCCTCAGCTTAAATCCTGCGGCTCCTCCCGCCGAGGCCATATGTGAATACGGCAGCAATGAGGGTTTCGTGGTAGATCCTGCGGACACCAATTTAGCTGCCGCCATTGCAGCTTCGGAGCGATCGGCGAGGCTTGAAGCGATGTTAAGTAAACTCGCTGAGTCCGGTAATCATCAGATGCTTTATTTGTCATTTTATCGCGCTTTGTATTATTATATTTAACTAACATTTGCTCCATTTTCAACAGGTGTCTCCACTGAAGAGGCTATTGCTGCATCCTTGAAAACCTTCCAGGAGGAGGAGGAGAAGCGTGCCCTAGCAGGCGTTGGTATGTCCTACCCTTTTCCCTTTCATAATGAAAGTCTGTCATCTTCTCTGATGGTCGACCTAACCTTCTTTTGTTTCTTTGCAGAGGTTATATCAGTTGGCGAGGGGATCCTTCCTGAGCCTGTTACTGAAGTCCCAGCTTCATCGAAGTTGCCACAAGAGCCCCGGCTTGACAAGACGATGAGGGATGCTTTGAAGAATCTAGAGGCATCCCTATATACGGACGAGGGAGCCTCACTCAGGGAAGCCCTAGTGGCATCCGTCTCAACGGCTCGAGAGGAGCAGAAGCGGTTGAGACGCGAAGCAAGGGCACGCAGAGCTGCTTTGGCCGCGGGAGCGGGCCCTAGCACTCTTCCTCGTGCCGACACTCCTTCTGAAGCAGAGGCGAGCAGAGCTGCTTTGGCCACGGGAGCGGGCCCTAGCACGATCTCTCGTGCCGACACTCCTTCTGAAGAGGCCCCTGCCGGCCTGTCTACTGCTTATAGGCAAGTGGCGTGCGCGGCTCGGAGTGCAAACGACAAGTCCTCTTCAGGTATTACTTCTTTCAGAGCTTTGTTGTAAAAATTATAAAGCCATTGGCTCATATGCGTTTCATCTGGCAGGGCCTAGTCCGACTGAGGGGGAGGCAGAGACCGTTGGACCCCAGGAAACGGCGGAAGCGGCGCCTACCGAACCTGAGCCGACCGTGAGGCGCGTCATTGGGGCCACGGGATCCGTTACAGAGGTTGAGGAGTCCGCCGCCGAGAGGTTCCTTGATACCGCTCCTGACGTGGCGGTAGATGAGATGATCGTCTTAACCGAGGCGAAGGCGATAGAAGGCGAAGCGCTCGAGGCTGGAGACCTCACGGTGACGGTGGATGAGACAACCGTGACCGCAGGATCCGTAGGAGTAGCGGCTGAGGTCGCCACGATTCTTGAGGACGAGCCAGCTGCTCTTTCTCAGGAATCTGGCAACGCTCCAATCATGACCCTCTCCGCCTATATTCCCCCGCCTTCTCCCGGGCCTGCAAGTGTGACAACGGTCCCTATTGAGTCGGGTGATGAGGCTACGGGTGGTGGCCTGATGTCGATAGAGGGAGGAATTGCCTCAGTCTCAGCTGGCAGTTCGTCGGGTAAGTTTCGGGTTACTATCGTTTCCCCCCTTTTTTATATATCTTGCGATCTCTTCTAACAAGCTTGTCTTTGCAGGTGCGGCCAGTGCCGACGCTCCATTGCTTGAAGGACCACCTTCAACTACTGCTTTGGCGGTGGTCACTTCCCCGTCTTCCCTCGTGCCATCGCGGATGTTGGAAGGTATGGATTTGCGACTCACAAGTTAATCTTTTAAACGTGTAGTTCATGGACTAACGCCATACCACCGCATCTTTTCAGGAGTGCTCTTTGATCATCTATATCAAGTGTTGCTCCCACACTTCTCCTTCCCATTCGAACTTGCTTCTCCCTCTAGTGGCGCTGGTGAGTGTACGTTCACTACAATATCTTTGTTCATCCCCTTTTTTCTAGCAATTGAATGATTCCTGACTTTTCCCTTTCTTTATTGCAGTGCCACAAATCGAAGGAGGGGATGCAAGACCTGCCGCGCTACCGGCTCTTCCGGCTTTGCCGTCTGTTGCTGCTGGTATAGCAAATTCCTTTTTTTTTGTAACCCTTAAACATCTCTTGAACCATTGTTTAACCATGTTTTGTTTTGCAGCTATTGTTCCGGCTTCGGTCCCCTTTGAGGCTCGCGTCCTTTCGCCGGCAGGTCCTTTCTTGAGACGTCCATCTTCCAAGGGTGCTGTGATGAGTTTGGGCATGCTGAGCGGGTACATTGAAGAGCTCAATGTGGACGCTCTCCCTTCTGCCGTAGATTTTGCCGCGGAGGTTAATCCAATGTTGGCGGCGCTCGTAAATTTTCATAACGAAGGCGTCGTCGGATCTTGGGTTAATCACTGCAGGGAGATCGGGGCCTGTCTATACCGGCTGGAGTCGACGCGCCCTTCTCCCGAAGTTTTAGCCCTGAGCACTCAATGCACGACTTGGCTCGAGCAAAGCACTTCGCACTCCCGCCACTTGGAGCAAGAAGCAGCTTTAAGACTAAGGGAATGCCAAAAGACCTCGAACGAAACGGCCCATCTGCGCAATGAGGTTGAGGCAAATGCTGCCCAAGTGAAGACTATCTTTGAGGGTCTCTTGGAGCGCATCTCCCATGGGCTAAACTTGAAGCGGAAGCTTGACGTAGCTGAACGCAATATCCCAAGTCGGGAAGCTGCCTATCAGGTCGTCAGGGAGCAGCTTGCGTCGGTCTTGCAGCAACGAGCCCAAGTGGAGGCAGAGCTGGCGGTGGTAGCTGACCAAGAGAAGGCATGGAAGGACATATGCGAGCAATTGCTACACCTATGCAAGACGCTTCCTTCCCAATAATTCTCCTTGTACCATTTGTCTTTGTAAAGTATATGCATATATTTTTTTATTCTTTAGCACAATGTATCCTGTACTCGATCAATATTTATGAATAAAAGATGCACATTTTTGTAATGTCTTGTGTCATTTTTCCGTCTTTTTCTTTCTTTTGTTGCCAGTGTGCCACCTTAGTAACCATGGTTGACGGATAATAGGGCATGCATCTTGACTTTCTTAAGAAATAGCGATGGCTTAAGCCGCAGGTTCAGATCTGCTGCCTAAGACTTTTCAACTCCATGAGCCGTGAGGGTCTCAGAGAGACTTTCTCCCTACGAATCGAGAGGATCTCGTAGGTGGGTTTTCTCCTTAGGAATCGTGAGGATTCCTAAGTGTGGTTTTCTCTTATAAGTCGTAAGGATCTTATAAGAGAATTTTCTCTCTTACGAGTCGAGAGGATTCGTAAGTGGTTGTTTCCCTCCTCGTCGAAATTCGACTTTGGAGAGTGAGACCCGTGAATAGTATGCAAGAGACCATTTTGGATTGACTTGCAGGGCCCCATTGTTCAGGAAGCAAGTTCTCCTACCTCTGATGCCTGAGGCTTCATCTTGTAGATTAAGAAGCAAGTTCAATTTGTTGAAGAAATCCCTTTTCTGAAAGATTTGGCGGGATTTCCCCCACCATCGGATCTTTGATCTTGGGGCTTCTGTTTTACAGAAGATAATAACCGAAAAGATTTCTTCAGAACCTTTTTGTTTAGCGTGAATGCTCCACGATATGACACGTGTCGCACAGCACACAGTGCAGCGCAACTGCGCTAGCACATCTACGCCGACACGTGTCATGCAGCGCACGACGCATACGCCGCTGAAGCGTTGCTTCCCTTGGTTTTGCTTGAAACAGAGCTTTGCTTTGGCTGGGTGCGCTGCTTTGGGGTGCTGCGCTGATGCGTTTGCGCTGGACACGTGGCGTGTAGCGCGCAGCGCAACACAACTGCGCTAGCGCTTCCGTGCTGAAGCGTCGCTTCTTCAAGATAGAGCTTTGCTCTAATCGGGGAAGGATGAAGCGTTGCTTCATCTTCTGTCTCGGAATTCGAACGGACATTCGCTCTAATTAGGGTAAACTGCCGTGATGACTCTTGGGAGCCGAAGAGGCACTTGAGGCCTATAAATAGGACCCTTGGTCCCATCCAGATACTTATCATCTTCCGGATTTCCATTTTGAAGACTTCAGATCTTTGTTCTTGCCTTTAAGAACTCCGGTGCCTTGCTCCTTTTTTTTTTTTAGATTTTTAGAAGAACTTCAGGTAAAATCGATTCTTAGATCAATCTTAAATAGCAGAGCTCTCGTCTAGTGGGTCTCATCTTTGAACACAGTTTTGCTCTCTAGGAATTTAGTCATCCATGTATATTATTGCTTTTCTATTATTGATCTTCCTGTAATATTTTCTCCAGGCATAATGGCGGCGGTGCATCTATACAGTCTGCACGAGTTCATTACCTACGATGATATCCGCGCTCAGGGTCGTCAACAAAACCAGGAGTTTACAGATGCTGAATGTGCAGAAGTTATGGGTCGTCTGAACGCAAGCGGTGGTTGGCTGTTGCCTCGGCGTTCGGCTCTTTTGAAAGTCGTGCTGGGAGCAATATGGAGGGCACTTCCGGGTCTTCACGAGGCCCTACCACTCAATGCGCTGGATGATGCCGAGGACAAGGTGCATTCAGTTCACCTGACAGGGCTGATCTCAAAGAAGCGACGGAACGACCTCGTTGACATCCTGCATCAAGTGTTTCAGCAGACGACGATTGTTGCTGCTTATCAAAGGCCGGAAGGGCTTGCCGATGATATCGACACCGAAGAGCGCGAAAGACTGCGCATAAGAATAATTAGAAAGGCCAGAAGAACTCTGGATGGCCTTACTTTTGATTTCCTCAATCCGTGCCCCGGATCTGAGGTTATACCGCTGTAATATTTTGAACAATGTTTCTTGTGCATTATTCTTATGCTTGTAAAAACTTTTAGTGGTATGAATGAAAACCCTCCTCTTTTCTATTTCAGCCTGTCTTATTTCTCGTCCTGAGTCTTTTGTCGATGCATAAATGAATGCGTTACGCATGCCAGATCAAATGTAGAACGGATATTCTTTCTATGTCAGTAGGCTGTCTTAATAATCATGGTTGATGGATGTCTAAAATGAGTATTCCGACTTCCTCAGGAAATAGCGATGGCTTAGGCCGCAAGTTCAGGTTTATCGCCTAAGACTTTTCAATTCTATGAGCCGTGAGGGTCTCATAGAGGCTTTTCTCCCTGCGGATCGAGAGGATCTCATAGGTGGAATTTTTCCTTAGGAATCGTGAGGATTCCTAAGTGTGGTTTTCTCTTATAAGTCGTAAGGATCCTATAAGAGAATTTTTCCCTCTTACGAGTCGAGAGGATTCGTAAGTGGTTGTTTCCCTCCTCGTCGAAATTCGACTTCGGAGAGTGAGACCCGTGAATAGTATGCAAGAGACCTAGTTTGGATTGACTTGCAGGGCCCCATTGCTCAAAAAGCAAGCTTTTCAATCCTTGCTGTCTGAGACTTCTTCTTACAAATTGAGACGAATCGGGGATCTGTTTGCAGTTGCAGCGGAACAATTGAAATGAGTTAAGAAGCTCTCGTCACGGAGTGTTTGTATCCGTGAGTCGAGGAGTTTGCTAGGGATTATTTGTTTCCCAAGCGCCAAGGATTATTTGTTTCCTTGGGGTTTGAAGCGAGTCGAGGGTTCCCACGGGGGCTCTGGTGGCTCTGCGGGTCGACGCGGATCAGGAAGCTCTCGTCAAGGAGTGTTTGTATCCGTGAGTCGAGGAATTTGCTGGGATTATTTGTTTCCCAAGCGCCAAGGATTATTTGTTTCCTTGGGGTTTGACACGAGTCAAGGGTTCCCATAGAGGCTCTGGTGGCTCTGCAGGTCGA
Source organism: Agapanthus africanus (assembly GCA_030015575.1). NCBI lineage: Eukaryota > Viridiplantae > Streptophyta > Magnoliopsida > Asparagales > Amaryllidaceae > Agapanthus > Agapanthus africanus. The sequence continues at coordinate 268,998,002 of CM057340.1, forward strand.
CACGGATCAGAAGGCTCTCGTCAAGGAGTGTTTGTATCCGTGAGTCGAGGAATTTGCTGGGATTATTTGTTTCCCAAGCGCCAAGGATTATTTGTTTCCTTGGGGTTTGAAACGAGTCGAGGGTTCCCATAGAGGCTCTGGTGGCTCTGCAGGTCGACGCGGATCAGAAGGCTCTCGTCAAGGAGTGTTTGTATCCGTGAGTCGAGGAATTTGCTGGGATTATTTGTTTCCCAAGCGCCAAGGATTATTTGTTTCCTTGGGGTTTGAAACGAGTCGAGGGTTCCCACGGGGGCTCTGGTGGCTCTGCAGGTCGACGCGGATCAGAAGGCTCTCGTCAAGGAGTGTTTGTATCCGTGAGTCGAGGAATTTGCTCGGATTATTTATTTCCCAAGCGCCAAGGATTATTTGTTTCCTTGGGGTTTGAAATGAGTCGAGGGTTCCCACGGGGGCTCTGGTGGCTCTGCGGGTCGACGCGGATCAGGAAGCTCTCGTCAGGGAGTGTTTGTATCCGTGAGTCGAGGAATTTGCTGGGATTATTTGTTTCCCAAGCGCCAAGGATTATTTGTTTCCTTGGGGTTTGAAACGAGTCGAGGGTTCCCACGGGGGCTCTGGTGGCTCTGCGGGTCGACGCGGATCAGGAAGCTCTCGTCAGGGAGTGTTTGTATCCGTGAGTCGAGGAATTTGATGAAGATATTGATTTCTTCGAAGTTGGACTGAACTGTCAAGATTTGGCTTCGTCTTCTGGCGGAGCCTGTTGGGAAAGTATGGTTCCCTTTTTGTTTACGCCCTTGGATTGTATACAGGGATCGATGTGATCTTAACTGTAGGGCCAAAGTTTTATCATCATTTTTTTTTATTTTATTTCCGCGATGCTCTATCATTTCAGCTTTTATATCGCGAAGGTCGCGATTGCCCAATCATTTCGGCTATTTCTCGCGGTGTCCAATCATTTCGGCTATTTATTTCATCTTTACTCGCTGCTTTTTATTGCGAGTCGCCCAATCCTTTCGGCTATTTTACATGCATACATTTTACTTGCTGCTTTTTATTGCAAGTTGCCCTATCATTTCAGCTATTTCGTATGTATGAGCGGCCTACTGGCTTTCGCCGTAAACCTGAAATTGGACACCGATTTCGGCATCAGCACCGCTGTAACTGGGATATTACCAGGAGCGAATCATCATTTGCCTCTGTCACTGTCGAACAAAGGTGGCTTAGCGACCAGGGTTAGGGTCCTGTCGACTAAGGCTTTGACTTCATGAGCCGTAAGGGTCTTATAAAGGTATTTCTCCCTACAAGTCGTGAGGATCTCGTAGGTGTATTTTCTCCTTAGGAATCGTGAGGGTTCCTAAGTGTTTTGTTCCTCTGTAAGTCGCAAGGATCCTACAGGAGGGTTTTCTCCTTGTAAGTCGAGAGGATCTACAAGGGTTGTTTACCATGCAAGCATATCCCTAGTTTCAGATGGGACTTAGTTAGGGAAATGTTTATTCGCGCCCGTGGATTGTATACAAGGGTCAATATTGAACCACTTGTAGGGCAATATTGGAAGTTTGTGGGGGTTTGCTTAAGCACAGGTTTAGATCTCTGTAACTTAAGACTTTCAAACTTTACGAGCCGTGAGGGTCCCATAAGAGCGTTCTCCTTACGAGTCGTGAGGATCTCGCAAGTGTATTTTCTCCTTAGGAATCGTGGGGATTCCTAAGTGTGTTGCTCCTTTGTGAGTCGTAAGGATCTCACGCGGGTGGTTTCTCCTTATAAGGTCGAGAGGACCCTATAAGTGTCTTTTAACGAGGTTGTGCCCTTTCGGGTTTTCACAAACACTCGACGGTAGTCCTGCTGTTTTTACTCACGGAGCCCTTTCAGGTTTTCATCCGTGCCCTTTTTTGCTTATGGACATACCGTTTTTTTTTGTTTTTTTTTTTCTTCTCTACCCTTTGTTATTGAGATCCTGACTTTGCAACTCCCCATATTAATAATAATTACGATATTTATAACAAGTATATATGGTTTTACCAAATCCCACTCCATATATCATATGGTGTTAGCAGCATACTCATTGGTAATACCTTGCATTGCTGAACCAAGCCACCAGAGTTCGAATCCCATACCCCACATACTTTTGTGCACTTGATTGTATCATGTTTGATAATACATGGAAATCTTTCTTCTTTTTTTTTTACGAGGCCGCGCCCTTTCGGGTTTTCACGAACACTCGCCAGTAGCCCTGCTGTTTTTACTCACGGAGCCCTTTCGGATTTTCATCCGTGCCCCTTTTTGCTTATGGACATACCGTTTTTATTTTATTTTATTTTCATATTTTATTTTTATTTTTTTTTATTTTTTTATTTTTTATCTCGTCAGCCTAAGGATGCTGCGGTAGTAGTTTAAAGACGTTTCGGTCTGCCATTAGTTTAAGGACATTTCGGTCCGCTGTTAGTTTAAGGACATTTCGGTCCGCTGTTGAGAAGCTGGCTACTGCTTATACAGTTTGAGCTTAGGAAGATAGCGAGCGGACATAGTCGTCGTCATCTATCGTTGACCTACTGTGGCTCATTAAGCGTAGTATTTCTTTAGGAAACGACCGTTTATTGGTCTGAAATGCCTTTCACCGTGCATGTCCATGAGTAGATAGGCCCCACCCTGGTAAACTTTATCTATGATGTACGGGCCTTCATAGTTCGGTTCGAATTTTCCCCGCTTGGCGCGATTGGGGATCATAGGCCTTTTGACCACTAGCACGAGTTCGCCTTGGTGGAATGTCCTCGGTCGGGTCAACTTTTCGTATGAGCGCATCATCTTTGCTTTATAGGCTTCCAGATTTTGTTGCGCTATGAGCCTAGTTTCATCAAGGGCGTCAAGCTCCTCAAGCCGAAGGTGGGCGTTTTCTTCGTCCGTTAGCTCGTGATGAACTGCCACTCGTAGAAAGGGTAACTCTATCTCGAGAGGGAGTACTGCTTCCGTACCGAACACCAACGCGTATGGCGTTGTGTTTGTGGCTGTCTTGAACGTAGTTCGATACGCCCAAAGAGCTTCTTGCAGTCTCTCATGCCAGTCTTTCTTATTTCGGGACACTGTTTTCTTTATAATTTTCGTCAAGGTCTTGTTGAAGGCCTCGGCGAGACCGTTAGCTCGTGGATTATAGACTGAGGAATATCTCCAGTCTATGTTATGCTGCTGTGCGAAGCGGCTGATTTTATGACTTCGGTAGGCTGGCCCGTTATCGGAGATGATCCGCCTCGGAGTTCCAAACCGATATATGACGTGCGTTTTGAAGAAATGGAGGATATTCTCTGTCTTCACTTCTCTCAATGGTACTGCTTCTGCCCACTTAGAGAAATAGTCAGTCGTCGCTAGGATGAAACGATGTCCTTTAGACGATGCTGGCTCGATGGGGCCGACTATATCAGTCCCCCACATTTCGAATGGCCAGCTGGCTCGATGGGGCCGACTATATCAGTCCCCCACATTTCGAATGGCTACCGTTGGATGCAGCGGATTTGGGTGCTGGTGGATGAAGTCCCAATGAATATGGCATGAGTGACATTGCTTCGCATATTCGATGCAGTCTTGAATCATCGTGGGCCAGTAATAGCCCATCCGTTTGATCTTCAACTTCATCTTTGGACCTGCTTGGTGGGAACCGCAGAGTCCGTCGTGAACCTCTTGGACGACCCTTCTCGCTTCGTCAGGTCCTAGGCATCTCAGCCACAGAGAATCGAATGTCCTCTTGTATAGAGTATCGTTGACGAAGGCGAAAGACAGAGCTCGTTTCACGAGCTGATGTCTTATGGATGCTTCTTCAGGCATTCGGTGGAACTTGAAGTAGTCTATGAAGACTTCTCTCCAGTCTTCGGTCTTCTCATGGTATTTTATTTGTAGGGTTGCCTGCTCAGTTGCTCCCTTTTCTTTATATGATTCTGGATGTATTTCTGCTGGGGCGAGCACTCGACGGCTTTGTATCACGATTCTAACGTCATCGAGGTTCTCGTCAGCCAATTCTTTAGCAAGTTTGGCCAGTGCATCCGCTTTGCTGTTTTCTGCGCGCGGTATGCTTTCCAAAGTATAGGAGGGAATTTGGGTTAGCAGTTGTTGCACCTTTTCACCGTATTTTATCAATTCCGGTTTGCATGTTTGGTAATCGCCGTTCACTTGACTGACGACCAGTTGGGAGTCCCCATATATGAGGAGGCTTTCAATTTCCATATCAATGGAGATCTCGAGGCCTGCTATCAAAGCTTCATATTCAGCTTCATTATTCGTTCTCGGCTCTGTTAAGGAGAAGGCGAAGCGCATTATTCCTCCTTGTGGAGTCACAAAGATGAGTCCTACCCCCGATTTGATCATTGGCGTACTTTGTTTGTGCTTTTTCATGGAAGATGCTCCATCGAAATAAAGCTCCCAACGGGTATCACCACTGTCGATTGCGTCAAACGCATGTCTGTCTGGCAAATCGCAATTTAAAGGAGAATCGGCAGGTATGGGATGCTCAGCAAGGAAGTCGGCGATGGCCTGGCCTTTTACTGCCCTGAGAGGTTGATATGTTATCGAAAATTCCATCAAGAGCAGGGCCCATTTAGCGAGTCGCCCTGTCAATATGGCTTTTGACATTAGATATTTGAGAGGGTCCACTTTTGAAATAAGACGGACTTCGTGCGCCAACGCATAGTGCCTAAGCTTTGTTATTGCGAAGATCAACGCCAGGCAGTGTTTTTCAATGGGAGAGTAGTTGCTTTCTGCCCCCAGCAGAACTCGACTTAAGTAGTAGAGTGCTCTTTCTTTCCCTTGACCGTTCTCTTGTGCCCATAATGCGCCTAAAGAACCTTCAAGGGCGGTTGTATAAAGAATGAGAGGCTTCCCCTTAACCGGAGCAGCCAACACCGGCGGGTTCTGCAGGTATTGCTTGATCTCATCCAGTGCGCCTTGGCATTTTTGATCCCAAACGAATGGGGTTCCCTTCTTCATCAGGTGACTATAAGGACGGCACTTTCCTGAAAGGTTGGTTATAAATCGCCGTATGTATGCGAGTTTCCCTTGGAGAGACCGCAGCTGTTTGAGAGTCCTCGGCGGAGGCATTTCCATGATCGCTTTAATCTTTGACGGATCTATTTCAATACCTCGGTGTCGAACAACGAATCCTAGGAATTTGCCCGAGGAAACCCCGAACGCACATTTAAGAGGATTCATCTTCATGTTGTATTGCCGAAGGCGTTGAAATACAGTCTTCAGATGCTCGAGATGTTCCTCGTATGATTTGCTTTTAACCACGAGATCGTCGATATAGCATTCAACGATTTCGTGTATAAGGTCGTCGAAGATCTTTGTCATGGCCCTCTGATAAGTAGCACCGGCGTTCTTCAAACCGAAGGGCATCACTTTATAACAAAATATACCAAGAGGAGTCCTGAAGGTTGTGTGCTTCTGGTCTTCTGGATGCATTTTTATCTGGTTATACCCCGATGAGCCGTCCATGAAGGAGAAAACTTCATGAGTGGATGTATTGTCTATCATCAGTTCAGTGACTGGCACTGGGAAATCATCCTTCGGGCAAGCTTTATTAAGATCCCGGAAGTCTACGCATATGCGCACTGTCCCATTTTTCTTCATCACTGGGACGATGTTGGCGATCCATTCAGGGTACTGAACTTCCTGGATGAAGCCAGAGTCGATTAACTTTTTGACTTCGGTATTTATGCTCATCTCAAGCTCAAGTCGCATTCTTCTCGGCGCCTGTTTGACTGGCTTGATGTTCGGGGATATTGCTAGTCTATGTACAGCAACTTCTGGATCTAGTCCCGGCATCTCGGAATAGTTCCATGCGAAGCAATCTTTATGCTGCACAAGGACGTCTTTTAACGCAACCACCCTCTCTTCAGACAGCAGCTCGCTGACGAACGTCGGTCGCGGATCATTTATTGTCCCCAACTCGATTTTCTTGAGGTTATCTGCAGTAGTATGGATTCCATCTTCCAGCTCTTTTGGTGCTGGTGGAAATTCTGAGATTACCTCATCGCTGCCGTTTTCAAAGCACCAGGGAAGGTCATCCATGTTCTCGGGCTCTTCCCTTGATATCATTATCACGTGACAAGTACGAATTCGCTTCCAATCCCAATGCAGAACTGGTTTTTCTTTCGTGGCCTTGGGCTCGTGCTTTTGTGGTGGTGCTACCCTCCAGTTGTCAGACAACGCGAATTTGCCAAGCTGATATTGGTCCTCAACCCAATTCTTAAAGGTGAAGCAATCTTCAAGTGGATGCCCTACTACTCGATGGTAAGAGCAATAATTTGGGTTGGAGACTTCGCCCGCTTGCTCAGGGTGTTTAGACTCTGGCAGTGCAAGCATTTGATGTTTTAGAGCAAGATCAAGTATTTTCCTTGTTTTGTTCCGAGGAAATGAGTATGCTCGACCCATTTTCTTTATGAGGGCTAAGTCAATAACGCTCGACTCTCGGATGCGTGGCTTCTTAGCTTTGCTTTGTGGTTGTCGAGCGCCTTTCTTGCCTTTCGACTTGTTTTTGCTTTCGCGTTGAACCTCTTTTGTAGCAGGTTGACAAGGAGCGACATTTTCATCCTTCACCGCCTATTGAAGGAGGCGCTGTGTCTTGGCTTTCTCATAGATTGCCATTTCACGATTGTGATCATCTCGGGCTTTTTGACTCGCATTCCTTATAAGTTTGTCCATCTGGTCTTCAAATGATGGACTGGGCGGTTTTGCATCAGGAACTTTGCTGGCTCAGGATTAGCGTCCTCCCATTGAGCGTCCGCCTCTTCATCGAAGTCATACATGACATAACAGCTGTTTACTAGCTCCCGTTTCTTTGACCGGATGTACCCAAGCCCTTTTGTTTCTATTCTCCCGTTAGGCAGTTTGCATTGAGTCCCGGGAATGTTCCTGACCTTGTCATAGAATTTGGCCTTTCTAATGGTCTGTGTGAAGGATATCCCCTGGCGTTTCAGCAGTTTCTTCAAACCTTCGGTATAATATCTGGGAAGACGGATAGGCTGAAGCCTGTCGAGCGTGGGATCCGCGCCATGCCAAATTTCTTTTTCCACCTTGTTTTCTTCAGAACGGTAGAATAGGATTGCCTTCTCGCCTTTTCGTCCGGGAGAGATATAGAATGTCTGCAATTCTTCTACGCTGTTGGTGTCGAGTGCATCCAGTTCTTTATAATGTTCAAGCGGCACCATGGTTATTTGCAGACTTCGCTCTTCATCAGCGGAAACCCGTATTGAAGGCCTAGCAGGGAATACAGCATGAACTTCATCCTCTGAATCACTACCGAAGATCAGTGAAGGAACGGATGGTCCTGGCTGGTGGATTGGGATGGACCTGAATAAATTATATCCTCCTCCTCCTCGGTGTCACTGCCGAAGACAGGGATGGTGGCATTAGTTTTGTTCTCCGGTTTGTGACACCTTTCCGTGTCTTCGAAACTCGGTAAGAAGTATTTGGCATCTTCATACTTGCGAACTTCATTTACGGAAAATGGATTCAACTCTCCCGCCACTGTGTACTCGAGGCCATCCCTAGAATACTTCATGCACCGATGCTGTGTAGAAGGGATGATATTGTACTCGTATAGCCATGGTCGGCCGAGCAGAGCATTGTAGCACGTCTTGGCATCTATGACATGGAATTTGATGTCTGTGACGAGCAACCCGAAGCGTAGCGTCAATATCACAGATCCAAGAGTCTTTGAGGATTGAGAGTCGAAACCGGAGATAGTGATCTTGTCCCGGGCGAGGTGTTGGACGCTCATGCAAATTTCTTTTAACACCCGCACATTAAGTAGATTGACAGATGATCCGTTATCGACCAGGATTTTGCCTATCTTTATGTCGTGGCAGTATCCTGAGACATAAAGGGGGCGATTGTGTTCGCACGTCCCAAGGAGAAGGTCTTCACCGCCGAAAGCAACGTCGGCCGTGTGCACCTCTTCCAATTCATCCTTCATCTTTTGTTCGGCCAGGAAAGCTTGGAATTGGTCCGGATCTTGTAGGGCCTTAATCAAAGAATCCCTCGCCTCTTTTGATAGTAATAGGGCATCGAGAATGCTGAGTTGTGAGGGTAGCTTTCTCAGATGCGCCAAGAAATTGTAATCCACTTTACTCCTCTTCGGCGGGTTCTTGGCGGTTAACTCTTCCGCAACTTGGTCATCCAAAGCGATGTCTTCAGAGACCTTCTCTTTCCCTTTGTTTTTCTTGTTTAAGGGTCCGAGATTCTTTTCGGGTAATGTTCGATTGCGTAACTGTATATTTTCGCAAGCCTTCGGTTCTTCTTCTTTTCCCGAAGTGGATTCTTTGAAGAGGGGGCCAAGCTCTAGCTCCTCATCGGAATCGCTCCCAAATGTAGGCACTTGTGACCCGGCAGTGTTAACCATGTGACAATTGCTGGCAATTCTTTCAAGCTCTTTGGTCGTGTTTCTTTGCTCCCGACGAATTTTACGCTTTTCCCGTTTAAAGCGTTGTTGATTAGCGACGTATCCTTGCCACCATCTATCGAAAGCCTTGCACTCTTGAATGGGATGCGAGATCTTCTGATGATATAAGCAATAAGAGGGGTGCATTTCCACCACACCCGTCATTTTTCCTTCAGAGGATGGTAGCTTCATGCCCATCGATATGGCCTTAGCAAACCTCTTTTTTATCTTGAATTGGCTTTTGTCAGCGGTGGAGGCATTTTGCTCCAGCGGGATCATCTCAGCTCTTTCCTCAAGTCGCTGGCGCTTGGCCCTTTCGAATATATCCGTCTCGCGTCCTCGATCAGCTTTAGTTTTCAATCGAGCTTCACTAAGAAACGCGTCAATCCTTTCGATTGATAACTCCGGAACCCTTGACCCAGTATTTTCCCCCAGCATTTTAGTGTTAGAAGTCCCTTCATCGTTCGTGGTCGAATGGGAGATCATATGACAGCTCGCCACATATTCCTCGGATTCATCCGATGAACTTTCTCCCTCATCTTCTTTTTGAAAGACGTGATCAAGGAAATCTTGGAGCGTAATGGGAGTCCGCGCCTTTTGGTTGTACTCATCCAGTGCGTCGATTTGCTTTTGCAAGTCCGTGCGCTTGTCGCCAGGCTTCACGGGCTTCTTAGATTTCTTCTTCTTATTTTTCGAAGATTTTGACGGCCGGCTATGAACGCTTGAACTACCACCATCGGTCTTCGGAGTCGGTCGTGGCTTCAACATCCCCTCAATAACCTGCGGTTCCAAGGGGTTCTTCCACTTGACCGCTGGACAGGTCTGAAGATCATTTAGCATTCTCCTCATTTTGGCTGATAATACAACCTCCCAGGGAGCCTCTTCAATGACGGAGCATGTTTCCCCCGTCGTATTCGTCCCCTTAGAGGTGTGGGGCTGCGGGGGATTCACCTTCCATTTGTCAGATAGCGCAAATTTGCCCTGACGGTACTGATTTTCAAGCCAATTCTTGAAAACGTAGCAATCCTCGATAGGATGGCCTAGCACTCGATGGTAAGGGCAGTAGTTGGGCTCGTTGACGTCGTTCGGTTGCAACGGACGTTTTGGATCTGGCAAACTTATGAGTCTGTTGTGCAACACCAGCTCGAATAGCCTCCTTGTTTTATCGCGGGGGAAGGAGTAAGGACGTCCCATCCTGTCCTCAAGGGGTACGTATAGGCGTGTATTGTTTGGACGAGCAACCGGCTTCGAGTCGCTCGGTTGTTGTTGGGCATTAGTGACAATGATCGCTTTTCCCTTTCCTTTATCGTTTCGGGAGTCCGGCTTCGGGAGAGGGGGTTTATGGCCCATCTGGTCCATCTGCGCTAATTTGTCGATCAAAGCCTGGAAGGTAGTCGGCTTGAAGAACATCATAAACTGTGAAATGGTTGCTTGTGGATCAAGTGTTCCAACAAACATTCCCACCGCTGGAGCTTCTTCTATGCGCTGTTCGCACTTCGACCATAGATTTCGCCACCGTATAGTGTACTGAACCCATGTCTCGCCGGGTTTTACCCTAGCATTGATCAGTGCCGTCATCGGGGTACGCTCACTGGCACTTGCAAAACGTTGGGTGAAGAGCAGCTCCATCTCCGTAAAGGTTTTAATAGAGTCGTTGGGGAGCTCAGAATACCATTCGAACGCCGTATCTGATAGGCTTCCAACGAACTGGCGAAGCAAAAGCTTGTCGTCGCCACCGGTGCTACCGCAAAGCGCCCTGAACTGGGAAACATGTTGATGGGGATTGCCGGTCCCTTTGTAAACATGAAACTTGGGAATCGTGTAACCCGGCGGGTACTTGATTTGGTCATACCAGCCCGGATATGGCCGCCCTGTTTTTACGACGTGGCCGGCTGCTTCAGCCGCGTGATGAACCTTTATTTGCTGGGCTATATATTCGTCCAGATCAGTTTTCGAGATTGTATCCTCTTTAGCCGTTGATAGAACGGGTTGAGGGTTTGATGTCTCTCCCCTATCATCCCCAAGGACAATCGGGGGTTCTTCAGTCGGGGGATCTTGTTGTATCATCATCCCTATCATGTCCTGGAAGAGGAGGTCCATACGCTGTATATTGGCTGCTTGTTCAGCAGCCTCTTTGTCTCTCTTTTCCAGTACTCGGCGGAGGAACTCGGCGTCGGTCTCTTCCTCTTGGCGTTCATCTGAGGACGTCCCAGGATTCTCTTTTGGCTCAGTGAGTGCAGCCATTGTAGTCATCATCTCCTGGAGTTTTTGTTGCTGCTCCTGAGCCTTGGTCACTGATCGGGTAAGTGGTCGGTGACCCGTAGAAGTACGACTTTCTTCCTTTCCAGAAGCCATATAAACCGTATGAACTGTTATGCCCCCTGACTTGGGGCGTTTAGGTTCACCGCTCTTAAACTTTGTCAGTGTCACAGGAGCTTTCTCTGGCCTTTTTCTTTTGTGGACCATTGAGGTTGAAGGAGCCGTTGAAGTGGGCATCCTAGCATTTGTTGCCCCCTGCTGTTTAATGGGGCGGTTTTTGTTCTTTTCCACCTTTGCCTTTTTCGGGCGACGAAAGTGGTCTGAGTCAATCACGGAGTCTTGAACCCTCCGCCAAACTTTGTAAATTTTTAACGACAGCCGTTGAGAGGGCTGTTCCTGCTTTGTCTCCGGAGCTTTTTCCATAGGCGGAGGAGATCTTTTCAATGTAGCAATTGGAGAGTTCTTTCTCACCTTCCTCAGCAATTCAAAGCTGTTCCCAGTTGGAACAGCAGCGTTGACCTCCACCACTGGAGCAGGTAGGGTTAGCCCTGAGGGGGAGTCGCCCCCTGTTTTCCTTATTCGTTGCCAATGGCGACGTCGCGCACGACGAGCCGTTGGGACTGGCTCGGAAATCGAGATGGTTTCTTGTTGCCCCCTGTTTGAGTGTGGGGTAACTGCCGATGTCAGCCTATCGAAGACTGATGCCTTTTGACCAGCTGGGGGAGGAGTGGGAACCGTCAATCTTGTGAAGACCGACTCTCTGATGGGAAAAGCCGCTTTAACGACTTCCAAAGCAGCGACCGTTGCCCTCTTTGGGATGGCCACTTTATAGTTCTGACCTAGCCTGGTGAAAACGGAGGCTGTCGGTTTAGTAGCGGGCGACCCGTTGACAGGGGTCGTGGTAGCAGTGAGCCGGTCGAACACCGACTTCTTGTTCGCTTCCGGTGCGGATATCGGCATAGAGAAGCTTGTAGGTGGGACCATGGTCCCGAAAAACAGGCCGGTGGTGGCCTGGGTCACCTGTTCTACCGGCAGAGCGAGGAAAGAGGCCGCTTGGGGCCCATATGTTACACCTCCAGGTGAGGTGGAGCGTCCGTTGCAGTGGTACTTCGCACAGTTGGTGCAGTTAGAATCCATGGATGCTTGAGTTCTGCGCCAGACAAAAGACCAAATCTTAGCAACTTGAAATCCGTAGGCAACCATTTAACAAACCGCGATTGGTTCGCGAAGACGACACACGAAGTGTGGAGTGGAAAGAGGAAAAGGTCCTACCGGGCGTGCCAGAATCTGTTCCCCTCCGAACGGCGGCCTGGACTTCGCGTCCGTGCCTGAGGTTCGGGGCAGATGCTATTTGGTTTTATCCGTTTATCTCTCCGAAGATGCCAAGTTGATTTATGGCACCGTGTATCGGAGGTTTAGACGGATGCGGCCGATGTAGCAGACTTCGTCAGATTCCCCCTCAGGGTGAGAGGTTTTTTGATTGTGGGGACGCTCTTCCCTGCAGGCGCAAGCCCCTGCAGTTAATTACGCTACCGCATCACGGTAACAACTTTCTCCTTCTCCAGAATTTCACTTCGTGTCGTGTGTGTTTGTTTTGTTTGTGGTTGCCCGTGGATTGTATACGGAGACTGAGTAATGCCGTCGCCCGTAGGATGTGGATTAGTCCAAATCCGTATTTACTTAGATTTGGGTTTGGTGTTTTCAGTTTAAGGATGCATTAGTCGCGTTGCGGCTAAGATCAACTTAAACGTTCGTTAAGGATACGTTAGTCCTGTTTTAGACTAAGATCAACTTAACGTAGTGATTAATTTAATGTATGGCCATCGGGACTCGTCACCTCTCTGACGTCGTTGAAGGATTACAATGACATGTATCAGAGGAGCTCGGAGATGTACCCTCAAACCAGAGTTGATTGGGAGTTTTATAATCCATTTGAATGTTTAAGGATACGTTAGCCATGTTTGGGGCTAAGATAAACTTAAACGGGACCGTTTAGATCCGGTAAAAGAGCGTTTGGAGGCTCTATTGTTCCAGTTTAGGGACGTAGCGGTCCGATATTAGTTTAGGGACGTCTCGGTCCGTTATTAGTTTAGGGACGTTTCGGTCCGATATTAGTTTAGGGACGTTTCGGTCCAATATTGGGTATGTGGCCGTTGGGACCCGTCACCTCTTTGACGTCGTTGAGGAATTACAACGATGGATGTTAAAGGAGTTCGGAGATGTACCCTCGAACCGGATGTAGATTGATTTAGAAGAGCCATTTGCTCAGCCAATTTAATTTAAGGACTTATGGCCACGATTGGGCTAAGTCCAGTGAAGAAAATATCCAACATTGCTTTTGCATTTCCTTTTATTTTTATTTGGGCTTTGCCCAGAAAAGAAGCAGGGCATCAACTTGTTTTGGGCTCTGTTCTTTATGAATGATGCAGAGCATCAATTTTATTTGGGCTCAGCCCTTTTTATTGCTTTGCAATTTATTTTGGCCTGCTAGGTCTTTTGATTTGGGCCTGGCCCTTCAAATAGTGCAAAGCACTAAGAATCTTTTAGATTCAGAAGTGCAGAGCACTTCTTAATTTCTTGATCTAAATTTAGATCAAAGAAAAGAAAGAAATCTTTTCTTTCTTTCTGTTTCAGAGAACCAGAGGTTCATAGCAAGTGCAAGGCACTATTTTTATTATCTTTATTTATTTATTTATTTATCTATTTATTGAAGATCACTGATCTTGTTTTCTAGATCAATGATCTATTCTTTAAGAGAATTTTCTCTTATCTCAAAGGTTTTTTACCTTCTTTTTGTGTTCTCCAGAAATTCTCAAGAGTTCTCTTCTCTTCTTTCTTTTTTTTTATCCAATTGTCTATATCTTTTGAAATGGGGTCTGGGGTCTTCTTTTATAGTGCTCAAAGATCAGTTAAATTTGTTAAAAAGATCTTTTCTGAGTGATTTGGGGAATTTTCCCCACCGTTGGATCTTTGATCCAAAGGCCCCTGTTTTACAGAAGAAATCTTCTTGTTTAAACAAGAACAGAAAAAATATCCTTAAATCTTAATTCTGTTGTTGCGCAACTCACCAGCGTGTAACACGTGTCGCGCAGTAAGGCGCTTGCGCAGCTGTGCTTGCGCAACTGCGCAGACACGTGTCGCGCAGTGAAGCGCTTGCGCAGCTGAGCTTGCGCAACTGCGCAGACACGTGTGGCGCAGCGGTGCGCTTGCGCAACAGCGCTTGTGCAACTGCACAGACACGTGTCGCGCAGCCGTGCGCTTGCGCAGTTGGGCTTGCGCAACTGCGCAGACACGTGTCGCGCAGCCGTGCGCTTGCGCAACAGCGCTTGCGCAACTGCGCAGTCACGTGTCGCACAGCCGTGCGCTTGCGCAGTTGTGCTTGCGCAACTGCGCAGACACGTGTCGCGCTGCCGTGCGCTTGCGCAGTTGAACGTTACTTATGTTTTTTAAAGAGCCTTGCTCTGATTGGACGCACTGCCTTGGGCGTTGTGCTGCCGAGTCAACTTCTGACACGTGGCAAATTGCGCGCAGCGCACGGGATCTGAAGCGTTGCTTCAAAATTTGAATTTTCAAAACTTAAGCAGAGCCTTGCTCTGATTGGGGGAACAGATATTATACTATCATCTCGAGTAAAACTGTTCTACCTGTATAGGTCCTCCATAAATCATCATAATCGCCCGCCTGCGATTACAATAATTGCTTTGAGGGTACTATAGCCAACAATCTCCCATTTGCACTTAAGGCTAATTATTGCGGTGTCGCATACTCACAGCCCGTGTGCTACCGAACACCAAACTTCTTTATTAATCAGTTTCGTAAATCATGTTTGTGAGACATTCGTGTTCGAGAAATAGCCTCAGTAAGTGGATCCGCTCCAATGTTTCTCTCTTTTATCTCTCCATATCTCAACTTTGCGGAGAACGACCATCTCCCGAAATGAGCAATACCTGTCTTAGAACTTGTCTGGACATTTGATGGGACCAAGTTCATAAATGAACTCCAAATCCAACAAATTTCTTAGATTGTATCATCCACTAAATTTAATCAGTATCCTGCACCATTCTTACCTCAGTATTCGCTTGGATCACTGTCCAACAGACTGTCCCTCAGAAGAGAGTAAACATTAACTCTGACAGTCACTCTTTCATCCAGGTCATCTTGAAAGCCTGAAATGATAACCGCTTCCATAAGGAGGTTGTCGTTATCATATACCAAGAACATTCTCTCATGTTCATAACCGCTTTCCAATGTTTTTCTAGGATTGGATTAATATCTGTTTATTGCAGTTAGTGCAAAAGCAATATCTGATGTGGTACTTGACATCTCATGATTAACTCAATTGCATAAGCAAGTGATATATCAATCATTTAAATCCTTCTCCTCATCAGTCCAGAAGACATCTCTTTAGAGAGGGTGACTCCATCACCCGCGGGTACACCACCACGCCAGGAGTCCATTTTAAAACACTTTAGAATAGTGTCAAAATATCCGAATTAGGAAACTTCCAAGATATATCAATCATGCAAATCCTTTTTCTCATCAGTCCAGAAGACATCTCTTTAGAGAGGGTGACTCCATCACCCGTGGGTACACCACCACGCCAGGAGTCCATTTTAAAACACTTTAGAATAGTGTCAAAATATCCGAATTAGGACACTTCCCAAATCTAGTTCTAAAACCATATATTTAGTCATCAGAATATCTGATATTTTATCCAGTTTCTATGTGAAAAAATTGATCCAACCTATCCATATTATTATCTTTATTAAGGCATGATATGGTCGCTACCTGGAGAGAGAGAGAGAAAAACACTTTAGCGTATGCTCTTGCAAGATCAGATTGGTTATTATTTTATCTAATCAGGATGGCTCCCACTGTTTTTATCAAATCTTCCTTCAAACCCTAAAAGGAAAGACTAGCCGGGATTAATTACACCCTACAATTTCGCCAATTTTTCAGCCAGGCCAGTGTCGGTACTTTGAGGGAGGTTCCCCGTGCTTTCGCACGGACCTAATTAAAGTAAACATCGTTTTCCCAGAGGCGTAACCTCGTTGACACCTTTCTAGACACCTACTTGATCGGCTAATTGTCCTGTGTAAAACTCTCCCAGGAGTAACAATTACTCGTAGTGGGTATCGGGATCCAACTATCTCATAGAAGGTATGCAATCTCATTGCAAATTTCAACGCTTGAAATTCCCGATAATATTTTGCCCCTAACCCCTATGACCTTGACAAAGGCCAACAAATCATAGGATGCTAGTCAAGTTCAACCCGTCATTTCTTGATTGAATCAAACCCACCCGCACGACCCTTGACAAAGGCCAACAAGGTCGTATGACTACCCCAAAACAATCTGCATCATATGCATAAGCAGATAAACACCATTCAACTACCGCACACTACGCCTTAACAAAGGCCAACAAACGCAGCACGAATACTAAATAGTTCTTATCTGAAATGACGGAGGGCTACGACAGGTTTTTCTGAAAACCTATTGTGTAATGAACTTGATATCGTTGTAGAATCGAGTGAATTTTAAAAAGGAGTGTTTTTTAGGCTTTCACTAGTTTTGCTAAATAGGTCACTCCCGGTGAAGGGATCTCGGCTCTTTCCTCATCGAATAAGGTGCAGGATATATCATATATATCGCTATGCAAAGCAAAAACTCCAAAAGCAATCAAAAGACAAACCGAGTGTTGTAGCATCTGCCAGTTTTGCTAAAGTGGTCACTCCCGGTGAAGGGATCTCGGCTCTTTCCTCATCGAATAAGGTGCAGGATATATCATATATATCGCTATGCAAAGCAAAAAATGTAGCTACCCTTTTTGAAAAATTTGATTCTACAACATCTTTTAGGTTTCTTTTCTTTCATTAATCATATTAATGAAGTTCCATCATTTAAGTCACCTAAACATCACAGATAAATATGACGTACACTTATGTTATCCGCATTCGCCTTAATGTCCCCTCGTGCACCGTTAGGTTAGGTAACTAACGGCAGAGCGGGGCAGGGCTAGCGCGAGTGTAAAACATAAGTAACGTCTATATAATATATCATATATACTATATACAGTATCTATCACAACATATCAAATGATCACATCACAGATATCACAGCAGAAGAATCATATGAAATAATGGATATACTAGGAGGTCCGTGTTTTATTTTGAACCTCTATAAAACACGGATTCCACGGTCGCGATGAATAGCCAAACCCACACCCCTAGACCCCCTAGACCCCCTACGAGAGTGGCAAGCAACCCTTCCAATTCTAGAGTTAGGAGACCCGGACTCGACTCCTCGAGTTGGTCTCCCGCTGTACCCTAGAACCCGGTTACTTGTGCTCCCCTCCTTGGGTCTATCTAATACGGAAAAGTAAATAATATACAAATGGTGACATCAACCTCATCCCGGAAGTGCCCCAATAAAAGAATATTACATACAATGAATTTTACATGAATGATAATAAAAACCCTCATCTCACATAAAACCCCCGGCTATTCAGAACACGACGATCCAATATAAGATATCCAGCAACACATAACATCACATGTCATCAACGTAAGTAAATATGCGCATCCCAATTGTCGTTGACATATAGTAACGAAACCGGCGATATCACATATTACACTTACGGTCGCAGAAAAGAAAGTGTAAAACTATAACATTTGGAATCCACACTTACTTTAGACATCTTAAATCTGAAATATCACATACTTCGCATTTCATGCCTAACTATATGAATTCCACATATTGTATCACATTCCGGATAAATAGACAGTATTAAACTTTCCGATCGAATAATCAAATACCCAAGATTTCCTAAATAGCTCAACACTTGAGCGGAGTTCAAAAATTCCAGAATACGTCACAGTACCAATGGTCTAGCCGTAGAAGGGTCAAGCCAACGCCTCACATGTGGCACACCGTACTGCCCCAAACCTTAAGGTTTAGAGGCGGTTCAGACGGTCACATAATCAGTTAAGGTTTGTGTTCTTCTAGAGGGTCCATCGCGTTACATGCACGTTTTTCCGAAAGATTTAAACTCAAGAAAAATTCAACACTTGAAAGTTTTTCGTGTCGGGAAAAAGTGAGTTAATGATATCCGTTCGAACATTTTAATACATTCTAAATTATCCGGAAAACAGAACGAAATTAAATTTTCCGATCGAATCAACGAATTAAAAATAATCCTCAGAACACTCAACACTTGAGTCGGATTAAAAATACCCAGAAATATGCAGGAACAGCTAAGGATAATACTGTGCAAACACGTGTCAATAATGCCAAAGTACGGCCGTGGAACCGCCGCGGGAAGCAGGTTCCTGCCGCAGTTCCGCAGCGACTTCATGGTATCTTGGGTTCGTGTTTCATGGTAATTCTTAGAATTCCCTGCTGATTTTTTAAGTAGTTTTAATGCAGAAAAAATCATATTTTTAAAAATTGTCCAGAGAGGGGTTCAAAGTTGGTGTTTCGGGGTTCGATCGGACTTTTGACTTCGTATACACGTAGCCTAATGCTCTAGTTAGGCTCTGATACCACTGTAGGGTTACTAGGCACTCTAACAAGGTTCTACAAGGCATCAACCATGCCCGATTAAAATTTTAGCTGTGTCGAACAACCCTAAACAAGATCTTTGCTAGATTATTAGGGTTTCACATGCAAGTAAACATCTTTACTATCTAAGTGAAGAAGAAAATACAACATTTGTAGATCGGTCCTTCACTTCAAAAGCTCCTTGATGTAGATCCTTCGCTGCGACCATGGTTCTCCCGGACTCTTGCATGGCTTCACGAGGCGAAAGACGCGTCCTTGCTTGAATTCTTCGAGGCCGAAGATGATCTACGTCGAGGGAATACGAACTCAAGCTTCTTCTTCACTAACTAGAGAATTAGTGAAGTAAACACCCTAAACTAAAGTGCTAGTCTAGAAGAGGATGGAGAAATAGGAAGTGGGTTCACTTTAGAATTTATTTTCTCACAATGTTTCTCACTTTGGATCAAACCCTAGAGAGCTTTTTAGCTCAAGGAAGAAGATGAACAAAATAAAGAGAGAAGGATAATGATCAAGTCAAGAGAGCTAACCATGGGTGAGTGAGTATCATTTACTAACTCATGTAGAGACACAACCATGGTTAAGTGTGATGGTTAGGTTAACAAATATTGTCACGCCCCGCTTCCCAGAGTACGCTAAGATGGGCACGTGACACAGCCAACCATGCTACCTGTGGATAGGAAAAATCCTTCCACAGTCACATTACGGCTGTATAGATATCAAGAACAAGAGGGTAAACTAACTATCTAGTACATGTCCATAAGCCAGAGTAAAAGAGTCAAGAAATAACAATATGCGGAAGCCAAAAGATACAATAAATGGAACACCTGGAAGTGAAACTGCATACCGACAGGAACTTCACCGCTCGTCTAACAGCGGCAATACTCCTGATCAGTCTGCAACAAGGTAGAAGAATCTGGGCCATGCAAAACCCAGACGTCAGCGCGTCATGTCATCAAGCAATAAAATATAAATAGGGTAACAGGCAATGCAAATATAAACATGAATGAAAAGCAGGTGTAACAGTAATATAAATCAGGGCAGTGAAGGGTAGTGTGCAGTGAGTAGACTAAACTGTTCTATTGGGTTTTCTACTCTAAAGTCTTTGAAATCAATTTGATGAATCATCGATGTAACTCAATAGTATTCCGTGCATTCCCGGGACCACGGTCTACAGACTCTCGGGCTGAAACCGAGACATGCCGCTAGGCAGTAAAAGGTAGCAGCTACAGACGAGTGATGTCAGCATCATCACTCCGGGGCTGGCCTAACCCGTAAGACTGATCAGAAAAGGTATCGAACTGTTGAGTTACAAGTCAGGTTCCACCATTGATTTCCCCATACCCCCAAGTTATGTATGTCAAGTCAGGTATTCAGTAATCAAGAACTAATGCCAACACAGGATCAGGTAACAGCAGGTTTGTCTGGATAGACAACAGGAACGGTCCGTAAGAACTACATGTCAGGTTTGTTGGCATTAGACACAAGATCAAATAACAGGTAATACCATGGTACATCAGGTCAAGCCCGGTAATGTATACAGGTGTCATGTCATGTCAAGAGTGTACGGTACCATGTCATATCAAATAGGAAGTGCAACAGGTCATGTCGGGAAGCAAAAATAATATGTGGGTGCTCACAAATCAACTAATATAAACATGGTTATAAATAAACAAGCATGGAATCATCAGAACAATAAACTGGAACATGATATGCAAATAGGTACAGATTGAACTACTAGGATGCACGGTTATCAGTTTGGGTTTAAGGGATAGTTTTAACATTTCTTAACTACAGTTTAACAATATGGATGATAAAAAAAGGTTAATATGCATTAAATAATCTAAAGATGCAGTGGATGATAAATCTGGTTAGACGTACGCGAACGGTCGTCCGACAGGTATAAAGTATAAAGAGGGGTATATGGGTCATGCCAGTAATTGTTACAAGATTTAAATATGAATGCGCATACTACGCATAACAGAACTAAAAGCAAACTGGTATGTTTCGAGCCATGAGTATAAAATGATATAATGGAACGTCGACATGTTAAAGAAAATGGGATTCTGGTAGTAAATGGATCTACAGATCCACCGTGAACTCTAATAGGCACAAATTAATTTAAATAGCATATGTATTAGTTTAAATAGCATGTAGCAAGATTAACTTGCCTGGGCGATCATATACGTGGGAGCTGGGGTCTATAAGCACATCCTTAAAAGGTTCCTAGTCGTAGGAGTTTCGAGACAGGGCATCGATACTCCAGAGTAGACTAGTGTATACAGTCGAGACCCCGACGAGGGGCGGTGGCCGGTCTCACAAGCCACTGGTGTCAGTTGGTTCACCTAAGATGTATACAGGTGCTCATTGGGTTATGAGTACACCGGACAGGACTCGCCGGGAACATGCTAGTTGGTCTTATACCTGACGTCAGATAGCAGTTCCCTGGTGACATGTGTACAGGTTAGTTCATCAACCTGGGGATCGTCATTTGTCTCGTGTGAGTTCCCACTGTACTTTGATTACAACCCTACCACGGCTCAAAGGAGTCGTGCAAACAGGTTTTAGTTGGGTACAGTCCCGAGCCACATGGAGGCAGTGAGTGGATCTTCGGGGGTTCGTCTCTCCCGGTATTAGGGGTGAGGTCGCGCTGTGTCTAGGAGAGCCATTACACGAAGTCCTTGGCCAAGGCAGGAGATTTACTGGTAGGTTTTCCAGTAGTATCTCAGGGTGTTCTGGGCTACACTCCGACACGACTTGTACCGCTTTTGGGGGTCTGACTTTTACCAACCCCCTAGGCCCGCCATGCGATGCTCATAGACGAACGGACTGGACTGTACGGATATTGTCACTGACAGGCTCAGTAGGGTGTCAGGATGAGTTCGCTCATCGACGTCCCTTTAGGTCAATAGCTGGTGGCCCGTTACGTATTGGCTTATACCTCTGACGTGCTAGTGGTTAAATCCACAGCCATTGTATTGACAAGTCTTTAGAGTCCACCACACTTTCAGTTACTCAAGCTTTCGGGCGAAACGCTGTAGAGGCCGTATGGAGATATGGCAGGGTCCGATCAGATACGTGCGGTATTGCACGGATCAGGATCGGACGGTTAGTACTAGAGGCCGTATAGATATATGGCAGGGTTCGATCAAATACGTGCGGTATTGCACGGATCAGGATCGGACGGATTTACTAGCCGGCTTTGGTTTAAGCCGGATCCTAGTATAGTACAGTGTAGATTTTGTCTCATTGCATTTGTATCCGGTCGGAATACAAATGCGGGCATGTATATGCAGTAGCGGGGTTTTCCTGTAATTAATTACGGGACCAGTTTTCTGGAGTTGCCAGTTTGCATTCCGTTACGGCCGGTTTTCCTTTGTTCTTTCCCGGCCGGGCTTTTCCGATGGAGGGGGTTATTTGCAATTGTGCAAATAACATTTTGTGGAGGGGGTATCTTGCTTTTGTATCATTATGATATGTTAAGCATCTTTATCCATGATGGTGCATTTATTTGATATGAAAGGATTAGATGTTGTTATGGAGTTGATGTGAGGTTTTCCTTTTTGCAAGGGGTCACCCTCCACCTTTACCTACACTCACATCCCTCCTTGTTATGTATTGATATATCCCTTCCCTCCACCATTCTCAATTAGACAAGGCCGGCCACAATTTTGAGGGGGTGAGAGAGAGAGTTTCATTTTGGTATGGTGGCATTATTCTTGATCTCATATCATTTCATGCTAGAAAAATGCAAGCACCATTTTTCTTATCGTGATTCCTCCATCATCTTCAAAGGCAACAAAACCCCAAATGAGACATAGCCTCTACACTACATTCTACAGCTAATCTTGGGCATGTCGACTTGCCAGCTTTATGCCCGAGTTGCCTCGGTATAGAGGCGGGAGCCCGTAAAAGATGCAGGCGATGTGGTGCCCTTCCGGCGAGAAGGCGACGACCGGAGGTTCCGCGAGAGATCGGGACGACGACGAGAAGACCGGAGGACTCGGATCACTCGGTACATCTCTTCCCTATCTTGTTACTTTGCTAGATCTAGTTTAATGGCCCGATCCGTGGTTTAGTGCGCGGTGGTGCCGGTTTGCTAAGTTCGCAAAATTAAAGTTTATCACCGCTTCCGCATTTGGCCGTCGGATTGACGACCGAGGCGCTGCCGTGCACTTACAGTGGTATCAGAGACTCGCCATTAACTTCGTCTAGCTTTGTTTGATGTGTTTGCATTTCCGATCGACCAAAATTCCAAAAACCCGCGTTTTTCTTTACATCAGTTTTCTGTCGAATTTTTTTGAAGTCCAAAAATTTTTCAGGTTGTCTCAGAATGATGTGCAGGAAGTTCTAAGAACACTGGAAAAATTCGACAACACGATCCCTCCGTACGACCGCGGAACCGCGGCCATAAGCACTCTTTAGGCCGCGGTTCCGCCGCAGGAATGAGGGATCATGTCATCGTTTTTTTGCAGTGGGCTTGTGGGCTAAAAATAGGGGTTTTGGAATATTAAAATTGGGCCCAGAATTTCTGTGAGTGCTACAGTATTGCTTTGGGGCCCACTTGTTAATTTTTGATCAATCGGATATTTTAAACACATTATTTCACAGTATTTACATTATATCTGCGACCGTGAATGTCACTTGATCGGTAAATCCTGTCTAACTGCTATAGCCCGGTTAGACGGATTTGCGAACGTGACTTTCACGTTGATGTTCTGTGTTTTTGCTGTGATGTTGCGGATTGGTCGTGGGGGATAGCCTGGATGCAATGCTAGTACAGTTTTGTTGTATTATGTACATTTGATATTGCGGGGCGAGCGTCCGACATGTGGACTGCCGTCACTGCCTGTTTGTATTATTATTTTGGGGCACGACCAGGTTGCGGTCGATGTACCCTTGCATGTATATTTTACTTTCTGTACTAGGGTTACCCCGCGGAGGGGTGCACGGATAGCCGGGTTCCAGAAGGCAACAAGCCCGCATCTCATGGCATTGGGACGGAGGGGGCTTCACTCTAGGATTGGCAGGCTATTCGCCGCACTCGTAGGGGGTACAGGTTGACCCAGGAGGGGTGCTCAAGTTACCGGATTCCGTGAAGTGCTGGGTGGTCCATTCACGGCGCTGAAGGGGGCTGCCTCGCTTCAGGTTTTGGCGGGTAATTTGCCGCTCCCGTAGGGGTCTAGGATTTCATTGCACAGGCTATCCACACGACCAGGGGAACGTCGGGTTTCAGTAGTGGCTCTGTGAAACCCGGGGATCCCAGATATCTGTATTGTTCTGTGATGCTGTACATTTCTGTGATGTTGCATTTTATCACGCCTTGAGCGAATATAATATATTGGTGTATATATTAGTAGATGTTGTATATGTTTTTCATCCGCGCTAGTCCAGTCCCCGCTCTGCCGTTAGTTAGCTAACCTAACTGGTGATGACGGGACCCAGTGGCGAATGCGGATGGCATATACGTACGTCAGTATATTTTCGTTCTTTGTGGTGTGATCAATTGATGGGACTGCATTGATTCGGATCAATGCAAGATAAACAAACCTATTCTGATGTTGTTGGAATACTTTTCAAAAAGCTGTTATTGCAAGGACGTTCACTTTTGTTTTGCATCGTGGTATTCATTTGGAATATCCTGCTCCTCAGTCGACGAGGCAAGGGCCGAGATCCCTTCACCGGGAGTGACCCCTTGGACAGAAGTTTGCGTCAGGGCATTAACTTCACTATAGCCGATTACTTTTGCTTTGCATCGTGGTATTCTTTTGGAATATCCTGCACCCTATTCTACGAGGAAAGAGCCGAGATCCCTTCACCGGGAGTGACCTCTTTAGTAAAGGTTTTCGTCACTATATTTTCTAAAAAGCTATCCGTTCCTTCAACGATATCAAGTTCATTACGTTAAAGGTTTTCGCCAGAAACCATTCGTAACCCTCCGTCGTTTCATATGGGTAGTCAATAGTATTCAAGCTGTGTTTGTTGGCCAAAGTCAAGGCACAGTGTTTGGTAGCTGTTGGTTATTCATATGCAGCATGGATAGATGTGTTGGTTTGGGGCAGTCGTACTACCATTTTGGCCAAAGTCAAGGGTATGTACGGATGGGCTCAAATTAACCTGGAGAATGACGGGTTGAACTTGACATGTGACTTATGATATGTTGGCCAAAGTCAAGGTCATAAGAGCATGGGGTAAAAATCCACATCGGGAGTTTCAAAAGAACTGAAACTTGCCAGATATGCGCATACCTTCTGGAGTGTGATAGCATGAGCGGATTCCGTCACGTTATCATGCGATGATAGTTGGATCCCGATTCCCACTGATGAGTTAGTTTATTCCTCGGGTGACCCCGACTAATTCTTTTTTCAGGTTTGGAGGAGAATTTGAGGTACAGTGGGAGGTTTCCAGATTAGATAAAGTGATAACCATTCTGATCTAGGTTAGAGTGCACGCTGAGTGTTTCTTTTCTCTCTCTCTGGCAGCGACCATTGACCCGACCCTAGACTATGACTCAGTGACCAAGTTAACCGAACCTTCTTAACACTGGCTTTTGGATTGTCAGAGTTGCAGACCTCATTGCCACTCCTACTTTTACCCCTTTCTCCAGGACACCCCGTATTACTGCGAACGTCCACTTCCATTGGAAAAAACCATCGTATGGTTAGATACGAACTCGAAGGAATTCGAGGATGGTTTCCGGTTCTGGAGAAAACGGATAAGGTTTATTCAGTTGTCTTTTCCTTTTTGCCTTCTCTCAAGTTACGAGTACTCCTTAGTTTAGGAGATAGTACACCTATTATGCAAATTGGATAGTCTTCTTTCAAACCATAGGCAGGTGCCGACCGGTAGGGAATGAAGAAAACCAATTAGCATAACGATGGTGTGCAGAAGGTATTAAGTTAAGACAAAGAAAGGGATTAGAAGGAGGGCAAAGTAAATTGCGACTGATATTCACGACAAAACCAAGTATTTCATTACCACTCCCACATCACCTTTGTATTTCTCCAGGACACTCCGTATCACTACAAAGATCCACAGTTATTTGGATATTCCATCGTATGGTTATATACGAACTCGAAAGGAACTTGTTCCAGTTCGGGGATGGATTCTGGTTCAGGAGAAATAGGAATAAGATTTATTCAGTTGTCTTTTATCTTCACCTTCTCTCGCATTGCGAGTGCTCCTAGGACTAGGACAGTACACCCATTATGCTTATTGGATAGTCTTCTTCCAAACCATAGGCTGGTGCCGAACGGTAGGGAAGGAAGAAAACCATTTGGCCTAAGAGGTGTGCAGAAGGTAACGACTAAAGACATATAAAGGGATTTGGAGAGGTGGCAAAGAATTATACGGTTATAGTTGTGAATCTGGATAATGTTAGAGGCATTACTAGGAATACCAGGATACCCCATCGAAACATTTCAATGTTTCAGTTCAACTGTGTACTGTTAAAAGAAAACTGATTTCCTGATTAGACACTTGCTCCAGGGTATGTATTTACCAAGTTTGATTCTCACATCTGTATGGTTTTACAGATGATGAGTGGGAGTAAGTTATTGGGAATAGGGTGATCATCCTCATTATATCGGGATTCGTTGTAATCGGTGATATTTGAGGAGATCATCTGGGCTGTTTGCCGGTCGGTAAATATTTGGTTTTGAATATCCGCTGTTGTGCACCAATTTCAAATTGATATATCTGTACGTCTATTTTCATAGAGTGAGATATATCTTTTGATATTATGTCGATGACATATACCTATATCAGTGGATGGTTAGGTAAGGAGCATTAAACAGCGGTGTAATTCTTCTTAACCATAAGTACAGTTTTCAACCTACGACACACAGTGAAAGAGTTGTTAGACTCAGCGGACTTATACAGAGTATTGTATGTTGTCCAGTGTCCATTAGGACAGAGGGGTTGGTCCTCATACTATATTCTGTTT
This sequence comes from Agapanthus africanus, assembly GCA_030015575.1. Lineage (NCBI taxonomy): Eukaryota > Viridiplantae > Streptophyta > Magnoliopsida > Asparagales > Amaryllidaceae > Agapanthus > Agapanthus africanus. The sequence goes on from CM057340.1 coordinate 269,024,179, forward strand.
ACTTTTAACTTCTCTAGTTCTTAGACATGTGTTTCGAAGAAACACAGGGTCTAAGTTTTGAGGAGTTATAGGTATTTGAATAGAGTAGAGAACCAGGTGTAGCAAGTATCGGGATTCTTCAAAGTGATCGAAGATGTAGATACTTGTGTATGGTATTCAGTTGATAGTAATGATAAAGAGAAATTGCTTCTCTTTCAGGTTACTCATAATTGGAAGCATTCCTAAGTTGAGTAACGCTGATCGGCCTCCTTCCATTTAGTTGACATGCACTGGAGATAGCTGCATGATTTGAATCTGGTTCAATTAAATCAGTGCCTCTGGTTCTATATTGGATATAGAACAGTTCATATCTTAACGTTGTTAAGGTACGGGGAGTTGTCCGGCTTATGATTAAAACCAGACACTGGAGAACTCAAGGCACGTTTCTGTAATGGCTGTTTGTGGGTTGACCCAGGCTATGACGAGGGTTGACTTTCTACCATCTGGGAGATCATTAGAAATATTGTTCTAGACTCGCCACAGTTTTAATAAAAATGGATTTTTTCAAAAGCAGTAGTGGGAGTATGGTAGAACTGGAAGTGATTCCAGAACCGCAAACGATTACTGAAGATTTGATAAGGAACCTAAAGATTCAATCTGTTTTGACATTCCATTGGCCACTCCGCAGATACGGTGGGTAACTTCAGGCACCCGAGAGGTACTCCGGTAGCCTCAAGGACGGTGACAGGGAAGTTCTTGTTTACCCACACTTGCCATTGTTGTTGTTCCAGGCTGCGAGACCCGGCAGGAGGATGAGTATAGCGTCGTTCTAAACTAGCTTTAGAAGTGCACATCTATATGACTCTGCCAGAGGGTTGTCGTAGTCAGTGGGAGCAGCGGAAGCATTGGTGGACATCAGGCTTATGTCTATTTATAGACTAAAGCAGATGTAGCGGAGATAGATCATCTATTTCTGATGTGACAGTCATAGGTTTGACTTCATCAGAATAGGGGATGGATCTATTGAGTAGGTAGTAGGGTGTGATATCCGGGTTTTGGATGACATACACAAAGTAGGAAGTGATATTCCTATACTACGATCGGTTATACTTTGGTCGTCACACAGTGGTTTCTTCACAAAGGAAATGGATTTTGTATCAGACATACTGGTTACTAGATCTATGGTTTTAGATCTAGATTTGGGTGGTTTCCCAATCTGGGTACTTTGACAGCATTCTATGAGTATTTAGAATGGTTGACTCCTGGCACGGTAGTATACCTGCAGGTGATGGAGTCACCCTCTCTAAAGGTGTCTTATAGACTAAAGTAGAGAGGGATGTGCATGATTGGCAGATCACTTGCTTAAGCAATTGAGTCAATCATGAGATGTCAAGTACCACACCAGATGTTGTTCTTGCACTAGATGCAATAAGTTGACATTGATCCAATCCTGGAGAAACAGTCGGAAGCAGTTTTAGAACATAAGTGGATGTTCTAGGGATATGATAACGACAGCCTCATTTGGGAGACAATTATCATTCCAGGCTTCCAAGGTGACATCGACGACAAGGAGGTTGTCAGAGTTATAGTTTTTCCTTCTGACGAGGGGCAGTGTTTTGGACAGGTGGTCCAAGGCAATACTGAGGGTGGCATGGCGCAGGATACTGATTAAGTTCAGTTGACGATTCAGTCTAAGAAGTTTGGATTTGGAGTTCATTTATGAGCTCGGTCCCATCAGACATCCAGACATTCTAAGACAGGTATTGCTCATTTCGGGAGATGGTTTTCTCCGCGAACTTGAGATATAGAGAGACATAGAAAGAAACATCAAGGCGGATCCACTCACTGAGGCTATTCCTCAAACGCAATAGTCTCACAAACGAGCTTTGTGAGACTGACTAGTAGAGGAGTTGGGTGTTCGGTATCACACGGGCTGTGAGTATGTGACATCGCAATAATTAGCCTTGAGTGCAAGTGGGAGATTGTTGGAGATAGTGCCCTCAGAGTCAATTATTGGATCGCAGGCACGTGATTGCAATGATTGAGGGAGGACCTATCCCGGTACGACAGTCTCACTCGAGATGATAGTATGCTATCTGGTTTACCTTTATCATCGTGTACTGCTTTAGGTGACCTTACAGGTCGCTATTACACGTTGATAAAGCCCCTAGGATTCTTGCTTGACCACCAGCAGTATGAGGGCGATCATATAAGTGGGAGCTGGTAGTCTATAAGCACATCCTTAAATGGTCCCTAGTCGTGGGAGTTTCGAGACAGGGCATCGATACTCCAGACTAGACTAGTGTATACAGTCGAGACCCCGACGAGGGGCGGTGGCCGGTCTCACAAGCCACTGGTGTCAGTTGGTTCACCTAAGATGTATACAGGTGCTCATTGGGTTATGAGTACACCGGACAGGACTCGCCGGGAACATGCTAGTTGGTCTTATACCTGACATCAGATAGCAGTTCCCTGGTGACATGTGTACAGGTTAGTTCATCGACCTGGGGATCGTCATTTGTCTCGTGTGAGTTCCCACTGTACTTTGATTACTACCCTACCACGGATCAAAGGAGTCATGCAAACAGGTTTTAGTTGGGTACAGTCCCGAGCCACATGGAGGCAGTGAGTGGATCTTCGGGGGTTCGTCTCTCCCGGTATTGGGGGTGAGGTCGCGCTGTGTCTAGGAGAGCCATTACACGAAGTCCTTGGCCAAGGCAGGAGATTTACTGGTAGGTATTCCAGTAGTATCTCAGGGTGTTCTGGGCTACACTCCGACACGACTTGTACCGCTTTTGGGGGTCTGACTTTTACCAACCCCCTAGGCCCGCCATGCGATGCTCATAGACGAACGGACTGGACTGTACGGATATTGTCACTGACAGGCTCAGTAGGGTGTCAGGATGAGTTCGCTCATCGACGTCCCTTTTGGTCAATAGCCGGTGGCCCGTTACGTATTGGCTTATACCTCTGACGTGCTAGTGGTTAAATCCACAGCCATTGTATTGACGAGTCTTTAGAGTCCACCACACTTTCAGTTACTCAAGCTTTCGGGCGAAACGTTGTAGAGGCCGTATGGAGATATGGCAGGGTCCGATCAGATACGTGCGGTATTGCACGGATCAGGATCGGACGGTTAGTACTAGAGGCCGTATAGATATATGGCAGGGTTCGATCAAATACGTGCGGTATTGCACGGATCAGGATCGGACGGATATTACTAGCCGGCTTTGGTTTAAGCCGGATCCTAGTATAGTACAGTGTAGATTTTGTCTCATTGCATTTGTATCCGGTCGGAATACAAATGCGGGCATTTATATGCAGTAGCGGGGTTTTCCTGTAATTAATTACGGGACCAGTTTTCTGGAGTTGCCAGTTTGCATTCCGTTACGGCCGGTTTTCCTTTGTTCTTTCCCGGCCGGACTTTTCCGATGGAGGGGGTTATTTGCAATTGTGCAAATAACATTTTGTGGAGGGGGTATCTTGCTTTTGTATCATTATGATATGTTAAGCATCTTTATCCATGATGGTGCATTTATTTGATATGAAAGGATTAGATGTTGTTATGGAGTTGATGTGAGGTTTTCCTTTTTGCAAGGGGTCACCCTCCACCTTTACCTACACTCACCTCCCTTCTTGTTATGTATTGATATATCCCTTCCCTCCACCATTCTCAATTAGACAAGGCCGGCCACAATTTTGAGGGGGTGAGAGAGAGAGTTTCATTTTGGTATGGTGGCATTATTCTTGATCTCATATCATTTCATGCTAGAAAAATGCAAGCACCATTTTTCTTATCTTGATTCCTCCATCATCTTCAAAGGCAACAAAACCCCAAATGAGACATAGCCTCTACACTACATTCTACAGCTAATCTTGGGCATGTCGACTTGCCAGCTTCATGCCCGAGTTGCCTCGGTATAGAGGCGGGAGCCCGTAAAAGATGCAGGCGATGTGGTGCCCTTCCGGCAAGAAGGCGACGACCGGAGGTTCCGCGAGAGATCAGGACGACGACGAGAAGACCGGAGGACTCGGATCACTCGGTACATCTCTTCCCTATCTTGTTACTTTGCGAGATCTAGTTTAATGGCCCGATCCGGGGTTTAGTGCGCGGTGGTGCCGGTTTGCTAAGTTCGCAAAATTAAAGTTTATCACCGGTTCGGCATTTGGCCGTCGGATTGACGACCGGGGCGCCGCCGTGCACTTACAGATGTTGCATTCGGAGAAAGTGGGTGTAAGGGTTTACGGGGAAGTCGTCGGGTGAAGGGACAGATAGGTGTGGAGGTGGTCGAGGGGAGAGATCGACAAGAGTGGTCGGCGGTGAGGTCGACGAGATGGAGGCAGGGATCACCGGCGAGGAGGGTGTGCGCAGGTTCAGGGAAGGAGGTCGTCGAGGAGTGTAGGGAAGGTAAGGATGAGGTCGGGGAGAGGGAGATGGGATCAGACGAGGGTGGTGACGAGAACGGTGGCGACGGCGGGGTTGCCGGCGACGAGGGTGACGGCGAGGAGAGGTTGGAGAAGATGGGTTTTCTGTGGGTTCTTGGTGATGGGTTTGTCGGGCTGCAGATGTGGGTGATGGTGGCGTCGGGGTTGGAGAGGGGTGAGGAAGACAAGTGGGGGCCGACGAGGAAGTGGGGTCGCCGGCAGTGGAGGCGATGGATTGGAGGTTCTGTGGGTTGAGGTCTCGGTGTGCAAGGGGAAGCTCTGGTCGTTTGGGGGGTGAAGAGATGGCGGTGGTGGTGTCAGGAGGTTGAGAGAGAGAGGTGGGGAAAGTGCAGAGATGACGACGAAGTGGGTTCGTCGGCAGTGGAGGATGCAGGAGAAAGGAGAGATGGGTTCTGGTTCGCCGTTGGGGTGAGGACGAGGGGGAGAGAAGAACTAAAGGAGGCGAGAGAGGAGAGGGAGATGAGCGAGGTTGAAGACGAGGGTGCGGTGGCGGCGACTGCGAAGTGCGGCGACGGTAGGATTTTCTCGTGGCCGCTGGGTTAACAAAGGAGAAGATGACGAGGACGAAGAAGGGAGGTGACCGTAGTGGGAGGCGGTGACCAGAATCGAGGAAGGAACAGTAATCGCGAGAAGAGAGAGGGTGCGAGAGGAGAGAGAAAGAGAAGAGAAAGAGAAGGGAAAGAGAGAGAGTGTGCTCGGGGAGAGAGAAAGAGAAGGAGAGGGAAAGAGAGGGAGAGAGAGAGAGAGAAGAAGAAAAAGAAGAGAGAGGAAGGAAAGAGAGTGCTCTTGGGGGGCCCAGGGGTTAGAGAGAGAGATTGTGATTGGTGGAAGGAGATTTTTAGAGGAAAGATTTGGGGGAGAGAGAGACGAGAGAGAGAATGGTGGGGCCAGTGCAACTATTTAGAGAATTTGATTGGCTGGGAAAAAATTCGATAAAGCAATGTATAAAAGATTTTAAACCTCAAGATTTACTAAGTTACGAATTCACTAACAGAAAATCTTCATGAAATAAATCAATCAAAAATAATTAACTTGAATTTAAGCGGACTACAAAAATATACCAGAAACACGCCCGGGTCGGGTCTAAAATTTTGAATTTGAAATAAGAAAATTACTAGCCAGCTTCAAAATTTAAAATGAAAGATTTTACGACAGAAATGTATACCCCCCAGAGAGGACGTACGTACGTGCGCGTAGTCGTCCAAGCACGTCCGTTTCATTGAACGGGACGAGAACACGATGCAAGGACGCTACCACAGGGTTAGGAGTATCATGCAGGCCATGAAATGCAATTTTAATTTATTTTACATGATTTAAACTGTTATATGCAAAAGATGTGTTACAAGACAAATACCAGTACATACTAAATTATGAAATGCACTAGTCCATGCAACAAGTCAAGGTAACCTATAAATGAGGGTTACATAGGTTCAAGCAAGCGGGTCGGGTCGAATGCCCAGTAATATGTAGAAATACCATTCGCACCCAAACACGCCAAATCAAGAAAAACCACGGATAAGTAAATACGGAACTGGAATTGGTATAAGTGAACTCAGGTGTTACATTATACCCAACTACAAAAGAATTTCGTCCTCGAAATTCCAAGAACAAGATAGGATAAACAAGCAAGAGATTTCAAGAATAGATGTGGAAGGTTCTACCGGATTTCATCTTCTCGTTCCCAATTTGGTTCTCCATGCAAGCGATTACCCCAAGAAACAAGCACAAGAGGGATAACTTTGTTCATAAGAATCTTCTCTCTTCGATCCACAATTGTCATCGGTCGCTCCTCAAAGGTTAAATCTTCTCGTACAGTCATCTCCGAAAGATCCACTACATGTATTTCCTCTCGAGCATATCTACGGGGTTGAGATACAAGAAACTCGTCATGAACATTCTCCAAAGATTTCGGTGATGCCAAACGATATGCCACTTCTCCAGTATGCTCAAAAACCTCGAATGGTCCAACGAATCAAGAACTAAACCTTCCGAAACGTATCACCCCTCTAGTCGGTGACACCTTCAAGAATACCACATTACCAACGGCGAACTTTATAGGTCTTCTCAACTTATCTGCCAACTCGTGTCGGTCCCGTGCTGCACTAATATGATTCCAGAATCTATTAACCTTCTCAACAGTCTGCACAACCAAATCTGGCCCCACTAAACTTCGTCCACCAACATCGTCCCAACAAACAAGGGAACGACACTTGCGACCATAAAAGCTTCGAATGGAGCCTTCTGCATCGACGCCTGGAACTGTTGCTGTAAGAACACTCCACCCAAATTAGATGATCCTCATACGAACCCTGAAGTCCAACTTGCAAGCTCTCGGCATACTTTCAAGAGTTTGAATCGTTCTCCCAGCCGAAACATCTTTTTGAGGATAGTAAGCCGTACTATTCTCAATCGAGTCCCCAAACTTCCCCGTAAGCTCCTCCCAAACGTGTGATAAGAAACGAGCGTCAAGGTCGGGCATGATGCTCACCGGTACTCTATGCAATCTTACAATCTCCTATTTGGACCGCCCTACTAACGCTTCCGTTGATTAACCAACAATCATCAACCACCCAACTGCACTATTGCCCTTTAGACTCCGCGGTAAAGCCTTCACTAATCCATGGTTATGCGTTCCCACTTCTACTGAGGAATCGGAAGTGGTTGCAATAAACCGGTAATCCTTCGATGCTCAACCTTAATTTGCTGACATACCAAGTACTTTGCCACAAACAGGCAATCTCCTGTTTCATGCCTTCCTACCAAAACGCTGTCGTATATCTCGGTACATCTTCGTGCCTCCTGGATGTACGGAATACGTGTAACTGTGCGCCTCCTTCATAACTTCTTCGCGAATACCTCCATTGGCACACACAAACAACTATCACAATGAACCATCTTCATGAATCACTAAGCCCGTTCGAGGCCCAACTTCAACCTGTTCTCGGAACTTCTGCAATCTTGGGTCCTGCAATTGCACTGCTTCAATACCCTCGATCAACGATGACTGTACTTGCAGTTGCATCATCTATCCCAAAGAACGCGGTAGCACGATCTCCAACTCGAATCTCCGAAAGCCTTCAATATGTTCCCTTAGTGTAGTCAACATCGGAATTTCTGGCAACCGACTAAGCGCTTCCGGCACAACATCAACTTTCCCGGATGGTATTCAAGATCAAGATCGTAGTAAGCCATCAGCTTCAACCATCTTCGCTGTCTCACAATTAGCTCCAAGTCATGAGTTGAGTAATTCTTCTTATGGGTCTTCAACTGTCTCAACACGTAAGCTACACCTTCTCATGCCGTATCAAAACACATCCCAAACCTTTCCCAGATGCGTCGTTGTGAAACACCAATCCTCCGAAACCGTCTGGTACGGTCAAAACAAAAGCGGTCATCAACCCTGCTCCAACGCCTCAAAGACTGATGCACACTTATTCGTCCACACAAATGGTACTTTCTTGTGCGTAAGCTTGGTCAGAGGCTCAGCCAAACGAGCAAAATTTCTTCACGAACCTTCTATAGTGTCCTGCAAGTCCAAGAAACTTCTGATCTTTGCAACGTTCTTCGGAATCGGCCGGTCTTGAACTGCTGCAATCTTCCCTGGGTAAACGGCGATTCCATTTCCAGCTACGATATGTCCCAAAACTTTACTTCTTCAAGCCAAACTCGCACTTGCTCATCTTTGCATATAATCTTTCTTGCTTCCAAGTCTGCAGTGCGATCTTCAAGTGTTCTACATGCTCTTCAATGATCCTCGAGTAGACCAGAATATCTTCCACGACCATTACTAAAACTGGTCCAAGAATGGTGGGAATATTCAGTTCATCAAGTCCATAAATGTTGCCGGTGTATTCGTTACTCCGAAGGGCATCACTAATACTCGTAATGTCCATACTGAGTTCGGAACGCAGTCTTGCAAATCTCTTCTGATTTAACTCGGACCTGATGATATCCGAACCGCAAATCCAGCTTCGAGAATACCCTCGCGCCACTAAACTGCTCAAACACTTTGCCAATGCGAGGGATCGGGCACTTGTTCATAATAATCACCCGGTTTAATTCTCGATAATCAACGCACTTCTTCCCTGTGTCATCTTTCTTCTTTACTAGAAGAACTGTAGCTTTCCCAGTTAAGTTGCTGCGGCGAAACCAACCCTTTTCAAGTAATTCAGCAACCTGCTTCCTGACTTCTTCCAACTCTACTGGTGCCATCGGGTAATACGCCTTTGAGATTGGCGCTGCACCAGGAACAAGTTTAATCGCAAACTCCATGTCTCGTCTCGGCGGTAAACCTGATATGTCTTCACACTTCCATGAAACTCTCCAATATAGCCGGCGCTTCTTCCTTATCCACTGCCATTGACGAAAGAACCTTGTTTGTCGACCTAGCCCTAACTCGACTGGCCCGACAGAACTGCTTCCTCCAGCAAAACAACTTCCGAATGTCCGGGAAACCGGAGAATCACCTTCCCTTCCTTACAATCAATATGAGCGTGAAAAGTGCCGCGAAATCCCATTCCCAAGACAACAACAACAAGGAAATGCACCAGGATTGAATAATCCTAACGCGGGGAAAAACAAGAACGAGTAAGATACCAAGATGACTTCATCCGAACTCAAGATACTGAAGAGGGTTAACCACGGTAAACATGATTCAAGCTGGCGATAAAACAATAACTGGTAAGCAATGAAACTGGGAGAAGCATGGTAATATAACGATCATGGAATACGGAAGTGAATCAAGACCAGGACTCCAAGTTACTTAAATAGAGTACCGCATTGTAACCATGCTGCAGTTCATGGACACAATTACATAACTCCACCCAAGTCGCCCAAGTCCTAGAGATAACAAGGAATCAGGTTTTCGAGTCGATATCCAAAGGAAGTTTGCACATCGTAAAAGATATAATCAGGAAGAACTTGATTCAAAAACGGTAAAACGGCAAGGTGGCAGGACATGTTTCCTAAACACGGGTATTCTGATTCGTGTATTGGGTACAATACCCAACTATAAAAGAATCAACCCGACTAACCTATATCTCTGATACCAAAAGAACCAAGTCACGCCCCGCTTCCCAGAGTACGCTAAGATGGGCACGTGACACAGCCAACCATACTACTTGTGGATAGGAAAAATCCTTCCACGGTCACATTACGACTGTAGAGATATCAAGAACAAGAGGGTAAACAAACTATCTAGTACATGTCCATAAGCCAGAGTAAAAGAGTCAAGAAATAACAATATGCGGAAGCCAAAAGATACAATAAATGGAACACCTGGAAGTGAAACTACATACCGACAGGAACTTCACCGCTCGTCTAACAGCGGCAATACTCCTGATCAGTCTGCAACAAGGTAGAAGAATCTGGGCCATGCAAAACCCAGACGTCAGCGCGTCGTGTCATCAAGCAATAAAATATAAACAGGGTAACAGGCAATGCAAATATAAACATGAATGAAAAGCAGGTGTAACAGTAATATAAATCAGGGCAGTGAAGGGTAGTGTGCAGTGAGTAGACTAAACTGTTCTATTGGGTTTTCTACTCTAAAGTATTTGAAATCAATTTGATGAATCATCGATGTAACTCAATAGTATCCCGTGCATGCCCGGGACCACGGTCTACAGACTCTCGGGCTGAAACCGAGACGTGCCGCTAGGCAGTAAAAGGTAGCAGGTACAGACGAGTGATGTCAGCATCATCACTCCGGGGCTGGCCTAGCCCGTAAGACTGATCAGAACAGGTATCGAACTGTTGAGTTACAAGTCAGGTTCCACCATTGATTTCCCCATACCCCCAAGTTATGTATGTCAAGTCAAGTATTCAGTAATCAAAAACTAATGCCAACACAGGATCAGGTAACAGCAGGTTTGTCTGGATAGACAACAGGAACGGACCGTAAGGACTACATGTCAGGTTTGTTGGCATTAGACACAAGATCAAATAACAGGTAATACCATGGTACATCAGGTCAATCCAGGTAATGTATACAGGTGTCATGTCATGTCAAGAGTGTACGGTACCATGTCATATCAAATAGGAAGTGCAACATGTCATGTCAGGAAGCACAAATAATATGTGGGTGCTCACAAATCAACTAATATAAACATGGTTATAAATAAACAAGCATGGAATCATCAGAACAATAAACTGGAACTGTTAGTTATATGTATGCCCTAGAGGCCATTACTGTGCATTGGATGTATATTGTAGTGGATGCTGGGACATATATAGGGAGGACTCTCTTGCTCGACATGATAGTATGCTATCTGGTTGCTCTTTACCTTAACGTGTACACTGATTGTCTCTCTGTTACATGTTGGTAAAGCCCTTAGGATGTGTACTTGACTACCTGGACTATGATGCGGATCATACTAGTGGGGACATGGTAGTCCATAAGTACATCCTTCAAAGTCCCTAGTCGTAGGTGTATCGAGACGGGGCATCGATATACCAGAGTAGACTAGCGTATACCTTCTCGACCCATACAGATGGGCGATGGATGATCCCATATCCATTGGTGTTTGACATCGGAGATGATATACGGGTGCTCAGTGGAGACTGGGTACACTGGACGGACTCGCCGAGAACTCCCAGATGGTATTATACCTTACGTCAGATGGCAGTTCTCTGGTGACACTGGTACAGAGTAGTCTGTTGACCCGAGATCGTCATAGAGTCTTGTGTGGTTCCCACTGTGCTTTGATTTCCACCTTACCACGTCCAAGAGGGCGTGCAAAATGGTGGTTTTTGGGTACAGTCCCGAATCACATGGAGGCAATGAGCGATAGGAGGGGATTCGTCTCTCCCGGTATAGGGGGTTGATGTTGCGCTGTGTTCGATTGGCTATAACCGGAAATCCCTGGCCAGGGTTGCTGAGATATACTGGTAAGTGTTACCAGTAGTTTCTCGAACTGTTATAGACCTCATATCGACACGACTTATCGAGCTATTGGGGTCTGACGTTTACCACCCCTAGGCGAGATATGCGACATATCAGACGATCAGACCGGACTGTACGGTAAGTGTTACTGGTTGGATTCACAGGAGTGTGAGCGGGCACATACACGCATTATTCTTGGTCCCGCACATATCTCATATGCGCTCCTATTTCGTTTCGCTTAAGCCAGGAAACCTCTGTGTAGGACTCTAAAGACTCGTCAATATGCCGGCAGCAGATGATGATCATATCAAACACCCACAAGCCGCAAGCGGTCTGCTAAACGTAACGGCCACCCGGGTATTGAGCGATCAGAAGATCGACGAGCAAGCCCGCTCACACTCCTGTGAATCCAACCAGTAACACTTACCATACAGTCCGGTCTGATCGTCTGATATGTCGCATATCTCGCCTAGGGGTGGTAAACGTCAGACCCCAATAGCTCGATAAGTCATGTCAATATGAGGTCTATAACAGTTCAAGAAACTACTGGTAACACTTACCAGTATATCTCAGCAACCCTGGCCAGGGATTTCCGGTTATAGCCAATCGAACACAGCGCAACATCAACCCCCTATACCGGGAGAGACGAATCCCCTCCTATCGCTCATTGCCTCCATGTGATTCGGAACTGTACCCAAAAACCACCGTTTTGCACGCCCTCTTGGACGTGGTAAGGTGGAAATCAAAGCACAGTGGGAACCACACAAGACTCTATGACGATCTCGGGTCAACAGACTACTCTGTACCAGTGTCACCAGAGAACTGCCATCTGACGTAAGGTATAATACCATCTGGGAGTTCTCGGCGAGTCCGTCCAGTGTACCCAGTCTCCACTGAGCACCCGTATATCATCTCCGATGTCAAACACCAATGGATATGGGATCATCCATCGCCCATCTGTATGGGTCGAGAAGGTATACGCTAGTCTACTCTGGTATATCGATGCCCCGTCTCGATACACCCACGACTAGGGACTTTGAAGGATGTACTTATGGACTACCATGTCCCCACTAGTATGATCTGCATCATAGTCCAGGTAGTCAAGTACACATCCTAAGGGCTTTACCAACATGTAACAGAGAGACAATCAGTGTACACGTTAAGGTAAAGAGCAACCAGATAGCATACTATCATGTCGAGCAAGAGAGTCCTCCCTATATATGTCCCAGCATCCACTACAATATACATCCAATGCACAGTAATGGCCTCTAGGGCATACATATAACTAACAATCTCCCACTTGCACTAGGGCCATCTGATAGCAGTGGTTGTAGTATCTCATACTCAACCATCCCTTAATAGTCTCTCTCTGGGAAAAGGCCTTTGTGAGTGGATCCGCCGTGTTGTCCTCTGAGTCTACTCTCCTAACCTCGATCACCCTGGAGATCAACCATCTCCATGATCAGGTGATACTGCCTTAGAATATGTCTGGATCACTGATGGGACGGACGTTCCTTGGCATAAGCCATAACTCCATTGTCTCACAATGGGAGGAACGAAGTTCATCTCATGAACTAATATACACCCAAACATCCTCTTTGGTAGCATCTTAAGTAGCGACGTATCCAGGCTTAATCGTCTAGTATGCCACGGTATCTAGCTTGGAACTCTTCCAACATACCGTCCCTTTACTGAGGGTAAAGACAATGCCTGCGACTGATTTTCAGTCGTCCTTATCACCCTGGAACCCTTCCAGTGATTCTTCCCAGGATTAATTGATACCATCTCACTATAACTAGCGAGAATCCTAACATCCATTTAGATCTATCTCATAGATCGAAAACCCTTGATTTAGTAGGTATCATTTTGATCCTATGTGGAGAATCATTGTGATAAGCGGAGATTGACCGAGCGTAGCATAGGAAACTCCTTCCCTATCAAGAGCATGTCATCCACGTACTCTACGAGGATCGTCACTATACTCCCTACTATCTTTTTGTATATACATGGTTCATCTACCATTTTGATGATGTCAAACTGTTTGACTAATTCATCAAAACAGATGTTCCAACTCCACGATGTCTGCTTTATCCTATAAAGCATCTTGTACACGTTTCCGCTGCTCCCACTGTCTACGAAGTCCTCTGGCTGTGTACTTATAGGCGCTCTCTTCTAAAACATCATTTAGAAAAGCTGTCATGACACCCAACCACCAGATATCGTAGTCATGGTATGTAGCCGTGGCAAGTAGGATCTGGATGGACTTAAGCATAGCCACTGGAAAAGGTTTCATCATTATCCACGCCTGGTCGATGACGAAAAACTTTAACAAGTCTAGCTTTGAAAGTCTCAACTTTTCCATCTACACCAAGTAATCTTCTCAAGATATACTTGCTCCTGATGGGGATTTAACCCTTCAGATATAGCAACCAAAGTCCATACTTTGTTGGTGTATAAGGATTCCATCTCAGATCGATAAACATCCAGCCATTCTTACAGAGTCTTACTCTCGATGGCCTGCTCGAAGCTAGTTGGGTCATCATCTCATGATGCAATCCTCGCTCCCACTGTCATAGAGAAACAGAAGTATCTCTCAGGTGGGTGAGGAACCCTACTAGATCGGCGGAGAGGCTGAGGTTCGTTGGAATCTACTGAATCCTTTGGTTCTATCAAATCATCTGCTGTAATTTGTATAGCTGGAACTTTTCCAGTTGTACATAACAGACCTTGCCTCGAGCTTGTCCGGATTTTGCCTTTAGACATAGGCCGGTCAACCCCAAATCTTAACTAGCTTAAGATATGGGCTCTTCCCTTTCCATATCACATATGAAATGGTAGGCAACTGATTTGATTGGAACCCTATTCAATAGGTATGCAGCTTCTCAAGTGCATAACTCCAAAAAAGGAAATAGGTAACTCAGTAGTACTCATCATAGAGCACACCTTATCATATAGGGTGAGATTACTCCGCCCCGATATACCATCGTGCTATGGTGTATACGGAGGAGTAATGCTGAGAGAGAATCTCATTCTCCTTTAGAAAAGTCCAGGAATTCCATGCACAAGTATTCTCCTCCCTGATCACATCAAAGGACATAATACTTATACCCGTATTTTGGTTCTCTACTTCTAACTTATATTCTGTGAATATCTCAAAAGGTTCGGACTTGTGTTTCAACAGGAACATATGTCTGAATCTTGAGAGATCATCAGAGAATGTAATGAAGTACAAAGAACCGGTCTTGGCATATATAGACAGGGGACCTTACATACATCAACATGTATCATCCCAAGAGTTCAGTAACTCTTTCTCTGTTTCCAATAAACAGAGCTATGGTCATCTTATCTTTGTGACATGACTGGCGAGTTTCACAAGATGTAAATTCAAACTGATTTAAATATGCATCTATATGTAACTCTAGCTAGTCGGGTCGCATTGATATGACCTAGTCTACAATACCTCAAGAAGGATCCGTTCATTTCTGAACTCTTCCTCTTGTGTGTGTTCCGTATACTAAGAACTGCAGTTTGATTTAGAACATCAATGCTTTTAGATAACGTGCCTGAACCGATCAACTTTTGATATAGGAAATGTTCAAAACATTATCCAACAATACAAAATTTTATCATTTCTTTACTAATAAAGAGACTGATATGATTTTGTATATCAGGTTCGGTATCTAATAGCATTCGTTCAGAATCAATGTATTGATAATACAGGGTGACAGTGACCAACAAACTTGGCTGCAACACTTGCCCCGTTTTCTGTCTCATGAAACTTATTACCCGTTCTCAGTTCTTTACCTTTCTGTAGCCCTATGTAACAAATTACATATCTGGGATCCTGATCTGGTATCACATACCCAGGACATAAAGGATACTGAGAAACAGTTCTCTGTAATGAACACACCCGAAGATGATGCATCAGCATGCACTCTCTTCGTTTGGGCGGCACGGGAATTCTGGTAATCCCTATTTCCTGCTCTGTCTTATAACAATTATAAGTTGGAGCGGGACCAACGTTCCCCAGCTCAGTATAACAAGCGGGTTCGGTCAATAATCCATATTATTATCTTGATTAAGGCGTGATATGGTCGCTACCTGAAGAGAGAGAGAAGAAAACACTCAGCGTGCGCTCTTTCAAGAATAGATTGGTTATTATTTTATCTAATCAGGATGGCTCCCACTGCTTTTATCAAATCTTCCTTCAAACCCTAAAAGGAAAGACTAGCCGGGATTAATTACACACTACAAGTTCGCCAATCTTTCAGCCAGGCCAGTGTCGGTACTTTGAGGGAGGTCCCCCGTGCTTTCGCACGAACCTAATTAATGTAAACCTCATTTTCCCAGAGGCGTAACCCCGTTGACACCTTTCTAGACACCTACTTGATCGGCTAATTGTAATGTGCAAAACTCTTCCAGGAGTAACTCTTACTCGCAGCGGGTATCGGGATCCAACTATCTCATAGAAGGTATGCAATCTCATTGCAAATTTCAACACTTGAAATTCCCGATAATATTTTGCCCCTAGCAGCTATATGACCTTAACATTGTCAACAAATCATAAGTGCTAGTCAAGTTCAACCCGTCATTTCCTGATTGAATTAAACCCACCCGCACGACCCTTAACATAGTCAACAAAGTCGCACGACTACCCTAATCCAATCACATCATATGCTTATGCAGATAAGCACTAATTAGCTACCGCACACTACGCCTTAACATAGTCAACAAACGTAGCATGAATACTAACTAGTACTTATCTGAAATGACGGAGGGCTACGACAGGTTTTTCTGAAAACCTATTGCGTAATGAACTTGATATCGTTGTAGGATCGAATGAATTTTGAAATGGAGTGTTTTTGAGGCTTTTCTAGTTTTGCTAAAGGAGTCACTCCCGGTGAAGGGATCGTCGGTCCTTTCCTCGTCGAATGAGGTGCGGGATATATCATATATATCACTGTGCAAAGCAAAAACACTTAAAAGCAATCAAAAGACAAACCGAGTGTGTAGCATCTGCCAGTTATTGCTAAAGGAGTCACTCCCGGTGAAGGGATCTCGGTCCTTTCCTCATCGAATAAGGTGCAGGATATATCATATATACCGCTGTGCAAAGCAAGAACTGTAGCTACCTGTTTTATTTTGAAATTCGATTCTACAACATCTTAGGTTTCTTTTATTTCATTAATCACATTAATGAAGTCCCATCATTTAAGTTACCTAAACATCACAGATAAATACGACGTACACTTATGCCATCCGCATTCGCCTCGATGTCCCCTCGTGCACCGTTAGGTTAGGTAACTAACGGCAGAGCGGGGCAGGGCTAGCGCGGGTGTAAAACATAAGTAACGCCTATATAATATATCATATATACTATATACAGTATCTATCACAGAACATATCACATGATCACATCACAGATATCGCAGCAGAAGAATCATATGAAATATTGGATATACTAGGACGTCCGTGTTTTCAATATGAGCCAGTATAAAACACGGATTCCACGGTCATGATGAATAGCCAAACCCATACCCCTAGACCCCTACGAGAGCGGCAAGCAACCCTACCAATTCTAGAGTTAGGAGACCCGGACTCGACTCCTCGAGTTGGTCTCCCACTGGACTCCAGAACCCGGTTACTTGTGCTCCCCTCCTTGGGTCTATCCTAGTGCGGAAAAGTAAATAATATACAAACGGTGACATCTTCCGCAACCTGGAAGTTCCCCAACAAAAGAATATTATATACAAGTTTTTACATGAATGAAAATGAAAAACGCTCATCTCACATAAAAAAAAACCCCGGCTAATCAAACACGACGATCCAATATAACATATCCAGCAACACATAACATCACATGTCATCAACGTAAGTAAATATGTCCATTCCAATTCTCGTTGACATATAGCAACGAAACCGGTGATATCACATATTACACTTACGGTCACAGAAAAGAAAGTGTAAAACTACAACAGTTGGAATCCGCAACCTCCATAGACATCGCATGCCTAATCAAATGAATTCCTTAGACATCGCATGCCTAACAATTATAAACCCCGCATTTTAGTCTCAAAATCGAAAACACTTTTCAATACCAAGTCGGGTAATTCAACAAGATTCCCGACATCCTGATCGAATGCTCGTCGCAAACTTTAGTAGGCGGCCGCACCCCCTGACGCCGTCGACGAAGTGCACCAAGGCGGAACACCGCTGCCGTGAGCACCCGAACAGATGCTTTCGGCGACGGGGTTCTCCTACAGTCACTTGGTCGGGGCTATGGAGCGAGGCTGTCTATTAAGTTTACCCGGCGAGTATCCGCGTACGCTACGTGATTGCAACGGACTTTTGATCACATCAAAATTCCGTGGCAACCGATCAAGTGAGACTAAACTGCTATGTTTATAATATTCATTCAGTTATCTCATAACTTTTGTGAATTCCAATTATTGTATCCCATTCCAGGTAAATAGAAAATGTTAAACTTTTCGATCGAACAGTCAAACACCCAAGTTTTCCCAATACAGATCAACACATGAAACAAGTCTAAAAATATTCAGTTCGTGCCTCAGTACCAACGGTCCAGCCGTAGAAGGGTCAAGCCAACGCCTCACATGTGGCACGCCGTACTGCCCCAAACCCGAAGGTTCAAAGGGCAGTTCAAGACGGTCACATAATCGAGTTAAGGTTTGTTGTCTTCTAGAGGGACCATCGCGTTACTTGCACTACTTAGAACGTCTTTAAACCACGGAAAAATCCAACACTTGGAAATTTCCCGGCAGGGGAAAAATTGGGTATTTATATCCGGTCGAACTTTTTAACAGTTTCTAAAATATCCGGAAAAACATAAACGAAGTTAAATTATCCGATCAAATTAACAAATCCCCAATAAAACCCTAGAAAACTCAACACTTGAGTGGAATTAAAAAATTCACATAGAAAATTGCCAAGAAAGGACCTAAGAATAAATATATGAAATTTGAGGGACTAAGTCAAATTTGGGCCGCGGAATCGCCGCCAAACCCCTGGTTTGGCCGCGGTTCCGCGGTCGAATTATGGAATTAGGGGCCCAAACTTCACAGTAATTCTTAGTTTTTCCTGCTTACTTTTCTGCATATTTTTAATTCACAAAAATCCACGAATTTCAAAAATGTACAGAGAGCATTTTAGGGTTTGGGTTTCGGTTCGATCGGACTTCTAATTCCGTCTACGCATCGCCTAAGGCTCTAGCTAGGCTCTGATACCACTGTAGGGTTCCTAGGCACTCTCAAGGGGTCTCACAAGGCATCAACCATGCCAATTTCTAACTTTACGGTGCCGAGAAACCCTAGACTACGGATCGTTAACTAGATATCTAGGCGAAAGATGCAACTAGTAAACTACTTTACTAAGAGAATACGGAAATACAACCTTTGTAGATCCGGTCCTCCACCTCCATAGCTCCGCAATGAAGTCTCCTCGCTGTCCAAATGGAATCCCGGGCTCTAGCGTCGGCTTCATCGGAGAAATGGGCGGGCAAGGTCGTCGGCTTCGTGCCGAAGATGATCTACGTCGAGGCATCACTAGATCAAGCTCCCACTTCACCAAGTCATGAAACTTGTGAAGAAAACACACTCTACTACTTGGCAAGAGGTAGAGGATGAAGAAATAGGAAGTGGGTAGACTTTAGAATTGGATTTCTCACTCTTTTTCATCAATCACCATTGATGGTCCAAGGTTTCTTCATGTTGAAGATGAAGAAGAAGAAGAAGAAGAAAATGTTATGATAAGTATTAAGTAAAATGAAAATAATAATAATACTTATCATCTACCAACCATGGTCAAGTGTAGAGACTAAACTAGGGTTAGTGGGAATGGTTAGGGTTAAGCATGAGACAAAAATGGTCACTTAGGTCAAAGCTTCATGAAGCTTCAACTAGAATACAAAGCAAGCCACCATTTTCTTTTCATGCCTTTCATTTTCCAAAAATCAATAGATAAATAAATAAGTGGATAAAACAAAACCCTAACCATTAACATGTAACCATGGTTTGATCTTTACACAAAAACCCTAGCAAACATGTATCATCAAACATGATACAATCAAGTGCACAAAAGTATATCACATATACAACTTGTGAACTTCAAGTGAGAAAATCCTTTTAAAGTGAACCAATACTAGTTAATGCAAAGTAATATATCAAATATATAATTATGCATTAAATCATTAAATCAACACTTGATTTAACGATCCGGTCATATCGCATATTGATTGGTTGTATGCGATATAACCTAGTTATCGAATGAAGGATTGATTCGATAAGTCGATACATTGCATATTAGTCGGTTATATGCGATATGACCGGATCGTTAAATCAAGTGTTGATTTAATGATTTAATGCATAATTATATATTTGATATATTACTTTGCATTAACTAGTATTGGTTCACTTTAAAAGGATTTTCTCACTTGAAGTTCACAAGTTGTATATGTGATATACTTTTGTGCACTTGATTGTATCATGTTTGATGATACATGTTTGCTAGGGTTTTTGTGTAAAGATCAAACCATGGTTACATGTTAATGGTTAGGGTTTTGTTTTATCCACTTATTTATTTATCTATTGATTTTTGGAAAATGAAAGGCATGAAAAGAAAATGGTGGCTTGCTTTGTATTCTAGTTGAAGCTTCATGAAGCTTTGACCTAAGTGACCATTTTTGTCTCATGCTTAACCCTAACCATTCCCACTAACCCTAGTTTAGTCTCTACACTTGACCATGGTTGGTAAATGATAAGTATTATTATTATTTTCATTTTACTTAATACTTATCATAACATTTTCTTCTTCTTCTTCTTCATCTTCAACATGAAGAAACCTTGGACCATCAATGGTGATTGATGAAAAAGAGTGAGAAATCCAATTCTAAAGTCTACCCACTTTCTATTTCTTCATCCTCTACCTCTTGCCAAGTAGTAGAGTGTGTTTTCTTCACAAGTTTCATGACTTGGTGAAGTGGGAGCTTGATCTAGTGATGCCTCGACGTAGATCATCTTCGGCATGAAGCCGACGACCTTGCCCGTCCATTTCTCCGATGAAGCCGATGCTAGAGCCCGGGATTCCATTTGGACAGCGAGGAGACTTCATTGCGGAGCTATGGAGGTGGAGGACCGGATCTACAAAGGTTGTATTTCCGTATTCTCTTAGTAAAGT
This sequence comes from Agapanthus africanus, assembly GCA_030015575.1. Taxonomy (NCBI): domain Eukaryota; kingdom Viridiplantae; phylum Streptophyta; class Magnoliopsida; order Asparagales; family Amaryllidaceae; genus Agapanthus; species Agapanthus africanus. The sequence continues at coordinate 269,044,679 of CM057340.1, forward strand.
AGTTTACTAGTTGCATCTTTCGCCTAGACATCTAGTTAACGATCCGTAGTCTAGGGTTTCTCGGCACCGTAAAGTTAGAAATTGGCATGGTTGATGCCTTGTGAGACTCCTTGAGAGTGCCTAGGAACCCTACAGGAACATGATATGCAAATAGGTATAAATTGAACTACTAGGATGCACGGTTATCAGTTTGGGTTTAAGGGATAGTTTTAACATTTCTTAACTACAGTTTAACAATATGGATGATAAAAAAAAGGTTAATATGCATTAAATAATCTAAAGATGCAGTGGACGATAAATCAGGTTAGACGTACGCAAACGGTCGTCCGACAGGTATAAAGTATAAAGAGGGGTATGTGGGTCATGCAAGTAATTGTTACAAGATTTAAATATGAATGCGCATACTACGCATAACAGAACTAAAAGCAAACTGGTATGTTTCGAGCTATGATTATAAAATGATATAATGGAACGTCGACATGTTAAAGAAAATGGAATTCTAGTATTAAATGGATCTACAGATCCACCGTGCACTCTAATAGGCACAAATTAATTTAAATAGCATATGTATTAGTTTAAATAGCATGTAGCAAGATTAACTTGCCTGGACGGATCAAGAAACGGGTGCACGGAACGGATCCCAGCAACGCACGAGGGGGGGTCACACGGGTCAGGTACGCTCATTTGGTCGTCGGGATGTCGACGTCGTCACGGCTCCGGCGACCTCATGGACGACGGTCACGAAAACAACACGACGGAAGCAAGATCTAAGCTTGATGGCTATACACGAGTTTGGGTTAAGGGAAGTTCGACTGTCTAATAGTTATTGCTTAGTTTGAGTATCCAACCATCAATATCATCACAAGATTCCAATTCCAAGGAGCCCCTTGCACTTTCACAACATGACTCACAGAAACAATCTCATCCTGAAGAAGCCCTACACAGAAAAGACCTTGCTGAGCATCAAGATCGAGCCTCTAGGCTCCAGCTGATCCCTACCCAAAAACAAGAGGATGCCGACATAAAATCGAGCCCCACCGACCACAAGACGATGGCGATGAGGTACGGTTTCCGAGGAGGTCTCCGGCGCGGCAGGAAGTGTTGATGTTGCATTCGGAGAAAGTGGGTGTAAGGGTTTACGGGGAAGTCGTCGGGTGAAGGGACAGATAGGTGTGGAGGTGGTCGAGGGGAGAGATCGATAAGAGTGGTCGGCGGTGAGGTCGACGAGGTGGAGGCAGGGATCACCGGCGAGGAGGGTGTGCGCAGGTTCAGGGAAGGAGGTCGTCGAGGATTGTAGGGAAGGTAAGGTTGAGGTCGGGGAGAGGGAGATGGGATCAGACGAGGGTGGTGACGAGAACGGTGGCGACGGCGGGGTTGCCGGCGACGAGGGTGACGGCGAGGAGAGGTTGGAGAAGATGGGTTTTCTGTGGGTTCTTGGTGATGGGTTTTTCGGGCTGCAGATGTGGGTGATGGTGGCGTCGGGGTTGGAGAGGGGTGAGGAAGACGAGTGGAGGCCGACGAGGAAGTGGGGTCGCCGGCAGTGGAGGCGATGGATTGGAGGTTCTGTGGGTTGAGGTCTCGGTGTGCAAGGGGAAGCTCTGGTCGTTTGGGGGGTGAAGAGATGGCGGTGGTGGTGTCAGGAGGTTGAGAGAGAGAGAGGTGGGGAAAGTGCAGAGATGACGACGAAGTGGGTTCGTCGGCAGTGGAGGATGCAGGCGAAAGGAGAGATGGGTTCTGGTTCGTCGTTGGGGTGAGGACGAGGGGGAGAGAAGAACTGAAGGAGGCGAGAGAGGAGAGGGAGACGAGCGAGGTTGAAGACGAGGGTGCGGTGGCGGCGACTGCGAAGCGCGGCGACGGTAGGATTTTCTCGTGGCCGCTGGGTTAACAAAGGAGAAGATGACGAGGACGAAGAAGGGAGGTGACCGTAGTGGGAAGCGGTGACCAGAATCGAGGAAGGAACAGTAATCGCGAGAAGAGAGAGAGGGTACGATAGGAGAGAGAAAGAGAAGGGGGAGAGAGAGAGTGCGCTCGGGGAGAGAGAATGAGAAGGAAAGGGAAGGAGAGGGAGAGAGGGAGAAGAAGAAAAAGAAGATAGAGGGAGGAAAGTGAGTGCTCACGGAGGGCCCAGGGGTTAGAGAGAGAGATTGTGATTGGTGGAAGGAGATTTTTAGAGGAAAGATTTGGGGGGGAGAGAGACGAAAGAGAGAATGGTGGGGCAGTGCAACTATTTAGAGAATTTGATTGGCTGGGGAAAAATTCGAAAAAGCAATGTATAAAAGATTTTAAACATCAAGATTTACTCAGTTACGAATTCACTAACAGAAAATCTTCAAGAAATAAATCAAATAAAAATAATTAACTTGAATTTAAGCGGACTACAAAAATATACCAGAAATACGCCCGGGTCGGGTCCAAAATTTTGAATTTGAAATAAGAAAATTACTAGCCAGCTTCAAAATTTAAAATGAAAGATTTTACGACAGAAATGTATACCCCCCAGAGCGGACGTACGTACGTGCGCGTAGTCGTCCAAGCACGTCCGTTTCATTGAACGGGACGAGAACACGATGCAAGGACGCTACCACAGGGTTAGGGGTATCATGCAGTCCATGAAATGCAATTTTAATTTATTCTACATGATTTAAACTGTTATATGCAAAAGATGTGTTACAAGACAAATACCAGTACATACTAAATTATGAAATGCACTAGTCCATGCAACAAGTCAAGGTAACCTATAAATGAGGGTTACACAGGTTCAAGCAAGCGGGTCGGGTCGAATGCCCAGTAATATGTAGAAATACCATTCGCACCCAAACACGCCAAATCAAGAAAAACCACGGATAAGTAAATATGGAACTGGAATTGGTATAAGTGAACTCGGATGTTACAAATATCCAAAGTAAAAACAAACTTAGTGGACTTAGTCAATGCATCCACAAGCTTCCACAAGCTTCATGCATTTTTCTAATCTTTCACTAATTTTGTAATTACTTTAAATATTAAACCCAACATAACAAATAGCATGGTGTAAGTCTCATACACCCATGAATGTTGTATCAACAACCATGATACAAAAAGAAAACACATTTTAATATATATCACATATATATTAAAGTTGTGCACATGTGAGAAAAATCCTTAAGTGAACAAATGTTAGTTAATTTAAATTAGTATATCATATATACAATTATACACTAAATTATTAAATCAATACTTGACTTAATAATCCGGTCATATCTCATATAATCGACTAATATCCAATGTATCGACTTATCGAATTAACACTTGATTCGATAACCCGGCTATATCACATATAACCGACCGATACAAAAAGTCACGAGAATAGAATACGGTATCACATACACGCATTATTCTCGGTCCCGCACATATCATATACGTGTTCCTATTTCGTTTTGCCTAAGCCAGTAAAAACTCTATGTAGGACTCTAAAGACTCGTCAACACGCCGGCAGTAGGTGATGATCATATCAAGCACCCACAAGCCATCAGCGGTACTAGCTGGACGTAACGGCTACCCGGGCATTGAGCGATCAGAAGATCAACAAGCAAGCCCGCTCCAACTCCTGTAAAAGCCTAACGGTAACACTTGCCGTACAGCCCGGTCTCCTCGTCTGATATGTCGCATATCAAGTCTAGGGGTGGTAAACGTCAGACCCCAATAACCGATAAGTCGTGCCGATGTGAGGCTCATAACGGGTTGAGAAACTACTGGTAACACTTACCAGTAAATCTCTAAATCAGCCCTGGCCAGGGACTTCCCTGTTATGGCCAATCGAGCACAGCGCAACATCAACCCCCAATACCGGGAGAGACGAAACCCCTCCTATCGCTCATTGCCTCCATGTGACTCGAGACTGTACCCAAAAACCACCGTTTTGCACGCCCTCTTGTACGTGGTAAGGTGGAAATCAAAGCACAGTAGGAATCACACAAGACTCTATGACGATCTCGGGTCTATAGACTGACCTGCACAAGTGTCACCAGAGAACTGTCATCTAACGTGAGGTATAATACCATCTGGGAGTTCTCAGCGAGTCCGTCCAGTGTACCCAGTCTTCACTGAGCACCCGTATACCATCTCTGATGTCAAACACCAATGGATATGGGATCATCTATCGCTCATCTCATGGGTCGAGAAGCGTATACGCTAGTCTACTCTGGTATATCGATGCCCTGTCTCGATACACTTACGACTAGGAACATTAAAGGATATACTTATGGACTACCATGGCCCCACTAGTATGATCTGCATCATAGTCCTGGTAGTCAAGTACACATCCTAAGGGCTTTACCAACACGTAACTATAAGACAATATCAAGAGACAAGTATACATGTTAAGATAAAGAGCAACCAGATAGCATACTATCATATCGAGCAAGAAAGTCCTCTCTATATATGTCCAAGCATCCAATATAATATACATCATTTGTACAATACTGGCCTTTAGGGCATACATACAACTAACAATACATTGATAGTAAAAGCGTGATAACATATAGAAAGTAAAACTGTAATATAACATATATGTAATTTTAACTTATACAGATGGGGATTCAAACCGAGGTCTATTAACTAATCTAAAGGCATTGAGTGCTCTAACCAAGAATCCATGTTAGGGAATCATAATGTTTAAAAAGAAAATTTATATATAGAAAGCCCCTCTGTCCATAAAAAAACCTTTAGTCATAGGGTATATAATTTTTTTAGGGTTAAAATTCAATGCGGCCGGTCCTTAGCTGGATCCCCCCTTTATATGCAATATGAAGGGAGAAATATATCAAGGTGAGATATGTAGCTTATTCAAGCGTCTCTTAAAAATAATATAGAGGCCATCATAAACTGTTCATTGTAATCTCCATGGATATGTAGCTTATTCAAGTGTCTCCTAATAATATAGAGCCACCCCATACTGTACATTGTAATCTACATGGACTAAATCATCGTTTGCAAAGAACATATAGAGTTTGATTAGAGTGTTTGTCCCTCTCCCTCCATCCCCTACTCTTTCTCTCTCTTACACACACATTGATCAAGTAGTTTTTGTCTAAATGAATAGGTTTCAATGAAAGAATAGTTGGGACCACTTAATTAATTGGTTAGAGATAATTAAATCATAGCTCTTTTCATGTATGTATTAAAGCATTAAAGTCACACTGAATTATGCCAATCATTCGTGGTTGCTCCATTCTAAGGTAACTTTGATGAGTTATTAACCAACCAAGAACAATCCATGCCATTCATTTGACTACATGCTCTAAAATGTCGATGGTAATTGCTAATGTGAGTTTGATCTCTCTTCATTTTTCTTAAGAAACATGTGCATCCTCTTAATTACCCTTTTCCAAGACTACCGTGACACCTCTTATTGTTCCTGCCTCTCATTGTCTTGTTTGACCAGTGTGTATTTCTCAATATTGATCGTATACCCTTTGAATTGATTAATTTAACCAAGGTAAAAAATCTCGGTATCGGTATCATCAGTATTAGCCAATAACCTTTGGGACTGGAATCAACCATCTTAGCCATCCCGGTCTCGGATCGGAATATCGGATTTTACAACTTTTGCCAAAAAAGTTGTTTGACAAAAACAATTTTCATACATTAGTAAATTTTTTAAATATAACTAGAAATAAATTGTGACAAATTCCTAAAAAATGAGTGATGTCTAGAGCAGTTTTAATACTTAGTGAAAATAAGTAAGAGCAGATTTAATACTTAGTGAAAATAAGTATGAACTTTTTGTTATATATTTTCAGTAATTAATGATGTCAAATAGGCCAGAATAAAAAATGGGTGTTGCCTTGAGTAGTTTTAATACTAAATGAAAATAAGTATGAACTTCTTGACATATAGCTTCAGTAATCAATGATGTCAAAAAGACCGGAATAACCTTGAAGGCTAGAACCCATTAACACATTAATAACACCACTAGCCTATTAATAAACTCACATACTCATTAATAAACTAAATATTAAACCCACTAATCAAATGATGAACCTAATAATAATTTCTAATCAGGCAATATCGGCGCTGGAAGTCGAATCATTTTTGGATCAGAATCGGTCATCTTGGATTGGAATAGGCTAAGATTTCAAAATATGGTTTGAACTATGAAATACAAATGCAACCACTTGATCATCCGATTTAGAGATAATCAAATCATGACCTCACTTAAGATATGTTTTAGGATGTAGATTCCATGACGAACATGGATCATTTTTATGGTTGCCTAACATGTCTCTTTTAAGCCAACACCTCACATTGATTTTCTAAGGTGCCACCTTTGATACACTTCTCACATTCGTTTGTGTCTGTGATCTACAATAACAATAATGTCAAGAATCATTTTTCCCAAAAGCTTCGGCTATTCGTTTTGGGATAAGAAAGTATATCAAAATAACAGAACATTAACACTCTCCATCATGTGGGTCATAGCGTAAGTTAAGGCCTTCAACGGAGTGGAAACACTAGCTTGTAAGTTTGTAAAGGCTGAATAAATTGGTGGTAATAAATATTTGTTTAACTTGACAATGATGGATTGAACCGGTATTCTAAATGGCGACCGGCATCACTAAAATGTCAGTTTTGGAAAGAAAATGACAGCCATGCAAAACAATTTCGGGTAACGATATTTGGTGAATGTCGGTAGACATTCCGTGATTTCAGCCAAAATATCATGATATCAACGTTTAGGCCGATATTTACCATTACAATGAATTTTTTTAGAGTGATCGTCTTTTTTGGGTTTTGGGCCTTGTAAATAATTCAGTCCATCCCATTTGGACCAACTTACTTGGTAGAAATACCATTTTATTTCCTCTCCGGCCGTCGTTTCAAGTATGATTTGAACCTACAACCGTTCGCTTAATAGATAACCGCTCTACTACTGAGATATTGAGAAAAATATATATTTAATAAAACTAAATATATGAATCAGTTAAAAAAATTTCAAAAAAAACAAGATATATATATATATATATATATATATATATATGACGTTTACATTACAAAAATGTAGAACCCGATATTTGATAATACCATTTGACATTTCACGATATCTAATATCCGCCATCTAATTTTTTTAAACTCATTTAGAACATTGGATTGAACACGGGGCTTCTTGAAATCTGATACCATGTTACGAATTAGTTTACTCGATAGCTTAAGCTATTAGTTCGTGGGAGAAACAATGTTATATAACAAATACATTGCTTTGTTTTTGTTGTAGCTTGCAAAGGGCATGCAAGTTGATTGGAGGAAGGTTGCAAAAACCCATATGGAAACAGGTTAGCTGAAAAAAAGAAGTTTATTCTATGCTTTCAAATTGTGTGATGTGGAATCTTATGGGTCTTTTAATTTAAAATTTATTAATAATTAATCTTCCTTGATGTGTTGCTAAATAGTTAGTTCAGGCACTCCCTTAATAAATATTAAATACAAACTAAGGTCTTCATTCATGATCTTTTATATAATCTTAAATACATTAGACCATTTGAAAATTGTTGAAGTAATTAGACTATAATTTTTTTAGGTTTTATTTTTCCCTTGTTGTTTAGGCTGAGATCTATATAATTTCTCGTTGGATTCAAGGAAAAGTAAGAAAAGAATGAATGATTATTTATTTCTCTAGTTTTGTCGACAGCGCTCTGTTCTCTGTTACTTTTAGTGTTGAAGAAGGATAAAAAAACACATATGTTTTAGACCAATTTTTCGTTTCTTTTTCTTATTTTTTTATTATCAGGTGTTTTGTTTGCAGAACATTAATTTTCTTTACCTTAAAGAATTTTCTATATTTTTTGGAAAACATTTTATAATTGGATTTTTTACCCAAATACGTAGCTAATTACTAAACCCTCACAAACTTGATATTTTCTTCATACCCCAAAACCTTTAGGTCGCACTAAAAGCCTCCCGACTATCATGAAAAACATCCTTTTGGAATATTCTTCCAACTCCGTTAAAACATAACGGTATTGACTATTTTAAGATTATTTTGTAATTATTTTTCTTAAATTTAGTTTATTTCATAGTTTAAATGATTCTAATTAATAAAAATCTTCTTCTTCCTCCTTTCTTCTATTTTTCTCTCTTCTATTTCTTTTCTATTTCTTCTAGATTTGGTTAAACGTGCCAAAGAGGTCACAGGAGTTAGAGGGGCCGCCAGAGAGGGAGAGGGAGGCGGAGGAGCAGACTGGCGTTGGAGCCGCCGGCGGACAAGACGAGGAGAACGCCAGAGTAGGAGATGGAGGTGGTAAAGAGGTTAGGGTTTTGAAGGGAGGAAAGGAAGGAGAGGGCAGTGTTCTAAAAAGCATTCTAAGCGGCCGTCTAAACAGAAGCGGTGCTAGGCCGCTCTGATTCAGCCCTAAGAGGTTTAATTAAGCGGTTTAAGCGTTTAAGCCGCCTAACCCGCTTAAGCGGGCGTCTAAGCAGTTCCAGCTTACTTAATTGGATAAAATTTAGTCATTTTTGAAGTATCATGAATCAGATTTGTTCTTTTTTCACTACGTAAACCTAAACTTAATGAAATAAAAGTTGGTGAATTTTGTCTCCTTTTTTGAATAATTTTTGAACTATATAGCTCAAAATCTATTTTTGACCGACTTTTACTGTTAAAATATCAATATGTTACTGGTTATTATGCTGAAATATCAATATATTTTTGTTTCAACTGCTGAAATTTGAATATGCTGATGTTTTCTATGCTGAAGTGTACTGAAATTTCAATATGTATATATAACAAATATAATTTTAACTAGAATTAAAAAAAAAACGTCTAGGCGGTACCCAACGCTCAACTCCGCCTAGCGCTTTGTACAACCTTGGGAGAGGATGACGATGTTGAGGGAGGACCAGATTGGGTTGGAGTTGGAGGGGGTTAGGCTTAAGCTCAAGGGGATCATGGCTGCCGAGGAGAGGGTGAGGGATAGGAGTTGGAGAAAGAGTAAAAATCTTTTCTTTTTGGGGAATTTGAGATTCTTGATTTTATTAAAGTTTGGGGATTTGGGGAAGAAGAGAGAGGGGGGGGGGGGGGTGTTGGCAGAAATGGCCGAAGAGAATGGTGGGCGGAAAGGATGGAGGCGAGGGCGGCGCCGCTGGAGGGATGAACGAAGTAGGAGTTATGGTTAGAGAATGAGAAGAAAGGAGGATGAAGGAGAGGGTTATTTATTAAGGTTTAAGCTAATTAAGTATATGACGATTAATCATTCAGTTAAGAATTACAAACTAACAAACTAAATTTGATGGATGAAATCCATTACAAGAGGTCTTTTAGTGCAACGTAAAGGTTTTGAGAGGGTATGGAGTAAATATCATTAGTAATTAGCAAAGTATTTGGGGGACTTGAGCAAAAATCCCTTTATAATTTTCCCATCAACCCAATTTTGGAACCACTCCTTTAGAATAAATAATATTGGAACATTGATTTTCAATGAAAAAAATGATATTCCCTTTTATTTTCTTGCAAACAAGCAGACCATTTAATTCTTGCGTAAATTAAGAAAGTAATCTTTAATTCCACTCTTGGGACCTATTTACTGTTGGCATATCTTAATTATTGTATTTTAATCTTTTTTTGGTTTGTCTTGTTGATGTAATGATGCTCATAAATTCGTAAACAATATAGGTATTTTCGGATTGTTCGGAACTGCACATTTTTGCTTTTATTGTAAATCGTAACCTCGTTTAATTAGCCTAGGAAGTTTGTTAATAATGCTGGGAATTTGATTTTTTTTTTTTGTTTTGGTACTTTCTCTTACCAAGTTCTTGAACTTTAATCCTTTTTCTTGTAGCAAATCTGTCATTTGACTCCTTTAAACTCTTTCATAGTCAAGGGGATTTTGGAGGGTCCTTCCTTGGTTTCTTGATTAATTATAGCATGTGACCAATAATGAAGCTCGTTTCTTGACAGCTATGAATCATAGACACGGACACGAATACGGGGCACGATAAATTTGTAAAAAGGTCGACACGGGGACACAACTATATTATTATTTTAATATATTAAATTATATATATTAGGCAATCTATGGGAATATTCATTAGCATTTCATTTGTTCATTTATGTGTTTTTTTGCATGAAATATTTATCATTAGCAAAAATTTGCCCCATCATTGTCTTCTTCTGTAATGAATTCATGTGTGCTTTGCATTGCTGAAATCCGGCTTTTCTCTTATTTGCTAAAGAGGTCGATGCTAAAGCTAGATGTACATTTTACTTTCATCATTTTGAGTCGTAGTGGAGAGTAGCGTCACATTCATGCACGTTTTGTAATGCAACAACAAAGCGTACATTTGCTCAGATGTAGGTCGATGTAGGACCCTACCTGTCGACCAATTGATCCTTCAGGCAAGGGTGACGTAGACGGATATTTTTGTCTGTATAGCATTTTCTTTCTACGAATTGTGTAAATAAGTTATTTCCTGTTATAACTTGTGATCTTCATTTTTTATATTAAAAATTTGCCTTGGTTGCTATATGACCTACTTATTTTCTAATATTTGGACTATTTACTATTTATAAATGCTCAATTCTTCTCCACCAGGCTGACCCCCGTTTTGTTTGGAACCGATGCTTGCTGGAGGAGCTAATTGAGGCAAAGGTTGGTTAGTCCTGAAATGATTATGATTTATGTATACTTTGATCAATTATGTCATCGGAATCTTATTGGTCTTCTTTTGTTACAGCTTGATGCTTTTGTACTTCCTCTGATCCAGGGAAATATCCTCAATCAATCAATAAATTTTCAAAAATGAAATTAATCTTCCACATCCTTTTACTTTTGTATCCAGTATCCACATCCATGTCCCTTAATATCTGCCTTTGAATTTGCAGGGATACATCCCCATGCTGTTCTCTTCAAATAATTTGAATTATTTTTGGGGTCAGCAGATATTTTCTCGCATGTTTGAAGCCAGTGACTAATTGTATAACTTAATTCAGGAAGAGAATTACAGCGTTTTCATTAACAAATGCCTAAGCTTTCAGACAATGCAGTTCTCCATTAAAAATTCTCCTGCCAAACTGACATTAATCTCTCGGAGGTGTAATCGACGTTTAGGTATAATCCTTCTTATATGTTCCAGTGATTTTTGGGATGCCTATGATAAATAAACATTGAACCGTGTATCTGATAAGTGTTTCAACTGCTTTAATGTGAGATAATTTTAGGAACAAGAATGTGGAGACGAGGAGCTAATCTTGAAGGTGCCACAGCAAATTTCATTGAAACTGAACAGTTATTGGAGTTTGAAAATCATAGATCCTCAATTTTGCAGGTAATATTATCATAAATTGGTATTCTAATGATCTTAATTGATATCACCAGAAAAAGCCAGAAAAAGTATCATAGAAAGAGCTTTACGGACACTATATTGCTTTTATACCTGTATGAACTAATTCAACTCATTATTTTCCCCATCACAGCCTTCCCAACAAAATGGGGTCGGCTATGAGGCAAAACTCCATCGTGGATTTAACAAAGTACTACAATTGGCTGTTGACCTAGCGTCAAGAATCTCTCAGGAAGTGCAAATTCCAAGGTGAAAAATATGAAAATGAATGGGACCTGTCATGACCATGGGCAAATGATTGGCATCCTCCAAACTCTCCCCGGAGGGTGTTAGTCCAAGTAATTTAGAATTCATGAATTTCAAAATCAAATGACAATCATTTTGACTCATATCCTCTTCATTTTAAAATACTAGTCATTTGATTTCAAAATCCATATAGAATTTAAAATCCATAATACTAAAGTAAGCGAGTGAGGTCACTCAATGATGACATATAAAAAATCAACGGTGGCTTCCGACGGTCGATTACCGACGGATGTCATCGGGGCGATTGCAAATGGTCGATTGCTGACGGTAGCCATCAGGGCAGTTGCCGATGGTAGATGACGACGATGGTCATTGGGCGGTTGCCAACGGTCGATTGTCGACGGCGTTCATTAGACGGTTGTCGGGCGGTCGATTACTAACGACAAGCGTTGAGATGATTTCCAACGGGCAATTGTTGATGGTGGTCACTAAGGCGGATGTCTGCGGTTGATTCTCGACCACGGTCATCAAGGCGGTTGTCGGGGGTCGATTGCCTACGGTGGTTGCTGACGGTCGATTGCCGACGACGGTAATCGAGCGATTACCACAGTCATCAGGCAATTGCGGTCATCGAGTGAGTTTGAGAATCAAACTTTTACTCATGTTTCTATTATAATTTTGGATGAATTTGAAAAATCCAATATTAACATTTTAATTAGAACCCTCGACTAACGCTATTTTTAAAATGCTAGTTACAAATGACATGTAACTAATGCTATATTTCAAAATCCATCAAACTCTAGGCATTTGATTTTCATGACTTGGGACTAATACCCCCCTAAAGAACAAAGAAAAATATGGAAGTAGGGAAAAGACGATAGTTTTTTATATATATTTTACTTGGAGGCATTTCGAGAATTGAAGATAATGTCTTTACTATAGGGTAATATCTTCAACTCAAAGGAATAGGAAAAGCTAAGAGCAAAACAAATTACCAAAACACTTCCACAGAGAAACTGACAAGATTGGGAACTATAAATATTATGACACTTGATGATTGCCACAGCGATATCATTGCTTGGTCGGAGCCTAGTGATATGGATTGGTCTTGGATAGAGAACATAAATCAATAAAATAGGTCATGTATAAGTTGGTTAAGGTCGTTTTTTTAAAACAAATGAAATAATAGTTATATGAGGAATTGAAGAAAAATTTGCTCAATTTTCTCGCCTAAGGTGTGCTGTTTAAAATTTCGAATTATTGCCGGTACTTCTTTCCCCCTTTTCATTACGATTTTGATGACATTCCATTGAGCCAAGAAGTGAAGTGTAAGTTATCGCATTTATCACACTAAAAACTATTTCCAAAAGATGTTGGGCACCATTTTGTGCTAATAGTTGTTAATTGAAAAAAATAATGATAAGTCATTCCCTTTATACTTGTTGACTTTTTATAGGCGCAAACTTTTATTTTCCTGATTTTCTAATAGGTTTACAACGCAAAATCTTACATGTGTGGACATTAGCCTCTTTAATTCTGTAAATTTCTTGTCTAAAATTTTAGGTTCGAGGTTCCATTCCTCTTCTGTGGGAGCTGATTGTCGACCTAAGTTACAAACCACGACTGAAGATAATAAGCCATGAAGAAACAGTAAGAATGCTAGTTAGAAGACGAAAAATAAGTTTGGTCATTTATGAAATAATTTGTTGCCTATGAACTATGGAATGCTTGTAGCCCAAGATTGTTGAACGTCATTTCCATTATCTTTTGCAAAGATATGAGGAGACAGTTGCAATTGACCTAACTGATAAAGTAAGTTTCTTATTTATATATGTTCATTTGATGCTGAAGCAGTTCAAATAATTGCCACTCAACCTTCCTTGCACCCAATTCTAGGTTGCCTTACCTTTCCAAGTTATATATACTAGTGTTTTGCATGTGCGTTGCACGTATTTAATAAATTAGATTTTTTAGAGACCAAATCAGTTAATTCAGATAATGGAAACAGTTTCTTTAAAGAGATAGGGTCTAGTTGGAACAATTTTATTAAGAGAAATAAAAAAGAAAATAAATTGCATCCACTAAATTTGGTAGTTGCAGTTATGAAATTTGATTTGATTTGATTTTTTTAGAGACCAAATCAATTAATTTAGATAATGGGAACGGTTTCTTTAAAGATAAGAGTTCTATTAAGAGAAATAAAAAGAAAATAAACTACATCCACTAAATTTGGTACTTGTGATTATGAAATTTGATTTGATTTTTAGAAAATTTTAGTTGATTTCTATTGCAAATAAGAATGACACATCACCAAATTGATTTCAAAATCAGAGACCCTCTTTTGTGCATGGGCGACTAACAAAATCTGGCATGCCCTGCTTCCTAAACTACGGGAACGGAGACGTGGCTAGGTCCGCAACGCATCTATAGTAAGAAGCACACCTTCTCGATATAGACACGCTAAGTGCCTGGCAAGATAATAACATCACAAGAACAATACAAATAATTTTTGAAGGAAAATCCAACATCACTTGTTACATCTAGGTGTTTAACAACCCAAAGGTTACATCAAAGAAAAGCCTTGAACAAGGCTTTTAAGAGAAGAAATAATAACGATTCAAACTCATCGTAAGTCTCCTAAAAAAGGGGTAGGGTGAGAAGTGTGTGTGTGTAAAGCAATAATGTGACATAAGGCATGAATAAGTGTACATGTAGGAAAGATGAGCAATTCTAGATGATATTTCATAGCATACCACTTCATATCATATCAAATGTTCATTTTCTAGCTTAGCAAGGGTATTACACATGATTTCAGAGAGTATTCCATTAGTCACACGGAACAAAAAACATGAGGGTTAGCATTCCGTTTACGGTCCGGAACCACAACTATGTCTATAAGGGTTAGGATTTTGTTACTCCTACGGAACCACAACAAGGTGACTCCCAAAATCTTGTTCGCAATCTTTACTAAGCTACCATAGCTCTCTCTCTCTCTCTCTCTCTATATATATATATATATATATATATATATTTCGATTAGGATTCTATCGAAAAGATTTGGAAACAAATATTTCCCACTTTTTCACCATTAGATTAATTTTGGGATTTGTGCATTCAATTATGTTATATTTGGTAATGAATGAAAGCTTTTATTCATAATTGTTAGCATATATCCCAAAATTAATCTAATGGTGAAAAGGTGGGAATGATTTATTTTGAAGTCCTTCCGATATGATCATACTCTCTCTCTCTCTCTCTCTCTCTCTCTCTCTTTCTATATATATATATATATATATATAAAGCAATAATGTGACATGAGGCATGAATAGGTGTACATGTAGGAAAGATGAGCAATTCTAGATGATATCTCATAGCATAACACATCATATCATATCAAACGTTCAATTTCAAGCTTAGTAGGGCATTGCACATGATTTCAGAGAGTATTCCATTAGTCCCATGGAACAACAAACATGAGGGTTAACATTCCGTTTACAGCTCGGAACCACAACTATATCTATGAGGGTTAGCATTCCGTTACTACCACGGAATTGTTAGAAATTAAACTTGTTTTCGGTTACAAAGAATTGAAGAGACATCGGTTATAAAAGGAAGGGATACCAATTCATGAATAGGTTTAATGAAAGGTTATGTAACGGTTATTGTAATCAATTGGTATTATGAAGAGTCATAATGAAGGGACATGTAAACTCCTATATAAGGAGATATTTTGTAAAGTTTTTAAATAGCAAGGAAAATATAAGAATAGTTTATTGATACTTTCTCCATTCTCTATCCATTCTCTCCTCCAAACACATTCGGTTATATCGTAGACCGAACATAAAGTTGTGAAGATCCTAACAAAGTGGTATCAGAGCAAGGTTCGAAGAAAATGTCGAAGACAACACTCTCGTACAACGCCCCACGCCTCACCAAAGATAACTATGAAAATTGGAGCATCAAAATGAAGACTGTTTTGGGAGCAGTAGGCGCTTGGGATGTGGTGGTCCGAGGCTATGATCGGCCTCAAGATGAAGCTGCACTGACGGCAGCTCAGAGAACGACCCACGAAAAATTATTCGAGAAAGATTGTACCGCAAGATACTTTATCGAGCAAGGTGTCGATGATTCGACTTTCGAGAAGATTTCGGCTGCCACTAATGCAAAGCAACAGTGGGAGATACTTGAGAAAACCTTCCAAGGAGTCGAGAAGGTTAAAAAGGTACGCTTACAATCACTAAGGAGGGAGTTTGAATTGTTAAAAATGGAGGAGAATGAATCGGTGACTGACTATAATGCCCGAGTGCTTACGGTGGTCAACCAAATGAAGAGGAACGGAGAAAAAATGGAGGATGTAAGGGTGATGGAGAAAATTCTTCGGTCACTACCACCGAAGTTTGACTTCATTGTGTGTTCAATTGAAGAGTCAAAGAATCTTGAAGAAATGACGATAGATGAGTTGATGGGTTCACTAAAAGCCCACGAAGAACGGTTCGTGAAAAAGCAAGAACCGATTGAAAAATTACTACAAACACAAGTTAATTTGAAAGGTGATTCGGTTGAAAATGGTCAAAATGACCGAAATCGAGGAAATACACGCGGCCGAGGAAGAGGCCGTGGCCGAGGTCAATTCGGTCGAGGACAAGGTGGTCGAGGAGGTCAAAACAATGACGATAGAAGCCAAAGCCAAAATTTCGGCCGAGGACGATCGACTGGTGGAAGAGGGAGACCGAATGTTCAATGCTATAATTGCAAGAAATTCGGTCACTACGCAGCAGACTGTTGGGGAAAAACAGTCGAGGAAAAATCAAACTTTGTGGAGAAAGAAGATTACAATGACGATGTACTTCTGCTGGCTTTTAAAGGTGACGAAGAAAGTGCCGACACTTGGTATCTCGATACTGGTGCAAGTAATCATATGTGTGGCAAACGAAACATGTTCATAGACTTGGACGAATCGGTGAGTGGCCAAGTCACATTCGGTGACTGTTCGAAGGTACCAGTAAAAGGCAAATGTAAAATTTTAATTCGACTGAAAGATGGATCACAAAAATATATCGAAAATGTGTATTATGTGCCGAATATGAAAAACAACATCTTGAGTTTGGGACAACTCTTAGAAAAGAATTTCGATATTCATTTAAAGGATCGAACTCTTTTCTTAAGAGATAACCGAATGAAGTTGATAGCAAAAGTGCAGATGACGAAGAATCGACTATTTCTATTGGATATCAAATATGGTGAAGCAAAGTGTCTAAAATCATCGGTGAAAGATTCGGCTCGGTTATGGCATATGAGGTATGGACATCTCAATTTCGGCGGACTAAACTTGTTGGCGAGGAAGAACATGGTCAAAGGTTTGCCGATTATGAATGAATCGAAAGAGTTATGTGAAGGGTGTTTACTTGGTAAACATCACCGAGCAAGTTTTCCAAAAGAAGCCGAGTTTAAAGCCAAGGAGCCATTACAACTTGTCCACACCGATGTATGTGGACCAATTACTCCAAATTCATTTGGTGGAAAAAGGTACATTCTAACATTTATTGATGATTTCACAAGGAAAACATAGGTATATTTTCTAAAAAAATAAAACGGAAGTTTTTGAAAATTTTAAAAGATTCAAAATGAATGTGAAAAAAGAAAGTAGGTCTTATTTGAAATCGGTCAGGTCAGACCGAGGTGGAGAATTCACTTCAAATGAGTTTGAAAATTTTTACAAAGAAAATGGGATTCGGCATTTCTTAACGGCCTCCTATTCACCACAACAAAATGGAGTGGCCGAACGAAAAAATAGAACCATGTTAGACATGGTGAGATGTATGTTGAGTAGTAAAAATATGCCGAAGGAATTTTGGGCAGAAGCGGTTGCATGTGCTGTGTACATTCTAAACCGATGCCCAACCCAGAGTCTACAAAATGTAACACCGCAGGAGATGTGGCATGGTTATAAGCCGAATGTAAGTCACTTTAAAATTTTCGGGAGCATAGCATATGCTCATGTCCCCGAACAAAAGAGAGTAAAACTTGATGACCGAAGTTCTCGGTTGATTTTTATCGGTTATGATCTAAGAACCAAAGGCTACAAGCTGTTTGATCCAGTCAATAAGAAGGTCATTGTTAGCCGAGATGTCGAATTTGATGAAGAAAGCTCATGGAGTTGGAGCGATGAAGCCGAAAGCAGCAGACCGAATGAAGTACTCGGTCAAGAAGAAAAGAAAAGAAATGAAGTCGAAATTGATGTTCCATCGCCTGCAACAACACCTCGGTTCAATTCGCCTCAATTCGGTTCTCCACAAACCGAAGCGTCGTCAAGTTCAACTCCACCAAGAAATCCAAGGACGAGGACTATGACCGAGTTATATGAGGTAACCGAAATGCAAAATAATCTAACATTATTTTGTTTGTTTGCCGAATGCGAGCCAATGAATTTTGAAGAAGCGGTCAAAGACCGAAAGTGGAAAGAAGCAATGGACGAAGAAATCAGTGCTATTGAGAGGAATGGAACTTGGGAGATCATCGAACTTCCCAAAGGCAAGAAACCCATAGGAGTGAAATGGGTGTACAAG
This sequence comes from Agapanthus africanus, assembly GCA_030015575.1. Lineage (NCBI taxonomy): Eukaryota > Viridiplantae > Streptophyta > Magnoliopsida > Asparagales > Amaryllidaceae > Agapanthus > Agapanthus africanus. Next base: position 269,062,804 of record CM057340.1, read on the forward strand.
GAGAAAAAGAACGCTAAGGGAGAAATCGAGCGATACAAGGCAAGGTTAGTGGTCAAAGGCTACAAACAACAAGCTGGCATTGATTATGATGAAGTTTTCTCACCAGTAGCGCGACTCGAGACAATTCGACTGATCATTGCTATGGCGGCTCAATTCAGTTGGAAGATATATCAATTGGATGTTAAATCGGCATTCCTCAATGGATATCTTGAAGAAGAAGTCTACATCGAGCAACCACTCGGTTATGAGAAGAAAGGACATGAGTCGAAAGTACTGAAGCTAAAGAAGGCTTTATATGGCCTGAAGCAGGCACCGAGAGTATGGAATAGTCGAATCGACATATACTTCCAAGCACATGGTTTCATGAAGTGTCCTTATGAGCATGCATTATACATAAAGAAGTCCGAAAAAGGTGATATTTTTATAGTATGTTTATATGTGGATGATCTCATCTTCACAGGAAACAATCCACGTATGTTCGATGACTTCAAAAGCTCGATGGTTAAAGAATTTGAAATGACCGACATCGGTCAGATGGCATATTATTTGGGAATAGAGGTAAAGCAAAGACCGAATGGGATTTTCTTATCCCAAGAAGGATATGCTCGGTCGATTTTGAGAAAGTTCAATATGGAGCAAAGCAATTCGGTCAATACCCCAGTAGACTGCGGAACAAAATTATCAAAGTTCGATAAAGGGAGCAATGTGGACTCGACGCATTTTAAAAGCTTGGTAGGCAGTCTTCGGTATCTTACATGCACAAGACCGGATATTCTATATGGAGTCGGCTTGATCAGCCGATACATGGAAGAACCGAAATTGACACATTTATCAGCGGCGAAAAGGATATTGAGATATATCAAAGGTACACCAAATTTCGGTTTGTTCTATTCGAAATCTAACAATTTTGAATTATATGCATATACCGATAGCGATTGGGGAGGAGATATAGATGACCGGAAAAGTACGACAGGGTACATTTTCTTCATCGGTGAATCAGCATTTACTTGGTGTTCCAAGAAGCAACCGATAGTGACACTATCAACTTGTGAAGCCGAATACGTTGCTATATCGGCTGGAGTTTGCCATGCTATATGGCTAAGAAATCTGCTGAAAGATCTAAAGGTTGAACAGGAAGGACCTACGAAGATGTATGTGGACAACCAATCTGCTATAGCACTGGCGAAGAATCCAGTGTTTTATGAACGAAGCAAGCACATTGATACTCGGTATCATTTTATCAGAGAACATGTGAGGAAGAAAGAGGTCGAACTCGTTCATGTCAAATCACAAGATCAACTGGCCGACATTTTTACAAAGCCCCTAAAATTTGAAGTGTTCGCAAAATTGCGAGGAAAGATCGGTATGGTAAAACAAGTTTAAGGGAGCATGTTAGAAATTAAACTTGTTTTCGGTTACAAAGAATTGAAGAGACATCGGTTATAAAAGGAAGGGATACCAATTCATGAATAGGTTTAATGAAAGGTTATGTAACGGTTATTGTAATCAATTGGTATTATGAAGAGTCATAATGAAGGGGCATGTAAACTCCTATATAAGGAGATGTTTTGTAAAGTTTTTAAATAGCAAGGAAAATATAAGAATAGTTTATTGATACTTTCTCCATTCTCTATCCATTCTCTCCTCCAAACACATTCGGCTACATCGTAGACCGAACATAAAGTTGTGAAGATCCTAACAGGAATCACAACAAGGTGACTCATGAAATCTTGTTCGCTACCTTTAGTTAGCTAATCACGTATATAACCGGCAATCGTATCCAAGAGTTACCACGATACATGGAACTATGAAGTATGTTATATCAACATGATAATCAAAAACCAAGCATGTACCATAATTATTCTTGCCGGATATCCGTTAATATAACGATCGCATGATAACAAGCAAGGCAACTCATAACATGATCAGCATATCATGCAAACATGAGTTTCAAGTACAGATAAGTCACAGAAGGCATCACTTTTGGGGGATGATGTCAAAATATGAAATATAGTATTTTCTGTGTAGATATCGACACAACTTAAATTTGTCCAGGTCAGGTGTCTACAGCTCAGTGTACGTCAAGTTAAAGTCAGCTGCGCGGTGTAATTCAAAAACCGTTTCAGAAAACAGTACCGATACATTTTTGGGTGGGTTCAGTTGATTTCCTGAGTAAGTTGTCTGCACGGAAATCATAGGGATTTCTGTCTAGATGAGAATACGCGAAGGGTTTACCCGGTTTGGGTTCGAGAAGTGCCAGTTATGAATTTTGTAGTGTCGCTGCGCTGCATTTCCAGCAATACGGTTGTTATGTTTATGTTGCGGGGAAGCCAAGTTAAGGTTAGTATCATGTGTCGGTGTCTAGAGAGAAAAGATCGGTCTTTTCCTGTAGGTATGAATACAGTCGGGTTTGACATAAATCCGGTCTCGTAAGTGCATGTAAAGGGGGTACTGTTGCTGTCCTAGAGTAATCGGAAAGCACAAGGTATTTTAATGTCATCATTTCGTCGTGTTAAAAATGTAGGAAAATTCCCATGATTTTTCTAAAGGTACAAAATATGGTTTACGACTGGAATCAGAAGACAGATCTGAAAAATCCATGTACTTTTTTTTGATAATAAATATCCTTTCACTTTGGAACTCTGTTTATATTTGTTTCTCTTTGATTTAATGCATGAGTGAGCACGTATCCCTTTGTTTGAGACATTGAGGTGTTGAGCTAGAGGTCTCAGGATCGATCCCTTTAATTGATACATTTATTTTTATTAAAAATCCTTCTGTTTGAAAAGTCTCAATTTTCCTCTCAAGTCCAACGAAAATCCCAACCATTTGGATTTTGTGCTTTTTGACTTGGCCTTTTCAACCGTATGAGATGTTGGTTTTTGATATTCAAAAACTATTGCATCTCTTTAAAATCCCCCTTAGCCTCACTCTCATTTTTTTTAATCTTCCATCTCACCTTCTCTCCACTAAAATTCTGATGAACTCTAGAGCTTCCAGCCACCACTTGAAGGAGGAGAGCTCGAGTTAGGTAGAAAGTCCCCTAGAGAAACATCGACAAATCGGTTGTTAGACCGGTTTGTATCACGTGTAAACTCTGTAAAAAGTTCCCTAACATGATAAAAGGAACTCTATAGGATAGCCATTTATCAAAATAACGCGAGGGAATTAAAGGAAGTTCATTTTTTGTTTTCTGGACAGCCGTGATTAAAACCTATATAATTTTTGCTGTAGAACTCCTAACCGAGTATTTTTTTTCTTTCTCAAAATGCATCTATACAAGAAGACCTACGTTTCTCGTATAGGAAGTTTTTCCATAAAACAACCCCAGATTTATGTTTTCGGTGGTTTAAGTTGTCGTCTGTGCAATTGGTGCTTGCTGGAAGACCTGACCAACCTCCGTATTTGAATTTTAATTTTTTAACCAGAAAAGGTTTTCTAAATCACCAAATTGATTTCAAATCCAGAGACCCCCTTTTGTGCATTTGGAAACTGATGTACAGTGTTATGATTTTGTTTCTCCATTTTTTTTATTTTCAATGTTTCTCATATCATATGCGCAGAAAAAATGATTGTGTATTGGTTCATGGGTATCATCTATATGTTTGTTACTTTATTAAATATCAGCAATTTTAATTAGTACCGGTATCGAAAATATACTCTGCTGTTTACTTTGTGTGATATATTGGTAATAATGTTGATATAATATATAGGAAAATAGTATTTGCAATCCGTTATCCACTGATAAGTGGATTGTCAAGTGCATGAACTGCAAATCAGTCAGTGTCTAGAAGTTACAGACTTCTAATGGAGCGTAATCAGATTTTATTCATTGTCACAAAGTTCATTGAGGATATAACCTTACTTTCTTTTTCTATTAATGTCATAGAAGAAGACATCACAGAATTGATATTTGAGAGGTAAAAGAGGCTTCTTACAACACATCTTCCTAATCTGAAAATTGGCATTCGACCACATTTGTTATCGATTAGCAAGTTTTGAGAAATGCTTTCTGGTATTAGAAATCCTTAAAAGAGGCCTCCGTCCCATTCTTCTTCAACCCATTTAGTTTTCAGTTTGTGAAAGAAGAAGACTGACATGATTGCTGTAACATAAAACCTTCGTTGTTATAGAAATTTGCATGGAATATTAGTTTGTGTTGACTGTTCTGAAATCCTCGGACTCAGTATATATTTATGTGCAGTACAATAAAGTACCGCCTGCCTACCCAAAACTTCACACAGAGAGTCCAGGTTTCAAAAGGCCATGGGTTTCAAGCCTCTTCAGTGTCAACACACACACACACACACACATTCTACCTTTACAACCTAGACTTTTCGCTGGAGGTCTTCCCACGTGGCCCAAGGCCCAAGTGAGGGAGAGATTTAACTGTGTATTGTTAAGCAGCTTGATATACATTGTTTCCTGTTACCCAACAGCTTGGCTTTTGGATAGTGTGGTTCTTGACACTGTCATTTATGGATTACCCACAATGTCAGCGATTCTTCAATTGCAAAACTCTTTTTTCCCGAGTATTGCGTGCGAATTTGCACAATAAATTATGTGGTATAATAGCAGGTTAATAACCAATCTTTCCTTCCAATCCTAAATGGTCCTTTTTTGTTAATAATTCTCATTTTTATATTATCTCTATTACATCACCACAGCATGGTGATGAAGGTCAGCTAAGTCATGCATTCGCAGCTGAGGCGGAAAAACTTTCATACGTAAGGTAACATCATCATTTGTTTCTAAAAATCTAAATGTATGCGTGATTTATCAATTCACAGTAGAATCCCTAGAAACTGCCCTTTTTTAACTTGAACTACAAGCTCCTTTGTAATGACCAAACATTGTCATTAAGTTATCGATTCCATTTTAATGGATTTCCTCAATTTTTGTAATCTACCAATATTAGATATGGAGTGTGTTTACCGCCGGAAACGAGACCGAGGCATGAGGAGCGCGTCCAGCCTGAATACAGGGGCAGATGTATATGGAACATATCCATCCACCTTTCCAAATATACCAAGTTGATTTATGGAACCGTATATCGGAAGTTTGGATGGATACGACCGTTGTAGCAGACTTATCAGATTCCCCCTCAATGATGAGGGGTTTTTGATTGTTGGAACGCTTTTTCCGGCAGGCACAAGCCTTTTCAGTTAATTACGTTATCGCAAAGCGATTACAACTTTCACCTTCATAAATATCACTTCGTGTCTTATTATATATATTGTTTATTTTGGGTTGCCCTTGGATTATATACGGGGACTAATATGCCGTTGGCCGTAAGGCACGGATTGGTCCAAATCTTTACATTTCAGATTTGGGTTGAACCTCAGAGTATATATCTAAAAGATCGTTAGCCATATATAGGACTAAGATCAACTTAAATTATATGGTGTATAAGATCGTTAGTCGTATATGAGACTAAGATCAATTTGGAAATATAATTAAGAACCGTTAATATTGTTTTAGATTAAGATCAACTTAAACATTTTATTTTAAGGACCGTTAGTCATATATTGTACTAAGATCAACTTAAATATAGTGAGCATATGAGCTCTATTGATTTAAAATCAAAGAAGTTTAATTTCAGAGAACTTAGCCAATTTTAGGCAAAATGTGGGATTTTATGTTACCCAGTAGTGCTAAGCATTCAAATATATGCCGCTTACGTGTACATCACGTAAGGCTTTAAGTCGATGGCGTTCATGTTAATGACACATGAGGCGATGAGTCTTCAGCCTCTGAGCGCTCACGTGTGCATCACGTGAGACGCCCACTCTTAGACGCTCACATGTATGGTATGCAAGGCGCTGCTTGTTTGCTTCTTTTTGAACGCTCACGTGTATATCACGTAGGACGCTCACTTACAGGCACTCATGAGTACGGCACGTGAGACGCCGGGTCTTTTCTTATTTTTTCGTTTGAGCGCTCACGTGGATGGCATGTGAGACGCTGGTGCCTGTCTCTCTTGGGCGCTCACGCGTATGGCACGTGAGACGCTCACTTTCATACTCTCACGTGTATGGCACGTGGGATGCTGAGTCTTCAGTATTTTTTTAGCGCTCACGCGGATATCACGTGAGGCGCTTTTACCTTAGAGATTTAATCTCTATTTTATTTTTGAAACTTAAGTTCCAGAGTAGTTTAAACTTCTGTTAATTGTAATTTGGCCATTAACGATCACCAAGATCAATATGTGACGATCTGAGATCAAGGGAAGGTAAGTTCTATAAGAATTTGAAGATCTTGTTCAGGTAAGATCCAAGTTCTTGACATGTTTTAAAGGAACTAAGTTCCTGGAGATAGAAAACTCCATCTTTCTTTTTTCTCTCCTTATATTTTGATGGTGGACAGAGCATTAAAATTCTACCGTGGATCTTAAGTTTTAAATCAAGACCCCTCTATGAGAATTAAATTCACTTTTGTGGAGGACTCGTCTTACAGATCTTAGATCCAGAGAAAGAACCAAGTTCTTATGATGGGTTGAACCCTATTTTATAGATATGATAGGTACAAGGAGATATATTTCTCCATTGTTTTTACCTAGGGTTTAGAAGGATGAAGATCTCTAGGGAGAATTCAATTTTCGGTTTTTTGCAGAAGCTTATGGGTAAAATTCTCTCTTTTGCAGAAGCTTATGAGTAGTATTCTCTTTTTGAGATTTATTCCCATGGGTCCTTTATATAAGACATGAGAAAAATCAATTGGTTTGAGAGAATCTCTCAGTTAAGAGATCTCGACTTGATTTCATAATCAAGTGGTGATTAAAGTGGTGATTTTTAATCACCGCTGGATTTTTAGCTCCAAGGGTCCTCTGTTTAACAGTGTAGGGTTCCTTGGCACCCCAAGGAGGTCTCACAAGGCATCAACCATGCCAATTGCAAAAAATCTAGGTGCCGAGAAACCCGACTACGGATCGTTGGCTAGAAATCCAGGCGAAAAGTAAACTAGTTAACACTTAACTAAGAGAATACGGAAATACAACCTTTGTAGATCCGGTGCTCCACCTCCATAGCTCCGCAATGAAGTCTCCTCGCTGTTCATAACAAGTCCCGGGCTCTAGCGTCGGCTTCATCGGAGAATGGACGGGCTAGGTCATCGATGTCCATGCCGAAGATGATCTACGTCGAGGCATCGCTAAATCAAGCTCCGACTTCACCAAGTCAAGAAACTTGTGAAGAAAACACACTCTACTACTTGGCAAGAGGTAGAGGATGAAGAAATAGGAAGTGGGTAGACTTTAGAATTGGATTTCTCACTTATTTTCATCAATCACCATTGATGAAGAAAGCTTCTTCATGTGAAGAAGATGAAGAAGAAGAAGATAATTGTTATGATAAGTTATTAAAAAAGAAAAGAAAAATCAAAACTTATCATAATCTAAACCATGGTCAAGTGTAGAGATTAAACCAAGGTTAGTTGGAATGGTTAGGGTTAAGGATGAGATAAGAATGGTTGACTTGATCAAAGCTTCAAGAAACTTCAACATAAAACAAAATAAGCCACCATCCTTAAATAATTTCCAAAATGAATATATAAATAAATGAATAAGATAATCAAAACCCTAATCATTAAGTAAACCATGGTTTAATCTTTACACTTAACCAAGTTAATATGCATCATCAAACATGATACAAACAAGTGCACAAAAGTATATCACATATACAATGTGTACAATCCGAGTGAGAAAATCCATTTAAAGTGAACCAATACTAGTTAACGCAAAGTAATATATCAAATATATAATTATGCATTAAATCATTAAATCAACACTTGATTTAACGATCCGGTCATATCGCATATAACCGACTAGTATCCAATGTATCGGCTTATCGAATCAACCCTCGATTCGATAACTAGGTTATATCGTATATAACCATACGACACATTCATCGCGAGAATGAAATACGGCATCACATACACGCATTATTCTCGGTCCCGCACATATCTCATATGCGCTCCTATTTCATTTCGCTTGAGCTAGGAAACCTCTGTGTAGGACTCTAAAGACTCGTCAATACGCCGGCAGCGGATGATGATCATATCAAACACCCACAAGCCGCAAGCGGTCTGCTAAACGTAACGGCCACCAGGGTATTGAGCGATCTGAAGATCGACGAGCAAGCCCGCTCACACTCCAGTGAATCCAACCAGTAACACTACCGTACAGTCCGGTCTGATCGTCTGATATGTCGCATATCTTGCCTAGGGGTGGTATACGTCAGACCCCAATAGCTCGATAAGTCGTGTCGATATGAGGTCTATAACACTTCGAGAAACTACTGGTAACACTTACCAGTAAATCTCAGCAACCCTGGTCAGGGATTTCCTGTTATAGCCAATCGAACACAGCGCAACATCAACCCCCTATACCGGGAGAGACGAATCCCCTCCTATCGCTCATTGCCTCCATGTGACTCGGGACTGTACCCAAAAACCACCGTTTTGCATGCCCTCTTGGACGTGGTAAGATGGAAATCAAAGCACAATGGGAACCACACAAGACTCTATGACGATCTCGGGTCAACAGACTACTCTGTACCAGTGTCACCAGAGAACTGCCATCTGACGTGAGGTATAATACCATCTGGGAGTTCTCGGCGAGTCCGTCCAGTGTACCCAGTCTCTACTGAGCACCCGTATATCATCTCTGATGTCAAACACCAATGGATATGGGATCATCCATCGCCCATCTGTATGGGTCGAGAAGGTATACGCTAGTCTACTCTGGTATATCGATGCCCCGTCTCGATACACCCACGACTAGGGACTTTCAAGGATGTACTTATGGACTACCATGTCCCCACTAGTATGATCCGCATCATAGTCCAGGTAGTCAAGTACAGATCCTAAGGGCTTTACCAACATGTAACAGAGAGACAATCAGTATACACGTTAAGGTAAAGATCAACCAGATAGCATACTATCATGTCGAGCAAGAAAGTCCTCCCTATATACGTCCCAGCATCCACTACAATATACATCCTATGTACAGTAATGGCCTCTAGGGCATATATATAACTAACAATCTCCCACTTGCACTAGGGCCATCTGTAGCAGTGGTTGTAGTATCTCATACTCAACCATCCCATAAAAATCTCTCTCTGGGAATAGGCCTTTGTGAGTGGATCCGCTGTGTTGTCCTCTGAATCTACTCTCCTAACCTCGATCACCCTGGAGATCAACTATCTCCATGATCAGGCGATGCTGCCTTAGAATAAGTCTGGATCACTGATGGGACCGGCGTTCCTCGGCATGAGCCACAACTCCATTGTCTCACAATGGTAGGAACGTAGTTCATCTTATGAACTAATATACACCCAAACATCCTCTTTGGTAGCATCTTAAGTAGCGATGTATCCTGCCTTTATCGTCTAGTATGTCACGGTATCTAGCTTGGAACTCTTCCAACATACCGTCCCTTTACTGAGGGTAAAGACAATGCCTGCGATTGACATTCAGTCGTCTTTATCACCCTGGAACCCTTCCAGTGATTCTCCCCAGGATCGATTGATACCACCTCACTACAACTAGTGAGAATCCTAACATCCATTTAAATCTATCTCATAGATCCAAAACTCAGGATTTAGGAGGTATCATTTTGATCCTATATGGAGAATCATTGTGATAAGCGGAGATTGATCGAGCGTAGCATAGGAAACTCCTTCCCTATCAAGAGTATGTCATCCACGTACTCTACGAGGATCGTCACCATACTCCCTACTACCTTCTTGTTTATACAAGGTTCATCTACCATTTTGATGATGTCAACTTCTTTGACTAATCCATCAAAACAGATGTTCCAACTCCGCGATGCCTGCTTTATCCTATAAAGCATCTTGCACACGTTTCCGCTGCTCCCACTGTCTACGAAGCCCTCTGGCTGTGTACTTATAGACGTTCTCTTCTAAAACATCATTTAGAAAAGCTGTCATGACACCCAACCACCAGATATCGTAGTCATGGTATGTAGCCGTGGCAAGTAGGGTCTGGATGGACTTAAGCATAGCTACTTGAAAAGGTTTCATCATTATCCACACCTGGTCAATGATGCAAACTTTTAACTGTTGGAGATAGTGCCCTCAGAGTCAATTATTAGGTCACAGGTACGTGATTGTAATGATTGATGGAGGACCTATCCCGGTAGGACAGTCTTACTCGAGATGATAGTATGCTATCTGGTTTACCTTTATCATCGTGTACTGCTTCAGGTGACCTGACAAGTCGCTATTACACGTTGGTAGAGCCCCTAGGATTCTTGCTTGACCACCAGCAGTATGAGGGCGATCATATAAGTGGGAGCTGGGGGTCTATAAGCATATCCTTAAAAGGTCCCTAGTCGTGAGAGTTTCGAGACAGGGCATCGATTCTCCATAGTAGACTAGTGTATACAGTCGAGACCCCGACGAGGGACGGTGGCCGGTCTCACAAGCCACTGGTGTCAGTTGGATCACCTAAGATGTATACAGGTGCTCATTGGGTTATGAGTACACCGGACAGGACTCGCCGGGAACCTGCTAGTTGGTCATATACCAGACGTCAGATGGCAGTTCCCTGGTGACATGTGTGCAGGTTAGTTCATCGACCTGGGGATCGTCATTTGTCTCGTGTGAGTTCCCACTGTACTTTGATTACTACCCTACCACGGCTCAAAGGAGTCGTGCAAACAGGTTTTAGTTGGGTACAGTCCCGAGCCACATGGAGGCAGTGAGCGTATCTTCAGGGGTTCGTCTCTCCCGGTATTGGGGGTGAGGTCGTGCTGTGTCTAGGAGAGCCATTACACGAAGCCCTCGGCCGAGGTAAGGAGATTTACTGGTAGGTATTCCAGTAGTATCTCAGGGTGTTCTGGGCTACACTCCGACACGACTTGTACCGCTTTTGGGGGTCTGACTTTTACCAACCCCCTAGGCCCGCCATGCGATGCTCATAGACGAACGGACCGGACTGTACGGATATTGTCACTGACAGGCTCAGTAGGGAGTCAGGCTGAGTTCGCTCACAGACGTCCCTTTTAGTCAGTACCTGGTAACCCGTTACGTATTGGCTTATACCTCTGACGTGCTAGTGGTTAAATCCACAACCAAGGTGTTGACGAGTCTTTAGAGTCCCCCACATTCAGTTACTCAGCTTTCGGGCGAAAGGTTGTAGAGGCCGTATGGAGATATGGCAAGGTCCGATCAGATACGTGCGGTATTGCACGGATCAGGATCGGACAGTCTGTACTATAGGCCGTATGGTTATATGGCAGGGTTCGATTAGATACGTGCGGTATTGCGCGGATCAGGATCGAACGGATCTTACTGGCCGGCTTTGGTTTAAGCCGGATCCTAGTATAGTACAGTGTAGATTTTGTCTCATTGCATTTGTATTTCGGTCGAAATACAGATGCGGGTGTGTATGCACAGTATCGGGGTTTTCCTGTAATTTATTACGGGACCAGTTTTCTGGAGTTGCCAGTTTGCTTTCCGTTTCGGCCAATTTCCTTTGTATCGTTCATTGGCCGAAGATTGGTGGAGGAGGGCTTATTTGCATTGTTGCAAATAAGTATTTGTGGAAGGGGGTCTTTGCTTATTGGTTGGATCATGATGGTTGCTCCATTGACCTTGACTTCTTGACTTCTTCATGATGGCTTGACCATTTGGAGTCATCATGGTTGCTTTAGAGTGTTTGTTTTTGTTTGTGATGATATTGTTTTGATCATCACTCATTATTCTTCCTTCCATGATAGCTCACCCACTCCCTTGTCTTTCATTTGACTTCACTCCATTCCCACCTACCACCATCATGCTTGGCCGGCCACTAGTGAGGGTGGGGGGCTTTTCTTTTGGTAGTGAGAAAATTGTCACATTCATTCTTTGCATGATACATTTTTCCTCACCTCTCTTCAAGTTCTTCTTCCTCCACCACAATGGCAACTCCACAAACCCCAAATGAGACATATAGATCCACACTACATTCTACAGCAAATCTTGGGCACGTCGAGTAGCCGGCTTCGTGCCCGAGTTGCCTCGGCATTGAGGTGGGAGCCCGTAAAAGAAGTTGGCGATGTGGTGCACTTCCGGCGACGAGGAGGAGACGGGACATTCCGCAGGAGATCGGGACGACGACGAGAAGACCGGAGGACTCGGATCTGTCGGTATACTTCTCTTCCCTATCTTGTAGTTAGCTTAGACTTGTTAATGGTTCGATCCGGGTGTTTAGTGCGCGGTGGTGCCGGTTTGCCAGTTCAAGAAAATTTAAGTTTATCACCGCTTCCGCATTTGGCCGTCGGATTGACGGCCGGGGCGCCGCCGTGCACTTACAGTGGTATCAGAGCCTCGCCATTAACTTAGTCTAGCTTGGTTTAATGTGTTTGCATTTCCGATCGATCAAAAAGTTCCAAAACCATGTTTTTCATTGTGACAGTTTTCTGTTGGAATTTTTTAGTCTCCAAAATTTTTTCAGATTGTATAAAATTGATTTACTGGAGATTACAAGGATACTGTAAAAATTCGACAGGTTCAGTCGACAGTGCAGGCGCGGAACCGCGGCCAAAACCCCCTTTGGGCCGCGTTTCCGCCGCGCACTGTTGAGATCTCTGCGCCCAATTTCTACAGTGTCTTTGTGGGCTTAAAATATGGGTTTTGGAATATTAATATTGGGCCAATTATTTCTGTGAGTACTACAGTTTTGCTTGGGGGCCCACTTGTTAATTTTTTTGATCGATCGGATATTTTAAACACATTTTTCACAGTATTTACATTATATCTGCGACCGTGAATGTCACTTGATCGGTAAATCCGGTCTAACTGCTATAGCCCGGTTAGACGGATTTGCGAACGTGACTTTCACGTTGATGTTCTGTTTTTGCTGTGATGTTGCGGATCGGTCGTGGGGGATAGCCTGGATGCAATGCTAGTACAGTTGTGGTTATATTATGTACATTTGATATTGCGGGGCGAGCGTCCGACTTGTGGACTGCCGTCACTGCCAGTTTGTATTATTATTTTGGGGCACGACCTGGTTGCGGTCGATGTACCCGTTGTATGTATATTTTACTTTCTGTACTAGGATTACCCCGCGGAGGGGTGCACGGATAGCCGGATTCTGGAGGGCAACAAGCCCGCATCTCATGGCATTGAGACGGAGAGGGCTTCACTCTAGGATTGGCGGGATATTCGCTGCACTCGTAGGGGGTACAGGTTGACCCAGGAGGGGTGCCCAAGTTACCGGATTCCGTGAAGTGCTGGGTGGTCCATTCACGGCGCTGAAGGGGGCTGCCTCGCTTCAGGTTTTGGCGGGTGACTTGCCGCACCCGTAGGGGTCTAGGATTTTATTGCACAGGCTATCCACACGACCAGGGGAACGTCGGGTTTCAGCAGTGGCTCTGTGAAGCCCGGGGATCCCAGATATCTGTATTGTTTCTGTGATGCTGTACATTTCTGTGATGTTGCATTTTATTCACGCCTTGAGCGAATATAATATATTGGTATATATATTAGTAGATGTTGTATATGTTTTGCATCCGCGCTAGTCCAGTCCCCGCTCTGTCGTTAGTTAGCTAACCTAACGGGTAATGACGGGACCCAGTGGCGAATGCGGATGCATATACGTACATCTGTATATTTTCGTTCTTTTTGGTGTGATCAATTGATGGGACTGCATTGATTCGGATCAATGCAAGTTAAAACAAACCTAATCTGATGTTGTTGGAACACTTTTCAAAAAGCTGTTATTGCAAGGACGTTCACTTTTGTTTTGCATCGTGGTATTCAGTTGGAATATCCTGCTCCTCAGTCGACGAGGCAAGGGCCGAGATCCCTTCACCGGGAGTGACCCCTTGGACAATAAGTTTGCGTCAGGGCATTAACTTCACTATAGCCGATTACTTTTGCTTTGCACCGTGGTATTCAGTTGGAATATCCTGCACCCCATTCTACGGGGAAAGAGCCGAGATCCCTTCACCGGGAGTGACCTCTTTAGCGGAAGTTGTCGTCACTATATTTCTAAAAAGCTATCCGTTCCTTCAACGATATCAAGTTCATTACGTTAAAGGTTTTCGCCAGAAACCATTCGTAGCCCTCCGTCGTTTCAGACGGGTAGCACGTAGTATTCATGCTATGTTTGTTGGCCTTCGTCAAGGCATAGTGTATGGTAGCTGCTTGTTGCCTTTCTGCAGCATAGATAGATGCGTTGGTTTGGGACAGTCTTATAGCCTTGTTGGCCTTCGTCAAGGGCTTGTACGGGTGGATTCAAATTAACCTGGAGAATGACGGGTAGAACTTGACATGTGACTTATGATTTGTTGGCCTTCGTCAAGGTCATAAGAGCATGTGGCAGAAATCACATCGGGAGTTTCAAAAGAACTGAAACTTGCCAGATATGCGCATACCATCTGGAGTATGATGATGTGAGCGGATTCCGTCACGTTATCATGCGATGATAGTTGGATCCCGATTCCCACTGATGAGTTAGTTTACTCCTCGGGTGACCCCGACTAATTCTTCTTTCAGGTTTGGAGGAGAATTTGAGGTACAGTGGGAGGATTCCAGATTAGATAAATTGGTAACCATTCTGATCTAGGTTAGAGTGCACGCTGAGTGTTTCTTTTCTCTCTCTCTTTGGCAGCGACCATTGAACCGACCCTAAGACTATAACTCAGTGACCAAGTTGACCAAACCTTCTTAAACACCGGCTTTTGGATTGTCAGAGTTGCAAACCTCATTGCCACTCCTACTTTTACCCTTTTCTCCAGGACACCCCGTATTACTACGAACGTCCACTTCCATTGGACAAAACCATCGTATGGTTAGATACGAACTCGAAGGAATTTATTCGAGGATGGTTTCAGGTTCTGGAGAAAACGGATAGGATTATTCAGTTGTCTTTTCCTTTTACCTTCTCTCAGGTTGCGAGTACTCCTTGGTTTAAGAGATAGTACACCTATTACGCAAATTGGATAGTCTTCTTCCAAACCTTAGGCTGGTGCCGACCGGTAGGGAATGAAGAAAACCAATTAGCCTGACGATGGTGTACAGAAGGTATTAAGTTCAGACAAAGCAAGGGATTAGTAAGAGGGCAAAGTAAATTGCAACAGATATTCACGACCAAACCAAATATTTCGTTACCACTCCCAAATCACCTTTGTATTTCTCCAGGACACTCCGTATCACTACGAAGATCCACAGTTTATTTGGATACTCCATCGTATGGTTATATACGAACTCGAATGGAACTTGTTCCAGTTCGGGGATGGATTCTGGTCCAGGAGAAATAGGAATAAGGTTTATTCGGTTGTCTTTTATCTTCACCCTCTCTCATTGCGAGTGTTCCTAGGATTGGGACAGTACACCCATTATGCTTATTGGATAGTCTTCTTCCAAACCATAGGCTGGTGCCGAACGGTAGGGAAGGAAGAAAATCATTTGGCCTAAAGGGGTGTACAGAAGGTAAAGACTAAAGACATATGAAGGGATTTGGAGAGGTGGCAAAGAATTATACGGTTACAGTCGTGGATCTGGAAGAGGCATTACTAGGAATACCAGGATACCCCATCGAAACATTTCAATGTTTCAGTTTCACTGTGTAATGTTAAAAGAGAACTGATTTCCTAATTAGACACTTGCTCCAGGGTATGTATTTACCAGTTACGATTCTCACATCTGTATGGCTTTGCAGATGATGAGTGGGAGTAAGTTATTGGGAATTGGGTGATCATCCTCATTATATCGGGATTCGTAGTAATCGGTGATATTTGAGGAAGTCACCTGGGTTGTTTGCCGGTCGGCAAAAATTTGGTTTTGAATATCCGCTGTTATGTACCAATTTCAAATTGATATATCTGTACGTCTATTTTCATAGAGTGAGATGTACCTTTTTGAAATTATGTCTATGACATTTACCTATATCAGTGGATGGTTAGGTAAGGAGCATTGAACAGCGGTGTAATTCTTCTTAACCATAAGTACAGTTTTCAACCTACGACACACAGTGAATGAGTTATCAGACTCAAAGGGACTTATACAGAGTATTGTATGTTGTCCAGGGTCCATCAGGACAGAGGGGTTGGTCCTCGTACTATATTCGGTTTACTTATGACTTCTCTAGTTTTTAGACAAGTGTTTCGTGGAAACACAGGGTCCGAATTTGGAGAAGTTATAAGTATTTGAATAGAGTAGGGAACCAGGTGTAGCAAGTATCGGGATTCTTCAAAGTGATCGAAGATGTAGATACTTGTATATGGTATTCAGTTGATAGTAGTGATTAAGAGAAATTGCTTCTCTTTCAGGTTACTCATAATTGGAAGCATTCCTAAGTTGAGTAACGCTGATCGGCCTCCTTCCATTTAGTTGACATGCACTGGAGACAGCTGCATGATTTGAATCTGGTTCAATTAAATCAGTGCCTCTGGTCCTATATGGGATATAGAACAGTTCGTATCTTAATGATGTTAAGGTACGGGGAGTTGTCCGGCTTATGATTAAAACCAGACTCTGGATAACTCAAGGCACGTTTCTGTAATGGCTGTTTGTGGGTTGACTCAGGCTATGACGAGGGTTGACTTTCTACCATCTGGATGAACAATAGCGATATTGTTCTAGACTCGCCACAGTTTTATTAAAAATGGATTTTTTCAGAAAACAGTAGTGGGAGTATGGTAGAACTGGAAGTGATTCCAGAACCACAAACGATTACTGAAGATTTGACAAGGAACCTAAAGATTCAATCTGGATTGACATTCCATTGGCCACTCCGCAGATAAGGTGGGTAACTTCAGGCACCCGAGAGGTACTTCGGTAGCCTCAAGGACGGTGACAGGGAAGTTCTTGTTTACCCACAATTACCATTGCCGTTGTTCCAGGCTGCGAGACCCGGCGGGAGGATGAGTATAGCGTCGTTCTAAACTAGTTTTAGAAGTGGACGTCTATATGACTCTGCCAGAGGGTTGTCGTAGTCAGTGGGAGCAGCGGAAGCATTGGTGGACAGGTAGCTTATGTCTATTTATAGACTAAAGCAGATATAGCGGAGAAAGATCATCTATTTCTGACGTGACAGTCATAGGTTTGACTTCATCAGAATAGGGGATGGATCTGTTGAGAAGGTAGTAGGGTGTGATATCCTGGTATTTGGATGACATACACAGAGTAGGAAAAGAAACTCCTATACTACGATCGGTTATACTTTGGTCGTCACACAGTAGTTTCTCCATATGGGATTTGGACATTATGTCAGACATACTGGTTACTAGATCTATGGTTTTAGATCTAGATTTGGGTGGTTTCCCAATCAGGGTACTTAGACAGCATTCTAAGAGTATTTAGAATGGACGACTCCATGCACGGTAGTGTACCTGCAGAAGATGGAGTCACCCTCTCTAAAGGTGTCTTACAGACTAAAGCGGAGAGGGATGCGCATGATTGACAGATCGCTTGCTCAGGCAATTGAGTCAATCGTGAGATGTCAAGTACCACACCAGATGTTGTTCTTGCACTGGATGTAATAAGCTGACATTAATCCAATCCTGGAGAGACGGTCGGAAGCAGTTTTAGAACATAAGTGGATGTTCTAGGGATATGATAACGACAGCCTCATTCGGGAGACAGCTATCATTCCAGGCTTCCAAGGTGACCCGGACGACAAGGAGGTTGTCAGAGTTATAGTTATTCCTTCTGATGAGGGGCAGTATTTTGGACAGGTGGCCCAAGGCAATACTGAGGGTGGCATGGCGCAGGATACTGATTAAGTTCAGTTGACGATACAGTCTAAGAAGTTTGGATTTGGAGTTCATTTATGAGCTATGTCCCATCAGACATCCAGACACATTCTAAGACAGGTATTACTCTTTTCGGGAGATGGCTTTCTCCGCGAACTTGTGATATAGAGAGACATAGAAAGAAACAACAAAGCGGATCCACTCACTGAGGCTGTTCCTCGAACGCAATAGTTTCGCAAACGAGCTTTGTGAGACTGACTAGTAGAGGAGTTGGGTGTTCGGTATCACACGGGCTGTGAGTATGCGACATCGCAATAATTAGCCTTGAGTGCAAGTGGGAGATTGTTGGAGATAGTGCCCTCAGAGTCAATTATTAGGTCACAGGTACGTGATTGTAATGATTGATGGAGGACCTATCCCGGTAGGACAGTCTTACTCGAGATGATAGTATGCTATCTGGTTTACCTTTATCATCGTGTACTGCTTCAGGTGACCTGACAAGTCGCTATTACACGTTGGTAGAGCCCCTAGGATTCTTGCTTGACCACCAGCAGTATGAGGGCGATCATATAAGTGGGAGCTGGGGGTCTATAAGCATATCCTTAAAAGGTCCCTAGTCGTGAGAGTTTCGAGACAGGGCATCGATTCTCCATAGTAGACTAGTGTATACAGTCGAGACCCCGACGAGGGACGGTGGCCGGTCTCACAAGCCACTGGTGTCAGTTGGATCACCTAAGATGTATACAGGTGCTCATTGGGTTATGAGTACACCGGACAGGACTCGCCGGGAACCTGCTAGTTGGTCATATACCAGACGTCAGATGGCAGTTCTCTGGTGACATGTGTGCAGGTTAGTTCATCGACCTGGGGATCGTCATTTGTCTCGTGTGAGTTCCCACTGTACTTTGATTACTACCCTACCACGGCTCAAAGGAGTCGTGCAAACAGGTTTTAGTTGGGTACAGTCCCGAGCCACATGGAGGCAGTGAGCGTATCTTCAGGGGTTCGTCTCTCCCGGTATTGGGGGTGAGGTCGTGCTGTATCTAGGAGAGCCATTACACGAAGCCCTCCGCCGAGGTAAGGAGATTTACTGGTAGGTATTCCAGTAGTATCTCAGGGTGTTCTGGGCTACACTCCGACACGACTTGTACCGCTTTTGGGGGTCTGACTTTTACCAACCCCCTAGGCCCGCCATGCGATGCTCATAGACGAACGGACCGGACTGTACGGATATTGTCACTGACAGGCTCAGTAGGGAGTCAGGCTGAGTTCGCTCACAGACGTCCCTTTTAGTCAGTACCTGGTAACCCGTTACGTATTGGCTTATACCTCTGACGTGCTAGTGGTTAAATCCACAACCAAGGTGTTGACGAGTCTTTAGAGTCCCCCACATTCAGTTACTCAGCTTTCGGGCGAAAGGTTGTAGAGGCCGTATGGAGATATGGCAAGGTCCGATCAGATACGTGCGGTATTGCACGGATCAGGATCGGACAGTCTGTACTATAGGCCGTATGGTTATATGGCAGGGTTCGATTAGATACGTGCGGTATTGCGCGGATCAGGATCGAACGGATCTTACTGGCCGGCTTTGGTTTAAGCCGGATCCTAGTATAGTACAGTGTAGATTTTGTCTCATTGCATTTGTATTTCGGTCGAAATACAGATGCGGGTGTGTATGCATAGTATCGGGGTTTTCCTGTAATTTATTACGGGACCAGTTTTCTGGAGTTGCCAGTTTGCTTTCCGTTTCGGCCAATTTCCTTTGTATCGTTCATTGGCCGAAGATTGGTGGAGGAGGGCTTATTTGCATTGTTGCAAATAAGTATTTGTGGAAGGGGGTCTTTGCTTATTGGTTGGATCATGATGGTTGCTCCATTGACCTTGACTTCTTGACTTCTTCATAATGGCTTGACCATTTGGAGTCATCATGGTTGCTTTGGAGTGTTTGTTTTTGTTTGTGATGATATTGTTTTGATCATCACTCATTATTCTTCCTTCCATGATAGCTCACCCACTCCCTTGTCTTTCATTTGACTTCACTCCATTCCCACCTACCACCATCATGCTTGGCCGGCCACTAGTGAGGGTGGGGGGCTTTTCTTTTGGTAGTGAGAAAATTGTCACATTCATTCTTTGCATGATACATTTTTCCTCACCTCTCTTCAAGTTCTTCTTCCTCCACCACAATGGCAACTCCACAAACCCCAAATGAGACATATAGATCCACACTACATTCTACAGCAAATCTTGGGCACGTCGAGTAGCCGGCTTCGTGCCCGAGTTGCCTCGGCATTGAGGTGGGAGCCCGTAAAAGAAGTTGGCGATGTGGTGCACTTCCGGCGACGAGGAGGAGACGGGACATTCCGCAGGAGATCGGGACGACGACGAGAAGACCGGAGGACTCGGATCTGTCGGTATACTTCTCTTCCCTATCTTGTAGTTAGCTTAGACTTGTTAATGGTTCGATCCGGGTGTTTAGTGCGCGGTGGTGCCGGTTTGCCAGTTCAAGAAAATTTAAGTTTATCACCGCTTCCGCATTTGGCCGTCGGATTGACGGCCGGGGCGCCGCCGTGCACTTACATTAACAAGTCTAGCTTTGAAAGTCTCAACTTTTCCATTTACACCAAGTAATCTTCTCAAGATATACTTGCTCCTGATGGGGATTTAACCCTTCAGATATTGCAACCAAAGTCCATACTTTGTTGGTGTATAAGGA
This sequence comes from Agapanthus africanus, assembly GCA_030015575.1. NCBI lineage: Eukaryota > Viridiplantae > Streptophyta > Magnoliopsida > Asparagales > Amaryllidaceae > Agapanthus > Agapanthus africanus. Next base: position 269,083,224 of record CM057340.1, read on the forward strand.
TTCCATCTCAGATCACTAAGCATCCAGCCATTCTTACAGAGTCTACACTCTCGATGGCCTGCTCGAAACTGGTTGGGTCATCATCTCCTGATGCAATCCTCGCTCCCACTGTCATCGAGAAACCGAGGTATCTCTCAGGTGGGTGAGGAACCCTACTAGATCGGCGGAGAGGCTGAGGTTCGTTGGTTTCTACTGAATCCTCTGGTTGTACCAAATCATCTGCTGTAGTTTGTATAGCTGGAACACTTCCAGTTCTACATAACAGACCTTGCCTCGAGTTTGTCCGGATTTTGCTTTTAGACATAGGCCGGACAACTCCAAATCTTAACTAACTTAAGACATGGGTTCTTCCCATTCCATATCACATATGAAGCGGTAGGCAACTGATTTGATTAGAACCCTATTCAATAGGTATGCAGCTTCTCAAGTGCATAACACCCAAAAGGAAATAGGTAGCTCAGTATTACTCATCATAGAGCACACCTTATCACATAGGGTGTAATTGCTCCACCCCGATATACCATCGTGCTATGGTGTATGCGGAGGAGTAATGCTGAGAGAGAATCTCATTCTCCTTTAGAAAAGTCCAAGAATTTCGTGCTCAAGTATTCTCTTCCTTGATCTCATCAAAGGACATAATACTTATACCCGTATTTTGGTTCTCTACTTCTAACTTATATTCTGTGAATATCTCAAAAGGTTCGGACTTGTGTTTCAACAGGAACATAGGTCTGAATCTCGAAAGATCATCAGAGAATGTAATGAAGTATAAAGAACCATTCCTGGCATGTGTAGACAGGGGACCTTACATACATCAACATGTATCATCCCAAGAGTTTACTAACTCTTTCTCTGTTTCCAATAAACAGGGCTATGGTCATTTTATCTTTGTGACATGACTGGCAAGTTTCATAAGATGTAAATTCAAACTGATTTAAATATACATCTACATGTAACTTCAGCTAGTCGGGTCGCATTGATATGACCTAGTCTACAATACCTTAAGAAGGATCCGTTCATTTCTGAACTCTTCCTCTTATATGTGTTCCATATACTAAGAACTGTAGTTTGATTTAGAACATCAACACTTTTAGATAACGTGCCTGAACCGATCAACTTTTGATATAGGAAATGCTCAAAACATTATCCAACAATACAAAATTATATCCTTTCTTTACTAATAAAGAGACTGATATGATTTTGTATATCAGGTTCGGTATCTAATAACATTCGTTCAGAATCAATGTATTGGTAATACAGGGTGACAGTGACCAACAGACTTGGCTGCAACACTTGCCCCGTTTTCTGCCTCATGAAACTTATCACCCGTTCTCAGTTCTCTACCTTTCTGTAGCCCTATGTAACAGATTACATATCTGGGATCCTGATCTGGTATCACATACCCAGGAAGTAAAGGACACTGAGAAACAGTTCTATATAATGAACACACCCGAAGATGATGCATCATCATGCACTCTCCTCGTTTGGGCGGCACGGGAAATCTGGTATTCTCCAATTTCCTGCTCTGTCTTATAACAATTATAAGTTGGAGCGGGACCAACGTTCCCCAGCTCAGTATAACAAGCGGGTTCGGTCAAAAATCCGTATTATTATCTTGATTAAGGCGTGATATGGTCGCTACCTGGAGAGAGAGAGAAGAAAACACCCAGCGTGCGCTCTTGCAAGAATAGATTGGTTTTTATTTTATCTAATCAGGATGGCTCCCACTGCTTTTTATCAAATCTTCGTTCAAACCCTAAAAGGAAAGACTAGCCGGGATTAATTACACACTACAAGTTCGCCAATCTTTCAGCCAGGCCAGTGTCGGTACTTTGAGGGAGGTCCCCCGTGCTTTCGCACGAACCTAATTAATGTAAACCTCGTTTTCCCAGAGGCATAACCCCGTTGACACCTTTCTAGACACCTACTTGATCGGCTAATTGTAATGTATAAAACTCTCCCAGGAGTAACTCTTACTCGCAGCGGGTATCGGGATCCAACTATCTCATAGAAGGTATGCAATCTCATTGCAAATTTCAACACTTGAAATTCCCGATAATATTTTGCCCCTAGTGTTCTATGACCTTGACGAATGCCAAACAACCCATAGTCTACTAGTCAAGTTCAACCCGTACATTTCTTGATCGAATTAAACCCACCCGCACGACCCTTGACGAATGCCAAACAACGCCGTACGAATACCCTAATCCAATCGCATCATATGCTCAAGCAGATAAATACTAGTTAGCTACCGTACACTACTCCTTGACGAATGCCAAACTACCGCAGCACGAATACTAACTAGTACTTATCTGAAATGACGGAGGGCTACGACAGGTTTTTCTGAAAACCTATTGCGTAATGAACTTGATATCGTTGTAGAATCAAATGATTTTAAAATGGAGTGCTTTTGAGGCTTTTCTAGTTTTGCTAAAGGAGTCACTCCCGGTGAAGGGATCGTCGGTCCTTTCCTCGTCGAATGAGGTGCGGGATATATCATATATATCACTGTGCAAAGCAAAAACTCTTAAAAGCAATCAAAAGACAAACCGAGTGTGTAGCATCTGCCAGTTATTGCTAAAGGAGTCACTCCCAGTGAAGAGATCTCGGTCCTTTCCTTATCGAATAAGGTGCAGGATATATCATATATACCTCTGTGCAAAGCAAGAACTGTAGCTACCTGTTTTATTTTGAAATTCGATTCTACAACATCTTAGGTTTCTTTTATTTCATTAATCACATTAATGAAGTCCCATCATTTAAATTACCTAAACATCACAGATAAATACGACGTACACTTATGCCATCCGCATTCGCCTCGATGTCCCCTCGTGCACCGTTAGGTTAGGTAACTAACGGCAGAGCGGGGCAGGGCTAGCGCGGGTGTAAAACATAAGTAACGCCTATATAATATATCATATATACTATATACAGTATCTATCACAGAACATCACATGATCACATCACAGATATCGCAGCAGAAGAATCATATGAAATATTGGATATACTAGGACGTCCGTGTTTTCAATACGAGCCAGTATAAAACACGGATTCCACGGTCGTGATGAATAGCCAAACCCACACCCCTAGACCCCTACGAGAGCGGCAAGCAACCCTACCAATTCTAGAGTTAGGAGACCCGGACTCGACTCCTCGAGTTGGTCTCCCACTGGACTCCAGAACCCGGTTACTTGTGCTCCCCTCCTTGGGTCTATCCTAGTGCGGAAAAGTAAATAATATACAAACGGTGACATCTTCTGCAACCTGGAAGTGCCCCAATAAAAGAATATTACATACAAGTTTTTACATGAATGAAAATGAAAAACACTCATCTCACATAAAAACCCCCCGGCTATTCAAACACGACGATCCAATATAACATATCCAGCAACACATAACATCACATGTCATCAACGTAAGTAAATATGCGCAACCCAATTGTCGTTGACATATAGCAACGAAACCGGCGATATCACATATTACACTTACGGTCACAGAAAAGAAAGTGTAAAACTACAACAGTTGGAATCCGCAACCTCCTCAGACATCGCATGCCTAAACCAATGAATTCCTTAGACATCACATGCCTAACAATTATAAACCCCGCATTTTAGTCTCAAAATCGAAAACACTTTTCAATACCTAGTCGGGCAATTCAACAAGATTCCCGACATCCTGATCGAATGCTCGTCGCAAACTTTAGTAGACGGCCGCACCCCCGACGCCGTCGACGAAGTGCACCAAGGCGGAACACCGCTGCCGCGAGCACCCGGACGGATGCTTTCGGCGACGGGGTTCTCCTACAGTCACTTGGTCGGGGCTATGGAGTGAGGCTGTCTATTAAGTTTACCCGGTGAGTATCCGCGTACGCTACGTGATTGCGACGGACTTTTGATCTCATCAAAATTCCGTGGCAACCGATCAAGTGAGACTAAAGTGCTATGTTTATAACATTCATTCAGTTATCTCATAACTTCTTGTGAATTCCAATTATTGTATCCCATTCCGGATAAATAGAAAATGTCAAACTTTCTGATCGAACAATCGAACACCCAAGTTTTCCCGATACAGATCAACACATGAAATATTAGTCTAACAACATTCAGTTCGTGCCTCAGTACCAACGGTCCAGCCGTAGAAGGGTCAAGCCAACACCTCACATGTGGCACACTGTACTGCCCCAAACCCGAAGGTTCAAAGGGCAGTTCAAGATGGTCACATAATCGAGTTAAGGTTTGTTGTCTTCTAGAGGGACCATCGCGTTACTTGCACTACTTAGAACGTCGTTAAACTACGGAAAAATCCAACACTTGGAAATTTCCCGACAGGGGAAAAATTGGGTATTAATATCCGGTCGAACTTTCTAACATATTCAAAAAATTTATCCGGAAAGCCAAATAGACAAAATCTGATACTCCTATCGAAACACCGAATCCCCAAAACAATCCCAGAAAATTCAACTCTATAATAAATATTAAAATATCCCATAAAAACCAGCACATAAAACTAAGAATTACTGTGCAGAGTTAGACGCACAACACGACAAAATAGCCGCGGAACCGCCGCACAAGCCAGCTTGTGCCGCGGTTCCGCCGCGCTACAGTGGAATTATGGACACGTGTTGCACAGTTATTCTTAGGATTCCCTGCTGATTTTTCTGCATATTTTTATTTTCGAAAAATCCCAGATTTTAGAAAAAGGACAGAGAGCATTTTCCGGGTTGGGTTTTCGGTTTGTTCGGACTTCAAATTCCGTCTAGACTTCGCCTAAGGCTCTAGCTAGGCTCTGATACCACTGTAGGTCAGGCAGCCACCCCATCCAATAGGGTCGCCGTGGCACCAACGGGTCCCTCAGCCGCTACTTTTTACGCATGCCCCCTCGCGAGGACTACAACCTGCCGGAACACCTTCCGGTCTCGGGACACCCTGGGGGTAAGAGCCTATGCTTCGCCGCACTGTCACACAGTGAGAACCCCCCATAGGTCGACATCCAATGCCTAGTAGCTCTGATACCACTGTAGGGTTCCTTGGCACCCCAAGGAGGTCTCACAAGGCATCAACCATGCCAATTGCAAAAAATCTAGGTGCCGAGAAACCCGACTACGGATCGTTGGCTAAAAATCTAGGCGAAAAGTAAACTAGTTAACACTTAACTAAGAGAATACGGAAATACAACTTTTGTAGATCCGGTGCTCCACCTCCATAGCTCCGCAATGAAGTCTCCTCGCTGTTCATAACAAGTCCCGGGCTCTAGCGTCGGCTTCATCGGAGAATGGACGGGCTAGGTCATCGATGTCCATGCCGAAGATGATCTACGTCGAGGCATCGCTAAATCAAGCTCCGACTTCACCAAGTCAAGAAACTTGTGAAGAAAACACACTCTACTACTTGGCAAGAGGTAGAGGATGAAGAAATAGGAAGTGGGTAGACTTTAGAATTGGATTTCTCACTTGTTTTCATCAATCACCATTGATGAAGAAAGCTTCTTCATGTGAAGAAGATGAAGAAGAAGAAGAAGAAGATAATTGTTATGATAAGTTATTAAAAAAGAAAAGAAAAATCAAAACTTATCATAATCTAAACCATGGTCAAGTGTAGAGATTAAACCAAGGTTAATTGGAATGGTTAGGGTTAAGGATGAGATAAGAATGGTTGACTTGATCAAAGCTTCAAGAAACTTCAACATAAAACAAAATAAGCCACCATCCTTAAATAATTTCCAAAATGAATATATAAATAAATGAATAAGATAATCAAAACCCTAATCATTAAGTAAACCATGGTTTAATCTTTACACTTAACCAAGTTAATATGCATCATCAAACATGATACAAACAAGTGCACAAAAGTATATCACATATACAATGTGTACAATCCGAGTGAGAAAATCCATTTAAAGTGAACCAATACTAGTTAACGCAAAGTAATATATCAAATATATAATTATGCATTAAATCATTAAATCAACACTTGATTTAACGATCCGGTCATATCGCATATAACCGACTAGTATCCAATGTATCGGCTTATCGAATCAACCCTCGATTCGATAACTAGGTTATATCGTATATAACCATACGACACATTCATCGCGAGAATGAAATACGGCATCACATACACGCATTATTCTCGGTCCCGCACATATCTCATATGCGCTCCTATTTCGTTTCGCTTGAGCCAGGAAACCTCTGTGTAGGACTCTAAAGACTCGTCAATACGCCGGCAGCGGATGATGATCATATCAAACACCCACAAGCCGCAAGCGGTCTGCTAAACGTAACGGCCACCCAGGTATTGAGCGATCTGAAGATCGACGAGCAAGCCCGCTCACACTCCAGTGAATCCAACCAGTAACACTACCGTACAGTCCGGTCTGATCGTCTGATATGTCGCATATCTTGCCTAGGGGTGGTATACGTCAGACCCCAATAGCTCGATAAGTCGTGTCGATATGAGGTCTATAACACTTCGAGAAACTACTGGTAACACTTACCAGTAAATCTCAGCAACCCTGGCCAGGGATTTCCTGTTATAGCCAATCGAACACAGCGCAACATCAACCCCCTATACCGGGAGAGACGAATCCCCTCCTATCGCTCATTGCCTCCATGTGACTCGGGACTGTACCCAAAAACCACCGTTTTGCACACCCTCTTGGACGTGGTAAGATGGAAATCAAAGCACAGTGGGAACCACACAATACTCTATGACGATCTCGGGTCAACAGACTACTCTGTACCAGTGTCACCAGAGAACTGCCATCTGACGTAAGGTATAATACCATCTGGGAGTTCTCGGCGAGTCCGTCCAGTGTACCCAGTCTCTACTGAGCACCCGTATATCATATCTGATGTCAAACACCAATGGATATGGGATCATCCATCGCCCATCTGTATGGGTCGAGAAGGTATATGCTAGTCTACTCTGGTATATCGATGCCCCGTCTCGATACACCCACGACTAGGGACTTTCAAGGATGTACTTATGGACTACCATGTCCCCACTAGTATGATCCGCATCATAGTCCAGGTAGTCAAGTACAGATCCTAAGGGCTTTACCAACATGTAACAGAGAGACAATCAGTATACACGTTAAGGTAAAGATCAACCAGATAGCATACTATCATGTCGAGCAAGAAAGTCCTCCCTATATACGTCCCAGCATCCACTACAATATACATCCTATGTACAGTAATGGCCTCTAGGGCATACATATAACTAACAAACAGAATATATCTTTCCTGTTTTTTTAACAAGATCGAAAGAATATTTTCTATATAGAATTTAATTCTATCCTCTGATTTGGACGGTGATTTTTTAGTCACCATTGGATCTTTTAATCCAAGGGCCCTCTGTTTAACAGAACAGATCTTTCTTTTTTTAAAAAGATTAGGGAAATATTTTCTCAAATAGAATTTAATTTTATTAGAAGTGGCGTCCACGTGCATGTCACGCGAGGCGCTGCCCTATATATGGCCGATAGTGCTCACATGCCTTGCACGTGAGATGCTGCCATGTTATATGGCCTACAGCATTCACGTGCTTTGCATGCGGGTGCTGATATACATATTATTATTATTTTTTTTAAGAGGGAACAAATGCCCTCACCGCTGCTTTTACATTCCTTGCATGTGGGTGCAACGGTGTCCAGCCCCTAAGCCCTCCGATCATCTTCGGGATGTGGGGGATCTGAACCGACTCCACATCACTATAAATAGGGCATTAAGCCCTAGGGCTGCGCCACCATTATCGTCTTCTTCTTTTGAGAATTTAATTCTCCTGCTATTGAAGCTTAGTTCTTCATCCTTTAAAATCTTTTGAGCAGACCCGGTCTTGCCGAAATTTCCGGTAAACATCGATATTAGCAGAGCTCAGGTCTCATGTTTGATTTTGGAAACTTATCCATTAATAGAGCTTTCAATTTGAACATTCCCTTTGGGAATTTTGGAGTTTCACTTTTTTGTAGATTCTTAAATTCGACGCTCAAGTTTAACTTCATTTTATTTCTTTAATGCCGATTTGGGCATTTCCCCATTGGGGATTTTTTTGGAGTTCAACTCCATTTTATCACTGATCTTAGATTTGATGCTTATTTTTAAGACTCCCAATGAGGAATTTTGGAGTTCAACTCATCATTATCACCATCTTCTTTTTATTTCAACAGAGCTTGGCTCTAATAAAAAAATATTAATCTCTTTTTTGGGTCTTTTTGGGGTTCAACTCCAGTAGTTATTTGAGAAGAATCTTTTTAGATCCTTTCATTGGACCCATGCTCAAATTTTTAATGACCCGTTATGTTGGCTTAGCGGGGTCTATTAGCTTTATAGCCATTGACTCCACAGTTTGAACTTGCATCTCTTTGCTGACGCTTTTTTTTTATCTTCTTTCAAGTACAATGGTTAGTCGTCTATATTCTATCAGGGAGATTGTTTCCCATGCTAACATCCGCTTTTACGAGCCTACCTACACTGATACCCAATGTGAGGCCATACTCCATCGCTTCGAGGATCATTGTGAGCAGTTGCTCTCTTACCGGTCTTCCCTTTTATAGATGATTTTCATTGCGATTCGGAGCGCTACACCCGGGTTTGTCAGGGCGATGCCGCTTCATGCACTAGATCAGGCCGAAGATAAAGTGCACTCGGTCTATGTAATTTGTTTGATTTCCAATAACCGAAAGGACCGTTTAATAGATATCCTGCACCGGATCTATCAGCAAAAGACAATTATATCCTCATATGCGATGGCAGAAAATATCAGTGGTGATCCTAATGCTTGTATTCGTGAATGGAAGCATAAGCAGATGTAGGATGCTGCCTGGGATGCCCTGCAAGACCTTTTTGAATTTTAGAATCCATGTACTAATGCTAGTCTTTTGCCCCTCCTCTAGACTTTGGGCGATATTAGTCTTTCGTTTTGCTGTAGTCGCTTTGTTTTAGTATTCTTTCTTCAACTTTTGGATGTATAAATGAAGAAATATCTTTTGAACTTTTCCCATTGAATTTTCTGTGAATTGCTTTTCCTTTCTTTCTGTTTGCATTGAAATGGCTTAGCTTAGTCTATTTACTTGTTCTGGAGCATTCAGTTTACCCTTCCCTTAGGCTTATAGATAAACTCATCCGAACGTTAAACATACCTAACCCATTTTATTATAGCAGTCCGTTAGGCTTTTGGTACCGAGTCAAGTCCGTCGTACTATCGTGTTGGCGGATATCTTCTCGACGTGCATTCGCTTAGGTTGCGGCTCGAGTAGCCGTCTGTTATGTCTGTGATCCCTTCTGAGGCTGGACATGACGTTTTCAAGTAATCTTCTTAGGTTGGAGTATCTACATTACCACCAGAAGATCAACATTAGGCATCATCATGGTGCTTTACTTTGAGGTTAGGCTCTATTTGGAGTCCCAAAGGAGTCATGACCGTGTCCTTCTGAGGTGAGATGACATCCAGTGGTCTTTTAGGCTTTGTGTATATTTTCATCAAGACCCGAAACTAGGAATAAACAATCACTTCGCTTCATTTCGACCCTTGGGTCCTTGACGACGCAATCGTACTTCACTGGAGTGAGTCGGACGTCTATGTAGTGTCTGTGCTATGCCATCAAGACCTAGTTATCCATTTGACGGAGCGCGGGGATTCACATCGTTCCATTTTATTCATGGACTGCTTACAGAAGTCGAGACTCGAACTACTTGCAGGGCAGAAAAATTTATTTTATCAATTTGCTTTTTATTTTTATTTTTATTCTCCGCGATGCTCTATCATTTCAGCTTTTCTTATCGCGAAAGTTGCGATTGCCCAATCATTTCGGCTATTTATTCGCGATGCCCAATCATTTCGGCTTTTTTACACCAGTTTTGGCATCAGTATCGCTACAACTGGAATATTGACAGGAGCGACTCATTTGCCGTTGCCCATTTAGATAAGGGTAGCTTAGAAGACATGTTTAGATCCCTATAAACTAAGGCTTTTTGACTTTATAAGCCGTAAGGGTCTCATAAATGTATTTCTATCTACGAGTCAAGAAGATCTCATAGGTGTATTTTCTCCTTAGAAATCGAGTGGATTCCTAAATGGTATTTTCTTTTGTAAGTCGTAAGGATCTTACAAGAGCATTTCCTCCTTGCAGGTCAAGAGGACTTACAAGTGTTGTTCACCGTATTGGGAATATCGCTCAGCTCCGGTGGAACTTGGTTGAAACATATTTTGTTTACGCCCGTGGATTGTATACAAGAGTCAATATTGAACTACTTGTAGGGCATAAATTTTGTGGAGGGTATGATGGCTTAGGAACTGGTTCAGATTCCTGTAACCTAAAGTTTTTGAATTCTATGAGCCGTGAGGGTCTCATAGAGGGTATATTCTCTTTACAAGTCGAGAGGATCTCGAAAGTGTATCTTTTCCTTAGGAATCATATGGATTCCTAAAAGTGTTGCTCCTTTGTGAGTCGTAAGGATCCCACGCAGGTATTTTCTTCTCACAAAATTGAGAGGACTCTGCAAGTGTATATATTATCATTTTTAAAGGGTTTGCGCCTTTTCGGGTTTTCACAAACTCGCCGGTAGTCCTGCTGTTTTTACTCATGACGCCTTTTTGGGTTTTCATCCGTGCTCATTTTTCTTGCGGACATACCTTTTTTTCTCTTTTCTTTTTTTGATATGGAAGTCTCTCGGACGTAGCCTCGTTGCGGGTACCCTAACATCGTTTGCCGGTGGGACCTGAAAGAGATATGGATCGTTTATGTCCGTGGATTGTCTACGTTGATCACTATGGAGATTAGCCGTATGGCATAAAATCTTTTGGGGAACTACATCATTGGTGGAGTTTCATAACCAGTGGGACTTCAGGTGCAGCTTCACAGGTGGGACTCGAGTCTGCAACCTCCGCCGGTGTGATTTCGGGTGCAACATGGATCTCGAGGAGTATATTAGTTTAAGGAAGTCGCGGTCCAATACTAGTTTAGGGACATTACAGTCCAATATTAGTTTATGGACATTGCGGTCCAATATTAACATACCAGGGGTGCATATCATTGGGTAGGGCTTTTAGAGTTTCGACTCAGGAAGATAGCGAGTGGACACAAGCATTATCTATCATTGACCTATATTGCGACTCTTCAAGCGTAGTATTTCTTAAGGAATCGACCATTTATTGGCTGAAAGGGCCTTTCTCCATACATATCCATGAGCAGATAAACTCCACCTTGGTAGACCTTATTTATGACGTACAAGCCTTCATAGTTTAGCCTTCATAGTTTAGCTCGAACTTCTTTCGTTTTGCACGATTGGGGATCATCAGTCTTTTGATAACTAGCACGAGTTCGTCTTGGTGGAATGTTCTCGGCCTGATTAGTCTTTCATATGATTGTGTCATTCTTGCCCTGTGAGCCTCCAGATTTTGCTGTGCTACAAGGCGGGTTTCGTCGAGAGCATCGAGCACCTCGATCCGAAGATGAGCATTTTCTTCATCCGTCAGCTCGTATTGAACTGCCATTTGCAATGAGGGGAGTTCTATTTCCAGTGAGAGCACTGCTTTAGTGCCAAACACCAGTGCATACGGTGTTGTGTTCGTAGCCGTCTTGAACGTCGTTCGGTACGCCCAAAAAGCTTCATATAGCATTTCGTGTCCGTCTTTCTCATTTTTGGACACTGTCTTCTTTATAAGCTTAGTTAAGATCCTGTTGAATGCTTCAGCTAGACTGTTGGCTCGAGAATTATAGACCGAAGAGTATCTCCAATTTATCTTGTGTTGCTGTGCGAAGCAGCTTATCTTGTGGGTTTTGTAGGCTGGTCCATTATCCGAGATTATCCGTTGCGGGGTTCCGAACCGGTAGATGACATGAGTTTTGAAGAAATGGAGGATATTCTCCGTCTTCACCTCCTTTAGCGGTATTGCTTCTGGCTACTTAGAGATGTACTCGGTGTTAGTTATATGTATGTCCTAGAGGCCATTACCGTACATAGGATGTATATTGTAGTGGATGCTGGGACATATATAGGTAGGACTTTCTTGCTCGACATGATAGTACACTATCTGGTTGCTCTTTATCTTAACATGTATACTTGCAGTCTCTGTATTACATGTTGATAAAGCCCTTAGGATGTGTACTCGACTTCCAGGACTGTGATGTAAATCATACTAGTGGGGCCTGGGTAGTCCATGAGTACATCCTTCAATGTTCCTAGTCGTGGGAATATCGAGACGGGGCATCGATATTCCAGAGTAGACTAGCGTATATCTTCTCGACCCATGTGACGGGCGATGGATGATCCCATATCCATTGGTGTTTGACATCAGAGATGGTATGCAGGTGTTCAGTGGTGACTGGGTACACTGAACGGACTCGCCGAGAACTCCCAGATGATATTATACCTCACGTCAGATGGCAGTTCTCTGGTGACACTGGTACAGCTTAGTCTGTTGACCCGAGATCGTCATAGAGTCTTGTGTGTCTCCCACTGTGCTTTGATTTCCACCCTACCACGGCTCTACTGAGTCATGCAAACAGGTGGTTTTTGGGTACAGTCCCGATTCACATGGAGGCAATGAGCAATAGGAGGGGATTCGTCTCTCCCGGTATTGGGGGTTGATGTTGCGCTATGCTCGACTGGCCATAACTGGAAATCCCTGGCCAGGGTTGCAGTGATATACTGGTAAGAGTTATCAGTAGTTTCATGCTTTGTTTTGGACCTTACATCGGCATGACTTATCGAGCTACTGGGGTCTGACGTTTACCACCCCTAGGCGAGATATGCGACATATCAGACGAACAGACCAGACTGTACGGTAAGTGTTACTGGTTGGATTCACAGGAGTGTGAGCGGGCTTGCTCGTTGATCTTCTGATCGCTCAATACCCGGGTGGCTGTTACGTTTAGCAGACCGCTTGCGGCTTGTGGGTGTTTGATATGATCATCACCTGCTGCCGGCGTATTGACGAGTCTTTAGAGTCCTACACAGAGGTTTCCTGGCTCAAGCAAAACGAAATAGGAGCGCATATGAGATATGTGCGGGACCGAGAATAATACCAGTATGTGATACTGTATTCCATTCTCGCGATTTGTATCATTGGACGGTTATATATGATATAGCCGGGTTACCGGATCAAGTGTTGATTCGATATATTGATACACTTGATATTAGTCGGTTATATGCAGTATGACCGGATCATTAAATCAAGTGTTGATTTCATGATTTAATGTATAATTATATATTTGATATATATTACTTTACATTAACTAGTATTTGTTCACTTAAGATGGATTTTCTCACTTGATGTGCACAAGTAGTATATGTGATATATTTTTGTGCACTAGATTGTATCATGTTTGATGATACATGTAAATTTGGGTGTGTGTATGCTTTAAACCTTGTTTAGGTTAATGGTTAGGATTTTGTTATCTTTTCTTAATTACTTATTCATTTTATTTATTTTTGGGCAAGAAATAAAATGGTGGCTTCTTTTGGTTTTTAGTTGAAGCTTCATGAAGCTTTGAAAAGCTTTGACCATTTTGTTTCTTTCCTTAACCTAACCATTCACCTAAACCCTAGTTTAGTCTCTACACTAGTTACACTAACCCATGGTTGCATTATGATAAGATCAATTGATTTTATTATTATTCATCATATTCTTTTCTTCTTCTTCAAGAAGAAGAAACCTTGCTACCTCCAATGGTGCCATGATCAAAAGAGTGAGAAATCCAAATCCAAAGTGAACCCACTTCCTATTTCTTCATCCTCTACCACTTGCCATGTAGTAGAGTGTGTTATCTTCACAAGTTCTATGACCAAGTGAAGATGGAGCTTGATCTTGAGTTGCCTCGACATAGATCATCTTCGGCATCGAAGTCGACGACCTAGCCCGCCCATTTCTCCGATAAAGCCGACGCTAGAGTCCGGGATCCGATGATCGTAGCGAAGGGACATCGTCATGGAGCTAAGGAAGTGGAGGACTGGATCTACAAAGGTTGTAGTCCCTTTCACTTTTTAGTTAAGTTGTTAACTTGCTTGTAATTTCGTCGCCTTTACCTCTAGTAACGATCTAGTTTAGGGTTCTTTGGCACATGAAATTTTTGAATTGGACATGATTGATCAGTTGTAGAACCTCATGGGTGTGCCTAGGATCCCTACAGTGGTATCAGAGCCTAGCTAGAGCCTTAGGCGAAGTGTAGACAATGTTAGAAGTCCGATCGAACCCGAAACCCTAATCCATATACCTTCTCTGTACAATTTTTCAAAACTGGGCTTTTTGTGAATTAAAAATATGCAGAAAAATCAGCAGGCTTTTTTAAGAATTACTGTGAAGCACGTGCGCATAACTCGACCACGTGGCCGCGGAACCGCGGCACGAGCATGGCATGTGCGGAGGATCCGCGGCCATTTAGGAGCATCTTGGCACTTTCTTTGCACAGTAATACCCTTCACCAATGCCAGAGTTTTCTCAGAATTTTTAAAGTTTACTCAAGAGTTGAGTTTTCTGGGTTGTATTGGGAGTTTGTAGATTCGATCGGATTGTCTAATTTTGCCTATGTGTTTTTCCGGATAATTTAGAATATGTTAAAAAGTTCGACTGGATATAAATACCCACTTTTTCCCCTGCCGGGAAATTTCCAATTGTTGGATTTTTCCGTAGTTTAATAACGTTCTTAGTAGTGCAAGTAACGCGATGGACCCTTTAGAAGACAACAAACCTTAACTCGATTATGTGACCGTCTTGAACTGCCCTTTGAACCTTAGGGTTTGGGGCAGTACGGCGTGCCACATGTGAGGCGTTGGCTTGACCCTTCTACGGCTGGACCGTTGCTACTGTGGCATGAAGTGGATGTTTTTAAACTTATTTCATGTGTTGAGCTGTTTCGGGAAAACTTGGGTGTTTGATTGTTCGATCGGAAAGTTTAACATTTTCTATTTATCTGGAATGTGATACAATATTTGGAATCCACAAGTAGTTATGAGATAACTGATTTCGATGTTATAAACATAGCAGTTTAGCCTCACTTGATTGGTTGCCACGGGATTTTGATGTGATCAAAAGTCCGTCGCAATCACGTTGATTACACGGATACTCGCCGGTAAACTTAATAGACAGTTACACCCCATAGCCCCGACCAAGTGACTGTAGGAGAACCCCGTCGCCAAAAAGCATCCGTTCGGGTGCTCGCGGCAGCGGTGTTCCGCCTTAGTGCACTTCGTCGACGGTATCGGGGGTGCGGCCGTCCACTAAAGTTTGCGACGAGCATTCGTTCTGGATGCCGGGAATCTTGTTGAATTGCCCGACTTTATATTGAAAAGTGTTTTCGATATTGAGACTAAAATGCGGGGTTTATAACTGTTAAGCATGCAATGTCTAAGGAATTCATTTGGTTAGGCATGCGATGTCTAAAGAGGTTGCGGATTCCAACTGTTGTAGTTTTACACTTTCTTTTCTGCGACCGTAAGTGTAATATGTGATATCGCCGGCTTCGTTGCTATATGTCAACGACAATTGGGATGCGCATGTTTACTTACGTTGATGACATGTGATGTTATGTGTTGCTGGGTATGTTATATTGGATCGTCGTGTTTGAATAGCCGGGTTTTTTTTATGTGAGATGAGTGTTTTTCTTTTTCATTCATGTAAAAACTTGTATGTAATATTCTTTTATTGGGGCACTTCCAGGTTGCGGAAGATGTCACCGTTGATGTATATTATTTACTTTTCCGCATTAGGATAGACCCAAGGAGGGAAGCACAAGTAACCGGGTTCTAGGGTCCAGTGGGAGACCATCTCGAGGAGTCGAGTCCGGGTCTCCTAACCCTAGAATTGGTAGGGTTGCTTGCCACTCTCATAGGGGTCTAGGGGTGTGGGATTGGCTATTCATCACGACCGTGGAATCCGTGTTTTATACTGGCTCGTATTAAAAACACGGACGTCCTAGTATATCCAATATTTCATATGATATTTTCTGCTGCGTTATCTGTGATGTGATCATGTGATATGTTCAGATAGATATAGTTTATAGTATATATGATATATTATATAGACGTTGCTTATGTTTTACACCCGCGCTAGCCCTGCCCCGCTCTGCCGTTAGTTACCTAACCTAACGGTGCAGACGGGACGTCGAGGCGAATGCGGATGGCATAAGCGTACGTTATATTTATCTGTGATGTTTAGGTGGACTTAAATGATGGGACATTCATTAATGTGATTAATGAAAGAAAATAAACCTAAAAGATGTTGTGGAATCGAATTTCAAAAATAAAACAGGTAGCTACAGTTCTTGTTTTGCATCGCGGTGTTCCTTGTAGAACATCCTGCACCTTATTCGATAGGGAAAGGACCGAGATCCCTTCACCGGGAGTGACTCCTTTAGCAATAACTGGCAGATGCTACAACCCTCGATTTGTCTTTTGATCGCTTCTATAGTTTTTGCTTTGCACAGCGGTATATATGATATATCCTGCACCTTATTCGATGAGGAAAGGGCCGACGATCCCTTCACCGGGAGTGACCCCTTTAGCAAAACTAGAAAAGCCTCAAAAACACTCCATTTAAAATCCATTTGATTCCGCAACGAGATCAAGTTCAAAACGTTAAAGGTTTTCTTAAAAACCATTCGCAACCCTCCGTCATTTTAGGAAGTAGAGTACTTAGTATTCGTGCTGTGTTTGTTGACCATAGTCAAGGCACAGTGTACGGTAGCTAAGTGATGTCTTCCTACACCGCATATGATGCGATTAGTTAGGACAGTCGCGTGACTTTGTTGACCTTAGTTAAGGGTCATGTGGGTGGGTCTAATTAATCATGAAATGACGGGTAGAACTTGACTAGTGCTTATGATGTGTTGACCATAGTTAAGGTCATAAGTGCTAGGGGTAAAAATTATTATCGGGAGTTTCAAGTGTTGAAATTTGCAATGAGATTGCATACCTTCTATATGATAGTTGGATCCCGATACCCACTGCGAGTAATTGTTACTCTTGGGAGAGTTTTACACTTTACAATTAGCCGATCAAGTAGGTGTCTAGAAAGGTGTCAACGGGGTTACGCCTCTGGGAAAACGAGGTTTACTTTAATTAGGTCCGTGCGAAAGTACGGGGAACCTCCCTCAAAGTACCGACACTGGCCTGGCCGAAAGATTGGCGAACTTGTAGAGTGTAATTAATCCCGGCCAGTCTTTCCTTTTAGGGTTTGAAGGAAGATTTGATAAAAACAGTGGGAGCCATCCTGATTAGATAAATTAAATAACCATTCTAATCTTGCAAGAGCGCACGCAGAGTGTTTTCTTCTCTCTCTCTCTCCAGGTAGCGACCATATCACGCCTTAATCAAGATAATAATATGGATGTATTGACCGAACCCGCTTGTTATACTGAGCTGGGGAACGTTGGTCCCGCTCCAACTTATAATTGTTATAAGACAGAGCAGGAAATAGGGGAATACCAAGATACCCATGCCGCCCAAACGAAGAAAGTGCATATGATGCATCTTCTTCGGGTGTGTTCGTTATACAGAACTGTTTCTCAATATCCTCTGCGTCCTGGGTATCTGATACCGGATCAGGATTCCAGATATGTAATCTGTTACATAGGGCTACAGAAAGGCAGAGAACTGAGAACGGATGATAAGTTTCATGAGACAGAAAACGGGGCAAGTGTTGCAGCCAAGTCTGTTGGTCACTGTCACCCTGTATTACCAGTACATTGATTCTGAACGAATGTTATTAGATACCGAACCTGATATACAAAATCATATCAGTCTCTTTATTAGTAAAGAAGGATATAATTTTGTATTGTTGGATATTGTTTTGAACATTTCCTATATCAAAAGTTGATCGGTTCAGGCATGTTATCTAAAAGCATTGACGTTCTAAATCAAACTACAGTTCCTAGTATACAGAACACACACAAGAGGAAGAGTTCAGATATGAATGATTCCTTCTTGAGGTATTATAGACTAGGTCATATCAATGTGACCCGACTAGCTTAAGTTACATTTAAGATGCATATTTAAATCAGTTTGACATCTTGTGAAACTTGCCAGTCATGTCACAGAGATAAGATGACCATAGCTCTGTTTACTGGAAACAGAGAAAGAGTTAGTGAACTCTTGGGATGATACATGTTGATGTATGTAGATCCCCTATCTACACATGCCAAGACCGGTTCTTTGTATTTCATTACATTCTCTAATAATCTCTCAAGATTCAGACATATGTTCCTGTTGAAACACAAGTCCGAACCTTTTGAGATATTCACATAATATAAGTTAGAAATAGAGAACCAAAAACCGGGTATAAGTATTATGTCCTATGATAAGATCAGGGAGGAGAATACTTATGCATAGAATTCCTGGATTATTCTAAAGGAGAATGAGATTCTCTCTCCGTATTACTCCTCTGAATATACCATAGCACAACGGTGTATCGGGGTGGAGCAATCACACCATATTAGATATGGTGTGCTCTATGATGAGTATTACTGAGTTACCTGTTTCTTTTAAGGGGTTGTGCACTTGAGAAGCTGCATACCTATTGAATTAGGTTCGAATCAAATCAGTGCCTACCACTCCATATAGGATATGGTATGGGAAGAGCCTATCTCTTAAGTAAGTTAAGATTTGGGATTGTCCGGCCTATGTCGAAAGCAAAATCCGGACAAGATCGAGGCAAGGTCAGTTCTGTAGAACTGGAAAGTTCCAGCTATACAAACTACAGCTAATGATTTGACAGAACCAGAGGATTCAATAGTATCAGACGAACCTCAGCCTCTCCGCCGATCTAGCAGGGTTCCTCATCCGCCTGAGAGATACTTCGGTTTCTCGATGACAGTGGGAGCGAGGATTGCATCATGAGATGATGACCCAACTAGTTTCGAGCAGGCCATCGAGAGTAGGGACTCTGTAAGAATGGCTGGATGCTTAGCGATCTGAGATGGAATCCATGTACACCAACGAAGTATGGACTTTGGTTGCAATATCTGAAGGGTTAAATCCCCATCAGGAGCAAGTATATCTTGAGAAGATTACTTGGTGTAGATGGAAAAGTTGAGACTTTCAAAGCTAGACTTGTTAGTGGTTTTTTTCATCAACCAGGCGTGGAAAATGATGAAACCTTTTCCAGTGGCTATGCTTAAGTCCATCCGGATCCTACTTAACATTTCTACATACCATGACTACGATATCTGGTGGTTGGGTGTCATGACTGCTTTTCTAAATACTGATTTAGAAGAGAACGTCTATAAGTACACAACCAGAGAGCTTCGTATACAGTGGGAGCAGCGGAAACGTGTGCAAGTTGCTTTACAGGATAAAGCAGGCATCGCGGAGTTGGAACATCTGTTTTGATGTGGTAGTCAAAGAGTTTGACTTCATCAAAATGGTAGATGAACCTTGTATGTACAAAAAGGTAGCATGGAGTATGGTGATGATCCTCGTAGAGTACGTGGATGACATACTCTTGATAGGAAAAAAGTTTCCTATGCTACGCACGGTCAATCTCCGCTTATCACAAGGATTCTCCATACAGGATCAAAGTGACACCTCCTAAATCCTGGGATTTGGATCTATGAGATAGATCTAAATGGATGTTAGGCTTCTCACTAGGTTTAGTGAGATGGTATCAATCGATCTTGGGGAGAATCACTGGAAAGGTTCCAGGGTGATAAGGTCGACTGAATGTCAGTCGTAGGCATTGTCTTTACCCTCAGTGGAGGGACGGTATGTTGGAAGAGTTCCAAGCTAGATACCGTGGCAAACTAGACGATAAAGGCTGGTAACATCGCTATTATAGATACTACCAAAGAGGCAGTTTGGGTGTATATTGGTTCATGAGATGAACTAGGTTCCTACCATTGTGTGACAATGGAAGTGTGGCTTTGGCCCAGGAACCCCGATCCCATCAGTGACCCAGACATATTCTGAGGCAGCATCACTTGATCATGGAGATAGTTGATCTCCAGGGTGATCAAGATTAGGAGAGTAGACTCAGAGGACAACAGAGCGGATCCACTCACAAAGGCTTTTTCCCAGAGAGAGACTTTTATGGGATGGTTGAGTATTAGATACTGCAACCACTGCTACAGATGGCCCTAGTGCAAGTGGGAGATTGTTAGTTATTTGTATGCCCTAGAGGCCATTACTGCACATAGGATGTATATTGTAGTGGATGCTGGGACATATATAGGTAGGACTTTCTTGCTCGACATGATAGTACGCTATCTGGTTGCTCTTTATCTTAACATGTATACTTGCAGTCTCTCTATTACATGTTGATAAAGCCCTTAGGATGTGTACTCGACTTCCAGGACTATGATGTAGATCATACTAGTGGGGCCTGGGTAGTCCATGAGTACATCCTTCAATGTTCCTAGTCGTGGGAATATCGAGACGGGGCATCGATATTCCTGAGTAGACTAGCGTATATCTTCTCGACCCATGTGATGGGCGATGGATGATCCCATATCCATTGGTGTTTGACATCAGAGATGGTATGCGGGTGCTCAGTGGTGACTGGGTACACTGAACGGACTCGCCGAGAACTCCCAGATGGTATTATACCTCACTTCAGATGGAAGTTCTCTGGTGACACTGGTACAGCTTAGTCTGTTGACCCGAGATCGTCATAGAGTCTTGTGTGTCTCCCACTGTGCTTTGATTTCCACCCTACCATGGCTCTACTGAGTCATGCAAACAGGTGGTTTTTGGGTACATTCCCGATTCACATGGAGGCAATGAGCGATAGGAGGGGATTCGTTTCTCCCGGTATTGGGGGTTGATGTTGCGCTATGCTCGACTGGCCATAACTGGAAATCCCTGGCCAGGGTTGCAGTGATATACTGGTAAGAGTTATCAGTAGTTTCATGCTTTGTTATGGACCTTACATCGGCATGACTTATCGAGCTACTGGGGTCTGACGTTTACCACCCCTAGGAGAGATATGCAACATATCAGACGAACAGACCGGACTGTACGGTAAGTGTTACTGGTTGGATTCACAGGAGTGTGAGCGGGCTTGCTTGTTGATCTTCTGATCGCTCAATACCCGGGTGGCCGTTACGTTTAGTAGACCGCTTGCGGCTTGTGGGTGTTTGATATGATCATCACCTGCTGCCGGCTTATTGACTAGTCTTTAGAGTCCTACACTGAGGTTTCCTGGCTCAAGCAAAACGAAATAGGAGTGCATATGAGATATGTGCGGGACCAAGAATAATACCAGTATGTGATACTGTATTCCATTATCACGATTTGTATTATTGGACGGTTATATATGATATAGCCGGGTTACCGGATCAAGTGTTGATTCGATATATTGATACACTTGATATTAGTCGGTTATATACAGTATGACCGGATCATTAAATCAAGTGTTGATTTAATGATTTAATGTATAATTATATATTTGATATATATTACTTTACATTAACTAGTATTTGTTCACTTAAGATGAATTTTCTCACTTGATGTGCACAAGTAGTAAATGTGATATATTTTTGTGCACTAGATTGTATCATGTTTGATGATACATGCAAACTTGGATGTGTGTATGCTTTAAACCTTGTTTAGGTTAATGGTTAGGGTTTTGTTATCTTTTCTTAATTACTTATTCATTTTATTTATTTTTGGGCAAGAAATAAAATGGTGGCTTCTTTTGGTTTTTAGTTGAAGCTTCATGAAGCTTTGAAAAGCTTTGACCATTTTGTTTCTTTCCTTAACTTAACCATTCACTTAAACCCTAGTTTAGTCTCTACACTAGTTACACTAACCCATGGTTGCATTATGATAAGATCAATTGATTTTATTATTATTCATCATATTCTTTTCTTCTTCTTCAAGAAGAAGAAACCTTGCTACCTCCAATGGTGCCATGATCAAAAGAGTGAGAAATCCAAATCCAGTGTGAACCCACTTTCTATTTCTTCATCCTCTACCACTTGCCATGTAGTAGAGTGTGTTATCTTCATAAGTTTTATGACCAAGTGAAGATGGAGCTTGATCTTGAGTTGCCTCGACGTAGATCATCTTCGGCATCGAAGTCGACGACCTAGCCCGTCCATTTCTCCGATGAAGCCGACGCTAAAGTCCGGGATCTGATGATCGCAGCGAAGGGACATCGTCACGGAGCTAAGGAAGTGGAGGACCGGATCTACAAAGGTTGTAGTCCCTTTCACTTTTTAGTTAAGTTGTTAACTTGCTTGTAATTTCGCCTTTACCTCTAGTAACGATCTAGTTTAGGGTTCTTTGGCACCTGTAATTTTTGAATTGGACATGATTGATCAGTTGTAGAACCTCATGGGTGTGCCTAGGATCCCTACACTCGGTTGCTAATGCAAACCGATGTCCTATGGACGACGCTGGCTCAATAGGGCCCACGATGTCTGTTCCCCATATTTCGAACGACCAACTAGCTACCGTTGGATGCAACGAATTTGGGTGTTGATGTATGAAGTCCCCGTGTATTTGGCACGAGTGACACTGCTTCGCATATTTGAGGCAGCCTTGGATCATTGTGGGCCAGTAGTAGTCCATTCTTTTTATCTTTAGCTCATCTTTGGTCCCGCTTGATGGAGCCGTAAAGTCCATCGGTACTTGGACGACTTTGTTTGCTTTCTTCGACCTTAAGCATCTTAACCATACGAAGTCGAAGGATCTCTTGTATAAAGTATCGTTGACGAAAGAGAACGACAGAGCTCTTTTCATGAGCTGATGTCTAGATGACGCATCTTCAGGTTCTCGTTGGGACTCAAATTTGTCTATAAAGACTCCCCTACAGTTCTCAGCTCCTTCATTTTCTTCGGTCACTTCTTTTTCTTCGGGTAGCTCCATCAGAGTCTCCGAAGGTATATTTGCTGGTGCCAGGATTCTGCGGCTTTGGACAGTGATCCTCACGTCGTCGAGGTCTTCGTTAGCCAATTCCTTAGCCAACTTGGCCAACATATTCGCTTTGCTATTTTCTGCTTGCGGCACGTTTTCCATGGTATATGAAGGGATTTTGGGTCAGCAGCTACTACACTCTTGTGCCATATCTTACTAGTTCTGGCTTGCATGTTTTGTAGTCGCCATTCACCTGACTGACAATCAGCCGATAATCTTCGTATATTAGGAGGTCCTTGATTCCCATATTGGTAGCGATATCAAGACCGGCTATCAAAGTTTCGTATTCAGCTTCATTATTGGTTCTTGGTTTTCTCCAGGAGAGAGTATAACGCAGTATTCCTCCTTGAGGGGTTACGAAAATAAGGCACACTCCAGCTTTGATTATGGGGATGTTCTTTCGTTGTTTCATGAAAGACGCTCCATCGAAATAGAGCCCCATCAGGACTTACTTTCTTCTTCCTCTTCGACTGGGTCGAATGCGTGTTCATCTGGCAATTTGCAGTTTAAGGGAGAATCGGCTAGTATCGGATATTTCGCGAGAAAGTCGGCGATGACTTGTCCTTTCACCGCTTTGAGGGCGCGATATGTTATCGAAAACTCCATCTACAGGAGGACCCATTTGGCTAGTCTTCCCGTTTGTCTGGCCTTCGACATCAAATACTTGAGGCGATCCACCTTTGATATAAGATGAACTTCATACGCCAAGGCGTAGTGTATAAGCTTCGTTATCACGAAGATCAGCGCCAGACAGTGCTTTTCGATGGAGGAGTAATTGCTTTCTGCCCCCAGAAGAACTCGATTTAGGTAATAGAGAGCTTTCTTTTCCTTGGTCGTTCTTCTGTACCCACAGCGCATCTAGAGAACCTTCAAGGGCTGTTGTATATTAGGATAATGGGCTTTCCCTTAACCGTGGAGGCCAATACCGGCGGATTTTGCAGGTATTGTTTGATCAAATGCAATACTTTTTGGCATTTCTGATCCCATACGAAAGGGGTTCCTTTCTTCATCAGATGACTGTATGGACGACATTTTTCGGAGAGGTTGGATAAGAACCGTTGGATATATGTAAGTTTTCCTTGGAGAGATCATAGTTGTTTTAGAGTCTTTGGTAAGGGCATAACCATAATTGCCTTAATCCTTCAGGGATCAATTTCGATACCTCGGTGGTCGATGATGAAACCCAGGAATTTGCTTGACGGGACTCCAAACTCATACATTTATGGGTTCATCTTCAGATTATTTTCGGAGATGCTCGAACACGATCCTTAGATGTTCCCAGTGCTCATGAGATTTGCTTTTGACTACGAGGTCGTCGATGTAGCATTCAATGATCTCATGAATGGGGTCATCGAATATCTTCGTCATGGCTCTTTGGTAGGTTGCTCCGGCATTTTTCAAACCGAAGGGTATCACTTTGTAGCAAAATACGCCCAACGGTGTCCGGAAAGCGGTATGCTTTTATTCTTCAGGATCCATCTTTATCTGGTTGTATCCTGAAGATCCATTTATAAAAGAGAAAACTTCACGGGTGGAAGTTTTGCCGATCACAAGCTCGGTAACGGGCACTGGGAAGTCATCCTTCGGGCACGCCTTATTGAGGTCCCGAAAGTCCACGCAGCTGCGAGCAGTCCCATTCTTCTTCATCACCGGAAAGATGTTGGAAATCCAGTCAGGATATTGGAGTTTTTGGATGAAATCGGAGTCGATTAGCTTCTTGACTTCGGTGTTGATACTCATCTCGAGTTCAAGCCACATCCTTCCTGGCGCTTGCTTGACCGGCTTTATCTCTGACGATATAGTCATTTTATGTACCACTATGTTTGTATCCAAACCCGGCATCTCGGAGTAATTCCAAGCGAAACAATCTTTGTACTTCATGAGCACATCTTTCAAAGTGGCTACTTGTTTTTCAGATAGCAGCTTACTGATGAGCGTCGGTCTAGGATAATCCTTTGTTCCCAAGTCAATTTTCCTTAGGCTGTCCGCCGTGGTATGTATTCCATCTTCCAGCTCTTTTGGTGCCGGTGGAAATTCCGAATTCTCTTGGCCATCGTCTTCATTTTTGAAGATTCAAAAAGCCCAGGTATTTCATCATCTCCCTCTTCATTAAAGGGTTTTATCATATGGCAAACGTGGGTGAGCTTCTGCTTCTTAGGCCGGCCACACTCCAATTTGGTAGAGTAGTTTCGCGTTGGCCCATACCTTTGCGGGGGTTCCACTCTCCAGCTGTCATTTAGTGCGAACTTGCCTTTCCCGTATTGCTCTTCCGTCCAATCTTTGAAAATGAAGCAATTTTCGATTGGATGGACGATGACCCGATGGTAAGGACAATAGTCTGGATGATCGAAAGCATTTGCTTGATGGGGCCGTTTAGACTTGGGCGGTGTTAACATATGGTGCTTCATGATGAGAGCGAATATCTTCTTCGTCTTGTCACGTGGAAAAGAGTAACCCTGTCCCATCCTCTGTATAAGGGATGGGCTTGTGCGGCATTTTTCACGTTGACGTATTGTCCCGAGATCGCCTTGTCTTGGTTGAGGATTGGACGTAGACGTCGTCCTAGCCTCGTTGTCGTCGTTTTGAACCTTCTATCTTATAAAGGAAGGCAGAGTTAGCTGTTGCGGAGCCGGGCTATCATAACTCCTTACTCTATCATATTGCTCGGTTGGAGGCAAACACATGACTTTTTCATATAGGGCCATTATACCTTCTTCGAGCTTATCAACCTCTTGAAGCGCTTCTTTCATTATCGTCTCAATCGGCTCTTCCAATGGTTGGGTTGAAGCGCTTTGCTGGGTATCTCCTTCTTGCTCGTTCGCGTCATCTACCAACCGAGTCTCTTCGCTTTAGCTTGTTAGTTATGTATATGCCCTAGAGGCCATTGTTGTACATATGATGTATATTATGATGGATGCTTGGATATATACAGAGAGGACTTTCTTGCTCGTCATGATAGTATGCTATTTGGTTTCACTTTATCTTAACATGTTGACTTTTATTGGTTTACTGTCTTACTCTCACATGTTGATAAAGCCCTTAGGATCTGTACTCGACTATTGGGACTATGATGAGATCATACTAGTGGGGCCATAGTAGTCGATGAGTACATCCTATAACTGTTCCTAGTCGAGGGTATATCGAGACAGGGCATCGATACACCAGAGTAGACTAGCGTATACGCATCTTGACCCATATGATGGGCGATGGATGATCCTATATCCATCGGTGTTTGACATCAGAGATGGTGTACGGGTGCTCAGTGGAGACTGGGTACACTGGACGGACTCGTCGAGAACTCCCAGATGGTGATATACCACACGTCAGATGGCAGTTCTCCGGTGACACTGGTACAGGGTAGTCTGTAGACCCGAGATCATCATAGAGTCTTGTGTGATTCGCACTGTGCTTTGATTTCCACCTTACCACGTCCAAAAGGGCGTGCAAAACGGTGGCTTTTGGGTACAGTCCCGAATCACATGGAGGCAATGAGCGATAGGAGGGGATTCGTCTCTCCCGGTATAGGGAGTTGATGTTGTGCTGTGTTCGATTGGCTATAACTGGAAGTCCCTGGCCAGGGCTGATATAGAGATATACTGGTAAGTGTTACTAGTAGTTTCTCGACCTGTTATGAGCCTCACATCGACACGACATATCGGTTACTGGGGTCTGACGTATACCACCCCTAGATTTGATATGCGACATATCAGACGAACAGACCGGACTGTACGGGAGTGTTACTGATTGGATTCACAGGAGAACGGACAGGCTAGTTTGTTGATCTTCTGATCGCTCAATACCTGGGTGGCTGTTACGTTTAGCTGACCTCTTGCAGCTTATGGGTGTTTGATATGATCATCACCTGCTACCGGCGTATTGACGATTCTTTAGAGTCCTACACAGAGGTTTCTTGGCTCAGGCAAAATGGAGTACAGGCACATATGTGATATGTGCAGGACCGAGGATAATGCGATATGAGATACCGTATTATATTCTCGCGATATTTAGATATGAACCGGGACATCGAATCAAGTGTTGATTCGATGAATCGGTACATGATATATTAGTCGGTTATATTCGATATAGCCGGATCGTCGGATCAAGTGTTGATTCGATGATTTAATGTATAATGATATATATGATATATTATATTACATTATCTAATATTGGCTCGCTTTATTATTTCATTTTCTCATCGGTTTAATACATTGATATATATGCGATATATGTTAATTGTATTATTTTCTTTTGTTGCAAATATATAATATATGTGTGATATATATTATTGTGACATGATATGATTTATTATGAAACATGATTAGGGATGATAAAAAGAGATTAGGGTTTGATTAGGGTTAGCTTCTTCTTGATTATTCTAGAAGAATTTCCTTTTGTCTTGGTTAAGATATTATGGTTGATACTTATCCTTGACTCATCCTTGACCTAACCAAACCCTAACTCTAGTTTATTCTCTACAAAGGTTAGGCCTCTCATCCTTGACCATGGTTTGATAATCAATTATATATTCTTGACTACTATTCATCACAAAAGGATTATCATTTTTCATTCATCGTCTTCTTCTCTCTTAGCTTTGAGAAAGCTTACTAGTTAATTCTTTTGTGATGATTTCTTGTGAGAAAATGAATTAAAAAGAAAGCATAAATACTACTCCATCATCCTCATCTAATCTAGCCCATTAGATTAGGGTGTTCATCTCTTTAGAGTGTGAAAGCTTGAGCTATAGCAACTTCGACGTAGATCATCGGAGAAGCGGAACACTTCAAGCTAGCATGGATCGTTCGAGTCGTGGAGCCTCACTTGAGTCCGGGAGATCGTGGATCGCGGCAAAGGGACTTCTACTCGGAGCTTGTGAAGCGAAGGAGCGGACTACAAAGGTTGTAATCCCTCACACTTAGGTTTAAAGATGTTATCTTGCATGTTAAACCCTAATAATCTAGCAAAGATCCCGGCTTTGGGTTGTTCGGCACATCTAAAATTTTATTCGGGCATGTTTGATGCTTTATGAACCTTCACAAGAGTGCCTAGGAACCCTACAGTGGTATCAGAGCCTAGCTAGAGCATTAGGCGACGTGTTTACGAAGTTAAAACTCCGATCGAACCCGAACCGACAAAACAAAACCCCTCTCTGGATATTTTTCAAAAATGCGATTTTTTTCGAATTAAAAATACCTAAAAAATTCAGCAGGGAAATATAAGAATTGTGGTGAAAAACGAGCACCCAATACTTCCAAACCGCCGCGGAACCGCGGCCGTACCGTGCTTGGGCCGCGGATCCGCGGCCGTACATGGGAGATTGGTACTTTATTTTGCACAGTAATTCATATTTCTGTGATTTATATTTTATGGGTATTTTTATTCTGACTCAAGTGTTGAGTATTCTGGGGTTTATTTTGTAATCGTAGATTCGATCGGAATATTTAAATTCGTTTTTTTTTCCGGATATTTAGAATCTGTTAAAATGTTCGAACGGATATCATTAACTCAATTTTTCCCGACACGAAAAATTTTCAAGTGTTGAATCTTTTCTCGAGTTTAAATCTTTCGCAAATGCGTGCAAGTTTTGTGGTGGACCCTCTAGAAGACAACAAAGCTTAACTCGATTATGTGACCGTCTTGAACTACCTTTTGAACCTTCGGGTTTGGGGCAGTACGGCGTGCCACATGTGAGGCGTTGGCTTGACCCTTCTACGGCTGGACCGCTACTACTGTGACACATTCCGGATTATTTGAACTCAGCTCAAGTGTTGAGCAATTTAGGAAATTTTGGGTATTTGATTATCTGTTCGAAAAGTTTAATACTGTCTATTTATCTGGAATGTGATACAATATGTGGAATTCATAGAGTTAGGCATGAAATGCGAAGTATGTGATATTTCGGATTTACGATGTCTAAAGTGATTGTGGATTCCAAATATTGTAGTTTTACACTTTCTTTTCTGTGACCGTAAGTGTAGTATGTAGTGGTATTGCCGATTTTCATTGCTATACATCGACGACGATCGGTGTATGCATACTTACTTACGTTGATGATATGAGATATTATGTGTTACTGAGATATGATGTGCAGGATTGTCGCGATTGAATAGCCGGGGGTTTTATGTGAGATGAGAGTTTTATATTTTCATTCATGTAAATTCAAATGTAATGTAATATTCTTTTATTTGGGGCACTTCCGGGTTGAGGTTGATGCCACCAGTGTTGTATATTATTTACTTTTCCGCATTAGGATAGACCCAAGGAGGGGAGCACAGGTGACCGGGTTCTGGGGTTCAGTGGGAGGCCATCTCGAGGAGTCGAGACCGGGTCTCCTAAACTCCAGAATTGGTAGGGTCGCTTGCCGCTCTCGTAGGGGTCCAGGGTGTGGGCTTGGCTATTCATCGCGACTGTGGAATCCGTATTTTCTATTGTTGGCTAAATACTAAATACGGACGTCCCAGTATATCCCACATTATATCTATGTTTCTGCTGCGATATCTATGATGTGATCATTTGATATGTTGTGATGGATACAGTATATAGTATATATGATATATTATATAGACGTTACTTATGTTTTACACCCGCACTAGCCCTGCCCTGCTCTGTCGTTAGTTACCTAACCTAACGGTGCACGAGGGGACATCGAGGCGAATGCGGATGGCATAAGTGTACGTCGTATTTATCTGTGATGCTTAGGAAGCATAAGCTGATGGGATTTTTTTATTAATGAGATTAATAAAAAGAAAAGAAACCTAAAAGATGTTGTAGAATCAAAACTTTATAAAAAGGGTAGCTACAGTTTTGCTTTACATAGTGGTATATATGATATACCCTGCACCTTATTCGATGAGGAAAGAGCCGAGATCCCTTCACCGGGAGTGACCTCTTTAGCGAAACTGGCAGATGCTACAAAACTCGGTTTGTCTTTTGATTGCTTTTAGAGTTTTGCTTTGCACAGTGATATATATGATATGTCCTACACCTTATTCGATGAGGAAAGAGCCGAGGTCCCTTCACCGGGAGTGACCTCTTTAGCAAAACCAATGAAAGCCTAAAAAGCACTCCATTTCAAAATTTCACATGATTCTACGATGATATCAAGTTCATTACGCTC
Organism: Agapanthus africanus; assembly: GCA_030015575.1. Taxonomy (NCBI): domain Eukaryota; kingdom Viridiplantae; phylum Streptophyta; class Magnoliopsida; order Asparagales; family Amaryllidaceae; genus Agapanthus; species Agapanthus africanus. The sequence goes on from CM057340.1 coordinate 269,113,184, forward strand.
ATGCTTTTCTGAAAAACCTGCGTAGCCCTCCGTCATTTCAGATAAGTACTACTTAGTATTCGTGCTGCGGTAGTTTGGCCTCCGTCAAGACGTAGTGTACGGTAGCTAACTAGTGCTTATCTGCTAGCATATGATGCGATTGGATTAGGGTATTCGTACGTCGTAGTTTGGCCTCCGTCAAGGGTCGTACGGTGGGTTTAATTCAATCAAGAAATGACGGGTTGAACTTGACTAGCGCCCTATGGGTAGTTTGGCCTCCGTCAAAGTCATGAGACGCTAGGGGTAAAAGCATTATCGGGAATTTCAAGTGTTGAAATTTGCAATGAGATTGCATACCTTCTATGAGATAGTTGGATCCCGATACCCACTGCGAGTAAGAGTTACTCCTGGGAGAGTTTTAAACAGGACAATTAGTCGATCAAGTAGGTGTCTAGAAAAGTGTTAACGGGGTTACGCCTCTGGGAAAACGAGGTTTACTTTAATTAGGTCCGTGCGAAAGCCAGGGGAACCTCCCTCAAGTACCGACACTGATCTGGCTGAAAGATTGACGAAATTGTAGGGTGTAATTAATCCCGGCTAATCTTACCTTTTAGGGTTTGAAGGTAGATTTGATAAAAACAGTGGGAGACATCCTGATTAGATAAGATAATAACCAATCTAATCTTGCAAGAGCATACGCTAAAGTGTTTTCTTCTCTCTCTCTCTCCAGGTAGCGACCATGTCAGGCCATAATCAAGATAATAATATGGATGTATTGACTGAACCCGCTTATTATACTGAGCAGGGGAACGTTGGACCCGTTCTTTCTTATAAGAGTTATAAGACTGAACAGGAAACAGGAGAATATCTGGATTCTCACGCCGCCCAAAAGAACATGCATGTTGATGCATCTTCTTCAGGTGTGTTAGTTATTGAGAACTGTTTCTCAGTTCACCCTACGTCCTGGGTATTAGATACCGGATCAGGATCCCACATATGTAAATTGTTACATGGGCTACGAAAAGATAGAGAACTGGGAAAAGGTGATCATTCCGTTCAAGTAGGGAATGGTGCAAATGTTGCAGCCAAAGCAGTTGGCGAATATCACCTAGTATTACCAAGTGGTGATACACTGATTCTGAATGAGTGCTATTATATACCGAACATGATGTGCAACATTATATCAGTTTCTTTATTAAGTAAAGAAGGATATAATTTTGTAGTACAGGATAATGTTATGAACATATTTCTAGATCAAAAGTTGATTGCATCAGGCTCGTTACATAATGGCATATTCATTCTAAATCAGAATACAGTCCTCAATATACAAAACACATACAAGAGGAAAAGTTCAGAAATGAACGAATCCTTCTTGTGGTATTGTAGACTTGGTCATATCAATGCGATACGACTGGCTAAGTTACATAAGGATGGTTATTTGAATCCATTCGAATTATCATCTTATGATACTTGCCATTCATGTCTCAAAGGAAAAATGACCAAAGCTCCGTTTAGTGGACACAGAGAAATAGTTACCGAACTCTTAGGACTGGTACATAGTGATGTATGCGGTCCCATGTCTACGCATGCCAGGAACGGTTCTTCCTACTTCATTACTTTCACTGACGATCTCTCAAGATTCGGATATGTATTCCTGATGAAACACAAGTCTGAAGCTTTTGAGAAATTCAGAGAATATAAGCACGAAGTACAGAATCAAACGGGCAAGAGTATTAAGATTCTTCGATCTGATCGAGGAGGTGAATACTTAAGCAATGAATTCCTAGATTATCTAAAAGAGAATGGGATTCTCTCTCAGCTTACTCCTCCTTACACACCACAACACAACGGTGTATCGGAACGAAGAAATCGCACTCTATTAGATATGGTGCGATCTATGATGAGCACTGCTGAGTTGCCTATTTCCTTCTGGGGATATGCACTGGAGACAGCTGCATACCTATTGAATAGAGTTCCAATCAAATCAGTACTTACCACTCCATATGAGATATGGAATGGTAAGAGACCATGTCTTAATTTTATTCAGATATGGGGTTGTCCGGCCTATGTTAAAACACACAATCCGGACAAGCTCGAGGCAAGGTCTGTCCTATGTAAGTTTATTGGATATCACAAACATTCGCGAGGGTATATTGGATATCCCAAACATTCGCGAGGGTATATCTTCTACCACTCCGAGGAACAAAAGGTGTTTGTTTCTTGACATGCCACTTTCTTAGAAAAAGGTTTTCTTATGAAACAGATTAGTGGCATTGAGGTAGAACTGGAAGAAGTTCCAGCAGAACAAACTACAACAGATGATTTGGTAGAACCAGAGGATTCAGTAGTACCCGACGAACCCCAGCCTCTCCGCCGATCTAGCAGGGTTTCTCATCCACCTGAGAGATACTACGGTTTTCTCATTGATGGTGGAAGCGAGGATTGCATCATGGAAGATGATGACCCGACTAGTTTCGAGCAGGCCATCACGAGTGGTGACTCTGTGAAATGGCTGGATGCAATGCGATCTGAGATGGAATCCATGTACACCAATAAAGTATGGATTTTAGAAAATGCTCCTGAAGGGGTAAAACCCATTGGGAGCAAGTGGATTTTTAAAAAGAAATTTGGTGTAGATGGAAAAGTTGAGACTTTCAAAGCTAGACTTGTAGCAAAGGGATTTCGTCAACGACCAGGTGTGGATTATGACAAAACTTTTTCTCCAGTGGCTATGCTTAAGTCCATCCGGATCTTACTTGCCATTGCTGCATACCATGACTACGAAATCTGACAAATGGATGTTAAGACCGCCTTTCTAAATGGTGATTTAGAAGAGTGCGTGTACATGACTCAGCCAGAGGGCTTCGTAGATAGTGGGAGCAGCAGAAAGGTGTGCAAACTGCTTAAATCCATTTATGGGTTAAAGCAAGCATCGCGGAGTTGGAACATCTGTTTTGATGTAGTAGTCAAAGAGTTTGACTTCATCAAAAACATAGATGAACCTTGTATCTATAAGAAGGTAGCAGAGAGTAAGGTTGTCTTCCTCGTATTGTACGTGGATGACATACTCTTGATAGGAAATGATATTCCTATGCTGCAATCAGTCAAGCTCTTCTTATCACAAAGATTCTCAATGAAAGATCTAGGTGATGCCTCCTGCATATTGGGGATTAGGATCTATAGAGATAGATCCAAAAGGATACTGGGATTGTCCCAATCCAGGTACATTGACACCATACTAAAGAGATTTAGTATGGAAGAATCCAAGCGTGGGAACCAACCCATGATCTCTGGACTCACTCTCTCCAAAGAGATGTCTCCCAAGACTGATTTGGAGAGAGCTCGCATGCAAGGGATACCCTATTCTTCGGCTGTAGGCTCTATCATGTATGCGATACTATGTACCAGACCCGATGTAGCATACTCACTAAGTGTAGTGAGTCGGTATCAAGCAGATCCTGGAGAGAGTCACTGGACAGCTGTGAAGAACATTCTCAAGTACTTGCGAAGGACTAGAGACATGTTCTTGGTGTATGGTAACGGAGAACTCCGAGTGGAGTCCTTTACCGATTCCAGCTTCCAAAGTGATAAGGAAGACTCTAAGTCGCACTTGGGATTTGTCTTTACCCTCAATGGAGGGGCGGTATGTTGGAAGAGTTCCAAACAGGATACCGTTGCAGACTCAACGATGGAGGCTGAATACATCGCTGCCAACGATGCTGCCAAAGAGGCTGTCTGGGTTAAGAAGTTCATAGTGAACTTGGTGTGGTTCCATCCATTGAGCATCCAATACCTCTGTATTGCGATAACAATGGAGCTGTGGCTTTTGCCAAGGAACCCAGATCCCATCAGAAGTCCAGACATATTCTGAGGCGGTATCACCTGATCAGGGAGATAGTTGATCGCCGGGAGATCGAGGTCAGGAGAGTAGATACGAAGGACAACACTGCGGATCCACTCACGAAGGCCATTCCCCAGATATAGTTTGAGAGATTATTCGGGATGCTAGGTATGAGATACTACAGCAGCTGGCCTTAGTGCAAGTGGGATATTGTTAGTTATGTATATGCCCTAGAGGCCATTGTTGTATATATGATGTATATTATGATGGATGCTTGGATATATACAGAGAGGACTTTCTTGCTCGTCATGATAGTATGCTATTTGGTTTCAATTTATCTTAACATGTTGACTTGTATTGGTTTACTGTCTTACTCTCACATGTTGATAAAGCCCTTAGGATCTGTACTCGACTACTGGGACTATGATGAGATCATACTAGTGGGGCCATAGTAGTCGATGAGTACATCCTATAACTGTTCCTAGTCGAGGGTATATCGAGACAGGGCATCGATACACCAGAGTAGACTAGCGTATACGCATCTTGACCCATATGATGGGCGATGGATGATCCCATATCCATCGGTGTTTGACATCAGAGATGGTGTACGGGTGCTCAGTGGAGACTGGGTACACTGGACGGACTCGCCGAGAACTCCCAGATGGTGATATACCACACGTCAGATGGCAGTTCTCCGGTGACACTGGTACAGGGTAGTCTGTAGACCCGAGATCGTCATAGAGTCTTGTGTGATTCCCACTGTGCTTTGATTTCTACCTTACCACGTCCAAAAGGGCGTGTAAAACGGTGGTTTTTGGGTACAGTCCCGAATCACATGGAGGCAATGAGCGATAGGAGGGGATTCGTTTCTCCCGGTATAGGGAGTTGATGTTGTGCTGTGTTCGATTGGCTATAACTGGAAGTCCCTGGCCAGGTCTGATATAGAGATATACTGGTAAGTGTTACTAGTAGTTTCTCGACCTGCTATGAGCCTCACATCGACACGACTTTTCGGTTACTGGGGTCTGACGTATACCACCCCTAGACTTGATATGCGACATATCAGACGAACAGACCGGACTGTACAGGAGTGTTACTGATTGGATTCACAGGAGAACGGACAGGCTAGTTTGTTGATCTTCTGATCGCTCAATACCTGGGTGGATGTTACGTTTAGCTGACCTCTTGCAGCTTATGGGTGTTTGATATGATCATCACCTGCTACCGGCGTATTGACGATTCTTTAGAGTCCTACACAGAGGTTTCTTGGCTCAGGCAAAATGGAGTAGAGGCACATATGTGATATGTGCAGGACCGAGGATAATGCGATATGAGATACCGTATTATATTCTCGCGATATTTAGATATGAACCGGGACATCGAATCAAGTGTTGATTCGATGAATCGGTACATGATATATTAGTCGGTTATATTCGATAAAGCCGGATCGTCGGATCAAGTGTTGATTCGATGATTTAATGTATAATGATATATATGATATATTGTATTACATTATCTAATATTGGCTCGCTTTATTATTTCATTTTCTCACCGGTTTAATACATTGATATATATGCGATATATGTTAATTGTATTATTTTCTTTTGTTGCAAATATATAATATATATGTGATATATATTATTGTGACATGATATGATTTATTATGAAACATGATTAGGGATGATAAAAAGAGATTAGGGTTTGATTAGGGTTAGCTTCTTCTTGATTATTCGAGAAGAATTTCCTTTTGTCTTGGTTAAGATATTATGGTTGATACTTATCCTTGACTCATCCTTGACCTAACCAAACCCTAACTCTAGTTTATTCTCTACAAAGGTTAGGCCTCTCATCCTTGACCATGGTTTGATAATCAATCATATATTCTTGACTACTATTCATCACAAAAGGATTATCATTTTTCATTCATCATCTTCTTCTCTCTTAGCTTTGAGAAAGCTTACTAGTTAATTCTTTTGTGATGATTTCTTGTGAGAAAATGAATTAAAAAGAAAGCATAAATACTACTCCATCATCCTCATCTAATCTAGCCCATTAGATTAGGGTGTTCATCTCTTTAGAGTGTGAAAGCTTGAGCTATAGCAACTTCGACGTAGATCATCGGAGAAGCGGAACACTTCAAGCTAGCATGGATCGTTCGAGTCGTGGAGCCTCACTTGAGTCCGGGAGATCGTGGATCGCGGCAAAGGGACTTCTACTCGGAGCTTGTGAAGCGAAGGAGCGGACTACAAAGGTTGTAATCCCTCACACTTAGGTTTAAAGATGTTATCTTGCATGTTAAACCCTAATAATCTAGCAAAGATCCCGGCTTTGGGTTGTTCGGCACATCTAAAATTTTATTCGAGCATGTTTGATGCTTTATGAACCTTCACAAGAGTGCCTAGGAACCCTACATAGCTTACGGCATAACAACTATAAGTTCACTCTCGCTTCTTGGGTTGTATATATCCCAAGCCAGTGGTATCCATCTTTGCATTCGGCTTGCTTTGGCGAGTCCCTGGCACATTGATTGTTATGTTTATGCTATGCGTTATTTATGTTCTATTTACCGCAATCAAGTCGGTTTCGCTTGTAGCTAGCCGGTTGAGTACGGGTCGATCCACGGAGAGATGAGAGTCTTTTTCTTAATGTTTTAACGAGTTAAGTCCAATTTGTCCGAATTTGTTCGATACTAACTATGTGTATTGATATGTATGTTTATGGAAGTTTGTTAGGGTTAGGATTAAGCTGGTTTGAGTTGGGAGTTCGCTCACTTCATTCTTTTGCCCCGCTTGATATTGATGTTACGGTAATCGACAATAACGGGGATTAACACGACTAGGAAGGATATTTGCGCGTATAAGTTAGGCTTTCCAACGCTTAGTTCCTTCCTTTTGGTCCTTGTTCGTCCGTTCTTTGCTCATAGCCATAATCTCCGGTTAATCCAACCACAACCGGTCTCACTAGGGTGTCACCACTATCATAGAGAATATGGTGCCGTAGGGAGTGGATTGTGGATGCCTTGGCGGGAGTTCAATTCAAACTGTTGGGCAAAATAAAGAGTGGGAGATTTCCTTCTCTCAAACTTTCCTTATCCTACCCTAACAAGTGAGAAAACTACTCACTCATTATAAAAGAAAAGAATATAAAAACAAGCAGAGAAGATAGAAAGAAATGAGGTAGAAGATTGTAACTAGCTACTTGGGACTTCACCTAGGCAAGGATCACACTTGAGCATCATGGTTGCAAAGATAAAAGAAAAGAGAAGAAGAAAAAGAACAAATAAAACCAACAACTACTTAACAAACAAAAGAACAAGCAATTGATAATATCTAGTTAACAATTGAACAAGATATGCATGAAAAAAACTCTCCACTTCATTTATCATCAGCTCAAATTCTCTCATTACAATTTTAATGGAAGAAAGGTGAAGAAGTTTACACTTAAATTCTAACTAAAACCAGTGAAAAATATACATCCTTTTCTTGGCTTTGATCTGGAGTATTTATAGGCAATGAAGTGCAACCCTAGGGTCTTTATCTGAACCCATGTACAATGACCAAAATACCTATAAAAACTCGTCTCAGTTGGCCATGTCATGGCCGCGGTTCCGCCGCCTATACCCTCTAAATTTCGCACATCCACGGTCAAATGTTGGAATTGGAGCTTCACTTTTCTTGTGCTCTCTTGTGTTGCTTTGTTCTTCTGTTTAGTACACTTATATCTGCAGGATCATTCCAAATTACTCCCAGATTTTCAACAGTCCCAAAGATGAAAGTGAGTGGACTTTTGCCTTGATTTTCCTCGAGATACGCGTTGCCTTCTCTCATGCTATGTGCTTGTCCGAAACACGAATGACCCTCGTTCGATTTTGTCTCCTGAACTGGTGGGCGGCACCTGACACATGGTGAGCGGAACCCATATTTTTATCCGTTTGTGGCAGTTCTTAATTTGTCGTGACTGTTCATGATTTGCATTGTCTTAGACTGAGAACCTGTAACATGCAATTATATAGCAAACACGGATCAAAAACACCTACCTATATGTAATGCGATCAAGAATGAGTGGTATAAAAGTGCAAAATTCTGATATGAACAAATACCCCAAACTTATCTTTTGCTCGTCCCGAGCAAAACCATTTTATTTTCAAAAAGTCCTAAGCTCACTTTTGTAGGCGTTACGGTTGCACTTAGCATGTGCAACAAGCCGTTAAACCCCTAGGTTGCCCTATATGAGGAGTTTTGTCTCCTGAGGGTTTTCAACGGATTACACCCACAAAATCCCATCGTTTTGCGAAATCACGGTCGATTCTAATCTTAGGGTTTAGTATCCAAGCTAGAAATTCTATTATCTTAAGTTAGAAACAACAGACCCTTATTTTTCACACCTCACTTCTTGTTTAACTTAAGATCTTATACGTCTTTACGTGCGTGTGGAAATAGCGTCGTTCTGTTTTCAAAATTTCGATTAGAGTCGTTTATGTCACAAAGTATGGACCGGATAAAATTTCAAAAGGATCAGGCGAGTTTGTATAGAGTTAAGCTTTTCTCAAGTTTCGTTCTCCGGCTTGGTTTCAAATTCAGAATTTCTATCGTCTTAAAACAGAAAACTAGGTCTTATTCTTTACTCCACCTTTCACTTGTTTTCGTTCATACACACCTTCGTAAACATGCAGTAGTCTTTATCATTAGATAAAACCTTCATATCTCCGTTAAAAATATTTTTATAAAAACTCGCGTTTAGCTAAGATTATTCTCACACAAAGAGCCGTTGGGAATTTTAACTCGGAGAGAACACTTACTTGACTTTGTTTTAAATTGGACTTTCTAGGTTTCTTAACGAGCTTTAGGCCAATGCATCCAAACCAGTTAGTTTTAGGGCATTAGGTGTAAAAACATCCTAGCAGACTTAATTGCTTAAGTTACCTAGGTCCTAAAACAAAAGACTCATTTTGGTGTAACAATCATGACAATTTAATGCGAACAGAGATATAGCCAGCTGTTCAATTTATTTTAAGATAAAAGACTTGTTTGTGTGGATAAGGAGTGCAATCACTCTAATCCAATCAAATTTTAGATGGGTTATTTTTCAGACTTAGTTTCTATTAAAGCATCAATACTATCCTTTCATATCCACTTCGCTTTATGAACTATTCTTGATATTACTTATCTAAAAAAACGGTTTGATCCTGAATGAGTTCATCAATTTTTAAAAGTTTTCCAGACATATCAGACTTGTTATCTAATTTTCAAAACTCACGACACGTGTAGTGTGATGCAGAGACGTATAATAGCTACTGTTAAACTTAAAGAAGGGTCATCTTTCAGATTTTCAATCTCAAAAAATAGGATTTAGTTATTCCTATCTTATCATCAAAATATACCGTCGGCATTTTGAATCTAAGCTTTCCCACTAGCTAACTTGACGACAAAAGTTTTTATGTTTTGGAATTTTTTTGATTTTTATGAGTTTTTCAAATATGTATGCAAATGCAGAATATCCAAATGAATGCAAAAGATAGAGATGCTTATCGAGCACACCCCCATACTTAAATTAGACAGCATCCTTTCTGTCATTCTATACAAATTAAAATCAAAGTTGTGGAGGTAACAAAAAACATGTCGGAATTTTTCCTTTTTTTCCCTTTTTTCTGTGTTTTTTTTTATTGTTTTTTAATTTTTACAAGGGAATTTCACAAGACAAGAAATTTACGACTGCAAAAAACAAATATTCACAAGAAAAGGTTAACTATTTATAAAAAGATCTGTATATGCATACCCTCAAACTTTATTTGAAACATTGTTTCCACTGTCTATGGCTGGATAACCGAAGTTTGGTGGTAAACGGAGGAAGATCAGATAATGTAAACCGGCTCCATCAACATCAGGAGCTCCTCCGATGGTTCTGCGGTAAAGAACTGTTTTACTCTATACCCGTTTATCTTGAATAGTGAACCGTTCTTCGGATTCTCCAAATCCACCGCACCGTGCGGGTACACACACCGCACCAAGAAAGGTCCCGTCCAATGAGATCGTAACTTACCCGGATGAAAATGCAGTCGGGTATCGTAAAGAAGGATTTGTTGTCTTGGCATGAACGTTTTGCGCACAAGGTGTTTATCATGAAACACCTTCGTCCTATTTTTTACGATAACCGCGTTATCAAACGCTTCATCCCGAAGCTCGTTCAACTCGTTTATCTGTAGCTTCCGAAAGCTATCAGCTTGAGAAAAATCGGCATTAAGTTCCTTGATTGCCCAAATACCTCTGTGCTCGATCTCGACTGGGAGATGACAAGCCGATACGGAGACAATCCAAGATTGGTCTTATATGTGAAGGGTTCCTAGGCACTCTCAAGAGGTCTCACAAGGCATCAACCTTGCCCGTTTCAAAATTTACGGTGCCGAGAAACCCTAGACTAGATCGTTGGCTAGAATTCTAGGCGAATAAGCAACTAGTTAACAACTTTAACTAAGAGTACGGAAATACAACCTTTGTAGATCCGGTCCTCCACCTCCACGGCTCCGTGATGAAGTCCTCTCCGCTGTCCAAATCAAATCCCGGGCTCTAGCGTCGGCTTCATCGGAGAAAGAGCGAGCTAGGTCATCGACGACGTGCCGAAGATGATCTACGTCGAGGCATCGCTAGATCAAGCTACAACTTCACCAAGTCTAGAAAACTTGTGAAGGAAACACACTCTACTACTTGGCAAGAGGTAGAGGATGAAGAAATAGGAAGTGGGTTCACTTTAGAATTGGATTTCTCACTCATTTTCATCAATCACCATTGATGAAGTGAAGCTTTCTTCATTGAAGAAGATGAAGAAGAAGATGATTATCTTATGATAAGTTATTCAAAAAAGAATAATAAAAAGAATACTTATCATCATAATAACCATGGTCAAGTGTAGAGACTAAACTAAGGTTAAATGAAGTGGTTAGGGTTAAGCATGAGACAAAATGGTCACATTAGTCAAAGCTTCATGAAGCTTCAAAGATAAAACAAAACTAGCAACCATTTTCCCTTTTTCTTTCCAAAATAAATAAATAAATAAATAAGAAAGAAAAAGCAAAACCCTAATCATTAACTTAACAATGGTTTAATCTTTACACTTAACCAAGTTAACATGTATCATCAAACATGATACAATCAAGTGCACAAAAGTATATCACATATACAACTTGTGAACTTCAAGTGAGAAAATCCAATTAAGTGAACCTATATTAGTTAATGTAAAGTGATATATCAAATATATAATTATACATTAAATCATTAAATCAACACTTAATTCAACGACCCGGTCATATCGCATATAACCGACTAATATCAATAGTAACAACTTATCGAATCAACACTTGATCCGATAACCCGGCTATAACGCATATAACCGAGCAATGTTACAAATCGCGAGAATCGAATATAGTATCACATACTGGTATCATTCTCGGTCCCGCACATATCTCATATGCGCTCCTATTTCATTTCGCTTGAGCCAGGAAACCTCTGTGTAGGACTCTAAAGACTCGTCAATACGCCGGCAGCAGATGATGATCATATCAAACACCCACAAGCCGCAAGCGGTCTGCTAAACGTAACGGCCACCCGGGTATTGAGCGATCAGAAGATCGACGAGCAAGCCCGCTCACACTCCAGTGAATCTAACCAGTAACACTACCGTACAGTCCGGTCTCGTCGTCTGATATGTCGCATATCTCGCCTAGGGGTGGTAAACGTCAGACCCCAATAGCTCGATAAGTCGTGTCGATATAAGGTCTATAACAATTCGAGAAACTACTGGTAACACTTACCAGTGTATCTCAGCAACCCTGGCCAGGGATTTCCTGTTATAGCCAATCGAACACAGCGCAACATCAACCCCCTATACCGGGAGAGACGAATCCCCTCCTATCGCTCATTGCCTCCATGTGACTCGGGACTGTACCCAAAAACCACCGTTTTGCACGCCCTCTTGGACGTGGTAAGATGGAAATCAAAGCACAGTGGGAACCACACAAGACTCTATGACGATCTCGGGTCAACAGACTACTCTGTACCAGTGTCACCAGAGAACTGCCATTTGACGTAAGGTATAATACCATCTGGGAGTTCTCGGCGAGTCCGTCCAGTATACCCAGTCTCCACTGAGCACCCGTATATCATCTCTGATGTCAAACACCAATGGATATGAGATCATCCATCGCCCATCTGTATGGGTCGAGAAGGTATACGCTAGTCTACTCTGGTATATCGATGCCCCGTCTCGATACACCCACGACTAGGGACTTTGAAGGATGTACTTATGGACTACCATGTCCCCACTAGTATGATCCGCATCATAGTCCAGGTAGTCAAGTACACATCCTAAGGGCTTTACCAACATGTAACAGAGAGACAATCAGTATACACGTTAAGGTAAAGAGTAACCAGATAGCATACTATTATGTCGAGCAAGAAAGTCCTTCCTATATATGTCCAAGCATCCACTACAATATACATCCTATGTATAGTGATGGCCTCTAGGGCATATATATAACTAACAATCTCCCACTTGCACTAGGGCAATCTGATAGCAGTGGTTGTAGTATCTCATACTCAACCATCCCATAAAAATCTCTCTCTGGGAACAGGCCTTTGTGAGTGGATCCGCTGTGTTGTCCTCTGAGTCTACTCTCCTAACCTCGATCCCTTGGAGATCAAGCATCTCCATGATCAGGTGACACTGCCTTGAATATGTCTGGATCACTGATGGGACCGGCGTTCCTTGGCATAAGCCACAGCTCCATTGTCTCACAATGGTTGGAACGTAGTTCATCTCATGAACCAATATACACCCAAACATCCTCTTTGGTAGCATCTTAAGTAGCGATGTATCCTGCCTTTATCGTCTAGTTAGCCACGGTATCTAGCTTGGAACTCTTCCAACATACCGTCCCTTTACTGAGGGTAAAGACAATGCCTGTGACTGACATTCAGTCGTCTTTATCACCATGGAACACTTCCAGTGATTCTCCCAGAATCGTTTGATATCATCTCACTACAACTAGTGAGAATCCTAACATCCAATTAAATCTATCTCATAGATCCAAAACTCAGGATTTAGGAGGTATCATTTTGATCCTACACGGAGAATCTTTGTGATAAACGGAGATTGATCGAGCGTAGCATAAGAAACTCCTTTCTTATCAAGAGCATGGCATCCACGTACTCTACGAGGATCATCACCATACTCCCTACTACCTTTTTGTATATACAAGGTTCATCTACCATTTTGATGATGTCAAACTCTTTGACTATTTCATCAAAACAGATGTTCCAACTCCGCGATGCCTGCTTTATCCTATAAAGCATCTTGCACATGTTTCCGCTGCTCCCACTGTCTACGAGGCCCTCTGGCTGTGTACTTATAGACGCTCTCTTCTAAAACATCATTTAGAAAAGCTGTCATGACACCCAACCACCAGATATCGTAGTCATGGTATGTAGCCGTGGCAAGTAGGATCCGGATGGACTTAAGCATAGCCACTGGAAAAGGTTTCATCATTATCCACGCCTGGTCGATGACGAAAACCTTTAACAAGTCTAGCTTTGAAAGTCTTAACTTTTCCAAGTACACCAAGTAATCTTCTCAAGATTTACTTGCTCCTGATGGGGATTTAACCCTTCAGATATAGCAACTAAAGTCCATACTTTGTCGGTGTATAAGGATTCCATCTCAGATCACTAAGCATCCAGCCATTCTTATAGAGTCTTACTCCTGATGGCCAGCTCGAATACTAAACAGGATTTATCTGAAATGACGGAGGGCTATGACAGGTTTTTCTGAAAACCTATTGCGTAATGAACTTGATATCGTTGTAGAATCAAATGATTTTAAAATGGAGTGCTTTTGAGGCTTTTCTAGTTTTGCTAAAGGAGTCACTCCCGGTGAAGGGATCGTCGGTCCTTTCCTCGTCGAATGAGGTGCGGGATATATCGTATATATCACTGTGCAAAGCAAAAACTCTTAAAAGCAATCAAAAGACAAACCGAGTGTGTAGCATCTTCCAGTTATTGCTAAAGGAGTCACTCCCGGTGAAGGGATCTCGGTCCTTTCCTCATCGAATAAAGTGCAGGATATATCATATATACCTCTATGCAAAGCAAGAACTGTAGCTACCTGTTTTAATTTTGAAATTCGATTCTACAACATCTTAGGTTTCTTTTCTTTCATTAATCACATTAATGAAGTCCCATCATTTAAATACCTAAACATCACAGATAAATACGACGTACACTTATGCCATCCGCATTCGCCTCGATGTCCCCTCGTGCACCGTTAGGTTAGGTAACTAACGGCAGAGCGGGGCAGGGCTAGCGCGGGTGTAAAACATAAGTAACGCTTATATAATATATCATATATACTATATACTGTATCTATCACAGAACATCACATGATCACATCACAGATATCGCAGCAGAAGAATCATATGAAATATTGGATATACTAGGATGTCCGTGTTTTCAATACGAGCCAGTATAAAACACGGATTCCACGGTCGTGATGAATAGCCAAACCCACACCCCTAGACCCCTACGAGAGCGGCAAGCAACCCTACCAATTCTAGAGTTAGGAGACCCGGACTCGACTCCTCGAGTTGGTCTCCCACTGGACTCCAGAACCCGGTTACTTATGCTCCCCTCCTTGGGTCTATCCTAGTGCGGAAAAGTAAATAATATACAAACGGTGACAACTTCCGCAACCTGGAAGTGCCCCAATAAAAGAATATTACATACAAGTTTTTACATGAATAAAAATGAAAAACACTCATCTCACATAAAAACCCCCGGCTATTCAAACACGACGATCCAATATAACATATCCAGCAACACATAACATCACATGTCATCAACGTAAGTAAATATGTCCATCCCAATTGTCGTTGACATATAGCAACGAAACCGGCGATATCACATATTACACTTATGGTCACAGAAAAGAAAGTGTAAAACTACAACAGTTGGAATCCGCAACCTCCTCAGACATCGCATGCTTAACAATTATAAACCCCGCATTTTAGTCTCATTATCGAAAACACTTTTCAATATCAAGTCGGGTAATTCAACAAGATTCCCGACATCCTGATCGAATACTCGTCGCAAACTTTAGTAGACGGCCGCACCCCCGATACTGTCGACGAAGTGCACCAAGGCGGAACACCGCTACCGCGAGCACCCGGACGGATGCTTTCGGCGACGGGGTTCTCCTACAGTCACTTGGTCGGGGCTATGGAGTGAGGCTGTCTATTAAGTTTACCCGGCGAGTATCCGCGTACGCTACGTGATTGCAACGGACTTTTGATCACATCAAAATTCCGTGGCAACCGATCAAGTGAGACTAAACTGCTATGTTTACAGTTATCTCATAACTTCTTGTGAATTCCAATTATTGTATCACATTCCGGATAAATAGAAAATGCTAAACTTTTCGATCGAACAGTCAAACACCCAAGTTTTCCCGATACAGATCAACACATGAAACAAGTCTAAAAACATTCAGTTCGTGCCTCCGTACCAACGGTCCAGCCGTAGAAGGGTCAAGCCAACGCCTCACATGTGGCACGCCGTACTGCCCCAAACCCGAAGGTTCAAAGGGCAGTTCAAGACGGTCACATAATCGAGTTAAGGTTTGTTGTCTTCTAGAGGGTCCATCGCGTTACTTGCACTACTTAGAACGTCGTTAAACTACGGAAAAATCCAACACTTGGAAATTTCCCGGCAGGGGAAAAAGTGGGTATTTATATCCGGTCGAACTTTTTAACATATTCAAAAATTTATCCGGAAAGCCACACAGACAAAATTTGATAATCCGATCGAACATTCGAATCCCCAAAACAACCCAGAAAATTCAACTCTTGAAAAAAAAATAAAAATTCCCAGGAAAACTGTAAGTCCATATTGCGACCCCCGGTTCTTACGGGGAGGCGGAAACGGTATAAAAATCAAGTTTTTAGCGCATGGGGCAACATGGACTAACAAAGTCGGGATCTTTTCCTAAACTAAAACTAGCAAACAAGCTAAAGAGAGTTAGCTACTCGGAAAGATGGTTATACCTAAACTTGAACTCCTTCTTCTTCAAACTTAGTAGAGGTTGATGGTTCTTTCCTCGTCGCCTTCTTCCGTCGAAGATGGATCCACCTGAGGGTTCAACCTTCGGGCTCTTTCTCGAACTTTGAGAGAACTAGAAACTTCGGCTTGCTAAACCTTTGATCCTAGAGTGAGTAGAGAGTGTCTAGGGGTTGTTTTCTTTTCAAGGAGAGGGATTCTCAACACATGAGAAGGATTCTCCTTGAGCTTGAGGAAGAAGAAGAAGAAGTGAGGAGAGAGAATGATTATGATAGAATGAGCTATCTTTTTCCTTTTTGCAACCATATCAAAAGAAAAAGAATTATCTAATTAGTAATAATAATTCAAATGAGAATAGTTGATGGTTGTTTTGGAATGACCACTATCATACTTCATTAAATGAATGTTGGCAAGAATCAAGGAGCATCCTTGCAAAATAATGATGATGGTCAAACATTCAACCATGGTCAACAAGTCAACCATGGTCAACAAGTCAACAAAACCAACCATAATATAATTTCATTTAATTACTATTATTAATAGATATCTCACTAATTCATTAGGGTTTGGAAAAAAGACAACTGTCAACTGTGCATGCGCACCCGTTCCGAAACCCTAATGAAAAACCTCTTCTTCCGCCTCAAACAACTGTGCATACACACCTGCATTCTTGTTCCGAGGAACATGAATACTGAGAGATAAAAGTAACCCCAAAACATATACCAGTATCCGGCTCAAACCAGAGCCCGCTGGCAATATCCGTCCGGACTCCAAACGTGCACAAGTGCGCGGATGAGAACGAACCCTGTCGCAAAACCATGCGACCTCTACTCTGTTTTGCCCAGAGGCGAATACCCTCTGTGTGGGACTCTAAAGACTCGACACTACGCTGGCAGTGGGTTTAACCACAGACCGCAAGCGGCACTAGCTGTGTGTAACGGTCCCCAGGTAGATGCCGACAAGAAGGCTGACGAGGTGAACCCCATCTGAACTCCTACTGAGTCTGAATGTGACATTCTCCGTACAGTCCGGTCTGTTCGTCTGATACATCGCATGTCGGGCCTAGGGGGCGGTAAAACGTCAGTCCCCCAATAGCGGTACAAGTCGTGTCGGAGTGAAGCCCAAAACACCATGAGATAACACTGGAAGCCTACCAGTATATCTCGCTTGCCCTGGCCAGGGACTACTCGTGTAATGGCTCTCCTAGACACAGCGCGATGTCAACCCCCAATACCGGGAGAGACGAATCCTATCTAACCGGCACTGCCTCCAAGTGCTTCGGGACTGCACCCAACTACCACCTGTTTGCACGACTCCTTTGAGCCGTGGTAGGGTAGTAGTCAAAGTACAGTGGGAACACACTCGAGGCGAAGTGCCAGTGTCAAGTCAGCGGACTAAGCTGTACTCATGTCACCTGGAAACTGATAACTGACGATAGGTATAATACCAACCTGTCAGTTCCCGACGAGTCCTGTCCAGTGTACTCGTAACCCAACGAGCACCCGTATACTATCTCCAGTACGACGTACTGATGGCTGTGGGACAGACCATCTCCCACACTGGGATGAGAAGCGCATACGCTAGTCTACTCCGGAGTATCGATGCCCTGTCTCGATAGTCCTGCGACTAGGGACCTGTATAAGGATGTGCTTACAGATTACCCAGCCCCCACTAGTGTGACTGCCATCACAACGCTGGTAATCAAGCAAAGATCCTAAGGGCTCCACTAATGCGTATAGGTGATATCGCAAAATAAACACATGTACACATTGAAGTAGAAACAAACCAAGTAGCATACTACTATATTGAGCAAGATTGTTTATACAAGGTGAATATCCCAAGCTTCCATTAAGTAATATACAAACTAGTATGATACAGTAATGGCCTCTAGGGCATATACACTAACAATCTCCCACTTGCACTAAGGCCATGTACTGGCGTATCGAAGACCTATCATCTCGATCAGCCGCTCGAACTGAGTCTGGGGTAGGGCCTTGGTGAATGGATCTGCAGTGTTTTCTTCTGAAGCAACCCTCCGAACCTCGATCTCCTTGCGATCCACGATCTCCCTGATCAGGTGATACCGCCTCAAGATGTGCCTGGATCTCTGATGGGACCTGGGTTCCTTCGCTAAAGCTATAGCCCCGTTGTTGTCGCAATACAGAGGTATTGGGTCAACAATGGACGGAACCACCTGAAGTTCTTTTAAGAACTTCCTTATCCAGACAGCTTCTTTTGCGGCATCAGATGCAGCGATGTATTCCGCTTCCATCGTCGAGTCTGCAACGGTTTCCTATTTGGAACTCTTCCAACACACCGCCCCTCCATTTAGGGTAAAGACAAAACCCGACATGGACTTGGAATCATCCTTGTCACTCTGGAAGCTGGAGTCAGCAAAGGCCTCGATCTGGAGGTCTTTTCCGCCATAAACCAAGAACATCTCCTTAGTCCTCCTTAGGTACTTGAGAATGTTCTTTACTGCTATCCAGTGTTTCTCCCCAGGGTTTGACTGATACCTGCTTACCACACTCAGTGCATAAGCAACATCCGGTCTGGTACACAACATCGCATACATTATAGAGCCTACCGCAGAAGCGTAGGGTATAATAGACATGCGATCCCTCTCCAAATCAGCCTTGGGAGACATCTCTTTAGAGAGGGTGATCCCGTGACAAGCCGGTAGGTTATCGCGCTTGGAATCTTCCATACTGAATCTTTTCAGTATAGTGTCGATGTACCTGGACTGTGAAAGTCCTAATATCCTCTTGGATCTATCACGATGGATCCGGATCCCCAGGATGTACGAAGCATCACCCAGGTCATTCATGGAGAAGCTTTGTGACAAGAACCCCTTGACAGATTGTAGCATAGGAATGTCATTTCCTATTAAGAGAATGTCATCCACGTATAAAACGAGGAATACTACAGTTCTCGCTACAAATCTACTATAGATGCATGGTTCATCTGGATTTTTGATAAAGCCAAATTCCTTGACCGTCTCATCAAAACAGATGTTCCAACTCCGCGATGCCTGCTTTAGTCCATAGATGGACTTAAGCAACTTGCACACCTTTCCGCTGCTCCCGCTCTGAATGAAACCCTCTGGCTGATCCATATAGACACACTCCTCTAAATTTCCATTTAGAAAAGCGGTTTTTACGTCCATCTGCCAAATCTCATAATCGTGGAAGGCAGCAATGGCAAGAAGGATCTGAATGGATTTCAGCATAGCCACTGGAGAAAAGGTTTCGTCATAGTCCAAGCCAGGTCTTTGACGGAAACCCTTTGCTACAAGTCTAGCTTTATAGGTCTCAACCTGTCCATCTACACCAATCTTCCTTTTGAAGATCCACTTGCATCCTACGGGTTTTACCCCGTCTGGAGCAATGTCCAACGTCCATACTTTGTTGGTGTACATGGACTCCATTTCGGTCCGCATTGCATCCAGCCATTTTACCGAGTCAATGCTCTGAACGGCCTGCTGGAAGCTAGTAGGCTCATCATAATCTATGATGCAATCCTCTCTATCCCCGTCTATGAGAAAACCGTAGTATCTCTCGGGCGGATGAGACTGCCTACTACTCCTGCGGAGCGGCGTAGGAATGTCTTGTTCTTTCGAACCTTCTGGTTCCACTAAGCTTTCAGTAATAGTCTGAGGTTCTGGAATTTCTTCCAGTTCTATTGCGCTCCCACTTACTTCTTTTTCTAAGAACTGATGTTCCAGAAAATGGGCATTACGAGAAACAAGGACTTTTTGTTCCTCTGCGTAATAGAAAAGATACCTCCTGGAGTTCTTTGGGTATCCCACAAACTTGCACAGTACTGAGCGTGCCTCGAGCTTGTCCGTATGCTGCTTTTTGACATAAGCTGGACATCCCCAAATCTTCAGGTACTGAAGATAGGGTTTCTTCCCACTCCATAACTCATATGGTGTGGTAGGCACTGTCTTAGTAGGAACTCGGTTCAAAAGGTATGCAGCTGTTTCTAGCGCATACCCCCAGAATGATCGCGGTAACTCAGCGTTACTCATCATGGACCGTACCATATCCAATAGGGTCCGGTTCCGTCTCTCCGATACACCGTTATGTTGCGGAGTGTATGGAGGAGTAAGCTGAGAGAGAATCCCATTCTCTTTTAAGTAATTCAGGAACTCGGCACTTAAGATTCTCCACCTCGATCCGATCTTAGAATCTTGATACTTTTGCCGGTTTGTTTTTCAACTTCATTCTTATATTCCTGGAACTTTTCAAAAGCTTCGGACTTATGTTTCATTAAGAAGACATAACCGTACCTTGAAAAGTCATCCGTAAAAGTAATGAAGTAAGAATAACCGCTTCGCGCATGTGTAGACATTGGACCGCACACGTCGCTGTGTACGAGTCCCAAGAGCTCGCTCGCTCTTACTCCGTGTCCAGTGAACGGAGTCTTTGTCATCTTTCCTTTGAGACAGGATTGACAAGTGGCATACGATTGATATTCAAACGGATCCAAATATCCTTCTGTATGTAACTTAGTCAACCTTCTCTCATTGATGTGACCCAGTCTACAATGCCATAAGAAAGTCTGATTGATATCTGGAGACTTTCTTTTGTGTGTATTCTGGATATTGAAAATCTGTGGTTGGTTTAATACGTATATACCATTGCTCAGTGTACCTGACCCAATCAGAACTTGATTAAGGTGAATGTTCACAACATTACTTACAAACGCAAATTCATAACCTTCTTTAGAAACCAAAGATACAGAAATGATATTACAAGTTGCGTTGGGTACAAAAAAGCAATTACGCAAAACCAAAACATGCCCATCTGACATTCCCAGGTGATAGTCCCCCACGGCTTTAGCATCCATGCTAGCTCCGTTCGCAACTCTGAGGGTCATGTCACCTGCCTTCAAAACCCTACGGTTTCTCAACGCCTGCAAAGAATTACAGATATGAGATCCTGATCCGGTATCCAATACCCAGGAAGTAGAGTTTATAGAAAGACAGTTTTCAATAACATACACACCTGAAGCTGAAGCCGCAACCTGCTTCAGTTCCTGTGTCCTGGCTTTCCAAGCCCTGCAATCTTTCTTCCAGTGTCCACTCTTGTGACAATAGAAGCATTCCTCTTTACCCACAAGCTTCCCCGCTATCTTTGTTGCCTTTTCCTTTCCCTTCGTTCCCACTTTACTAACACCGCCCCTTGGTTTGGCGGGGGCTTTCTTCCTCTTTCCCTTGGCTTTCGCCTTGGACCTAGAGGAAGAAGATCCTCCTACAAACAAAGCGGGTGTTTCCCTACCCTTCTGTAGGGTGCCCTCTGCGCTCCTCAGCATGTTGAGGAGTTCTGAAAGTTCAACTTCCTTTTCTTGCAAGTTGAAATTCAGTATGAACTGGGCGTAAGTGGAAGGAAGGGACTGGAGAATTAAATCCGTATAGAGTTCACTGTCCAACGTGGTCCCAAGTTCCGCGAGCTCCTCAGTATAGCCAATCATCTTAAGCACGTGGTCCGCTACCGATGATCCGACGGCCAACTTTGTCGAAAATAACTTCTTCGACACTTCGTATCTTGCGATACGAGACTGCTCTCCATACAGTTCTTTTGTATGGAGAAATATGGACTCGAGGTCCATATTCTCATGCCTCCTCTGATGTTCGTTGTCCATAGAGGTAAGCACGAGGCACCTGGCCTTCGCGCAATCAATCTCCCAAGTCTTACGGATTTCCTTATCCGCGATGCTGGAGGTGGGACCTGGGACGGGGGGGGAGCTTTGGTGGTAAGAAGATACCCCAGCTTGTCGTAAGTGATTGCCAATTTTACATTCCTGAGCCAATCTTTGTAGTTTGGCCCTGTCAGTATGTTTTTATCTAGAAGTAACTTAAGTCCAGTCATTTCGATTTGGTCGCTGCAGGGGGAGAGAAGAAACACTTAGCACGATGCTCTTGCAAGTTTAGAATGGTTTTTAATTTGTCTAAACAGGATGGCTCCCACTGTCTCTCGAATCCCTCCTCAAACCATAAAGGAAGAATCAGTCGGGATCAATCCCACCGTACAATACTTGCTTAACCGTTCAGCCAGGCCAGTGTCGGTACTTCGAGGGAGGTTTTCCAACGCTTTCGCGAAGTTCCTTAATTTAAGAACCTCTTTTCCCTGGGGGCGTAGCCCCGCTAACACTTTTCTAGGCACCTACTAGGTTTATAGCATTGATCGTTTAGTGAGAAATTTCCCGAGGAGTAGCATATACTCACAGTAGGATCGGAATCCAAATATCATCGCGTGACGAAACTGAAGGAATCCTACCAGAATCATCACACTCCAAATGGTATGCAAATCTAGCAAGTTTCAGTACTTATGAAACTCCCGATGTGGATTTTTGCCCCATGCTCTTATGACCTTGGCGTGAGGTCAAAATGTCATAAGTCACATGTCAAGTTCTTCCCATCATTATCCTGGTTAATTTGAACCCACCCGTACCTACCCTTGACGTAGGCCAAAATGGTAGTACGACTGTCTCAAACCAACGCATTCTATCTATGCAACAGATAAATATCCGGCAGCTACCAATCACTATGCCTTGGCGTGAGGTCAAAATACATAGCTTGAATACTACCGTATATTTAACTGAAATGATGGAGGGCTACGAATGGTTTTGGCGAAACCGTGAACGTAGTGAACTTGATATAATCGATGGAACGAGATAGCTTTTAGAAGGAGTGGCTCAAGCTCCGCATTTAAAAGTTAGTTTTGAAAAGAACCGAGTGGTTTTTCGAAAGTGTTCCAACGACTTTAGCTTGGTTTATTATCTTGCATTAGTTCTTTTAATGCGTGATATTCTTGCATTAGTTCTTTTAATGCGTCCCATCATTTAATCCTACCATTGCAGAAAACAACCAAAATATGACGTACGCTTATGCCATTCGCATTCGCCACGGGGTCCCGTCATCACCCGTTAGGTTACTTAACTAACGACAGAGCGGGGGCTGGGCTAGCGCGGCTGTAAAACATAAGCAACGCCTAAATATAAAGCAATGATAGACATTACAGATCACAGATGAATACATTGGATATACTAGAAATCTGCAATCCGTTCGAGCCTGCAACGAAAAGCGGATTACACGGTCGCGGTGAATAGCCAAAACCCCACCCAAGACCCCTACGGCTGCGGCAAACTACCCGCCAAGTACCCGGTAGTTTGTGCACCCCTCCATGGGTCTATCCTAGGAGCAAAAACAGTAAAAAGAATTATACAATGACGGCTACAACCCCGACCCGGTTGTGCGGCCAAACAAATAATATTATTACATCAATTTACATTTACAAATGAATGAAAGAAAAACAAAAGCTCATCTCACATCCACCCCGGCTATTTACCCGCGACAGTCCAACACATTCATATACACATTCCAATGTCAAACACAGATCACAGAGATGTATAACCCCGACTAATCGACTTATAGCGATTAGCCGACGTTCAATACATACAAACATCACAGATATAACCAATATAGCCAAAGTGTAGCGAAGTTCGAAAAAAATACGGATTTATAGGACCCCAAAAGTAAATTTCTTTTCTGGAAAATCTGGGCACATATAACATATTTTAAAAATCCCAAAACCCTACCAGAAGAACACTGCACAAAACAGGATCACATGAAGCGGCTAAACGGCGGCGGATCCGCGGCTAAGAGAATAGATGAGGCCGCGGATCCGCGGCGGTTTGAATGAATCATGGGATCGTTTTTCGTGGGTGTTCTCACAAAACCCTGAGACGATTTTAGGAGTAAAAAGTTTTACTTTTAGAGCACAAAAAATTTCAACAGAAACTTAGGGTTTTGGATTTTCCGGTTTTGTGATTTTTCGGTTTCGAACTTCCATACACTTCGCTACCAAGCTAGTTTAAGTTTAGTTAGGCTCTGATACCACTGTAAGTCCATATTGCGACCCCCGGTTCTTACGGGGAGGCGGAAACGGTATAAAAATCAAGTTTTTAGCGCATGGGGCAACATGGACTAACAAAGTCGGGATCTTTTCCTAAACTAAAACTAGCAAACAAGCTAAAGAGAGTTAGCTACTCGGAAAGATGGTTATACCTAAACTTGAACTCCTTCTTCTTCAAACTTTGTAGAGGTTGATGGTTCTTTCCTCGTCGCCTTCTTCCGTCGAAGATGGATCCACCTGAGGGTTCAACCTTCGGGCTCTTTCTCGAACTTTGAGAGAACTAGAAACTTCGGCTTGCTAAACCTTTGATCCTAGAGTGAGTAGAGAGTGTCTAGGGGTTGTTTTCTTTTCAAGGAGAGGGATTCTCAACACATGAGAAGGATTCTCCTTGAGCTTGAGGAAGAAGAAGATGAAGTGAGGAGAGAGAATGATTATGATAGAATGAGCTATCTTTTTCCTTTTTGCAACCATATCAAAAGAAAAAGAATTATCTAATTAGTAATAATAATTCAAATGAGAATAGTTGATGGTTGTTTTGGAATGACCACTATCATACTTCATTAAATGAATGTTGGCAAGAATCAAGGAGCATCCTTGCAAAATAATGATGATGGTCAAACATTCAACCATGGTCAACAAGTCAACCATGGTCAACAAGTCAACAAAACCAACCATAACATAATTTCATTTAATTACTATTATTAATAGATATCTCACTAATTCATTAGGGTTTGGAAAAAAGACGACTGTCAACTGTGCATGCGCACCCGTTCCGAAACCCTAATGAAAAACCTCTTCTTCCGCCTCAAACAACTGTGCATACACACTTGCATTCTTATTCCGAGGAACATGAATACTGAGAGATAAAAGTAACCCCAAAACATATACCAGTATCCGGCTCAAACCAGAGCCCGCTGGCAATATCCGTCCGGACTCCAAACGTGCACAAGTGCGCGGATGAGAACGAACCCTGTCGCAAAACCATGCGACCTCTACTCTGTTTTGCCCAGAGGCGAATACCCTCTGTGTGGGACTCTAAAGACTCGACACTACGCTGGCAGTGGGTTTAACCACAGACCGCAAGCGGCACTAGCTGTGCGTAACGGTCCCCAGGTAGATGCCGACAAGAAGGCTGACGAGGTGAACCCCATCTGAACTCCTACTGAGTCTGAATGTGACATTCTCCGTACAGTCCGGTCTGTTCGTCTGATACATCGCATGTCGGGCCTAGGGGGCGGTAAAACGTCAGTCCCCCAATAGCGGTACAAGTCGTGTCGGAGTGAAGCCCAAAACACCCTGAGATAACACTGGAAGCCTACCAGTATATCTCGCTTGCCCTGGCCAGGGACTACTCGTGTAATGGCTCTCCTAGACACAGCGCGATGTCAACCCCCAATACCGGGAGAGACGAATCCTATCTAACCGGCACTGCCTCCAAGTGCTTCGGGACTGCACCCAACTACCACCTGTTTGCACGACTCCTTTGAGCCGTGGTAGGGTAGTAGTCAAAGTACAGTGGGAACACACTCGAGGCGAAGTGCCAGTGTCAAGTCAGCGGACTAAGCTGTACTCATGTCACCTGGGAACTGATAATTGACGATAGGTATAATACCAACCTGTCAGTTCTCGACGAGTCCTGTCCAGTGTACTCGTAACCCAACGAGCACCCGTATACTATCTCCAGTACGACGTACTGATGGCTGTGGGACAGACCATCTCCCACACTGGGATGAGAAGCGCATACGCTAGTCTACTCCGGAGTATCGATGCCCTGTCTCGATAGTCCTGCGACTAGGGACCTGTATAAGGATGTGCTTACAGATTACCCAGCCCCCACTAGTGTGACTGCCATCACAACGCTGGTAATCAAGCAAAGATCCTAAGGGCTCCACTAATGCGTATAGGTGATATCGCAAAATAAACACATGTACACATTGAAGTAGAAACAAACCAAGTAGCATACTACTATATTGAGCAAGATTGTTTATACAAGGTGAATATCCCAAGCTTCCATTAAGTAATATACAAACTAGTATGATACAGTAATGGCCTCTAGGGCATATACCGATTGCTGAAGTGCGATCCGTTATCACTGATAATAGCTCGAAGGTGCCCAAACCAAGAGAAGATGTTTTCTTTGAGAAACTTAACGAAAACCTTGTTGTCGTTAGCTCGTCTTGGGATGGCCTCAACGCATTTTGAAACATAATCAACTACAGGAAGAATGTACAAGTTCTCACATGAGTTAGGGAACGGGCCCATGAAGTCAATTCCCCAGCCGTCGAAAATCTCAACAACCAAGATTGGTTGGAGTGGAATTTGACTTCTTCCCGAAATTCGGCTAATGTGTCGGCATTTAGAGCAGGTCTTGCAGTATTCATTTGAATCCTTGAACAGCATCGGCCAGTATTAGCCGCATTGTAAGATCTTTTCCGCTGTCTTTTTGGAGCCAAAATGACAGCCACATGCTTGATCGTGGCAGAAAAATAGATCACTTTGAAATTCAGTGTTGGGCATGCATCGGCGAATGATCTGATCAGGACAATACTTGAACAGGTAGGGTTCTTCCCAGTAAAAGTGTTTTTACCTGGGAAAGAAAACGATGTTTGTCCTGACTTGACCATTCGTTTGGTACAAGTCCGTAGCAAGGTAATTTACAATATCCGCTAACCAAGGTTCGCATGATATTGTCAAGAGTTCATCGGGAAACGAATCATTGATTGGCACGACAGGCGATGGAGCAGAAGTGAGTCGAGAAAGATGGTCGGCGACAACATTTTCACATCCACTTTTGTCCTTAATGACAAGATCGAATTCTTGGAGCAAGAGAATCCAACGTATTACCCGAGACTTGGCATCCTTTTTAGCAAAAAGATGCCTCAGAGCTGAATGGTCCGTTTAACAGACGATTGGGGGAGTCGATAAGGTATGGCCTGAATTTCTCTAAAGAAAATACAACAGCTAAGAACTCCTCAGTCGTCGTATAGTTGAAATGGAATGTCGAGTCCTTGGCTAGTAAAAGAGTCAAGGGTCTAGCAACCTTGCTAAAGTCCTTGATGAACCGTCTGTAAAAACCGGCATGGCCAAGGAAGGAACGGATGTCTTTGACGCAGTTGGGAGCATAAAGATTTGAAATGGCGTTTGCCTTATCGACTTCAATGCCACTTTGTGAAATAATGTCCTAAGACAATACCTTCTCGAACCATAAAGTGGCATTTCTCCCAGTTTAAAGTCAAGTTCTTTTCGTTACAGCGGGTAAGGACAGTGTCAAGGTGTTGTAAACACTCGTGAAAAGAATCTCCAAAGATGGAGAAATCGTCCATGAATATTTTTAGGAACTTCTCGACTATGTCGGAGAATATTCCTATCATACACCGCTGAAATGTAGCGGGAGTATTGCACAAACCAAAGGGCATACGGCGATATGCGAACGTGCCGAAAGGACAAGTGAAAGTGGTTTTGTCCTGATCTTTTTCGGCAATGGGAATCTGGTTGTAACCTGAGTAACCGTCCAGAAAACAGTAGAATTCATATCTAGCTAATCTTTCGAGCATTTGGTCAAATGAATGGAAGCAGGAAGTGATCCTTCCGTGTCGCGGCATTGAGTTTTTGATAATCAATGCATAATCGCCACTCGGTTTGGGTGCTAGTGGGGATTAACTCGTTCGTCTCATTGGTGATGACCGTAATGCCCGATTTCTTAGGGACAACGTGTATCGGACTGACCCATTGACTGTCGGATATCGGGTAAATGATACCACTATCCAGATATTTGACGATTTCCTTCTTCACTGCCTCCTTCATTGTTAGTTATATGTATGCCCTAGAGGCCATTACTGTACATAGGATGTATATGGTAGTGGATGCTGGGACATATATAGGGAGGACTTTCTCGCTCGACATGATAGTATGCTATCTGGTTACTCTTTACCTTAACGTGTATGCTGATTGTCTCTCTGTTACATGTTGGTAAAGCCCTTAGGATGTGTACTTGACTACCTGGACTATGATGCGGATCATACTAGTGGGGACATGGTGGTCCATAAGTATATCCTTCAAGGTCCCTAGTCGTGGGTGTATCGAGACGGGGCATCGATATACCAGAGTAGACTAGCGTGTACCTTCTCGACCCATACAGATGGGCGATGGATGATCCCATATCCATTGGTGTTTGACATCAGAGATGATATACGGGTGCTCAGTGGAGACTGGGTACACTGGACGGACTCGCCGAGAACTCCCAGATGGTATTATACCTCACGTCAGATGGCAGTTCTCTGGTGACACTGGTACAGGTTAGTCTGTAGACCCGAGATCGTCATAGAGTCTTGTGTGGTTCCCACTGTGCTTTGATTTCCATCTTAACACGTCCAAGAGGGCGTGCAAAACGGTGGTTTTTGGGTACAGTCCCGAGTCACATGGAGGCAATGAGCGATAGGAGGGGATTCGTCTCTCCCGGTATAGGGAGTTGATGTTGCGCTGTGTGCGATTGGCTATAACAGGAAATCCCTGGCCAGGGTTGCTGAGATTTACTGGTAAGTGTTACCAGTAGTTTCTCGAATTGTTATAGACCTCATATCGACACGACTTATCAAGCTATTGGGGTCTGACGTTTACCACCCCTAGGCGAGATATGCGACATATCAGACGGACAGACCGGACTGTACGGTAAGTGTTACTGGTTGGATTCACAGGAGTGTGAGTGGGCTTGCTCGTCGATCTTCTGATCGCTCAATACCCGGGTGGCCGTTACGTTTAGCAGACCGCTTGCGGCTTGTGGATGCTTGATATGATCATCATCTGCTGCCGGCGTATTGACGAGTCTTTAGAGTCCTACACAGAGGTTTCCTGGCTCAAGCAAAACGAAATAGGAGCGCATATGAGATATGTGCGGGACCGAGAATAATACCAGTATGTGATACTGTATTCGATTCTCGCGATGTGACATTGATCGGTTATATGCGATATAGCCGGGTTATCGGATCAAGTGTTGATTCGATAAGTTGTTACTAATGATACTAGTCGGTTATATGCGATATGACCGGATCGTTAAATCAAGTGTTGATTTAATGATTTAATGCATAATTATATATTTGATATATTACTTTGCATTAACTAGTATCGGTTCACTTTAAATGGATTTTCTCGCTCGGGTGTGCGCATTGCATATGCGATATGATTTTGTGCACATGCTTGTATCATGTTTGATGATACATGCCTTTTTAATTAAGTGTATAGAATTAAACCTTGGTTAATGGAATGGTTAGGGTTTACTATTTGCTTATTCATTTTATTCATTTATTTATTAATCTTTTTCTTATTGGAAAAAGGAAATGAAATGATAAAATGGTGGCATTTCTTTTGTTCATTCATGAAGCTTCATGAATGCTTTGACTTGATGACCATTTTGTTTTTAGCTTAACCCTAACCATTGCATTAAACCATGATTAGTTCTCTACACTTAAATATGGTCATGTTATGATAAGGATTGATTATTCTTTTCTTTTTCAAATAACTTATCATAACATAATTCTTCTTCTTCTTCCTTTCTTCACTTGAAGAAAGCAAGCTCCATCAATGGTGATTGATGGAAATGAGTGAGAAATCCAATTCTAAAGTCTACCCACTTCCTATTTCTTCATCCTCTACCTCTTGCCAAGTAGTAGATTGTGTTTCCTTCATAAGTTTTCATGACTTGGTGAAGGTGGAGCTTGATTTAGCGATGCCTCGACGTAGATCATCTTCGGCATGGACATCGACGACCTAGCTCGCCATTTCTCCGACAAAGCCGACGCTAGAGTCCGGGAATTCATTTGGACAGCGAGGGGACTTCGTTGCGGAGCTAAGGAGGTGGAGCACCGGATCTACAAAGGTTGTATTTCCGTTTACTTGTAGTTAAGTGTTAACTAGTTTAATGTTTCGCCTAGAAATCTAGCCAACGATCCGTTCTAGGGTTTCTCGGCACCATTTAAATTTGAAATTGGCATGGTTGATGCCTTGTGAGACCTCATTAGGGTGCCTAGGAACCCTACAGTGGTATCAGAGCCTAGCTAGAGCCTTAGGCGAAGTCTAGACGCAATTTGAAGTCCGAACGAACCCGAAAACCCATTTCCAAATTGCTCTCTGTCCAATTTTTAAAAATCTGGATTTTTCAATATTAAAAATATGCAGAAAATTAAGCAGGGTTTTTTTATGAATTACTGTGAAAAACGGAGACCTAACTCCGTCATAACGCCGCGGAACCGCGGCCTAAGCCCACGTGGCGCGGCGGTTCCGCGGCCATGTTGTTGACTCTTTGACTCCTTTTTGCACAGTAATGTTTATAATTAATTCCTGTGTTTTCTGGGTAATTTTAATATATCCTATGCAGTTGAATTTTCTGGTGTGTATTGGGGGTTCGTAGTTTCGATCGGATAATCAGATTTTGTCTGTGTGGCTTTCCGGATAATTTTTTGAATATGTTAAAAAGTTCGACCCGATATAAATACCCAATTTTTCCCCTGTCAGGAAATTTCCAAGTGTTGGATTTTTCCGTAGTTTAACGACGTTCTAAGTAGTGCAAGTAACGCGATGGACCCTTTAGAAGACAACAAACCTTAACTCGATTATGTGACCGTCTTGAACTGCCCTTTGAACCTTAGGGTTTGGGGCAGTACGGCGTGCCACATGTGAGGCATTGGCTTGACCCTTCTACGGCTGGACCGTTGGTACTGAGGCACGAACTGAATGTTGTTAGACTTATTTCATGTGTTGAGCTGTATCGGGAAAACTTGGGTGTTTGACTGTTCGATCGAAAAGTTTAACATTTTCTATTTATCCGGAATGTGATACAATAATTGGAATTCACAAGAAGTTATGAGATAACTGAATGAATGTTATAAACATAGCAGTTTAGTCTCACTTGATCGGTTGCCACGGAATTTTGATGTGATCAAAAGTCCGTCTCAATCACGTAGTGTACGCGAATACTCGCCGGGTAAACTTAATAGACAGCCTCACTCCTTAACCCCGACCAAGTGACTTTAGGAGAACCCCGTCGCCGAAAGCATCCGTTCGGGTGCTCGCGGTAGCGGTGTTCCGCCTTGGTGCACTTCGTCGACGGTATCGGGGGTGCGGCCGTCTACTGAAGTTTGCGACGAGCATTCGATCAGGTTTTCGGGAATCTTGTTGAATTGCCCGACTTGATATTGAAAAGTGTTTTCGATAATGAGACTAAAATGCGGGGTTTATAATTGTTAGGCATGCGATGTCTAAAGAATTCATTTGATTAGGCATGCGATGTCTAAAGGGATTGCGGATTCCAACTGTTGTAGTTTTACACTTTCTTTTCTGTGACCGTAAGTGTAATATGTGATATCGCCGGTTTCGTTGCTATATGTCAACGACAATTGGGATGCACATATTTACTTACGTTGATGACATGTGATGTTATGTGTTGCTGGATATGTTATATTGGATCGTCGTGTTTGAATAGCCGGGGGTTTT
This sequence comes from Agapanthus africanus, assembly GCA_030015575.1. Classification (NCBI taxonomy): domain Eukaryota; kingdom Viridiplantae; phylum Streptophyta; class Magnoliopsida; order Asparagales; family Amaryllidaceae; genus Agapanthus; species Agapanthus africanus. The sequence goes on from CM057340.1 coordinate 269,144,506, forward strand.
TATGTGAGATGAGTGTTTTTCATTTTCATTCATGTAAAAACTTGTATGTAATATTCTTTTTATTGGGGCGCTTCCAGGTTGCGGAAGTTGTCACCGTTGATGTATATTATTTACTTTTCCGCACTAGGATAGACCCAAGGAGGGGAGCACAAGTAACCGGGTTCTGGAGTCCAGTGGGAGACCAACTCGAGGAGTCGAGTCCGGGTCTCCTAACTCTAGAATTGGTAGGGTTGCTTGCCGCTCTCGTAGAGGTCTAGGGGTGTGGGTTTGGCTATTCATCACGACCGTGGAATCCGTGTTTTATACTGGCTCGTATTGAAAACACGGACGTCCTAGTATATCCAATATTTCATATGTTTCTTCTGCTGCGATATCTGTGATGTGATCATGTGATGTTCTGTGATAGATACAGTATATAGTATATATGATATATTATATAGATGTTACTTATGTTTTACACCCGCGCTAGCCCTGCCCCGCTCTGCCGTTAGTTACCTAACCTAACGGTGCACGAGGGGACATCGAGGCGAATGCGGATGGCATAAGTGTACGTCGTATTTATCTGTGATGTTTAGGTACATAATTGATGGGACTTCATTAATGTGATTAATGAAAATAAAAGAAACCTAAGATGTTGTAGAATCGAATTTCAAAAATAAAACAGGTAGCTACAGTTCTTGCTTTGCATAGCGGTATATGAGATATATCCTGCACCTTATTCGATGAGGAAAGGACCGAGATCCCTTCACCGGGAGTGACTCCTTTAGCAATAACTGGCAGATGCTACACACTCGGTTTGTCTTTTGATTGCTTTTAAGGGTTTTTGCTTTGCACAGTGATATATATGATATATCCCGCACCTCATTCGACGAGGAAAGGACCGACGATCCCTTCACCAGGAGTGACTCCTTTAGCAAAACTAGAAAAGCCTCAAAAACACTCCATTTCAAAATTCATTCGATCCTACAACGATATCAAGTTCATTACGCAATAGGTTTTCAGAAAAACCTGTCGTAGCCCTCCGTCATTTCAGATAAGTACTAGTTAGTATTCGTGCTACGTTTGTTGACTATGTTAAGGCGTAGTGTGCGGTAGCTAATTAGTGCTTATCTGCATAAGCATATGATGTGATTGGATTGGGGTAGTCGTGCGACTTTGTTGACTATGTTAAGGGTCGTGCGGGTGGGTTTAATTCAATCAGGAAATGACGGGTTGAACTTGACTAGCACTTATGATTTGTTGACTATGTTAAAGTCATATAGCTGCTAGGGGCAAAATATTATCGGGAATTTCAAGTGTTGAAATTTGCAATGAGATTGCATACCTTCTATGAGATAGTTGGATCCCGATACCCGCTGCGAGTAAGAGTTACTCCTGGGAGAGTTTTACACGTTACAATTAGCCGATCAAGTAGGTGTCTAGAAAGGTGTCAACGGGGTTACGCCTCTGGGAAAATGAGGTTTACATTAATTAGGTTCGTGCGAAAGCACGGGGGACCTCCCTCAAAGTACCGACACTGGCCTGGCTGAAAGATTGGCGAACTTGTAGTGTGTAATTAATCCCGGCTAGTCTTTCCTTTTAGGGTTTGAAGGAAGATTTGATAAAAAGCAGTGGGAGCCATCCTGATTAGATAAAATAATAACCAATCTATTCTTGACAGAGCGCACGCTGAGTGTTTTCTTCTCTCTCTCTCTCCAGGTAGCGACCATATCACGCCTTAATCAAGATAATAATACGGAATATTGACCGAACCCGCTTATTATACTGAGCTGGGGAACGTTGGTCCCGTTCCAACTTATAATTGTTATAAGACAGAGCAGGAAATAGGGGATTACCAGAATTCCCGTGCCGCCCAAACGAAGAGAGTGCATGCTGATGCATCATCTTCGGGTGTGTTCATTACAGAGAACTATTTCTCAGTATCCTTTACGTCCTGGGTATGTGATACCAGATCCGGATCCCAGATATGTAATCTGTTACATAGGGCTGCAGAAAGGTAGAGAACTGAGAACGGGTGATAAGTTTCATGAGGCAGAAAACGGGGCAAGTGTTGCAGCCAAGTCTGTTGGTCACTGTCACCCTGTATTACCAATACATTGATTCTGAACGAATGTTATTAGATACCGAACCTGATATACAAAATCATATCAGTCTCTTTATTAGTAAAGAAATGATAAAATTTTGTATTGTTGGATAATGTTTTGAACATTTCCTATATCAAAAGTTGATCGGTTCAGGCACGTTATCTAAAAGCATTGATGTTCTAAATCAAACTACAGTTCTTAGTATACGGATCACACACAAGAGGAAGAGTTCAGAAATGAACGGATCCTTCTTAAGGTATTGTAGACTAGGTCAGATCAATATGACCCGACTAGCTGAAGTTACATGTAGATGCATATTTAAATCAGTTTGAATCTACATCTTGTGAAACTTGCCAGTCATGTCACAAAGATATAATGACACTAGCTCTGTTTATTGGAAACAGAGAAAGAGTTAGTGAACTCTTGGGACTGATACATGATGATGTATGTAAGGTCTCCTGTCTACACATGCCAGGACTGGTTCTTTGTACTTCATTACATTCTCTGATGATCTCTCAAGATTCAGACATATGTTCCTGTTGAAACACAAGTCCGAACCTTTTGAGATATTCACAGAATATAAGTTAGAAGTAGAGAACCAAAATACGGGTAAAAGTATTATGTCCTTTGATGTGATCAAGGAGGAGAATACTTGAGCACGGAAATCCTGGACTATTCTAAAGGAGAATAAGATTCTCTCTCAGCATTACTCCTCTGTATACACCATAGCACGATGGTATATCGGGGCGGAGCAATAGCACCCTATGTGATATGGCGTGCTCTATGATGAGTACTACTGAGTTACCTATTTCCTTTTGGGTGTTATGCGCTTGAGAAGCTGCATACTTATTGAATAGGGTTCCAATCAAATCAGTTGCCTACCATTTCATATGTGATATGATAAGGGAAGAGCCCATGTCTTAAGCTAGTTAAGATTTGGGGTTGTCCGGCCTATGTCTAAAAACAAAATCCGGACAAGCTCGAGGCAAGGTCTGTAATATAGAACTGGAAAGGTTCCAGCTATACAAACTACAGCAGATGATTTGATAGAACCAAAGGATTCAGTAGATTCCAACGAACCTCAGCCTCTCCGCCGATCTAGTAGGGTTCCTCACCCACCTGAGAGATACTTCGGTTTGTCTGTGACAGTGGGAGCGAGGATTGCATCATGAGATGATGACGCAACTAAGTTCGAGCTGGCCATCAAGAGTGGGACTCTGTAAGAACGGCTGGATGCTTAGTGATCTGAGATGGAATCCTTATACACCAACAAAGTATGGACTTTGGTTGCAATATCTGAAGGGTTAAATCCCCATCAGGAGCAAGTATATCTTGAGAAGATTACTTGGTGTACATGGAAAGGTTGAGACTTTCAAAGCTAGACTTGTTAAAGGTTTACATCATTGACCAGGTGTGGATCATGATGAAACTTTTTCTAAGGATCTATGCTTAAGTCCATCCAGATCCTACTTGCCACGGCTACATACCATGACTACGATATCTGGTGGTTGGGTGTCATGACTGCTTTTCTAAATGATGATTTGGAAGAGAGCGTCTATAAGTACACAGCCAGAGGGCTTCGTAGACAGTGGGAGCAGCGGAAACGTGTGCAAGATGCTTTATAGGATAAAGCAGGCATCGCGGAGTTGGAACATCTGTTTTGATGTGGTAGTCAAAGAGTTTGACTTCATCAAAATGCTAGATGAACCTTGTATATACAAGAAGGTAGTAGGGAGTATGGTAGTGTTCCTCGTAGAGTACGTGGATGACATACTCTTGATAGGGAAGGAGTTTCCTATGCTACGCTCGGTCAATCTCAGCTTATCACAAGGATTCTCCATATAGGATCAAAATGATACCTCCTAAATCCTGAGTTTTCATCTATGAGATAGATGTAGTTGGATGTTAGGATACTCACTAGATGTAGTGAGATGGTATCAATTGATCCTGAGGAGAATTACTGGAAGGGTTCCAGGGTGATAAAAACGACTGAATGTCAGTCACAGGCATTGTCTTTACCCTCAGTAAAGGGACGGTATGTTGGAAGAGTTCCAAGCTAGATACCGAGACATACTAGACGATTAAGGCTGGATACATCGCTACTTAATATGCTACCAAAGAGGCTGTCTGGGTGTATATTAGTTCATGAGATGAACTTAGTTCCTCCCATTGTATGACAATGGTGTTGTGGCTTATGCCAAGGAACGTCTGTCCTATCAGTGATCCAGACATATTCTAAGGCAGTATCACCTGATCATGGAGATGGTTGATCTCCAAGGAGATCGAGGTATGGAGAGCAGACTCAGAGGACAACACAGCGGATCCACTCACAAAGGCCTTTTCCCAGAGAGAGACTTTCATGGGATGGTTGAGTATGAGATACTGCAATCACTGCTACAGATGGCCCTAGTGCAAGTGGGAGATTGTTAGTTATATGTATGCCCTAGAGGCCATTACTGTACATAGGATGTATATGGTAGTGGATGCAGGGACATATATAGGGAGGACTTTCTCGCTCGACATGATAGTATGCTATCTGGTTACTCTTTACCTTAACGTGTATGCTGATTGTCTCTCTGTTACATGTTGGTAAAGCCCTTAGGATGTGTACTTGACTACCTGGACTATGATGCGGATCATACTAGTGGGGACATGGTGGTGCATAAGTACATCCTTCAAGGTCCCTAGTCGTGGGTGTATCGAGACGGGGCATCGATATACCAGAGTAGACTAGCGTGTACCTTCTCGACCCATACAGATGGGCGATGGATGATCCCATATCCATTGGTGTTTGACATTAGAGATGATATACGGGTGCTCAGTGGAGACTGGGTACACTGGACGGACTCGCCGAGAACTCCCAGATGGTATTATACCTCACGTCAGATAGCAGTTCTCTGGTGACACTGGTACAGGTTAGTCTGTAGACCCGAGATCGTCATAGAGTCTTGTGTGGTTCCCACTGTGCTTTGATTTCCATCTTACCACGTCCAAGAGGGCGTGTAAAACGGTGGTTTTTGGGTACAGTCTCGAGTCACATGGAGGCAATGAGTGATAGGAGGGTATTCGTCTCTCCCGGTATAGGGAGTTGATGTTGCGCTGTGTGCGATTGGCTATAACAGGAAATCCCTGGCCAGGGTTGCTGAGATTTACTGGTAAGTGTTACCAGTAGTTTCTTGAATTGTTATAGACCTCATATCAACACGACTTATCAAGCTATTGGGGTCTGACGTTTACCACCCCTAGGCGAGATATGCGACATATCAGACGGACAGACCGAACTGTACGGTAAGTGTTACTGGTTGGATTCACAGGAGTGTGAGCGGGCTTGCTCGTCGATCTTCTGATCGCTCAATACCCGGGTGGCCGTTACGTTTAGCAGACCGCTTGCGGCTTGTGGATGCTTGATATGATCATCATCTGCTGCCGGCGTATTGATGAGTCTTTAGAGTCCTACACAGAGGTTTCCTGGCTCAAGAAAAACGAAATAGGAGCGCATATGAGATATGTGCGGGACCGAGAATAATACCAGTATGTGATACTGTATTCGATTCTCGCGATGTGACATTGATCGGTTATATGCGATATAGCCGGGTTATCGGATCAAGTGTTGATTCGATAAGTTGTTACTAATGATACTAGTCGGTTATATGCGATATGACCGGATCGTTAAATCAAGTATTGATTTAATGATTTAATGCATAATTATATATTTGATATATTACTTTGCATTAACTAGTATCGGTTCACTTTAAATGGATTTTCTCGCTCGGGTGTGCGCATTGCATATGCGATATGATTTTGTGCACATGCTTGTATCATGTTTGATGATACATGCCTTTTTAATTAAGTGTATAGAATTAAACCTTGGTTAATGGAATGGTTAGGGTTTACTATTTGCTTATTCATTTTATTCATTTATTTATTAATCTTTTTCTTATTGGAAAAAGGAAATGAAATGATAAAATGGTGGCATTTCTTTTGATCATTCATGAAGCTTCATGAATGCTTTGACTTGATGACCATTTTGTTTTTAGCTTAACCCTAACCATTGCATTAAACCATGATTAGTTCTCTACACTTAACTATGGTCATGTTATGATAAGGATTGATTATTCTTTTCTTTTTCAAATAACTTATCATAACATAATTCTTCTTCTTCTTCCTTTCTTCACTTGAAGAAAGCAAGCTCCATCAATGGTGATTGATGGAAATGAGTGAGAAATCCAATTCTAAAGTCTACCCACTTCCTATTTCTTCATCCTCTACCTCTTGCCAAGTAGTAGAGTGTGTTTCCTTCACAAGTTTTCATGACTTGGTGAAGGTGGAGCTTGATTTAGCGATGCCTCGACGTAGATCATCTTCGGCATGGACATCGACGACCTAGCTCGCCATTTCTCCGACGAAGCCGACGCTAGAGCCCGGGAATTCATTTGGACAGCGAGGGGACTTCGTTGCGGAGCTAAGGAGGTGGAGCACCGGATCTACAAAGGTTGTATTTCCGTTTACTTGTAGTTAAGTGTTAACTAGTTTAATGTTTCGCCTAGAAATCTAGCCAACGATCCGTTCTAGGGTTTCTCGGCACCATTTAAATTTGAAATTGGCATGGTTGATGCCTTGTGAGACCTCATTAGGGTGCCTAGGAACCCTACATTCATGACTAGATTCAATCATCTCTGTAGATCCCTAGCTAGTTTGGCATCATTCTCATGTGAATGTGATCAACAATCAGGGGACTAATCTCCTTGATCTCCGCCATAGTCCAGCCAAAAGCTTGCCGATTTGATTGCAAGACTGAATGCAGGGCTTTCTCTTACTCTAAAGCTAGAGAAGCCGAAATGATCACCGGGAGAGTCTTGTTTTCACCTAAGCAAGCATACTCAAGGTGATACGGAAGATGCTTGAGTTCAAGTGTCGGTGAAGAAACAACGGAAGGTAAGATCAGAGAATGTGTCTCGAACTCAAAGGATTCCAAGAGGGGCTCAAAGTGAGTGTAGGCAACAGAGTTGGATGGTTCAATTAACTCATCCGCAAATTCGAAGGATTCAAACTCGGGTGGAGACTTGTCAGGAGTATCCAAAAAGGTGAAACAGTCGTATTCACTCACCGTCCCGGAAGCAATCGGATCGAAAAGATACGCACTAGTGGCGTCGCGATAATCCGGATCAACAAGAAATTTCTCAAACTCGCAAAATTCTGGATCAATTTCTTAGATGGAACAAATATCCAGAATATGAGCACTCGGATCGGAGGTCTGATTTCCCAGCCTAAAAATGTTGAGCTCAATTGCCATTTTTCCGAATGACAGGTTCATAGAACCATTGTGACAATTGATTACAACATTTGAGGTGGCCAGAAATGGATGACCGAGGATCACCAGAATTTGATTCCGGGGGTTAGCCACAGGCTGTGTGTCTAAAACTATGAAGTCCACAGGGAATATGAAGTCCCCGACTTTTATCAACATCCTCTTACTCGCCCCTAGGATGGGTGATGGATCGATCGGCCATTTGCAGCGTATAGTGTGTGGGTTTCAGTTCCCCTGCACCGAATTGCTCGTAAATTGAATATGGGAGCAAGTTAACACTGGCACCGAGGTCTAGAAGAGCGCGGTTGATATTCTTATCCTCGATGGTAATTGAGATTGTAGGACAATCAGGGTCCTTCCTTTTTTCGGCAAATAAAGGGTAAGAACATCGCTTAAATTACTAGCCAGGAAAACCTTCTTCGATACATGAGATTTCCTCTTTTTACTGTGCAAGTCCTTAAAGATTTTCGCGTACGAAGGAACTTGTTGGATCGCATCTAAAAGAAGGATATTGATGTTCACTTGTTTGAACAGTTCCACAACCTTATCCATCTGTGGACTGGCCTTATTGGGTCTCGACCAGTTTGGAAAATGAGCTTTGTTTAAAATGATTGAGTCCAATACCCATGTGGAAGGTTGTGGAGACGAAACGGAACCCAATACTAGAGTTTGAGTTGAGTGAGATGCGAGTCCGTTCAAAGCAGCAGGCTTGTGAGAAGAACCCGGTGAGTTATGGAGAACGGGTTCAGAAGGAGAAGAAGAAAGTGGAATGGAAGGAGCAGCTGGGGTGTCTTCATCAGCAATTGGGGCGTCAACGTAGTTGTTCAGCCGCCTTCCTGATTTCAATGTAGTCACGACACTCACATTATGGTTCTGTTGTTCGAGAGCAACATGTGCATTATGTATGTGACCAGGACTGGGTAATGGTTGAGATGGAAATTTTCCTCTTTCTCGCTCGCTCAATGCCGCGTTCAGCTGTACAATTTGGATCTCGATGGTTTTGATGCTGTCTATGAGAAGCTATGTGTTGCACAAGTGATTGAATAGAAGATTGGATGTTCGCGGTGGATGGAGTTGATTGCTTCACAAAAGCATCAAGGCTCTGTTTTAGCGAGGAAACCTTATCATTACCGATCGCTGCAAAGTTATTGTTCGGAGGGAACAAATTGTTGTACGGAGCAGCTTGGTTCGTCTGGTTTTGAAAAGGTTGCGGTTGGAAAGGTTGTTGAAATTGTTGCTGTTGTGGTTGTTGTGGAGGGGTCCTCTGAAAGTTATTTTGGCATTGGAACTGGTTTTGGTTCTGGTTCCATGCAAAATTAGGATGGTTCCTCCAACCGGGATTATATATGGAAGAGTATGGATCGTTCCTTGGTCTTTGCTGAAATGCATTATTAATCCGATCCTGTCCTTGAGATAGTGGATTATAAAGGACACTCTTCCGTCAACTGTGACGGATCCGAACAACAAGCACAAATGGTGCGGAGTGGAGCAACATGGTTAGGGGCAGGGGATGAAAATTTGCTCTTAATCACTTCAAGTTTTCGCGTGACTGAGGCCAGTTCGGCTTTCATCACAATTGAGACGTCCAGATGGTGAACTTCTGCCCGAGGTTGACCGGAAGAAGATATAGAAGATAAAGCCGTCGGTCGGGTTCTTTCCTATTGCAGAGTTTGCTCAGCAAGATCTTCCAAGAATGGTCAGGCTTTTTCTTCGGATTTAGATAGAAAGTGGTATTGACAAATGGTTTTCAGTAACTGTCTAGTTTCTGGAAGCAGTCCTTCATATAAAGTGCGGCAAAGTTGCCATTTTTCAAAACCATGACGAGGACACTGCACAAGGAGATATTTGTACCGTTCGAAACACTTCCAAAATGGTTCATTAGGAAGCTGGATGAATTGATTGATTTCAGTTCTGATGCGCGCAGTCTTATGATTTGGGTAAAACTTATTTAAAAAGGCTTTCACAAACTCATCCCAACTGGATATGGAATGAGATGCGGAAGAATAAATCCATTTTTCCGCTAAATCGCAAAGGGTGAAAGATTATCCTTAAGCGGATCGCATCATCAGAAAGCTGAGTCATTTCTATCATCCGGCAAACTTGCTGAAATTTATTGATGAAGATATACGGGTAATCAGAATCAAGTCCGTAGAATTTTGGCAGAATGTTGATAAAATATGGCTTAATTTCAAAATTATCCCCATTGGCTGATGGTATAGAAAGGCAGGTGGGAAGAGCTGTACGGATATGATAGTATCGGTCTTGTAACGTGATGCGTGTTGGTGCTCCTATTGGAGATGGTAGATTAATCGCACCAAGTGGAAGTGGAATCATTCCCGGAGGAGGTGGATTATTTGCACCAAGAGGTGGTGGAATCAAGTTGGGAAATGCGGGATTGATCTGGTCGAGAAAAGATGGAGGTCCCGATATTTCACGAGAAAAGGTACGGGATAAAGAAGGTGAAGGTATGTGAACAGAATCGCAGTCAACCTCTGTGTTGACCGGCAAGGGTAAGGCGTGCGTAGGGGACGATGAATCGATATCGAAGTCGATCGCGTAGTCGATAGGGACTAGCGTAACACGGAATAAACGGGCACTAAGGCCCCGAGTCCAAACGGACATACACTAAACGAGTTTAGTGTAGTCAAAGCGTAGACTGTGAGGATAAGAAAACGATTATGAGAAATGTAGGTGAAAGGTTGGTGGAATGAAAAATTGGTGACAAATGGCAAGTTTTTATGAAAGTTTTTAGGATTTTTTTTTACGGAGTTTTGAAAAATATATGTGGAAATAAGGACACAACCTCAAACAATCACAGTCACAATATGCACAATCTTACCTGGAGCTATGGTTTGAAAGTCCAACTACACTGCTCTTAACTGTTCCAAAGCGATAAGCAGCGAGATAACCCTCGAATCGGCTCTTCACTGCCAATTATGGCCAGGTAACTACAAGTAACGTAAGGAGGGTTCCGCACACGAATCGCCGTGAGACGGGCCTTTTAGAATTACCTCCTCACTTGTCTAGCCTAGGCACCATAAAGTCAAGTTTAGATAATCGTCTTCTGTCCTATTGAGCACGACAAGTCCTTAATTGGCTGAGTCTATATATCTTTTTAATTAAGTTTAAAGGTAATGTGTATGCTTTCTGTGATTTTTGGGGTCTTAGGAAGTGTGATAAAATCCCCACCCAATCTGAATTCGTGTTATAGCCCCTTAAAGTCCGTATTATTTATGCAAAACAATACAAAAAGAATCTAAAACGCTTGCAAAAAAAATTTATTTGGCGGCGGTGCAAAAAATCTTGCACAAAAACAGTTTATTGAAAAGGGAGAGAGTTTGCGCAAAGACTATTGCAGAAAAAACAGTTTAATGGAGTTCAGAGGAGGTTTTTAGAAGAAAGAAGTACTCACCAAAAATTTTGGGCACTGAGTCAATACTTTGACCGCGGAACCGCGGTCAAACACGTGCAATGGCCGCGGAAGCGCAGTGGTATTGGAGAATTGGACCTCCAAATTTCTGCTGTGTGCTAAAATTGGTCTTCTCTTTTGGATTTTTGCTTCTGGTACTTGATTTGGTCACTGAATTTTCTCCAGAATTTGGTACGGTTAGCCGCGGTTTCGTCTTGATCCGCCGTAGTGTAGCTGCGAGATGTGGGTCTAACTCTCCATGACTTTAGCACTGAACTTGCTCTTCTCCCTATCCTCCACACTCGCAAAAAAGGAATAAAAAAATAACAAGATTATTTTTTTAGTTTGTTTTTTTATATTCACAAATTAACCCGAAACTACAAAAAGAAATAAACTACCGTGTCCCCGACAACGACGTCACTTGATTGTTATGTTTATGCTATGTGTTCTATATGTTCTATTTACCGCAATCAAGTCGGTTTCGCTTGTAGCTAGCCGGTTGAGTATGAGTCGATCAACGGAGAGATGAGAGTTTTTTTTAATATTTTAACGAGTAGTCCAAGTTTGTTCGATACTAACTATGTGTATTGATATGTATGTTAATGGAAGCTTGTTAGGATTAGATTAGTTTGAGTTGGGAGTTCGCTCACTTCATTCTTTTGCCCTTCTTGATATTGATATTACAGTAATCGGCAACAACGGGGATTAGCACGATTAGGAAGGATACTTGCGCGTATAAGCTAGGCTTTCCAATGCTTAGTTCATTCCTTTTGGTTCTTGTCCGTCCGTTCTTGGCTTTTAGCCATAATCTCCGGTCAATCCAAATCACAACTGGTCTCACTAGAGTGTCACCACTATCATAAAGGATAGGGTGCCGTAGGGAGCTGATTGTGGATGCCTTGACGGGAGTTCAATTCTAGCTGTTGGGCAAAAAAAGAGTGAGGGAGATTTTCTTCTCTCAAACTAACTTTATTCTATCCAAACAAGTGAGAAAACTACTTTCATTATAAAAAAAGAAAATAAAAACAAGTAGAGAAGATAGAAAGAAATGAGGTAGAAGATGGCAACTAGGTACTTAGGACCTCACCTAGGCAAGGATCACACTTGAGCATCATGGTTACAAAGATAAAAGAAAAGAGAGAAAAAGAACAAATAAAACCAACAACTACTTAACAAAGAAAAGAACAAGCAATTGATAAAATCTAGTTAACAATTGAACAAGATATGCATGAAAAAAAACTCTCCACTTCATATATCATCCACTCAAATTCTCTCACTACAATTTTAATGGAAGAAAGATGAAGTAGAAGTTTACACTTAAATTCTAACTAAAACTAGTGAAAAATATAAATCCTTTTCTTGGCTTTGATCTGGAGTATTTATAGGCAGTAAAGTGAAACCCTAGGTCTTTTTCTAAACCCATGTACAATGACCAAAACAACCATAAAAACTCGTCTCAGTTGGCCACGTCATGGCCGCGGTTCCGCCGCGTATACCCTCTAAATTTCACGAATCCACAGTCAAATGTTGGAATTGGAGCTTCACTTTTCTTGTGCTCTCTTGTGTTGCTATGTTCTTCTGTTTAATACACTTGTATCTGCAGGATCATTTCAAATCACTCCCTAATTTTCTACGGTCCCAAAGATGAAAGTGAGTGGACTTTTGCCTTGATTTTCCTCGAGCTTCGCGTTGCCTTCTCTCGTGCTCTGTGCTTGTCCGAGACACGAATGACCCTCGCTCGATCTTATCTCCTGAACTGGTGGGCGGCACCTGACGGATAGTGAGCGGAACCCGTATTTTTATCCGTTTGTGGTAGTTGTCCTTAATTTGTCGTGACTGTTCGTGATTTGTATTGTCTTGGACTGAGAACCTATATAACCTGCAATTATGTAGGATCAAAAACACCTACCTATATGTAATGCGATCAAGAATGGGTTGTATAAAAGTGCAAAATTCTGATATGAACACAAATCCCAGATCCTCTTGTAATATTGAGCCTGACGGACAATCTGTTCGAACGGTATTCCCTGATACTTTAAGAACTCTCTCAGTCCTCTCATGAAGTATCTCGGCATTCGGATGAGTTACAACTTATCGACATCCGGATCAAGTCAATGCCAAATTTCTTTTTCTATCTTGGTCTTCTTAGATTTGTAGAAGAGGATCGCCTTTACACTTTTACGCTTGGGAGGCACATAGTGTAAGTCTACGGTAGCGCCCCGGCCGTCTTTCAGACGCCAAATGCGGAACAAAAAACTTTTATAAACTGGCGCTATCGTATATTATAACCCGGATCTGCCATTAACGCTAAACTAACAAACTACAAAGTGGGTAGAAATGTTATACCGAACGATTCGAGTCCTTCAGTCTTCAACTATCATCCCACGCTTTGTTGCGGCTGCTCCGATCTCCTGGATCTCCAGTCTTCTCGTCCAGGTGGCACCACGTCGACGGATCTTTAAACGGGCTCCCGCATCTGAACCGAGGCAACTCGATCATCAAGTTTGCCAAAAGAGATGACCAAGATTGATGTAGAGAATGAGTAGAACACTTTGTCTCGTTACATCCAAAGCTATGGATGAACGGTTAATGAAGTTGCCTTTTGGATCGGGTGAAAATAAGAAATGAGCAATCTTAATTTTCATGAAGCAAAACCCTAATCTTTTTTCCAAATGAACAACCATTTTTTTTTCAAGAGGGGGCCGGCCACTTAAGATGAGGGGGAAGGTGAGTGTAGGAGAGGGGAGGGTAACCCTAAGCACTAAATGAAAAGGATGAGTCAAAGAAAACACCTTGCATATATCATTAATGAATACAATGAATCATTAACCTAGTCATCATCCTTCATTCAATGCACTAATGAGTCACTAGCCACCTCATCATCCTAGTCACCATCTAGAAGCTTCTACACACTCATGACTCACCCTCATGACGAAAGATAAATCCATATTAAACCGAATGTTTAATACGGCCGATAGAAAACTGGAAACTGACAACTTCCAAAAGCGACCCCGAAACGAATTTCAGGATAACCCCGTAACAGTATAAACATACCCACATTTGTATTACGACCGAATACAAATGCAACTGAGACAAAGATATTATATCTACATAGTATAATACTTGGATCCGGCTTAAACCAAAGCCTACCGGTATTATCTGCCCGAAATATGACATGTGCGTAAACGCACGTGCATTTTCCGAACCCTGCCATAAAACCATACGGCCTCTACAACGTTTCGACCGAACTTGGGGAACTGTCTGTGGGGGACTCTAATGACTCATCAACACACTGGCACTGGGTATAACCTCTAGCACGTCAGAGGTACTAGCTGTACGTAACGGTTGCCTATGTATTGATCGGAAGGGAAGCTGACGAGCGAACTCATCCAGAAACCCTACTGAGTCTGACAGTGACAATATCCGTACAGTCCGGTTCGTTCGTCTATGAGTATTGCATATAGGGCCTAGGGGGCTGGTAAACGTCAGACCCCCAACAACTGTATAAGTCGTGTTAGAGAGAAGCCCAGAACACCCTGAGATACTACTGGAATACCTTTCAGTAAATCTCGATTACCCTGGCCAGGGATTTCGTGTAATGGTTCTCCTAAACACAGCGCGATCTCACCCCCAATACCGGGAGAGACGAATCCCTAACGATCCGCTCACTGCCTCCATGTGGCTCGGGACTGTACCCAACTAAAACCTGTTTGCACGACTCCTTTGAGCCGTGGTAGGGTAGTAATCAAAGCATAGTTGGAACTCACACGAGACAAATGACGATCCCAGGTCGACAGACTAACCTGTACACATGTCACCAGGGAACTTCTATCCGACGATATGTATAATACCAACTAGCATGTTCCCGGCGAGTCCTGTCCGGTGTACTCATAACCCAATGAGCACCTGTATATATCTTAGTTGATCCAATTAACACAAATGGCTTGTAAGACCGGCCACCGCCCCTCGTCGGGGTCTCGACTGTATACACTAGTCTACTTTGGAGTATCGATGCCCTGTCTCGAAACTCCCATGACTAGGGACACTTTAAGGATGTGCTTATAGACCCCAGCTCCCACATATATGATCGCCATCATACTGCTGGTAGTCAAGCAAGATCCTAAGGGCTCTATCAAAGTGTAACAGTGATAAAGACAAACCAGATAGCATACTATCATCTCGAGTAAGACTGTTTTATCGGTATAGGCCTTTTCTCAATCATCACAATCACGTACCTGCGATCCAATAATTGACTTTGAGAGCACTATATCCAACACATAGAAGGTTTCCAGCTCTTGAACGCTGTAGGTATTAAGCGCGTCAAATTCCTTAGTGTCGAGGCGGAGCCATCATAATATGTAGAATCTGGTCCGCTTCGGCAAGAGTTTGCGTTGGTGGACGAGTGGAGAACACTGCATTAGTCTCGTTTTCGGAGTCTCTACCAAAAACTAAGATAGGGACCGACGGCCGGATTTATCGCTTTCCTTCTATCTGTTCATTTTCTTCAGTATCGCTTTCGAAGACCGGGATGGTGGCGATTAATTTTTGTTTGTTTTCCGGTTTGTGTCTTCTTTCGGTATGTTCGAAACCCGACTGAAAGTACTTTGCATCATCATACTTTCGTACCTCATTTAGCTCTCCTATGACGGTGTACTCTTGGCCATCCTTGAAATACTTCATGCACTGATATTGTGTAGAAGGGATGACACTGTACTTGTGTCGCCAAGGCCTGCCGAGTAGAGCATTATAATATGTTTTGGCGTCAATGACATGGAATTTGATGTCAGGGACGGGCTGCTCGAAGTGGAGCGTCAATATTACGGACCCAAGCGTCCGTGACAACTGTAAGTCGAACCCGAAGATGGTGATCTTGTCCTGGGTAAGGTGCTGAACATTCATGCATATCTCCCTCAGCACTCTCCCATTGAGAAGGTTGACAGAAAATCCATTATCGACAAGGATTTTTCCTATCTAGATGTCGCGGCAGTACCCGGTAACATAGAGCGGTCGATTATGCTCGTATGTTCCAAGGAGGAGATCTTCCTCACTAAAGGTAATATCAGCGGTGTGGACTTCTGTGAGTTCATCCTTCATTTTCTATTCTGCATGGAAGGCTTAAAATTGATCACGTTCTTTTAAAACCTTGATCAAGGAGGCTCATGCTTCTTTGGACAGGAGCAGGGCATCCAATATACTTAGCTGCGAGGGTATCTTTCTCAAATACGCAAGGACTTATAGTCCACCTTAGTTTTCTTGGTTAGGTCACTTGTGGCGAGCTTTTTGACGACTTCTTTATTGACCTCGATCTCCTCGGACATTTTCCTTCTCTTTTATCTTGTTTATTCGAATCCTTGTTTGCGGGTCCAAGGTTCTTTTCAGGCAAGGTACGGTTGCGCAGTTGAATGTTCCCACAATCCTCTTCTTCCTCCTCTTTTTCTAAGGCGGAGATTTTAAAGAGAGGATCAATAGGAATTTCATCTTCGGAACCACTTCTGAATGTGAGAATCCGAGAGCTTTCTCCTTTTGGGCCGGTATTGGCCATATGGCCGCCGCTGGTTGCTTCTTTGTCTGCTGCAGTCCCGTTGCTCTAGTATCGACGAGCGTGAGCCTTGCGCTTCTCCTTCTTGAAATGTTTTCTGTGGGCAACATATCATTGCCACCACTTCTTGAAAGCGTTGCATTTATCGATGGGATGGGCGACCCTCCGGTGATATAAGTAGTATTTTGGATGTTCCTCTCTACTATCGAAGTACGGAACCCTAGATGTATCTACATTACCACCAGAAGATCAACATTAGGCATCACCATGGCGCTTTACTTTGAGGTTAGGCTCTATTTGGAGTCCCAAAGGAGTCAGGACCGTGTCCTTCTGAGGTGAGATGACATCCAGTGGTCTTTTAGGCTTTGTGTATATGTTCATCAAGACCCGAAACTAGGAATAAACAATCACTTCGCTTCATTTCGACCCTTGGGTCCTTGACGACGCAATCGTACTTCACTGGAGTGAGTCGGACGTCTATGTAGTGTCTGTGATATGCCATCAAGACCCAATTATCCATTTGACGGAGCGCGGGGATTCACATCGTTCCATTTTATTCATGGACTGCTTACAGAAGTCGAGACTCGAACTACTTGCAGGGCAGAAAAATTTATTTTATCAATTTGCTTTTTATTTTTATTTTTATTCTACGTGATGCTCTATCATTTCAGCTTTTCTTATCGCGAAAGTTGCGATCGCCCAATCATTTCGGCTATTTATTCGCGGTGCCCAATCATTTCGGCTTTTTTACACCAGTTTTGGCATCAGTATCGCTACAACTGGAATATTGACAGGAGCGACTCATTAGCTGTTGCCCATTTAGACAAGGGTAGCTTAGAAGACATGTTTAGATCCCTATAAACTAAGGTTTTTTGACTTTATAAGCCGTAAGGGTCTCATAAATGTATTTCTATCTACGAGTCAAGAAGATCTCGTAGGTGTATTTTCTCCTTAGAAATCGAGTGGATTCCTAAATGGTATTTTCTTTTGTAAGTCGTAAGGATCTTACAAGAGTATTTCCTCCTTGCAGGTCGAGAGGACTTACAAGTGTTGTTCACCGTATTAGGAATATCGCTCAGCTCCGGTGGAACTTGGTTGAAACATATTTTGTTTACGCCTGTGGATTGTATACAAGAGTCAATATTGAACTACTTGTAGGACATAAATTTTGTGGAGGGTATGATGGCTTAGAAACTGGTTCAGATTCCTGTAACCTAAAGTTTTTGAATTCTATGAGCCGTGAGGGTCTCATAGAGGGTATATTCTCTTTACGAGTCGAGAGGATCTCGAAAGTGTATCTTTTCCTTAGGAATCATATGGATTCCTAAAAGTGTTGCTCCTTTGTGAGTCGTAAGGATCCCACGCAGGTATTTTCTTCTCACAAAATCGAGAGGACTCTGCAAGTGTATATATTATCATTTTTAAAGGGTTTGCGCCTTTTCGGGTTTTCACAAACTCGCCGGCAATCCTGCTATTTTTACTCACGACACCTTTTTGGGTTTTCATCCGTGCTCATTTTTCTTGCGGACATACCTTTTTTTCTCTTTTCTTTTTTTGATATGGAAGACTTTCGGACGTAGCCTCATTGCGGGTACCCTAACATCGTTTGCCGGTGGGACCTGAAAGAGATATGGATCGTTTATGTCCGTGGATTGTCTACGTTGATCACTATGGAGATCAGCCGTATGACATAAAATCTTTTGGGGAACTACATCATTGGTGGAGTTTCATAACCAGTGGGACTTCAGGTGCAGCTTCACAGGTGAGACTCGAGTCTGCAACCTCCGCCGGTGTGATTTCGGGTGCAACATGGATCTCGAGGAGTATATTAGTTTAAGGAAGTCGCGGTCCAATACTAGTTTAGGGACATTACAGTCCAATATTAGTTTATGGACATTGCGGTAACATACCAGGGGTGCATATCATTGGGTAGGGCTTTTAGAGTTTCGACTCAGGAAGATAGCGAGTGGACACAAGCATTATCTATCATTGACCTATATTGCGACTCTTCAAGCATAGTATTTCTTAAGGAATCGACCGTTTATTGGCTGAAAGGGCCTTTCTCCATACATATCCATGAGCAGATAAGCTCCACCTTGGTAGACCTTCTTTATGACATACAAGCCTTCATAGTTTAGCTCGAACTTCTTTCGTTTTGCACGATTGGGGATCATTTTTGATAACTAGCACGAGTTCGTCTTGGTGGAATGTTCTCGGCCTGATTAGTCTTTCATATGATTGTGTCATTCTTGCCCTGTGAGCCTCCAGATTTTGCTGTGCTACAAGGCGGGTTTCGTCGAGAGCATCGAGCACCTCGATCCGAAGATCAGCATTTTCTTCATCCGTCAGCTCGTATTGAATTGCCAATGGCTGTGAGACCGGCCATCGTGAGACCGGCCATCGTCCTAAGTCGGGGTCAAGAAACGTATACATTAGTCTACTCTGGAATATCGATGCCCGGTCTCGATATTCCTACGACTATGGACATTTAAGAATTTGCTTATAGACTATTCAGTTCTCACAAGTGTGATCGCCACAATAAACCTGGTAGTCAAGCATGAATCCTATGGGCTCTATCAACATGTAATAGTGATCCGTAATATCACATAATACATCTACATGATGATAGAGATGAACCAGATATTATACTATCATCTCGAGTAAAACTGTTCTACCTGTATAGGTCCTCCTTAAATCATCATAATCGCCTGCCTGCGATTACAATAATTGCTTTGAGGGTACTATAGCCAACAATCTCCCATTTGCACTTAAGGCTAATTATTGCGGTGTCGCATACTCACAGCCCGTGTGCTACCGAACACCTAAGTTCTTTATTAATCAGTTTCGTAAATCATGTTTGCGAGACATTCGTGTTCAAGAAATAGCCTCAGTGAGTGGATCCGCTCCAATGTTTCTCTCTTTTATCTCTCCATATCTCAACTTTGCGGAGAACGACCATCTCCCGAAATGAGCAATACCTGTCTTAGAACTTGTCTGGACATTTGATGGGACCAAGTTCATAAATGAACTCCAAATCCAACAAATTTCTTAGACTGTATCATCCACTAAATTTAATCAGTATCCTGCACCATTCTTACCTCAGTATTCGCTTGGATCACTGTTCAACATACTGTCCCTCAGAAGAGAGTAAACATTAACTCTGACAGTCACTCTTTCATCCAGGTCATCTTGAAAGCCTGAAATGATAACCGCTTCCATAAGGAGGTTGTCGTTATCATATACCAAGAACATTCTCTCATGTTCATAACCGCTTTCCAATGTTTTTCTAGGATTGGATTAATATCTGTTTATTGCAGTTAGTGCAAAAGCAATATCCGATGTGGTACTTGACATATCATGATTAACTCAATTGCATAAGCAAGTGATATATCAATCATGTAAATCCTTCTCCTCACCAGTCTAGAAGACATCTCTTTAGAGAGGGTGACTCCATCACCCGCGGGTACACCACCACACCAGGAGTCTATTTTAAAACACATTAGAATAATGTCAAAATATCCGAATTAGGACACTTCCCAGATATATCAATCATGCAAATCCTTCTCCTCATCAGTCCAGAAGACATCTCTTTAGAGAGGGTGACTCCATCACCCGTGGGTACACCACCACGCCAGGAGTCCATTTTAAAACACTTTAGAATAGTGTCAAAATATCCGAATTAGGACACTTCCCAAATCTAGTTCTAAAACCATATATTTAGTCATCAGAATATCTGATATTTTATCCAATTTCTATGTGAAAAAATTGATCCAACCTTTCCATATTATTATCTTTATTAAGGCATGATATGGTCGCTACCTGGAGAGAGAGAGAGAAGAAAACACTTTAGCGTATGCTCTTGCAAGATCAGATTGGTTATTATTTTATCTAATCAGGATGGCTCCCACTGTTTTTATCAAATCTTCCTTCAAACCCTAAATGGAAAGACTAGCCGGGATTAATTACACCCTACAATTTCGCCAATCTTTCAGCCAGGCCAGTGTCGGTACTTTGAGGGAGGTTCCCCGTGCTTTCGCACGGACCTAATTAAAGTAAACATCGTTTTTCCAGAGGCGTAACCCCGTTGACACCTTTCTAGACACCTACTTGATCGGCTAATTGTCCTGTGTAGAACTGTCACGTCCCGAAAGTACGGAATATGACCGGCACTTAAACTACGAACGTCTCGAGGCGTACGTAATCTAAGTAAGCCGAAAAACCCAGAAATCCAAACCAAGAAAAGTAGTAGAGTGAAGGAAAACCAATTTAAATCAAGTAGTTTTAATAGCATAAGCCGAATTATGCCCTTTTTAAAAACATCAAATATTTCCTGAAAATTTCGGCAGAGCCTCCTTTGTAAATACTGGCCCCCAAACGGGATACAACATGAATAGTATACGAAATCAATAAAAAGGCATCCCCAAGCGGGAGCTAGCTCTTCGTCAATCGACGGTCACAACCACACAAGTAATATAATATACAACGCCAACGGCGAGGATCAAAATTCAAAAGGAAACTCAAAACCACAAGAAAACCACAGAAATATAACGCGCGACTCTAAGGTCGAAGAAATAACATCACTGGTCTCTATCTCAAAATAAATACATGTTTGGTTGATGGAACTTCTAGATACAACAGAATAATGATATACAAGATATATAACGGGGGTACGATACAAGTAAACCCACCTACCAGCAAATCACCCGAAGGAAACTATGCCCGCAAAGCCGTAATAAAACCTGTACGGCAAACCTGCAAGAAACTGGGGCACAACGGGGGTGAGTTGCCAACTCGTGAATAGAAAAACATCTACGAGAAGAAATCGCATAAATAACGCAATCCTAGGTCAATGATCATAATATATCCTCAAATATATAACCAGCAACCCATAACAATGGTTAGGGCAAATATCTAACCCAAGTGTAATTCCATGTGCCCGTGTCAGTGCCTCAGGTAGCAATGTATGAATGCATGAAACAGAATGCATGTACTGACGAAAACTGCTTTCATAATTCAGTGAGATTTCTGTATTTTAAAAGTGAGGTACCATAAATGAAATCAGCATAAAACAGTGCCCAGCATCGACACAAAACAAGTGTCCAAATATCTCGATATCTCTGTATCACAATCGCTGTACCTCAATATCTCAAATCACAATATCTAGGGCGCCGTCAATCCAGACCGGCCCCTACCATCCATCTCAAGACCACGACGGTATCCTCCGGATATCCGACGCGTCGGGTAATATCACCGGTCGGTAGTGCTCCCCTGCCGGGCTCAACGTCAACAACACATTCCTCTTGCCCCGGGGTACCGCACCGGGCCCACCATGTACCCGAAACGGTTCCTCCACTCCTCGAATCGGGTCTCGAAATCCATCAGCAAACTCATGGTGGACGACTCATACATCATGGGAAAACCGCACTTTTTATTTTAAAAGAGAGAAAAGGTTTATTTATGTTTTTGCGGTTTTCCTCCAAATCCAAGAAATCTCATGAAATCCGAATCCAAGTCATCAATAGCATGTAAACAGTGAATATAGGCATGAGAATCCATGAATGCGACACAACAGTGAATAATAACATGCATGAAGTAGTAGGCAATAACTACAATGTCTTACTAGCATATAAGGCAAGTACACTAATATCATGTCTAAACTATTAGCTAACAACCTATGTCAAATGAAATAGTATTTTCTAAAGTGTTCGTGACATGGCAATTACCGATGAAGATGTGTGTGAGCCGGCAAGTAAGTGTACGTGGTACATACACGTCATCGGTAATGGTGCTGGTGTCCTAACAGCATGATATTAATAATGCAATAAGAAATTATAATATAAGTATGCGATGCGGAGCGAACAGTAAAAATGAGCGGGAGCTGAATACTAGACGCAACTATAACTAATCTGCACTAATCTAATATAAGTCCTACAAATGGTGCCTTTTGAAATAACACGAATCATGGGGTTTTGAAAGTAGGGGCTACGGTGTTTTTATGAAAAGATACGTCTTTTGAAATATCCGTAGGATCCCTTTGGCTGTCTTTAAAAATACCCACGATTCGTTAGTTTTTGAAATAGGTAAGAATCGAATCTAATCTAACAACTAAACTAAACTAAAGGGCTAAGCTAACAAGCTGGACTACAGGTAAGGAAACCGCCTAACATCTGAGTCGATACATATACATACCTGTATATATATTAGTCGGTGATCCCGCCTCAATAATATCATATCTGATACCATATCTATAATCAGACATCCCAAGTCAAGAGCGCGGATCAATCATCAAGATATAGCTCGTACGTAAATCCGTCGTACGGCATCCCCAATTCTGGGTACGGGTCAATATCACATTCACCATACTATTCACCTGGTATCCTCTTTATCAAATATCATGATCGGGTACTGATCTACGTCTAGTACAATACTGATACCGCGTAAGTATGCATGCACGTGTGTGAAACACTATGTCAAGGACCCGCTACAACGTCATGTCGTATCTCAAATACGAACCCTGCTATATCACCGATCTCACGACCTCAAATCAAATCTCATCGACTCATCATAAATCCCAAGTACTATCCTCATTATCCATGCATGCGTATATGAATGTACATATGCATAGTCCCATACCCACGCATATATACATATATACACATCCCAATCTGCGCACAAGAAAGTAAAGTATGCAAGTCTGTGTGTGCGTATGTGGGTATAACAACTACTCTAGGGTTTCGCAACTAACCCAAATCTAAACCATGAACATCTAATCATAACATGAATAAACATTCTCGTATCATAAAACACCTATATAAACATATATATATGAGCTACACTACGGACTGCGGGGGTGTTATACGCCATCCACCCGACTTCTCCCCGTAGATATAAATCTACTCACCTGATCCTCGCTCGCCGGTGCCGACGTCGCCACGCGCTTGCTTGTCGTCTCGAAGTCCACATGGGGTACCTACATATCATAACGCACCGTGTTGTATTAAAATCCGACTCATGACCAAAACGACTCACGAATCCCACATAGGTCAAAACCTATGGTTGCTTCCACAAATCAACCCAAAAACCCTCAACGTCGGCGTACAAACGCCAGACCATCGAGAAAAACCCAAATACACTCATTTGCACATTCATGAACACTAATTTTAATATAAAATAGGTTAAAACTCACAAAAACCCCAATTTCACTTAAAAAGTCATTTTTCCGAAAATCTAGCAAGCACAATTCACCGTTTTAGTACAAAACTCGACGTATAAACGAATCTAGCGGCCACAATATTCACTAAATATCTTAATTAAGTCATAAAAACAATTCCCATAATTTAATCTCGTTAAATTCCAAAAAACCTAAAATTCTAGTTTACAAAATACCTAAATTTTAACAATTTTATAGCAAAATGCACAAACCACAATTTAGGTTGGATTTCCAAGAACTAAAGTGTTAAACTACACTTTATAATGTTAAAGAAGTCATGAAAAACCTAATCACATTTTTAATCCCAATTATTTAACCAATTTCAAAAACCTAGTTAGCAAATTGGCATAATTAACACAAATTTTAAACTAACCATTAGCAACTAGCTACTAATCTTGTATTAACACAACATAAGAGCCTAAATATATGACACAACCATACACCAATTTCACAAAACCCTAACTTGCATTCAAATTCTTATCTTGAATTTCAAAACTTGCAACTAAAGCCTAATTAACACTTAAGTAATTTAGCTTTAAGAAATTAACTAACAAATTAAGCAAAAATGGTTAGAATTTATACCCAATAAATTGAAGATCCACAAGCACACACATAGCCTCCCAAATTGGAATCTTGTTCCCTAGATCCATGCAATTTTGGCTATAGAGAAATGGGTAGGAGTCGGATTTTGATTTTGTGAGGGTTTGTGTTGATTTTTGTTGATTTTTTGAAAGAAAATGGAGGTGTAGGAAGATGGATACTTGGAGAAAATGGGGGGCTGATTCTGGCCGAGAGTGGGGAGGGTGAGGTGAGTGGGAGAGTGAGAGAGAGAGCGTGTTGGTTTCAAAGTCAAAGAAAAAGTCAAAAGCCCATTCTTATACATTCTTTTATCCTTTCTTTTCCTTTTCTTTTCTTTTGAAATTCAAGTGGGGAAAAAGGGTGGGGGCTGCTGAATTCAGCCAAGGGAAGAAGTAAATGGGGGTGTGTGAGTGTGGGTATGGGTGTGGGGTGATGGAAAATGATAAATACAATACCCCAAACATCCATTTACACTAAAAAAAAGCGTTTTTCTTCGATATTTTCTAAACCGTTTTGGCAAACGATTTCATTTCAAAAACCACATGATAAAATTTTATTTAATGTTTTATGATGCACAAAATTTGTTTCAACTCATTCCAATATGTAATTTTCCCTAATTAAATGTATTAGTGACGGCTTAAAATTATATTAAAATAATTAATTTCGGAAAATTTTTCAGAAAATTTGAAATTTCACCAGTGGATCAATAAACACCAAATACTAGCAATTACATAGCTAGAATGTGTATATTTAATTTTATAATAAAGATATTTGCATTTTGACTTTTTACAGAAAACCCCCTTATTTTACCGTTTTTTCGAAATTTCACCGAAACGATTTTCAAAACGTTACAATCTTCCCCCCTTAAAGAAATTCGGTCCCCGAATTTAAATTAAAACTTTCCCCAAATACTAAAATATTTCAGCCAAAACCATCAAATCGCCGGGGCTCCGAAATCATAAATACATAAAACAAATCGTAGCGCAACGCATGCGCATGAAAAATGAGCATATAACTCAAATCAGAACTCCGTCAAGCATCCCGCAATCATCGGAGTCATGGGGAAGACATCAATACCAAATCCAAAGCAAAACCAATATGATATAACTCGAAACTATACATGTAAAATATATTCAGGTACTGTCCTCTGACTAGTCCTGCTCAGTACGAAAACACATAGCAATATCATAAAAATGTACTGCTCTATAAGAAAAATCAATCCCAAAATACGCGTATGAATACTACGCGCGTCTTGTGTGCACGGAAATCAAAATCCAAATATGTGCCATACATATGCACAGAAACAACATCTAAGTGCATTGGGTGTGCACGAAACATCTGTCGTAGGCAACATGTGTGCCTGACAGCAAAATCAGGTGCATCTGATATGCACGAAAAATCTCGATTTAGTGCACTGGTGTGCACCAAAATCACACTTCAAAACATGCGCCCAACATGCGCGAAAATCCAATCAGGTGCATCCATCGTGCACGAAATCATGAAATCCAATATCAAGCGCCGAACATGCGCAAAATCAAATCAGGTGCACAAAGTGCACAAAAAAAATATCGAGTATCACAATCGAAATCGAAGTCCAGTGCATCTAAGTGCACAAAAGGCGTATCACTGCACTGCAAGCATATATAAACTATACAGAGTGCAGGAACCAAATCGTGTGCGTGCATACGCACAAAATCAACTCAAATGTCTAAAACCGTAAAATCACAAACATGTGAAACCCAAGCACGAAAACGATATCAAGTGCAACACTGTGCAAGGATCGTAAATCCTCAATCATCAAAATCAAATCATTCGAATAAATCACCCAAAATATCGAAATCAATAATGGCGGCATAGTACCGCTCAAGCGCATCCTCTAAGAATCTCGGGCCAACTGTCGCGGTCACTAGTGGGACGTCTCGTCGATGATCATGAACTCTGGCCTGCTGGTGTGCGTAACAATGACCACTCCTGGGTCAAGGTCTTCACTATGAATTACCAATCTCTCGGTCCATTGGCTCATCGGCCCTGTCAGGTGTGCTAATGGGGATGATCCCGTTCTGGCACTTCTCTGGTCATCTCTCGGTCAATCATCGCGACCACTCGTAAGACAGCATATCACTGGCGTCGGCCTCTGGCTCTCTGAATGTACGTGACACATCTGATCCTGGGTGCAAGTATCATTGCAGCAGTGTCCTGGAAGGAATCCTGCTCACGGTCTATTCCATGTCTCGTCTCTGCCAACTGTCCGGAAGTCATCGTCCTTTCCTATATTTGCATCTTGCTCTGGAACGACTGCATACTCATCGCGACTCCTTCTGGAAGGTAAATCCAAGTACCATGCCTCGGCATGCGCATCGCATCTCTGATGTCGGCGGAGTGGAACGTCATCTCATCTAGATCTGGTACGAACCTCTTACTTCACTTTTCTCTAATGTCGTCTGCTTTGGACTCGTCTCGTCGCGGCTGCATGGACTGAGCTCCAACGGCTATTCTCGTATCGGGAGTCTCCCAAGAAATGCATCTCACCACCTAGCGTCCGAATTAAGTCAAGCCATCCGATCGAGTCGTCAAAACCTCATAATCCCCCAAGAGCTCAACATCTTGGGCACAGTTTAATAGTATCGAGTACATACCACAGCATCGGTGGTCCAGCCGTAGAAGGGCAAACCCAAGCCTCACTAATGGCGCCGTGGAACTGCCGCAAACCCTAAGGTTCAAAGGCTTTCACACGGTCAGTAAGTCGAGTTAGGGTTTCATTCTTCTAGAGGGACCATAGAATTGCCTGCATGTCTTTCCGGCTACTTTAAACTTGGAATAATAGGTTTCTGACATTCAATCGTCTCTGTCGACTCTCAACGTCTCCGCGTGAAGTCGTCTCTTGCTGGAATCAATCTATCTGATGACCTCTCATCGGGTAGGCGAACGAACCACATGTCCTAGTCATTCATCCTCGGGTGACTAGCGACCTTCTATCATCTCTTAGTACAACTTGTACTGCAATAGCTCCAACATATAGGGCGATATCTCGTCGCTCGCAGCAACAACTGGCTCACTCGTATGCACGCTGAATAGTGCCTCAATCATCATGAGTAAGCAATACACCAACGGTCATCAAAATCTGGCTGGCCTCTATCATTGGCTCAATCCTCTAGTGTCGATTCGCACATCCGAGTAACCTCATAAAGGCGATCCGCCAAAAGCTCGTGGCGCGGAAACACAGTAAAAAGACACATCTCTGCAATCGTGTGTCGCCGGAATTTCGCCCTGGTCAGTCCTCGTTCGTGACGATCTCGTGCTGACCGCAACTCTAGCTGTAGCTCTCCCTGCCCGTAATCATGGCAGCAAAACCACAACTGGTACTGATGAGGCTAGATCGGAATGAATATAATACTGAGCAAAGAAATGTACATCCTAAGGCTTCTTAAGTGGAGTAGCGTATCGTAAGTATGCCGCGGAACATACCCACGGTACGTCACTCTACTTTAGTCACCTATTCCATCAATCAAGGGTCATCCTACGCTCCGATGGTAAAACCTAAAGCTTTGATACCAACTTTGTCACGTCCCGAAAGTACGGAATATGACCGGCACTTAAACTACGAACGTCTCGAGGCGTACGTAATCTAAGTAAGCCGAAAAACCCAGAAATCCAAACCAAGAAAAGTAGTAGAGTGAAGGAAAACCAATTTAAATCAAGTAGTTTTAATAGCATAAGCCGAATTATGCCCTTTTTAAAAACATCAAATATTTCCTGAAAATTTCGGCAGAGCCTCCTTTGTAAATACTGGCCCCTAAACGGGATACAACATGAATAGTATACGAAATCAATAAAAAGGCATCCCCAAGCGGGAGCTAGCTCTTCGTCAATCGACGGTCACAACCACACAAGTAATATAATATACAACGCCAACGGCGAGGATCAAAATTCAAAAGGAAACTCAAAACCACAAGAAAACCACAGAAATATAACGCGCGACTCTAAGGTCGAATGAATAACATCACTGGTCTCTATCTCAAAATAAATACATGTTTGGTTGATGGAACTTCTAGATACAACAGAATAATGATATACAAGATATATAATGGGGGTACGATACAAGTAAACCCACCTACTAGCAAATCACCCGAAGGAAACTATGCCCGCAAAGCCGTAATGAAACCTGTACGGCAAACCTGTACGGCAAACCTAAAGTGTTTCTTCTCTCTCTCCTAATTGCAGCGACCAAACATCATGACCGAACTTAAGTTACTACTAGATAAAAATATACTGACATGGCCAAACTACAAAGATTGGCTCAGGAATGTCAAAATGGCAATCACTTATGACAAGTTAGGGTATCTCCTTACCACCAAAGCTCCCCCTGTCCCAGGTCCCAAAACCAGCGTCGCGGATAGGGAAATCCGTAAGACCTGGGAAATCGATTGCGCGAAGGCCAAGTGCCTCGTGCTTGCCTCTATGGACAATGAATATCAGAGGAGGCATGAGAATATGGACCTTGAATCCATATTTCTCCATACAAAAGAACTGTATGGAGAGCAATCACGTATCGCAAGATACGAAGTCTTGAAAAAGCTGTTTTCAGCAAGATTGGCCGTCGGATCATCGGTAGCGGAACACGTGCTTAAGATGATTGGCTTCATTGAGGAGCTCGCGGACCTTGGGACTATGTTAGAGAACGAGCTCTATACAGACTTGATTCTCCAATCCCTTCCTTCCACTTACGCCCAGTTTTCAGCAAGTTGAACTTTCAGAACTCCTCAACATGCTGAGGAGTGTAGAGGGCACCCTACAGAAAAGTAGGGAAATATCCACTTTGTTTGTAGGAGGATCTTCCTCTTCTAGGTCCAAGGCGAAAGCCAAGGGAAAGAAGAAGAAAGCCCCCGCCAAACCAAGGGGCGGTGTTAGTAAAGTGGATACGAAGGGAAAGACAAAAGCAACAAAGGTAGCGGGAAAGCTTGTGGGAAAGGAAGAATGCTTTTACTGTCACAAGAGTGGACACAGGAAAAAGGATTGCAGGGCTTGGAAGGCCAGAATCCAGGATCTGAAGCAAGTTGCGGCTTCAGCTTCAGGTGTGTATGTTATTGAAAACTGTCTATCAATAAACTCTACATCCTGGGTATTGGATACCGGATCAGGATCTCATATCTGTAATTCTTTGCAGGCGTTGAGAAAGCTTAGGGTTTTGAAGGCAGGTGATATGACCCTCAAAGTTGCAAACGGAGCTAGCATGGATGCTGAGTCCGTGGGGGACTATCACCTGGGGTTGTTAAATGGACACGTTTTGGTTTTGCGTAATTGCTATTTTGTACCCAATGCAACTTGTAATATCATTTCTGTATCTTTATTATCTAAAGAAGGTTATGAATTTGCATTTGTAAGAAATGTTGTAAACATTCACCTTAATCAAGTTTTGATTGGGTCAGGTACATTAAGCAATGGTATATACGTACTAAACCAACCACATATTTTCAATGTCCAGAATATACACAAAAGAAAGTCTCCGGAAACAAATCAGGCTTTCTTATGGCATTGTAGACTGGGTCACATCAATGAGAGAAGGTTGACGAAGTTACATACAGAAGGATATTTGGATCCTTTCGAATATCAATCGTATGCCACTTGTCAATCCTGTCTCAAAGGAAAGATGACAAAGACTCCGTTCACTGGACACGGAGTAAGAGCGAGCGAGCTCTTGGGACTCGTACACAGCGACGTGTGCGGTCCAATGTTTACACATGCGCGAAGCGGTTATTCTTACTTCATTACTTTTACGGATGACTTTTCAAGGTACGGATATGTCTTCTTAATGAAACATAAATCCGAAGCCTTTGGAAAATTCCAGGAATATAAGAATGAAGTAGAAAAACAAACAGGCAAAAGTATCAAGACACTAAGATCTGATCGAGGTGGTGAATACTTAAGTGCCGAGTTCCTGGATTACTTAAAAGAGAATGGAATTCTCTCTCAGCTTACTCCTCCATACACTCCGCAGCATAACGGCGTATCGGAGAGACGGAACCGAACCCTATTGGATATGGTACGGTCCATGATGAGTAACGCTGAGTTACCGCGATCATTCTGGGGATATGCACTAGAATCAGCTGCATACCTTTTGAACCGAGTTCCAACTAAGACTGTGCCTACCACACCATGTCAGATGTGGTGTGGGAAGAAACCCTATCTTAAGCACATTAAGACATGGGGATGTCCAGCTTTTGTCAAAAAGCAGCATGCGGACAAACTCGAGGCACGTTCAGTACAGTGCAAGTTTGTGGGATATCCAAAGAACTCCAAGGGATATTTCTTCTATTGCGAAGAGGAACAAAAGATTTTTGTCTCTCGTCATGCCCACTTCTTGGAAACTGAGTTTTTAGAAAATCAGATAAGTGGGAGCGCAATAGAACTGGAAGAAATTCCAGAACCACGAGCTATTACTGAAAGCTTAGTAGAACTAGAAGGTTCGAAAGATCATGACATTCCTGCGCCGCTCCGCAGGAGTAGTAGGAAGTCTCATCCGTCCGAGAGATACTACGGTTTTCTCATAGACGGAGATAGAGAGGATTGCATCATTGATAGTGATGAGCCGACTAGCTTCCAGCAGGCCATTCAGAGCGTTGACTCGGTAAAATGGTTGGATGCAATGCGGACCGAAATGGAGTCCATGTACACCAACAAAGTATGGACGTTGGACGTTGCTCCAGATGGGGTAAAACCCGTAGGATGCAAGTGGATCTTCAAAAGGAAGATTGGTGTAGATGGACAGGTTGAGACCTATAAAGCTAGACTGGTTGCAAAGGGTTTTCATCAAAGACCTGGTTTGGACTATGACGAGACCTTTTCTCCAGTAGCTATGCTGAAATCCATTCGGATCCTTCTTGCCATTGCTGCCTTCCACGATTATGAGATTTGGCAGATGGACGTAAAGACCGCTTTTCTAAATGGAAATTTAGAGGAGTGTGTTTATATGGACCAGCCAGAGGGTTTCATTCAGAGTGGGAGCAGCGGAAAGGTGTGCAAGTTGCTTAAGTCCATCTATGGACTAAAGCAGGCATTGCGGAGTTGGAACATCTGTTTTGATGAGACGGTCAAAGATTTTGGCTTTATCAAAAATCCAGATGAACCATGCATCTATAGTAGATTTGTAGCAAGAACTGTCGTATTCCTCGTATTATACGTGGATGGCATTCTTTTGATAGGAAATGACATTCCTATGCTACAATCTGTCAAGGGATTCTTGTCACACAGGTTCTCCATGAAAGACCTGGGTGATGCCTCGTACATTCTGGGGATCCGGATCTATCGTGATAGATCTAAAAGGATGTTGGGACTTTCACAGTCAAGGTACATCGACACCATACTGAAACGATTCAGTATGGAAGATTCCAAGCGCGGTAATCTGCCGGTTTGTCACGGAATCACCCTCTCCAAAGAGATGTCTCCCAAGACTGATTTGGAAAGGGCTCGCATGTCATCAATACCCTACGCATCTGCGGTAGGCTCTATTATGTATGCGATGTTGTGTACCAGACCAGATGCAGCATACGCATTGAGCGTTGTAAGCCGGTATCAGTCAGACCCAGGGGAGAAGCACTGCATAGCGGTAAAGAACATTCTCAAGTACCTGAGAAGGACTAAGGAGATGTTCTTGGTGTATGGCGGAAAAGACCTCCAGATCGAGGCCTTTGCTGACTCCAGCTTCCAGAGTGACAAGGATGATTCCAAGTCCATGTCGGGTTATGTCTTTACCCTCAATGGAGGGGCGATGTGTTGGAAGAGTTCCAAACAGGAAACCGTTGCTGACTCGACGATGGAAGCGGAATATATCGCTGCTGCTGATGTCGCAAAAGAAGCCGGCTGGATGAGTAAGTTCTTAACGTAACTTCAGGTGGTTCCGTCCATTGTTGATCCAATACCTCTGTATTGCGACAACAATGGGGCTATAGCTTTAGCGAAGGAACCCAGGTCCCATCAGAAGTCCAGACACATCTTGAGGCGGTATCACCTGATCAGGGAGATCGTGGGTCGCCGGGAGATCGAGGTTCGGAGAGTTGCTACGGAAGATAACACTGCTGATCCACTCATGAAGGCCTTACCCCAGACTCAGTTCGAGCGGCTGATCGAGATGATAGGTCTTCAATACACCAGTACATGGCCTAAGTGCAAGTGGGAGATTGTTAGTGTATATGCCCTAGAGGCCATTACTGTATCATACTAGTTTGTATATTACTTAATGGAAGCTTGGGATATTCACCTTGTATAGACAATCTTGGTCAATATAGTAGTATGCTACTTGGTTTGTTTCTGCTTTAATGTGTACATGTGTTTATTTTAGTATATCACCTATACACATTAGTGGAGACCTTAGGATCTTTGCTTGATTACCAGCGTTGTGATGGCAGTCACACTAGTGGGGGCTGGGTAATCCACAAGCACATCCTTATGCAGGTCCCTAGTCATAGGACTATCGAGACAGGGCATCGATACTCCGTAGTAGACTAGCGTATGCGCTTCTCATCCCAGTGTGGGAGACGGTCTGTCCCACAGCCGTCAGTACGTCGTACCTGAGATAGTATGCGGGTGCTCGTTAGGTTACGAGTACACTGGACAGGACTCGTCGGAAACTGTTGGTTGGTACTATACCTATCGTCAGTTATCAGTTCCCAGGTGACATGAGTACAGCTTAGTCCGCTGACTTGACACTGTCACTTCGCCTCGAGTGTGTTCCCACTGTACTTTGATTACTACCTTACCACGGCTCAAAGGAGTCATGCAAACAGGTAGTAGTTGGGTGCAGTCCCGAAGCACTTGGAGGCAGTGACGGTTAGACAGGATTCGTCTCTCCCGGTATTGGGGGTTGACATCGCGCTGTGTCTAGGAGAGCCATTATACAAGTCGTCCCTGGCCAGGGCAAGCGAGATATACTGGTAGATTTCCAGTGTTATCTCAGGATGTTCTGGGCTACACTCCGACACAACTTGTACCGCTAATCGGGGACTGATGTTTACCGCCCCCTAGGCCCGCCATGCGATGTTCTCAGACGAACAGACCGGACTGTACAAAGATTGTCACATTCAGGCTTAGTAGGAGTTCGGATGGGTTTCACCTCGTCAGTCTTCTTGTCGGCATCTACCTGGGGACCGTTACGCACAACTAGTGCCGCTTGCGGTCTGTGGTTAAACCCACTGCCAGCGTAGTGTCGAGTCTTTAGAGTCCCACACAGAAAGCTATTCGCCTTTAGGCAAAAGAGTAGAGGTCGCATGGTTTTGCGACAGGTCGCATGGTTTTGCTGCAGGGTTCAGTCACATCCGTGCACTTGTGCACGTTTAGTGTCCGAACAGTTAACACTAGCGGGCTTTGGTTTAAGCCAGATCCTAGTGTACGTTTTGGGATTGGTTTTATCTCGTTTGTATTCGTGTTCCTCGGAACGCGGATGCGGGTGTGTATGCACAGTTGACTGAGAGACAAAGACAGAGGATTCTCATTGGGGTTGTTGACTGTTGACTGTTGACTTTTGACTTTTTGCTAAACCCTAATGAGAATAAGAAATATGATTAACAATAATATGAATTAAGTATTATAGTGACATGGTTGTTGAGGGGTTGACTTTGTTGACTTGTTGACTTTTTTGACCGGTTGACTAGGTTGGACTAGTTGACCATCATCATGACAATGGCTATTATTTCATGGCAAAGACTTTTGCTTGCTTGTTTCTTTTTGCAAAATGAGTGCATGAAATGATATGGCCATTTTGACTTGAACCATCACATAATACTTGATTACTATTATTTGTTATGATGATTTTGGATTATGAGAGCTTGGATGGCAAAAGAGTTACTCATTCTCTCATTTTCTTTCTCTCTCTTGCTTGAGCTCTCCCTCTTACTCTTCCTCTTGCTCTCTCTCTAGCTCAAGGCAACTCCCTCTCATGAGTTGAGAAACATTGCCTAAGAGATAAAAGAAAACCCATATCATTTCTCTACTCATCCTAGTTCACAAGGTTTAGCAAACCAAGTGTTCTAGTTTCTTCTAGTTTGAAGAGAAGCCAAAGGTAGAAGCTTTCAGGTGGATCCATCTTCGGCGTAAGGAGACGACGAGGTGAGGCCGATCCGTACACCGCAAAGAGTTGAAGACGAAGGAGTTCAAGAGAGGTATAACCCCCTAACCGAGTAGGTAAAACTCTTGTTAGGTTTGTTAGATAGTTGTTTAACAAAGATCTGTATTTTGAGTCCATGTTACCACCTCTAGAAAAATTGTTTTTCATCATTTCCGCAAGCCCGTAAGTACCGGGAGAGGTAACGTGGACTTACAATATATTTTCAGTAATTAATGATGTCAAATAGGCCAGAATAAAAAATGGGTGTTGCCTTGAGTAGTTTTAATACTAAATGAAAATAAGTATGAACTTCTTGAATTAAACCCACCCGCATGACCCTTGACAAGGTCAACAAAGTCGCATGACTACCCTAATCCAATCGCATCATATGCTTATACAGATAAACAGTAATCAGCTATCGCACACTACGCCTTGACAAGGTCAACAAACGCAGCACGAATACTAACTATTACTTATCTGAAATGACGGAGGGCTACGACAGGTTTTTAAGAAAACCCTTTGCGTAATGAACTTGATATCGTTGTAGAATCGAGTGATTTTAAATGGAGTGTTTTTTAGGCCTTTTCTAGTTTTGCTAAAGTGGTCACTCCCGGTGAAGGGATCGTCGTCTCTTTCCTCATCGAATAAGGTGCAGGATATTACACAAATATCACTATGCAAAGCAAAAACTATAGAAGCAATCAAAAGACAAACCGAGTTTGTAGCATCTACTAGTTTCACTAAAGAGGTCACTCCCGGTGAAGGGATCTCGGCTCTTTCCTTATCGAATAAGGTGCTGAATGTTCTACAAGGAACACCGCTATGCAAAGCAAGAACTAGAGCTACCAGTTTTTAAACAAGTTTCTATAACATCTTTAGGTTTCTTTTAGTTTCATTAATCTCATTAATGAAGTCCCATTTAATTATGCTTCATAAGCATCACATTTGAAACGAAATCTGCAAAATAACATATATCTCATATATATAATATAAATATTCATCTCAGACAGTAATATGATCTCATCACAGAACATTGCGGCAGAAGAACATATATGAAATATTGGATATACTAGGACGTCCGTGTTTTCAATACGAGCCTGTATAAAACACGGATTCCACGGTCGTGATGAATAGCCAAACCCACATCCCTAAACCCCTACGAGAGCGGCAAGCAACACTGCCAATTCTAGGGTTAGGAGACCCGGTCTCGACTCCTCGAGATGGTCTCCCACTGGATCCTAGAACCCGGTTACTTGTGCTCCCCGCCTTGGGTCTACATAATGCGGAAAAGTAAATAATATACAATGGTGACATCATCCTCAGCCCGGAAGTGCCCCAATAAAAGAATATTACATACAAATGAATTTTACATGAATGAAAATAAAAACCCTCATCTCACATAAAACCGCCGGCTATTCAAACACGACGATCCAATATAACATATTACAGCAACACATAACATCACATGTCATCAACGTAAGTAAGTATGCATACACCGATTGTCATCGATGTATAGCAATGAAAACCGGCGATACAACTACATACTACACTTACGGTCACAGAAAAAAAAGTGTAAAACTACAAAAGTTGGAATCCGCAACCTCTTTAGACATCGCATGCCTAACCAAATAAATTCCTTAGACATCGCATGCCTAACAATTATAAACCCCACATTTTAGTCTCATTATCGAAAACTCTTTTCAATATCAAGTCGGGCAATTCAACAAGATTCCCGACAACCTGATCGAATGCTCATCGCAAACTTTAGTAGACGGCCGCACCCCCGATGCCGTCGACGAAGTGTACTAAAGCGGAACACCGCTGCCTCGAGCACCCGAACGGATGCTTTTGGCGACGGGGTTCTCCTACAGTCACTTGGTCGGGGCTATAGGGCGCGGCTGTCTATTAAGTTTACCCGGCGAGTATCCGCGTACGCTACGTGATTGCGACGGACTTTTGATCACATCAAAATTCCGTGGCAACCGATCATCTGAGACTAAACTGCTATGTTTATAATATTCAAATCAGTCATCTCATAACTATTTGTGGATTCCAAATATTGTATCACATTCCAGATAAATAAACAATGTTAAACTTTCCGATCGAATAATCAAACACCCAAGTTTTCCCAAATAGTTCTCAACACTTGAAATTAGTTTAAAAACATCCATCACATGCATCAGTACCAATAGTCCAGCCGTAGAAGGGTCAAGCCAACGCCTCACATGTGGCACGCCGTACTGCCACAAACCCTAAGGTTTAGAGGCAGTTCAAGACGGTCATATAATCGAGTTAAGGTTTGTTGTCTTCTAGAGGGTCCACCGCGTTACCTGCACGACTTAGAACGTTCTTAAATTACGGAAAAATCCAACGCTTGGAAATTTTCCGGCAGGGGAAAAAGTGAGTTATTGATATCCGTTCGAACTTTTTAACACGTTCTAAAAATTACCTGGACTAAATAAACGAAGTTAAATTATCCGATCGAATCAACGAGTCCCCAATACTACCCAAGAAAACTCAACACTTGAGTGGAATTAAAAATTCCTAGAAAAAAATGACAAGAAAGGACCTAAGAATAAATATATGAAGTTCCAGGGACTAATTTCAAAATTTTGGCCGCGGAACCGCCGCCGAACCCTTGGTTTGGCCGTGGTTCCGCGGTCAAATGA
The DNA here is from genome assembly GCA_030015575.1 of Agapanthus africanus. Classification (NCBI taxonomy): domain Eukaryota; kingdom Viridiplantae; phylum Streptophyta; class Magnoliopsida; order Asparagales; family Amaryllidaceae; genus Agapanthus; species Agapanthus africanus. The sequence goes on from CM057340.1 coordinate 269,181,400, forward strand.
GCTCATTAGTGGTCCGTACTTCACAGTAATTCTTAGTTTTTCCTGCTTTATTTTCTGAGTATTTTTAATCTGAAAAATGTCAACTTTTGAAAAAATATCCAGAGAAGGGTATACACGGGTGTGTCGGAGTTCGATCGAACTTTAAATTTCGTCTAGACTTCGCCTAAAGCTCTAGCTTGGCTCTGATACCACTGTAGGGTTGCTAGGCACTGCCACAAGGGTCTACGAGGCATCAACCATGCCCGATTTAAAATTTAGCCATGCCGAACAACCCAAAGCCGGATCTTTAAACTAGAGTTTATGCGAAAACTAACATGTTAAACACTTTAACACTAAGTGAGAGGGATTACATGTTAGTGTATATGCCCTAGGGGCCATTATTGTATCATACTAGCATGTAATTACTTAATGAAAGCTTGGGATATTCACAGTTGTATATATACAGTCTTGCTGAAAATGGTAGTATGCTACTTGGTTTGTGTCTACTTTAATATGTGCATATGTTTCTTGTAACGTATCACTTATACATATTAGTAAAGCCCATAGGTTCTTTGCTTGATTACCAGCATTGTGATGGCAGTCACACTAGTGGGGGCTGGGTAGTCTATAAGAAACATCCTATACTTGTCCCTAGTCGTAGGATTATCGAGACAGGGCATCGATACTCCAGAGTAGACTAGTGTGTACGCTTCTCATCCCAGTTAGGGAGATGGTCTGTCCCATAGCCATCAGTACGTCGTACTGGAGATAGTACACATGTGCTCGTTAGGTTACGGGTACACCGGACAGGACTCGCAGGGGAACTGTTAGATGGTATTATACCCGTCGTCAGTTAACAGTTCCCAGATGACATGAGTACAGCATAGTCCGCAGACTTGACACTGCTACTTCGCCTCGAGTGTGTCCCACTGTTCTTAGATTGCTATCCTACCACGGCTCAAAGGAGTCGTGCAAACAGGTAGCAGTTGGGTGCAGTCCCGAGCACTTAGAGGCAGTAGTGGTTAGACATGATTCGTCTCTCCCGGTATTGGGAGATGATATCGCGCTGTGTCAGAGAGCCATTACGCAAAGTCCCTGGCCAGGGCAAGCGGGATATACTGGTAGGTTCCAGTAGCTTCTCAGGGTGTAATGGGTTTCGCTCCGACACGACTTATACAGCTATTAGGGGACAGACGCTTGCCTCCCCCTAGGCTTAATATGCGATGGTCTTAGATGAACAGACCGGACTGTACGGAGATTGTCACAACAGGCTCAGTAGGAGTTCGGATGGTTTTTCTCATCGGCCTTCTTATCGACATCTACCTGGGGACCGTTACGTACAGCTAGTGCCGCTTGCGGTCTGTGGTTAAACCCACTGCTAGCGTAGTGTCGAGTCTTTAGAGTCCCACACAGAGAGTTTCCCTGCTCCAGGCGAAACGATATAGAGGTCGTATGGTTTTACGACAAGGGTTCGGACGCGTACGTGTGTTTACGCACGTACGACTTTTCGGACAGTTTTTACTATCCGGCTTTGGTTTAAGCAGATTCTAGTATCGGGTTATTGGATTTATACAGTCTAAAGTTTTTCCGTGTTTTCACGGATTGGAGGGGCGTTCTCGTAATTTGTCTGGAAGCTTCTAGAAAAGTGGTGACTAAGGGGGTAAGGTGGCATTGCATTAAATGAGATTAGTGACTCATTTGTGTGATTCATCCAAGTCATTAATGCATCATAAATGCTTAATGACTCATGGAGATGAATCACTCAAATGCATTTATGAAGCATGGTTGATTAATCATTTATTTACTTATTTGATAAAATAATAATGTTTCATAAATATTATGATAGATCATTATCTCATTTCATTCTCATCTTCACCTTCTCTCTCCTCAAGCTCACTCTCTCTTCAAACCCTAACCCTAACCTCTCATGTGTTGAGATCAAGGGTTAGCTAGACTAATACATCCATAATCTCACTCTATATCCCCTAGGTAGCTTAGATTAGCACTTTGAGCAACCTAGTTATCTCAAGTTAGAGATCAAGCTTGTAGTAGGAGCTCTCGGGTGGATCATCTTTGATTCGAGGAGGCCGTTAAGGTGCCGATGTTCCAAGGAGCCTACGAGGAGTGGAGGACAGCGATGAAGACCCGAAGGACATGTAACGTGAGGTATAACTTCGAATCCGAGTAGTTAAACCTCTAGTAGTTAGTTAGCAATGGTTTAGAAACGATCCATGCGCTCAAGTCCGTGTTACGAAGCTTTGATAATCGTTTTTCATATATTCCGCCTCCCCGCAAGTTCGTGGGGTGCGTGACATGGACTTACAGTGGTATCAGAGCCAACTAAACCATTACTAGCTTGTTAACAACTGATTAGAAGTTCGATCGACGGAAAACACGAAAACAAAACCCTGAAAATTCCTAGTTTCTGTTAATTTTAAACCTGTCTGAAAAATTATTTGACACACCTTAAAATTCACAGCAGGGTATTTTAAGAATACTGGAAAAAAACGAGCCAGTAACTCGGCAAAACGGCCGCGGATCCGCTTCAATAGAGTGCTTGTGCCGCGGATCCGCCGCCGAGTCAACGCCGAGTTGACTCGGATTTGCTCAGTAATTCCTATTTTGTAGTTTTCTGTTTTCTTGTATGTTCTGTTTCTGCCCAGGTTGCCTCTGTGCTGATTTGCTTTTGGGGTAGACACGGAATATGGTAATCGATCGATATTCTAAGATATTTGCTAATTGGGTTTTTATCTGTAATATTTAATGTATTCGTAAACCTCCCCTAACTGCTAGTATGTCGGTTGGCAGGGGGTTGCACATTTCTGAAATATTTACTGTTTGTGTATATGAACTGTATTGGACTGTTGTGATGATTAGCCAGGGTTTTGAGATGGGTTTAATATTCATTCATTCGATGTAATATGATGTAATATTCTTTTGCGGGGCACATCCAGGTTGCGGTTGTAGCCACCGTTGTATTATTTCTTTTTACTGTTTTTGCTCCTAGGATAGACCCTAGGCGGGGTACACAAACTACCGGGTACTTTGAAATGTTTAGTGGCCTACTCACTTTGTTGAGGAAGACCGCTTCACTTCGGGTACTTGGCGGGTAGTTTGCCGTACCCGTAGGGGTCTAGGGTGGGGTAATGGTTGTTCATCACAACTGTGTAATCCGTCTTTTATTGCAGGCTCAAAGCAAATGCGGATTGCTAATATATCCAATAAAGTTCATCTGTGATTTGGAATGCTTATTATTGCGTCTGACGAATGTACAATATCTATATATGATAGCTATTAGACGTCACTTATGTTTTACACCCGCGCTAGCCCAGCCCCCGCTCTGTCGTTAGTTAAGTAACCTAACGGGTGATGACGGGACCCAGTAGCGAATGCGGATGTCATAAGAGGATGTGGTATTTTCGTTGTTTTCTTTAATGATAAGATAAATGATGGGACGCATTATTATAATGCAAAGAAAATAAACCAAAGTTAAATCGTTGGAACAAATTTAAAAGAAACCACTCGGTTATTTTAAAAGGATCAGAATTTTTAAAATTACGGAGCTTTAACCACTCCTTTTGAAAAGTATCAGGTTCCTTCGATTATATCAAGTTCACTACGTTCACGGTTTTGCCAAAACCATTCGTAGCCCTCCGTCATTTCTTATGGATGGTCAGTAGTATTCAAGCTATGTTTGTTGGCTTTCGTCAAGGATGGTGTTTGGTAGCTGCTGGGGTATTCATTTGTTGCATAGATAGATGTGTTGGTTTGGGACAGTCGTATTACCTTGTTGGCTTTCGTCAAGGGTATGTACGGGTGGGTTCAAATTAACAAAGACAATGATGGGCAGAACTTGACATGTGACTTATGATTTGTTGGCTTTCGTCAAGGTCATAAGAGCATGGGGCAAAAATCCATATCGGGAATTTCTAAGGAAACTGAAATTTGCAGAGAGATGCATACCATTTTGGAGTTTGATGAATGTTGGTAGGATTCCTTCAACATTATCATACGATGATATTTTGGATCCCGATCCTACTGTGAGTATATACTACTTATCAGGAGATTCGTCACTTAACGATCAATGCTATAAACCAAGTAGATGCCGAGAAAAGTGTCAGCGGGGTTACGCCCCCAGAGAAAAGAGGTTCTTCAATTAAGGAACTTCGCGAAAGCGTTAGAAAACCTCCCTCAAAGTATCGACACTGGCCTGGCTGAACGGTTAAGCAAGTATTGTACGGTGAGAATAGTCCTGGCTAGTTCTTCCTTTTTGGTTTGAGGAGGGATTCGAGAAACAGTGGGAGCCATCCTGTTTAGATAAACTTAAAACCAATCTAAACTTGCAACAGCATCATGCTAAAATGTTTTCTTCTCTCTCTCTTAATTGCAGCGACCTTGTGACCACACATAGGTTACATCTAGATAATAATTTGACTGAATCTGACCTATATGACTGGCAAAAGTCTGTCCAGATGTCCATTGCCTATGACAAGCTGGACCACCTTATTGAGGGACATTCCTATTGTTATGGGATCAGGCATTGGCAGAATGATTGCAGGGCTTTAGAAGCCAGTTGCCAGGATACGAAGCATGTTGTGGCTTCGACTTCGGGTGTGTTTATGATAGAGAACTGTATGTCAGTTAACCCTACTTTCTGGGTATTGGATATCGGATCAGGAACTCACATCTGTAATTCATTACAGGCTCTGAGAAACCGTAGGGTTATCGGGATAGGTGATATGACCCTCACAGTTGCTAACGGAATGAGCATGAATGCTGAATCCGTAGGGGAATATCATCTTGGACTGACAACTGGGCAGATATTGATTCTGCGTAACTGTTTTTATGTACCAGGTACGACCTGTAATATCATATCTGTACCCTTACTTTCTAAGAAAGGATATGATTTTACTTTTACAAGAGATGTAGTTCACATCCACCTAAATCAAGATTTGATTGTGTCAGGTACATTAGAAAACGGAATATACGTATTAAATCAAGTTCAAATTTTCAGTGTCCAGAACACACTTAAAAGAAAGTCTCCGGAAACAAATCAGGCTTTCTTATGGCATTGTAGACTAGGTCACATAAATGAGAGAAGATTAACAAAGTTACATAGAGAGGGATACTTGGATCCGTTCGAGTATCAGTCTTATGCCACTTGTGAATCTTGTCTCATGGGAAAGATGACAAAGACTCCGTTCACTGGACATGGAGAAAGAGCAAGCGAGCTCTTAGGACTCATACACAGTGACGTGTGTGGTCCAATGTCTACACATGCGCGAGGTGGTTATTCCTATTTCATTACTTTTACGGATGATTTCTCTAGGTATGGACATATCTTCTTGATGAAGCATAAATCCGAGGCCTTTGAGAAATTCCAGGAATACAAGAATGAAGTGGAAAAACAAACAGGCAAAAGTATCAAGACACTGAGATCTGATCGAGGTGGTGAATACTTAAGTGCCGAGTTCCTGGGTTACTTAAAAGAGAATGGAATTCTCTCTCAGATTACTCCTCCATACACACCACAACACAACGGTGTATCAGAAAGGAGGAATCTAACCCTATTGGATATGGTTCGTTCCATGATGAGTAAAGCTGAGTTACCGCGATCTTTCTGGGGTTATGCACTAAAATCAGCTGCATATCTTTTGAACAAGGTTCCAACCAAAACTGTGCCTACCACACCATATCAGATATGGAGTGGGAAGAAACCCTGTCTTCAATACCTGAAGGCATGGGGATGTCCAGCTTTTGTAAAAAGGCAGCATGCGGATAAGCTCGATGCACGCTCAGTACAGTGCAAGTTTGTGGGATATCCAAAGAACTCCATGGGATATTGTTTCTATTACGTAGAGGAACAAAAGGTTTTTGTTTCTCGTTATGCCCACTTCTTAGAAGCTGAATTTTTAGAAAATCAGAAGAGTGGGAGCGCAATAGAACTGGAAGAAATTCCAGAACCACAAGCTATTACTGAAACCTTGGTAGAACAAGAAGGTTCAGGAGAACAGGACATCCCGACGCCACTCCGCAGGAGTAGTAGGAAATCTCATCCGCCCGAGAGATACTACGGTTTTCTCATAGACAGGGATAGAGAGGATTGCACTATAGACTATGATGAGCCTACTAGCTTCCAGCAAGCCATTCAGAGCGGTGATTCAATAAAATGGCTGGATGCATTGCGGACAAAAATGGAGTCCATGTACACTAACAAAGTATGGAGTTTGGACACTGCTCCAGATGGGGTAAAACCCGTAGGATGCAAGTGGATCTTCAGAAAGAAGATTGGTGTAGATGGACAGGTTGAAACCTATAAGGATAGACTTGTTGCAAAGGGTTTCCGTCAAAGACCTGGTTTGGACTATGACGAAACCTTTTCTCCAGTAGCTATGCTAAAATCCATTAGGGTCCTTCTTGCTATTGCTGCCTTCCACGATTATGAGATCTGGCAGATAGACGTTGTCATGCCCCGCTTCCCAGTGTACGGCGAAGTGGACGCGACGAGGCCCGCTACGTATGTACTCAGAAGTACATACGCTAAGCGTATCTAAGCAATATAAAATAAATACACAAGAGACAAGAGTATAAAAGAACAGCAACTTTTATTTAATAACATTCTTTGTACAATACATGGAAAGGAAAATACAACTGAAATAAAGATGCCTAAACAGTGGCATAACAGGAAAAGGAAAGTACATGAAAAGAAAAGTGTACAATGAAATTATACTGCTGGGTCGTCGGCAAATTGCTCCAAGTCTTCTTGTGTTGGCTCTACTTCGGCCAGGTCCAAGTCACCTGACGACATTCAAAGAAAAGAGAACAGAATGTCGTCAGCGAACAGATCGCTCGGTAAGTCCCAAAGGTAAGAGGGAAGTAAAGAAGAAAGAATAAGAAGATACATTTTTAAAGTGTAAACTATTGTTGTAATGTTATGTTAACGCTGTTGTTTATAGCTTAGTACAGAAGAATGCCAGTGTATACGAGGGGAGTCTCACTTGCCAGAGACTAGGGCACGTGTAGTACAAGGAACCGTTATGCCATGGTACAACAGCAATAGGATTCAGGTTAGGTGTATTAATCTGACCACCGCGTGCCACTTTTAACACCTTCCGTACCAATCTACCCCTTAAACCCCGCGATATCTTGTTTGTATTATTATCTTGTAAAATTGTATTGATTGTAAGATTGATTAACTGACTGACCGAAACCATGATATCAGGAAACGGTTATAACCGTAGAGTCATGTAAATGGAATACTGGGAAACATGTAAAAGGAATATATCCATGGTTCGGTTCGGTCAAGTTGTAATGATTGTTAACTGGATTCTAGGATTCATGTATTCATATTGAGTTGAAATATAAAGAATATAAATTGACTTGAATCATAACTCTAACCCGAGTCAGACTAAAAGAAAGATAATTTGAAGTTCTATATTTGTTAGGGGCTTTATTGTAATTTATAAAACTTGAGGGGTTTATTGTAAAAAGTAATATTGTATAGTTTTCAAAATACACCTCAAGTAATTATTATTTGTCTTTATAGTTATAATGAGTGTGAATTTTATTTGTGTTATTCTAGTAAATATATCCTAATAAAAGTATTAATTTATAATATTGATTTATTTGAAATTCATGGTATTTTAATGTAACTTTTAATCTTGTAATTTTAGAAAAATGTGGAAACTTTATCTTATGATAAAATAGTTGTTTAAATGATAAATATATATATATTATTACAAGAATAATTTTAAATAAATATTTTATTTTCCAAAATCTCATTTTTCTTAAATGTCGTATTTTAAACCTTTCGAGACCGAATGCTCCTTGCGGAGGTCTGAATCTCGCACTACTAGCCCGCGGGTGCACGATGAACCGTACTATCCATAACGGGTTCCCCAAAGGTGGGTTGTAGCGGCGCTTTGCTTAGGTTTAATAAATACTATTCATTTAGGAAAACGGATTTATAAATAAAAGGTATTTATTTGTAAAAGGGTATAGTTTCCTGTATTTTAGTTTCTAGGGTTTCCTAAGCCAACTAGCCTATTTCTAAGGGTCTAAACGACAAGTCATTAGAAGCCTCAAATCGCCTCTTCACCGCCAATTGTGGCCAGGTAAGTACAAGTGAGGAGGGAGGGATCCGCTCACGAATCGTGAGGCGGGCCTTTTAAAGTTACCCAAGCTCACTTGCCTAGCCTAGACACCACAAAGTCAGTTTAGATAAACGATCGATGTCCATGACATATCGTGCTTTCATTTTAAAAGTTTTTATTTAGAATTGTGTACAACTTAAAGAATATGGTATTTTAGTGAAAAGTCCTGTATTTTCGTATTCTATATTTTGACGTTTATCAATTAGGGTTATATTTGTAAGTGTGTAGAGGTAGGTCATTACCTCGTGACTTATTTTAAGGTTTAATGAAGTTTTAGAGGCTAAACATGATATATTAAACTTGAAGGTGTTAAAGCGCAAGAATACGGTATTTGAAAACGTTATCATTTTATGTGTGAAATTTCATTCAAATTGATTTCTACAAGTTTAGTGATCAAGATAAACATATTTAGGAGTAAGGGATTTATTTAGAACAATAAAAATAAACTTTATGGTGTTTTTATGAAAAGAATACGGTTTTACAAGAAAGCTATCATTTCATGTGAGAAACTTTGTTTAAATTGGTTTCTAGGTGATTAATAGTCAACGTGAATATGTTAGGGTATTGTGGATTAGGTGACAAGTGAAATTTTTGTAGAAAAACCGAATCGGAAATCGGTTTGTTCCGATTTCCTTCGGGTTTCATAATTTCGTATTTTAAGAAATAGAAAAGAGAGAAGAATGGGACTTACGGGTTTTAAGCTCTTATAAAGAGTAAAGAGGACTAGGGAGAAAGGCCGAGGGATGGTTTTGTCGTGGTTGCTTCAAGGCACGTCGCCGGAATCCGTCAGGGCTTCGCCGGAAACTCGAATTCAAAGCACACTTCTTGTGGAAATTTCAAAAGAGTTTTTCTATGGTTTTGGAATGAGAAGGTAGGGGGTTGGGGTCTATTTATAGGGTAGCTAGGGTAGGGTAGGTGAAGGGTTTTCTTTTATAAAAAAAATTATAAAAATTAGATAAAAAGCATTAAAATTGACATTAAAATGGTTGTATTTAAAATTCAGAAACTGCTATAGTAAAAAGGAGTAAACCATGAGTTACAGAAGACCAAACGCCACCTTTTTCATGTTGGGACCCCGCCGTCGGCGCAACTCCGGCCGGCGGCGCCGGCCGTCAGCCGGCCGAGTTGGCCGATTCCGGCCGATTTCGGCCGGCGTTGGGTGTGGGTTCTCCTGACTAGGGTTTTGGCATACTCCAAATTTTAGGTTCAGTTCAGTATTTGGGAGTTATGGCCTGTGGACTTTTGGACTTCCAAGAATTTTAAAGAAAAATAAACTAAAAATAATGTGGGGCACGGGATTCGAACTCTGATGGCTTGGTTCAGCAATGCAAGGTATTACCAATGAGCTACAAGCTCCTTCTTGTAATTATTGTAGAGAGATAGATACTTAAAGTGTTTTCAGCAACATTAATACTCCAAGTATACTTCAAATTTAATTCAAATTTAGGTATACAAAAATTGGAGTTGTTACAATCTACCCTCCTTACAAAAATTTCGTCCTCGAAATTTACAACTTTTATTTGAGGACTAGTTTACAAAAAGGTGCGGATATCTTGCACGCATTTCATCTTCCCTTTCCCACGTGGATTCTCCTGGAGTGTCTTTTCTCCACATTACCCGGACCAAGTTAACTTCCTTGTTCCGTAGTGTCTTCACTTTCCTATCCAGGATCTCCACAGGTTGTTGCTCACAAGACAAATCGGGCTGTATAGTGAGCTCGGAATGATCAAGTACATGGCTGGGGTCACTCATATACCTTCTGAGTTGAGATATGTGGAACACATTATGCACTCCTTCCAATGAGGGTGGTAGCGCTAATCGATATGCCACTTCTCCGACTCGTTCGAGTATGTCGAACGGTCCAATGTATCTCGGACTCAACTTTCCACGTCTTCCAAATCGGATCACTCCGCGGTTCGGAGATATTTTCAGGAATACATGATCACATGGCTGGAACTCCAAGTGTCGTCTCTTCGCATCAGCCCAGTGTTTCTGTCTATCTTGAGCTATGCACATTCTTTCCCTGATAGTACGAACCACATCAACGGTCGCTACTATCATCTCTGGTCCAAGGAGTTCTCTATCTCCGATGTCGTCCCAACTTAATGGTGATCGACACTTCCTTCCATATAATGCTGCAAAAGGTGCCATTCCTATGCTTGCTTGGTAGCTGTTGTTGTACGCAAACTCCACAAGATGCAGGTGATCTTCCCACGATCGTTTGAAGTCGAGCATACATGCTCTGAGCATATCCTCCAAGATCTGAATAGTTCGTTCCGACTGACCATCTGTTTGTGGATGATAAGCCGTGCTGAAGTTCAGACTTGTTCCCAAGCTAGCTTGCAGACTCTGCCAAAATTGCGATTGGAACCTGGTGTCACGATCGGAGACAATGCAGACCGGTACTCCATGAAGTCTCATAATTTCCTGTATGAGTTCATGGGTATCAGAGATAGTACATTATGAAGAGTTTTAAATCTTAATTAGGTTATTACCTCCATGTACTTCTTTGCTAGTGTCTCAGTTGATTGGCCAACTCGAAATGGGATGAAGTGAGCCGACTTTGTGAGTCGATCCACAATGACCCAAATCGCATCGTTACCCTTTGTGCTGCGAGGAAGGGCAGTTACAAAGTCCATCGTGATATGCTGCCACTTCCATTCTGGGATTGGTAACGGTTGAAGTAGTCCAGCTGTCCTATGATGTTCAGCCTTTACTTGTTGACACACTAAACATTTTGCGACGCTTCTGGCTACTTCACGCTGTTCCCCCAATCAGAGCAAGGCTCTACTTGAATTCTGAAAATTCAAATGTTGAAGCAACACTTCGGTTCCCGTGCGCAGCGCGCAATTTGCCACATGTCAGAAGTTGACTCGGCATCGCAACGCCCAAGGCAATGCGTCCAATCAGAGCAAGGCTCTTTAAAAAACATAAGTAACACTTAACTGCGCAAACGCACCACAGCGCGACACGTGTCTGCGCAGTTGCGCAAGCACAGCTGCGCAAGCGCACGGCGGCGCGACACGTGTCTGCGCAGTTGCGCAAGCACACGGCGGCGCGACACGTGTCTGCGCAGTTGCGCAAACGCAGCTGCGCAAGCGCCTTGCTGCGCGACACGTGTCACGCTCTGGTGAGTTGCGCAGCAACAGAATAAAAATTTAATGAAATCTTTTCTGTTCTTTCCAAAACCAGAAGATTTTCTTCTGCCTTTGGATCAAAGATCCAGCGATGGGAAAATTCCCAAAATCATTCAGAAAAGATCTTGTTAGCAAATTCAACAAATTTGTGAGCACTATAAATAGGACCCCAGACCTCATTTATAAAAAAAAAAAAGAGATCAGAAAGAAAAATAGAGAGAATTCTTGAAGAACTTTGGAAGAACAAAAAAAGGTAAAACCTTTTAAAAGAGAAAAATCTCTGAAGTATAGATCATTGATCTAAAAATCATTAATCTTCAATGAGCAAATAAATAAAATAAAAATAAATAAATAAAAATAGTGCCTTGCACTTGTTATGAACCCTTGGTTCTCTGAGAAAAGAAAAAAACAAGAGAGAAACTTGTTTTCCTTTGATCTAAATTTAGATCAAAAGTGCTCTGCACTTTTGTTCTTGAATCTAAAAGATTCTTGATGCTCTGCAATGTATTATTTAGAGGGCCTGGCCCAAATCAAATTGCAAAGCAATAAAAGGGCAGAGCCCTATTTGAATTAATATTCTGTTTGAGCAAAGCCCAAAATAAATAAAAATTGGACTTAACCCAATCGTGGCCATAAGTCCTTAAATCAAATTGATTGAGCAAAATGGCTCTCCTGAATCAATTCATAACCGGTCCGAGGGTACATCTCCGAACTCCTTTGACATCCATCGTTGTAATTCCTCAACGACGTCAAAGAGGTGACGGGTCCCAACGACCACACATCGCTATGGACAACGGGGTCCTTAAACTCGTGGACCGAAACGTCCCTAAACTAATATCGGACCGAAACGTCCCTAAACTAATATCGGACCGAGACGTCCTTAAACTAATGATGGACCACTACGTCCTTAAACTGGCGACGGACCGAAACGTCCCTAAACTAATAATGGATCACCACGTCCTTAAACTGGCGCAATAGAGCCCGAATGCTCTTTTGCCGGATCTAAACGGTCCCGTCTAAGTTGATCTTAGCCCCAAATACGGTTAATGTGTCCTTAGATATTTAAATAAACAATAAAACTCCAAATCAACTTTGGTTCAAGGGTACATCTCCGAACTCCTTTGACATCCCTCGTTGTAATTCCTCAACGACGTCAGAGAGGTGACGAGTCCCGATGGCCATACATTAAATTAATCACTATGTTAAGTGGATTTTAGTCTAAAACAAGACTAACGTATCCTTAACGAACGTTTAAGTTGATCTTAGCCGCAACGCGACCAATGCATCCTTAAACTGAAAACACCAAACCCAAATCTAAGTAAATACGGATTTGGACTAATCCACGTCCTACGGGCGACGGCATTACTCAGTCTCCGTATACAATCCACGGGCAACCACAAATAAAACAAACACACACGACACGAAGTGAAATTCTGGAGAAGGAGAAAGTTGTTACCGCAATGCGGTAGCGTAATTAACTGCAGGGGCTTGCGCCTGCATGGAAGAGCGTCCCCATAATCAAAAACTCCTCACCCTGAGGGGGAATCTGACGAAGTCTGCTACATCGGCCACATCCATCTAAACCTCCGATATATGGTGCCATAAATCAACTTGGCATCTTCGGAGAGGTAGACGGATAAAACCATATAGCATCTGCCCCGAACCTCAGGCACGGACGCGAAGTCCAGGCCGCCGTTCGGAGGGGAACAGATTCTGGCACGCCCGGTGGGACCTTTTCCTCTTTCCACTCCACACTTCGTGTGTCGTCTTCGCGAACCAATCGCGGTTTGTTAAATGGTTGCCTTTGGATTTCAAGTTGCTAAGATTTGGTCTTGTGTCTGGCGCAGAACTCAAGCATCCATGGATTCTAACTGCACCAAATGCGCGAAGCACCACTGCAACGGACGCTCCACCTCACCGAGAGGTGTAACATATGGGCCCCAAGCGGCCTCTTTCCTCGCTCTGCCGGTGGAACAGGTGACCCAGGCCACCACCGGCCTGTTTTTCGGGACCATGGTCCCACCTACAAGCTTCTCTATGCCGATATCCACACCGGGAGCGAACAAGAAGTCGGTGTTCGACCGGCTTACCGCTACCACGACCCCTGTCAACGGGTCGCCCGCTACTAAGCCGACAGCCTCCGTTTTCACCAGGCTAGGTCAGAACTATAAAGTGGCTGTCCCAAAGAGGGCAACGGCCGCTGCTTTGGAAGTCGTTGAAGCGGCTTCTCCCATCAGAGAGTCGGTCTTCGCAAGATTGACGGTTCCCACTCCTCCCCCAGCTGGTCAAAAGGCATCAGTCTTCGATAGGCTGACATCGGCAGTTACCCCACACTCAAACAGGGGGCAACAAGAAACCGTCTCGATTTCCGAGCCAGTCCCAACGGCTCGTCGTGCGCGACGTCGCCATTGGCGATGAGTGAGAAAAGCAGGGGGCAACTCTCCCTCAGGGCTAACCCTACCTGCTCCAGCGGTGGAGGTCAACGCTGCTGTTCCAACTGGGAACAGCTTTGAATTGCTGAGGAAGGTGAGAAAGAACTCTCCAATTGCTACGTTGAAAAGATCTCCTCCGCCTGCGGAGAGAGTTCCAGAAACAAAACAAGAACAACCCCCTCAACGGCTATCCTCAAAAGTTTATAAAGTATGGCGGAGGGTTCAAGACTCCGTGATCGATCCAGACCACTTGCGTCACCAGAAAAAGGCGAAGGTGGAAAATAACAAAAACTGCCCCATTAAACAGCAGGGGGCGACAGTTGCTAGGATGCCCACTCCAACGGCTCCTTTAACCTCGATGGCCCACAAAAAAAGGAGGCCAGGGAAAGCTCCCGCGTCAGCGGCAAAGTTTGAAAGCGGTGAACCTAAACGCCCCAAGTCAGGGGGCATAATTGTTCATACGGTTTATATGGCTTCTGGAAAGGAAGAAAGCCGTACTTCTACGGGTCACCGACCGCTCACCCGATCAGTGACCAAGGCTCAGGAGCAGCAACAAAAACTCCAGGAGATGATGACCACAATGGCTGCACTCACTGGGCCGAAAGAAACCCCGGAAACATCCTCAGAAGAACGTCAAGAACAAGAAACGGACGCCGAATTCCTTCGGCGCGTGCTAGAAAAGAAAGATAAAGAGGCTGCGGAACAGGCAGCCAACATAAAGAAGATGGCCCTCCTGTTCCAGGATATGGTGGGTATGATGATTCAACAAGATCCACCTGCTTGGGATCCCCCGATCATTCTTGAAGATGATAGGGGAGAGACATCGAATCCTCCACCGGCTCTATCCACAGCTAAAGAGGATACCATATCAAAAGCTGATTTGGATGAATATATTGCCCAACAAATACGGGTGCATCAGGCGACTGAAGCAGACGGTCAGATCGTAAAAACGGGGCGGCCATATCCGGGCTGGTATGACCAAATCAAGTACCCGCCGGGTTACACGATTCCTAAGTTTCATGTTTACAAAGGGACCGGCAATCCCCATCAACATGTTGCCCAGTTCAGGGCGCTTTGCGGTAATACCGGCGGCGACGACAAGTTGTTGCTTCGCCAGATTGTTGGAAGCTTATCAGACACGGCGTTTGAATGGTATTCTGAACTTCCCAACGACTCTATTAAAACCTTTGCGGAGATGGAGCTGCTTTTCACCCAACGTTTTGCAAGTGCCAGTGAGCGTACCCCGATGACGGCACTAATCAATGCCAGGGTAAAACCCGGCGAGACATGGGTTCAGTACGCTATACGGTGGCGAAATCTATGGTCGAAGTGCGAACAGCGCATAGAAGAAGCTCCAGCGGTGGGAATGTTTGTTGGAACGCTTGATCCACAGGCAACCATCTCGCAGTTCATGATGTTCTTCAAGCCAACTTCCTTCCAGGCTTTGATCGACAAATTAGCGCAGATGGACCAGATGGGCCATAAACCCCCTTTCCCGAAGCCGGACTCCCGAAACGATAAAGGAAAGGGAAAAGCGATCATTGTCGCTAATGCCCAACAACAACCGAGCGACTCGAAGCCGGTTGCTCGTCCAAACAACACGCGCCCATACGTACCCCTTGAGGACAGGATGGGACATGCTTACTCCTTCCCCCGTGATAAAACGAGGAGGCTATTCGAGCTGGCATTGCGCAACAGACTCATAAATCTGCCAGATCCAAAACGCCCGTCGCAACCAAGTGACGTTAACGAGCCTAATTACTGCCCTTATCATCGAGTGCTAGGCCATCCGATTGAGGATTGCTACGTTTTCAAGAATTGGCTTGAGAACCAATACCGTCAGGGCAAATTTGCGCTATCTGACAAATGGAAGGTGAATCCTCCGCAGCCCCACACCTCTAAGGGGACGAATACGCCGGGGGAAACATGCTCCGTCATTGAAGAAGCTCCCTGGGAGGTTGTATTATCAGCCAAAACGAGGAGAATGCTGAACGATCTTCAGACCTGTCCAGCGGTCAAGTGGAAGAACCCCTTGGAACCGCAGGTTATTGAGGGGATGTTGAAGCCACGACCGACCCCGAAGACCGATGGCGGTAGTTCAAGCGCTCATAGTCAGCCGTCAAAATCTTCGAAAAAGAAGAAGAAGAAATCTAAGAAGCCCGTGAAGTCTGGCGACAAGCGCACGGACCTACAAAAGCAGATCGACGCGCTGGATGAATATAACCAAAAGGTGCGGGCTCCCATTACGCTCCAAGATTTCCTTGATCACGTCTTTCAAAAGGAAGATGAGGGAGAGAGTTCATCGGACGAATCCGAGGAGTATGTGGCGAGCTGTCATATGATCTCTCATTCGGTCACGAATGATGAAGAGACCTCTGGCACTGAAACGCTGGGGGCAAATGCCGAATCAAGAGCTCCAGGGTTATCAGTTGAGATGATTGGCGTGTTTCTTAATGAAGCTCGATTGAAAAGTAAAGCTGATCGAGAACGCGAGACGGCTATATTCGAAAGGGCCAAGCGCCAGCGACTGGATGAAAGAGCTGAGATGATCCCACTGGAGTAAGATGCCTCCACCGCTGACAAAAGCCAATTCAAGATAAAGAAGAGGTTTGCTAAGGCCATATCAATGGGCATGAAGCTACCATCCTCTGAAGGAAAAATTACTGGTGTGGTAGAAATGCACCCCTCTTATTGCTTATATCATCAGAAGGTCTCGCATCCTACCCAAGAGTGCAAGGCTTTCAATGGATGGTGGCAAGGATACGTCGCTAATCGACAACGCTTTAAACGGGAAAAACGTAAAATTCGCCGAGAGCAAAGAAATACGACTAAAGAACTTGAAAGAACTGCCGGCAATTGTCACATGGTTAACACTGCCGGGTCACAAATGCCTACATTTGGGAGCGACTCTGATGAGGAACTAGAACTTGGCCCCCTCTTCAAAGAATCCACTTCGGGAAAAGAAAAAGAACCGAAGGCCTGTGAGAATATACAGCTGCGCAATCGAACATTACCCGAAAAGAATCTCGGACCCTTAAACAAGAAAGACAAAGGGAAAGAGAAGATCTCTGAAGACATCGCTTTGGATGACCAAGTTGCGGAAGAGTTAACCGCCAAGAACCCGCCGAAGAGGAGTAAAGTGGATTACAATGTCTTGGCGCATCTAAGAAAGCTACCCTCACAACTCAGCATTCTCGATGCCCTATTACTATCGAAAGAGGCAAGGGATTCTTTGATTAAGGCCCTACAAGATCCGAACCAATTCCAAGCTTTCCTGGCCGAACAAAAGATGAAGGATGAGTTGGAAGAGGTGCACACAGCCGACGTTGCTTTTGGTGATGAAGACCTTCTCCTCGGGACGTGTGAACACAATCGCCCCCTTTATGTCTCAGGATACTGCCATGACATAAAGATAGGCAAAATCTTGGTCGATAACGGATCGTCTGTCAATTTACTCAATGTGCGAGTGTTAAAGGAGATTTGCATGAGTGTCCAACACCTCGCCCGAGACAAAATCACTATCTCCGGATTCGACTCTCAATCATCAAAAACACTTGGATCTGTGATATTGACGCTACGCTTCGGGTTGCTTGTCACAGACATCAAATTCCATGTTATAGACGCCAAGACGTGCTACAATGCTCTGCTCGGCCGACCATAGCTACACGAGTACAATATCATCCCTTCTACACAGCATCAGTGCATGAAGTATTCTAGGGATGGCCTTGAGTACACTGTGGCGGGAGAGTTGAATCCGTTTTCCGTGAACGAAGTTCGCAAGTATGAAGATGCCAAGTACTTCTTACCGAGTTTCGAAGACACGGAAAGGTGTCACAAACCAGAGAACAAAACTAACGCTACCATCCCTGTCTTCGGCAGTGACACCGAGGAGGAGGAGGATATAAATTATTCAGGTCCATCCCAGTCCACTAGGCCAGGACCATCCGTTCCTACATTGGTCTTTGGTAGTGACTCGGAGGATGAGGTCCATGTCGTATTCTCTGCTCGGCCTTCAATACGGGCTTCCGCTGATGAAGAGCGAAGTCTCCAGATAACCATGGTACCGCTTGAACATTACAAAGAACTAGATGCACTCGACACCAACAGCGTAGAAGAATTGCAGACATTCTATATATCTCCCGGATGAAAAGGCGAGAAGGCAATCCTATTCTACCGTTCTGAAGAAAACAAGGTGGAAAAAGAAATTTGGCATGGCGCGGATCCCACGCTCGACAGGCTTCAGCCTATCTGTCTTCCCAGATATTATACCGAAGGTTTGAAGAAACTGCTGAAACGCCAGGGGATGTCCTTCACACAGACCGTTAGAAAAGCCAAATTCTATGACAAGGTCTGGAACGTTCCCGGGACTCAATGCAAACTGCCTAACGGGAGAACGGAAACAAAAGGGCTTGGGTACATCCGGCCAAAGAAACGGGAGCTAGTAAACAGCTGTTATGCCATGTATGACTTCGATGAAGAGGCGGACGCTCAATGGGAGGACGCTAATCCTGCATCAGCAAAAGTTCCTGATACAAAACCGCCCAGTCCATCGTCTGAAGACCAGGTGAGCAAACTTATAAAGGATGCGAGTCAAAAAGCCCGAGATGATCACGATCGTGAAATGGCAATCTATGAGAAAGCCAAGACACAGCGTCTCCTTCAACAGGCAGTAAAGAACGAAGATGCTGCCCCACGTCAGCCTGCTACAAAAAGGGTTCGACGCGAAGGCAAAAACAAGTCGAAGGGCCGAAAAGGTGCTCGACAACCACAAAGCAGAGCTAAGAAGCCACGCATCCGAGAGTCGAGCGTTATTGACCTAGCCCTCATGAAGAAAATGGGTCGAGCATACTCATTTCCTCGGAACAAAACAAGGAAAATACTTGATCTTGCTCTAAAACATCAAATGCTTACTCTGCCGGAGTCTAAACACCCTGAGCAAGCGGGCGAAGTCTCCAACCCAAATTATTGCTCTTACCACCGAGTAGTAGGGCATCCGCTTGAAGATTGCTTCACCTTTAAGAATTGGGTTGAGGACCAATATCAGCTTGGCAAATTCGCGCTGTCTGACAGTAGGAGGGTAGCGCCGTCGCAAAAGCACGAACCCGAAAACACAAGGATAGAACCAACTCCGCATTGGGATTGGCAGAAAATTCGCACCTGCCATGTGATAACAATATTAAAAGAAGGGTCCGAGGACATGAACAACCTTCCTTGGTGCATTGAAAGCGGCAACGATGAGGCAATCTCAGAATTTCCACCAGCACCAAAAGAGCTGGAAGATGGAATCCATACTACTGCAGATAACCTCAAGAAAATCGAGTTGGGGACAATAAATGATCCTCGACCGACATTCGTCAGTGAGCTGCTGTCTGAAGAGAGGGTGGCTGCGTTAAAAGACGTCCTTGTGCAGCATAAAGATTGCTTCGCATGGAACTATTCCGAGATGCCGGGACTAGATCCAGAAGTTGCTGTACATAGACTAGCAATATCCCCGAACATCAAGCCAATCAAACAGGCGCCGAGAAGAATGCGACTCGAGCTTGAGATGAGCATAAATACCGAAGTCAAAAAGTTAATCGACTCTGGCTTCATCCAGGAAGTTCAGTACCCTGAATGGATCGCCAACATCGTCCCAGTGATGAAGAAAAATGGGACAGTGCGCATATGCGTAGACTTCCGGGATCTTAATAAAGCCTGCCCGAAGGATGATTTCCCAGTGCCAGTCACTGAACTGATGATAGACAATACATCCACTCATGAAGTTTTCTCCTTCATGGACGGCTCATCGGGGTATAACCAGATAAAAATGCATCCAGAAGACCAGAAGCACACAGCCTTCAGGACTCCTCTTGGTATATTTTGTTATAAAGTGATGCCCTTCGGTTTGAAGAACGCCGGTGCTACTTATCAGAGGGCCATGACAAAGATCTTCGACGATCTTATACACGAAATCGTTGAATGCTATATCGATGATCTCGTGGTTAAAAGCAAATCATACGAGGAACATCTCGAGCATCTGAAGACTGTATTTCAACGCCTTCGGCAATACAACTTGAAGATGAATCCTCTTAAATGTGCGTTCGGGGTTTCCTCGGGCAAATTCCTGAGATTCGTTGTTCGACACCGAGGTATTGAAATAGATCCGTCAAAGATTAAAGCGATCATGGAAATGCCTCCGCCAAGGACTCTCAAACAGCTGCGGTCTCTCCAAGGGAAACTCGCATACATACGGCGATTTATAGCCAACCTTTCAGGAAAGTGCCGTCCTTATAGTCACCTGATGAAGAAGGGAACCCCATTCGTTTGGGATCAAAAATGCCAAGGCGCACTGGATGAGATCAAGCAATACCTGCAGAACCCGCCGGTGTTGGCTGCTCCGGTTAAGGGGAAGCCTCTCATTCTTTATACAACCGCCCTCGAAGGTTCCTTAGGCGCATTATGGGCACAAGAGAACGATCAAGGGAAAGAAAGAGCACTCTACTATTTAAGTCGAGTTCTGCTGGGGGCAGAAAGCAACTACTCTCCCATTGAAAAACACTGCCTGGCGTTGATCTTCGCAATAACAAAGCTTAGGCACTATGCGTTGGCGCACGAAGTCCGTCTTATTTCAAAAGTGGACCCTCTCAAATATCTAATGTCAAAAGCCATATTGACAGGGCGACTCGCTAAATGGGCCCTGCTCTTGATGGAATTTTCGATAACATATCAACCTCTCAGGGCAGTAAAAGGCCAGGCCATCGCCGACTTCCTTGCTGAGCACCCGATACCAGCCGACTCTCCTTTAAACTGCGATCTTCCGGACAAACATGCGTTTGATGCGATCGATGGTGATAATACCCGATGGGAGCTTTATTTCGATGGAGCATCTTCCATGAAAAAGCACAAACAAAATACGCCGGTGATCAAATCATGGGTAGGACTCATCTTTGTGACTCCACAAGGAGGAATAATGCGCTTCGCCTTCTCCTTAACAGAGCCGAGGAAGAATAATGAAGCTGAATATGAAGCTTTGATAGCAGGCCTCGAGATCGCCATTGATATGGGAATTGAAAGCCTCCTCATATATGGGGACTCCCAGCTGGTCGTCAGTCAAGTGAACGGCGATTACCAAACGTGCAAACCGGAATTGGTAAAATACGGTGAAAAAGTGCAGCAACTGCTAACCCAAATCCCCTCCTACACGTTGGAAAGTATACCGCGCGCGGAAAACAGTAAAGCGGACGCACTGGCCAAACTTGCTAAAGAATTGGCTGATGAGAACCTCGATGACGTTAGAATCGTGGTACAAAGCCGTCGAGTACTCGCCCCGGCAGAAATACCTCCAGAATCATATAAAGAAAAGGGAGCGACTGAGCAGACGACCCTGCAAATAAAAGACCATGAGAGGGTTGAGGATTGGAGGGAAGTTTTTATAGACTACTTCAAGTCCCACCAAAGGCCTGAAGAGGCGTCCGCAAGACATCAACTCATAAAACGAGCTCTGTCCTTCGCCTTCGTCAATGATACTCTCTACAAGAGGTCATTCGATTCTCTCTGGCTGAGATGCTTAGGACCGGACGAATCGGAAAAGGTCGTCCAAGAGGTTCACGACGGACTCTGCGGTTCTCATCAAGCGGGCCCTAAGATGAAGTTGAAAATAAAACGAATGGGCTACTACTGGCCCACGATGATTCAGGACTGCATCGAATATGCGAAGCAATGCCACTCATGTCAAATTCATGGGGACTTCATCCATCAACATCCAAATCCGCTACACCCAACAGTGGCTAGCTGGCCATTCGAAATGTGGGGGACTGATATAGTTGGCCCTATCGAACCAGCATCGTCTAAGGGACATCGTTTCATCCTAGCGACGACTGATTACTTCTCCAAATGGGCAGAGGCGGTACCGTTGAGGGAAGTGAAGACGGAGAACATCCTCCATTTCTTTAAAACGCATGTCATATACCGGTTTGGAACCCCAAGAAGGATCATCTCTGATAATGGGCCAGCCTACCGAAGTCATAAAATTAGCCGCTTCGCACAGCAGCACAATATAGACTGGAGATATTCCTCAGTTTATAATCCGCGAGCTAACGGTTTAGCTGAGGCCTTCAACAAGACCTTGACGAAGATCATGAAGAAAACAGTGTCACGAAATAAGAGAGATTGGCACGAAAGACTGCAAGAAGCTCTTTGGGCGTATCGAACTACGTTCAAGACAGCCACAAACACAACGCCGTACGCGTTGGTATTTGGGACGGAAGCAGTACTCCCTCTCGAGATAGAATTACCCTCTCTACGAGCTGACGGATGAAGAAAATGCTCACCTCCGGTTTGAAGAGCTTGACGCCCTTGATGAAACCCGGCTCATAGCGCAGCAAAATCTAGAAGCTTATAAAGCAAAGATGACGCGCTCATACGAAAGATTGACCCGACCGAGGACATTCCACCGAGGTGAACTCGTGCTAGTGGTCAAAAGGCCTATGATCCCCAATCGCGCCAAGCGGGGAAAATTCGAGACGAACTATGAAGGCCCGTACATCATAGAAAAAGTTTACCAGGGTGGGGCCTATCTACTCATGGACATGCACGGCGAAAGGCCTTTTAGGCCGATAAACGGTCGCTTCCTAAAGAAATACTACGCTTAATGAGCCACAGCCTAGGTCAACGATAGATGACGACGACTATGTCCGCTCGCTATCTTCTTAAGCTCAAGTTCTATAAGCAGTAGCCAACTTCTCAACAGCGGACCGAAATGTCCTTAAACTAACAGTGGACCGAAATGTCCTTAAACTAATAGCAGACCGAAACGTCTTTAAACTACTACCGCAGCATCCTTAGGCTGACGACGACGACAACAAAAAAAAAAAAAAAAAAACGGTATGTCCATAAGCAGAAAAAAAAAGGGCACGGATGAAAACCCGAAAGGGCTCCGTGAGTAAAAACAGCAGGGCTACCGGCGAGTGTTCGTGAAAACCTGGAAGGGCGCGATCTCGTAAAAAAAAAAAAAGAAGAAAGATTTCCATGTATTATCAAACATGATACAATCAAGTGCACAAAAGTAGGTGGGGTATGGGATTCGAACGCTGGCGGCTTGGTTCAGCAATGCAAGGTATTACCAATGAGTATGCTGCTAACACCATATGATATATGGAGTGGGATTTGGTAAAACCATATATACTTGTTATAAATATCGTAATTATTATTAATATGGGGAGTTGAAAAGTCAGGATCTCAATAACAAAGGGTGAAGGGATCTCAAAAAAAAAAAAAAAAAACGGTATGTCCATAAGCAGAAAAAAAAGGGCACGGATGAAAACCCGAAAGGGCTCCGTGAGTAAAAACAGCAGGGCTACCAGCGAGTGTTTGTGAAAACCCGAAAGGGCGCAACCTCGTTAAAAGACACTTATAGGGTCCTCTCGACCTTATAAGGAGAAACCACCTGCGTGAGATCCTTACGACTCACAAAGGAGCAACACACTTAGGGATCCCCACGATTCCTAAGGAGAAAACACACTTGCGAGATCCTCACGACTCGTAAGGAGAACTCTCTTATGGGACCCTCACGGTTCATAAGATTTGAAAGTCTTAAGTCACAGAGACCTAAACCTGTGCTTAAGCAAACCCCCACAAACTTTCAATATTGCCCTACAAGTGGTTCAATATTGACCCTTGTATACAATCCACGGGCGCGAATAAACATTTCCCTAGCCAAATTTCATCCGTGATTGGGAATACGTTCGCATGGTGAACAACCCTTATAAATCCCCTCGATTTATGAGGAGAAAACCCTCCTGTAGGATCCTTACGACTTACAGAGGAACAAAACACTTAGGAACCCTCACGATTCCTAAGGAGAAAATACACCTACAAGATCCTCACGACTTGTAGGGAGAAATACCTTCACGAGACCCTTACGGCTCATGAAATCAAAAGCCTTAGTCGACAGGACCCTAATCCTGGTCGCTAAGCCTCCTTTGTTCGACAACGACAGAGGCAAATGATGATTCGCTCCTGGTAATATCCCAGTAGTAGCGGTGCTGATGCCGAAATCGGTGTCCAATTTCAGGTTTACAGCGAAAAGCCAGTAGGCCGCACATGCATACGAAATAGCCGAAATGATGGGGCGACTTGCAATAAAAAAGCAGCAAGTAAAAATGTATACATGCAAAATAGCCGAAATGATTGGGCAACTCGTAATAAAAAGCAACGAGTAAAAAAAAAATATATATATATATATATATATAGCCGAAATGATTGGGCACCGCGAAAAATAGCCGAAATGATTGGGCAATCGCGACCTTCGCGATATAAAAGCTGAAATGATAGAGCATCGCGGAAATAAAATAAAAAAAAATGATGATGATAAGACTTTGGCCCTACAGTTAAGATCACATCGATCCCTGTATACAATCCAAGGGCGTAAACAAAGAATGAACCATACTTTCCCAACGGATTCCGTCAGACGACGAACCCCAAACCTCACCGGTTCAGTTCAACTGAAGAAGCCAGTGACTTCAACAAAAAATTCCTCGACTCACGGATACAAACACTCCTTGACGAGAGCCTTCTGATCCGCGTCGACCCGCAGAGCCACCAGTGCCTCCGTAGGAACCCTCGACTCGTTTCAAACCCCAAGGAAACAAATAATCCTTGGCATTTGGGAAACAAATAATCCCAGCAAACTCCTCAACTCACGGATACAAACACTCCTTGACGAGAGCTTCCTGATCCGCGTCGACCCGCAGAGCTACCAGAGCCTCCGTAGGAATCCTCGACTCATTTCAAACCCCAAGGAAACAAATAATCCTTGGCGCTTGGGAAACAAATAATCCCTAGCAAAATCCTCGACTCACGGATACAAACACTCCTTGACGAGAGCCTTCTGATCCGCGTCGACTCGCAGAGCCACCAGTGCCTCCGTGGGAACCCTCGACTCGTTTCAAACCCCAAGGAAACAAATAATCCTTGGCGCTTGGGAAACAAATAATCCCTAGCAAAATCCTCGACTCACGGATACAAACACTCCTTGACGAAAGCCTTCTGATCCGCGTCGACTCGCAGAGCCACCAGTGCCTCCGTGGGAACCCTCGACTCGTTTCAAACCCCAAGGACACAAATAATCCTTGGCGCTTGGGAAACAAATAATCCCTCACAAAATCCTCGATTCACGGATACAAACACTCCTTGACGAGAGCCTCCTGATCCGCGTCGACTCGCAGAGCCACCAGCGCCTCCGTGGGAACCATCGACTCGTTTCAAACCCCAAGGACACAAATAATCCTTGGCGCTTGGGAAACAAATAATCCCTCGCAAAACTTCTCAACTCACGGATACAAACACTCCGTGACGAGAGCCTCTTTGACTCACATCTCGGGCAGTAAGGATTCAAAAACTTGCTTCCTGAACAATGGGACCCTGCAAGTCAATCCTAAATGGTCTCTTGCATACTATTCACGGGTCTCACTCTCTGAAGTCGATTCTCGACAAAGAGGGAAACAACCGCTTACGAGCCCTCTCGACTCGTAAGAGGGAGAAATTCTCTTATAGGATCCTTTCGACTTACGAGAGAAAACCACACTTGGGAATCCTCACGATTCCTAAGGAGAACATCCACTTACGAGATCCTCTCGATCCGTAGGGAGAAAAGTCTCTATGAGACCCTCACGGCTCATAGAGTTGAAAAGCCTTAGGCGGCAGATCTGAACCTGCGGCCTAAGCCATCGCTATCTCTTGAAAAAAAAAGAAAAAAAAAACTAAGTTATCTGCCAATTATGTTTATCAAAGACAACATGCTGATAATAAGAGAATGCAGAAAGAAAAAGTGCATACAAGACATTGCAAAAGAAAATGTGTATCTTTATTCATTGACTTCAATCAAATACAAGATGAATCGTACAAAAGAATAAAGAATGGATACATATTATTTTAAAGGAAAATTTTACAAATACATTGATACAAAGGCAGCTACTGGGAAGGAAGCGTCTTAAGTAGAGTTATCAGTTGTTCGCACACTTCCTTCCAGGCCTTTTCCCGATCGGCTACCACTGCCAGCTCTGCCTCCACTTGGGCTCGTTGCTGCAAGACCGACGCAAGCTGCTCCCTCACGACTTGATAGGCAGCTTCCCGACTTGGGATAGTGCGCTCAGCTACGTCAAGCTTCCGCTTCAAGTTTAGCCCGTGGGAGATGCGCTCCAAGAGACCCTCAAAGATAGTCTTCACTTGGGCGGCATTTGCCTCAACCTCAGCGCGCAGATGGGCCATTTCGTTCGAGGTCTTCTGGCATTCCCTTAGTCTTAAAGCTGCTTCTTTCTCCAAGTGGCGGGAGTGCGAAGTGCTTTGCTCGAGCCAAGTTGTACGTTGGGTGCTCAGGGCTAAAACTTCGGGAGAAGGACGCGTCGACTCCAGCCGGTATAAACAGGCCTCGATCTCCCTGCAATGATTAACCCAAGAGCCAACGACGCCTTCGTTATGAAAATTTACGAGCGCCGCCAACATTGGATTAACCTCCACAGCGAAATCTATGGCAGAAGGGAGAGCGTCCATATTCAGCTCTTCAATGTACCCGCTCAGCATGCCCAAACTCATCGCAGCACCCTTAGAAGATGGACGTCTCAAGAAAGGGCCTGCCGGTGAAAGGACGCGAGCCTCAAAGGGGACCGGAGCCGGAACAATAGCTGCAAAACAAAACATGGTTAAACGATGGTTCAGAAAATGTTGAAGGGTTACTAAAAAGAAATTTACTATACCAGCTGCAACGGATGGCAAAGCCGGAAGGGCCGGCAGCGCGGCGGGTCTTACATCCCCTCCTTCGATTTGTGGCACTGCAATAAGGAAAAGGAAAAGTCAAGGAACCATCCCATTGCTAAAAAGGGGAAAATAAAGATATGGTAGTGAACGTACACTTACCAGCGCCACTAGAGGGAGAAGCAAGTTCGAATGGGAAGGAGAAGTGTAGGAGCAACACTTGATATAGATGATCGAAGAGCACTCCTGAAAAGATGCGGTGGTGTGGCGTTAGTCCATGAACTACATGTTTAAAAGATTAACTTGTGAGTCGCAAATCCATACCTTCCAACATCCACGATGGTACGAGGGAAGACGGGGAAGTGACCACCGCCAAAGCAGTAGTTGACGGTGCTCCTTCAAGCAATGGAGCGTCGGCACTGGCCGCACCTGCAAAGACAAGCTTGTTAGAAGAGATCGCGAGATATATAAAAAGGGGGGGGAAACGATAGTAACCCGAAACTTACCCGACGAACTGCCAGCCGAGACTGAGGCAACTCCTTCCTCCATTGACATCAGGCCACCGCCCGTAGCCTCGTCACCTGACTCAATAGGGACCGTTGTTACACTTGCAGGCCCTAGAGAAGGCGGGGGAATATAGGCGGAGAGGGTCATAATTGGAGTATTGCCAGATTCCAGAGAAGGAGCGGCTGGCTCATCCTCAGGAATCGTGGCCACCTCACCCGCTACTCCTTCGAGTCCTGCAGTCACAGTTGTCTCATCCACCGTCACCGCGAGGTCTCTAGCCTCGAGCGCCTCGACTTCTACTGCCTTCGGCTCGACAGTCATCTCATCTGCCGCCACTTCAGACGCGGCATCAATGACCTTCTCGGCGGCGGATCCTTCAACTTCTGTTTCAGGCACCGTGGCCCCGACGACGGTGCCCACCGTCGGCTCAGGTTCGGCAGGCGCCGCTTCCGCCGTTTCCTGGGGTCCGACGGTCTCCGCCTCCCCCTCAGTCGGACTTAGTCCTGCAAGATGGAATGCATATGAGCCAATGGCTTTATAATAATTCTTACAACAAGGTTCTGAAAGAGATGCTACCTGAAGGGGATTTATTATTTGCACTTCGGGCCGCGCGCGCCACTTGCCTATAAGCAGTAGACAGGGCGACAGGGGCCTCTCCAGAAGGAGTGTCAGCGTGAGGAATGGTACTGGGACCCGCTCCCGCGGCCAAAGCAGCTCTACGCGCCTTTGCTTCGTGTCTCAACCGCTTCCGCTCCTCCCGAGCCGTTGAGAAGGATGCCACTAGGGCTTCCTTGAGTGAGGCTCCCTCGTCCGTATATAGGGATGCCTCTAGATTCTTCAAGGCATCCTTCATCGTTTTGTCAAGCCGGGGCTCTTGCGGCAACTTTGACGAAGCCGGGACCTCAGTTACAGACTCGGGAAGGACCCCTGCGTCAATTGATACAGCGCCTGCAAAGAAACAAAAGAAGGTCAGTTTGACTATCAGAAAAAAAAGACAACAAACTTTCCTTGTAAAAGAGAAAGGGGTGAAACACACCAACGCCTGCTAGGGCACGCTTCTCCTCCTCCTCCTGAAAGGTTTTCAGGGAGGCAGCAATAGCCTCTTCAGTGGAGACACCTGTTGAAAATGGAGCGAATATTAGTTAAGGATAACAATACAAAGTGCAATAAAATGACAAATGAAGCGTCTGATGATTACCGGATTCAGCAAGTTTTCTTAGCATCGCTTCGAGCCTAGCCGATCGCTCCGAAGCTGCAATGGCGGCAGCCAGATTGGTGTCCGCAGGATCTACCACGAAACCCTCATTGCTGCCGTATTCACATATGGCCTCGACGGGAGAAGCCACAGGCTTTAAGCCGAGGATCGCGTCGAGGGAAAGGGCGGACTTCTTCTTTTTCTGCTGTCCGCCAGCTTTAGATCCACCCGGAGTGGATTTGCGCTTGGCAGCCACTTTAGGGCGGCAAGTCCCGATCTCTGCCCCTCCGCCAGATCCTGGCGATACCACATCAACCGTCTTCGTGGGAGCATGGGGCGCCGGCGGTGCGTCCACCATAGTGGGCAATGGCAATCCACGCGGGGGGGCCAACACACGTGGTCGGTCAGCTCCGGCCTCTTTTAGCGGAGGGACGACCGGGCGCCTTGGCTGCAAGGGCGCCTTGGCTGCAAGGGAGCCTTGCGATCACCACCAAGAGGCGCACCCCTACGGTCGACCAGCAAGCGTTTCTCCATTAAAATGATTGGGCCGATAGCATGCGCGTACCAGGCTACATACGGATGGATTATTTTAGGGGCACAGCTAGGCTCACTGATGAAAAAATAAGAGCCTGTATTGAGCCGGACGAAATGATGCATCGCATTCCTTATCCCCTCTGGGCCGACCGCGGGTGTTTCCAGAAAGGCCTCCATCGGGATCCCTTGATTGTAACTTGATTGTCGGGCAAATCGATGTGGGTTATACCTCATAAAGAGAGCCATCTTATTCTGCCTAAATACTAGATAACCCGGCCGAATGGAGTAAAGGTGAAGAATTTCCCGAGCCTTCAATACAGAAACCCCGCCCTTAAAGTCGTCACGCAGCGACACCACTGACTTAGCGGTCTCGGAGCCTATGGTGATGACCTTATCCAAAAAAGAAGTCTTCGCTCCGACTAGATGCGAACGCAGGAGCAGTCCCCTAGACTCCCGCGGGGGTGCAACCACAATTGAAGCCCCGACCAACCGCATAATTCTTGGGAGTTTGAATTTATCAAAGAATGGAGGAGTCTTATGAGCACCAAACACCCCTCGCACATGCAACTCCATCCAAGAAGTGAAGTAGTGCATCGGAAAGTTAGCAGGCTGTACCCCGGGCTCATTAGCGTCCGCCGCTACGCTAAGTCCATTATAAAGGTAAGCCAGCCCGGCAATCCCTACCGATAGCTGCAAACCAGCCGTCATTCGATGCGCCGGATAAAAGACAGAGGACCGCATGAGGCGTGGGTGCATGGGAAGCGCAAAGCTGCATAGCCACAGACCCAAGAACCCTATGAAAAAAGTCTCCTCGTCCATGCCAGGAACGGCGATCTCTGAGAAAGGGACGCTGGCAGTGCCGGGGAAATAAAAATCCCGCTGGTCATCTTCCGATGAAGGTCGGCGGTCCAAGCCGAAACCAAAAGGGTCAACAAGCTGAGCGAACTTCTCGCCCTGCTCTGATAGGAACTCCGGGCGGATAAAACGAGCAATGAAATCCGTGAAACTGACGCCCCGGTCGCCCGATTCCAAATGGAGTTCCTCATAAATCTCCAACACCTTCACCAAGCCCGGGTGCTGATGCTGAATGGCATTTTCCGGAGTTAAGTCAAATACAAGCTGCTTGGTGGCGAAGACATACTCGTCTGGAGGAAGCAGCTCCTCGTAGTGTTCTCCCCTCATTGGCAGACCTGAAATTTCAGCAAACTCCTCCAGAGAGATGGAGACTTCCCTATCCGCTGTCAAGAAGGTATGGGTGGGGATATTCCATTGTTCGATGAAGGCCTTTACCCACCACGTCGGAGGAGAGGGATACTCGAAAAGCGAGACGTAGACAGCTGAGTATAAGCCAATCGTCGTCAGGAGAGCCCTCTTCGTCGCCAAAATGTAGCGGGCCCATGGCAGATATCCGGCAAGCGGTCGCGGAGTCAATCCAATATTGTAAGCCTGTCCCCAAGGGCGTGCTTCACCCTGACAGATTCGCCTCCCCAAGATATCTATAGCCGGCGGCGGCTGTACCGGAATGGCACCGATTGCAGGCTGAAGGAGGTCGTCGGCATTCCAATTTTTAACCTCCACGGCATACTCCACCGGGGGCTTGTCCGCATAAGGGATCGTAACTATGGGCTCAGAGGGCGAAGCGGAGCTGAAGCTGCGACGGCCTTGGATGATTTGGCTGTACCACCTTCCCCATAAGTGAAGTCTCTTGCACTCAGGATCGTGATTTTTGATCAGAGCAAACACCACCCGGTCCACTGGTGCATGTGGGAACCCTCCTTCTGAGCGAACGAAAGGGAAAGACAAATCTTCAGACATGTTCCCTGTAGAATATATATATATATATATATATATATATATAACCGTTAGTGTTCCAGTGCTTCACATTTCAAAGTCATACATCACACTACAATGCAGTGGGTAGGGGACCAAAAGGGGACCCACAAAATCAAGATGACGGCGCATCATGTGATAAGACAGTCCCATCATTGGATGAGACTGTCAGTTAATTAAAAAGACCCCCAAAAGAATACCCTTATTGGAGGGATCCCTAGAGACAAGGAGAAAATCTCCTCTTTTTAGAGCAAAGCTCTATCACAGAGTGACATTTGTCAAACTCTGGTCTCAAAGGAATAAAACTTCTTAAAAAGAGCCTAGCTCTGTAGTAGTAATGAAAAATTATAACTCCTAAGAATTAAAATTTTTGGGATCTTAAAGATCCATGAAAACTTTTAGGAGTTCTCTATTTGATCTATGAGCATGGCTCTGTTCATGGGTTAAAACCCAGGAACCAGATCTCTGTAATTTTTTGAGAGCAAGGCTCTGTGGATGAAACCCCAAAGGGGTTTTCTTTAGATCAAAGATCTATGAGAGCAAGGCTCTGTTGAAGAAACCCCAAAGGGGTTTTCTTTAGATCAAAGATCTACAAGAGCAAGGCTCTGTTAATTAAAATTAATTAATTTAAATTTTTACCTAAAAGTGATTCTAAGTTCTGAACTTCAAAGTTCTTGGGAAAATCAAGAGCAAGGCACTGAAAATTCTTAAGCAAGAGCAAGGCTCTGAGTCAAAATTCTTAAAGTGGTAAAGAATTTTCTAAAGGACCAAGGGTCCTATTTATAGGCGCCTGCGCCCCTTCAACTGACCCCCAAGATCCAACGGTTGGGGTCTTGCCACCGCTGCACTCACGTGCGCGCCACGTGAGCGCAACGGTGGGGGGGCATTTGTTCCCCCAATCAGAGCAAGGCTCTACTTGAATTTTGAAAATTCAAATGTTGAAGCAACGCTTCGGTTCCCGTGCGCAGTGCGCAATTTGCCACATGTCAGAAGTTGACTCGGCATCGCAACGTCCAAGGCAATGCGTCCAATCAGAGCAAGGCTCTTTAAAAAACATAAGTAACACTTAACTGCGCAAGCGCACGGCGGCGCGACACGTGTCTGCGCAGTTGCGCAAGCGCAGCTGCGCAAGCGCACGGCGGCGCGACACGTGTCTGCGCAGTTGCGCAAACGCAGCTGCGCAAACGCAGCTGCGCAAGCGCACGGCGGCGCGACACGTGTCTGCGCAGTTGCGCAATCGCAGCTGCGCAAGCGCCTTATTGCGCGACACGTGTCTGCGCAGTTGCGCAATCGCTGTTGCGCAAGCGCCTTTTTGCGCGACACGTGTCACGCGCTGGTGAGTTGCGCAGCAACAGAATAAAAATTTAATGAAATCTTTTCTGTTCTTTCCAAAACCAGAAGATTTTCTTCTGCCTTTGGATCAAAAATCCAGCGATGGGAAAATTCCCAAAATCATTCAGAAAAGATCTTGTTAACAAATTCAACAAATTTGTGAGCACTATAAATAGGACCCCAGACCTCATTTAAAAAATAAAAAAAAAGAGATCAGAAAGAAAAATAGAGAGAATTCTTGAAGAACTTTGGAAGAACAAAAAAAGGTAAAACCTTTTAAAAGAGAAAAATCTCTGAAGTATAGATCATTGATCTAAAAATCATTAATCTTCAATGAGCAAATAAATAAAATAAAAATAAATAAATAAAAATAGTGCCTTGCACTTGTTATGAACCCTTGGTTCTCTGAGAAAAGAAAAAAACAAGAGAGAAACTTGTTTTCCTTTGATCTAAATTTAGATCAAAAGTGCTCTGCACTTTTGTTCTTGAATCTAAAAGATTCTTGATGCTCTGCAATGTATTATTTAGAGGGCCTGGCCCAAATCAAATTGCAAAGCAATAAAAGGGCAGAGCCCTATTTGAATTAATATTCTGTTTGAGCAAAGCCCAAAATAAATAAAAATTGGACTTAACCCAATCGTGGCCATAAGTCCTTAAATCAAATTGATTGAGCAAAATGGCTCTCCTGAATCAATTCATAACCGGTCCGAGGGTACAACTCCGAACTCCTTTGACATCCATCGTTGTAATTCCTCAACGACGTCAAAGAGGTGACGGGTCCCAACGACCACACATCGCTATGGACTACGGGGTCCTTAAACTCGTGGACCGAAACGTCCCTAAACTAATATCGGACCGAAACGTCCCTAAACTAATATCGGACCGAGACGTCCTTAAACTAATGATGGACCACTACGTCCTTAAACTGGCGACGGACCGAAACGTCCCTAAACTAATAATGGACCACCACGTCCTTAAACTGGCGCAATAGAGCCCGAATGCTCTTTTGCCGGATCTAAACGGTCCCGTCTAAGTTGATCTTAGCCCCAAATACGGTTAATGTGTCCTTAGATATTTAAATAAACAATAAAACTCCAAATCAACTTTGGTTCAAGGGTACATCTCCGAACTCCTTTGACATCCCTCGTTGTAATTCCTCAACGACGTCAGAGAGGTGACGAGTCCCGATGGCCATACATTAAATTAATCACTATGTTAAGTGGATCTTAGTCTAAAACAAGACTAACGTATCCTTAACGAACGTTTAAGTTGATCTTAGCCGCAACGCGACCAATGCATCCTTAAACTGAAAACACCAAACCCAAATCTAAGTAAATACGGATTTGGACTAATCCACGTCCTACGGGCGACGGCATTACTCAGTCTCCGTATACAATCCACGGGCAACCACAAATAAAACAAACACACACGACACGAAGTGAAATTCTGGAGAAGGAGAAAGTTGTTACCGCAATGTGGTAGCGTAATTAACTGCAGGGGCTTGCGCCTGCAGGGAAGAGCGTCCCCACAATCAAAAACTCCTCACCCTGAGGGGGAATCTGACGAAGTCTGCTACATCGGCCGCATCCATCTAAACCTCCGATATATGGTGCCATAAATCAACTTGGCATCTTCGGAGAGGTAGACGGATAAAACCATATAGCATCTGCCCCGAACCTCAGGCACGGACGCGAAGTCCAGGCCGCCGTTCGGAGGGGAACACACGCTTCATTCCATGCCACCAATAATTCTGACGTAGATCTTTGTACATTTTGGTACCTCCAGGATGTACTGAATAGGGAGAGCTGTGAGCTTCTTTCATTAACTCTTCCCGAACAGGACCCTTTGGTACACACAATCTGCTGCCGTATCTCAAAGATCCGTCTTCATGGATGATGAAATCTGTTCTGAGTCCATTCTCCACTTGTTCTCTGATCTTTTGCAACTTAGCATCGCTGGCTTGTGCTACCTTGATCTGATTGACAATGGTTGATTGAACTTGTAGATTCATCAAACTTGAAACATCACCTGGCATGACTAGTTCAATCTCCATCTGATGTAAGTCTTGCTGAAGCTTCCACTGGGCGGTGAGATTCATTACTAATGGTTGGCGACTAAAAGCATCAGGTACTACGTTCACCTTTCCTGGGTGATATTGCAAGTTGATGTCAAAGTCCGCCATGAGTTCTAACCATCTTCTCTGCCGCATATTCAACTCCTTCTGAGTAAACACATACTTCAGACTTTTGTGATCTGTGTAGATGTGTTAGTTATGTATATGCCCTAGAGGCCATTGTTGTACATATGATGTATATTATGATGGATGCTTGGATATATACAGAGAGGACTTTCTTGCTTGTCATGATAGTATGCGATTTGGTTTCACTTTATCTTAACATGTTGACTTGTATTGGTTTACTGTCTTTCTCTCACATGTTGATAAAGCCCTTAGGATATGTACTCGACTACTGGGATTATGATGAGATCATACTAGTGGGGCCACAGTAGTCGATGAGTACATCCTATAAATGTTCCTAGTCGAGGGTATATCGAGACAGGGCATCGATACACCAGAGTAGACTAGCGTATACGCATCTTGACCCATATGATGGGCGATGGATGATCCCATATCCATCGGTGTTTGACATCAAGGATGGTGTAAGGGTGCTCAGTGGAGACTGGGTACACTGGACGGACTCGCCGAGAACTCCCAGATGGTGATATACCACACGTCAGATGGCAGTTCTCCGGTGACACTGGTACAGGGTAGTCTGTAGACCCGAGATTGTCATAGAGTCTTGTGTGATTCCCACTGTGCTTTGATTTCCACCTTACCACGTCTACGGGGGCGTGCAAAATGGTGGCTTTTGGGTACAGTCCCGAATCACATGGAGGCAATGAGCGATAGGAGGGGATTCGTCTCTCCCGGTATAGGGAGTTGATGTTGTGCAGTGTTCGATTGGCTATAACTGGAAGTCCCTGGCCAGGGCTGATATAGAAATATACTGATAAGTGTTACCAGTAGTTTCTCGACCTGCTATGAGCCTCATATCGACACGACTTATCGGTTACTGGGGTTTGACGTATACCACCCCTAGACTTGATATGCGACATATCAGACGAACAGACCGGACTGTACGGGAGTGTTACTGATTGGATTCACAAGAGAACGGACAGGCTAGCTTGTTGATCTTCTGATCGCTCAATACCTGGGTGGCTGTTACGTTTAGCTGACCGCTTGCAGTTTGTGGGTGTTTGATATGATCATCACCTGCTACTGGCGTATTGACGATTCTTTAGAGTTCTACATAGAGGTTTCTTGGCTCAGACGAAACGGAGTAGAGACACATATGTGATATGTGCAGGACCGAGGATAATGCGATATGAGATACCGTATTATATTCTCGTGATATTTAGATATGAATCGGGACATCGGATCAAGTGTTGATTCGATGAATCGGTACATGTTATATTAGCCGGTTATATTCGATATAGCCGGATCGTTGGATCAAGTGTTGATTCGATGATTTAATGTATAATAATATATATGATATATTGTATTACATTATCTAATATTGGCTCGCTTTATTATTTCATTTTCTCACCGGATTAATACATTGATATATATGCGATATATGTTAAATGTATTATTTTCTTTTGTTGCAAATATATAATATATATGTGATATATATTATTGTGACATGATATGATTTATTATTAAACATGTTTAAGGATGATTAAATGGGATTAGGGTTTGATTAGGGTTAGCTTCTTCTTGCACATTCTAGAAGCTTTTCCTTTTGTCTTGGTTAAGATATTATGGTTGATACTTATCCTTAACCTAACCAAACCCTAACTCTAGTTTATTCTCTACAAAGTTTTAGCCTTTCATCCTTGACCATGGTTCAATAATCAATCATATATTCTTTAGTTCTATTTATCACAAAAGGATTATTCTTTCTTCTTGATCTTCTTCTCTCTTTGGTTTTTGAAAGACAGAGCTCACTAGAAATTCATTTTGTGATGATAAATTATGAGAAAATGATATAAAATGAAAGCATAAATACTACTCTCTCATCCTCATCTCATCTAGCCCATGAGATTAGTGTGTTCATCTCTTTAGAGTGAGAAAGCTTGAGTTATTGATACTTCGACGTAGATCATCGGAGATTTAGAACACTTCAAGCTAGCATGGATCGTTCGAGTCATGGAGCCTCTCTTGAGTCCGGGAGATCGTGGATCGCGGCGAAGGGACTTCTACTCGGAGCTTATGAAGCAAATGAGCGGACTACAAAGGTTGTAATCCCTCACACTTAGCTTAAAAGATGTAATCTTGTATGCTAAACCCTAATAATCTAGCAAAGATCCCGTCTTTGGGTTGTTCGGCACATGTAGAATTTTATTCGGGCATGTTTGATGTTTTTAGAACCTTAACTAGTGTGCCTAGGAACCCTACAAGATGTTCACTCATTCACCAAGTAAGTAGTGGCGCCAAATCTTGAGAGCAAAAATGATGGCTGCCAACTCCAGATCATGCGTCGGATAATTGCGCTCATGAGTCTTCAGTTGTCTTGAAGCATAAGCTACAACCTTACCGTGCTGATGTAGAACACATCCTAGTCCCTTACCGGATGCATCGCAATGCACTTCAAATCCTCCAGATTGATCCGGTATTACGAGAATAGGTGCAGATGTCAGTCTTGACTTGAGTTCTACGAAAGCTTTCTCGCATGCTTCTGACCATACAAATTCTTCATCTTTTCGTATGAGCTTGGTCAGGGGTGTTGCTATCTTCGAAAAGCCTTCAATTAATCTTCTGTAATATCCAGCTAATCCCAAGAAACTCCGAATATCCTTCACTGATTTTGGCGTAGGCCATTCGCTGACTGCTGAAACCTTTGCTGGATCCACAGAAATTCCTTCTCCTGATACGATATGTCCAAGAAAACCAACTTGATTTAGCCAAAACTCACACTTGCTGTACTTGGCATAAAGCTTATGTTGTCGAAGAGTTTCCAGGACAATTCGTAGGTGCTCCGCATGCTCTTTCCGATTCTTAGAATATACCAGGATGTCGTCGATGAATATGACAACAAACCTGTCTAAATACTCCCGGAAAACTTGGTTCATAAGATTCATGAAGATTGCTGGTGCATTGGTCACTCCAAATGGCATTACTAGAAATTCGTAATGTCCATAGCGAGTTCTGAAAGCTGTTTTGTGAATATCAGCTTCCTTGACCTTCACTTGATGATAACCTGAACGAAGATCTAGTTTGGAGAAGATACAAGATCCACTTAGCTGATCGAATAGATCGTCGATGCGCGGGAGTGGATACTTGTTCTTTATAGTAACTTCGTTCAAGGCCCTATAGTCGATGCACATTCTGTATGAACCTTCCTTCTTCTTCACCAATAGTACAGGTGCTCCCCAACTTGAAGTGCTGGGACGAATCCATCCCTTCGCCAGTAATTCGTCCAACTGTGTTCGAACTTCCTTCAATCCTTCCGGACTTAGTCTATACGGTGCTTTGATCACCGGTTGTGCTCCTGGTACTAAGTCAATACTGAATTCAAGAGCTCGATCGGGAGGCAAACCTGATATATCGTCAGGGAATACATTATCGAACTCTCGAACTACCTCCGGTCTTGATTCTTCCTCTGCTTGAGCTGCTGCAACTACTGCTTCTCTTGGCTTTGCTTTGTAGGTACTTGGCTCCAATGTACGGTCTCCACTCTTGAAATAGAAAACCGGATGATCTGGAATCTCAAATACTACCCTCCTTTGACGACAGTCGATGGTAGCATAAAAGGTTCCAAGCCAGTCCATTCCTAGAACCACATCAAAGTTCGGTATGTCCAGTACCTTGAAGTCAGCATAAAACTCTCGACTGCAGACGACGACTGGACACATGCTGTATCCTATAGTTGCCTTTAGAACACCATTTCCGGAACTAACGTTCCAGCTGGATACAATCGGTGAGACTGGAATCGCATGGGTTCGGACAAACCGTTGGGACATAAAGCAGTGGGATGCTCCAGTATCAAACAGTGCAAGTGCAGGTAGTGAAGCTACTAGGATTGTACCTAAGGTATATGGGATAGGTTTTAGGTATAGGGAAAGTGTGTAGATAAACAAGACTAAAAGATAAGTTTGAGAAGGAAGTTTACCAGTAATGACTTGGCCAGTGGCCTCAGCTTCTTCCACAGACATCATGAAAGCTTGGCGCTTTGGCACATTCCTCCTGGCCTGAGGAGCATTCCTCTGAACATTCTTTTGAGCTTGATGGAACTGTCGAGGAGGTGGTGCAGCTCCCCTGGGTGGTGCAGGCAGTGCAAGTCTGGGAGCAGGTGCCTGAAGAGCTGGTCGCTGCTGAAAGGTAATTGCTGGCCTGGGTGCAGCAACTGGGTTGTAACGTTTTGAAAATCGTTTCGGTGAAATTTCGAAAAATCGGTAAAATAAGGGGGTTTTCTGTAAAAAAAAATTCAAAATGCAAATATCTTTATTATAAAATTAAATAAACATATTCTAGCTATGTAATTGCTAGTATTTGGTGTTTATTGAGCCACTGGTGAAATTTCAAATTTTCTTAAAGTTTTTCCAAAATTAATTATTTTAATATTATTTTAAGCCGTCACTAATACATTTAATTAGGGAAAATTACAAATTGGAATGAGTTGAAACAAATTTTGTGCATCATAAAACATTAAATAAAATTTTATCATGTGGTTTTTGAAACGAAATCGTTTGGCAAAACGGTTTAGAAATTATTGAAGAAAAAAGGCTTTTTTTTAGTGTAAATGGATGTTTGGCGTATTGTATTTATCATTTTTCATCACCCCACATCCATACCCACACTCACACACCTCCATTTATTTCCTCCCTTGGCTGAATTCAGCAGCCCCATCAATTTTCCCCACTTGAATTTCAAAGAAAAGAAAGAAAAGAAAAGAAATGAGAATGGATAAAAGTGTTAGTTGAATGTTGACTTGGACTTTTCCTTTACCCATACCTCACACCACACTCCCTCTCTCCTCTCCCCCACCTGCAATGGCCGAGCCCCCCCTCCATTTCAGCCCCTTCATTCTTCATCTCTTTCTCTTTAAAAAAGTTCATCAAAAAAGCTTGAAAAATTCACAAAAAATCAAGCAAAAATCCAAATCAAAATCCACCTCCTACCCATTTTCCCTTGGCTACCATAGCATGGATCTAGGGATTTAGATTTCAATTTGGGAGGCTAAGTGTGCTTGTGGGATCTTCAAATTTATTTGGGTATAATTCTAACATTTTTGTTAAATTGTTGTTAATTGCTTTAAATTAGCTTAATTTGATGTTTAATTGGGTTTTATTGCAACTTTAGGAAATTCAAGACTAGGGTTTGAATTTAATTAGGATTTTTATCATTAGTTTATGGTTGTAATGAGGAGATTAACATGTAATTGTATGCAAAATCTAAGTTGGTTGCTACTTGCTAATTTGTTAAATTAAAATGGTGATAACTTTGCTAAATTGCTAACTAGGTTTTAAAAAAATAGTTTAAATATTGGGTTTAAAAATGTGATTAGGTTTTTCATGACTTCATTAACATTATAAAATATAGTTTAATACTTTAGTTCATGAAAATCCAAGCTAGATTGTACTTTGTGCATTTTTGCTATAAAATTGTTAAAATTGGTTAATCTTGCAAACTAGGTTTTTGAAATCGAATTAAATTGTGGGTTTAAAATTTACGTAATGGTTTCTATGGAATAATTAAGATATTAAGTTATCATCTTGGTCACTAGAATTGTTAAAACATCATGTTTTGTACAAAAACGGCGAATCGTGCTTGCTAGATTTTCGGAAAAATGACTTTTTAAGTGAAATTGGGGTTTTTGTGAGTTTTAACCTATTTTATATTAAAATTAGTGTTCGTGAATGTGCAAATGAGTGTATTTGGGTTTTTCTCGATGGTTTGGCGTTTGTACGCCGACGTCGAGGGTTTTTGGGTTGATTTGTGAAAGCAACCATAGATTTTGACCTATGTGGGATTCGTGTGTCGTTTTGGTCATGAGTCGGATTTTAATGCGATACGATGCGTTGTGATATATAGGTACCCCCATGTGGACTTCGAGACGACAAGCAAGCGCGTGGCGACGTCGGCATCGGCGAGCGAGGACCAGGTGAGTAGATTTATATCTACGGGGAGAAGTCGGGTCGATGGCGTATAGCACCCCCGCAGTCCGTAGTGTAGCTCATATATATATGTTTATATAGGTGTTTTATGATACGAGAATGTTCATTCATGTTATGTTTATGTGTTCATGGAGTACCTTTGGGTTAGTTGCGAAACCCTAGAGTAGTGTTATACCCGCATACGCACACACAGACTTGCATACTTTACCTTCTTGTGTGTAGATTGGGATATGTATATATGTATATATGCGTGGGTATGGGACTATGCATATGTACATTCATATACGCATGCATGGATAATGAGGATAGTACTTAGGATTTATGATGAGTCGATGAGAGTTGATTTGAGGCCGTGAGATCGGTGATATAGCAGGGTTCGTATTTGAGATACGACATGACGTTGTAGCGGGTCTTTGACGTAGTGTTTCACACACGTGCATGCATACTTAGGCGGTATCAGTATTGTACTAGACGTAGATCAGTACCCCGATCACGATATTTGATAAAGAGGATACCAGATGAATAGTATGATGAATGTGATATTGACCCGTACCCAGATTTGGGATGCCGTACGACGGATTTACGTACGAGCTATATTTTGATGATTGATCCGCACTCTTGACTTGGGATGTCTGATTATAGATATGGTATCGGATATGATATT
Source organism: Agapanthus africanus (assembly GCA_030015575.1). Lineage (NCBI taxonomy): Eukaryota > Viridiplantae > Streptophyta > Magnoliopsida > Asparagales > Amaryllidaceae > Agapanthus > Agapanthus africanus. The sequence continues at coordinate 269,222,067 of CM057340.1, forward strand.
ATTGAGGCGGGATCACCGACTAATATATATACAGGTATGTATATGTATCGACTCAGATGTTAGGCGGTTTCCTTACCTGTAGTCCAGCTTGTTAGCTTAGCCCTTTAGTTTAGTTTAGTTGTTAGATTAGATTCGATTCTTACCTATTTCAAAAACTAACGAATCGTGGGTATTTTAAAAGACAGGCCAAGGGATCCTACGGATATTTCAAAAGAGGTATCTTTTCATAAAAACACCGTAGCCCCTATTTTCAAAATCCCATGATTCATGTTATTTCAAAAGGCACCATTTGTAGGACTTATATTAGATTAATGCAGATTAGTTATAGTTGCGTCTAATATTCAGCTCCCGCTCATTATTGTGGTTCGCTTCGCATCGCATGCTTATATTATATTTCATACTCCATTATTGATATCATGTTGTTAGGACACCAGCACCATTACCGATGATGCGTATGTACCACGTACACTTACTTGCCGGCTCACACACATCTTCATCGGTAATTGACATGTCACGTACACCTTAGAAAATATTATTGCTTGACATAGCCTGTTAGCTAATAGTTTAGACATGATATTAGTGTACTTGCCTTCTATGTTAGTTTAGACATTGTAGTTATTACATGCTACTTCATGCATACTGTTATTCATTGTTATGCCGCATTCATTGATTCTCATGCATATATTCACTATTTTACGTGTTATTGAGGTTTTGGATTCGGATTTCCATGAGATTTTTTGGATTTGGAGGAAAACCGCAAAGACATAAATAAACCTTTTCTCTCTTTTAAAAATAAAAAGTGCGGTTTTCCCATGATGTATGAGTCGTCCACCATGAGTTTGCTGATGGATTTCGAGACCCGATTCGAGGAGTGGAGGAACCGTTTCGGGTACATGGTGGGCCTGGTGCGGTACCCCGGGGCAAGAGGATCGTGTTGTTGACGTTGAGCCTGGCAGGGGAGCACTATCGACCGGTGATATTACCCGACGCGTCAGATATCCGGAGGATACCGTCGTTGTCTTGAGATGGATGATAGGGGCCGGTCTGGACTGACGGCGCCCTAGATATTGTGATTGAGACATTAAGATTTCGAGATATTGAGGTACAGAGACTGTGATACAGAGATATCGAGATATTGGGATTACGTTTTGTGCCAATGCTAGGCACTGTTTTATGCTGATTTCATTATGATACCTCATTTTAAAAATACAAAGGAAATCTCACTAAATTATGAAAACAGTTTCTTCATTTACATGTATTCTGTTTTCATGCATTCATACCTCATTCATATGATATATCGCTACCTGAGGCACTGACACGGGCACATGAGATTACACTCGGGTTAGATATTTACCCTAGCCTTTGTTATAGGCTGCATGTTATATACATATTTGAGGATATATATTGATCGTATGACCTAGGATTGTGTCATGCATGCGATTCCTGTTCGTAGATGTATTCTATTCACGAGTTGGCTACTCACCCCCATTGTGCCCAGTTTCTTGCAGGTTTTGCCGTACAGGTTCATTACGGCTTTGCTGGCACTGCTTCTTTCGGGTGATTTGCTAGTAGGTAGGTTTATTGTATCATACCCATCAGTATGTTAGTGTATATGCCCTAGAGGCCATTACTGTATCATACTAGTTTGTATATTACTTAATGGAAGCTTGGGATATTCACCTTGTATATACAATCTTGCTCAAAATAGTAGTATGCTACTTGGTTTGTTTCTACTTCAATGTGTACATGTGTTTATTTTAGTATATCGCCTATACACATTAGTGGAGCCCTTAGGATCTTTGCTTGATTACCAGCGTTGTGATGGCAGTCACACTAGTGGGGCTGGGTAATCTATAAGCACATCCTTATGCAGGTCCCTGGTCGCAGGACTATCGAGACAGGGCATCGATACTCCGGAGTAGACTAGCGCATGCGCTTCTCATCCCAGTGTGGGAGACGGTCTGTCCTACAGCCGTCGGTACGTCGTACTTGAGAGAGTATGCGGGTGCTCGTTGGGTTACGAGTACACTGGACAGGACTCGTCGGGAACTGACTAGTTGGTATTATGCCTATCGTCAGTTATCAGTTCCCAGGTGACATGAGTACAGCTTAGTCCGCTGACTTGACACTGTCACTTCGCCTCGAGTGTGTTCCCACTGTACTTTGATTACTACCCTACCACGGCTCAAAGGAGTCGTGCAAACAGGTGGTAGTTGGGTGCAGTCCCAAAGCACTTGGAGGCAGTGGCGGTTAGACAGGATTAGTCTCTCCCGGTATTGGGGGTTGACATCGCGCTGTGTCTAGGAGAGCCATTACACGAGTAGTCCCTGGCCAGGGCAAACGAGATATACTGGTAGGCTTCCAGTGTTATCTCAGGGTGTTTTGGGCTTCACTCCGACACGACTTATACCGCTATTGGGGGACTGACGTTTACCGCCCCCTAGGCCCGCCATGCGATGTATCAGACGAACAGACCGGACTGTACGGAGAATGTCACATTCAGGCTCAGTAGGACTTCAGATGGGTTTCGCCTCGTCAGTCTTCTTGTCGGCATCTACCTAGGGACCGTTACGCACAGCTAGTGCCGCTTGCGGTCTGTGGTTAAACCCACTGCCAGCGTAGTGTCGAGTCTTTAGAGTCCCACACAGAAAGCCATTCGCCTTTAGGCAAAAGAGTAGAGGTCGCATGGTTTTGCGACAGGTCGCATGGTTTTGCGACAGGGTTCGGTCACATCCGTGCACTTGTGCACGTATAGTGTCCGGACAGTTCACACTAGCAGGCTTTGGTTTAAGCCAGATCCTAGTGTACCTTTTGGGATTGGTTTTATCCAGTATGCATTCGTGTTCCTCGGAACGCGGATGCGGGTGTGTATGCACAGTTGACGGAGAGACAGAGGCAGAGGATTCTCATTAGGGTTGTTGACCGTTGACAGTTGACTATTGACTTTTTGCTCAACCCTAATGAGAATATGATATGTGATTAACAATTATATTAATTAAGTATTGTGGTGACATGGTTGTTGAGGGGTTGACTTTGTTGACTTGTTGACTTTGTTGACCGGTTGACTAGGTTGGACTAGTTGACCATCATGATGACTATGGCTATCATTTCATGGCAAAGACTTTTTACTTGCTTGTTTCTTTTGTGAGAAATGAGTGCATGAAATGATTTAGCCATTTTGACTTGAATCATTTTACACAATACTTGATTATTATTTTTGTGATGATGGTTTTGGATTATGAGAGCAAAATGAGAAAAGTCCTCTCTCATTCTTTCATGCCCATTCTCTCTCTTGTTCTTGAGCTCTCATCTTCCTCCTCTTGCTCTCCCTCTCTTGATTCTATGGTTCACTTGTCTCATGAGTTGAGAACCAAGAACCATAGATAAAATCCCATACAAACTCTTCTCTACTCACTCTAGTTCACAAGGTTTAGCAAACCGAGTGAACTAGTTTCTTCAAAGTTCGAAGAAGGAGCCAAAGGTTGAAGCTTTCAGGTGGATCTATCTTCGGCGCAAGGAGACGACAGGGAGAAGCCGGTTCGGACGACCATTGAAGCTTGAAGACGAAGGAGTTCGAGAAAAAGAAAGGTATAACCCCCTAACCGAGTAGTTAGCAACTCGTAGTTAGGTTGCTGTAAGTCCATGCTACCTCTCCCGGTACTCACGGGCAAGCGAAATTTGATAAAAAAAACGATTTTTATAGAGGTGGTAACATGGACTTATAACCCGGATCTTGGTTAAACATCTAACTAACAACCTAACTACGAGTTTCTAACTACTCGGTTAGGGGGTTATACCTTGCTTGTCTTGAACTCCTTCGTCTTCAAGCTCCGATGGTGGTCCGGATTGGCTTCTTCCCGTCGTCTTCATACGCCGAAGATAGATCCACCTGAAAGTTCCAACCTTTGGCTCCTTCTTCGAACTTTGAAGAAACTAGTTCACTCGGTTTGCTAAACCTTGTGAACTAGAATGAGTAGAGAAGAGTTTGTATGGGATTTTATCTATGGTTCTTGATTCTCAACTCATGAGAAATGTGAACCATAGAGTCAAGAGAGGGAGCAAGAGGAAGGGGGTGAAAGCAAGAGCAAGAGAGCTCAAGAACAAGAGAGAGAATGAGCAAGAAAGAATGAGCAAGTCTTTTGTCTTTCACCCTCTCATAATCCAAAACCATCATAACTCATTATACCAAATCAAGTGTTATGTGATGGTTGAAGCAACCATAACCATATCATTTCATGCACTCATTTTGCACAAATGAGTAAGCAAGCAAAAGTCTTTGCCATGAAATGATGGCTATGGTTATCATGATGGTCAACTAGTCAAGCCTAGTCAACCGATCAACAAAGTCAACAAGTCAACAAAAGTCAACAAGTCAACAAAGTCAACAAAAGTCAACAACCATGTCACCATAATACTTAATTAATATAATAGTTAATCACATATCATATTCTCATTAGGGTTGAGCAAAAAGTCAAATAGTCAACGGTCAACTGTCAACAACCCTAATGAGAATTCGCTGCCTCTGTCTCCCCGTCAACTGTGCGTACGCACCCGCATCCGTGTTCCGAGGAACACGGATGCAAACTGGATAAATCCAATCCCAAAAGGTACACTAGGATCTGGCTTAAACCAAAGCCCGCTAGTGTAAACTGTCCGGACACTGTACGTGCACAAGTGCACGGATGTGACCGAACCCTGTCGCAAAACCATGCGACCTGTCGCAAAACCATGCGACCTCTACTCTTTTGCCTAAAGGTGAAAAGCTTTCTGTGTGGGACTCTAAAGACTCGACACTACGCTGGCAGTGGGTTTAACCACAGACCGCAAGCGGCACTAGCTGTGCGTAACGGTCCCCAGGTAATGCCGACAAGAAGACCGACGAGGCGAAACCCATCTGAACTCCTACTGAGCCTGAATGTGACATTCTCCGTACAGTCCGGTCTGTTCGTCTGATACATCGTATGGCGGGCCTAGGGGGCGGTAAACGTCAATCCCCCAATAGCGGTACAAGTCGTGCCGGAGCGAAGCCCAAAACACCCTGAGATAACACTGGAAGCCTACCAGTATATCTCGTTTGCCCTGGCCAGGGACTACTCGTGTAATGGCTCTCCTAGACACAGCGCGATGTCAACCCCCAATACCGGGAGAGACGAATCCTGTCTAACCGTCACTGCCTCCAAGTGCTTCGGGACTGCACCCAACTACTACCTGTTTGCATGGCTCCTTTGAGCCGTGGTAGGGTAGTAATCAAAGTACAGTGGGAACACACTCGAGGCGAAGTGACAGTGTCAAGTCAGCGGACTAAGCTGTACTCATGTCACCTGGGAACTGATAACTGACGATAGGCATAATACCAACTAGTCAGTTCCCGACGAGTCCTGTCTAGTGTACCCGTAACCTAACGAGCACCCGCATACTATCTCAAGTACGACGTACTGACGGCTGTGGGACAGACCGTCTCCCACACTGGGATGAAAAGCGCATGCGCTGGTCTACTCCGGAGTATCGATGCCCTGTCTCGATAGTCCTGCGACCAGGGACCTGCATAAGGATGTGCTTATAGATTACCCAGCCCCACTAGTGTGACGGCCATCACATCGCTGGTAATCAAGCAAAGATCCTAAGGGCTCCACTAATGTGTATAGGCGATATGCAAAAATAAACACATGTACACATTGAAGTAGAAACAAACCAAGTAGCATACTACTATTTTGAGCAAGATTGTATATACAAGGTGAATATCCCAAGCTTCCATTAAGTAATATACAAACTTGTATGATACAGTAATGGCCTCTAGGGCATATACACTAACAATCTCCCACTTGCACTAAGGCCATGTACTGGCGTATCGAAGACCTATCATCTCGATCAGCCGCTCGAACTGAGTCTGGGGTAGGGCCTTGGTGAATGGATCTGCAGTGTTATCTTCTGAAGCGACTCTCCGAACCTCGATCTCCTGGCGATCCACGATCTCCCTGATCAGGTGATACCGCCTCAAGATGTGCCTGGATCTCTGATGGGACCTGGGTTCCTTCGCTAAAGCTATAGCCCCGTTGTTGTCGCAATACAGAGGTATTGGATCAACAATGGACGGAACCACCTGAAGTTCATTCAAGAACTTCCTCATCCAGACAGCTTCTTTTGCTGCATCAGATGCAGCGATGTATTCCGCTTCCATCGTCGAGTCCGCAACGGTTTCTTGTTTGGAACTCTTCCAACACACCGCCCCTCCATTGAGGGTAAAGGCAAAACCCGACATGGACTTGGAATCATCCTTGTCACTCTGGAAGCTGGAGTCAGCAAAGGCCTCGATCTGGAGGTCTTTTCCGCCATACACCAAGAACATCTCCTTAGTCCTTCTCAGGTACTTGAGAATGTTCTTTACCGCTATCCAGTGTTTCTCCCCAGGGTTTGACTGATACCGGCTTACCACACTCAGTGCATAAGCTACATCCGGTCTGGTACACAACATCGCATACATTATAGAGCCTACCGCAGAAGCGTAGGGTATAATAGACATGCGATCCCTCTCCAAATCAGTCTTGGGAGACATCTCTTTAGAGAGGGTGATCCCGTGACAAGCCGGTAGGTTACCGCGCTTGGAATCTTCCATACTGAATCTTTTCAGTACGGTGTCGATGTACCTGGACTGTGAAAGTCCTAATATCCTCTTGGATCTATCACGATGGATCCGGATCCCCAGGATGTATGAGGCATCACCCAGGTCTTTCATGGAGAACCTGTGTGACAAGAACCCCTTGACAGATTGTAGCATAGGAATGTCATTTCCTATTAAGAGAATGTCATCCACGTATAAAACGAGGAATACTACAGTTCTCGCTACAAATCTACTATAGATGCATGGTTCATCTGGATTTTTGATAAAGCCAAATTCTTTGACCGTCTCATCAAAGCAGATGTTCCAACTCCGCGATGCCTGCTTTAGTCCATTGATGGACTTAAGCAACTTGCACACCTTTCCGCTGCTCCCACTCTGAATGAAACCCTCTGGTTGGTCCATATAGACACACTCCTCTAAATTTCCATTTAGAAAAGCGGTCTTTACGTCCATTTGCCAGATCTCATAATCGTGGAAGGCAGCAATGGCAAGAAGGATCCGAATGGATTTCAGCATGGCTACTGGAGAAAAGGTTTCGTCATAGTCCAAGCCAGGTCTTTGACGAAAACCCTTTGCTACCAGCCTAGCTTTATAGGTCTCAACCTGTCCATCTACACCAATCTTCCTTTTGAAGATCCACTTGCATCCTACGGGTTTTACCCCGTCTGGAGCAATGTCCAACGTCCATACTTTGTTGGTGTACATGGACTCCATTTCGGTCCGCATTGCATCCAGCCATTTCACTGAGTCAACGCTCTGAACGGCCTGCTGGAAGCTAGTAGGCTCATCATAATCTATGATGCAATCCTCTCTATCCCCGTCTATGAGAAAACCGTAGTATCTCTCGGGCGGATGAGTCTGCCTACTACTCCTGCGGAGCGGCGTAGGAATGTCCTGTTCTTTTGAACCCTCTGGTTCCACTAAACTTTCAGTAATAGTCCGTGGTTCTGGAATTTCTTCCAGTTCTACTGCGCTCCCACTAATTTCCTTTTCTAAAAACTGGTGTTCTAGAAAGTGGGCATTACGAGAAACAAGGACTTTTTGTTCCTCTTCGCAGTAGAAATAATATCCCTTGGAATTCTTTGGATATCCCACAAACTTACACAGTACTGAGCGTGCCTCGAGCTTGTCCGCATGCTGCTTTTTGACAAAAGCTGGACTTCCCCATGTCTTAATGTGATTAAGATGGGGTCTCTTCCCACACCACATCTCATATGGTGTAGTAGGCACAGTCTTAGTGGGAACTCGGTTCAAAAGGTATGCAGCTGATTCTAGCGCATACCCCCAGAATGATCGCGGTAACTCAGCGTTACTCATCATGGACCGTACCATATCTAATAGGGTACGGTTCCGTCTCTCCGATACACCGTTATGTTGCGGAGTGTATGGAGGAGTAAGCTGAGAGAGAATTCCATTCTCTTTTAAATAGTCCAGGAACTCGGCACTCAAGTATTCTCCACCTCGATCCGATCTTAGAATCTTGATACTTTTGCCGGTCTGTTTTTCTACTTCATTCTTATACTCCTGGAATTTTCCAAAGGCTTCGGACTTATGTTTCATTAAGAAGACATAACCGTACCATGAGAAGTCATCCGTAAAAGTAATGAAGTAAGAATAACCGCTTCGCGCATGTGTAGACATTGGACCGCACACGTCACTGTGTACGAGTCCCAAGAGCTCGCTCGCTCTTACTCCATGTCCAGTAAACGGAGTCTTTGTCATCTTTCCTTTGAGACAGGATTGACAAGTGGCATACGATTGATATTCGAACGCATTCAAATATCCTTCTGTATGTAACTTCGTCAACCTTCTCTCATTGATGTGACCCAGTCTACAATGCCATAAGAAAGCCTGATTGATTTCTGGAGACTTTCTTTTGTGTGTATTCTGGACATTGAAAATCTGTGGTTGGTTCAATACGTATATACCATTACTCAATGTACCTGACCCAATCAAAACTTGATTAAGGTGAATGTTTACAACATTACTTACAAACGCAAATTCATAATCTTCTTTAGAAACTAAAGATACAGAAATGATATTACAAGTTGCATTGGGTACAAAAAAGCAATTACGTAAAACCAAAACATGTCCATCTGACATTCCCAGGTGATAGTCCCCCACGGCTTTAGCATCCATGCTAGCTCCGTTCGCAACTCTGAGAGTCATGTCACCTGCCTTCAAAACCCTACGGTTTCTCAACGCCTGCAAAGAATTACAGATATGAGATCCTGATCCGGTATCCAATACCCAGGAAGTAGAGTTTATTGAAAGACAGTTTTCAATAACATACACACCTGAAGCTGAAGCTGCAACCTGCTTCAATTCCTGTGTTCTGGCTTTCCAAGCCCTGCAATCATTCTTCCAGTGTCCTTTCTTATGACAATAGAAGCATTCTTCCTTATCCACAAGCTTCCCCGCTTTATTTGTTGCTTTAGCTTTTCCCTTCGTATCCACTTTACTAACACCGCCCCTTGGTTTGGCGGGGGCTTTCTTCTTCTTTCCCTTGGCTTTCGCCTTGGACCTAGAAGAAGATGATCCTCCTACAAACAAAGTGGATGTTTCCCTACTTTTCTGTAGGGTGCCCTCTGCGCTCCTCAGCATGTTGAGGAGCTCTGAAAGTTCAACCTCTTTTTCTTGTAAGTTGAAGTTCAGTATAAACTGGGCGTAAGTGGAAGGAAGGGACTGGAGAACTATGTCCGTATAGAGCTCACTCTCCAATGTGGTCCCTAGGTCCGCGAGCTCCTCAATGTAGCCGATCATCTTTAGCACGTGCTCGGCTACTGATGATCCGACGGCCATCTTTGCCGAAAATAACTTTTTCGACGCTTCGTATCTTGCGATATGAGATTGCTCTCCATACAGTTCTTTTGTATGGAGAAATATGGATTCAAGGTCCATATTCTCGTGCCTCCTCTGATGTTCGTTGTCCATCGAGACAAGTACGAGGCACTTGGCCTTCGCGCTATCAATCTCCCAAGTCTTGCGGATTTCCTTATCCGCGACGCTGGAAGTGGGACCAGGGACAGGGGGAGCTTTGGTGGTAAGAAGATACCCCAGCTTGTCGTAAGTGATTGCCATCTTGACATTCCTGAGCCAATCTTTGTAGTTTGGCCCTGTCAGTATATTTTTATCTAGAAGTAACTTAAGTCCAGTCATGTCGATTGGTCGCTGCAATTAGGAGAGAGAAGAAGAAACACTGAGCATGATGCTCTTGCAAGTTTAGAGTGGTTTTTAGTTTGTCTAAACAGGATGGCTCCCACTGTTTCTCGAATCCCTCCTCAAACCATAAAGGAAGAATTAGTCGGGATCAATCCCACCGTACAATACTTGCTTAACCGTTCAGCCAGGCCGGTGTCGGTACTTCGAGGGAGGTTTTCCAACGCTTTCGCGAAGTTCCTTAATTAAAGAACCTCTTTTCCCTGGGGGCGTAGCCCCGCTAACACCTTTCTAGACACCTACTTGGTTTATAGCATTGATCGTTAAGTGAGAAATTTCCCGAGGAGTAGCATATACTCACAGTAGGATCGGGATCCAAATATCATCGCGTGACGAAACTGAAGGAATCCTACCAGAATCATCACACTCCAAATGGTATGCAAATCTAGCAAGTTTCAGTACTTATGAAACTCCTGATGTGGATTTTTGCCCCATGCTCTTATGACCTTGACTTTGGCCAAAATATCATAAGTCACATGTCAAGTTCTACCCGTTATTATCCAGGTTAATTTGGATCCATCCGTACCTACCCTTGACTTTGGCCAAAATGGCAGTACGACTGTCCCAAACCAACGCATCTATCTATGCTACACATGAACACCCAATAGCTACCAATCACTATGCCTTGACTTTGGCCAACATACACAGCTTGAATACTATTGACTATTCATGTGAAACGACGGAGGGCTACGAATGGTTTTGGCAAAACCGTGAACGTAGTGAACTTGATATAGTCGATGGAACGAGATAGCTTTTAAAAGGAGTGGCTCAAGCTCCGCATTTAAAAGTTGGTTTTGAAAAGAACCGAGTGGTTTTTCGAAAGTGTTCCAACGACTTTAACTTGGTTTATTATCTTGCATTAGTTCTTTTAATGCGTGATATTCTTGCATTAGTTCTTTTAATGCGTCCCATCATTTAATCCTACCATTGCAGAAAACAACCAAAATATGACGTACACTTATGCCATTCGCATTCGCCACGGGGCCCCGTCATTACCCGTTAGGTTACTTAACTAACGACAGAGCGGGGGCTGGGCTAGCGCGGCTGTAAAACATAAGCAACGCCTAAATAATATCATATATAGATATACTGCAATGATAAACATTTCAGATCACAGATGAATACATTGGATATACTAGGAATCTGTAATCGCACGAGCCTGTAACGAAAAACAGATTACACGGTCGCGGTGAATAGCCAATACCCCACCCAAGACCCCTACGGGTGCGGCAAACTACCCGCCAAGTACCCGAAGCGTAGCAACCTCCCTCATCTCCATGAGTAGGCCACTCGACACTTCGGCATACCCGGTAGTTTGTGCACCCCCTCCATGGGTCTATCCTAGGAGCAAAAACAGTAAAAAGAAATTATACAATGACGGCTACAACCCCGACCCGGTTGTGCGGCCATACAAATAATTATTACATTAATTTACAAATTTACATGAATTGAAAGAAAAGAAAACTCTCGTCTCACAACCCCCGGCCATTCACCCGCGACAATCCAACATATTCATATACACATTCCAGCAACATTACAGATCACAGATTTGTATAACCCCCACTAATCGACATATAGCGATTAGTAGACGTTCAATACAAATATCACATTACAGAAAAACCCGTTAGCTTAAGTCTTTTAGAAGTTCGATCAAAAATACGGATTTTCGGGACCCCAAAAATAAAATTTTCGTTCTGGAAAATCTGGGCAGAAAACACATATACCAAAAATCCCAAAACAACCCCAGCTTAACACTGCACCAAATTTGGACCTCGGCCGAGTCAACTCGGCCGCGGATCCGCGGCGGGAGCGTTCTCCCACCGCGTTTCCGCGGTGCTTTGACTCGATCGTTGGACCAATTTTGGTGGGTGTTCACACAAAAGCCTGAGCCGATTTTAGGTGTGAAAATAATCAACTTTTGAACAGTATAAAAATCGACAGAAACTTCGAATTTTGGGGTTCGTTTTCGTGACTTTTTCGTTGATCGATCTTCTAGTTACTTGCTAACATGTTAGATAGAGTTTAACTAGGCTCTGATACCACTGTAAGTCCATGCTACCTCTCCCGGTACTCACGGGCAAGCGGAATTTGATAAAAAAACGATTTTTATAGAGGTGGTAACATGGACTTATAACCCGGATCTTGGTTAAACATCTAACTAACAACCTAACTACAAGTTTCTAACTACTCGGTTAGGGGGTTATACCTTGCTTGTCTTGAACTCCTTCGTCTTCAAGCTCCGATGGTGGTCCGGATTGGCTTCTTCCCGTCGTCTCCGTACGCCGAAGATAGATCCACCTGAAAGCTCCAACCTTTGGCTCCTTCTTCGAACTTTGAAGAAACTAGTTCACTCGGTTTGCTAAACCTTGTGAACTAGAATGAGTAGAGAAGAGTTTGTATGGGATTTTATCTATGGTTCTTGATTCTCAACTCATGAGATATGTGAACCATAGAGTCAAGAGAGGGAGCAAGAGGAAGGGGGTGAAAGCAAGAGCAAGAGAGCTCAAGAACAAGAGAGAGAATGAGCAAGAAAGAATGAGCAAGTCATTTGTCTTTCACCCTCTCATAATCCAAAACCATCATAACTCATTATACCAAATCAAGTGTTATGTGATGGTTGAAGCAACCATAACCATATCATTTCATGCACTCATTTTGCACAAATGAGTAAGCAAGCAAAAGTCTTTGCCATGAAATGATGGCTATGGTTATCATGATGGTCAACTAGTCAAGCCTAGTCAACCGGTCAACAAAGTCAACAAGTCAACAAAAGTCAACAAGTCAACAAAAGTCAACAACCATGTCACCATAATACTTAATTAATATAATAGTTAATCACATATCATATTCTCATTAGGGTTGAGCAAAAAGTCAAATAGTCAACGGTCAACTGTCAACAACCCTAATGAGAATCCGCTGCCTCTGTCTCCCCGTCAACTGTGCGTACGCACCCGCATCCGTGTTCCGAGGAACACGAATGCAAACTGGATAAATCCAATCCCAAAAGGTACACTAGGATCTGGCTTAAACCAAAGCCCGCTAGTGTAAACTGTCCGGACACTGTACGTGCACAAGTGCACGGATGTGACCGAACCCTGTCGCAAAACCATGCGACCTGTCGCAAAACCATGCGACCTCTACTCTTTTGCCTAAAGGTGAAAAGCTTTCTGTGTGGGACTCTAAAGTCTCGACACTACGCTGGCAGTGGGTTTAACCACAGACCGCAAGCGGCACTAGCTGTACGTAACGGTCCCCAGGTAATGCCGACAAGAAGACCGACGAGGCGAAACCCATCTGAACTCCTACTGAGCCTGAATGTGACATTCTCCGTACAGTCCGGTCTGTTCGTCTGATACATCGCATGGCGGGCCTAGGGGGCGGTAAACGTCAGTCCCCCAATAGCGGTACAAGTCGTGCTGGAGCGAAGCCCAAAACACCCTGAGATAACACTGGAAGCCTACCAGTATATCTCGTTTGCCCTGGCCAGGGACTACTCGTGTAATGGCTCTCCTAGACACAGCGCGATGTCAACCCCCAATACCGGGAGAGACGAATCCTGTCTAACCGTCACTGCCTCCAAGTGCTTCGGGACTGCACCCAACTACTACCTGTTTGCACGGCTCCTTTGAGCCGTGGTAGGGTAGTAATCAAAGTACAGTGGGAACACACTCGAGGCGAAGTGACAGTGTCAAGTCAGCGGACTAAGCTGTACTCATGTCACCTGGGAACTGATAACTGACGATAGGCATAATACCAACTAGTCAGTTCCCGACGAGTCCTGTCCAGTATACCCGTAACCTAACGAGCACCCTCATACTATCTCAAGTACGACGTACTGACGGCTGTGGGACAGACCGTCTCCCACACTGGGATGAGAAGCGCATGCGCTGGTCTACTCCGGAGTATCGATGCCCTGTCTCGATAGTCCTGCGACCAGGGACCTGCATAAGGATGTGCTTATAGATTACCCAGCCCCACTAGTGTGACGGCCATCACATCGCTGGTAATCAAGCAAAGATCCTAAGGGCTCCACTAATGTGTATAGGCGATATGCAAAAATAAACACATGTACACATTGAAGTAGAAACAAACCAAGTAGCATACTACTATTTTGAGCAAGATTGTATATACAAGGTGAATATCCCAAGCTTCCATTAAGTAATATACAAACTAGTATGATACAGTAATGGCCTCTAGGGCATATACACTAACAGTTGTTAGTTAGATGTTTAACAAAGATCCGGTTTTGAGTCCATGTTACCACCTTTAAGAAAATTGTTTTTTTACCAAATTCCGCATGCCCGAAAGTACCGGGAGAGGTAGCATGGACTTACAGTGGTATCAGAGCCTAGTTAAACTCTATCTAACATGTTAGCAAAGTAGCTAGAAGATCGATCAAAGAAAAGTCGCAAAACGAACCCAAAACTGTCAAGTTTCTGCCGAAATTTTTTCTGTTCAAAAGTTGATAATTTTCATCTTAAAAATCGGCTCAGGCTTTTGAATGAACACCCACCAAATTTGGTCCAACGATCGAGTCAAAGAGCCGCGGAAACGCGGCGGGAGCACGCTCCCGCCGCGGTTCCGCGGCCGAGTTGACTCGGCCGAGATCCAAGTTTGGTGCAGTGTTTTTCTGGGGTTGTTTTGGGATTTTTGGAATATATATTTTCTGCCCAGATTTTCCAGAACGAAAATTTTATTTTGGGGTCCTGAAAATCCTTATTTTTGATCGAACTTCTAAAAGACTTAAGCTGACGGGTTTTTCTGTGATGTGATATTTGTATTGAACGTCTACTAATCGCTATATGTCGATTAGTGGGGGTTATACAAATCTGTGATCTGTAATGTTGCTTGAATGTGTATATGAATTCATTGGATTGTCGCGGGTGAATAGCCGGGGGTTGTGAGACGAGAGTTTTCTTTTCTTTCAATTCATGTATATTTGTAAATTGATGTAATAATTATTTGTATGGCCGCACAACCGGGTCGGGGTTGTAGCCGTCATTGTATAATTTCATTTTACTGTTTTTGCTCCTAGGATAGACCCATGGAGGGGGTGCATAAACTACCGGGTATGCCGAAGTGCCGAGTGGCCTACTCACGGAGTTGAGGGAGGTTGCTTCGCTTCGGGTACTTGGCGGGTAGTTTGCCGTACCCGTAGGGGTCTTGGGTGGGGTATTGGCTATTCACCGCGACCGTGTAATCTGCTTTTCGTTACAGGCTCGTACGAATTGCGGATTCCTAGTATATCCAATGTGTTCATCTGTGATCTGAAATGGCTATCATTGCAATATATCTATATATGATATTATTTAGGCGTTGCTTATGTTTTACAGCCGCGCTAGCCCAGCCCCCGCTCTGTCGTTAGTTAAGTAACCTAACGGGTAATGACGGGGCCCCGTGGCGAATGCGAATGGCATAAGCGTATGTCATATTTTGGTTGTTTTCTGCAATGGTAGGATTAAATGATAAGACGCATTAAAAGAACTAATGCAAGAATATCACGCATTAAAAGAACTAATGCAAGAAAATAAACCAAGTTAAAATCGTTGGAACACTTTCGGAAAACCACTCGGTTCTTTTCAAAACTAACTTTTAAATGTGGAGCTTGAGCCACTCCTTTTAAAAGCTATCTCGTTCCATCGATTATATCAAGTTCACTACGTTCATGGTTTTGCCAAAACCATTCGTAGCCCTCCGTCGTTTCACATGAATAGTCAATAGTATTCAAGCTGTGTATGTTGGCCAAAGTCAAGGCATAGTGATTGGTAGCTATTGGGTATTCATGTGTAGCATAGATAGATGCGTTGGTTTGGGACAGTCGTACTGCCATTTTGGCCAAAGTCAAGGGTAGGTACGGATGGATCCAAATTAACCTGGAGAATGACGGGTAGAACTTGACATGTGACTTATGATATTTTGGCCAAAGTCAAGGTCATAAGAGCATGGGGCAAAAATCCACATCGGGAGTTTCATAAGTACTGAAACTTGCTAGATTTGCATACCACTTGGAGTGTGATGATTCTGGTAGGATTCCTTCAGTTTCGTCACGCGATGATATTTGGATCCCGATCCTACTGTGAGTATATGCTACTCCTCAGGAAATTTCTCACTAAACGATCAATGCTATAAACCTAGTAGGTGCCTAGAAAGGTGTTAGCGGGGCTACGCCCCCAGGGAAAAGAGGTTCTTTAATTAAGGAACTTCGCGAAAGCGTTGGAAAACCTCCCTCGAAGTACCGACACCAGCCTGGCCGAACGGTTAAGCAAGTATTGTACGGTGAGATTGATCCTGACTAATTCTTCCTTTTTGGTTTGAGGAGGGATTCGAGAAACAGTGGGAGCCATCCTGTTTAGACAAACTAAAAACCACTCTAAACTTGCAAGAGCATCATGCTGAGTGTTTCTTCTTCTCTCTCCTAATTGCAGCGACCAATCGACATGACTGGACTTAAGTTACTTCTAGATAAAAACATACTGACAGGGCCAAACTACAAAGATTGGCTCAGGAATGTCAAGATGGCAATCACTTACGACAAGCTGGGGTATCTTCTTACCACCAAAGCTCCCCCTGCCCTTGGTCCCACTTCCAGCGTCGCGGATAAGGAAATCCGTAAGACTTGGGAGATTGATAGCGCGAAGGCCAAGTGCCTCGTACTTGCCTCTATGGACAATGAACATCAGAGGAGGCACGAGAATATGGACTTGGAATCCATATTTCTTCATACAAAAGAACTGTATGGAGAGCAATCTCGTATCGCAAGATACGAAGCGTCGAAAAAGTTATTTTCGGCAAGGATGGCCGTCGGATCATCAGTAGCAGAACACGTGCTTAAGATGATCGGCTAAATTGAGGAGCTCGCGGACCTAGGGACCACATTGGAGAGTGAGCTCTATACGGACTTAGTTCTCCAGTCCCTTCCTTCCACTTACGCCCAGTTTATACTGAACTTCAACTTACAAGAAAAAGAAGTTGAACTTTCAGAGCTCCTCAACATGCTGAGGAGTGCAGAGGGCACCCTACAGAAAGGTAGGGAAACATCCACTTTGTTTGTAGGAGGATCATCTTCTTCTAGGTCCAAGGCGAAAGCCAAGGGAAAGAAGAAGAAAGCCCCCGCCAAACCAAGAGGCGGTGTTAGTAAAGTGGATACGAAGGGAAAAGCTAAAGCAACAAAGAAAGCGGGGAAGCTTGTGGATAAGGAAGAATGCTTCTATTGTCATAAGAAAGGACACTGGAAGAATGATTGCAGGGCCTGGAAGGCCAGAACACAGGAATTGAAGCAGGTTGCAGCTTCAGCTTCAGGTGTGTATGTTATTGAAAACTGTCTTTCAATAAACTCTACTTCCTGGGTATTGGATACCGGATCAGGATCTCATATCTGTAATTCTTTGCAGGCGTTGAGAAACCGTAGTGTTTTGAAAGCAGGTGACATGACCCTCAGAGTTGCGAACGGAGCTAGCATGGATGCTAAAGCCGTGGGGGACTATCACCCGGGAATGTCAGATGGACATGTTTTGGTTTTGCGTAATTGCTTTTTTGTACCCAACGCAACTTGTAATATCATTTCTGTATCTTTAGTTTCTAAAGAAGGTTATGAATTTGCGTTTGTAAGCAATGTTGTAAACATTCACCTTAATCAAGTTCTGATTGGGTCAGGTACATTGAGCAATGGTATATACGTATTAAACCAACCACAGATTTTCAATGTCCAGAATACACACAAAAGAAAGTCTCCGGAAGTAAATCAGACTTTCTTGTGGCATTGTAGACTGGGTCACATCAATGAGAAAAGGTTGACGAAGTTACATACAGAAGGATATTTGAATCCGTTCGAATATCAATCGTATGCCACTTGTCAATCCTGTCTCAAAGGAAAGATGACAAAGACTCCGTTTACTGGACACGGAGTAAGAGCGAGCGAGCTCTTGGGACTCGTACACAGCGATGTGTGCGGTCCAATGTCTACACATGCGCGAAGCGGTTATTCTTACTTCATTACTTTTACGGATGACTTTTCAAGGTACGGTTATGTCTTCTTAATGAAACATAAGTCCGAAGCCTTTGGAAAGTTCCAGGAATATAAGAATGAAGTAGAAAAACAGACCGGCAAAAGTATCAAGATCCTAAGATCGGATCGAGGTGGTGAATACTTGAGTGCCGAGTTCCTGAACTATTTAAAAGAGAACGGAATTCTCTCTCAGCTTACTCCTCCATACACTCCGCAACATAACGGTGTATCGGAGAGACGGAACCGAACCCTATTGGATATGGTACGGTCCATGATGAGTAACGCTGAGTTACTGCGATCATTCTGGGGGTATGCGCTAGAATCAGCTGCGTACCTTTTGAACCGAGTTCCCACTAAGACTGTGCCTACCACACCATATGAGATGTGGTGTGGGAAGAGGCCCCATCTTAATCATATTAAGACATGGGGAAGTCCAGCTTTTGTCAAAAAGCAGCATGCGGACAAGCTCGAGGCACGCTCAGTACAGTGTAAGTTTGTGGGATATCCAAAGAACTCCAAGGGATATTTCTTCTACTGCGAAGAGGAACAAAAAGTTATTGTTTCTCGTCATGCCCACTTTCTAGAACATCAGTTCTTAGAAAAGGAAATTTGTGGGAGCGCAGTAGAACTGAAAGAAATTCCAGAACCACAAGCTATTACTGAAAGCTTAGTGGACCCAGAGGGTTCAAGAGAACAGGACATTCCTACGCCGCTCCGCAGGAGTAGTGGGCAGTCTCATCCGCCTGAGAGATACTACGGTTTTCTCATAGACGGGGATAGAGAGGATTGCATCATAGATTATGATGAGCCTACTAGCTTCCAGCAGGCCGTTCAGAGCGTTGACTCAGTAAAATGGCTGGATGCAATGCGGACCGAAATGGAGTCCATGTACACCAACAAAGTATGGACGTTGGACATTGCTCCAGACGGGGTAAAACCCGTAGGATGCAAGTGGATCTTCAAAAGGAAGATTGGTGTAGATGGACAGGTTGAGACCTATAAAGCTAGACTTGTTGCAAAGGGTTTCCGTCAAAGACCTGGCTTGGACTATGACGAAACCTTTTCTCCAGTGGCTATGCTGAAATCCATTCGGATCCTTCTTGCCATTGCTGCCTTCCACGATTATGAGATCTGGCAGATGGACGTAAAGACCGCTTTTCTAAATGGAAATTTAGAGGAGTGTGTCTATATGGACCAACCAGAGGGCTTCATTCAGAGTGGGAGCAGCGGAAAGGTGTGCAAGTTGCTTAAGTCCATCTATGGACTAAAGCAGGCATCGCGGAGTTGGAACATCTGTTTTGATGAGACGGTCAAGGAATTTGGCTTTATCAAAAATCCAGATGAACCATGCATCTATAGTAGATTTGTAGCGAGAACTGTAGTATTCCTCGTTTTGTACGTGGATGACATTCTCTTAATAGGAAATGACATTCCTATGCTACAATCTGTCAAGGGGTTCTTTCACACAGGTTCTCCATGAAAGACCTGGGTGATGCCTCATACATCCTGGGGATCCGGATCCATCGTGATAGATCCAAGAGGATATTAGGACTTTCACAGTCCAGGTACATCGACACCATACTGAAGAGATTCAGTATGGAAGATTCCAAGCGCTGTAACCTACCGGCTTGTCACGGGATCACCCTCTCTAAAGAGATGTCTCCCAAGACTGATTTGGAAAGGGATCGCATGTCTATTATACCCTACGCTTCTGCGGTAGGCTCTATAATGTATGCGATGTTGTGTACCAGACCGGATGTAGCTTATGCACTGAGTGTGGTAAGCCGGTATCAGTCAAACCCTGGGGAGAAACACTGGATAGCAGTAAAGAACATTCTCAAGTACCTGAGAAGGACTAAGGAGATGTTCTTGGTGTATGGTGGAAAAGACCTCCAGATCGAGGCCTTTGCTGACTCCAGCTTCCAGAGTGATAAAGATGATTCCAAGTCCATGTCGGGTTTTGTCTTTACCCTCAATGGAGGGGCGGTGTGTTGGAAGAGTTCCAAACAGGAAACCGTTGCAGACTCGACGATGGAAGCGGAATACATCGCTGCATCTGATGCCGCAAAAGAAGCTGTCTGGATGAGGAAGTTCTTGAAAGAGCTTCAGGTGGTTCCGTCCATTGTTGATCCAATACCTCTGTATTGCGACAACAACGGGGCTATAGCTTTAGCGAAGGAACCCAGGTCCCATCAGAGATCCAGACACATCTTGAGGCGGTATCACCTGATCAGGGAGATCGTGGATCGCCAGGAGATCGAGGTTCGGAGAGTCGCTTCAGAAGATAACACTGCAGATCCATTCACAAAGGCCTTGCCCAAGACTCAGTTCGAGCGGCTGATCGAGATGACAGGTCTTCGATACGCCAGTACATGGCCTTAGTGAAAGTGGGAGATTGTTAGTGTATATGCCCTAGAGGCCATTACTGTATCATACTAGTTTGTATATTACTTAATGGAAGCTTGGGATATTCACCTTGTATATACAATCTTGCTCAAAATAGTAGTATGCTACTTGGTTTGTTTCTACTTCAATGTGTACATGTGTTTATTTTAGTATATCGCCTATACACATTAGTGGAGCCCTTAGGATCTTTGCTTGATTACCAGCGTTGTGATGGCAGTCACACTAGTGGGGCTGGGTAATCTATAATCACATCCTTATGCAGGTCCCAGGTCGCAGGACTATCGAGACAGGGCATCGATACTCCGGAGTAGACTAGCGCATGCGCTTCTCATCCCAGTGTGGGAGACGGTCTGTCCCACAGCCGTCGGTACGTCGTACTTGAGAGAGTATGCGGGTGCTCGTTGGGTTACGAGTACACTGGACAGGACTCGTCGGGAACTGACTAGTTGGTATTATGCCTATCGTCAGTTATCAGTTCCCAGGTGACATGAGTACAGCTTAGTCCGCTGACTTGACACTATCACTTCGCCTCGAGTGTGTTCCCACTGTACTTTGATTACTACCCTACCATGGCTCAAAGGAGTCGTGCAAACAGGTGGTAGTTGGGTGCAGTCCCGAAGCACTTGGAGGCAGTGACGGTTAGACAGGATTCGTCTCTCCCGGTATTGGGGGTTGACATCGCGCTGTGTCTAGGAGAGCCATTACACGAGTAGTCCCTGGCCAGGGCAAACGAGATATACTGGTAGGCTTCCAGTGTTATCTCAGGTGTTTTGGGCTTCACTCCGACACGACTTGTACCGCTATTGGGGGACTGACGTTTACCGCCCCTAGGCCCGCCATGCGATGTATCAGACGAACAGACCGGACTGTACGGAGAATGTCACATTCAGGCTCAGTAGGAGTTCAGATGGGTTTCGCCTCGTCAGTCTTCTTGTCGGCATCTACCTGGGGACCGTTACGCACAGCTAGTGCCGCTTGCGGTCTGTGGTTAAACCCACTGCCAGCGTAGTGTCGAGTCTTTAGAGTCCCACACAGAAAGCCATTCGCCTTTAGGCAAAAGAGTAGAGGTCGCATGGTTTTGCGACAGGTCGCATGGTTTTGCGACAGGGTTCGGTCACATCCGTGCACTTGTGCACGTACAGTGTCCGGACAGTTCACACTAGCGGGCTTTGGTTTAAGCCAGATCCTAGTGTACCTTTTGGGATTGGTTTTATCCAGTATGCATTCGTGTTCCTCGGAACGCGGATGCGGGTGTGTATGCACAGTTGACGGAGAGACAGAGGCAGAGGATTCTCATTAGGGTTGTTGACCGTTGACAGTTGACTATTGACTTTTTGCTCAACCCTAATGAGAATATGATATGTGATTAACAATTATATTAATTAAGTATTGTGGTGACATGGTTGTTGAGGGGTTGACTTTGTTGACTTGTTGACTTTGTTGACCGGTTGACTAGGTTGGACTAGTTGACCATCATGATGACTATGGCTATCATTTCATGGCAAAGACTTTTTACTTGCTTGTTTCTTTTGTGAGAAATGAGTGCATGAAATGATTTAGCCATTTTGACTTGAACCATTTTACACAATACTTGATTATTATTTTTGTGATGATGGTTTTGGATTATGAGAGCAAAATGAGAAAAGTCCTCTCTCATTCTTTCATGCTCATTCTCTCTCTTGTTCTTGAGCTCTCATCTTCCTCCTCTTGCTCTCCCTCTCTTGATTCTATGGTTCACTTGTCTCATGAGTTGAGAACCAAGAACCATAGATAAAATCACATACAAACTCTTCTCTACTCACTCTAGTTCACAAGGTTTAGCAAACTGAGTGAACTAGTTTCTTCAAAGTTCGAAGAAGGAGCCAAAGGTTGAAGCTTTTAGGTGGATCTATCTTCGGCGCAAGGAGACGACGGGGAGAAGCCGGTTCGGACGACCATCGAAGCTTGAAGACGAAGGAGTTCGAGAAAAAGAAAGGTATAACCCCCTAACCGAGTAGTTAGCAACTCGTAGTTAGGTTGTTAGTTGGATGTTTAACAAAGATCCGGTTTTGAGTCCATGTTACCACCTCTAAGAAAATTATTTTTTTACCAAATTCCGCATGCCCGAAAGTACCGGGAGAGGTAGCATGGACTTACACAGTATACATTGTATATTATTATTCAGTTGTATCTAGAAGTTCCATCAACCAAACATGTATTTATTTTGAGATAGAGACCAGTGATGTTATTCTTTCGACCTTAGAGTCGCGCGTTGTATTTCTGTGGATTTCTTGTTGTTTTGCGTTTCCTTTTGAGTTTTGATCCTCGCTCTTGGCGTTGTATATTATATTGCTTGTGTGGTTGTGATCGTCGATTGACCAAGAGCTAGCTCCCGCTTGGGGATGCCTTTTTATTGATTTCGTATACTATTCATGTTGTATCCCGTTTGGGGGCCAGTATTTACAAAGAAGACTCTGCCGAAATTTTCAGGAAATATTTGATGTTTTTAAAAAGGCATAATTCGACTTATGCTATTAAAACTACTTGATTTAAATTGGTTTTTGCTTCACTCTACTACTTTTCTTGGTTTGGATTTCTGGGTTTTCGGCTCACTTAAATTACGTACGCCTCGAGACGTTCGTAGTTTAAGTGTTGGTCATGTTCCGTACTTTCGGGGCGTGATAAAGTTGGTATCAAAGCGTTAGGTTTTACCTTCGGAGCGTAGGATGACCTTTGGTTGATGGAATAGGTGACTAAAGTAGAGTGACGTACCGTAGGTATGTTCCGCGGCATATTTACGATACGCTACTCCACTTAAGAAGCCTTAGGATGTACATTTCTTTGCTCAGTATTATATTCATTCCGATCTAGCCTCATCAGTACCAGTTATGGTTTTGCTGCCACGATTACGGGCAGGGAGAGCTACAACTAGAGTTGCGGTCAGCACGAGCTCGTCACGAACGAGGACTGACCAGGGCGAAATTCCGGCGACACACGATTGCGGAGATGTGTCTTTTTACTGTGATTCCGTGCCATGAGCATTTGGCGGATCGCCTTTATGAGGTTACTCGGATGTGCTGATCGACACTAGAGGATTGAGCTAATGATAGAGGCCAGCCAGATTTTGATGACCGTTGGTGTATTGCTTACTCATGATGATTGAGGTACTGTTCAGCGTGCAGACGAGTGAGCCAGTTGTTGCTGCGAGCGACGAGATATCGCCCCATATGTTGGAGCTATTGTAGTACAGGTTGTACTAAGAGATGATAGAAGGTCGCTAGTCACCCGAGGATGAATGACTAGAACATGTGGTTCGTTCGCCTTCCCGATGAGAGGTCATCAGATAGATTGATTCCAGCTAGAGACGACTTCACGCGGAGACGTTGGGAGTCGACAGAGACGATCAAATGTCAGAAGCCTATTATTCCAAGTTTAAAGTATTCGGAAGGGCATGCAGGCAATTCTATGGACCCTCTAGAAGAATGAAACCCTAACTCGACTTAATGACCGTGTGAAAGCCTTTGAACCTTCGGGTTTGCGGCAGTTCTACGGCGCCATTAGTGAGGCTTGGGTTTGCCCTTCTACGGCTGGACCACCGATGCTGTGGTATGTACTCGATACTATTAAACTGTGCCCAAGATGTTGAGCTCTTGGGGGATTATGAGGTTTTGACGACTCGATCGGATGGCTTGACTTAATTCGGATGCTAGGTGGTGAGATGCATTCTTGGGAGACTCCAGATACGAGGATAGCCGTTGGAGCTCAGTCCATACAGCCGCGACGAGACGAGTCCAAAGCAGACGACATTAAAGAAAAGTGAAGTAAGAGGTTCGTACCAGATCTAGATGAGATGACGTTCCACTCCGCCGACATCAGAGATGAGATGCGCATGCCGAGGCATGGTACTTGGATTTACCTTACAGAAGGAGTCGCGATGAGTATGCAGTCGTTCCAGAGCAAGATGCAAATATAGGAAAGGACGATGAATTCCGGACAGTTGGCAGAGACGAGACATGGAAGAGACCGTGAGCAGGATTCCTTCCAGGACACTGCTGCAATGATACTTGCACCCAGGATCAGATGTGTCACATACATTCAGAGAGCCAGAGGCCGACGCCAGTGATATGCTGTCTTACGAGTGGTCACGATGATTGACCGAGAGATGACCAGAGAAGTGCCAGAACGGAATCATCCCCGTTAGCACACCTGACAGGGCCGATGAGCCGATGGACCGAGAGATTGGTAATTCACAGTGAAGACCTTGGCCCAGGAGTGGTCATTGTTACGCACACCAGCAGGCCAGAGTTCATGATCATCGACGAGACATCCCTCTAGTGACCGCGACAGTTGGCCCGAGATTCTTAGAGGATGCACTTGAGCGGTACTATTCCGCCATTATTGATTTCGATGTTTTGGGTGATTTATTCGCATGATTTGATTTTGATGATTGAGGATTTACGATCTTTGCACAGTGTTGCACTTGATATCGTTTTCGTGCTTTGGTTTCACGTGGTTGTGATTTTACGGTTTTAGACATTTGAGTTGATTTTGTGCGTATGCACGCACACGATTTGGTTTCTGCACTCTGTATAGTTTATATATGCTTGCAGTGCAGTGATACGCCTTTTGTGCACTTAGATGCACTGGACTTCGATTTCGATTGTGATACTCGATATTTGTTTTGTGCACCTTGTGCACCTGATTTGATTTTGCGCATGTTCGGCGTTTGATATTGGATTTCATGATTTCGTGCATGATGGATGCCCCTGGTTTTGGGTTTTCGCGCATGTTGAGCGCATGTCTTGAGATGCGATTTTGGTGCACACCAGATGCACTAAATCGAGATTTTTTCGTGCATGTCAGATGCACCTGATTTTGCTGTCAGGCACACACGTTGCCTACGACAGATGCTTTGTGCACACCCGATGCACTTAGATCTTGTTTCTGTGCACTTGTATGGCACGTATATGGATTTTGATTGTCGTGCGCACCAGACGCACGTAGTATTCATACGCGTATTTTGGGATTGATTTCTTATAGAGCAGTACGTTTTTTTTAATGATAATTGCGATGTGTTTTCGTACTAAGCAGGACTAGTCAGAGAACAGTACCTGAATGTATTTTGCATGCATTTCCTCCTGATATTTGCATGTATAGTTCCGATTTATAGCATATCGGTCTTGCTTGAGATTTGGCATTCGTGTCTTCAGCTTGACTCCGATGATTGCGGGATGCTTGACGGAGTTTTGATTTCGAGTTATCTACTCATTACTCATGCGCATGCATTACGCTATGATGCGTTTTATGTACTTATGATTTCGGAGCCCCGACGACTTGATGGTTTTGCTTAGATGTTTTTGTATTTGGGGGTAGTTTGAAATTAAATTCGGGGACCGAATTTCTTTAAGGGGGGAAGATTGTAACGTTTTGAAAATCGTTTCGGTGAAATTTCGAAAAATCGGTAAAATAAGAGGGTTTTCTGTAAAAAAAAGTCAAAATGCAAATATCTTTATTATAAAATTAAATAAAGATATTCTAGCTATGTAATTGCTAGTATTTGGTGTTTATTGAGCCACTGGTGAAATTTCAAATTTTCTGAAAATTTTTCCAAAATTAATTATTTTAATATTATTTTAAGCCGTCACTAATACATTTAATTAGAGAAAATTACAAATTGGAATGAGTTGAAAAAAATTTTGTGCATCATAAAACATTAAATAAAATTTTATCATGTGGTTTTTGAAACGAAATCATTTGCCAAAACTGTTTAGAAATTATTGAAGAAAAAAGGCTTTTTTTTAGTGTAAATGGATGTTTGGGGTATTGTATTTATCATTTTTCATCACCCCACACCCATACCCACACTCACACACCCACATTTATTTCCTCCCTTGGCTGAATTCAGCAGCCCCATCAATTTTCCCCACTTGAATTTCAAAGAAAAGAATGAAAAGAAAAGAAATGAGAATGGATAAAAGTGTTAGTTGAATGTTGACTTGGACTTTTCCTTTACCCATACCTCACACCACACTCCCTCTCTCCTTTCCCCCACCTGCAATGGCCGAGCCCCCCCTCCATTTCAGCCCCTTCATTCTTCATCTCTTTCTCTTTAAAAAAGTTCATCAAAAATGCTTGAAAAATTCACAAAAAATCAAGCAAAAATCCAAATCAAAATCCACCTCCTACCCATTTTCCCTTGGCTACCATAGCATGGATCTAGGGATTTAGATTTCAATTTGGGAGGCTAAGTGTGCTTGTGGGATCTTCAAATTTATTTGGGTATAATTCTAACCTTTTTGTTAAATTGTTGTTAATTGCTTTAAATTAGCTTAATTTGATGTTTAATTGGGTTTTATTGCAACTTTAGAAAATTCAAGACTAGGGTTTGAATTTAATTAGGGTTTTTATCATTAGTTTATGGTTGTAATGAGGAGATTAACATGTAATTGTATGCAAAATCTAAGTTGGTTGCTACTTGCTAATTTGTTAAATTAAAATGGTGATAACTTTGCTAAATTGCTAACTAGGTTTTAAAAAAATAGTTTAAATATTGGGTTTAAAAATGTGATTAGGTTTTTCATGACTTCATTAACATTATAAAATATAGTTTAATACTTTAGTTCATGAAAATCCAAGCTAGATTGTAGTTTGTGCATTTTTGCTATAAAATTGTTAAAATTGGTTAATATTGCAAACTAGGTTTTTGAAATCGAATTAAATTGTGGGTTTAAAATTTACGTAATGGTTTCTATGGCATAATTAAGATATTAAGTTATCATCTTGGTCACTAGAATTGTTAAAACATCATGTTTTGTACAAAAACGGCGAATTGTGCTTGCTAGATTTTCGGAAAAATGACTTTTTAAGTGAAATTGGGGTTTTTGTGAGTTTTAACCTATTTTATATTAAAATTAGTATTCGTGAATGTGCAAATGAGTGTATTTGGGTTTTTCTCGATGGTTTGGCGTTTGTACGCCGACGTCGAGGGTTTTTGGGTTGATTTGTGAAAGCAACCATAGGTTTTGACCTATGTGGGATTCGTGTGTCGTTTTGGTCATGAGTCGGATTTTAATGCGATACGATGCGTTGTGATATGTAGGTACCCCCATGTGGACTTGGAGACGACAAGCAAGCGCGTAGCGACGTCGGCACCGGCGAGCGAGGACCAGGTGAGTAGATTTATATCTACGGGGAGAAGTCGGGTGGATGGCGTATAGCACCCCCGCAGTCCGTAGTGTAGCTCATATATATATGTTTATATAGGTGTTTTATGATACGAGAATGTTCATTCATGTTATGTTTATGTGTTCATGGAGTACCTTTGGGTTAGTTGCGAAACCCTAGAGTAGTGTTATACCCGCATACGCACACACAAACTTGCATACTTTACCTTCTTATGCGTAGATTGGGATGTGTATATATGTATATATGCGTGGGTATGGGACTATGCATATGTACATTCATATACGCATGCATGGATAATGAGGATAGTACTTGGGATTTATGATGAGTCGATGAGATTTGATTTGAGGCCGTGAGATCGGTGATATAGCAGGGTTCGTATTTGAGATACGACATGACGTTGTAGCGGGTCTTTGACGTAGTGTTTCACACACGTGCATGCATACTTAGGCGGTATCAGTATTGTACTAGACGTAGATCAGTACCCCGATCATGATATTTGATAAAGAGGATACCAGATGAATAGTATGATGAATGCGATATTGACCCGTACCCAGATTTGGGATGCCGTACGACGGATTTACGTACGAGCTATATTTTGATGATTGATCCGCACTCTTGACTTGGGATGTCTGATTATAGATATGGTATCGGATATGATATTATTGAGGCGGGATCACCGACTAATATATATACAGGTATGTATATGTATCGACTCAGATGTTAGGCGGTTTCCTTACCTGTAGTCCAGCTTGTTAGCTTAGCCCTTTAGTTTAGTTTAGTTGTTAGATTAGATTCGATTCTTACCTATTTCAAAAACTAACGAATCGTAGGTATTTTAAAAGACAGGCCAAGGGATCCTACGGATATTTCAAAAGACGTATCTTTTCATAAAAACACCGTAGCCCTTATTTTCAAAACCCCATGATTCGTGTTATTTCAAAATGCACCATTTGTAGGACTTATATTAGATTAATGCAGATTAGTTATAGTTGCGTCTAGTATTTAGCTCCCGCTCATTATTGTGGTTCGCTTCGCATCGCATGCTTATATTATGTTTCATACTCCATTATTGATATCATGCTGTTAGGACACCAGCACCATTACCGATGATGCGTATGTACCACTTACACTTACTTGCCGGCTCACACACATCTTCATCGGTAATTGCCATGTCACGTACACCTTAGAATATATTATTGCTTGACATAGCCTGTTAGCTAATAGTTTAGACATGATATTAGTGTACTTGCCTTATATGTTAGTTTAGACATTGTAGTTATTACCTGCTACTTCATGCATACTGTTATTCATTGTTATGCCGCATTCATGGATTCTCATGCATATATTCACTATTTTACGTGTTATTGAGGTTTTGGATTCGGATTTCCATGAGATTTTCTGGATTTGGAAGAAAACCGCAAAGACATAAATAAACCTTTTCTCTCTTTTAAAAATAAAAAGTGCGGTTTTCCCATGATGTATGAGTCGTCCACCATGAGTTTGCTGATGGATTTCGAGACCCGATTCATGGAGTGGAGGAACCGTTTCGGGTACATGGTGGGCCCGGTGCGGTACCCCGGGGCAAGAGGATCGTGTTGTTGACGTTGAGCCTGGCAGGGGAGCACTATCGACCGGTGATATTATCCGACGCGTCGGATATCCGGAGGATACCGTCGTGGTCTTGAGATGGATGGTAGGGGCCGGTCTGGACTGACGGCGCCCTAGATATTGTGATTGAGACATTGAGATTTCGAGATATTGAGGTACAGAGACTGTGATACAGAGATATCGAGATATTGGGATTACGTTTTGTGCCGATGCTAGGCACTGTTTTATGCTGATTTCATTATGATATCTCATTTTAAAAATACAAAGGAAATCTCACTAAATTATGAAAACAGTTTCTTCATTTACATGTATTCTGTTTTCATGCATTCATACCTTATTCATATGATATATCGCTACCTAAGGCATTGACATGGGCACATGAGATTACACTCGGATTAGATATTTACCCTAGCCTTTGTTATAGGCTGCATGTTATATACATATTTGAGGATATATATTGATCGTATGACCTAGGATTGTGTCATGCATGCGATTCCTGTTCGTAGATGTATTCTATTCACGAGTTGGCAACTCACCCCCGTCGTGCCCAGTTTCTTGCAGGTTTTGCCGTACAGGTTCATTACGGCTTTGCTGGCACTGCTTCTTTCGGATGATTTGCTAGTAGGTGGGTTTATTGTATCATACCCATCAGTATACATTGTATATTATTATTCTGTTGTATCTAGAAGTTCCATCAACCAAACATGTATTTATTTTAAGATAGAGACAAGTGATGTTATTCTTTCGACCTTAGAGTCGCGCGTTGTATTTCTGTGGATTTCTTATTGTTTTGTGTTTCCTTTTGAGTTTTGATTCTCGCCCTTGGCGTTGTATATTATATTGCTTGTATGTTTGTGACCGTCGATTGACGAAGAGCTAGCTCCCGCTTGGGGATGCCTTTTTATTGATTTCGTATACTATTCATGTTGTATCCCGTTTGGGGGCCAGTATTTATAAAGGAGACTCTGCCGAAATTTTCAGGAAATATTTGATGTTTTTAAAAAGGCATAATTCGGCTTATGCTATTAAAACTACTTGATTTAAATTGGTTTTTCCTTCACTCTACTACTTTTCTTGGTTTGGATTTCTGGATTTTCGGCTCACTTAAATTACGTACGCCTCGAGACGTTCGTAGTTTAAGTGCCGGTCATGTTCCGTACTTTCGGGGCGTGACATGGGTTCTGTCTTTAGGGAAAAGACCCAATACCGTGAGTAGCTGAACCGCAGATTAAGTAAAGACGGTTGGCTCGACGGCAGTCCTTCATCATATGTCCAGTTCTCTTGCAGTAGGTGCAAAAGGCTGGGCTAGGACGATGGGTTGGTACTCCGGGTCGCCTTGGCACGAAAGATGGTCTGGACGTGGCTCCACCTGCCATCTGGTTGGCAGGGCGTTTGACTCCTGCAGACTGAGGTCTGCCCCTCTCTTTTATCACTGCCTCATAACTGCGGGCAGCTTCTAGTGCTTCCTCATGAGTCAAAAACTTTCCTGTGGCTAGAGCAGCCTTAATCTCTGTGTCCAAACCTTGCTGAAAACGACGGGCTCTGATCTCGTCCGTCGGTATCAGGTGTGCCGCGAATCTGTTTAAAGATTGTGTTAGCTGTGTAGTATGTGATATCTAAAAATTGAACTACTGTGACATATCTTACCGGCTCAACATAGTGAACTCAGCATCGTATTCATTTACTGATTTGTCCCACATTGATCCTTGCTGTAGATGAATAAACTGCTGCTCCATTGCAAACCTGGCAGTCACAGGGAAATATTTCGCGTCGAACTTCTCGCGAAATGTCTTCCATTCAATCGGCTGCACCAGACGGGTTTCTTCCGCCTTCCACCAATTGCGAGCATTATCCATGAGCTGTAGCTTCGCTACACGGACCCAAGCGTGGTCTGGCACTTGAGCTGCTGCCAGATCGTCTTCGATGCTTTGTGCCCATTCTTCCGCTTCAAGAGGGCTTCCTTTACCAGAGAACTGCTTTGGGTGGAAAGCTCTGAATTGCTTTACTCCCGGTGAATCGGTCTCAGGACGATTCAAAAGTTGTTGTTGTCCCTCGAGAAGACTGCGGATCGCCTCAAATAGCATCATTTGCTCAGTGGGTGGTGCAGGAACAACTGGTGTGAGAGGTAGTGCTGGAGGGGTGTTGTTGACGTTAGTGCTGGTGTTGTTTGGGGAATCCATGATCTTGAAGAAAAATTTGGGTTAGGACAGATTCAAATACATGAAATGATAAGATTCAAAGAATAGAGATTTGCAAGATTCAAGGAATATGAATTGTAAAGAATGTTTTAGTTGCTGGTTCTTGTGTTATATTGCTTAAGTTGTTCATGCAGACCAGAACTGCATGACAGGGATTCATACAGCTCTGACCTGCATGGGCCACCAACAAAACCTGTCACGCCCCGCTTTCCAGTGTACGACGAAGTGGACACGATAAGGCCCGCTACGTATGTACTCAGAAGTACATACGCTAAGCGTATCTAAGCAATATAAAATAAATACACAAGAGACAAGAGTATAAAAGAACAACAACTTTTATTTAATAACATTCTTTGTACAATACATGGAAAGGAAAATACAACTGAAATAAAGATGCCTAAACAGTGGCATAACAGGAAAAGGAAAGTACTTGAAAAGAAAAGTGTACAATGAAATTATACTGCTGGGTCTTCGGCAAATTGCTCCAAGTCTTCTTGTGTTGGCTCTACTTCTGCCGGGTCCAAGTAACCTGACGACATTCAAAGAAGAGAGAACAGAATGTCGTCAGCGAACAGATCGCTCGGTAAGTCCCAAAGGTAAGAGGGAAGTAGAGAAGACAGAATAAGAAGATACATTTTTAAAGTGTAAACTATTGTTGTAATGTTATGTTAACGCTGTTGTTTGTAGCTTGGTACAGAAGAATGCCAGTGTATACGAGAGGAGTCTCACTTGCCAGAGACTAGGGCACGTGTAGTACAAGGAACCGTTATGCCACGGTACAACAGCAATGGGATTCAGGTTAGGTATATTAATCTGACCATCTCGTGCCACTTTTAACACCTTCCGTACCAATCTACCCCTTAAACCCCGCGATGTCTTGTTTGTATTGTTATCTTGTAAAATTGTATTGATTGTAAGATTGATTAACTGACTGACCGAAACCATGATATCAGGAAACGGTTATAACCGTAGAGTCATGTAAATGGAATACTGGCAAACATGTAAAATGAATATATCCATGGTTTGGTTCAGTCAAGTTGTAATGATTGTTAACCGGATTCTGGGATTCATGTATTCATATTGAGTTGAAATATAAAGAATATAGATTGACTTGAATCATATTCAAGTCAGAAATAGTCAAACTCTAACTCGAGTCAGACTAAAAGAAAGATAATTTGAAGTTCTATATTTGTTAGGGGCCTTATTGTAATTTATAAAACTTGAGGGGGTTTATTGTAAAAAGTAATATTGTATAGTTTTCAAAATACACCTCAAGTAATTATTATTTGTCTTTATAGTTATAATGAGTGTGAATTTTATTTGTGTTATTCTAGTGAATATATCCTAATAAAAGTATTAATTTATAATATTGATTTATTTGAAATTCATGGTATTTAATGTAACTTTTAATCTTGTAATTTTAGAAAAATATGGAAACTTTATCTTATGATAAAATAGTTGTTTAAATGATAAATATATATATATTATTACAAGAATAATTTTAAATAAATATTTTATTTTCCAAAATCTCATTTTTCTTAAAATGTCGTATTTTAAACCTTTCGAGACCGAATGCTCCTTGCGGAGGTCTGAATCTCGCACTACTAGCCCGCGGGTGCACGATGAACCGTACTATCCCTAACGGGTTCCCCAAAGGTGGGTTGTAGCGGCGCTTTGCTTAAGTTTAATAAATACTATTCATTTAGGAAAACGGATTTATAAATAAAAGGTATTTATTTGTAAAAGGGTATAGTTTCCTGTATTTTAGTTTCTAGGGTTTCCTAAGCCAACTAGCCTATTTTTAAGGGTCTAAACAACAAGTCATTAGAAGCCTCAAATCGCCTCTTCACCGCCAATTGTGGCCAGGTAAGTACAAGTGAGGAGGGAGGGATCCGCTCACGAATCGTGAGGCGGGCCTTTTAAAGTTACCTAAGCTCACTTGCTTAGCCTAGACACCACAAAGTCAGTTTAGATAAACGATCGATGTCCATGACATATCGTGCTTTCATTTTAAAAGTTTTTATTTAGAATTGTATACAACTTAAAGAATATGGTATTTTAGTGAAAAGTCCTGTATTTTCGTATTCTATATTTTGACGTTTATCAATTAGGGTTATATTTGTGTGTGTGTAGAGATAGGTCATTACCTCGTGACTTATTTTAAGGTTTAATGAAGTTTTAGAGGCTAAACATGATATATTAAACTTGAAGGTATTAAAGCGCAAGAATACGGTATTTGAAAACGTTATTATTTTATGTGTGAAATTTCATTCAAATTGATCTCTACAAGTTTAGTGATCAAGATAAACATATTTAGGAGTGAGGGATTTATTTAGAACAATAAAAATAAACTTTATGGTATTTTTATGAAAAGAATACGGTTTTACAAGAAAGCTATCATTTCATGTGAGAAACTTTGTTTAAATTGGTTTCTAGATGATTAATAGTCAACGTGAATATGTTAGGGTATTGCGGATTAGGTGACAAGTGAAATTTTTGTAGAAAAACCGAATCGGAAATCGGTTTGTTCCGATTTCCTTCGGGTTTCATAATTTCGTATTTTAAGAAATAGAAAAGAGAGAAGAATGGGACTTACGGGTTTTAAGCTCTTATAAAGAGTAAAGAGGGCTAGGGAGAAAGGCCGAGGGATGGTTTCGTCGCCGGTTGCTTCAAGGCACGTCGCCGGAATCTGTCAGGGCTTCGTCGGGAACTCGAATTCAAAGCACACTTCTTGTGGAAATTTCAAGAGAGTTTTTCTATGGTTTTGGAATGAGAAGGTAGGGGGTAGGGGTCTATTTATAGGGTAGCTAGGGTAGGGTAGGTGACGGGTTTTCTTTTAAAAAAAAATTATAAAAATTAGATAAAAAGCATTAAAATTGATATTAAAATGGTTGTATTTAAAATTCAGAAACTGCTACAGTAAAAAGGAGTAAACCATGAGTTACAGAAGACCAAACGCCACCTTTTTCATGTTGGGACCCCGGCCGTCGGCGCAACTCCGGCCGGCGGCGCCGGCCGTCCGCCGGCCGAGTTGGCCGATTCCGGCCGGCGTTGGGTGTGGGGTCTCCTGACTAGGGTTTTGGCATACTCCAAATTTTGGGTTCAGTTCAGTATTTGGGAGTTATGGCCTGTGGACTTTTAGACTTCCGAGAATTTTAAAGAAAAATAAACTAAAAATAATGTGGGGCACGGGATTCGAACTCTGATGGCTTGGTTCAGCAATGCAAGGTATTACCAATGAGCTACAAGCTCCTTCTTGTAATTATTGTAGAGAGATAGATACTTAAAGTGTTTTCAGCAACATTAATACTCCAAGTATACTTCAAATTTAATTCAAATTTAGGTATACAAAAATTGGAGTTGCTACAATCTACCCTCCTTACAAAAATTTCGTCCTCGAAATTTACAACTTTTATTTGAGAACTAGTTTACAAAAGGTGCGGATATCTTGCACGCATTTCATCTTCCCTTTCCCACGTGGATTCTCCTGGAGTGTCTTTTCTCCACATTACCCGGACCAAGTTAACTTCCTTGTTCCGTAGTGTCTTCACTTTCCTATCCAGGATCTCCACTGGTTGTTGCTCACAAGACAAATCGGGCTGTATAGTGAGCTCGGAATGATCAAGTACATGGCTGGGGTCACTCACATACCTTCTGAGTTGAGATATGTGGAACACATTATGCACTCCTTCCAATGAGGGTGGTAGCGCTAATCGATATGCCACTTCTCCGACTCGTTCGAGTATGTCGAACGGTCCAATGTATCTCGGACTCAACTTTCCACGTCTTCCAAATCGGATCACTCCGCGGTTCGGAGATATTTTCAAGAATACATGATCTCCTGGCTGGAACTCCAAGTGTCGTCTCTTCGCATCAGCCCAGTGTTTCTGTCTATCTTGAGCTATGCGCATTCTTTCCCTGATAGTACGAACCACATCAACGGTCGCTACTATCATCTCTAGTCCAAAGAGTTCTCTATCTCCGATGTCGTCGCAACTTAATGGTGATCGACACTTCCTTCCATATAATGCTGCAAAAGATGCCATTCCTATGCTTGCTTGGTAGCTGTTGTTGTACGCAAACTCCACAAGATGCAGGTGATCTTCCCACGATCCTTTGAAGTCGAGCATACATGCTCTGAGCATATCCTCCAAGATCTGAATAGTTCGTTCCGACTGACCATCTGTTTGTGGATGATAAGCCGTGCTGAAGTTCAGACTTGTTCCCAAGCTAGCTTGCAGACTCTGCCAAAATTGCGATCGGAACCTGGTGTCACGATCGGAGACAATGCAGACCGGTACTCCATGAAGTCTCACAATTTCCTGTATGAGTTCATGGGTATCAGAGATAGTACATTATGAAGAGTTTTAAATCTTAATAGGTTATTACCTCCATGTACTTCTTTGCTAGTGTCTCAGTTGATTGGCCAACTCGAAATGGGATGAAGTGAGCCGACTTTGTGAGTCGATCCACAATGACCCAAATCGCATCGTTACCCTTTGTGCTGCGAGGAAGGGCAGTTACAAAGTCCATTGTGATATGCTGCCACTTCCATTCTAGGATTGGTAACGGTTGAAGTAGTCCAGCTGTCCTGTGATGTTCAGCCTTTACTTGCTATCGTGAGGCGGGCCTTTTAAAGTTACCCAAGCTCACTTGCCTAGCCTAGACACCACAAAGTCAGTTTAGATAAACGATCGATGTCCATGACATATCATGCTTTCATTTTAAAAGTTTTTATTTAGAATTGTGTACAACTTAAAGAATATGGTATTTTAGTGAAAAGTCCTGTATTTTCGTATTCTATATTTTGACGTTTATCAATTAGGGTTATATTTGTGTGTGTGTAGAGGTATGTCATTACCTCGTGACTTATTTTAAGGTTTAATGAAGTTTTAGAGGCTAAACATGATATATTAAACTTGAAGGTATTAAAGCGCAAGAATACGGTATTTGAAAACGTTATCATTTTATGTGTGAAATTTCATTCAAATGTATTTCTACAAGTTTAGTGATCAAGATAAACATATTTAGGAGCGAGGGATTTATTTAGAACAATAAAAATAAACTTTATGGTATTTTTATGAAAAGAATACGGTTTTACAAGAAATCTATCATTTCATGTGAGAAACTTTGTTTAAATTGGTTTCTAGGTGATTAATAGTCAACGTAAATATGTTAGGGTATTGTGGATTAGGTGACAAGTGAAATTTTTGTAGAAAAACCGAATCGGAAATCGGTTTGTTCCGATTTCCTTCGGGTTTCATAATTTCGTATTTTAAGAAATAGAAAAGAGAGAAGAATGGGACTTACGGGTTTTAAGCTCTTATAAAGAGTAAAGAGGACTAGGGAGAAAGGCCGAGGGATGGTTTTGTCGCCGGTTGCTTCAAGGCACGTCGCCGGAATCCGTCAGGGCTTCGCCGGGAACTCGAATTCAAAGCACACTTCTTGTGGAAATTTCAAGAGAGTTTTTCTATGGTTTTGGAATGAGAAGGTAGGGGGTAGGGGTCTATTTATAGGGTAGCTAGGGTAGGGTAGGTGAAGGGTTTTCTTTTATAAAAAAAATTATAAAAATTAGATAAAAAGCATTAAAATTGACATTAAAATGGTTGTATTTAAAATTCAGAAACTGCTACAGTAAAAAGGAGTAAACCATGAGTTACAGAAGACCAAACGCCACCTTTTTCATGTTGGGACCCCTGGCCGTCGGCGCAACTCCGGCCGGCGGCGCCGGCCGTCCGCCGGCCGAGTTGGCCGATTCCGGCCGGTGTTGGGTGTGGGGTCTCCTGACTAGGGTTTTAGCATACTCCAAATTTTGGGTTCAGTTCAGTATTTGGGAGTTATGGCCTGTGGACTTTTGGACTTCCAAGAATTTTAAAGAAAAATAAACTAAAAATAATGTGGGGCACGGGATTCGAACTCTGATGGCTTGGTTCAACAATGCAAGGTATTACCAATGAGCTACAAGCTCCTTCTTGTAATTATTGTAGAGAGATAGATACTTAAAGTGTTTTCAGCAACATTAATACTCCAAGTATACTTCAAATTTAATTCAAATTTAGGTATACAAAAATTGGAGTTGTTACAGACGTAAAGACGGCTTTTCTAAATGGAAATTTGGAAGAGAGCGTCTATATGGATCAGCCAGAGGGATTCATTCAGAGTGGGAGCAGCGGTAAAGTATGCAAGCTGCTTAAGTCCATTTATGGACTAAAACAGGCATCGTGGAGTTGGAACATCTGTTTTGATGATGCTGTCAAAGAATTTGACTTTATCAAAAATCCAGATGAACCATGCATATACAGTAAGATTGTAGGGAGAGTTGTAGTATTCCTCGTCTTGTACGTGGATGACATTCTCCTAATAGGAAATGATATTCCTATGTTACAGTCAGTCAAAAGATTCTTGTCACATAAGTTCTCCATGAAAGACCTGGGTGATGCCACCTACATTCTGGGGATCCAGATCTATCGTGATAGATCAAATAGGATATTGGGACTTTCACAGTCCAGGTATATAGACACCATATTGAAAAGATTCAGTATGGAAGATTCTAAGCGCGGTAACCTACCGGCCTGTCACGGAATCACCCTCTCCAAAGATATGTCTCCCAAGACTGATTTGGAAAGGGATCGCATGTCGATTATACCCTACGCTTCAGCGGTAGGCTCTATAATGTATGCGATGTTATGTACCAGACCAGACGTAGCATATGCATTGAGCGTAGTAAGCCGGTATCAAGCAAACCCAGGAGAGAATCATTGGATAGCAGTAAAGAACATTCTCAAGTACCTGAGGAGGACTTAGGAAATGTTCTTGGTGTATGGCGGAAAAGACCTCCAGATTGAGGCCTTTGCCGACTCCGGCTTCCAGAGTGACAAAGATGACTCCAAATCCATGTCGGGTTA
This sequence comes from Agapanthus africanus, assembly GCA_030015575.1. Lineage (NCBI taxonomy): Eukaryota > Viridiplantae > Streptophyta > Magnoliopsida > Asparagales > Amaryllidaceae > Agapanthus > Agapanthus africanus. Next base: position 269,260,191 of record CM057340.1, read on the forward strand.
TATCTTTACCCTCAATGGAGGGGCGGTCTGTTGGAAGAGTTCCAAGCAGGAGACCGTTGCTGACTCAACAATGGAAGCGGAGTACATAGCTGCTTGCGATGCCGCAAAAGAAGCTGTCTGGATGAAGAAGTTCCTCACAGAACTTCAGGTGGTTCCTACCAGTGTTGATCCAATACCTCTGTATTGTGACAACAACGACGCTATAGCTTTAGCGAAGGAACCCAGGTCCCATCAGAAGTCCAGACACATCTTAAGGCGGTATCACCTGATCAGGGAGATCATAGATCGCCGGGAGATCGAGGTGAAGAGAGTAAAGACGGAGGATAACATTACTGATCCATTCACAAAGGCCATTCCTCAGACGCAGTTCGAGAGGCTATTCGAGATGATAGGTCTACGATATGCCAGCTCATGGCCCTAGTGCAAGTGGGAGATTGTTAGTGTATATGCTCTAGGGGCCATTATTGTATCATACTAGCATGTATATTACTTAATGGAAGCTTGGGATATTCACAGTTGTATATATACAGTCTTGCTGAAAATGGTAGTATGCTACTTGGTTTGTGTCTACTTTAATATGTGCATATGTTTCTTGTAACGTATCACTTATACATATTAGTAGAGCCCATATGTTCTTTACTTGATTACCAGCGTTGTGATAGAAGTCACACTAGTGGGGGCTGGGTAGTCTATAAGCAACATCCTATACTTGTCCCTAGTCGTATGATTATCGAGACAGGGCATCGATACTCCAGAGTAGACTAGTGTGTACGCTTCTCATCCCAGTTAGGGAGATGGTCTGTCCTATAGCCATCAGTACGTCGTACTGAAGATAGTACACAGGTGCTCGTTAGGTTACGGGTACACCGGACAGGACTCGCAGGGGAACTGTTAGATGGTATTATACCCGTCATCAGTTAACAGTTCCCAGATGACATGAGTACAGCATAGTCCGCAGATTTGACACTGCTACTTCGCCTCGAGTGTGTCCCACTGTTCTTAGATTGCTATCCTACCACGGCTCAAAGGAGTCGTGCAAACAGGTAGCAGTTGGGTGCAGTCCCGAGCACTTGGAGGCAGTAGTGGTTAGACAGGATTCGTCTCTCCCGGTATTGGGAGATGATATCACGCTGTGTCAGAGAGCCATTACGCAAAGTCCCTGGCCAGGGCAAGCGGGATATACTGGTAGGTTCCAGTAGCTTCTCAGGGTGTAATGGGTTTCGCTCCGACACGACTTATACAGCTATTAGGGGACTGACGCTTGACGCCCCCTAGGCTTGATATGCGATGGTCTTAGACGAACAGACCGGACTGTACGGAAATTGTCACAACAGGCTCAGTAGGAGTTCGGATGGTTTTTCTCATCAGCCTTCTTATCGACATCTACCTGGGGACCGTTACGTACAGCTAGTGCCGCTTGCGGTATGTGGTTAAACCCACTGCCAGCGTAGTGTCGAGTCTTTAGAGTCCCACACAGAGAGTTTCCCTGCTCCAGGCGAAACGGTATATAGGTCATATGGTTTTACGACAAGGGTTCGGACGCGTACGTGTGTTTACGCACGTATGACTTTTCGGACAGTTTTTACTAGCCGGCTTTAGTTTAAGCCAGATTCTATTATCGGGTTATTGGATTTATACAGTCTAAAGTTTTTCCGTGTTTTCACGGATTGGAGGGGCGTTCTCGTAATTTGTCGGGAAGCTTCTAGAAGAGTGGTGACTAAGGGGGTAAGGTTAAATGAGATTAGTGACTCATTTGTGTGATTCATCCAAATCATTAATGCATCATAAATGCTTAATGACTCATGGAGATGAATCACTCAAATGCATTTATGAAGCATAGTTGATTAATCATTTATTTACTTATTTGATAAAATAATAATGCTTCATAAATATTATGATAGATCATTATCTCATTTCATTCTCATCTTCACCTTCTCTCTACTCAAGCTCACTCTCTCTTCAAACCCTAACCCTAACCTCTCATGTGTTGAGATCAAGGGTTAGCTAGACTAATACATCCATAACCTCACTCTATATCCCCTAGGTAGCTTATATTAGCACTTTGAGCAACCTAGTTATCTTAAGTTAGAGATCAAGCTTGTAGTAGGAGCTCTCGGGTGGATCATCTTTGATTCGAGGAGGCCGTTAAGGTGCCGATGTTCCAAGGAGCCTACGAGGAGTGGAGGACAGCGATGAAGACCCGAAGGACATGTAACGTGAGGTATAACTTCGAATCCGAGCAGTTAAACCTCTAGTAGTTAGTTAGCAATGGTTTAGAAATGATTCATGCGCTCAAGTCCGTGTTACGAAGCTTTGATAATCGTTTTTCATATATTCCGCCTCCCCGCAAGTTTGTGGGGTGCGTGACATGGACTTACATTACAACCTTTGTAGATCCGGTCCTTCACTTCTTAAGCTCCGTGTTGAAGTCCCTTCGCTGCGATCATCGTGTTCCGAACTCTCGAGAGGCTCCACGAAGAGAAAGGTGCAAGCTTGCTTCCGATCTTCGATAACAAAGATGATCTACCTTGAAGTTTCGTTAACACAAGATCTCACTCTCTAAAAGAAGTGAACACTCTCATCTAAAGGGTAAGGGTAGATGAGAATGATGAAGTAAGATTTTAGCTCTCATTTATAATCTTTTTCTCACACATAATCATCACTTGGGAAAAAGCTAGTAAGCTTTTTCCATGAAAAGAAAGAAGGAAGAAGAAGATGAATAATGAATCTCAAACCTTTTATGATAATGAAAGAATAAAGATGATCAATAATGCAACCATGGTTGACCAAACCTTTGTAGAGAATTAACCAAGGCTAGGGTTTCGGTTAGGTTAAGAATGAGTCACTTGAAAATATCTTTGCAAAAACAAAAAAAACCTTCTAGAAACATCTAGAAAGCATTAACCCAAATCAAACTCTAATCTTGTTTAATCTCTACTAAACATGTTGTATTAGTTATCATATCGTGTTACAATATTATATATATCACATATATAATATTTATTGTAACAAAAGAAAATAATACAATTAACATATATCGCATATATATCAATGTATTACCCGAGTGAGAAAAAGAATCTTTTAATGAGTTAATATTAGTTAATGTAATTTAATATATCATATATATTATTATACATTAAATTATCGAATCAACACTTGATCCGACAATCCGGCTATATCGTATATAACCGACTAATATGATGACCCGGCTATATCACATATACCCGGCCGATATCCCATATCGCGAGAATCCAATACGGTATCACATACCGCATTATCCTCGGTCCCGCACATATCACATATGTGCTCCTACTCCGTTTTGCCTGAGCCAAGAAATCTCTGTGTAGGACTCTAAAGAATCGTCAATACGCCGGCAGTAGGTGATGATCATATCAAACACCCACAAGCTGCAAGCGGTCAGCTAAACGCAACAGCTATCCAGGTATTGAGCGCTCAGAAGATCAACAAGCAAGCCTGTACATTCTCCTGTGAATCCAATCAGTAACACTCCCGTACAGTCCGGTCTCGTCGTCTGATATGTTGCATATCTCGCCTAGGGGTGGTAAACGTCAGACCCCAGTAGCTTTGATAAGTCGTGTCGATTTGAGGTCTATAACAGTTTGAGAAACTACTGATAACACTTATCAGAAAATCTCAGCAACCCTGATCAGGGATTTCCAGTTATAGCCAATCGAACACAGCTCAATATCAACTCCCTATACCGGGAGAGACGAATCCCCTCCTATCGCTCATTGCCTCCATGTGATTCAGGACTGTACCCAAAATCCACCTTTTTGCACGCCCTCTTGGACGTGGTATGATGGAAATCAAAGCATGGTGGGAATCACACAAGACTCTATGACGATCTCGGGTCAACAGACTACTCTGTACCAGTGTCACCGGAGAACTGCCATCTGACGTGAGGTATAATACCATCTGGGAGTTCTCGGCGAGTCCGTCCAGTGTACCCAGTCTCCACTGAGCACCCGTACACCATCCTTGATGTCAAACACCGATAGATATGGGATTATCCATCGCCCATCATATGGGTCAAGATGCGTATACGCTAGTCTACTCTGGTGTATCGATACCCTGTCTCGATACACCCTCGACTAGGAACAGTTATAGGATGTACTCGTCGACTACCGTGGCCCCACTAGTATGATCTCATCATAGTCTCAGTAGTCGAGTACATATCCTAAGGGCTTTATCAACATGTAACATAGAGACAATCAGAGTACATGTTAAGATAAAGTACAACCAGATAGTATACTATCATGTCGAGCAAGAAAGTCCTCCCTATATATGTCCAAGCATCCATTACAATATATATCGTATGTACAGTAATGGCCTCTAGGGCATACATATAACTAACACTCTCATCTGCTCCCATCAATGTGTAGACGAGGCAGTCTCCTTTTATAAACTCAGTTATCTTCTTTTACTTTTTTTGTTCCTTGAGATTGATGTCATAAATTCAGCTTGCAAGTTCTATGGATCTATCATTGACTTGTATCTAAAAATGACAAATTACCCTATCTATTGCATTCCAAATCTGGATACAGTGGGAAAATTTGTTGAAATGCTTGTCATGTCAACCCAACATTATTTATCATTGTTGTTCTATTTAGAATCTGAGAAGCAACCAGGGGTGAAGCCAAGGGGAGGGGCCCTGGCCCTGGCAAGGCTCCATAAAATACTATATATTAGTGTTCAGATTTTTATATAATTACTATAGAAGAGTTTAAGGAGAGAGGGCAGACAAGAATATATATAGAGAGAGAGAGAGAGAGAGAGAGAAAAGGCATGCTGCTTTAGTCCTAAGGCCTCGGCTTCAAGCATCAATAGCTTCAATTTATTTATTTATTTTAAATTTTTGAGTCCAAAATATTTTGTACTTTAACAATATCTTAATTCAAATTGGCATATAGTTTGGATCAAACTAAATTACTTGTTAATGTTAACATCATTTATTTATAAAAATGTTGATTAAAAATAATTAAACTCTGTGTTTCTGTATAATTACTGTAAATATATATTTTTATTCATGTTGGCATATAAGTGCTTTCATAATAGTATTTTGACTTAGAAAAATAATTAGTATTTTAATATTGAGTATATTTTTATATTAATCACTTCCCAACCCCCTCCTCTTGATAAAAGAAGTAGAAAATTTTAGGCTCCACCACTGGAAGCAACTGTATGTGAATTGCCAAGTGATAATTTTTTCGCTTGAATTACTTTGCCTACAGACAACGTTCAGACATAGAGCAAACCTAGGAGAGTTCAATAGCATATCTGTTCAACAAAATAGTGCATGTCTCTTACAATAGAATACCTCTCTCTAACACCTTTTTATCCTACAATCCTCTTCCATTTTCTACATATCTGCATTCCTTCCTATAGATCATTCATTTAGTATCTATAGCAACAAACAAAATCTCCTTCTCATAACAATTTTGGTTGCACGAGTTTAATTACTCACACAGGAAAGCATTTCATCAGCACATCTGATTTGTTTTATCTAAAGATGGTCAAATATATCATATTTTCCCTTTTGAACTTATCTTTGTAATCTAGGAGAGGCTGGATATGCTCCTCTAGGATTATAGAATGCCATGCATTGCTCATGGTTTCTTGGTTATCATCTCCGGCACTAATTACGAGAGGTCTGAGCCAAGTTGTCAGATAGTCATGAAAGTCAAATCTTTCATGGAGCCTTGTGCTCTATAGACTATAGATGACCCCATTGTGATAGGAAAATGCATTATATAGCCCATATGTGACAACTGTATGTGAAACGAGGATTCATGCATCAAATTGCTCATTGAATATGGTTGATTTTGGTTGTAAATTATGATAGCTAGCAACATTATTGCCTTCCTAAGTCTGTTAGGCCATATGACGTCCTTTTATGCATGATAATACCCAACTTAGACTTTGAAATGAATTAAAGATGCCACAATCTATCTTATGTTCTTTTCCTAAGTTTGGTTTGTTGAGCACAAGGTTTGAAATCTCAGTATTGATATCACACAATTATATTTGGGGTCGGAATCGGCTGACTCGGCCGTCTCAGGCTTCTCGAATCGCTAATATCGGATTTTGTTGTATAAATGAATTAAGAAAGCATAATCGTTAGAATTTTATTAAAATTGTAAAACTATCGAGACTTTTTTTTTATAATAATTTTATACTTTTTCATATAAAATTTCATATTTTTACATAATAGCTTTATATTATAATATATCTAAATTGTTACTATTTGAAAAACTTGTGTTTCGGTTTCTTAGATATTTATGTTAATTTTTGTTGGTTACAATAGTTTTTATTATCTTTTTAGTTATCCTAATCATATTGTAGGTTAAAATAAAGTTAAAAGATCTAATAATATCTGGACTCAAAATTGGCCTGGCTCGGTCTTGACTCGGCCCAACTCGGTCTGATTCGACCTTTAACAGGCCAATCAGACTGAATCACAATATATTTCGCTGAGTTATTGCAGTAGTTAGCCGATCCCGAGTTTCCAAGGGTATATCGATCCTTATCTTTAAAATCCGATACTGATTTTTTTAACCTTGGTCGAGAAGAATTTAGACAGATATTTGATTGGTGTGACGTAAGATTATCATATCACAGGCTGGAATGAGCTGAATAAGACCAACCCTTGTATATATTTTGGAAAAATGTGGTGAATATATCTATTTGAAATAGAAGGTGAAAAAACATAAGCCCAAGACGTTGGGAACAAAGCCTTGAACCTGTAATTGCCTCTATTACAACCATGCACCTCTACTAACTGCCAGCGAAGGTATTTTAGACCTTCAACAATAAGATAACCTTGTAAGTGTAGCGCAGGTAGTTTTCAGCCCTACTGGTAACTTAAGCAAGCTCATTTTTGCAGATGACAATATATCACAATTTTGTTCTCACTGGAGAAATGAACTTTATGGCGATACCTGAACTAGTATAGTTAGGTTTTTCTCCAATAGATTTCTAGTGGATAGTCCAGCAGTGCTCATCCGACCGTCTTTCACTAGATTGACATGTGGGCCCATGCGTACAACTCTGTTGTTGGGGCATTGGATAGGCTAAGCTCTTCAGTGGACTTAAAAGTACTGGACTCTACAGAATTGGGTTCCAAATTCGCCTGGGTTTAAATCAGAGTTAGGAGCGTAGTAATGCTAAAATCACTTCCTAGTAGGATATATGCACACTTCACTATGAAATTCATTCCTTAGCATTAGTAACATAAAACAAGTTATTGGACTATTAAATAATAGTGAATGCTGAAGGATTTGCATCATTTATACAAGCAACTGATTGTGCATTCTTTTTTTTTTCCTGATCAAAAGGAAGGCAAATGCCCCCGTGTTTCATTATTGTGCATTCTTTTTTTTTTTTTGATCAACTGATTGTACATTCTTAATTATTTGATAAATAAGATATAGTGTCAAAGTAATTGTAATCTTGAAAATATAAACAAAATTCATTGAGTTAAAATTATTAATATATTGCTAATTAATTAAAATGCAGGCTTAACGTATATGTGCTCTGAATATGTTATTAGAAAACCTGAACTAGTCTTCTTCCCAACCATTTTATTATGATTGCTTGAATTTTTTACTAAAATTTCTTCCGTACCTGAGAAGTTAAGTATAACTTTTAATTTTATTTAACTAGGCTAGTAGAATTATCAGACCATTAGGCCTACAGAGTTTATTAGTTCATTTTAGAGAAAGCGTTTAGGATAAGTTTGTTTACAATTTTATGAGAAACTTTAGTATGTTACCGCTAAGTTACAAAATATTTTAAACAGGTCTAATGACATATAGCAATTACCCCCAACTATTTTAGACACGTTGTTAATATAATTACGAAAATATGTTAAACTATTTTAGACACGTTATAAAATACAATTACGAAGTTATAAACTATTTTAAACAGGTCTAATTGTATTTTGGAGTCGATTTCATTTTCGTAATTGTATTAACAACCGTGTCTAAAATTGCAACACATATACGTTGGGCGTCGTATACATATATACTGTCTTGCGTGGTTGTGATTTCGCCGATTGGCGAAGAGCTAGCTCCCGCTTGGGGATGCCTTTATCATTATTATGTATATGTGGTTTTGGATCAAAATATACAAAAGAGGTGCTGCCCAAATTTTTAAAAGACGAAACATGTTTTTCAACTAGTAAATCCACTTGCATTTTTCTGTTTTCATTGTCTATGTATTTAAGAAAACTTTTGATTTCATCATACTTTTATTTCAAAACTTCACCTCTTTTATTTTCTTTAAAAAGGGTTTAGATTTCTGGGTTTCGGCTTACTTGAATTACGTTACGCCTGTAGACGTGGCGTGATTTAAGTGCCGGTCATGAGCTAATATTTTCGGGTCGTGACAGGGCCACCCAGCACTGCACGGAATCCGGTAACTTGAGCACCCTACCTTGGGTCAAACTATACCCCCTACGAGTGCGGCGAATAGCCCGCCAATTCTAGAGTAAGGTCCCCTCCATCTCATTGCCATGAGATGCGGACCTGTTTCCCTCTAGAACCCGGCTATTCGTGCACTCCACCGTAGGGTAATCCTAGTATAGAAAAGAAAAGAATATGTACAAGGGTGACATCAACCTCAACCGGTCGTGCACCAAACAACAAATAATATACAAGCTGGCAGAGACGACAGTCCACAAGTCGGACGCTCGTCCCGTAATATCAAAAGTACAAATGAATCTAAACTGTACTATCATTGCATCACTGGCTATCCACCACGACGATCCAACCACAACCACAAACAACACAGAACATCAACGTGAATGTCATGTTCGCAATACGATCCAACATGTACCACCTACCAAAGCAAATCACCCGAATGCATCTGTGTCCCAGCGATGCCGCTACCGATCCATGCGGTCAACCTGCAAGAACTGTGGCACAATGGGGGTGAGTTGCCAACTCGCGAGTAGAAAACATCATCTGGTAGAAATCGAATAAAACAACGATTTTCTAGGTCAACTATATTATAAAGGTAATAAATACTATGATATTTAGGGTGACCGTATCTGCATATGTGCCAACAACATAATCAATGCCTATCAGCATGTGGATATCATCCACGTGTCAACCAATGACACAACAACATCATGCATGTAAATATCATGAAAGCATATGCATGTAAATATGAGGATATAAATCAACGTGTGTCCATCAATGACACATCAGAATCATGGATCCTGAGTGTCCAACATCGACACTCGAAACATCATGAAACCCGTATCCAGTATCGACACGTAAATCCTCATATCTCGGGCTCCGTCAGTCCGGATCGGCCCACGGGCTCCGTCTGTCTGGATCGGCCCTCGGGCTCCGACAGTACGGATTGGCCCATATCCAACTCTCGACTCCGGTCGGTATCCTCCGGATAACCGCCAGGTCCAACCAATCACCGGTAGGTAGTAGTCCCTCTGCCATGCTCATTGTCTACACTACAAAAACCATTTCTTGCCCCGGGCTACCATACCGGGTCCACCATGAACCCGCAAACGGATCATCCAACTCCTCGAATCGGGTTTCTATCATACGTCTCAGAACCGAGAAAACGCATAATGCATGTCTCGAAATATTATATCAAGAGAAACCTGGTTTTTATTACATACTTTCTTTTGAAATATAACCACGGTTTTCAAATCCAGAATATCATGGAAACAACATCTCAATGGATATAATCGTAAAGTATGATGTATGAAAACATATAACAGAAATGTGAGCATATCCGTATATCATGCAACATGGAACAGTGATGTAACAATATCAGTATATCATGGGACATATCATAATGATGTGAGCATAGAAAGTATATTATGCAATATAGCATAATGATGTGGCAATTCTACTGTGTGAGTGACATAGCAATTATCGATGATGAAGTGTGTGAGCCGGCCAATCTGTGTAAGTATAACATACGCATCATCGATAATGGTGTACGTGCACAGGTATATGTAATGCAATGAGGATGTTATGAATGTAGCGTAAAGTAAATCGTGAGCGCAATGCTATAAGGTATACGTCTCTATCACATATCCGAGACGGTGAATCTATCAATCGGCATCCAGCCTCACAACATCACATACGGTATAATGTATCGTACGACATTCTCTAGTCAAGGGTATGGATCAATCATCATAAAACTCATCACGTACGGTAAATCATCCTACGACGGCATTAAACCATTAGGGATCCTATCAACCTATATGACAATGAGGGTACGGACCTAACGTCTCGTACGGCATATTATTCATGATTCACAACATTATATATATCTATATACCTATATCCCAGGTCACATCCGTATCAATCTCATATCGTGGGACCGACAAAGGTATCAATCCTCTCATATCGACTTGCATCCGTATACCGACATATCAATCAAGTCATCATATCACATCGTATATTCTTTTCATCACATTTAGATCCCACATCAAGTCATTTACATATATATATATATATATATATATATATATATATCCTATCTTATAAGTCTCATGTCATGCTACTCTAAATCTCATACTTATTCTCGTGCACTACCTATCTATATATCGTGATCCACGTTCACTTTTCATATCCTTATATATCAATTCGAGACATCATTTCTATCATATCATGTCAAAGAGTCATATCCCTATAGCTTTCATCTCATATCTCGATATATATATTCAATCATTCCTATCATCTCTAACTATCTTATTAACCATATCTATAGTTTTTTAATATAGGCTTCCTTAACCATATTCTATATATCGGTTTCCATCAAAATTTGCGGGGGTGCTATACGCCATCCACCCGACTTCCCCCGAAGATATAAATCTACTCACCTGCAGAACTCCTGGTTTAGCCGTAGTCGAGGTGCTTCGTCGTCTCGGAATCCACGCGAAGGTACCTACAATAAATACACAATCGCAAATGCTATTAATATCAAGTTCCGAAACCCAATACGGCACACGGTGCGCTCATAGGTTAGAACCTATAGCCTACGCATGCACAATCAACCAATTAACCCTCGTCGTTGACGTACAAACATCCAACGACCCAAAACAATATCAAATATCAAATCCCAAGTTTACAAAATCACGAATACCAAATTCAGCAACGAAGGAAATCTATCCCAGATTTTTCCCTAGATCAAATCAGAACATTTTGCATATAGGGTTGGTCTAGATATGATCTAAGGGAGCCACATACCAAGAATTAACATATTTCACCCTGATGTGGCCGCAATTTGCGGCCACAGGGAATTTATTTGCGGCCAGATAAAAAGGGGAGGGGCTCAGGTTTCAAGGGTTGATACATGGTTGCCTGCACGTCTCACTGTCAAGGGAACTTATTTTATAATGGCCTGGGGTCATCCCAGATTTCCAGATACACTTGCAAACTGTCAATTAGCTGATATCGGGGAAATTCTAACTTCGTGTTTTGGTGCTAATCTATGGTCTTGTCCAGTAAAACACCACTAGGGGTTAAGTAAACACCCACTATAGGTTATAAGTCCACAAAATCACCCAAACCCTCTCTTGAATTTTCCAAACATCACATACCGTAACCAAATCACATTCTAACCCAAACTAGGATGCAAGAAACTAAAAACTAAACTAAATGAAAAAAGATATACCTCATTTGGGCAACTCAAGAAAAACCCTAGCTTTCCAAAGTCTCCAAAATCCAATTTTGAAAGGTCCAATTTGTTGAGGATGATGTGGGGATCATTTTTAATGAAGAGAGTGTAGGGTTTTAGCAAGGTATTTGAGATGAGAAATGGAGATGGAGGTGGAGGGAAAAGAGGAGGAAGAAGAAGTTGAAGAAAAGCTAATGGGGGAAAAGAATGGAAGCCCCCTCTCTCTCTCCTACCCTCACTCTCTCTTATTCTTACCCATCACAAGTCCATGTCTCACTCTCTCTCTCTCCAATCATTCTCTTTTTAACCCTTTTATCTTTTTCTCACATTAATACACATAATAGCAATAAAACAACACAATTGCAACAACATGCAACAAAATGCAGTGCACTAGCCATGGAAAACTGTAGAAACACGGATTTGGCTTAATCGCGATTAGTAGTGCACTAATCAATTTTTATTTAAACCTGCGTATAATTAATTATAAAAATGCCAAATCCGATAAATATATTTTTAAATGAATAAATCATTTTAATCTCCAATTATTTCACAAATATTGGTATATATTTATAGCATTTTACGAAAACTCCAAATTCGCAAATCGGATAGTTTTCACGAAATATATTATTTTAATATTAAATTCCAAAAATAATATTTTATATTTTCTGAAATATTACAATCTTCCCCCCTTAAATAAATTCGGTCCCCGAATTTAAATTTAAACCCCCATATACTAAAATATTTCAATAATCAGCTTAAATCACGGGGCTCCGAAATCATGGAAGATATAGAAATACCACAGCGCATCGCGTGCGCCTGAAAACGAGTACGAAACTCAAAAATCGAACTCCGTCAAGCGTCACGCAAATCCTTGGATTTGCATGCATATCATCGGAGTTACAATGGAGATACAGATCTCGAAATCCACTACCGAAATCCAATATGCACTAGTCAAATACTATAATACGTGTATAGTACGTATCCTTGGAAAACCTTCAAAAACTGAATAAAACACATGCAAAATCTTTTCTGAATCGCCGTGTGATGCGTAACTCACGGCACAAGTGACGGACGCTCATTTGTAAAGTAATAAACATATGTTCATATAGCTTTTGCTAAAATATACGTTCCGCCCTTTTGAAATATCCCAAAAGGTTTTCCTTTGTAAACGTTCGTGTCGCTCACGGACACGTAAGAAATAGAGAGACTATAGCTCCTTTTTGAAAATCTCTTGTTAAACTTTTAATGCATGCAAAGTACTCAGGTACCATCCTCAGATCAGTCTTGTTCGGCTACTACATAATGTAGTGTCCATCATGAAAACAAAGTGCTCAAGAGAAAAATCAGCCTCGAAAGGCGTATCCAAATATCACGTGCGTCTGGTGCGCACGGAACCCAAAGCCAAATACAAGTGCTAAGAATGTGAACAAAACCCAACTAAGTGCAACGGGTGTGCACGAAAGCATCTGTCCAGTGCAACGGGTGTGCACGACAGCATCTGTCCAGTGCAACGGGTGTGCACGACAGCAACATCTGGTGTATCTATTGTGCATGAAAATCTCAATCCAGTGCAACTAACATGCACGAATGAAAATCCCAATCGAGTGCATCCGGTATGCATAAAATCACATCTCATATCATGCGCCCAACATGCGCGAAAATCCAAATTAAGTGCATCCGTCATGTACAAATGAAGTCTAAATCAAGTGCATCCCACATGCACAATTAAAATCTCAAGCAAGTGCATCCAACATGCACGAATGAAATCTCACTCAAGTGCATCCGATGCGCACAAATCCAATACCAAGCGCCTAATATGAGAAAAAAATCCAACCCAAGCGCGTCAGGTTCGTATAAAACATCTAGTGCAGTAGCATGCACGAAAACAAACATCAAGTACAAACGCGCACGAAAACACAAATATGGTAAAATGAATGCTCGAAGATATAAATCGGGTGCAACCAATGTACGGAGTATAAATCTAGTGAAACCAATGCACGAAATACCCACCTGGTGAAAAAACGCATGAAATGCAAATCTAGTGCAGCAAATGCAAGAAATACCCACCTGGTACAACAAACGCATGAAATGCAAATCTAGTGCAAAAAATGCACGAAATACGAATCTGGTGCAATAAATGCACAAAATACAATTCGGGTGCATCCAGTGCACGAAATACAAATCCAGTGCATCCAGTGCACGAAATACAATTCCGGTGCATCCAGTGCACGAAATACAAATCAAGTGCACGAAATACAAATCCGGTGCAACAAATGCACGGCGTAAAAATCTAGTGCAACAATTGCACAATATACAAATCAACCGTTTGAAATCCACGAAACCATAAACACGTGCAGCCAAGGTACAAAACTGATCTCAAGTGCAATAAATATGCACAAATCATAAACCAACACAACAGTGTATAAAACGCATATCAAGTACAATAACTATGCACAAAATGTAAATACCCAGTAGGTGCAGCCATGGTGCACGAAAACAATATCATGAACTCAATCATCAAAACTCAATTCCAAGCGATATAAGCGTGATACTCAGATCACAAACGCAAATCGCAACAAATGACATTGAGGTACACCTCCAACAATGTCGAAAAAGTCGGTGCGCCCAAAACTGGCAGAGCAAGAACATCCGCTTGCCTCCTGCTCACGGTCTCGCGTCCTCTGTCTCTGGGTCCTCATTTTCTCTGTGGATTACCAATCTCGCAATCCATCGGCTCGTCGGCCCGGTCAGGTGTACTAATGGAAACAATTCCGCTCAGACACTCCTCTGGTCATCTCTCGGCCAATTAGCATGACCACTCGTAAAGCAGTACGTCACTGGCGTTGGCCTCCGGCCCTCTGAATACACGTGACACAACTGATCCTCGGTGCAAATCTTATCGCAGCAGTGTCCTTGAAGGCACCTGCTCAAGGTCTCTTCCGATCTCGCCTATGCCGAACTATACGGAGGCTGGTACTCTTACATAATCTTTTCTCGCTTTCTGGGCATCTGCGTTCTAAGCACAGTATTTTCTCGGGAACTGGCCGTATCTCAACGCCTCTGTATAAATATCAGATCTCTAATCTCAACGGGGAGTAACAACTGCTCGTCAGCATCTCGCACGAACCTCTTGTTCCACTCGTTTTTATTATCGTCCTCTTCGACGTCACGTCATGCTATCTGCGTACCGCAATTGTTCTCGGCTACAGTCAATCCAGAGTCTCTCACACGGACTCAAAATCACTAACTCGGTATCTTCATCACTCTGTAGAAGATATATAGCCGAACACGTCCTCGGGAACTCGTCCATATCATCAGAGGAATATACCTTATTCATCCATTCTCGATCAACTCACAACACATCTGGGTGAGGTCCTCTATCCGAAGCTGGTCAACTTATTGATCTCCTATCGGATCATCCAACGAACAACGTCATCTCTGGATCGATTTACTCTAGATCTGAATAAGATTCTCCACACTGGAAATATTCAACTCAACCGGGCCTGCGTCGGCGCATCAAATCAGACGAATCATCTCAGTCGCTCAACTCTACTCAAGATAGACTGGCTATCTACTGTCGCATCTCTGCCTGAAAGCTCCAGCGATCACATCTCATAAGCTCTGGAAGTGACATCCCGTCAATCTCAGCAACAGCTGGGTCATCTGTCTGCAAGGTAGGCAACATCACGGTCTCTGAGGTAGGCTGTACATCAACAGTCCTCTTACAACAGGCAGTTTCTAACAATGGCCCGATCAACCGGTGCAAAACCGAACACTCGCCTCAAACGAGAGGTCACAACACAAACACTAAATCGATACGTTTCCATGTCACCAGAAAACACGATGGTCAGTCCTCGTCCATGACGAGCTCGTCCTGACCGCATCACTAGCAGCAACTCAATCTGCGCTCAAACCATGGTGACAGGAACCTCAATCAAGTATCGACGAAAATAGATCAAAGGGATGAAAAGAATCAACAGATCCCAAAATGGATACATGATCATAAGAAGAAACGGAATCAGTGAGAGTATGATCATGGAAATGAATAGAATCAAGGATCTCAAATGGATGTATGATCAAGGGAACGAAGAGAATCACAGATCTCAAAATATGCACATCCTAAGGTTTCTTAAGTGGAGTATCGTATCGTAAATATGCCGCGGAACAAACGTACGGTACGCCACTCTACTCAAGCTATCTACTCCATCAATCAGGGTCAGCCTATGTAATGAAAGTTTGGGTCTAATATCCCCCTGTTCAAGTCTAAGTTCCGTAAGGTCAAGCCCAGGTTCCGAAATAATTACGCCTTAAACTCCACATAGTCAAACCTAGACTCGAACCAAGGTTAAACCTAGCATTCTGATACCAACTTTGTCACGACCCGAAAATATTAGCTCATGACCGGCACTTAAATCACGCCACGTCTACAGGCGTAATGTAATTCAAGTAAGCCGAAGCCCAGAAATCTAAACCCTTTTTGAAGAAAATAAAAGAGGTGAAGTTTTGAAATAAAGGTATGATGAAATCAAAAGTTTTCTTAAATACATAGACAATGAAAACATAAAAATGCAAGTGGATTTACTAGTTGAAAAACATGTTTCGTCTTTTAAAAATTTGGGCAGCACATCCTTTGTATATTTTGATCCAAAACCACATATACATAATAATGATAAAGGCATCCCCAAGCGGGAGCTAGCTCTTCGCCAATCGGCGGAATCATAACCACGCAAGGCAGTATATATGTATGCGACGCCTAACGGTGAAGATCACCACAAAAAGATAAAGTAAATAAAGAAAGACATCAAATCCCCCAAGCGAACATATAGTCTATCGCTCTAAGTCTCGCGAATACAAGTCTTTCTAAGTCTTACTATTATACAAATACTAGTTTCTGATTGATGGAGTTAACTAGATACAACGGAATAGTAAATAAACGAGTGGTACGATCCAATATGTACCACCTACCAAAGCAAATCACCCGAATGCAGCTTTGTCCCAGCGATGCCGCTACCGATCTATGCGGTCAACCTGCAAGAACTGTGGCACAATGGGGGTGAGTTGCCAACTCGTGAGTAGAAAACATCATCAGGTAGAAATCGAATAAAACAACGATTTCCTATATTATAAAGGTAATACTATGATATCTAGGGTGACCGTATCTGTATATGTGCCAACAACATAATCAATGCCTATCAGCATGTGGATATCATCCACGTGTCAACCAATGACACAACAACATCATGCATGTAAATATCATGAAAGCATATGCATGTGTAGGGTTCCTAGGCATCCTAATGAGGTCTCACAAGGCATCAACCATGCCAATTTCAAAAAATCTAGGTGCCGAGAAACCCGACTACGGATCGTTGGCTAGAATTCTAGGCGAAAAACAATCTAGTTAACAACTTAACTAATGGGATATCGGAAATACAACCTTTGTAGATCCGGTGCTCCACCTCCATAGCTCCGCAACGAAGTCGTCTCCGCTGTCCAAAAGGAATCCGGGCTCTAGAGTCGGCTTCGTCGGAGAAAAAGCGAGCTAGGTCGTCGATGTCCATGCCGAAGATGATCTACGTCGAGGCATCGCTAAATCAAGCTCCACCTTCACCAAGCCCTAAAAACTTGTGAAGGAAACACACTCTACTACTTGGCAAGAGGTAGAGGATGAAGAAATAGGAAGTGGGTAGACTTTAGAATTGGATTTCTCACTCTTTATCATCAATCACCATTGATGACCTTGCTTTCTTCACTTGAAGAAAAATGAGGAAGAAGAAGATAATAGTTATGATAAGTTTTTTAAAAATGAAATGAATAATCAAACCTTATCATAACAAGACCATGGTTAATTGTAGAGAGTTAACTCAAGTTTGATGAATGGTTAGGGTTTGTATAAGAAGACAAAATGGTTGCTATGGTCAAAGTTCATGAAGCTTCAAAGAATACAAACAAAATAGCATCCATTTTCTCATTTCCTTTTTCCTTTTTCCAAAAAGAAAAAGATTAATAAATGAATAAGGAAATCAAAACCCTAATTATCCACTTAAAACATGGTTTAATTCTTTACATTTAACCAAAATTCATGTATCATCAAACATGATACAATCTAGTGCACAAAAATCATATCGCATATGTAATGCGCACATCCGAGTGAGAAAATCCATAATAAAGTGAACCGATACTAGTTAATGCAAAGTAATATATCAAATATATAATTATGCATTAAATCATTAAATCAACACTTGATTCAATGATCCGGTCATATCGCATATAACCGACTAGTATCCTATGTATCGGTTTATCGAATCAATGCTTGAATCGATAACTAGGTTATATCGCATACAACCAATCGATACATTTATCGCGAGAATGGAATACAGTATCACATACACGCATTATTCTCGGTCCCGCACATATCTCATATGCGCTCCTATTTCGTTTCGCTTGAGCCAGGAAACCTCTGTGTAGGACTCTAAAGACTCGTCAATACGCCGACAGCAGATGATGATCATATCAAATACCCACAAGCCGCAAGCGGTCTGCTAAACGTAACGGCCACCCGGGTATTGAGCGATCTGAAGATCGACGAGCAAGCCCGCTCACACTCCAGTGAATCCGACCAGTAACACTACCGTACAGTCCGGTCTGATCGTCTGATATGTCGCATATCTCGCCTAGGGGTGGTAAACGTCAGACCCCAATAGCTCGATAAGTCGTGTCGATATGAGGTCTATAACTATTCGAGAAACTACTGGTAACACTTACCAGTAAATCTCAGCAACCCTGGCCAGGGATTTCCTGTTATAGCCAATCGAACACAGCGCAACATCAACTCCCTATACCGGGAGAGACGAATCCCCTCCTATCGCTCATTGCCTCCATGTGACTCGGGACTGTACCCAAAAACCACCGTTTTGCACGCCCTCTTGGACGTGGTAAGATGGAAATCAAAGCACAGTGGGAACCACACAAGACTCTATGACGATCTCGGGTCAACAGACTACTCTGTACCAGTGTCACCAGAGAACTGCCATCTGACGTGAGGTATAATACCATCTGGGAGTTCTCGGCGAGTCCGTCCAGTGTACCCAGTCTCTACTGAGCACCCGTATATCATCTCTGATGTCAAACACCAATGGATATGGGATCATCCATCGCCCATCTGTATGGGTCGAGAAGGTATGCGCTAGTCTACACTGGTATATCGATGCCCCGTCTCGATACACCCACGACTAGGGACTTTGAAGGATGTACTTATGGACTACCATGTCCCCACTAGTATGATCCGCATCATAGTCCAGGTAGTCAAGTACAGATCCTAAGGGCTTTACCAACATGTAACAGAGAGACAATCAGTATACACGTTAAGGTAAAGTTCAACCAGATAGCATACTATCATGTCGAGCAAGAAAGTCCTCCCTATATACGTCCCAGCATCCAGTACAATATACATCCTATGTACAGTAATGGACTCTAGGGCATACATATAACTAACAATCTCCCACTTGCACTAGGGCCATCTGTAGCAGTGGTTGTAGTATCTCATACTCAACCATCCCATAAAAGTCTCTCTCTGGGAACAGGCCTTTGTGAGTGGATCCGCTGTGTTGTCCTCTGAGTCTACTCTCCTGACCTCGATCCCCTGGAGATCAACCATCTCCATGATCAGGTGACACTGCCTTAGAATATGTCTGGATCACTGATGGGACCGGCGTTCCTTGGCATAAGCCACAACTCCATTGTCACACAATGGGAGGAACAAAGTTCATCTCATGAACAAATATACACCCAGACTGTCTCTTTAGTAGCATCTTAAGTAGCGATGTATCCAGCCTTTATCGTCTAGTATGCCACGGTATCTAGCTTGGAACTTTTCCAACATACCGTCCCTCTACTGAGGGTAAAGACAATGCCTGCGACTGACATTCAGTCGTCTTTATCACCCTGGAACCCTTCCAGTGATTCTCCCCAGGATCGATTGATACCATCTCACTACAACTAGTGAGAATCCTAACATCCAATTAGATCTATCTCATAGATCCAAAACCCAGGATTTAGGGGGTATCACTTTAATCCTATATGGAGAATCATTGTGATAAACGGAGATTGACCGAGCGTAGCATAGGAAACTCCCTCCCTATCAAGAGTATGTCATCCACGTACTCTACGAGGATCGTCACTATACTCCCTACTACCTTTTTGTTTATACAAGGTTCATCTACCATTTTGATGATGTCAAACTCTTTGACTACTTCATCAAAACAGATGTTCCAACTCCGCGATGCCTGCTTTATCCTATAAAGCATCTTGCACACGTTTCCGCTGCTCCCACTGTTTACGAAGCCCTCTGGCTGTGTACTTATAGACGCACTCTTCTAAAACATCATTTAGAAAAGCAGTCATGACACCCAACCACCAGATATCGTAGTCATGGTATGTAGCCGTGACAAGTAGGATCTGGATGGACATAAGCATAGATCCTTAGAAAAAGGTTTCATTATGATCCATATCTGGTCAATTATGCAAACCTTTAACAAGTCTAGCTTTGAAAGTCTTAACTTTTCCATCTACACCAAGTAATCTTCTCAAGATATACTTGCTCCTGATGGGGATTTAACCCTTCAGATATAGCAACCAAAGTCCATACTTTGTTGGTGTATAAGGATTCCATCTCAGATCGCTAAACATCTAGCCATTCTTACAGAGTCTTACTCTCGATGGCCTGCTCGAAGCTAGGTTGGTCATCATCTCATGATGCAATCCTCGCTCCCACTGTCATAGAGAAACCGAAGTATCTCTCAGGTGGGTGAGGAACCCTACTAGATCGGCGGAGAGTTTGAGGTTCCTTGGTGACTATTGAATCTTTTGGTTCTTTCAAATCATCAGCTGCAGTTTGTATAGCTGGAACACTTCCAGTTCTACATAACAGACCTTGCCTGGAGCTTGTCCGGATTTTGCTTTTAGACACAGGCCGGACAACCCCAAATCTTAACTAACTTAAGATATGGGCTCTTCCCTTTCCATATCATATATGAAGTGGTAGGCAACTGATTTGATTCGAACCCTATTCAATAGGTATACAGCTTCTCAAGTGCATAACTCCCTAAAGGAAATAGGTGACTCAGTAATACTCATCATAGAGCATACCATATCATATAGGGTGTGATTACTCCGCCCCGATATACCATCGTGCCATGGTGTATACGGAGGAGTAATGCTGAGAGAGAATCTCATTCTCCTTTAGAATAGTCCAGGATTTCCGTGCTCAAGTATTCTCCTCCTTGATCACATCAAAGGACATAATACTTATACCCGTAGTTTGGTTCTCTACTTCTAACTTATATTCTGTGAATATCTCAAAAGGTTCGGACTTATGTTTCAACAGGAACATAGGTCTGAAACTCGAAAGATCATCAGAGAACGTAATGAAGTATAAAGAACCATTCCTGGCATGTGTAGACAGGGGACCTACATACATCAACATGTATCATCCCAAGAGTTTACTAACACTTTCTCTGTTTCCAGTAAACGGAGCTATGGTCATCTTATCTTTGTGACATGACTGGCGAGTTTCACAAGATGTAAATTCAAACTGATTTAAATATGCATCTAAATGTAACTCAGCCAGCCGGGTCGCATTGATCTGACCTAGTCTACAATACCTTAAGAAGGATCCGTTCATTTCTGAACTCTTCCTCTTGTGTGTGTTCCATATACTAAGAACTGTAGTTTGATTTAGAACATCAATGCTTTTAGATAACGTGCCTGATCCGATCAACTTTTGATATAGGAAATGTTCAAAACATAATCCAACCATACAAAATTATATCTTTTCTTTTCTAACAAAGAGAGTGATATGATTTGGTATATCAGGTTCGGTATCTAATAACATTCGTTCAGAATCAATGTATTGGTAATACAGGGTGACAGTGACCAACAGACTTGGCTGCAACACTTGCCCCATTTTCTGCCTCATGAAACTTATCACCCGTTCTCAGTCCTCTACCTTTCTGTAGCCCTATGTAACAGATTACGTATCTGGGATCCTGGTCTGGTATCACATACCCAGGACGTAAAGGTTACTGAGAAACAGTTCTCAGTATAATGAGCACACCCGAAGATGATGCATCAGCATGCACTCTCTTCGTTTGGGCGGCACGGGAAATCTGGTATTCCCCAATTTCCTGCTCTGTCTTATAACAATTATAAGTTGGAGCGGGACCAACGTTCCCCAGCTCAGTATAACAAGCGGGTTCGGTCAATAATCCGTATTATTATCTTGATTAAGGCGTGATATGGTCGCTACCTGGAGAGAGAGAGAAGAAAACACTCAGCGTGCGCTCTTGCAAGAATAGATTGGTTATTATTTTATCTAATCAGGATGGCTCCCACTGCTTTTTATCAAATCTTCCTTCAAACCCTAAAAGGAAAGACTAGCCGGGATTAATTACACACTACAAGTTCGCCAATCTTTCAGCCAGGCCAGTGTCGGTACTTTAAGGGAGGTCCCCCGTGCTTTCGCACGAACCTAATTAATGTAAACCTCGTTTTCCCAAAGGCGTAACCTCGTTAACACCTTTCTAGACACCTACTTGATCGGCTAATTGTAATGTGTAAAACTCTCCCAGGAGTAACTCTTACTCGCAGCGGGTATCGGGATCCAACTATCTCATAGAAGGTATGCAATCTCATTGCAAATTTCAACACTTGAAATTCCCGATAATATTTTGCCCCTAGCACCCTATGACCTTGACGGAGGTCAACAAACCATAGGCTACTAGTCAAGTTCAACCCGTCATTTCTTGATCGAATTAAACCCACCCGCACGACCCTTGACGGAGGTCAACAAGGCCGCACGACTACCCTAACTCAATCTGCATCATATGCATAAGCAGATAAATACTGGTTAGCTACCGCACACTGCGCCTTGACGGAGGCCAACAAACGCAGCACGAATACTAAACAGCACTTATCTGAAATGACGGAGGGCTACGACAGGTTTTTCTGAAAACCTATTGCGTAATGAACTTGATATCGTTGTAGGATCGAATGAATTTTGAAATGGAGTGTTTTTGAGGCTTTTCTGGTTTTGCTAAAGGAGTCACTCCCGGTGAAGGGATCGTCGGTCCTTTGCTCGTCGAATGAGGTGCGGGATATATCATATATATCACTGTGCAAAGCAAAAACTCTTAAAAGCAATCAAAAGACAAACCGAGTGTGTAGCATCTGCCAGTTATTGCTAAAGGAGTCACTCCCGGTGAAGGGATCTCGGTCCTTTCCTCATCGAATAAGGTGCAGGATATATCATATATACCGCTGTGCAAAGCAAGAACTGTAGCTACCTGTTTTATTTTGAAATTCGATTCTACAACATCTTAGGTTTCTTTTATTTCATTAATCACATTAATGAAGTCCCATCATTTAAGTACCTAAACATCACAGATAAATACGACGTACACTTATGCCATCCGCATTCGCCTCGATGTCCCCTCGTGCACCGTTAGGTTAGGTAACTAACGGCAGAGCGGGGCAGGGCTAGCGCGGGTGTAAAACATAAGTAACGCCTATATAATATATCATATATACTATATACTGTATCTATCACAGAACATCACATGATCACATCACAGATATCGCAGCAGAAGAATCATATGAAATATTGGATATACTAGGACGTCCGTGTTTTCAATACGAGCCAGTATAAAACACGGATTCCACGGTCGCGATGAATAGCCAAACCCACACCCCTAGACCCCTACGAGAGCGGCAAGCAACCCTACCAATTCTAGAGTTAGGAGACCCGGACTCGACTCCTCGAGTTGGTCTCCCATTGGACTCCAGAACCCGGTTACTTGTGCTCCCCTCCTTGGGTCTATCCTAGTGCGGAAAAGTAAATAATATACAAACGGTGACATCTTCCGCAACCTGGTAGTGCCCTAATAAAAGAATATTACATACAAGTTTTTACATGAATGAAAATGAAAAACACTCATCTCACATAAAAAACCCCGGCTATTCAAATACGACGATCCAATATAACATATCCAGCAATACATAACATCACATGTCATCAACGTAAGTAAATATGTCCATCCCAATTGTCGTTGACATATAGCAACGAAACCGGCGATATCACATATTACACTTACGGTCACAGAAAAGAAAGTGTAAAACTACAACAGTTGGAATCCGCAACTACCTCAGACATCGCATGCCTGATCAAATGAATTCTTTAGACATTGCATGCCTAACAATTATAAACCCCGCATTTTAGTCTCATTATCGAAAACACTTTTCAATATCAAGTCGGGCAATTCAACAAGATTCCTGAAAATTTGATCGAATGCTCGTCGCAAACTTGAGTAGACGGCTGCACCCCTGATACCGTCGACGAAGTGCACCAAGGCGGAACACCGCTGCCGCGAGCACCCAAACGGATGCTTTCGGCAACGGGGTTCTCCTACAGTCACTTGGTCGGGGCTATGGAGTGAGGCTGTCTATTAAGTTTACCCGGCGAGTATCCGCGTACGCTACGTGATTGCGACGGACTTTTGATCACATCAAAGTTTCGTGGCAACCGATCAAGTGAGACTAAATTGCTAGATTTACAACATTCATTCAGTTATCTCATAACTCATTGTGAATTCCAATTATTGTATCACATTCCAGATAAATAGAAAATGTTAAACTTTCCGATCGAACAATCGAACACCCATGTTTTCCCGATACAGCTCAACACATGAAATAAGTCTAACAACATTCAGTTCGTGCCTCAGTACCAACGGTCCAGCCATAGAAGGGTCAAGCCAACGCCTCACATGTGGCACGCCGTACTGCCCCAAACCCGAAGGTTCAAAGGGCAGTTCAAGATGGTCACATAATCGAGTTAAGGTTTGTTGTCTTCTAGAGGGACCATCGCGTTACTTGCACTACTTAGAACGTCGTTAAACTACGGAAAAATCCAACACTTGGAAATTTCCCGACAGGGGAAAAAGTGGGTATTTATATCCGGTCGAACTTTTTAACATATTCAAAAATTTATCCGGAAAGCCACAAAGACGAAATTTGATACACCGATCGAAACACCGAATCCCCAAAACAACTCCAGAAAATTCAACTCTTGAATAAATTTTAAAAATTCCCAGAAAATCCAGCATACTTAAATAGGAATTACTGTGCAAACAAATGAGGATGACGTCATCAATGTGCGGCGGAACCGCCGCAGAAGCCAGGCTTCTGCCGCGCTTCCGCCGCGGTTTGAACTGTTCATGGGAAAGTTTTTGCGCCGTAATTCTTATATTTCCCTGCTGAATTTTTTAGCAATCTTTAATTTGGAAAAATCCCAGTTTTTGAAAAAAGGACAGAGAGCTATTTTGGGTTCGGGTTTTTCGATCGATCGGACTTCAAATTCCGTCTAGACTTCGCCTAAGGCTCTAGCTAGGCTCTGATACCACTGTAGGGTTCCTAGGCATCCTAATAAGGTCTCACAAGGCATCAACCATGCCAATTTCAAAAATCTAGGTGCCGAGAAACCCGACTATGGATCGTTGGCTAGAATTCTAGGCGAAAAACAATCTAGTTAACAACTTAACTAATGGGATATCGGAAATACAACCTTTGTAGATCCGGTGCTCCACCTCCATAGCTCCGCAACGAAGTCGTCTCCGCTGTCCAAAAGGAATCCGGGCTCTAGAGTCGGCTTCGTCGGAGAAAAAGCGAGCTAGGTCGTCGATGTCCATGCCGAAGATGATCTACGTCGAGGCATCGCTAAATCAAGCTCCACCTTCACCAAGCCCTAAAAACTTGTGAAGGAAACACACTCTACTACTTGGCAAGAGGTAGAGGATGAAGAAATAGGAAGTGGGTAGACTTTAGAATTGGATTTCTCACTCTTTATCATCAATCACCATTGATGACCTTGCTTTCTTCACTTGAAGAAAAATGAGGAAGAAGAAGATAATAGTTATGATAAGTTTTTTAAAAATGAAATGAATAATCAAACCTTATCATAACAAGACCATGGTTAATTGTAGAGAGTTAACTCAAGTTAGATGAATGGTTAGGGTTTGTATAAGAAGACAAAATGGTTGCTATGGTCAAAGTTCATGAAGCTTCAAAGAATACAAACAAAATAGCATCCATTTTTGTAAGTCCATATTGCGACCCCCGGTACTTACGGGGAGGCGGAAACGGTATAAAAAACGAATTTTTATCGCAAGAGGCAACATGGACTAAACTATGTCGGGATCGTTAACTAAACTAAAACTAGTTAACAAGCTAAAGAGAGTTAGCTACTATGGAGGATGGTTATACCTAAACTTGAACTCCTTCTCTTCTTGTTGTTGTTCTTCTTTCTTGTTCTTTGTAGAAGCTTGAATGGTTCTCTTCTCGTCGCCTTCTTCTCGCCGAAGATAGATCCACCTTGAAGGTTCGACCTTTGGGCTCTTCCTCGATCTTTGAGTGAACTAGGGTTTCCGGCTTGCTAAACCTTCATCCTAGAATGAGTAGAGAGTGATTAGGGTTTGCTTTTCTATCTAAAGAGAATGATTCTCAACACATGAGAAGGTTTCTCTTTTCAAGAGGAAGAAGAAGATGAAATGAGGAGAGAGAGTGAGAATGATAGAATGAGCTCAATAATTCATTTCTTGCAACCATATTGCAAAAGAAATGAATTATCTAAATGATAATAATTGAAATAAGAATAGTTGATGGTTATTTTGGAATGACCACTATCATACCTCTTTTAATGAAGTGTAAGCATGAATCAAGGAAGACTTTCAAGGCATAAAAAGTGGTCAATGGTCAACAAGTCAACCAAGGTCAACAAGTCAACAAGAAAAACAACCATAACATAATTCTTATTTAATTACTATTATTAATAGATAATATACAAATCCATTAGGGTTTGGAAAATGATAACTGTCAACTGTGCATACGCACCCGATCCGAAACCCTAATGAAAAACCTCATTCTCCGCCTCAAGCAACTGTGCATACACACCTGCATTCTCGTTCCGAGGAACAAGAATACCAAGATATAAAAGCAACCCCCAAAACATATACCAGTATCTGGCTCAAACCAGAGCCTGCCAGTATAATCCGTCCGGACTCCAAACGTGCACAAGTGCGCGGATGAGAACGAACCCTGTCGCAAAACCATGCGACCTCTACTCTGTTTTGCCCAGAGGCGAATACCCTCTGTGTGGGACTCTAAAGACTCGACACTACGCTGGCAGTGGGTTTAACCACAGACCGCAAGCGGCACTAGCTGTGCGTAACGGTCCCCAGGTAGATGCCGACAAGAAGGCTGACGAGGTGAAACCCCATCTGAACTCCTACTGAGTCTGAATGTGACATTCTCCGTACAGTCCGGTCTGTTCGTCTGATACATCGCATGGCGGGCCTAGGGGGCGGTAAAACGTCAGTCCCCCAATAGCGGTACAAGTCGTGTCGGAGTGAAGCCCAAAACACCCTGAGATAACACTGGAAACCTACCAGTATATCTCGCTTGCCCTGGCCAGGGACTACTCGTGTAATGGCTCTCCTAGACACAGCGCGATGTCAACCCCCAATACCGGGAGAGACGAATCCTGTCTAACCGTCACTGCCTCCAAGTGCTTCGGGACTGCACCCAACCACCACCTGTTTGCACGACTCCTTTGAGCCGTGGTAGGGTAGTGATCAAAGTGCAGTGGGAACACACTCGAGGCGAAGTGTCAGTGTCAAGTCAGCGGACTAAGCTGTACTCATGTCACCTGGGAACTGATAACTGACGATAGGTATAATACCAACCTGTCAGTTCCCGACGAGTCCTGTCCAGTGTACTCGTAACCCAACGAGCACCCGTATACTATCTCCAGTACGACGTACTGATGGCTGTGGGACAGACCATCTCCCACACTGGGATGAGAAGCGCATACGCTAGTCTACTCCGGAGTATCGATGCCCTGTCTCGATAGTCCTACGACTAGGGACCTGTATAAGGATGTGCCTATAGATTACCCAGCCCCCACTAGTGTGACTGCCATCACAACGCTGGTAATCAAGCAAAGATCCTAAGGGCTCCACTAATGCGTATAAGTGATATACTGAAATAAACACAAGTACACATTGAAGTAGAAACAAACCAAGTAGCATACTACTATATTGAGCAAGATTGTTTATACAAGGTGAATATCCCAAGCTTCCATCAAGTAATATACAAACTAGTATGATACAGTAATGGCCTCTAGGGCATATACACTAACAATCTCCCACTTGCACTAAGGCCATGTACTGGCGTATCGAAGACCTATCATCTCGATCAGCCGCTCGAACTGAGTCTGGGGTAGGGCCTTGGTGAATGGATCTGCAGTGTTCTCTTCTGAAGCAACCCTCCGAACCTCGATCTCCTTGCGATCCACGATCTCCCTGATCAGGTGATACCGCCTCAAGATGTGCCTGGATCTCTGATGGGACCTGGGTTCCTTTGCTAAAGCTATAGCCCCGTTGTTGTCGCAATACAGAGGTACTGGGTCAACAATGGACGGAACCACCTGAAGTTCCTTTAAGAACTTCCTTATCCAGACAGCTTCTTTTGCGGCATCAGATGCAGCGATGTATTCCGCTTCCATAGTCGAGTCTGCAACGGTTTCCTGTTTGGAACTCTTCCAACACACCGCCCCTCCATTGAGGGTAAAGACAAAGCCCGACATGGACTTGGAATCATCCTTGTCACTCTGGAAGCTGGAGTCAGCAAAGGCCTCAATCTGGAGGTCTTTTCCGCCATACACCAAGAACATCTCCTTAGTCCTCCTCAGGTACTTGAGAATGTTCTTTACCGCTATCCAATGTTTCTCCCCAGGGTTTGACTGATACCGGCTTACTACACTCAGTGCATAAGCTACATCCGGTCTGGTACACAACATCGCATACATTATAGAGCCTACCGCAGAAGCGTAGGGTATAATAGACATGCGATCCCTCTCCAAATCAGTCTTGGGAGACATCTCTTTAGAGAGGGTGATCCCGTGACAAGCCGGTAGGTTACCGCGCTTGGAATCTTCCATACTGAATCTTTTCAGTACGGTGTCGATGTACCTGGACTGTGAAAGTCCTAATATCCTCTTGGATCTATCACGATGGATCCGGATCCCCAGGATGTAAGAGGCATCACCCAGGTCTTTCATGGAGAACCTGTGTGACAAGAAACCCTTGACAGATTGTAGCATAGGAATGTCATTTCCTATTAAGAGAATGTCATCCACGTATAAAACAAGGAATACCACAGTTCTCGCTACAAATCTACTATAGATGCACGGTTCATCTGGATTTTTGATAAAGTCAAATTCCTTGACCGTCTCATCAAAACAGATGTTCCAACTCCGCGATGCCTGCTTTAGTCCATAAATGGACTTAAGCAACTTGCACACCTTTCCGCTGCTCCCACTCTGAATGAAACCCTCTGGCTGATCCATATAGACACACTCCTCTAAATTTCCATTTAGAAAAGCGGTTTTTACGTCCATCTGCCAAATCTCATAATCGTGGAAGGCAGCAATGGCAAGAAGGATCCGAATGGATTTCAGCATAGCCACTGGAGAAAAGGTTTCGTCGTAGTCCAAGCCAGGTCTTTGACGGAAACCCTTTGCTACAAGTCTAGCTTTATAGGTCTCAACCTGTCCATCTACACCAATCTTCCTTTTGAAGATCCACTTGCATCCTACGGGTTTTACCCCGTCTGGAGCAATGTCCAACGTCCATACTTTGTTGGTGTACATGGACTCCATTTCGGTCCGCATTGCATCCAGCCATTTTACCGAGTCAATGCTCTGAATGGCCTGCTGGAAGCTAGTAGGCTCATCATAGTCTATGATGCAATCCTCTCTATCCCCGTCTATGAGAAAACCGTAGTATCTCTCGGGCGGATGAGACTGCCTACTACTTCTACGGAGCGGCATAGGAATGTCTTGTTCATTTGAACCCTCTGGTTCCACTAAGCTTTCAGTAATAGTCCGTGGTTCTGGAATTTCTTCCAGTTCTACTGTGCTCCCACTTATCTGGTTTTCCAAAAACTCAGTTTCCAAGAAGTAGGCATGACGAGAAACAAGGACTTTTTGTTCCTCTTCACAGTAGAAGAAATATCCCTTGGAGTTCTTTGGATATCCCACGAACTTACACTGTACTGAACGTGCCTCGAGCTTGTCCGCATGCTGCTTTTTAACAAAAGCTGGACATCCCCAAGTCTTGATGTGACTGAGATGGGGTCTCTTCCCACACCACATCTCATATGGTGTAGTAGGCACAGTCTTAGTAGGAACTCGGTTTAAAAGGTATGCAGCTGATTCTAGTGCATACCCCCAGAATGATCGCGGTAACTCAGCGTTACTCATCATGGACCGTACCATATCCAATAGGGTCCGGTTCCGTCTCTCCGATACACCGTTATGTTGCGGGGTGTATGGAGGAGTAAGCTGAGAGAGAATCCCATTCTCTTTTAAATAATTCAGGAACTCGGCACTTAAGTATTCTCCACCTCGATCCGATCTTAGAATCTTGATACTTTTGCCGGTCTGTTTTTCTACTTCATTCTTAAATTCCTGGAACTTTTCAAAAGATTCTGACTTATGTTTCATTAAGAAGACATAACCGTATCTTGAAAAATTATCCGTAAAAGTAATGAAGTAAGAATAACCGCTTCGTGCATGTGTAGACATTGGACCGCACACGTCGCTGTGTACGAGTCCCAAGAGCTCGCTCGCTCTTACTCCGTGTCCAGTGAACGGAGTCTTTGTCATCTTTCCTTTGAGACAGGATTGACAAGTGGCATATGATTGATATTCGAACGGATCCAAATATCCTTCTGTATGTAACTTAGTCAACCTTCTCTCATTGATGTGACCCAGTCTACAATGCCATAAGAAAGTCTGATTAATATCTGGTGACTTTCTTTTGTGTGTATTCTGGACATTGAAAATCTGTGGTTGGTTTAATACGTATATACCATTGCTCAATGTACCTGACCCAATCAGAACTTGATTAAGGTGAATGTTAACAACATTACTTACAAACGCAAATTCATAACCTTCTTTAGAAACCAAAGATACAGAAATGATATTACATGTTGCGTTGGGTACAAAAAAGCAATTACGCAAAACCAAAACATGTCCATCTGACATTCCTAGGTGATAGTCCCCCACGGCTTTAGCATCCATGCTAGCTCCGTTCGCAACTCTGAGGGTCATGTCACCTTCCTTCAAAAACCTACGGTTTCTCAACGCCTGCAAAGAATTACAGATATGAGATCCTGATCCGGTATCCAATACCCAGGAAGTAGAGTTTATAGAAAGACAGTTTTCAATAACATACACACCTGAAGCTGAAGCCGCAACCTGCTTCAGTTCCTGTGTCCTGGCTTTCCAAGCCCTGCAATCTTTCTTCCAGTGTCCACTCTTGTGACAATAGAAGCATTCCTCTTTACCAACAAGCTTCCCCGCTATCTTTGTTGCCTTTTCCTTTCCCTTCGCACCCACTTTACTAACACCGCCCCTTGGTTTGGCGGGGGCTTTCCTCTTCTTTCCCTTGGCTTTCGCCTTGGACCTAGAAGAAGAAGATCCTCCTACAAACAAAGTGGATGTATCCCTACCCTTCTGTAGGGTGCCCTCTGCGCTCCTCAGCAGGTTGAGGAGTTCTGAAAGTTCAACTTCCTTTTCTTGCAAGTTGAAATTCAGTATGAACTGGGCGTAAGTGGATGGAAGGGACTGGAGAATTATATCTGTGTAGAGTTCACTATCCAACGTGGTCCCAAGTTCCGCGAGCTCCTCAGTGTAGCCAATCATCTTAAGCACGTGGTCCGCTACCGATGATCCGACGGCCAACTTAGTCGAAAATAACTTCTTCGACACTTCGTATCTTGCGATACGAGACTGCTCTCCATACAGTTCTTTTGTATGAAGAAATATGGATTCCAAATCCATATTCTCGTGCCTCCTCTGATGGTCATTGTCCATCGAGGCAAGTACGAGGCATCTGGCCTTCGCGCTGTCAATCTCCCAAGTCTTACGGATTTCCTTATCCGCGACGCTGGAGGTGGGACCTGGGACGGGGGGAGCTTTGCTGGTAAGAAGATACCCCAGCTTGTCGTAAGAGATTGCCAATTTGACATTCCTGAGCCAATCTTTGTAGTTTGGCCCTGTCAATATGTTTTTATCTAGAAGTAACTTAAGTCCAGTCATTTCGATTTGGTCGCTACAGGGGGAGAGAAGAAACACTTAGCACGATGCTCTTGCAAGTTTAGAATGGTTTTTAATTTGTCTAAACAGGATGGCTCCCACTGTCTCTCGAATCCCTCCTCAAACCACAAAGGAAGAATTAGCCGGGATCAATCCCACCGTACAATACTTGCTTAACCGTTCAGCCAGGCCAGTGTCGGTACTTCGAGGGAGGTTTTCCAACGCTTTCGCGAAGTTCCTTAATTTAAGAACCTCTTTTCCCTGGGGGCGTAGCCCCGCTAACACCTTTCTAGGCACCTACTAGGTTTATAGCATTGATCGTTTAGTGA
The DNA here is from genome assembly GCA_030015575.1 of Agapanthus africanus. NCBI lineage: Eukaryota > Viridiplantae > Streptophyta > Magnoliopsida > Asparagales > Amaryllidaceae > Agapanthus > Agapanthus africanus. The sequence goes on from CM057340.1 coordinate 269,292,402, forward strand.
GAAATTTCCCGAGGAGTAGCATATACTCACAGTAGGATCGGGATCCAAATATCATCGCGTGACGAAAATGAAGGAATCCTACCATAATCATCACACTCCAAATGGTATGCAAATCTAGCAAGTTTCAGTACTTATGAAACTCCCGATGTGGATTTTTGCCCCATGCTCTTATGACCTTGACTTTGGCCAACAAATCATAAGTCACATGTCAAGTTCTTCCCGTCGTTATCCAGGTTAATTTGAATCCACCCGTACATACCCTTGACTTTGGCCAACAAGGCAGTACGACTGTTCCAAATCAACGCATCTATCTATGCTGCATATGAATATCCAATAGCTACCAATCACTATGCCTTGACTTTGGCCAACAAACACAGCTTGAATACTATTGACTATTTATGTGAAACGACGGAGGGCTACGAATGGTTTTGGCGAAACCGTGAACGTAGTGAACTTGATATAATCGATGGAACGAGATAGCTTTTAGAAGGAGTGGCTCAAGCTCCGCATTTAAAAGTTAGTTTTGAAAAGAACCGAGTGGTTTTTCGAAAGTGTTCCATCGACTTAAACTTGGTTTATTATCTTGCATTAGTTCTTTTAATGCGTGATATTCTTGCATTAGTTCTTTTAATGCGTCCCATCATTTAATTCCTACCATTGCAGAAAACAACCAAAATATGACGTACGCTTATGCCATTCGCATTCGCCACGGGGTCCCGTCATCACTCGTTAGGTTACTTAACTAACGACAGAGCGGGGGCTGGGCTAGCGCGGCTGTAAAACATAAGCAACGCCTAAATAGAAAGCAATGATAGACATTACAGATCACAGATGAATACATTGGATATACTAGCAATCCGCATTCCTTTCGAGCCTGAAACGAAAAGCGGATAACACGGTCGCGGTGAATAGCAAATACCCCACCCAAGACCCCTACGGGTGCGGCAAACTACCCTCCATGTTCCCGGTAGTTTGTGCACCCCACCATGGGTCTATCCTAGGAGCAAAAACAGTAAAAAGAATTATACAATGACGGCTACAACCCCGACCCGGTTGTGCGGCCAAACAAATAATATAATTACATCAATTTACATTTACAATGAATGAAAGAAAAACAAAAGCTCATCTCACATCCACCCCGGCTATTCACCCGCGACAGTCCAACACATTCATATACACATTCCAGAACATTACAGATCATGTATAACCCCGACTAATCGACTTATAGCGATTAGCCGACGTTCAATACATGCAAACATCACAGATATAACCAACATAGCCAAAGTGCAGTGAAGTTCGGAAAAAAATACGGAATTATAGGACCCCAAAAGTGAATTTCAGTTCTGGAAAATCTGGGTACATATAATATATCTTAAAAATCCCAAAACCAACACAGAAGAACACTGCACGAAAAACGATGCAAAGAAGACACCAACTTGCGGCGGTTCCGCGGCCAGATGAATAGGTGAGGCCGCGGAAGCGCGGCGGTTTGGAGAGAACATGATATCGTTTTTCTTGTGTGTTCTTAGAAAACCCTGAGACGATTTTACAAGTATAAAGTTTTTCAATTTGAGCAGAAAAAATTTCAACAGAAAGTTAGGTTTTCGTTTTTCCGGTTTTGCGATTTTTTGGTTCCGAACTTCGTTACACTTCACTACCAAGCTAGTTTAAGTTTAGTTAGGCTCTGATACCACTGTAAGTCCATATTGCGACCCCCGGTACTTACGGGGAGGCGGAAACGGTATAAAAAACGAATTTTTATCGCAAGAGGCAACATGGACTAAACTATGTCGGGATCGTTAACTAAACTAAAACTAGTTAACAAGCTAAAGAGAGTTAGCTACTATGGAGGATGGTTATACCTAAACTTGAACTCCTTCTCTTCTTGTTGTTGTTCTTCTTTCTTGTTCTTTGTAGAAGCTTGAATGGTTCTCTTCTCGTCGCCTTCTTCTCGCCGAAGATAGATCCACCTTGAAGGTTCGACCTTTGGGCTCTTCCTCGATCTTTGAGTGAACTAGGGTTTCCGGCTTGCTAAACCTTCATCCTAGAATGAGTAGAGAGTGATTAGGGTTTGCTTTTCTATCTAAAGAGAATGATTCTCAACACATGAGAAGGTTTCTCTTTTCAAGAGGAAGAAGAAGATGAAATGAGGAGAGAGAGTGAGAATGATAGAATGAGCTCAATAATTCATTTCTTGCAACCATATTGCAAAAGAAATGAATTATCTAAATGATAATAATTGAAATAAGAATAGTTGATGGTTATTTTGGAATGACCACTATCATACCTCTTTTAATGAAGTGTAAGCATGAATCAAGGAAGACTTTCAAGGCATAAAAAGTGGTCAATGGTCAACAAGTCAACCAAGGTCAACAAGTCAACAAGAAAAACAACCATAACATAATTCTTATTTAATTACTATTATTAATAGATAATATACAAATCCATTAGGGTTTGGAAAATGATAACTGTCAACTGTGCATACGCACCCGATCCGAAACCCTAATGAAAAACCTCATTCTCCGCCTCAAGCAACTGTGCATACACACCTGCATTCTCGTTCCGAGGAACAAGAATACCAAGATATAAAAGCAACCCCCAAAACATATACCAGTATCTGGCTCAAACCAGAGCCTGCCAGTATAATCCGTCCGGACTCCAAACGTGCACAAGTGCGCGGATGAGAACGAACCCTGTCGCAAAACCATGCGACCTCTACTCTGTTTTGCCCAGAGGCGAATACCCTCTGTGTGGGACTCTAAAGACTCGACACTACGCTGGCAGTGGGTTTAACCACAGACCGCAAGCGGCACTAGCTGTGCGTAACGGTCCCCAGGTAGATGCCGACAAGAAGGCTGACGAGGTGAAACCCCATCTGAACTCCTACTGAGTCTGAATGTGACATTCTCCGTACAGTCCGGTCTGTTCGTCTGATACATCGCATGGCGGGCCTAGGGGGCGGTAAAACGTCAGTCCCCCAATAGCGGTACAAGTCGTGTCGGAGTGAAGCCCAAAACACCCTGAGATAATACTGGAAACCTACCAGTATATCTCGCTTGCCCTGGCCAGGGACTACTCGTGTAATGGCTCTCCTAGACACAGCGCGATGTCAACCCCCAATACCGGGAGAGACGAATCCTGTCTAACCGTCACTGCCTCCAAGTGCTTCGGGACTGCACCCAACCACCACCTGTTTGCACGACTCCTTTGAGCCGTGGTAGGGTAGTGATCAAAGTGCAGTGGGAACACACTCGAGGCGAAGTGTCAGTGTCAAGTCAGCGGACTAAGCTGTACTCATGTCACCTGGGAACTGATAACTGACGATAGGTATAATACCAACCTGTCAGTTCCCGACGAGTCCTGTCCAGTGTACTCGTAACCCAACGAGCACCCGTATACTATCTCCAGTACGACGTACTGATGGCTGTGGGACAGACCATCTCCCACACTGGGATGAGAAGCGCATACGCTAGTCTACTCCGGAGTATCGATGCCCTGTCTCGATAGTCCTACGACTAGGGACCTGTATAAGGATGTGCCTATAGATTACCCAGCCCCCACTAGTGTGACTGCCATCACAACGCTGGTAATCAAGCAAAGATCCTAAGGGCTCCACTAATGCGTATAAGTGATATACTGAAATAAACACAAGTACACATTGAAGTAGAAACAAACCAAGTAGCATACTACTATATTGAGCAAGATTGTTTATACAAGGTGAATATCCCAAGCTTCCATCAAGTAATATACAAACTAGTATGATACAGTAATGGCCTCTAGGGCATATACACTAACAATTTTCTCATTTCCTTTTTCCTTTTTCCAAAAAGAAAAAGATTAATAAATGAATAAGGAAATCAAAACCCTAATTATCCACTTAAAACATGGTTTAATTCTTTACATTTAACCAAAATTCATGTATCATCAAACATGATACAATCTAGTGCACAAAAATCATATCGCATATGTAATGCGCACATCCGAGTGAGAAAATCCATAATAAAGTGAACCGATACTAGTTAATGCAAAGTAATATATCAAATATATAATTATGCATTAAATCATTAAATCAACACTTGATTCAATGATCCGGTCATATCGCATATAACCGACTAGTATCCTATGTATCGGTTTATCGAATCAATGCTTGAATCGATAACTAGGTTATATCGCATACAACCAATCGATACATTTATCGCGAGAATGGAATACAGTATCACATACACGCATTATTCTCGGTCCCGCACATATCTCATATGCGCTCCTATTTCGTTTCGCTTGAGCCAGGAAACCTCTGTGTAGGACTCTAAAGACTCGTCAATACGCCGGCAGCAGATGATGATCATATTAAACACCCACAAGCCGCAAGCGGTCTGCTAAACGTAACGGCCACCCGGGTATTGAGCGATCTGAAGATCGACGAGCAAGCCCGCTCACACTCCAGTGAATCCGACCAGTAACACTACCGTACAGTCCGGTCTGATCGTCTGATATGTCGCATATCTCGCCTAGGGGTGGTAAACGTCAGACCCCAATAGCTCGATAAGTCGTGTCGATATGAGGTCTATAACTATTCGAGAAACTACTGGTAACACTTACCAGTAAATCTCAGCAACCCTGGCCAGGGATTTCCTGTTATAGCCAATCGAACACAGCGCAACATCAACTCCCTATACCGGGAGAGACGAATCCCCTCCTATCGCTCATTGCCTCCATGTGACTCGGGACTGTACCCAAAAACCACCGTTTTGCACGCCCTCTTGGACGTGGTAAGATGGAAATCAAAGCACAGTGGGAACCACACAAGACTCTATGATGATCTCGGATCAACAGACTACTCTGTACCAGTGTCACCAGAGAACTGCCATCTGACGTGAGGTATAATACCATCTGGGAGTTCTCGGCGAGTCCGTCCAGTGTACCCAGTCTCTACTGAGCACCCGTATATCATCTCTGATGTCAAACACCAATGGATATGGGATCATCCATCACCCATCTGTATGGGTCGAGAAGGTATGCGCTAGTCTACACTGGTATATCGATGCCCCGTCTCGATACACCCACGACTAGGGACTTTGAAGGATGTACTTATGGACTACCATGTCCCCACTAGTATGATCCGCATCATAGTCCAGGTAGTCAAGTACAGATCCTAAGGGCTTTACCAACATGTAACAGAGAGACAATCAGTATACACGTTAAGGTAAAGTTCAACCAGATAGCATACTATCATGTCGAGCAAGAAAGTCCTCCCTATATACGTCCCAGCATCCACTACAATATACATCCTATGTACAGTAATGGCCTCTAGGGCATACATATAACTAACAGCATGTAAATATGATGATATAAATCAACGTGTGTCCATCAATGACACATCAAAATCATGGAACCTGAGTGTCCAACATCGACACTCGAAACATTATAAAACCCGTATCCAGCATCGACACGTAAATCTTCATATCTCGGGTTCCGTCTTTCTGGATCGACCAACGGGCTCCGTCTGTCCGGATCGGCCCTTGGGCTTCGGCAGTACGGATCGGCCCATATCCATCTCTCGACTCCGGTCGGTATCCTCCGGATAACGGCCAGGTCCAACCAATCACCGGTAGGTAGTAGTCCCTCTGCCAGGCTCATTGTCTATGCCACAAAAACCATTTCTTGCCCCGGGGTACCATACCGGGTCCACCATGAACCCGCAAATGGATCATCCAACTGCTCGAATCGGGTTTCTATCACACGTCTCAGAACAGAGAAAACGCATGGTGGATGTCTCGAAATATCATATCAAGAGAAATCAGGTTTTTAAAACATTACATACTTTCTTTAGAAATATAACCACGGTTCTCAAATCCAGAATATCATGAAAACAACATCTCAATGCATATAATCGTAAAGCATGATGTATGCAAACATATAACAGAATTGTGAGCATATCCGTATATCATTCCAGTCTTTATAGTTGGTCCCATTCAGTTTGTTTTTATCTAGTAAAAGCTTGAGTCCAGTCATGGGTATCTGCCATTAAGAGAGAGAAAAGAATACACTCAGCGAAAGCTCTTGCATAGATCAGATTGGTTATTATCTTGTCTAATCGATGTTTCCCACTGCTTTTATCGAGTTTTTCTTTCAAACCTTAAAAAGAAAAACTAGCCAGGATTAATTACAGTCTACAACTTCGCTAACCGTTCAGCCAAGCCAGTGTCGGTACTTGAGAGAGGTTCCCCGTGCTTTCGCACGGACCTAATTAAAGTAAACCTCATTTTCCCAGAGCCGGAGCCCTATTAACACCTTTCTAGACACCTAATGAGTTAGCTAATTGTAAACTGTAAAACTCTTCTAGGAGCAACTATTGCCCACAGTGGGATCGGGATCCAACCATCACATGGAAGGTATGCAATTTCATTGCAAATTTCAACTATTGAAATTCCCGATGTGGTTTTTACCCCTAATACTCGTGACCTTGGCTAAGGTCAACAAATCACGAGTACTAGTGAAGCTCAACCCGTTATTTCTTGATTAATTAGACCCGTTTACATGACCCTTGGCTAAGGTCAACAAAGTCATATGCCCGTCCTAATTAATCTGCATCATATGCATTTGTAGGAAGACATCACTTAGCTACCGTACACTACGCCTTGGCTAAGGTCAACAAACGTAGCACGAATACTAAGTACTCTACTTCCTAAAATGACGGAGGGTTGCGGATGATTTTTAAGAAAATCTTTAACGCTTTTGAGCTTGATCTCGTTTGTAGAATCAAATGGTTTTCAAAAGGAGTGGCTTAAGCTCCGCAGTTTTGAAATATAGCTTTTTCATAAATAGCCGAGTGGTTTTTAAATCCGATTCTACAACATCTTTTTAGGTTTATTTTCTTTACATTAATCACATTAATGTAATCCCATCATTTAAGTCCTTAAGCCAATCACAGAAAAGAAACGAAAATAACACGTATGCTTATGCCATCCGCATTTGCCACAATGTTCCGCTATGCACCGTTAGGTTACTTAACTAACGGCATACCGGGATGGGACTAGCGCGGGTGTAAAACATAAGCAACGTCTACTATATATCATATATATAATATGTCATTCGTCTCAGATATCACAGAACACAGGCAGCAGAAACATAGATATAACGTGGGATATACTAGGACGTCCGTATTTAGTATTTAGCCAGAATAGAAAATACGGATTCCACAGTCGGGATGAATAGCCAAGCCCACACCCTGGACCCCTACGAGAGCGGCAAGTGACCCTACCAATTCTAGAGTTTAGGAGACCCGGTCTCGACTCCTCGAGATGGCCTCCCACTGAACCCCAGAACCCGGTCACCTGTGCTCCCCTCCTTGGGTCCATCCTAATGCGGAAAAGTAAATAATATACAACACTGGTGGCAGCAACCTCAACCCGGAAGTGCCCCAAATAAAAGAATATTACATTACATTTGAATTTACATGAATGAAAATATAAAACTCTCATCTCACATAAAACCCCCCCGGCTATTCAATCGCGACAATCCTGCACATCATATCTCAGCAACACATAATATCTCATAACATCATCGTAAGTAAGTATGCATACACCGATTGTCGTCGACGTATAGCAACGACAATCGGCAATACCACTACATACTACACTTACGGTCGCAGAAAAGAAAGTGTAAAACTGCAATATCTGGAATCCACATTCTCTTTAGACATCGCAAATGCGAAATATCACATATTCCGTATTTCATGTCTAGTAATATGAATTCCACACATTGCAACACATTCCGGATAAACAGACAGTATTGAAGTTTTCGAACGAACGATCAAATACCCAGGATTCACTAAAGCTCAACACTTGAGCAGAGTTCAAAAACCCCGGAGTGTGACACAGTAGTAGCGGTCCAGCCGTAGAAGGGTCAAGCCAACGCCTCACATGTGGCACGCCGTACTGCCCCAAACCCTAAGGTTCAAAGGACAGTTCAAGACGGTCACATAATCGAGTTAAGGTTTGTTGTCTTCTAGAGGGACCACCACAAAAAGACTTGCACATATTTCCAAAGTATTTAGACCCCGTGAATAGTGAGCAATTGATACTCGTTCAAACACTTCAATACTTTCTAATTTACCCGGAAAAACAACGAAATGAAAATACCGATCGAATCTATGCGTCCAAAACCATCTCCAGAAAATACAGTACTATATTCAGATTAAACATACCTAAAACAGTGTACAAGCAGACCTAAGAATTACAGTGTAATTTTCATGGAATGATATCACTGTACGGCCGCGGAGCCGCGGCCTAAGCAAGGAATTGCCGCGGTTCCGCGGCCATACGAACAGTTCATTGCATCGTATTTCACCATAATTCTTAGTTTTCCCTGCTGTATTTTTTAAGTATTTTTAATTCTGAAAAAGGTCAGATTTTAGAATTTGTCCAGAGAGGGTCCAAAAACGTCGTATTTTTGTCCGATCGGGATTTTTACTTCGCAAAAGCGTCGCCTAATGTTCTAGGTCGGCTCTGATACCAATGTAAGGTTTGTCTAGCACCCTATAATGAGTTTTGAAGCATCACATGTCCCAAAGTTTGGATTTTGATGGTGCTAAACAAGCATGCAAAGGAATCGATCCTAGAAAATTAGGGTTTTGAAACTTAAGACTTATAAAGTTAGGGTTTCGAGACTACAACCTTTGTAGCTCCCTTTTGCTGGACTCCTTGGTCTCTTGGGTGTTGAATGGAGGTCCTCTTGAAGTCCTCTTGCATCCACGACGATCCGCCCGGAGTTCCCCGTCCAAGCTCGCAACTTCGTTAAACCGAAGAGAACACTCTAAACAAGTTGGCTAAACTTGTGTAGAATGAAGTTGTGGTTAAGATTCTCACTTCAAAACCCTTTCTTTATGTGTGTATTACTCACTAGAAGAAACTAGAGAGCAAATATGGAGGAGGAAGAAGATGGTGGCAATATTTTAACAAGAGGTGAAAATATGATAAGCATAAGAAAAGAAATGAAATATATCCTTTTATATTTTATTCCTTCTCACTTCAAACCATGGTTAAATCTCTTGGTTGGTATTTAATTAGGGTTTAAACCATGTAAGGAAAGGTTAATCTAAGGTTAAGGGTAGGTGAGAATGGTTAGGTTAAGGAAGAGTGTAGAAGCAAGTGAAGATTATCCTTTCCTTTTTCCATTTTGTTTTAAACCTTAAATCAAATAAAACACAAAAGATTTATCCATGGTGTGAGTCTCATATTGCCACCATTTCCATGTGTAAACAACCATGATAGATGGGTGTATGTATGTATGTATGTATGCACATCCATATGTGCATGAAACTAGCAAGAAAGAAAGAAAGAAAAACATACATGCATGCACACATCCATCATCCAAGAAAAGGTTTTAAGTGAGAAAACTAATGGTTAAATGATAAATCAACACTTGATTTATCAATCCGGCCATATCACATATGACCCCACCAAAAGCAAGCCGCCCGATCAATGTACGGTATCATATACGCGCATTTTAATCGGGTCCATGCGCATATCGCATACGCGCACCACAACGTTTCGCCTGGACTAGGTAACTCCTGTGTGGGACTCTAAGACTCGTCAATACGCCGGCAGAGGGTGATGATCATATCAGGTACCCTCAAGCCGCAAGCGGTCAGCTAAACGTAACGGCCACCCAGGTATTGAGCGATCAGAAGAAAACAAGCGAACCTGCTACAACTCCCGTCGAGCCAACCGGCAACACTACCGTACAGTCCGGTCTCTTCGTCAGATATGCTGCATATCGAGCCTAGGGATGGTCACGTCGACCCTAATAACTCAATAAGTCGTGTTGGTGAATGGTCTATAACAGATCGAGAAACTACTGATAACACTTATCAGCAAATCTCAGCAGCCCTGGCCAGGGACTTACTGATATAACCAGTCGGGCACAGTACAGCATCAACTCCCAATACCGGGAGAGACGAAACCCCTCCTATCGCTCATTGCCTTCGTGTGTCTCGGGACTGTACCTAACGGCCACCTGTTTGCACGACTCAGTAGAGCCGTGGTAGGGTGGCAATCAAAGTACAGTGGGAGAACACACAAGACTCCATAACGATCTCGGGTCTACAGACTAACCTGTACCAGTGTTACCTGAGAACTGCTATCCGACGATAGATATATTTCCATATAGGAGTTCTCGGTGAGTCCGTCCAGTGTACCCAGTCAACACTGAGCACCCGTATATGATCTTGATGTCAAACATCGATGAATGTGGGAACATCCATCGCCCATCGTATGGGTCTAGTATCATATACGCTAGTCTACACTGGTATATCAATGCCCCGTCTCGATATACCTACGACTAGGGACTTTCCAGGATATGCTTATAGACTACAGATGTCCCACTAGTATGATCTCCATCATAATCAGAGTAGTCAAGCTGATATCCTCAGGGCTTTATCAGCATGTATGAATGAATAAAAGCATGATCAGATCATCATGTCAGATAAAGAAGAACCAGATAGCATACTATCATGTCGAGCAAGAATGCATACTGAATATATATACATGTATAGATACATCCACTATCACATAATGGCCTCTAGGGCATACATATATCCAACAATCTCCCACTTGCACTAAGGCCTGTTATTGGCGTATCTCATACCCAACATCTCAAAAAGTCGCTCATGCTGCGGCTGAGGGAGGGCCTCGGTGAATGGATCCGTGGCGTTATTCTTTGTGTTTACCCTCCTAATCTCGATCTCGCGGCGATCTACAATCTCCCGGATCAAATGAAAACGCCTCAGGATGTGTCTGGACCGCTTATGGGATCTGGGCTCCTTGGCTAACGCCATAGCCCCATTATTGTCACAATACAAAGGTATTGGATCAATAATGGTTGGAACTACTCCTAGCTCCGAGACGAACTTCTTCATCCAGACGGCTTCCTTGGCAGCATCATTTGCAGCAATGTACTCAGCTTCCATCGTAGAGTCTGCAACGGTATCTTGTTTGGAACTCTTCCAACTCACCGCCCTTCCATTAAGGGTAAATACAAACCCAGAGATAGATTTGCTGTCGTCCTTATCGCTCTGGAAGCTCGAATCGGTAAAGGCCTCCATTTGGAGATCTCCATTACCATACACCAAGAACAATTCTTTAGTCCTTCGCAAGTACTTAAGAATGTTCTTCACAGCTGTCCAGTGATTCTCCCCTGGGTTGGATTGATTCCTGCTTACAACACTAAGTGCATAAGCTACATCTGGGCATGTACATAACATCGCATACATTATAGATCCTACTGCCGAAGTATAGGGTATAATACTCATGCGAGCTCTCTCTTCATCGGTCTTTGGGCAAGAATCCTTGGAGAGAGTGACCCCATGGCAAGAGGGTAAGGCACCCCGTTTGGAGTCTTCCATACTAAACCTTTTTAGGATGATGTCAATGTACCTGGTTTGGGACAATCCCAATAACCTTTTGGATCTATCCCTATAGATCCTTATGCCCAGAATGTATGTGGCATCACCCAGGTCCTTCATGGAGAACCTTAGAGATAAGAAAGATTTGACCGACTGTAGCATAGGAATATCATTTCCTATCAGAAGAATGTCGTCCACGTACAATACGAGGAATGTGACAGCTCTTCCTACAGCCTTCTTATAAACACATGGTTCATCTGGATTTTTGATGAAATCAAACTCTTTGATGACATCATCGAAACAGATGTTCCAACTCCGTGATGCCTGCTTTAACCCATATATGGATTTAAGCAATTTACATGCTTTCCCGCTGCTCCCACTGTCAATGAAGCCCTCTGGCTGATCCATATAAACGCATTCTTCTAAATTTCCATTTAGAAATGCGGTTTTAAAGTCCATCTGCCAGATTTCATAGTCGTAATGAGCAGCAATAGCAAGTAGGATCCGAATGGATTTAAGCATGGCTACGGGCGAAAAAGTTTCGTCATAGTCCAAATCTGGTCTTTGACGAAAGCCTTTTGCCACAAGTCTTGCCTTATAGGTCTCTACCTGCCCATCTACACCAATCTTTCTTTTAAAAATCCATTTGCACCCCACAGGTTTTACCCCAGGGGGTACAACGTCCAAAGTCTATATTTTGTTGATGTACATAGACTCCATTTCGGATCTCATGGCATCCAGCCACTTCACAGAGTCTTTACTCGTGATAGCTTGCTGAAAACTGGTAGGATCATCATCATCCATGATACAGTCTTCTCTGTCACCATCAATGAGGAAACCGTAGTACCTCTCCGGTGGGCGAGAAGTCCTACCAGACCTACAGAGTGGCCGAGGTTCTTCAGTTTCTGTTGCAACAGCCGGTTCAACCAAATCGTCATTTGTAGTTTGTGTCTCTAGAACCTCTTCTAGATCCACCACTTTGCCATCATCTTTATCTGTGAAAAACTCTTTTTCCAAGAATGTGGCATGTTGAGAAACAAACACTTTTTTTTCCTCTTTGTGGTAGAATAGATATCCATAAGAATTCTTTGGATATCCTATAAAATTACACATGACTGACCGTGTCTCGAGTTTGTCCGGATTCTGCTTTTTAACATAGGCCGGGCAACCCCAAATCTTAATTCTCTTAAGAGATGGTCTCTTCCCATGCCATATCTCATATGGCGTGGTAGACACGGTTTTGGTTGGAACCCTGTTTAGCAGAAACGCTGCAGTCTCCAATGCATGCCCCCAAAACGAGACTGGTAACTCAGCGTCACTCATCATGGACCGGACCATATCTAATAGGGTGTCGTTCTGACACACCGTTGTGCTGTGGTGTGTAAGGAGGAGTGAGTTGAGAGAGAATCCCATTCTCTTTTAAGAAGTTTGCAAATTCTGCACTGAGATACTCACCACCTCGATCTGATCGAAGCATCTTGACACTAAAGCCGGTTTGTTTTTCTACTTCTTGTTTATATTCAATGAATTTCTCGAAAGCTTCGGACTTGTGTTTTAATAAAAATACATGACCGAATCTTGAGAAGTCGTCAGTGAATGTAATGAAGTATGAAAAACCGCCTCTAGCCTGTGTAGACATTGGCCCACATACATCATTATGTATGAGGCCCAGGAGCTGAGTAGCTCTTTCTCCGTGTCCGGTAAACGGAGTTTTGGTCATTTTACCCTTGATACAAGACTGGCAAGTCGCATAAGATTTATATTCAAAAGAATTTAAATATCCATCTTTGTGTAACTTGTTTAGTCTTGTTTCGTTAATATGACCAAGTCTACAGTGCCAAAGAAAAGCTTCATTTAATTCTGAAAGTTTTCTTTTATTAGTGTGTTGTATACTGAAAACTGTGTGTTGATTTAGGACATATATTCCTTTGTTAAGCGTACCATACCCAACCAACATTTGATTCAGGTGAATGTTCATAACATTGTTCTGCAATACAAAATTATATCCTTCATTGTCCAACAAAGAAACGGATATTATATTACATAGCATATTTGGTACAAAATAACATGGATTCAAAACCAAAATACATCCAGACGGCAACCCCAAGTGATACTCTCCCACTGCGACTGTATGTACATTGGAACCATTTCCAACGCGGAGAGTATGGTCACCTGTCTTCAAAACTTTGCTATTTCTCAGTCCCTGCATAGAATTGCAAATGTGAGAACCTGAACCGGTATCCAATACCCAGGAAGCAGAGTTTATTGAAAAACAGTTTTCTGTCACAAACGCACCTGAAGCAGAAGCATCACCATGCTTCTTCTTGAGACTTAAGTACTCCGTGCAATTGCGCTTCCAATGTCCTGTCTTGTGGCAATGAAAACATTCGCCCTTCCCTGAGTCTCCAGCCTTGGACTTTCCCTTTCCCTTCGCCTTTTTAACTCCGCCCTTAGGATTAGTGGGTTTCTTCTTTTTCTTTCCCTTGGCCTTAGCTTTCGGGAGAGAAGAGAAAGACTGTCCAATAGTCATAACGGGAGTTTTTGCTAACTTCATAGTGCTCTCTGCACTCCTTAACATATTAAGGAGTTCAGGGAGTTCCTTCTCTATGCCATGCATGTTGAAGTTCACTATGAACTGAGCAAAGGTGGAGGGGAGGGACTGCAGAATAATATCTATATATTATTCATTGTCCATCGTCCATCTAAGGTCCTCAAGCTCTTCTATAAGAGCTATCATTTTCAGAACATGGTCTCCTACTGGTGTGCCAGGGGCCATTCGCATCTGAAACAATTTCCTTGATGCTTCGTATCGTAATACGCGGGATTGCTCCCCATACAACTCCTTTGTATGGAGCAATATACCGTGAATGTCCATGTCCTCGTGCTGCTTTTGATGTGTGTTGTCCATCGATGCAAGCGCAATGCATTTGGCCGTGGCACAGTCAGTGTCCTATGTCTTGCGGACTTCAATGTCCGCAACTGAGGATTTTGGACCAGGGATGGGCGGGGCTGAAGCCGTGAGGACATATGATACTTTATCATAAGTCAAGGCGATTTTCAGATTTCTCAGCCAGTCTTTATAGTTGGTCCCATTCAGTTTGTTTTTATCTAGTAAAAGCTTGAGTCCAGTCATGGGTATCTGCCATTAAGAGAGAGAAAAGAATACACTCAGCGAAAGCTCTTGCATAGATCAGATTGGTTATTATCTTGTCTAATCGATGTTTCCCACTGCTTTTATCGAGTTTTTCTTTCAAACCTTAAAAAGAAAAACTAGCCAGGATTAATTACAGTCTACAACTTCGCTAACCGTTCAGCCAGGCCAGTGTCGGTACTTGAGAGAGGTTCCCCGTGCTTTCGCACGGACCTAATTAAAGTAAACCTCGTTTTCCCAGAGGCGGAGCCCCATTAACACCTTTCTAGACACCTAATGAGTTAGCTAATTGTAAACTGTAAAAATCTCCTAGGAGCAACTATTGCCCACAGTGGGATCGGGATCCAACCATCACATGGAAGGTATGCAATTTCATTGCAAATTTCAACTATTGAAATTCCCGATGTGGTTTTTACCCCTAATACTCGTGACCTTGGCTAAGGTCAACAAATCACGAGTACTAGTGAAGCTCAACCCGTCATTTCTTGATTAATTAGACCCGTTTACATGACCCTTGGCTAAGGTCAACAAAGTCATATGCCCGTCCTAATTAATCTGCATCATATGCATTTGTAGGAAGACATCACTTAGCTACCGTACACTACGCCTTGGCTAAGGTCAACAAACGTAGCACGAATACTAAGTACTCTACTTCCTAAAATCAGGAGGGTTGCGAATGATTTTTAAGAAAATCTTTAACGCTTTTGAGCTTGATCTCGTTTGTAGAATCAAATGGTTTTCAAAAGGAGTGGCTTAAGCTCTGCAGTTTTGAAATATAGCTTTTTCATAAATAGCCGAGTGGTTTTTAAATCCGATTCTACAACATCTTTTTAGGTTTATTTTCTTTACATTAATCACATTAATGTAATCCCATCATTTAAGTCCTTAAGCCAATCACAGAAAAGAAACGAAAATAACACGTACGCTTATGCCATCCGCATTCGCCACAATGTTCCGTTATGCACCGTTAAGTTACTTAACTAACGGCATACCGGGACGGGACTAGCGCGGGTGTAAAACATAAGCAACGTCTACTATATATCATATATATAATATGTCATTCGTCTCAGATATCACAGAACACAGGCAGCAGAAACATAGATATAACGTGGGATATACTAGGACGTCCGTATTTAGTATTTAGCCAGAATAGAAAATACGGATTCCACAGTCGCGATGAATAGCCAAGCCCACACCCTGGACCCCTACGAGAGCGGCAAGTGACCCTACAAATTCTGGAGTTTAGGAGACCCGGTCTCGACTCCTCGAGATGGCCTCCCACTGAACCCCAGAACCCGGTCACCTGTGCTCCCCTCCTTGGGTCCATCCTAATGCGGAAAAGTAAATAATATACAACACTGGTGGCAGCAACCTCAACCCGGAAGTGCCCCAAATAAAAGAATATTACATTACATTTGAATTTAAATGAATGAAAATATAAAACTCTCATCTCACATAAAACCCCCCCGGCTATTCAATCGCGACAATCCTGCACATCATATCTCAGCAACACATAATATCTCATATCATCATCGTAAGTAAGTATGCATACACCGATTGTCGTCGACGTATAGCAACGACAATCGGCAATACCACTACATACTACACTTACGGTCACAGAAAAGAAAGTGTAAAACTGCAATATCTGGAATCCACATTCTCTTCAGATATCGCAAATGCGAAATATCACATATTCCGTATTTCATGTCTAGTAATATGAATTCCACACATTGCAACACATTCCGGATAAACAGACAGTATTGAAGTTTTCGAACGAACGATCAAATACCCAGGATTCACTAAAGCTCAACACTTGAGCAGAGTTCAAAAACCCCGGAGTGTGACACAGTAGTAGCGGTCCAGCCGTAGAAGGGTCAAGCCAACGCCTCACATGTGGCACGCCGTACTGCCCCAAACCCTAAGGTTCAAAGGACAGTTCAAGACGGTCACATAATCGAGTTAAGGTTTGTTGTCTTCTAGAGGGACCACCACAAAAAGACTTGCACATATTTCCAAAGTATTTAAACCCCGTGAATAGTGAGCAATTGATACTCGTTCAAACACTTCAATACTTTCTAATTTACCCGGAAAAACAACGAAATGAAAATACCGATCGAATCTATGCGTCCAAAACCATCTCCAGAAAATACAGTACTATATTCAGATTAAACATACCTAAAACAGTGTACAAGCAGACCTAAGAATTACAGTGTAATTTTCATGGAATGATATCACTGTACGGCCGCGGAGCCGCGGCCTAAGCAAGGAATTGCCGTGGTTCCGCGGCCATATGAACAGTTCATTGCATCGTATTTCACCATAATTCTTAGTTTTCCCTGCTGTATTTTTTAAGTATTTTTAATTCTGAAAAAGGTCAGATTTTAGAATTTGTCCAGAGAGGGTCCAAAAACGTCGTATTTTTGTCTGATCGGGATTTTTACTTCGCAAAAGCGTCGCCTAATGTTCTAGGTCGGCTTTGATACCAATGTAAGGTTTGTCTAGCACCCTATAATGAGTTTTGAAGTATCACATGTCCCAAAGTTTGGATTTTGATGGTGCTAAACAAGCATGCAAAGGAATCGATCCTAGAAAATTAGGGTTTTGAAACTTAAGACTTATAAAGTTAGGGTTTCGAGACTACAACCTTTGTAGTTCCCTTTTGCTGGACTCCTTGGTCTCTTGGGTGTTGAATGGAGGTCCTCATGAAGTCCTCTTG
This sequence comes from Agapanthus africanus, assembly GCA_030015575.1. Lineage (NCBI taxonomy): Eukaryota > Viridiplantae > Streptophyta > Magnoliopsida > Asparagales > Amaryllidaceae > Agapanthus > Agapanthus africanus. The sequence continues at coordinate 269,309,673 of CM057340.1, forward strand.
CGTCCACGACGATCCGCCCGGAGTTCCCCGTCCAAGCTCGCAACTTCGTTAAACCGAAGAGAACACTCTAAACAAGTTGGCTAAACTTGTGTAGAATGAAGTTGTGGTTAAGATTCTCACTTCAAAACCCTTTCTTTATGTGTGTATTACTCACTAGAAGAAACTAGAGAGCAAATATGGAGGAGGAAGAAGATGGTGGCAATTTTTAACAAGAGGTGAAAATATGATAAGCATAAGAAAAGAAATGAAATATATCCTTTTATATTTTATTCCTTCTCACTTCAAACCATGGTTAAATCTCTTGGTTGGTATTTAATTAGGGTTTAAACCATGTAAGGAAAGGTTAATCTAAGGTTAAGGGTAGGTGAGAATGGTTAGGTTAAGGAAGAGTGTAGAAGCAAGTGAAGATTATCCTTTCCTTTTTCCATTTTGTTTTAAATCTTAAATCAAATAAAACACAAAAGATTTATCCATGGTGTGAGTCTCATATTGCCACCATTTCCATGTGTAAACAACCATGATAGATGGGTGTATGTATGTATGTATGTATGCACATCCATATGTGCATGAAACTAGCAAGAAAGAAAGAAAGAAAAACATACATGCATGCACACATCCATCATCCAAGAAAAGGTTTTAAGTGAGAAAACTAATGGTTAAATGATAAATCAACACTTGATTTATAAATCCGGCCATATCACATATGACCCCACCAAAAGCAAGCCGCCCGATCAATGTACGGTATCATATACGCGCATTTTAATCGGGTCCATGCGCATATCGCATACGCGCACCACAACGTTTCGCCTGGACTAGGTAACTCCTGTGTGGGACTCTAAGACTCGTCAATACGCCGGCAGAGGGTGATGATCATATCAGGTACCCTCAAGCCGCAAGCGGTCAGCTAAACGTAACGGCCACCCGGGTATTGATCGATCAGAAGAAAACAAGCGAACCTGCTACAACTCCCGTCGAGCCAACCGGCAACATTACCGTACAGTCCGGTCTCTTCGTCAGATATGCTGCATATCGAGCCTAGGGATGGTCACGTCGACCCTAATAACTCAATAAGTCGTGCTAGTGAATGGTCTATAACAGATCGAGAAACTACTGATAACACTTATCAGCAAATCTCAGCAGCCCTGGCCAGGGACTTACTGATATAACCAGTCGGGCACAGTACAGCATCAACTCCTAATACCGGGAGAGACGAAACCCTTCCTATCGCTCATTGCCTTCGTATGCCTCGGGACTGTACCTAACGGCCACCTGTTTGCACGACTCAGTAGAGCCGTGGTAGGGTGGCAATCAAAGTACAGTGGGAGAACACACAAGACTCCATAACGATCTCGGGTCTACAGACTAACCTGTACCAGTGTCACCTGAGAACTGCTATCCGACGATAGATATAATTCCATATAGGAGTTCTCGGTGAGTCCGTCCAGTGTACCCAGTCAACACTGAGCACCTGTATATGATCTTGATGTCAAACATCGATGAATGTGGGAACATCCATCGCCCATCGTATGGGTCTAGTATCATATACGCTAGTCTACACTGGTATATCAATGCCCCGTCTCGATATACCTACGACTAGGGACTTTCCAGGATATGCTTATAGACTACAGATGTCCCACTAGTATGATCTCCATCATAATCAGAGTAGTCAAGCCGATATCCTCAGGGCTTTATCAGCATGTATGAATGAATAAAAGCATGATCAGATCATCATGTCAGATAAAGAAGAACCAGATAGCATACTATCATGTCGAGCAAGAATGCATACTGAATATATATACATGTATAGATACATCCACTATCACATAATGGCCTCTAGGGCATACATATATCCAACAGTTCGGAGATGTACCCTCGAACCGGATGTAAGTTGATTTAAGAGAGCAATTTTGCCCAGTCAATTTAATTTAAGGACTTACGGCCAAAGTTGGGCCAAGTCCAGTTGAAAATATTCAACACCCTTATTCATTTTTGGTCTATTAGACCTGTGCTAGGGCTTTGCCCACACTTAAATAATGCATTGGATTACTTCAGGCCATTTATGCCCATTTTGACTGGGCTCTGCCCTTTTTATTATGATGCAGATCATTTGTTTTGGTCCACTGGACCTTTCAATTGGGCTCTGCCCTTTTAAATAATGCATAGCATTTTATTTATTAGGCCTGTTAAGCCTTTTAATTGGGCCTGGCCCTTCAGGAAAGAAATGCATTGCATTTGTCAGGCGCTTTGCGCCAATTACTGAGCGCAAGCGCTTGTGGTGAGGACACGTGTCATGCTCTGGTGAGCGCAAGCGCAACAGCGCAGTGCGCTGCACTAGTGTGCTGCGCTGTTGCGCTGCTGACACGTGGCGCGCTTTGGTGAGTTGCGCCAATTCCAGAGAGCAAAGCTCTTTTTCAAGAGCGCGTATCGCAAGTGGTTCTATAGCTGACACGTGGCGCTCTCTTAAGAGCGCAACAGCGCAGTTTGGAAGTGCAGAGCACTAAGAATCTTTTAGATTCAAGAACAGAAGTGCAAAGCACTATTTGATTTCTTGATCTAATTTAGATCAAAGAAAAATAAGTTTTTTCCTGTTTTTCTTATCTCAGAGAACCAAAGGTTCATGAAAAGTGCAAAGCACTATTTTATTTTATTTTTATTAAAGATCATTGATCTTGTTTTTAGATCTATGATCTGTTCATAAGAGAACTTTCTCTTTTTCTAAAGGTTTTTACCTTTTTTATTCTTGAGGAGTTTCTCAGAGTTCTCTCTCTCTCTTTTTTTTAGAAAAAATATTGATCCCTTTTAATTGAGGTCTGGGGTCCTTTTTATAGTGCCCATAAATTAGTTAAGTTTGTTAAAGAGATCTTTCTCTGAGTGATTTGGGGAGTTTTCCCCACCGTTGGATCTTTGATCTAAGGGCTTCTGCTTTGCAGAAGAAAATCTTCTTGTTTTAACAAGAACAGAAAAGATTTCTTAGAAATTTAATTCCGTTTGGCGCAGATGCCCCAGCGCGTGATACGTGTCACGCAGCGCACATCGCAGCGCAACCGCGCTAGCGCATCTGCGCTGACACGTGTCGCGCAGCGCAGTGCGCAGCGCATCTGCGCTGGCACGTGTCGCGCAGCGCACAGTGCAGCGCAACTGCGCTGACACGTGTCGCGCAGCGCAGTGCTTGCGCAACTGAAGCGTTGCTTCCTTTAATAGAGCTTTGCTCTTATTGGGTGCGCCTTCTCGGGCGCTGCGCTGACGTATCAGCGCCGGACACGTGGCGCGTTGCGCCCGGGATTTGAAGCGTTGCTTCAAAATTTGAATTTTGAATTTCCAGCAGAGCTTTGCTCTGATTGGGGGAAACAAATGCTCCCCCACCGTTGCGCTCACGTGGCGCGCACGTGAGTGCAGCGGTGGCAAGCCCCTGACCGTTGGATCAAGGGGTGAGCAGAAGGGGCGCAAGCGCCTTATAAATAGGACCTATGGCCCTTTAGAAAACTTCACCATTTTCTAGATTTTGATTCCAGAGCTTTGCTCTTGCTTAGAACTTCAGAGCTTTGCTCTCGTTTCCAGAACTTCAGAGCTTTGCTCATTAACAAAGTTAAAAACTTTAGGTAAAATTAAATCAAATTAACTTAAATTAACCTTAACCAAAGAGCTTTGCTCTTACAGAACTTTTGATCTAAATAGATCCCCATTGGGGTTTTATAAACAGAGCTTTGCTCTCAAAAAACTTGTAGATCTACAGGGATCTTGTTCATAGGTTTTAACCCATGAACAGAGCTTTGCTCATAGATCATCTGTGGATCTTTTAGATCTAAAAAATGAAAAGTTTTCATAAGTTTTTCATGGATTATCCAAGATTTCAAAAATTTTAATTCTTTTAGGTGTAACATTTTCTGATGGACCATAGAGCTATGCTCTTTTAAGGAATCTTATTTCTCTGAGATTAGAGTTTGACAAGTGTCACTCCGTGACAGAGCTTTGCTCTGAAAGGGGAGATTTTCTCCTTGTCTCTAGGGATTCTTCCCTCCCCTCTTTTTTTATAAATGGGAATGTTTTCCTGGGGACCAACTGACAATCTCATCCAATGATGAGGTTGTCTTATTAACTGACGTATTGTCATCCAAATTTTGTGGGTCCCCCTTTGGTCTCCTACTCACTGCACTGCTGTGTGGTGTAATTAATTAATTTTAATTTAATTTAATTAATGCATTTTTTTAGATGCCAAACGTTGGAATTACAACACTAACGGCTAAATTGTTCTATTTGCAGCGATCATGTCTCTAGACACTTCATTCCCGTTCGTTCGCTCGGAGGAGGGATTTCCCGAGGCGCCCTCGGACCGTGAAGTCCTGGCCATGATTAAGGAGTATGACCCGGAACACAAAAGTCTCCACCTTTGGGGGTCGTGGTATAATCAGATTATCATGGGCCGCCGGAGCTTCACATGCGCGGTGCCGTCGGAACCCATCACGGCGATTCACTATGCTACCCCACCCTCGGTGCAGTATGCTGTGGAGATGACGGATTGGACATCGAAGGGTTTTCTTCGTCCGGCTATAGATGCCATCCCGGTCCAGCGTCCTATGGTCTTGGATATCCTAGGACGCCGTATCTGTCAGGGCGAGGCGAGACCTTGGGGGCAATCATATAACATTGGTCTGATCCCCCGCCATCCGGTTGGCTATCTACCATGGGCCCGGTACATCCTGTCGACGAAAAAGTCGCAGTTGATAAGGTTAGGACTGTACACCGCAGTGTACGTCTCTCTGTTTCAATATCCCACGCTCCCGACCTGGTGGTTTAAGGCTTTCTTGGAGCAATGGAACATTCCTACCCACACTTTCCTTGCCATGGATCGGGAAGTGTCAATCTCTTTGGAGGAGTTCGCGGAAGTATCCGGTTTACCAGTCATGGGAGAACATTATGAGGAGTTGCTCCCGATAGATGTGTACGTCTTTGGTGCTAGGCCGATGGTAAGGGGGGTCACGCCAGAGAATGCTGTTCAGCACCAGTTCCCAAGCTTGATCAAAGTGTTGAACATATATGAATCCCTCTTTGTCGAACATGGGAGTCAGGGAGTTAACTTTGAGGATTTCATGTAGGGTTCCTAGGCACTCTAATGGAGTCTCACAAGGCATCAACCATGCCAATTTCTAATTTTACGGTGCTGAGAAACCCTAGACTACGGATCGTTAACTAGAAAACAAGGCGATGCAAGCAAGTAAACGGAAATATAGCTAAAGGGAAGGGGCTACAACCTTTGTAGATCCGGTCCTCCACCTCCTAGGCTCCGTGATGAAGTCCCCTCGTTGTCCATATCGGATCCTGGACTCTAGCATCGGCTTCATCGGAGAAAAAGCGGGCTAGGTCATCGACGACGATGCCGAAGATGATCTACGTCGAGGCATCGCTAGATCAAGCTCCAACTTCACCAAGTCAAGAAAACTTGTGAAGGAAACACCCTATACTACTTGGCAAGAGGTAGAGGATGAAGAAATAGGAAGTGGGTAGACTTTAGATTTGGATTTCTCACACTTTTTCATCAATCACCATTGATGTAGCAAGCTTTCTTCATAGAAGAAGAAGATGAAGAAGAAGAAGAATATGAAATATATCATGAGTTTTTTTAAAAATAAAAACAATATGATACTTATCATAATCTCAACCATGGTTTAGTGTAGAGATTTAACTAAGGTTAGATGAGTGGTTAGGGTTAGAGAAGAGACAAGAATGGTGGACTTGTTCAAAACTTCAAGAAGCTTCAACAAAAACAAACTAAGCCACCATTTCTTTTTCTCTTTATCTTTTCTAAATGAAATAAATAAATAGATAAATGAATAAGATAAAAGAAATGATACCCTAACCACTAACTAACCATGGTTTAATACTTTACACAAAACCAAGCTAGAATGTATCATCAAACATGATACAATCATGTGCACAAAAAAATATATCACATATACAATGTCAATACAAGTGAGTAAATCCATTTAAAGTGAACCAATACTAGTTAATGCAAAGTAATATATCAAATATATAATTAAACATTAAATCATTAAATCAACACTTGATTCAATGATCCGGTCATGTCGCATATAACCGGCTAGTATCCAATGTATCGGCTTATCGAATCAATCCTTGATTCGATAACTAGGTTATATCGCATACAACCATTCGACACATACATCGCGAGAATGAAATACAGTATCACATACACGCATTATTCTCGGTCCCACACATATCCCATATGTGCTCCTATTTCATTTCGCTTGAGCCAGGAAACCTCTGTGTAGGACTCTAAAGACTCGTCAATACGCCGGCAGCAGATGATGATCATATCAAGCACCCACAAGCCGCAAGCGGTCTGCTAAACGTAACGGCCACCCGGGTATTGAGCGATCAGAAGATCGATGAGCAAGCCCGCTCACACTCCTGTGAATCCAACCAGTAACACTTACCGTACAGTCCGGTCTGTTCTTCTGATATGTCGCATATCTCGCCTAGGGGTGGTAAACGTCAGACCCCAATAGCTTGATAAGTCATGCCGACGTAAGGTCCATAAAATGTGTGAAACTACTGATAACACTTACCAGTAGGTCACCGCATCCCTGGCCAGGGATTTCCTGTTATGGCCAGTCGAGCATAGCGCAACATCAACCCCCAATACCGGGAGAGACGAATCCCCTCCTATCGCTCATTGCCTCCATGTGAATCGGGACTGTACCCAAAAACCACCTGTTTGCACGACTCAGTAGAGCCGTGGTAGGGTGGAAATCAAAGCACAGTGGGAGACACACAAGACTCTATGACGATCTCAGGTCAACAGACTAAGCTGTACCAGTGTTACCAGAGAACTGCCATCTGACGTGAGGTATAATACCATCTGGGAGTTCTCGGCGAGTCCGTTCAGTGTACCCAGTCTCCACTGAGCACCCGTATACCATCTCTGATGTCAAACACCAATGGATATGGGATCATCCATCGCCCATCGCATGGGTCGAGAAGATATACGCTAGTCTACTCTGGAATATCGATGCCCCGTCTCGATATTCCCTCGACTAGGAACATTGAAGGATGTACTCATGGACTATCCAGGCCCCACTAGTATGATCTGCATCACAGTCCTGGAAGTCGAGTACACATCCTAAGGGCTTTATCAACATGTAACAGAGAGACAGAAAGTATACACGTTAAGATAAAGAGCAACCAGATAGCATACTATCATGTCGAGCAAGAAAGTCCTACCTATATATGTCCCAGCATCCACTACAATATACATCCAATGTACAGTAATGGTCTCTAGGGCATACATATAACTAACAATCTCCCACTTGCACTAGGGCCATCTGTAGCAGTAGTTGTAGTATCTAATACTCAACCATCCCATAAAAGTCTCTCTTTGGGAAAAGGTCTTCGTGAGTGGATCCGCCGTGTTGTCCTCTGAGTCTACTCTCCTAACCTCGATCACCCTGGAGATCAACTATCTCCATGATCAGGTGATGCTGCCTCAGAATATGTCTGGGTCACTGATGGGACCAGGGTTCCAGGGCCAAAGCCACAGTTCCATTGTCACACAATGGTAGGAACCTAGTTCATCCTATGAACCAATATACACCCAAACTGCCTCTTTGGTAGTATCTTTAATAGCGATGTTACCAGCCTTTATCGTCTAGTTTGTCACGGTATCTAGCTTGGAAATCTTCCAACATACCGTCCCTTTACTGAGGGTAATGACAATGCCTGTGACTGACATTCAGTCGTCTTTATCACCCTGGAACACTTCCAGTGATTCTCCCCAGGATCGACTGATACTATCTCACTATAGCTAGTGAGAATCCTAAAATCTATTTAGATCTATCTCATAGATCCAAATCCCAGGATTTAGGAGGTATCACTTTGATCCTTTATGGAGAATCTATGTGATAAGAGGAGATCGACCGATCGTAGCATAAGAAATTCCTTTCCTATCAAGAGTATGTTGTCCACGTACAATACGAGGATGACCACCTTACTCTCTACTACCGTTTTGTATATACAAGGTTCATCTACTATTTTGAAGAAGTCTAATACTTTGACTACCACATCAAAACAGATGTTCCAACTCCGCGATGCCTGCTTTATCCTGTAAAGCAACTTGCACACGTTTCCGCTGCTCCCACTGTTTACGAAGCCCTCTGGCTGTGTTCTTATAGACTCTCTTTTCTAAATCAATATTTAGAAAAGTAGTCATGGCACCCAACCACCAGATATCGTAGTCATGGTATGTAGCCGTGGCAAGTAGGATCTGGATGGACTTAAACATAGTCCCTGGAAAAGGTTTCATCATTATTCGTGCCTGGTTGATGACGAAAATCTTTAACAAGTCTAGCTTTGAAAGTCTCAACTTTTCCATCTACACCAAGTAATCTTCTCAAGATATACTTGCTCCCGATGGGGATTTAACCCTTCAGATATAGCAACCAAAGTCCATACTTTGTTGGTGTATATGGATTCCATCTCAGATCGCTAAGCATCCCGCCATTCTTACAGAGTCGCTACTCTTGATGGCCTGCTCGAATCTAGTTGGGTCATCATCTCATGATGCATTCCTTGCTCCCACTGTCATCGAGAAATCGAGGTATCTCTCAGGCAGGCGAGGAACCTTACCAGATCGGCGGAGAGGCTGAGGTTCGTCGGGGACTATAGAATCCTTTGGTTCTGTCAAATCTTCAGCTGTAGTTTCGTATTGCTGGAACCTTTCCAGTTCTACAGAACTGACCTTGCCTCGATCTTGTCCGGATTTTTCTTTTGACATAGGCCGGACAATCCCAAATCTTAACTTACTTAAGAGATAGGATCTTCCCACACCATATCTTATATGGAGTGGTAGGCACTGATTTGATTCGAACCTAATTCAATAGGTATGCAGCTTCTCAAGTGCACAACCCCAAAAGGAATTAGGTAACTCAGTAATACTCATCATAGAGCACACCATATCTAATATTGTGCGATTGCTCCGTCCTGATGCACCGTTGTGCTGTGGTGTATTCAGAGGAGTAATACGGAGAGAGAATCTCATTCTCCTTTAGAATGGTCCAGGAATGCCATGCACAAGTATTCTCCTCCCTGATCTTATCATAGGACATAATACTTATACCCGTATTGGTTCTCTACTTCTAGCTTATATTCTGTGAATATCTCAAAAGGTTCGGACTTGTGTTTCAACAGGAACATATGTATGAATCTTGAGAGATTATCAGAGAATGTAATGAAGTACAAAGAACCAGTCCTGGCATGTGTAGACAGGGGACCTTTTTACATCAACATGTATCATCCCAAGAGTTCACTAACTCTTTCTCTGTTTCCAATAAACAGAGCTGGTGTCATTATATCTTTGTGACATGACTGGCAAGTTTCACAAGATGTAAATTCAAACTGATTTAAATATGCATCTATATGTAACTTCAGCTAGTCGGGTCATATTGATATGACTTAGTCTACAATGCCTCAAGAAGGATTCGTTCATTTCTGAACTCTTCCTCTTGTGTGTGATCCGTATACTAAGAACTGTAGTTTGATTTAGAACGTCAATGCTTTTAGATAACGTGCCTGAACCGATCAACTTTTGATATAGGAAATGTTCAAAACGTTATCCAACAATACAAAATTGTATCCTTTCTTTACTAATAAAGAGACTGATATGATTTTGTATATCAGGTTCGGTATCTAATAGCATTTGTTCAGAATCAATGTATTGGTAATACAGGGTGACAGTGACCAATAGACTTGGCTGCAACACTTGCCCCGTTTTCTATTTCATGAAACTTATCACCCGTTCTCAGTTTTTCTACCCTTTTGTAGCCCTATGTAACAGATTACATATCTGGGATCCTGATCCGGTATCATATACCCAGGATGCAGAGGATACTGAGAAACAGTTCTTTGTAATGAACACACCCGAAGGAGATGCATCATATGCACTTTCTTCGTTTGGGCGGCATGGGAATCCTGGTATTCCTCTAATTCCTGCTCTGTCTTATAACAATTATAAGTTGGAGCGGGACCAACGTTCCCCAGCTCAGTATAACAAGCGGGTTCGGTCAATATATCCATATTATTATCTTGATTAAGGCGTGATATGGTCGCTATCTGGAGAGAGAGAGAAGAAAACACTCAGCGTGCGCTCTTGCAAGAATAGATTGGTTATTTATTTTATCTAATCAGGATGGCTCCCACTATTTTTATCAAATCTTCCTTCAAACCTTAAAAGGAAAGACTAGCCGGGATTAATTACACTCTACAAGTTCGCCAATTTTTCAGCCAGGCCAGTGTCGGTACTTTGAGGGAGGTTCCCCGTGCTTTCGCACGGACCTAATTACAGTAAACCTCGTTTTCCCAGAGGCGTAACCCCGTTGACACCTTTCTAGACACCTACTTGATCGGTTAATTGTAAAGTGCAAAACTCTCCCAAGAGTAACAATTACTCGCAGTGGGTATCGGGATCCAACTATCACATAGAAGGTATGCAATCTCATTGCAAATTTCAACACTTGAAACTCCCGATAATGGGTTTTATACCCCTAGCACCTATGACCTTAACTATGGTCAACAAATCATAAGTACTAATCAAGTTCTACCCGTCATTTCGTGATTAATTAGACCCACCCACATGACCCTTAACTAAGGTCAACAAAGTCACGCGACTGTCCTAACTAATCGCATCATATGCGGTGTAGGAAGACATCACTTAGCTACCGTACACTGTGCCTTGACTATGGTCAACAAACACAGCACGAATACTAAGTACTCTGCTTCCTAAAATGACGGAGGGTTGCGAATGGTTTTTATGTCACGACCCGAAAGTACGGAACATGACCGGCACTTAAACTACGAACGTCTCAAGGCGTACGTAATCTAAGTAAACCGAAAACCCAGAAATCCAAACCAAGAAAAGTAGTAGAGTGCAGGAAAAACCAACTTAAAGCAAGTAATTTCAATAGCATAAGCCGAATTATGCGGTTTTTAAAACATCAAAAATTTACTGAAAATTTCGGCAGAGTCTCCTTTGTAAATATTGGCCCCCAAACGGGGTACAACATGAATAGTATACGAAAACAAGAAAAGGGCATCCCCAAGCGGGAGCTAGCTCTTCGTCAATCGACGGTCACAACCACTCAAACAATATAATATACAACGCCAACGGCGAGGATCAAAACTCAAAAGGAAACTCAAAACCACCAGAAATATAACGAGCGACTCTAAGGTCGAAAGAATAAACAACACTGGTCTCTATCTCAAAAATACATGTTTGGTTGATGGAATTTACTAGATACAATGGAATAATATTATACAAGGTAATATGATGGGTACGATACAAGAAAAACCCACCTACCAGCAAGTCACCCTAATGAAACTGAGCCCGCAAAGCCGTAATGAAACCTGTACGGCAAACCTGCAAGAAACTGGGGCACAACGGGGGTGAGTTGCCAACTCGTGAATAGAAAAACATCTACGCACAGAAATCGCATAAATAACGCAATCCTAGGTCAATGATCATAATATAGCCTCAAAAAATATGAATAACACGTAGCCTATAACAAGGCTAGGGTATATATCTAACCCGAGTGTAATCTCATGTGCCCGTGTCAGTGCTTCAGGTAGCAATATATCATATGAATGAGGTATGCATGCATGAAACAGAATACATGTAAATGAAGAAACTGTTTTCATAAATTAGTGAGATTTCCTTCGTATTTTTAAACTGAGGTATCATAAATGAAATCAGTATCAACAGTGTCTAGCATCGACACAAAACATAAATCTCACTGTCTCGAAATATCAATGTCTCAATCTCAATATCTAGGACGCCGTCAGTCCAGACCGGCCCCTACCATCCATCTCAAGACCACGACGGTATCCTCCGAATATCCGACGCGTCGGGTAATATCACCGGTCGGTAGTGCTCCCCTGCCGGGCTCAACGTCAACACCACATTCCTCTTGCCCCGGGGTACCGCACCGGGCCCACCATGTACCCGTGACGGTTCCTCCACTCCTCGACACGGATCTCGAAAACCACAGCAAACTCATGGTGGACGACACTTTACATCACTAGAAAACCGCAACATTTTATATTTTAAAAGATCATAAGTTGTAAATTTTGCGGCTTTCCCCGAAATCCAGAAATATCATAAATCTCAAGAAATCATCACAAGTGCATATGTCAATGATAATGAATGCATATGGTATCAATAACCAAGTTGCAATGTATGATTAATAAACTAGGCATGTAAGGCAGGTACACTAATATCATATCAAACTACTAACTAACAAGCTAAGTCAAGCAAATATATTCTCTAAAGTGTACGTGACATGGCAATTACCGATGAAGATGTGTGTGAGCCGGCAAGTAGGTGTACGTGGTACATACGCATCATCGGTAATGGTGCTGGTGTCCTAACAGCATGATATCAATAATGGAATATGCAGCAAAATAAGTATGCGAGGCAGAGCGAACAGCAATAATGTGCGGGAGCTGAATACTAGACACAACGATAACTAATCTGTAATAATCTAATATAAGTCCTACAAATGGTGCCTTTTGAAATAACATGAATCATGGGGTTTTGAAAATAGGGGCTACGGTGTTTTTATGAAAAGATACGTCTTTTGAAATATCCGTAGGATCCCTTGGGCTGTCTTTTAAAATACCCACGATTCGTTAGTTTTTGAAATAGGTAAGAATCGAATCTAATCTAACAACTAAACTAAACTAAAGGGCTAAGCTAACAAGCTGAACTACAGGTAAGGAAACCGCCTCACATCTGAGTCGATACATATACATACCTGTATATATATCAGTCGGTGATCCCGCCTCAATAATATCATATCCGATACCATATCTAAAATCAGACATCCCAAGTCAAGAGTGCGGATCAATCATCACGATATAGCTCGTACGTAAATCCGTCGTACGGCATCCCAAATCTGGGTACGGGTCAATATCACATTCATCATACTATTCACCTGGTATCCTTTTTATCAAATATCATGATCGAGGTACTGATCTACGTCTAGTACCATACTGATCCCGCCTACGTATGCATGGACGTGCGTGAAACACTACGTCAAGGACCCGCTACAACGTCATGTCGTATCTCAAATACGAACCCTGCTATATCACCAATCTCGCGGCCTCAAACAAATCTCATCGACTCAGCTCAATCCCAAGTATCATCCTAAAATCCGTATGTGAACACATAGTCCCATATCCATGTGAACGCATAACTATAAAGAATCCCATGAGCACATATAAATAGGAATGTATGCAAGTATGTATGTGTGTATGTGTAGTGCAACACTACCCTAGGGTTCGCAACACTAAAGTAATCCAACACACCAATATCCATCCTAAGCATCGTTATTAATCCCAAATAACATATAATAATTGTTGGTGTGTATACGCATCCGTATACACCACCACGGACTGTGGGGGTGCTATACGCCATCCACCCGTCTTCTCCCCGTAGATATAAATCTACTCACCTGGTCCTCGCTAGCCGGTGCCGACGTCGCCACACGCTTGCTTGTCGTCTCGAAGTCCACATGGGGGTACCTACATATCATAACGCACCATATCGCATTAAAACTAAATTCGAAATCGAAACGGCATACGAAAATCAAATTGGCACGCGTATCACGCATAGGTCCAAACCTATCGCCTACGCATGCAAGAATAGTCAAACCAACCCTCGACGTCGATGTACAAACGTCAACCATCGAGAAAAATCCAATCACACTCATTTGCACATTCACGAACACTAATTTTTAATATAAACTAGGTTAAAACTCACAAAAATCCCAATTTTACTTAAAAAGTCATTTTTCCGAAAATCTAGCGAGCACAATTCGTCGTTTTTGTACAAATCATGATGTTTAAATGAATGTAGCGGCCAATATACTTATTAAATATCTTAAATAAGTCATAGAAACAATTTCCGGAATTTAATCTCATTAAATTCCAAAAACCCTAATATTCTAGTTTACAAAATACTCAAATTTTAACAATTTATAGCAAAAATGCACAAACTACAATCTAGCTTAGATTTGCATGATCTAAAGCATTAAACAACACTTAGTAATGTTAATGAAGTCATGAAAAATCTAATTAGATTTTTAGTCTAACATTTGCAATAAATTTCCAAAACCTAGTTTGCATAAAATTCCAATTTTAACAATTACAAGCAAAATTCACAATTTAACAATTAAGCTTGGTTTTGCATGAACCAAAATCATTAAACCACTTATTATAATATTAATAATGACATGAAACCTTAATTTAGATTTTAAACCCACAAAATATAATTAATTTAAAAACCTAGTTTACAATATTATGCAAATTTGGACAATTTTTAATGTAGCAATTAGCAAGAGGCAACAAGATCAAGTTTTACATAACATTAACATGTTAATCTACTCCATAAGACCACAATCTAATGATAACAAGCTTAATTTGATCACAACCTATTCTCTTGAAATTCTCATTTTGAAATTAAGGTTATAAGAATATCTAATTGAAACTAAATTCAAACCTACAATTAACAAGTGACAATTTTGGATGAAGCTTATACCTCATGAACCATGGATCAACATGAAATCTAGACCTCTAAAAGATGCTTCCTTGCTCCTCAATCCAAACCACTTTGGGTCAAAGAATATTGGGTAAATGATAAAAGGGTGAAATTGTGAGACTTTGGATGGATTTTGAAGCAAAATGGAGGGATTTTTGAAGAGAAAAGAAGTGGAGACATGAAGAGGGCTGATGCAGAATTGGGGCTCGGCCAAATGGGGAGGGGAAGAGAGTGTGAGGTGATTGGAGAGAGAATGGGGTCAAAAAGTCCATCACAATTACCTAATACCATACCTTAATAATTTATTGCTTTCTTTAATCTTTTATTCTTCTAAAAAGAGATGAGAATGGTGGGAAATTCGTGCACATTCAGCCAAGTGGGGATTTGGGTTTGTGTGGTTGTGTGTGTGTGAGGCAATGAACACCAAACACCAATTCAATATGCACCAAAACCCTTTTATTTTCACAAAATAAGCATTTTTCTTCAATATTTTCTAAACCGTTTTGGCAAACGATTTCGTTTCAAAAACCACATGATAGAATTTTATTTAAAGTTTTATGATGTACAAAATTTGTTTCAACTCATTCCAATTTGTAATTTTCCCTAATTAAATCTATTAGTGACGGCTTAAAATAATAATAAAATAATTTTTTTTTCAGAAAATTTGAAATTTCACCAGTGGCTCAATAAACACCAAATACTAGCAATTACATAGCTAGAATATGTATATTTAATTTTTATAATAAGATATTTGTATTTTGACTTTTTACAGAAAACACCCTTATTTTACCGATTTTTTCGAAATTTCACCGAAACGATTTTCAAAGCGTTACATTTTATGAAAACCTTTAACGCTTTGAACTTGATCTCGTTGCGGAATCAAATGGTTTTTAAATGGAATGTTTTTGAGGCTTTTCTAGTTTTGCTAAAGGGGTCACTCCCGGTGAAGGGATCGTCGGCCCTTTCCTCGTCGAATGAGGTGCGGGATATATCATATATATCACTGTGCAAAGCGGAAACTATAGAAGCTATCAAAAGACAAACCGAGGGTTGTAGCATCTGCCAGTTATTGCTAAAGGAGTCACTCCCGGTGAAGGGATCTCGGTCCTTTCCTCATCGAATAAGGTGCAGGATGTTCTCCAATGAACACCGCGATGCAAAGCAAGAACTGTAGCTACCTGTTTTCATTTTGAAATTCGATTCCACAACATCAATTAGGTTTATTTTCTTTCATTAATCTCATTAATGAATATCCCATCATTTAAGTCCACCTAAACATCACAGATAAATATAACGTACGCTTATGCCATCCGCATTCGCCTCGATGTCCCCTCGTGCACCGTTAGGTTAGGTAACTAACGGCAGAGCGGGGCAGGGCTAGCGCGGGTGTAAAACATAAGTAACGTCTATATAATATATCATATATACTATAATATCTGTCACAGAACATCATATGATCACATCACAGATAAATCACAGCAGAAGAAACATATGAAATATTGGATATACTAGGACGTCCGTGTTTTCAATACGAGCCAGTATAAAACACGGATTCCATGGTCATGATGAATAGCCAATCCCACACCCCTAGACCCCTACGAGAGCGGCAAGGAACCCTACCAATTCTAGGGTTAGGAGACCCGGACTCGACTCCTCGAGTTGGTCTCCCACTGGACCCCAGAACCCGGTTACTTGTGCTCCCCTCCTTGGGTCTATCCTAGTGCAGAAAAGTAAATAATATACATCAACGGTGACATCTTCCGCAACCTGGAAGTGCCCCAATAAAAGAATATTACATACAAGTTTTTACATGAATGAAAATGAAACACTCATCTCACATAAAAACCCCCCGGCTATTCAAACACGACGATCCAATATAACATATCCAGCAACACATAACATCACATGTCATCAACGTAAGTAAATATGCGCATCCCAATTGTCGTTGACATATAGCAACGAAACCGGCGATATCACATATTACACTTACGGTCACAGAAAAGAAAGTGTAAAACTACAACAGTTGGAATCCGCAATCGCTTTTGACATCGCATGCCTAATCAAATGAATTCCTTAGACATCGCATGCCTAACAATTATAAACCCCGCATTTTAATCTCATTATCGAAAACACTTTTCAATATCAAGTCGGGCAATTCAACAAGATTCCCGACATTTTGATCGAATGCTCGTCGCAAACTTTAGTAGACGGTCGCACCCCCGATACCGTCGACGAAATGCACCAAGGCGGAACACCGCTACCGCGAGCACCCGAACGGATGCTTTCGGCGACGGGGTTCTCCTACAGTCACTTGGTCGGGGATATGGAGTGAGGCTGTCTATTAAGTTTACCCGGCGAGTATCCGCGTACGCTACGTGATTGCGACGGACTTTTGATCACATCAAAATTCCATGGCAACCGATCAAGTGAGACTAAAGTGCTATGTTTATAACATTCATTCAGTTATCACATAACTTTTGTGAATTCCAATTGTTGTATCACATTCCGGATAAACAGAAAATGTTAAACTTTCCGATTGAACATTCGAACACCCAAGTTTTCCCGAAACAGCTCAACACATGAAATAAGTCTAACAACATTCAGTTCGTGCCTCAGTACCTACGGTCCAGCCGTAGAAGGGTCAAGCCAACGCCTTACATGTGGCACGCCGTACTGCCCCAAACCCGAAGGTTCAAAGGGCAGTTCAAGACGGTCACATAATCGAGTTAAGGTTTGTTGTCTTCTAGAGGGTCCATCGCGTTACTTGCACTACTTAGAACGTCGTTAAACTACGGAAAAATCCAACAATTGGAAATTTCCCGGTAGGGGAAAAAGTGGGTATTTATATCCGGTCGAACTTTTTAACATATTCTAAAATACCCGGAAAAACACACTGACAAAATTAGACAATCCGATCGATACACTGAGTTCCCAATACAACCCAGAAAATAAAACTCTGGAATAAATATTAAAATATTCCCAGGAAAACCAGCACTAAAAACTAGGAGTTACTGTGAAAATTTAAACAGATGATGGGACAACTTGGCCGCGGAACCGCCGCACAAGCCATGCTTGTGCCGCGGTTCCGCCGCACTCTAGAGGAATCATGCTCTCGAATTTCACAGTAATTCTTAGGAATACCTGCTGATTTTTCTGCATATTTTTAATTCACAAAAATCCACGAATTTCAAAAATGTCCAGAGAGCATGTTAAAATCGGGGTTTCGGGTCGATCGGACTTCTAACTCCGTCTACGCATCGCCTAAGGCTTTAGCTAGGCTCTGATACCACTGTAGGGTTCCTAGGCACTCTAATGGAGTCTCACAAGGCATCAATCATGCCAATTTCTAATTTTACGGTGCCGAGAAACCCTAGACTACGGATCGTTAACTAGAAAACAAGGCGATGCAAGCAAGTAAACGGAAATATAGCTAAAGGGAAGGGGCTACAACCTTTGTAGATCCGGTCCTCCACCTCCTAGGCTCCGTGATGAAGTCCCTTCGCTTTCCATATCGGATCCTGGACTCTAGCATCGGCTTCATCGGAGAAAAAGCGGGCTAGGTCATCGACGACGATGCCGAAGATGATCTACGTTGAGGCATCGCTAGATCAAGCTCCAACTTCACCAAGTCAAGAAAACTTGTGAAGGAAACACCCTATACTACTTGGCAAGAGGTAGAGGATGAAGAAATAGGAAGTGGGTAGACTTTAGATTTGGAGTTCTCACACTTTTTCATCAATCACCATTGATGTAGCAAGCTTTCTTCATAGAAGAAGACGATGAAGAAGAAGAAGAATATGAAATATATCATGAGTTTTTTTTTAAAATAAAAACAATATGATACTTATCATAATCTCAACCATGGTTTAGTGTAGAGATTTAACTAAGGTTAGATGAGTGGTTAGGGTTAGAGAAGAGACAAGAATGGTGGACTTGTTCAAAACTTCAAGAAGCTTCAACAAAAACAAACTAAGCCACCATTTCTTTTGCTCTTTATCTTTTCTAAATGAAATAAATAAATAGATAAATGAATAAGATAAAAGAAATGATACCCTAACCACTAACTAACCATGGTTTAATACTTTACACAAAACCAAGCTAGAATGTATCATCAAACATGATACAATCATGTGCACAAAAAAATATATCACATATACAATGTGCAATACAAGTGAGTAAATCCATTTAAAGTGAACCAATACTAGTTAATACAAAGTAATATATCAAATATATAATTATACATTAAATCATTAAATCAACACTTGATTCAATGATCCGGTCATGTCGCATATAACCGGCTAGTATCCAATGTATCGGCATATCGAATCAATCCTTGATTCGATAACTAGGTTATATCGCATACAACCATTCGACACATACATCGCGAGAATGAAATACGGTATCACATACACGCATTATTCTCGGTCCCGCACATATCCCATATGTGCTCCTATTTCGTTTCGCTTGAGCCAGGAAACCTCTGTGTAGGACTCTAAAGACTCGTCAATACGCCGGCAGCAGATGATGATCATATCAAGCACCCACAAGCCGCAAGCGGTCTGCTAAACGTAACGGCCACCCGGGTATTGAGCGATCAGAAGATCGACGAGCAAGCCCGCTCACACTCCTATGAATCCAACCAGTAACACTTACTGTACAGTCCGGTCTGTTCGTCTGATATGTCGCATATCTCGCCTAGGGGTGGTAAACGTCAGACCCCAATAGCTTGATAAGTCATGCCGACGTTGTTGGAGATAGTGCCCTCAGAGTCAATTATTAGGTCACAGGTACGTGGTTGTAATGATTGAGGGAGGACCTATCCCGGTAGGACAGTCTTACTCGAGATGATAGTATGCTATCTGGTTTACCTTTATCATCGTGTACTGTTTTAGGTGACCTGACACGTCGCTATTACACGTTGATAGAGCCCCTAGGATTCTTGCTTGACCACCAGCAGTATGAGGGCGATCATATAAGTGGGAGCTGGGGGTCTACAAGCATATCCTTAAAAGGTCCCTAGTCGTGGGAGTTTCGAGAACGGGCATCGATACTCCATTAGTAGACTAGTGTATACAGTCGAGACCCCGACGAGGGGCGGTGGCCGGTCTCACAAGCCACTGGTGTCAGTTGGATCACCTAAGATGTATACAGGTGCTCATTGGGTTATGAGTACACCGGACAGGACTCGCCGGGAACATGCTAGTTGGTCATATACCAGACGTCAGATGGCAGTTCCCTGGTGACATGTGTGCAGGTTAGTTCATCGACCTGGGGATCGTCATTTGTCTCGTGTGAGTTCCCACTGTACTTTGATTACTACCCTACCACGGCTCAAAGGAGTCGTGCAAACAGGTTTTAGTTGGGTACAGTCCCGAGCCACATGGAGGCAGTGAGCGTATCTTCAGGGGTTCGTCTCTCCCGGTATTGGGGGTGAGGTCGTGCTGTGTCTAGGAGAGCCATTACACAAAGTCCTTGGCCAAGGCAAGGAGATTTACTGGTAGGTATTCCAGTAGTATCTCAGGGTGTTCTGGGCTACACTCCGACACGACTTGTACCGCTTTTGGGGGTCTGACTTTTACCAACCCCCTAGGCCCGCCATGCGATGCTCATAGACGAACGGACCGGACTGCACGGATATTGTCACTGACAGGCTCAGTAGGGTGTCAGGATGAGTTCGCTCATCGACGTCCCTTTTAGTCAATAGCTGGTGGCCCGTCACGTATTGGCTTATACCTCTGACGTGCTAGTGGTTAAATCCACAGCCATAGTATTGACGAGTCTTTAGAGTCCACCACACTTTCAGTTACTCAAGTTTCGGGCGAAACGCTGTAGAGGCCGTATGGAGATATGGCAGGGTCCGATCAGATACGTGCGGTATTGCACGGATCAGGATCGGACGGTTTGTACTAGTGGCCGTATAGTTATATGGCAGGGTTCGATCAGATACGTGCGGTATTGCACGGATCAGGATCGAACGGATAATACTAGCCGGCTTTTGGTTTAAGCCGGTCCTAGTTTAGTACAATGTAGATTTTGTCTCTTTGCATTTGTATCCGGACGGAATACAGATGCGGGTGTGTATGCACAGTATCGGGGTTTTCCTGTAATTTATTACGGGACCAGTTTTCTGGAGTTGCCAGTTTGCATTCCGTTCCGGCCGGTTTTCCTTTGCTTTTTCCCGGCCGGACTTTTCCGATGGAGGGGGTTATTTGCAATTGTGCAAATAATCTTTGTGGAGGGGGTTTCTTGCAAAACTATTGATTATGATATCTTGCTCCATGCTTTTGCTTTATTGTGACATGAAAGGGTATGGTTGGATTTGATATGAAGCATGGTGTTTGTTTTCTTGTCTCTTGGTGTGGTCACCACTTGACTTCTCCTACCCTCACCTCCCTTAAGGTTTTGTATTTGTTCCCTCCACCATTTCCTTATAGGTTATGGCCGGCCAACCTTTTTGAAGATGAGAGAAAAATGAGAGTTCTCATTTTGGTGAAAGAAATTAATCATCCATCTCATTCCATTTGCTAGAAAATTGAAAGCACCAATTTTCTTTAGACCATTCCTCCATCAAGGCAACTATAAACCCCATTGAGACAAAGCGTATTCTACACTACACTTCCTACAGCAAATCTTGGACGCGTCGATTCGCCAGCTTCGCGCCCGAGTTGCCTCGGTATTGAGGTGGGAGCCCGTAAAAGATACAGGCGACGTGGTGCCCTTTTCCGACGAGGAGGAGACGGACGAAGATCCCGCGAGGAGATCGGCGTGGAGATGAAGACCGGAGGACTCGGATCAGTCGGTATATCTCTAACCCATCTTCTAGTTAGCTTAGACTTGTTAATGGTTACGATCCGGAGTTTAGTGCGCGGTGGTGCCGGTTTGCAAAGTCCGCAAAATTTTAAGTTTATCACCGTTTCCGCATTCCGGCGTCGGATTGACGGCCGGGGCGCCGCCGTGCACTTACAGTGGTATCAGAGCCTCGCCATTAACTTAGTCTAACTTTGTGTAATGTGTTTGCATTTCCGTTCGATCAAAAAGTTCCAAAACTGCATTTTAGTTCGCATCAGTTTCTGTTGAAAATTTTTGGTCTCGAAAAATTTTTCAGGTTATAAAATATTGATGTACTGGAAAATCTAAGAGTTCTGTAAAAATTTAACGAAGTAAATCCACAGTTGGAGCGCGGAACCGCCGCGAAAACCCCTTTTGTGCGGCCCTTCCGCCGCGCACTATTCACATCACTTCACCATTTTTTTACAGAGGCCTTCTGGGCTTAAAATATGGGCTTTGGAATATTAAAGTTGGGCCAATTGTTTCTGTGAGTGCTACAGTTTTCTTTGGGGCCCACTTGTTAATTGTTTGATCAATCGGAAATTTTTTAAACACATTTTTCACAGTATTTACATTATATCTGCGACCGTGAATGTCACTCGATCGGTAAATCCAGTCTAACTGCTATAGCCCGGTTAGACGGATTTGCGAACGTGACTTTCACGTTGATGTTCTATGTATTTGCTGTGATGTTGCGGATCGGTCGTGGGGGATAGCCTGGATGCAATGCTAGTACTGTGCTGTTGTATCATGTACATTTGATTTTGCGGGGCGAGCGTCCGACATGTGGACTGCCGTCACTGCCTGTTTATATTATTCTTTTGGGGCACGACCTGGTTGCGGTCGATGTACCCGGTGTATGTATATTTTACTTTCTGTACTAGGGTTACCCCGCGGAGCGGTGCACGGATAGCCGGGTTCTAGAGGGCAACAAGCCCGCATCTCATGGCATTGAGACGGAGGGGGCTTCACTCTAGGATTGGCGGGCTATTCGCCGCACTCGTAGGGGGTACAGGTTGACCCAGGAGGGGTGCCCAAGTTACCGGATTCCGTGAAGTGCTGGGTGGTCCATTCACGGCGCTGAAGGGGGCTGCCTCGCTTCAGGTTTTGGCGGGTGACTTGCCGCGCCCGTAGGGGTCTAGGATTTCATTGCACAGGCTATCCACACGACCAGGGGAACGTCGGGTTTTCAGTAGTGGCTCTGTGAAACCCGGGGATCCCAGATATCTGTATTGTTCTGTGATGCTGTACATTTCTGTGATGTTGCATTTTATTCACTCCTTGAGCGAAATACTATATATTGGTATATATATTAGTAGATGTTGTATATGTTTTTCATCCGCGCTAGTCCAGTCCCCGCTCTGCCGTTAGTTAGCTAACCTAACGGGTGATGACGGGACCCAGTGGTGAATGCGGATGGCATATACGTACGTCAGTATATTTTCGTTCTTTGTGGTGTGATCAATTGATGGGACTGCATTGATTCGGATCAATGCAAGTTTAAAAACAAACCTAATCTGATGTTGTTGGAACACTTTTCAAAAAGCTGTTATTGCAAGGACGTTCATTTCTGTTTTGCATCGTGGTATTCATTTGGAATATCCTGCTCCTCAGTCGACGAGGCAAGGGCCGAGATCCCTTCACCGGGAGTGACCCCTTGGACAGAAGTTTGCGTCAGGGCATTAACTTCACTATAGCCGATTACTTTTGCTTTGCATCGTGGTATTCAGTTGGAATATCCTGCACCCCATTCTACGGGGAAAGAGCCGAGATCCCTTCACCGGGAGTGACCTCTTTAGCAACGGTTTTCGTCACTATATTTTTAAAAGCTATCCGTTCCTTCGACGATATCAAGTTCATTACGTTAAAGGTTTTCGCCAGAAACCATTCGTAGCCCTCCGTCGTTTCAGACGGGTAGCACGTAGTATTCATGCTATGTTTGTTGACCTTCGTCAAGGCATAGTGTATGGTAGCTGCTTGTTACCTTTCTGTTGCATAGATAGATGCGTTGGTTTGGGACAGTCGTATAGCCTTGTTGACCTTCGTCAAGGGCTTGTACGGGTGGATTCAAATTAACCTGGATAATGACGGGTAGAACTTGACATGTGACTTATGATTTGTTGACCTTCGCCAAGGTCATAAGAGCATGGGGCAGAAATCACATCGGGAGTTTCAAAAGTACTGAAACTTGCCAGATATGCGCATACCTTCTGGAGTGTGATACCGTGAGCGGATTCCGTCACGTTATCATGCGATGAGAGTTGGATCCCGATTCCCACTGATGAGTTAGTTTACTCCTCGGGTGACCCCGACTAATTCTTCTTTCAGGTTTGGAGGAGAATTTGAGGTACAGTGGGAGGATTCCAGATTAGATAAAATGGTGACCATTCTGATCTAGGTTAGAGTGCACGCTGAGTGTTTCTTTTCTCTCTCTCTTTGGCAGCGACCATTGACCCGACCCTAAGACTTTGACTCAGTGACCAAGTTAACCGAACCTTCTTAAACACCGGCTTTTGGATTATCAGAGTTGCAGACCTCATTGCCACTCCTACTTTTACCCTTTTCTTCAGGACACCCCGTATTACTACGAACGTCCACTTCCATTGGACAAAACCATCGTATGGTTAGATACGAACTCGAAGGAATTCGAGGATGGTTTCCGGTTCTGGAGAAAACGGATAGGATTATTCAGTTGTCTTTTCCTTTTACCCTCTCTCAGGTTACGAGTACTCCTTGGTTTAGGGGTAGTACACCTATTACGCAAATTGGATTGTCTTCTTCCAAACCTTAGGCTGGTGCCGACCGGTAGGGAATGAAGAAAACCAATTAGCATAACGATGGTGTGCAGAAGGTATTAAGTTCAGACAAAGCAAGGGATTAGTAGGAGGGCAAAGTAAATTGCAACAGATATTCACGACCAAACCAAATATTTCGTTACCACTCCCACATCACCTTTGTATTTCTTCAGGACACTCCGTATCACTACGAAGATCCACAGTTTATTTGGATATTCCATCGTATGGTTATATACGAACTCGAAAGGAACTTGTTCCAGTTCGGGGATGGATCCTGGTTCAGGAGAAATAGGAATAAAGTACATTCAGGTGTCTTTTATCTTCACCTTCTCTCGTGTTGCGAGTGTTCCTAGGATTGGGACAGTACACCCATTATGCTTATTGGATAGTCTTCTTCCAAACCATAGGCTGGTGCCGAACGGTAGGGAAGGAAGAAAACCATTTGGCCTAAAGGGGTGTGCAGAAGGTAAAGACTAAAGACATATGAAGGGATTTGGAGAGGTGGCAAAGAACTATACGGTTACAGTCGTGAATCTGGAAGAGGCATTACTAGGAATACCAGGATACCCCATCGAAACATTTCAATGTTTCAGTTTCACTGTGTACTGTTAATAGAAAACTGATTTCCCGATTAGATACTTACTCCAGGGTATGTATTTACCAGATACGATTCTCACATCTGTATGGTTTTACAGATGATGAGTGGGAGTAAGTTATTGGGAATTGGGTGATTATCCTCATTATATCGGGATTCGTTGTAATCGGTGATATTTGAGGAAATCACCTGGGCTGTTTGCCGGTCGGCAAATATCTGGTTTTGAATATCCGCTGTTATGCACCAATTTCAAATTGATATATCTGTACGTCTATTTTTATAGAGTGAGATATACCTTTCTGAAATTATGTCTACGACATTTACCTGTATCAGTGGATGGTTAGGTAAGGAGCATTAAACAGCGGTGTAATTCTTCTTAACCATAAGTACAGTTTTCAACCTACGACACACAGTGAATGAGTAATCAGACTCAAGGGACTTTTACAGAGTATTGTATGTTGTCCAGGGTCCATCAGGACAGAGGGGATGGTCCTCGTACTATATTCGGTTTACTTATGACTCCTCTATTTTTTTTAGACAGGTGTTTCGTGGAAACACAGGGTCCGAATTTGGAGAAGTTATATGTATTTGAATAGAGTAGAGAACCAGGTATAGCAAGTATCGGGATTCTTCAAAGAGATCGAAGATGTAGATACTTGCGTATGGTGTTCAGTTGATAGTAGTGATTAAGAGAACTTGCTTCTCATTCAGGTTACTCATAATTGGAAGCATTCCTAAGTTGAGTAACGCTGATCGGCCTCCTTCCATTTAGTTGACATGCACTGGAGACAGTTGCATGATTTGGATCTGGTTCAATTAAATCAGTGCCTCTGTTTTCTATATTGGATATAGAACAGTTCATATCTTAACATTGTTAAGGTACGGGGAGTTGTCCGGTTTATGCTTAAAACCAGACACTGGACAACTCAAGGCACGTTTCTGTAATGGCTGTTTGTGGGTTGACCCAGGCTATGACGCGGGTTGATTTTCTACCATCTGGAAGATCAATAGCAATATTGTTCTTGACTCGCCACAGTTTTAAATTAAAAATGGATTTTTTCAGAAAACAGTAGTGGGAGTATGGTAGAACTGGAAGTGATTCCAGAACCACAAACGATTACTGAAGATTTGATAAGGAACCTAAAGATTCAATCTGGATTGACATTCCATTGGCCACTCCGCAGATACGGTGGGTAACTTCAGGCACCCGAGAGGTACTACGGTAGCCTCAAGGACGGTGACAGGGAAGTTCTTGTTTACCCACAATTACCATTGCTGTTGTTCCAGGTTGCGAGACCCGGTGGGAGGATGAGTATAGCGTCGTTCTAAACTAGTTTTAGAAGTGTACGTCTATATGACTCTGCCAGAGGGTTGTCGTAGTCAGTGGGAGCAGCGGAAGCATTGGTCGACAAGTTGCTTATGTCTATTTATAGACTAGAGCAGATGTAGCGGAGATAGATCATCTATTTCTGACGTGACAGTCATGGGTTTGACTTCATCAGAATAGGGGATGGATCTGTTGAGAAGGTAGTAGGGTGTGATATCCTGGTATTCGGATGATATACACAGAGTAGGAAAAGAAACTCCTACACTACGATCGGTTATACTTTGGTCGTCACACAGTTGTTTCTCCACAAAGGAAATGGATTTTATATCCGATATGCTGGTTACTAGATCTATGGTTTTAGATCTAGATTTGGGTGGTTTCCCAATCAGGGTACTTGACAGCATTCTAAGAGTATTTAGGATGGACGACTCCTGGCACGGTAGTGTACCTGCAGGTAATGGAGTCACCCTCTCCAAAGGTGTCTTACAGACTAAAGGGGAGAGGGACGGGCATGATTGGCAGATCACTTGCTCAGGCAATTGAGTCAATCATGAGATGTCAAGTACCACACCAGATGTTGTTCTTGCACTAGATGCAATAAGTTGACGTTAATCCAATCCTGGAGAAACAGTCGGAAGCAGTTTTAGAACATAAGTGGATGTTCTAGGGATATGATAACGACAGCCTCATTCAGGAGACAGTTATCATTCCAGGCTTCCAAGGTGACATGGACGACAAGGAGGTTGTCAGAGTTATAGTTTTCCTTCTGATGAGGGGCAGTATTTTGGACAGGTGATCCAAGGCAATACTGAGGGAGGCATGGCGCGCAAGATACTGATTAAGTTCAGTTGACGATACAGTCTAAGAAGTTTGGATTTGGAGTTCATTTATGAGCTATGTCCCATCAGACATCCAGACACATTCTAAGACAGGTATTGCTCATTTCGGGAGATGGGTTTCTCCGCGAACATGAGATATAGAGAGACATGGAAAGAAACAACAATGCGGATCCACTCACTGAGGCTATTCCTCGAACGCAATAGTTCCGCAAACGAGCTTTGTGAGACTGACTAGTAGAGGAGTTGGATGTTCGGTATCACACGGGCTGTGAGTATGCGACATCGCAATAATTAGCCTTGAGTGCAAGTGGGAGATTGTTGGAGATAGTGCCCTCAGAGTCAATTATTAGGTCACAGGTACGTGATTGTAATGATTGAGGGAGGACCTATCCCGGTAGGACAGTCTTACTCGAGATGATAGTATGCTATCTGGTTTACCTTTATCATCGTGTACTGTTTTAGGTGACCTGACACGTCGCTATTACACGTTGATAGAGCCCCTAGGATTCTTGCTTGACCACCAGCAGTATGAGGGCGATCATATAAGTGGGAGCTGGGGGTCTACAAGCATATCCTTAAAAGGTCCCTAGTCGTGGGAGTTTCGAGAACGGGCATCGATACTCCATTAGTAGACTAGTGTATACAGTCGAGACCCCGACGAGGGGCGGTGGCCGGTCTCACAAGCCACTGGTGTCAGTTGGATCACCTAAGATGTATACAGGTGCTCATTGGGTTATGAGTACACCGGACAGGACTCGCCGGGAACATGCTAGTTGGTCATATACCAGACGTCAGATGGCAGTTCCCTGGTGACATGTGTGCAGGTTAGTTCATCGACCTGGGGATCGTCATTTGTCTCGTGTGAGTTCCCACTGTACTTTGATTACTACCCTACCACGGCTCAAAGGAGTCGTGCAAACAGGTTTTAGTTGGGTACAGTCCCGAGCCACATGGAGGCAGTGAGCGTATCTTCAGGGGTTCGTCTCTCCCGGTATTGGGGGTGAGGTCGTGCTGTGTCTAGGAGAGCCATTACACAAAGTCCTTGGCCAAGGCAAGGAGATTTACTGGTAGGTATTCCAGTAGTATCTCAGGGTGTTCTGGGCTACACTCCGACACGACTTGTACCGCTTTTAGGGGTCTGACTTTTACCAACCCCCTAGGCCCGCCATGCGATGCTCATAGACGAACGGACCGGACTGCACGGATATTGTCACTGACAGGCTCAGTAGGGTGTCAGGATGAGTTCGCTCATCGACGTCCCTTTTAGTCAATAGCTGGTGGCCCGTCACGTATTGGCTTATACCTCTGACGTGCTAGTGGTTAAATCCACAGCCATAGTATTGACGAGTCTTTAGAGTCCACCACACTTTCAGTTACTCAAGTTTCGGGCGAAACGCTGTAGAGGCCGTATGGAGATATGGCAGGGTCCGATCAGATACGTGCGGTATTGCACGGATCAGGATCGGACGGTTTGTACTAGTGGCCGTATAGTTATATGGCAGGGTTCGATCAGATACGTGCGGTATTGCACGGATCAGGATCGAACGGATAATACTAGCCGGCTTTTGGTTTAAGCCGGTCCTAGTTTAGTACAATGTAGATTTTGTCTCTTTGCATTTGTATCCGGACGGAATACAGATGCGGGTGTGTATGCACAGTATCGGGGTTTTCCTGTAATTTATTACGGGACCAGTTTTCTGGAGTTGCCAGTTTGCATTCCGTTCCGGCCGGTTTTCCTTTGCTTTTTCCCGGCCGGACTTTTCCGATGGAGGGGGTTATTTGCAATTGTGCAAATAATCTTTGTGGAGGGGGTTTCTTGCAAAACTATTGATTATGATATCTTGCTCCATGCTTTTGCTTTATTGTGACATGAAAGGGTATGGTTGGATTTGATATGAAGCATGGTGTTTGTTTTCTTGTCTCTTGGTGTGGTCACCACTTGACTTCTCCTACCCTCACCTCCCTTAAGGTTTTGTATTTGTTCCCTCCACCATTTCCTTATAGGTTATGGCCGGCCAACCTTTTTGAAGATGAGAGAAAAATGAGAGTTCTCATTTTGGTGAAAGAAATTAATCATCCATCTCATTCCATTTGCTAGAAAATTGAAAGCACCAATTTTCTTTAGACCATTCCTCCATCAAGGCAACTATAAACCCCATTGAGACAAAGCGTATTCTACACTACACTTCCTACAGCAAATCTTGGACGCGTCGATTCGCCAGCTTCGCGCCCGAGTTGCCTCGGTATTGAGGTGGGAGCCCGTAAAAGATACAGGCGACGTGGTGCCCTTTTCCGACGAGGAGGAGACGGACGAAGATCCCGCGAGGAGATCGGCGTGGAGATGAAGACCGGAGGACTCGGATCAGTCGGTATATCTCTAACCCATCTTCTAGTTAGCTTAGACTTGTTAATGGTTACGATCCGGAGTTTAGTGCGCGGTGGTGCCGGTTTGCAAAGTCCGCAAAATTTTAAGTTTATCACCGTTTCCGCATTCCGGCGTCGGATTGACGGCCGGGGCGCCGCCGTGCACTTACAGACGTAAGGTCCATAACATGTGTGAAACTACTGATAACACTTACCAGTAGGTCACCGCAACCCTGGCCAGGGATTTCCTGTTATGGCCAGTCGAGCATAGCGCAACATCAACCCCCAATACCGGGAGAGACGAATCCCCTCCTATCGCTCATTGCCTCCATGTGAATCGGGACTGTACCCAAAAACCACCTGTTTGCACGACTCAGTAGAGCCGTGGTAGGGTGGAAATCAAAGCACAATGGGAGACACACAAGACTCTATGACGATCTCGGGTCAACAGACTAAGCTGTACCAGTGTAACCAGAGAACTGCCATCTGACGTGAGGTATAATACCATATGGGAGTTCTCGGCGAGTCCGTTCAGTGTACCCAGTCTCCACTGAGCACCCGTATACCATCTCTGATGTCAAACACCAATGGATATGGGATCATCCATCGCCCATCGCATGGGTCGAGAAGATATACGCTAGTCTACTCTGGAATATCGATGCCCCGTCTCGATATTCCCTCGTCTAGGAACATTGAAGGATGTACTCATGGACTATCCAGGCCCCACTAGTATAATCTGCATCACAGTCTTGGAAGTCGAGTACACATCCTAAGGGCTTTATCAACATGTAACAGAGAGACAGAAAGTATACACGTTAAGATAAAGAGCAACCAGATAGCGTACTATCATGTCGAGCAAGAAAGTCCTACCTATATATGTCCCAGCATCCACTACAATATACATCCAATGTACAGTAATGGCCTCTAGGGCATACATATAACTAACATTTCATTGCTCGGTTTCTTCACCCAAACGTCCTTTCTGCAGACACTGCCAAGTTTGCCACCCTTGAGGACCCTTTCGGTTTAGGATTGGATAACCTGCCGGCGAATGAAGTAGGCCAAAAGGATTTTTTTCTTCCTAACTTCCCGACCATGTCTCTTGCAGAAGTTGCGGCCCCTGGAATGGATGAGGAGGCCTTTTTCTTAGGATTTCTCGGGCTTTGGTTGAGTTGGTTCGCGATCCCAATGCACTCTCATTGGATGCGGCCCTCTGTCTTTTACCCAGCCCACCGGATGGCCATCGGGGTAAAGGTGGCTGTTGGGATCGCTGGCTTAGCGCACCTATACCACGGCCTCAGTCGAGCAGCAGATGCTAATGAGCCCGGGGTACTGCACGTGGTCTTCCCGATGCATTACTTTGCATCGTGGCTCGAGCTACACACGGCGGGTGTCTTCGGCATGCATAAAAGGCCTTTATTCTTTGACAAGTGCGGTTTTCCTCGCATTATACAGTTGATTGGCTCATCAATCGTGACCCCCTCACCACGGAACGCCAGGGGTTTACTGCTTCACCCTCACACCATTGGAGTCGGGATGTCCTTCATTGACAAGGTATTAACTATTGGAAAAGCGTCCACCTCTGCGGTGCGACCATTACAGGATTCCTTTAAGGATGGAGCTTCAGTGTTGACGGCCCGGGAGACCCTCCACTTGTATTCTATTAGACCGGGCTTCTTAGTTTTCAGGCAGGGCGGTGCGGCAATCTTCATGAGATATAACCCGCATCGTTTCGCCCAACAACTGGGCTACGATCAAGGGGTACCCTTGGAAGCTTTCTTACTGGAACCTGCTGCCAATGAAGAAGGGATGGAGAACGCATTACATCACTTTATGCGCCTGAACACGGGTTCTCGTTTTTTTATCAGCACGCCGGCCTGCGCTCCACGACTCCTTAATGTATATAAAGAGTGGTACAATCATGCGACGGGGGCCGTTATAAAGGAGGAGAGGCGAGTGTTGATCAACCGCAAAGAAGCACCTCCCGGCACCGACCGTAATGCTCCCATAATGCCAAGGACCCCGGTGGTTCCTCCTTTAAAAGATGCCGGGGGCAGACCATCGCGTGCGCAAAGTCCTCCACGTGAGCTGCTGCTCCCTGATATCACAAATGCGCCTCCCGCACCCTGTGCTCCAGTGGAGACAGTGGTTGTACCCTCGCCAGAGTCTGGCGTGGGTGCGGACATCGGGACCCGTCGTCCCAAAGTGGCTGCTAAACGGAAGTCGATCCCCTGTGAGCCTAGGGTCGGAGGGCAAAAGAAAAAGAAGTCGCTCTTCGCTGCGGACGTTGTGTTCGGTCAGGAACCCCATGCTCCCTATGCCGAGGGCCTGATCGAATACGGGACTAACGAAGGATTAGTGATACCGCCGCCAGACGATACAGACTTGGAGGCTGCTCTCGAAGCTTCAGCATGGTTGGCGAGGCATGACGCGTGGCTAGCTAAGCTAGCGCAATCAGGTAACTACTAGTCGCCTTTTCTTTATTGCAACATATCCTCTTCATTGACTTTGACTAACGCTTTTCTTTCCTTTCTTCCAACAGGCATCACTGATGAAGAAGCCATCGCCGCTTCTTTGAAGACTTTCCAGGAGGAGGAACGTCTTAGAGCGTCTATGGGCCTTAGTAAGTTTTAATCCATCAAGTCTCCATCTCCCTCGTGTTATGGTCGATCTAACCTCTCCCCTTTTATTGCAGAAACCTCAATGCCGTTCCCGCCAAGCGACGCAGATGTTTTACCTGCTGCCGATGTTCCTTCTTCTTCAGGGTTACCGCAAGAAGTCCGTCTTGAGGAGCCGATGAGAGACGCCTTAAAGGCTCTGGAGGTTTCTTTGTTTACGGATGACGATGCCGCGGTGAAAGAGGCGTCACAGAGGTCCATTGTGACAGCTCGGGAGGAAAGAAAGCGGCAAAGGCGTGAGGCGAAGGCGCGCCGGGCTGCCTTGGCTGCGGGAGCGGGCCCCAGCACCGTCCCTCGCGCTGACACTCCATCTGAAGAGCCCCCTGTCGCCCTATCCACTGCCCGCAGGGAGGTGGCGCGCGCAGTTCGGAGCGCAAACGGTAAATCCGCTTCAGGTAATATTTCTCTCAGAGTCTTTGTTATAAGGATTTTAATGCCATTGGTCCTTATATCTCCTATCTTGCAGGGCCAAGTCCGATCGAGGGGGAAGCGGAAACCGTTGATCCCAAAGAAACAGAGGAGGCGGTACCTGCCGAACTCGAGCCGACGGTGGGCAACGTCGTTGTGGCTTTGGAGCCTGAGGTGGAGGTCGAGGGGCCTGCAGCCGAGAAGGTCATTGATGCCGAACCTGAAGTGGTGGCAGATGATATGATCATTATAACTGAGCCTAGGGTGGAGGCGGATGAGGCGCTCGAGGCCGGCGATCTCGTGGTGATGGTGGACGATACAACCGCGACTACTGAACCTGAGAGAGTAGTGGGTGAGGTAGCCATGATTCCCGAGGACGAGTCAACCGCTCCTTCTCTGGAATCTGGCAATACTCCAGTCATAGCCCTCCCCGTCTATGGTCCTTCGCCGTCTCCAGGTCTCGCGAGCACCATGACGGTTCCCATTGAGTCAGGTGATGAGGCCACGGGCGGTGGTCTCATGTCAATAGAGGAGGGAATCGCCTCCGTTTCAGCCGGCAGCTCATCAGGTAAATCCCAAGTTGCTATCCTTTTTTTTTTATCTTACAATCCTTTCTGACAAATTCACATTTGTTGTAATGCAGGTGCAGCTAGTGCCGATGCCCCACTGCTCGAGGGAGCGCCTTCAACGACTGCCTTGGTGATGGTCACCTCTCAACCCTCTCTCATACCCTCGAAGATGTTGGAAGGTATGGGTTTGTAATTTATTAATCTTATCTTTCAGATGCATAATTTGTGTACTAAAGTTATACTATTGTGTCTTTCAGAAGTGCTTTTTGACCATCTTTACCAGATGTTGCTCCCACACTTCTCCTTCCCATCCGAACTCGCTTCTTCCTCTGGTGGCGTTGGTGAGTATGATTTCCATTGATATCCTTCTTTCTTGATTGATGGAATTACTTCTAAACCCTTTTTTTTATTTCGACTGCAGTGTTACAAATCGAAGGAGGGGATGAAAGATCGGTTGCGCTGCCGACCCTTCCGGCCCTGCCATCTGCCTCAGCTGGTACAACGACTATCACATTGATAAATCTTCCTTTTTATTTTCTGAACTGTTATCTGATCACATCTTGTTTCTTTTCAGCTGTCGTTCCGGTCTCGGCGCCCTTTGAATCTCGCATCATAATGCCAGCAGGTCCTTACCTGAGACGTCCATCTTCGAAAGGCGCCGCGAACAGCTTACGTATGTTGAGCGATTACATTGAGGAGCTCGACGTCGAGACCTCTACCTCTGCTGCGGATTTTTCTATAGAGGTTAACCCGATGCTGGTGATACTTGTGAACTTTCATGACGAGGGTATCATCGCATCTTGGGTTAACCATTGCAGGGAGATCGAGGCCCGCCTGCATCGGTTGGAGTCGCTGCGTCCCGCTCCCGAGGCCTTGGCTGCCAGTAATCAAAGAACAACGTGGATTGAGCAGAGCGCTCCTTACTTCCACCACCTCGAACAAGAAGTCATTTCAAGGCGTAAGGAGCGAGGTGAGACTTCGAGCAAGTCTGCCCAACTGCATGCTCGGGTGGAGGCCAACGCCGCACGGCTGAAGGTTGTCTTTGAGGGCCTTCTGCAATGTCTTTCTGAAGGGTTATCATTGAGGCAACACCTTGATGTTGTCGAGCGAGCTGCACCCAGCCAGGAAGCAGCCCAGAAGGCGGCGGAGGAGCAACTTTCATCTTTCTTGCAGCAGCGAGCCCGGGTGGAAGCGGAGGTGGCCGCGGCAGCCGCTCAGGAGGAGGCGCTGAAGGAAGTGCGAGAGCAACTTGTGGATTTACTAAAGACACTTCCTCCTCAGTAGCTATCCTTCTTTGTATCGTTTGTAATTGTAGATAAAAGAATGTATATGTATATTTTTTTTATTCTTTGACATAATGTATCCTGTACCCAATCAAGTTTATGAATAAAAGATACACCTTTTTTTTTGTAATGTGTCATTTTCTCCGTCTTTTCTTTCTTTCATTATCAGCATGCCACTTTAGTAACCATGGTTGACGGATGATCAGAACGAGTATCCTGACTTTCTTAAGAAATAGCGATGGCTTAGGCCGCAGGTTCAGATCTGCTGCTTAAGACTTTTCAACTCTATAAGCCGTGAGGGTCTCATAGAGACTTTTCTCCCTATGGATCGAGAGGATCTCGTAGGTGGGTTTTCTCCTTAGGAATCGTGAGGATTCCTAAGTGTGGTTTTCTTTTATAAGTCGTAAGGATCCTATAAGAGAATTTTTCCCTCTTACGAGTCGAGAGGACCCACAAGCGGTTGTTTCCCTCCTCGTCGAAATTCGACTTTGGAGAGTGAGACCCGTGAATAGTATGCAAGAGACCATTTTGGATTGACTTGCAGGGTCCCATTGTTCAGGAAGCAAGTTTTCTAGTCCCTGCTGCCTGAGGCTTCATTTGCATGTTGAGACGAATCCGAAATTTCCCGCGGAGACACTAGTTTCTCTGCGAGCCGACGCGAATCAGGAGGCTCTCGTCAAGGAGTGTTTGTATCCGTGAGTCGAGGAGTTTGCTAAGGATTATTTGTTTCCCAAGCGCCAAGGATTATTTGTTTCCTTGGGGTTTGAAACGAGTCGAAGATTTCCCACGGAGGCACTGGTGGCTCTGCGAGTCGACGCGGATCAGGAGGCTCTCGTCAAGGAGTGTTTGTATCCGTGAGTCGAGGAGTTTGCTAGGGATTATTTGTTTCCCAAGCGCCAAGGATTATTTGTTTCCTTGGGGTTTGAAACGAGTCGAGGATTTCCCACGGAGGCACTGGTGGCTCTGCGAGTCAACGCGGATCAGGAGGCTCTCGTCAAGGAGTGTTTGTATCCGTGAGTCGAGGAGTTTGCTAGGGATTATTTGTTTCCCAAGCGCCAAGGATTATTTGTTTCCTTGGGGTTTGAAACGAGTCGAGGATTTCCCACGGAGGCACTGGTGGCTCTGCGAGTCGACGCAGATCAGGAGGCTCTCGTCAAGGAGTGTTTGTATCCGTGAGTCGAGGAGTTTGCTAGGGATTATTTGTTTCCCAAACGCCAAGGATTATTTGTTTCCTTAGGGTTTGAAACGAGTCGAGAATTTCCCACGGAGGCACTGGTTGCTCTGCGAGTCGACGCGGATCAGGAGGCTCTCGTCAAGAAGTGTTTGTATCCGTGAGTCGAGGAATTTGCTAAGGATTATTTGTTTTCCTAGCTCCAAGGATTATTTGTTTCCTTGGGGTTTGAAACGAGTCGAGAATTTCCCACGGAGGCACTGGTGGCTCTGCGAGTCGACTCGGATCAGGAGGCTCTCATCAAGGAGTGTTTGTATCCGTGAGTCGAGGTATCTGCTGAAGACACTGGTTTCTTCGAAGTTGGACTGAACCGTCGAGATTTGGCTTCGTCATCTGGCGGAGCCTGTTGGGAAAGTATGGTTCCCTCTTTGTTTACGCCCTTGGATTGTATACAGGGATCGATGTGATCTTAACTGTAGGGCCAAAGTTTTATCATCATTTTTTTTTATTTTATCTCTGCGATGCTCTATCATTTCAGCTTTTATATCGCGAAGGTCGCGATTGCCCAATCATTTCGGCTATTTTTCGCGGTGCCCAATCATTTCGGCTATTTATTTTATTTTTACTCGCTGCTTTTTATTGCGAGTTGCCCAATCATTTCGGCCATTTTGCATGCATACATTTTTACCTGCTGCTTTTTATTGCAAGTTACCCTATCATTTCGACTATTCCGTATGCATGTGTGGCCTACTGGCTTTCCACCGTAAGCCTGAAATTAGATGCTGATTTCGGCATCAGCATCGCTACAACTGGGACATTGCCAGGAGCGAATCATCATTCGCTTCTGTCGATGTTGAACAAAGGTGGCTTAGCGACCAGGGTTAGGATCCTGTCGTCTAAGGCTTTTAACTTTATGAGCCGTAAGGGTCTCACAAAGGTATTTCTCCCTACAAGTCGTGAGGATCTTGTAGGTGTATCTTCTCTTTAGGAATCGTGAGGATTCCTAAGTGTATGTTCCTCTGTAAGTCGTAAGGATCCTACAAGAGGGTTTTCTCCTTGTGAGTCGTAAAGATCCCACAGGAGGGTTTTCTCCTTGTAAATCGAGAGGATTTACAAGGGTCGTTCACCATACGAACATATCCCCAGTCACGGATGAAACTTGGTTAGGGAAATGTTTATTCGCGCCCGTGGATTGTATACAAGGGCCAGTATTGAGCCACTTGTAGGGCAATATCTAAAGTTGTGGGGGTTGCTTAAGCACAGGTTTAGGTCTCTGTAACTTAAGACTTTCAAATCCTATGAGCCGTGAGGGTCCCATAAGAGAGTTCTCCTTACGAGTCATGAGGATCTCGCAAGTGTATTTTCTCCTTATGAATCGTGGGGATCCCTAAGTGTGTTGCTCCCTTGTGAGTCGTAAGGATCTCACGCGGGTGGTTTCTCCTTACAAGATCGAGAAGATCTTGTAAGTGTCCTTTAACGAGGTTGCGCCCTTTCAGGTTTTCACAAACACTCGCCGGTAGTCCTACTGTT
The DNA here is from genome assembly GCA_030015575.1 of Agapanthus africanus. Lineage (NCBI taxonomy): Eukaryota > Viridiplantae > Streptophyta > Magnoliopsida > Asparagales > Amaryllidaceae > Agapanthus > Agapanthus africanus. The sequence goes on from CM057340.1 coordinate 269,346,659, forward strand.
TTTACTCACGGAGCCCTTTCGGGTTTTCATCTGTGCCCTTTTTGCTTATGGACATACCGCTTTTTTTCTTTTTATTTTCTTTTTCTCTCTATTTTTAACGAGGTCGCGCCCTTTCGGGTTTTCACGAACACTCGCCAGTAGCCTTGCTGTTTTTACTCACGGAGCCCTTTCGGGTTTTCATCCGTGCCCTTTTTGCTTATGGACATACCGTTTTTTTTATTTTATTTTTATATGTTTTTTTTTATATCTCGTCAGCCTAAATATGCTGCGGTAGTAGTTTAAAGACGTTTCGGTCTGCTATTAGTTTAAGGACATTCCGGTCCGCTATTAGTTTAAGGACATTTCGGTCCGGCGTTGAGAGGCTGGCTACTGCTTATAAAGCTTGAGCTTAGGAAGATAGCGAGCGGACATAGTCGTCGTCATCTACCATTGACCTAGGCTGTGGCTCATTAAGCATAGTATTTCTTTAGGAAGCGACCGTTTATCGGCCTGAAAGGTCTTTCACCGTGCATGTCCATGAGTAGATAGGCCCCACCTTGGTAGACCTTATCTATGATGTATGGGCCTTCATAGTTTGGCTCGAATTTTCCCCGCTTGGCGCGATTGGGGATCATAGGCCTTTTGACCACTAACACAAGTTCGCCTTGGCGAAATGTCCTCGGCCGGATCAATCTCTCATATGAGCGCGTCATCTTTGCTTTATAAGCTTCCAGATTTTGCTGCGCTATGAGCCGAGTTTCATCAAGGGCGTCAAGCTCCTCAAGCCGAAGCTGAGCATTTTCTTTGTCCGTTAGCTCGTAGTGGACTGCCACTCGTAGAGAGGGTAACTCTATCTCGAGGGGGAGTACTGCTTCTGTACCGAATACCAACGTATATGGCGTTGTGTTAGTGGCTGTCTTGAACGTGGTTCGATATGCCCAGAGAGCCTCTTGCATCCTTTCGTGCCAGTCCTTCTTATTTCGTGACACTGTTTTCTTCATGATTTTTGTCAAGGTCTTGTTGAAGGCTTCAGCTAGACCATTGGCTCGCGGATTATAAACCGAGGAATATCTCCAATCTATATTGTGTTGCTGCGCGAAGCGACTGATCTTGTGGCTTCTATAGGCTGGCCCGTTATCGGAGATGATCCGTCTCGGCGTTCCAAACCGATATATGACATGCGTCTTGAAGAAATGGAGAATATTCTCCGTCTTTACTTCTCTCAGCGGTACCGCTTCTGCCCACTTAGAGAAGTAATCGGTCGTCGCTAGGATGAAACGATGTCCTCTAGACGATGCTGGTTCGATGGGGCCGACTATATCAGTCCCCCACATTTCGAATGGCCAGGTAGCCACCGTTGGATGCAGTGGATTCGGATGTTGATGGATGAAATCCCCATGAATTTGACACGAGTGACACTGCTTCGCATATTCGAGGCAGTCTCGAATCATCGTGGGCCAGTAGTAGCCCATCCGTTTTATCTTCAACTTCATCTTTGGGCCCGCTTGATGAGAACCGCAGAGTCCGTCGTGAACTTCCTGGACGACCCTTTTTGCTACGTCAGGTCCCAAGCATCTCAACCACAGAGAATCAAACGATCTCTTGTACAGAGTATCGTTAACAAAGGCGAAAGACAGAGCTCGTTTCATAAGCTGATGTCTTGTGGACGCTTCTTCAGGCAATCGGCGGGACTTGAAGTAATCTACGAAGACTTCTCTCCAATCCTCGGTATTTTCCCAGTCTCTGTAAGTCTACGGTAGCGCCCCGGCCGTCTAGAGACGCCAAATGCGGAACAAAAACTTTTTAACTGGTGCTATCGTATACTTTAACCCGGATCTGCCATTATTGCTAAACTAACAAACAGTAAAGAGTGTAGAAAGGTTATACCGAACGATCCGAGTCCTTCGTTCTTTAACCATCATCCCACGCTCCGTTGCGGCTGCTCCGATCTCATCGATCTCCGATCTGCTCGTCCAGGTGGCACCACGTCGACGATTCTTTAAACGGGCTCCCGCCTCTGACTTGAGGCAACTCGGTCGTCAAGTTTGCTAAAAGAGACGACCAAGATTGATGTAGAGAATGAGTAGAAGACTTTGTCTCGTTCCATCCAAAGCTATGGACGAACGGTTAATGAAGTTGCCACTCGAATCGGGTGATGGAATGAAAGAGGCTATGAAATTTCCATGCACCCAAAACTATACTCTTTTAATCAAAATGAAATCAACCAAGTCAATGAGAGAGAGAGGGGAGGGGCCGGCCATATAAAGAGAAGGAGGAGGGTGAGTGTAGGAGCAAAGAAGGAAGGTGATAATAAACCTTAAGCTTATCATAACCATTCATGAAAGCATGAGTCACAAAGAGCAATTAATGCAAACCAATGAACATAATACAACTCTCCCTTGCATTAAATGAATCATTAATGACACTAATGAGTCACTTAACACCTCACCACTTCTAGAACCTTCTAGAAGAATGACTCACTCTCATCCAAGAAAAGATAAATCCGTCTTTAACCGAATGTTAAAAGACGGCTGATAGAAAACTGGAAACTGGAAACTTCCAAAAGTGATCCTGAAACGACTTTCAGGATAACCCCGTAACTGTATAAATATACCCGCATTTGTATTACGACCGAATACAAATGCAACTGAGACAAAGATATTATATCTACTCAATATAATACTCGGATCCGGCTTAAACCAAAGCCGACCAGTATCAACTGCCCGAAAAATAACACGTGCGTAAACGCATGTGCATTTTCCGAACCCTGCCATAAAACCATACGGCCTCTACAACGTTTCGCCCGAACTTGGGAAACTGTCTGTGGGGAACTCTAATGACTCGTCAATACCCTGGCAGTGGGTTTAACCACAAACCGTCAGCGGCACTAGCAATGCGTAACGGCTGCCCATGGACTAACCTCAAGGGAGGCCGATGAGCGAACTCATCCGGAAACCCTACTGAGCCTAACAGTGACAATGTATATACAGTCCGGTCCGTTCGTCTATGAGTATCGCATATCTGCCTAAGGGGCTAGTAACGTCAGACCCCCAATAGCAGTATAAGTCGTGTCGGAGTGTAGCACAAAAACACCCTGAGATACTACTGGAGTACCTACCAGTAAATCTCCTGTCACGGCCGTGGGCTATGTGTAATGGCTCTCCTATACACAGCACGATCTCGCCCCCAATACCGGGAGAGACGAATCCCCTGCCGATCCGCTCACGTGCCTCCATATGGCTCGGGACTGTACCCAAAAACTACCTGTTTGCACGACTCCTTTGAGCCGTGGTAGGGTAGAAATCAAAGCACAGTGGGAACACACACGAGACAAATGACGACCTCAGGTCGATGAACTAACCTGTACACATGTCACCAAGGAACTGCTATCTGACGATATGTATAATACCAACTAGCAGGTTCCCGGCGAGTCCTGTCCGGTGTACTCATAACCCAATAAGCACCTGTATACATCTTAGGTGATCCAACTGACACCAGTGGCTTGTGAGACCGGACACCGCCCCTCGTCGGGGTCTCGACTGTATACACTAGTCTACTCCGGAGTATCGATGCCCTGTCTCGAAACTCCCACGACTAGGGACCACAATTAAGGATATGCATATAAACTACCTAACTCTCACGTATATGATCGCCATCATACTGTTGGTAGTAAAGCAAGATCCTAAGGGCTCTATCAAAGTGTAACATGTAATCAGTCACCTGAACATGTACACGACTGATAAAGGCAAACCAGATAGCATACTATCATCTCGAGTAAGACTGTCCTACCGGTATAGGTCCTCCGCAATCATTGCAATCACGTACCTGCGATCTAATAATTGACTCTGAGGGCAGTATCTCCAACAATCTCCCACTTGCACTCAAGGATAATAATTGCGATGTCGACTACTCACAGCCCGTGTGAAACCGAACATCCAACTCCTCTACTAGTCAGTTTCACAAAGCCCGTTTGTAAAACTATTGTGTTCGAGAAAAAGCCTCAGTGAGTGGATCCGCCTAGAAGTATCTTTCTATATCTCTCTAAATCTCAAGTTCGCGGAGAAAGCCATCTCCTGAATCGAGTAATACCTGTCTTAGAATATGTCTGGATATCTGATGGGACCTAGTTCATAAATGAACTCCAAATCCAAACTTCTTAGACTGTATCGATCACTGAACCTAATCAGTATCCGGCACCATGCCACCCACAGTATCCTCTTGGACCACCTGTCCATAATACTGTCCCTCGTCAGAGGGAAAAACTGTAACTCTGACAATCACTCTGTCAACCATGTCACCTTTGAAGCCTGGAATGATAATCGTCTCCCGAAGGAGGCCGCCGTTATCAAATCCGTAGAACATTTACTTATGTTCTAAAACTGCTTCCTTATATTTCTACAGGATTGGATTAATACAAACTTATTGCATCTAGTGCAAAAACAACATCTGGTGTGGTACTTGACATGTCATGATTGACTCAATTGCCTAAGCAAGTGATCTGCCAATCCTGCCCATCCCTCTCCACTTTAGTCTGTAAGACACCTTTAGAGAGGGTGACTCCATCACCTGCAGGTACACCATCATGCTAGGAGTCAACTATTCTAAAAACCATTAGAATATCTGTCAAAGTACCCACATTGGGAAACTACCCAAATCTAGATCTAAAACCATAGATCCAGAAACCAGAATGTCAAATATTATATCCATATCCTATCTGGAGAAACAACTGTGTGACGACCACAGTACAACCGATCGTAGTATAGGAATTTTACTTCCTACTCTGTGTATGTCATCCAAATACCATGACATCACACCCTACTACCTTCTTAACAGATCCATCCCCTATTCTGATGAAGTCAAACCTATGACTGTCACATCAAAATTAGATGATCTATCTCCGCTATAACTGCTCTAGTCTATAAATAGACATAAGCTACTTGCCCACTATGCTTCTGCTGCTCCCACTTACTACGACAACCCTCCTGCCGGGTCTCATAGCCTGGAACAACAGTAGTGTCAAGTCTGGGTAGATTAGAACCTCCCTGTCACCGTCCTTGAGGCTACCGGAGTACCTCTCGGGTGTCTGAGGTTACCCACCATATCTGCGGAGTGGCTATTGGAATGTCAAACCCGATTGAACCTTTAGGTCCTATTAAATTTTCCGTAATCGTTTGCGGTTCTGGAATCACTTCCAGTTCTACCATACTCCCACTACTGTTTTCTGAAAAAGATCCATTTTTTACTAAAACTGTGGCGAGTCAAGAACAATATCACTATTGATCTTCCAAATGGTAGAATATCAACCCTCGTCATAGCCAGGGTCAACCCATAAAAAGCCATTACAGAAACGTACCCTGAGTTATCCAGAGTCTGGTTTTAAGCATAAGCTGGACAACTCCCCGTACCTTAACATCTTTTAAGGTATGAACCATTCTATATCCAATATAGAAACTTTGGCACTTATTTAATTGGAACCAGATTCAATCATGCAACTGTCTCCAGTGCATATCAACTTAATGGAAAGAGGCTAATCAGCATTACTCAACTTAGGAATCCATCCAATTATGAGTAACCCGAAAGAGAAACAAGTTTCTCAAAACTATTACTATCATCTGAATACCAATCACAAGAATCTACATCTTCGATCTCTTTGAAGAATCCTGATACTTATGACACCTGGTTCTCTACTTTATTCTTATACCCACAACTTCTCAAAACTTAGACCTTGTATTTCTACGAAACACTTGTCTAAATACTAGAGAAGTTATAAGTAAACAGAACATAGTACGAGGACCTACCCCTTTGTCCTGATGGACACTGGACAACATACAATACTCTGTATAAGTCCGCTGAGTTTAAGCAACTCAAAACCTGTGCGTTGTAGGTTGAAAACTGTACCCTGGCGATTTCCTCAAATATCACCAATTACAACGAATTCCGATATAATGAGGATGATCACCTAATTCCCAATAACTTACTCCCTTTCATCATCTGTAAAACCATACAGATATGAGAATGAAACCTGGTAAATACATACCCTTGGAGTAAGTATCTAATCGGGAAAACAGTTTTCTTTTAACAATGCATTGAAACATTAAAATGTTTCGTAGGGGTATCCTGGTATTCATAGCAATGCCTCTTCCATAATCCAATTCATGACTATAACCGTATATTTCTTTGCCTTCTCTCCAAATCCCTTTATTTGTCTTTACTCGTTACCTTCTGTACACCATTGTTAGGCTAAATGGTTTTCTTCCTTCCCTATCGTTCGGCACCGGCCTATGGTTTGGAAGAAGACTATCCAGTAAGCATAATAGGTGTACCCTCCTAAACCAAGGAGTACTCATATCTAGAGAGAAGGTGATGATAAAAGTCAACTGAATAATACCTTATTCTTTTAAAGGCGAAATAGGAGTCGCGATGAAATACGCGGTTTGGTCGTGAATGATATCAGTCGCAATTTACTTTGCCCTCTTTCTAATCCCTTTATTTTGTCTTTTCATATTACCTTCTGCACACCCTACTTAGGCTAATTGGTTTTCATCATTCCCTACCTTTCGGCACCTGCCTATGGTTTGGAATAAGACTATCCAATAAGCGTAATAGGTGTACTCTCCTAAACCAAGGAGTCCTCGCAACCAGAGAGAAGGTGATAATAAAAGACAACTGAATAAACCAATTCTATTTCTCCTGAACCTGGATCCATCCTCGAAGAAGTCCCTTCGAGTTCGTATATAACCATACGATGGATCTATCCAATGGAAGTGGATATCCGTAGTAATACGGGTGTTCTGAGAAATACAAAGGGTAAAAGAAGGAGTGGCAATGACTTATGCAACATAGACAATCCAAAAGCCAGTATTTTAAGAAAGTTCGGTCAACTTGGTCACTGAGTCATAGTCTAGGGTCGGTCAAAGGTCGCTGCCAAAGAGAGAGAGAAAAGAAACACTCTGCGTGCACTCTAACCTAGATCAGAATGGTTATCACTTTATCTAATCCGGAAACCTCCCACTGTCCTGTCAAATTCTCCTCCAAACCTGAAAGAAGAATCAATCGGGATCACCCGAAGAGTAAACCAACTCATCAGTGGGAATCGGGATCCAACTCTCATCGCATGATAACGTGATGGAATGCATCCACGTTACTCACACTCCAGAAGGTATGCGCATACTTGGCAAGTTTCAGTTTCTTTAGAAACTCCCGATATGATTTTTGCCCCATGCTCTTATAACCTTGGCTTTGGTCAAAATGTCATAAGTCACATGCCAAGTTCTACCCGTCACTATCTTGTCAATTTGAACCCACCCGCACATGCCCCTGACTTTGGCCAATCGGCAGAACGACTGTCCCAAACTAACTCATCTATCTATGCATCAAATGAATACCCAGCAGCTACCAAACACTATGCCTTAACTTTGGCTAAAATGCATAGCTTGAATACTACTGAATACCCAAAAGAAGTGACGGAGGGCTACGGCTGGTTTTTGGCGAAAAACCTTTAACGTAACGAACTTGATATCGCTGAAGGAACGTGATAACTTTTTTAAAATATAGTGGCGAAAACCTTTTGCTAAAGAGGTCATTCCCGATGAAGGGATCTCGGCTCTTTCCTCGTGGAATGAGGTACAGGATATTCCACTGAATACCGCTATGCAAAGCAACTTGTAATCGACTATAGTGAAGTTATTACCCTGACGCAAACTTCTGCCCAAGGGGTCAGTCCCGGTGAAGGGATATCGGTCCTTGCCCCGTCGAATGAGGTGCAGGATATTCCACTGAATACCTCTATGCAAAACAAAAGGAAACATCTTTGCAATAACACTTTTTAAATTTTTCCAACAACATCAAACAGGTTTGTTTTACTTTGCATTGATCAGAATCAACGCAGTCCCATCAATCAATCACACCAGAAAAGAACGAAAATAAAATATACGTATATGCCATCCGCATTCGTCACTGGGTCCCGTCATCACCCGTTAGGTTACTTAACTAACGACAGAGCGGGGACTGGACTAGCGCGGGTGTAAAACATATACAACATCTAATAGTATATAAACCAATATACAATAATCGCTCCAGGCGTGATAATATGCAACATTACAGAAAAGTAATAAGCATCACAGAACAATACAGATAATCTGGGATCCCCGGGTTTCACAGAGCCGCTGCTGAAAACCCGACGTTCCCCTGTCGTGTGGATAGCCTGTGCAATGAAACCTAGACCCCTACGGGTGCGGCAAGTCACCCGCCAAAACCTGAAGCGAGGCAGCCCCCTACAGCAAAGTGAATGGACCACCCAGCACTTCACGGAATCTGGTAAGCTTGGGCACCCCTCCTTGGGTCAACCTGTACCCCCTACGAGTGCGGCGAACAGTCTGCCAATTTTAGAGTAAGGCCCCTCTGCCTCTCAAAGCCATGAGATGTGGACCCATTGCCCACAGAACCCGGCTATCCGTGCACTCCGTCGCGGGGTAAAACCTAGTACAGTAATGAAAAATAGTACAACAGGTACATCGACCGCAACCTGGTCGTGCCCCAAAAGAATATTATACAACAGGCAGTGACGGCAGTCCACATGTTGGACGCTCGCCCCGCAATATCAAATGTACAAATAAATCCAATCTGCACTACCATTGCACACTGCTATCCACCACGACAAATCCGCAACATCACAGCACAACACAGAACATCAACGCGAATGTCACGTTCGCAAACCCGTCTAAAAGAACTATAGCAATCAGACACGGTTTACCGATCAAATGACATTCCCGGTCGGAGATATAATGTAAGCACTGTAAACTAACATGTTTAAATTTCGATCGACTAAATATTACGAAGTGGGCCCCACGAACAACTGGTGAACAGTAACAAAATCTGGGCCCAAAAGATATATACCAAAAACCCCAATTTCCAGAGAAGAATACACTGTGCAAGTTTGGGGGCATGATCACTCAGAACGGCCGCGGATACGCGGCTAAACCATGGGTTTGGCCGCGATTCCGCGGCAGTCTTGTCGATTCATGAGCCCAAATTTGTACGGTGTTCTTATAAAACCCTGCACAGTTTTCTGAGATATGTAGAAAAATTTTAGGACATCATTTAAAATCGACAGAAACTGTGAAGCTTGAAAATTGTGTTTTTCGATATCCGGTTCGATCGATGTTTTAAACGCGTTAGCACAAGTTAGTATAGCAAAATGGTGAGGCTTTGATACCACTGTAAGTCTACGGTAGCGCCCCGGCCGTCTAGAGACGCCAAATGCGGAACAAAAACTTTTTAACTGGCGCTATCGTATACTTTAACCCGGATCTGCCATTATTGCTAAACTAACAAACAGTAAAGAGTGTAGAAAGGTTATACCGAACGATCCGAGTCCTTCGTTCTTTAACCATCATCCCACGCTCCGTTGCGGCTGCTCCGATCTCTTCGATCTCCGATCTGCTCGTCCAGGTGGCACCACGTCGACGATTCTTTAAACGGGCTCCCGCCTCTGACTTGAGGCAACTCGGTCGTCAAGTTTGCTAAAAGAGACGACCAAGATTGATGTAGAGAATGAGTAGAAGATTTTGTCTCGTTCCGTCCAAAGCTATGGACGAACGGTTAATGAAGTTGCCACTCGAATCGGGTGATGGAATGAAAGAGGCTATGAAATTTCCATGCACCCAAAACTATACTCTTTTAATCAAAATGAAATCAACCAAGTCAATGAGAGAGAGGGGGGAGGGGCCGGCCATATAAAGAGAAAGAGGAGGGTGAGTATAGGAGCAAAGAAGGAAGGTGATAATAAACCTTAAGCTTATCATAACCATTCATGAAAGCATAAGTCACAAAGAGCAATTAATGCAAACCAATGAACATAATACAACTCTCCCTTGCATAACACCTCACCACTTCTAGAACCTTCTAGAAGAATGACTCACTCTCATCCAAGAAAAGATAAATCCGTCTTTAACCGAATGTTAAAAGACGGCTGATAGAAAACTGGAAACTGGCAACTTCCAAAAGTGATCCTGAAACGACTTTCAGGATAACCCCGTAACTGTATAAATATACCCGCATTTGTATTATGACCGAATACAAATGCAACTGAGACAAAGATATTATATCTACTCAATATAATACTCGGATCTGGCTTAAACCAAAGCCGACCAGTATCAACTGCCCGAAAAATAACACGTGCGTAAACGCACGTGCATTTTCCGAACCCTGCCATAAAACCATACGGCCTCTACAACGTTTCGCCCGAACTTGGGAAACTGTCTGTGGGGAACTCTAATGACTCGTCAGTACCCTGGCAGTGGGTTTAACCACAAACCGTCAGCGGCACTAGCAATGCGTAACGGCTGCCCATGGACTAACCTCAAGGGAGGCCGATGAGCGAACTCATCCGGAAACCCTACTGAGCCTAACAGTGACAATGTATATACAGTCCGGTCCGTTCGTCTATGAGTATCGCATATCTGCCTAAGGGGCTAGTAACGTCAGACCCCCAATAGCAGTATAAGTCGTGTCGGAGTGTAGCCCAATAACACCCTGAGATACTACTGGAGTACCTACCAGTAAATCTCCTGCCACGGCCGTGGGCTATGTGTAATGGCTCTCCTATACACAGCACGATCTCGCCCCCAATACCGGGAGAGACGAATCCCCTGTCGATCCGCTCACGTGCCTCCATATGGCTCGGGACTGTACCCAAAAACTACCTGTTTGCACGACTCCTTTGAGCCGTGGTAGGGTAGAAATCAAAGCACAGTGGGAACACACACGAGACAAATGACGACCTCAGGTCGATGAACTAACCTGTACACATGTCACCAGGGAACTGCTATCTGACGATATGTATAATACCAACTAGCAGGTTCCCGGCGAGTCCTGTCCGGTGTACTCATAACCCAATGAGCACCTGTATACATCTTAGGTGATCCAACTGACACCAGTGGCTTGTGAGACCGGCCACCACCCCTCGTCGGGTTCTCGACTGTATACACTAGTCTACTCCGGAGTATCGATGCCCTGTCTCGAAACTCCCACGACTAGGGACCACAATTAAGGATATGCATATAAACTACCCCACTCTCACGTATATGATCGCCATCATACTGTTGGTAGTAAAGCAAGATCCTAAGAGCTCTATCAAAGTGTAACATGTAATCAGTCACCTGAACATGTACACGACTGATAAAGGCAAACCAGATAGCATACTATCATCTCGAGTAAGACTGTCCTACCGGTATAGGTCCTCTGCAATCATTGCAATCACGTACCTGCAATCCAATAATTGACTCTGAGGGCACTATCTCCAACAGTCTCTTACTTGCAGGGTCGTCTGCTCGCTCGCTCCTTTTTCTTCGGATGATTCTGGAGATATTTCTGGTGGGGCAAGCACCCGACGGCTTTGCACCACGATTCTAACGTCATCGAGGTTCTCGTCAGCCAGTTCTTTAGCAAGTTTGGCCAATGCGTCTGCTTTGCTGTTTTCCGCACGCGGTATGTTTTCCAAAGTATAGGAGGGAATTTGAGTCAATAATTGTTGCACTTTTTCACCGTACTTTACCAGTTCTGGTTTGCATGTTTGGTAGTCGCCGTTTACTTGACTAACGACCAGTTGAGAATCCCCGTATATGAGGAGGTTTTCAATTCCCATGTCAATGGCGATCTCGAGGCCTGCTATCAGAGCTTCGTATTCGGTTTCATTGTTTGTCCTTGGTTCTGTTAGGGAGAAAGCAAAGCGCATTATCCCTCCTTGTGGAGTTACAAAGATGAGTCCTACGCCCGATTTAATTATAGGGGTGCATTGTTTGCGCTTCTTCATGGAAGATGCTCCGTCGAAATAAAGCTCCCAACGGGTATTATCACCGTCGATCGCATCAAACGCATGTTCGTCTAGAAGATCGCAATTTAGAGGAGAATCGGCGGGTATCGGATGCTCAGCAAGGAAGTCGGCGATGGCCTGGCCTTTCACTGCCTTGAGAGGTTGATACGTTATCGAGAATTCCATCAAGAGCAGAGCCCATTTAGCGAGTCGACCTGTCAGTATGGCCTTTGACATTAAATACTTAAGGGGGTCCACCTTTGAAATAAGACAGACTTCATGCGCCAACGCATAGTGCCTGAGCTTTGTTATCGCAAAGATCAACGCCAGGCAGTGTTTCTCAATGGGGGAGTAGTTGCTTTCTGCCCCCAGTAGAACTCGACTTAAGTAGTAGAGTGCTCTTTCTTTTCCTTGATCGTTCTCTTGTGCCTATAATGCGCCTAAGGAACCTTCGAGGGCGGTTGTATAAAGAATGAGGGGCTTTCCCTTGACCGGAGCAGCCAACACCGGCGGGTTCTGCTGGTACTGTTTAATTTCGTCCAGCGCGCCCTGGCATTTTAGATCTCAGACGAATGGGGTTCCCTTCTTCATCTGGTGACTGTAAGGGCGGCACTTTCCAGAGAGGTTGGCTATAAATCGCCGAATATATGCGAGCTTTCCTTGGAGAGACCGCAACTGTTTGAGAGTCCTTGGCGGAGGCATTTCCATGATCGCCTTGATCTTGGACGGATCTATTTCGATGCCCCGGTGTCGGACGATGAATCCTAAGAATTTGCCCGAGGAAACTCCGAATGCACACTTAAGAGGGTTCATCTTCAAGTTGTATTGTCGAAGGCGTTGAAATACGGTCTTTAGATGCTCGAGATGTTCTTCGTATGATTTGCTCTTAACCACGAGGTCGTCGATATAGCACTCGACGATTTCATGTATAAGGTCATCGAAGATCTTCGTCATGGCCCTTTGGTAAGTGGCACCGGCGTTCTTTAATCCGAAGGGCATCACTTTATAGCAGAATATTCCCAAAGGGGTCCTGAAGGCTGTGTGCTTCTGGTCTTCGGGATGCATTTTTATCTGATTATAACCTGACGAGCCGTCCATGAAGGAGAAAACCTCATGAGTGGATGTATTGTCTATCATCAGTTCGGTGACTGGCACCGGGAAATCATCCTTCGGGCAGGCTTTGTTGAGATCCCGGAAGTCCACACATATGCGCACCGTTTCATTTTTCTTCATCACCGGGACGATGTTAGCGATCCATTCAGGATATTGAACCTCCTGAATAAAGCCAGAGTCGATTAACTTTTTGACCTCAGCGTTGATGCTCATCTCAAGCTCGAGTCGCATTCTTCTCGGTGCCTGTTTTACCGGTTTGACGTCCGGAGATATTGCCAACCTATGCACAGCAATTTCTGGATCTAGTCCCGGCATTTCGGAATAGTTCCATGCGAAGCAATCTTTGTGCTGTACAAGGACGTCCTTTAAAGCAGTCACCCTTTCTTCAGATAGCAGCTCACTGACAAACGTCGGCCGTGGGTCATCAGCTGTCCCCAACTCGATTTTCTTGAGGTTATCTGCGGTGGTATGTATTCCATCCTCCAATTCTTTCGGAACTGGCGGAAATTCTGAGACCATCTCCTCATTGCTGTTTTCGAAGCACCAGGGAAGGCTGTCCATGTTCTCGGGCTCTTCTTTTGATATTGTTATCATGTGACAAGTGCGAATCCGCTTCTAATCCCGATGTGGAGTTGGTTCTGTTCTTGTGGCTTTGGGTTCGTGCTTCTGTGGCGGCTCTACCCTCCAGTTGTTGGACAGAGCGAATTTGCCGAGCCGATACTGATCTTCAACCCAATTCTTGAAGGTGAAACAGTCTTCGAGAGAGTGCCCTATTACTCGATGGTAAGAGCAATAGTTTGGGTCAGAGACTTCGCTTGCTTGTTCGGGGTGCTCGGACTCCGGCAGTGTGAGCATCTGATGTTTTAGAGCAAGCTCAAGTATCTTCTTCGTCTTGTCCCGAGGAAACGAGTATGCTCGACCCATTTTCTTCATGAGGGACAGATCAATAACGCTCGACTCCCGTTTGCGTGGCTTTTTAGCCCCGCTTTGTTGCTGTTGAGCATCTTTTTGGCCTTTCGATTTGTTTCTGCCTCTGCGTCGAGCCTTTTTTATAACAGGTTGGCAAGGGGCGACACTTTCATCTTTGACGGCCTGTTGAAGGAGGCGTTGCGTTTTGGCCTTCTCGTAGATGGTCATCTCGCGGTTGTGATCATCTCGGACTTTTTGACCAGCTTTCTTTATAAGTTTGTCCATTTGTTCCTCGAACAACGGACTGGGCTCCTTTGCATCTGGAATTTTCACTGGCTTAGGATTAGCGTCCTCCCATTGATCATCCGCTTCTTCATCAAGGTCATAGACGACGTAACAGCTGGGCAGTAACTCTCGTTTCGTTGACCGGATGTATCCAAGCCCTTTTGTTTCCATTCTCCCGTTAGGCGGTTTGCGTTGAGTCCCGGGAACGTTCCAGACCCTGTCATAGAATTTGGCCTTTCTAACGGTCTGTTTGAAGGATATCCCCTGACGTTTCAGCAGCTTCTTCAAACCCTCTGTATAATATCTGGGAAGACGGATAGGCTGAAGCCTGTCGAGGGTAGGATCCGTGCCATGCCAGATTTCTTTTTTCACCTTGGTTTCTTCAGAGCGGTAGAACAGAATTGCTTTCTCGCTTTCTCGTCTGGGAGGGATGTAGAATGTTTGTAGCTCTTCTACGTTGTAAATATTAAGTGCATCCAGTTCTTTATGGTGTTTAAGCGGCACCATGGCGACTTGCAGACTTTGCTCTTTGTCAGCGAACGTTCGTATTGAAGGTCGAGCAGAGAATACAGCGTGGACTTCATCTTCCGAGTCGCTGCCAAAGATCAACGTAGGAGCTGATGGTCCCGGCTTGTTGTGTTGGGGCGGACCCGAATAAACCATCTCCTCTTCCTCCTCGGTATCACTGCCGAAGATAGGGATGGTAGCGTTAGTTTTATTCTCCGGCTTGTGACACCTCTCCGTGTCTTCGAAATCCGGTAAGAAGTATTTGGCGTCTTCATATTTGCGGACCTCGTTCACAGAGAAAGGGTTCAGTTCTCCCGTCACGGTATACTCGAAACCATCCTTAAAATACTTCATACACTGATGTTGTGTAGAAGGGATGATGTTGTACTCGTGTAACCATGGCCGGCCGAGCAAACCGTTGTAGCATGTCTTGGCGTCTATGACGTGGAACTTAATGTCCGTGACGAGTAGCCCGAAGCGTAGCGTCAGTATCACAGATCCGAGAGTCTTTGACGATTGGGAGTCGAACCCGGAGATGGTGATCTTGTCCCGAGCAAGGTGCTGGACGCTCATGCAGATTTACTTCAACACCCGGACGTTGAGTAGGTTAACAGACGACCCGTTATCGATCAGGATTTTGCCTATCTTTATATCATGACAGTATCCCGAGACATAGAGAGGGCGATTGTGTTCGCACGTCCCAAGTAGAAGGTCTTCATTGCCAAAAGTGACATCGGCCGTGTGCACTTCCTCCAATTCATCCTTCATCTTTTCCTCAGCCAAGCATGCTTGGAATTGTTCCGGGTCTTGGAGCGCCTTAATCAACGAATCTCTCGCCTCCTTTGATAACAAAAGGGCGTCAAGAATGCTGAGCTGTGAGGGTAGCTTCCTCAGATGCGCTAAGACGTTGTAATCCACCTTATTCTTCTTCGGCGGATCCTTGGCGGCTGGCTCTTCCACCACTTGGTCATCTAAGACGATATCTTCAGAGACCTTTTCTTTCCCTTTATCTTTCCTGTTTAAGGGTCCGAGGTTCTTTTCAGGCAGCATCCGATTCCGCAGCCGGATATTCTCGCAGACCTTCGGTTCTTCTTCTTTTCCCGAAGCGGACTCTTTAAAGAGAGGGGCAAGTTCTAGCTCTTCATCAGAATCACTCCCGAATGTAGGCACTTGTGATCCACCGGTGTTAACCATGCAACAATCGCCAGCAGTTCTTTTAAGCCCTTCGGTCGTATTTCTTTGCTCTCGACGAGTTTTACGCTCTTCCCGCTTAAAGTGTTGTCGATGAGCAACATATCCTTGCCACCATCTATCGAAAGCTTTGCACTCCTGAGTGGGGTGCGAAATTTTCTGATGATATAAGCAATAGGAGGGGTGCGTTTCCACCTCACCGGTGATGTTTCCTTCAGAGGATGGTAGCTTCATGCCCATTGATATGGCCTTAGCAAACTTTTTCCTCATCTTGAATTGGCTTTTGTCGGCCGCGGAGGTGTTTTCCTCCAGCGGGATCATCTCAGCTCTTTCATCAAGTCGTTGGCGTTTGGCCCTTTCCAATATAGCCGTCTCGCGTTCTCGATCAGCTTTACTTTTCAACCGAGCTTCATTAAGGAATGCGTCGATTATTTCCTCTGGTGGCCCCAGAACTTTTGGTTCAGGATCTGCCCCCAGCTTTTCGGTGCAAGGAGTCTCCTCATCGTTCGTGATCGAATGGGAAATCATATGACAGCTCGCCACATATTCCTCGGATTCATCCGATGAACTTTCTCCTTCATCTTCTTCTTGAAAGACATGATTGAGGAACTCTTGGAGCGTAATGGGAGTCCGTGCCTTTTGGTTGTATTCATCCAGCGCGTCAATTTGCTTTTGTAAGTCCGTGTGTTTGCCGCCAGGCTTCACGGGCTTCTTAGATTTCTTCTTCTTCTTTTTCGAAGATTTTGACGGCTGGCTGCAAGTGCTTGAACCGCCACCATCGGTCTTTGGAGTCAGACGTGGCTTCAACATCCTTTCAATGATCTGCGGTTCCAACGGGTTCTTCCACTTGATTGCTGGACACGTCTGAAGATCGTTTAGCATCCTCTTTGTCTTGGTTGATAATACAACCTCCTAAGGAACTTCTTCAATGACGGAGCATGTTTCCCCCGGCGTATTCGTTCCCTTAGAGGTGTGGGGCTGCGGGGGATTCACCTTCCATTTGTCAGATAACGCGAACTTGCCCTGTCGGTACTGGTTTTCAAGCCAATTCTTGAAAACGTAGCAATCTTCGATCGGATGGCCTAGTACTCGATGATAAGGACAGTAGTTGGGCTCGTTGACGTCACTTGGTTGCAACGGACGTTTTGGATCCGACAGATTTATGAGTCTGTTGCGCAACGCCAGCTCGAATAACCTCCTCGTTTTATTGCGGGGAAAGGAATAAGGACGTCCCATCCTATCCTCAAGGGGCACGTACGGTCGCATATTATTTTGACGAGCAACCGGCTTCTAGTCGCTCGGTTGTTGTTGAGCATTAGCGACGACGATCACTTTTCCCTTCCCTTTGTCATTTCGGGAATCTGGCCTTGGAAGAGGGGGGTTTATGGCCCATTTGATCCATTTACGTTAGTTTGTCAATCAAAGCCTGGAAAGTAGTCGGCTTGAAAAACATCATGAACTGCGAGATGGTTGCTTGTGGATCGAGGGTTCCCACAAACATACCCACCGCGGGAGCTTCTTCAATGCGCTGCTCACACTTCGACCATAAGTTCCGCCATCGTATAGCGTACTGAACCCACGCCTCGTCGGGTTTTACCCTGGCGTTAATCAGTGCCGTCATTGGGGTACGTTCACTGGCACTTACAAAACGTTGAGTAAACAACAGCTCCATCTCCGTGAAGGTTTTAATAGAGTCGTTCAGGAGCTCAGAGTACCATTCGAACGCCGTATCTGATAAGCTTCCAACAAACTGGCGAAGCAACAGCTTGTCGTCACCGCCGGTGTTGCCGCAGAGTGCCCTGAACTGGGCAACATGCTGATGAGGATTGCCCGTCCCCTTATAGACATGGAACTTGGGAATTGTATAACCTGGCGGGTACTTGATTTGATCGTACCAACTTGGATATGGTCTCCCCGTTTTCACGACCTGGCCGGCTGTTTCGGTTGCATGATGAACCCGTATTTGCTGGGCAATGTATTCATCCAAATCAGCTTTGGAGATTGTATCCTCTTTAGCTGTGGACAGAACTGGTGGAGGATTCGACGTCTCTCCCCTATCGTCTTCAAGAATGATCGGGGGATCTTCAGCAGGTGGGTCTTGTTGAATCATCATACCCACCATATCCTGGAACAGGAGGGCCATTTTTTTTATGTTGGCTGCCTGCTCCGCAGCTTCTTTATCCTTCTTCTCCAGTACGCGACGAAGGAATTCTGCGTCCGTTTCTTGTTCTTGACGCTCGTCCGAGGATGTTTCAAGGGTTTCTTTTGGCCCTGTAAGTGCGGCCATAGCGTTCATCATTTCTTGGAGCTTCTGCTGCTGCTCCTGAGCCTTGGTCATTGACCTCGTGTGCGGTCTATGACCTGTTGATATGCGGCTATCTTCTTTTCCCGATGCCATATAAACCGTATGAACTGTTATGCCCCCTGACTTGGGGCGTTTAGGTTCACCATTTTTAACTTTTGCCGCTGACGCGGGAGTTTTCTCTGGCCTCCTTCTTTTGTGGGCCGTTGAGGTTGAAGGAACCGTTGAAGGGGGCAGCCTTGCAGCTGCTGTCCCCTGCTGTTCAATAGGATGGTCTTTTCCTTTTTGCACTTTCGCCCTTTTCTGGTGACGAGAGTGACCTGGGTCAATTACGGAGTCTTGAACCCTCCGCCAAACTTTATAAATTCTTGAGGATAGCCGTTGAGGGGGCTGTTCTTGCTTCGTTTTTGGGACTCTCTCCGCAGGTGGAGGAGATCTCTTCAGCGTAGCGGTTGGAGAGTTTTTCAGCACCCTCCTTAGCAGTTCAAAGCTGTTCCCAGTTGGGACAGCAGCGTTGACTTCCACCACTGGAGCCGGTGGAGTTAGCCCTGAGGGAGAGTTGCCCACTGCCTTCCTCACTCGTTGCCAATGGCGACGTCGAGCCGTTGGGATTGGCTCAGAGATTGAGACATCTTCTTTTTGCCCCCTATCTGAATGAGGCGCCGCCGGTGTTAACCTCTTAAAGACTGAGGTTGTCTCTTGAGGGGTGATATTTAACCTGTCGAAGACAGATCCTCGGGCAGGGGCAGGAGCAGGAATCGTCAGTCTTGAAAAGACTGACTCTTTGACAGGGGAAGCCGCCTTGACGACTTCTGGAGCAGCAGTTATTGCTTTCCTTGGGACAGCCAATTTAGAGTTCTGATTTAGCCTGGTGAAAACAGAGGCTGTCGGTTTGGTAGCGGGCGACCCGTTGACAGGGGTCGTAGTAGCAGTAAGCCGGTCGAAGACCGACTTCTTGTTCACTTCCGGTGCAGGTATTGGCTCAGGGAAGCTTGTAGATAAGATCATGGTCCCGAAGAACAGGCCAGTGGTGGCTTGAGTCACCTGGTCTACCGGCAGAGCGAGGAAGGAAGCCGCTTGGGGCCCATATGCTACACCTCCTGGTGAGGTGGAGCGTCTGTTGCATTGGCACTTCGAGCAGTTAATGCAATTAGAGGCCATTGAACCTTGAGTTCTGCGCCAGACAAAAGACCAAATCTTAGTAACTTGAAATCCGAAGGCAACCATTTAACAAACCGCGATTGGTTCCCGAAGACGACACATGAAGTGTGGAGTGGAAAGAGGAAGAGGTCCCACCGGGCATGCCAGAATCTGTTCCCCTCCGAAGGACGGTGCACAGGACCGCGATGTCCTGACGCTGAGATTCGGGGCAGATGCTATTTGGTTTTATCCGTCCACCTCTCCGAAGATGCCAAGTGATTTATGGCACCGTGTATCGAAGGTTTAGACGGATGCGGCCGATGTAGCAGACTTCGTCAGATTCCCCCTCGCTTGAGGGGTTTTTGATTGTGGGGACGCTCTTCCCTGCAGGTGCAAGCCCCTGCAGTTAATTACGCTACCTCATCGTGGTAACAACTTTCTCCTTCTCCAGAATTTCACTTCGTGTCGTGTGTGTTTGTTTTGCTTGTGGTTGCCCGTGGATTGTATACGGAGACTGAGTAATGCCGTCGCCCGTAGGACGTGGATTAGTCTAAATCCGTATTTACTTAGATTTGGGTTTGGTGTTTTTAGTTTAAGGATGCATTAGTCGCGTTGCGGCTAAGATCAACATAAACGTTCGTTAAGGATACGATAGTCCTGTTTGAGACTAAGATCAACTTAACGTGATAATCCATTTAATATCTGGCCATCGGGACTCGTCACCTCTCCAACGTCGTTGAAGGATTACAACGGCAGATGTCAGAGGAGTTCAGAGATGTACCCTTGAACCAAAGTTAATTTGGGGTTTTATAGTCTATTTGAATGTTTAAGGATACATTAGCCGTGTTTGGGGCTAAGATCAACTTAAATGGGACCGTTTAGATCCGGCAAAAGAGCATTTGGAGGCTCTATTGTTCCAGTTTAAGGACGTAGTGGTCCATAGGTAGTTTAGGGACGTTGCGGTCCATGCTCCAGTTTAGGGACGTGGTGGTCCATCGCTAGTTTAGGGACATGGTGGTCCATTATTAGTTTAAGGACGTTTCGGTCCAACAGTAGTTTAAGGAAGTTTCGGTCCAACATTAGTTTAAGGACGTTCCGGTCCAACATTAGTTTAAGGACGTTCCGGTCCACGAGTTTAAGGACCCCGCAGTCCGTATCGATGTGTAGTCGTCGGGACCCGTCGCCTCTCTGATGTCGTTGAAGGATTACAACGATAAGTGTCAGAAGAGTTCGGAGATGTACCCTCGAACCGGATGTAAGTTGATTTAAGAGAGCAATTTTGCTCATTCAATTTAATTTAAGGACTTACGGCCAAAATTGGGCCAAGTCCAGTTGAAAATATTCAACACCCTTATTCATTTTAGGTCTATTAGACCTGTGCTAGGGCTTTGCCCACACTTAAATAATGCATTGCATTACTTCAGGCCATTTATGCCCATTTTGACTGGGCTCTGCCCTTTTTATTATGATGCAGATCATTTGTTTTGGTCCACTGGACCTTTCAATTGGGCTCTGCCCTTTTAAATAATGCATAGCATTTTATTTATTAGGCCTGTTAAGCCTTTTAATTGGGCCTGGCCCTTCAGGAAAGAAATGCATTGCATTTGTCAGGCGCTTTGCGCCAATTACTGAGCGCAAGCGCTTGTGGTGAGGACACGTGTCATGCTCTGGTGAGCGCAAGCGCAACAGCGCAGTGCGCTGCGCTAGTGCGCTGCGCTGTTGCGTTGCTGACACGTGGCGCGCTCTGGTGAGTTGCGCCAATTCCAGAGAGCAAAGCTCTTTTTCAAGAGCGCGTAGCGCAAGTGGTTCTATAGCTGACACGTGGCGCTCTCTTAAGAGCGCAACAGTGCAGTTTGGAAGTGCAGAGCACTAAGAATCTTTTAGATTCAAGAACAGAAGTGCAAAGCATTATTTGATTTCTTGATCTAATTTAGATCAAAGAAAAATAAGTTTTTTCCTGTTTTTCTTATCTCAGAGAACCAAAGGTTCATGAAAAGTGCAAAGCACTATTTTGTTTTATTTTATTTTTATTAAAGATCATTGATCTTGTTTTTAGATCTATGATCTGTTCATAAGAGAACTTTCTCTTTTTCTAAAGGTTTTTACTTTTTTTATTCTTGAGGAGTTTCTCAGAGTTCTCTCTCTCTCTCTTTTTTTTAGAAAAAATGTTGATCCCTTTTAATTGAGGTCTGGGGTCCTTTTTATAGTGCCCATAAATTAGTTAAGTTTGTTAAAGAGATCTTTCTCTGAGTGATTTGGGGAGTTTTCTCCACCGTTGGATCTTTGATCCAAGGGCTTTTGCTTTGCAGAAGAAAATCTTCTTGTTTTAACAAGAACAGAAAAGATTTCTTAGAAATTTAATTCTGTTTGGCGTAGATGCCCCAGCGCGTGACACGTGTCGCGCAGCGCACAGCGCAGCGCAACTGCGCTAGCGCATCTGCGCTGACACGTGTCGCGCAGCGCAACAGCGCTAGCGCATCTGCGCTGACACGTGTCGCGCAGTGCAGTGCTTGTGCAACTGAAGCGTTGCTTCCTTTAATAGAGCTTTGCTCTGATTGGGTGCGCCTTCTCGGGCGCTGCGCTGACGTATCAGCGCCGGACACGTGGCGCGTTGCGCTCGGGATTTGAAGCGTTGCTTCAAAATTTGAATTTTGAATTTCCAGCAGAGCTTTGCTCTGATTGGGGGAAACAACAATATCAGTATATCATGCGACATATCATAATGATGTGAGCATAACAAGTATATCATGCAAAATGGCATAATGATGTGGCAATTCTACTGTGTAAGTGACTTAGCAATTATCGATGATGAAGTGTGTGAGCCGGCCAATCTGTTTAAGTGTAATATACGCATCATTGATAATGGTGTAGGTGTACTAGCACAGGTATATGTAATGCAATGAGGATGTCATGAATGTAGCGTAAAGTAAATCGTGAGCGCAATGCTATAAGGTATACGTCTCTATCACATATCCGAGTCGGTGAATCTATCAATCGACATCCAGCCTCACAACATCATGTACGGTATAATGCATCGTACAGCATCCTCTAGTCAAGGGTATGGATCAATCATCATAAAACTCATCACGTACGGTAAATCATCCTACGGCGGCATTAAACCATTAGGGATCTTATCAACCTATATGACAATGAGGGTACGGACCTAACGTCTCGTACGACATATTATTCATGATTCACAACATTATATATATCAATATACCTATATCCCAGGTCACATTCGTATCAATCTCATATCGTGGGACCGACAAAGGTATCAATCCTCTCATATCGACTCGCATCCGTATACCGACATATCAATCAAGTCATCATATCACATCGTATATTCTTTTCATCATATTTATATCCCACATCAAGTCATTTATATATATATATCCTATCTTATAAGTCTCATGTCATGCTACTCTAAATCTCATACTTATTCTCGTGCACTACCTATCTATATATCGTGATCCACGTTCACTTTTCATATCCTTATATATCAATTCGAGACATCATTTCTATCATATCATGTTAAAGAGTCATATCCCTATAGCTCTCATCTCATATCTCGATATATATATATATTCAATCATTCCTATCATCTCTAACTATCTTATTAACCATATCCATAGTTTTCTAATATAAGTTTTCTTAACCATATTCTATATATCGGTTTCCATCAAAATTTGCGGGGGTGCTATACGCCATCCACCCGACTTCCCCCGTAGATATAAATCTACTCACCTGCGGAACTCCTGGTTCATCCATAGTCGAGGTGCTTCGTCGTCTCGGAATCCACGCGAAGGTACCTACAATAAATACACAATCGCAAATGCTATTAACATCAAGTTCCGAAACCCAATAAGGCACACGGTGCGCTCATAGGTTAGAACCCTAGCCTACGCATGCAAAATCAACCAATCAACCCTCGTCGTTGACGTACAATCATCCAACGACCCAAAACAATATCATATATCAAATCCCAAGTTTACAAAATCACGAATACCAAATTCAGCAACGAAGGAAATCTATCCCAGATTTTGCCCTAGGTCAATTCAGAACATTTTGCATATAGGGTTGGTCTAGATATGATCTAAGGGAGCCACAGACCAAGAATCAACATATTTCACCCTGATGTAGCTGCAATTTGCGGCCACAAAGAATTTATTTGCGGCCAGATAAAGAGGGGAGGGGCTCAGGTTTCAAGGGTAGATACATGGTTTCCTGCACGTCTCACTATCAAAGGAACTTATTTTATAATAGCCTGGGGTCATCCCAGATTTCCAGATACACTCGCAAACTGTCAATTAGCCGATATCAGGGAAATTCTAACTTCGTGTTTTGGTGCTAATCTATTGTCTTGGCCAGTAAAACACCACTAGGGGTTAAGTAAACACCCACTACACGTTATAAGTCCACAAAATCACCCAAACCCTCTCTTGAATTTTCCAAACATCACATACCTTAACCAAATCACATTCTAACCTAAACTACGATGCAAGAAACTAAAAACTAAACTAAATGAAAGAAAATATACCTCATTTGGGAAACTCAAGAAAAACCCTAGCTTCCCAAAGTCTCCAAAATCCAACTTTGAAAGGTCCAATGTGTTGAGGATGAAGTTGTCACGACCCAAAATAGCAAGTGACTGGCCCTTGAATCATATGAAGTCTATAGGACCCCATCTAATTCAAGTAAGCCAAAAGCCCAGAAATCTAAAACCATTTTTAATTAATAAATAAAAGAAAACTAGTTTTAAGGAGTGAAGAAAACATGTTTTGAAAGCAAGGTTTTTAAATAAGTAAGCCGAATATGCATTTTAAAAATCCTCAATGTCTTTTCTGAAAATTTCGGCAGAGTTTCCTTTGTAAATACTGGCCCCAAACGGGGTACAACATGAATAATATATATACAATGAAAAAAGGCATCCCCAAGCGGGAGCTAGCTCTTCGTCAATCGACGGTCACAACCATGCAAGCAGTAATATACAACGCCGAAGGGCGAGGATCAAAACTCAAAAAGGAAGCTCAAAAATCAGCATGAAAACCATAATACTACAACGCGCGACTCTAAGGTCGAAATAATACATAACTGGTTTTCTAAGTCTGAAACAATATACAAGTTTGGTTGATGGAATTACTAGATACAACTGAATAAAATAAATACAAGAGTGGTCATGATGCGAGTGAACCCACCTACCAATGCAATCACCCAGAAACGAAGCAGTGTGCCAGAAAAGACGCAATGAAACCTATACGGCAAAACTTGCAAGAACTATGGCACAACGGGGATGAGTTGCCAACTCGTGAATAGAAAATATCACAGAGCAGAAATCGTATGTATGACTCAATCCTAGGTCAATACGATTAATAATGCACTACTACAATATGGGGTTGCCCCTACGGATGATGAAATCCATAGGGGCAGATTTTTCTTGCCCCTACGGACTAAACCGTAGGGCCAAATGGTTGTTCCTACGGTGCCCGACATTTTAATTTAAAAATATTAAATCTTAATTTGTTGTTTGGCCCTACGGATCCGCAAACCAATAACCTACGGTTATGTCCGTAGGGGCATCTAAATGGGAATTTAATAAAAAAAGGCACAGAAATGCCCTACGCCTCGATCTCTTTCCCTCTCGTTCCCAAAATTTTCTCTCGTTCCCGCGTCTCCAATTTTCTCTTCGTCGCCACCGCGCGCCCTCCGTTCTCAGCCCACCACCGCCCTCGTTCTTCCTCGTCGAGTTCCTCGTCGCCGATTGCGTGCGTCGTCAACCGCCAAGCGTCTCCGTCGTCTCCTCCACTGTCTACAGGTAAGTAAATCTCCAATTAAACATAATTGTGATGATGTTAGGGCTAGTGTTCAGGGTTCGGGTAGGGATGAGGGTTAAAGTTAGGCATCGGGTTCAGTTTATGTTAGGGTTAGGGTTGGGGCTCGGCTGGGGCTGGGGCTGGGGCTGGGGTTGGGGTTTAGCTGGGGCTGGGTCTGGGGTTAGGGTTAGGTTGGGGCTGGGGTTGGGGTTGGGGTGGGGCTGGGCTGCACTGGGGCTGGGGTTAGGATTAGGTTGGGGTTGGGGTTTGCTGAATTTGGCAAACCTGAGAAGAATTTCCAGCAATTTTAGCCTAGTTTGATTACTATAATTATTGTTGATCGAGAAAATCTTGGGTCCTTCTAATCAAACATTGTTTGTTACTGTATGTCAACGAGTACTGATAAAAGAAAAAACCGATTTCAAGTGGAAATTAGGTATGTACAATGTTCTAATATAAAAATTAAGAAATCCCTTTTATTTAAATATAAAGCATATGTTTCATGTTAACAATAGGAGTTTGGCTTCAAGCATGGTTAATTATATATGGATCTATGTTTATAATTATGAAAAAGAGTATCAACTTAGAACTATCATACTATCATGTTAATCTGCATGGTGATCTGATGAATGTGTCTAAATTTTATATAATCTCCTAGAAATACCTTAATGCCTTGTATCGATAAATTTCAGGTTAATTAGTTAATTAGGCATATGGATTGTTATATTATAGGTGAGCCGAATATCAAGAAATTGTAGAATTATTGGATTTATGAGTTTTGATAAACATTGATTTGATAAAAAAAATGGTAATTTGTAATATCTTAGTTTTTCCCAAGTTAGGGCTTCAAGCCAAGGTTGTTCTCCTCGTCGCCACCGCCGGTTTCGTCGCCACTGCAGTTCTCGTCGCCACCGCGGTTCAGGTCGTCGCCACCGCCGTTCAGGTCGTCGCCCCAGCCCCAGCAGCCGTTCAGGTGAGTAAATCTCGAGGTAAGTTAAAGAATTTATTGGATTATTTTGGGCTTAGGGTTCATGGCGTGCGAGTTGGGGTTGGGCTGGGGTCGCGGTCGCAGTCGGGGTCGGGTTAGGGTGGGGCAGGGGCTGGGCTGCGGGTTCGGGTTTGGGGTCGGGGTAGGGTTAGGGTCGGGGTCGGGGTCGGGGAAGGGTCAATTTATCAAATTTTTTATTGGGGGTGCGGCTGGGGCTGCGGGCTGGGGCTAGGGCTGGGCTGCGGCTAGGGCTAGGGTTGGGGCTGGGGCTGGGGCTGCGGCTGGGGCTGTGCGTCCTCCAGAGGGCGATCATAGGATCGGTGAAGTGAGGTGGCTGGATATGAGATACGATGGATTTCCATGTGTTCAATGGAATGCTGAGGGTCAGAGTCGGTTATTCATATATCTCCCAAAAAAGAATGAGTTTGTTATCAAAGGTGTATTGACTTCTACATCAAGGAATATCAGTTATATGTCATCCAGTGACTAAGTCTGTTTCTGGCCCAACCATATTTATGAATCGTTTCTTCTTTTTCCTTCTTACGTATATTTACTAGTTCAGACTGTATGCACCTCTACAATCAACGCCGAGAACTTGTACATTATAGGTTAATAGACATATGCTATGAAATCACGGTGCATATCGAATTCATGATATGTTATAGTCCCTCATTATTTTTACTGTGGTGAGAAAGCAGTCGCTGGTGGCGAAAGTTGTTCGGATGAAATTCTAATTCTGGTGGAATTGAAACCGATAACCGGTTCATATGGTGATTTAGGCTGCTTCAGTGATATTTGTGCCTACATTGATGCCTCAAGCAATGAATCAAATGATGTGGATCACAAACTACTTAAATAAATTTTGAATACCAATCTGGACTGCGATTTGAATACCAATCCTAGTTTGCTACATTTTTTTATATATAGTAGATGGTGATACTTCTTTAAGTAAAAACAACCCTACACTTAAGCGAAATCATAAATCGAACACACATATATAGAATACAACTCATACATGGGTATCCTCAAATCTAACTTTCATTGAATTTGCACGCGCACTTAAAATAACAACCTTTATACTAAAAAATTATGTATGCCATTACTTAGTAGTTTATGGTTTTTAGACGCAAAAGCCATTTGAGAAATACTTTTCCTACTCACTATTAATCCATATTCTCAATATAGTCATTGAATTTGCACGCGCACATAATAAGAAGGAGAAGACAGTAATGTGGCAGAAGGAGAAGACAGTAATGTGGCAGAAGAAGAAAAAAATGACATTCCTTGTTCTCTGTTTCAGCATCAATCTTCTGATATGAACTAATGATGGCTTTCACATAGGCTTTTCCCTTTAGAGACTTCTTAGTGTCCAATGGAAAGCATACATCAGATTTGTGCAGGTCAGGTTCTTCTATGACTTTCAAGAGTCTCAACTGATTCTGTAAATTACACCCTAGTTGGGTGATACTTTTACCACTTCTCACTGCAGGTGCGCTCTCTAATATCCATTTTGAATGTAATATTATCGATATTCAAAATGGATATTAGAGAGCGCACCTGCAGTGAGAAGTGATAAAAGTATCACCCAACAAGAGTGTAATTTACAGAATCAGTTGAGACTCTTGAAAGTCATAGAAGAACCTGACCTGCACAAATTTGATGTATGCTTTCCATTGGACACTAAGAAGTCTCTAAAGGGAAAAGCCTATGTGAAAGCCATCATTAGTTCATATCAGAAGATTGATGCTGAAACAGAGAACAGGGAATGCCATTTTTTTCTTCTTCTGCCACATTACTGTCTTCTCCTTCTGCCACATTACTGTCTTCTCCTTCTTATTATGTGCGCGTGCAAATTCAATGACTATATTGAGAATATGGATTAATAGTGGGTAAGAAAAGTATTTCTCAAATGGCTTTTGCGTCTAAAAACCATAAACTACTAAGTAATGGCATACATAATTTTTTTAGTATAAAGGTTGTTATTTTAAGTTTTCCCTTATAGAGATATGATCTAACTGCATCTATAAACTATAAGTGTGCAGAAAATTATGATAAGAAACCATAAGAAATGGTCGTAGCCATGCATAACCTTGAATCTACATACCAAATCATGCAAAAGCATTCACTTATTGTCACCTTGCCTTGGAATATAAAATATCTTGGAAGACTATAAGCGAGCATTTAAATCTTGATAGCTTTTGACTTCAACATATATTTTTCTCAAGTACCATGAAATATACTTCCTCCGTATAAACCGTTTTCAGGAAGATGGATTAATAATGACAAATTATCCATTGTGGCTCACTAGGTTAGCATTTTCTCTTCTATTGACCATCTTACTAATCTGCTTGGTAAATTTATTCGGAACCGGCTGCGAATCATTAAAAGACATGCATAAGAAAGAAAGCTAAAATACAGATATATAGCATACCGATACATCGAAACTTCAAAGTTGCGATGGCAATCCAGAGATATTTATTTCTACACACGTGGTGCGCGTGCGAATGCGTCAGGCATCATGGACAAATATTTCAGAACATGGATTGTATTTTCGTATAAAGTAATTAAAACTTTTAAACACCTTGGGTAGATATTTTCTTAGTTGATGCAATCATATCATGAGGACTAAATTTAAGCTATTATACATATGCATATGTATTTTTCTAACCTAATATATCTCACACACACACACACACACACAGAGAGAGAACACCAGTTTGGTAGAGAAATCAGCTAGCAGGACCCTGAAGAAATGGAGTCCATAGCATTGCTCATCATCATCATCCATGATCCCTTTGAAAAAATATTATCAAAGGGATCATGGATGATGATGATGAGCAATACTATGGACTCCATTTCTTCAGGATCCTGCTACCTGATTTCTCTACCTACCTGGTATTCTCTCTCTCTCTGTGTGTGTGTGTGTGTGTGATATATTAGGTTAGAAAAATACATATGCATATGTATAATAGCTTAAATTTAGTCCTCATGATATGATTGCATCAACTAAGAAAATATCTATCCAAGGTGTTTAAAAGTTTTAATTACTTTATACGAATAATACTTTCCATGTTCTGAAATATTTGTCCATGATGCCTGACGCATTCGCACGCGCACCACGTGTGTAGAAATAAATATCTCTGGATTGTCATCGCAACTATGAAGTTTCGATGTATCGGTATGCTATATATCTGTATTTTAGCTTTCTTTCTTATGCATGTCTTTTAATGATTCGCAGCCGGTTCCGAATAAATTTACCAAGCAGATTAGTAAGATGGTCAATAGAAGAGAAAATGCTAACCTAGTGAGCCACAATGGATAATTTGTCATTATTAATCCATCTTTCTGAAAACGGTTTATACGGAGAAAGTATATTTCATGGTACTTGAGAAAAATATATGTTGAAGTCAAAAGCTATCAAGATTTAAATGCTCGCTTATAGTCTTCCAAGATATTTTATATTCCAAGGCAAGGTAACAATAAGTGCATGCTTTTGCATGATTTGGTATGTAGATTCAAGGTTATGCATGGCTACGACCCTTTCTTATGGTTTCTTATCATAATTTTCTGCACACTTATAGTTTATAGATGCAGTTAGATCATATCTCTATAAGGGTAAACTTAAAATAACAACCTTTATACTAAAAAAATTATGTATGCCATTACTTAGTAGTTTATGGTTTTTAGACGCAAAAGCCATTTGAGAAATACTTTTCCTACCCACTATTAATCCATATTCTCAATATAGTCATTGAATTTGCACGCGCACATAATAAGAAGGAGAAGACAGTAATGTGGCAGAAGGAGAAGACAGTAATGTGGCAGAAGAAGAAAAAATTGACATTCCTTGTTCTCTGTTTCAGCATCAATCTTCTGATATGAACTAATGATAACTTTCACATAGGCTTTTCCCTTTAGAGACTTCTTAGTGTCCAATGGAAAGCATACATCAGATTTGTGCAGGTCAGGTTCTTCTATGACTTTCAAGAGTCTCAACTGATTCTGTAAATTACACCCTAGTTGGGTGATACTTTTACCACTTCTCACTGCAGGTGCGCTCTCTAATATCCATTTTGAATGTAATATTATAGATATCCATGCCTGTTTATGTCAAAATTACTTATATTGTCAATGTTTGATTGTCTAGTTGTTGGTGATGCGTCCATATCAGGGACAGAGGCCACTCCCGTTCCTCCAGGTATTTTATATATTATATAGGGCATTTATATTGATTTAGAATGCTATATCATAAATATACACACATTACTTTTGCTCTTAGTCGTCCAACTCATTATCATGGGCTGCTTGATGAGATTAGATTTGCGCCTGATGATCTACAAGAGCTTGTTCACTCCCTGTCATATGTGTTAGCAGCGCTATATGCGAGTTTACCTTGTTAGTATGTATGTACTGAAATTAATTAATATTATTCAAATTTTGATACATGCAGATACCAGAGGAGCACATCTTCTATCTCTGTAGGTAAGGCTTTGGATTTGTTGATTTTGGTATTTCTTGTCAATTTTATAGACCAGTATGTGCTAAATATAATGTTCTGACAGTTGCTAGGGGGAAGGCAGCATTCGAGGCTGCTGACCCCAGTCCTGGACGCCGCACACGGACGGCACCACGGAGGTTGGGAGAGAGGCCGAGGACTGGGCTCTAGCAGGGCCCATATGAGGTTGGACTCCACCCCGGTGGTTACTTCCTCCGTCTCCAGTGAGCGACGTATCCAGCAGGAACTGGAGAGCTTGAAGGCCACCGTTCAGGAGTTGAATGAGATGCTGGTATGTATACTACTTAATAGTAAAATATAATTTCATATTATAGATATCAACATATCCAATATCAGTACATAGCCTGAGCTTATTTGGTTGTAGACTTATGTTTTATTAATCATACATGTACATATCTAATTAAAATAAACTATAGTTTTCTAAACTAGATATCGAAATTGGGTTTCGAAATAACTCGATAATGATAAGAATTCGAATGTGGGTGTAGGAGCGGGTGGTTGAGCAGGCCCAGGCCTTGGACTCCACCCCGGCGGTTACTTCCTCCGTCTCCAGTGACCGGCATGTCCATCATGAACTGGATAGCTTGAGGGCCAGCGTTCAGGAGTTGAAGGAGATGCTGGTATGTATACTACTTTATAGTAAAATATCATTTCATATTATATACATATCAACATATCCATAATTAGTACGTAGCTTGAGCTTATTTGGTTTTAGACTTAAGTTTGATTAATCATACCTACATATGTAATTGAAATAAACAACGCTTTTTCAAACTAGATATCCAAACAGGGTTTCGAAATAACTTAATAATGATACGAATTCGAATAATAAACAGTTCTTACACGCTTCTTACACACGTTATATCCAGACGCGACAGGGTAGATCGGCCGAGCCTCCACACGCATCTCCTTCGGCTGCGGCTCCGCAAGCCACTACATCGGCTGCGGTTCCGCAGACAGCTCCTGTAGCTCCACCGCCCACTCAGACTCCCGCAGCCGCGGCTCCGCAAGCGACTACCTCGACGGCGGCTGCGCAGACCACATCGCCGGCTCCACATGCCGCTCAGACTCTCGCTCGCGACGAATTGCAGAGTTTATTGACCGAGGAGCAGGCGCGCGTTATTCTATCGTTATTCAGAGGTGGAGCTGGACCGAGCTAGGGTAGATTTTTGGTTCTTTTTTTTTGAAACATGTATTTATTTATATCATACACATTGTACTACATTTTGAAACGATATTGATATTGGTTTGTATTTATATCATATTCAGTTTTTGTGTTTCTTTTGTATATTATATATATGCGTGAGATGTGATTATGAATACTGCAATATATGATTTGATTGATGTATATATTATTGTGCACAGGGCGGGAAAAAATCAAGCAGCCCATTTTTAAAAATAAATTACAGACAATATGTACCTACGGATTAATCCGTAGGCACACATGTTACCCTTACGGATATGTCCGTAGGGGCAAAATATCAGCAGTAACTGATATTTCCCCCAGATCTCAGTGCCAGGGGGTTGGGAAAGCCCCTACGGATATATCTGTAGGGGCCACTGACTCTCCCTTACGGCGTTATCCGTAGGGGCAAAATATCAGGAATCCTGAATTTGTGCCCCTACGGAAACGTACCTACGCATATATCCGTAGGGGGTAGTACATGCCCCTACGGGTATATCCGTAGGGCCAAGTAATTTATTAAAATAAACCGTAAATAATATAAAATCTTATACCCTACGGCTTAATCCGTAGGGGCAACAGGACCTACACATATATCTGTAGGGGCAAAAATTTAACCGTAGGGGCAAGTTCAGGCCCTCAACTTGCACCTGCGGCCTTTGCACCTACGGGGTATTTTTTCGCCCCTACGTATATATCCGTAGGGGCAGTGGGTTGCCCTACGGATAAATCCGTAGGGGCAACCCTTCTTTGTAGTAGTGATGATATATCCTCAAAATGAATAAGTCTGAAGCATGAAAATGTGGCCAGGGTAAACATCTATACATAAGTGTAATCCCATGTGCTCGTGTTAGTGCCTCAGGTAATAACATATCATAAATATGAGGTATGATCAATGTCGACTATATCATGAAATCTACAAGTATATGGATATCATCCAACTATGTAATCAATGTCATCAATGTCAACTATATGTATGTGGATATCGTCCACGTGTCACCCAATGACAATAAACATCATGCATGTAAATATCATAAAGCGTATGCATGGAAGTATGAGGATATAATCAACAGGTGTCCCTCGCGACACATCAAAATCATGGAACCGGAGTGTCCAGCATCGACACTCAAAAACATCATGAAAGCTGTGCCCAGCATCGGCACGTAAATCCTCATATATCGGGCTCCGTCAGTCCGGATCGGCCCATGGGCTCCGTCAGTCTGGATCGGCCCATATCATCTCTCGACTCCGGTCGGTATCCTCCGGATATCCGCCGAGCCCAAATACTATCACCGGTAGGCAGTGCTCACTCTGCCAGGCTCACCGTCTGTATACACAGCATCCCTTTCTTGTCCCGGGGTACCATACCGCGCCCTACCATGTACCCGCACACGGCTCACGACTCCTCTTCGCATGGGGTATATATATACATCAGAACCGATAAAACTCATGGTGGGCGCACTGAAATATCATATCAAGGGTAACCAAATTTTTAAAACAATACATACTCTCTTTTGAAATACCCACGGTTCCCAAATCCAGAAATATCATGGAAACAACGTATCTCTATGTGTATAATCATAAAGCATGATGTATGCGACATATAAAAGAAATGTAAGCATATCAGTATATCATGCAATATGGAATAGTAATATGCACATATTGAGGGAAACCGCTCTTTTAAAATGAACACAGTTTTAAGATATATCTTGAGGTTCCCAAATCTCTAATCAAGCCAGAATCATTTATGTATGTGCAAATACTTATGTATGCAGGTATGGGTGTACAATATGCATGTACACAAGTATGAGTGTACAATATGTATGTACACAAGTATGCCCTGCAAGGGGCTGAATGCAACAATCCTACAGTGTAGTGACATGGCAATTATCGATGATGAAGTGTGTGAGCCGGCAAGCAGGTGTACGTGAAACATATGCATCATCGATAATGGTGTTGGTGTCCTAACAACATGGTTTTAACATAACAATAAACATATTTAAACATGCAATGCAATGCGAACAGCAAGAATATGCGGCAAATGAATAATAAACACAACAGTGCAGAATCTACATCAATGTATCTATGTCATACTGTTTTGCCATTTGAAAGAAAACGAATCGGGGTTTTTAGGAAAATAAGGGCTACGATGTTTTTAAGAAAATATACGTCTTTTGGAAATATCCGTAGAATCCCTTTGCCTGTCTTTAAAATACTCCTGATTCGTTAGTTTTTGAAATAGGTATGACATTGGCCTAGCCTAACATCTACTAGCAAAACTACAACTCTAACTAACAAGTCAATCAGGAGGGGTATGGAAACCACCTAAATCTGAGTCGATATATATATATATATATATATATATATATATATATATATATATATATATATAATAGTCGGTGATCCTGCCTCAAAGGTACCGCGTACGATACAATATCATATGACATCCTCGAGTCATGAGTGCAGATCTATCATCAATATAAAACTCGTACGGTAAATCATCGTACGACATCCCAAAAGCTGGGTACGGGTCAATATCATATTCATCTCATTAATTATCTGGTATCCTTATCATTGTAAGTCCACGTTGCCCACCCCGGTCCTTACGGGGAGGCGGAAACGGTAAAAAACGATTTTTAAACTCAAGGCAACATGGACTAGAAAGAAGGATCTTTGCTAAACAAATACCTAGCAAACTAACTAGAAGTTTAACTACTATGTTAGAGGGTTATACCTAGGTCTTGAACTCCTTCTCTTCTTGCTCCTTGGGATGGTTTGAACGGCTCCTACCTCGTAGTCTCCTCTTTGTCGAAGAAGGATCCACCCGAAAGCTTCTACCTTGAGCTCCTACCTCAACCAAGAGGCAACTAAAGTGCTTGGCTTGCTAAACCTAGAACTCTAGAGTGAGTAGAGAAGAGTTTTGAGGGTTTTATCTCAATAGCTCATGCTTCTCAACACATGAGACATGAGAGCTTTGAGAGAGAGGAAGAGGATGAGCTTTGAATGAGAGAGAATGAGCAAGTGAGAATGAGCATGACTTTTTGCAACCATGCACACAAAAGAAAGAATAATGATGATAATAATAATAATTAAGAATTGTGATGGTTAGTTTCAATGACCATTATCATTTCATGCATTTAATGCATTTTGTAAAGAACAACAAGTCAACAAAAATCATAGAATTGAAATGATGATGGTCAACAAGTCCACAATGGTCAACCGGTCAACAAAGTCAACAAGTCAACAAAAGTAAAATGTTCAACTCAACCATGGCACAATAATCCTTAATTAGTATTTTTAATCATATTTCTTATTCTCATTAGGGTTTAGAAAAAGTCAACGGTCAACAACCCCAATGAGAATCCTCTGCCTCTGCCTCAGTCAACTGTGCATACACACCCGCATCCGTGTTCCGAGGAACAGGAATACAACGAGATAAAACCAATCCCCAAAACATATACTAAGATCTGGCTTAAAACAAAGCCCGCTAGTAATAACTGCCCGGACACCAAACGTGCATAAGTGCGCGGATGTGAACGAACCCTGTCGCAAAAACCATGCGACCTCTACTCGGTTTTGCCCAAAGGCGAATAGCCTTCTGTGTGGGACGCTAAAGACTCGACACTACGCTGACAGTGGGTTTAACCACAATCCGCAAGCGGTACTAGCTGCACGTAACGGTCCCCAGGTAGATGCCGATAAGAAGACTGATGAGGTGAACCCATCTGAACTCCTACTGAGCCTGAATGTGATAATCTCCGTACAGTCCGGTCTGTTCGTCTGAGAGTATCGCATGTCGGGCCTAGAGGGGCGGTAAACGTTAGTCCTCTAATAGTGGTACAAGTCATGTCGGAGTGTAGCCCAGAACACCCTGAGATAACACTGGAAACGCTACCAGATATCTCTCTTGCCCTGGCCAGGGACTTTGTGCTTTGTGTAATGGCTCTCCTAGACGCAGCGTGATATCAACCCCCAATACCGGGAGAGACGAATCCTGTCTAACCGTCTCTGCCTCCAAGTGCTTCGGGACTGCACCAAACTACTACCTGTTTGCAGGACTCATTTGAGCCATGGTAGGGTAGTAATCTAAGAACAGTGGGAACACACTCGAGGCGAAGTGATGGTGTCAAGTCAACGGACTATGCTGTACTCATGTCACCAGGGAACTGATAACCGACGATATGTATCCTACCAAACCAATAGTTCCCAGTGAGTCCTGTCCAGTGTACTAGTAACCTAACGAGCACCTGCATACTATCTCCAGTACGACGTACTGATGGCTGTGGGACAGACCATCTCCCCTCCTGGGATGAGAAGCGTATACACTAGTCTACTCTGGAGTATCGATGCCCTATATCGATAATCCTACGACTAGGGACATGTATAAGGATGTGCTTGTAGATTACCCAGCCCCCACTAGTGTGACTGCCATCACAACGGTGGTAATCAAGCAAAGATCCTAAGGGCTCCACTAATGTGTATAGGCGATATGCTAAAAGAAATACATGCACACATTAAAGTAGAAACAAACCAAGTAGCATACTACTATTTCGAGCAAGATTGTCTATACAACTGTGAATATCCCAAGATTCCATTAAGTAATATACAAACTAGTATGATACAGTAATGGCCTCTAGGGCATATACACTAACAATCCCCCACTTGCACTAAGGCCATGTACTGGCGTATTGAAGACCTATCATCTCGATCAGCCGCTCGAACTGAGTCTGGGGTTTGGCCTTCGTGAATGGATCTGTAGTGTTATCTTCTGTAGCAACCCTCCAAACCTCGATCTCCCGGCGATCCACGATCTCCCTGATCAGGTGATACAGCCTTAAGATGTGTCTGGACTTCTGATGGGACCTGGGTTCCTTCGCTAATGCTGTAGCCCCGTTGTTGTCATAATACAGAGGTATTGGATCAACAATGAACGGAACCACCTGTTCTGTCAAGAGCTTCCTCATCCAGACGGCTTCTTTTGCTGCATCAGATGCAGCGATACATCCCACTTCCATCGTTGAGTCAGCAACGGTTTCCTGTTTGGAACTCTTCCAACACACCGTCCCTCCATTGAGGGTAAAGACATAACCCGACATGGATTTGGAGTCATCCTTGTCACTCTGGAAGCTGGAGTCAGCAAAGGCCTCCATCTGGAGGTCTTTTCCGCCGTAAACCAAAAACATGTCCTTAGTCCTTCTCAGGTACTTCAGAATGTTCTTTACCGCTATCCAGTGCTCCTCCCCAGGGTTTGACTGATACCGGCTTACCACACTCAGTGCATAAGCTACATCTGGTCTGGTACACAACATCGCATACATTATAGAGCCTACCGCAGATGCGTCGGGTATAATAGACATGCGATCCCTTTCCAAATCAGTTTTGGGAGACATCTCATTGGAGAGGGTGATCCTGTGACAAGCCGGTAAATTACCGCTCTTGGAATCTTCCATTCTGAATCTTTTCAGTATGGTGTCAATATACCTGGACTGTGAAAGTCCTAATATCCTCTTGGACCTATCACGATGGATCCGGATCCCCAGAATGTAAGAGGCATCACCCAGGTCTTTCATGGAGAACCTGTGTGACAAGAACCCTTTGACAGATTGTAGCATAGGAATGTCATTTCCTATCAAGAGAATGTCATCCTTGTATAAAATGATGAATAAGACAGTTCGTGCTACAATTTTACTATAGATGCATGGTTCATCTGGATTTTTGATAAAGCCAAATTCTTTGACCGTCTCATCAAAACAGATGTTCCCACTCCGCGATGCCTGCTTCAGTCCATAAATGGACTTAAGAAACTTGCACACTTTCCCGCTGCTTCCACTCTGAATGAAACCCTCTGGCTGGTCCATATAGATACACTCCT
Source organism: Agapanthus africanus (assembly GCA_030015575.1). Classification (NCBI taxonomy): domain Eukaryota; kingdom Viridiplantae; phylum Streptophyta; class Magnoliopsida; order Asparagales; family Amaryllidaceae; genus Agapanthus; species Agapanthus africanus. Next base: position 269,384,266 of record CM057340.1, read on the forward strand.
CCAAATTTCCATTCAGAAAAGCGGTCTTTACGTCCATCTGCCAAATCTCATAATCATGGAAGGCAGCAATGGCAAGAAGGATCCGAATGGATTTGAGCATAGCCACTGGAGAAAATGTTTCGTCATAGTCCAAACCAGGTCTTTGACGAAAACCCTTTGCAATAAGTCTAGCCTTATAGGTCTCAACCTGTCCATCTACACCAATCTTCCTTTTGAAGATCCATTTGCAGCCTATGGGTTTTACCCCTTCTGGAGCAACATCCAAAGTCCATACTTTGTTGGTGTACATGGACTCCATTTCGGTCCGCATTGCATCCAGCCATTTTACCGAGTCAACGCTCTGAATGGCCTGCTAGAAGCTAGTCGGCTCATCATTATCAATGATGCAATCCTCTCTATCCCCGTCTATGAGAAAACCGTAGTATCTCTCGGGTGGATGAGACTGCCTACTACTCCTGCGGAGCGGCGCAGGAATGTCCTGTTCTTTCGAACTTTCTTGTTCTACTAAGCTTTCAGTAATAGCCTGTGGTTCTAAAATTTCTTCCAGTTCTATTGCGCTCCCACTTATCTGATTTTCCAAAAATTCAGTTTCCAAGAAGCAGGCATGACGAGAAACAAAAACCTTTTGTTCCTCTGCGCAATAGAAGAAATATCCCTTAGAGTTCTTTGGATATCCCACAAACTTGCACTGTACTGAGCGTGCCTCGAGCTTGTCCACATGCTGTTTTTTGACAAAAGCTGGACATCGCCATGTCTTAATGTGCTTAAGATAAGGTTTCTTCCCACTCCACATCTGATATGGTGTGGTAGGCACTGTCTTAGTTAGAACTCGGTTCAAAAGGTATGCAGCTGATTCTAGTGCATATCCCCAGAATGATCGCGGCAACTCAGCGTTACTCATCATGGAACGTACCATATCCAATAGGGTTCGGTTCTGTCTCTCCGATACACCATTATGTTGTGGGGTGTATGGAGGAGTAAGTTGAGAGAGAATTCCATTCTCTTTTAGGTAACCCAGGAGCTCGGCACTCAAGTATTCACCACCTCGATCAGATCTCAGTGTCTTAATACTTTTGCCTGTTTGTTTTTCTACTTCATTCTTGTATTCCTAGAATTTTTCAAAGGCTTCAGATTTATGTTTCATTAAGAAAACATATCCGTACCTTGAAAAATCATCCATAAAAGTAATGAAGTAAGAATAACCGCTTCGTGCATGTGTAGACATTGGACCGCACACATCGCTGTGTACGAGTCCCAAGAGCTCGCTCGCCCTTACTCCGTGTCCAGTGAATGGAGTCTTTGTCATCTTTCCTTTGAGACATGATTGACAAGTTGCATATGATTGATATTCGAACGGATCCAAATATCCTTCTTTATGCAACTTAGTTAACCTTGTCTCATTGATGTGACCTAGTCTACAATACCATAAGAAAGCATTATTTATTTCTGGAGACTTTCTTTTGTGTGTATTCTGAACATTGAAAATCTGTGGTTGGTTTAATACATATATACCGTTGCTTAATGTACCCGACCCAATTAGAACATGATTAAGGTGAATGTTTACAATATCGCTTACAAATGCAAAATCATAACCTTCTTTAGACATTAAAGATACAGATATGATATTACAAGTCGCACTGGGTACAAAATAACAATCACACAAAACCAAAACATGTCCATCTGACAATCCCAAGTGATAGTCCCTTACGAACTTAGCATCCATGCCAGCTCCGTTTGCAACTCTGAGGGTCATATCACCTGCCTTCAAAACCCTACGCTTTATCAGTGCCTGCAAAGAATTACAGATATGAGATCCTGATCCGGTATCCAATACCCAGGAAGTAGAGTTTACTGATAGACAGTTTTCAATAACATACACACCTGAAGCCGAAGCCACAACTTGCTTCGGGTCCTGGTTCTTGGCCTTCCAAGCCCTGCAATCTTTCTTCCAGTGTCCTATCTTATAACAATAAAAGCACTCTTCTTTTCCCACAAGCTATCCCGCTACCTTTTCCATTTTAGCCTTTCCCTTGGCTTCCACTTTATTAACACCGCCCCTTGGTTTGGTGGGGGCTTTCTTCTTCTTTCCTTTGGCTTTCGCCTTGGACCTAGAAGAAGAAGGTCCTCCAACAGACAAAGCTGGTGTTTCCCTTACTTTCTTCAGGGTGCCCTCTGCACTCCTCAACATGTTAAGGAGTTCTGGAAGTTCAACTTCCTTTCCTTGCATGTTGAAGTTCAGGATAAACTGGGCGTAAGTGGAAGGAAGGGACTGGAGAATCAAGTCAGTGTAGAGCTTGTTCTTTAACGTGGTCCCAAGGTTCACGAGCTCTTCAATGTAGCCAATCATCTGAAGCACGTGTATAGATGATCCGACGGCCAATCTCGCCGAAAACAACTTTTTCGAGACTTCGTATCTGGTGATACGGGATTGCTCTCCATACAGATCTTTTGTATGGAGAAATATGGATTCTAGATCCATATCCTCGTGCTTCCTCTGATGTTCGTTGTCCATAGAGGCAAGCACGATGCACTTGGCCCTCGCGCAATCAATCTCCCAGGTCTTACGGATTTCCTTATCCACGATGCTGGATTTGGGACCTGGGACAGGGGGAGCTTTGGTGGTAAGTAAATACCCCAACTTGTCATAAGTGATTGCCATTTTGATTGCAACAGTCACTTGGTCGGGGCTATGGGGCGTGGCTGTCTGTTAAGTTTACCCGGCGAGTATCCGCGTACGCTACGTGATTGCGACGGACTTTTGATCATATCAAAATTCCGTGGCAATCGATCAACTGAGACTGAACTGCTAGATTTATAACATTCATATTAGTTATCTCATAACTACTTGTGGATTCCAAATATTGTATCACATTCCAGATAAATAGACAATGTTAAAATTTTCGATCGAATAATCAAACACCCAAGTTTTCCCAAATAGTTCTCAACACTTGAAATTAGTTTAAAAACATCCATCACATGCCACAGTACCAATGGTCCAGCCGTAGAAGGGTCAAGCCAACGCCTCACATGTGGCATGCCGTACTGCCACAAACCCTAAGATTTAGAGGCTGTTCAAGACAGTCACATAATCGAGTTAAGGTTTGTTGTCTTCTAGAGGGTCCACCGCGTTACTTACACGACTTAGAACGTACTTAAACTACGGAAAAATCCAACGCTTGGAAATTTTTCTACTGGGGAAAAAGTGAGTTATTGATATCTGTTCGAACTTTTTAACAGTTTCTAAAATTATCCGGAAAAACTAAACAAAGTTAAATTATCCGATCGAATCAACGAGTCTCCAATACAACCTAGAAAACTCAACACTTGAGCAAATTAAAAATTCCCTGAAGAATCAGGAAGTACCAACGGTCATTACTGTGTTGAAACTAACCGTCAATCTACAGTAACGGCCGCGGAACCGCCGCTAATGCCTTGGTTTGGCCGCGGTTCCGCGGCGCAATAATTGAATTAGGGTGTCTTTTTTCACCGTAATTCCTAAAATACCCTGCTGATTTTTTTGAGCATTTTTAATTCAGAAAAAATCACATTTTTAGAAAATGTCCAGAGAAGGGTATATACGGGTGTGTCAAAGTTCGATCGGACTTTAAACTTCGTCTAGACTTCTCCTAAAGCTCTAGCTTGGCTCTGATACCACTGTAGGGTTGCTGGACACTCTAACAAGGGTCTACGAGGCATCAACCATGCCCGATTAAAAATTAGCCGTGCCGAACAACCCAAAGCCGGATCTTTAAACCAGGGTTTAGGCGAAAACAAGCATGTTAAACTCTTTAACACTAAGTGAGAGGGATTAAAACCTTTGTAGATCCGGTCCTTCACTTCTTAAGCTCCGTGTTGAGGTCCCTTCATTGCGATCATCATGTTCCGGACACTCGAGAGGCTTCGCGAAGAGAAAGGTGCAAGCTTGTTTCCGATCTTCGATAACAAAGATGATCTACCTTGAAGTTTCATTAACACAAGCTCTCACTCACTAAATGAAGTGAACACTATCATCTAAAGGACAAGGGTAGATGAGGATGATGAAGTATGATTTTTGCTCTCATTTGTTTTCTTATTCTCACTCATTTTTCATCACAAAATCAAAACAAGAAAGCTTTTCATGAAGAACTCAAGCAAGAAGAAGATGAATAATCAATAGAATCCTTTTGTGATGAATAATGATAGTTATGATAAGATTAGAAATGCAACCATGGTTCAAGTAACCATTGTAGAGAATTAACTAGGGTTAGGGTTTGGGTTGAGTTAAAGAAATATCTTGCAAAATATCTTTTCCAAAACAAAAAATGAAAGCTTCCAGAAACTTCTAGAGGAGATTAACCCAAATCAAACCCTAACCTCGTTTAATCTCCACTAAACATGTTGCATTAATAACCACATCATGTTACAATATTATATATCACATATATAATATTTATTGTAACAAAATAAAATAATACAATTAACATATATCGCATATATATCAATGTATTACCCGAGTGAGAAAAAGAATCTTCTAGTGAACTAATATTAGTTAATGTAATTTAATATATCATATATATTATTATACATTAAATTATCGAATCAACACTTGATCCGACAATCCGGCTATATCGCATATAACCGACTAATACGATGACCCGGCTATATCACATATACCCGGCCGATATCTCATATCGCGAGAATCCAATACGGTATCACATACCGCATTATCCTCGGTCCCGCACATATCACATATGTGCTCCTACTCCGTTTTTCCTGAGCCAAGAAACCTCTGTGTAGGACTCTAAAGAATCGTCAATACGCCGGCAGTAGGTGATGATCATATCAAACACCCACAAGCTGCAAGCGGTCAGCTAAACGTAACAGCTACCTAGGTATTGTGTGCTCAGAAGATCAACAAGCAAGCCTGTACATTCTCCTGTGAATCCAATCAGTAACACTCCCGTACAGTCTGGTCTCGTCGTCTGATATGTCACATATCTCGCCTAGGGCTGGTAAACGTCAGACCCCAGTAGCTCGATAAGTCGTGTCGATTTGAGGTCTATAACAGTTCGAGAAACTACTGATAACACTTACCAGTAAATCTCAGCAACCCTGGCCAGGGATTTCCAGTTATAGCCAATCAAACACAGCGCAACATCAACTCTCTATACCGGGAGAGACGAATCCCCTCCTATCGCTCATTGCCTCCATGTGATTCGGGACTGTACCTAAAAGCCACCTTTTTGCACGCACTCTTGGACATGGTATGATGGAAATCAAAGCACAGTGGGAATCACACAAGACTCTATGATGATCTTGGGTCAACAGACTACTCTGTACCAGTGTCACCGGAGAACTGCCATCTGACGTGAGGTATAATACCATCTGGGAGTTCTCGGCGAGTCCGTCCAGTGTACCCAGAATCAACTGAGCACCCGTACACCATCCTTGATGTCAAACACCGATGGATATGGGATCATCCATCGCCCATCATATGGGTCAAGATGCGTATACGCTAGTCTACTCTGGTGTATCGATGCCCTGTCTCGATACACCCTCGACTAGGAACAGTTATAGGATGTACTCGCCGACTACCGTGGCCCCACTAGTATGATCTCATCATAGTCCCAGTAGTCGAGTACATATCCTAAGGGCTTTATCAACATGTAACATAGAGACAATCAGAATACATGTTAAGATAAAGTACAACCAGATAGCATACTATCATGTCGAGCAAGAAAGTCCTCCCTATATATGTCCAAGCATCCATTACAATATACATCGTATGTACAGTAATGGCCTATAGGGCATACATATAACTAACAATCTCCCACTTGCACTAGGGCCATCTGTTGTGGGATCGCATACCTAACAATTAGCGGTGGTTGAAGTATCTCATATTCAACCATCCCATAAAAGTCTCTACTGGGAAAAAAGCCTTTGTGAGTGGATCCGCGCTGTCGTCCTCTGTGTCTACTCTCCTAACCTCGATCTCCCTGGAGATCAACCATCTCCATGATCAGGTGATACCGCCTAAGAATTATATCTGGATTTCTGATGGGACAGGGGTTCCTTGGCTAAAGCCACAACTCCATTGTCACACAATGGTAGGAACGGAGTTCATCTCATGAACTTATATATCCAGACTGCCTCTTTGGTAGCATCCTTGGTAACGATGTATCTTGCCTTTAATCGTCTAGTAAGTCACGGTATCTAGCTTGGAACTTTTCCAACATACCGTCCCTCCACTGAGGGTATAGACAAGCCTGCGACTGACATTCAGTCGTCCTTATCACCCTGGAACCTTTCCAGTGATTCTCCCGAGGATCGATTGATACCATCTCACTACAACTAGTGAGTATCCTAACATCCAATTAGATCTATCTCATAGATCCAAAACCCAGGATTTAGGAGGTATCATTTTGATCCTATATGGAGAATCCTTGTGATAAGCGGAGGTTGACCGATCGTAGCATAGGAAACTCCTTCCCTATCAAGAGTATGTCATCCACGTACTCTACGAGGATCACCACCATACTCCCTACTAACTTTTTGTATATACAAGGTTCATCTACCATTTTGATGAAGTCAAACTCTTTGACTACCACATCAAAATAGATGTTCCAACTCCGCGATGCCTGTTTTATCACATAAAACATCTTCCACACGTTTTCGCTGCTCCCACTGTCTACAAAGCCTTCTGGCTGTGTACTTATAGACGCTCTCTTCTAAAACATCATTTAGAAAAGTAGTCATGACACCCAACCACCAGATATCGTAGTCATGGAATGTAGCCGTGGCAAGTAGGATCTGGATGGACTTAAGCATAGCTTTGAAAGTCTCAACTTTTCCATGTACACTAAGTAATCTTCTCGAGATATACTTATTGGAGATAGTACCCTCAGAGTCAATTATTGGATCACAGGCACGTGATTGCAATGATTGAGGGAGGACCTGTCCCAGTAGGACAGTCTTACTCAAGATGATAGTATGCTATCTGGTTTATCTTTATCATCGTGTACTGCTTTAGGTGACCTTACGAGTCGCTATTACACGTTGATAGAGCCCCTAGGATTCTTGCTTGACTACCAGCAGTATGAGGGCGATCATATACGTGGGAGCCGGGGTCTATAAGCACATCCTTAAAAGGTCCCTAGTCGTGGGAGTTTTGAGACAGGGCATCGATACTCCAGAGTAGACTAGTGTATACAGTCGAGACCCCGACGAGGGGCGGTGGCCGGTCTCACAAGCCACTGGTGTCAGTTGGTTCACCTAAGATGTATACAGGTGCTCATTGGGTTATGAGTACACCGGACAGGACTCGCCGGGAACATGCTAGTTGGTACTATACCTGACGTCAGATAGCAGTTCCCTGGTGACATGTGTACATGTTAGTTCATCGACCAGAGATCGTCATTTGTCTCGTATGAGTTCCCACTGTGCTTTGATTACTACCCTACCACGCTCAAAGGAGACGTGCAAACGGGTTTTAGTTGGGTACAGTCCCGAGCCACATGGAGGCAGTGAGCGGATCTGCAGGGGTTCGTCTCTCCCGGTATTGAGGGTGAGGCCGCGCTGTGTCTAGGAGAGCCAGTACATGAAAAGTCCTTGGCCAAGACAAGAGATTTACTGGTAGGTATTCTAGTAGTATCTCAGGGTGTTCTGGGCTACACTCCGACACGACTTGTACCGCTTTTGGGGGTCTGACTTTTACCAACCCCCTAGGCCCGCCATGCGATGCTCATAGACGAACGGACCAGACTGTATGGATATTTTCACTGACAGGCTCAGTAGGGTGTTAGGATGAGTTCGCTCATCGACGTCCCTTTTGGTCAATAGCTGGTAGCCCGTCACGTATGGCTAATACCTCTGACGTGCTAGTGGTTAAATCCACAGCCATAGTATTGACGAGTCTTTAGAGTCCACCACACACAGTTACTCAAGTTTCGAGCGAAACGCTGTAGAGGCCGTATGGAGATATGGCAGGGTTCGATCAGATACATGCGGTATTGCACGGATCGTGATCGGACGGATTTTACTAGCCGGCTTTGGCTTAAGCCGGATCCTAGTATTAGACAGTGTAGATTTTGTCTCTTTGCATTTGTGTTCAGTGGGAATACAAATGCGGGCATGTATATGCAGTCGCGGGGTTTTCCTGTAATTTATTACTGGATCAGTTTTTTGAAGTTGCCAGTTTGCATTCCGTTCCGGCCGGTTTCCTTTGTTCCTTCACGGCCGGACTTTCTGGTGGATGGGGTTATTTGCAAGTTTGCAAATAACTTTTTGTGGAGGGGTTTCTTGCATTTATGGCTTCATCATCATGAGATTCCATTTTAATCTCTTCACTTGCATTTATTATGATTGGATTGAGATAGGATTGAGTTGGATGTTGAGTTGATTTTGTAATGACCATTTTCTCATTATCTTTCTCTTCTCCTCTTGCATTATTCCATGGTTCTTTTTTTCTCCACAATTCTCATTATGGGGGCCGGCCACTTGAGGGGTAAAGAGAGAGAGAGATTCAATTTAGTGTGTGGCATTTTTCCTTCATCTCACTTCTTGCTAGGAAAAATGATAGCTCCATTTTTCTAAAGCTCATTTTCTTTCTCCACCTCCACATCCATGGCAACTTCATAACCCCAAAGAGGCAACCATTCTATACCAATCTACAGCACCCCTTGGACGCGTCGGCTAGCCAACTTCGCGCCCGAGTTGCCTCGGTCCAGAGGTGGGAGCCCGTAAAAGAATTTGGCTACGTGGTGCCCTTTCCGACGAGGAGGTGACGGACGGAGATTCCGAGGGAGATCGGAGTGGAGACGAAGACCGAAGGACACAGATCGCTTGGTATAACTCTCTACCCATCTTTTAGTTTGCTAGTAGCTAGGTTAATGGCCCGATCTTAGGATATTTGTACGCGGTGGTGCCGGTTTGCAAGTTTTGCAAAGTTTTTCGTTTCCGCATTCCGGCGTCGGATAGACTGCCGGGTCGCCGCCGTGCACTTACAATGGTATCAGAGCCACGCCATTAACCTTGCCTAGCTTTCTCTAGTATGTTTAAAGACTCGATCGAACGAAAATCCCAAAAACCGTATTTTTAGTGCATCTGTTCTCTGTCGAAATTTTTTTAGCTCCAAAAATTTTTCAGGTTGTTGCAGAGACATGTGCAGGGAATTATAAGCACACTGTAAAATTTTTGTAAGGCGATGCTACAGTTCCACCGCGGAAACGCGGCCAAACCCACGTTTGCGCCGCGGTTCCGCGGCGGAATTAAGTCAACGCGACACCAAATTTTTCGAGTGGGCTTTTGAATAGGAAATGGGGGTTTTGGGATATTCTGTTTGGGCCCAGATTTTCTGTGAGTGCTACAGTACTGCTTGGGGTCCACTTCGATAAATTTGATCGATCGAAAAGTTTAAACATGTTAGTTCACAGTATTTACATTATATCTGTGACCGTGAATATCATTTGATCGGTAAATCCTGTCTAACTGCTATAGCCCTTTTAGATGGATTTGCGAACGTGACATTCACGTTGATGTTCTGTGTTGTGCTGTGTGTTGCGGATTGGTTGTGGGGATAGCCTGGATGCAATGTTAGTACAGTTTTGTTTTATATGTACATTAGATATTGCGGGGCGAGCATCCGACATGTGGACTGCCGTCACTGCCTGTTTGTATTATTCTTTTGGGGCACGACCGGGTCGAGGTCGATGTACCCGTTGTATTGTAAGTCCATGCTACCTCTCCCGGTACTTTCGGGCATGCGGAATTTGGTGAAAAACAATTTTCTAGAAGCGGTAACATGGACTCAAAACCGGATCTTTGTTAAACATCTAACTAACAACCTAACTAGGAGTTGTTAACTACTCGGTTAGGGGGTTATACCTTTCTTTCTTGAACTCCTTCGTCTTCAAACCTCGATGGTGTACGGATCGGCTTCACCCCGTCGTCTCCTTGCGCCGAAGATCGATCCACCCGAAAGCTTCTACCTTTGGCTTCTTCTTCGAGCTTTGAAGAAACTAGTTCACTCGGTTTGCTAAACCTTGTGAACTAGAGTGAGTAGAGAAGAGTGTGTTGGGATTTTTCTCTATGGTCTTGGTTCTCAACACATGAGACAAGTTAACCATAGACTAAAGAGAGGGAGAGCAAGAGGAAGAGGATGAGAGCTCAAGAACACAAGAGAAAGAAAGGAAATGAAAGAATGAGCAAGACTTTTCTCTTTTGGCTCTCATAATCCAAAACCATCATAACCAATAATAGCAATCAAGTATTAGTGATGGTTTAAGCTACAATAGCCATATCATTTCATGCACTCATTTTGCTCAAGAGAACAAGCAAGCAAAAGTCTTTGCCATGAAATGATAGCCATTGTCATCATGATGGTCAACTAGTCCAAGCTAGTCAACCGATCAACAAAGTCAATAAGTCAACAAAGTCAACCCCTCAACAACCATGTCACTATAATACTTAATTAATATTATAGTTAATTACATATCATATTCTCATTAGGGTTGAGCAAAAAGTCAATAGTCAACAGTCAACGGTCAACAACCCTAATGAGAATCCTCTGCCTCTATCTCTCCGTCAACTGTGCATACACACCCGCATTCGCGTTCCGAGGAACACGAATACATACTGGATAAAACCAATCCCAAAACGTACACTAGGATCTGGCTTAAACCAAAGCCCGCTAGTGTTAACTGTCCGGACACTGTACGTGCACGAGTGCACGGATGTGACTGGACCCTGTCGCAAAAACCATGTGACCTGTCGCAAAACCATGCGACCTCTACTCTTTTGCCTAAAGGCGAATAGCTTTCTGTGTGGGACTCTAAAGACTCGACACTACGCTGGCAGTGGGTTTAACTACAGACCGCAAGCGGCACTAGCTGTGCGTAACGGTCCCCAGGTAGATGCCGACAAGAAGACTGACGAGGTGAAACCCTTCTGAACTCCTACTGAGCCTGAATGTGACAATCTCCGTACAGTCCGGTCTGTTCATCTGATACATCGCATGGCGGGCCTAGGGGGGCGGTAAACGTCAGTCCCCTAATAGCGGTACAAGTCGTGTCGGAGTGAAGCCCAAAACATCCTGAGATAACACTGGAAGCCTACCAGTATATCTCGCTTGCCCTGGCCAGGGACTACTCATGTAATGGCTCTCCTAGACACAGCGCGTTGTCAACCCCCAATACCGGGAGAGATGAATCCTGTCTATCCGTCACTGCCTCCTGTTAGTTATATGTATGCCCTAGAGGCCATTACTGTACACAGGATGTATATTGTAGTGGATGCTGGGACATATATAGGGAGGACTTTCTTGCTCGACATGATAGTATGCTATCTGGTTGAACTTTACCTTAACGTGTATACTAATTGTCTCTCTGTTACATGTTGGTAAAGCCCTTAGGATGTGTGCTTAACTACCTGGACTATGATGCGGATCATACTTGTGGGGACATGGTAGTCCATAAGTACATCCTTCAAAGTCCCTAGTCGTGGGTGTATTGAGACGGGGCATCGATATACCAGAGTAGACTAGCGTATACCTTCTCGACCCATACAGATGGGCGATGGATGATCCCATATCCATTGGTGTTTGACATCAGAGATGATATACGGGTGCTCAGTAGAGACTGGGTACACTGGACGGACTCGCCGAGAACTCCCAGATGGTATTATACCTCACGTCAGATGGCAGTTCTCTGGTGACACTGGTACAGAGTAGTCTGTTGACCCGAGATCGTCATAGAGTCTTGTGTGGTTCCCACTGTGCTTTGATTTCCATCTTACCACGTCCAAGAGGGCATGCAAAACGGTGGTTTTTGGGTACAGTCCCGAGTCACATGGAGGCAATGAGCGATAGGAGGGGATTCGTCTCTCCCGGTATAGGGAGTTGATGTTGCGCTGTGTTCGATTGGCTATAACAGGAAATCCCTGGCCAGGGTTGCTGAGATTTACTGGTAAGTGTTACCAGTAGTTTCTCGAATAGTTATAGACCTCATATCGACACGACTTATCGAGCTATTGGGGTCTGACGTTTACCACCCCTAGGCAAGATATGCGACATATCAGACGATCAGACCGGACTGTACGGTAGTGTTACTGGTCGGATTCACTGGAGTGTGAGCGGGCTTGCTCTTCGATCTTCAGATCGCTCAATACCCGGGTGGCCGTTACGTTTAGCAGACCGCTTGCGGCTTGTGGGTGTTTGATATGATCATCACCTGCTGCCGGCGTATTGACGAGTCTTTAGAGTCCTACACAGAGGTTTCCTGGTTCAAGCGAAACGAAATAGGAGCGCATATGAGATATGCGCGGGACCGAGAATAATGCGTGTATGTGATACCGTATTTCATTCTCGCGATGAATGTATCGATTAGGTTATATGCGATATACCCTAGTTATCGAATCAAGGATTGATTCGATAAACCGATACATTAGATACTAGTCGGTTATATACGATATGACCGGATCGTTAAATCAAGTGTTGATTTAATGATTTAATGCATAATTATATATTTGATATATTACTTTGCATTAACTAGTGTCGGTTCACTTTAATTGGATTTTCTCGCTCGGATGTGCACATTGTATATTCGATATAGTTTTGTGCACATGATTGTATCATGTTTGATGATACATGCCTTTTGGTTAAGTGTAAAGTATCAAACTATAGTTAAGTGGATGATTAGGGTTTTTGATTTCCTTATTTATATATTAATCTTTTTCTTTTTGGAAAAAGAATAAGCAAATGCAAAATGGTGGCTTTATTTGGAAGCTTGTTGAAGCTTCATGAAAACTTTGACTTTGTCACCATTTTGTCCCATGCTTAACCCTAACTACTCCACTAACCCTAGTTCACTCTCTACAACTAACCATGGTTCACTTATGATAAGAATGGATTATTCTTTTCATTTTAATTTATTCTTATCATAATATTTATCTTCTTCTTCATCTTCTTCTTCAAGAAGAAAGCAAGGTCCATCAATGGTGATTGATGGAAATGAGTGAGAAATCCAATTCTAAATTGAACCCACTTCCTATTTCTTCATCCTCTACCTCTTGCCAAGTAGTAGAGTGTGTTTACTTCACAAGTTTCTTGACTTGGTGAAGTCGGAGCTTGATTTAGCGATGCCTCGACGTAGATCATCTTCGGCATGGACATCGACGACCTAGCTTGCCCATTCTCCGACGAAGCCGACGCTAGAGCCCGGATTTGATTTGGACAGCGGAGAGGACTTCGTTGCGGAGCTATGGAGGTGGAGCACCGGATCTACAAAGGTTGTATTTCCGTATTCCCTTAGTTAAGTGTTAACTAGTTAGTTTTTTCGCCTAGATTTCTAGCCAACGATCCGTAGTTTAGGGTTTGTAGGCACCGTAAAATTTGAAATTGGCATGTTCGATGCCTTGTGAGACCTCTTGGGAGTGCCTAGGAACCCTACAGTGGTATCAGAGCCTAGCTAGAGCCTTAGGCGAAGTCCAGACGGAATTTGAAGTCCGAACGAACCCGAAACCCCGAACCAATATTGCTCTCTGTCCTTTTTGCAAAAATGTGGATTTTTGTGTATTAAAATTTGCCAAAAAATTCAGCAGGTAATTGCATGAGTTACTGTGAAGCACGTGACAGTAATTCGATGAAAGAAGCGTGGATCCGCGGCCCCCACCATAGTACTAGCGGCGGTTCCGCGGCTACAATGTTGAGTTACCCCACGTGGCTTGCACAGTAATTCATGTTTTGTGCTGCTGAGTCTTCTGGAAATTTTTAATAATTTTTACAGAGTTGAATTTTCTATGTTGTTTTGGGGATTCGAATGTTCGATCGGGGTATCAAATTTTGTCTATGTGGCTTTCCGGATAAATTCTTGAATATGTTAAATAGTTCGACCCGATATAAATACCCAATTTTTCCCCTGTCGGGAAATTTCCAAGTGTTGGATTTTTCCGTAGTTTAACGACGTTCTAAGTAGTGCAAGTAACGCGATGGTCCCTCTAGAAGACAACAAACCTTAACTCGATTATGTGACCGTCTTGAACTGCCCTTTGAACCTTCGGGTTTGGGGCAGTACGGCGTGCCACATGTGAGGCGTTGGCTTGACCCTTCTACGGCTGGACCATTGGTACTGAGGCACGAACTGAATGTTGTTAGACTTATTTCATGTGTTGATCTGTATCGGGAAAACTTGGGTGTTCGATTGTTCGATCGGAAAGTTTAACATTTTCTGTTTATCTGGAATGTGATACAATAATTGGAATTCACAAATAGTTATGAGATAACTGAATGAATGTTATAAACATAGCAATTTAGTCTCACTTGATCGGTTGCCACGGAATTTTGATGTGATCAAAAGTCCGTCGCAATCACGTAGCGTACGCGGATACTCGCCGGGTAAACTTAATAGACAGCCTCACTCCATAGCCCCGACCAAGTGACTGTAGGAGAACCCCGTCGCCGAAAGCATCCGTTCGGGTGCTCGCGGTAGCGGTGTTCCGCCTTAGTGCACTTCGTCGACGGTATCGGGGGTGCAGCCGCCTACTGAAGTTTGCGACGAGCATTCGATCAGGATGTCGGGAATCTTGTTGAATTGCCCGACTTGATATTGAAAAGTGTTTTCGATTTTGAGACTAAAATGCGGGGTTTATAATTGTTAGGCATGCGATGTCTAAGTAATTCATTTGGTCAGGCATGTGATGTCTGAGGTGGTTGCGGATTCCAACTATTGTAGTTTTACACTTTCTTTTCTGTGACCGTAAGTGTAATATGTGATATCGCCGGTTTCGTTGCTATATGTCAACGACAATTGGGATGGACATATTTACTTACGATGATGACATGTGATGTTATGTGTTGCTGGATATGTTATATTGGATCGTCGTATTTGAATAGCCGGGGGTTTTTATGTGAGATGAGTGTTTTTCATTTTCATTCATGTAAAAACTTGTATGTAATATTCTTTTATTGGGGCGCTTCCAGGTTGCGGAAGTTGTCACCTTTTGTATATTATTTACTTTTCCGCACTAGGATAGACCCAAGGAGGAGGGCATAAGTAACCGGGTTCTGGAGTCCAGTGGGAGACCAACTCGAGGAGTCGAGTCAGGGTCTCCTAACTCCAGAATTGGTAGGGTTGCTCGCCGCTCTCTTAGGGGTCTAGGGGTGTGGGTTTGGCTATTCATCACGACCGTGGAATCCGTGTTTTATACTGGCTCGTATTGAAAACACGGACGTCCTAGTATATCCAATATTTCATATGATTCTTCTGCTGCGATATCTGTGATGTGATCATGTGATGTTCCTTGATAGATACAGTATATAGTATATATGATATATTATATAGGCGTTACTTATGTTTTACACCCGCGCTAGCCCTGCCCCGCTCTGCCGTTAGTTACCTAACCTAACGGTGCACGAGGGGACATCGAGGCGAATGCGGATGGCATAAGTGTACGTCGTATTTATCTGTGATGTTTAGGTACTTAAATGATGGGACTTCATTAATGTGATTAATGAAATAAAAGAAACCTAAGATGTTGTAGAATCGAATTTCAAAATAAAACAGGTAGCTACAGTTCTTGCTTTGCATAGCGGTATATGAGATATATCCTGCACCTTATTCGATGAGGAAAGGACCGAGATCCCTTCACCGGGAGTGACTCCTTTAGCAATAACTGGCAGATGCTACACACTCGGTTTGTCTTTTGATTGCTTTTAAATGTTTTTTCTTTGCACAGAGATATATATGATATATCCCGCACCTCATTCGACGAGGAAAGGACCGACGATTCCTTCACCGGGAGTGACTCCTTTAGCAAAACTAGAAAAGCCTCAAAAGCACTCCATTTTTAAAATTCATTTGATTCTACAACGATATCAAGTTCATTACGCAATAGGTTTTCAGAAAAACCTGTCGTAGCCCTCCGTCATTTCAGATAAGTTGTATATAGTATTCGTGCTGCATTTGTTGGCTTTCGTCAAGGTGCAGTGTGCGGTAGCTATATGCTGCTTATCTGCCAGCATACGATGCGATTGGATTAGGGTAGTCGTGCGGCTTTGTTGGCTTTCGTCAAGGGTCGTGCGGGTGGGTTTAATTCGATCAAGAAATGTACGGGTTGAACTTGACTAGCGGGCTATGGTTTGTTGGCTTTCGTCAAGGTCATAGCACGTTAGGGGCAAAATATTATCGGGAATTTCAAGTGTTGAGATTTGCAATGAGATTACATACCTTCTATGAGATAGTTGGATCCCGATACCCGCTGCGAGTAAGAGTTACTCCTGGGAGAGTTTTATACATTACAATTAGCGGATCAAGTAGGTGTCTAGAAAGGTGTTAACGAGGTTACGCCTCTGGGAAAACGAGGTTTACAGTAATTAGGTTCGTACGAAAGCACGGGGGACCTCCCTCAAAGTACCGACACTGGCCTGGCTGAAAGATTGGCGAACTTGTAGTGTGTAATTAATCCCGGCTAGTTTTTCCTTTTAGGGTTTGAAGGAAGATTTGATAAAAAGCAGTGGGAGCCATCCTGATTAGATAAAATAATAACCAATCTATTCTTGACAGAGCGCACGCTGAGTGTTTTCTTCTCTCTCTCTCCAGGTAGCGACCATATCACGCCTTAATCAAGATAATAATACGGAATATTGACCGAACCCGCTTGTTATACTGAGCTGGGGAACGTTGGTCCCGCTCCAACTTATAATTGTTATAAGACAGAGCAGGAAATTGGGGATTACCAGAATTCCCGTGCCGCCCAAACGAAGAGAGTGCATGCTGATGCATCATCTTCGAGTGTGTTCATTATACAGAACTGTTTCTCAGTATCCTTTACGTCCTGGGTATGTGATACCGGATCAGGATCCCACATATGTAAATTGTTACATAGGGCTACAGAAAGGTAGAGAACTGAGAACGGGTGATAAGTTTCATGAGGCAGAAAACGGGGCAAATGTTGCAGCCAAGTCTGTTAGTCACTGTCACCCTGTATTACCAATACATTGATTCTGAACGAATGTTGTTAGATACCGAACCTGATATACAAAATCATATCAGTCTCTTTATTAGTAAAGAAACGATATAATTTTGTATTGATGGATAATGTTTTGAACATTTCCTATAACAAAAGTTGATCGGTTCAGGCACGTTATCTAAAAGTATTGATGTTCTAAATCAAACTACAGTTCTTAGTATACGGAACACACAAGAGGAAGAGTTCAGAAATGAACGAATCCTTCTTGTGGCATTGTAGACTAGGTCATATCAATGTGACCCGACTAGCTAGAGTTACATATAGATGCATATTTAAATCAGTTTGAATTTACATCTTGTGAAACTCGCCAGTCATGTCACAAAGATAAGATGACCATAGCTCCGTTTACTGGAAACAGAGAAAGAGTTACTGAACTCTTGGGATGATACATGTTGATGTATGTTAGGTCCCCTGTCTACACATGCCAAGACTGGTTCTTTATATTTCATTACGTTTTCTGATGATCTCTCAAGATTCAGACATATGTTCCTGTTGAAACACAAGTCCGAACCTTTTGAGATATTCACAGAATATAAGCGAGAAGTAGTGAACCAAAATACGGGTATAAGTATTATGTCCTATGATGAGATCAGGGAGGAGAATACTTGTGCATGGAATTCCTGGAATATTCTAAAGGAGAATGAGATTCTCTCTCAGCATTACTCCTCTGTATACACCATAGCACGATGGTATATCGGGGCGGAGCAATCACACCCTATATGATAAGGTGCGCTCTATGATGAGTACTACTGAGTTGCCTATTTCCTTTTAGGGAGTTATGCACTTGAGAAGCTGCATACCTATTGAATAGGGTTCCAATCAAATCAGTTGCCTACCATTTCATATGTGATATGGAAAGGGAAGAGCCCATGTCTTAAGCTAGTTAAGATTTGGGGTTGTCCGGCCTATGTCTAAAAGCAAAATCCGGACAAGCTCGAGGCAAGATCTGTAATGTAGAACTGGAAAAGTTCCAGCTATACAAACTGCAGCTGATGATTTGACAGAACCAAAGGATTCAGTAGTTACCAACGAACCTCAGCCTCTCCGCCGATCTAGTAGGGTTTTCTCACCCACCTGAGAGATACATAGGTTTCTCTATGACAGTGGGAGCGAGGATTGCATCATGAGATGATGACCCAACTAGTTTCGAGCAGGCCATCGAGAGTAAGACTCTGTAAGAATGGCTGGATGTTTAGTGATCTGAGATGGAATCCTTATACACCAACAAAGTATGGACTTTAGTTGCTATATCTGAAGGGTTAAATCCCCATCAGGAGCAAGTATATCTTGAGAAGATTACTTGGTGTAGATGGAAAAGTTGAGACTTTCAAAGCTAGACTTGTTAAAGCTTTTCGTCATCGACCAGGCATGGATCATGATGAAACCTTTTCAAGTGACTATGCTTAAGTCCATCCAGATCCTACTTGCCACGGCTACATACCATGACTACGATATCTGGTGGTTGGGTGTCTTGACTGCTTTTCTAAATAATGATTTAGAAGAGAGTGTCTATAAGTACACAGCCAGAGGGCCTCGTAGACAGTGGGAGCAGCGGAAACGTGTGCAAGATGCTTTATAGGATAAAGCAGGCATCGCGGAGTTGGAACATCTGTTTTGATGAAGTAGTCAAAGAGTTTGACATCATCAAAATGGTAGATGAACCTTGTATAAACAAAAAGGTAGTAGGGAGTATGGTGACGATCCTCGTAGAGTACGTGGATGACATACTCTTGATAGGGAAGGAGTTTCCTATGCTACGCTCGATCAATCTCCGATTATCACTTTGATTCTCCACATAGGATCATGATGATACCTACTAAATCCTGAGTTTTGGATCTATGAGATAGATCTAATTGGATGTTAGGAATCTCACTAGTTGTAGTGAGAAGGTATCAATCGACCCTGGGGAGAATCACTGGAAGTGTTCCAGGGTGATAAAGACGACTGAATGTCAGTCACAGGCATTGTCTTTACCCTAAGTAAAGGGACGGTATGTTGGAAGAGTTCCAAGCTAGATACCGTGGCATACTAGACGATAAAGGCAGGATACATCGCTACTTAAGATGCTACCAAAGAGGCTGTTTGGGTGTATATTAGTTCATGAGATGAACTACGTTCCTACCATTGTGAGACAATGGAGTTGTGGCTCATGCCGAGGAACGCCGGTCCCATCAGTGATCCAGACTTATTCTAAGGCAGCATCGCCTGATCATGGAGATAGTTGATCTCCAGGGTGATCGAGGTTAGGAGAGTAGATTCAGAGGACAACACAGCGGATCCACTCACAAAGGCCTGTTCCCAGAGAGAGATTTTTATGGGATGGTTGAGTATGAGATACTACAACCACTGCTATCAGATGGCCCTAGTGCAAGTGGGAGATTGTTAGTTATATGTATGCCCTAGAGGCCATTACTGTACACAGGATGTATATTGTAGTGGATGCTGGGACATATATAGGGAGGACTTTCTTGCTCGACATGATAGTATGCTATCTGGTTGAACTTTACCTTAACGTGTATACTAATTGTCTCTCTGTTACATGTTGGTAAAGCCCTTAGGATGTGTGCTTGACTACCTGGACTATGATGCGGATCATACTAGTGGGGACATGGTAGTCCATAAGTACATCCTTCAAAGTCCCTAGTCGTGGGTGTATCGAGACGGGGCATCGATATACCAGAGTAGACTAGCGTATACCTTCTCGACCCATACAGATGGGCGATGGATGATCCCATATCCATTGGTGTTTGACATCAGAGATGATATACGGGTGCTCAGTAGAGACTGGGTACACTGGACGGACTCGCCGAGAACTCCCAGATGGTATTATACCTCACGTCAGATGGCAGTTCTCTGGTGACACTGGTACAGAGTAGTCTGTTGACCCGAGATCGTCATAGAGTCTTGTGTGGTTCCCACTGTGCTTTGATTTCCATCTTACCACGTCCAAGAGGGCGTGCAAAACGGTGGTTTTTGGGTACTGTCCCGAGTCACATGGAGGCAATGAGCGATAGGAGGGGATTCGTCTCTCCCGGTATAGGGAGTTGATGTTGCGCTGTGTTCGATTGGCTATAACAGGAAATCCCTGGCCAGGGTTGCTGAGATTTACTGGTAAGTGTTACCAGTAGTTTCTCGAATAGTTATAGACCTCATATCGACACGACTTATCGAGCTATTGGGGTCTGACGTTTACCACCCCTAGGCAAGATATGCGACATATCAGACGATCAGACCGGACTGTACGGTAGTGTTACTGGTCGGATTCACTGGAGTGTGAGCGGGCTTGCTCTTCGATCTTCAGATCGCTCAATACCCGGGTGGCCGTTACGTTTAGCAGACCGCTTGCGGCTTGTGGGTGTTTGATATGATCATCACCTGCTGCCGGCGTATTGACGAGTCTTTAGAGTCCTACAC
The DNA here is from genome assembly GCA_030015575.1 of Agapanthus africanus. Taxonomy (NCBI): domain Eukaryota; kingdom Viridiplantae; phylum Streptophyta; class Magnoliopsida; order Asparagales; family Amaryllidaceae; genus Agapanthus; species Agapanthus africanus. The sequence goes on from CM057340.1 coordinate 269,404,678, forward strand.
AGAGGTTTCCTGGTTCAAGCGAAACGAAATAGGAGCGCATATGAGATATGCGCGGGACCGAGAATAATGCGTGTATGTGATACCGTATTTCATTCTCGCGATGAATGTATCGATTAGGTTATATGCGATATATCCTAGTTATCGAATCAAGGATTGATTCGATAAACCGATACATTAGATACTAGTCGGTTATATACGATATGACCGGATCGTTAAATCAAGTGTTGATTTAATGATTTAATGCATAATTATATATTTGATATATTACTTTGCATTAACTAGTGTCGGTTCACTTTAATTGGATTTTCTCGCTCGGATGTGCACATTGTATATTCGATATAGTTTTGTGCACATGATTGTATCATGTTTGATGATACATGCCTTTTGGTTAAGTGTAAAGTATCAAACTATAGTTAAGTGGATGATTAGGGTTTTTGATTTCCTTATTTATATATTAATCTTTTTCTTTTTGGAAAAAGAATAAGCAAATGCAAAATGGTGGCTTTATTTGGAAGCTTGTTGAAGCTTCATGAAAACTTTGACTTTGTCACCATTTTGTCCCATGCTTAACCCTAACTACTCCACTAACCCTAGTTCACTCTCTACAACTAACCATGGTTCACTTATGATAAGAATGGATTATTCTTTTCATTTTAATTTATTCTTATCATAATATTTATCTTCTTCTTCATCTTCTTCTTCAAGAAGAAAGCAAGGTCCATCAATGGTGATTGATGGAAATGAGTGAGAAATCCAATTCTAAATTGAACCCACTTCCTATTTCTTCATCCTCTACCTCTTGCCAAATAGTAGAGTGTGTTTACTTCACAAGTTTCTTGACTTGGTGAAGTCGGAGCTTGATTTAGCGATGCCTCGACGTAGATCATCTTCGGCATGGACATCGACGACCTAGCTTGCCCATTCTCCGACGAAGCCGACGCTAGAGCCCGGATTTGATTTGGACAGCGGAGAGGACTTCGTTGCGGAGCTATGGAGGTGGAGCACCGGATCTACAAAGGTTGTATTTCCATATTCCCTTAGTTAAGTGTTAACTAGTTATCTTTTCGCCTAGTTTTCTAGCAAACGATCCGTAGTCGGGTTTCTCGGCACCGTTAAAATTTTAATTTGGCATGATCGATGCCTTGTGAGACCTCATTTGGGTGCCTAGGAACCCTACACCTCCAAGTTCTTCGGGACTGCACCCAACTACTACCTGTTTGCACGACTCCTTTGAGCCGTGGTAGGGTAGTAATTAAAGTACAGTAGGAACACACTCGAGGCGAAGTGACAGTGTCAAGTCAGCAGACTAAGCTGTACTCATGTCACCTGGGAACTGATAACTGACGATACGTATAATACCAACCAGTCAGTTCCCGACAAGTTCTGTCCAGTGTACTCGTAACCCAACGAGCACCCGCATACTATCTCCAGTACGACGTACTGATGGCTGTGGGACAGACCATCTCCCACTCTGGGATGAGAAGCGCATGCGCTAGTCTACTCCGGAGTATCGATGCCCTGTCTCGATAGTCCGGTAACTAGGGACCTGCATAAGGATGTGCTTATAGATTACCCAGCCCCCACTAGTATGACTGCCATCACAACGCTGGTAATCAAGCAAAGATCCTAAGGGCTCTACTAATGTGTATAGGTGATATACTAAAATAAACACATGTACACATTGAAGTAGAAACCAACCAAGTAGCTTACTACTATTTTGAGCAAGATTGTATATACAAGGTGAATATCCTAAGCTTCCATTAAGTAATATACAAACTCGTATGATACAGTAATGGCCTCTAGGGAATATACACTAACAATCTCCCACTTGCACTAAGGCCATGTACTGGCGTATCGAAGACCTATCATCTCGATCAGCCGCTCGAACTGAGTCTGGGGCAAGGCCTTGGTGAATGGATCTGCAGTGTTATCTTCTGAAGCAACCCTCCGAACCTCGATCTCCTGGCGATCCACGATCTCCCTGATCAGGTGATACCGCCTCAAGATGTGTCTGGATCTCTGATGGGACCTGGGTTCCTTCGCTAATGCTATAGCTCCGTTGTTGTCGCAATACAGTGGTATTGGATCAACAATGGACGGAACCACCTGAAGTTCTTTCAAGAACTTCCTTATCCAGACGGCTTCTTTTGCGGCATCAGATGCAGCGATGTATTCTGCTTCCATAGTCGAGTCAGCAACGGTTTCCTGTTTGGAACTCTTCCAACACACCGCCCCTCCATTGAGGGTAAAGACAAAACCCGACGTGCACTTGGAATTGTCCTTGTCACTCTGGAAGCAGGAGTCAGCAAAGGCCTCGATCTGGAGGTCTTTTCCGCCATACACCAAGAACATCTCCTTAGTCCTTCTCAGGTACTTGAGAATGTTCTTTACCGCTATCCAGTGTTTCTCCCCAGGGTTTGACTGATACCGGCTTACCACACTCAGTGCATAAGCTACATCCGGTCTGGTACACAACATCGCATACATTATAGAGCCTACCGCAGAAGCGTAGGGTAAAATAGACATGCGATCCCTCTCCAAATCAGTCTTGGGAGTCATCTCTTTAGAGAGGGTGATCCCGTGACAAGCCGGTAGGTTACCGCGCTTGGAATCTTCCATACTGAATCTTTTCAGTATGGTGTCGATGTGCCTGGACTGCGAAAGTCCTAATATCCTCTTGGATCTATCACGATGGATCCGGATCCCCAGGATGTATGAGGCATCACCCAGGTCTTTCATGGAGAACCTGTATGACAAGAACCCCTTGACAGATTGTAGCATAGGAATGTCATTTCCTATTAAGAGAATGTCATCCACGTATAAAACGAGAAATACTACAGTTCTCGCTACAAATCTACTATAGATGCATGGTTCATCTGGATTTTTGATAAAGCCAAATTCTTTGACCGTCTCATCAAAACAGATGTTCCAACTCCGCGATGCCTGCTTTAGTCCATAGATGGACTTAAGCAACTTGCACACCTTTCCGCTGCTCCCACTCTGAATGAAACCCTCTGGCTGGTCCATATAGACACACTCCTCTAAATTTCCATTTAGAAAAGCGGTCTTTACGTCCATTTGCCAAATCTCATAATCGTGGAAGGCAGCAATGGCAAGAAGGATCCGAATGGATTTCAGCATTGCTACTGGAGAAAAGGTCTCGTCATAGTCCAAACCAGGTCTTTGACGAAAACCCTTTGCAACCAGTCTAGCTTTATAGGTCTCAACCTGTCCATCTACACCAATCTTCCTTTTGAAGATCCACTTGCATCCTACGGGTTTTACCCCGTCTGGAGCAATGTCCAACGTCCATACTTTGTTGGTGTACATGGACTCCATTTCGGTCCACATTGCATCCAGCCATTTTACCGAGTCAACGCTCTGAACGGCCTGCTGGAAGCTAGTAGGCTCATCATAATCCATGATGCAATCCTCTCTATCCCCGTCTATGAGAAAATCGTAGTATCTCTCGGGCGGAAGAGACTGCCTACTACTCCTGCGGAGCGGCGTAGGAATGTCCTGTTCTTTTGAACCCTCTGGTTCCACTAAGCTTTCAGTAATAGCTCGTGGTTCTGGAATTTCTTCCAGTTCTACTGTGCTCCCACTTATCTGGTTTTCCAAAAACTCAGTTTCCAAGAAGTAGGCATGACGAGAAACAAAAAACTTTTGTTCCTCATCGCAGTAGAAGAAATATCCCTTGGTGTTCTTTGGATATCCCACGAACTTGCACCGTACTGAGCGTGCCTCGAGTTTGTCCGCATGCTGCTTTTTAACAAAAGCTGGACATCCCCATGTCTTAATGTGATTAAGATGGGGCCTCTTCCCACACCACATCTCATATGGTGTGGTAGGCACAGTCTTAGTGGAAACTCGGTTCAAAAGGTATGCAGCTGATTCTAGCGCATACCCCCAGAATGATCGCGGTAACTCAGCGTTACTCATCATGGACCGTACCATATCCAATAGGGTTCGGTTCCATCTCTCCGATACACCGTTATGTTGCGGAGTGTATGGAGGAGTAAGATGAGAGAGAATTCCGTTCTCTTTTAAATAGTCCAGGAACTCGGCACTCAAGTATTCTCCACCTCGATCCGATCTTAGAATCTTGATACTTTTGCCGGTTTGTTTTTCTACTTCATTCTTATATTCCTGGAATTTTCCAAAGGCTTCGGACTTATGTTTCATTAAGAAGACATAACCGTACCTTGAAAAGTCATCCGTAAAAGTAATGAAGTAAGAATAACCGCTTCGCGCATGTGTAGACATTGGACCGCACACGTCGCTGTGCACGAGTCCCAAGAGCTCGCTCGCCCTTACTCCGTGTCCAGTGAACGGAGTCTTTGTCATCTTTCCTTTGAGACAGGATTGACAAGTAGCATACGATTGATATTCGAACGGATTCAAATATCCTTCTGTATGTAACTTCGTCAACCTTCTCTCATTGATGTGACCCAGTCTACAATGCCACAAGAAAGTCTGATTGATTTCTGGAGACTTTCTTTTGTGTGTATTCTGGACATTGAAAATCTGTGGTTGGTTTAATACGTATATACCATTGCTCAATGTACCTGACCCAATCAAAACTTGATTAAGGTGAATGTTTACAACATTGCTTACAAACGCAAATTCATAACCTTCTTTAGAAACCAAAGATACAGAAATGATATTACAAGTTGCGTTGGGTACAAAAAAGCAATTACGCAAAACCAAAACATGTCTATCTGACATTCCCAGGTGATAGTCCCCCACGGCCTTAGCATCCATGCTAGCTCCGTTTGCAACTTTGAGGGTCATGTCACCTGCCTTCAAAAACCTACGGTTTCTCAACGCCTGCAAAGAATTACAGATATGAGATCCTGATCCGGTATCCAATACCCAGGAAGTAGAGTTTATTGAAAGACAGTTATCAATAACATACACACCTGAAGCTGAAGCCGCAACCTGCTTCAGTTGCTGTGTTCTGGCTTTCCAAGCCTTGCAATCATTCTTCCAGTGTCCCTTCTTATGACAATAGAAGCATTCTTCTTTATCCACAAGCTGCCCCGCTTTCTTTGTTTCTTTTGCTTTTCCCTTCGTATCCACTTTACTAACACCGCCCCTTGGTTTGGCGGGGGCTTTCTTCTTCTTTCCCTTGGCTTTCACCTTGGATTTAAAAGAGGAAGATCCTCCTACAAACAAAGTGGATGTTTCCCTACCTTTCTGTAGGGTGCCCTCTGCGCTCCTCAGCATGTTGAGGAGTTCTGAAAGTTCAACTTCCTTTTCTTGTAAGTTGAAGTTCAGGATAAACTGGGCGTAAGTGGAAGGAAGGGACTGGAGAATCAAGTCCGTATAGAGCTCATTCTCCAACGTAGTCCCAAGGTCCGCGAGCTCTTCTATGTAGCCAATCATCTTAAGCACGTGTTCCGCTACCGATGATCCGACGGCCAACCTTGCCGAAAATAACTTCTTCGACACTTCGTATCTTGCGATACGAGACTGCTCTCCATACAGTTTTTTTGTATGGAGAAATATGGATTCGAGGTCCATATTCTCGTGCCTCCTCTGATGTTCGTTGTCCATAGAGGCAAGCACGAGGCACTTGGCCTTCGCGCAATCGATTTCCCAGGTCTTACGGATTTCCTTATCCGCGACGCTGGTTTTGGGACCTGGGACAGGGGGAGCTTTGGTGGTAAGAAGATACCCCAGCTTGTCGTAAGTGATTGCCATCTTGACATTCCTGAGCCAATCATTGTAGTTTGGCCCTGTCAGTATGTTTTTATCTAGAAGTAACTTAATTCCAGTCATGTCGATTGGTCGCTGCAATTAGGAGAGAGAGAAGAAACACTTAGCATGATGCTCTTGCAAGTTTAGAATGGTTTTTAGTTTGTCTAAACAGGATGGCTCCCACTGTTTCTCGAATCCCTCCTCAAACCAAAAAGGAAGAATTAGTCAGGACCAATCTCACCGTACAATTCTTGCTTAACCGTTCAGCCAGGCCAGTGTCGGTACTTCGAGGGAGGTTTTCCAACGCTTTTGCGAATTTCCTTAATTAAATAACCTCTTTTCCCTGTGGGCGTAGCCCCGCTAACACCTTTCTAGACACCTACTAGGTTTATAGCATTGATCGATAAGTGAGAAATTTCCCGAGGAGTAGCATATACTCACAGTAGGATCGGGATCCAAATATCATCGCGTGACGAAACTGAAGGAATCCTACCAGAATCATCACACTCCAAATGGTATGCAACACTAGCAAGTTTCAGTTCTTTTGAAACTCCCGATGTGGATTTTTGCCCCATGCTCTTATGACCTTGACTTTGGCCAACAAATCATAAGTCACATGTCAAGTTCTACCCGTCGTTCTCCAGGTTAATTTGAATCCACCTGCACCTACCCTTGACTTTGGCCAACAAGGCAGTACGACTGTTCCAAACCAACGCATCTATCTATGCTGCACATGAATACCCAATAGCTACCAATCACTATGCCTTGACTTTGGCCAACAAACATAGCTTGAATACTATTGACAATTAATGTGAAACGACGGAGGGCTACGAATGGTTTTGGCAAAACCGTGAACGTAGTGAACTTGATATAATCGATGGAACGAGATAGCTTTCAAAAGGAGTGGTTCATGCTCCACATTTAAAAGTTTGGTTTTGAAAAGAACCGAGTGGTTTTTCAAAGTGTTCCAACGACTTTTACTTGGTTTATTTTCTTGCATTAGTTCTTTTAATGCGTGATATTCTTGCATTAGTTCTTTTAATGCATCCCATCATTTAATCCTACCATTGCAGAAAACAACCAAAATATGACGTACGCTTATGCCATTTGCATTCGCCACGGGGCCCCGTCATTACCCGTTAGGTTACTTAACTAACGACAGAGCGGGGGCTGGGCTAGCGCGGCTGTAAAACATAAGCAACGCCTAAATAATATCATATATAGATATATTGCAATGATAGCCATTTCAGATCATAGATGAACACATTGGATATACTAGGAACTCGCAATTCGTACGAGCCTGTAACGAAAAGCAGATTACACGGTCGCGGTGAATAGCCAATACCCCACCCAAGACCCCTACGGGTGCGGCAAACTACCCGCCAAGTACTCGAAGCGAAGCAACCTCCCTCAACTCCGTGAGTAGGCCACTCGGTACTTCGGGATACCCGGTAGTTTGTGCACCCCCTCCATGGGTCTATCCTAGGAGCAAAAACAGTAAAAAGAAATTATACAATGACGGCTACAACCCCGACCCGGTTGTGCGGCCATACAAATAATTATTACATCAATTTACAAATTTACATGAATTGAAAGAAAAGAAAATTCTCGTCTCACAACCCCCGGCTATTCACCCGCGACAATCCAATGAATTCATATACATAAACCAATAACATTACAGATCACAGATTTGTATAACTCCCACTAATCGACATATAGCGATTAGCAGACGTTCAATACAAATATCACATCACAGATAAAAATCCGTCAGCTTAAGTCTTTAGAAGTTCGATCAAAAATACATTTTTTTTAGGTCCCAAACACAAAATTTTCTTTCTGGAAAATCTGGGCTGAAAAGACATATTCCAAAAATCCTAAAACAACCCCAGAAACACACTGCACAAAATTTGGACCTCGGCCGAGTCAACTCGGCCGCGGAACCGCGGCGGGAGCGTGCTCCCGCCGCGTTTCCGCGGCGCTTTGATCGGTTCGTGGGACCAAATTTTGTGGGCGTTTAACAAAAAGCCTGAGCCGATTTTTAAGATGAAATTTATCAATTTTTGAATAGAAAAAAAATCGGCAGAAACTTGACATATCGTGTTCGTTTCGCGACTTTTTCTTTGATCGATCTTCTAGTTACTTTGCTAACATGTTAGATAGAGTTTAACTAGGCTCTGATACCACTGTAAGTCCATGCTACCTCTCCCGGTACTTTCGGGCATGCGGAATTTGGTGAAAAACAATTTTCTAGAGGCGGTAACATGGACTCAAAACCGGATCTTTGTTAAACATCTAACTAACAACCTAACTAGGAGTTGTTAACTACTCGGTTAGGGGGTTATACCTTTCTTTCTTGAACTCCTTCGTCTTCAAACCTCGATGGTGTACGGATCGGCTTCACCCCGTCGTCTCCTTGCGCCGAAGATCGATCCACCCGAAAGCTTCTACCTTTGGCTTCTTCTTCGAGCTTTGAAGAAACTAGTTCACTCGGTTTGCTAAACCTTGTGAACTAGAGTGAGTAGAGGAGAGTGTGTTGGGATTTTTCTCTATGGTTCTTGGTTCTCAACACATGAGACAAGTGAACCATAGACTAAAGAGAGGGAGAGCAAGAGGAAGAGGATGAGAGCTCAAGAACACAAGAGAGAGAAAGGAAATGAAAGAATGAGCAAGGCTTTTCTCTCTTGGCTCTCATAATCCAAAACCATCATAACCAATAATAGCAATCAAGTATTAGTGATGGTTTAAGCTACAATAGCCATATCATTTCATGCACTCAATTTGCTCAAGATAACAAGCAAGCAAAAGTCTTTGCCATGAAATGATAGCCATTGTCATCATGATGGTCAACTAGTCCAACCTAGTCAACCGGTCAACAAAGTCAACAAGTCAACAAAGTCAACCCCTCAACAACCATGTCACTATAATACTTAATTAATATTATTGTTAATTACATATCATATTCTCATTAGGGTTGAGCAAAAAGTCAATAGTCAACAGTCAACGGTCAACAACCCTAATGAGAATCCTCTGCCTCTGTCTCTCCGTCAACTGTGCATACACACCCGCATTCGCGTTCCGAGGAACACGAATACATATTGGATAAAACCAATCCCAAAACGTACACTAGGATCTGGCTTAAACCAAAGCCCGCTAGTGTTAACTGTCAGGACACTGTACGTGCACAAGTGCACGGATGTGACCGGACCCTGTCGCAAAAACCATGCGACCTGTCGCAAAACCATGCGACCTCTACTCTTTTGCTTAAAGGCGAATAGCTTTCTGTGTGGGACTTTAAAGACTCGACACTACGCTGGCAGTGGGTTTAACCACAGACCGCAAGCGGCACTAGCTGTGCGTAACGGTCCCCAGGTAGATGCCGACAAGAAGACTGACGAGGTGAAACCCATCTGAACTTCTACTGAGCCTGAATGTGATAATCTCCGTACAGTCCGGTCTGTTCGTCTGATACATCGCATGGCGGGCCTAGGGGGCGGTAAACGTCATCCCCTAATAGCGGTACAAGTCGTGTCGGAGTGAAGCCCAAAACACCCTGAGATAACACTGGAAGCCTACCAGTATATCTCGCTTGCCCTGGCCAGGGACTACTCGTGTAATGGCTCTCCTAGACACAGCGCGATGTCAACCCCCAATACTGGGAGAGACGAATCCTGTCTAACCGTCACTGCCTCCAAGTGCTTCGGGACTGCACCCAACTACTACCTGTTTGCACGACTCCTTTGAGCCGTGGTAGGGTAGTAATCAAAGTACAGTGGGAACACACTCAAGGCGAAGTGACAGTGTCAAGTCAGCGGACTAAGCTGTACTCATGTCACCTGGGAACTGATAACTGACGATAGGTATAATACCAACCAGTCAGTTCCCGACGAGTCCTGTCCAGTGTACTCGTAACCCAATGAGCACCCGCATACTATCTCAAGTACGACGTACTGATGGCTGTGGGACAGACCATCTCCCACTCTGGGATGAGAAGCGCATGCGCTAGTCTACTCCGGAGTATCGATGCCCTGTCTCGATAGTCCTGCGACTAGGGACCTGCATAAGGATGTGCTTATTGATTACCCAACTCCCACTAGTGTGACTGCCATCACAACGCTGGTAATCAAGCAAAGATCCTAAGGGCTCCACTAATGTGTATAGGTGATATACTAAAATAAACACATGTACACATTGAAGTAGAAACAAACCAAGTAGCATACTACTATTTTGAGCAAGATTGTATATACAAGGTGAATATCCTAAGCTTCCATTAAGTAATATAAAACTAGTATGATACAGTAATGGCCTCTAGGGCATATACACTAACATGTATGTATATTTTACTTTCTGTACTAGGATTACCCCGCAGAGGGGTGCACAGATAGCCGGATTCTAGAGGGCAACGGGCCCGCATCTCATGGCATTGAGACGGAGGGGGCTTCACTCTAGAATTGGCGGGCTGTTCGCCGCACTTGGAGGGGGTATGGGTTGATCCAGGAGGGGTGCCTAAGTTACCGGATTCCGTGAAGTGCTGGGTGGTCCATTCACGTTGCTAAAGGGGGCTGCCTCGCTTCGGGTTTTGGCGGGTAACTTGCCGTGCCCGTAGGGGTCTAGGATTTTCATTGCACAGGCTATCCACACGACCAGGGGAATGTCGGGTTTCAGTAGCGGCTCTATGAAACCCGGGGATCCCAGATATCTGTATTGTTCTGTGATGCTTATTACATTTATGTGATGTTGCATTTTATCACGCCTTGAGCGAATATTATATATTGATATATATACTAGTAGATGTTGTATATGTTTTGCATCCGTGCTAGTCCAGTCCCCGCTCTGTCGTTAGTTAAGTAACCTAACGGGTGATGACGGGACCCAGTGGCGACTGCGGATGGCATATGCGTACATCATTATTTTCGTTCTTTATTGGTGTGATCAATTGATGGGACTGCGTTGATTCGGATCAATGCAAGATAAACAAACCTATTCTGATGTTGTTGGAACATTTTTTAAAAAGCTGTTATTGCAAGGGCGTTCTCTTTTGTTTTTCACAGTGGTATTCGGTTATGAATATCCAGCTCCTCAGTCAATGAGGCAACAGCCGAGATCCCTTCACCGGGAGTGACCTTTTTAGCAAAGGTTTTCTTCACTATATTTTTATAAAGCTATCCAGTTCCTTCAACGATATCAAGTTCATTACGTTAAAGGTTTTCGCCAGAAACCATTCGTAGCCCTCCGTCATTTCAGTTAAATATTCGGTAGTATTCAAGATATGTATTTTGACCTCACGCCAAGGCATAGTGATTGGTAGCTGCCGGGTATTTATCTGTTGCATAGATAGATGCGTTGATTTGGGATAGTCGTACTACTATTTTGGCCTACGTCAAGGGTATGTACGGGTGGGTTCAAATTAACCTGGACAATGACGGGTAGAACTTGACATGTGACTTATGATATTTTGACCTCACGCCAAGGTCATAACTGCATGGGGCAAAAATCACATCGGGAGTTTCTAAAGAAACTGAAACTTGCCAGATATGCGCATACCTTCTGGAGTGTGATAACGTGAGCGGATTCCGTCACGTTATCATGCGATGATAGTTGGATCCCGATTCCCACTGATGAGTTGGTTTACTCCTCGGGTGATCCCGACTAATTCTTCTTTTGGGTTTGGAGAAGAATTTGAGGTTACAGTGGAAGGTTTCCTGATTAGATAAAGTGATAACCATTCTGATCTAGGTTAGAGTGCACGCTGAGTGTTTCTTTTCTCTCTCTTTGGCAGCGACCATTGACCCGACCCTAGACTATGACTCAGTGACCAAAATTAACCGAACCTTCTTTAACACTGGCTTTTGGTTTGTCAGAGTTGCAAACCTCATCGCCACTCCTACTTTTACCCTTTTCTCCAGGACACCCCGTATTACTACGAACGTCCACTTCCATTGGACAAAACCATCGTATGATTATATACGAACTCGAAGGAATTCGAGGATGGTTTCTGGTTCTGGAGAAAACGAATAGGACTATTCAGTTGTCTTTTCCTTTTACCTTCTCTCAGGTTGAGAGTACTCCTTGGTTTAGGAGATAGTACACTTATTACGCAAATTGGATAGTCTTCTTCCAAACCTTAGGCTGGTGCCGAACGGTGGGGAATGAAGAAAACCAATTAGCATAACGATGGTGTACAGAAGGTATTAAGTTAAGACAAAGAAAGGGATTAGTAAGAGGGCAAAGTAAATTGCGACTGCTATTCACGACCAAACCAAGTGTTTCTTCGCCAATCCTAAATCACCTTTGTATTTCTGCAGGACACTCCGTATCACTACGAAGATCAACAGTTTATTTAGATACTCCATCGTATGGTTATATACGAACTCGAAAGGAACTTGTTCCAGTTCGGGGATGGATTCTGGTTCAGGAGAAATAGGAATAAGGTTTATTCGGTTGTCTTTTATCTTCACCTTCTCTCGCTTTGCGAGTGCTCCTAGGATTAGGACAGTACACCCATTATGCTTATTGGATAGTCTTCTTCCAAACCATAGGCTGGTGCCGAACGGTAGGGAAGGAAGAAAACCATTTAGCCTACGAGGGTGTACAGAAGGTAATGACTAAAGACATATAAAGGGATTTGGAGAGATGGCAAAGAGATATACGGTTACAGTTGTGAATCTAATAATGGAAGAGGCATTACTAGGAATACCGGGATACCCCGTTGAAACATTTCAATGTTTCAGTTTCACTGTGTACTGTTAAAAGAAAACTGATTTCCCAATTAGACACTTAATCCAGGGTATGTATTTACCAGGTTTGATTCTCACATCTGTATGGTTTTACAGATGATGAGTGGGAGTAAATTATTGGGAATTAGGTGATCATCCTCATTATATCGGGATTCGTTGTAATTGGTGATATTTGAGGAAGTCACTTGGGCTGTTTGCCGGTCGGCAAATATTTGGTTTTGAATATCCGTTGTTATGCACCAATTTCAAATTGATATATCTTTTCATCTATTTTTATAGAGTGAGATATACCTTTTTGAAATTATGTCTATGACATTTACCTATACCAGTGGATTGTTAGGTAAGGAGCATTGAACAGCGGTGTAATTCTTCTTAACCATAAGTACAGTTTTCAACCTACGACACACAGTGAATGAGTTATTAGACTCAGGGGACTTGTACAGAGTATTGTATATTGTCCAGTGTCCATTAGGACAGAGGGGTTGGTCCTCGTACAATATTCTGTTTACTTATGACTTCTCTAGTTCTTAGACATGTGTTTCGTAAAAATGCAAGGTCTATGTTTTGAGGAGTTATAAGTATAAGATTAAAGTAGAGAACCAGGTATTGCAAGTATCGGGATTCTTCAAGGTGATCGAAGATGTAGATACTTGTGAATGGTATTCAGTTGATAGTAATGATTAAGAGAACTAGCTTCTCTTTCAGGTTACTCATAATTGGAAGTACTCCTAAGTTGAGTAACGCTGATCGGCCTCCTTCCATTTAGTTGACATGCACTGGAGACAGCTGCATGATTTGAATCTGGTTCAATTAAATCAGTGCCTCTGTTTCTATATTGGATATAGAACAGTTCATATCTTGACATTGTTAAGGTACGGGGAGTTGTCCAGCTTATGCTTAAAACCAGACTCTGGATAACTCAAGGCACGTTTCTGTAATGGCTGTTTGTAGGTTGACCCGGGCTATGACGAGGGTTGATTTTCTACCATCTGGAAGATCAATAGTGATATTGTTCTTGACTCGCCACAGTTTTAATAAAAATGGATTTTTTCAGAAAACAGTAGTGGGAGTATGGTAGAACTGGAAGTGATTCCAGAACCGCAGACGATTACTAAAAGTTTGATAAGAACCTAAAGATTCAATTTGGTTTGACATTCCATTGGCCACTCCGCAAATATGGTGGGTAACCTCAGGCGCTCGAGAGGTACTTCGGTATGCTCAAGGACGGTGGCAGGGAGGTTCTTGTTTACCCAGACTTGCCATTGCTGTTGTTCCAGGCTGCGAGACCCGGCAAGAGGATGAGTATAGCGTCGTTCTAAACTAGCTTTAGAAGTGTACGTCTATATGACTCTGCTAGAGGGTTGTCGTGGTCAGTGGGAGCAGCGGAAGCATGGTGGACAAGTGGCTTATGTCTATTTATAGACTAAGGCAGATTTAGCGGAGATAGATCATCTATTTTTGATATGACAGTCATAGGTTTGACTTCATCAGAATAGGGGATGGTTCTGTTAAGAAGGTAGTAGGGTGTGATGTCCTGATATTTGGATGACATACACAGAGTAGGAAGTGATATTCCTATACTACGATCGGTTATACTTTGGTTGTCACATAGTAGTTTCTCCATATAGGAATTGGATCTTATATCGTACATTCTGGTTACTAGATCTATGGTTTTAGATCTAGATTTGGATGGTTTCCCAATCAGGGTACTTAGACAGTATTCTAAGAGTTTTTTAAGAATGGACGACTCCTGGCATGGTAGTATACCTGCAGGTGATGGAGTCACCCTCTCTAAAGGTGTCTTACAGACTAAAGGGGAGAGGGATACGCATGATTGGCAGATCACTTGCTTAGCCAATTGAGTCAATCATGAGATGTCAAGTACCACACCAGATGTTGTTTTTGCAGTAGGTGCAATAAGTTGATATTAATCCAATTCAGGAGAAACAATCGGGAGCAGTTTTAGAACATAAGTGGATGTTCTAGGGATATGATAACGGCATCCTCCTTCGGGAGACAGTTATCATTCCAGGCTTCCAAGGTGACCTGGATGACAGAGTGGCTGTCAAAGTTATAGTTTTCCCTCTGACGAGGGGCAGTATTTTGGACAGATGGTCCAGGTGGATACTGAGGGAAAGCATGGCGCAGGATACTGATTAAGTTCAGTTGACGATATAGTCTAAGAAGTTTGGATTTGGAGTTCATTTATGAGCTAGGTCCCATCAGATATCCAGACATATTCTAAGACATGTATTGCTCATTTCGGGAGATGGCTTTCTCCGCGAACTTGAGATAAAAAGAGACATAGAAAGAAACATCAGAGTGGATCCACTCACTGAGGCTATTCCTCGAACGCAATAGTTTCACAAACGAGCTTTGTGAGACTGACTAGTAGAGGAGTTGGGTGTTCGGTATCACACGGGCTGTGAGTATGCGACATCGCAATAATTAGCCTTGAGTGCAAGTGGGATATTGTTGGAGATAGTGCCCTAAGAGTCAATTATTGGATTGATTGCAATGATTGAGGGAGGACCTGTCCCAGTAGGACAGTCTTACTCAAGATGATAGTATGCTATCTGGTTTATCTTTATCATCGTGTACTGCTTTAGGTGACCTTACGAGTCGCTATTACACGTTGATAGAGCCCCTAGGATTCTTGCTTGACTACCAGCAGTATGAGGGCGATCATATACGTGGGAGCCGGGGTCTATAAGCACATCCTTAAAAGGTCCCTAGTCGTGGGAGTTTCGAGACAGGGCATCGATACTCCAGAGTAGACTAGTGTATACAGTCGAGACCCCGACGAGGGGCGGTGGCCGGTCTCACAAGCCACTGGTATCAGTTGGTTCACCTAAGATGTTACAGGTGCTCATTGGGTTATGAGTACACCGGACAGGACTCGCCGGGAACTTGCTAGTTGGTATTATACCTGACGTCAGATAGCAGTTCCCTGGTGACATGTGTACAGGTTAGTTCATCGACCTGAGATCGTCATTTGTCTCGTGTGAGTTCCCACTGTGCTTTGATTACTACCCTACCACGCTCAAAGGAGAGGTGCAAACAGGTTTTAGTTGGGTACAGTCCCGAGCCACATGGAGGCAGTGAGCGGATCTGCAGGGGTTCGTCTCTCCCGGTATTGGGGGTGAGGTCGCGCTGTGTCTAGGAGAGCCAGTACATGAAAAGTCCTTGGCCAAGGCGGGAGATTTACTGGTAGGTATTCCAGTAGTATCTCAGGGTGTTCTGGGCTACACTCCGACATGACATGTACCGCTTTTGGGGGTCTGACTTTTACTAACCCCCTAGGCCCGCCATGCGATGCTCATAGACGAACGGAACGGACTGTACGGATATTGTCACTGACAGGCTCAGTAGGGTGTCAGGATGAGTTCGCTCATCGACGTCCCTTTTGGTCAATAGCTGGTAGCCCGTCACGTATGGCTAATACCTCTGACGTGCTAGTGGTTAAATCCACAGCCATAGTATTGACGAGTCTTTAGAGTCCACTACACACAGTTACTCAAGTTTCGGGCGAAACGCTGTAGAGGCCGTATGGAGATATGGCAGGGTTCGATCAGATACGTGCGCTATTGCACGGATCGTGATCGGATGGATTTTACTAGCCGGCTTTGGCTTAAGCCGGATCCTAGTATTAGACAGTGTAGATTTTGTCTCTTTGCATTTGTGTTCAGTGGGAATACAAATGCGGGCATGTATATGCAGTCGTGGGGTTTTCCTGTAATTTATTACGGGATCAGTTTTCTGAAGTTGCCAGTTTGCATTCCATTCCGGCCGGTTTTCTTTTGTTCCTTCACGGCCGGAATTTCTGGTGGAGGGGGTTATTTGCAAGTTTGTAAATAACTTTTTGTGGAGGGGTTTCTTGCATTTGTGGCTTCATCATCATGAGATTCCATTTTAATCTCATCACTTGCATTTATTATGATTGGATTGAGATAGGATTGAGTTGGATGTTGAGTTGATTTTGTAATGACCATTTTCTCATTATCTTTCTCTTCTCCTCTTGCATTATTCCATGGTTCTTTTTTTCTCCACCATTCTTATTATGGGGGCCGGCCACTTGAGGGGTAAAGAGAGAGAGATTCATTTTAGTGTGTGGCATTTTTCCTTCATCTCACTTATTGCTAGGAAAAATGATAGCTCCATTTTTCCAAAGCTCATTTTCTTTCTCCACCTCCACATCCATGGCAACTTCATAAACCCCAAAGAGGCAACCATTCTACACCAATTTACAGCACCCCTTGGACGCGTCGGCTAGCCAACTTCGCGCCCGAGTTGCCTCGGTCCAGAGGTGGGAGCCCGTAAAAGAATTTGGCTACGTGGTGCCCTTTCCGACGAGGAGGTGACGGACGGAGATTCCGCGGGAGATCGGAGTGGAGACGAAGACTGAAGGACACGGATCGCTTGGTATAACTCTCTACCCATCTTTTAGTTTGTTAGTAGCAAGGTTAATGGCCCGATCCTGGGATATTTGTGCGTGGTGGTGCCGGTTTGCAAGTTTCGCAAAGTTTTTTCGTTACCGCATTCCGGCGTCGGATCGACGGCCGGGGCGCCGTCGTGCAGTTACAATACTCGCTCCTGATGGGGATTTAACCCTTCAGATAAAGCAACCAAAGTCCATACTTTGTTGGTGTATAAGGATTCCATCTCAGATCGTTAAGCATCCATCCATTCTTACAGAGTCTCACTCCTGATGGCCAGCTCGAAACTAGTTGGGTCATCATCTCATGATGCAATCCTCGCTCCCACTGTCATAGAGAAACCGAAGTATCTCTCAGGTGGGTGAGGAACCCTACTAGATCGGCGGAGAGGCTGAGGTTCGTTGGAAACTATTGAATCCTTTGGTTCTACTAAATCATCTGCTGTAGTTTGTATAGCTGGAACTCCTTCCAGTTCTACCTCATGTCCAATAATTTCTTCACAAGAAATTCCATTTCACAAAGGTGGCATGCTGAGAAACAAAATATCTTTTGTTCCTCTGTTTGGTAGAAGATATTCCTTTGCGAATGTTTGGGATATCCAACAAACTTCCACAGAACTGACTTTGATTTGAACCCTATTCAATAGGTATGCAGCTTCTCAAGTGCATAACCCCCAAAAGGAAATAGGAAACTCAGTAGTACTCATCATAGAGCGCACCATATCAAATAGGGTGTGATTGCTCCGCCCCGATCCACCGATGTGCTGTGGTGTATACGGAGGAGTAATGCTGAGAGAGAATCTCATTCTCCTTTAGAATAGTCCAGGAATTCCGTGCTCAAGTATTCTCCTCCTTGATCTCATCAAAGGACATAATACTTATACCCGTTTTTGGTTCTCTACTTCTAACTTATATTCATTGAATTTCTCAAAAGTTCCAGACTTGTGTTTCAACAGGAACATGTGTCCGAGTCTTGAGAGATAATCAGTGAATGTAATGAAGTACAAAAAACCGGTCCTGACATGTGTAGACAGGGGACTCTCATACATCAACATGTATCAATCCCAAGAGTTCACTAACTCTTTCTCTGTTTCTAATAAACAGAGCTGTGGTCATCTTATCTTTGTGACATAACCGGCAAGTTTCACAAGATGTAAATTCAAAAAAATTTAAATATGCATCTTAATGTAACTTCAGCTAGTCGGGTCACATTGATGTGACCTAGTCTACAATGCCTTAAGAAGGATTCGTTCATTTCTGAACTCTTCCTCTTGTGTGTGTTTTGTATACTAAGAACTGTAGTTTGATTTAGAACGTCAATGCTTTTAGATAACGTGCCTGAACCGATCAACTCTTGATATAGGAAATGTTCAAAACATTATCCAACAATACAACATTATCCTTTCTTTACCAATAAAGAGAGCGATATGATGTTGTATATCAGGTTCGGTATCTAATAACATTCGTTCAGAATCAATGTATTCTGGTAATACAGGGTGATAGTGACCAACAGACTTGGCTGCAACACTTGCACCGTTTTCTGTCTCATGAAACTTATCACCCGTTCTCAGTTCTCTACCTTTCTGTAGCCCATGTAATAGATTACATATGCGGGATCCTGATCTGGTATCTCATACCCAGGACGTAAAGGATACTGAGAAACAGTTCTTTGTAATGAACACACCCGAAGATGATGCATCATTATGCACTATCTTCGTATGGGCGGCACGGGAATTCTGGTAATCCCCAATTTCCTGCTCTGTCTTATAACAATTATAAGTTGGAGCGGGACCAACGTTCCCCAGCTCAGTATAACAAGCGGGTTCGGTCAATTAATCTATTTTATTATCTTGATTAAGGCGTGATATGGTCGCTACCTAGAGAGAGAGAGAAGAAAACACTCAGCGTATGCTCTTGCAAGATTAGATTGGTTATCTAATATATCTAATCAGGATGTCTTCCACTGTTTTAGTCAAATCTTCCTTCAAACCCTAAAAGGAAAGACTAGCCGGGATTAATTACACGCTACAAGTTCGCCAATCTTTTAGCCAGGCCAGGGTCGATACTTTGGGGGAGGTCCCCCGTGCTTTCGCACGAACCTAATTAAAGTAAACCTCGTTTTTCCAGGGGCGTAACCCCATTAACACCTTTCTAGACACCTACTTGATCGGCTAATTCTAATGTGTAAAACTCTCCCAGGAGTAATTGTTACTCGCAACGGGTATCGGGATCCAACTATCTCATAGAAGGTATGCAATCTCATTGCAAATTTCAACTCTTGAAATTCCCAATAATATTTTGCCCCAAGCGATCTATGACCTTGACAAGGTCAACAAACCATAGACCGCAAGTCAAGTTCAACCCATCGTTTCCTGATTGAATTAAACCCACCCGTACGACCCTTGACTAGGTCAACAAAGTCGCACGACTACCCTAATCCAATCGCATCATATGCTTATGCAGATAAGCATAAATAGCTACCGCACACTACGCCTTGACAAGGTTAACAAACGCAGCACGAATACTATGAAGTACTTATCTGAAATGACGGAGGGCTACGACGGGTTTTTCAGAAAACCCTTTGCGTAATGAACTTGATATCGTTGTAGAATCGAGTGATTTTAAATGGAGTGTTTTTTAGGCTTTTCTAGTTTTGCTAAAGGGGTCACTCCCGGGGAAGGGATCGCCGGCCCTTTCCTCATCGAATAAGGTGCAGGATATTTCACAAATATCACTATGGAAAGCAAAAACTATAGAAGCAATCAAAAGACAAACCGAGTTTGTAGCATCTGCTAGTTTCACTAAAGAGGTCACTCCCGGTGAAGGGATCTCGACTCTTTCCTTATCGAATAAGGTGCTGGATGTTCTACAAGGAACACCGCTATGCAAAGCAAGAACTAGAGCTACCGGTTTTTAAACAAGTTTCTACAACATCTTAGGTTTCTTTTATTTCGTTAATCTCATTAATGAAGTCCCATTTTTAATTATGCTTCACAAACATCACATTTGAAACGAAATCTGCAATATAACATATATCTCATATATATAATATAAGCATTCGTCTTAGGCAGTAATATGATCTCATCACAGAACATTGCAGCAGAAGAACATATATGAAATATTGGATATACTAGGACGTCCGTGTTTTAATACGAGCCAGTATAAAACACGGATTCCACGGTCGCGATGAATAGCCAAACCCACATCCCTAGACCCCTACGAGAGCGGCAAGCAACACTGCCAATTCTAGGGTTAGAGATGGTCTCCCACTGGACCCTAGAACCCGGTTACTTGTGCTCCCCGCCTTAGGTCTACCTAATGCGGAAAAGTAAATAATATACAATGGTGACATCATCCTCATCCCGGAAGTGCCCCAATAAAAGAATATTACATACAAATGAATTTTACATGAATGAAAAAGAAAAACTCTCATCTCACATAAAACCCCCGGCTATTCAAAAAGCGACGATCCAATATAACATATCACAGCAACACATAATATCTCATATCATCAACGTAAGCAAGTATGCGTATCCCGATTGTCGTTGATGTATAGCAACGAAGCCGGCGATACACCACATACTACGCTTACGGTCACAGAAAAGAAAGTGTAAAACTACAACAGTTGGAATCCGCTACCTCCTTAGACATCGCATGCCTAACCAAATGAATTCCTTAGACATCGCATTCCTAACAATTATAAACCCCGCATTTTAGTCTCATTATCGAAAACTCTTTTCAATATCAAGTCGGGCAATTCAACAAGATTCCCGACATCCTGATCGAATGCTCATCGCAAACTTTAATAGACGGTCGCACCCCAGGATGCCGTCGACGAAGTGCACTAAGGCGGAACACCGCTGCCACGAGCACCTGAACGGATGCTTTTGGCGACGGGTCTCCTACAGTCACTTGGTCGGGGCTATAGGGCATAGCTGTCTGTTAAGTTTACCCGGCGAGTATCCGCGTACGCTACGTGATTGCGACGGACTTTTGATCATATCAAAATTCCGTGGCAATCGATCAACTGAGACTGAACTGCTAGATTTATAACATTCATATTAGTTATCTCATAACTACTTGTGGATTCCATATATTGTATCACATTCCAGATAAATAGACAATGTTAAACTTTCCGATCGAATAATCAAACACCTAAGTTTTCCCAAATAGTTCTCAACACTTGAAATTAGTTTAAAAACATCCATCACATGCCACAGTACCAATGGTCCAGCCGTAGAAGGGTCAAGCCAACGCCTCACATGTGGCACACCGTACTGCCACAAACCCTAAGGTTTAGAGGCAGTTCTAGACGGTCACATAATCGAGTTGTTTAATTATCCTTTTTATTTTTGATAAATGAATAAAAGAAAAGAGAAAAGAATGGTTGCTAGATTTGGAGTTTAGTTGAAGCTTCATGAAGCTTTGATAAAGTCAACCATACTTATCTCATCCTTAACCCTAACCATTCCCACTAACCATGATTCATTCTCTACACTTGACCATGGTTAAAATTATGATAAGGATTCATTTTCTTTTCATTTTTTTCAAAAAAGATATCATAAAATTTCTTCTTCTTCTTCCTTGCTTCAAGTGAAGAAGCTTGAAGTCCATCAATGGTGATTGTTGGAAAAGAGTGAGAAATCCAATTCTAAAGTTAACCCACTTCCTATTTCTTCATCCTCTACCTCTTGCCAAGTAGTAGAGTGTGTTTACTTCACAAGTTTCATGACTTGGTGAAGTTGAGAGCTTGATCTTGCGATGCTTCGACGTAGATCATCTTCGGCATGGACATCGACGACCTAGCTTGCCCATTCTCCGACGAAGCCGATCCTAGAGCCCGGATTTGATTTGGACAGCGGAGAGGACCTCGTTGCGGAGCCGTGGAGGTGGAGCACCGGATCTACAAAGGTTGTATTTCCGTATCTTTTAGTTAAGTGTTAACTAGTTAGCTTGTTCGCCTAGACATCTAGCAAACGATCCGTACTTTAGGGTTTGTAGGCACTATAATTTTTGAAATTGCCATGGTTGATGGCTTGGGAGACCTCACTAGTGTGCCTAGGAACCCTACAGTGGTATCAGAGCCTAGCTAGAGCCTTAGGCGAAGTCCAGACGGAAATTGAAGTCCGAACGAACCCGAAACCCCGAACCAATATTGCTCTCTGTACAATTTTTAAAAACAGGGATTTTTCAGTATTAAAAATATCCAGAAAAACAAGCAGGAAAATCTAAGAGTAACTGTGTAACCCGTAGCCCTAATTTCACTAAAGCGCCGCGCTTCCGCGGCACGACCATGGCTCGTGCGGCGGAAGGGCGGCCGTTTTGTCGTTTTGTGAGACCAAATTTACACAGTAACTCCTATTTTCCAGTGTTGGTCTTCCTGGCTATTTTTAATATTTTTTCAAGAGTTGAATTTTTCTGAGTTGTTTTGGGAATTCGGTGTTTCGATCGGGGTATCAAATTTTGTCTGTGTGGCTTTCCGGATAAATCTTAGAATATGTTAAAAAGTTCGACCGGATACAATACCCAACTTTTCCCCTGTCGGGAAATTTCCAAGTGTTGGATTTTTCCGTAGTTTAACGACGTTCTAAGTAGTGCAAGTAACGCGATGGTCCCTCTAGAAGACACAATCCTTAACTCGATTATGTGACCGTCTTGAACTGCCCTTTGAACCTTCGGGTTTGGGGCAGTACGGCGTGCCACATGTGAGGCGTTGGCTTGACCCTTCTACGGCTGGATCGTTGGTACTGAGGCACGAACGGAATGTTGTTAGACTTGTTTCATATGTTGATCTGTTTCGGGAAAACTTGGGTGTTCGATTGTTCGATCGGAAAGTTTAACATTTTCTATTTATCTGGAATGGGATACAATAATTGGAATTCACAATAGTTATGAGATAACTAAATGAATGTTATAAACATAGCACTTTAGTCTCACTTGATCGGTTGCTACGGAATTTTGATGTGATCAAAAGTCCGTCGCAATCACGTAGCGTACGCGGATACTCGCCGGATAAACTTAATAGACAGCTTCACTCCATAGCCCCGACCAAGTGACTGTAGGAGAACCCCGTCGCCGAAAGCATCCATCAGGGTGCTCGCGGTAGCGGTGTTCCGCCTTGGTGCACTTCGTCGACGGTATCGGGGGTGCGGCCGCCTACTGAAGTTTGCGACGAGCATTCGATCAGGCTGTCGGGAATCTTGTTGAATTGCCCGACTTGATATTGAAAAGTGTTTTCGATTTTGAGACTAAAATGCGGGGTTTATAATAGTTAGGCATGTGATGTCTAAGAAATTCATTTGGTCAGGCATGCGATGTCTGAGGTGGTTGCGGATTCCAACTGTTGTAGTTTTACACTTTCTTTTCTGTGACCGTAAGTGTAATATGTTATATCGCCGGTTTCGTTGCTATATGTCAACGACAATTGGGATGGACATATTTACTTACGTTGATGACATGTGATGTTATGTGTTGCTGGATATGTTATATTGGATCGTCGTGTTTGAATAGCCGGGGGTTTTTATGTGAGATGAGTGTTTTTCATTTTCATTCATGTAAAAACTTGTATGTAATATTCTTTCTTTTTTTTGTGGGGCGCTTCCAGGTTGCGGGAGTTGTCACCTGTTGTATATTATTTACTTTTCCGCACTAGGATAGACCCAAGGAGGGGAGCACAGGTAACCGGGTTCTGGAGTCCAGTGGGAGACCAACTCGAGGAGTCGAGTCCGGGTCTCCTAACTCTAGAACTGGCAGGGTTGCTTGCCGCTCTCGTAGGGGTCTACGGGTGTGGATTTGGCTATTCGTCACGACCGTGGAATCCGTGTTTTATACTGGCTCGTATTGAAAACACGGACGTCCTAGTATATCCAATATTTCATATGTTTCTTCTGCTGCGATATCTGTGATGTGATCATGAGATGTTCTGTGATAGATACAGTATATAGTATATATGATATATTATATAGACGTTACTTATGTTTTACACCCGCGCTAGCCCTGTCCCGCTCTGCCGTTAGTTACCTAACCTAACGGTGCATGAGGGGACATCGAGGCGAATGCGGATGGCATAAGTGTACGTCGTATTTATCTGTGATGTTTAGGTACTTAAATGATGGGACTTCATTAATGTGATTAATGAAATAAAAGAAACCTAAGATGTTGTAGAATCGAATTTCAAAATAAAACAGGTAGCTACAGTTCTTGCTTTGCACAGAGGTATATGAGATATATCCTGCACCTTATTCGATGAGGAAAGGACCGAGATCCCTTCACCGGGAGTGACTCCTTTAGCAATAACTGACAGATGCTACACACTCGGTTTGTCTTTTGATTGCTTTTAAGAGTTTTTGCTTTGCACAGTGATATATATGATATATCCGGCACCTCATTCGACGAGGAAAGGACCGACGATCCCTTCACCGGGAGTGACTCCTTTAGCAAGACTAGAAAAGCCTCAAAAGCATTCCATTTTAAAAATCATTTGATTCTACAACGATATCAAGTTCATTACGCAATAGGTTTTCAGAAAAACCTGTCGTAGCCCTCCGTCATTTCAGATAAGTAGTAGTTAGTATTCGTGCTGCGTTTGTTGGCCTTTGTCAAGGCGCAGTGTGCGGTAGCTAACTGGTGCTTATCTGCTTATGCATATGATGCAGATTGGGTTAGGGTAGTCGTGCGACCTTGTTGGCCTTTGTCAAGGGCCGTGCGGGTGGGTTTAATTCAATCAGGAAATGATGGGTTGAACTTGACTAGCATCCTATGGTTTGTTGGCCTTTGTCAAGGTCATAGGAGGTTAGGGGCAAAATATTATCGGGAATTTCAAGTGTTGAAATTTGCAATGAGATTGCATACCTTCTATGAGATAGTTGGATCCCGATACCCGCTGCGAGTAAGAGTTACTCCTGGGAGAGTTTTACGCATTACAATTAGCCGATCAAGTAGGTGTCTAGAAAGGTGCCAACGAGGTTACGCCTCTGGGAAAACGAGGTTTACGGTAATTAGGTTCGTGCGAAAGCACGGGGGACCTCCCTCAAAGTACCGACACTGGCCTGGCTGAAAGATTGGCGAACTTGTAGTGTGTAATTAATCCCGGCTAGTCTTTCCTTTTAGGGTTTGAAGGAAGATTTGATAAAAAGCAGTGGGAGCCATCCTGATTAGATAAAATAATAACCAATCTATTCTTGACAGAGCGCACGCTGAGTGTTTTCTTCTCTCTCTCTCCAGGTAGCGACCATATCACGCCTTAATCAAGATAATAATACGGATTATTGACCGAACCCGCTTGTTATACTGAGCTGGGGAACGTTGGTCCCGCTCCAACTTATAATTGTTATAAGACAGAGCAGGAAATTGGGGAATACCAGATTTCCCGTGCCGCCCAAACGAAGAGAGTGCATGCTGATGCATCATCTTCGGGTGTGTTCATTATATAGAACTGTTTCTCAGTGTCTTTACGTCCTGGGTATGTGATACCGGATCAGGATCCCAGATATGTAATCTGTTACATAGGGCTACAGATAGGTAGAGAACTGAGAACGGGTGATAAGTTTCATGAGGCAGAAAACGGGGCAAGAGTTGCAGCCAAGTCTGTCGGTCACTGTCACCCTGTATTACAATACATTGATTCTGAACGAATGTTATTAGATACCGAACCTGATATACAAAATCATATCAGTCTCTTTATTAGTAAAGAAAGGATATAATTTTGTATTGGTGGATAATGTTTTGAACATTTCCTATATCAAAAGTTGATCGGTTCAGGCACGTTATCTAAAAGCATTAATGTTCTAAATCAAACTACAGTTCTTAGTATACGGATCACACACAAGAGGAAGAGTTCAGAAATGAACGAATTCTTCTTGAGGCATTGTAGACTAGGTCAGATCAATGCGACCCGACTAGCTAGAGTTACATATAGATGCATATTTAAATCAGTTTGAATATACATCTTATGAAACTCGCCAGTCATGTCACAAAGATAAGATGACCATAGCTCCGTTTACTGGAAACAGAGAAAGAGTTAATAAACTCTTGGGATGATACATGTTGATGTATGTAGGTCCCCTGTCTACAAATGCCAGGACTGGTTCTTTATACTTCATTACGTTCTCTGATGATCTCTTTAGATTCAGACATATGTTCCTGTTGAAACACAAGTCCGAAACTTTTGAGATATTCACAGAATATAAGTTAGAAGTAGAGAACCAAAATACGGGTATAAGTATTATGTCCTTTGATGTGATCAAGGAGGAGAATACTTGAGCACGGAATTCCTGGACCATTCTAAAGGGGAATGAGATTCTCTCTCAGCATTACTCCTCCGAATACACCATAGCACGATGGTATATCGGGACGGAGCAATCACACCCTATATGATAAGGTGTGCTCTATGATGAGTACTACTGAGTTGCCTATTTCTTTTTAGGAGTTATGCACTTGAGAAGCTGCATACCTATTGAATAGGGTTCGAATCAAATCAGTTGCCTACCACTTCATATGTAATGTGGAAAGGGAAGAGCCCATATCTTAAGTTAGTTGAGATTTGGGGTTGCCCGGCCTATGTCTAAAAACAAAATCCGGACAAGCTCGAGGCAAGGATAGTTATGTAGAACTGGAAAGGTTCCAGCTATGCAAACTACAGAAGATGATTTGATAGAACCAAAGGATTCAGTAGATACCAACGAACCTCAGCCTCTCCGCCGATCTAGTAGGGTTCCTCACCCACTTGAGAGATACTTCGGTTTCTCTATGAAAGTGGGAGCGAGGATTGCATCATGAGATGATGACCCAACTAGTTTCGAGCTGGCCATCAAGAGTAAGACTCTGTAAGAATGGCTGGATGCTTAGTGATCTGAGATGGAATCCTTATACACCAACAAAGTATGGACTTTAGTTGCTATATCTGAAGGGTTAAATCCCCATCAGGAGCAAGTATATCTTGAGAAGATTACTTGGTGTAGATGGAAAAGTTGAGACTTTCAAAGCTAGACTAGTTAAAGGATTTCGTCATTGACCAGGCATGGATAATGATGAAACCTTTTCCAGTACCTATGCTTAAGTCCATCCAGATCCTACTTACCACGGCTGCATACCATGACTACGATCTCTGGTGGTTGGGTGTCTTGACTGCTTTTCTAAATGATGATTTAGAAGAGTGCGTCTATAAGTACACAGCCAGAGGGCTTCGTAGACAATGGGAGCAGCGGAAACGTGTGCAAGATGCTTTATTGGATTAAAGCAGGCATCGCGGAGGTGGAACATCTGTTTTGATGAATTAGTCAAAGAAGTTGACATCATCAAAATGGTAGATGAACCTTGTATAAACAAAAAGGTAGTAGGGAGTATAGTGAGATCCTCGTAGAGTACGTGGATGACATACTCTTGATAGGGAAAGAGTTTCCTATGCTACGCTCGATCAATCTCCACTTATCACTAGGATTCTCCATATAGGATCAAAGTGATACCTACTAAATCCTGGATTTTGGATCTATGAGATAGATTTAAATGGATGTTAGGATTCTCACTAGTTGTAGTGAGATGGTATCAAATGATTCTGGGGAGAATCACTGGAACGGTTCCAGGGTGATAAAGACGACTGAATGTCAGTCACAGGCATTGTCTTTACCCTAAGTAAAGGGACGGTATGTTGGAAGAGTTCCAAGCTAGATACCGTGACATACTAGACGATAAAGGCAGGATACATCGCTACTTAAGATGCTACCAAAGAGGATGTTTGGGTGTATATCAGTTCATGAGATGAACTACGTTCCTACCATTGTGAGACAATGGAGTTGTGGCTCATGCCGAGGAACGCCGGTCCCATCAGTGATCCAGACTTATTCTAAGGCAGCATCGCCTGATCATGGAGATGGTTGATCTCCAGGGTGATCGAGGTTAGGAGAGTAGACTCAGAGGACAACACAGCGGATCCACTCACAAAGGCCTGTTCCCAGAGAGAGACTTTTATGGGATGGTTGAGTATGAGATACTGCAACCACTGCTACAGATGGCCCTAGTGCAAGTGGGAGATTGTTAGTTATATGTATGCCCTAGAGGCCATTACTGTACATTGGATGTATATTGTAGTGGATGCTGGGACATATATAGGGAGGACTTTCTTGCTCGACATGATAGTATGCTATCTGGTTACCCTTTACCTTAACGTGTATGCTGATTGTCTCTCTGTTACATGTTGGTAAAGCCCTTAGGATCTGTACTTGACTACCTGGACTATGATGCGGATCATACTAGTGGGGACATGGTAGTCCATAAGTACATCCTTCAAAGTCCCTAGTCGTGGGTGTATCGAGACGGGGCATCGATATACCAGAGTAGACTAGCGTATACCTTCTCGACCCATAAGATGGGCGATGGATGATCCCATATCCATCGGTGTTTGACATCAGAGATGATATACGGGTGCTCAGTAGAGACTGGGTACACTGGACGGACTCGCCGAGACTCCCAGATGGTATTATACCTCACGTCAGATGGCAGTTCTCTGGTGACACTGGTGCAGAGTAGTCTGTTGACCCGAGATCGTCATAGAGTCTCGTGTGGTTCCCACTGTGCTTTGATTTCCATCTTACCACGTCCAAGAGGGCGTGCAAAACGGTGGTTTTTGGGTACAGTCCCGAGTCACATGGAGGCAATGAGCGATAGGAGGGGATTCGTCTCTCCCGGTATAGGGAGTTGATGTTGCGCTGTGTTCGATTGGCTATAACAGGAAATCCCTGGCCAGGGTTGCTGAGATTTACTGGTAAGTGTTACCAGTAGTTTCTCGAATAGTTATAGACCTCATATCGACACGACTTATTGAGCTATTGGGGTCTGACGTTTACCACCCCTAGGCGAGATATGCGACATATCAGACGATCAGACCGGACTGTACGGTAGTGTTACTGGTCGGATTCACTGGAGTGTGAGCGGGCTTGCTCGTCGATTTTCAGATCGCTCAATACCCGGGTGGCCGTTACGTTTAGCAGACCGCTTGCGGCTTGTGGGTGTTTGATATGATCATCGCCTGCTGCCGGCGTATTGACGAGTCTTTAGAGTCCTACACAGAGGTTTCCTGGCTCAAGCGAAACGAAATAGGAGCGCATATGAGATATGTGCGGGACCGAGAATAATGCGTGTATGTGATACCGTATTCTATTCTCGCGATAAATATATCGAATGGTTGTATGCGATATAACCTAGTTATCGATTCAAGCGTTGATTCGATAAGCCGATATATTAAATACTAGTCGGTTGTGTGCGACATAACCGGGTCATTGAATCAAGTGTTGATTTAATGATTTAATGCATATTTATATATTTGATATATTACTTTGCATCAACTAGTATCGGTTTACTTAAGATGGATTTTCTCACTCGGGTGTGCGCATTACATATGCGATATGATTTTGTGCACTTGCTTGTATCATGTTTGATGATACATCCTTTTTGGTTAAGTGTAAAGTATTAAACCTTGGTTAATGAAATGGTTAGGGTTTCTTATTTGTTATTCATTTATCTTGTTTAATTATCCTTTTTATTTTTGATAAATGAATAAAAGAAAAGAGAAAAGAATGGTTGCTAGATTTGGAGTTTAGTTGAAGCTTCATGAAGCTTTGATAAAGTCAACCATACTTATCTCATCCTTAACCCTAACCATTCCCACTAACCATGATTCATTCTCTACACTTGACCATGGTTAAAATTATGATAAGAATTCATTTTCTTTTCATTTTTTTCAAAAAAGATATCATAAAATTTCTTCTTCTTCTTCCTTGCTTCAAGTGAAGAAGCTTGAAGTCCATCAATGGTGATTGTTGGAAAATAGTGAGAAATCCAATTCTAAAGTTAACCCACTTCCTATTTCTTCATCCTCTACCTCTTGCCAAGTAGTAGAGTGTGTTTACTTCACAAGTTTCATGACTTGGTGAAGTTGAGAGCTTGATCTTGCGATGCTTCGACGTAGATCATCTTCGGCATGGACATCGACGACCTAGCTTGCCCATTCTCCGACGAAGCCGATCCTAGAGCCCGGATTTGATTTGGACAGCGGAGAGGACCTCGTTGCGGAGCCGTGGAGGTGGAGCACCGGATCTACAAAGGTTGTATTTCCGTATCTTTTAGTTAAGTGTTAACTAGTTAGCTTGTTCGCCTAGACATCTAGCAAACGATCCGTACTTTAGGGTTTGTAGGCACTATAATTTTTCAAATTGCCATGGTTGATGGCTTGGGAGACCTCACTAGTGTGCCTAGGAACCCTACACGAGTTAAGGTTTGTTGTCTTCTAGAGGGTCCACCGCGTTACTTGCACGACTTAGAACGTTCTTAAACTACGGAAAAATCCAACGCCTGGAAATTTTCCCACTGGGGAAAAAGTGAGTTATTGATATCCGTTCGAACTTTTTAACAGTTTCTAAAATTATCTGGAAAAACTAAACAAAGTTAAATTATCTGATCGAATCAACGAGTCTCTAATACAACCCAGAAAACCCAACACTTGAGCAAATAAAAAATTCCTAGAAGAATCAGGAAGTACCAACGGTCATTACTGTACTGAAACTAACCCTCAATCTACAGTAACGGCCGCGGAACCGCCGCTAAAGCCTTGGTTTGGCCGCGGTTCCGCGGCGCAATAATTGAGTTAGGGTGTCGTTTTTCACCGTAATTCCTAAAATACCCTGCTGATTTTTTTGAGCATTTTTAATTCAGAAAAAAATCACATTTTTAGAAAATGTCCAGAGAAGGGTATATACGGGTGTGTCGGAGTTCGATCGGACTTTAAACTTCGTCTAGACTTCGCCTAAAGCTCTAGCTTGGCTCTGATACCACTGTAGGGTTGCTGGGCACTCTAACAAGGGTCTACGAGGCATCAACCATGCCCGATTAAAAATTTAGCCGTGCCGAACAACCCAAAGCCGGATCTTTAAACTAAGGTTTAGGTGAAAACAAGCATGTTAAACTCTTTAACACTAAGTGAGAGGGATTACAACCTTTGTAGATCCGGTCCTTCACTTCTTAAGCTCCGTGTTGAGGTCCCTTCGTTGCGATCATCGTGTTCCGGACTCTCGAGAGGCTTCGCGAAGAGAAAGGTGCAAGCTTGCTTCCGATCTTCGATAACAAAGATGATCTACCTTGAAGTTTCATTAACACAAGCTCTCACTCACTAAATGAAGTGAACACTCTCATCTAAAGGGCAAGGGTAGATGAGGATGATGAAGTAGGATTTTTGCTCTCATTTGTTTTCTTATTCTCACTCATTTTTCATCACAAATTCAAAACAAGAAAGCTTTTCATGAAGAACTCAAGCAAGAAGAAGATGAATAATCAATAGAATCCTTTTGTGATGAATAATGATAGTTATGATAAGGTTAGAAATGCAACCATGGTTCAAGTAACCATTGTAGAGAATTAACTAGGGTTAGGGTTTGGGTTGAGTTAAAGAAATATCTTGCAAAATATCTTTTCCAAAACAAAAAATGAAAGCTTCTAGAAACTTCTAGAGGAGATTAACCCAAATCAAACCCTAACCTCGTTTAATCTCCACTAAACATGTTGCATTAATAACCACATCATGTTACAATATTATATATTACATATATAATATTTATTGTAACAAAATAAAATAATACAATTAAGATATATCGCATATATATCAATGTATTACCCGAGTGAGAAAAAGAATCTTTTAGTGAGCTAATATTAGTTAATGTAATTTAATATATCATATATATTATTATACATTAAATTATCGAATCAACACTTGATCCGACAATCCGGCTATATCGCATATAACCGACTAATATGATGACCCGGCTATATCACATATACCCGGCCGATATCTCATATCGCGAGAATCCAATACAGTATCACATACCGCATTATCCTCGGTCCCGCACATATCACATATATGCTCCTACTCCGTTTTGCCTGAGCTAAGAAACCTCTATGTAGGACTCTAAAGAATCTTCAATACGCCGGCAGTAGGTGATGATCATATCAAACACCCACAAGCTGCAAGCGGTCAGCTAAACGTAACAGCTACCCAGGTATTGAGCGCTCAGAAGATCAACAAGCAAGCCTGTACATTCTCCTATGAATCCAATCAGTAACACTTCCGTACAGTCCGATCTCGTCATCAGATATGTCGCATATCTCGCCTAGGAGTGGTAAACGTCAGACCCCAGTAGCTCGATAAGTCGTGTCGATTTGAGGTCTATAACAGTTCGAGAAACTACTGATAACACTTACCAGTAAATCTCAGCAACCCTGGCCAGGGATTTCCAGTTATAGCCAATCGAACACAGCGCAACATCAACTC
Organism: Agapanthus africanus; assembly: GCA_030015575.1. NCBI lineage: Eukaryota > Viridiplantae > Streptophyta > Magnoliopsida > Asparagales > Amaryllidaceae > Agapanthus > Agapanthus africanus. The sequence continues at coordinate 269,436,863 of CM057340.1, forward strand.
CCTATACCGGGAGAGACGAATCCCCTCCTATCGCTCATTGCCTCCATGTGATTCAGAACTGTACCCAAAAGCCACCTTTTTGCACGCCCTCTTGGACGTGGTATGATGGAAATCAAAGCATAGTGGGAATCACACAAGACTCTATGACGATCTCGGGTCAACAGACTACTCTGTACCAGTGTCATCGGAGAACTGCCATTTGACGTGAGGTATAATACCATCTGGGAGTTTTCGGCGAGTCCGTCCAGTGTACCCAGTCTCCACTGAGCACCCGTACACCATCCTTGATGTCAAACACCAATGGATATGGGATCATCCATCGCCCATCATATGGGTCAAGATGCGTATACGCTAGTCTACTCTGGTGTATCGATGCCCTGTCTCGATACACCCTTGACTAGGAGCAGTTATAGGATGTACTCGCCGACTACCGTGGCCCCACCAGTATGATCTCATCATAGCCCCAGTAGTCGAGTACATATCCTAAGGGCTTTATCAACATGTAACATAGAGACAATCAGAGTACATGTTAAGATAAAGTACAACCAGATAGCATACTATCATGTCGATCAAGAAAGTCCTCCCTATATATGTCCAAGCATCCATTACAATAAACATCGTATGTACAGTAATGGCCTCTAGGGCATACATATAACTAACATAGTTGACGTTCAGTGCATATATCACATCACAAATATAACCCATTAGCTAAAGTCTACAGAACTTCGATCAAAAATACGGATTTGTAACTACCCCAAACACAACTTTGTTCTCTGGAAAATCTTGGCAGAAACAAAATATCCTAAAAATCCCAAAACAGAACACTGAGCAAACTGCAGCAAAGACGAGTCGCGGCCGAGTCAACTCGGCCGCGGATCCGCGGCAAGAAGCATGTTCTCACCGCGGTTCCGCGTCGTGTTGACCGAGTCAGTGGCTCGTTTTTGCTGACTGTTCTTAGAAAACCCTGAGCCGATTTTTAAGATATGTGGAATTATTTTTGGAGCTGTTTAAAAATCGGCAGAAAGTTCAGTTTACGGACGTGTTTTGCGATTTTTTTTCGGATCGAAATTCTAAATACTTTGCTAAAATGCAAGTTGTTGTTTATCCTGGCTCTGATACCACTGTAAGTCCACGTTGCCCACCCCGGTCCTTACGGGGAGGCGGAAACGGTAAAAAACGATTTTTAAACTCAAGGCAACATGGACTAGAAAGAAGGATCTTTGCTAAACAAAAACCTAGCAAACTAACTAGAAGTTTAACTACTATGTTAGAGGGTTATACCTAGGTCTTGAACTCCTTCTCTTCTTGCTCCTTGGGATGGTTTGAACGGCTCCTACCTCGTAGTCTCCTCTTTGTCGAAGAATGATCCACCCGAAAGCTTCTACCTTGAGCTCCTACCTCAACCGAGAGGCAACTAAAGTGCTTGGCTTGCTAAACCTAAAACTCTAGAGTGAGTAGAGAAGCGTTTTGAGGGTTTTATCTCAATAGCTCATGCTTCTCAACACATGAGACATGAGAGCTTTGAGAGAGAGGAAGAGGATGAGCTTTGGATGAGAGAGAATGAGCAGGTGAGAATGAGCTTGACTTTTTACAACCAAGCTCACAAAAGAAAGAATAATGATGATAATAATAATAATTAAGAATTGCGATGGTTAGTTTCAATGACCATTATCATTTCCGGAATTTAATGCATTTTGTAAAGAACAACAAGTCAACAAAAGTCATAGAAATGAAATGATGATGGTCAACAAGTCCACAATGGTCAACCGGTCAACAAAGTCAACAAGTCAACAAAAGTCAAATGTTCAACTCAACCATGGCACAATAATCCTTAATTAGTATTATTAATCATATTTCTTATTCTCATTAGGGTTTAGAAAAAGTCAACGGTCAACAACCCCAATGAGAATCCTCTGCCTCTGCCTCTGTCAACTGTGCATACACACCCGCATCCGTGTTCCGAGGAACACGAATACAATGAGATAAAACCAATCCCCAAAACATATACTAGGATCTGGATTAAAGCAAAGCCCGCTAGTAATAACTGCCCGGACACCAAACGTGCACAAGTGCGCGGATGTGAACGAACCCTGTCGCAAAAACCATGTGATCTCTACTCTGTTTTGCCCAAAGGAGAATAGCCTTCTGTGTGGGACTCTAAAGACTCGACACTACGCTGGCAGTGGGTTTAACCACAGGTCGCAAGTGGTACTAGCTGTACGTAACGGTCCCCAGGTAGATGCCGATAAGAAGACTGATGAGGTGAACCCATCCGAACTCCTACTGAGCCTGAATGTGACAATCTCCGTACAGTCCGGTCTGTTCGTCTGAGAGTAAACGTTAGTCCCTTAATAGCGGAACAAGTCATGTCGGAGTGTAGCCCAGAACACCCTGAGATAACACTGGAAACGCTACCAGTATATCTCGCTTGCCCTGGCCAGGGACTTTGTGTAATGGCTCTCCTAGACACAGCGCGGTATTAACCCCCAATACCGGGAGAGACGAATCCTGTCTAACCGTCTCTGCCTCCAGATGCTTCGGGACTGCACCCAACTACTACCTGTTTGCACGACTCATTGAACCGTGGTAGGGTAGTAATCTAAGAACAGTGGGAACACACTCGAGGCGAAGTGACAGTTTCAAGTCAAGGGACTATGCTGTACTCATGTCACCTGGGAACTGATAACTGACGATATGTATACTACCAAACCAATAATTCCCAGTGGGTCATGTCCAGTGTACTTGTAACCTAACAAGCACCTGCATAATATCTCCAGCACGACGTACTGATGGCTGTGGGACAGACCATCTCCCCTCCTGGGATGAGAAGCGTATACACTAGTCTACTCTAGAGTATCGATGCCCTATATCGATAATCCTACGACTAGGGACCTGTATAAGGATGTGCTTATAGATTACCCAGCCCCCACTAGTGTGACTACCATCACAACGCTGGTAATCAAGCAAAGATCCTAAGGGCTCCACTAATGTGTATATGCGATATGCTAAAAGAAACACATGCACACATTAAAGTAGAAACAAACCAAGTAGCATACTACTATTTCGAGCAAGATTGTCTATACAACTGTGAATATCCCAAGCTTCCATTAAGTAATATATAAACTAGTATGATACAGTAATGGCCTCTAGGGCATATACACTAACAATCTCCCACTTGCACTAAGGCCATGTTCTGGCGTATCGAAGACCTATCATCTCGATCAGCCGCTCGAACTGAGTCTGGGGTATGGCCTTCGTGAATGGATCTGCAGTGTTATCTTCTGTAGAAACCCTCCGAACCTCAATCTCCCGGCGATCCACGATCTTCCTGATCAGGTGATACCGCCTCAAGATGTGTCTGGACTTCTGATGGGACCTGGGTTCCTTCGCTAATGCTATAGCCCCGTTATTGTCACAATACAGAGGTATTGGATCAACAATGAACAGAACCACCTGTTCTGTCAAGAACTTCCTTATCCAGACGGCTTCTTTTGCTGCATCAGATGCAGCGATATATCCCACTTCCATCGTTGAGTCAGCAACGGTTTCCTGTTTGGAACTCTTCCAACACACCGTCCCTCCATTGAGGGTAAAGACATAACCCGACATGGATTTGGAGTCATCCTTGTCACTCTGGAAGCTGGAGTCAGCAAAGGCCTCCATCTGGAGGTCTTTTCCGCCGTAAACCAAAAACATGTCCTTAGTCCTTCTCAGGTACTTCAGAATGTTCTTTACCGCTATCCAGTGCTCCTCCCCAGGGTTTGACTGATACCGGTTTACCACACTCAGTGCATAAGCTACATCTGGTCTGGTACACAACATTGCATACATTATAGAGCCTACCGCAGATGCGTAGGGTATAATAGACATGCGATCCCTTTCCAAATCAGTCTTGGGAGACATCTCTTTGGAGAGGGTAATCCTGTGACAAGCCAGTAAATTACCGCGCTTGGAATCTTCCATACTGAATCTTTTCAGTATGGTGTCGATGTACCTGGACTGTGAAAGTCCTAATATCCTCTTGGACCTATCACGATGGATCCGGATCCCCAGATTGTAAGAGGCATCACCCAGGTCTTTCATAGAGAACCTATGTGACAAGAACCCTTTGACAGATTGTAGCATAGAAATGTCATTTCCTATCAAGAGAATGTCATCCATGTATAAAACGAGGAATAAGACAGTTCGTGCTACAATTTTACTATAGATGCATGGTTCATCTGGATTTTTGATAAAGCCAAATTCTTTGACCGTCTCATCAAAACAGATGTTCCAACTCCGCGATGCCTGCTTCAGTCCATAAATGGACTTAAGCAACTTGCACACTTTCCCGCTGCTCCCACTCTGAATGAAACCCTCTGGCTGGTCCATATAGACACACTCCTCCAAATTTCGATTCAGAAAAGCGGTCTTTACGTCTATCTGCCAAATCTCATAATCGTGGAAGGCAGCAATGGCAAGAAGGATCCGAATGGATTTGAGCATAGCCACTGGAGAAAATGTTTCGTCATAGTCCAAACCAGGTCTTTGACGAAAACCCTTTGCAATAAGTCTAGCCTTATAGGTCTCAACCTGTCCATCTACACCAATCTTCCTTTTGAAGATCCATTTGCAGCCTACGGGTTTTACTCCTTCTCGAGCAATGTCCAAAGTCCATACTTTGTTGGTGTACATGGACTCCATTTCGGTCCGCATTGCATCCAGCCATTTTACCGAGTCAACGCTCTGAATGGCCTGCTGGAAGCTAGTCGGCTCATCATTATCAATGATACAATCCTCTCTATCCCCGTCTATGAGAAAATCGTAGTATCTCTCGGGCGGATGAGACTTACTACTACTCCTGCGGAGCGGCGCAGGAATCTCCTGTTCTTTCGAACCTTCTTATTCTACTAAGCTTTCAGTAATAATGTGTGGTTCTCGAATTTCTTCCAGTTCTATTGCGCTCCCACTTATCTGATTTTCCAAAAATTCAGTTTCCAAGAAGCAGGCATGACGAGAAACAAAAAACTTTTGTTCTTCTGTGCGATAGAAGAAATATCCCTTGGAGTTCTTTGGATATCCCATAAACTTTCACTGTACTTAGCGTGCCTCGAGCTTGTCCGCATGCTGCTTTTTGACAAAAGCTGGACATCCCCATGTCTTAATGTGCTTAAGATAGGGTTTCTTCCCACTCCACATCTGATATGGTGTGGTAGGCACTGTCTTAGTTGGAACTCGGTTCAAAAAGTATGCAGCTGATTCTAGTGCATATCCCCAGAATGATCGCGGCAACTCAGCGTTACTCATCATAGAACGTACCATATCCAATAGGGTTCGATTCCGTCTCTCCGATACACCATTATGTTGTGGGGTGTATAGAGGAGTAAGTTGAGAGAGAATTCCATTCTCTTTTAGGTAACCCAGGAGCTCGGCACTCAAGTATTCACCACCTCGATCAGATCTCAGTGTCTTGATACTTTTGCCTGTTTGTTTTTCTACTTCATTCTTGTATTCCTGAAATTTTTCAAAGGCTTCAGATTTATGTTTCATTAAGAAGACATATCCGTACCTTGAAAAATCATCCGTAAAAGTAATGAAGTAAGAATAACCGCTTCGCCCATGTGTAGACATTGGACCGCACACATCACTGTGTACGAGTCCCAAGAGCTCGCTCGCTCTTACTCCGTGTCCAGTGAACGGAGACTTTGTCATCTTTCCTTTGAGACATGATTGACAAGTTGCATATGATTGATATTCGAACGGATCCAAATATCCTTCTTTATGCAACTTAGTTAACCTTTTCTCATTGATGTGACCTAGTCTACAATGCCATAAGAAAGCATAATTTATTTCTGGAGACTTTCTTTTGTGTGTATTCTGGACATTGAAAATCTGTGGTTGGTTTAATACGTATATACCGTTGCTTAATGTACCCGACCCAATCAGAACATGATTAAGGTGAATGTTTACAACATCGCTTACGAATGCAAAATCATAACCTTCTTTAGACTTTAAAGATACAGATATGATATTACAAGTTGCACTGGGTACAAAATAACAATCACGCAAAACCAAAACATGTCCATCTGACAATCCCAAGTGATAGTCCCCCACGGACTTAGCATCCATGCCAGCTCCGTTTGCAACTCTGAGGGTCATATCACCTGCCTTCAAAACTCTACGCTTTCTCAGTGCCTGCGAAGAATTACAGATATGAGATCCTGATCTGGTATCCAATACCCAGGAAGTAGAGTTTACTGATATACAGTTTTCAATAACATACACACCTGAAGCCGAAGCCACAACTTTCTTCGAGTCCTGGTTCTTGGCCTTCCAAGCCCTGCAATCTTTTCAGTGTCCTTTCTTATGACAATAAAACCACTCTTCTTTTCCCACAAGCTGTCCCGCTACCTTTGCCATTTTAGCCTTTCCCTTGGCTTCCATTTTACTAACACCACCCCTTGGTTTGGTGGGGGCTTTCTTCTTCTTTCCTTTGGCTTTCTCCTTGGACCTAGAAGAAGAAGGTACTCCAACAGACAAAGCGGGTGTTTCCCTTACTTTCTTCAGGGTACCCTCTGCACTCCTCAACATGTTAAGGAGTTCTGGAAGTTCAACTTCCTTTCCTTGCATGTTGAAGTTCAGGATAAACTGGGCATAAGTGGAAGGAAGGGACTGGAGAATCAAGTCAGTGTAGAGCTCGTTCTCTAACGTGGTCCCAAGGTCCACGAGCTCTTTAATGTAGCCAATCATCTGAAGCATGTGTTCCGCTATAGATGATCCGATGTCCAATCTCGCCGAAAACAACTTTTTCGAGACTTCGTATCTGGCGATATGGGATTGCTCTCCATACAGATCTTTTGTATGGAGAAATATGGATTCTAGGTCCATATCCTCGTGCCTCCTCTGATGTTCGTTGTCCATAGAGGCAAGCACGATGCACTTGGCCCTCGCGCAATCAATCTCCCAGGTCTTACGGATTTCCTTATCCGCGACGCTGGATTTGGGACCTGGGACAGGGGGAGCTTTGGTGGTAAGGAAATACCCCAACTTGTCATAAGTGATTGCTATTTTGACATTCCTGAGCCAATCTTTGTAGTTTGGCTCTGTCAATATGTTTTTATCTAGTTGTAACTTAAGTCCAGTCACGATATTTGGTCGCTGCAATTAGGAGAGAGAAGAAACACTTTAGCATGATGCTCTTGCAAGTTTAGAGTGGTTTTTAGTTTGTCTAAACAGGATGGCTCCCACTGTTTCTCGAATCCTTTCTCAAACCAAAAAAGAAGAATTAGTCGGGATCAATCTTACCGTACAATTCTTGCTTAACCGTTCAGCCAGGCCAGTGTTGGTACTTCGAGGGAGGTTTTCCAATGCTTTTGCGAAGTTCCTTAATTAAATAACCTCTTTTCCCTGTGGGCGTCGCCCCGCTAACACCTTTCTAGACACCTACTTGGTTTATAGCATTGATCGTTTAAGTGAGAAAGTTTTCTAAGGAGTAGCATATACTCACAGTAGGATCGGGATCCAAATATCATCGTGTGATAAAACTGAAAGAATCCTCCCAGAATCATCACACTCCAAATAGTATGCAGCACTAGCAAGTTTCAGTTTCTTTAGAAACTCCCGATGTGGATTTTTTCCCCATGCTCTTATGACCTTGACTTTGGCCAACGAATCATAAGTCACACGTTAAGTTCTACCCGTCATATTCCAGGTTAATTTGAACCCACCCGTACCTACACTTGACTTTGGCCAACAAGGCAGTACGACTGTCCCAAACCAACGCATCTATCTATGCTACATATGAATATTCAATAGCTACCAATCACTATGCCTTGACTTTGGCCAACAAACACAGCTTGAATACTATTGACTATCCATATGAAATGACGGAGGGCTACGAATGGTTTTGGCGAAACCGTGAACGTAGTGAACTTGATATAATCGAAGGAACGTGATAGCTTTTAAAAGGAGTGGTTTAAGCTCCGCGTTTAAAAGTTGTTTTGAAAAGAAAACCGAGTGGTTTTGAAATTGTTCCAATAATTTTACTTTGGTTTATTTTCTTGCATTAATTTAATGTGTCCCATCAATTAATCCTATCATTGCAGAAAACAACGAAAATATGACGTACGCTTATGCCATCCGCATTCGCCATGGGGCCCCGTCATTACCCGTTAGGTTACTTAACTAACGGCAGAGCGGGGGCTGGACTAGCGCGGATCCAAAACATAAGCTACGCCTACTAGATATCATATATAGATATATACATTCATCAAATGCAATGATAGCCATTCCAGATCACAGATGAACACATTGGATATACTAGAAATCCGCGTTTCGTTCGAGCCTGCAACGAAAGACGGATTACACGGCCGCGATGAATAGCCAAACCCCACCCCTACTGTAGGGTTACTATGCACACTAACAAGGCTCTACAAGGCATCGACCATGCCAAAATTAAATTTTTATGTGCCGAACAACCCTAAGCAAGATCGTCTACTAGAGTTTAGGCGAAACTAATAGTAAGTAAACAACTTTACTTCTAAGGGAACACGAAATACAACCTTTGTAGATCGGTCCTTCACTTCATTTGCCCTTTGTTGAAGTCCCTTCGCTGCGATCAAGGTTCTCCCGGGCTCTTGCATGGCTTCACGAGGCGAAAGATGCGACCTTGCTTGAAGTCTCCGAGGCCGAAGATGATCTACGTCGAGGGAATTCCGACACAAGCTACTACTTCACTAATTTGAGAATTAGTGAAGCAAACACCCTATACTAAAGTACTGGTCTAGTAGAGGATGGAGAAATAGTAAGTGGGTTCTCTTTGGATTTTTATTTCTCACTTTAGTTCTCACTTTGGATCAAACCCTAGCAAGCTTTTCTTTTGAACAATGAAGAAGATGAACAAAAGAAAAGAGAAGAGGATAATGATCAAGTGTGTGTTCTAACCATGGTGAGTGAGTATCATATACTAACTCTTGTAGAGAATTAACCCTAGGCTAATTGTTATGGTTAGGTTAATAAATATCCATAGTAAAATACAAACTCAAGTTGAATTAGTCAATGCATCCACAAGCTTCATGCATTTTCTAATCGTCCACTTGATTTTGTATTTACTCTAAATATTAAAGACCCGAACTAAAAATTAGCATAGTGTAAGTCTCATACACCCATGGATGATGTATCATCAACCATGATACAAAAGGATAACACATTTTAATATATATCACATATATAGTAAAGATGTGTACATGTGAGAAAAAATCCTAAGTGAACATGTGTTAGTTAATGTAAACTATTATATCAAATATACAATTATACAATAAATTATTAAATCAACACTTGACTTAATAATCCGGTCATATCATATATAACCGACTAACTTCTAATGTATCGACTTATCGAATCAACACTTGATTCAATAACCCGGCTATATCATATATATAACCAACCGATATATTAAGTCGTGAGAATAGAATACGGTATCACATAGACGCATTATTCTCGGTCCCGCACATATCACATATGCGCCCCTATTTCGTTTTGCCTGAGCCAGTAAAACCTCTATGTAGGACTCTAAAGACTCGTTAATACGCCGGCAGTAGGTGATGATCACATCACGCACCCACAAGTCGTCAGCGGTACTAGCTGGACGTAACGGCTACCCGGGTATTGAGCGATCAGAAGATCAGCAAGCAAGCCCGCTCCAACTCCTGTAAAAGCCTGCCGGTAACACTTCCCGTACATTCCGGTCTCCTCATCAGATATGTCGCATATCAAGTCTAGGGGTGGTAAACGTCAGACCCCAATAACCGATCAGTCGTGCCGATGTGAGGCTCATAACGGGTCGAGAAACTACTGGTAACACTTACCAGTAAATCTCTAAATCAGCCCTGGCCAGGGACTTCCCTGTTACGGCCAATCTGTAGCATTTTGAAAATCGTTTCGGTGAAATTTCGGAAAATCGGTAAAATAAGGGGGTTTTCTGTAAAAAGTCAAAATGCAAATATCTTATTATAAAAATTAAATATACATATTCTAGCTATGAAATTGCTAGTATTTGGTGTTTATTGAGCCACTGGTGAAATTTCCAATTTTTTGAATTTTTTTTATTTTATTATTATTTTAAGCCGTCACTAATACATTTAATTAGGGAAAATTACAAATTGGAATGAGTTGAAACAAATTTTGTGCATCATGACACATTAAATAAAATTTTATCATATGGTTTTTGAAACGAAATCGTTTGCCGAAACGGTTTAGAAAATATCGAAGAAAAAGGCTTTTTTCGGTGAAATTAGTGTAAATGGTTTTTTTTTTGGGTATAACATTTATCTTTTTCCCCCACACCCACACCCACACTCACTCACCCCCATCCCCATGTGGCTGAATTCAGCAGTACATCCCCCCATTTCCCCACTCCATTCCACACAAATTAGAAAAGAAATGATTAAGGAAAACATTAAACTATTAAGGTATGGTTTTCTTTTGTTGACTTTGGTGGGATTTCAACACATATACCTCTCTCCCTCTCTCCTCCCTCAAAGATCAGCCGAGCCTCCCAAGAAAATTCAGCAGCCCCCTTCCCCTTGCTTTTCCTCTTCTTCTCACTACAAAAATTCAACAAAATGCCTCAAAAACCATACAAATTCAAAGCTAAATCCAAATCCAAGACCTACCCATTTTCCCTTAGCATATCTACTATAGTTCTTGGTGAATAGAAGTTAATTTGGAGGGCTATGTGTGCTTGTGGGTTCTTCAAATTAATTGGGTATAATTCTAACCTTTTTGCTTAATTTATTGTTAATTGCTTTAAGTTAGCTTAATTAAGTGTTTAACTAGGTTTTAATTGGTTCTAATTGCTTGTTTTAAAATTTCAAGAGTGGGGTTTGAATTCAAATTGGGGATTTGTGTTGTGAGATTATGGTTGTGTGATGTATTTGACATATTAATGTTATGCTAAATCAAATTTAGTTGCTATTTTGCATATTTATTGATTTAAATTGTGATAATTATATAAATTGTAAACTAGGTTTTTAAAATAATTATATTTTGGTGAGATAAAATTCTAATTAAGGTTGCATGTCATTATAAATATTATATTGAGTGGTTTAATGCTTGTAGTTCATGAAAATCCAAGCTAAATTGTTGTTTGTGCATTTTTCTATAAAATTGTTAAAATTTAGGCATTTTGTAAACTAGAATTTTAGTGTTTTTGGAATTTAACGAGATTAAATTATGGGAATTGTTTTTATGACTTATTTAAGATATTTAGTGAATATTGTGGCCGCTAGATTCGTTTATACATCGAGTTTTGTACTAAAACGGGTAATTTTGCTTGCTAGTTTTTCGGAAAAACGGCTTTTAAAGTGAATTTGGGTTTTTCTCGATGGTCTGGCGTTTGTACACCGACGTCGAGGGTTTTTGGGTTGATTTGTGGAAGCAACCATAGGTTTTGACCTATGTGGGGTTCATGTGTCGTTTTGGTCATGAGTCGGATTTTATTGCGATACGGTGCGTTATGATATGTAGGTACCCCATGTGGACTTCGAGACAACAAGCAAGCGCGTGGCGACGTCGGCACCGGCTAGCGAGGACCAGGTGAGTAGATTTATATTTACGGGGAGAAGTCGGGTGGATGGCGTATAGCACCCCCGCAGTCCGTGGTGGTGTATACGGATGCGTATACACACCAATAATTATTATATGTTATTTGGGATTAATAACGATGTTTAGGATGGATATTGGTGTGTTGGATTATTTTAGTGTTGCGAACCCTGGGGTAGTGTTGCACTACACATACACACATACATACTTGCATACATTCCTATTTATATATGCTCATGGGATTCTTTATAGTTATGTGTTCATATGGGTATGGGACTATGTGTTCACATAGGGATTTGAGGATGATACTTGGGATTGAGCTGAGTCGATGAGATTTGTTTTGTGGTTGTGATATCGGTGATATGGAAGGATTCGTACTTGAGGTACGTCCTGGTGTTATAGAGGATCTTGGGGCGGCGATACGGGTGAATAGTGTTATAAATAAAATGGTCGACATGTGATTGTGATATGAGGCATGATATGCTAGGATATTGATATTAGGCCGTATCGGGCGATGTATACCCCTTGATGATGATATGTGCTGACGATATCGGTTTGTACGAGATTGTCGATCAGTAGTCAGATCATGAGTATATTGAGAGGATATTAGTATTGTACTAGATATAGGTCAGTACCCTAGACTATGATCTTGGATAAAGAGGATACCAGAGGAATAGTGTGAGGAATATGATATTGACCCGTACCCAGATTTGGGATGCCGTGCGACGGATTTACGTACGAGCTATATTGATGATTGATCCGCACTCTTGACTTGGGATGCCTGATTATAGATATGGTATCGGATATGATATTATTGAGGCGGGATCACTGACTATACATATACAGGTATGTATATGTATCGACTCAGATGATAGGCGGTTTCCTTACCTGTAGTTCAGCTTGTTAGTTCAGCCGTATAGTTTAGTGTAGTTGTTAGATTAGATTAGACTCCTACCTATTTCAAAACTAACGAATCGTGGGTATTTTAAAAGACAGCCCAAGGGATCCTACGGATATTTCAAAAGACGTATCTTTTCATAAAAACACCATAGCCCCTATTTTCAAAACCCCATGATTCGTGTTATTTCAAAAGGCACCATTTGTAGGATTTATAATAGGGTAATGCAGATTAGTTATCGTTGCGTTTAGTATTTAGCTCCCGCTCATTTTTACTGTTCACTCTGCATCGCATACTTATATTATAATTTCTTATTGCATTATTAATATCATGCTGTTAGGACACCAGCACTATTACCGATGACGCGTATGTACCACGTACACTTACTTGCCGGCTCACACACATCTTCATCGGTAATTGCCATGTCACAAACACTTTAGAAAATACTATTTCATTTGACATAGGTTGTTAGCTAATAGTTTAAACATGATATTAGTGTACTTGCCTTATATGCTAGTTAGACATTGTAGTTATTGCCTACTACTTCATGCATGTTATTATTCACCGTTGTGTCGCATTCATGGATTCTCATGCCTATATTCACTGTTTATATGCTATTGATGACTTGGATTCGGATTTCATGAGATTTCTTGGATTTGGAGGAAAACCGCAAAAACATAAATAAACCTTTTCTCTCTTTTAAAATAAAAAGTGCGGTTTTCCCATGATGTATGAGTCGTCCACCATGAGTTTGCTGATGGATTTCGAGACCCGATTCGAGGAGTGGAGGAACCGTTTCGGGTACATGGTGGGCCCGGTGCGGTACCCCGGGGCAAGAGGATCGTGTTGTTGACGTTGAGCCTGGCAGGGGAGCACTACCGACCGGTGATATTACCCGACGCGTCGGATATCCGGAGGATACCATCGTGGTCTTGAGATGGATGGTAGGGGCCGGTCTGGACTGACGGCGCCCTAGATTTTGTGATTGAGACATTGAGATTTCGAGATATTGAGGTACAGAGACTGTGATACAGAGATATCGAGATATTGGGATTACGTTTTGTGCCGATGCTAGGCACTGTTTTATGCTGATTTCATTATGATACCTCATTTTAAAAATACATAAATCTCACTAATTTATGAAAGCAGTTTTATTCAGTACATGCATTTTGTTTCATGCATTCATACATCATCCATATGATATATTGCTATCTGAGGCACTGACATGGGCACATGAGATCACACTCGGGTTAGATATTACCCTAGCCATTGTTATAGGCTGCATGTTATTCATATATTTGAGGATATATTATGATCATTGACCTAGGTTGCGTTATTTATGCGATTTCTATGCGTAGATGTTTTTCTATTCACGAGTTGGCAACTCACCCCCGTTGTGCCCCAGTTTCTTACAGGTTTGCCGTACATGTTTCATTACGGCTTGCGGGCATAGTTTCCTTCGGGTGATTTGCTAGTAGGTGGGTTTACTTGTATCATACCCCCCATTATATAACTTGTATATTATTACTCTGTTGTATCTAGAAGTTCCATCAACCAAACATGTATTTATTTTGAGATAGAGACCAGTGATGTTATTCCTTCGACCTTAGAGTCGCGCGTTATATTTCTATGGTTTTCTTGTGGTTTTGAGTTTCCTTTTGAATTTTGATCCTCGCCGTTGGCGTTGTATATTATATTGCTTGTGTGGTTGTGACCGTCGATTGACGAAGAGCTAGCTCCCGCTTGGGGATGCCTTTTTATTGATTTCGTATACTATTCATGTTGTATCCCGTTTGGGAGCCAGTATTTACAAAGGAGACTCTGCCGAAATTTTCAGAAAATATTTGATGTTTTTTTTAAAGGGTATAATTCGGCTTATGCTATTAAAACTACTTGATTTAATTGGTTTTCCTTCACTCTACTACTTTTCTTGGTTTGGATTTCTGGATTTTCGGCTTACTTAGATTACGTACGCCTCGAGACGTTCGTAGTTTAAGTGCCGGTCATATTCCGTACTTTCGGGACGTGACACAATCGAGCACTGCGCAACATCAACCCCCAATACCGGGAGAGACGAAACCCCTCCTATCGCTCATTGCCTCCATGTGACTCAGGACTGTACCCAAAAACCACCGTTTTGCACGTCCTCATGGACGTGGTAAGGTGGAAATCAAAGCACAGTGGGAATCACACAAGACTCTATGACGATCTCGTGTCTACAGACTAACCTGCACAAGTGTCACCAGAGAACTGCCATCTGACGTGAGGTATAATACCATCTGGGAGTTCTCGGCGAGTCCGTCTAGTGTACCCAGTCTCCACTGAGCACCCGTATACCATCTCTGATGTCAAACACCAATGGATATGGGATCATCCATCGCCCATCTCATGGGTCGAGAAGCGTATACGCTAGTCTACACTGGTATATTGATGCCCCGTCTCGATACACCTATGACTAGGGACCTAGAAGGATGTACTTATGGACTACCATGTCCCCACTAGTATGATCTACATCATAGTCCAGGTAGTCAAGTACACATCCTAAGGGCTTTACCAACATGTAACTATAAAACAGTATAAAGAGACAAGTGCACATGTTAAAGTAAAGTGCAACCAGATAGCATACTATCATATCGAGCAAGAAAGTCCTCTCTATATATGTCCAAGCATCCAATATTATATACATCATTTGTACAATAATGGCCTCTAGGACATACATACAACTAAAAATCTCCCACTTGCACTAGGGCCAGCTGCTGTAGTATCGCATACCGAGCATCCCGAAGAGTCTCTCAAACTGTATCTGGGGAATGGCCTTCATGAGTGGATCCACAGTGTTGTTCTTCGTGTCAACCCTCCTGACCTCGATCTCCCGGCGATCAACTATCTCCCGAATCAGGTGATACCGCCTCAGAATATGCCTGGATCGCTGATGGGACCTGGGTTCCTTGGCCAAAGCCACCGCTCCATTGTTATCGGAATACAAAGGTATTGGATGCTCAATGGATGGAACCACTCCAAGTTCAGTAATGAACTTCTTGATCCAGATAGCCTCTTTGGCTGTATCGTTGGCAACGATGTATTCAGTCTCCATCGTCGAGTCTGCCACGGTTTCCTGCTTGGAACTCTTCCATCTAACCGCCCCTCCGTAAAGGGTAAAGACAAATCCCGACTGCGACTTAGAGTCGTCCTTATCACTCTGGAAGCTCGAATCGGTAAAGGACTCCACTTGGAGTTCTCCCTTACCATACACCAAGAGCATCTCTTTAGTCCTTCGCAAGTACTTGAGAATGCTCTTCACAGCTGTCCAGTGACTCTCTCCAGGATCAGCTTGATACCTGCTCACTACACTTAGTGAGTATGCTACATCGGGTCTGGTACATAGCATCGCGTACATGATAGAGCCTACTGCCGAAGCATAGGGTATCCCTTGCATGCGAGCTCTCTCCAAATCAGTCTTGGGAGACATCTCTTTGGAGAGAGTGAGCCCTGAGATCGTGGGTAAAAACCCTCGTTTGGACTCTTCCATACTAAACCTTTTTAGTATGGTGTCAATGTACCTGGATTGGGATAATCCTAATATCCTTTTAGATCTATCTCTATAGATCTTAATTCCCAATATGCAGGAGGCATCACCAAGATCTTTCATTGAGAATCTTTGTGATAAGAAGAGCTTGACCGATTGCAGCATAGGAATGTCATTTCCTATCAAGAGTATGTCGTCCACGTACAATACGAGGAAGACAACCTTACTCTCTGCCACCTTCTTGTAGATACAAGGTTCATCTACGTTTTTGACGAAATCAAACTCTTTGATAACGACGTCAAAGCAGATGTTCCAACTCCGCGATGATTGATTTAACCCATAAATGGATTTAAGTAGCTTGCACACCTTCCCGCTGCTCCTACTATCTACGAAGCCCTCTGGCTGAGTCATGTACACGCACTCTTCTAAATCACCGTTTAGAAAGGCGGTCTTAACATCCATTTGCCAGATTTCGTAGTCATGATATGCAGCGATGGCAAGCATGATCCGGATGGATTTAAGCATAGCCACTGGAGAAAAGGTTTCGTCAAAGTCCACACCTGGTCTTTGACGAAAACCCTTTGCAACAAGTCTAGCTTTGAAAGTCTCCACTTTCCCATCTACACCAAGTTTTTTTTTTGAAGATCCACTTGCTCCCAATGGGTTTTACCCCTTCAGGAGCAACTTCCAAAGTCCATACTTTGTTGGTGTACATGGATTCCATCTCGGACCGCATTGCATCTAGCCATTTTACTGAGTCCCCACTCGTGATGGCCTGCTCGAAGCTAGTTGGGTCATCATCAACCATGATGCGATCCTCGATCCCACCGTCCATGAGAAAACTGTAGTATCTTTCAGGTGGGTGAGGAACCTTACTAGATCGGTGGAGAGGCTGAGTTTCGTTGGGAACTACCGAATCCTCCGGTTCCACTAAATCTTCAGTTTGAGTTTGTGTAGCCGGAATTTCTTCCAGTTCTACCTCGTCGCCACTAATTTCTTTTGTAAGAAATTCATTTTCTAAAAAGGTGGCATGTCGAGAAACAAACACTTTTTGTTCCTCAGTATGGTAGAAAAGATATCCATGTGAATGTTTGGGATATCCCACAAACTTGCATAGAACTGACCGTGCCTCGAGTTTGTCCGGATTTTGCGTTTTGACATAGGCCGGACAACCCCATATCTTAACTCGTTTAATACATGGTCTCTTCCCACTCCATATCTCATATGGTGTGGTAGGTACAGATTTAGATGGAACTTGATTCAATAGGTATGCTGCTGTCTCTAGCGCATACCCCCAGAAGGAAATAGGTAACTCAGCTGTGCTCATCATAGAGCGCACCATATCTAATAGGGTGCGGTTCCTCCGTTCAGGTACACCGTTGTGCTGTGGTGTATATGGAGGAGTCAGCTGAGAGAGAATCCCATTCTCTTTTAGGAAGTCCAGGAATTCATTGCTCAAGTATTCACCTCCTCGATCATATCGAAGGATTTTAATACTTTTCCCGGTTTGGTTCTCGACTTCTTGTTTATATTCTCTAAATTTCTCAAAAGCTTCTGATTTGTGTTTCATCAGGAACACATATCCGAATCTAGAGAGATTGTCAGTGAATGTAATGAAGTACACAGAACTATTCCTGGCATGTGTAGACATGGCGCCGCATACATCACTATGTACCAGTCCCAAGAGTTCCGTAACTCTTTCTCCGTGTCCCGTAAACGGAGTTTTGGTCATCTTGCCTTTGAGACATGACTGGCAAGTGTCATAAGATGAAAATTCAAACGGATTTAAATATCCATCCTTATCCAACTTAGCTAGTCGTGTCGCATTGATGTGACCCAGTCTACAATGCCACAAGAAGGATTCGTTCATTTCTGAACTCTTCCTCTTGTGTGTGTTTGTTATGCTCAGAACTGTTGATTGATTTAGAACATAAATGCCATTGCACATCGTGCCTGATCCAACCAACTTTTGGTTTAGGAAAATGTTCATAACATTATCCTGTAATACAAAATTATATCCCTCTATACTCAACAAAGAAACCGATATAATGTTGCATATCAGGTTCGGCATATGATAGCATTCGTTCAGAATCAATGTATTACCAGTTGGCAATACTAGGTGATATTCCCCGACGGTTTTAGCTGCAACAATTGCACCATTTCCAACCCTTATGTTTTTATCACCTTCTCCAAGTTCTCTACCTTTCCTAAGCCCATGTAACTGATTACATATATGGGATCCTGACCCGGTATCTAATACCCAGGACGTAGAGCAAATGGAGAAACAGTTCTCTGTAATGAACACACCCGAAGAAAATGCATCAACATGTACTTTCTTCATTCGGGTGGCATGGGAATCCTGGTGTTCCCCTATATCCTGTTCAGTCTTATAACTTTTATAAGAAAGAACGGAACCAACGTTCCCCAGCACAGTATAACATGCGGGTTCGTGCAGGGTTCCTAGGCACTCTAGTGAGGTCTCCAAAGCCATCAACCATGGCAATTTCAAAAAATATGGTGCCTACAAACCCTAAACTACGGATCGTTTGCTAGATGTCTAGGCGAAAAGAACTAGTTAACACTTAACTATATAAAATACGGAAATACAACCTTTGTAGATCCGGTGCTCCACCTCCATAGCTCCGCAACGAGGTCGTCTCCGCTGTCCAAATCAAATCCGGGCTCTAGAGTCGGCTTCGTCGGAGAATGGGCAAGCTAGGTCGTCGATGTCCATGCCGAAGATGATCTACGTCGAAGCATCGATGAATCAAGCTCCACCTTCACCAAGTCATGAAACTTGTGAAGGAAACACACTCTACTACTTGGCAAGAGGTAGAGGATGAAGAAATAGGAAGTGGGTAGACTTTAGAATTGGATTTCTCACTCATTTCCAACAATCACCATTGATGGACCTTGCTTTTCTTCACTTGAAGAATGAAGAAGAAGAAGAAAGATATTATGATAAGTTAATAGAAAAAGAAAAGAAAATGAATTCTTATCATAATTCTAACCATGGTCAAGTGTAGAGAATGAATCATGGTTAGTGTGAATGGTTAGGGTTAAGGATGAGATAAGTATGGTTGACTTTATCAAAGCTTCATGAAGCTTCAACTAAACTCCAAATCTAGCAACCATTCTTTTCTCTTTTCTTTTTATTTTCCAAAGTGAATAAACAAATAAATAAATGAATAAATAAGTAATGGAAAATAAAACCCTAACCATTCTTTTAACCATGGTTTATTCTTTGCACTTAACCAAGTAAACTTGTATCATCAAACATGATACAATCAAGTGCACAAAATCATATCGCATATGTAATGTGCACACCCGAGCGAGAAAATCCATCTTAAGTAAACCGATACTAGTTGATGCAAAGCAATATATCAAATATATAAATATGCATTAAATTATTAAATCAACACTTGATTCAATGATCCGGTCATGCGCACATAACCGACTGGTATCATATATATCGGCTTATCGAATCAACGCTTGAATCGATAACTAGGTTATATCGCATACAACCATTCGATATATTTATCGCGAGAATAGAATACGGTATCACATACACGCATTATTCTCGGTCCCGCACATATCTCATATGCGCTCCTATTTCGTTTCGCTTGAGCCAGGAAACCTCTGTGTAGGACTCTAAAGACTCGTCAATACGCCGGCAGCGGATGATGATCATATCAAACATCCACAAGCCGCAAGCGGTCTGCTAAACGTAACGGCCACCCGGGTATTGAGCGATCTGAAGATCGACGAGCAAGCCCGCTCACACTCCAGTGAATCCGACCAGTAACACTACCGTACAGTCCGGTCTGATCGTCTGATATGTCGCATATCTCGCCTAGGGGTGGTAAACGTCAGACCCCAATAGCTCAATAAGTCGTGTCGATATGAGGTCTATAACTGTTCGAGAAACTACTGGTAACACTTACCAGTAAATCTCAGCAACCCTGGCCAGGGATTTCCTGTTATAGCCAATCGAACACAGCACGACATCAACCCCCTATACCGGGAGAGATGAATCCCCTCCTATCGCTCATTGCCTCCATGTGACTCGGGACTGTACCCAAAAACCACCGTTTTGCACGCCCTCTTGGACGTGGTAAGATGGAAATCAAAGCACAGTGGGAACCACACAAGACTCTATGACGATCTCGGGTCAACAGACTACTCTGTACCAGTGTCACCAGAGAACTGCCATCTGACGTGAGGTATAATACCATCTGGGAGTTCTCGGCGAGTCCGCCCAGTGTACCCAGTCTCTACTGAGCACCCGTATATCATCTCTGATGTCAAACACCGATGGATATGGGATCATCCATCGCCCATCTATATGGGTCGAGAAGGTATACGCTAGTCTACTCTGGTATATCGATGCCCCGTCTCGATACACCCACGACTAGGGACTTTGAAGGATGTACTTATGGACTACCATGTCCCCACTAGTATGATCCGCATCATAGTCCAGGTAGTCAAGTACAGATCCTAAGGGCTTTACCAAGATGTAACAGAGAGACAAACAGTATACACGTTAAGGTAAAGTGTAACCAGATAGCATACTATCATGTCGAGCAAGAAAGTCCTCCCTATATATGTCCCAGCATCCACTACAATATACATCCTATGTACAGTAATGGCCTCTAGGGCATACATATAACTAACAATCTCCCACTTGCACTAGGGCCATCTGTAGCAGTGGTTTGAAGTATCTCATACTCAACCATCCCATAAAAGTCTCTCTCTGGGAACAGGCCTTTGTGAGTGGATCCGCTGTGTTGTCCTCTGAGTCTACTCTCCTAACCTCGATCACCCTGGAGATCAACCATCTCCATGATCAGGTGATACTGCCTTAGAATATGTCTGGATCACTGATGGGACCGGCGTTCCTTGGCATAAACCACAACTCCATTGTCTCACAATGATTGGAACATAGTTCATCTCATGAACCAATATACACCCAAACAGCTTCTAGGGTAGCATCATAAGTAGCGATGTATCCAGCCTTTATCGTCTAGTATGTCACGATATCTAGCTTGGAACTCTTCCAACATACCGTCCCTTTACCGAGGGTAAAGACAATGCCTGCGACTGACATTCAGTCGTCCTTATCACCCTGGAACCCTTCCAGTGATTCTCCCCAGGATCGATTGATACCATCTCACTACAACTAGTGAGAATCCTAACATCCATTTAAATCTATCTCATAGATCCAAAATCCAGGATTTAGTAGGTATCACGTTAATCCTATATGGAGAATCATTGTGATAAGCGGAGATTGATCGAGTGTAGCATAGGAAACTCCTTCCCTATCAAGAGTATGTCATCCACGTACTCTACGAGGATCGTCACCATACTCCCTACTACCTTTTTGTTTATACAAGGTTCATCTACCATTTTGATGATGTCAAACTCTTTGACTACTTCATCAAAACAGACGTTCCAACTCTGCAATGCCTGCTTTATCATATAAAACATCTTGCACACGTTTCCGCTGCTCCCACTGTCTACGAAGCCCTCTGGCTGTGTACTTATAGACGCTCTCTTCTAAATCATCATTTAGAAAAGCAGTCAAGACACACAACCACCAGATATCGTAGTCATGGTATGTAGCCGTGGTAAGTAGGATCTGGATGGACTTAAGCATAGCTACTTGAAAAGGTTTCATCATTATCCACGCCTGGTCGATGACGAAAATCTTTAACAAGTCTAGCTTTGAAAGTCTCAACTTTTCCATCTACACCAAGTAATCTTCTCAGATATACTTGCTCCTGATGGGGATTTAACCCTTCAGATATAGCAGCTAAAGTCCATACTTTGCTGGTGTATAAGGATTCCATCTCAGATCGATAAACATCCAACCATTCTCACAGAGTCTCACTCCTGATGGCCAGCTCGAAACTAGTTGGGTCATCATCTCATGATGTAATCCTCGCTCCCACTGTCATAGAGAAACCGAAGTATCTCTCAGGTGGGTAAGGAACCCTATTAGATCGGCGGAGAGGCTGAGGTTCGTTGGAATCTACTGAATCCTTTGGCTCTATCAAATCATCTGCTGCAGTTTGTATAGCTGGAACATTTCCAGTTCTACATAACAGACCTTGCCTCGAGCTTGTCCGGATTTTGCTTTTAGACATAGGCCGGAAAACCCCAAATCTTAACTAGCTTAGGATATGGGCTCTTCCCTTTCCATATCAAATATGAAGTGGTAGGCAACTGACTTGATTCGAACCCTATTCAATAGGTATGCAATCTCATAAGTGCATAACCCCTAAAGGAAATAGGTGACTCAGTAATACTCATCATAGAGCACACCATATCATATAGGGTGTGATTGCTCCGCCCCGATATACTATCGTGCCATGGTGTATACAGAGGAGTAATGCTGAGAGAGAATCTCATTCTCCTTTAGAATAGTCCAGTATTTCCGTGCTCAAGTATTCTCCTCCTTGATCACATCAAAGGACATAATACTTATACCCTTATTTTGGTTCTCTACTTCTAACTTATATTCTGTGAATATCTCAAAAGGTTCGGACTTGTGTTTCAACAGGAACATATGTCTGAATCTTGAGAGATTATCAGAGAATATAATGAAGTACAAAGAACCGGTCTTGGCATATGTAGACAGGGGACCTTTATACATCAACATGTATCATCCCAAGAGTTCACTAACTCTTTCTCTGTTTCCAATAAACGGAGCTATGGTCATTATATCTTTGTGACATGACTGGCGAGTTTCACAAGATGTAAATTCAAACTGATTTAAATATGCATCTAAATGTAACTCCAGCCAGTCGGGTCACATTGATATGACCTAGTATACAATGCCTGAAGAAGGATCCGTTCATTTCTGAACTCTTCCTCTTATGTGTGTTCCATATACTAAGAACTGTAGTTTGATTTAGAACATCAATGCTTTTAGATAACGTGCCTGAACCGATCAACTTTTGATATAGGAAATGTTCAAAACATTATCCAACAATACAAAATTATATCCTTTCTTTACTAATAAAGAGATAGATATGATTTTGTATATCAGGTTCGGTATCTAACAACATTCGTTCAGAATCAATGTATTGGTAATACAGGGTGACAGTGACTAACAGACTTGGCTGCAACTCTTGCCCCGTTTTCTGCCTCATGAAACTTATCACCCGTTCTCAGTTCTCTACCTTTCTGTAGCCCTATGTAACAGATTACATATCTGGGATCCTGATCTGGTATCACATACCCAGGACGTAGACGATACTGAGAAACAGTTCTGTATAATGAACATACTCGAAGATGATGCATCAGCATGCACTCTCTTCGTTTGGGCGGTACGGGAAATCTGGTATTCCCCAATTTCCTGCTCTGTCTTATAACAATTATAAGTTGGAGCGGGACCAACGTTCCCCAGCTCAGTATAACAAGCGGGTTCGGTCAATATTCCGTATTATTATCTTGATTAAGGCGTGATATGGTCGCTACCAGGAGAGAGAGAGAAGAAAACACTCAGCGTGCGCTCTGTCAAGAATAGATTGGTTTTTATTTTATCTAATCAGGATGGCTCCCACTGCTTTTTATCAAATCTTCCTTCAAACCCTAAAAGGAAAGACTAGCCGGGATTAATTACACACTACAAGTTCGCCAATCTTTCAGCCAGGCCAGTGTCGGTACTTTGAGGGAGGTCCCCCGTGCTTTCGCACGAACCTAATTAATGTAAACCTCGTTTTCCCAGAGGCGTAACCCCGTTGACACTTTTCTAGACACCTACTTGATTGGCTAATAGTAATGTATAAAACTCTCCCAGGAGTAACTCTTACTCGCAGCGGGTATCGGGATCCAACTATCTCATAGAAGGTATGCAATCTCATTGCAAATCTCAACACTTGAAATTCCCGATAATATTTTGCCCCAAACGATCTATGACCTTGACAAGGTCAACAAACCATAGACCGCAAGTCAAGTTCAACCCGTCATTTCTTGATTGAATCAAACCCACCCGCACGACCCTTGACAAGGTCAACAAGGCCGCACGACTACCCTAACCCAATCTGCATCATATGCATAAGCAGATAAATACTGGTTAGCTACCGCACACTGCGCCTTGACAAGGTCAACAAACGCAGCACGAATACTAAACAGGATTTATCTGAAATGACGGAGGGCTACGACAGGTTTTTCTGAAAACCTATTGCGTAATGAACTTGATATCGTTGTAGAATCAAATGATTTTAAAATGGAGTGCTTTTGAGGCTTTTCTAGTTTTGCTAAAGGAGTCACTCCCGGTGAAGGGATCGTCGGTCCTTTCCTCGTCGAATGAGGTGCGGGATATATCATATATATCACTGTGCAAAGCAAAAACACTAAAAAGCAATCAAAAGACAAACCGAGTGTGTAGCATCTGCCAGTTATTGCTAAAGGAGTCACTCCCGGTGAAGGGATCTCGGTCCTTTCCTCATCGAATAAGGTGCAGGATATATTGCATATACCGCTGTGCAAAGCAAGAACTGTAGCTACCTGTTTTATTTTGAAATTCGATTCTACAACATCTTAGGTTTCTTTTATTTCATTAATCACATTAATGAAGTCCCATCATTTAAGTACCTAAACATCACAGATAAATAAGACGTACACTTATGCCATCCGCATTCACCTCGATGTCCCCTCGTGCACCGTTAGGTTAGGTAACTAACGGCAGAGCAGGGCAGGGCTAGCGCGGGTGTAAAACATAAGTAACGTCTATATAATAAATAATATATACTATATACTGTATCTATCAAAGAACATCACATGATCACATCACAGATATCGCAGCAAAAGAATCATATGAAATATTGGATATACTAGGACGTCCGTGTTTTCAATACGAGCCAGTATAAAACACGGATTCCACGGTCGTGATGAATAGCCAAACCCACACCCCTAGACCCCTACGAGAGCGGCAAGCAACCCTGCCAATTCTAGAGTTAGGAGACCCGGACTCGACTCCTCGAGTTGGTCTCCCACTGGACTCCAGAACCCGGTTACTTGTGCCCTCCTCCTTGGGTCTATCCTAGTGCGGAAAAGTAAATAATATACAACAGGTGACAACTCCCGCAACCTGGAAGCGCCCCAATAAAAGAATATTACATACAAGTTTTTTACATGAATGAAAATGAAAAACACTCATCTCACATAAAAACCCCCGGCTATTCAAACACGACGATCCACTATAACATATCCAGCAACACATAACATCACATGTCATCAACGTAAGTAAACATGCGCATCCCAATTGTCGTTGACGTATAGCAACGAAACCGGCGATATCACATATTACACTTACGGTCACAGAAAAGAAAGTGTAAAACTACAACAGTTGGAATCCGCAACCACCTCAGACATCGCATGCCTGACCAAATGAATACTTAGACATCGCATGCCTAACAATTATAAACCCCGCATGTTAGTCTCAAAATCGAAAACACTTTTCAATATCAAGTCGGGCAATTCAACAAGATTCCCGACAGTCTGATCGAATGCTCGTCGCAAACTTCAGTAGACGGCCGCACCCCCGATACCGTCGACGAAGTGTACCAAGGCAGAACACCGCCACCGCGAGCACCCGGACGGATGCTTTCGGCGACGGGGTTCTCCTACAGTCACTTGGTCGGGGCTATGGAGTGAAGCTGTCTATTAAGTTTACCCGGCGAGTATCCGCGTACGCTACGTGATTGCGACAGACTTTTGATCACATCAAAATTCCGTGGCAACCGATCAAGTGAGACTAAACTGCTGTGTTTATAACATTCATTTAGTTATCTCATAACTATTGTGAATTCCAATTATTGTATCCCATTCCAGATAAACAGAAAATGTTAAACTTTTCGATCGAACAATCGAACACCCAAGTTTTCCCGATACAGATCAACACATGAAATAAGTCTAACAACATTCAGTTCGTACCTCAGTACCAACGGTCCAGCCGTAGAAGGGTCAAGCCAACGCCTCACATGTGGCACGCCGTACTGCCCCAAACCCGAAGGTTCAAAGGGCAGTTCAAGACGGTCACATAATCGAGTTAAGGTTTGTGTCTTCTAGAGGGACCATCGCGTTACTTGCACTACTTAGAACGTCGTTAAACTACGGAAAAATCCAACACTTGGAAATTTCCCGACAGGGGAAAAATTGGGTATTTATATCCGGTCGAACTTTTTAACATATTCTAAAATTTATCCGGAAAGCCACACAGACAAAATTTGATACCCAGATCGAAATACCGAATCCCCAAATCAACTCAGAAAAATTCAACTCTTGAAGAAATATTAAAAATATCCAGGAAGACCAACACTGGAAACTAGGAGTTACTGTGCAAACTTCGTCTCACAAAACGATAAAACCGCCGCGCTTGCGCCGCACAAGCCAGGCTCGTGCCGCGGAAGCGCGGCGCTTTAAGGGAATTAGGGTTACGAATTGCACAGTTACTCTTAGATTTTCCTGCATGTTTTTCTGGATATTTTTAATACTGATAAATCCCTGTTTTTAAAAATTGTACAGAGAGCAATATTGGTTCGGGGTTTCGGATTCGTTCGGGCTACAATTTCCGTCTGGACTTCGCCTAAGGCTCTAGCTAGGCTCTGATACCACTGCAGGGTTCCTAGGCACTCTAGTGAGGTCTCCAAAGCCATCAACCATGGCAATTTCAAAAAATATGGTGCCTACAAACCCTAACTACGGATCGTTTGCTAGATGTCTAGGCGAAAAGAACTAGTTAACACTTAACTATATAAAATACGGAAATACAACCTTTGTAGATCCGGTGCTCCACCTCCATAGCTCCGCAACGAGGTCGTCTCCGCTGTCCAAATCAAATCCGGGCTCTAGAGTCGGCTTCGTCGGAGAATGGGCAAGCTAGGTCGTCGATGTCCATGCCGAAGATGATCTACGTCGAAGCATCGATGAATCAAGCTCCACCTTCACCAAGTCATGAAACTTGTGAAGGAAACACACTCTACTACTTGGCAAGAGGTAGAGGATGAAGAAATAGGAAGTGGGTAGACTTTAGAATTGGATTTCTCACTCATTTCCAACAATCACCATTGATGGACCTTGCTTTTCTTCACTTGAAGAATGAAGAAGAAGAAGAAAGATATTATGATAAGTTAATAGAAAAAGAAAAGAAAATGAATTCTTATCATAATTCTAACCATGGTCAAGTGTAGAGAATGAATCATGGTTAGTGTGAATGGTTAGGGTTAAGGATGAGATAAGTATGGTTGACTTTATCAAAGCTTCATGAAGCTTCAACTAAACTCCAAATCTAGCAACCATTCTTTTCTCTTTTCTTTTTATTTTCCAAAGTGAATAAACAAATAAATAAATGAATAAATTAGTAATGGAAAATAAAACCCTAACCATTCTTTTAACCATGGTTTATTCTTTGCACTTAACCAAGTAAACTTGTATCATCAAACATGATACAATCAAGTGCACAAAATCATATCGCATATGTAATGTGCACACCCGAGCGAGAAAATCCATCTTAAGTAAACCGATACTAGTTGATGCAAAGCAATATATCAAATATATAAATATGCATTAAATCATTAAATCAACACTTGATTCAATGATCCGGTCATGCGCACATAACCGACTGGTATCATATATATCGGCTTATCGAATCAACGCTTGAATCGATAACTAGGTTATATCGCATACAACCATTCGATATATTTATCGCGAGAATAGAATACGGTATCACATACACGCATTATTCTCGGTCCCGCACATATCTCATATGCGCTCCTATTTCGTTTCGCTTGAGCCAGGAAACCTCTGTGTAGGACTCTAAAGACTCGTCAATACGCCAGCAGCGGATGATGATCATATCAAACATCCACAAGCCGCAAGCGGTCTGCTAAACGTAACGGCCACCCGGGTATTGAGCGATCTGAAGATCGACGAGCAAGCCCGCTCACACTCCAGTGAATCTGACCAGTAACACTACCGTACAGTCCGGTCTGATCGTCTGATATGTCGCATATCTCGCCTAGGGGTGGTAAACGTCAGACCCCAATAGCTCAATAAGTCGTGTTGATATGAGGTCTATAACTGTTCGAGAAACTACTGGTAACACTTACCAGTAAATCTCAGCAACCCTGGCCAGGGATTTCCTGTTATAGCCAATCGAACACAGCACGACATCAACCCCCTATACCGGGAGAGACGAATCCCCTCCTATCGCTCATTGCCTCCATGTGACTCGGGATTGTACCCAAAAACCACCGTTTTGCACGCCCTCTTGGACGTGGTAAGATGGAAATCAAAGCACAGTGGGAACCACACAAGACTCTATGACGATCTCGGGTCAACAGACTACTCTGTACCAGTGTCACCAGAGAACTGCCATCTGACGTGAGGTATAATACCATCTGGGAGTTCTCGGCGAGTCCGCCCAGTGTACCCAGTCTCTACTGAGCACCCGTATATCATCTCTGATGTCAAACACCGATGGATATGGGATCATCCATCGCCCATCTATATGGGTCGAGAAGGTATACGCTAGTCTACTCTGGTATATCGATGCCCCGTCTCGATACACCCACGACTAGGGACTTTGAAGGATGTACTTATGGACTACCATGTCCCCACTAGTATGATCCGCATCATAGTCCAGGTAGTCAAGTACAGATCCTAAGGGCTTTACCAACATGTAACAGAGAGACAAACAGTATACACGTTAAGGTAAAGTGTAACCAGATAGCATACTATCATGTCGAGCAAGAAAGTCCTCCCTATATATGTCCCAGCATCCACTACAATATACATCCTATGTACAGTAATGGCCTCTAGGGCATACATATAACTAACAGTTCGGTCAATACATCCATATTACTATCTTGATTAAGGCATGATATGGTCGCTACCTGGAGAGAGAGAGAAGAAAACACTTTAGCGTATGCTCTGATAAGATCAGATTGGTTCTTATTTTATCTAATCAGGATGGCTCCCACTGTTTTTATCAAATCTTCCTTCAAACCCTAAAAGGAAAGACTATCCGGGATTAATTACACCCTACAACTTCGCCAATCTTTCAGCCAGACCAGTGTCGGTACTTAGAGGGAGGTTCCCCGTGCTTTCGCACGGACCTAATTAAAGTAAACCTCGTTTTCCTAGAGGCGTAACCCCATTGACACCTTTCTAGACACCTACTTGATCGGCTAATTATCCTGTGTAAAATTCTCCCAGGAGTAACAATTACTCGCAGTGGGTATCGGGATCCAACTATCTTATAGAAGGTATGCAATCTTATTGAAAATCTCAACACTTGAAATTCCCGATAATATTTTGCCCCTAACCCCTATGACCATGACAAAGGCCAACAAATCATAGGATGCTAGTCAAGTTCAACCCGTCATTTCTTGATTGAATCAAACCCACCCGCACGACCCTTGACAAAGGCCAACAAGGTCGTACGACTACCCCAAAACAATCTGCATCATATGCATAGACAGATAAGCACCATTTAGCTACCGCACACTACGCCTTGACAAAGGCCAACAAACGCAGCACGAATACTAAACAGTTCCTATCTGAAAATGATGGAGGGCTACGACAGGTTTTTCTGAAAACCTATTGCGTAATGAACTTGATATCGTTGTAGAATCATGTGAATTTTTTAAATGGAGTGATTTTGAGGCTTTTATTAGTTTTGCTAATGAGGTCACTCCCGGTAAAGGGATCTCGGCTCTTTCCTTATGGAATAAGGTGCAGGATATATCATATGTAAGTCCACGTTGCCCACCCCGGTGCTTGCGGGGAGGCGGAAACGGTATAAAAATCGGATTTTTACAGTACTAGGCAACATGGACTAACTAAAGGAGGATCTTTGCTAAACAAAAACTAATTACAAGCTAACTAGTATTAGCTACAAGGAAGAAAGGTTATACCTTGGGCTTTATGTCCTTCTCTCCTTGCTCCTTGGAGTGGAAGAAAGAGATCACCTTGTCGCCTTCTCTAGTCGAAGAAGGATCCACCCGAGAGCCTCAACCTTTGGCTTCAACTTCAAGCTAGAAGTAACTAAGATGCTAGAAGTTCTAATCCTAGAACCTTAGATGAGAGTAGAGATTACTTTAGAGAGGTTTATCTCAATCTCATGTGTTTCTCAACTCATGAGAGGGGAGAGCTTGAGAGAGAGGAAGAGGAGGAGAGAGAATCTATATGATAGAATGAGAGAAATAATGAACCATTCTCTCTAATATGGGTGAATTATGAAATTAGATAATTAGTTAGATAATTGTCATGGTTAATCAAGACTTGACCATTATCATTTCACATTAAATGTAAATTGCAAGGATCAAAGAGCATCTTTCATATGGAATGATGATGGTCAACTTGTCAACCTAAGTCAACAAATCAAGTATGGTCAAATGGTCAACAACCCTAACCATGCACAATTATATATAACTAATATCAATTATTCATAATACACACATAAGCATTAGGGTTAAGAAAATGACAATGGTCATTAACCCTAATCAAAGTCCTCTTCCTCTGTCTCAGTCAACTGTGCATACGCACACGTATTCGTGATCCGAGGAACACAAATACAATGAGATAAAACCAATCCCAAATCATATACTAGGATCTGGCTTAAACCAAAACCCGCTAGTGTCACGACCCGAAAGTACGGAACGTGACCGGCACTTAGATTACGAAGCGTCTAGAGGCGCCACGTGACCTAAGTAAGCCGAAACCCAGAAATCTAAACCATAAAAAGAAGAAGAAGCAGTAAAAGAAAACAAGTATAAAATCATCAGCAAATTTTACCAAAAATTTCGGCAGAGTCTCCTCTGTAAAAAACTAGCCCCCAAACGGGTACAACAAGTATAATATACATAAACAATAAAAAGCATCCCCAAACGGGAGCTAGCATCAACGCCAACAGGCGGAAACAACCACAGCAAGCACAATAATATACAACGCCAATAGGCGAGGCTCAAAACTCAAAAGAAGACAAAACCACCAGATCTGAATAACACATGCGCGACTCTAAGGTCGAAATAAACAACTGGTCCAATAAACTTATCAAGTAATACAAATATGGTTGATGGAGCTTACTAGATACAAATGAATGAATAAAAGTACAATGGTGGTCCGGATGCAAGTGAACCAACCTACCGTGCAAATCACCCTGAAGAAAAGATGTGCCAACAAGCTGCCACGGAAACCTGTACATCGAACCTGTAAAGAATTTGGCACAACGGGGGTGAGTTGCCAACTCGTGAGTAGAAGACATCTACGAAAAGAAATCGAATGCACGACGCTATCCTAGGTCATAATAATACACTACCATATCCCAAACATCTAGTAATAGCAGGGTAATACTACGTGTAAGTGCAACTACTCCGTGTCGTGTCAGTACCTCATATAATACTATGTCATATGAATGAAATGCATGCACCATGAATGTAAAGTAACAAATCCTGAAATCCAGATATATGTGTATAAGAAATCTTTAGCTATTATCATAGTAGAATGTGTATAAGAATCTGAAATCTCAATAATGAAATCCATGGAAATCCGTGTCAAACATCGACACAACACATGTAATCTCAAGTCTCAATATCTCGGGCTCCGTCAGTCCGGATCGGCCCATATCATCAAATCTCACGACAACGGTCGGTATCCTCCGGATATCCGCCGCGCCAGACATCACCGGTAGGTAGCCTTCCCCTGCCAGGTTCATCGTCTACAACTCGATCTTCTTGCCCCGGGTACCATACCGGGCCCACCATGTACCCGAGACGGTTCATCCACTCCTCGAATCGGGTCTCGAAATCCAACAGAAAACATGAAATCTCATGGTGGACGACACATACATCATGAGAAAACCGCATCTTATTTTAAAAAGAGAAGAGAAGAGAGAGAGAAGTTTTTATATATTTTTGCGGTTTTCCCCAAAAATCCAGAAATCTCATAGAAATCCAAATCTCAAATTCATGAGTAAGTATATGATAAGTGTCGGCATATGCCCATAATACTGCATGATAACATGAAAATATGAATGCATGAATGTCTAAGCAATAAATATCATGTCTGTACTAATGTCAGAGAATAATCACAATATTATAGCGGTCTAGTTGTTAACTGATTCTATCCATAAAAGTCAATATGATCTAAAGTGTACGTGACATAGCAATTACCGATGATGATGTGTGTGAGCCGGAAAATAAGTGCGTGGAATATGCGCATCATCGGTAATAGTGCTGGTGTCCTAACAGGTAAAGTTTATACTGATTATAGCAACATATAAAAGAACATGCACCATGATAATTACAGTATGAATGTAAATACAGATGTGCATTATCCACTCCTCTGCGAGATACGAGTACAACTACCACTATGTGAGTCGAACCTAAACCAGTGTCCATCTAACATCCTAAGGAACTAAACCTAATAGACTAGTCAGTAAGAAACTAGAGTCTACCTAAGGTCTGAATCAATATCTCTAATAGTCGGCGATCCCGCATCAATAGCGTCACGTACGTAGTACGGCTTCCTCGAATCAAGAGTGCGGATCAATCATCAAATCTAAGCCTCGTAAGGTAAAATCCATCGTACGGCATCCCAATATCGGGGTACGGTCAAGTATCTCCTAGGTGTCTCCTCATTCGTATAATGTCATCATCAGCACATCTCATGATCAAGGTGTTAAACTGTGATCGTATACATCAATCATATATCATTGCCATCATGATAAGCATCATTAGTTTATCCTCAGAAATATCATGTCATATGTGTCATATTGTGACTAGGTCATACTTATATGATATCGGCATCAGGTCACACCAATATAATGTTGTAATCAAGTTATACATATATCATATCGTGATCAGTTACAAGTTACAGTCCGGGTACTATTCTAGCGTCTCATGTACATCAATATCACCACCACTCTTTATAATTTATATATTCATGTTCATTATCTCATTCTCTAATGATCCGCTAACACTTTAATACGACTGTATAGTAAAGAATCACGGCATCAAGCCCAGTTATACTGTTTCATCATGCCTCAAATATCATATCACATCAATGAATCCCATATACGTGTTGTATATATATATACACCTATACCTAGTTTTATATACGTATACACATATACGTATACTCCATGTCGAGTTTTAGTGTGTGCGTGTGTGTTTCTATCAGAAACCTACGAACCTTTCCCAAAGTACTCATCCTCTGATATGGTTTTCCTAAATCAGTCTAGTCCAGCCTAGGGTCAATACTAGGGTCCTACTAGGGTCACATCTGGTTTCCTAATGTCAATAAGTACTATACCTATTCTACGTTGCGGGGGTGTTAAACGCCATCCACCCGACTTCCCCCCATAGATATGCATCTACTCACTTGGTCCATGTCTGCCGACGACGGTGTCGCCATCCTCCTGTTCATCGCCCGCAGTCCACTTGAAGGGTACCTCCCAAAATATGAAATCCCAACAAGAAATGAGCCTCCAAAATATATGCTTTCCCACTCCAAAATCCATATAAAAAAGGGTAGAGAATAAAGGGTATGAAGAGATTAGGATTTTGTGTATTTTTTGTTGAATTTTTTGATGTATTTTGATGGATTTTTGTGCAAAAATGAGGTGGGAAATGGGGGGGCAGCCATGGGGGGTTATGGCCGGCCTTGAGGGAGTGAGGGAGAGAAAGAAATGATTAAGGAAAAGTGTAGAAGTTTCAAGAGGAGAAATATCACTTAAAGGTCTTTTCATGGTTTATTTAATTATTTATTTATTTGTTTACTATAGCAACTCAAGAAAGCTCTAGAAAATAGGAAAAATTTGCAAATAAATTTTGCATGATACACACTAATTTCTAACATGCCATGGTTCATTTTTACAAATTAAAACCATTTAAATTTGTAATTTACACTAATTTAGTGTAAAAATAAAGCTTATGTTAATATTTAAAATAATTAATTTAGGAAAAATATTTTATTAAACTAAAAATTTATAAGTGGCTAAATAAACACTATTTACTAGTAATTACATAATTAAATAGGTATTTTTGAATTTATAATGAAAAACAATTGCGGTTTGATTTTACGAAAAATACATTTTGCTTTACCGAAAATCATAAAATTCGCTTAAACACTTTTATTCATTTAATTATTTATTTAATTATTTATTTAATTATTTTTAAAACGTTACAATCTTCCCCCCTTTAAGAAATTCGGTCCCCGAATTTAAATTAAAACTCCCCTTCCAAATACTAAAACATTTAGCAAAACACTCAAATCGTCGGGGCTCTAAAATCATCAATACATAACAAAATCGACTCCGTCAAGCATGACGCAATCATCAGAGTTATGGCGATAATAAAATATCATAACTCAATGTGAAAACCATCATAATATACATCAATTTGTAACTTATATATAGTTCGTATCCTAGTAAAATCGCCGAATCATCATAATAAAGAAGCATACAAATACCCCTCTTGAAAATCGCCGTGCAATGCACGTGTCACGGCATAAGTAGCGGACATTTAAATTTTAAAAAAATAACTATATATATCTTTTATTTAACATACACGTCCCGCCTGGTTACTAAATCAAATAATAATGATTAGGAAAACATACTGCTCAAACTAAAATCAATCCCAATCACATCAATAAAATGTCATGTGCGTCCGGTGCGCACTGAAATCGAAGCCAAATGCAGAAACCATGAATGCCCACAAAACAAAACTAAGTGCAACAGGTGTGCACCAAAAACATCTGTCAAGTGCAACGGGCGTGCACGACTCAAAATCAGGTGCATCTAATCTGCACAAAACCCCGATTTAATGCATCTGGTGTGCACAAAATCGCATCAAGTGCGCCAAGTATGCGCAAGAATCCTAATCAGGTGCACATGGAGCACGAAAACATACATCGAATATCAGACTCGAATCACAGTACGAAAATGGATAAAAACTAGGTCGAAGCATATATCAAAATCATATGTAACCCATATGCACGAAATCAAATCAAAATCTCAAAATATATAAAACCAATTCAAGTGTACTGGGTGCGTACTAAACCACATCAATACAACTGATATATGAAACACAGATAGAATGAAGGTACACACAGGAAATACCAATCGTAGAACAAAGTCCTCAAAATACAAAAATCCAATCAACGAAAATAGGAAATTCAAATCACTAAATCACAATCGTAAACACTATCGTCAATGTGCGCCTCTTTCCTCTGATGTCGACTGCTTCGAACTCGTTCTTTCATAGGTGTGCTGACTGCGCTACCAACGGCAATACTCATATCTAGAGTCTCCCACGTAGTCGATCCCTTCACCTGATATCCGGACTATATTAAAATTTTTCGATCGATCCATCAAAATCCCATAATTCCCCGAGAGCTCAACACTCAAGTACAGTTTAAAAATATCCGGTACATACCCCAGCATCGATGATCCAGCTGTAGAAGGGTAAACCCAAGCCTCACTAATGACACTGCGAAACTACCGTAAACCCTCAGGTTCAAGGGCGTTCTCGTGGTCATTATGTCGAGTTAGGGTTTCATTCTTCTAGAGGGTCCATCGAAATACCTGCATGTTCTTCCGAATACCTTAAACTTAGGAAAATGGTTTTCTGATAATCGTTCGAACCCTTTAATTTCATCCGGACGGCATGTGAATACCCTTCGTCCGCACGCTAAGCAATGCTTCAATCCTCAAGAATAACCAATACTCTAATGGTTATCGCATTCGAGCCGCAGCTCCCTCTGCCCGTGCGCCCGTGGTAACAGAAACCACCATCCGACATTGACGAAGATAGATCAAAAGAACGAATGGAATACGGTGCAAACAATGTAAATCCTAGGGCTCCTTAAACAGAGTAGCGTATCGTAAGTATGCCGCGGACCATACCCACGGTACGTTACTCCACCTAACTCGCCTACTCCATCAACCAAGGGTCACCTAGACTTATACAAGGTTAAACCTAGCGCTCTGATACCAACTTTGTCACGACCCGAAAGTACGGAACGTGACCGGCACTTAGATTACGAAGCGTCTAGAGGCGCCACGTGACCTAAGTAAGCCGAAACCCAGAAATCTAAACCATAAAAAGAAGAAGAAGCAGTAAAAGAAAACAAGTATAAAATCATCAGCAAATTTTACCAAAAATTTCGGCAGAGTCTCCTCTGTAAAAAACTAGCCCCCAAACGGGTACAACAAGTATAATATACATAAACAATAAAAAGCATCCCCAAACGGGAGCTAGCATCAACGCCAACAGGCGGAAACAACCACAGCAAGCACAATAATATACAACGCCAATAGGCGAGGCTCAAAACTCAAAAGAAGACAAAACCACCAGATCTGAATAACACATGCGCGACTCTAAGGTCGAAATAAACAACTGGTCCAATAAACTTATCAAGTAATACAAATATGGTTGATGGAGCTTACTAGATACAAATGAATGAATAAAAGTACAATGGTGGTTCGGATGCAAGTGAACCAACCTACCGTGCAAATCATCCTGAAGAAAAGATGTGCCAACAAGCTGCCACGGAAACCTGTACATCGAACCTGTAAAGAATTTGGCACAACGGGGGTGAGTTGCCAACTCGTGAGTAGAAGACATCTACGAAAAGAAATTGAATGCATGACGGTATCCTAGGTCATAATAATACACTACCATATCCCAAACATCTAGTAATAGCAGGGTAATACTACGTGTAAGTGCAACTACTCCGTGTCGTGTCAGTACCTCATATAATACTATGTCATATGAATGAAATGCATGCACCATGAATGTAAAGTAACAAATCCTGAAATCCAGATATATATGTATAAGAAATCTTTAGCTGTTATCATAGTAGAATGTGTATAAGAATCTGAAATCTCAATAATGAAATCCATGGAAATCCGTGTCAAACATCGACACAACACATGTAAAAGTCTCAATATCTCGGGCTCCGTCAGTCCGGATCGGCCCATATTATCAAATCTCACGACAACGGTCGGTATCCTTCGGATATCCGCCGCGCCAGACATCACCGGTAGGTAGCCTTCCCCTGCCAGGCTCATC
Source organism: Agapanthus africanus (assembly GCA_030015575.1). Taxonomy (NCBI): domain Eukaryota; kingdom Viridiplantae; phylum Streptophyta; class Magnoliopsida; order Asparagales; family Amaryllidaceae; genus Agapanthus; species Agapanthus africanus. Next base: position 269,473,950 of record CM057340.1, read on the forward strand.
GTCTACAACTCGATCTTCTTGCCCCGGGGTATCATACCGGGCCCACCATGTACCCGAGACGGTTCATCCACTCCTCGAATCGGGTCTCGAAATCCAACAGAAAACATGAAATCTCATGGTGGACGACACATACATCACGAGAAAACCGCATCTTATTTTAAAAAGAGAAGAGGAGAGAGAGAGAAGTTTTTATATATTTTTGCGGTTTTCCCCAAAAATCCAGAAATCTCATAGAAATCCAAATCTCAAATTCATGAGTAAATATATGATAAGTGTCGGCATATGCCCATAATACTGCATGATAACATGAAAATATGAATGCATGAATGTCTAAGCAATAAATATCATGTCTGTACTAATGTCAGAGAATAATCACAATATTATAGGGGTCTAGTTGTTAACTGATTCTATCCATAAAAGTCAATATGATCTAAAGTGTACGTGACATAGCAATTACCGATGATGATGTGTGTGAGCCGGCAAATAAGTGCGTGGAATATGCGCATCATCGGTAATAGTGCTGGTGTCCTAACAGGTAAAGTTTATACTGATTATAGCAACATATAAAAGAACATGCATCATGATAATTACAGTATGAATGTAAATACAGATGTGCATTATCCACTCCTCTGCGAGATACGAGTACAACTACCACTATGTGAGTCGAACCTAAACCAGTGTCCATCTAACATCCTAAGGAACTAAACCTAATAGACTAGTCAGTAAGAAACTAGAGTCTACCTAAGGTCTGAATCAATATCTCTAATAGTCGGCGATCCCGCCTCAATAGCGTCACGTACGTAGTACGGCTTCCTCGAATCAAGAGTGCGGATCAATCATCAAATCTAAGCCTCGTACGGTAAAATCCATCGTACGGCATCCCAATATCGGGGTACGGTCAAGTATCTCCTAGATGTCTCCTCATTCGTATAATGTCATCATCAGCACATTTCATGATCAAGGTGTTAAACTGTGATCGCATACATCAATCATATATCATTGCCATCATGATAAGCATCATTAGTTTATCCTCAGAAATATCATGTCATATGTGTCATATTGTGACTAGGTCATACTTATATGATATCGGCATCAGGTCACACCAATATAATGTTGTAATCAAGTTATACATATATTATATCGTGATCAGTCACAAGTTACAGTCCGGGTACTATTCCAGCGTCTCATGTACATCAATATCACCACCACTCTTTATAATTTATATATTCATGTTCATTATCTCATTCTCTAATGATTCGCTAACACTTTAATACGACTGTATAGTCAAGAATCACGGCATCAAGCCCAGTTATACTGTTTCATCATGCCTCAAATATCATATCACATCAATGAATCCCATATACGTGTTGTATATATATATACACCTATACCTAGTTTTATATACGTATACACATATACGTATACTCCATGTCGAGTTTTAGTGTGTGCGTGTGTGTTTCTATCAGAAACCTACGAACCTTTCCCAAAGTACTCATCCTCTGATATGGTTTTCCTAAATCAGTCTAGTCCAGCCTAGGGTCAATACTAGGGTCCTACTAGGGTCACATCTGGTTTCCTAATGTCAATAAGTACTATTCCTATTCTACGTTGTGGGGGTGCTAAACGCCATCCACCCGACTTCCCCCCGTAGATATGCATCTACTCACTTGGTCCATGTCTGCCGACGACGGTGTCGCCATCCTCCTCTTCATCGCCCGCAGTCCACTTGAAGGGTACCTCCCAAAATATGAAATCCCAACAAGAAATGAGACTCCAAAATACATGCTTTCCCACTCCAAAATCCATATAAAAAAGGGTAGAGAATAAAGGGTATGAAGAGATTAGGATTTTGTGTATTTTTTGTTGAATTTTTTGATGTATTTTGATGGATTTTTGTGCAAAAATGAGGTGGGAAATGGGGGCGGGCAGCCATGGGGGGTTGTGGCCGGCCTTGAGGGAGTGAGGGAGAGAAAGAAATGATTAAGGAAAAGTGTAGAAGTTTCAAGAGGAGAAATATCACTTAAAGGTCTTTTCATGGTTTATTTAATTATTTATTTATTTGTTTTCTATAGCAACTCAAGAAAGCTCTAGAAAATAGGAAAAATTTGCAAATAAATTTTTCATGATACACACTAATTTCTAACATGCCATGGTTCATTTTTACAAATTAAAACCATTTAAATTTGTAATTTACACTAATTTAGTGTAAAAATAAAGCTTATGTTAATATTTAAAATAATTAATTTAGGAAAAATATTTTATTAAACTAAAAATTTATAAGTGGCTAAATAAACACTATTTACTAGTAATTACATAATTAAATAGGTATTTTTGAATTTATAATGAAAAACAATTGCGGTTTGATTTTACGAAAAATACATTTTGCTTTACCGAAAATCATAAAATTCGCTTAAAAACTTTTATTCATTTAATTATTTTTAAAACGTTACAGCTAGTATAAGCTGTCTGGACATCAAACGTGCACAAGTGCGCGGATGTGAACGAACCCAGTTGCAAAACCATGCGACCTCTACTCATTTTGCCTAAAGGCGAATAACTCTCTGTGTGGGACTCTAAAAACTCGACACTACGCTGGCAGTGGGTTTAACTACAGACCGCAAGCGGTACTAGCTGTACGTAACGGTCCCCAGGTAGATACCGATAAGAAGACCGATGAGGTGACCCCATCTGAACTCCTACTGAGCCAGAATGTGACAGTCTACGTACAGTCCGGTCTATTCGTCTGATACATCGCATGGCGGGCCTAGGGGGCGGTGAACGTTAGTCCCCTAATAGCGGTACAAGTCGTGTCGGAGTGCAACCCAGAACACCCAGAGATAACACTGGAAACCTACCAGTATATCTCGCTTGCCCTGGCCAGGGACTACATGTGTAATGGCTCTCCTGGACACAGCGCGGTGTCAACCCCCAATACCGGGAGAGACGAATCCTGTCTAACCGTCACTACCTCCAAGTGCTTCGGGACCGCACCCAACTACTACCTGTTTGCAAGACTCCTTTGAACCGTGGTAGGGTAGTAATCAAAGTACAGTGGGAACACACTCGAGGCGAAGTGACAGTGTCAAGTCAGCGGACTAAGTTGTACTCATGTCACCTGGGAACTGATAACCGACGATAGGTATAATACCAACCAACAGTTCCCGACGAGTCCTGTCCAGTGTACTCGTAACCTAACGAGCACCCGCATACTATCTCAAGTATGATGTACTGGCGGCTGTGGGACAGACCGTCTCCCACGCTGGGATGAGAAGCGCATACGCTAGTCTACTCCGGAGTATCGATGCCCTGTCTCGATAGTCCTACGACTAGGGACCTGTATAAGGATGTGCTTATGGGTTACCCAGCCCCCACGAGTGTGAGCGCCATCACAACGCTGGTAATCAAGCAAAGATCTTACGGGCTCTACTAATATGTATATAAGCGATATGCTAAAAGAAACACATGCACATATTAAAGCAGAGACAAACCAAGTAGCATACTACCATTTCGAGCAAGATTGTATATACAACTGTGAATATCCTAAGCTTCCATCAAGTAATATACATACTAGTATGATACAGTAATGGCCTCTAGGGCATATACACTAACAATCTCCCACTTGCACTAAGGCCATGTACTGGCGTATCGAAGACCTATCATCTCGATCAGCCGCTCGAACTGAGTCTGGGGTAAGGCCTTCGTGAATGGATCTGCAGTGTTATCTTCTGAAGCAACCCTCCGAACCTCGATCTCCTGGCGATCCACGATCTCCCTGATCAGGTGATACCGCCTCAAGATGTGTCTGGATTTCAGATGGGACCTGGGTTCCTTTGCTAAAGCTATAGCCCCGTTGTTGTCACAATATAGAGGTATTGGATCAATAATGGACGGAACCACCTGAAGTTCTTTCAAGAACTTCCTCATCCAGACAGCTTCTTTTGCGGCATCAGATGCATCGATGTATTCCGCTTCCATGGTCGAGTCAGCAACGGTTTCCTGTTTGGAACTCTTCCAACACACCGCCCCTCCATTAAGGGTAAAGACAAAACCCGACATGGACTTGGAATCATCCTTGTCACTCTGGAAGCTGGAGTCAGCAAAGGCCTCAATCTGGAGGTCTTTTCCGCCATACACCAAGAACATCTCCTTAGTCCTTCTCAGGTACTTGAGAATGTTCTTTACCGCTATCCAATGTTTCTCCCCTGGGTTTCACTGATACTTGTTTACCACACTCAGTGCATAAGCCACATCTGGTCTGGTACACAACATCGCATACATTATAGAGCCTACCGCAGAAGCGTAGGGTATAATAGACATGTTATCCCTCTCCAAATCAGTCTTGGGAGACATCTCTTTGGAGAGGGTGATCCCGTGACAAGCCGGTAGATTACCGCACTTGGAATCTTCCATACTGAATCTTTTCAGTATGGTGTCGATGTACCTGGACTGTGAAAGTCCTAAAATCCTTTTGGATCTTTCACGGTAGATCTGGATCCCCAAAATGTATGAGGCATCACCCAGGTCTTTCATGGAGAACCTATGTGACAAGAACCCTTTGATAGATTGTAGCATAGGAATGTCATTTCCTATTAAGAGAATGTCATCCACGTATAAAACGAGGAATACTACAGTTCTCGCTACAAATCTACAATAGATGCATGGTTCATCTGGATTTTTGATAAAGCCAAATTCCTTGACCGTCTCATCAAAACAGATGTTCCAACTCCACGATGCCTGCTTTAGTCCATAAATGGACTTGAGCAACTTGCACACCTTTCCGCTGCTCCCACTCTGAATGAAACCCTCTAGCTGGTCCATATAGACACACTTCTCTAAATTTCCATTTAGAAAAGCGGTCTTTACGTCCATCTGCCAAATCTCATAATCGTGGAAGGCAGCAATGGCAAGAAGGATCCGAATGGATTTCAGCATAGCTACTGAAGAAAAGGTTTCGTCATAGTCCAAACCAGGTCGCTGACGAAAACCCTTCGCAACCAGTTTAGCTTTATAGGTCTCAACCTGTCCATCTACACCAATCTTCCTTTTGAAGATCCACTTGCATCCTACGGGTTTTACCCCATCTGGAGCAATGTCCAACGTCCATACTTTGTTGGTGTACATGGACTCCATTTCGGTCCGCATTGCATCCAGCCATTTTACTGAGTCAACGCTCTGAATGGCTTGCTGGAAGCTAGTAGGCTCATCACAATCTATGATGCAATCCTCTCTATCCCTGTCTATGAGAAAACCGTAGTATCTCTCGGGCGGATGAGACTGCCTATTACTCCTGCGGAGTGGCGTGGGAATGTCCTGATCTTTCGAACCCTCTGGTTCTACTAAGCTTTTAGTAATAGCTCGTGGTTCTGGAATTTCTTCCAGTTCTATTGCGCTCCCACTTATTTCTTTTTCTAAGAACTGGTGTTCTAAAAAGTGGGCATGGCGAGAAACAAAAACCTTTTGTTCCTCTTCGCAATAGAGGAAATATCTCTTGGAGTTCTTTGGATATCCCACAAACTTGCACTATACTGAGCGTGCTTCAAGCTTGTCCGCATGCTGCTTTTTGACAAAAGCTTGACATCCCCTTGTCTTAATGTGATTAAGATAGGGTCTCTTCCCACACCACATCTGATATGGTGTGGTAGGCACAGTCTTAGTTAGAACTCGGTTCAAAAGTTATGCAGCTGATTCTAGCGCATATCCCCAGAACGATCGCGGCAACTCAGCGTTACTCATCATGGACCGTACCATATCCAATAGGGTTCGGTTCCGTCTCTCCGATACACCGTTATGTTACGGAGTGTATGGAGGAGTAAGCTGAGAGAGAATTCCATTCTCTTTTAAGTAACCCAGGAACTCGGCACTCAAGTATTCACCACCTCGATCAGATCTCAGTGCCTTGATACTTTTGCCTGCTTGTTTTTCTACTTCATTCTTATATTCCTGGAATTTTTCAAAAGCCTCAGATTTATGTTTCGTTAAGAAGACATATCCGTACCTTGAAAAGTCATCTGTAAAAGTAATGAAGTAAGAATAACCGCTTCGTGCATGCGTAGACATTGGACTGCACACGTCGCTGTGTACGAGTCCCAAGAGCTCGCTCGCTCTTACTCCGTGTCCAGTGAACGGAGTCTTTGTCATCTTTCCTTTGAGACAGGATTGACAAGTTGCATACGATTGATATTCGAACGAATACAAATATCCTTCTGTATGTAACTTAGTCAACCTTCTCTCATTGATGTGACCGAGTCTACAATGCCATAAGAAAGTTTTATTAATTTCTGGAGACTTTCTTTTGTGTGTATTCTGGACATTGAAAATCTGTGGTTGGTTTAATACGTATATACCGTTGTTCAATGTACCTAACCCAATCAAAACTTGATTAAGGTGAATGTTCACTACATTACTTACAATTGCAAATTCATAACCTTCTTTAGATAATAAAGATACAGAAATGATATTACAGGTTGCATTTGGTACAAAATAACAACTACGCAAAACCAAAAAGTGTCCATCTGACAATCCCAGGTGATAGTCCCCCACGACCTCAGCTTCCATGCTAGCTCCGTTTGCAACTCTGAGGGTCATATCACCTGCCTTCAAAACTCTACGCTTTCTCAACGCCTGCAAAGAATTACAGATATGAGATCCTGATCCGGTATCCAATACCCAGGATGTAGAGTTTATTCATAGACAGTTTTCAATAACATACACACCTGAAGCTGAAGCCGCAACTCGCTTCAGATCCTGGGTTCTGGCCTTCCAAGCCTTGCAATCCTGTTTCCAGTGTCCACTTTTGTGACAGTAGAAGCATTCTTCCTTTCCTACCAGCTTTCCCGCTACCTTTGTTGCCTTTCCTTTTCTCTTCGTATCCACTTTACTGACACCGCCTCTTGGTTTGGCGGGGGCTTTCTTCTTCTTACCCTTGGCTTTCGCCCTGGACCTAGAAGAGGAAGATCCTCCTACAAACAAAGTGGATGTCTCCCTACTTTTCTGTAGGGTGCCCTCAGCACTCCTCAACATGTTCAGAAGTTCGGAAAGTTCAACCTCCTTTCCTTGCATGTTGAAGTTTAGGACAAACTGGGCGTAAGTGGAAGGAAGGGACTGGAGAATCAAGTCAGTGTAGAGTTCATTCTCCAACGTGGTCCCAAGGTCCGCGAGCTCTTCTATGTAGCCAATCATCTTAAGCACGTGTTCCACTACCGATGATCCGACGGCCAATCTTGCCGAAAATAGCTTCTTCGACACTTCGTATCTTGCGATACGAGACTGCTCTCCATACAGTTCATTTGTATGGAGAAATATGGACTCTAGGTCCATATTCTCGTGCCTCCTCTTATGTTCGTTGTCCATCGAGGCAAGTACGAGGCATTTGGCCTTTGCGCAATCAATCTCCCATGTCTTACGTATTTCTATATCCGCGACGCTGGAGGTGGGACCTAGGACAGAGGGAGCTTTGGTGGTAAGGATATACCCCAACTTGTCGTAAGTGATTGCCATCTTGACATTCCTGAGCCAATCTTTGTAGTTTGGCCCTGTCAGTATATTTTTATCTAGTAATAACTTAAGTCCGGTCATGTTGAATGGTCGCTGCAATTAGGAGAGAGAAAAGAAACACTTTAGCATGATGCTCTAGCAAGTTTAGAGTGGTTTTTAGTTTGTCTAAACAGGATGGCTCCCGCTGTCTCTCGAATCCCTCCTCAAACCATAAAGGATGAATTATTCAGGATCAATCTCACCGTACAATACTTTCTTAACCGTTCAGCCAGGCCAGTGTCGGTACTTCGAGGGAGGTTTTCCAACGCTTTTGCGAAGTTCCTTAATTAAGTAACCTCTTTTCCCTGTGGGCGCAGCCCCGCTAACACCTTTCTAGATACCTACTAGGTATATAGCATTGATCGTTAAGTGAGAACTTTCCCGAGGAGTAGCATATACTCACAGTAGGATCGGGATCTAAGTATCATCGCGTGATAAAACCGAAGGAATCCTATCAGGATCATCACACTCCAAATGGTATGCAGCGCTAGCAAGTTTCAGTACTTATGAAACTCCCGATGTGGATTTTTTTGCCCCATGCTCTTATGACCTTGACTTTGGCCAAAATATCATAAGTCACCTGTCAAGTTCTACCCGTCATTCTCCTGGTTAATTTGGACCCACCCGTACCTACCCTTGACTTTGGCCAAAATGGCAGCACGACTGTCCCAAACCAACGCATCTACCTATGCTGCACATGAATACCCAATAGCTACCAATCATTATGCCTTGACTTTGGCCAAAATACATAGCTTGAATACTTTTTGACCATTCATGTGGAATGACGGAGGGCTACGAATGGTTTTGGCGAAACCGTGAACGTAGTGAACTTGATATAATCGATGGAACGAGATAGCTTTTAAAAGGAGTGGTTCAAGCTCTGCATTTAAAAGTTTAGTTTTGAAAAGAACCGAGTGGTTTTCAAAGTGTTCCAATCGACTTTTACTTGGTTTATTTTCTTGCATTAATTCCAATGCATCCCACCATTTAATCCTACCATTGCAGAAAACAACCAAAATATGGTGTACGCTTATGCCATCCGCATTCGCCACGGGGCCCCGTCATCACCCGTTAGGTTACTTAACTAACGACAAAGCGGGGGCTGGACTAGCGCGGATGCAAAACATAAGCAACACCTAAATAGTTATCATATATAAATATATAGCAATGATAGCCATTACAGATCACAGATGAACACTTTGGATATACTAGGAATCCGCGATTCGTTCGAGCCTGCAACGAAAAGCGGATTACACGGTCGCGATGAATAGCCAATACCCCACCTAAGACCCCTATGGGTGCGGCAAACTACCCGCCAAGTACCCAAAGCGAAGCAACCTCCCACAACGACGTGAGTAGGCCACTCGGCACTTCGAGATACCCGGTAGTTTATGCACCCCACCATGGGTTTATCCTAGGAGCAAAAACAGTAAAAAGAAATTATACAATGACGGCTACAACCCCGACCCGGTTGTGCGGCCAAATAAATAATATTACATCAATTTACATATTACAATGAATGAAAGAAAAAAGAAGCTCCCATCTCACATCCACCCCGGCTATTCATCCGCGACAATCCACCGAGTTCATATACACAAACCAATAAGCATTACAGATCACAGATATGTATAACCCCCACTAATCAACATAAAGCGATTAGCAGACGTTAAATACATATAAACATCACAGATATAACCCAATAGTCAAAGTATAGTGAAGTTCGATCAAAAAATACGGATTTATAGCCACCCAAATACAAATTTCTATTCTAGAAAATCTGGGCAGAAATAAAATATCTTAAAAATCCCAAAACCATTACAGAAGAACACTGCACCAAACTCGGTCCAGAACCGAGTTAACTCGGCCGCGGTTCCGCGGCAAGAAGCATGTTCTTGCCGCGGAAACGAGGCGCTTTGAGCGGTTCACTGGATCGTCTTTGGTGAGTTTCTTAACAAAACCCTGAGCTGATTTTTGAAGTATGATTTAATATTTTTAGAGCAGAAAAAAAACAATAGAAACTTAGGGTTTTGATATTTTAGTTTTGCGATTTTTCCGATCGAACTTCTATACACTTTACTAACTAGCTAGTTTACATTTAGTTAGGCTCTGATACCACTTTAAATCCACGTTGCCCCCCGCGGTGCTTGCGGGGAGTCGGAAACGGTATAAAAATCGGATTTTTACGGTACTAGGCAAGATGGACTAACTAAAGGAGGATCTTTGCTAAACAAAAACTAACTACAAGCTAACTAGTATTAGCTACAAGGAAGAAAGGTTATACCTTGGGCTTTATGTCCTTCTCTTCTTGCTCCTTGGAGTGGAAGAAAGAGATCACCTTGTCTCCTTCTCTAGTCGAAGAAGGATCCACCCGAGAGCCTCAACCTTTGGCTTCAACTTCAAGCTAGAAGTAACTAAGATGCTAGAAGTGCTAATCCTAGAACCTTAGATGAGAGTAGAGATTACTTTGGAGAGGTTTATCTCAAGCTCATGTGTTTCTCAACTCATGAGAGGGGAGAGCTTGAGAGAGAGGAAGAGGAGGAGAGAGAATCTATATGATAGAATGAGAGAAATAATGAACCATTCTCTCTAATATGGGTGAATTATGAAATTAGATAATTAGTTAGATAATTGTCATGGTTAATCAAGACTTGACCATTATCATTTCACATTAAATGTAAATTTTAAGGATTAAAGAGCATCTTTCATATGGAATGATGATGGTCAACTTGTCCACCCAAGTCAACAAGTCAAGTATGGTCAAATGGTCAACAACCCTAACCATGCACAATTATATATAACTAATATCAATTATTCATAATACATATATAAGCATTAGGGTTAAGAAAATGACAATGGTCATTAACCCTAATCAAAGTCCTCTGCCTCTGTCTCAGTCAACTGTGCATACGCACCCGTATTCGTGATCCGAGGAACACGAATTCAATGAGATAAAACCAATCCCAAATCATATACTAGGATCTGGCTTAAACCAAAGCCCGCTAGTATAAGCTGTCCGGACATCAAACGTGCACAAGTGCGCAGATGTGAACGAACCCTGTCGCAAAACCATACGACCTCTACTCGTTTTGCCTAAAGGCGAATAACTCTCTGTGTGGGACTCTAAAGACTCGACACTACGCTGGCAGTGGGTTTAACCACAGACCGCAAGCGGCACTAGCTGTACGTGACGGTCCCCAGGTAGATGCCGATAAGAAGACTGACGAGGTGACCCCATCTGAACTCCTACTGAGCCTGAATGTGACAGTCTCCATACAGTCCGGTCTATTCGTCTGATACATCGCTTAGAGGGCCTAGGGGGGCGGTGAACGTCATTCCCCTAATAGCGGTACAAGTCGTGTCGGAGTGTAGCCCAGAACACCTTGAGATAACACTGGAAACCTACCAGTATATCTCGCTTGCCCTGGCCAGGGACTACATGTGTAATGGCTCTCCTGGACACAGCGCGTTGTCAACCCCTAATACCAGGAGAGACGAATCCTGTCTAACCGTCACTGCCTCCAAGTGCTTCGAGACTGCACCCAACTACTACCTGTTTGCACGACTTCTTTGAGCTGTGGTAGGGTAGTAATCAAAGTACAGTGGGAACACACTCGAGGCGATGTGACAGTGTCAAGTCAGCGGACTAAGCTGTACTCATGTCACCTAGGAACTGATAACCGACGATAGGTATAATACCAACCAACAGTTCCCGACGAGTCCTGTCCAGTGTACTCGTAACCTAATGAGCACCCGCATACTATCTCAAGTACGACGTACTGACGGCTGTGGGACATACCGTCTCCCACGCTGGGATGAGAAGCGCATACGCTAGTCTACTCCGGAGTATTGATGCCCTGTCTCGATAGTCCTACGACTAGGGACCTGTATAAGGATGTGCTTATGAATTACCCAGCCCCCACGAGTGTGAGCGCCATCACAACGCTGGTAATCAAGCAAAGATCTTAAGGGCTCTACTAATATGTATATAAGCGATATGCTAAAAGAAACACATGCACATATTAAAGCAGAGACAAACCAAGTAGCATACTACCATTTCGAGCAAGATTGTATATACAACTGTGAATATCCCAAGCTTCCATCAAGTAATATACATACTAGTATGATACAATAATGGCCTCCAGGGCATATACACTAACAATCTCCCACTTGCACTAAGGCCATGTACTGGCGTATCGAAGACCTATCATCTCGATCAGCCGCTCGAACTGAGTCTGGGGTAAGGCCTTCGTGAATGGATCTGCTGTGTTATCTTCTGAAGCAACCCTCCGAACCTCGATCTCCTGGCGATCCACGATCTCCCTGATCAGGTGATACCGCCTCAAGATGTGTCTGGATTTCTGATGGGACCTAGGTTCCTTTGCTAAAGCTATAGCCCCGTTGTTGTCACAATACAGAGGTATTGGATCAACAATGGACGGAACCACCTGAAGTTCTTTCAAGAACTTCCTCATCCAGACAGCTTCTTTTGCGGCATCAGATGCAGCGATGTATTTCGCTTCCATGGTCGAGTCAGCAACGGTTTCCTGTTTGGAACTCTTCCAACACACCGCCCCTCCATTGAGGGTAAAGACAAAACCCGACATGGACTTGGAATCATCCTTGTCACTCTGGAAGCTGGAGTCAGCAAAGGCCTCAATCTGGAGGTCTTTTCCGCCATCCACTGTAGGGTTACTATGTACACTAACAAGGCTCTACAAGGCATCGACCATGCCAAAATTAAATTTTTTGTGCCGAACAACCCTAAGCAAGATCGTATACTAGAGTTTAGGCGAAACTAATAGTAAGTAAACAACTTTACTTCTAAGGGAACACGAAATACAACCTTTGTAGATCGGTCTTTCACTTCATTTGCTCCTTGTTGATGTCCCTTCGCTGCGATCAAGGTTCTCCCGGGCTCTTGCATGGCTTCACGAGGTGAAATATGCGACCTTGCTTGAAGTCTCCGAGGCCGAAGATGATCTACGTCGAGGGAATTCCGACTCAAGCTACTACTTCACTAATTTGAGAATTAGTGAAGCAAACACCCTATACTAAAGTGATGGTCTAGTAGAGGATGGAGAAATAGGTAGTGGGTTCTCTTTGGATTTTTATTTCTCACTTTAGTTCTCATTTTGGATTAAACCCTAGCAAGCTTTTCTTTTGAACAATGAAGAAGATGAACAAAAGAAAAGAGAAGAGGATAATGATCAATTGTGTGTTCTAACCATGGTGAGTGAGTATCATATACTAACTCTTGTAGAGACTTAACCCTAGGCTAATTGTTATGGTTGTGTTAATAAATATCCATAGTAAAATACATACTCAAGTTGAATTAGTCAATGCATCCACAAGCTTCATGCATTTTCTAATCCTCCACTTGATTTTGTATTTACTTTAAATATTAAAAACCCAAACTAAAAATTAGCATAGTGTAAGTCTAATACACCCATGGATGATGTATCATCAACCATGATACAAAAAGATAACACATTTTAATATATATCACATATATAGTAAAGATGTGTACATGTGAGAAAAAACTCTAAGTGAACATGTGTTAGTTAATGTAAACTAGTATATCAAATATACAATTATACAATAAATTATTAAATCAACACTTGACTTAATAATCCGGTCATATCACATATAAACAACTAACTTCCAATGTATCGACTTATCGAATCAACACTTGATTCGATAACCCGGCTATATCATATATATAACCGACCGATACATTAAGTCGTGAGAATAGAATACGGTATCACATACACGCATTATTCTCGGTCCCGCACATATCACATATGCGCCTCTATTTCTTTTTGCCTGAGCCAGTAAAACCTCTATATAGGACTCTAAAGACTCGTCAATACGCCGGCAGTAGGTGATGATCACATCACGCACCCACAAGTCGTCAGCGATACTAGCTGGACGTAATGGCTACCCGGGTATTAAGCGATCAGAAGATCAGCAAGCAAGCCCGCTCCAACTCCTGTAAAAGCCTGCCAGTAACATTTCCCGTACAGTCCGGTCTCCTCGTCAGATATGTCGCATATCAAGTCTAGGGGTGGTAAACGTCAGACCCTAATAACCGATAAGTCGTGCTGATGTGAGGCTCATAACGGGTCGAGAAACTATTGGTAACACTTACCAGTAAATCTCTAAATCAGCCCTGGCCAGGGACTTCCCTGTTACGGCCAATCGAGCACTGCGCAACATCAACTCCCAATACCGGGAGAGACGAAACTCCTCCTATTGCTCATTGCTTCCATGTGACTCGGGACTGTACCCAAAAACCACCGTTTTGCATGCCCTCATGGACGTGGTAAGGTGGAAATCAAAGCATAGTGGGAATCACACAAGACTCTATGACGATCTCGGGTCTACAGACTAACTTGCACAAGTGTCACCAGAGAACTGTCATCTGACGTGAGGTATAATACTATCTGGGAGTTCTCGGCGAGTCTGTCCAGTGTACCCAGTCTCCACTGAGCACCCGTATACCATCTCTGATGTCAAACACCAATGGATATGGGATCATCCATCGCCAATCTCATGGGTCGAGAAGCGTATACGCTAGTCTACACTGGTATATCGATGCCCCGTCTCGATACACCTACGACTAGGGACCTTGAAGGATGTACTTATGGACTACGATGTCCCCACTAGTATGATCCATATCATAGTCAAGGTAGTCAAGTACACATCCTAAGGGCTTTACCAACATGTAACTATAAAACAGTATAAAGAGACAAGTGTACATATTAAAGTAAAGTGCAACCAGATAGCATACTATCATATCGAGCAAGAAAGTCCTCTCTATATATGTCCAAGCATCCAATATTATATACATCATTTGTACAATACTGGCCTCTAGGGCATACATACAACTAACACCTACGGTTGCGGCAAACTACCCGCCAAGTACCCGAATTGAAGCAACCTCCCTCAACAACGTGAGTAGGCCACTCGGCACTTCGAGGTACCCGGTAGTTTGTGCACCCCTCCTTGGGTCTATCCTAGGAGCAAAAACAGTAAAAGAAATAATATACAACGGCGGCTACAACCTCATCCCGGATGTGCGGCCATAAAATAATATTACATCAATTTACATATTACATCAAATGAAAGATGAAGAAAACTCTCATCTCACAACCCCCGGTTATTCATCTGCGACAATCCAACGAGTTCATATACACAATCCAACAACATTATAGATCACAGATATGCACAACCCCCACTAAATTTTTAGTTTAATAAAATATTTTTCCTAAATTAATTATTTTAAATATTAACATAAGCTTTATTTTTACACTAAATTAGTGTAAATTACAAATTTAAATGGTTTTAATTTGTAAAAATGAACCATGGCATGTTAGAATTTAGTATGTATCATGCAAAAATTATTTGTAAATTTTTCCTATTTTCTAGAGCTTTCTTGAGTTGCTATAGTAAACAAATAAATAAATAATTAAATAAACCATGAAAAGACCTTTAAGTGATATTTCTCCTCTTGAAACTTCTACACTTTTCCTTAATCATTTCTTTCTCTCCCTCACTCCCTCAAGGCCGGCCACAACCCCCATGGCTGCCCCCCCCCCATTTCCCACCTCATTTTTGCACAAAAATCCATCAAATTACATCAAAAATTCAACAAAAAATACACAAAATCCTAATCTCTTCATACCCTTTATTCTCTACCCTTTTTTTATATGGATTTTGGAGTGGGAAAGCATGTATTTTGGAGGCTCATTTCTTGTTTGGATTTCACATTTTGGAGGTATAATTTTCTTTCTTTTGATTTATTGTTATTAGATGATCATTTAAGCTTAATTAGATTTAATGAATTAATTCTATGTTTTTTTAAAAAAAAAATGCAAGTTAGGGTTGTAAATTCAAGTTAGGGTTTTTAATAATTAATTAGGGTTATAATAGTTAGTTTAACACTTTTAGAATTGGAAAATATTGCATGGTTGTTAAATTGTAAAATTTTCATTTAAAATTGTTTTAAATAAGGAAATTAGCTAACTAGATTTTTCTAAAATGTGTTTGTGGGTAATATAAAATTCCAATTAAAGTTGCTATCATTAGATTGTAGTTTTAGTGAGAGTATTAGCATGTAAATGGAAAGAAAAACTTAGTTTGATCACTAGATTACTTTGAGAATTGGAAAATACTAATAAAATGCTATTATTTTGTAAACTAGATTTTGAAAATTCCTAAATAAATGAGATTAAAAATATAATTTATGGTTTCATTAAATCATTATCATCATGAATTGTGGTTTAATACATTAATTCATGCAAAATCATGTTTTGTGGTGGAATTGTGGTATTTTGCTTGAAAAATGTTAAAATTGTTAAAAGTTGCAAACTAGAAATTTCAAATAAATGCAAAATTGTGTAATAAAAATATAGTAATAGTTTGTATAGTCTAGTTATGCTATTTAATGAGTTTTATGACCCTTGGTTTCATTTAAATGTCAAGTTTGGATGAAAAACGATAAATAGGCATTTTCGGGTTTTTCGAAAACGGACGATTTGATCGATTTTATTGTTTCAATGAATTTTATCATGTTTTACAATATAAGTAATGTGCTTTAAAACTACGAGTTATCTGTTGATGTTTATCTCGATCCATCGGAGTTTGTACGCCGATATCGAGCGATAATTGGTTCTTTTGCGTGGACGGGACATAGGTTTTTACCTATGCTTGTTCCTTGTATCGTTTGACTTTTGTATGTGATTCGGTTTACGATAATATTTATATGTTTGCGTTTAGGTACCCTTCAAGTGGACTGCGGGCGATGAAGAGGAGGAAAGCGACACCGTCGTCAGCAGACATGGACCAGGTGAGTAGATGCATATCTACGGGGGGAAGTCGGGTGGATGGCGTTTAGCACCCCCGCAACGTAGAATAGGAATAGTACTTATTGACATTAGGAAACCAGATGTGACCCTAGTAGGACCCTAGTATTGACCCTAGGCTGGACTAGACTGATTTAGGAAAACCATATCAGAGGATGAGTACCTTGGAAGAGGTTCGCAGGTTTCAGATAGAAACACACCCACGCACACACTGAAACTCGACATGGGGTACGTGTATGTGTATATATATAGAACTAGGTATAGGTATATACATATATATACAACACGTATAGGTGATTCATTGATGTGATATGATATCCGAGGTATGATGAAACAGTATAACTGGGCTTGATGCCGTGATTCTTGACTATACAGTCGTAATAAAGTGTTAGCGGATCATTAGAGAATGAGATAATGAACATGAATATATAAATTATAAAGAGTGGTGGTGATATTGATGTACATGGGACGCTAGAATAGTACCCGGACTGTAACTTGTGACTGATCACGATATGGTATATGTATAACTTGATTACAACATTATATTGGTGTGACCTGATGCCGATATCATATAAGTATGACCTAGTCACAATATGATACATATGACATGATATTTCTGAGGATAAACTAATGATGCTTATCATGATGGCAATGATATATGATTGATGTATGCGATCACAGTTTAACACCTTGATCATGAGATGTGCTGATGACGACATTATACGAATGAGGAGACACCTAGGAGATACTTGACCGTACCCCGATATTGGGATGCCGTACGATGGATTTTACCGTACGAGGCTTAGATTTGACGATTGATCCGCACTCTTGATTCGAGGAAGCCGTACTACGTACGTGACGCTATTGAGGCGGGATCGCCGACTATTAGAGATATTGATTCAGACCTTAGGTAGACTCTAGTTTCTTACTGACTAGTCTATTAGGTTTAGTTCCTTAGGATGTTAGATGGACACTGGTTTAGGTTCGACTCACATAGTGGTAGTTGTACTCGTATCTCGCAGAGGAGTGGATAATGCACATCTGTATTTACATTCATACTGTAATTATCATGGTGCATGTTCTTTTATATGTTGCTATAATCAGTATAAACTTTACCTGTTAGGACACCAGCACTATTACCGATGATGCGCATATTCCACGCACACTTATTTGCCGGCTCACACACATCATCATCGGTAATTGCTATGTCACGTACACTTTAGATCATATTGACTTTTATGGATAGAATCAGTTAACAACTAGACCGCTATAATATTGTGATTATTCTCTGACATTAGTACATACATGATATTTATTGCTTAGACATTCATGCATTCATATTTTCATGTTATCATGCAGTATTATGGGCATATGCCAACACTTATCATATACTTACTCATGATTTTGAGATTTGGATTTTTATGAGATTTCTGGATTTTTGGGGAAAACCGCAAAAATATATAAAAACTTCTCTTTCTCTCTCCTCTTCTCTTTTTAAAATAAGATGCGATTTTCTCGTGATGTATGTGTCGTCCACCATGAGATTTCATGTTTTCTATTGGATTTCGAGACCCGATTCGAGGAGTGGATGAACCGTCTCGGGTACATGGTGGGCCCGGTATGGTACCCCGGGGCAAGAAGATCGAGTTGTAGACGATGAGCCTGGCAGGGGAAGGCTACCTACCGGTGATGTCTGGCGCGGCGGATATCCGGAGGATACCGACCGTCGTCGTGAGATTTGATGATATGGGCCGATCCGGACTGACGGAGCCCGAGATATTGAGACTTGAGATTACATGTGTTGTGTCGATGTTTGACACGAATTTCCATGGATTTCATTATTGAGATTTCAGATTCTTATACACATTCTACTATGATAACAGCTAAAGATTTCTTATACATATATATCTGGATTTCAGGATTTGTTACTTTACATTCATGGTGCATGCATTTCATTCATATGACATAGTATTATATGAGGTACTGACACGACACGGAGTAGTTGCACTCACACGTAGTATTACCCTGCTATTACTAGATGTTTGGGATATAGTAGTGTATTATTATGACCTAGGATAGCGTCGTGCATTCGATTTCTTTTCGTAGATGTCTTCTACTCACGAGTTGGCAACTCACCCCCGTTGTGCCAAATTCTTTACAGGTTCGATGTACAGGTTTCCGTGGCAGCTTGTTGGCACATCTTTTCTTCAGGGTGATTTGCACGGTAGGTTGGTTCACTTGTATCCGAACCACCATTGTACTTTTATTCATTCATTTATATCTAGTAAGCTCCATCAACCATATTTGTATTACTTGATAAGTTTATAGGACCAGTCTTTTATTTCGACCTTAGAGTCGCGCATGTATTATTCAGATCTGGTGGTTTTGTTTTCTTTTGAGTTTTGAGCCTCGTCTATTGGCGTTGTATATTATTGTGCTTGCTGTGGTTGTTTCCGCCTGTTGGCGTTGATGCTAGCTCCCGTTTGGGGATGCTTTTTATTGTTTATGTATATTACACTTGTTGTACCCGTTTGGGGGCCAGTTTTTACAGAGGAGACTCTGCCGAAATTTTTGGTAAAATTGCTGATGATTTTATACTTGTTTTCTTTTACTGCTTCTTCTTCTTTTTCATGGTTTAGATTTCTGGGCTTCGGCTTACTTAGGTTACGTGGCGCCTCTAGACGCTTCGTAATCTAATTGCCGGTCGCGTTCCGTACTTTCGGGTCGTGACACAACATGGACTAGAAAGAAGGATCTTTGCTAAACAAAAACCTAGCAAACTAACTAGAAGTTTAACTACTATGTTAGAGGGTTATACCTAGGTCTTGAACTCCTTCTCTTCTTGCTCCTTGGGATGGTTTGAACGGCTCCTACCTCGTAGTCTCCTCTTTGTCGAAGAATGATCCACCCGAAAGCTTCTAACTTGAGCTCCTACCTTAACCGAGAGGCAACTAAAGTGCTTGGCTTGCTAAACCTAGAACTCTAGAGTGAGTAGAGAAGAGTTTGAGGGTTTTATCTCAATAGCTCATGCTTCTCAACACATGAGACATGAGAGCTTTGAGAGAGAGGAAGAGGATGAGCTTTGGATGAGAGAAAATGAGCAAGTGAGAATGGGCTTGACTTTTTACAACCATGCTCACAAAAAAAAGAATAATAATGATAATAATAATAATTAAGAATTGTGATGGTTAGTTTCAATGACCATTATCATTTCCTGAATTTAATGCATTTTGTAAAGAACAACAAGCCAACAAAAGTCATAGAAATGAAATGATGATGGTCAACAAGTCCACAATGGTCAACCGGTCAACAAAGTCAACAAGTCAACAAAAGTCAAATGTTTAACTCAACCATGGCACAATAATCCTTAATTAATATTATTAATCATATTTCTTATTCTCATTAGGGTTTAGAAAAAGTCAACGGTCAACAACCCCAATGAGAATCCTCTGCCTCTGCCTCAGTCAACTGTGCATACACACTTGCATCCGTGTTCCGAGGAACACGAATACAATGGGATAAAACCAATCCCCAAAACATATACTAGGATCTGGCTTAAACCAAAGCCCGCTAGTAATAACTGTAAGTCTACGTTACCTCTCCCGGTTCTTTCGGGCTTGCGGAAATGATGAAAAACGATTTTTCGGGTCATGGTAACATGGACTATAAAACACGGATCTTTGCTAAACTATACACTAGCAACTAACTAGAGCTTTTCCTACTCGGTTAGGGGTTATACCTCAACTTGAACTCCTTCTCTTGGGCTCTTTGTGGTGGTCGGATGGTTCGTTCCTCGTCTCCTTCTCTTGCCGAAGTTGGATCCACCTGAGGGTCTCTACCTTGAGCTTCTTTCTCGAACTTGAGAAAACTAAAGTGTCCGGCTTGCTAGACCTTCAACCTTAGGATGAGTAGAGAGTAGCTTTGGTGTTTTATCTCCTAGGAAATGTTTCTCAACACATGAGATGAATTTTCCTTGAGCTAGAGGAAGAGGGAGAGCAAAATGGAGGAGAGAGAATCAATATGATAGAATGAGAATGGTTTTTACAACCATAACAATATATGTGAATTATCTAATTAATAATATTAATCCAAAACGAAAAAGGTGATAGTTGGTTTGATAAGACCATTATCATTTCACATTAAATGTTTTTGCAAAGATCAAAGAGCATTTTTGGAAAGAAATGATGATGGTCAATGTTTCAACCTTGGTCAACAAGTCAACCTTGATCAACAAGTCAACAAACCCTAACCATAACCCAATTTCATTTAAATAACATTATCAATTGATATTTCATATATTCATTAGGGTTTGGTAAACGACAACCGTCAACTGTGCATACACACCCGTACCAAAACCCTAATGAGAACCCTCTTCCTCTGCCTCAGTCAATTGTGCATACACACCTGCATTCGTGTTTCGAGGAGCACGAATACTATGAGATAAAACTAACCCCAAAGCATATACTAGGATCTGGCTCAAACCAGAGCCCGCTAGTAATAACTGTCCGGACATCAAACGTGCACAAGTGCGCGGATGTGAACGAACCCTGTCGCAAAACCATGCGAACTCTACTCTGTTTTGCCCAAAGGCGAATAACCCTCTGTGTGGGACTCTAAAGACCCGACACTTCCCTGGCAGTGGGTTTAACCACAGACCGCAAGCGGCACTAGCTGTACGTAACGGTCCCCAGGTAGATGCCGATAAGAAGACGGACGAGGTGAAACCCATCTGAACTCCTACTGAGCCTGAATGTGACAATCTCCGTACAGTCCGGTCTGTTCGTCTGAGAATATCGCATGGAGGGCCTAGGCGGCGGTAAACGTCAGTCCCCTAATAGCGGTACAAGTCATGTCGGAGTGTAGCCAAGAACACCCTGAGATAACACTGGAAACCTACCAGTATATCTCGCCTGCCTTGGCCAGGGACTTTGTGTAATGGCTCTCCTAGACACAGCGCGATATCAACCCCCAATACCGAGAGAGACGAATCCTATCTAACCGTCACTGCCTACAAGTGCTTCGGGACTGCACCCAAAAACTACCTGTTTGCACGACTCCTTTGAGCCGTGGTAGGGTAGTAATCAAAGTACAGTGGGAACACACTCGAGGCGAAGTGACAATGTCAAGTCAACGGACTAAGCTGTACTTATGTCACCTAGGAACTGATAACTGACGATAGGTATAGTACCAACAAACATTTCCGGACGAGTCCTGTCCAGTGTACTCGTAACCTAATGAGCACCCTCATACTATCCCAAGTACGACGTACTGACGGCTGTGGGACAGGCCGTCTCCCAAGCTGGGATGAGAAGCACATACGCTAGTCTACTCCGGAGTATCGATGCCCTGTCTCGATAGTCCTACGACTAGGGACCTGCATAAGGATGTGCTTGTAGATTACCCAGCCCCCACGAGTGTGACTGCCATCACAACGCTGGTAATCAAGAAAAGATCCTAAGGGCTCCACTAATGTGTAAAGGCGATATGCTATAATAAACACATGCACACATTAAAGTAGAAACAAACCAAGTAGCATACTACTATATTGAGCAAGATTGTCAATACAAGGTGAATATCCCAAGCTTCCATCAAGTAATATACATACTAGTATGATACAGTAATGGCCTCTAGGGCATATACACTAACAATCTCCCACTTGCATTAAGGCCATGTACTGGCGTATTGAAGACCTATCATCTCGATCAGCCGCTCGAACTGTGTCTGGGGTAAGGCCTTTGTGAGTGGATCAGCAGTGTTATCTTCTGTAGCAACTCTCCGAACCTCGATCTCCTGGCGACCCACGATCTCCCTGATCAGGTGATACCGCCTCAAGATGTGCCTGGACTTCAGATGGGACCTGGGTTCCTTCGCTAAAGCTATAGCCCCATTGTTGTCGCAATACAGAGGTATTGGATCAACAATGGACGGAACCACCTGAAGTTCTATCAAGAACTTCCTTATCCAGACAGCTTCTTTTGCGGCATCAGATGCAGCGATATATTCCACTTCCATCGTCGAGTCAGCAACGGTTTCCTGTTTGGAACTCTTCCAACACACCGCCCCTCCATTGAGGGTAAAGACATAACCCGACATGGACTTGGAATCATCCTTGTCACTCTGGAAGCTGGAGTCAGCAAAGGCCTCGATCTGGAGGTCTTTTCCGCCATACACCAAGAACATCTCCTTAGTCCTTCTCAGGTACTTGAGAATGTTCTTTACCGCTATCCAGTGCTTCTCCCCAGGGTTTGACTGATACCGGCTTACTACACTCAGTGCATAAGCTACATCTGGTCTGGTACACAGCATCACATACATTATAGAGCCCACCGCAGAAGCATAGGGTATAATAGAGATGCGATCCCTTTCCAAATCAGTCTTGGGAGACATCTCTTTGGAGAGGGTGATCCCGTGACAAGCCGGTAGATTACCGCGCTTGGAATCTTCCATACTGAATCTTCTTAGTATGGTGTCGATGTACCTGGACCGTGAAAGTCCTAATATCCTCTTGGATCTGTCATGATAGATTCGGATCCCCAGAATGTAAGAGGCATCACCCAGGTCTTTCATAGAGAACCTGTGTGACAAGAACCCTTTGACAGATTGTAGCATAGGAATGTCATTTCCTATCAAGAGAATGTCATCCACGTATAAAACGAGGAATACGACAGTTCGTGCTACAAATCTACTATAGATGCATGGTTCATCTGGATTTTTGATAAAGCTAAAATCTTTGACCGTCTCATCAAAATAGATGTTCCAACTCCACGATGCCTGCTTTAGTCCATAAATGGACTTAAGCAACTTGCACACCTTTCCGCTGCTCCCACTCTGAATGAAAGCCTCTGGCTGGTCCATATAGACACACTCCTCTAAATTTCCATTCAGAAAAGCGGTCTTTATGTCCATTTTCCAAATCTCATAATCGTGGAAGGTAGCAATGGCAAGAAGGATCCGAATGGATTTCAGCATAGCCACTGGAGAAAAGGTTTCGTCGTAGTCCAAACCCGGTCTTTGACGAAAACCCTTTGTAACAAGTCTAGCTTTATAGGTCTCAACCTGTCCATCTACACCAATCTTCCTTTTGAAGATCCACTTGCATCCTACGGATTTTACCCCATCTGGAGCAACGTCCAACGTCCATACTTTGTTGGTGTACATGGACTCCATTTCGGTTCGCATTGCATCCAGCCATTTTACCGAGTCAACGCTCTGAATGGCCTGCTGGAAGCTAGTCGGCTCATCACTATCAATGATGCAATCCTCTCTATCCCCGTCTATAAGAAAACCGTAGTATCTCTCGGGCGGATGAGACTGCCTACTACTCCTGCGGAGCGGCGCAGGAATGTCCCGATCTTTCGAACCCTCTGGTTCTACTAAGCTTTCAGTAATAGCTCGTGGTTCTGGAATTTCTTCCAGTTCTATTGTGTTCCCACTTATCTGATTTTCCAAAAACTCAGTTTCCAAGAAGTGGGCATGACGAGAAACAGAAACCTTTTGTTCCTCTTCGCAATAGAAGAAATATCCCTTGGAGTTCTTTGGATATCCCACAAACTTGCACTGTACTGAGCGTGCCTCGAGTTTGTCCACATGCTGCTTTTTGATAAAAGCTGGACATCCCCATGTCTTAATATGCTTAAGATAGGGTTTCTTCCCACACCACATCTGATATGGTGTGGTAGGCACAGTGTTAGTTGGTACTCGGTTCAAAAGGTATGCAGCTGATTCTAGTGCATATCCCCAGAATGATCGCGGTAACTCAGCGTTACTCATCATGGAACGTACCATATCCAATAGGGTCCAATTCCGTCTCTCCGATACACCGTTATGTTGCGGAGTGTATGGAGGAGTAAGCTGAGAGAGAATTCCATTCTCTTTTAAGTAATCCAGGAACTCGGCACTTAAGTATTGACCACCTCGATCAAATCTCAGTGTCTTGATACTTTTGCCTGTTTGTTTTTCTACTTCATTCTTATATTCCTGGAATTTTCCAAGGCTTCGGATTTATGTTTCATTAAGAAGACATATCCGTACCTTGAAAAGTCATCCGTAAAAGTAATGAAGTAAGAATAACCGCTTCGCGCATTTGTAGACATTGGACCGCACACGTCGCTGTGTACGAGTCCCAAGAGCTCGCTCGCTCTTACTCCGTGTCCAGTGAACGGAGTCTTTGTCATCTTTCCTTTGAGACAGGATTGATAAGTTGCATATGATTGATATTCGAACGGATCCAAATATCCTTCTGTATGTAATTTCGTCAACCTTCTCTCATTGATGTGACCCAGTCTACAATGCTATAAGAAAGCCTGATTTGTTTCCGGAGACTTTCTTTTGTGTGTATTCTGGACATTGAAAATATGTGGTTGGTTTAATACGTATATTCCATTGTTTAATGTACCTGACCCAATCAGAACTTGATTAAGGTGAATGTTTACAACATTGCTTACAAATGCAAATTCATAGCCTTCTTTAGATATTAAAGATACAGAAATGATATTATAAGTTGCATTGGGTACAAAATAACAATTACGCAAAACCAAAACGTGTCCATCTGACAACCCCAGGTGATAGTCCCCCACGGACTCAGCATCCATGCCAGCTCCGTTTGCAACTCTGAGGGTCATATCACCTGCCTTCAAAACCCTACGGTTTCTCAACGCCTGCAAAGAATTACAGATATGAGATCCTGATCCGGTATCCAATACCCAGGAAGTAGAGTTTATTGATAGACGGTTTTCAATAACATACACACCTGAAGCTGAAGCCGCAACTTGCTTCAGATCCCGTGTTATGCCTTTCCAAGCCCTGCAATCTTTCTTCCAGTGTCCACTCTTGTGACAGTAAAAGCATTCTTCCTTTCCCACAAGCTTTCCCGCTACCATTGTTGCCTTTGCCTTTCCCTTCGTATCCACTTTACTAACACCGCCCCTTGGTTTGGTAGGGGTTTTCTTCTTCTTTCCCTTGGCTTTCGTCTTGGACCTAGAAGAGGAAGATCCTCCTACAAACAAAGTGGATGTTTCCCTACCTTTCTGTAGGGTGCCCTCTGCATTCCTCAGCATGTTGAGGAGTTCTGAAAGTTCAACTTTTTTTTCTTGCAAGTTGAAGTTCAGGATAAACTGGGCGTAAGTGGAAGGAAGGGACTGGATAATCAAGTCCGTGTAGAGCTCGCTCTCTAACGTGGTCCCAAGGTCCACGAGCTCCTCAATGAAGCCAATCATCTTAAGCACGTGTTCCGCTACCGATGATCCGACGGCCAATCTCGCCGAAAACAACTTTTTCGAGACTTCGTATCTGGCGATACGTGATTGCTCTCCATACAGTTCTTTTGTATGAAGAAATATGGATTCCAGGTCCATATTCTCGTGCCTCCTCTGATGTTCATTGTCCATAGAGGCAAGAACGAGGCACTTGGCCTTCGCGCAATCGATTTCCCAGGTCTTACGGATTTCCTTATCCGCGACGCTGGTTTTGGGACCTGGGAAAGGGGGAGCTTTGGTGGTGAGGAGATACCCCAACTTGTCATAAGTGATTGCCATTTTGACATTCCTGAGCCAATCTTTGTAGTTTGGCCCTGTCAGTATGTTTTTATCTAGTAGTAACTTAAGTCCAGTCATGATGTTTGGTCGCTGCAATTAGGAGAGAGAGAAGAAACACTTTAGCATAATGCTCTTGCAAGTTTAGAGTGGTTTTTAATTTGTCTAAACAGGATGGCTCCCACTGTCTCTTGAATCCCTCCTCAAACCAAAAAGGAAGAATTAGTCAGGATCAATCTCACCGTACAATACTTGCTTAACCGTTCAGCCAGGCTAGTGTCGGTACTTCGAGGGAGGTTTTCCAACGCTTTCGCGAAGTTCCTTAATTAAATAACCTCTTATCCCTGGGGGCGTGTAACGTTTTGAAAATCGTTTCGGTGAAATTTCGAAAAATCGGTAAAATAAGGGGGTTTCTGTAAAAAGTCAAAATACAAATATCTTGTTATAAAGATTAAATATACATATTCTAGCTATGTAATTGCTATTATTTGGTGTTTATTGAGCCGCTGGTGAAATTTCAAATTTTCTGAAAAAAATATTATTTTATTATTATTTAAGCCGTCACTAATACATTTAATTAGGGAAAATTACAAATTGGAATGAGTTGAAACAAATTTTGTGCATCATAAAACATTAAATAAAATTTTAACATGTGGTTTTTGGAACGAAATCATTTGCCAAAACGGTTTAGAAATTATTGAAGAAAAAAGGCTTTTTTTTAGCGTAAATGGATGTTTGGGGTATTATATTTATCATTTTTCATCACCCCACACCCGTACCCACATCCACACACTCCCATTTACTTCTCCCCTTGAAGAATTCAGCAGCCCCCATTTTTTTTCCCCACTTGAATTTCAAAGGAAAGAAATGAAAGAAAAGAAAAGAAAATGGAGAAATGAGGTGGACCTTTGACCTTGAATTGACTTTGATTTCTCCCCCCATTTTCTCTACCTCCCTCTCTCTCCTCTCCCACTCCCATTCCAGCTGACCCCCCCTCCTACAGCAGCAGCAACCCCCCCATTTCCCTTCTCTTTTCTCTTCAAACTTCATCAAAAATTGCCTCAAATCCATTAAAAAAAATCCCAAAACCCAAATCCGACTCCTACCCATTTTAGCTTAGCCCGTATAGTATGGATCTTTGTGAAAAGAGAGCATTTTGGGAGGCCATGGATGCTTGTGGATCTTCAAATGTTTTTGGATATAATTCTAAAACATTTTTGCTTAATTTGTTACTAATTTCTTAAAGCTAAACTACTTAAGTGTTAATTAGGCTTAAGTTATAAGTTTTGGAATTCAAGTTATGAATTTGAATGCAAGTTAGGGTTTTATAAAATTGGTGTATGGTTGTGTGTTATATTTAGGCTTTTTGTCATGTTAATACAAGATTAGTACCTTGTGCTAATGGTTAGTTTAAAAATTGTGTTAATTTGCTAATTTGCTTACTAGGTTTTTGAAATTGGTTAAATACTTGGGATTAAAAATGTGTTTAGGTTTTTCATGACTTCATTAACTTTATTAAGTGTGGTTTAATGCTTTAGATCATGCAAATCTAAGCTAGATTGTAGTTTGTGCATTTTTGCTTTGAAATTGTTAAATTTTAGGTATTTTGTAAACTAGAATATTAGGGTTTTTGGAATTTAATGAGATTAAATTCCGGGAATTGTTTATATTACTTATTTAAGATATTTAATAAATATATTGGCCGCTACATTCATTTAAAAATCCTGTTTTGTACAAAAACGGCGAATTGTGCTTGCTAGATTTTCGGAAAAATGACTTTTTAAGTAAAATTGGGGTTTTTGTGAGTTTTAACCTAGTTTATATTAAAATTAGTGTTCGTGAATGTGCAAATGAGTGTGATTGGATTTTTCTCGATGGTTTGACGTTTGTACATCGACATCGAGGGTTGGTTTGACTATTCTTGCATGCGTAGGCGATAGGTTTGGACCTATGCGTGATACGCGTGCCGATTTGATTTTCGTATGCCGTTTCGATTTCGAATTTAGTTTTAATGCGATATGGTGCGTTATGATATGTAGGTACCCCCATGTGGACTTCGAGACGACAAGCAAGCGCGTGGCGACGTCGGCACTGGCAAGCGAGGACCAGGTGAGTAGATTTATATCTACGGGGAGAAGTCGGGTGGATGGCGTATAGCACCCCCGCAGTTCGTGGTGGTGTATACGGATGCGTATACACACCAACAATTATTATATGTTATTTGGAATTAATAACGATGCTTAGGATGGATATTGGTGTGTTGGATTACTTTAGTGTTGCGAACCCTAGGGTAGTGTTGCACTACACATACACACATACATACTTGCATACATTGCTATTGATATGTGCTCATGTGATTCTTTATAGTTATGGGTTCACATGGGTATGGGACTATGTGTTCACATACGGATTTGAGGATGATACTTAGGATTGAGCTGAGTCGATGAGATTTGATTTGAGGCCGTGAGATCGGTGATATAGCAGGGTTCGTATTTGAGATACGACATGACGTTGTAGCGGGTCTTTGACGTAGTGTTTCACACACGTCCATGCATATGTAGACGGTATCAGTATGGTACTAGACGTAGATCAGTACCGCGATCATGATATTTGATAAAGAGGATACCAGGTGAATAGTATGATGAATGTGATATTGACCCGTACCCAGATTTGGGATGCCGTACGACGGATTTACGTACGAGCTATATCTTGATGATTGATCTGCACTCTTGACTTGGGATGTCTGATTTTAGATATGGTATCGGATATGATATTATTGAGGCGGGATCACCGACTAATATATATACAGGTATGTATATGTATCGACTCAGATGTTAGGCGGTTTCCTTACCCGTAGTTCAGCTTGTTAGCTTAGCCCTTTAATTTAGTTTAGTTGTTAGATTAGATTCGATTCTTACCTATTTCAAAAACTAACGAATCGTGGGTATTTTAAAAGACAGCCTAAGGGATCCTACGGATATTTCAAAAGACGTATCTTTTCATAAAAACACCGTAGCCCCTATTTTCAAACCCCATGATTCGTGTTATTTCAAAAGGCACCATTTGTAGGACTTATATTAGATTATTACAGATTAGTTATCGTTGTGTCTAGTATTCAGCTCCCGCACATTATTGCTGTTCGCTCTGCCTCGCATACTTATTTTGCTGCATATTCCATTATTGATATCATGCTGTTAGGACACCAGCACCATTACCGATGATGCGTATGTACCACGTACACCTACTTGCCGGCTCACACACATCTTCATCGGTAATTGCCATGTCACGTACACTTTAGAGAATATATTTGCTTGACTTAGCTTGTTAGTTAGTAGTTTGATATGATATTAGTGTACCTGCCTTACATGCCTAGTTTATTAATCATACATTGCAACTTGGTTATTGATACCATATGCATTCATTATCATTGACATATGCACTTGTGATGATTTCTTGAGATTTATGATATTTCTGGATTTCGGGGAAAGCTGCAAAATTTACAACTTATGATCTTTTAAAATATAAAATGTTGCGGTTTTCTAGTGATGTAAAGTGTCGTCCACCATGAGTTTGCTGTGGTTTTCGAGATCCGTGTCGAGGAGTGGAGGAACCGTCACGGGTACATGGTGGGCCCGGTGCGGTACCCCGGGGCAAGAGAAATGTGGTGTTGACGTTGAGCCCGGCAGGGGAGCACTACCGACCGGTGATATTACCCGACGCGTCGGATATCCGGAGGATACCGTCGTGGTCTTGAGATGGATGGTAGGGGCCGGTCTGGACTGACGGCGCCCTAGATATTGAGATTGAGACATTGATATTTCGAGACAGTGAGATTTATGTTTTGTGTCGATGCTAGACACTGTTGATACTGATTTCATTTATGATACCTCACTTTAAAAATACAGAAATCTCATTAATTTATGAAAACAGTTTCTTCATTTACATGTATTCTGTTTTCATGCATTCATACCTCACTCATATGATATATTGCTACCCGAGGCACTGACACGGGCACATGAGTTTACACTCGGGTTAGATACTACCCTAGCCATTGTTATAGGCTGCATGTTATATACATTTTTTAGGATATATTATGATCATTGACCTAGGATTGCGTTATTTATGCGATTTCTGTGCGTAGATATTTTTCTATTCACGAGTTGGCAACTCACCCCCGTTGTGCGCCAGTTTCTTGCAGGTTTTGCCGTACAGGTTTAATTACGGCTTTGCGGCATAGTTTCGTTCAGGTGATTTGCTAGTAGGTGGGTTTACTTGTATCGTACCCCCATTATATATCTTGTATATCATTATTCTGTTGTATCTAGAAGTTCCATCAACCAAACATGTATTTATTGAGATAGAGACCAGTGTTGTTTATTCTTTCGACCTTAGAGTCGCTCGTTATATTTCTGGTGGTTTTGAGTTTCCTTTTGAGTTTTGATCCTCGCCGTTGACGTTGTATATTATATTGCTTGTGTAGTTGTGACCGTCGATTGACGAAGAGCTAGCTCCCGCTTGGGGATGCCTTTTTCTTGATTTCGTATACTATTCATGTTGTATCCCGTTTGGGGGCCAGTATTTACAAAGGAGACTCTGCCGAAATTTTCAGTAAATTTTTGATGTTTTAAAAACCGCATAATTCGTCTTATGCTATTGAAATTACTTGCTTTAAGTTGGTTTTTCCTGCACTCTACTACTTTTCTTGGTTTGGATTTCTGGGTTTTCGGTTTACTTAGATTACGTACGTCTCGAGACGTTCGTAGTTTAAGTGTCGGTCATGTTCCGTATTTTCGGGTCGTGACAAAGTTGGTATCCGAGCGTTAGGTTTTACCTTCGGAGCGTAGGATGACCCTTGGTTGATGGAATAGGTGACTAAAGTAGAGTGACGTACCGTTGGTATGTTCCGCGGAATATTTACGACACGCCACTCCACTTAAGAAGCCTTAGGATGTACATTTCCTTGTTCAGTATTATATTCCTTCCTGATCTAGCCTCATCGTTACCAGTTTGGTTTTGCTGCCACGATTTTGGGCAGGGAGAGCTACGGCTAGAGTTGCGGTCAGCAGAAGCTCGTCACAAACGAGGACTGACCAGGGCGTGATTCCGGCGACACCCGATTGTAGAGAGGTGTCTTCTGATTGTGTTTTCGCACCACGAGCGTTGATGGATCGCTGTATGAGATTACTCGGACGGACAGATCAGCACCAGAGGATTGAGCCAATGATAGAAGGTCGCTAGTCACCCACGGATGAATGACTGAGACATGTGGTTCATTCGCCTACCCGATGAGAGGTCATCAGATAGATTGATTCCAGCTAGAGACGACTTCACGCGGAGACGTTGGCAGTCGATAGAGACGATCGAATGTCAGAAACCTATTATTCCAAGTTTAAAGTAGTCGGAAGGACATGCAGGCAATTCTATGGTCCCTCTAGAAGAATGAAACCCTAACTCGACATAATGACCGTGTGAAAGCCTTTGAACCTTAGGGTTTGCGGCAGTTCCACGGCGCCATTAGTGAGGCTTGGGTTTGCCCTTCTACGGCTGGACCACCGATGCTGTGGTTTGTACTCGATACTATTAAACTGTACCAAGATGTTGAGCTCTTGGGGGATTATGAGGTTTCGACGAATCGATCGAATGGTTCGACTTCAATCGGATGCTAGGTGGTGAGATGCATTCTTGGGAGACTCCAGATACGAGGATAGCCGTTGGAGCTCAGTCCATGCAGCCACGACGAGACGAGTCCGAAGCGGTCGACATTAGAGAAAAGTGGAGTAAGAGGTTCGCACCAGATCTAGATGAGATGACGTTCCACTCCGCCGACATCAGAGAGGCGATGCGCATGCCGAGGCATGGTACTTGGACTTACCTTCTAGAAGGAGTCGCGATGAGTATGCAGTCGTTCCAGAGCAAGATGCAGATATAGGAAAGGACAATGACTTCCGGACAGTTGGCAGAGACGAGACATGGAAGAGACCGTGAGCAGGATTCCTTCCAGGACACTGCTGCAATGATACTTGCACCCAGGATCAGATATGTCACGTACATTCAGAGAGCCAGAGGACGACGCCAGTAATATGCTGTCTTACGAGTGGTCGCGATGATTGACCAAGAGATGACCAGAGAAGTGCCAGAACGGAATCGTCCCCGTTAGCACACCTGACAGGGCCGATGAGCCGATGGACCGAAAGATTGGTAATTCACAGTGAAGACCTTGACCCAGGAGTGGTCATGGTTACGCACGCCAGCAGGACAGAGTTCATGATCATCGACGAGACGTCCCACTAGTGACCGCGACAGTTGGCCGAGATTCTTAGAGGATGCGCTTGAGCAGTACTATTCCGCCATTATTGATTACGATGTTTTGGGTGATTTATTCGTATGATTTGATTTTGATGATTGAGGATTTACGATCTTTGCACAGTGTTGCACTTGATATCGTTTTCGTGCTTCAGTTTCACATGTTTGTGATTTTACGATTTTAAACAGTCGAGTTGGTTTTGGACGTATGCATGCACACGATTTCGTTCCTGCACTCGGTTTAGTTTATATATGCTTGCAGTGCAGTGATACGCCTTTTGTGCACTTAGATGCACTGGACTTCGATTTCGATTGTGATACCCGATATTTGTTTTGTGCACCTTGTGCACCTGATTGATTTTGCGCACGTTCGGCGCTTGATATTGGATTTCATGATTTCGTGCACGATAGATGCACCTGATTTTGCTGTCAGGCACACATATTGCCTACGACAGATGTTTCGTGCACACCTGATGCACTTAGATGTTGTTTCTATGCGCATGTATGGCACATTCATGGATTTTGATTTCCGTGCGCACCAAACGCACGTAGCATTCATGTGCATATTTTGGGATTGATTTCGTATAGAGCAGTACGTTTTTATGATATTGCTATGTATTTTCGTACTGAGCAGGACTAGTCAGAGGACAGTACCTGAATATATTTTGCATGCATTGATAGTTATTGAAGGGATTTCCAAAAAGCGAGCTATAGCCTCAGTATTTACCTACGTGTCTGATATGACACGAAATGTTTAAAACAAGGAGACCCTTCTAAATTGTTTCCAAAACGACGGAACGTACATTTCAAACAAAGGTATATATGTATATAGTTATTTTCTTATGATAGACGTCCGCCACTGTGCAGTGTTATACGCGTTGCACAGCGACTTAAAGAGATTTGGCATGCATTTCCTTCAGATACTTACAGATATAGATTCGATGTTTACATGTATAGTTTCGAGTTATATCATATTGGTTTGATTTAGATTTGGCATTGATGTCTTCTCCATGACTCCGATGATTGCGGGATGCTTGACGGAGTTTTGATTTGAGTTATATACTCATTTTTCAAGCGCATGCGCTGCGATACGAATTGTTTTATGTAGTTACAATTTCGGAGCCCCGACGACTTGATGGTTTTTCTTAGATGTTTTAGTATTTGGGGGAGTTTGAATTTAAATTCGGGGACCGAATTTCTTTAAAGGGGAAGATTGTAACGTTTTGAAAATCGTTTCGGTGAAATTTCGAAAAATCGGTAAAATAAGGGGGTTTTCTGTAAAAAGTCAAAATACAAATATCTTATTATAAAAATTAAATATACATATTCTAGCTATGTAATTGCTATTATTTGGTGTTTATTGAGCAGCTGGTGAAATTTCAAATTTTCTGAAAAAAATATTATTTTATTATTATTTAAGCCGTCACTAATACATTTAATTAGGGAAAATTACAAATTGGAATGAGTTGAAATAAATTTTGTGCATCATAAAAAATTAAATAAAATTTTAACATGTGGTTTTTGGAACGAAATCATTTGCCAAAACGGTTTAGAAATTATTGAAGAAAAAAGGCTTTTTTTAGCGTAAATGGATGTTTGGGGTATTATATTTATCATTTTTCATCACCCCACACCCGTACCCACATCCACACACTCCCATTTACTTCTCCCCTTGAAGAATTCAGCGGCCCCCATTTTTTTTCCCCACTTGAATTTCAAAGGAAAGAAATGAAAGAAAAGAAAAGAAAATGGAGAAATGAGGTGGACCTTTGACCTTGAATTGACTTTGACTTCTCCCCCCACTTTCTCTACCTCCCTCTATCTCCTCTCCCACTCCCATTCCAGCCGACCCCCCCTCCTACAGCAGCAGCAGCCCCCCCCATTTCCCTTCTCTTTTCTCTTCAAACTTCATCAAAAATTGCCTCAAATCCATCAAAAAAAATCCCAAAACCCAAATCCGACTCCTACCCATTTTAGCTTTGCCCGTATAGCATGGATCTTTGTGAAAAGAGAGCATTTTGGGAGGCCATGGATGCTTGTGGATCTTCAAATGTTTTTGGGTATAATTCTAAAACGTTTTTGCTTAATTTGTTACTAATTTTTTAAAGCTAAACTACTTAAGTGTTAATTAGGCTTAAGTTGCAAGTTTTGGAATTCAAGTTATGAATTTGAATGCAAGTTAGGGTTTTATAAAATTGGTGTATAGTTGTGTGTTATATTTAGGCTTTTTGTCATGTTAATACAAGATTAGTAGCTTGTGCTAATGGTTAGTTTAAAATTTGTGTTAATTTGCTAATTTGCTTACTAGGTTTTTGAAATTGGTTAAATACTTGGGATTAAAAATGTGTTTAGGTTTTTCATGACTTCATTAACTTTATTAAGTGTGGTTTAATGCTTTAGATCATGCAAATCTAAGCTAGATTGTAGTTTGTGCATTTTTGCTTTGAAATTGTTAAATTTTAGGTATTTTGTAAACTAGAATATTAGGGTTTTTGGAATTTAATGAGATTAAATTCCGGGAATTGTTTATATGACTTATTTAAGATATTTAATAAATATATTGGCCTCTACATTCATTTAAACATCCTGTTTTGTACAAAAACGGCGAATTGTGCTTGCTAGATTTTCGGAAAAATGACTTTTTAAGTAAAATTGGGGTTTTTGTGAGTTTTAACCTAGTTTATATTAAAATTAGTGTTCGTGAATGTGCAAATGAGTGTGATTGGATTTTTCTCGATGGTTTGACGTTTGTACATCGACATCGAGGGTTGGTTTGACTATTCTTGCATGCGTAGGCGATAGGTTTGGACCTATGCGTGATACGCGTGCCGATTTGATTTTCGTATGCCGTTTCGATTTCGAATTTAGTTTTAATGCGATATGGTGCGTTATGATATGTAGGTACCCCCATGTGGACTTCGAGACGACAAGCAAGCGCGTGGCGACGTCGGCACTGGCTAGCGAGGACCAGGTGAGTAGATTTATATCTACGGGGAGAAGTCGGGTGGATGGCGTATAGCACCCCCGCAGTCTGTGGTGGTGTATACGGATGCGTATACACACCAACAATTATTATATGTTATTTGGGATTAATAACGATGCTTAGGATGGATATTGGTGTGTTGGATTACTTTAGTGTTGCGAACCCTAGGGTAGTGTTGCACTATACATACACACATACATACTTGCATACATTCCTATTGATATGTGCTCATGTGATTCTTTATAGTTATGGGTTCACATGGGTCTGGGACTATGTGTTCACATACGGATTTGAGGATGATACTTGGGATTGAGCTGAGTCGATGAGATTTGATTTGAGGCCGTGAGATCGGTGATATAGCAGGGTTCGTATTTGAGATACGACATGACGTTGTAGCGGGTCCTTGACGTAGTGTTTCACACACGTCCATGCATACGTAGGCGGTATCAGTATGGTACTAGACGTAGATCAGTACCGCGATCATGATATTTGAAAAAGAGGATATTAGGTGAATAGTATGATGAATGTGATATTGACCCGTACCCAGATTTGGGATGCCGTACGACGGATTTACGTACGAGCTATATCTTAATGATTGATCCGCACACTTGACTTGGGATGTCTGATTTTAGATATGGTATCGGATATGATATTATTGAGGCGGGATCACCGACTAATATATATACAGGTATGTATATATATCGACTCAGATGTTAGGCGGTTTCCTTACCTGTAGTTCAGCTTGTTAGCTTAGCCCTTTAGTTTAGTTTAGTTGTTAGATTAGATTCGATTCT
Source organism: Agapanthus africanus (assembly GCA_030015575.1). Classification (NCBI taxonomy): domain Eukaryota; kingdom Viridiplantae; phylum Streptophyta; class Magnoliopsida; order Asparagales; family Amaryllidaceae; genus Agapanthus; species Agapanthus africanus. Next base: position 269,509,957 of record CM057340.1, read on the forward strand.
TACCTATTTCAAAAACTAACGAATCGTGGGTATTTTAAAAGACAGCCCAAGGGATCATACGGATATTTCAAAAGACGTATCTTTTCATAAAAACACCGTAGCCCCTATTTTCAAAACCCCATGATTCGTGTTATTTCAAAAGGCACCATTTGTAGGACTTATATTAGATTATTACAGATTAGTTATCGTTGTGTCTAGTATTCAGCTCCCGCACATTATTGCTGTTCGCTCTGCCTCGCATACTTATTTTGCTGCATATTCCATTATTGATATTGTTGCGCCACGGCAGCGCCCGGCCGTCTTACCGAGGCCAAAATGCGGAATCAAAAATTTTCCTAACTTGGAAACTGGCGCTACCGCGGACAATAAAACCCGGATCGTTAACCATTAACCTATACTAGCAAACAAGAGATGGGAAGAGAAGTATACAGAATGATCCGAGTCCTCCGGTCTTCTCCTCGCCGACCCGATCTCCCGCGGAAAGTCTTGTCTCCATATCGTCGCCTCCTCGCCGGAAGGGCACCACATCGCCTGCGTCTTTTACGGGCTCCAGCCTCAATACCGAGGCAACTCGGGCATGAAGCCGGCAACTCGACATGCCCAAGGATTGCTGTAGAATGTAGTGTAGAAACTTTGTCTCTTGGAGTTTATGTAGTTGCCATTGATGGATGGAGGAAGAGGTAAAGAAAATTGGTGCTTTCAATTTTCTAGCAAGAAGAAGATGAAATGAACTCTCTCATTCTTTTTCTCTCAAGTGATTTCAACCATATGCAAATGAGAATGGTGGAGGAAAGAATATCATAACCACAACCAAAGAAGGAAGGTGAGTGTAGGAAAAGGTGGAGGGTGACCACAACCTAAACATCATCATAACAAATCCACATCAACCATTCTTATCACTTCTAATCACATAAAGCAAAATGAGATGATGGAAAAAGAATATAATCATGAAGGAAGTATCATGAAGCCATCATATGCAAGAAAACCCCTCCACAAAATGTAATTTGCAAAACTGCAAATTACCCCCTCCATCGGAAAAGTCCGGCCGGGAAAGAACAAAGGAAAACCGGCCGGAACGGAATGCAAACTGGCAACTCCAGAAAACTGGTCCCGTAATAAATTACAGGAAAACCCCGATACTGTGCATACACACCCGCATCTGTATTCCGACCGGATACAAATGCAATGAGACAAAATCTACACTGTACTAAACTAGGATCCGGCTTAAACCAAAGCCGGCTAGTAATATCCGTCCGATCCTGATTCGTGCAATACCGCACGTATCTGATCGAATCCTGCCATATATCCATATGGCCACTAGTACAAACCGTCCGATCCTGATCCGTGCAATACCGCACGTATCTGATCGGACCCTGCCATATCTCCATACGGCCTCTACAGTGTTTCGCCCGAAAGCTTGAGTAACTGTAAGTGTGGTGGACTCTAAAGACTCGTCAATACTATGGTTGTGGATTTAACCACCAGCACGTCAGAGGTATAAGCCAATACGTGACGGGCCACCAGCTATTGACCAAAAGGGACGTCGATGAGCGAACTCATCCTGACACCCTACTGAACCTGTCAGTGACAATATCCGTACAGTCCGGTCCGTTCGTCTATGAGTATCGCATGGCGGGCCTAGGGGGTAGGTAAAAGTCAGACCCCCAAAAGCGGTACAAGTCGTGTCGGAGCGTAGCCCAGAACGCCCTGAGATACTACTGGAATACCTACCAGTAAATCTCCTGCCTCGGCCGAGGGCTTTGCGTAATGGCTCTCCTAGACATAGCGCGACCTCACCCCCAATACCGGGAGAGACGAACCCGTGAAGATCCGCTCACTGCCTCCATGTGGCTCAGGACTGTACCCAACTAAAACCTGTTTGCACGACTCCTTTGAGCCGTGGTAGGGTAGTAATCAAAGCACAGTGGGAACTCACACGAGACAAATGACGATCTCAGGTCGATGAACTAACCTGTACACATGTCACCAGGGAACTGCTATCTGACATCTGGTATAAGACCAACTAGCAGGTTCCCGGCGAGTCCTGTCCGGTGTACTCATAACCCAATGAGCACCTGTATACATCTTAGGTGAACCAACTGACACCAGTGGCTTGTGAGACCGGCCACCGCCCCTCGTCGGGGTCTCGACTGTATACACTAGTCTACTAATGGAGTATCGATGCCCTGTCTCGAAACTCCTACGACTAAGGACCTTTTAAGGATGTGCTTATAGACCGCCAGCTCTCACGTATATGATCGCCATCATACTGCTGGTAGTCAAGCAAGAATCCTAGGGGCTCTATCAACGTGTAATAGCGACATGTCAGGTCACCTAAAGCAGTACACGATGATAAAGGTGAACCAGATAGCATACTATCATCTCGAGTAAGACTGTCCTACCGGGATAGGTCCTCCCTCAATCATTGCAATCACGTGCCTGTGATCCAATAATTGACTCTGAGGGCACTATCTCCAACAATCTCCCACTTGCACTCAAGGCTAATTATTGCGATGTCGCATACTCACAGCCCGTGTGATACCGAACACCCAACTCCTCTACTAGTCAGTCGCACAAAGCCTGTTTGCGAAACTATTGCGTTCGAGGAAAAGCCTCAGTGAGTGGATCCGCTGTGATGTTTCTTTCTTTGTCTCTCTAAATCTCAAGTTCGCGGAGAATGCCATCTCCCGAATGAGCAATACCAGTCTTAGAATGTGTCTGGATGTCTGATGGGACTTAGCTCATAAATGAACTCCAAATCCAAACTTCTTAGACTGTATCGATAACTGAACTTAATCAGTACCTAGCGCCATGCCTCCCTCAGTATTGCCTTGGACCACCTGTCCAAAATACTGCCCCTCGTCAGAAGGAGAAACTATAACTCTGACAACCTCCTTGTCGTCCATGTCACCTTGGAAGCCTGGAATGATAACCGTCTCCTAAAGGAGGCAGCCGTTATCATATCCCTAGAACATTCAGTTATGTTCTAAAACTGCTTCCGATTGTTTCTCCAGGATTGGATCAATATCATCTTATTGCATCTAGTGCAAGAACAACATCTGGTGTGGTACTTGACATCTCATGATTGACTCAATTGCCTAAGCAAGTGATCTGCCAATCATGCGTATCCCTCTCCCCTTTAGTCTGTAAGACACCTTTAGAGAGGGTGACTCCATCACCTGCAGGTGTACTACCGTGCCAGGAGTCGTCTATTCTAAATACTCATAGAATGCTGTCAAGGTACCCAGATTAGGAAACCATACAAATCTAGATCTAAAACCATAGATCTAGTAACCAGAATGTCTGATATAATATCCAAGTCCTGTGTGGAGAAACCACTGTGTGACAACCAAAGTATAACCGATCGTATTACAGGAGCTTCCTTTCCTACTCTGTGTATGTCATCCAAAACCAGGACATCACACCCTACTACCTTCTTAACAGATCCATCCCCTATTCTGATGACGTCAAACCTATGACTGTTACATCAGAAATAGATGATCTATCTCCGCTATATCTGCTTTAGTCTATAGACATAAGCTGATGTCCACCAATGCTTCCGCTGCTCCCACTGACTACGACAACCCTCTGGCAAAGTCATATAGACGTGCACTTCTAAAGCTAGTTTAGAACGACGCTATACTCATCCTCCTGCCGGGTCTCGCAGCCTGGAACAACAACAATGGCAAGTGTGGGTAAACAAGAACTTCCCTGTCACCGTCCTTGAGGCTACCGGAGTACCTCTCGGGTGCCTGAAGTTACCCACCTGATCTGCGGAGTGGCCAATGGAATGTCAAATCAGATTGAATCTTTAGGTTCCTTATCAAATCTTCAGTAATCGTTTGCGGTTCTGGAATCGCTTCCAGTTCTACCATACTCCCACTACTGTTTTCTGAAAAATAACCATTTCCTTTTTAAAATGTGGCGAGTTAAGAACAATATCACTATTGATCTTCCAGATGGTAGAAAGTCAACCCTCGTCATAGCCTGGGTCAACCCACAAACAGCCATTACAGAAACGTGCCTTGAGTTATCCGGAGTCTGGTTTCAAGCATAAGCCGGACAACTCCCCGTATCTTAACAATGTCAAGATATGAACTGTTCTATATCCAAGAAATAGAGGCACTGATTTAATTGAACCAGATTCAAATCATGCAGCTGTCTCCAGTGCATGTCAACTAAATGGAAGGAGGCCGATCAGCGTTACTCAACTTAGGAGTACTTCCAATTATGAGTAACCTGAAAGAGAAGCAATTTCTCTTTATCATTACTATCAACTGAATACCATACACAAGTATCTACATCTTCGATCACTTTGAAGAATCCCGATACTTGCAATACTTGGTTCTCTACTCTATTCAAATACCTATGACTCCTCAAAACTTAGACCCTGTGTTTCTACGAAACACATGTCTAAGAACTAGAGAAGTTAAAAGTAAACAGAATATAGTATGAGGACCAACCCCTCTGTCCTAATGGACACTGGACAACATACAATACTCTGTATAAGTCCACTGAGTCTAACAACTCTTTCACTGTGCGTCGTAGGTTGAAAACTGTACTTATGGTTAAGAAGAATTACACCGCTGTTTAATGCTCCTTACCTAACCATCCACTGATATAGGTAAATGTCATCGACATAATACCAAAAGGTATATCTCACTCTATGAAAATAGACGTACAGATATATCAATTTGAAATTGGTGCACAACAGCGGATATTCAAAACCAAATATTTGCCGACCGGCAAACAGCCCAGGTGATCTCCTCAAATATCACCGATTACAACGAATCCCGATATAATGAGGATGATCACCCAATTCCCAATAACTTACTCCCACTCATCATCTGTAAAACCATACAGATGTGAGAATCCAACCTGGTAAATACATACCCTGGAGCAAGTGTCTAATCGGGAAATCAGTTTTCTTTTAACATTACACAGTGAAACTGAAACATTGAAATGTTTCGGTGGGGTATCCTGGTATTCCTAGTAATGCCTCTACCATTATCCAGATTCACAACTGTAATCGTATATCTCTTTGCCATCTGTCCAAATCCCTTTATATGTCTTTAGTCATTACCGTCTGCACACCCCTTTAGGCCAAATGGTTTTCTTCCTTCCCTACCGTTCGGCACCAGCCTATGGTTTGGAAGAAGACTATCCAATAAGCATAAAAGGTGTACTGTCCTAATCCTAGGAGCACTCGCAAAGCGAGAGAAGGTGAAGATAAAAGACAACCGAATAAACCTTATTCCTATTTCTCCTGAACCAGAATCCATCCCCGAACTGGAACAAGTTCCTTTCGAGTTCGTATATATAACCATACGATGGAGTATCCAATAAACTGTGGATCTTCGTAGTGATACGGAGTGTCCTGGAGAAATACAAAGGTGATTTAGGATTGGCGAAGAAATACTTGGTTTGGTCGTGAATATCAGTCGCAATTTACTTTGCCCTCTTACTAATCCCTTGCTTTGTCTTAATCTTAATACCTTCTGCACACCATCGTTATGCTAATTGGTTTTCTTCATTCCCCACCGTTCGGCACCAGCCTAAGGTTTGGAAGAAGACTATCCAATTTCCATAATAGGTGTACTATCTCCTAAACCAAGGAGTACTCGCAATGAGAGAAGGTGAAAAGGAAAAACAACTGAATAATCCTATTCGTTTTCTCCAGAACCAGAAACCATCCTCGAAGTCCTTCGAGTTCGTATATAACCATACGATGGTTTTGTCCAATGGAAGTGGACGTTCGTAGTAATACGGGGTGTCCTGGAGAAAAGGATAAAAGTAGGAGTGGCAATGAGGTTTGCAACTCTGACAATCCAAAAGCCTGTGTTAAGAAGGTTCGGTCAACTTGGTCACTGAGTCATAGTCTTAGGGTCGGGTCAATGGTCGCTGCCAGAGAGAGAGAAAAGAAACACTCAGCGTGCACTCTAACCTAGATCAGAATGGTTATCACTTTATCTAATCTGGAAACCTCCCACTGTACCTCAAATTCTCCTCCAAACCTGAAAGAAGAATTAGTCGGGGTCACCTGAGGAGTAAACCAACTCATCAGTGGGAATCGGGATCCAACTATCATCGCATGATAACTTGACGGAATCCACTCAAGTGACCACACTCCAGAAGGTATGCGCATGCCTGGCAAGTTTCAGTTCTTTTGAAACTCCCGATGTAATGTTTTTACCCCTAGGACCCAATTGACCTTGACAATGCCAACAAATCAAAGAGTCCTAGTCAAGTTCTACCCGTCATTATCTTGATTGCGTTAAACCCACCCGTACGAGTCCTTGACAATCCACTTATCCATGTGACAGAAAAGCATTACATAGCTACCGAACACTACGCCACGGCAATGCACGACAAACGCAGCACGAATACTAAGTAATACTAATCTGAAATGACGGAGGGCTACGACTGGTTTTTGGCGAAAAACCTTTAACGTAATGAACTTGATATCGTTGAAGGAACTGGATAACCTTTTTAGAAAATATAGTGACGAAAACCTTTACTAAAGAGGTCACTCCCGGTGAAGGGATCTCGGCTCTTTCCCCGTAGAATGAGGTGCAGGATATTCCAACTGAATACCACGATGCAAAGCAAAAGTAATCGGCTATAGTGAAGTTAATGCCCTGACGCAAACTTCTGTCCAAGGGGTCACTCCCGGTGAAGGGATCTCGGCCCTTGCCTCGTCGACTGAGGAGCAGGATATTCCAAAAGAATACCACGATGCAAAACAAAAGTGAACGTCCTTGCAATAACAGCCTTTTGAAAAATGTTCCAACAACATCAGAATAGGTTTGTTTATCTTGCATTGATCCGAATCAACGCAGTCCCATCAATTGATCACACCACAAAGAACGAAAATATACTGATGTACGTATATGCCATCCGCATTCGCCACTGGGTCCCGTCATCACCCGTTAGGTTAGCTAACTAACGGCAGAGCGGGGACTGGACTAGCGCGGATGAAAAACATATACAACATCTACTAATATATATACCAATATATAGTATTTCGCTCAAGGCGTGAATAAAATGTAACATCACAGAAATGTACAGCATCACAGAATAATACAGATATCTGGAAGCCCCGGGTTTCACAGAGCCTCTGCTGAAACCCGACGTTCCCCTGGTCGTGTGGATAGCCTGTGCAATGAAAACCTAGACCCCTACGGGTGCGGCAAGTCACCCGCCAAAACCTGAAGCGAGACAGCCCCCTTCAGCACCGTGAATGGACCACCCAGCACTTCACGGAATCCGGTAACTTGGGCACCCCTCCTGGGTCAACCTGTACCCCCTACGAGTGCGGCGAATAGCCCGCCAATCCTGGAGTGAAGTCCCCTCCGTCCCAATGCCATGAGATGCGGGCTTGTTGCCCTCCAGAACCCGGTTATCCGTGCACCCCACCTTGGGGCAATCCTAGTACAGAAAGTAAAATATACATACAACGGGTACATCGACCGCAACCAGGTCGTGCCCCAAAAGAATAATACAAACAGGCAGTGACGGCAGTCCACATGTCGGACGCTCGCCCGCAATATCAAATGTACATATAAAACAAAACTGTACTAACATTGCATCCAGGCTATCCCCCACGACCGATCCGCAACAACACAGCATAAACATAGAACATCAACGTGAAAGTCACGTTCGCAAATCCGTCTAACCGGGCTATAGCAGTTAGACGGGATTTACCGATCAAGTGACATTCACGGTCGCAGATATAATGTAAATACTGTGAAATAATGTGTTTAAAATATCCGATCGATCAAACAATTAACAAGTGGGCCCCCAAGTAATACTGTAGCAGTCACAGAAGATCTGGGCCCAAATTTAATATTCCAAAAGCCCTATTTTCAGCCCAGAAAGCAACTGAAGAAAAACAACCAAGTGACCTGACCATAGTGCGGCGGAACCGCGGCCCAAAGGGGGTTTTGGCCGCGGTTCCGCGCTCCAACTAGGGAATCACTCTGTCGTTTTTCTACAGTAGCCTTATATTTTCCAGTACATCATTTTTCTGCAACCTGAAAAATTTTTAGACACCAAAAAGTTTCAACAGAAAACTGATGTGAACAAAAATGAGGTTTTTGGAAATTTGGTCGATCAGATAAGCAAAACGCATTAGAACAAGCTAGGCAAGGTTAATGGCGTGGCTCTGATACCATGTTGCGCCACGGCAGCGCCCGGCCGTCTTACCGAGGCCAAAATGCGGAATCAAAAATTTTCCTAACTTGGAAACTGGCGCTACCGCGGACAATAAAACCCGGATCGTTAACCATTAACCTATACTAGCAAACAAGAGATGGGAAGAGAAGTATACCGAATGATCCGAGTCCTCCGGTCTTCTCCTCGCCGTCCCGATCTCCCGCGGAAAGTCTTGTCTCCATATCGTCGCCTCCTCGCCGGAAGGGCACCACATCGCCTGCGTCTTTTACGGGCTCCCGCCTCAATACCGAGGCAACTCGGGCATGAAGCCGGCAACTCGACATGCCCAAGGATTGCTGTAGAATGTAGTGTAGAAACTTTGTCTCTTGGAGTTTATGTAGTTGCCATTGATGGATGGAGGAAGAGGTAAAGAAAATTGGTGCTTTCAATTTTCTAGCAAGAAGAAGATGAAATGAACTCTCTCATTCTTTTTCTCTCAAGTGATTTCAACCATATGCAAATGAGAATGGTGGAGGAAAGAATATCATAACCACAACCAAAGAAGGAAGGTGAGTGTAGGAAAAGGTGGAGGGTGACCACAACCTAAACATCATCATAACAAATCCACATCAACCATTCTTATCACTTCTAATCACATAAAGCAAAATGAGATGATGGAAAAAGAATATAATCATGAAGGAAGTATCATGAAGCCATCATATGCAAGAAAACCCCTCCACAAAATGTAATTTGCAAAACTGCAAATTACCCCCTCCATCGGAAAAGTCCGGCCGGGAAAGAACAAAGGAAAACCGGCCGGAACGGAATGCAAACTGGCAACTCCAGAAAACTGGTCCCGTAATAAATTACAGGAAAACCCCGATACTGTGCATACACACCCGCATCTGTATTCCGACCGGATACAAATGCAATGAGACAAAATCTACACTGTACTAAACTAGGATCCGGCTTAAACCAAAGCCGGCTAGTAATATCCGTCCGATCCTGATCCGTGCAATACCGCACGTATCTGATCGAATCCTGCCATATATCCATACGGCCACTAGTACAAACCGTCCGATCCTGATCCGTGCAATACCGCACGTATCTGATCGGACCCTGCCATATCTCCATACGGCCTCTACAGCGTTTCGCCCGAAAGCTTGAGTAACTGTAAGTGTGGTGGACTCTAAAGACTCGTCAATACTATGGTTGTGGATTTAACCACCAGCACGTCAGAGGTATAAGCCAATACGTGACGGGCCACCAGCTATTGACCAAAAGGGACGTCGATGAGCGAACTCATCCTGACACCCTACTGAACCTGTCAGTGACAATATCCGTACAGTCCGGTCCGTTCGTCTATGAGTATCGCATGGCGGGCCTAGGGGGTTGGTAAAAGTCAGACCCCCAAAAGCGGTACAAGTCGTGTCGGAGCGTAGCCCAGAACGCCCTGAGATACTACTGGAATACCTACCAGTAAATCTCCTGCCTCGGCCGAGGGCTTTGCGTAATGGCTCTCCTAGACACAGCGCGACCTCACCCCCAATACCGGGAGAGACGAACCCCTGAAGATCCGCTCACTGCCTCCATGTGGCTCGGGACTGTACCCAACTAAAACCTGTTTGCACGACTCCTTTGAGCCGTGGTAGGGTAGTAATCAAAGCACAGTGGGAACTCACACGAGACAAATGACGATCTCAGGTCGATGAACTAACCTGTACACATGTCACCAGGGAACTGCTATCTGACATCTGGTATAAGACCAACTAGCAGGTTCCCGGCGAGTCCTGTCCGGTGTACTCATAACCCAATGAGCACCTGTATACATCTTAGGTGAACCAACTGACACCAGTGGCTTGTGAGACCGGCCACCGCCCCTCGTCGGGGTCTCGACTGTATACACTAGTCTACTAATGGAGTATCGATGCCCTGTCTCGAAACTCCTACGACTAGGGACCTTTTAAGGATGTGCTTATAGACCGCCAGCTCTCACGTATATGATCGCCATCATACTGCTGGTAGTCAAGCAAGAATCCTAGGGGCTCTATCAACGTGTAATAGCGACATGTCAGGTCACCTAAAGCAGTACACGATGATAAAGGTGAACCAGATAGCATACTATCATCTCGAGTAAGACTGTCGTACCGGGATAGGTCCTCCCTCAATCATTGCAATCACGTGCCTGTGATCCAATAATTGACTCTGAGGGCACTATCTCCAACAGATATCATGCTGTTAGGACACCAGCACCATTACCGATGATGCGTATGTACTACGTACACCTACTTGCCGGCTCACACACATCTTCATCGGTAATTGCCATGTCTCGTACACTTTAGAGAATATATTTGCTTGACTTAGCTTGTCAGTTAGTAGTTTGATATGATATTAGTGTACCTGCCTTACATGCCTAGTTTATTAATCATACATTGCAACTTGGTTATTGATACCATATGCATTCATTATCATTGATATATGCACTTGTGATGATTTCTTGAGATTTATGATATTTCTGGATTTCGGGGAAAGCCGCAAAATTTACAACTTATGATCTTTTAAAATATAAAATGTTGCGGTTTTCTAGTGATGTAAAGTGTCGTCCACCATGAGTTTGCTGTGGTTTTCGAGATCCGTGTCGAGGAGTGGAGGAACCGTCACGGGTACATGGTGGGCCCGGTGCGGTACCCCGGGGCAAGAGGAATGTGGTGTTGACGTTGAGCCCGGCAGGGAAGCACTACCGACCGGTGATATTGCCTGACGCGTCGGATATCCGGAGGATACCGTCGTGGTCTTGAGATGGATGGTAGGGGCCGGTCTGGACTGACGGCGCCCTAGATATTGAGATTGAGACATTGATATTTCGAGACAGTGAGATTTATGTTTTGTGTCGATGCTAGACACTGTTGATACTGATTTCATTTATGATACCTCACTTTAAAAATACAGAAATCTCATTAATTTATGAAAACATTTCTTCATTTACATGAATTCTGTTTTCATGCATTCATACCTCACTCATATGATATATTACTACCCGAGGCACTGACACGGGCACATGAGTTTACACTCGGGTTAGATACTACCCTAGCCATTGTTATAAGCTGCATGTTATATACATTTTTGAGGATATATTATGATCATTTACCTAGGATTGCGTTTGTTATGCGATTTCTGTGCGTAGATGTTTTTCTATTCACGAGTTGGCAACTCACCCCCGTTGTGCCCCAGTTTCTTGCAGGTTTTGCCGTACAGGTTTAATTACGGCTTTGCGGCATAGTTTCGTTCGGGTGATTTGCTAGTATGTGGGTTTACTTGTATCGTACCCCCATTATATATCTTGTATATCATTATTCTGTTGTATCTAGAAGTTCCATCAACCAAACATGTATTTATTGAGATAGAGACCAGTGTTGTTTATTCTTTCGACCTTAGAGTCGCTCGTTATATTTCTGGTGGTTTTGAGTTTCCTTTTGAGTTTTGATCCTCGCCGTTGGCGTTGTATATTATATTGCTTGTGTAGTTGTGACCGTCGATTGACGAAGAGCTAGCTCCCGCTTGGGGATGCCTTTTTCTTGATTTCGTATACTATTCATGTTGTATCCCGTTTGGGGGCCAGTATTTACAAAGGAGATTCTGCCGAAATTTTCAGTAAATTTTTGATGTTTTAAAAACCGCATAATTCGTCTTATGCTATTGAAATTACTTGCTTTAAGTTGGTTTTTCCTGCACTCTACTACTTTTCTTGGTTTGGATTTTTGGGTTTTCGGTTTACTTAGATTACGTACGTCTCGAGACGTTCGTAGTTTAAGTGCCGGTCATGTTCCGTATTTCGGGTCGTAACAGGGCGTAGCCCCGCTAACACTTTTCTAGACACCTACTAGGTTTATAGCATTGATCGTTAAGTGAGAAATTTCCCGAGGAGTAGCATATACTCACAGTCGGATCGGGATCCAAATATCATTGCATGACAAAACTGAAGGAATCCTACCAGAATCATCACACTCCAAATAGTATGCAACGCTAGCAAGTTTCAGTTCTTTTCAAACTCCCGATGTGGATTTTTTCCCCATGCTCTTATGACCTTGACTTTGGCCAACAAATCATAAGTCACATGTCAAGTTCTACCCGTCATTCTCCAGGTTAATTTAAACCCACCCGTACCTACCCTTGACTTTGGCCAACAAGACAGTACGACTGTCCCAAACCAACAATATCTATCTATGCTGCACATGAATACCTAATAGCTACCAATCACTATGCCTTGACTTTGGCCAACAAACATAGCTTGAATACTATTGACCATCCATGTGAAACGACGGAGGGCAACGAATGGTTTTGGCGAAACCGTGAACGTAGTGAACTTGATATAATCGATGGAATGGGATATCTTTTAAAAGGAGTGGTTTAAGCTCCGCGTTTAAAAGTTATTTTGAAAAGAAACCGAGTGGTTTTGAAAGTGTTCCAACGACTTTTACTTTGGTTTATTTTTCTTGCATTAATTTTAATGCGTCCCATCAATTAATCCTACCATTGCAGAAAACAACGAAAATATGACGTACGCTTATGCCATCCGCATTCGCCACGGGGTCCCGTCATCACCCGTTAGGTTACTTAACTAACGACAGAGCGGGGGCTGGACTAGTGCGGATGCAAAACATAAGCAACGCCTAAATAGATATCTACATATAGATATATACATTCGTCAGATGCAATGATAGCCATTCCAGATCACAGATGAACAAATTAGATATACTAGGAATCCGCATTCCGTACGAGCCTGTAACCAAGAGCGGATTACACGGTCGCGATGAATAGCCAAAACCCCACCCTAGACCCCTACGGGTGCGGCAAACTACCCGCCAAGTACCCGAAGCGAAGCAACCTCCCTCAACGACGTGAGTAGGCCACTCGGCACTTCGAGATACCCGGTAGTTTGTGCACCCTACCTTAGGTCTATCCTAAGAGCAAAAACAGTAAAAAGAAATTATACAATGACGGCTACAACCCCATCCCGGTTGTGCGGCCATATAAATAATATTACATCAATTTACATATTACATGAATTGAAAGATAAAGAAAACTCTCATCTCACAACCCCCCGGCTATTCATCCGCGATAATCCAACGAATTCATATACACAAACCATCAACATTACAGATCACAGATATGTATAACCCCCACTAATCGACGTATAGCGATTAGCAGACGTTCAATACATATAACATTACAGATACAACCCATTAGCCAAAGTCTACAGAAAATCGACCAAAATACAGATTTGTGACCACACCAAAAACAAACTTCTTCTCTGGAAATTCTGGGAAGAAACAAACCATCTCAAAAATCACAAAACACCAACAGGAGAATACTGCAGGAGAAACGATCCACGGCCGAGTCAACTCGGCCGCGGATCCGCGGCGGGAGCAAGCACCAGCCGCGGATCCGCGGTGAGTTGATCGACTCACTAAATTGTTTTTCTTGCCTGTTCTTTAAAAAGCCTGAGCCGATTTTTAATACATGATTTATTATTTTTTGAGAAGAAATAAAAATCGGCAGAAACTTGATATTTTTAACGTGTTTTGCGGTTTTTCATCTGATTGAAATTCTAGATACTTTGCTAACTGTAGGGTTGCTAGGCATGCATACAAGGGTCTACGAGGCATCAACCATGCCAGACTAAAATTTTAGCCGTGCCGAACAACCCAAACACGGATCTTTAAACTAAGGTTTAGGCGAAAACTAGCATGTTAAACTCTTTAACACTAAGTGAGAGGGATTACAACCTTTATAGATCCGGTCCTTCACTTCTTAAGCTCCGTGTTGAGGTCCCTTCGCTGCGATCATCGTGTTCCGGACTCTCGAGAGGCTTCACGAAGAGAAAGATGCAGTCTTGCTTCCGATCTTCGATAACAAAGATGATCTACCTTGAAGTTTCATTAACACAAGCTAACACTCACAAAATGAAGTGAACACCCTCATCTAAATGGCAAGGATAGATGAGGATGATGAAGTAGGATTTTTGCTCTCATTTGTTTTCATATTCTCACTCATTTTCATTACAAAGCAAAAAGCTAGAAAGCTTTTGCTCAAAGGAAGAAGAAGGAAGAAGATGATGAATAATATCATTAGTAACCTTTTGTGATGAATAATGAAAGATAAAATATGATGAATAATGCAACCATGGTTGAATAAACCTTTGTATGCAACCAAGGTTGAATAAACCTTTGTAGAGAATTAACCAAGGCTAGGGTTTGGGTTAGGTTAAGAATGAGTCACTTGAAAATATCTTTGCACAAAACAAAACTAAACCTTCTAGAATCATCAAGAAGGAACTAACCCAAAACAAACCCTAATCTTGTTTAATCTTTACTAAACATGTTGCATTAGTTATCATATCATGTTACAATATTATATATCACATATATAATATTTATTGTAACAAAAGAAAATAATACAATTAACATATATCTCATATATATCAATGTATTACCCGAGTGAGAAAAAGAATCTTTTAGTGAGCTAATATTAGTTAATGTAATTTAATATATCATATATATTATTATACATTAAATTATCGAATCAACACTTGATCCGACAATCCGGCTATATTGCATATAACCGACTAATATGATGACCCGGCTATATCACATATACCCGGCCGATATCTCAAATCGCGAGAATCTAATACGGTATCACATACCGCATTATTCTCGGTCCCGCACATATCACATATGTGCTCCTACTCCGTTTTGCCTGAGTCAAGAAACCTCTGTGTAGGACTCTAAAGAATCGTGAATACGCCGGCAGTAGGTGATGATCATATCAAACACCCATAAGCTGCAAGCGGTCAGCTAAACGTAACAGCCACCCAGGTATTGAGCGCTCAGAATATCAACAAGCAAGTCTGTACATTCTCCTATGAATCCAATCAGTAACACTCCCGTACAGTCCGGTCTCGTCATCTGATATGTCGCATATCTCGCCTAGGGATGGTAAACGTCAGACCCAATAGCTTGATAAGTCGTGTCGATATGAGGTCTATAACAGTTCGAGAAACTACTGATAACACTTACCAGTAAATCTCAGCAACCCTGGCCAGGGATTTCCGGTTATAGCCAATCGAACACAGCACAACATCAACTCCCTATACCGGGAGAGACGAATCCCCTCCTATCGCTCATTGCCTCCATGTGATTCGGGACTGTACCCAAAAGCCACCTTTTTGCACGCCCTCTTGGACGTGGTATGATGGAAATCAAAGCACAGTAGAAATCACACAAGACTCTATGACGATCTCGGGTCAACAGACTACTCTGTACCAGTGTCACCGGAGAATTGCCATCTGAGTGAGGTATAATATCATCTGGGAGTTCTCGGTGAGTCCGTCCAGTGTACCCAGTATCCACTGAGCACCCGTACACCATCCTTGATGTCAAACACCGATGGATATGGGATCCTCCATCGCCCATCATATGGGTCAAGATGCGTATACGCTAGTCTACTCTGGTGCATCGATGCCCTGTCTCGATACACCCTCGACTAGGAACAGTTATAGGATGTACTCGTCGACTACCGTGGCCCCACTAGTATGATCTCATCATAGTCCCAGTAGTCGAGTACATATCCTAAGGGCTTTATCAACATGTAACATAGAGACAATCAGAGTACATGTTAAGATAAAGTACAACCAGATAGCATACTATCATGTCGAGCAAGAAAGTCCTCCCTATATATGTCCAAGCATCCATTACAATATACATCGTATGTACAGTAATGGACTCTAGGGCATACATATAACTAACAATCTTCCACTTGCACTAGGGCCATCTGTTGTGGTATCACATACTCAACAATTAGCTGTGGTTGAAGTATCTCATACTCAACCATCCCATAAAAGTCTCTACTGGGAAAAAGGCCTTTGTGAGTGGATCCGCGCTGTTGTCCTCTGTGTCTACTCTCCTAACCTCGATCTCCCTGGAGATCAACCATTTCCATGATTAGGTGATACTGCCTAAGAATTATATTTGGATATCAGATGGGACGGGGGTTCCTTGGCAAAAGCCACAACTCCATTGTCACACAATGGTAAGAACGAAGTTCATCTCATGAACTTATATATTCAGACTGCCTCTTTGGTAGCATCCTTGGTAACGATGTATCTTTCCTTTAATCGTCTAGTAGGTCACGGTATCTAGCTTGGAACTCTTCCAACATACCATCCCTCCTCTGAGGGTAAAGACAATGCCTGCGACTGACTTTCAGTCGTCCTTATCACCCTGGAACCTTTCCAGTGATTCTCCCCAGGATCGATTGATACCATCTCACTACAACTAGTGAGCATCCTAACATCCAATTAGATCTATCTCATAGATCCAAAAACCCAGGATTTAGGAGGTATCACTTTGATCCTATATGGAGAATCCTTGTGATAAGCGGAGATTGACCGAGCGTAGCATAGGAAACTCCTTCCCTATCAAGAGTATGTCATCCACGTACTCTATGAGGATCACCACCATACTCCCTACTACCTTTTTGTATATACAAGGTTCATCTACCATTTTGATGAAGTCAAACTCTTTGACTACCACATCAAAACAGACGTTCCAACTCCGCGATGCCTGTTTTATCACATAAAACATCTTGCTCACGTTTTCGCTGCTCCTACTGTCCACGAAGCCCTCTGGCTGTGTACTTATAGACGCTCACTTCCAAATCTGTATTTAGAAAAGCAGTCATGACACCCAACCGCCAGATATCGTAGTGATGGTATGTAGCCGTGGCAAGTAGGATCTGGATGGACTTAATCATAGCTTTGAAAGTCTTAACATTTCCATGTACACCAAGTAATCTTCTCAAGATATACTTGCTCCTGATGGGGATTTAACCCTTCAGATTAAGCAACCAAAGTACATACTTTGTTGGTGTATAAGGATTCCATCTCAGATCGCTAAGCATCCAGCCATTCTTACAGAGTCCCACTCCTGATGACCAGCCCGAAACTAGTTGGGTCATCATCTCATGATGCAATCCTCGCTCCCACTGTCATAGAGAAACCGAAGTATCTCTCAGGTGGGTGAGGAACCCTACTAGATCGGCGGAGTGGCTGAGGTTCGTTAGAAACTATTGAATCCTTTGGTTCTACCAAATCATCAGCTGCAGTTTGTATAGCTGGAACCTTTCCAGTTCTACATAACAGACCTTGCCTCGAGCTTGTCCGGATTTTGCTTTTAGACATAGGCCGGACAACCCCAAATCTTAACAAACTTAAGATATGGGCTTTTCCCTTTCCATATCATATATGAAGTGGTAGGCAACTGATTTGATTTGAACCCTATTCAATAGGTATGCAACTTCTCAAGTGCATAACTCCCAAAAGGAAATAGGAAACTCAGTAGTACTCATCATAGAGCACACCATATCACATAGGGTGCTATTGCTCCACCCCGATACACCAACGTGCTGTGGTATATACGGAGGAGTAATGCCAAGAGAGAATCTTATTCTCCTTTAGAATAGTACATGAATTCCGTGCTCAAGTATTCTCCTCCTTGATCTCATCAAAAGACATAATACTTATACCCAGTTTATGGTTCTCTACTTCTAACTTATATTCCGTGAATATCTCAAAAGCTTCGGACTTGTGTTTCAACAGGAACATATGTCTGAATCTTGAGAGATCTTCAGAGAATATAATGAAGTATAAAGAACCGGTCTTGGTATGTGTAGACAGGGGACCTTTATACATCAGCATGTATCAATCCTAAGAGTTTACTAACTCTTTCACTGTTTCCAATAAACAGAGCTATGGTCATCTTATCTTTGTGACATGACCGGCAAGTTTCACAAGATGTAAATTCAAACAGATTTAAATATGCATCTAAATGTAACTTAGCTAGTCGGGTCGCATTGATATGACCTAGTCTACAATGCCTCAAGAAGGATTCGTTCATTTCTGAACTCTTCCTCTCGTTTGTGTTCTGTATACTAAGAACTGTAGTTTGATTTAGAACATCAATGCTTTTAGATAACGTGCCTGAACCGATCAACTCTTGATATAGGAAATGTTCAAAACATTATCCAACAATACAAAATTATATTCTTTCTTTACTAATAAAGAGACTGATATGATGTTGCATATCAGGTTCGGTATCTAATAACATTTGTTCAGAATCAATGTATTCTGGTAATACAGGGTGATAGTGACCAACAGACTTGGCTACAACACTTGAACCATTTCTATCTCATGAAACTTATCACCCGTTCTCAGTTCTCTACCTTTCTGTAGCCCATGTAACTGATTACTTATGCGGGATCCTGATCCGGTATCTCATACCCAGGACGTAAAGGATACTGAGAAACAGTTCTCTGTAATGAACACACCCGAAGAAGATGCATCAGCATGCACTTTCTTCGTTTGGGCGGCACGGGAAATCTGGTATTCCCTAATTTCCTGCTCTGTCTTATAACAATTATAAGTTGGAGCGGGACCAACGTTTCCCAGCTCAGTATAACAAGCGGGTTCGGTCAATACATCCATATTATTATCTTGATTAAGACGTGATATGGTCGCTACCTTGAGAGAGAAAGAGAAGAAAACACTCAACGCATGCTCTTGCAAGATTTAGATTGGTTATCTAATATATCTAATCAGGATGTCTCCCACTGTTTTAGTCAAATCTTCCTTCAAACCCTAAAAGGAAAGACTAGCCAGGATTAATTACACGCTACAAGTTCGCTAATCTTTCAGCCAGGCCAGTGTCGGTACTTTGAGGGTGGTCCCTCGTGCTTTCGCACGAACCTAATTAAAGTAAATCTTGTTTTCCCAGGGGCGTAACCCCGTTAACACCTTTCTAGACACCTACTTGATCGGCTAATTATAATGTGTAAAACTCTCCCAGGAGTAACTCTTACTCGCAGCGGGTATCGGGTTCCAACTATCTCATAGAAGGTATGCAATCTCATTGCAAATTTCAACACTTGAAATTCACAATAATATTTTGCCCCTAGCGTGCTATGACCTTGACACATGCCAAACAAACCATAGTCTGCTAGTCAAGTTTAACCCATACATTTCTTGATTGAATTAAACCCATCCGCACGACCCTTGACGCATGCCAAACAACGCCGTACGAATACCCTAATCCAATCGCATCGTATGCTAGCAGATAAGCACTAGTTATCTACCGTACACAACGCCTTGACGCATGCCAAACTACCGCAGCACGAATACTAAGTAGTACTTATCTGAAATGACGGAGGGCTACGACAGGTTTTTAAGAAAACCTTTTGCTTAATGAACTTGATATCGTTGTAGAATCTAGTGATTTTAAATGGAGTGTTTTTGAGGCTTTTCTAGTTTTGCTAAAGGGGTCACTCCCGGTGAAGGGATCGTCGGCCCTTTCCTCATCGAATAAGGTGCATGATATTTCACAAATATCACTATGCAAAGTAAGAACTATAGAAGCAATCAAAAGACAAACCGAGTTTGTAGCATCTGCTAGTTTCACTAAAGAGGTCACTCCCGGTGAAGGGATCTCGGCTCTTTCCTTATCGAATAAGGTGCTGGATGTTCTACAAGGAACACCGCTTTGCAAAGCAAGAACTAGAGCTACCAGTTTTTAAACAAGTTTCTACAACATCTTAGGTTTCTTTTATTTCATTAATCTCATTAATGAAGTCCCATTTTATTATGCTTCACAAGCATCAGATATGAAACGAAATCAACAATATATAATATATATCTCATATATATAATATAAACATTCGTCTTAGGCAGTAATATGATCTCAACACAGAACATTGCAGCAGAAGAACATATATGAAATATTCGATATACTAGGACGTCCGTGTTTTAGTACGAGCCTGTATAAAACACGGATTCTACGGTCGCGATGAATAGCCAAACCCACATCCCTAGACCCCTACGAGAGCGACAAGCAACACTGCCAATTCTAGGGTTAGTAGACCCGGTCTCGACTTCTCGAGATGGTCTCCCACTGGACCCTAGAACCCGGTTACTTGTGCTCCCCGCCTTGGGTCTACCTAATGCGGAAAAGTAAATAATATACAATGGTGACATCATCCTCAGCCCGGAAGTGCCCCAATAAAAGAATATTACATACAAATGAATTTTACATGAATGAAAAAGAAAAAACTCTCATCTCACATAAAACCCCCGGCTATTCAGAACACGACGATCCAATATAACATATCACAGCAACTCGTAATATCTCATATCATCAACGTAAGCAAGTATGCGTATCCCGATTGTCGTTGATGTATAGCAACGAAGCCGGCGATACACCACATACTACGCTTACGGTCACAGAAAAGAAAGTGTAAAACTACAACATTTGGAATCCGCAACCTCTTTAGACATCGCATGCCTAACCAAATGAATTCCTTAGACATCGCATGCCTAACAATTATAAACCCTGCATTTTAGTCTCTTTATCGAAAACACTTTTCAATATCAAGTCGGGCAATTCAACAAGATTTCCGACATCCTGATCGAATGCTCGTCCCAAACTTTAGTAGACGGCCGCACCCCCGGATGCCGTCGACGAAGTGCACTAAGGCGGAACACCGCTGCCGCAAGCACCCAAACGGATGCTTTTGGCGACGGGGTTCTCCTACAGTCACTTGGTTGGGGCTTTGGGGCGTGGCTGTCTATTAAGTTTACCCGGCGAGTATCCGCGTACGCTACGTGATTGCGACAGACTTTTGATCACATCAAAATTCCGTGGCAACCGATCATCTGAGACTAAACCGCTATGTGTATAACATTCAAATTAGTTATCTCATAACTACTTGTGGATTCCAAATATTGTATCACAATCCTAATAAATAGACAATGTTAAACTTTCCGATCGAATAATCAAACACCCAAGATTTCCCAATATATCTCAACACTTGAAATCAGTTTAAAAATATCCATCACATGCCACAGTACCAATGGTCCAGCCGTAGAAGGGTCAAGCCAACGCCTCACATGTGGCACGCCGTACTGCCACAAACCCTAAGGTTTAGAGGCAGTTCAAGACGGTCATATAATCGAGTTAAGATTTGTTGTCTTCTAGAGGGTCCACCGCGTTACTTGCATGACTTTACGAAAGTTTCAAACTCGAGAAAAACTCCAACTTTTGAAAATTTTCCGACAGGGAAAAAAGTTAGTTATTGATATCCGTTCGAACTTTTTAACAGTTTCTAAAATTATCCGGAAAAAACTTAAACGAAGTTAAATTATCCGATCGAATCAACGAGTCCCCAATACAACCCTAGAAAACTCAACACTTGAGTGGAATGAAAAAATTCCCAGAAAAAATGACAAGAAAGGACCTAAGAATAAATATATGAAATATGAGGGACGAAGTCTAAATTTTAGCCGCGGTTTGGCGGTTAAATAAGTGACTTAGTGGACCGTACTTCACAGTAATTCTTAGTTTTTCCTACTTTATTTTCTAAGTATTTTTAATCCAAAAAAAAATCACAGTTTTGAAAAATGTCCAGAGAAGGGTAAACATCGGGGTTTCCGGGTTCGATCGGACTTTAAACTTCGCTCAGACTTCGCCTAAAGCTCTAGCTTCGCTCTGATACCACTGTAGGGTTGCTAGGCATGCATACAAGGGTCTATGAGGCATCAACCATGCCCGATTAAAATTTTAGCCGTGCCGAACAACCCAAAGCCGGATCTTTAAACTAGGGTTTAGGCGAAAACTAGCATGTTAAACTTTTTAACACTAAGTGAGAGGGATTACAACCTTTGTAGATCCGGTCCTTCACTTCTTAAGCTCCGTGTTGAGGTCCCTTCGCTGCGATCATCGTGTTCCGGACTCTCGAGAGGCTTCACGAAGAGAAAGATGCAGTCTTGCTTCCGATCTTCGATAACAAAGATGATCTACCTTGAAATTTCATTAACACAATCTAACACTCACAAAATGATGTGAACACCCTCATCTAAATGGCAAGGATAGATAAGGATGATGAAGTAGGATTTTTGCTCTCATTTGTTTTCATATTCTCACTCATTTTCATCACAAAGCAAAAAGCTAGAAAGCTTTTTCTCAAAGGAAGAAGAAGGAAAAAGATGATGAATAATATCATTAGTAACCTTTTGTGATGAATAATGAAAGATAAAATATGATGAATAATGCAACCATGGTTGAATAAACCTTTGTAGAGAATTAACCAAGGCTAGGGTTTGGGTTAGGTTAAGAATGAGTCACTTGAAAATATCTTTGCACAAAACAAAACTAAATCTTCTAGAATCATCAAGAAGGAACTAACCCAAACCAAACCCTAATCTTGTTTAATCTCTACTAAACATGTTGCATTAGTTATCATATCATGTTACAATATTATATATCACATATATAATATTTATTGTAACAAAAGAAAATAATACAATTAACATATATCTCATATATATCAATGTATTACCCGAGTGAGAAAAAGAATCTTTTAGTGAGCTAATATTAGTTAATGTAATTTAATATATCATATAAATTATTATACATTAAATTATCGAATCAACACTTGATCCGACAATTCGGCTATATCGCATATAACCGACTAATATGATGACCCGGCTATATCACATATACCCGGCCGATATCTCATATCGTGAGAATCTAATACGGTATCACATACCGCATTATCCTCGGTCCCGCACATATCACATATGTGCTCCTACTCCGTTTTTCCTGAGTCAAGAAACCTCTGTGTAGGACTCTAAAGAATCGTCAATACGCCGGCAGTAGGTGATGATCATATCAAACACCCACAAGCTGCAAGCGGTCAGCTAAAAGTAACAGCCACCCAGGTATTGAGCGCTCAGAAGATCAACAAGCAAGCCTGTACATTCTCCTATGAATCCAATCAGTAACACTCCCGTACAGTCCGGTCTCGTCATCTGATATGTCGCATATCTCGCCTAGGGGTGGTAAACGTCAGACCCCAGTAGCTTGATAATGTTAGTGTATATGCCCTAGAGGCCATTACTGTATCATACTAGTTTGTATATTACTTAATGGATGCTTGGGATATTCACCTTGTATATACAATCTTGCTCAAAATAGTAGTATGCTACTTGGTTTGTTTCTACTTCAATGTGTACATGTGTTTATTTTTGTATATCGCCTATACACATTAGTAGAGCCCTTAGGATCTTTGCTTGATTACCAGCGATGTGATGGCCGTCACACTAGTGGGGCTGGGTAATCTATAAGCACATCCTTATGCAGGTCCCTGGTCGCAGGACTATCGAGACAGGGCATCGATACTCCGGAGTAGACCAGCGCATGCGCTTCTCATCCCAGTGTGGGAGACGGTATGTCCCACAGCCGTCAGTACGTCGTACTTGAGATAGTATGCGGGTGCTCGTTAGGTTACGGGTACACTGGACAGGACTTGTCGGGAACTGACTAGTTGGTATTATACCTATCGTCAGTTATCAGTTCCCAGGTGACATGAGTACAGCTTAGTCCGCTGACTTGACACTGTCACTTCGCCTCGGGTGTGTTCCCACTGTACTTTGATCACTACCCTACCACGGCTCAAAGGAGTCGTGCAAACAGGTGGTGGTTGGGTGCAGTCCCGAAGCACTTGGAGGCAGTGACGGTTAGACAGGATTCGTCTCTCCCGGTATTGGGGGTTGACATCGCGCTGTGTCTAGGAGAGCCATTACACGAGTAGTCCCTGGCCAGGGCAAACGAGATATACTGGTAGGTTTCCAGTGTTATCTCAGGGTGTTTTGGGCTTCGCTCCGGCACGACTTGTACCGCTATTGGGAGACTGACGTTTACCGCCCCCTAGGCCCGCCATGCGATGTATCAGACGAACAGACCGGACTGTACGGAGAATGTCACACTCAGGCTCAGTAGGAGTTCAGATGGGTTTCGCCTCGTCGGTCTTCTTGTCGGCATTACCTGGGGACCGTTACGCACAGCTAGTGCCGCTTGCGGTCTGTGGTTAAACCCACTGCCAGCGTAGTGTCGAGTCTTTAGAGTCCCACACAGAAAGCTTTTCGCCTTTAGGCAAAAGAGTAGAGGTCGCATGGTATTGCGACAGGTCGCATGGTTTTGCGACAGGGTTCGGTCACATCCGTGCACTTGTGCACGTACAGTGTCCGGACAGTTTACACTAGCGGGCTTTGGTTTAAGCCAGATCCTAGTGTATCTTATGGGATTGGATTTATCCAGTTTGCATTCGTGTTCCTCGGAACGCGGATGCGGGTGTGTATGCACAGTTGACAGGGAGGCACAGATAGCGGATTCTCATTAGGGTTGTTGACAGTTGACCGTTGACTATTTGACTTTATGCTCAACCCTAATGAGAATATGATATGTGATTAACTATTATATTAATTAAGTATTATGGTGATATGGTTGTTGACTTGTTGACTTTTGTTGACTTGTTGACTTTTGTTGACTTGTTGACCGGTTGACTAGGCTTGACTAGTTGACCATCATGATAACCATAGCCATCATTTCATGGCAAAGACTTTTGTTTACTTGCTCATTTGTGTAAAATGAGTGCATGAAATGATATGGTTGTGGTTGCTTCTAACCATCACATAAGACTTTTGTTAATATGATGAGTTATCATTGCTTTGGATTATGAGAGGGTGAGAGACAAAATACTTGCTCATTTTTCTTTCTTGCTCATTCTCTCTCTTGTTCTTGAGCTCTCCTCTTGCTCTCACCCTCAACCTCTTGCTCCCTCTCTTGATCTATGGTTCTCTTGTCTCATGAGTTGAGAATCAAGAACCATAGATAAAATCCCATTCTATTTCCTCTCTACTCATTCTAGTTCACTAGGTTTAGCAAACCAAGTGAACTAGTTTCTTCAAAGAACGAAGAAGGAGCTAAAGGTTGGAGCTTTCAAGTGGATCTATCTTCGGCGTACGGAGACGACGAGAAGGAGCCATCGGACCACCATCGGAGCTTGAAGAGAAGGAGTTCAAGACAAGCTAGGTATAACCCCCATCCGAGTAGCTAACTCTCTTTAGCTAAGTTTGCTAGTTTTAGTTTAGTCAAAGATCCCGACTTTGCTTAGTCCATGTTGCCCCTTGCGCTAATAATTTGATTTTTATACCGTTTCCGCCTCCCCGTAAGAACCGGGGGTCGCAACGTGGACTTACAGTGGTATCAGAGCCTAACTAAACTTAAACTAGCTTGGTAGTGAAGTGTAACGAAGTTCGGAACCGGAAAAATAAAAAAACCTAACTTTTACAAAACCTGAGTTTCTGTTGAAATTTTTTCTGGTCAAAATGAAAAACTTTATACTCCTAAATTCGGCTCAGGGTTTTGTGTGAACACCCATGAAAAACGGTCCACTGTTTCGTTCAAACCACCGCGCTTCCGCCGCACGAGGTAGGCATGTGCCGCGGAAGCGCCGCGGTTTGTCTTCTTCTCTGCATCGTTTTTCGTGCAGTGTGTGTCTGTGTTGGTTTTGGGATTTTTGAAATATATTATATGTCCCCAGATTTTCCAGAAAAGAAATTTCCTTTTGGGGTCCTATAATTCCGTATTTTTTCCGAACTTCACTGCACTTTGACTATGATGGTTATATCTGTGATGCTTGCATGTATTGAACGTCGGCTAATCGCTATAAGTCGATTGGTCGGGGTTATACATGATCTGTGTTTGATATTGGAATGTGTATATAAATATGTTGGATTGTCGCGGGTGAATAGCCGGGGGTTGTGAGACGAAAGTTTTCTTTTCTTGCAATTCATGTAAATTTGTAAATTGATGTAATAATTATTTGTATGGCCGCACAACTGGGTCGGGGTTGTAGCCGTCATTGTATAATTTCTTTTTACTGTTTTTGCTCCTAGGATAGACCCATGGAGGGGTGCACAAACTACCGGGTATGCCAAAGTGTCGAGTGGCCTACTCATGGAGATGAGGGAGGTTGCTACGCTTCGGGTACTTGGCGGGTAGTTTGCCGCACCCGTAGGGGTCTTGGGTGGGGTTTTGGCTATTCACCGCGACCGTGTAATCTGTTCTTGTTACAGGCTCGTACAAATTACAGATTCCTAGTATATCCAATGTATTTATCTGTGATCTGAAATGTTTATCATTGCAGTATATCTATATATGATATTATTTAGGCGTTGCTTATGTTTTACAGACGCGCTAGCCCAGCCCCCGCTCTGTCGTTAGTTAAGTAACCTAACGGGTAATGACGGGGCCCAGTGGCGAATGCGAATGGCATAAGCGTACGTCATATTTTGGTTGTTTTCTGCAATGGTAGGTTTAAATGATGGGACGCATTAAAAGAACTAATGCAAGAATATCACGCATTAAAAGAACTAATGCAAGATAATAAACCAAGTTAAATTCGTTGGAACACTTTCGAAAAACCACTCGGTTCTTTTCAAAAACAACTTTTAAATGCGGATCTTGAGCCACTCCTTTTAAAAGCTATCTCGTTCCATCGACCAAATCAAGTTCACTACGTTCACGGTTTTGCCAAAACCATCCGTAGCCCTCCGTCGTTTCACATGAATAGTCAATAGTATTCAAGCTGTGTATGTTGGCCAAAGTCAAGACACAGTGATTGGTAGCTATTGGGTGTTCATGTGTAGCATAGATAGATGCGTTGGTTTGGGACAGTCGTACTGCCATTTTGGCCAAAGTCAAGGGTAGGTACGGATGGATCCAAATTAACCTGGATAATGACGGGTAGAACTTGACATGTGACTTATGATATTTTGGCCAAAGTCAAGGTCATAAGAGCATGGGGCAAAAATCCACATCGGGAGTTTCATAAGTACTGAAACTTGCTAGATTTGCATACCATTTGGAGTGTGATGATTCTGGTAGGATTCCTTCAGTTTCGTCACGCGATGATATTTGGATCCCGATCCTACTGTGAGTATATGCTACTCCTCGGGAAATTTCTCACTAAACGATCAATGCTATAAACCTAGTAGGTGCCTAGAAAGGTGTTAGCGGGGCTACGCCCCCAGGGAAAAGAGGTTCTCTAATTAAGGAACTTCGCGAAAGCGTTGGAAAACCTCCCTCGAAGTACCGACACCGGCCTGGCTGAACGGTTAAGCAAGTATTGTACGGTGGGATTGATCCCGACTAATTCTTCCTTTATGGTTTGAGGAGGGATTCGAGAAACAGTGGGAGCCATCCTGTTTAGACAAACTAAAAACCACTCTAAACTTGCAAGAGCATCATGCTGAGTGTTTCTTCTTCTCTCTCCTAATTGCAGCGACCTAATCGACATGACTGGACTTAAATTACTCCTAGATAAAAACAAACTGACAGGGCCAAACTACAAAGATTGGCTCAGGAATGTCAAGATAGCAATCACTTACGACAAGCTAGGGTATCTTCTTACCACCAAAGCTCCCCCTGTCCCTGGTCCAACTTCCAGCGTCGCGGATAAGGAAATCCGTAAGACTTGGGAGATTGATAGCGCGAAGGCCAAATGCCTCCTGCTTGCCTCGATGGACAATGAACATCAGAGGAGGCATGAGAATATGGACATGGAATCCATATTGCTCCATACAAAAGAACTGTATGGAGAGCAATCTCGTATCGCAAGATACGAAGCGTCGAAAAAGTTATTTTCGACAAGAATGGCCGTCGGATCATCAGTAGCCGAGCACGTGCTAAAGATGATCGGCTTCATTGAGGAGCTCGCTGACCTAGGGATCACATTGGAGAGTGAGCTATACACGGATATAGTTCTCCAGTCCCTTCCTTCCACTTACGCCCAGTTTATACTGAACTTCAACTTACAAGAAAAAGAGGTTGAACTTTCAGAGCTCCTCAACATGCTGAGGAGCGCAGAGGGCACCCTACAGAAAGGTAGGGATACATCCACTTTGTTTGTAGGAGGATCATCTTCTTCTAGGTCCAAGGCGAAAGCCAAGGGAAAGAAGAAGAAGGCCCCCGCCAAACCAAGGGGCGGTGTTAGTAAAGTGGATACGAAGGGAAAAGGTAAAGCAACAAAGATAGCGGGGAAGCTTGTGGATAAGGAAGAATGCTTCTATTGTCATAAGAAAGGACACTGGAAGAATGATTGCAGGGCCTGGAAGGCCAGAACACAGGAATTGAAGCAGGTTGCAGCTTCAGCTTCAGGTGTGTATGTTATTGAAAACTGTCTTTCAATAAACTCTACTTCCTGGGTATTGGATACCGGATCAGGATCTCATATCTGTAATTCTTTGCAGGCGTTGAGAAACCGTAGGGTTTTGAAGGCAGGTGACATGACCCTCAAAGTTGCGAACGGAGCTAGCATGGATGCTAAAGCCGTGGGGGACTATCACCTGGGAATGTCAGATGGACATGTTTTGGTTTTGCGTAATTGCTTTTTTGTACCCAACGCAACTTGTAATATCATTTCTGTATCTTTAGTTTCTAAAGAAGGTTATGAATTTGCGTTTGTAAGTAATATTGTAAACATTCACCTTAATCAAGTTTTGATTGGGTCAGGTACATTGAGTAATGGTATATACGTGTTAAACCAACCACAGATTTTCAACGTCCAGAATACACACAAAAGAAAGTCTCCAGAAATAAATCAGACTTTCTTATGGCATTGTAGATTGGGTCACATCAATGAGAGAAGGTTGACTAAGTTACATACAGAAGGATATTTGAATGCGTTCGAATATCAATCGTATGCCACTTGTCAATCTTGTCTCAAAGGAAAGATGACAAAGACTCCGTTTACTGGACATGGAGTAAGAGCGAGCGAGCTCTTGGGACTCGTACACAGTGACGTGTGCGGTCCAATGTCTACACATGCCCGAAGCGGACATTCTTACTTCATTACTTTTACGGATGACTTCTCAAGGTACGGTTATGTCTTCTTGATGAAACATAAGTCCGAGGCCTTTGGAAAATTCCAGGAGTATAAGAATGAAGTAGAGAAACAGACCGGCAAAAGTATTAAGATTCTAAGATCGGATCGAGGTGGAGAATACTTAAGTGCCGAGTTCCTGGACTATTTAAAAGAGAACGGAATTCTCTCTCAGCTTACTCCTCCATATACCCCGCAACATAACGGTGTATCGGAGAGACGGAACCGCACCCTATTGGATATGGTGCAGTCCATGATGAGTAACGCTGAGTTACCGCGATCATTCTGGGGATATGCGCTAGAATCAGCCGCATACCTTTTGAACCGAGTTCCCACTAAGACTGTGCCTACTACGCCATTTGAGATGTGGTGTGGGAAGAGACCCCATCTTAATCACATTAAGATATGGGGAAGTCCAGCTTTTGTCAAAAAGCAGCATGCGGACAAGCTCGAGGCACGCTCAGTACTGTGCAAGTTTGTGGGATATCCAAAGAATTCCAAGGGATATTTCTTCTACTGTGAAGAGGAACAAAAAGTTCTTGTTTCTCGTCATGCCCACTTTCTAGAACACCAGTTCATAGAAAAAGAAATAAGTGGGAGCGCAGTAGAACTGGAAGAAATTCCAGAACCACGGACTATTACTGAAAGTTTAGTGGAACCAGAGGGTTCAACAGAACAGGACATTCCTGCGCCGCTCCGCAGAAGTAGTAGGCAGACTCATCCGCCCGAGAGATACTACGGTTTTCTCATTGACGGGGATAGAGAGGATTGCATCATAGATTATGATGAGCCTACTAGCTTCCAGCAGGCCGTTCAGAGCGTTGACTCAGTGAAATGGCTGGATGCAATGCGGACCGAAATGGAGTCCATGTACACCAACAAGGTATGGACGTTGGACATTGCTCCAGACGGGGTAAAACCCGTAGGATGCAAGTGGATCTTCAAAAGGAAGATTGGTGTAGATGGACATGTTGAGATCTATAAAGCTAGGCTGGTAGCAAAGGGTTTTCGTCAAAGACCTGGCTTGGACTATGACGAAACCTTTTCTCCAGTAGCCATGCTGAAATCCATTCGGATCCTTCTTGCCATTGCTGCCTTCCACGATTATGAGATCTGGCAAATGGACGTAAAGACAGCTTTTCTAAATGGAAATTTAGAGGAGTGTGTCTATATGGACCAGCCAGAGGGTTTCATTCAGAGTGGGAGCAGCGGAAAGGTGTGCAAGTTGCTTAAGTCCATCTATGGACTAAAGCAGGCGTCGCGGAGTTGGAACATATGCTTTGATGAGACGGTCAAAGAATTTGGCTTTATCAAAAATCCAGATGAACCATGCATCTATAGTAGATTTGTAGCGAGAACTGTAGTATTCCTCGTTTTATACGTGGATGACATTCTCTTAATAGGAAATGACATTCCTATGCTACAATCTGTCAAGGGGTTCTTGTCACACAGGTTCTCCATGAAAGACCTGGGTGATGCCTCATACATTCTGGGTATCCGGATCTACCGTGACAGATCCAAGAGGATATTAGGACTTTCTCAGTCCAGGTACATCGACACCGTGCTGAAAAGATTCAGTATGGAAGATTCCAAGCGCGGTAACCTGCCGGCTTGTCACGGGATCACCCTCTCTAAAGAGATGTCTCCCAAGACTGATTTGGAGAGGGATCGCATGTCTATTATACCCTACGCTTCTGCGGTAGGCTCTATAATGTATGCGATGTTGTGTACCAGACCGGATGTAGCTTATGCACTGAGTGTGGTAAGCCGGTATCAGTCAAACCCTGGGGAGAAACACTGGATAGCGGTAAAGAACATTCTCAAGTACCTGAGAAGGACTAAGGAGATGTTCTTGGTGTATGGCGGAAAAGACCTCCAGATCGAGGCCTTTGCTGACTCCAGCTTCCAGAGTGACAAGGATGATTCCAAGTCCATGTCGGGTTTTGTCTTTACCCTCAATGGAGGGGCGGTGTGTTGGAAGAGTTCCAAACAGGAAACCGTTGCAGACTCGACGATGGAAGCGGAATACATCGCTGCATCTGATGCCGCAAAAGAAGCTGTCTGGATGAGGAAGTTCTTGAAAGAACTTCAGGTGGTTCCGTCCATTGTTGATCCAATACCTCTGTATTGCGACAACAACGGGGCTATAGCTTTAGCGAAGGAACCCAGGTCCCATCAGAGATCCAGGCACATCTTGAGGCGGTATCACCTGATCAGGGAGATCGTGGATCGCCAGGAGATCGAGGTTCGGAGAGTAGCTTCAAAAGACAACACTGCAGATCCATTCACCAAGGCCTTGCCCCAGACTCAGTTCGAGCGGCTGATCGAGATGATAGGTCTTCGATACGCCAGTACATGGCCTTAGTGCAAGTGGGAGATTGTTAGTGTATATGCCCTAGAGGCCATTACTGTATCATACTAGTTTGTATATTACTTAATGGATGCTTGGGATATTCACCTTGTATATACAATCTTGCTCAAAATAGTAGTATGCTACTTGGTTTGTTTCTATTTCAATGTGTACATGTGTTTATTTTTGTATATCGCCTATACACATTAGTAGAGCCCTTAGGATCTTTGCTTGATTACCAGCGATGTGATGGCCGTCACACTAGTGGGGCTGGGTAATCTATAAGCACATCCTTATGCAGGTCCCTGGTCGCAGGACTATCGAGACAGGGCATCGATACTCCGGAGTAGACCAGCGCATGCGCTTCTCATCCCAGTGTGGGAGACGGTCTGTCCCACAGCCGTCAGTACGTCGTACTTGAGATAGTATGCGGGTGCTCGTTAGGTTACGGGTACACTGGACAGGACTCGTCGGGAACTGACTAGTTGGTATTATACCTATCGTCAGTTATCAGTTCCCAGGTGACATGAGTACAGCTTAGTCCGCTGACTTGACACTGTCACTTCGCCTCGGGTGTGTTCCCACTGTACTTTGATCACTACCCTACCACGGCTTAAAGGAGTCGTGCAAACAGGTGGTGGTTGGGTGCAGTCCCGAAGCACTTGGAGGCAGTGACGGTTAGACAGGATTCGTCTCTCCCGGTATTGGGGGTTGACATCGCGCTGTGTCTAGGAGAGCCATTACACGAGTAGTCCCTGGCCAGGGCAAACGAGATATACTGGTAGGTTTCCAGTGTTATCTCAGGGTGTTTTGGGCTTCGCTCCGGCATGACTTGTACCGCTATTGGGGGACTGACGTTTACCGCCCCCTAGGCCCGCCATGCGATGTATCAGACGAACAGACCGGACTGTACGGAGAATGTCACACTCAGGCTCAGTAGGAGTTCAGATGGGTTTCGCCTCGTCGGTCTTCTTGTCGGCATTACCTGGGGACCGTTACGCACAGCTAGTGCCGCTTGCGGTCTGTGGTTAAACCCACTGCCAGCGTAGTGTCGAGTCTTTAGAGTCCCACACAGAAAGCTTTTCGCCTTTAGGCAAAAGAGTAGAGGTCGCATGGTATTGCGACAGGTCGCATGGTTTTGCGACAGGGTTCGGTCACATCCGTGCACTTGTGCACGTACAGTGTCCGGACAGTTTACACTAGCGGGCTTTGGTTTAAGCCAGATCCTAGTGTATCTTATGGGATTGGATTTATCCAGTTTGCATTCGTGTTCCTCGGAACGCGGATGCGGGTGTGTATGCACAGTTGACAGGGAGGCACAGACAGCGGATTCTCATTAGGGTTGTTGACAGTTGACCGTTGACTATTTGACTTTATGCTCAACCCTAATGAGAATATGATATGTGATTAACTATTATATTAATTAAGTATTATGGTGATATGGTTGTTGACTTGTTGACTTTTGTTGACTTGTTGACTTTGTTGACTTGTTGACTTTTGTTGACTTGTTGACCGGTTGACTAGGCTTGACTAGTTGACCATCATGATAACCATAGCCATCATTTCATGGCAAAGACTTTTGTTTACTTGCTCATTTGTGTAAAATGAGTGCATGAAATGATATGGTTGTGGGTGCTTCTAACCATCACATAAGACTTTTGTTAATATGATGAGTTATCATTGCTTTGGATTATGAGAGGGTGAGAGACAAAATACTTGCTCATTTTTCTTTCTTGCTCATTCTCTCTCTTGTTCTTGAGCTCTCCTCTTGCTCTCACCCTCAACCTCTTGCTCCCTCTCTTGATCTATGGTTCTCTTGTCTCATGAGTTGAGAATCAAGAACCATAGATAAAATCCCATTCTATTTCCTCTCTACTCATTCTAGTTCACTAGGTTTAGCAAACCAAGTGAACTAGTTTCTTCAAAGAACGAAGAAGGAGCTAAAGGTTGGAGCTTTCAAGTGGATCTATCTTCGGCGTACGGAGACGACGAGAAGGAGCCATCGGACCACCATCGGAGCTTGAAGAGAAGGAGTTCAAGACAAGCTAGGTATAACCCCCATCCGAGTAGCTAACTCTCTTTAGCTAAGTTTGCTAGTTTTAGTTTAGTCAAAGATCCCGACTTTGCTTAGTCCATGTTGCCCCTTGCGCTAATAATTTGATTTTTATACCGTTTCCGCCTCCCCGTAAGAACCGGGGGTCGCAACGTGGACTTACAGATAAGTCGTGTCGATATGAGGTCTATAACATTTCAAGAAACTACTGATAACACTTACCAGTAAATCTCAGCAACCCTAGCCAGGGATTTTCGGTTATAGCCAATCGAACACAGCACAACATCAACTCCCTATACCGGGAGAGACGAATCCCCTCCTATCATTCATTGCCTCCATGTGATTCGAGACTGTACCCAAAAGCCACCTTTTTGCACGCCCTCTTGGACGTGGTATGATGGAAATCAAAGCACAGTGGGAATCACACAAGACTTTATGACGATCTCAGGTCAACAAACTACTCTGTACCAGTGTCACCGGAGAACTGCCATCTGACGTGAGGTATAATACCACCTGGGAGTTGTCGGCGAGTCCGTCAAGTGTACCCAGTCTCCACTGAGCACCCGTACACCATCCTTGATGTCAAACACCGATGGATATGGGATCATCCATCGCCCATCATATGGGTCAAGATGCGTATACGTTAGTCTACTCTGGTGCATCGATGCCCTGTCTCGATACACCCTCGACTAGGAACAGTTATAGGATGTACTCGTCGACTACCGTGGCCCCACTAGTATGATCTCATCATAGTCCCAGTAGTCGAGTACATATCCTAAGGGCTTTATCAACATGTAACATAGAGACAATCAGAGTACATGTTAAGATAATGTACAACGAGATAGCATACTATCATGTCGAGCAAGAAAGTCCTCCCTATATATGTCCAAGCATCCATTACAATATACATCGTATGTACAGTAATGGCCTCTAGGGCATACATATAACTAACACTAACATGCTAGGGTGTGTTTAGCTAGGCTCTGATACCACTGTAAGTCCACGTTACCTCCCCCGGTTCTTTCGGGCTTACGGAAATGATGAAAAACGATTTTTTGGGTCATGGTAACATGGACTATAAAATACGGATCTTTGCTAAACTACACACTAGCAACTAACTAGAGCTTTTCCTACTTTGTTAAGGGTTATACCTCAACTTGAACCCCTTCTCTTGGGCTCTTTGTGGTGGTCGGATGGTTCGTTCCTCGTCGCCTTCTCTTGCCGAAGATGGATCCACCTGAGGGTCTCTACCTTGAGCTTCTTTCTCGAACTTGAGAAAACTAAAGTGTCCGGCTTGCTAGACCTTCAACCTTAGGATGAGTAAAGAGTAGCTTTGGTGTTTTATCTCCAAAGAAATGTTTCTCAACACATGAGATGAATTTTCCTTGAGCTAGAGGAAGAGGGAGAGAAAAATGGAGGAGAGAGAATCAATATGATAGAATGAGAATGGTTTTTACAACCATAACAATATATGTGAATTATCTAATTAATAATATTAATCCAAAATGAAAAAGGTGATGGTTGGTTTGATAAGACCATTATAATTTCACATTAAATGTTTTTGCAAAGATAAAAGAGCATCTTTGGAAAGAAAGGATGATGGTCAATGTTTCAACCTTGGTCAACAAGTCAACAAACCCTAACCCTAACCCAATTTCATTTAAATAACATTATCAATTGATATTTCACATATTCATTAGGGTTTGGTAAATGACAACTGTCAACTGTGCATACACACCCGTACCAAAACCCTAATGAGAATCCTCTTCCTCTGCCTCAGTCAATTGTGCATACACACCCGCATTCGTGTTCCGAGGAGCACGAATACTATGAGATAAAACTAACCCCAAAGCATATACTAGGATCTGGCTCAAACCAGAGCCCGCTAGTAATAACTGTCCGGACATCAAACGTGCACAAGTGCACGGATGTGAACGAACCCTGTCGCAAAACCATGCGACCTCTACTCTGTTTTGCCCAAAGGTGAATAACCCTCTGTGTGGGACTCTAAAGACCCGACACTACGCTGGCAGTGGGTTTAACCACAGACCGCAAGCGGCACTAGCTGTACGTAACGGCCCCCAGGTAGATGCCGATAAGAAGATGGACGAGGTGAAACCCATCTGAACTCCTACTGAGCCTGAATGTGACAATCTTCGTACAGTCTGGTCTGTTCGTCTGAGAATATCGCATGGTGGGCCTAGGGGGCGGTAAACGTCAGTCCCCTAATAGCGGTACAAGTCATGTCGGAGTGTAGTCCAGAACACCCTGAGATAATACTGGAAACCTACCAGTATATCTCGCTTGCCCTGGCCAGGGACTTTGTGTAATGGCTTTCCTAGACACAGCGCGATATCAACCCCCAATACCGGGAGAGACGAATCCTGTCTAACCATCACTGCCTCCAAGTGCTTCAGGACTGCACCCAAAAACTACCTGTTTGCACGACTCCTTTGAGCCATGGTAGGGTAGTAATCAAAGTACAGTGGGAACACACTCGAGGAGAAGTGACAGTGTCAAGTCAACGGACTAAGCTGTACTCATGTCACCTGGGAACTGATAACTGACGATAGGTAGAGTGCCAACCAACAGTTCCCGACAAGTCCTGTCCAGTGTACTCGTAACCTAACGAGCACCCGCATACTATCCCAAGTACGACGTACTGACGGCTGTGGGACAGGCCGTCTCCCAAGCTCGGATGAGAAGCGCATACGCTAGTCTACTCCGGAGTATCGATGCCCTGTCTCGATAGTCCTACGACTAGGGACCTGCATAAGGATGTGCTTGTAGATTACCCAGCCCCACGAGTGTGACTGCCATCATAACGCTGGTAATCAAGCAAAGATCCTAAGGGCTCCACTAATGTGTAAAGGCGATATGCTATAATAAACGCATGCACACATTAAAGTAGAAACAAACAAAGTAGCATACTACTATATTGAGCAAGATTGTCAATACAAGGTGAATATCCCAAGCTTCCATCAAGTAATATACATACTAGTATAATATAGTAATGGCCTCTAGGGCATATACACTAACAATAACTGCCAGGACACCAAACGTGCACAAGTGCACGGATGTGAACGAAACCTGTCGCAAAAACCATGCGACCTCTACTCTGTTTTGCCCAAAGGCGAATAGCCTTCTTTGTGGGACTCTAAAGACTCGACACTACGCTGGCAGTGGATTTAACCACAGGCCGCAAGCGGTACTAGCTGTACGTAATGGTCCCCAGGTAGATGCCAATAAGAAGACTGATGAGGTGAACCCATCCGAACTCCTACTGAGCCTGAATGTGACAATCTCCGTACAGTCCGGTCTGTCCGTCTGAGAGTATCGCATGTCGGGCCTAGGGGGCGGTAAATGTCAGTCCCCTAATAGCGGTACAAGTCATGTCGGAGTGTAGCCCAGAACACCCTGAGATAACTCTGGAAACGCTACCAGTATATCTCGCTTGCCCTGGCCAGGGACTTTGTGTAATGGCTCCGCTAGACACAGCGCGATATCAACCCCCAATACCGGGAGAGACGAATCCTGTCTAACCGTCTCTGCCTCCAAGTGCTTCGGGACTGCACCCAACTACTACCTGTTTGCACGACTCATTTGAGCCGTGGTAGGGTAGTAATCTAAGAACAATGGGAACACACTCGAGGCGAAGTGACAGTGTCAAGTCAACGGACTATGCTGTACTCATGTCACCTGGAAACTGATAACTGACGATAGGTATACTACCAAACCAATAGTTCCCAGTGAGTCCTGTCCAGTGTACTTGTAATCTAACGAGAACCTGCATACTATCTCCAGTACGACGTACTGATGGCTGTGGGACAGACCATCTCCCCTCCTGGGATGAGAAGCGTATACACTAGTCTACTCTGGAGTATCGATGTCCTGTATCGATAATCCTACGACTAGGGACCTGTATAAGGATGTGCTTGTAGATTACCCAGCCCCCACTAGTGTGACTGCCATCACAACGCTAGTAATCAAGCAAAGATCCTAAGGGCTCCACTAATGTGTATCGGCGATATGCTAAAAGAAACACATGCACACATTAAAGTAGAAACAAACCAAGTAGCATACTACTATTTCGAGCAAGATTGTCTATACAACTGTGAATATCCTAAGCTTCCATTAAGTATTATACAAACTAGTATGATACAGTAATGGCCTCTAGGGCATATACACTAACAATCATCATATCTCATGATCTGGGGTACTGATCTAAGTCTAGTACAATCGATATCATCTATATAAATATAAATGCGTGTGTGAAATACACGTCCAAAGGCCCGCTAAAATCTCATGTCGTATCCCAAATACGAATCACATCATATCACCGATCTCATGGCACTGTGCCCAATCTCATCGACTCATCTCCAATATCATCCATTATCCTCATCATCCAGGTAAAAGTATAGCAAATAAGCATGTGTGTGCGTGTGGGTGTAAACCTATTCTAGGGTTCGCAACTAGGAAATCATACTAGTTTACTTCTAAACCCTAATCTATCCATAGTACACCTAATCACATCTAGAATATCCATAACACACTTAATGCTATCATACTTATATATATAGTACATATACAGTATACTAAATATCGAACTGCGGGGGTGCTATACGCCATCCACCCGACTTCCTCCGTAGCTATAATCTACTAACCTTGCATTCTGCGTGTCGGTGTCGATGTCGCTTTCATCTTCTTCATCGTATGAAGCCCTCGGGAAGGTACCTACAAGATAACACAATCGCAAATGCACATTAAAATCACATCGGGAAAACCAAACGACGCGCTAAGTCCTATAGGTTAGAACCTATGGACTACGCTTTCAAAACCATCAAACAACCCTCGATGTCGTCGTACAAACGTCAAGTGATCGAGGTAAAACCTAATTACGCAAATCCAGAATTCAAAATACGCAAAACAAAACTCCGAATCAAAACAGAAACTCAGGAAAAAGGTCCCAGATTTCACCCTAGGTCAAATTGGTCAATTTTGCATATGCCAAGGGTCTATTTTACTGATGAGGGGACCACAGAACCAATACGAGGCACATTAGCCCAGGTCTGGCCGCAAATTACGGCCAGACAGAATAAATCTGCGCCCAAGGTTGAGGGTTAGGGGCTAGAGTTTTCATGGTAGCCTCCTAGGTTCCTGCATGTATCACCGTCCTTGCAAAATAATTTTCAGAGTCTCCGGGTGATGGCAGATTTCATTTAACCCTCACAGAATCAACAATTTTCCGATATCGGCTTTTCTAAATGCGTATTCCGGGTTTCTAGTCTCTGGTTTAGGTCTGGATTCTAGCACTAGGGGGTTTGTGTGGCCTCTACTGAGCTCAATTTCACATCACAACTCTCAAATTCCTTTAACCCTAACTAGAATTCTTCTAAGTCCACAAAACCACTCGATATCGGTTCTAATCTAACATGGGGGTAAAAGTAATGGAAACATTAAGCTAAAGGTCCAGAAATTACCTTATTTGGCAACTCAAGAATTTTCTTGAGTTGCTCCAAGTGTCCAAAATTGGATTTTTCTTCATCCAATGTGTTTCCCTTGAGCTTGTGCACACTTTTTGTGAAATGGGAGTGGAGTTTTGAGGTTGTTTTGATTGTGTTTTGAGGAGTTGAAGAGGGGGAGGGAGTGAAGGAAGCAACAGCAACAACAAGATGATGAGAGGGGAGAGGAATGAGTGAAGAATGAAGGGGGAAATGGCCAAGTCAAAGCAATCCTCACCTTTCTCTCTCTCACCCATACCTACTACTATATTCTATTCTTTACTCATTTCCTTTTCTTTTCTTTTCTTCTCTCATTAATTTACAACCATGCAAGAATCATGAGGAATGCCATGATAAAAAAAAAGTAACAAGTGAAGAAAAAGACTTGTGCATGTTTTGCACAAAACACGCTTAAAACCCGATTAACGATTTTTAATCGTGATTAGCACTAAAATAGTGTCAAATAAATCGTAAAACTTCATAATTTGCATAAATCCAATAAAGTACCCTTATTTTAGTAATTTCCATAATTTTCCAAATTTTTCCCCATTTATCGGTATTTAATTATACCGAAATATTAATATATTCGATATTTTATTATTAAATTTTAAAAATTCCCCCAAAAATAATATTTTATTTTCTTGAAATGTTACAGAAGTGGGGATCATTTTTAATGAAGAGAGTGTAGGGTTTTAGCAAGGATTTTGAGATGAGAAATGGAGGTGGAGGTGGAGAGAAATGAGGAGGAAGAAGAAGTTGAAGAAAAGCTAATGGGGGAAAAGAATGGCAGCCCTCTCTCTCTCTCTCCTACCCTCACTTTCTCTTATTCTCACCCCTCACAAGTCCATGCCTCACACACACTCTCTCTCCAATCATTCTCCTTTTAACCCTTTTATCTTTTTCTCACAATAATACACATAATACCAATAAAACAACACAATTGCAACAACATGCAACAAAATGCAACATGTCATGGTGCACTAGCCATAGAAAACTGTAGAAATACGGATTTGGCTTAATCGCGATTAGTATTGCACTAATCAATTTTTATTTAAACTTGCGTATAATTAATTATAAAAATGCCAAATCCGATAAATATATTTTAAAATGAATAAATCATTCTAATCTCCAATTATTTCACAAATATTGGTATATATTTATACCATTTTACGAAAACTCCAAATTCGCAAATCGGGTAGTTTTCGCGAAATATATTATTTTAATATTAAATTCCAAAAATAATATTTTATATTTTCTAAAATGTTAAAGGCCCATTCACTTTGTTGATTGGGGTTACCTAACTTCTGGGATTGGCGGGTAACTTTCCGCACTTGTAGGGGTCCAGGTTTTTATTGCACAGGCTATCCACACGACAGAGAACGTCGGGTCTCATTTGCAGCTCAAGTGAAACCCGAGACTCCAGGATTATCCACCACTCTGTGTTGCTTGGCTGAGATTCTGTGATGCTGCTTTATATCATGCCTGGGACGATTGTTATATATATTTATATATATTAGTAGATGTTGTATATGTTTTGCACCCGCGCTAGTCTAGCCCCTGCTCTGTCATTAGTTAAGTAACCTAACGGGTGATGACGGGCCCAGTGGCGAATGCAGATGGCATATACGTACATTATATTTTCGTTCCTTTATCTGGTATGATATGTTTAATTGATGGGACTGCGTTGATTCTGATCAATGCAAGGATAAAACAAACCTATTTGATATTGTTGGAACCAAGTTTTTAAAAACAGACATTACAGACGCTTTCTTTTTGCTTTACAGTGGTATTCGGTTATGAATATCCAGCACCTCATTCGACGAGGCAAGAGCGAGATCCCTTCATAGGAAGTGAACTCTTGAGCAGAAGTTTGCGTCAGGGTAATAACTTCACT
Source organism: Agapanthus africanus (assembly GCA_030015575.1). NCBI lineage: Eukaryota > Viridiplantae > Streptophyta > Magnoliopsida > Asparagales > Amaryllidaceae > Agapanthus > Agapanthus africanus. The sequence continues at coordinate 269,550,738 of CM057340.1, forward strand.
ATAGTCGTTTCCTTTTTCTTTGCATCTTGGTATTCAGTTTGGAATATCCTGCACCTCATTCGATGAGGAAAGAGCCGGGATCCCTTCACTGGGAAGGACCTCTTTAGCAAAAGTTTCGCCACTGTATATTTGGAAAACCACTTGGATTCCTTGAACGATATCAAGTTCATTACGTTAAAGGTTTTTCGCCAAAAACCAGCCGTAGCCCTCCGCCATTTCAGACGGGTAGTACCTAGTATTCATGCTATGTTTGTTAGCCTTCGTCAAGGTATAGTGTATGGTAGCTATGTGTTACTTTTCTGTTGCATGGATATGCATTAATCTAGGACAGTCGTACAACCTTCTTGGCCTTCGTCAAGGGCGAGTACGGGTGTGTTTAGATTAATCAGGACAATGACGGGTAGAACTTGACTTGCGATTTATGATTTGTTGTCCTTCGTCAAGGTAAAAAGACGCTTGGGGGTAAAAATCACATCGGGAGTTTCAAACATACAAGAAACTTGCCAGGCATGCGCATACCTTTTGGAGTGTGATAACTTGAGTGACTTCCATCGAGTTATCATGCGATGATAGTTGGATCCCGATTCCCACTGATGAGCAGGTTTACTCCTCGGGTGATTTTAGATGATCCCGACTAATTCTCTTTTAGGTTTGGAGGAGAATTCGAGGAAACAGTGGGAGATGTCCTGATTGGATAAAGTGATTAACCATTCTGATCTAGGTTCGAGTGCATGTTCATATCAGATTTTTGCATTTTTATATCGCCTGTTCTTAATCACATTGCATATAAGTAGGTACTTTTGATCCATGTCTGCTAAATAGTTGCGGGTTACAGGTTCTCAGCTCGTTACAGTGAAATTCATGAAAAGTCGCTACAAATGTGAGACTACGACCAACAACAGATGAATCCGTATGATGCCGCCTACCAGTTCAAGGAACAAATGGAAAATCATTTAGACACTTTAATGCACAAAGCACAAGGCAGCAGAAGATCCAAGACTTCAACGCGAAACTCAAGGCAAAAGTCCACATCATTCTGCACTGTTGGAAATCTGATAGGAAATAGAAGAAATTTTGAGAAACTAAGTAAAGAAAACAGAAGATAAAAGAAACACAGAGAAACCCTAAAGATATGGGCCCAAGAACCCATAAAATGGCCGCGGAACAGCGGCCAAACAGGCCTTTCTGCCGCGGTTCCGCGGCCGTGCAATGCACGTGTCGGTGCTTTGACTCGGTCTTTGGGGTTGTTTTGTAATTTCATGTATGGATCAGAATGTAAACCTAGGGTTTTTCTTATCTATAAATAGGAGGGCTCAAAGCCAAATAAGGTGTGCCTCTTTTAGGGTGCCTTTCTTAGGATGCCTCTTTTTAATTCTTAGATTAAAATTTTTAATTCCAGTTGTAATGCATTTGTTGAGAGGTCATCAATAAAGGTATTTTTATTTTTATCGTGCCTTCTTTTTATCTGAATTTAATTCTTGCAATTTTTTATATGTCTTTTATTATCTGCATTTTTAGTTCGTCTATTAAGATAAAACATAAAAATGAATTCTTTTGTCACTTTCCTAATGAGTGAGTAATTCCTTACTTGTTAGGGTTAGGATAGGGAATGTTTGAGAGAATGAAATCTCTCTCACTCCTATCTTTGCCCATATAATTTTTAAAACACGGACTCCCTTTAATTCAACCACACACCGCTCACTACGGCACCCTATGCTACATGATAGCGGTGATTCCCTAGTTAGACCGGTTGTGGTTTAGTTAATTGGAGGTTAGGGCTAAGATCCAAGAAAGGACGGACAAGGACCAAAAGGAAGAAACTATGTTTCTTCCTAGTCGTGCTAATCCCCTTTGTTGACTATTACCCTAACACCTAAAATTTTAACTAGGGCATTGATTGAAGCGAGAAGAATTCCCTTTTTCGAACTAACCTAATCCTAACCCTAGCAAGCTTTTTAAATCGATTTATTCTCATTCTTAGATCGTAAAACAAAACCTACCAAAAATAAGACTTAACTCGTTAGAACTTAAAGAAAGAACACCATTTCCCTGTGGACCGACTCATACTCAACCGGCTAGCTACTAAGCGAAACCATCTTGATTGCGGTATTCTTTAATTTAAACACGCATGCAAAAACTCTGACAATCAAATGGCGCCGTTGCCGGGGAGACGGTAGTCTCTTTCTTTGTGTAATTTCGGGTTAATAAAAAAAAAATTTAAAAGAAATTATAAAAAATTGAGAAAATTTAAAAACAAAAACAAAATAAAAATAAAAATCATCTTGTTATTTTTGAAAGGTTTTTGTGCGAGTGTGCAGGCTTGGAGCAAATTCTGATTCAGATCTGGAGCAAACTCAGTGAACAAATCCAGAATCAGGGGATCTAAACTGGAAGAGGAGAACCAACTTAGCACAGAGAAAAATTCTGAAAATCCAAACTTACTTATCCACCGCGGAACTGTGGCAGAATCGACGGTTTGACCGCGGAACCGCGGTCAACTGGTGACGTCAGCATCCAATTTTCTCTGTAAGTATCTCTTTTCTACTCTCCTTCTCTCTCCTGAACTCCACTGAAATAATTTCCTGCAGGCTTCTTTGCACATCTCCCTCTCCAATAAATTGTTTTTGTGCAGGATTCTTTGCGCTGCCAAATAATTTTTTTTCCTAAGTGTTTTAGATTTTTGGTGTGTTACTGCTTTGCATAATTAATACGGAATCTAAGGGGCTATAACACCAATCAAGATTGGGTGGGGATTTCATTACCCTTCCTAAGACCCCAAAAATCACTAAAAGCATATGCATCACTCTTGAGTTAATTTAAAAATATCTAGACTCAGCCAACTAAGGACGGTCGTGCTCATTAGGACAGAGGAAGGTTGTGGGCATTCAATCGTTTATCTAAACCTAACTTTGTGGTGCCTAGGCTAGACAAGTGAGAAAGGTAACTTTAAAAGGCCTGTCTCACGGTGATTCGTGAGCGGAACCCTCCTTTCTTCATTTGTGCTTACCTGGCCACAATTGGCGGTGAAGAGGCGATTTGAGGGATATCTCACAACTTGTCACTTTGGAACAGTTAGGAGCAGTCTAGTTGACATAGGCGACCCTAGCTCTAGGTTTGATTGTGCATGTTTAAACTGTGGTTATTTGAAATTGTGCTGTAGTTCCGTACAAATTTTTGCAACTCTTTCTAAAAAAAACACTTTCAAAAATTTCATCACTCCAAAAACAAACATTTTTTTTAAAAAAAAAATTAAAAAAAAAATTAAAATTAAAAAAAATATTCACATTCTTTTCCTTTCTCTCATCACATCATCGGTAACCCACCTCGCAAAACTCTTGCCGAACTTTGGTACACTCAACCAGACATTACTTCCTACGGTTCTTGTTTTGGTCGAATTTCGAACGACCCCTCCATGCCCAAAATTTCTTTGAATGATCGAATAGACGCGTCTAGGACAACTAATTGGACTCCGAAATCCACCTTGTATCAACCATTTCAACCCTCACCACCTTCTTACGTTGATACTCCTTTTTCGAGTCCTGTTGTAACTCCGAAACCCATGTCTATTGCTGAACATATTGAATAATATCGTAACCGATCTTTCACTCCTTTCACCACTGCGAATTCTTTGGACCAACAATTCCATTCACCTTCTTATCCGTATGTTGATCCTACCCCTGTCCAACCATTCTATTCCTATCCATCCTACCCAACTTTTGCACCTTTCCTGGACATTGCTTCTACACAGCCATTTGGGAGTTTTCAGTATCCAAACAAATTTGAATATTATACTGAAACTCCTTCAAAACCCATGTCTAGTCTGGAACAGTCGTTGGAAGATTTTATGGCAGTGTCAAGCCAACAGATGAGGGATTTGAATGCGTCCATGGCCGTTCTTATACAACCTAGTGACCCGGTAGCTAGTTTCCAACTAGCTCCAAATTTTCCAATGTATGATGAGGCGGTTGGACAGATTGAGAATTTGAGTGGTGAGAGTGAGCTGTACACCCTTCCAAATCAAACCTACCCATCCACAATTGAATCCCACAACTCCGGTTTTGAATGTCTATCAAGTGTTCCAAATGATTCACCAGTTGAAGATAAAACGTTTAATGAGTTGTGCGACTTTGTAGTGTTTGATTTACCTGATTGTGAAGGGTCCCTTTCGAGTGAAACCATCACCAATCCTTTTGATCTCTACACCTCCACTCTAGAACCTGAATTGATTGATATCCATGCTTTTGATGAGGTGCCTGAGAAATTTAATTTTCACTTGATCGAGGATATTGACGCTGGGAATATTTTGGATGATTAACCCACAGATTTGGATGAGTTTCTCTCTCCAATTCATCATCCCGAGTCGTTAAATGTTTCTCCCGAACTTCATATGCGTCTTGATTTTGATGAGAATTGCATGGATAAGCTAAATTTTGAGGAGAATATTGAGGAAATTATTGAGGATGAAGCAGTTTTACTTGAGGAGTCGGATTTTCCAATTCATTCTATCCCTTTCATTGACTGCGCACACCCTCCTGAATCTTTAACCGATACCCTTCCTCAATCACTTCCCTCCATCCTCGTTCCGACCTTGCAAGAAACCGTTACACTTTCATTTTCAATGTCTGGTTTCCCAAGTTTGACGTACCCATGTTTTCTCACGAATCTTGAGGGATTTGACCTCATTTCTCAGTGGGTTGATAGATTAGCACAATCGCTTTTTACACATCGGTCATTACAAATTGTGCTAATTTATACACTCCATTTCCACCCTCAAGTTCGTACTCCACTTCTTTCTCCCACTTTCTCTGGTGCTTCTTCTAATATTCCTTTAATGATAGCGAGTGTTAATGAATCACAATCCGGTATTTTGAGTTCGATAATTCTAGAAAAACAACTTGATTTAGATTCTTTTGAGAATAAGGTAGATGAACCCTACGAGTCTCCTACCTCCATAATTTTTGAAAAATCAAGTGTGTTGAATTCTGGCGCGACACTTATTGACATTGAAACGTTCAACCGGACCATCGATGAAAGTTTCGAAGATATTTTCACCGAAGAACTCGCATTCCTAAATGACACTGATTTTTTGATTAATCAACCTCCACCTGAAGAAGTCGAACCACCACCATTTCTTCTTATCCCATACGAGAATGTGACCATTCTTCCCATTCCTAATCATCCACATTCTCGTTTCCGTTCACCATTATTGTTTCGTCTCTACAAATCGAGACGTAAACCTTTTCTTTTACACCACTTATCTCTTCCCCACTTCTTCCTGGCTCCATACAACATGTTCTTCCACCAACCGGTGCGTTTCACTGATAAATTCTTCAAATGGTTGGTGTTGACTTTTGGCCTTTGCAAAGCTTGGCATTGACCGATAACTTTGACCCCCCTCTTTAAAAGCTTAGCATTGTTTAACTTAAGTTTGGGGGGGGGTATAATTTGGCTCTTGAAAATAATTTTTTTTAACTCAAAGTGGTGAGCCAAAAATAAGTTTGGAGGAGATTTTCATGATCATATTTCATGTCCCTGTTAATAAATTTTTCCTCCCAAGTTTACAGGTTTATGAGATAAAAAAATGGCAACAGTGGAAAAACTGTTTCACTTAAATTGGGGGGGAACTTTTTGTGTATATATATTTTGTTTTCTTTTTCTGTTAATAATAATAAAAAAAATTAATAAACAAACAGAGGAGTGCCGACAATTTTGACCCTCTTGGTGTAGCCTGACAGTGAGGGCACTGCCAAGTTTATGTTTGGGGGTGTGCTCGGTAAGCTTTCTTCCTGCGCATTCATGTGTATATTTTTGCATTTGCATACTTATTTTAAAACCCATAAAAATCAAAAATTAAAAATTTCAATTGTGACCATATTTGACTTAAGTTCAACATGACGGTTGACTAGTTAGGAAAAACTAGATCCTAAACTTATTAAATTAAAAACCCTAAAAATAACCTTTCTTAAAGTTTAACTGTAGAAAATATACGTCCTTGTAGTTTATTTAGAAATAGGAAAATTTTGAGTTCAGTTCTTGGGCTAAATCGAAATAAGGGAAGAGTATTGAAGCTCTTTTTTAAGTATAAGTCTGAAAAATAATTCTGAATCTTAAGTCCAAATTCTGAAAATATATACCCTACTTTACGCACTCACACGCACCTTAAAACTTGGGATAGTAGAGGATACCTTGAAATGCTCTTGTCTAAAATCCTTAGTATGAAGGAAAATAAAACAAAAGTATAAGTGGTGAATATAGAGATAAAAAAATAAACACTGGTTTTGTAATTACTTAAGGCAAAATAAATAAAAAAAATATACCGAGGGTGCTTTATCACCTAGTGCCTTAGACCAACTGGTTTGGGAGTCACTGCTAAGCCTTAGGTATTGCAAGACGAGGAATTACGCCTAAATGCACAAGCACATTTTGTAATCGGTCGTTTAGTACCTCAAGAAGTATTAACGTTCGCATGAAGAATGTGTGAGCAATTTTTATCACCAACTAAAAAGTACTTTGGACGATGGACAAGAGTATGATAGCTTGAATTGAATTTCCAAGTGTAGGGGTAAAAATTACACACACGTAGGGGTATATGATTGGGGTTTTGATGAGAGATAGGAATGAAAGATAGGACTTATATTTTCAGTAGAGGTAATAAAAATTCCTGAGTTGAGATTGCACCTTAGAAGGAAAATTCAAAAGATGCTGAAAGCTTAATAAATTTGCAAAACATATACGATCTTAAGTTAAATGAATAGTGAGTATGAAAAATACGGGTTGATGATTTCTAAGTTGAAGATAATAGAATTTCTTGCTAGAATACTGAATTGGAAAATTAGAGTCAATGGCCAAATTGATCGGATTTTGTGGGTAGTATCCGCTGAAAACCTTCAGGAGACAACACTCCTCCTACTAGGGACACCTAGGTTTAACGGCTTGTTGCACGAGCTCAGTGAAATCGCGTTCCCTGCGAAAGTGAGGTTAGGATTTTTCGAGAATAAAATTAGCTTTGCTCGGGACGAGCAAAAGATAAGTTTGGGGGTATTTGTTCATATCAGATTTTTGCATATTTATATCGCCCTTTCTTAATCACATTGCATATAAGTAGGTACTTTTGATCCATGTCTTCTAAATAGTTGCAGGTTACACGTTCTTAGCTCGTTACAGTGAAATTCATGAAAAGTCGCTACAAATGTGAGATTACGACCAACAACAGATGAATCCGTATGATGCCGCCTACCAGTTCAAGGAACAAATGGAAAATCATTTAGACACTTTAATGCACAAAGCACAAGGGCAGCAGAAGATCCAAGACTTCAACGCGAAGCTCAATGCAAAAGTCCACATCATTCTGCACTGTTGGAAATCTGGAAGGAAATAGAAGAAATTCTGAGAAACCAAGTAAAGAAAACAGAAGATAAAAGCAACAAAGAGAAACCCTAAAGAGATGGGCCCAAGAACCCATCAAATGGCCGCGGAACCGTGGCCAAACAGTCCTTTCTGCCGCGGTTCCGCGGCCGTGCAATGCACGTGTCTGTGGGGTGTCGGTGCTTTGACTCGGTCTTTGGGGTTGTTTTGTAATTTCATGTATGGATCAGAATGTAAACCTAGGGTTTTTCCTATCCATAAATAGGAGGGATCAAAGCCAAATAAGGTGTGCCTCTTTTAGAGTGCCTTTCTTAGGATGCCTCTTTTTAATTCTTAGATTAAAAATTTTAATTCCAGTTGTAATGCATTTGTTGAGAGGTCATCAATAAAGGTATTTTTATTTTTATCGTGCCTTTTTTTTATCTGAATTTAATTCTTGCAATTTTTTATCTGTCTTTTATTTTCTGCATTTTTAGTTCGTCTATTAAGATAAAACATAAAATTGAATTCTTTTGTCACTTTCCTAATGAGTGAGTAATTCCTCAATTGTTAGGGTTAGGATAGGGAAGGTTTGAGAGAAGGAAATCTCTCTCACTCCTTTCTTTGCCCATATAATTTTTAACACACGGACTCCTTTTAATTCAACCACACACCGCTCACTACGGCAGCCTATCCTACATGATAGCGGTGATTCCCTAGTTAGACCGGTTGTGGTTGAGTTAATTGGAGGTTAGGGCTAAGAGCCAAGAAAGGACGGACAAGGACCAAAAGGAAGAAACTATGTTTCTTCCTAGTCGTGCTAATCCCTTTTGTTGACTATTACCCTAACACCTAAAATCTTAACTAGGGCATTTATTGAAGCGAGAAGAATTCCCTTTTTCGAACTAACCTAATCCTAACCCTAGCAAGTTTTTTAATTGATTTATTCTCATTCTTAGATCGTAAAACAAAACCTACCAAAAATAGGACTTAACTCGTTAGAACTTAAAGAAAGAACACCATTTCCCTGTGGACCGACTCGTACTCAACCGGCTAGCTACCAAGCGACACCGTCTTGATTGCGGTATTCTTTAATTTAAACACGCACGCAAAAACTCTGACAATCAATGCATGCTGAGTGTTTCTTTTCTCTGTCTCTTTGGAAGCGACCATGGCCCGACCCTAGACTAAAAATCATGAACCTAGTTAACCTAACCTTCTTAAAACACTTTGTTTTCAACACGAACACACCTGAAGAAGAAGCCACAACTTGCTTCATGTCCTGATTCTTAGCTTTTAGGGCCCGGCAGTCCTTCTTCCAACGTCCCTTTTTCGGACAATAGAAGCATTCTTTCTTTGTGGCTTCCTTCCTATCTTTTCCTTTTCCTTTTCCTGCACCTTCTGCACACCTCCCCTCGGTTTTGTGGGGGCCTTCTTCTTCTTCCCCTTGGCCTTAGCCTTGGATTTAGGAGAACAAGATTCCCCAATAAACAGAGCGGGTGTTCCCTTGGTTTTCTTTAAGGTGCCCTCTGCCATCCTCAGCAAGTTGAGGAGCTCAGGAAGTGAAACTTCCATATTTTGCATATTGAAATTCAATATGAATTGGGCATAGGTGGAGGGAAAGGACTGTAGAATCAAGTCGTTCTCCAACATAGTTCCGAGGTCCGCGAGCTCTACTATGAGAAAAATCATATTTAGGACGTGGTCCCCAACAGATGATCCGATAGCCAACCTCGCTTGAAACAATTTCTTCGAGGTCTCATATCTTGCGATACGAGATTGCTCTCCATATAAATCTTTGGTATGAAGGAAGATGGAAGCAAGGACCATCTTCTCGTGCCACCTCTGATGTTCATTATCCATGGAGGCCGGTACGAGACACTTGGCTTTCGTGCAATCAAGATCTTAGGTCTTACAGACCTCAATGTCCATGACCGAAGATTCTGGACCGGGAACAGGGGGAGCTTTCGCCGTGAGGACGTATGCGATCTTATCATATGTAAGGGCTGTTAGTTATGTATATGCCCTAGAGGCCATTGTTGTACATATGATATATGTTATAATTATAAGTGCACGGCGGCGCCCCGGCCTCCATCCCGAGGCCAAATGCAGAAGCGATGGTTAACTTTAAATTTTACTTGAAACCGGCACCACCGCGCACTAAAACCCGGATCGAACCATTAACTAGTCCTAGCTAACTACAAGATGGGGAATAGAGATATACCGACTGATCCGAGTCCTCCGGTCTTCTCGTCGTCGTCCCGATCTCCCGCGGAATGTCCTGTCTCCACCTCGTCGCCGGAAGTGCACCACATCGCCTACATCTTTTACGGGCTCCCACCTCTGTGCCGAGGCAACTCGGGCACGAAGCTGGCTAGTCGACGTGCCCAAGGTTTGCTGTAGAATCTAGTGAAGATCTATATGTCTCATTTTGGGGTTGTGAAGATGCCATTGGTGGAGGATAATGAGATAAGCTTTTGGAGATGGAGTTGTAGGGATTTTTTTTTCAAAGCCAAAGATACAAAAATCCCCACCAAAATAAAATGGGCAGCCCCCTTCATACTTGGCCGGCCATGCTCTATGGGTGAAGAGAAGAGAGTGTATGTGTATCAAAAGATAATCAACCTCATAATGCAAGAGAGAGAGGGAAAAAGACTATCATGCTCAAGCATGATAACAAGCTCAAACCAACACTCCACCACATCCATCATGATATCCAAAGTCAAGCAATCATGAAAACCATCATGAAGCAAAAAGTCAAGTCAATGGATGGTGCAAGTATCATGATACAATAATATGCAAAGACCCCCTTCCAAATTGCTTATTTGCGCAAATGCAAATAAGCCCTCCTCCACCAATCTTCGGCCAATGAATGATACAAAGAAATATGACCGAAACGGAAAGCAAACTGGCAACTCCAGAAAACTGGTCCCGTAATAAATTACAGGAAAACCCCGATACTGTGTATACACACCCGCATTTGTATTCCGACCAAAATACAAATGCAATGAGACAAAGTCTACACTGTACTATATTAGGATCCGGCTTAAACCAAAACCGGCCAGTAATATCCGTCCGATCCTGATCCGTGCAATACCGCACGTATCTGATCGAACCCTGCCATATATCCATACGGCCTCTAGTACGAACTGTCTGATCCTGATCCGTGCAATACCGCACGTATCTGATCGGACCTTGCCATATCTCCATACAGCCTCTACAGCTTTTCGCCCGAAAGCTTGAGTAACTGAATGTGGGGGACTCTAAAGACTCGTCAACACCATGGTTGTGGATTTAACCACTAGCACGTCAAAGGTATAAGCCAATACGTAACGGGCTACCAGGTATTGACCAAAAGGGACGTCTGTGAGCGAACTCAGCCTGACACCCTACTGAGCCTGTCAGTGACAATATCCGTACAGTCCGGTCCGTTTGTCTATGAGCATCGCATGGCGGGCCTAGGGGTTGGTAAAAGTCAGACCCCCAAAAGCGGTACAAGTCGTGTCGGAGTGTAGCCCAGAACACCCTGAGATACTACTGGAATACCTACCAGTAAATCTCCTGCCTCGGCCGAGGGCTTTGTGTAATGGCTCTCCTAGACACAGCGCGACCTCACCCCCAATACCGGGAGAGACGGACCCCTGAAGATACGCTCACTGCCTCCATGTGGCTCGGGACTGTACCCAACTAAAACCTGTTTGCACGTCTCCTTTGAACGTGGTAGGGTAGTAATCAAAGTACAGTGGGAACTCACACGAGACAAATGACGATCCTCAGGTCGATGAACTAACCTGTACACATGTCACCAGGGAACTGCTATCTGACGTCAGGTATAAGACCAACTAGCATGTTCCCGGCGAGTCCTGTCCGGTGTACTCATAACCCAATGAGCACCTGTATACATCTTAGGTGATCCAACTGACACCAATGGCTTGTGAGACCGGCCACCGCCCCTCGTCGGGGTCTCGACTGTATACACTAGTCTACTCTGGAGTATCGATGCCCTGTCTCGAAACTCGCACGACTAGGGACCTTTTAAGGATGCGCTTATAGACCCCCAGCTCCCACTTATATGATCGCCCTCATACTGCTGGTAGTCAAGCAAGAATCCTAGGGGCTCTATCAACATGTAATAGCGACCTGTCAGGTCACCTAAGCAGTACACGATGATAAAGATAAACCAGATAGCATACTATCATCTCGAGTAAGACTGTCCTACTGGGAAAGGTCCTCCCTCAATCATTGCAATCACGTGCCTGTGATCCAATAATTGACTCTGAGGGCACTATCTCCAACAATAATGGATGCTTGGATATATATAGAGAGGAATTTCTTGCTCGACATGATAGTATGCTATCTGGTTTCACTTTGTCTTAACATGTTGATTTGTATTGGTTTACTGTCTTGCTCTCACATGTTGATAAAGCCCTTAGGATATGTACTCGACTACTAGAACTATGATGTAGATCATACTAGTGGGGCCAAGGTAGTCCAAGAGTACATCCTATAACTGTTCCTAGTTGAGGGTGTATCGAGACAGGGCATCGATACTCCAGAGTAGACTAGCGTATACGCATCTTGACCCATATGATGGATGATCCCATATCCATCGGTGTTTGACATCAAAGATGGTGTACGGGTGCTCAGTGGAGACCGGGTATACTGAACGGACTCGCCGAGAACTCCTAGATGGTATTATACATATCGTCAGGTAGCAGTTCTCTGGTGACACTGGTACAGGTTAGTCTGTAGACCCGAGATCGTCATAGAGTCTTGTGTGATTCCCACTGTGCTTTGATTTCCACCTTACCACGTTCATGAGAACGTGCAAAACAGTGGCTTTTGGGTATAGTCCTGAATCACATGGAGGCAATGAGCGATAGGAGGGGTTTCGTCTCTCCCGGTATTGGGGGTTGATGTTGCGCTGTGTTCGATTGGCTATAACTGGAAGTCTCAGGCCAGGGCTGATATGGAGACCTACTGGTAAGTGTTATCAGTAGTTTCTCGACCCGTTATGAGCCTCACATCGACACTGTTGGGATTCCTTAGCATCTAGCCTAGGGTTTGCAAGCATCACTCATGCCACAACAAGAATTTTAGGGAATGCTAAGTAATCAAACTACGAATTGAACTAGAAAACTAGGGTAACAAAACTTGTAATCCATCATTACAAAGAGAAGTGAATGAAAATACAACCTTTGTAGATCCGGTCCTTCACTTCTAAAGCTCCGTGTTGACGTCCCTTCGTTGCGATCATCGTAGTCCCGAACTCTAGAAAGGATTTCCCCGGAGAAATGAACAAGCTAGCTCATTGACTTCGAGACCGAAGATGATCTACGTCGAGGTGACTCAAACTCAAGCTCCCTCTTCACTAGGTCAAGAACTTTGTGAAGAGAACACCCTAAACTAAATGTCAAGTAGTAGAGGACGATGAAATAGGAAATGGGTTCACTTTAGATTTTAATTTATCACTTTATTTCTTCACTTAGAAAAATTCTAGCCAGCTTTTCTTTTTGGATGAAGAAGAAGAAGAAGCACAAATGAAGTGAAGTGAATTATCCTAATGCAACCATGGGTGAGTTAGTTTTTATCCACTAACCTTTGTAGAGACTAAACCATGCTTTAAGTTAATGGTTTGATTAATAAATATCTTAAGTAAAACAAAGTGAGTGGACTTTGTCAAAGATGCTTTAAGCTTCATGAAGCTTTAAGCCAAGACAAAGAAAGCCACCATTTTGAATTACAAAATAAATAAAAACCCTAACCATTATCTTAAATATTGTGTAAGTCATACACACACCCAAGTTTGCATGTATCATCCATCATGATACAAACATGTACACAATTATATATCATATATACATTATGTGTATATCAAGTGAGAAAATCAATCTTAAGTGAACCAATACTAGTTAATGTAAAGTAATATATCAAATATATAATTATTCATTAAATCATTAAATTAAAACTTGATTTAATGATCCAGTCATATCGCATATAACCGACTAATATCTGGTGTATCAGTATATCGAATCAACACTTGATTCGGTAACCCGGCAATATCGCATATAACCGACCGATTATATAAATTGCGAGAATAGAATACAGTGTCACATACTCGTATTATTCTCTGTCCCGCACATATCTCATATGCGCTCTTATTTCGTTTCGCTTGAGCCAGGAAACCTCTGTGTAGGACTCTAAAGACTCGTCAATACGCCGGCAGTAGGTGGTGATCATATCAGTCACCTGTTCACACCATAATATTGTATTATTATATTCCCCATTCTTTTTCGTTTTATAAATAAACAGGTGCTTTTGACGCATGTCTTCTACATATTACAGGTTACAGGTTCTTGGACAGAAAACAGTGGAAACGATGAAAAGACGATGCAAAAGTGGACTTTGACCAACAAACAGAAGACTCTTGATCAAGCCTACATCAAAGATAAAATTCACAAAGTACAAGGCAATGCAAGGTCTAAGATTACAAAGCGAACGGTTAAAAGTCCACCGCAATTATTCACTGGAGATCTGGAAGAAACATAGAAGCTATTTTAATAAAAGAACGAAATAATAAGGAAGCCCAAAGACAGAAGAGCCCACAAAGGAAATTTCAAGGCCCAATACTTCCTTTTAGTAAAAGACAGAGACATAAAATTTTACCAAAGCTTGGAGTCTACTTTGACTAGGTCTTCCTAAGGATATTTTGGTAAATGTAGACGTGCGAATCAATTGTAACCTAGGGTTTCCTATCCTCTATAAATAGGAACTCTAAATCATTGTAAAGGCTATGCCTCCCTTCATTAATAAATTTTAGAATTCTTTTGGAGAGCATCGGTGCCTCTTTTCAATTCATGAATTCAGATCTGACAACCTTGTGTTGATGTTTGGAGAGAGCCATCTTTAAGTAGTTTTATTTAATTGCTCTAGTTTAGATTATAATTCCTTGCCTTAGATGTTAGCTTTGGGTAAGGCTTTTGAGAGATGAGATCTTCATCCCTTTCTTTCCCATTATATATTTTCAATAGGACTCCATGCATACACGCACACACCGCGCCTTACGGCACCCTATCCCTCGAGGTAGCGGTGATACCGTAGTATAAAGTCCCGGTTGCGCGCGTTTTCCATGGAGGTTAGGATAAGGATCTCTAAAGGAAAGACAAGAACCTAGAGGAAGGAACACCTTCCCGAATGGATCTAATCACTTTTATTGATAATTACCATAACTCCTCATAGATCTTCATTTGGGTATAGAAAGCGTTGAGATTTATTTACATTTCCAAACCATTCCTAAACCTAACCCTAGCAAGATTTAGATCTAGATTAATTTAGTTTTTAGATAGATTTAGTTTTAGATTTAATAATCAATCCGAACACCGTTCGGAATTAACTCGTTTGAGCGACTAGGAAATTCACAACATCCCTATGGACCGACCCGTACTCACCGGCTAGCTACCAAGCGACGCCGTTCTTGATTGCGGTTAATAGATAGTTTTTGAGATCAATCAAATGGCGCCGTTGCCGGGGATGGCCTAGTTTTTCCTTTTTGCAATTTCGGGTTAATCTTAAAAAAAAAATCATAAAAATCTAAAAAAAATCACAAAAAAATTTAAAAATATATCATTTGTTATTTTTTTGGAAAGGGTACTTTTTTTTTGTGAATCTTTGCAGGATTGACGAATCTGGAAAAATCCAGAGTGCGAAAAAGAAAAAGGTACATCAAAACAGAGAGGGATTGCAAGTACAGAACAACATAAATTTTTTGGAGCCCTGAAGCCTCTACCAGACCGCTAAACCGCGGCCTAAGCGCTCTCCCGCCGCCCTTCCGTGGCCATATTGCATCATCATCGCGAATTTTTTTTGGCCTCTTGGAAAAAAAAAACCTGTAAGTTTTCTGATCTCCTCCTCTGCAAATCTCTAATATATCTTTTGTCAAATCTTCTGCAGGATTCCTTGCGCTTAAAAAAAATCTTCCCTTCCAAATAACAAATCTTGTGCAGGATTCTTTGCGCCGCGCATTAAATAAAAATCTTTGATTGCGAGTGATTTACTGTTTTGCATATCTTTAAAACTGACTTTAAGGGGCTTTTGACCAATTCAGATTGGGTGGGGATTTCATCACCCTTCCCAGGACCCCAGAAATCACATAAGGCATTTGCATTGACCATATTTAATTAAAAAATACTAGACTCGGCTCTAAGGACTTCGAGCTCCATAGGACAGAGGACTAGTTATAGGCATCAGCCGTTTATCCTAACCTGACTTTGCGGTGTCTAGGCACGTGTGTCAAGGCAAGTGGTCACTTAATTAGGACCGCTACTTGTAGCGGGGAGCCTCCTACTTACCTGACACTTACCTGGCCGCAATTGGTGGTGAAGATGCGGTTTGAGGTCCTATTTCTAGCCCTTTGGAACAGTTAGGAGCTGTCTAGCTGACCTAGGTGACCCTAGAGTTAGGCCTGAATGTGCATTTTTGGTTGATTGAAAGTGTCTTAGCCCTTTATCAAAAAAATCTTTTTGCAAACGGTTCCAAATAAAAAAAGGGGGAAAAAGAAAAAAAATATTTTATAAAAACTTGCAAAATTTTGTCGCTAAGAAATCCTTGCACCCCACGTGCACTCCAATCTTCTTTCTCTTCTCCTTCTTCAATCATGGGTACCCCACATCATAAATCTCTTGCCGAACTTTGGTATCCCGAACCTAAGTGTGCGTCGTACGTCAATTGTTTCGGTCGATTTAAAGAAGATCCCTCCATGCCAAAAATATCTTTGAAAGATCAAATAGAAGCGTCTAGGAGAAACAATTTGACTTTGCAACCCACTTTGTGTCAACCATGTCAACCTTCACCACCTTCGTATGTTGATACCACTTTTTCAAGTCCTGCTGTAACTCCTAAACCGATGTCCATTGCTGAGCATATCGCTCAATCTCGTAGCCGATCTTTCACCCTTCTCCCCTCATCTAGTTCTAGGAATCAACAAGTCCATCCACCTTTTTATCCACATGTTGATCCTAATCATGTCCAACTATCCACTTCCTACCAGTCCTACCCGACTTTCCCACCTTCACTAGACATTGTTTCTACACAGCCATTAGGGAGTTTCACGTATCCAAACAGTTTCGAATCTTTTACCGAAACCCCTACACCACCCATGTCTAGTTTGGAACAGTCGTTGGCAGCTTATATTGCAGCAACAAACAAAATGACTAGGAATGCGGAAGCGTCCATAGCTGCCTTTATGCAACCTGCTGAACCGGTAGCTAGTTTCCAACTAGCTTCAAATTTTTCAATGTATGAGGAGGCGGTTGGACAGAGTGAGAATGTGAGAGGATTTCCAAATCAAACCTACCCATACCCAATTGAATCCAACAACTCCAATTTTCAAACATGTGTCCAAAATGATGAGTTGTGCGACTTTGTAGTGCTTGATTTGCCAAATTGTGAGGAACCCCTTCCGAGTGAAACCGCACCTAATCCGTTTGACCTTTACACCTCCAATCTAGAAACTAAATCGATAAATATCCATGCTTTTGATGAGGTGTCAGAAAAAATTGATTTTCACTTGATTGAGGATATAGACGCCGGGAAAATTTCGGATGATGAACCTGTCGATTTGATTGAACTTTTATGTCCAATTCATCATCCCGAATCCTTAAATGTTTCTCCCGAACTTCATATGCATCTTGATTTTGATGTTAATGGCATGGATGAGTTAAATATTGAGGAGAATTATGAGGATAGTATTGAGGAGAGTATTGAGGTTGAACCATTTTTGTTTGATGTGTCGGATTTTCCAATTCATCTTCTTGAACCTTTAACTAAATCACCCTCCCTCCTTTCCATCATCCCGACCACGCACAAGATCACGCTTGACGACTGTGAGCTTGAAAACTTTTACTTTGAATCTGACACAGTTCTTACAGCCGATAACACGTACGAGTGTTTCACTTTTCCGGACGATGTTGATGACTCACCGCCCGAGTTTGAGTCCTTTACATTTTCAGATGAGTTAGTTGAACCATCAGACTCGGTTGCTTACAGTTGTTTCGAACCATTGATGGAATCTTTCCAATTCGAGACAGTTTACTACGTTGAGAATGAGACTATCCCTAATTCACTCCCTTTCCTACCTTCCATTGTTCCGACCGTACAAAAGACCGTTACGCTTTCATCTCCAATACCAAGTTCGGCGTACCCATGTTTTCTTGCGAATCTTGAGGGATTTGACCCCATTTCTCGACGGGTTGATAGGTTAGCACAATCGCTTTTAACACATCGGTCATCACAAATTGTGCTAATTTATTTACTCGACTTATACCCTCAAGATCGTGCTCTACCTCTTTCTCTTTTCCGCCATTCTTATCCCCCACCGAGACCGTATCCCATTTCTACCTCCACACAGTCTCGTGTGCTTCTCATCTCTTTTCTTTCCACTCCATTCTTTCACCAACTCGACCATTACCACGATAAGATTTTTGAATGGTTGGTGCTAACTTTTCGCTTGTGTAAGGCCAAGCTTAAGTTTGGGGGGAACCTTGTTGTATATATGTATATATATATATATTTGTTTTCTTTTTCTATAAAAAAATAAAAAAAATATTCAAAACATTAAAAAAAAGATATAAAAACTTTTATAAATTAATAAACAGGGGAGTGCCGACATTCTCAACCCTCTTGGTATAACATGATAGTGAGGACACTGTCCAGTTTAAGTTTGGGGGTATTTATGCTCGGTACGTCTTCTTCCTTCGGATTCATTTGTATATTTTTCCATTTGCATATTTATTTGAAAACCCATAAAAATTTAAAAATTTTAAAAAATTATAAAAATTATTGTATTCAATTTTGGCCATATTTGACTTGAGTTTGACAAATAGGTTAACTGGCTTGGAACAACTAGATCTTAGATTTAGTAAATTAAAAACCCTAAAAATAACCTTCCTTAAAGTTTAGCGGTAGAAAGTATATGTTTTTGTAGTTTATTTAGAAATAGGCAAATTTTGAGTTCACTTCTTGGGCTAAGTTAAAACAAAGGAAAAGTATTGATATTTTTATTAGAATATAAGTTTGAAAAATAATTCCTAGCTTAAGTCTAGATTCTGAAAATGTATACCCTACAATTTGCACAATCACGCACCTTGAAACTTAGAATAGTAGAAGAGACCTTGAAATGCTCTTGTCTAAAGTCCTTAGTACAATGAAAATAAAAGAAAAAAAAGTGAATAAAGAAAAAAAAATGAACACTGGTTTTTGTGATTACTTAAGGCTGCAAAAAAATAGAAAAATGTTTAGCGAGGGTGCTTCATCACCTAGTGCCTTAGACCAACTGGTTTGGGAGTCACTGCTAAAAAGCCTTGGGTGTTGCAAGACTAGGAAGTACGCTTTAATGTGCAAACACATCTTGTAATCAGTTGTTGGTACCTCAAGAAGTATTAACGGTCGCATGAAGGATGTGTATGCAAAATTCATTTAAAAATTCACCAATTAAGAAGTATTTTGGACGACGGACAAGGGTATGATTGCTTGATTTGAATTTCCAAGTGTAAGGGTGATTTATACACACACGTGGGGGTATGTGATTGGAGTCTAGACGAGAGAAATGAGTGAAAAATAGAACTTGTATCTTTAGTAGAGTTGATAAAAATTCCTAAGTGGAGATGGAACCCTAGAATGAAAACTTAAGAGATGCCGAAAACTAAGTAAGTCTATAGAACATATATAATTTTAAGTTAAATGATGAGGAATTGTGAAGAATATGGGTGGATAATTTGTAGGTCGACGATAATAGAATTCCTTGTTAGAAAACCTAATTGGAGAACAAAAGTTGAAAAGCCAAATTGATAGGATTTTGTGAGTAGTATCCGCTGAAAACCCTCAGGAGACAACACTCCTCCTACTAAGGACACCTAGAGGTTTAACGGCTTATTGCACGCGCTCTGTGCAATTGCGTTTCCCTGCGAAAGTGCGGTTAGGTTTTTTGTAGAGAATAAAAATAAGTTTGCTCGAGGACGAGCAAAAGATAAGTTTGGGGGTATTTGTTCACACCATAATATTGTATTATTATATTCCCTATTCTTTTTCGTTTTATAAATAAACAGGTGTTTTTGACGCATGTCTGCTACATATTAGAGGTTACAGGTTCTTGGACAGAAAACAGTGAAAACGATGAAAAGACGATGCAAAAGTGGACTTTGACCAACAAACAGAAGACTCTTGATCAAGCCTACATCAAAGATAAAATTCACAAAGTACAAGGCAATGCAAGGTCCAAGATTATAAAGCGAACGGTTAAAAGTCCACCGCAATTATTCACTGGAGATCTGGAAGAAACATAGAAGCTATTTTAATAAAAGAACTAAATAATAAGGAAGCCCAAAGACAGAAGAGCCCACAAAGGAAATTTCAAGGCCCAATACTTCCTTTTAATAAAAGACAGAGACATAAAATTTTACCAAAGCTTGGAGTCTACTTTGACTAGGTCTTCCTAAGGATATTTTGGTAAATGTAGACGTGCGAATCAATTGTAACCTAGGGTTTCCTATCCTCTATAAATAAGAACTCTAAATCATTGTAAAGGCTATGCCTTCCTTCATTAATAAATTTTAGAATTCTTTTAGAGAGCATCGGTGCCTCTTTTCAATTCATGAATTCAGATCTGACAACCCTGTGTTGATGTTTGGAGAGAGCCATCTGTAAGTAGTTTTATTTAATTGCTCTAGTTTAGATTATAATTCCTTGCCTTAGATGTTAGCTTTGGGGAAGGCTTTTGAGAGATGAGATCTCTCATCCCTTTCTTTCCCATTATATATTTTCAATAGGACTCCATGCATACACGCACACACCGCGCCCTACGGCACCCTATCCCTCGAGGTAGCGGTGATACCTTAGTATAAAGTCCCGGTTGCGCGCGTTTTCCATGGAGGTTAGGGTAAGGATCTCTAAAGGAAGGACAAGAACCTAGAGGAAGGAACACCTTCCCGAATGGATCTAATCACTTTTATTGATAATTACTATAACTCCTCATAGATCTTCATTTGGGTATAGAAAGCGTTGAGATTTATTTACATTTCCAAACCATTCCTAAACCTAACCCTAGCAAGATTTAGATCTAGATTAATTTAGTTTTTAGATAGATTTAGTTTTAGATTTAATAATCAATCTGAACACCCTTCGGAATTAACTCGTTTGAGCGACTAGGAAATTCACAACATCCCTGTGGACCGACCCGTACTCACTGGCTAGCTACCAAGCGACGCCGTTCTTGATTGCGGTTAATAGATCGTTTTTGAGATCAATCATCACCCATAAGCTGCAAGCGGTCTGCTAAACGTAACGGCCACCCGGGTATTGAGCGATCAGAAGATCAACGAGCAAGCCTGCTCACACTTCTGTGAATCCGATCAGTAACACTTACCGCACAGTCCGGTCTGTTCGTCTGATATGTCGCATATCTCGCCTAGGGGTGGTAAACGTCAGACCCCAGTAGCTTGATAAGTCATGCCGATGTAAGGTCCATAACGAGCGTGAAACTACTGATAACACTTACCAGTAAATCACATCAACCCTAGCCAGGGATTTTCAGTTATGGACAGTCGAGTATAGAGCAATATCAACCCCTAATACCGGGAGAGAAGAATCCCCTCCTATCGCTCATTGCCTCCATGTGACTCAGGACTGTACCCAAAACCACCTGTTTGCACGACTCAGTAGAGCCATGGTCGGGTGGAAATCAAAGCACAATGGAAGACACACAAGACTCTATGACGATCTCGGGTTGACAGACTAAGCTGTATCAGTGTCACCAGAGAACTGCCATCTGACGTGAGGTATAATACCATCTGGGAGTTCTCGGCGAGTCTGTTCAGTGTACCTAGTTTCCACTGAGCACCCGCATACCATCTCTGTTGTCAAACATAAATGGATATGGGATCATCCATCGCCCATCAGATGGGTCGAGAAGATATACGCTAGTCTACTCTGGAATGTCGATGCCCCGTCTCGATATTCCCACGACTAGGAACATTGAAGGATGCACCCATGGACTACCCATGCCCCACTACTATGATCTGCATCATAATCCTGGAAGTCGAGTACATATCCTAAGGGCTTTATCAACATGTAACAGAGAGAAAGTAAGTGTACATATTAAGATAAAGGGCAACCGGATAGCGTACTATCATGTCGAGCAAGAAAGTCCTCCCTATATATGTCCCAGCATCCACTATCATATATATCTCATGTACAATAATGTCCTCTAGGGCATACATACAACTAACAATCTCCCACTTGCACTAGGGCCATCATATAGCAGTGGTTGTAGTATCTCATACTCAACCATCCCATAAAAGTCTCTTTCTGGGAAAAGGCCTTTGTGAGTGGATCCGCCGTGCTGTCCTCTGAGTCTACTCTCCTAACCTCGATCTCCCTGGAGATCAGCTATCTCCATGATCAGGTGATACTGCCTTGGAATATGTCTGGGTCACTGATGGGACCGGGGTTCCTAGGCCAAATCCACATCTTCCATTGTCACACAATGGTAGGAACCTAGTTCATCTCATGAACAAATATACACCCAGACTACCTTTTTGGTAGCATCTTTGGTAGCGATGTATCCATCCTTTATCGTCTAGTTTTCCACGGTATCTAGCTTGGAACTCTTCCAACATACCGCCCCTCCACTGAGGGTAAAGACAAAGCCTGTGACTGACATTCAGTCAACCTTACCACCCTGGAAGCTGTCCAGTGATTCTCCCCAGGATCGATTGATACCATCTCACTACACCTAGTGAGAATCCTAACATCCATTTAGATCCATCTCATAGATCCAAAACCCAGGATTTAGGAGGTATCACCTAGATCCTTCATAGAGAATCAATGTGATAAGAGGAGATTGACCGTACGTAGCATAAGAAACTCCTTTCCTATCAAGAGTATGTCATCTACGTACTATACGAAGAATACCACCATACTCTCTACTACCCTTTTGTATATACAAGGTTCATCTACCATTAATGAAGTCAAACGCTTTGACTACCATATCAAAACAGATGTTCCAACTCCGCGATGCCTGCTTTAACCTGTAAAGCAACTTGCACATGTTTCTACTGCTCCCACTGTCTACGAAGCCCTCTGGCTGTGTACTTATAGACGTTCTCTTCTAAATCATTATTTAGAAAAAGCAGTCATGACACCCAACCATCAGATATCGTAGTCATGGTAAGTAGGATCCGGACGGACTTAAGCATAGCCATTGGAGAAAAGGTTTCAACATTATCCACGCCTGGTCGATGACAAAAAACCTCTTACAACAAATCTAGTTTTGAAAGTCTCAACTTTTCTATCTACACCAAGCAATCTTCTCAAGATATACTTGCTCCTAATGGGGATCTAACCCTTCAGATATAGCAACCAAAGTCTATACTTTGTTGGTGTATATAGATTCCATCTCAGATCGCTAAGCAACCAACCATTCTTACAGATTCCCCACTCTCGATGGCCTGCTCGAAACTAGTTGGGTCATCATCTCATGATGCAATCCTCGCTCCCACTGTCATCGAGAAAACGAAGTATCTCTCCTGTGGATGAGGAACCCTACCAAATCGGCGGAGAGGCTGAGGGTCGTTGGGAACTATTGAATCCTTTGGTTCTACCAAATCATTAGCTGTAGTTTGTATAGCTGGAACTCCTTCCAGTTCTACAGAACTGACCTTGCCACGAGCTTGTCTGGATTTTGCTTCTGACATAGGCCGGACAACCCCAAATATTAACTTGCTTAAGACATGAGCTCTTCCCATACCATATCTCATATGGAGTGGTAGGCACTGATTTTGATTGGAACCCAATTCAATAGGTATGCAACTTCCCAAGTGCATAACTCCCAAAGGAAATAGGCAACTCAGCAGTACTCATCATAGAGTGCACTATATCTAATATTGTGCGATTTCTCCGCCCCGATACACCGTAGTGCTGTGGTGTATACGGAGGAGTAATGCTGAGAGAGAATCTTATTCTCCTTTAGAATAGTCCATGAATTCCATGCACAAGTATTCTCCTCCCTGATCACATCAAAGGACATAATACTTATACCTGTATTGGTTCTCTACTTCTATCTTATATTCATTAAAGTTCTCAAAATCTTCAGACATGTATTTCAACAGGAACATGTGTCCGAATCTTGAGAGATCATCAGTGAATGTAAGAAAGTATAAAGAACCGGTCTTGTCATGTGTAGACAGGGGACTACATACATCATGTACCAATCCCAAGAGTTCGCTATCTTTTTCTCTGTTTCTAATAAACGGAGCTATGGTCATCTTATCTTTGTGACATGACTGGCAAGTTTCACAAGATGTAAATTCAAACTAATTTAAATATGCATCTAAATGTAACTTAGCTAGTCGGGCTGCATTGATATGACTTAGTCTACAATGCCTCAAGAAGGATTCGTTCATTTCTGAACTCTTCCTCTTGTGTGTGTTCTGTACGTTAAGAACCGTGGTTTGATTTAGAACGTATATGCTTTTAGATAACGTGCCTGAAACCGATCAACTCTTGATATAGGAAATGTTCAAAACATTATCCAACAATACAAAATTATATCATTCTTTAACAAACAAAGAGACTGATATGGTGTTGTATATCAGGTTCGGTATCTAATAACATTCGTTCAGAATCAATGTATTTAGTAATACAGGGTGATAACTGCCAACATCTTGGCTGCAATAATTGCACCATTTTCAACTCTTGAAACTTATCACCCGTTCTCATTTCTCTACCTATCTGTGGCCCATGTAACAGATTACATATCTGGGATCCTGGTCCGATATCAAATACCCAGGACGTAGAGGATACTGAGAAACAGTTCTTAGTAATGAACACACCCGAAGAAGATGCATTATCATGCACTTTCTTCGTTTGGGTGACATGGGAATCCTGGTATTCCCCTGTTTCCTGCTCGGACTTATGACAATTATAAGAGGGAGCGGGACCAACGCTCCCCAGCTCAGTATAATGTTAGTTATATGTATGCCCCAGAGGCCATTACTGTACATACGATGTATATTGTAGTGGATGCTTGGACATATATAAGGGGCCTTTCTTGCTCGACATGATAGTATGCTATCTGGTTGCTCTTTATCTTAACATGTACTCTGATTGTCTCTATGTTACATGTTGATAAAGCCCTTAGGATGAGTACTTGACTACCAGGACTATGATGCAGATCATACTAGTGGGTACAGTGTAGTCGCTAAGTATATCCTTCAAATGTTCCTAGTCGTAGGTGTATCGAGACAGGGCATCGATATACCAGAGTATACTAGCGTAAGCGCTTCTTGACCCATATGATGGGCGATGGATGATCCCATATCCATTGGTGTTTGACATCAGAGAAGGTATGCGGGTGCTCAGTGGAGACTGGGTACACTGGACGGACTCGCCGAGAACTCCCAGATGGTATTATACCTCACGTCAGATGGCAGTTCTCTGGTGACACTGGTACATGTTAGTCTGTAGACCCGAGATCGTCATAGAGTCTTGTGTGATTCCCACTGTGCTTTGATTTCCATCATACCACGTCCAAGAGGGCTTGCAAAACGGTGGCTTTTAGGTACTGTCCCGAATCACATGGAGGCAATGAGCGATAGAAGGGGTTTCGTCTCTCCCGGTATAGAGAGTTGATGTTGCGCTGTGTTCGATTGGCTATGACTGGAAATCCCTGGCCAGGGTTGCTGAGATTTACTGGTAAGTGTTATCAGTAGTTTCTTGAACTATTATGGACCTCATATCGACACGACTTATCAAGCTACTGGGGTCTGATGTTTACCACCCCTAGGCGAGATATGCGACATATCAGATGAAGAGACCGGACTGTACGGGAGTGTTACTGATTGGATTCGTAGGAGAATGTACAGGCTTGGTTGTTGATCTTCTGATCACTCAATACCTGGGTGGCTGTTACGTTTAGCTGACCGCTTGTAGCTTGTGGGTGTTTGATATGATCATCACGTACTGCCGGCGTATTGACGATTCTTTAGAGTCCTACACAGAGCTTTCCTGGCTCAGACAGAACGGAGTAGGAGCACATATGTGATATGTGCGGGACTGAGAACAATACATGTATATGATACCGTATTAGATTCTCACGATATGTGATATCGGCCGGGTATATGTGATATAGCCGGGTCATCGGATCAAGTGTTGATTCGATGAACTGATATAGATTATATTAGTCGGTTATTTATGAAATAGCCGGATTATCGGATCAGGTGTTGATTCGATAATTTAATGTATAATTTTATATTTGATATATTATATTACATTAACTAATATTAGCTCACTTAAAGATTCTTATTCTCACTCGGATAATACATTGATATATATGTGATATATGTTAATTGTATTATTTTAGTTTGTTACAATAAATATTGTATATGTGATATATAATATTGTAACAAGTTAGGGTTACAAATGCAACATGTTTTGTGGAGTTTAAATATGGTTAGGGTTTGGATTAGGGTTAAACTTGGATGAAGCTTTCAAGAAGCTTCTTGAAGCTTTGACTTTGACTATGATAATTTGTGTAGATATTTTTTTAACCCAACCCAACCCTTTACCATAGTTAATTCTCTACATGGGTTAAGTCTTCATTCTTAACCCATGGTTGCATTTCTAACCTCACACAAGATTTCATTATTCATCACAAATGGTTTTGTTCTTCTTCTTCTTCCTTCTTCTTGCTTGAAAAAGCTTTCTAGCTTTTTGACTAGTGATGAAAATGAGTGAGATATTGAAAACAAAAGAGAGCTAAATTCCTACTTCATCATCCTCATCTATTCTTGCCACTTAGATTAGGGTGTTTGCTTTGCTAATACTTGATTAGCAAAGCAAGAGCTTGGGTTTGAGTTTCTTCAAGGTAGATCATCTTAGTTATTGAAGATCGGAAGCAAGCTTGCATCTTTCTCTTCATGGAGCCTCTCTAGAGTCCGGGTACATGATGATCGCAGCGAAGAGACCTCAACACGGAGCTTATGAAGTGAAGGAACGGACTACAAAGGTTGTAATCCCAATCTCTTAGAAGTAAAGTTGTTTACTTGTTCATAGTTTCGCCTAATCTGTAGTCCACGATCTTGGTTATGGTTGTTCGGCACTTGAAAAATTTGATTTTGGCATGGTTGATGCCTTGTAGAACCTTGAACTAGTGCCTAGTAACCTTACAGTGGTATCAGAGCCAAGCTAGAGCTTTAGGCATTGTCTAGACGAAGTTAAAATTCCGATCGAACCCCGAAACGTCGATTTAGACCCCCTCTCTGGAAATTTTTTAAAATGTTGATTTTTTCCGTATTAAAAATACTCAGAAAATCATGCAAGGAATTATAAGAATTACTGTGAAGTACGAAGCAGTAACTCCCTCAAGGGACCGCGGAACCGCGGCCAAATCATGCGTTTGGCGGCGGTTCCGCGGCCAACCTTGGGAGTTAGGGGCTATTACTTCAGGGTATTATTCTTGGGTACTTTTTCATGCTTCTGGGAATTTTTAATCCTACTCAAGTGTTGAGTGTTCTGGAGATCTTTTGAATTCGTTGATTCGACCAGAAAATTTAACATCGTTTAGTTTTTCGGGTAATTTAGAACGTGTTAAAAAGTTCGAACGGATTTCAATAACTCACTTTTTCCCCTGTCGGAAAATTTTCAAGTGTTGGATTTTTTCACGAGTTTGAAACTTTCGGGAAATCATGCAAGCGTATCTGTGGACCTTCTAGAAGAACGTAACCTTAACTCGATTATGTGACCGTCAAAACTACCACTTGAACCCTAGGGTTTGTGGTAGTTTAGTGTTGTCACATGTGAGGCATTGGTTTGATCCTTCTACGGCTGGTTCATTGGGGCTGTGACATGTTCTGAGATTTTTGAACTCCGCTCAAGTGTTGAACTATTTGGGAAATCTTGGGTGTTTGTTTATTCGATCTGAAAGTTTAACATTGTCTATTTATCTGGAATGTGATACAATATTTGGAATCCACAAGTAGTTATGAGATAACTTATTTGTATGTTATAAATCTAGCAGTTTAGTCTCAGATGATCGGTTGCCACGGGATTTTGATGCGATCAAAAGTCCGTCGCAATCACGTAGCGTACGCGGATACTCGCCGGGTAAACTTAATAGATAGCCACGCCCCATAGCCCCGACCAAGTGACTGTAGGAGAACCACGTCACCAAAAGCATCCGTTCGGGTGCTCGCGGCAGCGGTGTTCCGTCTTAGTGTACTTCATCGACGGCATCGAGGGTGCGGCCGTCTACTAAAGTTTTCAACGAGAATTCGATCAGGATGTCGGGAATCTTGTTGAATTGCCCGACTAGATATTGAAAAGTGTTTTCGAGATCGAGACTAAAATGCGGGGTTTATAATTGTTAGGCATGCGATGTCTAAGGAATTCATTTGGTTAGGCATGCGATGTCTAAGGAGGTTGCGGATTCCAACTGTTGTAGTTTTACACTTTCTTTTCTGCGACCGTAAGTGTAATATGTGGTGTATTGCTGGTTTCGTTGCTATATATCAACGACAACTGGGATACGCATATTTACTTACGTTGATGATATGTGATATTATGTGTTGCTGTGATATGTTATATTGGATCGTCGTGTTTGAATAGCCGGGGGTTTTGTGTGAGATGAGAGTTTTTCTTTTTCATTCATGTAAAATTCATTTGTATGTAATATTCTTTTATTAGGGCACTTCCGGGATGAGGATGCTGTCACCATTGTATATTATTTACTTTTCCGCATTAGGATAGACCCAAGGCGGGGAGCACAAGTAACCGGGTTCTAGGGTCCAGTGGGAGACTATCTCGAGGAGTCGAGACCGGGTCTCCTAACTCTAGAACTGGCAGGGTTTCTTGCCGCTCTCGTAGGGGTCTAGGGGTGTGGGATTGGCTATTCATCGCGACCGTGGAATCCGTGTTTTATACAGGCTCGTATTAAAACACGGACCTCCTAGTATATCCAATATTTCATATATGTTCTGCTGCTGCAATGTTCTGTGATGAGATCATATTACTGCCTGAGACGAATGTTTATATTATATATATGAGATATATATTATATTGCTGATTTCGTTTCAAATGTGATGCTTGTGAAGCATAATTAAATAGGACTTCATTAATGAGATTAATGAAATAAAAGAAACCTAATGATGTTGTAGAAACTTGTTTAAAAACTGGAAGCTCTAGTTCTTGCTTTGAATAGCGGTATTCCTTGTAGAATATCCAGCACCTTATTCGATAAGGAAAGAGCCGAGATCCTTACACCGGGAGTGACCTCTTTAGCGAAACTAGAAGATGCTACACACTTGGTTTGTCTTTTGATTACTTTTATAGTTCTTGCTTTGCACAGCGGTATCTGTGAAATATCCTGCACCTTATTCGGTAAGGAAAGAGCCGAGATCCCTTCACCGGGAGTGACCTCTTTAGCGAAACTAGAAAAGCCTAAAAACAGTCCTTTTTCAAAATCACTCAATTCTACAACGATATCAAATTCATTACGCAAAGGGTTTTCTTAAAAACCTGTCGTAGCCCTCCGTCATTTCAGATAAGTACTACTTAGTATTCGTGCTGCGTTTGTTGGCCTTTGTCAAGGCGTAGTGTGCGGTAGCTGACTAGTGCTTATCTGTTTAAGCATATGATGTGATTGGATTAGGGTAGTCGTACGACCTTGTTGGCCTTTGTCAAGGGTCATGAGGGTGGGTTTAATTCAGTCATGAAATGAGGGGTTGAACTTGACTAGCATCCTATGGTTTGTTGGCCTTTGTCAAGGTCATGGGAGGCTTGGGGCAAAACAATATCGGGAATTTCAAGTGTTGAAATTTGCAATGAGATTGCATACCTTCTATAAGATAGTTGAATCCCGATACCCGCTGTGAGTAAGAGTTACTCCTGAAAGAGTTTTACACATTACAATTAGCCGATCAAGTAGGTGTCTAGAAAGGTGTTAACGGGGTTACGCCCCTGGGAAAACGAGGTTTATTTTAATTAGGTCCGTGCGAAAGCACGGGGAACCTCCCTCAAAGTACCGGCACTGGCCTGGCTGAAAGATTGGCGAACTTGTAGGGTGTAATTAATCCCGGCTAGTCTTACCTTTTAGGGTTTGAAGGAAGATTTGACTAATACAGTGGGAGACATCCTGATCAGATATATTTATAACCAATCTAATCTTGCAAGAGCATACGTTGAGTGTTTTCATCTCTCTCTCTAGGTAGCGACCATGTCACGCCTTAATCAAGATAAAAATACGGATGTATGACCGAACCCGCTTGTTATACTGCGCTAGGGAACGTTGGTCCTGCTCCAACTTATAATTGTTATAAGACAGAGCAGGAAATAGGGGATTACCAGAATTCCCGTGCCGCCCAAACGAAGAAAGTACATGTTGATGCATCTTCTTCGGGTGTGTTCATTACACAGAACCGTTTCTCTGTATCCTTTACGTCCCGGGTATGAGATACCGGATCGGGATCCCATATATGTAATATGGTACATGGGCTACAGATAGGTAGATGTTAGTTATATGTCTGCCCTAGAGGCCATTACTGTACATAGGATGTATATTGTAGTGGATGCTGGGACATATATAGGTAGGGCTTTCTTGCTCGACATGATAGTACGCTATCTGGTTGCTCTTTATCTTAACATGTATACTTTCTGTCTCTCTAATTACATGTTGATAAAGCCCTTAGGATATCTGCTCGACTTCCAGGACTGTGATGTAGATCATACTAGTGGGGCCTGGGTAGTCCATGAGTACATCCTTTAATGTTCCTAGTCATGGGAATATCGAGACGGGGCATCGATATTCCAGAGTAGACTAGCGTATATCTTCTCGACCCATGTGATAGGCGATGGATGATCCCATATCCATTGGTGTTTGACATCAGAGATGGTATGCGGGTGCTCAGTGGAGACTGGGTACACTGAATGGACTCGCCGAGAACTCCCAGATGGTATTATACCTCACGTCAGATGGCAGTTCTCTGGTGACACTGGTACAGCTTAGTCTGTTGACCCGAGATCGTCATAGAGTCTTGTGTGTCTCCCACTGTGCTTTGATTTCCACCCTACCACGGCTCTACTGAGTTGTGCAAACAGGTGGTTTTTGGGTACAGTCCCGATTCACATAGAGGCAATGAGCGATAGGAGGGGATTCGTCTCTCCCGGTATTAGGGGTTGATGTTGCGCTATGCTCGACTGGCCATAACTGGAAATCCCTGGCCAGGGTTGCACTGATTTACTGGTAAGTGTTATCAGTAGTTTCATGCTTGTTATGGACCTTACAATGGCATGACTTATCAAGCTACTGGGGTCTGACGTTTACCACCCCTAGGCGAGATATGCGACATAACAGACGATCAGACCGGACTGTACGGTAAGTGTTACTGTTTAGATTCACAGGAGTGTGAGCGGGCTTGCTCGTTGATCTTCTGATCGCTCAATACCCGGGTGGCCGTTACGTTTAGCAGACCGCTTGCGGCTTGTGGGTGTTTGATATGATCATCACCTACTGCCGGCGTATTGACGAGTCTTTAGAGTCCTACACAGAGGTTTCCTGGCTCAAGCGAAACGAAATAGGAGCGCATATGAGATATGTGCGGGACCGAGAATAATACCAGTATGTGATACTGTATTCCATTCTCGCGATTTGTATCATTGGACGGTTATATATGATATAGCCAGGTTATATGCGATAAGATCCGGTCATATCGCATATAACCGACTAATATCAAGTGTATCAATGTATCGAATCAACACTTGATTCGAAAAGTAAATAATATACATCAACGGTGACATCTTCCGCAACCTGGAAGTGCCCCAAGGAGGGGAGCACATGTAACCGGGTTCTAGGGTCCAGTGGGAGACCATCTCGAGGAGTCGAATCCGGGTCTCCTAACTCTAGAATTGGTCGGGTTGCTTGACGCTCTCGTATGGGTCTAGGGGTGTGGGATTGGCTATTCATCACGACCGTGGAATCCGTGTTTTATTCAGGCTCAAAATAAAACACGGACGTCCTAGTATATCCAATATTTCATATGATATTTTCTGCTGCGTTATCTGTGATGTGATCATGTGATATGTTCAAATAGATATTGTATATAGTATATATGATATATTATATAGACGTTGCTTATGGTTTACACCCGCGCTAGCCCTGCCTCGCTCTGGCGTTAGTTACCTAACCTAACGGTGCAGATGGGACATCGAGGCGAATGCGGATGGCATAAGCGTACGTTATATTTATCTGTGATGTTTAGGTGGACTTAAATGATGGGACATTCATTAATGAGATTAACGAAAGAAAATAAACCTAAAAGATGTTGTGGAATCGAATTTCTTAAAAACAAGTAGCTACAGTTCTTGCTTTGCATCGCGGTGTTCCTTGTAGAACATCATGCACCTTATTCGATAAGGAAAGGGCCGAGATCCCTTCACCGGGAGTGACCCCTTTAGCAATAACTGGCAGATGCTACAACCCTCAGTTTGTTTTTTGATTGCTTCTATAGTTTTTTCTTTGCACAGCGGTATATATGATATATCCTGCACCTTATTCGATGAGGAAAGGGCCGACGATCCCTTCACCGGGAGTGACCCCTTTAGCAAAACTAGAAAAGCCTCAAAAACACTCCATTTAAAAACCATTTGATTCCGCAACGAGATCAAGTTCAAAGCGTTAAAGGTTTTCTTAAAAACCATTTGCAACCCTCCGTCATTTTAGGAAGTAGAGTACTTAGTATTCGTGCTGTGTTTGTTGACCATAGTCAAGGCACAGTGTACGGTAGCTAAGTGATGTCTTCCTACACCGCATATGATGCGATTAGTTAGGACAGTCGCGTGACTTTGTTGACCTTAGTTAAGGGTCATGCGGGTGGGTCTAATTAATCATGAAATGACGGGTAGAACTTGACTAGTGCTTATGATTTGTTGACCATAGTTAAGGTCATAAGTGCTAGGGGTAAAAACCATTATCGGGAGTTTCAAGTGTTGAAACTTGCAATGAGATTGCATACCTTCTATATGATAGTTGGATCCCGATACCCACTGCGAGTAATTGTTACTCCTGGGAGAGTTTTGCACTTTGCAATTAGTCGATCAAGTAGGTGTCTAGAAAGGAGTCAACGGGGTTACGCCCCTGGGAAAACGAGGTTTACTTTAATTAGGTCCGTGCGAAAGCACGGGGAACCTCCCTCAAAGTACCGATACTGGCCTGGCTGAAAAATTGGCGAACTTGTAGAGTGTAATTAATCCCGGCTAGTCTTTCCTTTTAAGGTTTGAAGGAAGATTTGATAAAAACAGTGGGAGCCATCCCGATTAGATAAAATATATAACCAATCTAATCTTGCAAGAGCGCACGCAGAGTGTTTTCTTCTCTCTCTCTCCAGGTAGCGACCATATCACGCCTTAATCAAGATAATAATATGGATGTATTGACCGAACCCGCTTGTTATACTGAGCTGGGGGACGTTGGTCCCGCTCCAACTTATAATTGTTATAAGACCGAGCAGGAAATAGGGGAATACCAGGATTCTCATGCCTCCCAAACGAATAAAGTGCATAAGATGCATCTCCTTCGGGTGTGTCCATTACAAAGAACTATTTCTCAGTATCCTCTACGTCCGGGGTATTTGATACCGGATCAGGATCCCGCAAATGTAATCCGATACATGGGCTACAGAAAGGTAGAGAACTGAGAACGGGTGATAAGTTTCATGAGACAGAAAACGGGGCAAGTGTTGCAGCCAAGTCTGTTGGTCACTGTCACCCTGTATTATAAATACATTGATTCTGAACAAATGCTATTAGATACCGAACCTGATATACAAAATCATATCAATCTCTTTTTATTAAAGAAATGATAAAATTTTGTATTGTTGGATAATGTTTTGAACATTTCCTATTTCAAAAGTTGATCGGTTCAGGCACGTTATCTAAAAGCAATGACGTTCTAAATCAAACTACAGTTCCTAGTATACAGAACACACACAAGAGGAAGAGTTCAGAAATGAACGAATCCTTCTTGAGGCATTGTAGACTAGGTCATATCAATGCGACCCGACTAGCTTAAGTTACATTTTAGATGCATAATTAAATCAGTTTGAATTTACATCTTGTGAAACTTGCCAGTCATGTCACAAAGATTAGATGACCATAGCTCTGTTTATTGGAAACAGAGAAAGAGTTAGTAAACTCTTGGGACTGATACATGATGATGTATGTAAGGTCCCCTGTCTGCACATGCCAGGATCGGTTCTTTGTACTTCATTACATTCTCTGACGATCTCTTAAGATTCAGACATATGTTCCTGTTGAAACACAAGTCCGAAGTTTTTGAGATATTCATAGAATATGAGAAAGAAGTAGAGAACCAAATAAAGGTATAAGTATTATGTCCTATGATGAGATCAGGGAGGAGAATACTTGTGCATGGAATTCTTGGACTATTCTAAAGGAGAATGAGATTCTCTCTCAGTATTACTCCTCTGAATACACCACAGCACAACGGTGTATCAGGGCGGGGCAATAGCACCAAATATGATATGGTGTGCTCTATGGTGAGTAGTGCTGAGTTACCTTTTTCCTTTTGAGGGTTATGCACTTGAGAAGCTGCATACCTATTGATTGGGTTCGAATCAAATCAGTGCCTACCACTCCATATAAGATATGGTATGGGAAGAGCCTATCTCTTAAGTAAGTTAAGATTTGGGATTGTCCGGCCTATGTCTAAAGCAAAATCCGGACAAGATCAAGGCAAGGTCAGTTCTGTAGAACTGGAAAGGTTCCAGCTATACAAACTTCAGTTGATGATTTGACAGAACCAAAGGATTCAATAGTTCCCGACGAACCACAGCCTCTCCGCCGATCTAGCAGGGTTCCTCATCCACCTGAGAGATACTTTGGTTTCTCGATGACAGTGGGAGTGAGGAATGCATCATGAGATGATAACCCAACTAGTTTCGAGTAGGCCATCGAGAGTAGGGACTCTGTAAGAATGGCTGGATGCTTAGCAATCTGAGATGGAATCCATGTACACCAACAAAGTATGGACTTTGGTTGCTATATCTGAAGGGTTAAATCCCCATCAGGAGCAACTATATCTTGAGAAGATTACTAGGTGTAGATGGAAAAGTTGAGACTTTCAAAGCTAGACTTGTTAAAGGTTTTCGTCATCGACCAGGCGTGGATAATGATGAAACCTTTTCAAGTAGCTATGCTTAAGTCCATCCAGATCCTACTTGCCACGGCTACATACCATGACTACGATATCTGGCGGTTGGGTGTCATGACTGCTTTTCTAAAATGCTGATTTAGAAGAGAACGTCTATAAGTACACAGCCAGAGGGCTTCGTAAACAGTGGGAGCAGCGGAAACGTGTGCAAGTTGCTTTACAGAATAAAGCAGGCATCGCGGAGTTGGAACATCTGTTTTGATGTGGTAGTCAAAGAGTTTGACCTCATCAAAATGGTAGATGAACCTTGTACATACAAAAGGGTAGTAGAGTGTAAGGTGGTCGTCCTCGTATTGTACGTGGACAACATACTCTTAATAGGAAAAGAGTTTCCTATGCTATGCACGGTCATTCTCCACTTATCACATGAATTCTCTATATAGGATCAAAATGATACCTCCTAAATCCTGGGATTTGGATCTATGAGATAGATCTAAATGGATATTAGGCTTTACACTAAGTTTAGTGAGATGGTATCAATCGATCCTAGAGAGAATCACTGGAAAGGTTCCAGGGTGATAAGGATGACTGAATGTCAGTCGCAGGAATTGTCTTTACCCTCAATGGACGGACGGTATGTTGGAAGAGTTCCAAGCTAGATACCGTGGCAAACTAGACGATAAAGGCTGGTAACATCGCTATTAAAGATACTACCAAAGAGGCAGTTTTGGTGTATATTGGTTCATGAGATGAACTAGGTTCCTACCATTACCATTGTGTGACAATGGAAGTGTAGCTTTGTCCCAGGAACCCTGGTCCCATCAGTGACCCAGACATATTCTGAGGCAGCATCACCTGATCATGGAGATAGTTGATCTCCAGGGTGATCGAGGTTAGGAGAATAGACTCAGAGGACAACACGGTGGATCCACTCACAAAGGCCTTTTCCCAGAGAGAGACTTATATGGGATGGTTAAGTATTAGATACTGCAACCACTGCTACAGATGGCCCTAGTGCAAGTGAGAGATTGTTAGTTATATGTATGCCCTAGAGGCCATTACTGTACATAGGATGTATATTGTAGTGGATGCTGGGACATATATAGGTAGGACTTTCTTGCTCGACATGATAGTACGCTATCTGGTTGCTCTTTATCTTAACATGTATACTTTCTGTCTCTCTAATTACATGTTGATAAAGTCCTTAGGATATCTGCTCGACTTCCAGGACTGTGATGTAGATCATACTAGTGGGGCCTGGGTAGTCCATGAGTACATCCTTTAATGTTCCTAGTCGTGGGAATATCGAGACGGGGCATCGATATTCCAGAGTAGACTAGCGTATATCTTCTCGACCCATGTGATAGGCGATGGATGATCCCATATCCATTGGTGTTTGACATCAGAGATGGTATGCGGGTGCTCAGTGGAGACTGGGCACACTGAATGGACCCACCGAGAACTCCCAGATGGTATTATACCTCACGTCAGATGGCAGTTCTCTGGTGACACTGGTACAGCTTAGTCTGTTGATCCGAGATCGTCATAGAGTCTTGTGTGTCTCCCACTGTGCTTTGATTTCCACCCTACCACGGCTCTACTGAGTTGTGCAAACAGGTGGTTTTTGGGTACAATCCCGATTCACATGGAGGCAATGAGCGATAGGAGGGGATTCGTCTCTCCCGGTATTGGGGGTTGATGTTGCGCTATGCTCGACTGGCCATAACTGGAAATCCCTGGCCAGGGTTGCACTTATTTACTTGTAAGTGTTATCAGTAGTTTCATGCTTGTTATGGACCTTACATCGGCATGACTTATCAAGCTACTTGGGTCTGACGTTTACCACCCCTAGGCGATATATACGACATATCAGATGATCAGACCGGACTGTACGGTAAGTGTTACTGGTCGGATTCATAGGAGTGTGAGCGGGCTTGCTTGTTGATCTTCTGATCGCTCAATACCCGGGTGGCCGTTACGTTTAGCAGACCGCTTGCGGCTTGTGGGTGTTTGATATGATCATCACCTACTGCCGGCGTATTGACGAATCTTTAGAGTCCTACACAGAGGTTTCCTGGCTCAAGCGAAACGAAATAGGAGCGCATATGAGATATGTGCGGGACCGAGAATAATACCAGTATGTGATGCTGTATTCCATTCTCGCGATTTGTATCATTGGACGGTTATATATGATATAGCCAGGTTACCGAATCAAGTGTTGATTCGATATATTGATACACTTGATATTAGTCGGTTATATGCGATATGACCGGATCATTAAATCAAGTGTTGATTTAATGATTTAATGTATAATTATATATTAGATATATTACTTTACATTAACTAGTATTTTTTCACTTAAGATTGATTTTCTCACTTGATGTGCACAAGTAGTATATGTGATATACTTTTGTGCACTTGTTTGTATCATGTTTGATGATACATGCAAACTTGGGTGTATGTTTGATTTAAACCATGTTTAGGTTAATGGTTAGGGTTTTGTTATCTTTTCTTAATTATTTATTTTATTTATTTATTTTTGGGCAAGAAAGAAAATGGTGGCTTCTTTTGTTTTTACCTTGAAGTTTCATGAAGCTTTGACCATTTTGTTTCTTTCTTTAACCTAACCATTCACCTAAACCCTAGTTTAGCCTCTACACTAGTTACACTCACCCATGGTTGCTAAAATGATAACCATCACTTGATTTTCTATTATTGATAATTCATTTTCTTTTCTTTCTTCTTCTTCTTCTTCATGAAGAGAAGAAACCATTGCTAGATTTTTCCAAGTGAGAAATCCAAATCCAAAGTGAACCCACTTTCTATTTCTTCATCCTCTACCACTTGCCATGTAGTAGAGTGTGTTATCTTCACAAGTTCTATGACCAAGTGAAGATGGAGCTTGATCTTGAGTTGCCTCGACGTAGATCATCTTCGGCATCGAAGTCTACGACCTAGCCCGCCCATTTCTCCGATGAAGCCGATGCTAGAGTCCGGGATCCGATGATCGCAGCGAAAGGATGTCATCATGGAGCTAAAGAGGTGGAGGACCGGATCTACAAAGGTTGTAGTCACTTTCACTTTCTAGTTAAGTTAACTTGCATGTTTCGCCTTACCTCTAGTTACGATCTTGCTTAGGGTTTCTCGGCACTTGATAGAAAAATTTGATTTTGGCATGGTTGATCTGTTGTGGAACCTCCTGTGTGTGCCTAGCAACCCTACAGTAGAGAACTGAGATCGGGTGATAAGTTTCATGAGATAAAAACGGTGCAAGTGTTGCAGCCAAGTATGTTGGCAGTTATCACCCTGTATTACCAGAATACATTGATTCTGAACGAATGTTATTAGATACCGAACCTGATATACAACATCATATCAGTCTCTTTATTAGTAAAGAAGGATATAATTTTGTATTGTTGGATAATGTTTTGAACGTTTCCTATATTAAAAGTTGATCAGTTCAGGCACGTTATCTGAAAGCATAGATGATCTAAATCAAACCACAGTTCTTAGTGTACAGAACACACACAAGAGGAAGAGTTCAGAAATGAACAAATCCTTCTTGAGGCATTGTAGACTAGGTCATATCAATGAGACCCGACTAGCAAAGTTACATTTAGATGCATATTTAAATTAGTTTGAATTTACATCTTGTGAAACTTGCCGGTCATGTCACAAAGATAAGATGACCACAGCTCTGTTTATTTGAAATAGAGAAAGAGTTAGTAAACTCTTGGGATTGATACATGATGATGTATGAGGTCCCCTGTCTACACATGCCAGGACCGGTTCTTTTTACTTCATTACATTCACTGATGATCTCTCAAGATTCAGACATATGTTCCTGTTGAAACACAAGTCCGAAGCTTCTGAGATATTCATAGAATATAAGTTAGAAGTAGAGAACCAAAAACAGGTATACATATTATGTCCTTTGATGAGATCAAGGAGGAGAATACTTGAGCACGGAATTCCTGGACTAATTTAAAGGTGAATGAGATTTTCTCTCAGCATTACTCCTCCATATACACCATAGCACGTTGGTATATCGGGGAAGAGCAATCACACCCTATTAGATATGGTGCGCTCTATGATGAGTACTACTGAGTTTCCTATTTCCTTTTGGGAGTTATGCACTTGAGAAGCTGCATACCTATTGAATAGGGTTCCAATCAAATCTGTTGCCTACCACTTCATATGTGATATGGAATGGGAAGAGCCCTTATCTTAAATATGTTATGATTTGGGGCTGTCCGGCCTATGTCTAAAAGCATAATCCAGACAAGCTTGAGGCAAGGTCAGTTCTATGGAAGTTTGTTGGATATCCCAAGCATTTGCAAAGGAATATCTTCTACTGAACCGAGGAACAAAAGGTGTTTTGTTTCTCAGCATGCCACCTTCATGAAAGGGAATTTCTTGTGAAGAAAATAGTGGTCATGAGGTAGAACTGGAAAGAGTTCCAGCTATACAAATTGCAGCTGATGATTTGGTAGAACCAAAGGATTCAATAGTTTCTAACGAACCTCAGCCTCTACGCCGATCTAGTAGGGTTCCTCAACCACCTGAGAGATACTTCGGTTTCTCTATGATAGTGGAAGAGAGGATTTGTAACGTTTTAGAAATCGTTATGAGAATTTTTCCGTTTTAGGGTAAAATTGTCGGTATTTTCCGTTTTAACCCGACAGTGATCAAACGACCATATAGACTTGCCAGCACCTAATTTAGCTAAAATAAAGCTAGTGCGCAAGCTTTGGGGGTATATGGGACGTTTTTGGTTCAATTAGAATTTTTCCCAATTTTAATGTTATTTTAATGCGGTATTCGTCTTTTGGGAAATTTCTTTTGTGCAATCATTTCCATAAATCAACTTGTGTAAACCAAAACCCTTCTCACCATATCTAGATCTTTTTGTTGATTGGATTTAAGTTTAAAGAAAAAGCAAAAGAAAAGAAAATGAGGTGGCATGTGCATGCATGTGTGTGTGAATGCATTTATGTACATTTATCACTAGAAATGAGCTAGAACACTCCACAAAACTCCATTCTTCTCCCTTGGCCGAGATCCCTTCCTCCCCTACTGTCCTTGATCATTTCCTTTCCAATTTGCATCAATCCAAACTCAAAATTCTCCAAAATTCCAAAATATATCACAAAATACCTTAAGTCTTGGTTTTTGCTTCTTGATCACTTGGAGCTAGGAAAGCTTGGATCTTGTGAGCTAAAGTTGATAGGTATAATCCTTACACTAATAAATAGGAATTTTTATGTTGTGTAGTTCGTTGATTATGGTTTAGAACACTTTTTATATCGATTAGTGTGATATCGTAGTTTTTAGTGTCTTTTTAGAGCCTCTGTGAACTGCTGTGACCTGGGATTTTTACAGAAAAATCAAACAAAATTGTAGTGATGTACTAGTGACCCTGGAGC
The DNA here is from genome assembly GCA_030015575.1 of Agapanthus africanus. NCBI lineage: Eukaryota > Viridiplantae > Streptophyta > Magnoliopsida > Asparagales > Amaryllidaceae > Agapanthus > Agapanthus africanus. The sequence continues at coordinate 269,590,719 of CM057340.1, forward strand.
ACCACCCGAGAAATGAGTCCCACCCCACCGGCTTAGGCCGGCGATCCTAGGCAAAATTCGGGCGACGCCGGCGATGGAGGGAGGTGCTGGGGTTTGGCTTTTGTGGGTAGTTGTCTGCTGTTGGTTACGGGTGGTTGGTACTGTTTACTTTTTTAGTAATTGCAGTATGCAAAATCTGGGATCATTTACCTATAAGCTAGTGTTTTGAGTCCGCTTGTTACGTTTTGCGACACGAATCGTGATCTGGTGCAGCTGCTGTGCTTGGGTAGGTTTTGTGGTATCGTTACGCACGTTAGTCACTAGACGTACACTCGCGAGTTAGTTTAGTGTTGGTGCATTATTTAAAACATAGTTTTACGTTATATTGGTCGATTTCTGAGATGTTCTCACTATTTCTTGTGTTTGTGGAAATATAGCGTCGCAAGCGGGGACTTCGAACGCTGCGAACAAAGGGAAGCAGGTGGTCGGATTTTCATAGCTCGAGACCATCGGTGAGTAGATTTAACATCTACGGAGAAATCGCCCATATGGCGCTAAGCGTCAGGGCTAGATATGATATGATATTAGCCGTATGTTTATGTGTTCACATAGAGATATTGCATGATTTTCATTGCATATAGTTGCTTGTTGTGCCTGATATTGTATCTATTGTACACTGCACTATTATTGACAGTCCATGTTGCACGAGCACCAATGATATGCTACACACACTGTCGGTAATTGCCATGATACGCACAACACAAATATTCCTTGATATACCTTGCTATTGGTTAGCGGCATTGAAACAGTTATTCTTGTGCGATAGCGCATATGACATATAGCATACCTGTTTACCTACATGCTCGTACATATGCCATATTATACCTACATGTTCACACATATACTTTGCTATTGTTACATGATCAGTTTTTATAACATATATAGCGGTGGAATGGGACGCTGTATATATATGTATTTTGGATTTGGATTTTGGGAACCGCGAGATATATTTAATGACTTGATGCATTTAAATAACGGGTTTTTCCCGTGATATGCTCATATTGATGTTTTATGTTGCATATGCTATTTTACATGGATTTACGCATTTGAGATATGTTTTCATGCGATATGGGAATTTCTGGTGTCGATGTTAGGAACTTATATTCCGAGAGATATATGGATATCAGAAAGACCGATACGTGGAATCACAAGTGTCGAGGTGGGATACTTGGGTTTCGAGGAACGTATGGATATCAGAAAGACCGATACGTGGAACACAAGTGTCGAAGTGGGATACTTGGGTTTCGAGTTATGTATGGATACGAGTATTTACGTGTCGATGTTAGGCACCGGTTTTCATGATGTTTTAGAGTGTCGATGTTTGACACTCAGGTTCCATGAGACATACAGGATTTGAGGGCCGATCCGAGGGCCGATTTGAGTATTTTGGGATTTGCGTGTTGTTGAGTTACACCGTGTTTTTCCATGCTTATGATTTGTGCATGAGATTATTTATTATCCCGCACTCAGTACTCAGTTGATATGCACTTATTCATGTATATATAGTACCTGGTGATGTACCCTGATCATGATAGTCGCATATTTATATTGTCATACTCATGCTACCAGCTTACATGCTATTGGTCATTGTTGTTAGTGCATACTTGCGATTTCAGTATGATGTTATTTACTATTCATGAGTTGGCAACTCACCCCCGTTGTGTCACAGTGTTTTGCAGGACTTACCCTCAGAGTAGTCGCGGCAGGGCGCCTTATCATCTCTACTTTTGCGGATACCGCTACGTTAAGCAGTGAGGCCTTTGCTTTTAGGTGGGTTTGCGGTTATCTGTCTGTATATTGTATATCTTTTTGTTGGATCTAGTATTCTCCATCTACCACTGTTTGTATATGACTTATAGACGACTTGTGAGGATTCAGTGTTTATTATTTTGGTGACTTTGGGTGCCATGCTCGTGGGAGCCGGTTATGTTGGAAAGTTTACTCCTTATAGCAGTCTTTCCTTTGCTATTTCTTCACTTCGGCGTCGTATACTTGTTGTGGTGATTGTCTCCGCCGTTGGGCATGATTTTGCTCCCATTTGGGATGCTTTTTATATTACCAGTGTTGTACCCGTTTTCGGGGCTATTTTTTATAAAGGAGGTGCTGCCAAAATTTTCAAGAAAGAAAACTAGAGTTAGAGATTTTACTTGTGAAATTTCCAAAAGTTTAAAACTATGTTTTTCTCCGTTGATCCAGTTTTCGGTGGTTTAGATTTCTGGGTTTCGGCTTACTTAAGCTGGGTACGCCTGTAGACGTCACGTAGTTTAAGTGCCGGTTACGGGCCAAATTTTGGGTCATGACAATTGGTATCAGAGCGCTAGGTTTTTACCTTTCGGAATGTAGGATGACCTTGGTATGATGGAGTAGGTAGCTTAAGAAGAGTGACATAGTGTGTGTATGTTCCACGACATACTTACGACACGGTACTCCGCCTAAGTGACCTTAGGACTTATTGATTGATTTCCTCCGTGATTATATACATCCTTGTGATTCGATTCCTGTTTCCTTATTGAATCTTGTTTCAATTTCCAGCCCATATGCCGCCGAAGACTACGAGGGCACAGAGAGCGGCCGCGAGGGCCGAGGTCAGAGTTGACTCGTCTGAGGCGAGGACTGATCAGGGCGGTACGCTTGTTGTACCGGAGCACATTGCTATGTTTGGGGCTGGTATGCAGGACCTGCGCCAGATGATGGGGACCTTAGTAGAGGCCATTCGAGCACAGGGGCAGGCAGTTGTTCCACCCGTTGCAGGGACCACGATGGTACCTACTGTTCCGACAGTCGCAGTTACAGCTCTGGAGGTTATTACCGTATCGCTGACGGAGTTTATGAGGCTGAGGCCTCCGGTGTTCACTGGCACAGATACTACTGAGGATCTGCAGTCGTTTATCGACATTCAGCATTCAGCATTGCGACACTTATGCGGCAGCGTTAGATGCATTCAGCATTGCGACACTTATGCGGCAGCGGTAGATGCAGCCCTATTGGTTGAGGAGCGTCTTTCTGAGTCGTCAATTTTTCCAGAACCGAAGAGGGTTCGTATTGGTGATCTGTCAGTGAGGCGGGCGTTTAGACGTCGTGACAGTTCCCGTTCAGATAGTGGAGGATCGGGACGATGTCGGCTTTTTAGCACTTACCCTCAGGAGGGTCAGCAGTTTGTATCTGGGTGTTACCGGTGCGGGAGTTTGGGTCATCGGGTTCGTGATTGTGCTGAGCCACGTGTGAGCGAGACAGCTGTACCGCAGGTTACCTTACCACCTTCTCCACCTCAGAAGGCGTTTCCCCTTTTGCCGGTTGTTGCTCCGCGTCAGACTCTTGTGCAGAGAGGACGGGGTCGCAATGGTTTTGTACCGAGAGGGCGGGGTGGTAGAGGCTGAGGTCTGCCAGTTACCGGTAAAGGGCAGGCTCGGGTGTTTGCCTTGACTCACCAGGACTCTCAGGCGTCCAATGCTGTGGTTTCAGGTACCCTTTCTGTATGTTCTTATGATGCACATGTTCTTTTTTATCCGGGATCTACGCATTCGTATATTTCTGCGCACTTCTTGCCGAGGTTAGGCCGAGAGTCGTGTTGGCTAGATCAGCCGCTGGTCGTAGCTACTCCTGTAGGAGAGTCATTTGTTGCACGACACTTGTTCCGGTCGTGTGCTGTCCGTATAGGGGACAGAGATTTGCCCGTCGACTTGATCCTTCTTGAGATGTTAGACTTCGACGTTCCGCTGGGTATGGACTAGATAGCTACTTGCTACACGTCCGTGGACTGCCGAGAGAAGACAGTTAGGTTTTGTTTTCCCGGCGAGTCAGTGTTTGTTGTGTAGGGGGACCGTGGTGCCGCCCCTCACAGTTTGATTTCTGTCCTGTACGCTAGTCGGCTTTTGAGGAGGGGATGTCGGGGATTCTTGGCTTTCATTCATGATACTGAAGCCACAGTGGAGTCGTTGGATCAGGTTTCTACCGTGCGAGAGATTCCCGATGTCTTTTCCGATGAGTTACCTAGGTTGCTGCCAGAGCGCGATATAGAGTTCTGCATTGATCTGATTCCTGGCACTGAGCCTATTTCTATACCGCCTTATCGGATGGCTCCGGCAGAGCTTAGAGAGCTTAAAGATCAATTGCAAGAGTTGCTTGATTTGGGACTTGTGCGTCCGAGTGTTTCGCCGTGGGGAGCTCCTGTTCTGTTCGTCAAGAAGAAGGACGGCAGTTTGAGACTATGTGTGGACTATCGTCAGTTGAACCGAGTTACGGTGCGGAATAGGTATCCTTTGCCTCATATTGACGATTTATTTGATCAGCTCCAGGGTGCGAAATATTTTTCAAAGATTGATTTACGTTCGGGGTATCATCAGTTGTGGGTTCGGAATGATGACATTCCGAAGACTGCTTTTTGTACGCGCTATGGGCATTTTGAATTTTTGGTGATGTCGTTCGGACTCACCAATGCGCCAGCAGCGTTCATGGATCTGATGAACCGGATTTTCAGGCCATTCCTCGACCAGTTTATTATAGTGTTTATTGATGACATACTGGTCTACTCTAGGAGTCTTGAGGGGCATGAGCAGCACTTGAGGATTACTTTGCAGATATTGAGAGAGCACCAGCTGTATGCTAAATTCTCAAAGTACGCATTTTGGCTTGATAGTGTTGCCTTCCTGGGTCATGTGGTGACTGGTGATGGTATTCTTGTAGACCCAAGGAAGATAGAGGCTGTACAGCTTTGGCCCAGACCTGTATCAGCGACTGAGGTCCTCAGCTTTTTGGGCTTAGCTGGTTATTATCGCCGTTTTGTGCATGATTTCTCGAGTATCGCTGCACCGCTGACTGGACTGACCCGGAAAGGAGTTCCTTTTCTCTGGACTGATGCGTGCGAGCAGAGTTTTCAGCAGTTGAAGACTCGGTTGAATACAGCACCAGTTCTTTCTTTACCTTCTGGATCGGGCGACTATGTTGTTTATTGTGATGCTTCTCGAGTGGGGCTCGGCTGTGTTCTGATACAGCACGACAGAGTGATTGCTTACGCTTCTAGGCAGCTGAAGAAGTACGAGCAGAATTACCCCATTCACGATCTTGAGATGGCCGCGGTGGTCTTGTTCACAACAGAATACTGCATTTTATACCGCCCATTCTTACGCTCGTGTGTTTATAGGTAGGTGCTTTTGATCTGTGTTTGTTACATATTTACAGAGTACAGGTTTTCAGTCCAAATATTGCAAATCATGACAAAATCTCCACAGTTACACCAAATACAGAACATCTGTTGACAACAGATAAAAGCCGGGTTCCGGTCATCCATATCCGTCCGGTGCTGCGTACCGGTTCCTGGGACAAGACATATGACAGCAGTCATTCGTTTCTCGGACAAGCACGGAGCACGAGAGGGGCTGCACAAGAATCAATGGGTGCGCGGAGCTCAAGAGAGATAAAGTCAAAAGTGAAGAAAAGATAACAATCTTGGACTATGAATTCTGCTGATATTCTGGAAGAAATTATCAGAAAATACATGTACCAGACAAGAGGGGACAGGAGACCAGGAAAACACTCAGAAGCCGACACCCTAAACCCACAGTAGGGGCGCGGATCCGCGGCCATAGGGGGCTATAGGCGGCGGATCCGCGGCCGTACAGTGGCCTTGTTCTGTCGTTTTTCAGGGGCTTTTTGGTAATCTTATTTTGGGTCTGGTGGTTGCCCTAGAACTCCATTCTCCTGCCTATAAATACAGCAGTTTTGAGCTTAACCAAGGGAGCTTTCTTTGTTCTCTTTTTTGTAGAATTTTGTTCTTCTTCTTCCTCTTCTTCATTCTTTCTCCATTAAATTATAGTGAGAGCTTTTGAGTGGAAGATTAATGAAGATGAGGGTTCTTTATCTTTCTTGTTAGTTTGCTCCCCCTTGAGATTTCTGCTTTCTCTTGCTCATTCAATCTCTTCATTGAGGTTGAATGGTTAAGAGTTAGTTATTGATCTCAAGGGTCGTATTTTCTTCCGGGACTAGCACTTCATTTCACATGCGTTTTCTACCCTTCCCTTGATCTTGCAACCTCTTCATTGAGCTTGCAAGTTTAATGGTTGGCTATTGAGCACATGCTTGGCTTGGGTCCTAGTTCCGTATTCTTTTATTACTCGCTTTTTATTACTTGTCTTTTTATTACTTGCATTCTATTTCATGCAATTTTATTCATGCTCTTTATTACTTGTATCTTTTCTTTTCTTTGTTCTTTTCTTTTTGTTCTCTTTTGTTCATTTTGTAAATGTTGTAATTATTGTTGTTGATAAGAATTAATACGGTTTTATAAGTTAACATTTCTTTGCCAATTCCTTTTCCCGTTATTTTCCATTTGAACTTCGCCCAAACCATACGCAAGCGCTCCGTTAGGCACCGTACCCTGACAAGGTAACGGTGATTCCTAACCACGACCGGTTGCGTTCAGTTTGGCCGGAGGCGAAGGCAAGAGACAAGAACGGAAGGACAAGGGTAAGTAAGCCGGATTCCACGAATACCGCGCTTAAATCCCCTAATCCACGTTGTTGCCGATTGCTTAGCTTCAATTGGTCAAGACTCGGCTCAAAGGTTTTTGAGTACGGATTTCTTAGCTTACAATCTCGTATTTTCTTAACAACCTTATACTTGCAGATAAACACATAGGTTAGACAAAACAAACATACTGATTCTTTATTGACTCGTCTAAGACAAGAAGGTAAGATAACACCATCTCCCTGTGGACCGACCCGTGCTCAACCGGCTAGCTGCATAGCGACACCGTCTTGATTGCGGTTAACTTCAATTCTTTCAATCAGGTCTTTGCGTTGAAGATTTGGAGACACTACTTGTACGGGGAGTCGTGTCAGATCTTCACGGATCACAAGAGTTTGAAGTATATCTTCCAGCAGCGGGATCTGAACCTGAGACAGCGCCGATGGATCGAGCTAGTGAAGGATTACAATTGTGAGATCCTTTATCACCCGGGCAAGGCGAATGTGGTGGCTGATGCTTTGAGTCGTAGGCCCGGGGGTAGCTTATCCCAGTTGAGCGCAGTTCAGCGTCAGTCTTCTGCAGATTGGCAGTTCTTGTGTGATGGTAGAGTGCAGTTCGAGTTCACTTCCGCTGTGGGACAGTTTGCTCATGTCCGCGCCCGTCCGCTGCTACTTGATCGTATCTGTGAGGCGCAACCCAGTGATGCCCGTTTGTCCGAGATTCTTGAGCTTGTTCGACAGGGTACAGTTTCGGAGTTCATGATTGATGACCAGGGTGTGCTAAGATGCGGGACTCGCTTGTGTATACCATATGCTGATGGGTTGAGAAGCGAGATCCAAGAGCAGGCTCATCAGTCGGCCTTTAGCGTTCATCCAGGTTCCACCAAGATGTACTGTGATCTAAGAGACTTTTACTGGTGGGAAGGGATGAAACGTGATATTTCGGACTTTGTTTCGAGGTGCCTGACTTGTCAGCAAGTCAAGGCTGAGCATCAGAGACCGGCTGGAGAGTTGCAGCCTTTACCCGTTCCAGAGTGGAAATGGGAGCAGATTTCCATGGACTTTATTGTGGGTCTACCCAGGACCAGTCAAGGGTATGACTCCATTTGGGTGATTGTTGAACGGTTGATGAAAGCGGCTCACTTCCTTCCAGTGAAGACCACTTTCGGTTATGCTCAGTATGCTCACTTGTATATAGATGAGATTGTGCGTTCCCACGGTGTTCCCACATGCATAGAATCCGACAGAGGCACCCAGTTTACTAGCCGGCTCTGGCAGAAGCTTCAGGAAGCTTTGGGTACCCGGTTGAGTTTTAGCACCGCTTTTCATCCACAGACCGATGGTCAGTCGGAGCGGACTATTCAGACTCTGGAGGATATGCTCCGTACATGTGTGCTTGATTTTGGTGGCAGTTGGGATCGCCACTTGCCGTTGATTGAGTTCTCCTACAACATCAGCTTTCAGGAGACTATTCAGATGACACCTTTTGAGGCTTTATATGGTAGGAAGTGTCGATCGCCAGTCTGTTGGACCGAGCTTAGTAAGAGTCTGGTTTTGGGACCCCAGCTAGTTCAGGAGACTACGGAGAAGATCCAGCTGATTCAGGATAGGATGAGAGCAGCCCAGTGCAGGCAGAAGTCTTATGCCGACCGTCATCGTCGCAGACTTGAGTTCACAGTGGAGGATCATGTATACCTGAGGATTTCTCCAATGAAGGGCGTTATGCGATTTGGGAAGAGAAGGAAGCTCATTCCCAGATTTGTAGGTCCTTTCGAGATCCTTGAGCGAGTGGGTTCCGTTGCTTATCGTTTAGCGCTCCCGCCTAGTTTTCCGGATGTTCACCCCATTTTCCATGTGTTGATGCTTCGTAGATATCTTCATGATCCCTCTCACATGATTCAGCACGAGACCGTTCAGCTTGAACGCGATCTTTCGTTCACCGAGCAGCCGGTAGTTATTTTGGATCGGCAGGTGAAGAAATTTCGGTCAAGGGTCTTGCCGTCTTTGATGGTTCTTTGGCATAGCCCTACTAGTGAGGAGATCACTTGGGAGGCCGAGAGTGAGATGAGGAAGAAATTCGCTCATCTCTTTGAAGGTACGCTTAGTATGAAATTTTAATTCGGGGACCGAATTTCTATAAGGGAGGGGGGGAGATTGTAACGTTTTAGAAATCGTTATGAGAATTTTTCCGTTTTAGGGTTAAATTGTCGGTATTTTCCGTTTTAACCCGACTGTGATCAAACGACCATATAGACTTGCCAGCACCTAGTTTAGCTAAAATAAATCTAGTGCGCAAGCTTTGGGGGTATATGGGACGTTTTGGTTCAATTAGAATTTTTCCCAATTTTAATGTTATTTTAATGCGGTATTCGTCTTTTGGGAAATTTCTTTTGTGCAATCATTTCCATAAATCAACTTGTGTAAACCAAAACCCTTCTTACCATATCTAGATCTTTGTGTTGATTGGATTTAAGTTTAAAGAAAAAGCAAAAGAAAAGAAAATGAGGTGGTATGTGCATGCATGTGTGTGTGAATTCATTTATGTGCATTTATCACTAGAAATGAGCTAGAACACTCCACAAAACTCCATTCTTCTCCTTTGGCCGAGATCCCTTCATCCCCTACCGCCCTTGATCATTTCCTTTCCAATTTGCATCAATCCAAACTCAAAATTCTCCAAAATTCCAAAATATATCACAAAATACCTTAAGTCTTGGTTTTTGCTTCTTGATCACTTGGAGCTAGGAAAGCTTGGATCTTGTGAGCTAAAGTTGATAGGTATAATCCCTACACTAATAAATAGGAGTTTTTATGTTGTGTAGTTCGTTGATTATGGTTTAGAACACTTTTTATATCGATTAGTGCGATATCGTAGTTTTTAGTGTATTTTTAGAGCCTCTGTGAACTGCTGTGACCTGGGATTTTTACAGAAAAATCAAACAAAATTGTAGTGATGTACTAGTGATCCTGGAGCACCACCTGAGACACAAGACCCACCCCACCGGCCTCGGCCGGCGGCCCCAGGCAAAATTCCGGCGACGCCGGCGATGGAGGGAGGTGCTGGGGTTTGGCTTTTGTGGGTAGTTGTCTGCTGTTGGTTAGGGGTGTTTGGTACTGTTTACTTTTTTAGTAATTGCAGTATGCAAAATCTAGGATCGTTTACCTATAAGCTAGTGTTTTGAGTCCGCGTGTTACGTTTTGCGACACGAATCGTGATCTGGTGCAGCTGCTGTGCTTGGGTAGGTTTTGTGGTATCGTTACGCACGTTAGCCACTAGACGTATACTCGCGAGTTAGTTTAGTGTTGGTGCGTTATTTAAAACGTAGTTTTACATTATATTGGTCAATTTCTAAGATGTTTTCACTATTTCTTGTGTTTGTGGAAATATAGCGTCTCAAGCGGGGACTTCGGACGCTGCGAACAAGGGGAAGCAGGTGGTCGGATTTTCATAGCTCGAGACCATCGGTGTGTAGATTTAACATCTACAGGGAAATCGCCCGTATGACGCTAAGTGTCAGGGCTAGATATGATATGATATTAGCCGTATGTTTATGTGTTCACATAGAGATATTGCATGATTTTCATTGCATATAGTTGCTTGTTGTGCCTGATACTGTATCTATTGTACACTGCACTATTATTGACAGTCCATGTTGCACGAGCACCAATGATATGCTACACACACACTGTCGGTAATTGCCATGATACGCACAACACAAATATTCCTTGATATACCAACTTAGGTCACTTTAGGCGGAGTACTGTATCGTGAGTATGCTGCAGACATACACACACTACATTACTCTACTTAAGCTACCTACTTCTGAAAGACAACGGTAGCGCCCCGACCGTCTTTCCGAGGCTAAAATGCGGAAACGAAATTTTTTCTTAACTTGAAAACCGGCGCTATCGTATGCTTAAAACCCGTATCGAACCATTAACCCACAACTAGCTATCTAGAGAGAGGGTTGGAAAGCTATACCGATCGACCCGTGTCCTTCGGTCTTTGACCACTATCCCAAGCTCCTCACTGCATCTCCGGTCTTGATCTCCTCGTCGGAAAGGGCACCACATCTACGAGTCTTTTTACGGGCTCCCGCTCCATCCGAAGCAACTCGGGCACGAAGTGTGCTAGCCGACGTGTCTAAGGTGTTGTAGAGAATGTTTGTGATCACTTTGTCTCTTGCATCCATTGCTTTGGATGGAGGTTGAAGGTGTTTCCATTAATGGAGGTTATGAGCTAGAGGAAGAAGAAGAAGAAGAGAAGGCTTTCTCTTTCTTTTCTTTTCTTGTGTTGGAATAATGAGAGTGAGAGAGAGAGAGTAAGAAAAAGAAATACAACAGCTAACTCTTTCCTTGGCTGCCCCTCTCTCTCCTCTTATCATTTCAAGGCTCAAATCTATCACATCATGTGACACATGCACAAAGAAAGAGATCATGAGTCATCACTTGTGCATGTGTCACCATTAATACTCTAAATGTTGATTTCTAGCTCATAATATCCATATGTAAACATTAACCCAAATGTTTACAAAAATAAAAAGATACGGCAACATCTAAAGTAAACTCGTGATGGATCACAAGGATACCCCTCACCTGAATATACATACCTGCAACCGCATTCCGACTGATTGCGAATGCGATGAGACTAAAGTAATCCAACAAATCTAATACTAGGATCCGGCTTAAACCAAAGCCCACTAGTATGATCCGTCTGATCATGATCCGTGCAATACCGCACGTATATGATCGAACCCTGCCATATATCATACGGCCTCTACAACGTTTCGCCCGAAACTTGAGAAACTGTCTGTGGGGGACTCTAAAGACTCGTCAATACATTAGCTGTGGATTTAACCACTAGCACGTCAGAGGTACTAGCTGTACGTAACGGGCTACCAGGTATTGATCAAAAGGGATGTCGATGAGTGAACTCATCCTGACACTCTACTGAGCCTGTCAGTGACAATATCAGTACGGTCCGGTCCGTTCGTCTATGAGTATCGCATGTCGGGCCTAGGGGGTTGGTAAAAGTCAGACCCCCAAAAGCGGTACAAGTCGTGTCGGAGTGTAGCCCAGAACACCCTGAGATACTACTGGAATACCTACCAGTAAATCTCCTGCCCCGGCCGAGGGCTTTGTGTAATGGCTCTCCTAGACACAGCGCGATCTCACCCCCAATACCGGGAGAGACGAAACCCCTGCCGATCCGCTCACTGCCTCCATGTGGCTCAGGACTGTACCCAACTAAAACCTATTTGCACGACTCCTTTGAGCCGTGTAGGGTAGTAATCAAAGCACGGTGGGAACTCACACGAGACAAATGAGATGAACTAACCTATACACATGTCACCAGGGAACTGCTATCTGACGTCAGGTATAATACCAACTAGCTTGTTCCCGGCGAGTCCTGTCCGGTGTACTCATAACCCAATGAGCACCTGTATACATCTTAGGTGAACCAACTGACACCAATTGCTTGTGAGACCGGGCACCGCCCCTCGTCGGGGTCTCGACTGTATACACTGGTCTACTAATGGAGTATCGATGCCCAGTCTCGAAACTTCCACGACTAAGGACCTTTTAATGATGTGCTTATAGACCCCAGCTCCCATGTATATGATCACCATCATACTGCTGGTAGTCAAGAAAGAATCCTATGAGCTCTATCAACATGCAATAGTGATCTGTAGCATCACCTAAAGCTGTACACGATGATAAAGATAAACAAGATAGTATACTATTCTCTATCAACGTGTAATAGTGAACTGCAATGTCACCTAAAGCATGTACACGATGATAAAGACAAACCAGATAGTACACAAACCTCTCGAGTAAGACTGTCCTACCGGTATAGGTCCTCCCTCAATCATTGCAATCACATGCCTGCAATCCAATAATTGAATCTGAGGGCACTATATCCAACAATCTCCCACTTGCACTCAAGGCTAATTATTGCGATGTCGCATACTCACAGCCCGTGTGATACCGAAAACCCAACTCCTCTACTGATTAGTCGCACAAAGCCCGTTTGTGAAACTATTGCGTTTGAGGAATAGCCTCAGCTAGTGGATCCGCCATGATGTTTCTTCCCATGTCTCTCTTTATCTCAAGTTCGCGTAGAAAACCATCTCCCGAAACGAGTAATATCTCTGGATATCTGATGGGACCTAATTCAGAATGAACTCCATATCCAAATTTCTAAGACTGTATCGTCAACTGAATTTAATCAGTAACCTGCGTCATGCTACCCTCAGTGTTGTTGGAGATAGTGCCCTCAGAGTCAATTATTGGGTCACAGGCACGTGATTGCAATGATTGAGGGGAGGACCTATCCCGGTAGGACAGTCTTACTCGAGATGATAGTATGCTATCTGGTTTATCTTTATCATCATGTACTGCTTTAGGTGACCTTACGAGTCGCTATTACACGTTGATAAAGCCCCTAGGATTCTTGCTTGACTTCCAGCAGTATGAGGGCGATCATATAAGTGAGAGCTGGGGTCTATAAGCACATCCTTAAATGGTCCCTAGTCGAGGGAGTTTCGAGACAGGGCATCGATTCTCCACAGTAGACTAGTGTATACAGTCGAGACCCCGACGAGGGGCGGTGGCCGGTCTCACAAGCCACTGGTGTCAGTTGATTCACCTAAGATGTATACAGGTGCTCATTGGGTTATGAGTACACCGGACAGGACTCGCCGGGAACCTGCTAGTTGGGATATACCAGACGTCAGATAGCAGTTCCCAGGTGACATGTGTACAGGTTAGTTCATCGACCTGGGATCGTCATTTGTCTCGTGTGAGTTCCCACTGTACTTTGATTACTACCCTACCACGGCTCAAAGGAGTCGTGCAAACAGGTTTTAGTTGGGTACAGTCCCGAGCCATATGGAGGCAGTGAGCGGATCTGCAGGGGTTCGTCTCTCCCGGTATTGGGGGTGAGGTCGTGCTGTGTCTAGGAGAGCCAGAACATGAAAAGTCCTTGGCCAAGGCAGGAGATTTGCTGGTAGGTATTCCAGTAGTATCTCAGGGTGTTCTGGGCTACACTCCGACACGACTTGTACCGCTTTTGGGGGTCTGACTTTTACCAACCCCCTAGGCCCGCCATGCGATGCTCATAGACGAACGGACCGGACTGTACGGATATTGTCACTGACAGGCTCAGTAGGGTGTCAGGATGAGTTCACTCATCGACGTCCCTTTTGGTCAATTTCTGGTGGCCCGTCATGTATGGCTAATACCTCTGACGTGCTAGTGGTTAAATCCACAGCCATAGTATTGACGAGTCTTTAGAGTCCACCACACACACAGTTACTCAAGTTTCGGGCGAAACGCTGTAGAGGCCGTATGGAGATATGGCAGGGTTCGATCAGATACGTGCGGTATTGCACGGATCGTGATCGGACGGTTCTTACTAGCCGGCTTTGGCTTAAGCCGGATTCTAGTTTTAGATAGTGTAGTTTTGTCTCTTTGCATTTGTGTTCAGTTGGAATACAAATGCGGGCATGTATTTGCAGTAGCGGGGTTTTCCTGTAATTTATTACGGGATCGGTTTTCTGGGGTTGCCAGTTTGCATTCTGTTCCGACCGGTTTTCCTTCATTCCTTCATGCATTATTTGTGGGCCCCCCATTTTCTTTTGTGTATGCTGTGAAGGGATTAATTCCTTTTTGGCATGGTTTTAAATTGATGCATACACTTCACACATCAAAAAAAATTCCAGTGAGCAAAATTCTTGCTTTGGCCGAGCTCCATCTTCATTTTTGCAAGCTCCAAATTCCCTCAAGCATCTATGAATATCTTAGTGCTAAATTCCTCCACATCATGGCAACCTCATAAACCCCAAAGAGATAACCTTCTACACTATTTCTATAGCAAGCCTTGGACGCGTCGGCTAGCCAACTTCGCGCCCGAGTTGCCTCGGTCAAGAGGCGGGAGCCCGTAAAAGATTCCGGCTACGTGGTGCCCTTTCCGACGAGCGAGGAGGTGACGGAGATCCGCGGGAGATCGGAGTGGAGACAAAGACCGAAGGACTCGGATCAGTCGGTATATTTCTCTACCCGTATTTTTCTTTGCTAGTTGCTAGGTTAATGGCCCGATCCGGGTGAAAAGTGCGCGGTGGTGCCGGTTGCAAGTTTTGCAAAGTTTTTGTTTTCCGCGTTTCCGGCGTCGGATCGACGGCCGGGGCGCCCCCGCGGGCTTACAATGGTATCAGAGCCACGCCGTTAACCTACCTAGCTTGCTCTAGTATGTTTAGTGCTCGATCGAACGAAAATCCCCAAAAACCGTATTTTCCCATGCTTCAGGTTTCTGTCGATTTTATTTTGTCTCAGAAAATTTTTCAGTACATTGCAGAAACATGAGAATGAAATTCTAAGGACTCTGGAAAAATTTGGTTTTGTGATGCTTCAGAACGACCGCGGAAGGGCGGCCAAACCCCTGGTTTGGCCGCGGTTCCGCGGTGGAAAGAAGTCCTTGCTGTGCGAAATTTTTCCAGTGGGCTTTTGGCTTGAAAATAGGGTATTTGGGATATTTTCTTTGGGCCCAGATTTTCTGTAAGTGCTACAGTAGTGTGTAGGGCCCACTTTGATAAATTTGTTCGATCGGATATTTTAAACATGCTAGTTCACAGTTTTTACATTATATCTGCGACCGTGAATGTCACTTGATCGGTAAATCCCGTCTAACTGCTATAGCCCGGTTAGACGGATTTGCGAACGTGATTTTCACGTTGATGTTCTGTGTTTTGCTGTGTTGTTGCGGATCGGTCGTGAGGGATAGCCTGGTTGCAGTAGTAGTACAGTTTTGTTTTATATGTACGTTTGATATTGCGGGGCGAGCGTCCGACATGTGGACTGCCGTCACTGCCTGTTTGTATTATTATTTTGGGGCACGACCTGGTTGCGGTCGATGTACCCGTTGTATGTATATTTTACTTTCTGTACTAGGATTACCCCACGGAGGGGTGCACGGGTAGCCGGGTTCTGGAGGGCAACAAGCCCGCATCTCATGGCATTGAGACGGAGGGGGCTTCACTCTAGAATTGGCGGGCTATTCGCCGCACTCGTAGGGGGTATAGGGTTGACCCAGGAGGGGTGCCCAAGTTACCGGATTCCGTGAAGTGCTGGGTGGTCCATTCACGTTGCTGAAAGGGGCTGCCTCGCTTCAGGTTTTGGCGGGTAACTTGCCGCGCCCGTAGGGGTCTAGGATTTCATTGCACAGGCTATCCACACGACCAGGGGAACGTCGGGTTTCAGTAGCGGCTCTGTGAAACCCGGGGATCCCAGATATCTGTATTGATCTGTGTTGCTATACATTTCTGTGCTGCATTGTTTATCACGCCTTGAGCGAAAATTATATATTGGTATATATATATTTATAGATGTTGTATATGTTTTTCATCCACGCTAGTCCAGTCCCCGCTCTGTCGTTAGTTAGCTAACCTAACGGGTGATGACGGGACCCAGTGGCGAATGCGGATGGCATATACGTACGTCAGTATATTTTCGTTCTTTATGGTGTGATCAATTGATGGGACTGCATTGATTCGGATCAATGCAAGTTAAACAAACCTATTCTGATGTTGTTGGAACATTTTTTCAAAAAGCTGTTATTGCAAGGGCGTTCTCTTTTGTTTTGCACAGTGGTATTCAGTTGGAATATCCTGCTCCTCAGTCGACGAGGCAAGGGCCGAGATCCCTTCACCGGGAGTGACCCCTTGGACAAAAGTTTACGTCAGGGCAGTAACTTCACTATAGCCGATTACTTTTGCTTTGCATCGTGGTATTCATTTGGAATATCCTGCACCTCATTCTACGGGGAAAGAGCCGAGATCCCTTCACCGGGAGTGACCTCTTTAGCAAAGGTTGTCGTCACTATATTTTTATAAAGCTATCAGTTCCTTCAACGATATCAAGTTCGTTACGTTAAAGGTTTTCGCCAGAAACCATTCGTAGCCCTCCGTCGTTTCATATGGGTAGTCAATAGTATTCAAGCTGTGTTTGTTGGCCTTAGTCAAGGCACAGTGTTTGGTAGCTATTGGGTATTCATATGCTGCATAGATAGATGCGTTGGTTTGGGACAGTCGTATAGCCTTGTTGGCCTTAGTCAAGGGCTTGTACGGGTGGGTTAAAATCAACCTGGACAATGACGGGTAGAACTTGACATGTGACTTATGATTTGTTGGCCTTAGTCAAGGTCATAAGAGCATGGGGCAAAAAAAAAAATCCACATCGGGAGTTTCAAAAGTACTGAAACTTGCCAGATATGCGCATACCTTCTGGAGTGTGATAACGTGAGCGGATTCCGTCACGTTATCATGCGATGAGAGTTGGATCCCGATTCCCACTGATGAGTTGGTTTACTCCTCGGGTTATCCCGGCTAATTCTTCTTTCAGGTTTGGGGAAGAATTTGACGCTACAGTGGGAGGTTTCCAGATTAGATAAATTGGTAACCATTCTGATCTAGGTTAGAGTGCACGCTGAGTGTTTCTTTTCTCTCTCTCTCTGGCAGCGACCATTGACCCGACCCTAGACTATGACTCAGTGACCAAGTTGACCGAACCTACTTAACACTGGCTTTTGGATTGTCAGAGTTGCAGACCTCTTTGCCACTCCTACTTTTACCCTTTTCTCCGGGACACCCCGTATTACTACGAACGTCCACTTCCATTGGACAAAACCATCGTATGGTTATATACGAACTCGAAGGAATTTATTCGAGGATGGTTTCTGGTTCTGGAGAAAACGAATAGGACTATTCAGTTGTCTTTACCTTTTACCTTCTCTCAGGTTGCGAGTACTCCTTGGTTTAGGAGATAGTACACCTATTATGCAAATTGGATAGTCTTCTTCCAAACCTTAGGCTGGTGCCGAACGGTAGGGAATGAAGAAAGCCAATTAGCCTAAACGGTGTACAGAAGGTATTAAGTTCAGACAAAGCAAGGGATTAGTAAGAGGGCAAAGTAAATTGCGACTGCTATTCACGACCAAACCATGTACTTCTTTGTCAATCTTAAATCACCTATGAATTAAGTACATTCGGTTGTCTTTTATCCTCACCTTCTCTCGCATTGCGAGTGCTCCTAGGACTAGGACAGTACACCCATTATGCTTATTGGATAGTCTTCTTCCAAACCATAGGCTGGTGCCGAACGGTAGGGAAGGAAGAAAACCATTTGGCCTAAAGGGGTGTACAGAAGGTAATGACTAAAGACATATAAAGGGATTTGGAGAGATGGCAAAGAATTACACAGTTATAGTTGTGAATTTGGATAATGGAAGAGGCATTACTAAGAATACCAGGATACCCCATCGAAACATCTCAATGTTTCAGTTTCACTGTGTACTGTTAAATGAAAACTGATTTCCCAATTAGGCACTTGCTCCAGGGTATGTATTTACCAGGTATGAGTCTCACATCTGTATGGTTTTACAGATGATGAAGGGGAGTAAGTTATTGGGAATTAGGTGACCATCCTCATTATATCGGGATTCGTTGGAATTGGTGATATTTGAGGAAGCCACCTGGGTTGTTTGCCGGTCGGCAAATATTTGGTTTTGAATATCCGTTGTTATGCACCAATTTCAAATTGATATATCTGTACGTCTATTTTTATAGAGTGAGATATACTTTTTGAAATTATGTCTATGACATTTACCTATATCAGTGGATGGTTAGGTAAGGAGCATTGAACAGCGGTGTAATTCTTCTTAACCAAAAGTATAGTTTTCAACCTACGACACACAGTGAATGAGTCACTAGACTCAGGGGACTTATACAGAGTATTGTATATTGTCCAGTGTCCATTAGGACAGAGGGGTTGGTCCTCGTACTATATTCTGTTTACTTTTAACTTCTCTAGTTCTTAGACATGTGTTTCGTAGAAACACAGGGTCTAAGTTTTGAGGAGTTATAGGTATAAGAGTAAAGTAGAGAACCAGGTGTTGCAAGTATCGGGATTCTTCAAGGTGATCGAAGATGTAGATACTTGTGAATGGTATTCAGTTGATAGTAATGATTAAGAGAACTAGCTTCTCTTTCAGGTTACTCATAATTGGAAGCATTCCTAAGTTGAGTAACGCTGATCGGCCTCCTTCCATTATGTTAACATGCACTGGAGACAGCTGCATGATTTGAATCTGGTTCAATTAAATCAGTGCCTCTGTTTCTTGGATATAGAACAGTTCATATCTTGACATTGTTAAGATACGGGGAGTTGTCCGGCTTATGCTTAAAACCAGACTCTGGACAACTCAAGGCACGTTTCAGTAATGGCTGTTTGTGGGTTGACCCGGGCTATGACGAGGGTTGACTTTCTACCATCTGGAAGATCAATAGTGATATTGTTCTAGACTCGCCACAGTTTTATTAAAAGTGGATTTTTTCAGAAAACAGTAGTGGGAGTATGGTAGAACTGGAAGTGATTCCAGAACCGCAAACGATTACTGAAGATTTGATAAGAACCTAAAGATTCAATCTGGTTTGACATTCCATTAGCCACTCCGCAGATATGGTGGGTAACCTCAGGCACTCGAGAGGTACTTCGGTATGCTCAAGGACGGTGGCAGGGAGGTTCTTGTTTACCCAAACTAGCCATTGCTGTTGTTCCAGGCTGCGAGACCCGGCGGAAGGATGAGTATAGCGTCGTTCTAAACTTGCTTTAGAAGCGTACGTATATATGACTCTGCCAGAGGGTTGTCGTAGTCAGTGGGAGCAGCGGAAGCATTGGTGGATATCAGGCTTATGTCTATTTATAGACTAAAGCAGATATAACGGAGATAGATCATCTATTTCTGATGTGACAGTCATAGGTTTGACTTCATCAGAATAGGGGATGGATCTGTTAAGAAGGTAGTAGGGTGTGATGTCCTGGTATTTGATGACATACACAGAGTAGGAAGTGATATTCCTATACTACGGTCGGTTATACTTTGGTCGTCACACAGTGGTTTCTCCACATAGGACTTGGATATAATATCAGACATTCTGGTTACTAGATCTATGGTTTTAGATCTAAATTTGGGTGGTTTCCCAATCTGGGTACTTTGACCGCATTCTATGAGTATTTAGAATGGACGACTCCTGGCACGGTAGTGTACCTGCAGGTAATGGAGTCACCCTCTCTAAAGGTGTCTTACAGACTAAAGGGGAGAGGGACACGCATGATTGACAGATCACTTGCTTAGGCAACTGAGTTAATCATGAGATGTCAAGTACCACACCAGATGTTGTTCTTGCAGTAGGTGCAATAAGTTGATATTAATCCAATCTTGGAGAAACAGTCGGAAGCAGTTTTAGAACATAAGTGAATGTTCTAGGAATTTGATAACGGCAGCCTCCTTTAGGAGACGGTTATCATTCCAAGCTTCCAAGGTGACCTGGATGGCAGAGTGGCTGTCAGAGTTATAGTTTTCCCTCTGACGAGGGGCAGTATCATGGACAGATGGTCCATGTAGATACTGAGGGAAGGTATGGCGCAGGATACTGATTGAGTTCAGTTGACGATACAGTCTAAGAAGTTTGGATTTGGAGTTCATTTCTGAACTAGGTCCCGTCAGACATCCAGACATTCTAAGACAGGTATTGCTCATTTCGGGAGATAGTTTTCTCTGCGAACATGAGATATAGAGAGACATAGAAAGAAACATCAAAGCGGATCCACTCACTGAGGCTATTCCTCGATCGTAATAGTCTCGCAAACGAGCTTTGTGAGACTGACTAGTAGAGGAGTTGGGTGTTCGGTATCACACGGGATGTGAGTATGCGACATCGCAATAATTAGCCTCGAGTGCAAGTGGAAGATTGTTGGAGATAGTGCCCTCAGAGTCAATTATTGGGTCACAGGCACGTGATTGCAATGATTGAGGGGAGGACCTATCCCGGTAGGACAGTCTTACTCGAGATGATAGTATGCTATCTGGTTTATCTTTATCATCGTGTACTGCTTTAGGTGACCTTACGAGTCGCTATTACACGTTGATAAAGCCCCTAGGATTCTTGCTTGACTTCCAGCAGTATGAGGGCGATCATATAAGTGAGAGCTGGGGTCTATAAGCACATCCTTAAATGGTCCCTAGTCGAGGGAGTTTCGAGACAGGGCATCGATTCTCCACTGTAGACTAGTGTATACAGTCGAGACCCCGACGAGGGGCGGTGGCCGGTCTCACAAGCCACTGGTGTCAGTTGATTCACCTAAGATGTATACAGGTGCTCATTGGGTTATGAGTACACCGGACAGGACTCGCCGGGAACCTGCTAGTTGGGATATACCAGACGTCAGATAGCAGTTCCCAGGTGACATGTGTACAGGTTAGTTCATCGACCTGGGATCGTCATTTGTCTCGTGTGAGTTCCCACTGTACTTTGATTACTACCCTACCACGGCTCAAAGGAGTCGTGCAAACAGGTTTTAGTTGGGTACAGTCCCGAGCCACATGGAGGCAGTGAGCGGATCTGCAGGGGTTCGTCTCTCCCGGTATTGGGGGTGAGGTCGTGCTGTGTCTAGGAGAGCCAGAACATGAAAAGTCCTTGGCCAAGGCAGGAGATTTGCTGGTAGGTATTCCAGTAGTATCTCAGGGTGTTCTGGGCTACACTCCGACACGACTTGTACCGCTTTTGGGGGTCTGACTTTTACCAACCCCCTAGGCCCGCCATGCGATGCTCATAGACGAACGGACCGGACTGTACGGATATTGTCACTGACAGGCTCAGTAGGGTGTCAGGATGAGTTCGCTCATCGACGTCCCTTTTGGTCAATTTCTGGTGGCCCGTCATGTATGGCTAATACCTCTGACGTGCTAGTGGTTAAATCCACAGCCATAGTATTGACGAGTCTTTAGAGTCCACCACACACACAGTTACTCAAGTTTCGGGCGAAACGCTGTAGAGGCCGTATGGAGATATGGCAGGGTTCGATCAGATACGTGCGGTATTGCACGGATCGTGATCGGACGGTTCTTACTAGCCGGCTTTGGCTTAAGCCGGATTCTAGTTTTAGATAGTGTAGTTTTGTCTCTTTGCATTTGTGTTCAGTTGGAATACAAATGCGGGCATGTATTTGCAGTAGCGGGGTTTTCCTGTAATTTATTACGGGATCGGTTTTCTGGGGTTGCCAGTTTGCATTCTGTTCCGACCGGTTTTCCTTCATTCCTTCATGCATTATTTGTGGGCCCCCCATTTTCTTTTGTGTATGCTGTGAAGGGATTAATTCCTTTTTGGCATGGTTTTAAATTGATGCATACACTTCACACATCAAAAAAATTCCAGTGAGCAAAATTCTTGCTTTGGCCGAGCTCCATCTTCATTTTTGCAAGCTCCAAATTCCCTCAAGCATCTATGAATATCTTAGTGCTAAATTCCTCCACATCATGGCAACCTCATAAACCCCAAAGAGATAACCTTCTACACTATTTCTATAGCAAGCCTTGGACGCGTCGGCTAGCCAACTTCGCGCCCGAGTTGCCTCGGTCAAGAGGCGGGAGCCCGTAAAAGATTCCGGCTACGTGGTGCCCTTTCCGACGAGCGAGGAGGTGACAGAGATCCGCGGGAGATCGGAGTGGAGACAAAGACCGAAGGACTCGGATCAGTCGGTATATTTCTCTACCCGTATTTTTCTTTGCTAGTTGCTAGGTTAATGGCCCGATCCGGGTGAAAAGTGCGCGGTGGTGCCGGTTGCAAGTTTTGCAAAGTTTTTGTTTTCCGCGTTTCCGGCGTCGGATTGACGGCCGGGGCGCCCCCGTGGGCTTACAAGTGTTTGCTTGGATCACCCGTCCAAAACGCTGCCCCCCGTAAGAGGGAAAACTATAACTCTGACAGTCACTCTGTCATCCAGGTCACCTTGGAAGCCTGGAATGATAACCATTCCCCGAAAGAGGCTGTTGTTGTCATATCCCTAGAACATCCACTTATGTTCTAAAACTGCTTCCGATCGTTTCTCCAGGATTGGATTAATATTAATTTATTGCATCTCGTGCAAAAATAACATCTGGTGTGGTACTTGACATCTCATGATTGACTCAATTGCCTAAGCAAGTGATCTGCCAATCATGTACATCCCTCTCCCCTTTAGTCTGTAAGACACCTTTAGAGAGGGTGACTCCATCACCTGTAGGTACACCACCATGCCAGGAGTCGTCCATTCTAAAGCACCTTTAGAATGCTGTCTAAGTACCCTGATTGGGAAACTACCTAAATCTAGATCTAAAACCATAGATCCAGTAAGCAGAATGTCTGATATGAAATCCATGTTCTTTGTGGAGAAACCACTGTGTGACAACCAAAGTATAACCGACCGTAGTATAGGAATTTCACTTCCTACTCTGAGTATGTCATCCAAATACCAGGACATCACAACCTACTAGCTTCTTAACAGATCCATCCCCTATTCTGATGAAGTCAAACCTATCACTGTCACATCAGATATAGATGATCTATCTCCGCTATATCTGCTTTAGTCCATAAATAGACATAAGCTACTTGTCCACTATGCGTCCGCTGCTCCCACTGACGACGACAACCCTCTGGCAGAATAATATACACGTGCACTTCTAAAGCTAGTTTAGAACGACACTATACTTATCCTCCTGCCGGGTCCCATAGTCTGAAACAACAGTAGTGTCAAGTCTGGGTAAACAAGAACCTCCTTGTCACCGTCTTTGAGCATACCGAAGTACCTCTCGAGTGCCTGAGGTTACCCACCATATCTGCGGAGTGGCCAATGGAATGTCAAACCAGATTGCATCTTTAGGTTCTTATCAAATTTTCAGTAATCGTTTGCGGTTCTGGAATCACTTCCAGTTCTACCATACTCCCATTACTGTTTCCTGAAAAAATCCATTTTTATTAAAACTGTGGCGAGTCAAGAACAATATCACTATTGATCTTCCAGATGGTAGAAAGTCAACCCTCGTCATAGCCCGTGTCAACCCACAAACAGCCACTACAGAAATGTGCCTTGAGTTATCCAGAGTCTGGTTTTAAGCATAAGCCGGACAACTACCCGTACC
Source organism: Agapanthus africanus (assembly GCA_030015575.1). Lineage (NCBI taxonomy): Eukaryota > Viridiplantae > Streptophyta > Magnoliopsida > Asparagales > Amaryllidaceae > Agapanthus > Agapanthus africanus. The sequence goes on from CM057340.1 coordinate 269,614,227, forward strand.
TTAACATCGTTAAGATATGAACCGTTCTATATCCAATATAAAAACAGAGGCACTGATTTAATTGGAACCAGATTCAAATCATGCAACTGTCTCCAGTGCATGTCAACTAAATGGAAGGAGGCCGATCAGCGTTACTCAACTTAGGAGTGCATCCAATTATGAGTAGCCTGAAAGAGAAACAAGCTTCTCATAATCATTACTATCAACTGAATATCATACACAAGTACCTATATCTTCGATCACCTTGAAGAATCCTGATACATGCAATACCTGGTTCTCTGCTTTATTCTTATACCTACAACTTCTCAAAACTTAGACTTTGCATTTCTACGAAACACATGTCTAAGAACTAGAGAAGTCACAAGTAAACAGAATGTAGTATGAGTACCAACCCCTCTGTCCAAATGGACACTGGACAACATACAATACTATGTATAAGTCCCCTGAGTCTAATAACTCATTTCCTGTGTGTCTAGGTTGAAAACTGTACTTATGGTTAAGAAGAATTACACCGCTGTTTAATGCTCCTTACTTAACCATCTACTGATATAGGTAAATGTCATAGACATAATTTCAAAAAGTTATATCTCACTTTATAAAAATAAACGTACAGATATATCAATTTGAAATTGGTGCATAACAACGGATATTCTAAACCAAATATCTGCCATCCGGCAAACCACCCAGGCGATTTCCTCAAATATCACCTATTACAATGAATCCCGATATAATGAGGATGATCACCCAATTTCCAATAACTTACTCCCACTCATCATCTGTAAAACCATACATATGTGAGAATCAAACCTGGTAAATACATACCTTGGAGCTCGGGCTAATTAGGAAATCAGTTTTCTTTTAACAGTACACAGTGAAACTGAAACATGTAAATGTTTCGAAGGGGTATCCAGGTATTCTTTGTAATGCCTCTTCCATTATCAGATTCACAACCATAACCGTATATTTCTTTGCCATCTCTCCAAATCCCTTTATATGTCTTTAGTCATTACCTTCTGCACACCCCTTTAGGCTAAATGGTTTTCTTCCTTCCCTACCTTTCGGCACCGGCCTATGGTTTGGAAGAAGACTATCCATTAAGCGTAATAGGTGTACTGTCCTAATCCTAGGAGCACTCGCAACCCGAGAGAAGGTAAAGATAAAAGACAACTGAATAAAACCTTATTCCTATTTCTCCTGAACCAGAATCCATCCCCGAACTGGAACAAGTTCCTTCGAGTTCGTATATAACCATACGATGGAGTATCCAAATAACCTGTGGATCTTCATAGTGATACGGAGTGTCCTGGAGAAATACAAAGGTGAAGTAGAAGTGGCGATGAAATACTTGGTTTGGTTGTGAATAGTAGTCGCAGTTTACTTTGCCCTCTTTCTAATCCCTTTATATGTCTTTACTTATTACCTTCTGTACACCATCATTAGGCTAATTGGTTTTCTTCATTCCCCACCGTTCGGCACCTGCCTATGGTTTGGAAGAAGACTATCCAATTAGCATAATAGGTGTACTGTCCTAATCCAAGGAACACTCGCAACCTGAGAGAAGGTAAAAGGAAAAGATAACTGAATAGTCCTATTCGTTTTCTCCAGAACCGGAAACCATCCGCGAATAAATTCCTTCGAGTTCGTATATAACCATACGATGGTTTTATCCAATGGAAGTGGATGTTCGTAATAATACGGGGTGTCCTGGAGAAAAGGGTAAAAGAAGGAGTGGCAATGAGGTATGCAATTCTGACAATCCAAAAGCCAGTGTTATAAGAAGGTTCGGTTAATCTTGGTCACTGAGTCATAGTCAAGGTTCGGGCCATGGTCACTGCCAAAGAGAGAGAGAAAAGAAACACTCAGCGTGCACTCTAACCTAGATCAGAATGGTTATCACTTTATCTAGTCAGGAAACCTCCCACTGTATCCTCAAATTCTCCTCCAAACCTGAAAGAAGAATTAGTCGGGATCACCCGAGGAGTAGACCAACTCATCAGTGGGAATCGGGATCCAACTATCATCGCATGATAACGTGACGGAATCCACTCACGTTATCACACTTCAGAAGGTATGCGCATGCCTGGCAAGTTTCAGTTTTTTTAGAAACTCCCGATGTGCTTTTTACCCCTAGGACCCAAGTGACCTTGACACAATCAACAAATCAAAGAGTCCTAGTCAAGTTCAACCCGCCATTATCCTGGATTGCATTAAACCCACCCGTACGAGCCCTTGACACAGTCAACAAGGCCACACGACCGTCCTAACCAATCCCATTAATATGCCACAAACAAACACTGTTTAGCTACCGCACACTACGCCTCGACACAGTCAACAAATGCAGCACGAATACTAAGTAATACTTGTAAGAAATGACAGAGGGCTACGTCTAGTTTTTGGCGAAAAACTTTTAACGTAATGAACTTGATATCGTTGAAGGAACTGCATAGCCTTTTTATAAATATATAGTGGCGAAAACCTTTGCTAAAGAGGTCACTCCCGGTGAAGGGATCTCGGCTCTTTCCCCGTGGAATGAGGTGCAGGATATTCCAACTGAATACCACGATGCAAAGCAAAAGGCAATCGGCTATAGTGAAGTTATTACCCTGACGCAAACTTCTGTCCAAGGGGTCACTCCCGATGAAGGGATCTCGGCCCTTGCCTCGTCGACTAAGGTGCTGGATATTCATGACCGAATACCACTGTGCAAAACAAAAGAGAACTTCCTTGCAACAACAGCTTTTTTTTGAAAAATGTTCCAACAACATGAGAATAGGTTTGTTTAGCTTGCATTGATCCGAATCAATGCAGTCCCATCATTTGATCACACCAATAAAGAACGAAAATACGATGTACGTATATGCCATCCGCATTTGCCACTGGGTCCCGTCATCACCCGTTAGGTTACTTAACTAACGACAGAGCGGGGACTGGACAAGCGCGGGTGTAAAACATATACAACATCTACTAGTATATATATAAATATATAATATTCACTCAAGGCGTGATAAAATGCAACATCACAGAAATGTAAAACGCATCACAGAACAATACAGATAATCCGGGATCCCCGGGTTTCATAGAGCCGCTACAGAAACCCGACGTTCCCCTGGTCATGTGGATAGCCTGTGCAATGAAATCCTAGACCCCTACGGGGGCGGCAAGTTACCCACCTAAACCTGAAGCGAGGCAGCCCCCTTCAACAACGTGAATGGACCACCCAGCACTTCACAGAATCCGGTAACTTGAGCACCCTTCCTTGGGTCAACCTGTACCCCCTACGAGTGCGGTGAATAGCCCGCCAATTCTAGAGTAAAGCCCCATCCGTCTCAAAACCATGAGATGCGGGCCCGTTGCTCTCTAGAACCCGGCTATCCGTGCACCCCACCACGAGGTAATCCTAGTACAGAAAGTAAAATATACAACGGGTACATCGACCTCAGCCCGATCGTGCCCCAAAAGAATAATATACAAACAGGCAATGACGACAGTACACATGTCGGACGCTCGCCCCATAATATCAAATGTACAAATAATACCAACCTGTACTGCCATTGCACCAGGCTATCCACCATGACAAAACCGCAACATCACAGCATAACACAGAACATCTACGTGAATGCCATGTTCTCAAATCCGTCTAAAAGGGCTATAGCAATTAGACAGGATTTACCGATCGAATGACATTCACGGTCGCAGATATAATGTAAATACTGTGAACTAACATATTTAAATTTTCGATCGACAAAATTTCCCCGAAGTGGGCCCCAAGCACAATACCCGGCACTCAAAATAATCTGTGCCCAAACAGAACATTCCAGAAACCTAATTTCCAAATCAGAAAGCACTGTAGAAATTTTGGTGCAGTGAGGGCACAGAATGGCGGCTGAACCGCGGCCAGAAGAGGGTTATTGCCGTTGTTCCGCGGCCAGACCGTACGATCATGCAACCAAAATTTCTCAGAACTCCTAAAAAACCCTGCTTGATTTTCTGAAGCACACTAAAAAAAAATTTCGAGCACAAAAAAAATTCGACAAAAACTAAACATTTGGAAACGCGGTTTTTGGAAATTTCGTCCAATCGAAGTTCTAAACACGTTAGAGCTAGCTAGAAAAGGTTAATGGCCTAGCTCTGATACAATGAAAGACTACGGTAGCACCACGGCCGTCTTTCCGAGGCCAAAATGCGGAAACGAAATTTTTTCTTAACTTGAAAACCGGCGCTATCGTATGCTTAAAACCCGGATCGAACCATTAACCTACAACTAGCTATCTAGAGAGAGGGTTGGAAAGCTATACCGATCGACCCGTGTCCTTCGGTCTTTGTCCACCATCCCAAGCTCCTCGCGGCATCTCCTGTCTTGATCTCCTCGTCGGAAAGGGCACCACATCTACGAGTCTTTTTACGGGCTCCCGCTTCATCCGAAGCAACTCGGGAATGAAGTGTGCTAGCCGATGTGTCCAAGGTGTTGTAGAGAATGTTTGTGATCACTTTGTCTCTTGCATCCATTGCTTTGGATGGAGGTTGATGGTGTTGCCATTAATGGAGGTTATGAGCTAGAGTAAGAAGAAGAAGAAGAGAAGGATTTCTCTTTCTTTTCTTTTCTTGTGTTGGAATAATGAGAGTGAGAGAGAGAGTAAGAAAAAGAAATACAAGAGATAACTCATGCCTTGGCTGCCCTTCTCTCTCCTCTTATCATTTCAAGGCTCAAATCTATCACATTATGTGACACATGCACAAAGAAAGAGACCATGAGTCATCACTTGTGTATGTGTCACCATTAATTCTCTAAATGATGATTTCTAGCTCATAATATCCATATGTAAACATTAACCCAAATCTTTACAACAATAAAATGATACGGCAACATCTAAAGTAAACTCGTGACGGATCACAAGGATACCCCTAACCTGTATATACATACCTGTACCCGCATTCCGACTGAATGCGAATGCGATGAGACTAAAGTAATCCAACAAATCTAATACTAGGATCCAGCTTAAACCAAAGCCCACTAGTATGATCCGTCCGATCATGATCCGTGCAATACCGCACGTATATGATCGAAGCCTGCCATATATCATACAGCCTCTACAACGTTTCACCCGAAACTTGAGAAACTGTCTGTGGGGGACTCTAAAGACTCGTCAATACATTGGCTATGGATTTAACCACTAGCACGTCAGAGGTACTAGCTGTACGTAACGGGCTACCAGGTATTGACCAAAAAGGAGGTCGATGAGCGAACTCATCCTGACACACTACTGAGCCTGTCAGTGACAATATCCGTACAGTCCGGTCCGTTCGTCTATGAGCATCGCATGTCGGGCCTAGGAGGTTGGTAAAAGTCAGAACCCCAAAAGCGGTACAAGTCGTGTCAGAGTGTAGCCCAGAACACCCTAAGATACTACTGGAATACCTACCAGTAAATCTCCTGCCTCGGCCGAGGGCTTTGTGTAATGGCTCTTCTAGAAACAGCGCGATCTCACCCCCAATACCGGGAGAGACGAAACCCCTGCCGATCCGCTCACTGCCTCCATATGGCTCGGGACTGTACCCAACTAAAACCTGTTTGCACGACTCCTTTGAGCCGTGGTAGGGTAGTAATCAAAGTACATTGGGAACTCAGACCAGACAAATGACGATCTCAGGTCGATGAACTAACCTGTACACATGTCACCAGGGAACTGCTATCTGACGTCAGGTATAATACCAACAAGCATGTTCCCGGCGAGTCCTGTCCGGTGTACTCATAACCCAATGAGCACCTGTATACATCTTAAGTGAACCAACTGACACCAATGGCTTGTGAGACCGGCCACCGCCCCTCGTCAGGGTCTCGACTGTATACACTAGTCTACTAATGGAGTATCGATGCCCAGTCTCGAAACTCCAACGACTAGGGACCTTTTAAGGATGTGCTTATAGACCCCAGCTCCTATGTATATGATCGCCATCATACTGCTGGTAGTCAAGCAAGAATCCTATGGGCTCTATCAACGTGCAATAGTGATCTGTAGCATCACCTAAAGCTGTACACAATGATAAAGATAAACCAGATAGTATACTATTCTCTATCAACGTGTAATAGTGAACTGCAATGTCACCTAAAGCATGTACACGATGATAAAGATAAACCAGATAGTATACAAACCTCTCGAGTAAGACTGTCCTACCGGTATAGGTCCTCCCTCAATCATAGCAATAACGTGCCCGCGATCCAATAATTGGCTCTGAGGGCACTATATCCAACATCTCCATTATACCAAGGTCATCCTACACACTGAAAGGTAAAACCTAGCGCTCTGATACCAACTTTGTCACGACCCGAGGCACGTGCCGGCCCTAATACTACGCAACGTCTACAGGCGTAACATAGTAAAAGAAAGCCAAAACCCAGCAATCTAAACCATCAAAAGTAATAAGAAAGTGATAATAGTATTTTCAAAACCTTTGAAATCACAACCCAACATCTTTAAAGTCTCACTTTTATTCCTTAAAATTTTGGCAGCACCTCCTTTGTAAAACAAGCCCCCAAAATGGGTACAACATAAATATAAAGTAAAGCATCCCAAACGGGAGCAAAATCCACGCCCAACGGCAGAAAACAATCACCACAACAGATATACGACGCCGTAGCGAAGAAAGAGACGATATAAATGAAACTGCGTAAAAACCTCCAAGTCACAAAATAATATACAATATCGTCCTCACATCAAGTCACTAAGTCATACATAATGCTGGTAGATGGAGAGTACATGGATACAACGAATATACAATACAAAATCGGATAACCACAAAACCCACCTGGGCAAAACTGCACACTGTCAGGCGAAGTGGTATCCGCAGCAATGGATGATACGAAGGATGAAAATAGCCTGCCTCTGACTATCCTGAGGAACACCTGCAAACACTGTGGCACAACGGGGTGAGTTGCCAACTCGTGAATAGTAAATAACATATGCAGGTAATCACGAGTATGCACGTACAACGCGAATCTAACATAAGCATTTAATATCAATAAATGGTCATATGTAATGCAATAATCATGAAAGGTACAATAACAGGTACAACTACACATGAAGCAGTAATAATATGACAATCTGTATGCAGCATCATGTAAGGTACTATATCGGTGCTACTAATACATGAAGAAATTATATGAATAAAGGTATGTAAATGCAACAGTCATGGAAGGTACTCTAACGGGTACACTAATGCATGAAACAGTGCATAAACAGTAAATGTGGAGTACGGAATACAACATGTCATTTCCACGGAAATCCTAACCTCGTGGCAGGAACAAAATCCAACAAGACAGTCCAATTCCCAATTTCCACAAATCAGCCCCCAAATTGGCTCTCATATCATGTAAATCTCATATATCCTGAATGTACAATATCAAGTACATCTCGTATATCCCGAATGTACAACCTCAAGTAGATCTCACATATCCCGTATGCACAATATCAAGTATATCTCACATATCTCGAATGTACAACATCAAGTAGATCTCACATATCCCGTATGCACAATATCAAGTATATCTCACATATCTCGAATGTACAACATCAAGTAGATCTCACATATCCCGTATGTATAATATCAAGTATATCTCGTATACCCCGAATGTACAATATCAAGTATATCTCACATATCTCATATGTACAATATCAAGTATATCTCACATATCTCGAATGTACAACATCAAGTAGATCTCACATATCCCGTATGTACAATATCAAGTATATCTCGTATACCCCGAATGTACAATATCAAGTATATCACACATATCTCATATGTACAATATCAAGTATATCTCACATATCTCGAATGTACAACATCAAGTAGATCTCACATATCCCGTATGTACAATATCAGCAATCTCATATATATATCCTGTAATCAATATCAAATGAATTATCAAATGTCCTAAATCCAATGTCAATGAGTCGTTTACATTCTAGGTATATTCGCATGAATAAATACGATGATGTATATAATTTAATGTCAATACACATATATTAGCGTCCCATTATACTAATATTGGTGTAAGGGCATATATAACAGCGGCCTAATCCCCGTTATATATACAAAGGAGTAAGAAGAAATATCATGAAACCAAAGTGTCAAGCATCGACATAGAAATGCTGATCTATCAGGTGCTGTCACCATGACTGGCACCTTGATAGGTACGTATCATACGCTATCCCGAAAGCTCGAGTGCCTAGCTCTGACCCTCGCCTCTCGACGTAACTATACGTACATGACTCCCGTCGGTATCCCCATGATAACTGCTGAGTCATTGGTAATGTCACCGGAAAGTATGGTTCCCCTACTAACTCATCTCCTCACTGAGATTCTTGCCCCGGGGTACCTCCGGGCCCCACCATGTACCCACACACGGATCCCTCCTTTCCTCCCGTGAGGTATATATATATCCGAACCGATAAATCTCATGGTGGCTGCTGAAATATCATATCAAGGGAAACCGGGTTTCTCAAATAATGCATAATTTCATGAAACTCCTACGGTCCCCAAATCCAGAAAACATCATGAAAAATCCATATCTCAATGCGAAAATTCATGAATGTAATATACGCATCATAAATCTGAAATGCGAGCATATAAAGGAAAAGTCGCAATTAACTGTAACATGTTAATATAATATCATGTGGTTCCTAATCTCTCCAATTCTAAAATAACATCAAGTAAAGGTAAACATGTAGCTATAACCAGATATATGTGCAACATAAAGGTATAGCAAGATATATGTATCTACCTATAAGTAATGATGTAGTATACCCCCTGGGTATAAGTGAAGTATGTTTGCAAAGTATACCTGTAGCTATGACATAAAGTGTGTATGTACCTATCACTAATGGTACGATACTCTATAGGTATACATGTATCTAACACGCAAGTATGTGGAGGCATATGTGTAAGCATGTGGATATACAGGTATGCTAAATGTCATATGCGATAAGAAATATGAATCATTGTCTCAATGTTCCTAACCAAACAATGGCATTTCTATATGTGGGTTGTGCGTGACATGGCAATTATTGACGGTGTGTGTAGCATACAATCAGTGCTCGTGCAACATGAATCGTCAATAATATATGCAGTGTCCTAAGGATACTAGTCCAAGCACAACAATTTACTAACCAGTAGGGTAAATGCACAAATTCTAAATCTGACATAGAATATGTGACAAAAGTAACATCTCTAGCCCAGACGCATAACGCCATGTGGGCGATTCCCTGTAGATGTTAAATCTACTCACCAACACTCCTGGCTAAGTGTAGCCAACCACCTGTTTTCCCTTGGTAGCAGTGTCCGAAGTCCCCGCCTGCGAACCAACTACATCAAAACAATAAATCAAGTATATATATTAATAATAGACCCAAAACATGCACACACTACATTTAACCAACACAACAACACAAAACATACTCTCAAGTGTTCGTATTGTGGCAAACGTGCGTAGCGACACGACGAAAACAACTTAACAGCAAAACCATCCAAAGTGCATGATTCGTGTTGTATAACGTATCGCGCGAACACAAAACACTACAACCCACCTAAGTGATCCCAGATTTTGCGTACATCAAACACTAAAAAAGTAAACAGTACCAAACACCCCTAACAAACAGCAGACACAACCCATAAAAACCCAACACCCTAACTCCTCTACAAAACCGGTGTCGCCGGAATTTCTATTTGGGTCGTCGGCCCGTGCCGGTGGGGTGTGTCTCGTGTCTCAGGTGGTGCTCCAGGGTCACTAGTACATCACTACAATTTTGTTTGATTTTTCTGTACGAAATCCAGGTCATAGCAGGTCACAGATATCCCAAACCGACACTAAAATACGATATATTGCACAAAACTTAACTTTAAACACTTAAAACTGAAACTAACTAGCTACATACCACAAAAACTATAAAAAGAACAGACAAGGATCATTACCTATCCTCAAGAACACGAAGATCCAAGCTTTCCTAGCTCCAAGATGCTAAATCAAGACTTTGGGTATTTTTATGATTAAAATTGGAATTTTGGGGATTTATTGGCTTGCAATTTGTTGCAAATGGAGAAAGAATTAGTCAAGGGCAGAAGAGAGAGGGAGGGCTCGGCCAAGTGAGGAGAGGGTGAGGGATTGTGTGGATTATTCTAGCAAGAAATGCAATAAGTGCACACATAAATGCATTCACACCACATTCATGCATCTCCTCAAATTCTTTTCTTTTCTTTTAAATTAAATCCTTAAACCTAAACAAATATCTAGATATTTAGTGAAGGGTTTTGGGTTTACTCAAACTTAATAGTTGAAAAGATCACTTAAGCGAAATTTCCCAAAATGTGAATACCACATTAAAATAATATTAAAATTGGGAAAAATTCAAATTGAACCATAACGTCCCATATAACCCCAAAGCTTGCACACTAGCTTTATTTTAGCTAAACTAGGTGCTGACAAGTCTATATGGTCGTTTGATCACAGTCGGGTTAAAACAAAAAATACCGACAATTTTACCCAAAAACGGAAAAATTCACATAACGATTTCTAAAACGTTACAATCTCCCCCTTATAAAAATTCGTCCCCGAATTTAAAATTCTCACTAAGCGTACCTTCAAAGAGAAGATTACAAAGTCTCATATCTCGCTCGCAGCCTTCCAAGTGATCACCTCACTATATGGCTACGTCCAAGAAAACTCTCCACAGATGGCAAGACCCTTGACCGAAGTTTCTCCACCTGCCTAGATACTAAAACAAATAGCTGCCGGTGAACGAAAAGATCGAGTCCGAACTATATGGTCTGGTGCTGAATCATGTGAGAAAGTCATGAAGGTAATTGCAAAGTATCAACACAAAGAAAACGGGGTGAATTGTCAAAAATCTGGGCGGAAGTGCCAAGTTAAAGGTGTTTCCCTCCGAAAGACACGACGAAGACGCGGCGAACGTCTCGCCTGAATTTCGGGGCAGATGCTAATTGGTGCTATCCATCCACCTCTCCGAAGATGCCAAGTTGATTTATGGCACCATGTATCGAAGGTTTAAACGGATGCGTCCGATGTAGCAGACTTCGTCAGATTCCCCCTCGTTTGAGGGGTTTTTGATTGTGGGGACGCTCTTCCCTACAGGCGCAAGCCCCTGCAGTTAATTACTCTACCGCATCGCGGTAACAACTTTCTCCTTTTTCAGATGGTTACTTCATGTCGTGGGTGTTTGTTTTGTTTGTGGTTGCCCGTGGATTGTATACGGAGACTAAGTTATGTTGTTGCCCGTAAAGCGTGGACTAGTCCAAATCCGTATCTTTCTTAGATTTGGGTTTGGGGGTTGGGTTTAAGGATACGTTAGTCTCTTTTGAGACTTAAGGATACGTTAGCCCAATTTTTAGACTAAGATCAACTTAACAGGATCGTTTAGATCTGACAAGAGAGCAATTGGGCTCTATTGTTTAGTTTAATTACATTGCGGTCGATTACCAGTTTAAGGGCCTGGTGGTCCAATGTTAGTTTTAAGACATAGCGGTCGAGGTTAAGGACATCATAGTCCATGAATTTAAGGACTCCACAGTCCATTATTAGTTTTAAGACATCACGATCAAGGTTAAGGACATCATAGTCCGTGGAATTAAGAACTCCACAGTTCATTATTAGTTTTAAGACATCGCGGTCGAGGTTAAGGACATCATATTCCGTGGAATTAAGGACCCCACAGTCCGTTGTTAGTTTTAAGACATCGCAGTCGAGATTAAGGACATCATAGTCCATGAGTTCAAGGACCCCACAGTCCGTGAAATGTATGGTTGTTGGGACCCGTCACCTCTTTGAAGACGTTGAGGGATTACAACGACAAGTATCAAAGGGTTGAAGAGATGTACCCTTGAACCAAGGTGGATTAAATGATCTGTAGCCCAGTTTGGAATCAAGACCAATTAATTATATTATGAGCACATTGGCTCAGTTAAGTCTGGATTGAGAACTTATGGCCAATTTGGGCTAAGTCCAATTATGTTTGACATATTGGCCCTTTGTTGGACCATTAGTCTATTTGTATGGTTTCAGGCCCACATTATTTAGCAATGCTAAACAAAAGTTTGAGGGCTCTGATAACATTTTTATCTGTGATTGAGCAGTAGACATTAGAGCTCTGATTTTTACTCAATTTTGAATGGGAGGCTTTGCTTCTGGAAGATTAACCAATTTGGTTAAAACTAGTGTTAAACACGAGATAACAACAGTTTTTAAGCTCTTAAGTTAGTGTTAAACACTAGAAGGTAACAGTGTTAAACACTGGAAATATAGTCCCCAAATTAGTGTTACACACTAGAAAACACCAGTGTTAAACACTGGGTATAAGTTCTCGAATTAGTGTTAAACATTAAAGGAAAAGGGGTCACGTGTAGACACGTGAGGGTGCCCAAAAGTAGGACCAGATTCCTTTTCTTTGTTAAGCAATTAAGTGTTAAACACTTTTATTTTTATTTTGAGCATCACGTGTTGACACGTGATGGAGATTTATACACTGATTATTAAAGAACTTGCTAAGGGGTCACGTGGGAGCACGTGAGAGCTCCCGAAGCTTCTATTTCCTTTGCTTTTTCTTTCTGTGTTTCTGGGGTCACGTGGAGCACGTGAGGCGTTGCCTCTGAGCTCTTCCCTTCTCATTTCTGGGGTTCTTTTCAGGGGTCACGTGAGGACACGTGACCTCAGCCTTTTTCATGCACAGAGATCACTTTAGTCTCTTTATTTTATTCTGAGAATTAAATTCTCCGTAGGGTTAAACCCTAATTATAACTTTGGAGGAATTAAATTCCTATTGTGAAAGAATTAAATTCTTATGTAGGGTTAAACCCTAATTTCTTTTAGAGGAATTGAATTCCAATATATTTAAAAGAATTAAATTCTTGTATAGGGTGAAACCCTGATTCTTTCTTGGAGGAATTAAATTCCTATTAATTAGAGAGAATTAAATTCTCAATTAGGGTTAAACCCTAGTTTCATCCATCTTGAAGGAATTAAATTCCTATAATTTTGGGAGAATTAAATTCTCAGATAGGGTTCAAACCCTAATTTCATACCTTGGAGGAATTAAATTCCTGTAATTTTGGGAGAATTAAATTCTCAAAACTCAATTCCCCCTCTAAGTTTAGGATCTGCATGGCAGGATCTCGACCCGATGAGAATTAAATTCTCAACTTATGGGGAGATATGCTCTGTGCAGATCTTCAACCAGAAGAAGAACTAAGTTCTTTTTTGTAGAAGAGTTAAACTCTTAGATTGAGAATTAAATTCTCTTTATTGAAGTTTTGATCCCCTTTCTTTTCTTACCTAGGGTTTTTCTTTGTAGAGAATTAAATTCTCCTCTCTTTTCTCTCTGAAATTTCAAGATTCCAAAACTCCATCCTTCAAAACTCTCCTCTGGCTCCTATTTATAGGAGAAGGAAAAAAATCAATTTATTTAGTAAATCTTTTATTGAAAGATTTTGTTTGTTTTCATAATTAATATGAGCCTTTAGATTATTAAGTGAATTTTATTCACCGTTGGATTTTCAATCCAAAGATATTCTGTTTGTTATTTCTGGTGAGATTTAGGGAAATCTTTCCTTGTCTAAGATTTTTCCATAAATTGGTGATTTTTAATCACCCTTGGATCTTTAATCCAACGGTCCCCATAATCCTTTTCCATTTGGAAAGATTTAGAATTTAATTCTATTAACTGTAAGCCAGTCACGTGCTGACACGTGACCCTTGGTCACGTGTGAGAACGTGACCCCCAATTGAGTCATTTAACAGCCGCTTGTTTATGTTGTTGTTTTCACCATCACGTGTCAACACGTGACCATTGGTCACGTGTGAGCATGTGATACCTCGTTGAGGTATTTTTTCTGACTTTTAGAATTAAATTCTTTTAAGCTGTAAGGCTTTCAAAGCCTGTCACGTGCTGGCACGTGACCCTTGGTCACGTATGAGCACGTGACCCTCAATTGAGTTATTTTTCAGCAGTTTGTTTATGTTGTTTTTAACCATCACGTGTCAATACGTGACCATTGGTCACGTGTGAGCACGTGACACCTCGTTGAGGTATTTTTTCTGACTTTTAGAATTAAATTCTTTTGATCTGTAAGGCTTTCAAAGCCTGTCACGTGCTGGCACGTGACCCTCAATTGAGTTATATTTCAGCAGTTTGTTTTCACTTCTGTTTGATGAAGTTTTAACCATCATGTGTCATCACGTGACCATTGGTCACGTGTGAACACGTGATACCTCATTGAGGTAATTCCTGATTTTTTAATCAGGAAACAAATGCCCCCACATCGTTGCTCTCACGTGTCTGCACGTGAGTGCAACGCTGTCACTTTTGTGACCGTTGGATTCATCTAGGGAATCGGGAAGATGAAGCGTTTCCATCACATCCTATAAATGCAGGGGTCTCTTCAGAAGCGCCTCCACTCTTTCATCTTCTTCCTTGCAAACTTTTCTTTTGAGAATTTAATTCTCATTCTCAGAGCTTAGTTCTCTGTTCCAAAATCTTCAGAGTTTAACTCTGTTTAAGAAAGACCCATCTCTTCAGGTAATGGCTTTGGACGTTCGAAGAACTTTCATACATATAAAACTCTTTAGATTTTAAATCCACACCAAGGGTTTTCCCTTTTAACAAGAACCCATTTTTAAGTTCTTTAAGAAGAAAACCACTCATTCTTTAATCAACAGGTCCTTTAGGGTTTCTCTGATCTTCAGGGGTTAATGGTAGTGTTGTCTTTTCTATGGAATTTAATTCCATCTAAAAAAACTTTTGGCTCTGAAAAAATGTCTCTGGGAATTTAATTCCCTTTTTTCAAAAGGAATTTAATTCCTATGAAGAACTCAGTTCTTCCCATAGAACTCCTTGGATTCTCTTGCCCTGAGTTGTCTTCTTCACAACTAAGAAGAAGAACCTTACAATGGTGCCTTTCCCTAGGAAACATACAGAGTTGCTTGAAATCCTTTGCTTGTTTAGACAAGTATTCTTCTTGATTTGCTTGTCTATTAAAGTCTCATGATCTTTATTTCAGGTATTATGGATACCCATTTGTATGATCTTGATGAAATCATTTCTTACGGAAACATTCGTGCACTGGATCGCAACCAGAACCAGGAGTTCACCAATGCTCAGTGTGCTGAGTTCATGAGCCGCTTCGACGAGTACAATGGTCGGCTACTCTCTCGTCGCTCTTCTCTTTTGAAACTCATCGTGCTGGCGATCTGGGAGGCGCTCCCTCTCTTTTGCACCGACGTACCGCTCAGGGCATTGGATACCGCCGAGGATAAAGTGCATTCGGTGTATCTAATGAGCCTAATCTCGAAGAGAAGGCGAGACAATCTCATTGATCTCTTGCATCAGGCTTTTCAGCAGTCGACCATATTTGCTGCTTATCGGTGGGTGGAGGACATCCGTGAGGATCATGACGCTTGTGATCGCGAAAGAAAACATACCAGGATGGTTCGAAATGCCTGGAAGATCTTGGACAAAGTCACTTTTGAGTTTCTTAATCCATGCCCCGAATCTGAGGTCTTGCCATTGTAATTGTTTCTTCTTATTTTTGTATGAACTTTTTAAAGTATGAGTGATAAGTTTTTCCTTCCCTTCTGTGTTTGCATGCCTTCTTTATGGGATTTTATCATATTGTCATTGTTGCTGCTGACGTGTTTGGGGTGTGAGGCACCATTTTACTTTTCAGCGCATATCAAGTTTGGTGCTCACGTGCTCTGCACGTGGGGCCCTTTTAATGGGGCTTTTTTAATTTTTCATTCCATATTTTCTGTGCACAGCATTAGATGCAGAAAAGGAGCCTTGGAAATAGTTCCATCTCCTTGATTTCCAATTCCTTCCCTTTTTGGGCCTTGGAAATAGTTTCACCATGCAATATTCTCCGTGCGCAGCGTTTAATGCTCCTCTTTACAACCTGAGGCCATAGCCTTCTTTTTCTCTTCACAGAGAAGCCTATTTTCAATTTAGTGTGGTTTATCTTGAGGAAACAACTGAGTGCCATGGCCTGCAACCGCCCCCATGCTCGTCGACAACCATGGGAGGTACCTATCGAGGAGATAATTCCTCGCTTTGTTGCACGACTGGTGGATCCCCTTCTCATCGACGACGAATGTGATTCGGCGACATATGAACTCTTGATCCGTAGGGGGTCCCCTCTTCCAATGGGATCCTTTTGGCTCTGGATGATTCTAGCTGACGTGCTTACTGACATCCCACCTCACCCAGCGGAGATGACCCTGGCGATGCTTGATGCGGCTGAAGACAAGCTCGAGTGTTTTCACGAAGCGTGCCTGATTACTCAGGCTTTGAAAGACTGCTCGGTTCATCTGTTGGGCCAGATAAGAGCCCGGCGGGCAATTATGTCCGCTTTTGCGGACGCGGACGAACATGGCGCTAATTGTTAGTTATATGTATGCCTTAGAGGCCATTACTATACATAGGATGCATATTGTAGAGGATGCTGGGACATATATAGGTAAGACTTTCTTGTTAGTGTATATGCCCTAGAGGCCATTACTGTATCATACTAGTTTGTATATTACTTGATGGAAGCTTGGGATATTCACCTTGTATAAACAATCTTGCTCAATATAGTAGTATGCTACTTGGTTTGTTTCTACTTCAATGTGTACTTGTGTTTATTTCAGTATATTACTTATACGCATTAGTGGAGCCCTTAGGATCTTTGCTTGATTATCAGCGTTGTGATGGCAGTCACACTAGTGGGGGCTGGGTAATCTATAAGCACATCCTTATACAGGTCCCTAGTCGCAGGACTATCGAGACAGGGCATCGATACTCCGGAGTAGACTAGCGTATGCGCTTCTCATCCCAGTATGGGAGATGGTCTGTCCCACAGCCATCAGTACGTCGTACTGGAGATAGTATACGGGTGCTCGTTGGGTTACGAGTACACTGGACAGGACTCGTCGGGAACTGACAGGTTGGTATTATACCTATCGTCAGTTATCAGTTCCCAGGTGACATGAGTACAGCTTAGTCCGCTGACTTGACACTGGCACTTCGCCTCGAGTGTATTCCCACTGCACTTTGATCACTACCCTACCACGGCTCAAAGGAGTCGTGCAAACAGGTGGTGATTGGGTGCAGTCCCGAAGCACTTGGAGGCAGTGACGGTTAGACAGGATTCGTCTCTCCCGGTATTGGGGGTTGACATCGCGCTGTGTCTAGGAGAGCCATTACACGAGTAGTCCCTGGCCAGGGCAAGCGAGATATACTGGTAGGTTTCCAGTGTTATCTCAGGGTGTTTTGGGCTTCACTCCGACACGACTTGTACCGCTATTGGGGGACTGACGTTTTACCGCCCCCTAGGCCCGACATGCGATGTATCAGAGGAACAGACCGGACTGTACGGAGAATGTCACATTCAGACTCAGTAGGAGTTCAGATGGGGTTTCACCTCGTCAGCCTTCTTGTCGACATCTACCTGGGGACCGTTACGCACAGCTAGTGCCGCTTGCGGTCTGTGGTTAAACCCACTGCCAGCGTAGTGTCGAGTCTTTAGAGTCCCACACAAAGGGTATTCGCCTCTGGGCAAAACAGAGTAGAGGTCGCATGGTTTTGCGACAGGGTTCGTTCTCATCCGCGCACTTGTGCACGTTTAGAGTCCGGACGGATATTACTGGCTGGCTCTGGTTTGAGTCAGATACTGGTATATGTTTTTGGGGTTGCTTTTATCTCCGTATTCATGTTCCTCGGAATAAGGATGCAGGTGTGTATGCACGGTTATTTGAGGAAGAGGAAGATGACTTTCATTAGGGTTTCGGAACGGGTGCGTATGCACAGTTGACAGTCGTCTTTTTCCAAACCCTAATGGATTTGTATTATATCAATTAATAATATATAATAAAATGAAATTGTGTCATGGTTAGTTTTTGTTGACTTGTTGACCATGGTTGACTTGTTGACCATGGTTGAACTTTTGACCATCATCATCACAAAAGAAAGATGCTCTTTGATTCTAGCAAATTCATTTAATGTTTGTAATGATAATGGTCATTCTAAAACTTTCCATCAACCTTTTCATTTTCATTATTATTATTATTATTGATAATTCTTTTTCTTTTGGATTATGGTTGCAAGAAAGAAATAGAATAATTCATTCTATCATATTCACTCTCTCTCTTCATTTCATCTTCTTCTTCCTCTAGCAAAGAGAAACCTTCTCATGTGTTGAGAATCCTTCTCTTTAAAAAGAAAAGCAAACCCTAGTCACTCTCTACTCATTCTAGGTTGAAGGTTTAGCAAGCCGGAAACCCTAGTTCACTCAAAGATCGAGGAAGAGCCCAAAGGTCGAACCTTCAAGGTGGATCCATCTTCGACGGAAGAAGGCGACGAAAAGAGAACCATCAACCCCTACAAGATTTCAAGAAGAAGGAGTTCAAGTTTAGGTATAACCTTCATCCGAGTAGCTAACTCTCTTTAGCGTATTTGCTAGTTTAGTTTAGACAACGATCCCGACCTTGTTTAGTCCATGTTGCCTCTTGCGATAAAAATTTGTTTTTTATACCGTTTCCGCCTCCCCGTAAGCACCGGGGGTCGCAATATGGACTTACAGTGGTATCAGAGCCTAACTAAACTTAAACTAGCTTGGTAGTGAAGTGTAACGAAGTTCGGAAACGAAAAATCATAAAACCGGAAATATTACAAAACCTGAGTTTCTGTTGAAATTTTTTTGGCTCAAAATGAAAAACTTTATACTTGTAAAATCGTCTCAGGGTTTTGTAAGTGCACCCATGAAAAACGATGACCTAATTCCCTCAAACCGCCGCCCTTCCGCCGCACGAGGTAGGCATGTGCGGCGGAAGCGCCGCGGTTTGTCTTCTTCTGTCCATCGATTTTCGTGCAGAGTGTTTGTGTGTTGGTTTTGGGATTTTTAAAATATATTATATGTGCCCAGATTTTCCAGAACAGAAATTCACTTTTGGGGTCCTATAATTCCGTATTTTTTTTCCGAACTTCACTGCACTTTGGCTATGTTGGTTATATCTGTGATGTTTGCATGTATTGAACGTCGGCTAATCGCTATAAGTCGATTAGTCGGGGTTATACATGATCTGTAATGTGCTGGAATGTGTATATGAATGTGTTGGACTGTCGCGGGTGAATAGCCGGGGTGGATGTGAGATGAGCTTTTGTTTTTCTTTCATTCATTGTAAATGTAAATTGATGTAATAATTATTATTTGTTTGGCCGCACAACCGGGTCGGGGTTGTAGCCGTCATTGTATAATTCTTTTTACTGTTTTTGCTCCTAGGATAGACCCATGGAGGGGTGCACAAACTACCGGGAACTTGGCGGGTAGTTTGCCGCACCCGTAGGGGTCTTGGGTGGGGTTTTTGGCTATTCACCGCGACCGTGTAATCCGCTTTTCGTTGCAGGCTCGAAAGGATTGCGGATTGCTAATATATCCAATGTATTCATCTGTGATCTGTAATGTCTATCATTGCTTTCTATTTAGGCGTTGCTTATGTTTTACAGCCGCGCTAGCCCAGCCCCCGCTCTGTCGTTAGTTAAGTAACCTAACGAGTGATGACGGGACCCCGTGGCGAATGCGAATGGCATAAGCGTACGTCATATTTTGGTTGTTTTCTGCAATGGTAGGATTAAATGATGGGACGCATTAAAAGAACTAATGCAAGAATATCACGCATTAAAAGAACTAATGCAAGATAATAAGCCAAGTTTAAGTCGATGGAACACTTTCGAAAAACCACTCGGTTCTTTTCAAAACTAACTTTTAAATGCGGAGCTTGAGCCACTCCTTCTAAAAGCTATCTCGTTCCATCGATTATATCAAGTTCACTACGTTCACGGTTTTACCAAAACCATTCGTAGCCCTCCGTCGTTTCGCATGAATAGGCAATAGTATTCAAGCTGTGTATTTTGGCCAAAGTCAAGGCACAGTGATTGGTAGCTATTGGGTGTTCATGTGTAGCATAGATAGATGCGTTGGTTTGGGACAGTCGTGCTGCCATTTTGGCCAAAGTCAAGGGTATGTACGGATGGATCCAAATTAACCTGGAAAGTGACGGGTAGAACTTGACATGTGACTTATGATATTTTGGCCAAAGTCAAGGTCATAAGAGCATGGGGCAAAAATCCACATCGGGAGTTTCATAAGTACTGAAACTTGCTAGATTTGCATATCATTTGGAGTGTGATGATTATGGTAGGATTCCTTCATTTTCGTCACGCGATGATATTTGGATCCCGATCCTACTGTGAGTATATGCTACTCCTCGGGAAATTTCTCACTAAACGATCAATGCTATAAACCTAGTAGGTGCCTAGAAAGGTGTTAGCGGGGCTACGCCCCCAGGGAAAAGAGGTTATTTAATTAAGGAACTTCGCGAAGGCGTTGGAAAACCTCCCTCGAAGTACCGACACTGGCCTGGCTGAACGGTTAAGCAAGTATTGTACGGTGGGATTGATCCCGGCTAATTCTTCCTTTGTGGTTTAAGGAGGGATTCGAGAGACAGTGGGAGCCATCCTGTTTAGACAAATTAAAAACCATTCTAAACTTGCAAGAGCATCGTGCTAAGTGTTTCTTCTCTCCCCCTGCAGCGACCAAATCGAAATGACTGGACTTAAGTTACTTCTAGATAAAAACATACTGACAGGGCCAAACTACAAAGATTGGCTCAGGAATGTCAAATTGGCAATCTCTTACGACAAGCTGGGGTATCTTCTTACCACCAAAGCTCCCCCCGTCCCAGGTCCCACCTCCAGCGTCGCGGATAAGGAAATCCGTAAGACTTGGGAGATTGACAGCGCGAAGGCCAGATGCCTCGTACTTGCCTCGATGGACAACGACCATCAGAGGAGGCACGAGAATATGGATTTGGAATCCATATTTCTTCATACAAAAGAACTGTATGGAGAGCAGTCTCGTATCGCAAGATACGAAGTGTCGAAGAAGTTATTTTCGACAAAATTGGCCGTCGGATCATCGGTAGCGGACCACGTGCTTAAGATGATTGGCTACACTGAGGAGCTCGCGGAACTTGGGACCACGTTGGATAGTGAACTCTATACGGATATAATTCTCCAGTCCCTTCCATCCACTTACGCCCAGTTCATACTGAATTTCAACTTGCAAGAAAAGGAAGTTGAACTTTCAGAACTCCTCAACCTGCTGAGGAGCGCAGAGGGCACCCTACAGAAAGGTAGGGATACACCCGCTTTGTTTGTAGGAGGATCTTCTTCCTCTAGGTCCAAGGCGAAAGCCAAGGGAAAGAGGAAGAAAGCCCCCGCCAAACCAAGAGGCGGTGTTAGTAAAGTGGGTACGAAGGGAAAGGAAAAGGCAACAAAGATTGCGGGGAAGCTTGTTGGTAAAGAGGAATGCTTCTATTGTCACAAGAGTGGACACTGGAAGAAAGATTGCAGGGCTTGGAAAGCCAGGACACAGGAACTGAAGCAGGTTGCGGCTTCAGCTTCAGGTGTGTATGTTATTGAAAACTGTCTTTCTATAAACTCTACTTCCTGGGTATTGGATACCGGATCAGGATCTCATATCTGTAATTCTTTGCAGGCGTTGAGAAACCGTAGGGTTTTGAAGGCAGGTGACATGACCCTCAGAGTTGCGAACGGAGCTAGCATGGATGCTAAAGCCGTGGGGGACTATCACCTGGGAATGTCAGATGGGCATGTTTTGGTTTTGCGTAATTGCTTTTTTGTACCCAACGCAACTTGTAATATCATTTCTGTATCTTTGGTTTCTAAAGAAGGTTATGAATTTGCGTTTGTAAGTAATGTTGTTAACATTCACCTTAATCAAGTTCTGATTGGGTCAGGTACATTGAGCAATGGTATATACGTATTAAACCAACCACAGATTTTCAATGTCCAGAATACACACAAAAGAAAGTCTCCAGATATAAATCAGACTTTCTTATGGCATTGTAGACTGGGTCACATCAATGAGAGAAGGTTGACTAAGTTACATACAGAAGGATATTTGGATCCGTTCGAATATCAATCGTATGCCACTTGTCAATCCTGTCTCAAAGGAAAGATGACAAAGACTCCGTTCACTGGACACGGAGTAAGAGCAAGCGAGCTCTTGGGACTCGTACACAGCGACGTGTGCGGTCCAATGTCTACACATGCGCGAAGCGGTTATTCTTACTTCATTACTTTTACGGATGATTTTTCAAGATACGGTTATGTCTTCTTAATGAAACATAAGTCCGAAGCTTTTGAAAAATTCCAGGAATTTAAGAATGAAGTAGAAAAACAAACCGGCAAAAGTATCAAGATTCTAAGATCGGATCGAGGTGGAGAATACTTAAGTGCCGAGTTCCTGAATTATTTAAAAGAGAATGGGATTCTCTCTCAGCTTACTCCTCCATACACTCCGCAACACAACGGTGTATCGGAGAGACGGAACCGAACCCTATTGGATATGGTACGGTCCATGATGAGTAACGCTGAGTTACCGCGATCATTCTGGGGGTATGCGCTAGAATCAGCTGCGTACCTTTTGAACCGAGTTCCTACTAAGACTGTGCCTACTACACCATATGAGATGTGGTGTGGGAAGAGACCCCATCTCAGTCACATTAAGACTTGGGGAAGTCCAGCTTTTGTTAAAAAGCAGCATGCGGACAAGCTCGAGGCGCGCTCAGTACTGTGTAAGTTTGTGGGATATCCAAAGAATTCCAAGGGATATCTCTTCTACTACGAAGAGGAACAAAAAGTTCTTGTTTCTCGTCATGCCCACTTTCTAGAACATCAGTTCTTAGAAAAAGAATTAAGTGGGAGCGCAGTAGAACTGGAAGAAATTCCAGAACCACAGACTATTACTGAAAGCTTAGTGGAACCAGAGGGTTCAAATGAACAGGACATTCCTATGCCGCTCCGCAGAAGTAGTAGGCAGTCTCATCCGCCCGAGAGATACTACGGTTTTCTCATAGACGGGGATAGAGAGGATTGCATCATAGACTATGATGAGCCTACTAGCTTCCAGCAGGCCGTTCAGAGCGTTGACTCGGTAAAATGGCTGGATGCAATGCGGACCGAAATGGAGTCCATGTACACCAACAAAGTATGGACATTGGACATTGCTCCAGACGGGGTAAAACCCGTAGGATGCAAGTGGATCTTCAAAAGGAAGATTGGTGTAGATGGACAGGTTGAAACCTATAAAGCTAGACTTGTAGCAAAGGGTTTTCGTCAAAGACCTGGCTTGGACTATGACGAAACCTTTTCTCCAGTGGCTATGCTGAAATCCATTCGGATCCTTCTTGCCATTGCTTCCTTCCACGATTATGAGATTTGGCAGATGGACGTAAAAACCGCTTTTCTAAATGGAAATTTAGAGGAGTGTGTCTATATGGATCAGCCAGAGGGTTTCATTCAGAGTGGGAGCAGCGGAAAGGTGTGCAAGTTGCTTAAGTCCATCTATGGACTAAAGCAGGCATCGCGGAGTTGGAACATCTGTTTTGATGAGACGGTCAAGGAATTTGACTTTATCAAAAATCCAGATGAACCATGCATCTATTGTAGATTTGTAGCGAGAACTGTAGTATTCCTTGTTTTATACGTGGATGACATTCTCTTAATAGGAAATGACATTCCTATGCTACAATCTGTCAAGGGTTTCTTGTCACACAGGTTCTCCATGAAAGACCTGGGTGATGCCTCTTACATCCTGGGGATCCGGATCCATCGTGATAGATCCAAGAGGATATTAGGACTTTCACAGTCCAGGTACATCGACACCGTACTGAAAAGATTCAGTATGGAAGATTCCAAGCACGGTAACCTACCGGCTTGTCACGGGATCACCCTCTCTAAAGAGATGTCTCCCAAGACTGATTTGGAGAGGGATCGCATGTCTATTATACCCTACGCTTCTGCGGTAGGCTCTATAATGTATGCGATGTTGTGTACCAGACCGGATGTAGCTTATGCACTGAGTGTAGTAAGCCGGTATCAGTCAAACCCTGGGGAGAAACATTGGATAGCAGTAAAGAACATTCTCAAGTACCTGAGAAGGACTAAGGAGATGTTCTTGGTGTATGGCGGAAAAGACCTCCAGATTGAGGCCTTTGCTGACTCCAGCTTCCAGAGTGACAAGGATGATTCCAAGTCCATGTCGGGTTTTGTCTTTACCCTCAATGGAGGGGCGGTGTGTTGGAAGAGTTCCAAACAGGAAACCGTTGCAGACTCGACTATGGAAGCGGAATACATCGCTGCATCTGATGCCGCAAAAGAAGCTGTCTGGATAAGGAAGTTCTTAAAAGAACTTCAGGTGGTTCCGTCCATTGTTGACCCAGTACCTCTGTATTGCGACAACAACGGGGCTATAGCTTTAGCAAAGGAACCCAGGTCCCATCAGAGATCCAGGCACATCTTGAGGCGGTATCACCTGATCAGGGAGATCGTGGATCGCAAGGAGATCGAGGTTCGGAGGGTTGCTTCAGAAGAAAACACTGCAGATCCATTCACCAAGGCCTTACCCCAGACTCAGTTCGAGCGGCTGATCGAGATGATAGGTCTTCGGTACGCCAGTTCATGGCCTTAGTGCAAGTGGGAGATTGTTAGTGTATATGCCCTAGAGGCCATTACTGTATCATACTAGTTTGTATATTACTTGATGGAAGCTTGGGATATTCACCTTATATAAACAATCTTGCTCAATATAGTAGTATGCTACTTGGTTTGTTTCTACTTCAATGTGTACTTGTGTTTATTTCAGTATATCACTTATACGCATTAGTGGAGCCCTTAGGATCTTTGCTTGATTATCAGCGTTGTGATGGCAGTCACACTAGTGGGGGCTGGGTAATCTATAAGCACATCCTTATACAGGTCCCTAGTCGCAGGACTATCGAGACAGGGCATCGATACTCCGGAGTAGACTAGCGTATGCGCTTCTCATCCCAGTGTGGGAGATGGTCTGTCCCACAGCCATCAGTACGTCGTACTGGAGATAGTATACGGGTGCTCGTTGGGTTACGAGTACACTGGACAGGACTCGTCGGGAACTGACAGGTTGGTATTATACCTATCGTCAGTTATCAGTTCCCAGGTGACATGAGTACAGCTTAGTCCGCTGACTTGACACTGGCACTTCGCCTCGAGTGTATTCCCACTGCACTTTGATCACTACCCTACCACGGCTCAAAGGAGTCGTGCAAACAGGTGGTGATTGGGTGCAGTCCCGAAGCACTTGGAGGCAGTGACGGTTAGACAGGATTCGTCTCTCCCGGTATTGGGGGTTGACATCGCGCTGTGTCTAGGAGAGCCATTACACGAGTAGTCCCTGGCCAGGGCAAGCGAGATATACTGGTAGGTTTCCAGTGTTATCTCAGGGTGTTTTGGGCTTCACTCCGACACGACTTGTACCGCTATTGGGGGACTGACGTTTTACCACCCCCTAGGCCCGACATGCGATGTATCAGAGGAACAGACCGGACTGTACGGAGAATGTCACATTCAGACTCAGTAGGAGTTCAGATGGGGTTTCACCTTGTCAGCCTTCTTGTCGACATCTACCTGGGGACCGTTACGCACAGCTAGTGCCGCTTGCGGTCTGTGGTTAAACCCACTGCCAGCGTAGTGTCAAGTCTTTAGAGTCCCACACAGAGGGTATTCGCCTCTGGGCAAAACAGAGTAGAGGTCGCATGGTTTTGCGACAGGGTTCGTTCTCATCCGCGCACTTGTGCACGTTTAGAGTCCGGACGGATATTACTGGCTGGCTCTGGTTTGAGTCAGATACTGGTATATGTTTTTGGGGTTGCTTTTATCTCCGTATTCATGTTCCTCGGAATAAGGATGCAGGTGTGTATGCACGGTTATTTGAGGAAGAGGAAGATGACTTTCATTAGGGTTTCGGAACGGGTGCGTATGCACAGTTGACAGTCGTCTTTTTCCAAACCCTAATGGATTTGTATTATATCAATTAATAATATATAATAAAATGAAATTGTGTCATGGTTAGTTTTTGTTGACTTGTTGACCATGGTTGACTTGTTGACCATGGTTGAACTTTTGACCATCATCATCACAAAAGAAAGATGCTCTTTGATTCTAGCAAATTCATTTAATGTTTGTAATGATAATGGTCATTCTAAAACTTTCCATCAACCTTTTCATTTTCATTATTATTATTATTGATAATTCTTTTTCTTTTGGATTATGGTTGCAAGAAAGAAATAGAATAATTCATTCTATCATATTCACTCTCTCTCTTCATTTCATCTTCTTCTTCCTCTAGCAAAGAGAAACCTTCTCATGTGTTGAGAATCCATCTCTTTAAAAAGAAAAGCAAACCCTAGTCACTCTCTACTCATTCTAGGTTGAAGGTTTAGCAAGCCGGAAACCCTAGTTCACTCAAAGATCGAGGAAGAGCCCAAAGGTCGAACCTTCGAGGTGGATCCATCTTCGACGGAAGAAGGCGACGAAAAGAGAACCATCAACCCCTACAAGATTTCAAGAAGAAGGAGTTCAAGTTTAGGTATAACCTTCATCCGAGTAGCTAACTCTCTTTAGCGTATTTGCTAGTTTAGTTTAGACAACGATCCCGACCTTGTTTAGTCCATGTTGCCTCTTGCGATAAAAAATTGTTTTTTATACCGTTTCCGCCTCCCCGTAAGCACCGGGGGTCGCAATATGGACTTACATTTCTTACTCGACATGATAGTACGCTATCTGGTTGCTCTTTATCTTAACATGTATACTTTCTGTCTCTCTGTTACATGTTGATAAAGCCCTTAGGATGTGTACTCGACTTGCAGGACTATGATGTAGATCATACTAGTGGGGCCTAGGTAGTCCATGAGTACATCCTTCAATGTTCCTAGTCGTGGGAATATCGAGACGGGGCATCGATATTCCAGAGTAGACTAGCGTATATCTTCTCGACCCATGTGATAGGCGATGGATGATCCCATATCCATTGGTGTTTGACATCAGAGATGGTATGCGGGTGCTCAGTGGAGACTGGGCACACTGAACGGACTCGCCGAGAACTCCCAGATGGTATTATACCTCACGTCAGATGGCAGTTCTCTGGTGACACTGGTACAGCTTAGTCTGTTGTAACGTTTCAGAAATCGTTTTGTGAATGTTTCCGTTTTAGGGCAAAATTGTCGGTATTTTCCGTTTTAACCCGATTTCGATCAAACTTCCGTAGAAACTTACCGGCACCTTTTTTTGCTAAAATAAAGCTTGTGCACGTACTTTAGGGGTATTTGGGAGGTTTTGGTCCAATTTTAATTTTTCCCAATTTTAATGTTATTTTAATACGGTATTCACATTTTGGGAAATTTCTCTTTAAGCGATCTTTTCTTCAATTATTCTTGTGTAAACCTAAACCACATAATGTCTAGTTTATTGTGTGGACTAGGATTAAAGGATTTAAGAAAAAGAAAAGAAAAGAAAAGAGAGATGCATGCATGCATGTA
Organism: Agapanthus africanus; assembly: GCA_030015575.1. NCBI lineage: Eukaryota > Viridiplantae > Streptophyta > Magnoliopsida > Asparagales > Amaryllidaceae > Agapanthus > Agapanthus africanus. Next base: position 269,641,699 of record CM057340.1, read on the forward strand.
TGTGTAATGTGAATGCATTTAGTGCATTAAATGTTGGAAATTGCTAGGAAATTCCCTTCTCTCTCTCTACATGGCCGAGCTCTCCTTCTCTCTACTGCCTTGTGCACTATCTTCTCTCTTTTCCTCACTAAAACCTTCACAAATCCATCTCTTTTCATCCAAAGTTCACAAAAATCCCACTTTTTCTTCATTTTTCCCTCTTGCTTGCTTTGGAGCTAGGAAAGCTTGGATGTTTGGCTTCTTTGGCTTAGGTATTGTTCTTTTACTGTTCTTTATGTGTTTTTAGTATAGCTTTGCTTGTTAGTTTAGTTTAGATTAGTTAAAGTTAGGTTTTTGTGCGAAATATCGTATTTTAGTGTCGGTTTGTGTAGTTTGTTCGTGTCTTGTAGCTGTTATTAATATATATATTTGGTTTAAGAAATTCATGTTAGGGTTAAATTTTGTTAAAATGTTTAGTGTTCATTTGAAGTGTTAATTTGTGTTTTGGAGATGATTAACCTAGTAGGAAATGTTAATTTTTGCTAATGAACACTTTGTTTAATTATGCAATTAGCTTACTAGGTTTTTGCTAAAATATAATTAGCGAGTGTTAAAAATATAGGAATGGTTTAGATAGCTTAGTTAAGCTATTTTAAGGTGTTTGTAATCGCTAGATATGCATTAGCTTGAAACTAGTGCGAATTATTGCGATAGGTTGCTTACTAGTTTTCGTGGTTTTTCCGACGTGCGTTCGATTGGTTGTTGCGAGGTTATATCTATTGTATTCCTCGTAATTCTTGTGTTGTGTTGCGCGATCGGGACGATCGGGGCCCAGACTTGGTGTTTTGTAGTTTAGCGACCCCAATTAGGGTTTTTGGCCGGTATCGTGCGCGATAGATGCGCTAGGCGCGCAGGGTAATTTTCCGGGCGTTTTCTTTTCGTTTTGTTGTCTTTTCGTCATTGTAGGATTTTTTTCTTATATGACGTGTTTGTGAAATTTTAGGTTCGCAAGCGGGAACTTCGTACGCTACGACAAGGGGAAAACAGGTGGTAGGCTTCACCTAGCTTGGAGCGTTGGTGAGTAGATTTAACATCTACAGGGGAATCGCCCGCATGGCGTTATGCGTCTGGGCTAGAGATTTTAACTTGTCGCATATTCTATGTCATGTTTAGAATTGCGTATTTACCCAATTAATTAGATATAGTGTGCCTGGACTGGTAGTAATAGGACACTGCACATATTATTGACGATTTATGTTGCACGAGCACTGTTTGTATGCTACACACACCGTCAATATTTACCATGTCACACACAAACCACTTATAGATGTTATATTGCTTGGTTAGAGACATTGTGATATTGATTCATATTTCTTATCGTATTTGACATATAGTTACCTGTATACCTCTAGGGTACTGTACAATTAGTGAGAGGTACATACACACCTAAGGACATAGCTACAGGTGTGCTTTACATTTCATACTTCACTTATACCTGATAGGTATATCACATCATTACAAATAGGTAGATACCTATATTTTCTGCTATACCTTCATGTGTTTACATATATCTGGTTATAGCTATGTATTTACCCTTATTGTTGTATTATTAAGAATTGGAGATATTAGGAACCGCATGATATTTATATTAACTGGTTGCAGTTAATTTGCGGCTTTTCCTTTATACGCTTACATTACATTTTTTATGTTGCGTATACTTTATTCATGGATTATCGCATTGTTATATGGATTTTCATGATGTTTTCTGGATTCGGGAACCGTGGGAGTTCATAAAATTATGCATTATTTGAAAAACCCGGTTTCCTTGATATGATATTTTAGCAGCCACCATGAGATTTGTCATTAACGATGTGTATACCCCACGCGAGGAAAGGAAGGATCCGTGTGCGGGTACATGGTGGGGCCCGGAGGTACCCCGAAGCAAGAACGATGTCGTGGTGCTAGACGATGAGGCTTAAGGGAACCATACTTTCCGGTGACAGGACCAATGACTTAGCGGCTATCATGTGGATACCGACGGGAGTCATGTAAGTATGGATACGTCGAGAGGCGAGGGTCAGAGCTAGGCACTCGAGCTTTCGGGATAGCGTATGATACGTACCTATCAGGGGGCCAGTCATGGAGACAACACCTGATGGATCAGCATTTCTGTGTCGATGCTTGGCACATTGGTTTCATGATATTTCTAATTACTCCTTTGTATATATAATAGGGGATTGAGCCGCTGTTATATATACCCTTACACCAATATTAGTGGAATGGGACGCTAATATATGTGTATTGACCTCATCATATTTATTTATGTCATTATATTTAGGATGTTAGAATTTTGCTGGAGAATTGATTCGGGATATAAAAGATTCATTTGGGATTGGATACTGGATAGATATGTGAGATCCACTTAAGGTTGTACATTCGATATATGTGGGATATACTTGATATTGTACATACGAGATATGTGAGATCCACTTGATGTTGTACATTAGATTTATGTAAGATCTAATTGCTGCTGTACATTCGAGATATGTGAGATATACTTGATATTGTACTTTCGAGATATGTGAGATATACATGATATTGTACATACGAGATATGTGAGATCTACTTGATGTTGTACATTCAGGATATACGAAATATACTTGATATTGTGAAATTGAGGAGATGTGGTATTTAGATGATATGAGAGCCAATTTGGTGGCTGATTTGAGGAATTGGGATTTGATTTGTCTTGATGGATTGTGATCCTACCACGATGTCAGGATTCCGTGGGAATGACATACTTCACTCCATACTTCACCTTTATCTATTTGTGCACTGTTTCATGTATTAGTAGTACCTGTTAGAGAACCTTTCATGATTATTGCACATTTACATTCTCATATCCCTATCGCATGATTATTGCATACTGTTGTCCTATCATTATTGCTTTATATATATTGGTTGTACCTGCTAGTGTACTTTTCATTATTCTGCATTCATATGACATGTTATTACTGGTAATTGCATATCTTAGATTCACGCGGTACGTGCATACTTGCGATTACCTGCATATGTTATTTACTATTCACGAGTTGGCAACTCACCCCCGTTGTGCCACAGGTATTGCAGCTGTTTCCCCAGAGTAGTCGAGGCAGGCTATTCACCTATCTATCATCTTTTGCTCCAGATACCGCATCGACTCACAGTGTGCCATTTGCTTAGGTGGGTTTTGGTGGTTATCTGTATTTTGTATTGTATATTCGTTGTATCTTGTGCTCTCCATCTACTACTAGTATGTTGTGACATAGAGACTTGGTGAGGACGATATTGTATATTATTGTGGATTTGTTGCTTTTTATACAGTTTCCTTTCTTTTGTCTCTTATTTCTTCGCTACGACGTCGTATATCTGTTGTGGTGTTTGTTTTCCGCCGTTGGGCGTGGAATTTTGCTCCCGTTTGGGATGCTTTACTTTATATTCATGTTGTACCCATTTAGGGGTTAGTTTTTACAAAGGGGGTGCTGCCAAAATTTTAAAAAAAAAATGGACTCTTTTAAAGAATTTGGGTTGTGATTTCAAACGTTTCAAAAACTTTTATTATCTTTTCCGTATTTTCATGGTTTAGATTTCTGGGTTTGGCTTTCTTTTACTGTGTTACGTCTGTAGGCGTTGCGTAGTATTAGGGCCGTTACGTGCCAATTTCGGGTCGTGACAATGTTGGTATCAGAGCGTTAGGTTTTACCTTTCGGAGTGTAGGATGACCTTGGTATGATGGAGTAGGTCGCTTAAGCAGAGTAACGTAGTGTGTATGTCTGCAGCATGCTCACGATGCGGTACTTCTCCTAAAGTGCCTAAGTACAAATTGCTTGAAATTCTTTCCTTGATAATTCATATCCTTGTGATTCGATTTCCGTGTTCTTATCGAATCCTATCTCTATTTATAGCTTTGCCTCCGATGACTATAGGGACTCAGAGTGATGCAGCGAGGGCTGAGGTCAGAGTTAGCTCGGGTGAGACGAGCACTGACCAGGATGGCACTCTTGTTGCACAGGTACAGACGGATCAGCCTTCGACAGAGCAGTTCGTTAGGCCTGTGGCAGAGATACAGAACTTGCGCCAGATGATGAGATCATTAGTTGATGCCGTTCGAGCGCAGCGACAGGAGGTTGACACCCATGTTACTCAGTTGTTCCTTAGGATCAGCATGCTGTCCGTCACCTACGTAGCACCAGTGGATGTAGCCCCAGTCGATGAGACACGTATTCCAAAGACTTTGTGAGTTCCAGGATAGTGGAGGACCCGTACCGGTGTGCCAGTCCAGGGACAGAGGCCTAGTCGTCGAGACAGTTTTCGTGACCGTCGTGGGAGTGGCAGAGGCTTAGGACGAGGTCAGTCGTTCAGCTCTCATCCCCAGGAGGGCCAGCAACCGTCGTATGGATGTTTTCGATGCGGGAGCCTTCATCACTTCATCAGGGATTGTTCCTTAGCGCAGCGTCAGAGTCGTGTTCTCAGAGGTCATGGGCGCGGAAGGTTTGCTCAGAGGGGTCAGGCTGGCAGAGGAAGAGTTTTGACAGTTCCGGGTAGAAGGCAGACACGAGGGTTTGTTTCTACTCATCGGGACGCACAAGCGTCCAATGCAGGGTTTTCAGGTATCCTTAATTTACATGTTCTTTTGATGTACTTGTTTGTTTTTCACTCTTTGTGCCGTGGTTGGGACGAGGATCGTGTTAGCTAGATCAGCCGTTTTGTTGTGTTAACTTCTGTCAGCGATTCTTTTGTTGCGCGACATGTATTTCAGTCGTATGCCAAACGGTGAGGAGATTTTGACGTCATTGGATCCTTCTAGAGATGTTGGATTTGACGTTCTCCTGGGCACGGACTGGTTAGTTACGTGCTAGGCGTCTGTGAACTACCGTAAGGAAACAGTCAGGAATTGTTTTCCCGGCAAGTCAGTTCTTGTTGTGCAGGTGGATAGTTGTGCCGCCCCTCACAGCTTGAATTCAGCCTTTTCCGCTTGTCAGCTTTAGAGGAGATGTCGTGGATTCTTGGCATTCATTCGTGATATCGAAGCCACAATAGATTTGTTGGACCGGTTTTCTATCGTGCAAGAGTTTTCCGACGATGTTCCAAGGGAGCTAGTGAAGCTTAGGGAGCTTAAGGATCTGCTGCAGAGTTGGTTGTTGGGAGGTTTGTGCGTCCGAGTGTTTCACTTTTAGGAGCTCCTATTTCTGTTCGTCAAGGAGAAGGACGGCAGTTGAGGTCGTGAATTGATAGATCGTCAATTGAACCGGCTTACGGTGTGGTTAGGTATCATTTACCTCTCTTTGAAGATTTCTTTGATCGGCTCCTAAGTGCGAGACTTTTTCTAAGTTGTTGGGGATCAGGTCTGTTAGTGTATATGCCCTAGAGGCTATTACTGTATCATACTAGCTTGTATATTACTTGAAGGAAGCTTGGGATATTCACAGTTGTATATACAATCTTGCTCGAAATGGTAGTATGCTACTTGGTTTGTCTCTGCTTTAATATGTGCATGTGTTTCTTTTAGCATATCGCTTATATACATATTAGTAGAGCCCTTAGGATCTTTGCTTGATTACCAGCGTTGTGATGGCGCTCACACTCGTGGGAGCTGGGTGATCTATAAGCACATCCTTATACAGGTCCCTAGTCGTTGGACTATCGAGACAGGGCATCGATACTCCGGAGTAGACTAGCGTATGCGCTTCTCATCCCAGTGTGGGAGACGGTCTGTCCCACAGCCGTCAGTACGTCGTACTTGAGATAGTATGCGGGTGCTCGTTGGGTTACGAGTACACTGGACAGGACTCGTCGGGAACTGTTGGTTGGTATTATACCTATCGTCAGTTATCAGTTCCCAGGTGACATGAGTACAGCTTAGTCCGCTGACTTGATACTGTCACTTCGCCTCGAGTGTGTTCCCACTGCACTTTGATTACTACCCTACCACGGCTCAAAGGAGTCGTGCATACAGGTAGTTTTTGGGTGCAGTCCCGAAGCACTTGGAGACAGTAACGGTTAGACAGGATTCGTCTCTCCCGGTATTGGGGGTTGACATCGCGCTGTGTCCAGGAGAGCCATTACATGAGTAGTCCCTGGCCAGGGCAAGCGAGATATACTGGTAGGTTTCCAGTGTTATCTCAGGGTGTTCTGGGCTATACTCCGACACGACTTGTACCGCTATTAGGGGACTGACGTTCACCGCCCCTAGGCTCGCCATGCGATGTATCAGACGAACAGACCGGACTGTACGGAGACTGTCACATACAGGCTCAGTAGGAGTTCAGATGGGGTTCACCTCGTCAGTATTCTTATCGACATCTACCTAGGGACCGTTACGTACAGCTAGTGCCGCTTGCGGTCTGTGGTTAAACCCACTGCCAGCGTAGTGTCGAGTCTTTAGAGTCCCACACAGAGAGCTATTCACCTTTAGGCAAAATGAGTAGAGGTCGCATGGTTTTGCGACAGGGTTCGTTCACACCCGCGCACTTGTGCACGTTTGTTGTCCGGACAGCTTATACTAGCGGGCTTTGGTTTAAGCCAGATCCTAGTATATGATTTGGGATTGTTTTTTTCTCATTGTATTCGTGTTCCTCGGATCACGAATACGGGTGCGTATGCACAGTTGCTTGAGACAGAGGGAGAGGACTTTGATTAGGGTTAATGACTATTGTCATTTTATTAACCCTAATGCTTATGTGTGAATTATGGTTAATTGATATTAGTTTAATATAATTGTGCATGGTTATGGTTGTTGACCATTTGACCTCCTTGACTTGTTGACCTAGGTTGACACTTTGACCTTCATCATTTCATTTGGAAGATGCTCTTTGATCCTTGCAAATTGCATTAAAAATGAAATGATAATGGTCATGTCTTGATTAACCATGACAATTATCTAGCTAATTATCTAATTACAATAATTCACACATATATGAGAGAATGCTTCATATTTTCTCTCATTCTATTATTTACTTTCTTTCTCTTGTTCTTCCTCTCCCTCAAGCTCTCCCCTCTCATGTGTTGAGAAACACTTGAGCTTGAGAAATACCTCTTCTTGATAATCTCTACTCTCATCTAGGGTTCTAGAATTAGCACTTCTTGCACCCTAGTTACTTCTAGCTTGGAGTTGAAGCCAAAGGTCGAGGCTTTCGGGTGGATCCTTCTTCGACATGAGAAGACGACAAAGGTGATCCCTTTCTACTACTCCAAGGAGCAAGGCGAGATGGACATAAAGCCCTAGGTATAACCTTTCTAACACTTAGCTAGTTTCTAGTTAGCTTTAGCTTGTTTTTGTTTAGCAAAGATCCTTCTTTGTCTAGTCCATGTTGCCTAAGTTGATAAAAATTTGATTTTTATTCCGTTTTCCGCCTCCCCGGAAGTACCGGGATGGGCAACGTGGACTTACAGTGGTATCAGAGCCTAACTAAACATAAACTAGCTAGGTAGTGAAAGTGTATGGAAGTTTGATCGGAAAAATCGAAAAACCAAAATATCAAAACCCTAACTTTCTGTTAAATTTTTTCCTGCTCAAAATAAAATTTATCATACTCTAAAAATCGTCTCAGGGGTTTGTGAAGAAAGCCACCAAATCCGGTCCAGTGAATCGACCAAAGCGCCGCGGTTCCGCGGCAATAGCAAGCTATTGCCGCGCAACCGCGGCCGAGTTGACTCGGTTCTGGGTCGAGTTTGGTGCAGTGTCTTTCTGGATTGGTTTTGGGATTTTTAAGATGGTTTATATGTGCCCAGATTTTCCAGAATAGAAATTTGTTTTTGGAGGCCTATAAATCTGTATTTTTATCGAACTTCACAACACTTTGACTATAAGGGTTATATCTGTGATGTTTATATGTATTGAATGTCGGTTAATCGCTATATGTCGATTAGTCGGGGTTATACATATCTGTGATCTATGTTTGATGATGGTATGTGTATATGAATGTGTTGGATTGTCGCGGGTGAATAGCCGGGGTGGATGTGAGATGAGTGTTTCTTTTTCTTTCATTCATTGTAATATGTAAATTGATGTAATAATATTATTTGTATGGCCGCGCAACCGGGTCGGGGTTGTAGCCGTCATTGTATAATTCTTTTTACTGTTTTTGCTCCTAGGATAGACCCATGGAGGGGATGCACAAACTACTGGGTATCTCGAAGTGCCGAGTGGCCTACTCACGGTGGTGAGGGAGGTTGCTTCGCTTCGGGTACTTGGCGGGTAGTTTGCCGCACCCGTAGGGGTCTTGGGTGGGGTATTGGCTATTCACCGCGACCGTGTAATCCGCTTTTCGTTGCAGGCTCGAACGGATTGCGGATTCCTAGTATATCCAATGTATTCATCTGTGATCTGTAATGTCTATCATTGCTATATATTTATATATGATAACTATCTAGGCGTTGCTTATGTTTTATAGCCGCGCTAGCCCAGCCCCCGCTCTGTCGTTAGTTAAGTAACCTAACGGGTGATGACGGGGCCCCGTGGCGAATGCGAATGGCATAAGCGTACGTAATATTTTGGTTGTTTTCTGCAATGGTAGGATTAAATGATGGGACACATTAAAAGAACTAATGCAAGAAAATAAACCAAGTAAAAGTCGATTGGAACACTTTGAAAACCACTCGGTTCTTTTCAAAACTAAACTTTTAAATGCAGAGCTTGAACCACTCCTTTTAAAAAGCTATCTCGTTCCATCGATTATATCAAGTTCACTACATTCACGGTTTCGCCAAAACCATCCGTAGCCCTCCATCATTTCAGTTAAATATTCGGTAGTATTCAAGCTATGTATTTTGACCTCACGCCAAGGCATAGTGATTGGTAGCTGCTGGATATTTATCTGTTGCATAGATAGAATGCGTTGGTTTGAGACAGTCGTACTGCCATTTTGGCCTACGTCAAGGGTAGGTACGGGTGGGTTCAAATTAACCGGGATAATGATGGGAAGAACTTGACATGTGACTTATGACATTTTGACCTCACGCCAAGGTCATAAGAGCATGGGGCAAAAATCCACATCGGGAGTTTCATAAGCACTGAAACTTGCTAACGCTGCATACCATTTGGAGTGTGATGATTCTGGTAGGATTCCTTCGGTTTTATCACGCTATGATATTTGGATCCCGATCCTACTGTGAGTATATGCTACTCCTCGGGAAAACTCTCACTTAACGATCAATGCTATAAACCTAGTAGGTGTCTAGAAAGGTGTTAGCGGGGCTACGCCCACAGGGAAAAGAGGTTACTTAATTAAGGAACTTCGCGAAAGCGTTGGAAAACCTCCCTCGAAGTACCGACACTGGCCTGGCTGAACGGTTAAGCAAGTATTGTACGGTGAGATTGATCCTGACTAATCCTTTCTTTACGGTTTGAGAAGGGATTCGAGAGACAGTGGGAGCCATCCAGTTTAGACAAACTAAAAACCACTCTAAACTTGCAAGAGCATCATGCTAAAGTGTTTCTTTTCTCTCTCCTAATTGCAGCAACCATTCAACATGACCGGACTTAAGTTATTACTAGATAAAAATATATTGACAGGGCCAAACTACAAAGATTGGCTCAGGAATGTCAAGATGGCAATCACTTACGACAAGTTGGGATATGTCCTTACCACCAAAGCTCCCCCTGTCCCAGGTCCCAAAACCAGTGTCGTAGATAGGGAATCTAAAAAACCTGGGAAATAGATTGCGCGAAGGCCAGATGCCTCGTACAGGCCTCGATGGACAACGAACATCAGAGGAGGCACGAGAATATGGACCTAGAGTCCATATTTCTTCATACAAAAGAACTGTATGGAGAGCAGTCTCGTATCGCAAGATACGAAGTGTCGAAGAATTTGTTTTCGGCAAGGTTGGCCGTCGGATCATCGGTAGCGGAACACGTGCTTAAGATGATTGGCTACATAGAGGAGCTCGCGGACCTTGGGACCACGTTGGAGAATGAACTTTATACTGATTTGATTCTCCAGTCCCTTCCTTCCACTTACGCCCAGTTTATCCTTAACTTCAACATGCAAGGAAAGGAGGTTGAACTTTCCGAACTTCTGAACATGTTGAGGAGTGCTGAGGGCACCCTACAGAAGGGTAGGGAGACATCCACTTTGTTTGTAGGAGGATCTTCCTCTTCTAGGTCCAGGGCGAAAGCCAAGGGCAAGAAGAAGAAAGCCCCCGCCAAACCAAGAGGCGGTGTCGGTAAAGTGGATACGAAGGGAAAAGGAAAAGCAACAAAGATAGCGGGAAAGCTGGTGGGGAAGGAAGAATGCTTCTATTGTCACAAAAGTGGTCACTGGAAACAGGATTGCAAGGCTTGGAAGGCCAGAACACAGGATTTGAAGCGAGTTGCAGCTTCAGCTTCAGGTGTGTATGTTATTGAAAATTGTCTATCAATAAACTCTACATCCTGGGTATTGGATACCGGATCAGGATCTCATATCTGTAATTCTTTGCAGGCGTTGAGAAAGCGTAGAGTTTTGAAGGCAGGTGACATGACCCTCAGAGCTGCAAACGGTGCTAGCATGGATGCTGAGGCCTTGGGGGACTATCACCTGGGATTGTCGGATGGACATTTTTTGGTTTTGCGTAGTTGTTATTATGTACCAAATGCAACCTGTAATATCATTTCTATATCTTTATTATCTAAAGAAGGTTATGAATTTGTTAGTTATATGTATGCCCTAGAGGCCATTACTGTACATACGATGTATATTGTAGTGGATGCTAGGACATATATAGGGAGGACTTTCTTGCTCGACATGATAGTATGCTATCTGGTTGTACTTTATCTTAACATGTACTCTGATTGTCTCTATATTACATGTTGATAAAGCCCTTAGGATATGTACTCGACTACTGGGACTATGATGAGATCATACTAGTGGGGCTACGGTAGTCGACGAGTACATCCTATAACTGTTCCTAGTCGAGGGTGTATCGAGACAGGGCATCGATGCACCAGAGTAGACTAGCGTATACGCATCTTGACCCATATGATGGGCGATGGATGATCCCATATCCATCGGTGTTTGACATCAATGATGGTGTACGGGTGCTCAGTGGAGACTGGGTACACTGGACGGACTCGCCGAGAACTCCCAGATGGTATTATACCATACGTCAGATGGCAGTTCTCCGGTGACACTGGTACAGAGTAGTCTGTCGACCCGAGATCGTCATAGAGTCTTGTGTGATTCCCACTGTGCTTTGATTTCCATCATACCACGTCCAAGAGGGCGTGCAAAAAGGTGGCTTTTGGGTACAGTCCCGAATCATATGGAGGCAATGAGCGATAGGAGGGGATTCGTCTCTCCCGGTATAGGGAGTTGATGTTGTGCTGTGTTCAATTGGCTATAACTGGAAATCCCTGGCCAGGGTTGCTGAGATTTACTGGTAAGTGTTATCAGTAGTTTCTCGAACTGTTATAGACCTCATATCGACATGACTTATCGAGCTACTGGGGTCTGACGTTTACCACCCTAGGCGAGATATGCAACATATCAGACGACGAGACCGGACTGTACGGGAGTGTTACTGTTTGGATTCACAGGAGAATGTACAGGCTTTCTTGTTGATCTTCTGAGCGCTCAATACCTGGGTAGCTGTTACGTTTAGCTGACCGCTTGCAGCTTGTGGGTGTTTGATATGATCATCACCTACTGCCGGCGTATTGACGATTCTTTAGAGTCCTACACAGAGCTTTCTTGACTCAGGCAAAACGGAGTAGGGGCACATATGTGATATGTGCGGGACCGAGGATAATGCGATATGTGATACCGTATTCTATTCTCGCGATATTTGATATCAGCCGGGTCATCGGATCAAGTGTTGATTCGATGAATCGGTACGGATAAATATTAGTCGGTTATATGCGATATAGCCGGATTGTCGGATCAAGTGTTGATTCGATAATTTAATGTATAATAATATATTTGATATATTAAATTGCATTAACTAATATTTGCTCACTAAAAGATTCTTTTTCTCACTCGGGTAATACATTGATATATATGCGATATATGTTAAATGTATTATTTTATTTTGTTACAATAAATATTATATATATGATATATAATATTGTAACATGATATGATAACTAATGCAACTTGTTTAGTGGAGTTTAAACATGATTAGGGTTTGGATTGGGGTTAAGCTTTCTAGATGTTTCTAGAAGCTTTTCTTTTTGTCATGATAAAGATATTTGTAAGTGACTTATGCTTTAACCCAACCCAAACCCTAACCCTAGTCAATTCTCTACAATGGTTAAGTCAACCATGGTTGCATTATTCTTCATATCATTTCATTTTCTATTCATCACAAAAATGGATTCTAATATTGTTCATCATCTTCTTTCTTCTTCTTCTTTGCTTGAAATGGTTTCTTGCTTTGATTTTTGTGATGGATAAATATGAGAAAAAGATAAATAAAGAGAGCAAAAATCCTACTTCATCATCCTCATCTTCCCTTGCCATTTAGATGAGGGTGTTCACATCATTTCATGAGTGTTAGCTTGTGTTAAAGAAACTTCAAGGTAGATCATCTTAGTATCGAAGATCGGAAGCAAAGGTTGCGTCTTTCTCTTCGTGGAACCTCTCGAGAGTCCGGATCCCGATGATCGCAGCGAAGGGACCACAACACGGAGCATATGAAGTGAAGGACTGGATCTACAAAGGTTGTAATCCCTCTCACTTAGTGTTAAAGTGTTTAGCATGCTTGTTTTCGCCTAATCTCTAGTTTAAAGTTCCGTATTCGGGTTGTTCGGCACGGCTAAATTTTAAATCGGGCATGGTTGATGCCTCGTAGACCCTTGTGCGCATGCCTAGCAACCCTACAGAATTTGCATTTGTAAGTAATGTAGTGAACATTCACCTTAATCAAGTTTTGATTGGGTCAGGTACATTGAACAACGGTATATACGTATTAAATCAACCACAGATTTTCAATGTCCAGAATACACACAAAAGAAAGTCTCTAGAAATAAATAAAACTTTCTTATGGCATTGTAGACTGGGTCACATCAATGAGAGAAGGTTGACTAAGTTACATGCAGAAGGATATTTGGATCCGTTCGAATATCAATCGTATGCAACTTGTCAATCCTGTCTCAAAGGAAAGATGACAAAGACTCCGTTCACTGGACACGGAGTAAGAGCGAGCGAGCTCTTGGGACTCGTACACAGCGACGTGTGCGGTCCAATGTCTACACATGCGCGAAGCGGTTATTCCTACTTCATTACTTTTACGGATGATCTCTCAAGGTTCGGACATGTCTTCTTGATGAAGCATAAATCCGAAGCTTTTGAAAAGTTCCAGGAATATATGAATGAAGTAGAAAAACAAACAGGCAAAAGTATCAAGACACTAAGATCTGATCGAGGTGGTGAATACTTGAGTGCCGAGTTCCTGGGTTACTTAAAAGAGAATGGAATTCTCTCTTAGCTTACTCCTCCATACAGTCCGCAACATAACGGTGTATCGGAGAGACGGAACCGAACCCTATTGGATATGGTACGGTCCATGATGAGTAACGCTGAGTTGCCGCGATCGTTCTGGGGATATGCGCTAGAAACAACTGCATACCTTTTGAGCCGTGTTCCCACTAAGACTGTGCCTACCACACCATATGAGTTATGGAGTGGGAAGAAACCCTATCTTCAATACTTGAAGATTTGGGGATGTCCAGCTTATGTCAAAAAACAGCATGCGGACAAACTCGAGGCACACTCAGTACTGTGCAAGTTTGTAGGATACCCAAAGAACTCCAGGGGGTATCTTTTCTATTACGCAGAGGAACAAAAAGTCCTTGTTTCTCGTAATGCCCATTTTCTGGAACACCAGTTCATAGAAACGGAAATAAGTGGGAGCGCAATAGAACTAGAAGAAATTCCGGAACCACAAGCTATTACTGAAAGCTTAGTAGAACCAGAGGGTTCGAAAGATCAAGACATTCCCACGCCACTCCGCAGGAGTAGTAGGCAGTCTCATCCGCCCGAGAGATACTACGGTTTTCTCATTGACGGGGATAGAGAGGATTGCATCATAGATTATGATGAGCCTACTGGCTTCCAGCAAGCCATTCAGAGCGTCGACTCGGTAAAATGGCTGGATGCAATGCGGACCGAAATGGAGTCCATGTACACCAACAAAGTATGGACGTTGGACATTGCTCCAGATGGGGTAAAACCCGTAGGATGCAAATGTATCTTCAAAAGGAAGATTGGTGTAGATGGACAGGTTGAGACCTATAAAGCTAGACTGGTAGCAAAGGGTTTTCGTCAGCGACCTGGTTTGGACTATGACGAAACCTTTTCTCCAGTAGCTATGCTGAAATCCATTCGGATCTTTCTTGCCATTGCTGCCTTCCACGATTATGAGATTTGGCAGATGGACGTAAAGACAGCTTTTCTAAATGGACATTTAGAGGAGTGTGTCTATATGGACCAGCCAGAGGGTTTCATTCAGAGTGGGAGCAGCGGAAAGGTGTGCAAGTTGCTTAAGTCCATTTATGGACTAAAGCAGGCATCGCGGAGTTGGAACATCTGTTTTGATGAGACGGTCAAAGAATTTGGCTTTATCAAAAATCCAGATGAACCATGCATCTATTGTAGATTTGTAGCGAGAACTGTAGTATTCCTCGTTTTATACGTGGATGACATTCTCTTAATAGGAAATGATATTCCTATGCTACAATCTGTCAAGGGGTTCTTGTCATACAGGTTCTCCATGAAAGACCTGGGTGATGCCTCATACATTCTGGGTATCCGGATCTACCGTGACAGATCCAAGAGGATATTAGGACTTTCACAGTCCAGGTACATCGACACCATACTGAAGAGATTCAGTATGGAAGATTCCAAGCGCGATAATCTACCGGCTTGTCATGGGATCACCCTCTCCAAAGAGATGTCTCCCAAGACTGATTTGGAGAGGGATCGCATGTCTATTATACCCTACGCTTCTGCGGTAGGCTCTATAATATATGTGATGTTGTGTACCAGACCAGATGTGGCTTATGCACTGAGTGTGGTAAGCAGGTATCAGTCAAACCCTGGGGAGAAACATTGGATAGCAGTAAAGAACATTCTCAAGTACCTGAGAAGGACTAAGGAGATGTTCTTGGTGTATGGCGGAAAAGACCTCCAGATTGAGGCCTTTGCTGACTCCAGCTTCCAGAGTGACACGGATGATTCCAAGTCCATGTCGGGATTTGTCTTCACCCTCAATGGAAGGGCGGTGTGTTGGAAGAGCTCCAAACAGGAAACCATTACTGACTCGACTATGGAAGCGGAATACATCGCTGCATCTGATGCCGCAAAAGAAGCTGTCTAGATGAGGAAGTTCTTGAAAGAACTTCAGGTGGTTCCGTCCATTGTTGACCCAATACCTCTGTATTGCGACAACAACGGGGCTATAGCTTTAGCGAAGGAACCCAGGTCCCATCAGAAATCCAGACACATCTTGAGGCGGTATCACCTGATCAGGGAGATCGTGGATCGCCAGGAGATCGAGGTTCGGAGGGTTGCTTTAGAAGATAACACAGCAGATCCATTCACCAAGGCCTTGCCCCAGACTCAGTTCGAGCGGCTGATCGAGATGATAGGTCTTCGATACGCCAGTACATGGCCTTAGTGCAAGTGGGAGATTGTTAGTGTATATGCCCTAGAGGCCATTACTGTATCATACTAGCTTGTATATTACTTGATGGAAGCTTGGGATATTCACAGTTGTAAATACAATCTTGCTCGAAATGGTAGTATGCTACTTGGTTTGTCTCTGCTTTAATATGTGCATGTGTTTCTTTTAGCATATCGCTTATATACATATTAGTAGAGCCCTTAGGATCTTTGCTTGATTACCAGCGTTGTGATGGCGCTCACACTCGTGGGAGCTGGGTGATCTATAACCACATCCTTATACAGGTCCCTAGTCGTTGGACTATCGAGACAGGGCATCGATACTCCGGAGTAGACTAGCGTATGCGCTTCTCATCCCAGTGTGGGAGACGGTCTGTCCCACAGCCGTCAGTACGTCGTACTTGAGATAGTATGCGGGTGCTCATTGGGTTACGAGTACACTGGACAGGACTCGTCGGGAACTGTTGGTTGGTATTATACCTATCGTTAGTTATCAGTTCCCAGGTGACATGAGTACAGCTTAGTCCGCTGACTTGACACTGTCACTTCGCCTCGAGTGTGTTCCCACTGCACTTTGATTACTACCCTACCACGGCTCAAAGGAGTTGTGCAAACAGGTAGTTTTTGGGTGCAGTCCCGAAGCACTTGGAGGCATTGACGGTTAGACAGGATTCGTCTCTCCCGGTATTGGGGGTTGACATCGCGCTGTGTCCAGGAGAGCCATTACACGAGTAGTCCCTGGCCAGGGCAAGCGAGATATACTGGTAGGTTTCCAGTGTTATCTCAGGGTGTTCTGGGCTACACTCCGACACGACTTGTACCGCTATTAGGGGACTGACGTTCACCGCCCCCTAGGCCCACCATGCAATGTATCAGACGAACAGACCGGACTGTACGGAGACTGTCACATACAGGCTCAGTAGGAGTTCAGATGGGGTTCACCTCGTCAGTCTTCTTATCGACATCTACCTGGGGACCGTTACGTACAGCTACTGCCGCTTGCGGTCTGTGGTTAAACCCACTGCCAGCGTAGTGTCGAGTCTTTAAAGTCCCACACAGAGAGCTATTCGCCTTTCGGCAAAATGAGTAGAGGTTGCATGGTTTTGCGACAGGGTTCGTTCACACCCGCGCACTTGTGCACGTTTGTTGTCCGGACAGCTTATACTAGCGGGCTTTGGTTTAAGCCAGATCCTAGTATATGATTTGGGATTGGTTTTTTCTCATTGTATTCGTGTTCCTCGGATCACGAATACGGGTGCGTATGCACAGTTGCTTGAGACAGAGGGAGAGGACTTTGATTAGGGTTAATGACTATTGTCATTTTATTAACCCTAATGCTTATGTGTGAATTATGGTTAATTGATATTAGTTTAATATAATTGTGCATGGTTATTGTTGTTGACCATTTGACCTCCTTGACTTGTTGACCTAGGTTGACACTTTGACTATCATCATTTCATTTGGAAGATGCTCTTTGATCCTTGCAAATTGCATTAAAAATGAAATGATAATGGTCATGTCTTGATTAACCATGACAATTATCTAGCTAATTATCTAATTACAATAATTCACACATATATGAGAGAATGCTTCATATTTTCTCTCATTCTATTATTTACTTTCTCTCTCTTGTTCTTCCTCTCCCTCAAGCTCTCCCCTCTCATGTGTTGAGAAACACTTGAGCTTGAGAAAAACCTCTTCTTGATAATCTCTACTCTCATCTAGGGTTCTAGAATTAGCACTTCTTGCACCCTAGTTACTTCTAGCTTGGAGTTGAAGCCAAAGGTCAAGGCTTTCGGGTGGATCCTTCTTCGACGTGAGAAGACGACAAAGGTGATCCCTTTCTACTACTCCAAGGAGCAAGGAGAGAAGGACATAAAGCCCTAGGTATAACCTTTCTAACACTTAGCTAGTTTCTAGTTAGCTTTAGCTTGTTTTTGTTTAGCAAAGATCCTTCTTTGTCTAGTCCATGTTGCCTAAGTTGATAAAAATTTGATTTTTATTCCGTTTTCCGCCTCCCCGGAAGTACCGGGGTAGGCAACGTAGACTTACAAGGTCATCATCGTTGCGGGTTCGGAGTGATGGCATTCCGAATACTGCTTTTGGGCGTGCTACGGGCAGTTTGTGTCTTGGTGGTGTCGTTGGACTCGCCAATGCCCTAGCAGCATTCGTAGATATGATGAACCAGATTTCTTCAGGCCGTTCCTCGACCAGCTATTGTTGTGTTATTGACGACATTCTGGTCTATACTTTGTGTCTTGAGGAACAGGAGCAGCACTTGAGGATTTGTTTTGAAGACATTGGTAGAGCCCCAGCTGTTTGCTAGATTCTTGGAGTGTTCCTTTAGGCTTGTTTGTGTTGACTCCTAGGTCTTGTAGTTACGGAAGATGGTTTTGTATGGTTCTGAGGAAGATCGAGACCGTACAGCTTAGGCCCAGACTTCTGTATGGACAGAGGTCCTTTGATTTTGGGCTTAGCAGGTTTTTACCGCCGTTTCATGCAGGATTACTAGCGTATTGTTGCACCGTTGACTGGACAGACTTGAATGGAGGTTCTTTTCTTTGGACTGAGGCATGTGTACGGAGTTTCGGCAGTTGGAGATTCGGTTAGCAACTGCATTAGTTCTTTGCTTTTGGTTCGGGCGACTTTTTGATTTAACTGTAATGTTTCACGAGAGTGGCTCGATTGTGTGCGGTTGTGACATTGCCTGCCGACGCTCGTTCGTTAGAGATACTTGAGTATATTCGGCTGAGTAATGATTCGGAGTCTTTGGTTGTAACAAGGGTGTGCTAAGTTAGGAATGCGTTGGTGTACCTGATGTTATCGGGTAGAGACGTGAAATCCTAGAGCAAGCACATCAGTCAACTCTATATGTTCATTCATGTTCCGCCAACATTGATGTGACTTGTGAGATAGTTACGGGTGGACAGGAATGTAAAGAGAAATTTCAGGTTTCGTTTCAAAGTGTTTGTCTTGTTGTGCGTTTGTGTTAATTGTTGTTGGCAGTTGGGGGTCGTCACTCGCCATTGTCAGGATTCTTCTTCGATAGTTGTTATCAGGAGACACTCCAATTGGCAACCTTTAGGTTTAGGGGTTAGGTCGTGTCGATCACCAATCTGTTTTTCTGACTCTGCGTTGTTGGATTTTTGGACCCCATCTAGTCTAGAGACTTTGGATATGATCCAGTTAGTTCAGGTCAGGAGGATGACAGCCCGGTGCAGACAGAGGTTTTATGCCGACCATGTTGGTCGCAGACTTGAGTTCGCAGTGGGAGATCATGTATTCCTACGGATTTTCCGATGAATGACATGTTGAATTTTGGGAAGCTTATCCCAGGATTATAGGTCCTTTTGAGATCCTTTAAGCGAGTTAGTTTTCGTTGCCTTTAATTTGGCACTTCCGCCCAGATTATCGATTATTCACCCCGTTTTCTTTGTGTTAATACTTTGCAATTACCTTCATGACCTTCTCACATGATTCAGAACAGACCATTAGTTAGGACTTGATCTTTTCGTTCACCAGGAGCCATGTGTGTTAGTGGCTCGGCAGGTGGAGAAACTTCGGTCAAGGGTCTTGCCATCTGTGGAGAATTTTCTTGGACGTAGTCGTATAGTGAGGGGATCACTCGGGAGGCTGCGAGTGAGAATTGGGAGTTTTGTACTCTTCTTTTTGAAGGTACGCTTAGTGAAAATTTTAAATTCGGGGACGGATTTTTATAAGTGGGGGAGATTGTAATGTTTCAGAAATCGTTTTGTGAATGTTTCCGTTTTAGGGCAAAATTGTCGGTATTTTCCGTTTTAACCCGATTTCGATCAAACTTCCGTAGAAACTTACTGGCACCTTTTTTAGCTAAAATAAAGCTTGTGCGCAAACTTTAGGGGTATTTGGGAGGTTTTGGTCCAATTTTAATTTTTCCCAATTTTAATGTTATTTTAATACGGTATTCATATTTTGGGAAATTTCTCTTTAAGCGATCTTTTCTTCAATTATTCTTGTGTAAACCTAAACCACATAATGTCTAGTTTATTGTGTGGACTAAGATTAAAGGATTTAAGAAAAAGAAAAGAAAAGAAAAGAGAGATGCATGCATGCATGTATGTGTAATGTGAATGCATTTAGTGCATTAAATGTTGGAAATTGCTAGGAAATTCCCTTCTCTCTCTCTACATGGCCGAGCTCTCCCTCTCTCTACTGCCTTGTGCATTATTTTCTCTCTTTTCCTCACTAAAACCTTCACAAATCCATCTCTTTTCATCCAAAGTTCACAAAAATCCCACTTTTTCTTCATTTTTCCCTCTTGCTTGCTTTGGAGCTAGGAAAGCTTGGATGTTTGGCTTCTTTGGCTTAGGTATTGTTCTTTTACTGTTCTTTATGTGTTTTTAGTATAGCTGTTAGTTCAGTTTAGATTAGTTAAAGTTAGGGTTTTGTGCGAAATATCGTATTTTAGTGTCGGTTTGTGTAGTTTGTTCGTGTTTTGTAGCTGTTATTAATATATATATTTGGTTTAAGAAATTCATGTTAGGGTTAAATTTTGTTAAAATGTTTAGTGTTCATTTGAAGTGTTAATTTGTGTTTTGGAGATGATTAATCTAGTAAGAAATGTTAATTTTTGCTAATGAACACTTTGTTTAATTATGCAATTAGCTTACTAGGTTTTTGCTAAAATATAATTAGCGAGTGTTAAAAATATAGGAATGGTTTAGATAGCTTAGTTAAGCTATTTTAAGGTGTTTGTAATCGCTAGATATGCATTAGCTTGAAACTAGTGCGAATTATTGCGATAGGTTGCTTACTAGTTTTCGTGGTTTTTCCGACGTGCGTTCGATTGGTTGTTGCGAGGTTATATCTGTTGCGCCACGGCAGTGCCCCGGCCTACTACTCGAGGCCAAAATGCGGAATCAAAATTTTTCTTAACTTTAAACCGGCGCTACCGCGGACAATAAACCCGGATCGCAACCATTAACCGAATCCAAGCAAACAAGAGAATGGGTGAAGAGTTATACCAAGCGATCCGTGTCCTTCGGTCTTCGTCTCCACTCCGATCTCCCGCGGAATCTCCGTCCGTCACCTCCTCGTCGGAAAGGGCACCACGTAGCCGGATTCTTTTACGGGCTCCCACTTCTAGGCCGAGGCAACTCGGGCGTGAAGTTGGCTAGCCGACGCGTCCAAGGGATGCTATAGGCAAGTGTAGAAACCATGTCTCTATGAGGTAGTGAAGTTGCCATGGATGTGGAGGAGAAGAGAATAATGGAGAATGAACTTTGGAGAAGGGACTCTATTTTAGCATGAATGAAAATGAGATGTCTAATATTTCTCCCAACCAAAATGAACTCTCTCTTTCTCCCTTCAAGTGGCCGGCCCCTCTCCCATAAAAAATGGTGGTGGAAAAAATCCCATGTAATTATCAAGAGAATAAGTGAAAAGATAATAAGAAAATGGCCACACCAAATCACATATCAATCCTTTCTCAAAACCATCTCATAAACACAAAAGATGAGACCATAATGGAATCTCATGATTATGGAGCCACAAAAGCAAGAACCCCCTCCACAAATAGGTTATTTGCAAACTTGCAAATAACCCCTCCATCAGAAAGTCCGGCCGTGAAGGAACAAAGGAAAACCGGCCGGAACGGAATGCAAACTGGCAACTTCAGAAAACTGATCCCGTAATAAATTACAGGAAAACCACACTACTGCAAATACATGCCCGCATTTGTATTCCAACTGAACACAAATGCAAAGAGACAAAATCTATACTATCTAATACTAGGATTCGGCTTAAGCCAAAGCCGGGTAGTAAAATCCGTCCGATCACGATCCGTGCAATACCGCACGTATCTGATTGAACCCTGCCATATCTCCATACGGCCTCTACAGCGTTTCGCCCGAAACCTGAGTAACTGTGTGTGGTGGACTCTAAAGACTCGTCAACACCTTGGTTGTGAATTTAACCACTAGCAAGTCAGAGGTATAAGCCAATACGTTGTAAGGTTTGTCTAGCACTCTATAATGAGTTTTGAAGCATCACATGTCCCAAAGTTTGGATTTTGATGGTGCTAAACAAGCATGCAAAGGAATCGATCCTAGAAAATTAGGGTTTTGAAACTTAAGACTTATAAAGTTAGGGTTTCGAGACTACAACCTTTGTAGCTCCCTTTTGCTGGACTCCTTGGTCTCTTGGGTGTTGAATGGAGGTCCTCTTGAAGTCCTCTTGCGTCCACGATGATCCGCCTGGAGTTCCCCGTCCAAGCTCGCAACTTCGTTAAACCGAAGAGAACACTCTAAACAAGTTGGCTAAACTTGTGTAGAATGAAGTTGTGGTTAATATTCTCACTTCAAAACCCTTTCTTTATGTGTGTATTACTCACTAGAAGAAACTAGAGAGCAAATATGGAGGAGGAAGAAGATGGTGGCAATATTTTAACAAGAGGTGAAAATATGATAAGCATCAGAAAAGAAATGAAATATATCTTTTTATATTTTATTCCTTCTCACTTCAAACCATGGTTAAATCTCTTGGTTGGTATTTAATTAGGGTTTAAACCATGTAAGGAAAGGTTAATCTATGGTTAAGGGTAGGTGAGAATGGTTAGGTTAAGGAAGAGTGTAGAAGCAAGTGAATGTTATCCTTTCCTTTTTCCATTTTGTTTTAAACCTTAAATCAAATAAAACACAAAAGATTTATCCATGATGTGAGTCTCATATTGCCACCATTTCCATGTGTAAACAACCATGATAGATGGGTGTATGTATGTATGTATGCACATCCATATGTGCATGAAACTAGCAAGAAAGAAAGAAAGAAAAACATACATGCATGCACACATCCATCATCCAAGAAAAGGTTTTAAGTGAGAAAACTAATGGTTAAATGATAAATCAACACTTGATTTATCAATCCGGCCATATCACATATGACCCCACCAAAAGAAAGCCGCCCGATCAATGTACGGTATCATATACGCGCATTTTAATCGGGTCCATGCGCATATCGCATACGCGCACCACAACGTTTCTCCTGGACTAGGTAACTCCTGTGTGGGACTCTAAGACTCGTCAATACGCCGGCAGAGGGTGATGATCATATCAGGTACCCTCAAGCCGCAAGCGGTCAGCTAAATGTAACAGCCACCCGGGTATTGAGCGATCAGAAGAAAACAAGCGAACCTGCTACAACTCCCGTCGAGCCAACCGGCAACACTACCGTACAGTCCGGTCTCTTCGTCAGATATGCTGCATATCGAGCCTAGGGATGGTCACGTCGACCCTAATAACTCAATAAGTCGTGCTGGTGAATGGTCTATAACAGATCGAGAAACTACTGATAACACTTATCAGCAAATCTCAGCAGCCCTGGCCAGGGACTTACTGATATAACCAGTCGGGCACAGTACATCATCAACTCCCAATACCGGGAGAGACGAAACCCCTCCTATCGCTCATTGCCTTCGTGTGTCTCGGGACTGTACCTAACGGCCACCTGTTTGCACGACTCAGTAGAGCCGTGGTAGGGTGGCAATCAAAGTACAGTGGGAGAACACACAAGACTCCATAACGATCTCGGGTCTACAGACTAACCTGTACCAGTGTCACCTGAGAACTGCTATCCGACGATAGATATAATTCCATATAGGAGTTCTCGGTGAGTCCGTCCAGTGTACCCAGTCAACACTGAGCACCCGTATATGATCTTGATGTCAAACATCGATGAATGTGGGAACATCCATCGCCCATCGTATGGGTCTAGTATCATATACGCTAGTCTACACTGGTATATCAATGCCCCGTCTCGATATACCTACGACTAGGGACTTTCCAGGATATGCTTATAGACTACAGATGTCCCACTAGTATGATCTCCATCATAATCAGAGTAGTCAAGCCGATATCCTCAGGGCTTTATTAGCATGTATGAATGAATAAAAGCATGATCAGATCATCATGTCAGATAAAGAAGAACCAGATAGCATACTATCATGTCGAGCAAGAATGCATACTGAATATATATACATGTATAGATACATCCACTATCACATAATGGCCTCTAGGGCATACATATATCCAACAATCTCCCACTTGCACTAAGGCCAGTTATTGGCGTATCTCATACCCAACATCTCAAAAAGTTGCTCATGCTGCGGCTGAGGGAAGGCCTTGGTGAATGGATCCGCGGCGTTATTCTTTGTGTCTACCCTCCTAATCTCGATCTCGCGGCGATCTACAATCTCCCGGATCAAATGAAAACGCCTCAGGATGTGTCTGGACCGCTGATGGGATCTGGGCTCCTTGGCTAACGCCATAGCCCCATTATTGTCACAATACAAAGGTATTGGATCAATAATGGTTGGAACTACTCCTAGCTCCGAGACGAACTTCTTCATCCAGACGGCTTCTTTGGCGGCATCATTTGCAGCAATGTACTCAGCTTCCATCGTAGAGTCTGCAACGGTATCTTGTTTAGAACTCTTCCAACTCACCGCCCCACCATTAAGGGTAAATACAAACCCAGAGATAGATTTGCTGTCGTCCTTATCGCTCTGGAAGCTCGAATCGGTAAAGGCCTCCATTTGGAGATCTCCATTACCATACACCAAGAACAATTCTTTAGTCCTTCGCAAGTACTTAAGAATGTTCTTCACAGCTGTCCAGTGATTCTCCCCTGGGTTGGATTGATACCTGTTTACAACACTAAGTGCATAAGCTACATCTGGGCGTGTACATAACATCGCATACATTATAGATCCTACTGCCGAAGCATAGGGTATAATACTCATGCGAGCTCTCACTTCATCGGTCTTTGGGCAAGAATCCTTGGAGAGAGTGACCCCATGGCAAGCGGGTAAGGCACCCCGTTTGGAGTCTTCCATACTAAACCTTTTTAGGATGGTGTCAATGTACCTGGTTTGGGACAATCCCAATAACCTTTTGGATCTATCCCTATAGATCCTTATGCCCAGAATGTATGTGGCATCACCCAGGTCCTTCAAGGAGAACCTTTGAGATAAGAAAGATTTGACCGACTGTAGCATAGGAATATCATTTCCTATCAGAAGAATGTCGTCCACGTACAATACGAGAAATGTGACAGCTCTTCCTACAGCCTTCTTATAAACACAAGGTTCATCTGGATTTTTTATGAAATCAAACTCTTTGATGACATCATCGAAACAGATGTTCCAACTCCGTGATGCCTGCTTTAACCCATATATGGATTTAAGCAATTTACATGCTTTCCCGCTGCTCCCACTGTCAATGAAGCCCTCTGGCTGATCCATATAAACGCATTCTTCTAAATTTCCATTTAGAAATACGGTTTTAACGTCCATCTGCCAGATTTCATAGTCGTAATGAGCAGCAATAGCAAGTAAGATCCGAATGGATTTAAGCATGGCTACGGGCGAAAAAGTTTCGTCATAGTCCAAACCTGGTTTTTGACGAAAGCCTTTCGCCACAAGTCTTGCCTTATAGGTCTCT
Organism: Agapanthus africanus; assembly: GCA_030015575.1. Taxonomy (NCBI): domain Eukaryota; kingdom Viridiplantae; phylum Streptophyta; class Magnoliopsida; order Asparagales; family Amaryllidaceae; genus Agapanthus; species Agapanthus africanus. Next base: position 269,666,795 of record CM057340.1, read on the forward strand.
ACCTGCCCATCTACACCAATCTTTCTTTTAAAAATCCATTTGCACCCCACAGGTTTTACCCCAGGGGGTACAACGTCCAAAGTCCATACTTTGTTGATGTACATAGACTCCATTTCGGATCTCATGGCATCCAGCCACTTCACAGAGTCTTTACTCGTGATAGCTTGCTGAAAACTGGTAGGATCATCATCATCCATGATACAGTCTTCTCTGTCACCATCAATGAGGAAACCGTAGTACCTCTCCGGTGGGCGAGAAGTCCACCAGACCTACGGAGTGGCCGAGGTTCTTCAGTTTCTGTTGCAACAGCCGGTTCAACCAAATCGTCATTTGTAGTTTGTGTCTCTAGAACCTCTTCTAGATCCACCACTTTGCCATCATCTTTATCTGTGAAAAACTCTTTTTCCAAGAATGTGGCATGTTGAGAAACAAACACTTTTTGTTCCTCTTTGTGGTAGAATAGATATCCATAAGAATTCTTTGGATATCCTATAAAATTACACATGACTGACCGTGTCTCGAGTTTGTCCAGATTTTGCTTTTTAACATAGGCCGGGCAACCCCAAATCTTAATTCTCTTAAGAGATGGTCTCTTCCCATGCCATATCTCATATGGCGTGGTAGACACGGTTTTGGTTGGAACCCTGTTTAGCAGAAACGCTGCAGTCTCCAATGCATGCCCCCAAAACGAGACTGGTAACTCAGCGTCACTCATCATGGACCGGACCATATCTAATAGGGTACTATTCCGTCGTTCTGACACACCGTTGTGCTGTGGTGTGTAAGGAGGAGTGAGTTGAGAGAGAATCCCATTCTCTTTTAAGAAGTTTGCAAATTCTGCACTGAGATACTCACCACCTCGATCTGATCGAAGCATCTTGACACTCAAGCCGGTTTGTTTTTCTACTTCTTGTTTATATTCAATGAATTTCTCGAAAGCTTCGGACTTGTGTTTTAATAAAAATACATGACCGAATCTTGAGAAGTCGTCAGTGAATGTAATGAAGTATGAAAAACCGCCTCTAGCCTGTGTAGAGATTGGCCCACATACATCACTATGTATGAGGCCCAGGAGCTGAGTAGCTCTTTCTCCGTGTCCGGTAAACGGAGTTTTGGTCATTTTACCCTTGATACAAGATTGGCAAGTCGTATAAGATTTATATTCAAAAGAATTTAAATATCCATCTTTGTGTAACTTGTTTAATCTTGTTTCGTTAATATGACCAAGTCTACAGTGCCAAAGAAAAGCTTCATTTAATTCTGAAAGTTTTCTTTTATTAGTGTGTTGTATAATGAAAACTGTGTGTTGATTTAGGACATATATTCTGTTAGTTGTATGTATGCCCTAGAGGCCAGTATTGTACAGATGATGTATATTATATTGGATGCTTGGACATATATAGAGATGACTTTCTTGCTCGACATGATAGTATGCTATCTGGTTGCTCTTTATCTTAACATGTACACTAGTCTCTTTATACTGTCTTATAGTTACATGTTGATAAAGCGCTTAGGATGTGTACTTGACTACCTGGACTATGATGCAGATCATACTAGTGGGGACATGGTAGTCCACAAGTACATCCTTCAACGTCCCTAGTCGTGGGTGTATCGAGACGGGGCATCGATATACCAGTGTAGACTAGCGTATACGCTTCTCGACCCATGTGATGGGCGATAGATGATCCCATATCCATTGGTGTTTGACATCAGAGATGGTATACGGGTGCTCAGTGGAGACTGGGTACACTGGACGGACTCGCCGAGAACTCCCAGATGGTATTATACCTCACGTCAGATGGCAGTTCTCAGGTGACACTTGTACAGGTTAGTCTGTAGACCCGAGATCGTCATAGAGTCTTGTGTGATTCCCACTGTGCTTTGATCTCCACCTTACCACGTCCATGAGGGCATGCAAAACGGTGGTCTTTGGGTACAGTCCCGAGTCACATGGAGGCAATGAGCGATAGGAGGGGTTTCGTCTCTCCCGGTATTGGGGGTTGATGTTGCGCTGTGCTTGATTGGCCGTAACAGGGAAGTCCCTGGCCAGGGCTGATCAGAGATTTGCTGGTAAGTGTTACCAGTAGTTTCTCGACCCGTTATGAGCCTCACATCGGCACGACTTATCGGTTATTGGGGTCTGACGTTTACCACCCCTAGACTTGATATGCGACATATCAGACGAACAGACCGGACTGTACGGTAAGTGTTACTGGTCGGATTCGCAGGAGTGTGAGCGGGCTAGCTCGTCGATCTTCTGATCGCTCAATACCCGGGTGGCCGTTACGTTTAGCAGACCGCTTGCGGCTTGTGGGTGCTTGATATGATCATTATCTGCTACCGGCGTATTGACGAGTCTTTAGAGTCCTACACAGAGGTTTCCTGGCTCAAGCGAAACGAAATAGGAGCGCATATGAGATATGTGCAGGACCGAGAATAATGCGTGTATGTGATACCGCATTTCATTCTCGCGATAAATGTTTCGATTGGTTATATTCGATATGACCTAGTTATCGAATCGTTGATTCGATAAATCGATACATTGGATACTAGTCGGTTATGTGCGACATGACCGGATCATTGAATCAAATGTTGATTTAATGATTTAATGTATAATTATATATTTGATATGTTACTTTGCATTAGCTAGTATTGGTTCACTTTATATGGATTTTCTCACTTGATGCACATTGTATATGTGATATACTTTTGTGCACATATTTGTATCATGTTTGATGATACTTGATCATTTGGTTAAGTGTGAAGGATTAAACCATGGTTAAGTGATAATTAGGGTTTTGCTTAATCATTTATTTATTCATTTCTTTATTTATTTATTTGGAAATGATTATGATAAGAATGGTGGCTTTCTTTGTCTTTTAGTTGAAGCTTCATGAAGCTTTGACTTCTTAACCATTCTTGTCATCATGCTTAACCCTAACCCATCCATTAACCATGGTCAATTCTCTACACTTAACCCTAGTTAGAATTATGATAAGTATTCTATTTTCTTTTCATTTTGGAAATACTCATCATATTCTTTCTTCTTCATCTCCTTCTTCTTCAAGAGAGAAAACAAGATGCCATCAATGGCAACTTGAGCATAAGTGAGTGAAATCCAATTCTAAAGTGAACCCACCTCCTATTTCTTCACCCTCTACCTCTTGCCAAGTTGTTTTGGGTGTTTTCTTCACAAGTTTCACAACTTGGTGAAGTCGGAGCTTGAACTAGTGCAACCTCGACGTAGATCGTCTTTGACACGAAGCCGACGACCTAGCTCGTCCGTTTCTCCGATGAAGCCGACGATTGGGTTCGGGATTCATGATGGACAGCGATAGGACATCCACGTGGAGCTAAGGAAGTGGAAATCCGGATCTACAAAGGTTGTAACTTCTCACTTCTAGTTAAGTAGTTAACTAGTTTATCTTTTCGTCTAAACATCTAGTAAACGATCCGTGTTAGGGTTTCTCGGCACCAATAATTTTAGAAATTGGCATGATCGATGCCTTGTGAGACTTCATTAGGATGCCTAGGAACCCTACAGTGGTATCAGAGCCTAGCTACAGCCTTAGGCGAAGTCTAGACGCAATTTGAAGCCCGATCGAACCCGAAAACCACACTTTAAGATGCTCTCTGGACTTTTTCTAAATTCTGGGATTTTTCCAGATTAAAAATTGCTAAAAAATTCAGCAGGGAAATATATGAATTACGGTGCAAAAATTTCTTCATGAACAGTCTAAAGCGCGGCGGATCCGCGGCCTAAGCCTCCTTTGGCGGCGGATCCGCGGCAGCTTTATTAAATTATTATATAATTTTTGCACAGTAACTGATATCTTCTGGTGTTGGATTTTCTGGGAATTTTTAAAATTTATTCAAGAGTTGAATTTTCTGGGGTTGCTTTGGGGATTCGGTGTTTCGATCGGGGTATCAAATTTCGTCTTTGTGTACTTCCGGATGATTTATAGAATATGTTAAAAAGTTCGACCGGATATAAATACCAAACTTTTCCCCTGTCGGGAAATTTCCAAGTGTTGGATTTTTCCGTAGTTTAACGATGTTCTAAGTAGTGCAAGTAACGCGATGGACCCTCAAGAAGACAACAAACCTTAACTCGATTATGTGACCGTCTTGAACTGCCCTTTGAACCTTCGGGTTTGGGGCAGTACGGCGTGCCACATGTGAGGCGTTGGCTTGACCCTTCTACGGCTGGACCGTCGGTACTGAGGCACGAACTGAATGTTGTTAGACTTATTTCATGTGTTGAACTGTATCGGGAAAACTTGGGTATTCGACTGTTCGATCGGAAAGTTTAACATTTTCTGTTTATCTGGAATGTGATACAATAATTGGAATTCACAAACAGTTATGAGATAACTGAATGAATGTTATAAATCTAGCAATTTAGTCCCATATGATATTGAAAAGAGTTTTCGATAATGAGACTAAAATGCGGGATTTATATCTGTTAGGCATGCGATGTCTAAAGAGGTTGCGGATTCCAATTGTTGTAGTTTTACACTTTCTTTTCTGTGACCGTAAGTGTAGTATGTTCATATCGCCGGTTTCGTTGTTATACGTCAACGACAATTGGGGTATGCATACTTACTTACGTTGATGACATGTGATGTTATGTGTTGCTGGATATGTTATATTGGATCGTCGTGTTCGAATAGCCGGGGGGTTTTATGTGAGATGAGTGTTTTTCATTTTCATTCATGTAAAAACTTGTATGTAATATTCTTTTATTTGGGGCACTTCCAGGTAGCGGAAGTTGTCACCCTTTGTATATTATTTACTTTTCCGCATTAGGATAGACCCAAGGAGGGGAGCACAAGTAACCGGGTTCTGGGGTCCAGTGGGAGACCAACTCGAGGAGTCGAGTCCGGGTCTCCTAACCCTAGAATTGGCAGGGTTGCTTGCCGCTCTCGTAGGGGTCTAGGGGTGTGGGATTGGCTATTCATCACGACCGTGGAATCCGTGTTTTATACTGGCTCGTATTGAAAACACGGACGTCCTAGTATATCCAATATTTCATATGTTACTTCTGCTGCATATCTGTGATGTGATTCTGTGATGGATATAGTATATAGTATATATGATATATTATATAGACGTTACTTATGTTTTACACCCGCGCTAGCCCTGTCCTGCTCTGTCGTTAGTTACCTAACCTAACGGTGCACGAGGGGACATCGAGGCGAATGCGGATGGCATAAGTGTACGTCATATCTATCTGTGATGTTTAGGTATTTAAATGATGGGACTTCATTAATGTGATTAATGAAAGATAAGAAACCTAAGATGTTCTGGAATCGAATTTTAAAATAAAACAGGTAGCTACAGTTCTTGCTTTGCACAGCGGTATATATGATATACCCTGCACCTTATTCGATGAGGAAAGGACCGAGATCCCTTCACCGGGAGTGACTCCTTTAGCAATAACTGGCAGATGCTACACACTCGGTTTGCTTTTGACTGCTTTTGGTTTTTTGCTTTGCACAGCGATATATATGATATATCCCGCACCTCATTCGACGAGGAAAGGACCGAGATCCCTTCACCGGGAGTGACTCCTTTAGCAAAACTAGAAAAGCCTTAAAATCACTTCATTTTAAAACCTTCATTTGATTCTACAACGATATCAAGTTCATTACGCTCATGGTTTTCAGAAAAACCTGGCGTAGCCCTCCGTCATTTCAGATGAGTAGTAGTTAGTATTCGTGCTACGTTTGTTGGCCTGCGTCAAGGCGTAGTGTGCGGTAGCTAACTAGTATTTATCTGCTTATGCATATGATGCAGATTGGATTAGGGTAGTCGTGCGACTTTGTTGGCCTGCGTCAAGGGTCGTACGGGTGGGTTTAATTCAATCAGGAAATGACGGGTTGAACTTGACTAGCGCACTATGGTTTGTTGGCCTGCGTCAAGGTCATAGCACGCTAGGGGCAAAAGCATTATCGGGAATTTCAAGTGTTGAAATTTGCAATGAGATTGCATACCTTCTATGAGATAGTTGGATCCCGATACCCACTGCGAGTAAGAGTTACTCCTGGGAGAGTTTTACACATTACAATTAGCTGATCAAGTAGGTGTCTAGAAAGGTGTCAACGGGGTTACGCCTCTGGGAAAATGAGGTTTACATTAATTAGGTTCGTGCGAAAGCACGGGGGACCTCCCTCAAAGTACCGACACTGGCCTGGCTGAAAGATTGGCGAACTTGTAGTGTGTAATTAATCCCGGCTAGTCTTTCCTTTTAGGGTTTGGAGGAAGATTTGATAAAAAGCAGTGGGAGCCATCCTGATTAGATAAGATAATAACCAATCTGATCTTGCACGAGCATACGCTAAAGTGTTTTCTTCTCTCTCTCTCCAGGTAGCGACCATTTCATGCCCTAATAAAGATAATAATATGGATGTATTGACCGAACCCGCATATTATACTGTGCTGGGGAACGTTGGTTCCGTTCATTCTTATAAGAGTTATAGGAATGAACAGGATATAGGGGAATACCAGGATTCCCATGCCACCCGAATGAAGAAAGTACATGCTGATGCATTTTCTTCGGGTGTGTTCGTTACTGAGAACTGTTTCTCCATTTGCTCTACGTCCTGGGTATTGGATACCGGGTCAGGATCCCATATATGTAATCAGTTACATGGGCTTAAGAAAGGTAGAGAACTTGGAGAAGGTGATAAATACATTAGAGTTGGAAATGGTGCAATTGTTGCAGCTAAGACTGTCGGGGAATATCACCTTGTATTACCAACTGGTAATACATTGGTTCTGAACGAATGCTATTACATGCCGAACCTGATATGCAACATTATATCGGTTTCTTTATTAAGTAAAGAGGGATATAATTTTGTATTACAGGACAATGTTATGAACATTTTCCATAACCAAAAGTTGGTTGGATCAGGCACGTTGTGTAATGGCATTTATGTTCTAAACCAATCAACAGTTCTGAGTATAACAAACACACACAAGAGGAAGAGTTCAGAACTGAACGATTCTTTCTTATGGCATTGTAGACTAGGTCACATCAATGCGATACGACTGGCTAAGTTGCATAAAGATGGATATTTGAAACCTTTCGAATTTTCATCTTATGACACTTGCCAGTCATGTCTCAAAGGCAAGATGACCAAGACTCCGTTTACGGGGCACGGAGAAAGAGTTACCGAACTCTTGGGACTGATACATAGTGATGTATGCGGTCCCATGTCTACACATGCCAGGGATGGTTCTTCATACTTCATTACATTCACTGACGATCTCTCTAGGTTCGGGTATGTGTTCCTGATGAAACACAAATCAGAAGCTTTTGAGAAATTTAGGGAATATAAACAAGAAGTTGAGAACCAAACCGGAAAAAGTATTAAAATCCTTCGATCTGATCGAGGAGGAGAATACTTAAGCAATGAATTCCTGGACTTCCTAAAAGAGAATGGGATTCTCTCTCAGCTGACTCCTCCATATACACCACAGCACAACGGTGTATCGGAGCGGAGAAATCGCACCCTATTAGATATGGTGCGCTCTATGATGAATACAGCTGAGTTACCTATTTCCTTCCGGGGATATGCACTGGAGACTGCTGCATACCCACTGAATAGAGTTCCGACCAAATCAGTGCCTACCACTCCATATGAGATATGGAATGGCAAGAGACCATGTCTTAATTTTATTCAGATATGGGGTTGTCCGGCCTATGTTAAAACACAAAATCCGGACAAGCTCGAGGCAAGGTCTGTTCTATGTAAGTTTTTTGGATATCCCAAACATTCGCGAGGGTATATCTTCTACCACTCCGAGGAACAAAAAGTGTTTGTTTCTCGACATGCCACTTTCTTAGAAAAAAGTTTTCTTATGAAACAGATAAGTGGCATTGAGGTAGAACTGGAAGAGGTTCCAGCAATACGGACTACAACAGAAGATTTGGTTGAACCAGAGGATTCCGTAGTTCCCGATGAACCCCAGCCTCTCCGCCGATCTAGTAGGGTTCCTCGCCAGCCTGAGAGATACTACGGTTTTCTCATGGATGGTGGGAGCGAGGATTGCATCATGGAGGATGATGACCCAACTAGCTTCGAGCAGACCATCACGAGTAGGGACTCAGTGAAATGGCTGGATGCAATGCGGTCCGAGATGGAATCCATGTACACCAACAAAGTATGGACTCTGGAAGTTGCTCCTGAAGGGGTAAAACCCATTGGGAGCAAATGGATCTTCAAGAAAAAACTTGGTGTAGATGGGAAAGTGGAGACTTTCAAAGCTAGACTTGTAGCAAAGGGTTTTCGTCAAAGACCAGGTGTGGACTATGACGAGACCTTTTCTCCATTGACTATGCTTAAATCCATCCGGATCATGCTTGCCATCGCTGCTTATCATGATTACGAAATCTGGCAAATGGATGTTAAGACCGCCTTTCTAAATGGTGATTTAGAAGAGTGCGTGTACATGACTCAGCCAGAGGGCTTCGTAGACAGTGGGAGCAGCGGGAAGGTGTGCAAGCTGCTTAAATCCATTTATGGATTAAAGCAAGCATCGCGGAGTTGGAACATCTGCTTTGACGTCGTTATCAAAGAGTTTGATTTCGTCAAAAATCCAGATGAACCTTGTATCTACAAGAAGGTGGCAGAGAGTAAGGTTGTCTTCCTCGTATTGTACGTGGATGACATACTCTTGATAGGAAATGATATTCCTATGCTGCAATCGGTCAAGCTCTTCTTATCACAAAGATTCTCGATGAAAGATCTTGGTGATGCCTCCTGCATATTGGGGATTAGGATCTATAGAGATAGATCCAAACGGATATTGGGATTGTCCCAATCCAGGTACATTGACACCATACTAAAGAGGTTTAGTATGGAAGAGTCCAAGCGTGGGAACTTGCCCACGATCTCTGGAGTCACTCTCTCCAAAGAGATGTCTCCCAAGACTGATTTGGAGAGAGCTCGCATACAAGGGATACCCTATGCTTCGGCAGTAGGCTCTATCATGTATGCGATGCTATGTACCAGACCCGATGTAGCATACTCACTAAGTGTAGTGAGCAGGTATCAAGCTGATCCTGGAGAGAGTCACTGGACAGCTGTGAAGAGCATTCTCAAGTACTTACGAAGGACTAGAGATATGTTCTTGGTGTATGGTAACGGAGAACTCCAAGTGGAGTCCTTTACCGATTCGAGCTTCCAGAGTGAGAAGGACGACTCTAAGTCGCAGTCGGGCTTTGTCTTTACCCTTTACGGAGGGGCGGTTAGCTGGAAGAGTTCCAAGCAGGAAACCGTGGCAGACTCGACGATGGAGGCTGAATACATCGCTGCCAACGATGCTGCCAAAGAGGCTGTCTGGATCAAAAAGTTCATTACTGAACTTGGAGTGGTTCCATCCATTGAGCGTCCAATACCTTTGTATTGCGATAACAATGGAGCGGTGGCTTTGGCCAAGGAACCCAGGTCCCATCAGCGATCCAGGCATATTCTGAGGCGGTATCACCTGATCCGGGAGATAGTTGATCGCCGGGAGATCGAGGTCAGGAGGGTTGACACGAAGAATAACACGGCGGATCCACTCACGAAGGCCATTCCCCAGATACAGTTTGAGAGACTCTTCGGGATGCTCGGTATGCGATACTACAGCAGCTGGCCCTAGTGCAAGTGGGAGATTGTAAGTTGTATGTATGCCCTAGAGGCCAGTATTGTACAGATGATGTATATTATATTGGATGCTTGGACATATATAGAGATGACTTTCTTGCTCGACATGATAGTATGCTATCTGGTTGCTCTTTATCTTAACATGTACACTAGTCTCTTTATACTGTCTTATAGTTACATGTTGATAAAGCCCTTAGGATGTGTACTTGACTACCTGGACTATGATGCAGATCATACTAGTGGGGACATGGTAGTCCACAAGTACATCCTTCAACGTCCCTAGTCGTGGGTGTATCGAGACGGGGCATCGATATACCAGTGTAGACTAGCGTATACGCTTCTCGACCCATGTGATGGGCGATGGATGATCCCATATCCATTGGTGTTTGACATCAGAGATGGTATACGGGTGCTCAGTGGAGACTGGGTACACTGGACGGACTCGCCGAGAACTCCCAGATGGTATTATACCTCACGTCAGATGGCAGTTCTCAGGTGACACTTGTACAGGTTAGTCTATAGACCCTAGATCGTCATAGAGTCTTGTGTGATTCCCACTGTGCTTTGATCTCCACCTTACCACGTCCATGAGGGCGTGAAAAACGGTGGTCTTTGGGTACAGTCCCGAGTCACATGGAGGCAATGAGCGATAGGAGGGGTTTCGTCTCTCCCGGTATTGGGGGTTGATGTTGCGCTGTGCTTGATTGGCAGTAACAGGGAAGTCCCTGGCCAGGGCTGATCAGAGATTTGCTGCTAAGTGTTACCAGTAGTTTCTCGACCCTTTATGAGCCTCACATCGGCACGACTTATCGGTTATTGGGGTCTGACGTTTACCACCCCTAGACTTGATATGCGACATATCAGACGAACAGACCGGACTGTACGGTAAGTGTTACTGGTCGGATTCGCAGGAGTGTGAGCGGGCTGCTCGTCGATCTTCTGATCGCTCAATACCCGGGTGGCCGTTACGTTTAGCAGACCGCTTGCGGCTTGTGGGTGCTTGATATGATCATCATCTGCTACCGGCGTATTGACGAGTCTTTAGAGTCCTACACAGAGGTTTCCTGGCTCAAGCGAAACGAAATAGGAGCGCATATGAGATATGTGCGGGACCGAGAATAATGCGTGTATGTGATACCGCATTTCATTCTCGCGATAAATGTTTCGATTGGTTATATTCGATATGACCTAGTTATCGAATCGTTGATTCGATAAATCGATACATTGGATACTAGTCGGTTATGTGCGACATGACCGGATCATTGAATCAAATGTTGATTTAATGATTTAATGTATAATTATATATTTGATATGTTACTTTGCATTAGCTAGTATTGGTTCACTTTATATGGATTTTCTCACTTGATGCACATTGTATATGTGATATACTTTTGTGCACATATTTGTATCATGTTTGATGATACTTGATCATTTGGTTAAGTGTGAAGGATTAAACCATGGTTAAGTGATAATTAGGGTTTTGCTTAATCATTTATTTATTCATTTCTTTATTTATTTATTTGGAAATGATTATGATAAGAATGGTGGCTTTCTTTGTCTTTTAGTTGAAGCTTCATGAAGCTTTGACTTCTTAACCATTCTTGTCATCATGCTTAACCCTAACCCATCCATTAACCATGGTCAATTCTCTACACTTAACCCTAGTTAGAATTATGATAAGTATTCTATTTTCTTTTCATTTTGGAAATACTCATCATATTCTTTCTTCTTCATCTCCTTCTTCTTCAAGAGAGAAAACAAGATGCCATCAATGGCAACTTGAGCATAAGTGAGTGAAATCCAATTCTAAAGTGAACCCACCTCCTATTTCTTCACCCTCTACCTCTTGCCAAGTTGTTTTGGGTGTTTTCTTCACAAGTTTCACAACTTGGTGAAGTCGGAGCTTGAACTAGTGCAACCTCGACGTAGATCGTCTTTGACATGAAGCCGACGACCTAGCTCGCCCGTTTCTCCGATGAAGCCGACGATTGGGTTCGGGATTCATGACGGACAGCGAGAGGACACCCACGTGGAGCTAAGGAAGTGGAAATCCGGATCTACAAAGGTTGTAACTTCTCACTTCTAGTTAAGTAGTTAACTAGTTTATCTTTTCGCCTAAACATCTAGTAAACGATCCGTGTTAGGGTTTCTCGGCACCAATAATTTTAGAAATTGGCATGATCGATGCCTTGTGAGACTTCATTAGGATGCCTAGGAACCCTACATATTCCATTGTTAAGCGTACCATACCCAACCAACATTTGATTCAGGTGAATGTTCATAACATTGTTCTGCAATACAAAATTATATCCTTCATTGTCCAACAAAGAAACGGATATTATATTACATAGCTTACTTGGTACAAAATAACATGGATTCAAAACCAAAATACATCCAGACGGCAACCCCAAGTGATACTCTCCCACTGCAACTGTATGTACATTGGAACCATTTCCAACGCGGAGAGTATGGTCACCTGTCTTCAAAACTTTGCTATTTCTCAGTCCCTGCATAGAATTGCAAATGTGAGAACCTGAACCGGTATCCAATACCCAGGAAGCAGAGTTTATTGAAAAACAGTTTTCTGTCACAAACGCACCTGAGGCAGAAGCATCACCATGCTTCTTCTTGAGACTTAAGTACTCCGTGCAATTGCGCTTCCAATGTCCTGTCTTGTGGCAATGAAAACATTCGCCCTTCCCTGAGTCTCCAGCCTTGGACTTTCCCTTTCCCTTCGCCTTTTTAACTCCGCCCTTAGGATTAGTGGGTTTCTTCTTTTTCTTTGCCTTGGCCTTAGCTTTCGGGCGAGAAGAGGAAGACTGTCCAATAGTCATAACGGGAGTTTTTGCTAACTTCATAGTGCTCTCTGCACTCCTTAACATATTAAGGAGTTCAGGGAGTTCCTTCTCCATGCCATGCATGTTGAAGTTCACTATGAACTGAGCAAAGGTGGAGGGGAGGGACTGCAGAATAATATCTATATATTGTTCATTGTCCATCGTCCATCCAAGGTCCTCAAGCTCTTCTATAAGACCTATCATTTTCAGAACATGGTCTCCTACTGGTGTGCCAGGGGCCATTCGCATCTGAAATAATTTCCTTGATGCTTCGTATCGTAATACGCGGGATTGCTCCCCATACAACTCCTTTGTATGGAGCAATATACCGTGAATGTCCATGTCCTCGTGCTGCTTTTGATGTGTGTTGTCCATCGATGCAAGCGCGAGGCATTTGGCCGTGGCACAGTCAGCATCCCATGTCTTGCGGACTTCAATGTCCGCAACTGAGGATTTTGGACCAGGGATGGGCGGGGCTGAAGCCGTGAGGACATATGATACTTTATCATATGTCAAGGCGATTTTCAGATTCCTCAGCCAGTCTTTATAGTTGGTCCCATTCAGTTTGTTTTTATCTAGTAAAAGCTTGAGTCCAGTCATGGGTATCTGCCATTAAGAGAGAGAAAAGAATACACTCAGCGAAAGCTCTTGCATAGATCAGATTGGTTATTATCTTGTCTAATCAATGTTTCCCACTGCTTTTATCGAGTTTTTCTTTCAAACCTTAAAAAGAAAAACTAGCCAGGATTAATTACAGTCTACAACTTCGCTAACCGTTCAGCCAGGCCAGTGTCGGTACTTGAGGGAGGTTCCCCGTGCTTTCGCACAGACCTAATTAAAGTAAACCTCATTTTCCCAGAGGCGGAGCCCCGTTAACACCTTTCTAGACACCTAATGAGTTAGCTAATTGTAAACTGTAAAACTCTCCTAGGAGCAACTATTGCCCAAAATGGGATCGGGATCCAACCATCACATGGAAGGTATGCAATTTCATTGCAAATTTCAACTATTGAAATTCCCGATGTGGTTTTTACCCCTAATACTCGTGACCTTGGCTAAGGTCAACAAATCACGAGTACTAGTCAAGCTCAACCCGTCATTTCTTGATTAATCAGACCCGTTTACATGACCCTTGGCTAAGGTCAACAAAGTCATATGCCCGTCCTAATTAATCTGCATCATATGCATTTGTAGGAAGACATCACTTAGCTACCGTACACTACGCCTTGGCTAAGGTCAACAAACGTAGCACGAATACTAAGTACTCTACTTCCTAAAATGACGGAGGGTTGCGGATGATTTTTAAGAAAATCTTTAACGCTTTTGAGCTTGATCTCGTTTGTAGAATCAAATGGTTTTCAAAAGGAGTGGCTTAAGCTCCGCAGTTTTGAAATATAGCTTTTTCATAAATAGCCGAGTGGTTTTTAAATCCGATTCTACAACATCTTTTTAGGTTTATTTTCTTTACATTAATCACATTAATGTAATCCCATCATTTAAGTCCTTAAGCCAATCACAGAAAAGAAACGAAAATAACACGTACGCTTATGCCATCCGCATTCGCCACAATGTTCCGTTATGCACCGTTAGGTTACTTAACTAACGGCATACCGGGACGGGACTAGCGCGGGTGTAAAACATAAGCAACGTCTACTATGTATCATATATATAATATGTCATTCGTCTCAGATATCACAGAACACAGGCAGCAGAAACATAGATATAACGTGGGATATACTAGGACATACGTATTTAGTATTTAGCCAGAATAGAAAATACGGATTCCACAGTCGCGATGAATAGCCAAGCCCACACCCTGGACCCCTACGAGAGCGGCAAGTGACCCTACCAATTCTGGAGTTTAGGAGACCCGGTCTCGACTCCTCGAGATGGCCTCCCACTGAACCCCAGAACCCGGTCACCTATGCTCCCCTCCTTGGGTCCATCCTAATGCGGAAAAGTAAATAATATACAACACTGGTGGCAGCAACCTCAACCCGGAAGTGCCCCAAATAAAAGAATATTACATTACATTTGAATTTACATGAATGAAAATATAAAACTCTCATCTCACATAAAACCCCCCCGGCTATTCAATCGCGACAATCCTGCACATCATATCTCAGCAACACATAATATCTCATATCATCATCGTAAGTAAGTATGCATACACCGATTGTCGTCGACGTATAGCAACGACAATCGGCAATACCACTACATACTACACTTACGGTCACAGAAAAGAAAGTGTAAAACTGCAATATCTGGAATCCACATTCTCTTTAGACATCGCAAATGCGAAATATCACATATTCTGTATTTCATGTCTAGTAATATGAATTCCACACATTGCAACACATTCCGGATAAACAGACAGTATTGAAGTTTTCGAACGAACGATCAAATACCCAGGATTCACTAAAGCTCAACACTTGAGCAGAGTTCAAAAACCCCGGAGTGTGACACAGTAGTAGCGGTCCAGCCGTAGAAGGGTCAAGCCAACGCCTCACATGTGGTACGCCGTACTGCCCCAAACCCTAAGGTTCAAAGGACAGTTCAAGACGGTCACATAATCGAGTTAAGGTTTGTTGTCTTCTAGAGGGACCACCACAAAAAGACTTGCACATATTTCCAAAGTATTTAAACCCCGTGAATAGTGAGCAATTGATACTCGTTCAAACACTTCAATACTTTCTAATTTACCCGGAAAAACAACGAAATGAAAATACCGATCGAATCTATGCGTCCAAAACCATCTCCAGAAAATACAGTACTATATTCAGATTAAACATACCTAAAACAGTGTACAAGCAGACCTAAGAATTACAGTGTAATTTTCATGGAATGATATCACTGTACGGCCGCGGAGCCGCGGCCTAAGCAAGGAATTGCCGCGGTTCCGCGGCCATATGAACAGTTCATTGCATCGTATTTCACCATAATTCTTAGTTTTCCCTTCTGTATTTTTTAAGTATTTTTAATTCTGAAAAAGGTCAGATTTTAGAATTTGTCCAGAGAGGGTCCAAAAACGTCGTATTTTTGTTCGATCGGGATTTTTACTTCGCAAAAGCGTCGCCTAATGTTCTTGGTCGGCTCTGATACCAATGTAAGGTTTGTCTAGCACCCTATAATGAGTTTTGAAGCATCACATGTCCCAAAGTTTGGATTTTGATGGTGCTAAACAAGCATGCAAAGGAATCGATCCTAGAAAATTAGGGTTTTGAAACTTAAGACTTATAAAGTTAGGGTTTCGAGACTACAACCTTTGTAGTTCCCTTTTGCTGGACTCCTTGGTCTCATTTTTTATGTTGCGTATACTTTATTCATGGATTATCGCATTGTTATATGGATTTTCATGATGTTTTCTGGATTCGGGAACCGTGGGAGTTCATAAAATTATGCATTATTTGAAAAACCCGGTTTCCTTGATATGATATTTTAGCAGCCACCATGAGATTTGTCGTTAACGATGTGTATACCCCACGCGAGGAAAGGAGAGATCCGTGTGCGGGTACATGGTGGGGCCCGGAGGTACCCCGAAGCAAGAACGATGTCGTGGTGCTAGACGATGAGGCTTAAGGGAACCATACTTTCCGGTGACAGGACCAATGACTCAGTGGCTATCATGTGGATACCGACGGGAGTCATGTACGTATGGATACGTCGAGAGGCGATGGTCAGAGCTAGGCACTCGAGCTTTCGGGATAGCGTATGATACGTACCTATCAGGGGGCCAGTCATGGAGACAGCACATGATGGATCAGCATTTCTGTGTCGATGCTTGGCACATTGGTTTCATGATATTTCTAATTACTCCTTTGTATATATAACAGAGGATTGAGCCGCTGTTATATATACCCTTACACCAATATTAGTGGAATGGGACGCTAATATATGTGTATTGACCTCATCTTATTTATTTATGTCATTATATTTAGGATGTTAGAATTTTGCTGGAGAATTGATTCGGGATATAAGAGATTCATTTGGGATTGGATACTGGATAGATATGTGAGATCCACTTGAGGTTGTACATTCGATATATGTGGGATATACTTGATATTGTACATACGAGATATGTGAGATCCACTTGATGTTGTACATTCGATTTATGTGAGATCTACTTGCTGTTGTACATTCGAGATATGTGAGATATACTTGATATTGTACATTCGAGATATGTGAGATATACTTGATATTGTACATATGAGATATGTGAGATCTACTTGATGTTGTACATTCAGGATATACGAAATATACTTGATATTGTGAAATTGAGGAGATGTGGTATTTAGATGATATGAGAGCCAATTTGGAGGCTGATTTGAGGAATTGGGATTTGATTTGTCTTGATGGATTGTGATCCTACCACGATGTCAGGATTCCATGGGAATGACATACTTCACTCCATACTTCACCTTTATCTATTTGTGCACTGCTTCATGTATTAGTAGTACCTGTTAGAGAACCTTTCATGATTATTGCACATTTACATTCTCATATCCCTATCGCATGATTATTGCATACTGTTGTCCTATCATTATTGATTTATATATATTGGTTGTACCTGCTAGTGTACTTTCCATTATTCTGCATTTATATGACATGTTATTACTGGTAATTGCATATCTTAGATTCACGCGGTACGTGCATACTTGCGATTACCTGCATATGTTATTTACTATTCACGAGTTGGCAACTCACCCCCGTTGTGCCACAGGTATTGCAGGTGTTTCCCCAGAGTAGTCGAGGCAGGCTATTCACCTATCTATCATCTTTTGCTCTAGATACCGCATCGACTCACAGTGTGCCATTTTCTTAGGTGGGTTTTGGTGGTTACTGTATTTTGTATTGTATATTCGTTGTTTCTTGTGCTCTCCATCTACTACTAGTATGTTGTGACTTAGAGATTTGGTGAAGACGATATTGTATATTATTGTGGATTTGTTGCTTTTTTATACAGTTTCCTTTCTTTTGTCTCTTATTTCTTTGCTACGACGTCGTATATCTGTTGTGGTGTTTGTTTTCCGCCGTTGGGCATGGAATTTTGCTCCCGTTTGGGATGCTTTAGTTTATATTCATGTTGTACCCATTTGGGGGTTAGTTTTTCCAAATGGGGTGCTGCCAAATTTTTTATAAAAAAATGGACTCTTTTAAAGAATTTGGGTTGTGATTTCAAACGTTTCAAAAACTTTTATTATCTTTTCCGTATTTTCATGGTTTAGATTTCTGGGTTTGGCTTTCATTTACTGCGTTACGTCTGTAGGCGTTGCGTAGTATTAGGGCCGTCACGTGCCAATTTCGGGACGTGACATCTGTTGACCCGAGATCGTCATAGAGTCTTGTGTGTCTCCTACTGTGCTTTGATTTCCACCCTACCACGGCTCTACTCAGTCGTGCTAACATGTGGTTTTTGGGTACAGTCCCGATTCACATGGAGGCAATGAGCGATAGGAGGGGATTCGTCTCTCCCAGTATTGGGGGTTGATGTTGCACTATGCTCGACTGGCTATAACTGGAAATCCCTGGCCAGGGTTGCAGTGATCTACTAGTAAGTGTTATCAGTAGTTTCATGCTATGTTACGGACCTTACATCGGCTGACTTATCAAGCTACTGGGGTCTGACGTTTACCACCCCTAGGCGAGATATGCTACATATCAGACGAACAGACCGGACTGTACGGCAAGTGTTGCTGGTTGGATTCACAGGAGTGTGAGCGGGCTTGCTCGTTGATCTTCTGATCGCTCAATACCCGGGTGGCCGTTATGTTTATCAGACCGCTTGCGGCTTGTGGGTGTTTGATATGATCATCACCTACTGCTGGCGTATTGACGAGTCTTTAGAGTCCTACACAGAGGTTTCCTGGCTCAAGCGAAACGAAATAGGAGCGCATATGAGATATGTGCGGGACCGAGAATAATACCATTATGTGATACTGAATTCTATTCTCACGATTTGTATCATCGGACGGTTATAAAAGATATAGCCAGGTTACCGAATCAAATGTTGATTCGATATATTGATACACTTGATATTAGTCGGTTATATGCAGTATGACCGGATCATTAAATCAAGTGTTGATTTAATGATTTAATGTATAATTATATATTTGATATATTACTTTATATTAACTAGTATTTGTTCACTTAAGATTGATTTTCTCACTTGATGTGCACAAGTTGTATATGTGATATATTTTTGTGCACAAGTTTGTATCATGTTTGATGATACATGTAAACTTGGGTGTGTGTATCACTTTACCCTTGTTTAGGTTATTAGTTAGGTTTTATTTATTCTTTTTATTTATTTTGGTAAAAAACTAAATGGTGGCTTTCTTTGTTTTTTTGCTTCAAGCTTCATGAAACTTCTTAGCATCTTTGAAAGTCTTAACCATTTTGTTTTTTGCCTTAACCTAACCATTTACCTAAACCCTAGTTTATTCTCTACAAAAGAAACACTCACCCATGGTTGCAATATGATAAGGCTTCACTTGATTTTATATTATTCATTTTTCTTTTCCATTCTTTTCTTCTTCATCTTCTTCATGAAAAGAAGAAAGCTTGCTAGAAAATTTCAAGTGTTGAAATCAAGTGAGAAATCCAATTCTAAAGTGAACCCACTTCCTATTTCTTCATCCTCTACCACTTGTCATGTTGTATAGGGTGTTATCTTCACAAGTTTCATGACCAAGTGAAGATGGAGCTTGAGTTTGAGTCGCCTCGACGTAGATCATCTTCGGCATCGAAGTCAACGACCTAGCCCGATCATTTCTCCGACGAAACCAACTCTAGAGTCCGGGATCCGGTTGATCGCAGTGGAGGGACGTCATCACGGAGCTAAAGAAGTGGAGGACCGGATATAAAAAGGTTGTAGTCCCTTTCACTCATAGTTAAGTTGTTAACTTTCATTGTTTCGCCTTACCTCTAATAACGATCTTGCTTAGGGTTTCTCGGCACTTGATAAAAAAATTGAATTGGACATGGTTGATCAGTTGTAGAACCTCATGAGTGTGCCTAGGAACCCTACACTAATCGGTGGGGAGCCACTCCTCATGAAAATCGTCGCTTCGATGTGCTGGAGAAGGCGGCGAGGGAGTTGGAAAATTTTGTATACTGTTTTGTTCACCCTTGTGCCACTGATCCCTTCTTTGGTGATCTTTTCCTAGTGGCGTAGTACGTTTAAATTGATGTGCTCCTCTTATCATTGGCTGTTATACGTTTTCTGTTGAATTTTCATGTTTGTAGAATACTCATACGTGCGTCTTGCTTGCGTAAATGAGCTTTATATTTTCCCATAGGAATTTTCTTCAATTGCGAGCACTATCGTTATGTTGCATGTGCGTCTTTTTGTGTATCATTTCCTTTAAAACTCGTACAGTTGCAACTGCATGCTTGACGGGATATGCATCGGAGGCTTTCCTTGCCGATTCCCTTGTCAGGTGATGTATGCTTATTCTACAGTAAGTATAGTTGTCGAATGGAGGTTTTCTTGCACACCCTTGAATCTACACGCCTTCTCTCAGAGGTTGTGGCTGCGAAGTCGAGCTTACAGGGGGCTAATTGAGCGATGCGCTGCGAACCTATGGCCAAGGCCACTAAAGCATATAAACTCTGGCAAGTGCTTCTGGAGGCCATCAAGGAGATGGTGAACATTGACAAGGCCACCGTGTTTTACTCCCGAAAGGTTGAGGCTCACAAAGCCACTGAGAAAGAGCTCGAATATCGGCTTGCCTCATATCAGGCCCAGCAGGCTCAAGCGGGGGCCCGTCTTCTGGCGATACTGAATCATGAAGGCGAGGCCCAGCGGAAAAGGGATGAGCTAACCACTTTTCTAAATCACCCGCCGGCCTGAAGACTTGTATATCCCTTTTTTTCTTTTTGTACATACTCTTGAATGAGAGTATATATTTTTTGTTCTTTCACAAATTGTACTTTATATCCATTTTGGTTCATGAATAAAAGACATATTTTTCTTCTCAATGGCGTGTCCCTTTTTATTGAATGTATTCTGCGGATAGTCTATCTTGATCTCTTTCCAGGACAACGATGGCTTAGGATTCAGGGTTAAGATCTGCCTCCTGAGACTTTTCAACTTTATGAGCCGTGAGGGTCTCATAAAGAGTTTTTCTCCCTACAGGTCGAGGGGATCCCATAGGTGTGGTTTCTCCTTAAGAATCATGAGGATTCCTAAGCGTGTTTTCCCTTGAAAGTCGTAAGGATCTCACAAGAGAATTTGCTTCCTTACGGGTCGTGAGGACCCGCAAGTGCTGGGTGAAGTTGCCCTTATCCGTATTTCACGGGGTTAGGGGTTGCTCTAGATGTTTTCCAGGGTACCGTAGTTTAAAGACATTGCGGTCGAGGTTAAGGACATCATAGTCCGTATATTTAAAGACTCCACGTCTGTTGCTAGTTTTAAGACATCACGGTTGAGGTTAAGGACATCATAGTCCGTGGATTTAAGGACTCCACAGTCCGATGTTAGTTTTAAGACATCACGGTCGAGTTTAAGGATGTCATAGTCCATGAGTTTAAGGACCTCATAGTCCATTGTTAGTTTTAAGACATCGCGGTCGAGGTTAAGGACATCATAGTCCGTGGATTTAAGGACTCCACAGTCCAATGTTAGTTTTAAGACATCACGGTCGAGGTTAAGGACATCATAGTCCATGGGGTTAAGGACTCCACAGTCTGATGTTTGCTCTGGATGCTTTCCACGGGTTCACTGCCATGTTCGGCAAGGACCAGGCTCCGCTCTGGACGTTTTCCACGGGGTCAGAAGTGACATAATCCGCGTTCCACGTAGCCAGGAATTTTGCTCTAGATGCTTCCCACGGGTTCACTGCCGTGTTCGGCGAGGACTAGGCTCCGCTCTGGATGCTTCACACGGGTTCACTGCTGTGCTCTGCGAGGACCAGGATCAGCTCTCGACGTTTCCCACGGGGTCAGAAGTGACATAATCCGCGTTCCACGAAGCCAGGAATTTTGCTCTAGATGCTTCCCACGGGTTCACTTCCGTGTTCGGCGAGGACTAGGCTCCGCTCTGGATGCTTCATACGGGTTCACTGCCGTACTCTGCAAGGACCAGAATCCGCTCTGGACGTTTTCCACGGGGTCAGAAGTGACGTTATCCGCGTTCCGCGTAGCCAGGAATTTTGCTCTAGATGGTTCCCACGGGTTCACTGCCGTGTTCGGCGAGGACTAGGCTCTGCTCTGGATGCTTCACACGGGTTCACTGTCGTGCTCTGCGAGGACCAGGATCCGCTCTAGTAGTTTTCCACGGGGTCAGAAGTGACGTTATCCGCGTTCCGCGTAACCAGGAATTTTGCTCTAGATGCTTCCTACGGGTTCACTGCCGAGTTCGGCGAGGACTAGGCTCCGCTCTGGATGCTTCACACGGGTTCACTGCCGTGCTCTGCGAGGACCAGGATCCGCTCTGGGCGTTTCCACGGGGTCAGAAGTGACGTTATCCGCGTTCCACGTAGCCAGGAACTTTGTTCTGGATGCTTCACACGGGTTCACTGCCGTGCTCGGCGAGGACCAGGCTCCGCTCTGGATGCTTCACACGGGTTCACTGCCGTGCTCTGCAAGGACCAGGATCCGCTCTGGATGTTTTCCACAGGGTCAGAAGTGACGTTATCTGCGTTCCACGTGACCAGGAATTTTGCTGATTATATCCTCATTTCACGGAGTTAGGATTTGACTCTCGGTCATCTGTACACCGATGAGCCATAGAACCGGGAGTTGCCGCTGTTCCGCTTTGCCTGATGTTGTGTCTGTTGTAATGAGACGAATGTTGAGATGCTCTCCAGGCTATCTGAGAACCGTCGAGGTTTAGTTTCTTCTTCTGATGAAACCTGGGGAGGAGGAGTGTGATTCCTTCTTTGTTTGCGCCCCTGGATTGTATACAGGGATTGATGTAATATCACCTGTAGGGCATAAATTTCATTCATTTTTTTAATTTCTTTCTGCGATGCTCTATCATTTCATCTTTTTATATCACGAAGGTCGCGATTGACCAATCATTTCGGCTATTTCGTATGCATACATCTTTTACTTGTTGATTTTGTTGCAAGTTGTCCCATCATTTCGGCTATTTCGTATGCATGTGTGGCTTGCTGGCTTTTCGCTGCAAGCTCAGAATTAGACACTGATTTTAGCATCAGCACCGCCACTACTGGGATATTGCCAGGAGCGAATCATCATTTGCCTCTGTCGATGTCGAACAAAGGTGGCTTAGTAAACAGGGTTAGGATCCTGTCGACTAAGGCTTTTGACTTCATGAGCCGTATGGGTCTTATGAAGGTATTTCTCCCTACAAGTCGTGAGGATCTCGTCGGTGCGTTTTCTCCTTAGGAATCGTGAGGACTCCTAAGCGTATGTTCCCTTGTAAGTCGTAAGGATCTTACAAGAGTGCTTTCTCCTTATAAGTCGAGAGGACTTACAAGGGCTGTTCACCGTGTAGACATATCCCTAGTCACGGATGGGACTTTGTTAGGGAAATGTTCATTTGCGTCCGTGGATTGTATACAAGGGTCCGCATCGAGCCGCTTGTAGGGCACTATCGGATGTTGTGGGGGCTGCTTAAGAACAGGTTCAGGTCTCTGTAGCTTAAGACTTTCAAATCTTATGAGCCATGATGGTCCCATAAGGGAGTTCTCCTTACGAGTCGTGAGGATCTCGCAAGTGTAATTTCTCCCTAAGAATCGTGAGGATCCCTAAGTGTGTTTCTCCCTTGTGAGTCGTAAGGATCTCACGTGGGTGATTTCTCCTTACAAGGTCGAAAGGACCTTGCAAGTGCCTTTTAACGAGGTTGTGCCCTTTCGGGTTTTCACAAACACTCGCCGGTAGCCCTGCTGTTTTTACTCACGGAGCCCTATCGGGTTTTCATCCGTGCCCTTTTTGCTTATGGACATACCGTTTTCTTTTCTCTTTTTTTTATTCTTTTTTTTTGTATCAGCTTTGGGATACTGCGATCCACTGTAGTTTCCCGACATCCCGTTCAACAGCTAGTTTTAGGACATAGTGGTCCGTTGTTTGTTTAAGGACGTTTCGGTCCGTCGTAAAGTAAGACGGTTACTACTTATGGAGTTTTAGCTTAGGAAGATAGCGAGCGGATATAGTCGTAGTCATCTATCATTGACCTAGGCCGTGACTCGTCAAGCGTAGTATTTCTTCAGGAAGCGACCATTTATTGGCCTGAAAGGTCTTTCAATATGCATGTCCATGAGTAGATAGGCTCCACCCTGGTAGACCTTGTCTATAATGTATGGGCCTTCATAATTCGGCTCGAATTTTCCTCGTTTAGCACGATTGGGGATCATGGGTCTTTTGACTACCAGGATGAGTTCGCCCTGGCGGAATGTCCTTGGCCTGGTCAATCTTTCGTAGGAGCGCGTCATCTTTGCTTTTATAAGCTTCCAGATTTTGTTGCGTTATGAGCCGGGTTTCATCAAGGGCATCGAGCTCCTCGAGCCGAAGGTGAGTATTCTCTTCATCTGTCAGCTCGTAATGAACTGCCACTCGTAGAGAGGGTAACTCTATCTCGAGGGGGAGTACCGCTTCTGTACCGAATACCAATGCGTACGGCGTTGTGTTCGTGGCCGTCTTGAACGTAATTCGATACGCCCAGAGAGCTTCTTGCAGTCTCTCGTGCCGGTCTTTCTTATTTCGAGACACCGTCTTCTTCACTATCTTTGTCAAGGTCTTGTTGAAAGCCTCAGCCAGACCGTTAGCTCGGGGATTATAAACTGAGGAGTATCTCCAATCTATGTTGTGCTGTTGTGCGAAGCGGCTGATCTTGTGGCTTCTGTAGGCTGGCCCGTTATCGGAGATGATTCGTCTCGGAGTTCAAAACCGATAAATGATATGTGTCTTGAAGAAATGGAGGATGTTCTCCGTCTTCACTTCCCTCAGTGGTACCGCTTCTGCCCATTTGGAGAAGTAGTCAGTTGTCGCCAAAATGAATCGATGTCCTCTGGACGATGCCGGTTCGATGGGGCCGATTATGTCAGTTCCCCATATTTCGAACGGCCAGCTAGCCCCCGTTGGATGCAGCAGATTTGGATGCTGGTGGATAAAGTCCCTATGGATCTGGCACGAGTGGCATTGCTTCGCATACTCGAGGCAGTCCTGAATCATCGTGGGCCAGTAATAACGCATCCGTTTAATCTTCAACTTAATCTTCGGCCCAGCTTGATGAGAACCACAGAGTCCGTCATGAGTTTCTTGGACGACTCTCTTCGCCTCTTCAGGTCCCAGGCATCTTAACCATAAAGAATCGAATGACCTCTTGTACTGAGTATCATTGACGAAAGCGAAAGATAGGGCTCGCTTCATGAGCTGATGTTTTGAGGACGCATCTTTAGGCGTTCGACGGGATTTGAAGTAGTTTATAAAGACTTCCCTCCAATCCTCATCCTTTTCCTGATCTTTTATTTGCATAGTCATTTGCTCAATCGCTCCTTTTTCTTCGGATGACTCCGGAGATATAACCGCCGGCGCAAGAACTCGACGGCTCTGCACAATGATCCTCACGTCATCGAGGCTCTCGTCGGCCAGCTCTGTTAAGGAGAAAGCGAAGCGCATTATCCCTCCTTATGGGGTCGCGAAGATAAGGCCTACACCCGATTTGATTATAGGTGTGTTCTGTTTGCGCTTCTTCATGGAAGACGCTCCATCAAAATAAAGTTCCCACCGGGTACCACTACTGTCGATCGCATCGAACACATGTTCGTCTGGCAGTTCGCAGTTTAAAGGAGAATCGGCAGGTATTGGATGCTCAGCGAGGAAGTCGGCGATGGCCTGACCATTCACTGCCTTAAGAGGCTGATAGGTTATTGAGAACTCCATCAGGAGCAAGGCCCATTTAGCGAGCCGTCCTGTCAATATGGCCATTGACATCAAGTATTTGAGGGGATCCACCTTCGATATGAAACGGACTTCATGCGCCAACGCATAGTGCCTGACCTTTGTTATTGCGAAGATCAACGCCAAGCAGTGTTTTTAGATGGGAGAATAATTTCTTTCTGCCCCCAGGAGAACTCGACTCAGGTAGTAGAGAGATCTTTCTTTCCCTTGGTCGTTCTCTTGTGCCCATAATGCGCCTAAGGAACCTTCGAGGGCTGTTGTATAAAGAATAAGGGGCTTTCCCTTGACCGGAGCGGCCAGCACCGGCGGGTTCTGCAGATACTGCTTAATTTCTTCCAGCACACCTTGGCATTTGTGATCCCAAACGAAAGGGGTTCCCTTCTTCATCAGGTGACTGTAAGGACGACACTTCCCTGAAAGATTGGCTATAAATCGCCGGATATATGCGAGCTTTCCTTGGAGAGACCGCACCTTCTTGAGAGTTCTTGGCGGGGGCATTTCCATAATCGCCTTGATCTTTGACGGATCTATCTCGATACCTCGGCGTCGGACGATGAATCCTAGGAATTTGCCCGAGGAAACTCCGAATGCGCACTTGAGAGGGTTCATCTTCAAGTTGTATTGTCGAAGGCGTTGAAATACGATCTTCAGATGCTCGAGATGTTCCTCGTATGATTTGATTTTCACTACGAGGTCGTCGATATAGCATTCGACGATTTCATGTATGAGATCATCGAAGATCTTCGTCATGGCCCTCTGATAGGTGGCACCAGCGTTCTTTAGACCGAAGGGCATCACCTTGTAGCAGAATATACCCAAAGGGGTCCGGAAAGCGGTGTGCTTTTGGTCTTTGGGATACATCTTTATCTGATTATATCCTGATGAGCCGCCCATGAAGGAGAAGACTTCATGAGTGGACGTGTTATCTATCATCAGCTCAGTGACCGGTACTGGGAAATCGTCCTTCGGGCAGGCTTTATTAAGATCCCGGAATTCCACGCATATGCGCACTGTCCCATTCTTCTTCATTACTGGGACGATGTTGGCAATCCAATCAGGATACTGAACTTCTTGGATGAAGCCGGAGTCGATTAGTTTCTTGACCTCGGCGTTGATACTCATCTCAAGCTCGAGCCGTATTCTTCTCGGTGCTTGTTTGATTGGCTTGACGTCTGGGGATATTGCCAATTTGTGGACAGCAATCTCTGGATCTAATCCTGGCATTTCAGAATAGTTCCACGCGAAGCAATCCTTATGCTATATAAGCACGTCTTTTAGTGTAGCTACCCTTTCCTCAGACAGCAACTCACCGATGAATGTTGGTCGCGGGTCACTTGCCGTCCCCAAATCAATTTTCTTGAGGTTATCCGCAGTGGTATGTATTCCATCTTCCAGCTCTTTTGGCACCGGTGGAAATTTTGAGATCACCTCGTCATCATTGTTTTCGAAGCACCGGGGGATATCACCCCTCTCCTCAGGCTCTCCTTTTGATAGTGTTATCATATGACAAGTACGAGCTCGCTTCCAAGACCGATGTGGATCTGGGTCCACTCTCGCGGATTTGGGTTCATGCTTCTGCGGCGGTGTTACCCTCCAACTGCTGGATAGAGCGAATTTGCCGAGCTGATATTGATCTTCGACCCAGTTCTTGATGGTAAAGCAGTCTTCAATAGGATGTCCTATTGCCCTATGATAGGAGCAATAGTCCGGGTGAGAGACCTCGCCTGCTTGCTCGGGGTGTTTGGACTCCGGAAG
Organism: Agapanthus africanus; assembly: GCA_030015575.1. NCBI lineage: Eukaryota > Viridiplantae > Streptophyta > Magnoliopsida > Asparagales > Amaryllidaceae > Agapanthus > Agapanthus africanus. The sequence goes on from CM057340.1 coordinate 269,693,910, forward strand.
TGTAATCATCTGATGTTTTATGGCGAGCTCAAGTATCTTTCGTGTTTTATTCTGAGGAAAAGAGTATGCCTGACTCGTCTTCTTCATAAGGGACGAATCCGGGTTATTCGATTCCCGATCGCGTGGCTTCTTGGTTCCGCTTTGTTGCTGCTGAACGCCTTTCCCGCTCTTTGACTTGTTTCTGCCTCTGCATCGGGCCCTTTGAATGACGGGTTGACAGGGAGGAGCATTTTCATCTTTCGCAGCCTCTTGAAGAAGGCGTTGCGTCCTGGATTTCTCGTAGATGGCCATTTCGCGATTATGGTCGTCTCGAACCTTTTGACCCGCTTCCCTGATAAGCTTGTCCATTCGTTCTTCAAATGACGGACTTGGCATTTTGATTGCAGGATCTCGTTTTGGTTCGAGGTCAGTGTTTTCTGACAGGGCGTCCTCTTCTTCTTCGAAGTGATATATGACGTAGATACTATGGACTCGTTCCCGTTTCCCAGATTTCACGTATCCAAGCCCTAGCGTTTCCATTCTCCCGTTGGGCAACTTGCGCTGATTTCCAGGGACATCCCAAATCCTGTTGTAGAACCGAGCTTTGTCGAATGGTCTGTTTGAAAGGTACCCCTTGGCGCTTTAGGAGCCTTCTCAAGCCTTCCGAGTAATATCTAGGCAGACGGATGGGCTGGAGTCTGTCGAGCATAGAATCGGAGCCATGCTAGATTTCTTTCTCCACTTTGGTTTCCCCAGATCGGTAGAATAGGATTGCCTTTTCACCCTTTCGCTTGGGAGGGACGTAAAATATATGCAGTTCTTGCACACTATAAGCTTTGAGTTCATCGAGATCTTTGTAATGCTCCCGCGAAACTAGGATAATTTGCAGACTCTGATTATTGCCAGCGAAAGCTTGTATTGACGGCCGAGCGGAGAATACAGAATTAACCTCGTCTTCCGAGTCGCTGCCGAAGACAACATGGGGGCGGACGGTCCCGGGTTGTTACGCTGAGGCGGCCCTGAATAAACTATCTCTTCTTCTTACTCGGTATCACTCCCGAAGACTGGAATAGTGGTGATAGTTTTGTTCTTCGGTTGGTGACATCTTTCCATATCCTCGAAGTCTGGTAAGAAGTATTTTGCATCTTCATACTTGCGGACTTCGTTCATGGAGAATGGGTTCAACTCCCATGTCACAGTATACTCGAGACCATCCTTAAAGTATTTCATACACTGATGTTGCATAGAAGGGATGATGTTGTACTCGTATAACCAAGGTCGGCCAAGCAAAGCGTTATAGCATGTCTTGGCGTCAATGACATGAAATTTAATATCCGTGACAAGTAACCCAAATCGTAATGTCAATATCACAGACCCGAGAGTCCGCGATGACTGGGAGTCAAAACCAGAGATGGTGATTTTATCACGAGCAAGATGTTGGACGCTCATGCAGATTTCCTTCAACACTCGCACGTTAAGGAGATTGACGGAAGTCCCATTGTCGACCAGGATTTTGCCTATCTTTATATCGTGGCAGTACCCTGAGACATAGAGAGGACGGTTGTGCTCGCACGTCCCAAGGAGGAGATCTTCGTCGCCGAAGGTAATATCGGCTGCGTGTACTTCCTCCAGCTCGTCCTTCATCTTTTCATTGGCGAGAAAAGATTGGAATTGCTCTGGCTCTTGTAGCACCTTGATCAATGAGTCCCTTGCTTCTTTTGATAGTAAAAGAGCGTCGAGAATGCTGAGCTGCGAGGGTAACTTCCTCAAGTGTGCCAGAATGTTGTAGTCTACCTTACTTTTCTTTGGCGGGTCCTTGGCGGTCAGCTCTTTCATGACTTGGTCGTCCACGGCGATATCCTCGGAGACCTTTTCTTTTCCCTTATCTTTTCTACTCGTAGATCCGAGATTCCTTTCTGGAAGCGTGCGATTGCGCAGCTGAATATTTTCACAGGCATTCGGTTCTTCCTCTCTCCCCAAGGGGGATTCTTTAAAGAGAGGGCCAAAAGCCATCTCTTCGTCAGAGTCGCTTCCCAAGGTGAGAACTTGCGATCCCCTGGCGTTGACCGTGCGATAGTTGCCAGTATTTCTTTTATGCTTGTCATCCGCACTTCTTTGCTCCCAACGAGTCTTGCGTTTCATCTGCTTGAAATATTGCCAGTGAGCAACATACCCTCGCCACCATCTTTTAAAAGCATTGCATTCTTCGGTTGGGTGTGCCATCTTTTGGTGATATAGGCAGTAGCTAGGATGCATTTCTGTTTCACCAAGGGCATTCGCTTCCGAGGGTGGTAGCTTCATTCCCATTGATATGGCTTTGGCGAACTTTTTCCTCGTCTTGAACTTGATTTTATTTGTGGCGGATGTACTCTGATCTGGCGGGGGTATCTCGACTTTTTCTTCCAGTCGGCGGCGTTTGGCTCTTTCAAATATGGCCATCTCACGCTCCCGATCGGCTTTACCTTTTAGATAAATTTCATTCAGGAAGGCGTCGATCATTTCTTCTGACGGCCATAGAATTCCGGCTCGGGACCTGCCCCCAGTTTCTCTGTGTAAGGAGTCTCTTCATCATCTATCAATAAGTGAGAGATCACATGACAACTTGCTACATAGTCCTCAGATTCATCTGATGAGTCTTCTCCATCATTTTCGTCCTCAAGGACGTGGCTGAGGAACTCTTGAAGCGTGATTGGAGTCCGCGCTTTCTGGTTATACTCTTCCAGCGCGTCAATCTTCTTTTGTAGGTCCGTGCGCTTGTCACCAGGCTTCACGGGCTTCTTGGATTTCTTCTTCTTTTTCGAAGATTTTGGCGGCTGGGTGTGAGCACTTTATCTATCACAATCAATCTTTAGAGTTGGGTGCAGCTTCAGCATTCCTTCGATGATCTGGGGTTCCAGCGGGTTCTTCCACCTGATCGCTGGGCATGTATGGAGATTATTCAGCATCCTTTTGGTTTTGGCCGAAAGAACGACCTCTCATGGGGCTTCTTCAACAAAAGAGCACGTTGCCCCCGGTGTGTCCGTCTTCTTCGGAGTGTGCGGTTGTGATGGGTTTACTTTCCACTTCTCAGACAGCGCAAACTTGCCTTGTAGGTATTGATCCTCAATCCATCCCTTAAAAATGAAGCAATCCTCAATCGGGTGGCTTATCGTTTGGTGGTAAGGGCAATAATTGGGATTATTCACTTCGCTTGGTTGCGGTGGTCGCCTTGGATTTGGCAAGTTGATAAGCCTGTTGCGCACCGCCAGCTCGAACAGCCTCTTTGTTTTATCCCGTAGGAACGAGTAAGGCCGCTTCATTTTCTCATTGTAACAGCGCCGTCTCTCCTCCAGTTGATCCGCTAGCTTTGGAGCACTGGGCTAATGTTGGGTGTTTGCAATGAAGATCGCCTTCCCTTTACCCTTTTCGTTCCGCGGTTCTGGCTTCGGGGGAGATGGTCTATGACCCATCTGATCCATCTGGGCTAGCTTGTCGATTAAAGCCTAGAACGTAGTCGTTTTGAAGAACATCATGAACTGTGAAATAGTTGCATGAGGGTCTAAGGTGCCCACGAACATGCCCACCGCTGGTGCTTCTTCGATGCGCTGTTCGCACTTTGACCAAAGGTTCCGCCATCGGATTGCATATTGAATCCATGTTTTGCCTGGATTCACCCTTGCATTAATCAACGCCGTTATTAGGGTGCGTTCGCTGGCGCTCGCGAATCGCTGAGTGAATAGCAACTCCATCTCTGCGAAAGTTTTGACGGAGTCGTTGAAAGCTCGGAGAACCACTCAAACGCCGTCTCCGATAAGCTGCCGACGAATTGGCGAAGCAAGAGTTTATCATCGCCGCCGGTGTTGCCACAAAGATCCCTGAACTGGGCGACATGTTGATGGGGATTGCCTGTCCCCTTGTAGACATGGAATTTCGGGATTGTGTAGCCCGGCCGGTACTTTATCTGATCATACCAGCCTGAATATGGTCGCCCTGTTTTGACAACTTGGCCGGCCGCTTCGTTCGCCTGGTGAACTCGTATTTGCTGAGCAATATAATCATCCAGAGCGGCTTTAGAGATTGTTTCTTCTTTGGCTGTTGAAAGAGCCGGGGATGGATTTGACGTTTCTCCTCTGTCGTCTTCGAAGATAATCGGAGTCTCTTCGGCTGGAGGATCCGGCTGTATCATCATCCCGACCATGTCTTGGAACAGAAAAGCCATTTGCTTTATATTGGCCTCTTGTTCCGCAACCTCCTTGTCCTTCTTTTCGAGCATTCTGCGAAGGAATTCAGCATCAGTCTCATGTTCGTCATGTTGTTCCGATGACGCCTCCGGGCTTTCTCTTGGCCCAGTGTGTGCGGCCATTGCAGTCAGCATCTCCTGGAGCTTCTGCTGTTGCTGTTCCTGAGCCCTTATGATGGATCGGGTGAGTGGTCGGTGGCCCGTAAAAGCGCGTCTATCCTCCTTCCCGGATGCCATGTAAATAGTATGCACCACCATACCCCCAGACTTAGGGCGTTTAGGCACAGTGCCTTTGACATTTGTCGCAGGCACGGGGATCTTCTCCGGCCTTCTCTTCTCAGGAGAGGTCGAAGTCGAAGTCGAGGGGACCGTCGCGGTGGGTACCCAGATAGCTTTCCGCGGCTTGGCAGGATGGCTTTCTTCTTGTTGAACCTTCACCCTTTTTTGTCGGCGAGGGTAATCTTTATCAACCACTGAGTTTCGGACCTGTCGCCAGACTTTGTAGATCTTGGAGGACAGCCGCTGAGGGGACTGCTCTGGCTTTGTTTCCGCAACATTCTCCACCGGAGGAGGAGATCTCTTCAGTACGGCGGTGGGCGAATTCCTGCGCACCTTATTCAGCAGCTCGAAGCTGTTCCCGGTTGGAACAACAACATTAATTTCCGCCGTCGGGGCTAGTGGAGTTAGCCCAGAAGGGGAGTTGCCTCCAGCCTTCCTTACCCGGCGCCAGTGGCGACGTCGAGCATGTCGAGCTGATTAAGTTGGCTCGGTGACGGGGATGGCCTTGTCTTGCCCCCTGTTCAGGTGAGGGGCCGTTGCTGGTGTCAGCCTGTTAAAGACTGATGTCCTTTCAGTAGCAGGAGCGGGAGTTAGGACGGTCGGTCTTGTAAAGACCGACCCCTTGGCAGGAGAAGTCGCCTTGACGACTTCGGGAGATGGGTTGGTTACTTTCTTCGGAATAACCTTCTCTGGGATTGCAAGCTTCATTGTGGGCCCACAGGAATTTTGGCCCAATCTGGAGAAGACCGAGGCGCTGGTGCTGGACGACCCGTTGAGAGGTGCCGCAGTAGCTGTAAGCCGATCAAAGACCGACTTCTTGGGAGCCTCTGGTACGGGAACGGGAGCGGTGAAGCTCATTGGCGGGAGCATGGTCCCGAAAAACAGCCCAGAGTAGCCTGGGTGACCTGTTCCACCAGCATCGTGAATAGGGACGCTGCATGGGGTCCGTAGGTTATGCCCCCAGTTGAGGCAGGACACGAGTTGCAGTTGCATGTGGAACACTTTGAGAAGGTGAAAGTCATTGATCCTTTGCTTTGTTTTGTTTGTGGTCACTTCGTGTCGTGGGTGTTTGTTTTGTTTGTGGTTGCCAGTAGATTGTATACGGAGACTAAGTTATGTTGTCGCCCGCAGGGCGTGGACTAGTCCAAATCCGTATCTTTCTTAGATTTGGGTTTGGGGGTTGGGTTTAAGGATACATTAGTCTCTTTTGAGACTAAAATCAACTTAAACGTTTGTTAAGAATACGTTAGCCCAATTTTTAGACTAAGATCAACTTAACAGGATCGTTTAGATCTGACAAGAGAGCAACTGGGCTCTATTGTTTAGTTTAATGACATTGCGGTCGATTACCAGTTTAAGGGCCTGGTGGTCCAATGTTAGTTTTAAGACATCGCGGTCGAGGTTAAGGACATCATAGTCCATGGATTTAAGGACTCCACAGTCCATTATTAGTTTTAAGACATCACGGTCAAGGTTAAGGACATCATAGTCCGTGGAATTAAGGACTCCACAGTCCATTATTAGTTTTAAGACATCGCGGTCGAGGTTAAGGACATCATAGTCCGTGGAATTAAGGACCCCTCAGTCTGTTGTTAGTTTTAAGACATCGCGGTCGAGGTTAAGGACATCATAGTCCATGAGTTGAAGGACCCCACAGTCCGTGAAATGTATGGTTGTTGGGACCCGTCACCTCTTTGAAGACGTTGAGGGATTACAACGACAAATATCAAAGGGATGAAGAGATGTACCCTTGAACCAAGGTGGATTAAATGATCTGTAGCCCAGTTTGGAACCAAGACCAATTAATTATATTATGAGCATATTGGCTCAGTTAAGTCTGGATTGAGGACTTATGGCCAATTTGGGCTAAGTCCAATTAAGTTTGACATATTGTCCCTTTGTTGGACCATTAGTCTATTTGTCTGGTTTCAGGCCCACATTATTTAGCAATGCTAAACAAAAGTTTGAGGGCTCTGATATCATTTTTATCTGTGATTGAGCAGTAGACATTAGAGCTCTGAATTTTACTCAATTTTGAATGGGAGGCTTTGCCTCTGGAAGATTAACCAATTTGGTTAAAACTAGTGTTAAACACTAGATAATAACAGTGTTAAAGCTCTCAAGTTAGTGTTAAACACTAGAAGCTAACAGTGTTAAACACTGGAAATATAGTCCCCAAATTATTGTTACAAACTAGAAAACACCAGTGTTAAACACTGGGTATAAGTTCTCGAATTAGTGTTAAACATTAAAGGAAAAAGGGTCACGTGTGGACACGTGAGGGCGCCCAAAGGTAGGACCAGATTTCTTTTCTTTGTTCTGCAATTAAGTGTTAAACACTTTTATTTTTATTTTGAGTATCACGTGTTGACACGTGATGTCACGACCCGAAAGAGCACGTGACTGGCCCTTGAACCATATGAAGTCTATAGGACTCCATCTGATCCAAGTAAGCCAAAAACCCAGAAATCTAAAACCATTTTAAGAGTAAAAAAAGAAAACTGGTTTAAAGAAGTGAAGAAAAACATGTTTGAAGTCAAGATTTTTAAATAACTAAGCCGAATATGCATTTAAAAAAAAGTAAAGTCTTTTCTAAAAATTTCAGCAGAGTTCCTTTTGTAAATACTGGCCCCGAACGGGGTACAACAAGAACAATATATATATATATATATACAATGATAAAAGGCATCCCCAAGTGGGAGCTAGCTCTTCGTCAATCGACGGTCACAACCACATAAGCAATATAATATACAACGCCGAAGGGCGAGGATCAAAGCTCAAAGAAACTCAAATAGCATGAAAATCGTAAATACTACTATACGCGACTCTAAGGTCAAAATAATACATCACTAATGTCTACGTCTGAAACAATATATATGTTTTGGTTGATGGAATTCTAGATACAAGGGAATAATACAAGTACAATGGTGGTTCTTGACGCAAAAGAACCCACCTACCAAAAGCAATTCACCCGAAAAGGAGGCAGTGTGCCAGAAATGCCGCTATGGAACCTGTACGGCAAAACCTGCAAGAACTGTGGCATAACGGGGGAGAGTTGCCAACTCGTGAATAGAAAATATCTACAAGTAGAAACCGAATGCAAGACATCATCCTAGGTCAATACGATCAGTATATGATATAAACCTCAAAAGTAAGTCTGAAGCATGATAAGATGGCGATGTAACATCTAATCATGTATGTAGTGCCAAGTACTCGTTCCAGTGCCTTAGGTAATAACATGTCATAAAAGTAAGGTATGTCTGAATGAAGTAAATATGATGAACTATCAAAATGAATATCAATACACATATATTAGCGTCCCATTCCACTAATATTGGTGCAAGGGTATATATAACAGCGCCCTCATACCCTGTTATATATACAAATGAAGTATGATCAATGTAATACTAGTCCGTATAAATGTGGATCCCGTCCACCTGTCACCCAATGACAATAAGCATCATGCATGCAAATATGAGGATATAATCAAAATCATGGAGATCATCATGAAACCTGTGCCTAGCATCGGCACGTAAATCCTCGTCCATATGGGGCTCCGTCTGCGGTATCGGCCCTCGGCTCCGGCAGTACGGGTCAGCCCATGTCCATCTCTCAACTCCGGTCGGTATCCTCCAGATATCCGCCGAGCTCAAATACAATCACCGGTAGGTAGTAGTCCCTCTGCCAGGCTCACCGTCTACTAAACAGCGAAACTGTTCTCGCCCCGGGGTACCATACCGGGTCCACCATGTACCCGCAATCGGCCTCATCCGCCTCCTCGAATCGGGTTTCACATGTCGCTCTCAGCACCGAGAAAACACATGGTGGACGCACTGAAATATCATATCAAGGGTAACCGGGTTTTTAAAACGATTATATATTCTCTTTTGAAATACCCACGGTTCCCAAATCCAGAAATATCATGGAAACAACATATCTCAATGCGTATAATCAAAACATGATGTATGCGGCATGTAAAGAAAGGTAAGCATATCAGTAAGTCATGCAGCATGGAATAGTAATGTGCACATGTCGAGGGAAACCGCTCTTTTTAAAATGAATCAGTTTTTGAAGAATATCTTGCGGTTCCCTAATCTCTAATCAAGTCAGAATCATCTATGTATGTGTACAGGTATAAGTGTACAATATGCCATGCAAGAATCATATCATGAATGCAACAGTACTACAGTATAGTGGCATGGCAATTATCGATGATGAAGTGTGTGAGCCGGTAAATAGTGTATGTGGAACATACGCATCATCGATAATGGTGTTGGTGTCCTAACAACATGATAATAATATAGCAATAAACATATGCAAAGCAATGTGAATAGCATGAATATGCGGAAATCGAATAATCAACACCATAGTGAAGAATCTACTATGCAAACTACAGATCTAAGTATCAAGTCAATCGGGAGGGGTATGGAAACCACCTAAATATGAGTCGATATATATATAGATATAATAGTCGGTGATCCTGCCTCAATAATATCGCGTACGATACCGTATATTGTAAGACATCCTCGAGTCATGAGTGCGGATCTATCATCAATATAGGCTCGTACGGTAAATCGTCGTACGGCATCCCAATAGCTGGGTACGGGTCAATATCATATTATCTCATCACATATCAGGTATCACTATCATTATATCACATAATCTGGGGTACTGATCTAAATCTAGTACAATCGATACCATCTATCACTGGTGTGTAAGAACACGTCCAAAGGCCCGCTAAAGATCACATGTCGTATCCCAAATACGAATCATATCAAATCACCGATCTCGCGGCACAATGCCCAACATCATCGACTCATATCCAATGTCATTCAATATCATCAAATACAGTGCAAGTATAATGAATATGCAAGGGTGTGCGTGTAGGTGTAAATCTATTCTAGGGTTCGCGACTATGAACTACACTAGTTACTTCTAACCCTACACTATCCATAGTACACCTAACACAAAATCCATGACACACTATAACTATCATATATATATATAGTATATCAACTACGGACTGCGGGGGTGCTATACTCCATCCACCCAACTTCCCCCGTAGATATAATCTACTCACCTTGCGTCTTTATCTGTCGAAGTCGCCACGCGTTTGCTTGTCATTCCGAAGTCTTCATGGGGTACCTACACATTAACGTATCACAAATGCGTATCAAAATCAAATCAAAGCTAAAAGGACACACGAAAGCCAAAACGATACGCTATGATCTATAGGTTAGAACCTATGGACAACGCCTTCCAAAACCAACAACAACCATCGATATCGTCATATAAACGCCAAATAGTCGAGGTAAAACACAATACACAAATTCAGATTTAAAAATACGGAATACGGAAACACGAATCCAAAACAGCAACTAAGGAAAAATGCCCCAGATTTCACCCTAGGTCAAATTAGACAAATCTATATATGCCAGGGGTCTAAACTACTGTAAAAAGGGCCATGCACCAAAAACGAGGTAATTCCCTCCTGCTCTGGCCGCAATTTGCCGCCAGAAGGAATTAATTGGCGGCCGGGGTTTAGAGTTGGGGGCTAGGATTTGGTGTGGTGGTTCCATGGTGCGTGCACATCTCATTGTCAACTCAGTTTTATTTTTGGGGTCTCGGGGTGATAGCAGATTCCTTAATACGATCACAGATTCACAGTTTTCCTCCGACATCGTCTCATAAATCTGTATTCTGGTTTCAAGTCTCTAGTTTGATCCAAAATAACATCACACCAGGGGTTCTAAGGTCACCACAATCCTCAATTTCATCTTTAATTTCAGATCTAACCTAAACCCTAACTTGAAGCTTCAAAAGTCCATCAAATTACATCATATCGACATGAAACTAGAATTGATGCACAAGAAATGAAATACTATTCTAATAGGTCCAGAATTTACCTCCTTTGGCAATTCAAGAAAATTCTTGAGTTGCTCAAAGTCCTCCAAATCCATTCTTGCTAGGCTCAAAGTGTAGCTAGTGAGCTCGGGAACATTTATTGTGAAATGGGAATAGGGTTTTGGGGTGGATTTCACGGTGGATCTAGGGTTTTTATGAAGAGGGAGAGAGAGGGATGGCAGCAGCAGTGTCACGATCCCAAGATTGGCCCGTGACCGGCACTTAACCACGTAACGTCTACAGGCGTAACGCGACTACGCCGAAAACCCAGAAATAAAACCAGTAAAAGTATAGAGTGATTTAAGCATTTAATAGAACTAATTACTAAGATATCAAGAAACCTTAAGTAGACAATCACCAAGATAACAATATACGACGCCGTAGCGAAGAAAATGAGCAACAGATGGGAAACATCACAGATTGAATAAACTGCATAAGTAGAGTCGGCTCACAACGAGCTCGACACCAGAATACAAAATAATATACATCGTCCTCACAACTGGTCTCTAAGTCAATACATAAGTGGTAGATGGAGAGTACTAGATACAACAATGTACATAACTGAAAGATAACCAGATACCGCACAAAACCCACCTATCAGCAAAAGAGCTAGTACACCAACTGTAGGGGTATCTGTGTCAAAAGATGCAAGAACGCAGCCTGCCGTGACTACTCCGAAGGGCAACCTGCAAACACTGTGGCACAACGGGGGTGAGTTGCCAACTCGTGAATAGAATATAACATATAAAGGTAATCGCGAGTATGCACGTGCTACGATACTCTAACCTATATCAACAGATAACATCTACATGATGAACTGGATGTTCAAATCATGCAACAAGTGCGATCTAATAACATCTCCATGTGATGAGCAAGAAATGTGATGATCAGGTATAGCAATACAATCTAACAACCCTATATAGAATGAACAGGGTATGCAATGATTTGGTATAGCAATGCGATCTAACAACCCTATATAGAATGAGCAGGGTATGCAATGATCAGGTATAGCAATGTGTACTATATCAGGTACAATAGATACAGGATGAGATATCGATTACTACATACTGAGCATGGGAAATATAACATCTACACGAAATGTCATCGTGGAAAATATAATCGGTACTCATCAATGCACCCAAATCCCAATACTACTCAGGCGTCGTCATCCTCCTCGGTCCTCAAATCCTGTAAATCTCATATAATCGTGAGTGTCCAACATCGGCACCCAAAATATCAATAAATACTCGTGCCAAGCATCGACACGCAAATCCTCCTGTATAGGGCATCCGTCAGTCCGGATCAGCCCACGGGCTCTGTCTGCGGTATCGGCCCTCGGCCCCGGCAGTACGAGTCGTCCCGTATCCATCCATCGACTCTGGTCGGTATCCTCCGGATAACCGCCAGGTCCAACCAATCACCGGTAGGTAGTAGTCCCTCTGCCAGGCTCACCATCTACTACACAGCGAAACCGTTCTCGCCCCGGGGTACCATACCGGGTCCACCATGTACCCGTAATCGGCCTCATCCAACTCCTCGATTTGGGTTCACATATATCACTCTAGTACCGAGAAAACACATGGTGGACGCACCGAAATATCATATCAAGGGAAACTGGGTTTTTAAATAATTAACTATTCTCTTTGAAATATCCACGGTTCCCCAAATCCAGAATTAACATGGAAACAATATATCTCAATGCGTAATCTAAGCAAGTATGAAGATATCAATATATGTATGCACTGGTATGAATATACAGTGTGCATGTGCGCAGGTATGAAGATATCAATATATGTGTGCACTGGTATGAATATACAGTGTGCATGTGCGCAGGTATGAAGATATCAATATATGTGTGCACTGGTATGAATATATGATGTAAGTAGTACAAGTATGGGTATGTGAGGCATATGTGCCTAAATATGGATATAACATATGCTGTTATGCGGCAAATCATGACAACATCAATAAGGTGGAATCAGTATGATATATGATTTATAGCAATCCTATAATGTGAGTGTCATGGCAATCACTAACGGTGTGAGTGTAGCATATCAATCGTGCTCGTGCGACTTGAACCGTTAGTGACAGTGCAGTGTCCTATGCTATCATTTCTATAAGCAATAATAAGGTATGCTACTACAGTCCATATGAACATCTACAACTAATATCCTGATTCGCCCTGACGCTTAACGCCATACGGGCGATTTCCCCGTAGATGTTAAATCTACTCACCTGGTCGTACGCTACTCGTAGCCGACCACCTACTTCCCTTTCTTAGCTTTGTCCGACGTACCCGCCTGCGAACCTGGAATTACACAAGAATCCATATATAAGAAACTATCTCGCAAAACGCGATATCTAAGTCAAATGATACGCTCGCGTCGCGAACTAAACGCGCGTGTGTACGATACGCTAAACATGTGCGTGCGTCTAAAACTAACCCCGACACGCCGCAATACGCTGAATCATGGAACCCTCTAGCGTATCGCGCATATCGCGCGAACCAAACGTACTAGAAATACGATATAACATTCCAGATTCTACCCAGGCTAACAACTTACAAAACTATACATACCACTGGCCTAGAAATAACAACAGACTCCTACCCAAGCAAACATCACCCAAAAATTCCCCTATCTGGCCGCAAATTGTGGCCAGAATGAATAAACCGGCGGCCTCGCTATGGGGTGGGGGTCTTGGGCTCTGGTGGTGTGGTCTATACCTTGTATACAAGCTCCAGTTTCCTCAATTTTAATCTGAACTACTCGGGCCTATAGCAGATCACTGAAAGGTGAAATTTCACTTAAAAACACTAAATTTTGCACAATTAGAAACCCTATAGTATTTTGGTGTAATCTGGGGTCTAACTAGGTTTACATGGTCTTAATAACACCTAATTAGGTTAGGTTAACCCATACTAACAGCACTAAACCATAAGTTCACACAAATCACCATTTCAAGCACAAAATCTCACTTTTTATACAACTCGAAGCTAAACTACACATACGTTAAACAAACAAGAAGTTGGGCTCAGATTCTATACCTTACAAGACCCTAGGTGCAAGGAGAAAGGAGGTGGAGAAGATGGGAAGTGCTGCTGCAGCAGCTGGGGGCTGCTGTTGATGTTTCTGCTGTTGTCACTACTTGCTGCTGCTGTTGTTACTGCTTGTTGCTGCTGATGCTGCTTCTGTAGCTGCTGCCTCTCTCTCTCTCTCTCTCTCTCTCTCTCTCTCTCAGCAGAGTGTGTGTGTGTGTGAGAGTTGGGAGAATGAGAAGTGAGAGTGAGAGAATGAGGCCCCAAGTCAACAACCCCCTCTCTCTTTCTCTTTCTCTTCATTTAATGAGCATGGCTCAAGCCATGCACATACTTCCTCTCTCATGCACCAAGTCAACAAAAGAAAAAGAAAGAAATTCAAATAACAAAACACACAAATAAAAAAAACCCAATTAAATCCCAAAACACCTAATGTAAATAGGTTAACCCACCATGGTTGCTAATCATGGTTTTAACCCCAAATCTAAACCCTAGTTTACATGCACAAGTGTGTGTGTGCCTAGAAAAATCATAATAAAATATTCATTAATTAGAATAAAATATCAGAAACTTAATTTGGTAAACTTTTTACCAAAAACTGTCTATTAAAATATAATTAACCCCTAAACACGACCTAAGATGTTACAATCTTCCCCCCTTAAAGAAAATTCGTCCCCGAATTTTAAAATACAAGGCTACGCATACCTTCAGAGGGATGAGGGAACTCTTTCCGCATCTCGCCCTCGGCCTCCCAAGTGATCTCTTCACCGTTTGGGATGCACCAAAATACCTTCACTGATGGCAAGACCTTCGATCGAAGTTTCTTCACCTGCCGGTCCAATATTACAGCTGGCTGTTGGGTGAACGAAGGATCACACTCGAACTAAATGGTCTGGTGCTGAATCCAATGAGAAAGGTCATGAAGGTAATTGCAAGGTATCGACATAGGGAATACGGGGTGAATATTCAATAATCTGGGTGGAAGTGCCCAATTTAAGGCAACGAACCAACTCGCCTTAGGGATCCTGAAAAGACTTACTATCCTGGAAAGCTTCCCAAAACTCAACATGTCATTTATCGGAAATTTCCGTGGGAATACATGATCTGCCATTGTGAATCTCGAATCTACGACCCTCTTGGTCAGCATCTGATCTCTATCCGCAATAGACCGTTCTCATCCTGACCCAAAACAACCGGGTCATTTCCGAAATTTCTAAACTAGCTGAGGTCCAATAATCCTATAACGCGGAGTTAGGAAAATAGACTGGTGATCGACACGACCTAACCTGTAAACCTAAGGGTTACCAATTGGAGTGTCTCCTGATAACTGCTATCAAAGGAGAACCCTATCGATGGCAAACGACGATCCCCAACTGCCGACAACAATTTCTACATACGCACAACTTAACAATAACAACTGAGCAAACTGAGTATCACCGGATGACAAACATCCGAAAGGAGTCACATCTTAACTAAACCTGGTTGGACACCATAACGAATTTCGGGGTGATCTGCTCTCGTTCCCTCTTCGGAACGTTTAAAGGTTGCAACTCTCCCGTCAGTCTCAGTTTCTCAACTCAAACACACAACAAGACAGACACTTGAAACGAATCCCGAGACTTCTCTTTCTATCCCTGCCCACCCGTAACTATCTTACAAGTCACGTTAACAGTTGGTGGGGCTTGAATGAGTACAGAGAGTTGACCGATGTGCCTGCCCTAGGATTCCACGTCTCTTTCCCATAATATTAGGTACATAAGAGTCTCTCTAACCTAGCACACCCTTGCCACAAGTCAAGGATTCCAAAACATTACCCAGCCGAGTAGGCTCCAATATCTCTGACGAACGAGCGTCGGCGGGCAGTGCCTCGCGAAAGCGATTTAAAAAAAGTGGTCGGGCGCGAACATGAGCAAGCTGTCTCCTTAGAAGAGACAAACTTATGCTGTACTCAACGATCGCACAAGAACTGTGAATTTGCGGAGGACTATCACCACAATCAAATTTCGCCGCAGGAAGATGTACATTTAACTCTGGTGGTCCGTGAAAATTTGACACGACTCTCAAACGAGTAGTGTCTTTAAATTTCCAGCGCAAAACCATCACGGCCATCTCCAGATCATGAGTGGGATATCCTTCTCGTACTTCTTCCAAATGTAGGGAAGCAAAAGCGATAACTCCAATGTGTCACCTCAGTACACATTCGAGTCCTACTCACGAAACATCACAGTTAAACCACAAAGTCGCTCGAACCCAAAAAGCAAGGAAAGGGTTGAAGCAGTTATTAACCGAGTCTTCAACTGCCGAAACTCCGTACACAAGCCTCAGTCCAAAGAAAAGGAACCTCCATTCCAGTCAATTAAGTCAACGGGGCAGCATTACACTAGCAATCCTGGAAGAAAACGGCAGTAAAATCCTACTAAGCCCAAAAATCTACGGACCTCCGTCCTGCTCACAAGTCTGGGCCCAAGCTATACAGACACGATCTTCCTCGGAACCATACAAAGTCGTCTCCGTAACTACAAGACCTAGGAGTCAACACAAACAAGCTTGAAGGGAACACTCCGAGAATCTAGTAAACCGCTGAGGCTCTCCCAGTATCCGTATAACAGATCCTCAAGTGCTACCCTAACCCTCAAGGCACACTAAAGAGACTAGGATGTCGTAAATAACACAACAATAACTAGTCGAGGAATGGCCCGAAGAAAACCAGTTCATCACACCTACAAATGCTGCTAGAGCATTGGTGAGTCCAGTGACACATCCAAAACATACAATGCCTGTAGCACGCACAAGACAGTCTTTAGAATGTCTTCCCTCCGGACCCGCAACAATGATGACCTGATCCCTAACCAACTTAGACAAAGTCTCGCACTCTGGTGCTGATCGAAGAATTCGTCAATGCGAGGTACAGGATACTTATCCGCACCGTAAGCCGATTCAAGTGACGATCCATCAATACACAACCTCAATTTGTCGTTTTTCTCCTTGACGAACAGAAATGGGAGCTTCCTAAATGCGAAACACTCAGGCGCACAACTCCCTCAACAACCACCCTGCAGCAGATCCTTAGCTCCTTAAGCTTCGCCGGCTCATCTGGAACGACGTCGAAAAAATTCTCGCACGAAAGAAAACCGGTTCAACACACCAACCGTGGCTACGGTATCACGAAAAACGCCAAGAATTCCCAACATTTCCTCAGAGCCGACTAGCGAACAAGGCTGAATTCAAGCTATAAGAGGCAGCACCACTATCCACCTGCACAACAAGAACTGACTTGCCCGGGAAAACAAAACATAACTGTTTCCTCACGGTAGCCTACAACGCCTAGCACGTAGCTAACCAATCCGTGCCCAGGAGATTTCCAAATCCAACATCTTTAGGAAGTTCAAAATGACAGACGAATCTCTATCTCCTATCCGATGGGCATAAGACCGAAGTACGTATTGCACAACAAAAGGATTGCTGACGGAAGTTAACACAACAAACAGCTAATCTACCCAGCACGACTCTCGTCCTAAACTCGGCACGAAATGTGGAACATACGAGTGCATGAATCCGGATCAAACAATACGTGTGCAACAAAAGGACATACTGAAAGAGTACCTGAAACCACAGCATTGGACGCCGGAGCATCTTGATGAGTCGAAGCGAAAACTTGGGCCTGCCCTCCATCTGCGACTGATCGAACTCCTCCTCTACTATCCTGACCCCTCTGTGCGAACCCTCCGCGTCCACGACGTCTCAGAATACGACCCTGACATGGTGTGAAGGGACACTGCCTGATGAGGTGTTGAAGGCTTCCGCATCGTAAACACCTACGCGCTGCCTGCTGTCCTGCATGGGGATGAGAGCCAAACGACTGTCCTCGTCCCAAGCCTCTGCTCTGGGCTGGTACACCAGTACGATTCCACAACTGTTCCGAAATTCTCATGGTCTCTGGAAGACGTGTCTCGTAAACTGGGGCTGCCTCCACCGGTGCTATGTAGGGGACGGAATACTGCATGATGATCGCAAGGAACAACTGGGTAACATGGGTGACAACCACCTGTCGCTGCGCTCGAACGACCTCTACCAATGAGCTCATCGTCTGGCGCAAGCCCTGCATCTCAGCCACTAGTCTAGCGATCTGATCTGTCGTAGGGGAAACAATCTGTCCTGGTACAACAGGGGTACTACTCGGATCAGTCCTCGTCTCAGATAAATCAACTCGAACCTCGGCTCTCCCGGCCTCTCTCTACACCCTCATAGTCCTTGGCGGCATAATTGCTGAAAAGAAGGAAGGATTCGATGAGGATACGAAAATCGAATCACAAGAATGTATACGATCATAAAGGAAATTCAATCAATAAGTCCTAAGGTCGCTTAGGTGGAGTACCGTGTCGTGAGTATGCCGCGGAATATACGCACGCTACGCCACTCTGCTGCAGCTACCTACTCCATCATACCAGGGTCATCCTACACTCCGAAGGTAAAACCTACGCTCTGATACCAACATTGTCACGACCCCAAGTTTGGCCCGTGACCGGCACTTAACCACGTAACGTTTACGGCGTAACGCGACTAAGTAAGCCGAAAACCCAGAAATCAAACCAGTAAAAGTATAGAGTGATTTAAGCATTTAATAGAACTAATTACTAAGATGTCAAGAAACCTTAAGTAGACAATCACCAAGATAACAATATACGACGCCGTAGCGAAGAAAATGAGCAACAGGTGGGAAACATCACAGATAGAATAAACTGCATAAGTAGAGTCGGCTCACAACGAGCTCGACACCAGAATACAAAATAATATACATCGTCCTCACAACTGGTCTCTAAGTCAATACATAAGTGGTAGATGGAGAGTACTGGATACAACAATGTACATAACTGAAAGATAACCAGATACCGCACAAAACCCACCTATCAACAAAAGAGCTAGTACACCAACTGTAGGGGTATCTGTGTCAAAAGATGCAAGAACGCAGCCTGCCGCGACTACTCCGAAGGGCAACCTGAAACACTGTGGCACAACGGGGGTGAGTTGCCAACTCGTGAATAGAATATAACATATAAAGGTAATCGCGAGTATGCACGTGCTACGATACTCTAACCTATATCAACAGATAACATCTATATGATGAACTGGATGTTCAAATCATAAAACAAGTGCGATCTAATAACATCTCCGTGTGATGAGCAAGAAATGTGATGATCATGTATAGCAATGCAATCTAACAACCCTATATAGAATGAACAGGGTATGCAATGATTAGGTATAGCAATGCGATCTAACAACCCTATATAGAATGAACAGGGTATGCAATGATCAGGTATAGCAATGTGTACTATATCAGGTACAATAGATACAGGATGAGATATCGATTACTACATACTGAGCATGGGAAATATAACATCTACACGGAATGTCATCGTGGAAAATATAATCGGTACTCATCAATGCACCCAAATCCCAATACTACTCAGGCGTCGTCATCCTCCTCGGTCCTCAAATCCTGTAAATCTCATATAATCGTGAGTGCCCAACATCGGCACCCAAAATATCAATAAATACTCGTGCCAAGCATCGACACGCAAATCCTCCTGTATAGGGCATCCGTCAGTCCGGATCAGCCCACGGGCTCTGTCTGCGGTATGGCCCTCGGCCCCGGCAGTACGAGTCGTCCCGTATCCATCCATCGACTCTGGTCGGTATCCTCCGGATAACCGCCAGGTCCAACCAATCACCGGTAGGTAGTAGTCCCTCTGCCAGGCTCACCGTCTACTACACGGCGAAACCGTTCTCGCCCCGGGGTACCATACCGGGTCCACCATATACCCGTAATCGGCCTCGTCCAACTCCTCGATTCGGGTTCACATATATCACTCTAGTACCGAGAAAACACATGGTGGACACACAGAAATATCATATCAAGGGAAACCGGGTTTTTAAATAATTAACTATTCTCTTTGAAATATCCACGGTTCCCCAAATCCAGAATTAACATCGAAACAACATATCTCAATGCGTAA
The DNA here is from genome assembly GCA_030015575.1 of Agapanthus africanus. Lineage (NCBI taxonomy): Eukaryota > Viridiplantae > Streptophyta > Magnoliopsida > Asparagales > Amaryllidaceae > Agapanthus > Agapanthus africanus. Next base: position 269,713,342 of record CM057340.1, read on the forward strand.
TCTAAGCAAGTATGAAGATATCAATATATGTGTGCACCGGTATGAATATACAGTGTGCATGTGCGCAGGTATGAAGATATCAATATATGTGTGCACTGGTATGAATATATGATGTAAGTAGTACAAGTATGGGTATGTGAGGCATATGTGCCTAAATATGGATATAACATATACTGTTATGCGGCAAATCATGACAACATCAATAAGGTGGAATCAGTATGATATATGATTTATAGCAATCCTATAATGTGAGTGTCATGGCAATCACTAACGGTGTGAGTGTAGCATATCAATCGTGCTCGTGCGACTTGAACCGTTAGTGACAGTGCAGTGTCCTATGCAATCATTTCTATAAGCAACAATAAGGTATGCTACTACAGTCCATATGAACATCTACAACTAATATCCTTACTCGCCCTGACGCTTAACGCCATACGGGCGATTTCCCCGTAGATGTTAAATCTACTCACCTGGTCGTGCGCTACTCGTAGCCGACCACCTGCTTCCCTTTCTTAGCTTTGTCCGACGTACCCGCCTGCGAACCTGGAATTACACAAGAATCCATATATAAGCAACTATCTCGCAAAACGCGATATCGAAGTCAAACGATACGCTCGCGTCGCGAACTAAACGTGCGTGTGTACGATACGCTAAACGTGTGCGCGCGTCTAAAACTAACCCCGACACGCCGCGATATGCTGAATCATGGAACCCTCTCGCGTATCGCGCGAACCAAACGTACTAGAAATACGATAAAACATTCCAGATTCTACCCAGGCTAACAACTTACAAAACTATACATACCACTGGCCTAGAAATAACAACAGACTCCTACCCAAGCAAACATCACCCAAAAATTCCCCTATCTGGTAGCAAATTATGGCTAGAATGAATAAACCGGCGGCCTCGCTGTGTGGTGGGGGTCTCGGGCTCTGGTGGTGTGGTCTATACCTTGTATACAAGCTCCAGTTTCCTCAATTTAAATCTGAACTACTCGGGCCTATAGCAGATCACTAAAAGGTGAAATTTCACTTTAAAACACTAAATTTTGCACAATTAGAAACCCTATGGTATTTTGGTGTAATCTGGGGTCTAACAAGGTTTACATGGTCTTAATAACACCTAATTAGGCTAGGTTAACCAATACTAACAGCACTAAACCATAAGTTCACACAAATCACCATTTCAAGCACAAAATCTCACTTTTTATACAACCCGAAGCTAAACTACACATACGTTAAACAAACAAGAAGTTGGGCTCAGATTCTATACCTTACAAGACCCTAGGTGCAAGGAGACAGGAGGTGGAGAAGATGGGAAGTGCTGCTGCAGCTGCTGGGGGCTGCTGTTGATGTTGCTGCTGTTGTCACTGCTTGCTGCTGCTGTTGTTACTGCTTGCTGCTGCTGATGCTGCTTCTGCAGCTGCTGCCTCTCTCTCTCTCTCTCAGCAGTGTGTGTGTGTGTGAGAAAGTTGGGAGAATGAGAAGTGAGAGTGAGAGAATGAGGCCCCAAGTCAACAACCCGCTCTCTCTTTCTCTCTCTCTTCATTTAATGAGCATGGCTCAAGCCATGCCCATACTCCCTCTCTCATGCACCCAGTCAACAAAAGAAAAAGAAAGAAATTCAAATAACAAAACACACAAATAAATAAAACCCAATTAAATCCCAAAACACCTAATACAAATAGGTTAACCCACCATGGTTGCTAATCATGGTTTTAACCCTAAATCTAAACCCTAGTTTACATGCACAAGTGTGTGTGTGCCTAGAAAAATCCTAATAAAATGTTCATTAATTAGAATAAAATATCAGAAACTTAATTTGGTAAACTTTTTACCAAAAATTGTCTATTAAAATATAATTAACCCCTAAACACGACCTAAGGTGTTACAAGCAGCAACAAGGGGAGGGAGAGGAGAGAGAATGAGAAGGGGAAAATGATGGGGAATGGTTCTACAAGTCAAAAAGTAAGCGCCAAACCTACCTCTCTCCTAATCATCATACTTTACATTTTCTTTTCTTTCCCTTTTCTTTCCTCTCTAAACCCTTCTCACTAGAATAGTAACCCCAAAAGAAACATGGTGGAAAAATGCACAAGTGTAAGAAAAATGATATGTGCACATTTTTGCACAAAAATGCTAAAAATTCGATTAGCGGTTTTTAATCGCGATTAGCACTAAATTAGCATATAACTAATCATAAAAACTTAGAAAATGTCATAATTCCCTAAAATACCCTATTTTAGAATTTTCCATAATTTTTTCAAAATTTTTCCCATTTATTTGTATTTAATAATACCGAAATATTAAAATATTCATTAAAATAATATTAAATTATAAAAATTCCCAAAAATCATATTTTATTATTTTGAAACGTTACAATCTACCCCCCTTAAAGAAATTCTGTCCCCGAATTTAAATTTAAACCCCCAAATACTAAAACATTTCAGTAAAAGTCCAAATTGTCGGGGTTCCGAAAACATCAATGCATAGCGAATATCATCAAAAAAATGTACTGCTCTATGAGAAATCAATCCCCAAAAATGTATATAAGAATACCCCGTGCGTCTGGTGCGCACGGAAATCAAAATCAATATATGTGCCATACATGGGCACAAAACAACATCTAGGTGCAACGGGTGTGCACGAAACATCTGTCATAGGCAACGTGTGTGCCTGACAGCAAAATCAGGTGCACTTGACATGCACGAGGAATCCCGATTTGGTGCATCTGGCGTGCACCAAAATCGTATATCAAAACACTAAAGGTGCATGAAAACTATGCTGGAAGTGTAAATCAAATCACTGCCTAAGATAGGCGTGAAATCACAATCAATACCTCAAATGTAATAACTATGCGCAAAATATCAATACCCAGTGGGTGCATGAAAACAAATATCATGAAACTCATCTATCAAAACTAAATCATGCAACCAGAACGCCCAAAATACTGAAATCCAAGATGACGGATTCGTGATAATCGAATCACAAAATCACAAATCATAAATACCGTCGGTAGTTCCTCCTTCAAAGTCGAGAAGGAGTCAGCGCATCCAATGCTAGCAGCGCAAGATATCTACTTGCCTCTTGCTCACGTTCTGTCATCCTTTGCCTCTGGGTCCTTATCTTCTCTGCGGATTACCTATCTCGCAAACAATCGGCTCATCGGCCCTGTCAGGTGTGCTAACGGGGACGATTCCGTTTTGGCACTTCTCTAGTCATCTCTCGGTCAATCATCACGACCACTCATGAAACAACATATCACTGGCGTCGGCCTCTGGCTCTCTGAATGCACATCACACATCTGATCCTGGGTGCAAACATCATTGCAGTAGTGTCCTGGAAGGAATCCTGCTCAAGGTCTCTTCCGATCTTGCCTATGCCGGTTTGTACGGAGGCTGGTACTCTTGCATAATTTCTTCTCGCTCGATGGACATATGTGTCCTCAGCACAACATTTCTCGGAAATTGGTCGCATCCCAACGCCTCTGTATGCATATCAGGTCTCTAGCCTTGACGGGAATTAATGACAGCTCGTCAGCGTCTCGCATGAACCTCTTGTCCCGCTTGTCTGTATCATCGTCCACACCAACGTCACGTCTCTATCGACGTACTGCAATGTTCTCGGCTACGGTCCATCCAAAGTCTCTCGCATAACTCTTTTCTGCCGAATTGCCCGGAAGTCATCGTCCTTTGCCGAAGCTAATTCTTGTTCCGGAACGGCTGCATACTCATCGCGCCTCTTTCTGGAAGCTATATCCATATACATTGCCTCTGCGTGTGTATCGCATCTCTGATGTCGGCGGAGTGGAACGTCATATCGTCGAAATCACTTGCGAACTCTTCACTTCACTCTGCTTCAATGTCGACTGATTCAGACTCGCCTCATCGTGGCTGCACGGACTACGCTCCAATGGCTATGCTCGTATCTCGAGTCTCCCAAGGAATGCATCCCATCACATGATATCCGAATGATGTCGAATCGTCCGATCGACTCGTCAGACCCTCATAATCCCCCAAGAGATCAACATCTTGAGTACAGTTTAATAGTATCGAGTACATGCCATAGCGTCGGTGGTCCAGCCGTAGAAGGGCAAACCCAAGCCTCACTAATGGCGCCGTAGAACTGCCGCAAACTCTAAGGTTCAAAGGCTTTCATACGGTCATTAAGTCGAGTTAGGGTTTCATTCTTCTAGAGGGTCCATGGAATCGCCTGCATGTCTTTCCGTATACTTTAAACTTGGAAAATGGCTTCTGACATTCGATCGTCTCTATCGACTCTCAACGTCTTCGTGTGAAGTCGTCTTTAGCTGGAAGCAATCTATCTGATGACCTCGCATCGGGGTAAGCGAACGAACCACATGTCCTAGTCATTCATCCTCGGTGACTAGCGACCTTCCATCATATCTCTAAGTATATACTCATGCTGCAGTAGCGCCAATCATCTGGGCGATATCTCGTCGTTTGCAGCAACAACTGGCTCATTCGTCTGTATGCTGAACAACGCCTCAATCCTCTAGGAAAGGCGATACATTGGCGGTCATCTCTGAATCGGTCTGCTCGAAATCTGAGTAAGACTTTCCACACTGGAAATCTTCAACTCAACTGGACCTGCTCCGGCGCATAAGTCGGACGAATCACCTTCGTCTCTCAAATCGGGTAGACAAGCTATCATCTGTCTCATATCTGCCTGGAAGCTCCGGCGATCTCAGCTCGTAAGCTCCGGAAGCGACATCCTGTCAATCTCAGCAACAGTTGGTCCATCTGTCTACACGGTAGGCGACATCATAATCTCTGAGGTATGCTGTACATCAACAGTCCTCTCTCAACTGGCAGCTCTAACAATGGCCCGATCATCTGGCGCAAAACCAAGCACTTGCCTCCCCTAGAGGTCACAATCACCAATACTAACTCAAGACGTTCCCATGTCACCAGAAAACACAATGGTCGGCCCTCGTACTAGACGAGCTCGCCCTGACCATAACCCTAGCAGCAGGCCAAACTGCGCTCAAACATGGCGACAGGAACCTCAATCAAGTATCGAAGAGAGCAGATCAATGGCAAGAAAGAAAGCAACAATCCAGAGTGGATACATGATCATAAGAAGGAACAGCATCAATGAAGGTATGATCATGGAACTAATAGAATCGAGGATCTCAAATGGATGTATAATCATGGATATGAAGAGAATCACTGATCTCGAAAATATGTACATCCTAAGGTTCCTTAAGCGGAGTGGCATGTCGTTAGTATGCCGCGGAACATACCCACGGTACGTCACTTTACTTTAGTTACCTATTCCATCAACCAAGGGTCATCCTACGCGACGAAAGTTCGGGTCTAATACCCCCTCGACTAAGTCTAAGTTTCGTAAGGTCAAGCCTAAGTTCCGTATATATATATAGACACCCTAGGCTCCACATAGTCAAACTTAGACTCGACCCAAGGTTAACCTAGTGCTCTGATACCAACTTTATCACGACCCGAAAGAGCACGTGACTGGCCCTTGAACCATATGAAGTCTATAGGACTACATCTGATCCAAGTAAGCCAAAAACCCAGAAATCTAAAACCATTTTAAGAGTAAAAAAAGAAAACTGGTTTAAAGAAGTGAAGAAAAACATGTTTGAAGTCAAGGTTTTTAAATAACTAAGCCGAATATGCATTTAAAAAAAAGTAAAGTCTTTTCTAAAAATTTCAGCAGAGTTCCTTTTGTAAATACTAGCCCCGAACGGGGTACAACAAGAACAATATATATATATATATATATGCAATGATAAAAGGCATCCCCAAGTGGGAGCTAGCTCTTCGTCAATCGACGGTCACAACCACATAAGCAATATAATATACAACACCGAAGGGCGAGGATCAAAGCTCAAAGAAACTCAAATAGCATGAAAATCGTAAATACTACTATACGCGACTCTAAGGTCAAAATAATACATCACTAATGTCTACGTCTGAAACAATATATATGTTTTGGTTGATGGAATTCTAGATACAAGGGAATAATACAAGTACAATGGTGGTTCTTGAGGCAAAAGAACCCACCTACCAAAAGCAATTCACCCGCAAAGGAAGCAGTGTGCCAGAAATGCCGCTATGGAACCTGTACGGCAAAACCTGCAAGAACTGTGGCACAACGGGGGTGAGTTGCCAACTCGTGAATAGAAAATATCTACAAGTAGAAACCGAATGCAAGACATAATCCTAGGTCAATACGATCAGTATATGGTATAAACCTCAAAAGTAAGTCTGAAGCATGATAAGATGGCGATGTAACATCTAATCATGTATGTAGTGCCAAGTACTCGTGCCAGTGCTTCAGGTAATAACATGTCATAAATGTAAGATATGTCTGCATGAAGTAAATATGATGAAGTTTCAAAATGAATATCAATACACATATATTAGCGTCCCATTCCACTAATATTGGTGTAAGGGTATATATAACAGCGCCCTCATACCCTGTTATATATACAAATGAAGTATGATCAATATAATACTAGTCTGTATAAATGTGGATCCCGTCCACCTGTCACCCAATGACAATAAGCATCATGCATGAAAATATGAGGATATAATCAAAATCATGGAGATCATCATGAAACCTGTGCCTAGCATCGGCACGTAAATCCTCGTCCATATGGGGCTCCGTCTGCGGTATCGGCCCTTGGCCCCGGCAGTACGGGTCAGCCCATGTCCATCTCTCAACTCCGTTCGGTATCCTCCAGATATCCGCCGAGCTCAAATACAATCACCGGTAGGTAGTAGTCCCTCTGCCAGGCTCACCGTCTACCACACAGCGAAACCGTTCTCGCCCCGGGGTACCATACCGGGTCCACAATGTACCCGTAATCGGCCTCATCCGCCTCCTCGAATCGGGTTTCACATGTCGCTCTCAGCACCGAGAAAACACATGGTGGACGCACTGAAATATCATATCAAGGGTAACCGGGTTTTTAAAACGATTATATGTTCTCTTTTGAAATACCCACGGTTCCCAAATCCAGAAATATCATGGAAACAGCATATCTCAATGCGTATAATCAAAACATGATGTATGCGGCATGTAAAGAAAGGTAAGCATATCAGTAAGTCATGCAGCATGGAATAGTAATGTGCACATGTCGAGGGAAACCGCTCTTTTTAAAATGAATCAGTTTTTGAAGAATATCTTGCGGTTCCCTAATCTCTAATCAAGTCAGAATCATCTATGTATGTGTACAGGTATAAGTGTACAATATGCCATGCAAGAATCATATCATGAATGGAACAGTACTACAGTATAGTGGCATGGCAATTATCGATGATGAAGTGTGTGAGCCGGCAAATAGTGTACGTGGAACATACGCATCATCGATAATGGTGCTGGTGTCCTAACATCATGATAATAATATAGCAATAAACATATGCAAAGCAATGTGAATAGCATGAATATGCGGAAATCGAATAATCAACACCAAAGTGAAGAATCTACTATGCAAACTACAGATCTAAGTATCAAGTCAATCGGGAGGGGTATGGAAACAACCTAAATCTGAGTCGATATATATATAGATATAATAGTCGGTGATCCTGCCTCAATAATATCGCGTACGATACCGTATATCGTAAGACATCCTCGAGTCATGAGTGCGGATCTATCATCAATATAGGCTCGTACGGTAAATCGTCGTACGGCATCCCAATAGCTGGGTACGGGTCAATATCACATTATCTGACCACATATCAGGTATCACTATCATTATATCACATAATCTTGGGTACTGATCTAAGTCTAGTACAATCGATACCATCTATCACTGGTGTGTAAGCACACGTCCAAAGGCCCGCTAAAGATCACATGTCGTATCCCAAATACGAATCATATCAAATCACCGATCTCGCGGCACAATGCCCAACATCATCGACTCATCTCCAATGTCATTCAATATCATCAAATACAGTGCAAGTATAATGAATATGCAAGGGTGTGCGTGTAGGTGTAAATCTATTCTTGGGTTCGCGACTATGAACTACACTAGTTACTTCTAACCCTACACTATCCATAGTACACCTAACACAAAATCCATGACACACTATAACTATCATATATATATAGTATATCAACTACGGACTGCGGGGGTGCTATACGCCATCCACCCGACTTCCCCCGTAGATATAATCTACTCACCTTGCGTCTTTATCTGTCGACGTCGCCACGCGTTTGCTTGTCATCCCGAAGTCTTCATGGGGTACCTACACATTAACGTATCACAAATGCGTATCAAAACCAAATCAAAGCTAAAACTGTAAGTCCATGCTACCTCTCCCGGTACTTTCGGGCATGCGGAATTTGGTGAAAAACAATTTTCTAGAGGTGGTAACATGGACTCAAAACCGAATCTTTGTTAAATATCTAACTAACAACCTAACTAGGAGTTGTTAACTACTCGGTTAGGGGGTTATACCTTTCTTTCTTGAACTCCTTCGTCTTCAAGCCTCGATGGTTGTCCGGATCGGCTTCACCCCGTCGTCTCTTTGCGTCGAAGATCGATCCATCTAAAAGCTTCTACCTTTGGCTTCTTCTTCGGTCTTTGAAGAAACTAGTTCACTCGGTTTGCTAAACCTTGTGAACTAGAGTGAGTAGAGGAGAGTGTGTTGGGATTTTCTCTATGGTTCTTGGTTCTCAACACATGAGACAAGTGAACCATAGACTAAAGAGATGGAGAGCAAGAGGAAGGAGATGAGAGCTCAAGAACACAAGAGAGAGAATGAAAAATGATAGAATGAGATAGACTTTTCTCTCTTGGCTCTTATAATCCAAAACCATCATCACAAAAATAGTAATCAAGTATTGTGTAAATGGTTTAAGTCAAAATGGCTATATCATTTCATGCACTCATATTGCACAAGAGAACAAGCAAGTGAAAAGTCTTTGCCATGAAATGATAGCCATTGTCATCATGATGGTCAACTAGTCCAACCTAGTCAACCGGTCAACAAAGTCAACAAGTCAACAAAGTCAACCCCTCAATAACCATGTCACCACAATACTTAATCACATATCATATTCTCATTAGGGTTGAGCAAAAAGTCAATAGTCAACAGTCAACGGTCAACAACCCTAATGAGAATCCTCTGCCTCTGTCTCTCCGTCAACTGTGCATACACACCCGCATTCGCGTTCCGAGGAACACGAATACAAACTGGATAAAACCAATCCCAATACTTACACTAGGATCTAGCTTAAACCAAAGCCCGCTAGTGTAAACTGTCCGGACACTAAACGTGCACAAGTGCACGGATGTGACTGAACCCTGTCGCAAAACCATGCGACCTGTCGCCAAAACCATGCGACCTCTACTCTTTTGCCAAAAGGCGAATAGCTTTCTGTGTGGGACTCTAAAGACTCGACACTACGCTGGCAGTGGGTTTAACCACAGACCGCAAGCGGCACTAGCTGTGCGTAACGGTCCCCAGGTAGATGGCGACAAGAAGACTGACGAGGTGAAACCCATCTGAACTCCTACTGAGTTTGACTGTGACAATCTCCGTACAGTCCGGTTTGTTCGTTTGATACATCGCATGGCGGGCCTAGGGGGCGGTAAACGTCAGTCCCCTAATAGCGGTACAAGTCGTGTCGGAGTGAAGCCCAATACACCCTGAGATAACACTGGAAGCCTACCAGTATATCTCGCTTGCCCTGGCCAGGGACTACTCGTGTAATGGCTCTCCTAGACACAGCGCGATGTCAACCCCCAATACCGGGAGAGACGAATCCTGTCTAACCGTCACTGCCTCCAAGTGCTTCGGGACTGCACCCAACTACTACCTGTTTGCACGACTCCTTTGAGCCGTGGTAGGGTAGTAATCAAATTACAGTGGGAACACACTCGAGGCGAAGTGACAGTGTCAAGTCAGCGGACTAAGCTGTACTCATGTCACCTGGGAACTGATAACTGACGATAGGTATAATACCAACCGGTCAGTTCCCGACGAGTCCTGTCCAGTGTACTCGTAACCCAACGAGCACCCGCATACTATCTCCAGTACGACGTACTGACGGCTGTGGGACAGACCGTCTCCCATACTGGGATAAGAAGCGCATGCGCTAGTCTACTCCGGAGTATCGATGCCCTGTCTCTATAGTCCTGCCACTAGGGACCTGCATAAGGATGTGCTTATAGATTACCCAGCCCCACTAGTGTGACTGCCATCACAACGCTGGAAATCAAGCAAAGATCCTAAGGGCTCCACTAATGCGTATAGGTGATATAATAAAATAAACACATGTACACATTGAAGTAGAAACAAACCAAGTAGCATACTACTATTTTGAGCAAGATTGTATATACAAGGTGAATATCCCAAGCTTCCATTAAGTAATATACAAACTAGTATGATACAGTAATGGCCTCTAGGGCATATACACTAACAATCTCCCACTTGCTCTAAGGCCATGTACTGGCGTATCGAAGACCTATCATCTCGATCAGCCGCTCGAACTGAGTCTGGGGCAAGACCTTGGTGAATGGATCTGCAGTGTTATCTTCTGAAGCAACCCTCCGAACCTCGATCTCCTGGCGATCCACGATCTCCCTGATCAGGTGATACCGCCTCAAGATGTGTCTGGATCTCTGATGGGACCTGGGTACCTTCGCTAAAGCTATAGCCCCATTGTTGTCGCAATACAGAGGTATTGGATCAACAATGGACGGAACCACCTGAAGTTCTTTCAAGAACTTCCTCATCCAGACAGCTTCTTTTGCGGCATCAGATGCAGCGATGTATTCCGCTTCCATCGTCGAGTCTGCAACGGTTTCCTGTTTGGAACTCTTCCAACACACCGCCCCTCCATTGAGGGTGAAGACAAAACCCGACATGGACTTGGAATCATCCTTGTCACTCTGAAAGCTGGAGTCAGCAAAGGCCTCGATCTGGAGGTCTTTTCTTCCATACACCAAGAACATCTCCTTAGTCCTCCTCAGGTACTTAAGAATGTTCTTTACCGCTATCCAGTGTTTCTCCCCAGGGTTTGACTGATACCGGCTTACTACACTCAGTGCATAAGCTACATCAGGTCTGGTACACAACATCGCATACATTATAGAGCCTACCGCAGAAGCGTAGGGTATAATAGACATGCGATCCCTCTCCAAATCAGTCTTGGGAGACATCTCTTTAGAGAGGGTGATCCCGTGACAAGCCGGTAGGTTACCGCGCTTGGAATCTTCCATACTGAATCTCTTCAGTATGGTGTCGATGTACCTGGACTGTGAAAGTCCTAATATCCTCTTGGATCTATCACGATGGATCCGGATCCCCAGGATGTATGAGGCATCACCCAGGTCTTTCATGGAGAACCTGTGTGACAAGAACCCCTTGACAGATTGTAGCATAGGAATGTCATTTCCTATTAAGAGAATGTCATCCACGTATAAAATGAGGAATACTACAGTTCTCGCTACAAATCTACTGTAGATGCATGGTTCATCTGGATTTTTGATAAAACCAAATTCCTTGACCGTCTCATCAAAACAGATGTTCCAACTCCGCGATGCCTGCTTTAGTCCATAGATGGACTTAAGCAACTTGCACACCTTTCCGCTACTCCCACTCTGAATGAAACCCTCTGGTTGGTCCATATAGACACGCTCCTCTAAATTTCCATTTAGAAAAGCGGTCTTTACGTCCATTTGCCAGATCTCATAATTGTGGAAGGCAGCAATGGCAAGAAGGATCCGAATGGATTTCAGCATAGCCATTGGAGAAAAGGTTTCGTCATAGTCCAAACCAGGTCTTTGACGAAAACCCTTTGCAACAAGTCTATCTTTATAGGTCTCAACCTGTCCATCTACACTAATCTTCCTTTGGAAGATCCACTTGCATCCTACGGGTTTTACCCCGTCTGGAGCAATGTCCAACGTCCATACCTTGTTGGTGTACATGGACTCCATTTCGGTCCGCATTGCATCCAGCCATTTTACTGAGTCAACGCTCTGAACGGCCTGCTGGAAGCTAGTAGGCTCATCATAATCTATGATGCAATTCTCTCTATCCCCGTCTATGAGAAAACCGTAGTATCTCTCGGGCGGATGAGACTGCCTACTACTCCTGCGGAGCGGCGTAGGAATGTCCTGTTCTTTTGAACCCTCTGGTTCCACTAAGCTTTCAGTAATAGCTCGTGGTTCTGGAATTTCTTCCAGTTCTACTGCGCTCCCACTAATTTCCTTTTCTAAGAACTGGTGTTCTAGAAAGTGGGCATGACGAGAAACAAAAACCTTTTGTTCCTCTTCGCAATAGAAGAAATATCCCTTGGAGTTCTTTGGATATCCCACGAACTTGCACTGTACTGAGCGTGCCTCGAGCTTGTCCGCATGCTGCTTTTTGACAAAAGCTGGACTTCCCCATGTCTTAATGTGATTAAGATAGGGTCTCTTCCCACACCACATCTCATATGGTGTAGTAGGCACAGTCTTAGTGGGAACTCGATTCAAAAGGTATGCAGCTGATTCTAGCGCATACCCCCAGAATGATCGCGGTAACTCAGCATTACTCATCATGGACCGTACCATATCCAATAGGGTTCGGTTCCGTCTCTCCGATACACCGTTATGTTGCGGAGTGTATGGAGGAGTAAGCTGAGAGAGAATTCCGTTCTCTTTTAAATAGTCCAGGAACTCGGCACTTAAGTATTCTCCACCTCGATCCGATCTTAGAATCTTGATACTTTTGCCGGTTTGTTTTTCTACTTCATTCTTATATTCCTGGAATTTTCCAAAGGCTTCGGACTTATGTTTCATTAAGAAGACATAACCGTACCTTGAAAAGTCATCCGTAAAAGTAATGAAGTAAAAATAACCGCTTCGCGCATGTGTAGACATTGGACCGCACACGTCGCTGTGTACGAGTCCTAAGAGCTCGCTCGCCCTTACTCCGTATCCAGTAAACGGAGTCTTTGTCATCTTTCCTTTGAGACAGGATTGACAAGTGGCATACGATTGATATTCGAACGGATTCAAATATCCTTCTGTATGTAACTTCGTCAACCTTCTCTCATTGATGTGACCCAGTCTACAATGCCATAAGAAAGTGTGATTGATTTCCGGAGACTTTCTTTTGTGTGTATTCTGGACATTGAAAATCTGTGGTTGGTTTAACACGTATATACCATTGCTTTATGTACCTGACCCAATCAGAACTTGATTAAGGTGAATGTTTACAACATTACTTACAAACGCAAATTCATAACCTTCTTTAGAAACCAAAGATACAGAAATGATATTACAAGTTGCGTTGGGTACAAAAAAGCAATTACGCAAAACCAAAACATGTCCATCTGACATTCCCAGGTGATAGTCCCCCACGGCCTTAGCATCCATGCTAGCTCCGTTTGCAACTTTGAGGGTCATGTCACCTGCCTTCAAAACCCTACGGTTTCTCAACGCCTGCAAAGAATTACATGTTAGTTATATGTATGCCCTAGAGGCCATTACTGTATATTGGATGTATATTGTAGTGGATGCTGGGACATATATAGGTAGGACTTTCTTGCTCGACATGATAGTACGCTATCTGGTTGCACTTTGTCTTAACATGTATACTTTCTGTCTCTCTGATTACATGTTGATAAAGCCCATAGGATGTGTACTCGACTTCCAGGACTATGATGTAGATCATACTAGTGGGGCCTGGGTAGTCCATGAGTACATCCTTGAATTGTTCCTAGTCGAGGGAATATCGAGACGGGGCATCGATATTCCAGAGTAGACTAGCGCATATCTTCTCGACCCATGCGATGGGCGATGGATGATCCCATATCCATTGGTGTTTGACATCGAAGATGGTATGCGGGTGCTCAGTGGAGACTGGGTACACTGAACGGACTCGCCGAGAACTCCCAGATGGTATTATACCTCACGTCAGATGGCAGTTCTCTGGTGACACTGGTACAGCTTAGTCTGTTGACCCGAGATCGTCATAGAGTCTTGTGTGTCTCCCACTGTGCTTTGATTTCCACCCTACCACGGCTCTACTGAGTTGTGCAAACAGGTGGTTTTTGGGTACAGTCCCGATTCACATGGAGGCAATGAGCGATAGGAGGGGATTCGTCTCTCCCGGTATTGGGGGTTGATGTTGTGCTATGCTCGACTGGCCATAACAGGAAATCCCTGGCCAGGGTTGCAGTGATATACTGGTAAGAGTTATCAGTAGTTTCACGAATGTTATGGACCCTGCGTCGGCATGACTTATCGAGCTATTGGGGTCTGACGTTTACCACCCCTAGGCGAGATATGCGACATATCAGACGAACAGACCGGACTATACGGTAGTGTTACTGGTCGGATTCACTGGAGTGTGAGCGGGCTTGCTCGTCGATCTTCAGATCGCTCAATACCCGGGTGGCCGTTACGTTTAGCAGACCGCTTGCGGCTTGTGGATGTTTGATATGATCATCATCCGCTGCCGGCGTATTGACGAGTCTTTAGAGTCCTACACAGAGGTTTCCTGGCTCAAGCGAAACGAAATAGGAGCGCATATGAGATATGTGCGGGACCGAGAATAATGCGTGTATGTGATACCGTATTCTATTCTCGCGATAAATGTATCGAATGGTTGTATGCGATATAACCTAGTTATCGATTCAAGCGTTGATTCGATAAGCCGATATATTGTATACTAGTCGGTTGTGTGCGACATAACCGGATCATTGAATCAAGTGTTGATATTAATGATTTAATGCATATTTATATATATGATATATTACTTTGCATCAACTAGTATCGGTTTACTTAAGATGGATTTTCTCGCTCGGGTGTGCGCATTGCATATGCGATATATTTATGTGCACATGGATGTATCATGTTTGATGATGCATACCACTTTGGTTAAGTGTAAAGTTTGAACCATGGTTGTATTTATGTTTAGGGTTTTATTTTCTTAATTATTCATTTTATTCTTTTTGATAAATGAATAAAAGAAATGAGAAAAGAATGGTTGCTAGTTTTGTTGTTTAGTTGAAACTTCATGAAGCTTTGACCTAAGTCCACCATTCTTATCTCATTCTTAACCCTAACCATTCAACTAACCTTGGTTAACTCTCTACACTTTACCATGGTTCACTTATGATAAGAATTGATAATTCTTTTCTTTTTGAATTAATCTTTTCTTATCATTATTCTTCTTCTTCTTCATTCTTCAAGTGAAGAAGCTTGAGGTCATCAATGGTAGATTGATGTTTTGAGTGAGAAATCCAATTCCAAAGTTTACCCACATCCTATTTCTTCATCCTCTACCTCTTGCCAAGAAGTAGAGTGTGTTTCCTTCACAAGATTTTAGGGTTTGGTGAAGGTCGAGCTTGATTTAGCGATGCCTCGACGTAGATCATCTTCGGCATGGACATCGACGACCTAGCTCGCTTTCTCTCCGACGAAGCCGACTTTAGAGCCCGGATTTCTTTTGGACAGCGGAGACGACTTCGTTGCGGAGCTATGGAGGTGGAGCACCGGATCTACAAAGGTTGTATTTCCGTATTCTCATTAGCTAAGTTGTTAGCTAGTTCGTTTTTCGCCTAGACATCTAGTTATAGATCCGTACACTAGGGTTTGTAGGCACCATATTTTTTTTGAAATTGCCATGGTTGATGGCTTTGGAGACCTCACTAGGGTGCCTAGGAACCCTACAGTGGTATCAGAGCCTAGCTAGAGCCTTAGGCGATCCCCGGACGGAATTAGAAACCCGATCGAACCAAAATCCCATTGCAAAATTGCTCTCTGTACTTTTTTCAAAACTGTTGATTTTTGGCAATTAAAAATATCCAGAAAAACAAGCAGGCTTTTTTAAGAATTACTGTGAAATTTGGTACCCTAATTCCACAATAGCGCGGCGGAAGCGCCGCACAAAGGGGGTTTGAGCGGCGGAAGGGCCGCCAATAAGAAGCCGACACGTGTCAAATTTCACAGTAACTCGTAAAATTCAATGCTCATTTTCCTGGAATATTTAAACTGAACTCAAGAGTTGAGTTGTTCTGAGTTGTTTTGGGAATCATTGTTTCGATCGGAAAGTCTAATTCTGTCCATGTGTTTTCCGGATAAATTTTAGAATATGTTAAAAAGTTCGACCGGATATAAATACCCGATTTTTCCCCTGTCGGGAAATTTCCAAGTGTTGGATTTTTCCGTAGTTTAACGACGTTCTAAGTAGTGCAAGTAACGCGATGGTCCCTCTAGAAGACACAAACCTTAACTCGATTATGTGACCGTCTTGAACTGCCCTTTGAACCTTCGGGTTTGGGGCAGTACGGCGTGCCACATGTGAGGCGTTGGCTTGACCCTTCTACGGCTGGACCGTTGGTACTGAGGTACGAACTGAATGTTGTTAGACTAGTTTCATGTGTTGATCTTTATCGGGAAAACTTGGGTGTTCGATTGTTCGATCGAAAAGTTTAACATTTTCTGTTTATCTGGAATGGGATACAATAATTGGAATTCACAATAAGTTATGAGATAACTGAATGAATGTTATAAACGTAGCAATTTAGTCTCACTTGATCGGTTGCCACGGATTTTTGATGTGATCAAAAGTCCGTCGCAATCACGTAGCGTACGCGGATATTCGCCGGTAAACTTAATAGACAGCCTCACTCCATAGCCCCGACCAAGTGACTGTAGGAGAACCCCGTCGCCGAAAGCATCCGTTCGGGTGCTCGCGGTAGCGGTGTTCCGCCTTGGTGCACTTTGTCGACGGCATCGGGGGTGCGGCCGTCTACTGAAGTTTGCGACGAGTATTCGATCTGGATGTCGGGAATCTTGTTGAATTGCCCGACTTGATATTGAAAAGTGTTTTCGATAATGAGACTAAAATGCGGGGTTTATAATTGTTAGGCATGCGATGTCTAAGTAATTCATTTGGTCAGGCATGCGATGTCTGAGGATATTGCGGATTCCAACTGTTGTAGTTTTACACTTTCTTTTCTGTGACCGTAAGTGTAATATGTGATATCGCCGGTTTCGTTGCTATATGTCAACGACAATTGGGATACGCATATTTACTTACGTTGATGATATCTGATGTTATGTGTTGCTGGATATGTTATATTGGATCGTCGTGTTTGAATAGCCGGGGGTTTTTATGTGAGATGAGTGTTTTTCATTTTCATTCATGTAATGACTTGTATGTAATATTCTTTTATTGGGGCACTTCCAGGTTGCGGAAGTAGTCACCGTTTGTATATTATTTACTTTTCCGCACTAGGATAGACCCAAGGAGGGGAGCACAAGTAACCGGGTTCTGGGGTCCAGTGGGAGACCATCTCGAGGAGTCGAGTCCGGGTCTCCTAACCCTAGAATTGGTAGGGTTGCTTGCCGCTCTCGTAGGGGTCTAGGGGTGTGGGATTGGCTATTCATCACGACCGTGGAATCCGTGTTTTATACTGGCTCGTATTGAAAACACGGACGTCCTAGTATATCCAATATTTCATATGTTTCTTCTGCTGTGTTCTATCTGTGATCATGCGATGTTCTGATGTTCTGTGACAGATATTATAGTATATATGATATATTATATAGACGTTACTTATGTTTTACACCCGCGCTAGCCCTGCCCCGCTCTGCCGTTAGTTACCTAACCTAACGGTGCACGAGGGGACATCGAGGCGAATGCGGATGGCATAAGCGTACGTTATATCTATCTGTGATGTTTAGGTAATTTAAATGATGGGATATTCATTAATGAGATTAATGAAAGAAAATAAACCTAAATGATGTTGTGGAATCGAATTTCAAAATAAAAACAGGTAGCTACAGTTCTTGCTTTGCATCGCGGTGTTCATTATAGAACATCCTGCACCTTATTCGATGAGGAAAGGACCGAGATCCCTTCACCGGGAGTGACTCCTTTAGCAATAACTGGCAGATGCTACAACCCTCGGTTTGTCTTTGATCGCTTCTATAGTTTCCGCTTTGCACAGTGATATATATGATATATCCCGCACCTCATTCGACGAGGAAAGGGCCGACGATCCCTTCACCGGGAGTGACCCCTTTAGCAAAACTAGAAAAGCTTCAAAAAAAAAACATTCCATTTAAAAATCATTTGATTCCGCAACGAGATCAAGTTCAAAGCGTTAAAGGTTTTCACAAAAACCAGCCGCAACCCTCCGTCATTTTAGGAAGTAGAGTACTTAGTATTCATGCTGTGTTTGTTGACCATAGTCAAGGCACAGTGTACGGTAGCTAAGTGATGTCTTCCTACACCGCATATGATGCGATTAGTTAGGACAGTCGCGTGACTTTGTTGACCTTAGTTAAGGGTCATGTGGGTGGGTCTAATTAATCACGAAATGACGGGTAGAACTTGACTAGTACTTATGATTTGTTGACCATAGTTAAGGTCATAGGTGCTAGGGGTAAAAACCATTATCGGGAGTTTCAAGTGTTGGAATTTGCAATGAGATTGCATACCTTCTATGAGATAGTTGGATCCCGATACCCGCTGCGAGTAAGAGTTACTCCTGGGAGAGTTTTATACATTACAATTAGCCGATCAAGTAGGTGTCTAGAAAGGTGTTAACGAGGTTACGCCTCTGGGAAAACGAGGTTTACATTAATTAGGTTCGTGCGAAAGCACGGGGGACCTCCCTCAAAGTACCGACACTGGCCTGGCTGAAAGATTGGCGAACTTGTAGTGTGTAATTAATCCCGGCTAGTCTTTCCTTTTAGGGTTTGAAGGAAGATTTGATAAAAAGCAGTGGGAGACATCCTGATTAGATAAAATAAAAACCAATCTATTCTTGCAAGAGCGCACGCTGAGTGTTTTCTTCTCTCTCTCTCCAGGTAGCGACCATATCACGCCTTAATCAAGATAATAATACGGATTATTGACCGAACCCGCTTGTTATACTGAGCTGGGAAACGTTGGTCCCGCTCCAACTTATAATTGTTATAAGACAGAGCAGGAAATAAGGGAATACCAGAATTCCTATGCCGCCCAAACGAAGAAAGTGCATATGATGCATCTCCTTCGGGTGTGTTCATTACAAAGAACTGTTTCTCAGTATCCTCTGCATCCTGGGTATATGATACCGGATCAGGATCCCAGATATGTAATCTGTTACATAGGGCTACAAAAAGGTAGAAAAACTGAGAACGGGTGATAAGTTTCATGAGACAGAAACCGGGGCAAGTGTTGCAGCCAAGTCTGTTGGTCACTGTCACCCTGTATTACCAATACATTGATTCTGAAAAAATGCTATTAGATGCCGAACCTGATATACAAAATCATATCAGTCCCTTTATTAGTAAAGAAATGATAAAATTTTGTATAGTTGGATAATGTTTTGAATATTTCCTATATCAAAAGTTGATCGGTTCAGGTGCGTTATCTAAAAGCATTGATGTTCTAAATCAAACTACAGTTCTTAGTATATGGAACACACACAAGAGGAAGAGTTCAGAAATGAACGGATTCTTCTTGAGGTATTGTAGACTAGGTCAGATCAATGCGACCCGACTGGCTGAAGTTACATTTAGATGTATATTTAAATCGTTTTGAATTTACATCTTGTGCAACTCGCCAATCATGTCACAAAGATAAGATGACCATAGCTCTGTTTATTGGAAACAGAGAAAGAGTTAATGAACTCTTGGGACCGATACATGATGATGTATGTAAGGTCCCCTGTCTACACATGCCAGGACTGGTTCTTTATACTTCATTATATTCTCTGATAATCTCTCAAGATTCAGTCGTATGTTCCTGCTGAAACATAAGTCCGAAGCTTTTGAGGTATTCACAGAATATAAGTTAGAAGTAGAGAACCAATAACCGGGTATAAGTATTATGTCCTATGATGAGATCAGAGAGGAGAATACTTGTGCATAGAATTCCTGCACTATTCTAAAAGAGAATGAGATTCTCTCTCAGCATTACTCTTCCGTATACACCATAGCACGATGGTATATCGGGGTGGGGCTATCACACCCTATAGATAAGGTGTGCTCTATGATGAGTACTACTGAGTTACCTTTTTCCTTTTGGGAGTTATGCACTTGAGAAGTTGCATACCTATTGAATTAGGTTGGAATCAAATCACTGCCTACCACTCTATATAAGATATGGTATGGGAAGAACCTATCTCTTAAGTAAGTTAAGATTTGGGATTGTCCGGCCTATGTCAAAAGCAAAATCCGGACAAGATCGAGGCAAGATCAGTTCTGTAGAACTGGAAAGGTTCCAGCTGTACAAAACTGCTAATGATTTGACAGAACCAAAGGATTCAATATTTTCCGACGAACCTCAGCCTCTCCGCCGATCTAGTAGGGTTCCTCACCCACCTGAGAGATACCTCGGTTTCTCGATGACAGTGGGAGCAAGGATTGCATCATGAGATGATGACCCAACCAGTTTCGAGCAGGCCATCGAGAGTAGGGACTCTGTAAGAATGGCTGGATGCTTAGTGATCTGAGAAGGAATCCTTATACACCAACAAAGTATGGACTTTGGTTGCAATATCTGAAGGGTTAAATCCCCATCAGGAGCAAGTATATCTTGAGAAGATTACTTGGTGTAGATGGAAAAGTTGAGACTTTCAAAGCTAGACTTGTTAAAGGTTTTCGTCATCGACCAGGCATGGATAATGATGAAACCTTTTTCCAGTAGCTATGCTTAAGTCTATCCAGATTCTACTTGCCACGGCTACATACCATGACTGCGATATCTGGTGGTTGGGTGCCCTGACTGCTTTTCTAAATACTGATTTAGAAGAGAACGTCTGTAAGAACACAGCCAGAGGTCTTCGTAAACAGTGGGAGCAGCGGAAACGTGTGCAAGTTGCTTTACATAATGAAGCAGGCATCGCGGAGTTGGAACGTCTGTTTTGATGTGATAATCAAAGTGTTTGACTTCATCAAAATGGTAGACGAACCTTGTATATACAAAAGGGTAGTAGAGAGTAAGGTCGTCATCTTCGTATTGTACGTAGACAACATACTCTTGATAGGAAAAGAGTTTCCTATACTACGATCGGTCAATCTCCTATTATCACTAGGATTCTCCAAATAGGATCAAAGTGATACCTCCTAAAAACCTGAGTTTTCATCTATGAGATAGATGTAACTGGATGCTAGGATTCTCACTAGATGTAGTGAGATGGTATCAATCGATCCTGAAGAGAATCACTGGAAGAGTTCCAGGGTGATAAAGACGACTGAATGTCAGTCACGGGCATTGTCTTTACCCTCAGTAAAGGGACGGTATGTTGGAAGAGTTCCAAGCTCGATACCGTGGCAAACTAGACGATAAAGGCTGGTAACATCGCTATTAAAGATACTACCAAAGAGGCTGTTTGGGTGTATATTGGTTCATAAGATGAACTAGGTTCCTGCCATTGTATGACAATGGAAGCGTGGTTTCGACCCTGGAACCCTGGTCCCATCAGTGACCCATACAAATTCTGAGGAAGCATCACCTGATCATGGAGATAGTTGATCTCCAGGGTGATCGAGGTAAGGAGAGAAGACTCAGAGGACAACACGGCGGATCCACTCACGAAGGCCCTTTTCCCAAAGAGAGACAATTTAGGGGATGGTTGAGTATGTGATACTGCAACCACTGCTACAGATGGCCCTAGTGCAAGTGGGAGATTGTTAGTTATATGTATGCCCTAGAGGCCATTACTGTACATTGGATGTATATTGTAGTGGATGCTGGGACATATATAGGTAGGACTTTCTTGCTCGGCATGATAGTACGCTATCTGGTTGCACTTTGTCTTAACATGTATACTTTCTGTCTCTCTGATTACATGTTGATAAAGCCCATAGGATGTGTACTCGACTTCCAGGACTATGATGTAGATCATACTAGTGGGGCCTGGGTAGTCCATGAGTACATCCTTGAATTGTTCCTAGTCGAGGGAATATCGAGACGGGGCATCGATATTCCAGAGTAGACTAGCGCATATCTTCTCGACCCATGCGATGGGCGATGGATGATCCCATATCCATTGGTGTTTGACATCGAAGATGGTATGCGGGTGCTCAGTGGAGACTGGGTACACTGAACGGACTCGCCGAGAACTCCCAGATGGTATTATACCTCACGTCAGATGGCAGTTCTCTGGTGACACTGGTACAGCTTAGTCTGTTGACCCGAGATCGTCATAGAGTCTTGTGTGTCTCCCACTGTGCTTTGATTTCCACCCTACCACGGCTCTACTGAGTTGTGCAAACAGGTGGTTTTTGGGTACAGTCCCGATTCACATGGAGGCAATGAGCGATAGGAGGGGATTCGTCTCTCCCGGTATTGGGGGTTGATGTTGTGCTATGCTCGACTGGCCATAACAGGAAATCCCTGGCCAGGGTTGCAGTGATATACTGGTAAGAGTTATCAGTAGTTTCACGAATGTTATGGACCCTGCGTCGGCATGACTTATCGAGCTATTGGGGTCTGACGTTTACCACCCCTAGGCGAGATATGCGACATATCAGACGAACAGACCGGACTATACGGTAGTGTTACTGGTCGGATTCACTGGAGTGTGAGCGGGCTTGCTCGTCGATCTTCAGATCGCTCAATACCCGGGTGGCCGTTACGTTTAGCAGACCGCTTGCGGCTTGTGGATGTTTGATATGATCATCATCCGCTGCCGGCGTATTGACGAGTCTTTAGAGTCCTACACAGAGGTTTCCTGGCTCAAGCGAAACGAAATAGGAGCGCATATGAGATATGTGCGGGACCGAGAATAATGCGTGTATGTGATACCGTATTCTATTCTCGCGATAAATGTATCGAATGGTTGTATGCGATATAACCTAGTTATCGATTCAAGCGTTGATTCGATAAGCCGATATATTGTATACTAGTCGGTTGTGTGCGACATAACCGGATCATTGAATCAAGTGTTGATATTAATGATTTAATGCATATTTATATATATGATATATTACTTTGCATCAACTAGTATCGGTTTACTTAAGATGGATTTTCTCGCTCGGGTGTGCGCATTGCATATGCGATATATTTATGTGCACATGGATGTATCATGTTTGATGATGCATACCACTTTGGTTAAGTGTAAAGTTTGAACCATGGTTGTATTTATGTTTAGGGTTTTATTTTCTTAATTATTCATTTTATTCTTTTTGATAAATGAATAAAAGAAATGAGAAAAGAATGGTTGCTAGTTTTGTTGTTTAGTTGAAACTTCATGAAGCTTTGACCTAAGTCCACCATTCTTATCTCATTCTTAACCCTAACCATTCAACTAACCTTGGTTAACTCTCTACACTTTACCATGGTTCACTTATGATAAGAATTGATAATTCTTTTCTTTTTGAATTAATCTTTTCTTATCATTATTCTTCTTCTTCTTCATTCTTCAAGTGAAGAAGCTTGAGGTCATCAATGGTAGATTGATGTTTTGAGTGAGAAATCCAATTCCAAAGTTTACCCACATCCTATTTCTTCATCCTCTACCTCTTGCCAAGAAGTAGAGTGTGTTTCCTTCACAAGATTTTAGGGTTTGGTGAAGGTCGAGCTTGATTTAGCGATGCCTCGACGTAGATCATCTTCGGCATGGACATCGACGACCTAGCTCGCTTTCTCTCCGACGAAGCCGACTTTAGAGCCCGGATTTCTTTTGGACAGCGGAGACGACTTCGTTGCGGAGCTATGGAGGTGGAGCACCGGATCTACAAAGGTTGTATTTCCGTATTCTCATTAGCTAAGTTGTTAGCTAGTTCGTTTTTCGCCTAGACATCTAGTTATAGATCCGTACACTAGGGTTTGTAGGCATCATATTTTTTTTGAAATTGCCATGGTTGATGGCTTTGGAGACCTCACTAGGGTGCCTAGGAACCCTACAGTGGTATCAGAGCCTAGCTAGAGCCTTAGGCGATCCCCGGACGGAATTAGAAACCCGATCGAACCAAAATCCCATTGCAAAATTGCTCTCTGTACTTTTTTCAAAACTGTTGATTTTTGGCAATTAAAAATATCCAGAAAAACAAGCAGGCTTTTTTAAGAATTACTGTGAAATTTGGTACCCTAATTCCACAATAGCGCGGCGGAAGCGCCGCACAAAGGGGGTTTGAGCGGCGGAAGGGCCGCCAATAAGAAGCCGACACGTGTCAAATTTCACAGTAACTCGTAAAATTCAATGCTCATTTTCCTGGAATATTTAAACTGAACTCAAGAGTTGAGTTGTTCTGAGTTGTTTTGGGAATCATTGTTTCGATCGGAAAGTCTAATTCTGTCCATGTGTTTTCCGGATAAATTTTAGAATATGTTAAAAAGTTCGACCGGATATAAATACCCGATTTTTCCCCTGTCGGGAAATTTCCAAGTGTTGGATTTTTCCGTAGTTTAACGACGTTCTAAGTAGTGCAAGTAACGCGATGGTCCCTCTAGAAGACACAAACCTTAACTCGATTATGTGACCGTCTTGAACTGCCCTTTGAACCTTCGGGTTTGGGGCAGTACGGCGTGCCACATGTGAGGCGTTGGCTTGACCCTTCTACGGCTGGACCGTTGGTACTGAGGTACGAACTGAATGTTGTTAGACTAGTTTCATGTGTTGATCTTTATCGGGAAAACTTGGGTGTTCGATTGTTCGATCGAAAAGTTTAACATTTTCTGTTTATCTGGAATGGGATACAATAATTGGAATTCACAATAAGTTATGAGATAACTGAATGAATGTTATAAACGTAGCAATTTAGTCTCACTTGATCGGTTGCCACGGATTTTTGATGTGATCAAAAGTCCGTCGCAATCACGTAGCGTACGCGGATATTCGCCGGTAAACTTAATAGACAGCCTCACTCCATAGCCCCGACCAAGTGACTGTAGGAGAACCCCGTCGCCGAAAGCATCCGTTCGGGTGCTCGCGGTAGCGGTGTTCCGCCTTGGTGCACTTTGTCGACGGCATCGGGGGTGCGGCCGTCTACTGAAGTTTGCGACGAGTATTCGATCTGGATGTCGGGAATCTTGTTGAATTGCCCGACTTGATATTGAAAAGTGTTTTCGATAATGAGACTAAAATGCGGGGTTTATAATTGTTAGGCATGCGATGTCTAAGTAATTCATTTGGTCAGGCATGCGATGTCTGAGGATATTGCGGATTCCAACTGTTGTAGTTTTACACTTTCTTTTCTGTGACCGTAAGTGTAATATGTGATATCGCCGGTTTCGTTGCTATATGTCAACGACAATTGGGATACGCATATTTACTTACGTTGATGATATCTGATGTTATGTGTTGCTGGATATGTTATATTGGATCGTCGTGTTTGAATAGCCGGGGGTTTTTATGTGAGATGAGTGTTTTTCATTTTCATTCATGTAATGACTTGTATGTAATATTCTTTTATTGGGGCACTTCCAGGTTGCGGAAGTAGTCACCGTTTGTATATTATTTACTTTTCCGCACTAGGATAGACCCAAGGAGGGGAGCACAAGTAACCGGGTTCTGGGGTCCAGTGGGAGACCATCTCGAGGAGTCGAGTCCGGGTCTCCTAACCCTAGAATTGGTAGGGTTGCTTGCCGCTCTCGTAGGGGTCTAGGGGTGTGGGATTGGCTATTCATCACGACCGTGGAATCCGTGTTTTATACTGGCTCGTATTGAAAACACGGACGTCCTAGTATATCCAATATTTCATATGTTTCTTCTGCTGTGTTCTATCTGTGATCATGCGATGTTCTGATGTTCTGTGACAGATATTATAGTATATATGATATATTATATAGACGTTACTTATGTTTTACACCCGCGCTAGCCCTGCCCCGCTCTGCCGTTAGTTACCTAACCTAACGGTGCACGAGGGGACATCGAGGCGAATGCGGATGGCATAAGCGTACGTTATATCTATCTGTGATGTTTAGGTAATTTAAATGATGGGATATTCATTAATGAGATTAATGAAAGAAAATAAACCTAAATGATGTTGTGGAATCGAATTTCAAAATAAAAACAGGTAGCTACAGTTCTTGCTTTGCATCGCGGTGTTCATTATAGAACATCCTGCACCTTATTCGATGAGGAAAGGACCGAGATCCCTTCACCGGGAGTGACTCCTTTAGCAATAACTGGCAGATGCTACAACCCTCGGTTTGTCTTTGATCGCTTCTATAGTTTCCGCTTTGCACAGTGATATATATGATATATCCCGCACCTCATTCGACGAGGAAAGGGCCGACGATCCCTTCACCGGGAGTGACCCCTTTAGCAAAACTAGAAAAGCTTCAAAAAAAAAACATTCCATTTAAAAATCATTTGATTCCGCAACGAGATCAAGTTCAAAGCGTTAAAGGTTTTCACAAAAACCAGCCGCAACCCTCCGTCATTTTAGGAAGTAGAGTACTTAGTATTCATGCTGTGTTTGTTGACCATAGTCAAGGCACAGTGTACGGTAGCTAAGTGATGTCTTCCTACACCGCATATGATGCGATTAGTTAGGACAGTCGCGTGACTTTGTTGACCTTAGTTAAGGGTCATGTGGGTGGGTCTAATTAATCACGAAATGACGGGTAGAACTTGACTAGTACTTATGATTTGTTGACCATAGTTAAGGTCATAGGTGCTAGGGGTAAAAACCATTATCGGGAGTTTCAAGTGTTGGAATTTGCAATGAGATTGCATACCTTCTATGAGATAGTTGGATCCCGATACCCGCTGCGAGTAAGAGTTACTCCTGGGAGAGTTTTATACATTACAATTAGCCGATCAAGTAGGTGTCTAGAAAGGTGTTAACGAGGTTACGCCTCTGGGAAAACGAGGTTTACATTAATTAGGTTCGTGCGAAAGCACGGGGGACCTCCCTCAAAGTACCGACACTGGCCTGGCTGAAAGATTGGCGAACTTGTAGTGTGTAATTAATCCCGGCTAGTCTTTCCTTTTAGGGTTTGAAGGAAGATTTGATAAAAAGCAGTGGGAGACATCCTGATTAGATAAAATAAAAACCAATCTATTCTTGCAAGAGCGCACGCTGAGTGTTTTCTTCTCTCTCTCTCCAGGTAGCGACCATATCACGCCTTAATCAAGATAATAATACGGATTATTGACCGAACCCGCTTGTTATACTGAGCTGGGAAACGTTGGTCCCGCTCCAACTTATAATTGTTATAAGACAGAGCAGGAAATAAGGGAATACCAGAATTCCTATGCCGCCCAAACGAAGAAAGTGCATATGATGCATCTCCTTCGGGTGTGTTCATTACAAAGAACTGTTTCTCAGTATCCTCTGCATCCTGGGTATATGATACCGGATCAGGATCCCAGATATGTAATCTGTTACATAGGGCTACAAAAAGGTAGAAAAACTGAGAACGGGTGATAAGTTTCATGAGACAGAAACCGGGGCAAGTGTTGCAGCCAAGTCTGTTGGTCACTGTCACCCTGTATTACCAATACATTGATTCTGAAAAAATGCTATTAGATGCCGAACCTGATATACAAAATCATATCAGTCCCTTTATTAGTAAAGAAATGATAAAATTTTGTATAGTTGGATAATGTTTTGAATATTTCCTATATCAAAAGTTGATCGGTTCAGGTGCGTTATCTAAAAGCATTGATGTTCTAAATCAAACTACAGTTCTTAGTATATGGAACACACACAAGAGGAAGAGTTCAGAAATGAACGGATTCTTCTTGAGGTATTGTAGACTAGGTCAGATCAATGCGACCCGACTGGCTGAAGTTACATTTAGATGTATATTTAAATCGTTTTGAATTTACATCTTGTGCAACTCGCCAATCATGTCACAAAGATAAGATGACCATAGCTCTGTTTATTGGAAACAGAGAAAGAGTTAATGAACTCTTGGGACCGATACATGATGATGTATGTAAGGTCCCCTGTCTACACATGCCAGGACTGGTTCTTTATACTTCATTATATTCTCTGATAATCTCTCAAGATTCAGTCGTATGTTCCTGCTGAAACATAAGTCCGAAGCTTTTGAGGTATTCACAGAATATAAGTTAGAAGTAGAGAACCAATAACCGGGTATAAGTATTATGTCCTATGATGAGATCAGAGAGGAGAATACTTGTGCATAGAATTCCTGCACTATTCTAAAAGAGAATGAGATTCTCTCTCAGCATTACTCTTCCGTATACACCATAGCACGATGGTATATCGGGGTGGGGCTATCACACCCTATAGATAAGGTGTGCTCTATGATGAGTACTACTGAGTTACCTTTTTCCTTTTGGGAGTTATGCACTTGAGAAGTTGCATACCTATTGAATTAGGTTGGAATCAAATCACTGCCTACCACTCTATATAAGATATGGTATGGGAAGAACCTATCTCTTAAGTAAGTTAAGATTTGGGATTGTCCGGCCTATGTCAAAAGCAAAATCCGGACAAGATCGAGGCAAGATCAGTTCTGTAGAACTGGAAAGGTTCCAGCTGTACAAAACTGCTAATGATTTGACAGAACCAAAGGATTCAATATTTTCCGACGAACCTCAGCCTCTCCGCCGATCTAGTAGGGTTCCTCACCCACCTGAGAGATACCTCGGTTTCTCGATGACAGTGGGAGCAAGGATTGCATCATGAGATGATGACCCAACCAGTTTCGAGCAGGCCATCGAGAGTAGGGACTCTGTAAGAATGGCTGGATGCTTAGTGATCTGAGAAGGAATCCTTATACACCAACAAAGTATGGACTTTGGTTGCAATATCTGAAGGGTTAAATCCCCATCAGGAGCAAGTATATCTTGAGAAGATTACTTGGTGTAGATGGAAAAGTTGAGACTTTCAAAGCTAGACTTGTTAAAGGTTTTCGTCATCGACCAGGCATGGATAATGATGAAACCTTTTTCCAGTAGCTATGCTTAAGTCTATCCAGATTCTACTTGCCACGGCTACATACCATGACTGCGATATCTGGTGGTTGGGTGCCCTGACTGCTTTTCTAAATACTGATTTAGAAGAGAACGTCTGTAAGAACACAGCCAGAGGTCTTCGTAAACAGTGGGAGCAGCGGAAACGTGTGCAAGTTGCTTTACATAATGAAGCAGGCATCGCGGAGTTGGAACGTCTGTTTTGATGTGATAATCAAAGTGTTTGACTTCATCAAAATGGTAGACGAACCTTGTATATACAAAAGGGTAGTAGAGAGTAAGGTCGTCATCTTCGTATTGTACGTAGACAACATACTCTTGATAGGAAAAGAGTTTCCTATACTACGATCGGTCAATCTCCTATTATCACTAGGATTCTCCAAATAGGATCAAAGTGATACCTCCTAAAAACCTGAGTTTTCATCTATGAGATAGATGTAACTGGATGCTAGGATTCTCACTAGATGTAGTGAGATGGTATCAATCGATCCTGAAGAGAATCACTGGAAGAGTTCCAGGGTGATAAAGACGACTGAATGTCAGTCACGGGCATTGTCTTTACCCTCAGTAAAGGGACGGTATGTTGGAAGAGTTCCAAGCTCGATACCGTGGCAAACTAGACGATAAAGGCTGGTAACATCGCTATTAAAGATACTACCAAAGAGGCTGTTTGGGTGTATATTGGTTCATAAGATGAACTAGGTTCCTGCCATTGTATGACAATGGAAGCGTGGTTTCGACCCTGGAACCCTGGTCCCATCAGTGACCCATACAAATTCTGAGGAAGCATCACCTGATCATGGAGATAGTTGATCTCCAGGGTGATCGAGGTAAGGAGAGAAGACTCAGAGGACAACACGGCGGATCCACTCACGAAGGCCCTTTTCCCAAAGAGAGACAATTTAGGGGATGGTTGAGTATGTGATACTGCAACCACTGCTACAGATGGCCCTAGTGCAAGTGGGAGATTGTTAGTTATATGTATGCCCTAGAGGCCATTACTGTACATTGGATGTATATTGTAGTGGATGCTGGGACATATATAGGTAGGACTTTCTTGCTCGGCATGATAGTACGCTATCTGGTTGCACTTTGTCTTAACATGTATACTTTCTGTCTCTCTGATTACATGTTGATAAAGCCCATAGGATGTGTACTCGACTTCCAGGACTATGATGTAGATCATACTAGTGGGGCCTGGGTAGTCCATGAGTACATCCTTGAATTGTTCCTAGTCGAGGGAATATCGAGACGGGGCATCGATATTCCAGAGTAGACTAGCGCATATCTTCTCGACCCATGCGATGGGCGATGGATGATCCCATATCCATTGGTGTTTGACATCGAAGATGGTATGCGGGTGCTCAGTGGAGACTGGGTACACTGAACGGACTCGCCGAGAACTCCCAGATGGTATTATACCTCACGTCAGATGGCAGTTCTCTGGTGACACTGGTACAGCTTAGTCTGTTGACCCGAGATCGTCATAGAGTCTTGTGTGTCTCCCACTGTGCTTTGATTTCCACCCTACCACGGCTCTACTGAGTTGTGCAAACAGGTGGTTTTTGGGTACAGTCCCGATTCACATGGAGGCAATGAGCGATAGGAGGGGATTCGTCTCTCCCGGTATTGGGGGTTGATGTTGTGCTATGCTCGACTGGCCATAACAGGAAATCCCTGGCCAGGGTTGCAGTGATATACTGGTAAGAGTTATCAGTAGTTTTACGAATGTTATGGACCCTGCGTCGGCATGACTTATCGAGCTATTGGGGTCTGACGTTTACCACCCCTAGGCGAGATATGCGACATATCAGACGAACAGACCGGACTATACGGTAGTGTTACTGGTCGGATTCACTGGAGTGTGAGCGGGCTTGCTCGTCGATCTTCAGATCGCTCAATACCCGGGTGGCCGTTACGTTTAGCAGACCGCTTGCGGCTTGTGGATGTTTGATATGATCATCATCCGCTGCCGGCGTATTGACGAGTCTTTAGAGTCCTACACAGAGGTTTCCTGGCTCAAGCGAAACGAAATAGGAGCGCATATGAGATATGTGCGGGACCGAGAATAATGCGTGTATGTGATACCGTATTCTATTCTCGCGATAAATGTATCGAATGGTTGTATGCGATATAACCTAGTTATCGATTCAAGCGTTGATTCGATAAGCCGATATATTGTATACTAGTCGGTTGTGTGCGACATAACCGGATCATTGAATCAAGTGTTGATATTAATGATTTAATGCATATTTATATATATGATATATTACTTTGCATCAACTAGTATCGGTTTACTTAAGATGGATTTTCTCGCTCGGGTGTGCGCATTGCATATGCGATATATTTATGTGCACATGGATGTATCATGTTTGATGATGCATACCACTTTGGTTAAGTGTAAAGTTTGAACCATGGTTGTATTTATGTTTAGGGTTTTATTTTCTTAATTATTCATTTTATTCTTTTTGATAAATGAATAAAAGAAATGAGAAAAGAATGGTTGCTAGTTTTGTTGTTTAGTTGAAACTTCATGAAGCTTTGACCTAAGTCCACCATTCTTATCTCATTCTTAACCCTAACCATTCAACTAACCTTGGTTAACTCTCTACACTTTACCATGGTTCACTTATGATAAGAATTGATAATTCTTTTCTTTTTGAATTAATCTTTTCTTATCATTATTCTTCTTCTTCTTCATTCTTCAAGTGAAGAAGCTTGAGGTCATCAATGGTAGATTGATGTTTTGAGTGAGAAATCCAATTCCAAAGTTTACCCACATCCTATTTCTTCATCCTCTACCTCTTGCCAAGAAGTAGAGTGTGTTTCCTTCACAAGATTTTAGGGTTTGGTGAAGGTCGAGCTTGATTTAGCGATGCCTCGACGTAGATCATCTTCGGCATGGACATCGACGACCTAGCTCGCTTTCTCTCCGACGAAGCCGACTTTAGAGCCCGGATTTCTTTTGGACAGCGGAGACGACTTCGTTGCGGAGCTATGGAGGTGGAGCACCGGATCTACAAAGGTTGTATTTCCGTATTCTCATTAGCTAAGTTGTTAGCTAGTTCGTTTTTCGCCTAGACATCTAGTTATAGATCCGTACACTAGGGTTTGTAGGCACCATATTTTTTTTGAAATTGCCATGGTTGATGGCTTTGGAGACCTCACTAGGGTGCCTAGGAACCCTACATTACAGATATGAGATCCTGATCCGGTATCCAATACCCAGGAAGTAGAGTTTATTGAAAGACAGTTTTCAATAACATACACACCTGAAGCTGAAGCTGCAACCTGCTTCAATTCCTGTGTCCTGGCTTTCCAAGCCCTGCAATCATTCTTCCAGTGTCCTTTCTTATGACAATAAAAGCATTCTTCCTTATCCACAAGCTTTCCTACTTTCTTTGTTGCTTTTGCCTTTCCCTTCGTATCCACTTTACTAACACCGCCCCTTGGTTTGGCAGGGGCTTTCTTCTTCTTTCCCTTGGCTTTCACCTTGGACCTAGAAGAAGAAGATCCTCCTACAAACAAAGTGGATGTTTCCCTACCTTTCTGTAGGGTGCCCTCTGCGCTCCTCAGCATGTTGAGGAGTTCTGAAAGTTCAACTTCCTTTTCTTGCAAGTTGAAGTTCAGTATAAACTGGGCGTAAGTGGAAGGAAGGGACTGGAGAATCAAGTCCGTATAAAGCTCATTCTCCAACGTGGTCCCAAGGTCTGTGAGCTCTTCTATGTAGCCAATCATCTTAAGCACATGTTCCACTACCGATGATCCGACGGCCAATCTTGCCGAAAATAACTTCTTCGACACTTCGTATCTTGCGATACGAGATTGCTCTCCATACAGTTCTTTTGTATGAAGAAATATGGATTCCAGGTCCATATTCTCGTGCCTCCTCTGATGTTCATTGTCCATAGAGGAAAGCACGAGGCACTTGGCCTTCGCGTAGTCTAATTCCCAGGTCTTACGGATTTCCTTATCCGCGACGCTGGTTTTGGGACCTGGGACAGGGGGAGCTTTGGTGGTAAGAAGATACCCCAGCTTGTCGTAAGTGATTGCCATCTTGCCATTCCTGAGCCAATCTTTGTAGTTTGGCCCTGTCAGTACGTTTTTATCTAGAAGTAACTTAAGTCCAGTCATGTCGATTGGTCGCTGCAATTAGGAGAGAGAAGAAACACTCAGCTTGATGCTCTTGCAAGTTTAGAATGGTTTTTAGTTTGTCTAAACAGGATAGCTCCCACTGTTTCTCGAATCCCTCCTCAAACCAAAAAGGAAGAATAAGTCAGGATCAATCTCACCGTACAATACTTGCTTAACCGTTCGGCCAGGCTGGTGTCGGTACTTCGAGGGAGGTTTTCCAACGCTTTCGCGAAGTTCCTTAATTAAATAACCTCTTTTCCCTGGGGCGTAACCCCGCTAACACCTTTCTAGACACCTACTTGGATTATAGCATTGATCGTTAAGTGAGAAATTTCCCTAGGAGTAGCATATACTCACAGTAGGATCGGGATCCAAATATCATCGCGTGACGAAACTGAAGGAATCCTACCAGAATCATCACACTCCAAATGGTATGCAACACTAGCAAGTTTCAGTTCTTTTGAAACTCCCGATGTGGATTTTTGCCCCATGCTCTTATGACCTTGACTTTGGCCAAAATATCATAAGTCACATGTCAAGTTCTACCCGTCATTCTCCAGGTTAATTTGGATCCATCCGTACCTACCCTTGACTTTGGCCAAAATGGCAGTACGACTGTCCCAAACCAACGCATCTATATATACTACACATGAATACCCAATAGCTACCAATCACTATGCCTTGACTTTGGCCAACATACACAGCTTGAATACTATTGACTATTCATGTGAAACGACGGAGGGCTACGAATGGTTTTGGCAAAACCGTGAACGTAGTGAACTTGATATAATCGATGGAATGAGATAGCTTTTAAAAGGAGTGGCTCAAGCTCCGCATTTAAAAGTTAGTTTTGAAAAGAACCGAGTGGTTTTCCGAAAGTGTTCCAACGATTTTAACTTGGTTTATTTTCTTGCATTAGTTCTTTTAATGCGTGATATTCTTGCATTAGTTCTTTTAATGCGTCCCATCATTTAATCCTACCATTGCAGAAAACAACCAAAATATGACGTACGCTTATGCCATTCGCATTCGCCACGGGGCCCCGTCATTACCCGTTAGGTTACTTAACTAACGACAGAGTGGGGGCTGGGCTAGCGCGGTTGTAAAACATAAGCAACGCCTAAATAATATCATATATAGATATATTGCAATGATAGCCATTTCAGATCACAGATGAACACATTGGATATACTAGGAATTCGCAATTCGTACGAGCCTGTAACGAAAAGCAGATTACACGGTCGCGGTGAATAGCCAATACCCCACCCAAGACCCCTACGGGTGCGGCAAACTACCCGCCAAGTACCCGAAGCGAAGCAACCTCCCTCAACTCCGTGAGTAGGCCACTCGGCACTTCGGCATACCCGGTAGTTTGTGCACCCCTTCCATGGGTCTATCCTAGGAGCAAAAACAGTAAAAAGAAATTATACAATGACGGCTACAACCCCATGAATTGAAAGAAAAGAAAACTCTCGTCTCACAACCCCCCGGCTATTCACCCGCGACAATCCAATGAATTCATATACACATTCCAATAACATTACAGATCACAGATTTGTATAACCTCCACTAATCGACATATAGCGATTAGCAGACGTTCAATACAAATATCACATCACAGATAAGAACCCGTCAGCTCAAGTCTTTAGAAGTTCGATCAAAAATACGGATTTTTAGGCCCCAAACACAAAATTTTCGTTCTGGAAAATCTGGGCAAAAAATACATATTCCAAAAATCCCAAAATACCCCTATGAACAAACTGCAAAAATAAAACCCCACGACCGAGTCAACTCGGCCGCGGATCCGCGGCCGGAGCAAGCTCCCGCCGCGGAAACGCGGCGCGTTGATCGATTCAGTGGGTCGAATTTTTGCAGTTTCTTCTAAAAACCCTGAGTCGATTTTTGGTATATCTCAAATAATTTTTTCAGCACTTTGAAAATCGACAGAAAGTTTGAAATCCGGGTGTATTTCGCGACTTTTTCTCCGATCGAATTTCTAGTTACTATGCTAACATGTTAGATAGAGTTTAACTAGGCTCTGATACCACTGTAAGTCCATGCTATCTCTCCCGGTACTTTTGGGCATGCGGAATTTGGTGAAAAACAATTTCTAGAGGTGGTAACATGGACTCAAAACCGGATCTTTGTTAAATATCTAACTAACAACCTAACTAGGAGTTGTTAACTACTCGGTTAGGGGGTTATACCTTTCTTTCTTGAACTCCTTCGTCTTCAAGCCTCGATGGTAGTCCGGATCGGCTTCACCCCGTCGTCTCCTTGCGCCGAAGATCGATCCACCTGAAAGCTTCTACCTTTGGCTTCTTCTTCGGTCTTTGAAGAAACTAGTTCACTCGGTTTGCTAAACCTTGTGAACTAGAGTGAGTAGAGGAGAGTGTGTTGGGATTTTCTCTATGGTTCTTGGTTCTCAACACATGAGACAAGTGAACCATAGACTAAAGAGAGGGAGAGCAAGAGGAAGGAGATGAGAGCTCAAGAGCACAAGAGAGAGAATGAAAAATGATAGAATGAGAAAGACTTTTCTCTCTTGGCTCTCATAATCCAAAACCATCATCACAAAAATAGTAATCAAGTATTGTGTAAATGGTTTAAGTCAAAATGGCTATATCATTTCATGCACTCATATTGCACAAGAGAACAAGCAAGTGAAAAGTCTTTGCCATGAAATGATAGCCATTGTCATCATGATGGTCAACTAGTCCAACCTAGTCAACCGGTCAACAAAGTCAACAAGTCAACAAAGTCAACCCCTCAATAACCATGTCACCACAATACTTAATTAATATTATTGTTAATCACATATCATATTCTCATTAGGGTTGAGCAAAAAGTCAATAGTCAACAGTCAACGGTCAACAACCCTAACGAGAATCCTCTGCCTCTGTCTCTCCGTCAACTGTGCATACACACCCGCATTCGCGTTCCGAGGAACACGAATACAAACTGGATAAAACCAATCCCAATACTTACACTAGGATCTGGCTTAAACCAAAGCCCGCTAGTGTAAACTGTCCGGACACTAAACGTGCACAAGTGCACGGATGTGACTGAACCCTGTCGCAAAACCATGCGACCTCTACTATTTTGCCAAAAGGCGAATAGCTTTCTGTGTGGGACTCTAAAGACTCGACACTACGCTGGCAGTAGGTTTAACCACAGACCGCAAGCGGCACTAGCTGTGCGTAACGGTCCCTAGGTAGATGCCGACAAGAAGACTGACGAGGTGAAACCCATCTGAACTCCTACTGAGTCTGACTGTGACAATCTCCGTACAGTCCGGTTTGTTCGTCTGATACATCGCATGGCGGGCCTAGGGGGGCGGCAAACGTCAGTCCCCTAATAGCGGTACAAGTCGTGTCAGAGTGAAGCCCAATACACCCTGAGATAACACTGGAAGCCTACCAGTATATCTCGCTTGCCCTAGCCAGGGACTACTCGTGTAATGGCTCTCCTAGACACAGCGCGATGTCAACCCCTAATACCGGGAGAGACGAATCCTGTCTAACCGTCACTGCCTCCAAGTGCTTCGGGACTGCACCCAACTACTACCTGTTTGCACGACTCCTTTGAGCCGTGGTAGGGTAGTAATCAAATTACAGTGGGAACACACTCGAGGCGAAGTGACAGTGTCAAGTCAGCGGACTAAGCTGTACTCATGTCACCTGGGAACTGATAACTGACGATAGGTATAATACCAACCGGTCAGTTCCCGACGAGTCCTGTCCAGTGTACTCGTAACCCAACGAGCACCCGCATACTATCTCCAGTACGACGTACTGACGGCTGTGGGACAGACCGTCTCCCACACTGGGATAATAAGCGCATGCGCTAGTCTACTCCGGAGTATCGATGCCCTGTCTCGATAGTCCTGCGACTAGGGACCTGCATAAGGATGTGCTTATAGATTATCCAGCCCCACTAGTGTGACTGCCATCACAACGCTGGTAATTAAGCAAAGATCCTAAGGGCTCCACTAATGCGTATAGGTGATATACTAAAATAAACACATGTACACATTGAAGTAGAAACAAACCAAGTAGCATACTACTATTTTGAGCAAGATTGTATATACAAGGTGAATATCCCAAGCTTCCATTAAGTAATGTACAAACTAGTATGATACAGTAATGGCCTCTAGGGCATATACACTAACAAAAACGACACACGAAAGCCAAAACGATACGCTATAATCTATAGGTTAGAACCTATGGACAACGCCTTCCAAAACCTGTAGGGTTCCTAGGCACACTAGTGAGGTCTCCCAAGCCATCAACCATGGCAATTTCAAAAATTATAGTGCCTACAAACCCTAAAGTACGGATCGTTTGCTAGATGTCTAGGCGAACAAGCTAACTAGTTAACACTTAACTAAAAGATACGGAAATACAACCTTTGTAGATCCGGTGCTCCACCTCCACGGCTCCGCAACGAGGTCCTCTCCGCTGTCCAAATCAAATCCGGGCTCTAGGATCGGCTTCGTCGGAGAATGGGCAAGCTAGGTCGTCGATGTCCATGCCGAAGATGATCTACGTCGAAGCATCGCAAGATCAAGCTCTCAACTTCACCAAGTCATGAAACTTGTGAAGTAAACACACTCTACTACTTGGCAAGAGATAGAGGATGAAGAAATAGGAAGTGGGTTAACTTTAGAATTGGATTTCTCACTCTTTTCCAACAATCACCATTGATGGACTTCAAGCTTCTTCACTTGAAGCAAGGAAGAAGAAGAAGAAATGTTATGATAAGTTTTTTGAAAAATGAAAAGAAAATGAATTCTTATCATAATTTTAACCATGGTCAAGTGTAGAGAATGAATCATGGTTAGTGGGAATGGTTAGGGTTAAGGATGAGATAAGTATGGTTGACTTTATCAAAGCTTCATGAAGCTTCAACTAAACTCCAAATCTAGCAACCATTCTTTTCTCTTTTCTTTTATTCATTTATCAAAAATAAAAAGGATAATTAAACAAGATAAATGAATAACAAATAAGAAACCCTAACCATTTCATTAACCAAGGTTTAATACTTTACACTTAACCAAAAAGGATGTATCATCAAACATGATACAAGCAAGTGCACAAAATCATATCGCATATGTAATACGCACACCCGAGTGAGAAAATCCATCTTAAGTAAACCGATACTAGTTGATGCAAAGTAATATATCAAATATATAAATATGCATTAAATCATTAAATCAACACTTGATTCAATGACCCGGTTATGTCGCACACAACCGACTAGTATTTAATATATCGGCTTATCGAATCAACGCTTGAATCGATAACTAGGTTATATCGCATACAACCATTCGATATATTTATCGCGAGAATAGAATACGGTATCACATACACGCATTATTCTCGGTCCCGCACATATCTCATATGCGCTCCTATTTCGTTTCGCTTGAGCCAGGAAACCTCTGTGTAGGACTCTAAAGACTCGTCAATACGCCGGCAGCAGGCGATGATCATATCAAACACCCACAAGCCGCAAGCGGTCTGCTAAACGTAACGGCCACCCGGGTATTGAGCGATCTGAAGATCGACGAGCAAGCCCGCTCACACTCCAGTGAATCCGACCAGTAACACTACCGTACAGTCCGGTCTGATCGTCTGATATGTCGCATATCTCGCCTAGGGGTGGTAAACGTCAGACCCCAATAGCTCAATAAGTCGTGTCGATATAAGGTCTATAACTATTCGAGAAACTACTGGTAACACTTACCAGTAAATCTCAGCAACCCTGGCCAGGGATTTCCTGTTATAGCCAATCGAACACAGCGCAACATCAACTCCCTATACCGGGAGAGACGAATCCCCTCCTATCGCTCATTGCCTCCATGTGACTCGGGACTGTACCCAAAAACCACCGTTTTGCACGCCCTCTTGGACGTGGTAAGATGGAAATCAAAGCACAGTGGGAACCACACGAGACTCTATGACGATCTCGGGTCAACAGACTACTCTGCACCAGTGTCACCAGAGAACTGCCATCTGACGTGAGGTATAATACCATCTGGGAGTTCTCGGCGAGTCCGTCCAGTGTACCCAGTCTCTACTGAGCACCCGTATATCATCTCTGATGTCAAACACCGATGGATATGGGATCATCCATCGCCCATCTATATGGGTCGAGAAGGTATACGCTAGTCTACTCTGGTATATCGATGCCCCGTCTCGATACACCCACGACTAGGGACTTTGAAGGATGTACTTATGGACTACCATGTCCCTACTAGTATGATCCGCATCATAGTTCAGGTAGTCAAGTACAGATCCTAAGGGCTTTACCAACATGTAACAGAGAGACAATCAGCATACACGTTAAGGTAAAGGGTAACCAGATAGCATACTATCATGTCGAGCAAGAAAGTCCTCCCTATATATGTCCCAGCATCCACTACAATATACATCCAATGTACAGTAATGGCCTCTAGGGCATACATATAACTAACAATCTCCCACTTGCACTAGGGCCATCTGTAGCAGTGGTTGCAGTATCTCATACTCAACCATCCCATAAAAGTCTCTCTCTGGGAACAGGCCTTTGTGAGTGGATCCGCTGTGTTGTCCTCTGAGTCTACTCTCCTAACCTCGATCACCCTGGAGATCAACCATCTCCATGATCAGGCGATGCTGCCTTAGAATAAGTCTGGATCACTGATGGGACCGGCGTTCCTCGGCATGAGCCACAACTCCATTGTCTCACAATGGTAGGAACGTAGTTCATCTCATGAACTGATATACACCCAAACATCCTCTTTGGTAGCATCTTAAGTAGCGATGTATCCTGCCTTTATCGTCTAGTATGTCACGGTATCTAGCTTGGAACTCTTCCAACATACCGTCCCTTTACTTAGGGTAAAGACAATGCCTGTGACTGACATTCAGTCGTCTTTATCACCCTGGAACCCTTCCAGTGATTCTCCCCAGAATCATTTGATACCATCTCACTACAACTAGTGAGAATCCTAACATCCATTTAAATCTATCTCATAGATCCAAAATCCAGGATTTAGTAGGTATCACTTTGATCCTATATGGAGAATCCTAGTGATAAGTGGAGATTGATCGAGCGTAGCATAGGAAACTCTTTCCCTATCAAGAGTATGTCATCCACGTACTCTACGAGGATCTCACCATACTCCCTACTACCTTTTTGTTTATACAAGGTTCATCTACCATTTTGATGATGTCAACTTCTTTGACTAATTCATCAAAACAGATGTTCCACCTCCGCGATGCCTGCTTTAATCCTATAAAGCATCTTGCACACGTTTCCGCTGCTCCCATTGTCTACGAAGCCCTCTGGCTGTGTACTTATAGACGCACTCTTCTAAATCATCATTTAGAAAAGCAGTCAAGACACCCAACCACCAGAGATCGTAGTCATGGTATGCAGCCGTGGTAAGTAGGATCTGGATGGACTTAAGCATAGGTACTGGAAAAGGTTTCATCATTATCCATGCCTGGTCAATGACGAAATCCTTTAACTAGTCTAGCTTTGAAAGTCTCAACTTTTCCATCTACACCAAGTAATCTTCTCAAGATATACTTGCTCCTGATGGGGATTTAACCCTTCAGATATAGCAACTAAAGTCCATACTTTGTTGGTGTATAAGGATTCCATCTCAGATCACTAAGCATCCAGCCATTCTTACAGAGTCTTACTCTTGATGGCCAGCTCGAAACTAGTTGGGTCATCATCTCATGATGCAATCCTCGCTCCCACTTTCATAGAGAAACCGAAGTATCTCTCAAGTGGGTGAGGAACCCTACTAGATCGGCGGAGAGGCTGAGGTTCGTTGGTATCTACTGAATCCTTTGGTTCTATCAAATCATCTTCTGTAGTTTGCATAGCTAGAACCTTTCCAGTTCTACATAACTATCCTTGCCTCGAGCTTGTCCGGATTTTGTTTTTAGACATAGGCCGGGCAACCCCAAATCTCAACTAACTTAAGATATGGGCTCTTCCCTTTCCACATTACATATGAAGTGGTAGGCAACTGATTTGATTCGAACCCTATTCAATAGGTATGCAGCTTCTCAAGTGCATAACTCCTAAAAAGAAATTGGCAACTCAGTAGTACTCATCATAGAGCACACCTTATCATATAGGGTGTGATTGCTCCGCCCCGATATACCATCGTGCTATGGTGTATTCGGAGGAGTAATGCTGAGAGAGAATCTCATTCCCCTTTAGAATGGTCCAGGAATTCCGTGCTCAAGTATTCTCCTCCTTGATCACATCAAAGGACATAATACTTATACCCGTATTTTGGTTCTCTACTTCTAACTTATATTCTGTGAATATCTCAAAAGTTTCGGACTTGTGTTTCAACAGGAACATATGTCTGAATCTAAAGAGATCATCAGAGAACGTAATGAAGTATAAAGAACGAGTCCTGGCATTTGTAGACAGGGGACCTACATACATCAACATGTATCATCCCAAGAGTTTATTAACTCTTTCTCTGTTTCCAGTAAACGGAGCTATGGTCATCTTATCTTTGTGACATGACTGGCGAGTTTCATAAGATGTAAATTCAAACTGATTTAAATATGCATCTATATGTAACTCTAGCCAGTCGGGTCGCATTGATCTGACCTAGTCTACAATGCCTCAAGAAGAATTCGTTCATTTCTGAACTCTTCCTCTTGTGTGTGATCCGTATACTAAGAACTGTAGTTTGATTTAGAACATTAATGCTTTTAGATAACGTGCCTGAACCGATCAACTTTTGATATAGGAAATGTTCAAAACATTATCCACCAATACAAAATTATATCCTTTCTTTACTAATAAAGAGACTGATATGATTTTGTATATCAGGTTCGGTATCTAATAACATTCGTTCAGAATCAATGTATTGTAATACAGGGTGACAGTGACCGACAGACTTGGCTGCAACTCTTGCCCCGTTTTCTGCCTCATGAAACTTATCACCCGTTCTCAGTTCTCTACCTATCTGTAGCCCTATGTAACAGATTACATATCTGGGATCCTGATCCGGTATCACATACCCAGGACGTAAAGACACTGAGAAACAGTTCTATATAATGAACACACCCGAAGATGATGCATCAGCATGCACTCTCTTCGTTTGGGCGGCACGGGAAATTTGGTATTCCCCAATTTCCTGCTCTGTCTTATAACAATTATAAGTTGGAGCGGGACCAACGTTCCCCAGCTCAGTATAACAAGCTGGTTCGGTCAATAATCCGTATTATTATCTTGATTAAGGCGTGATATGGTCGCTACCTGGAGAGAGAGAGAAGAAAACACTCAGCGTGCGCTCTGTCAAGAATAGATTGGTTATTATTTTATCTAATCAGGATGGCTCCCACTGCTTTTTATCAAATCTTCCTTCAAACCCTAAAAGGAAAGACTAGCCGGGATTAATTACACACTACAAGTTCGCCAATCTTTCAGCCAGGCCAGTGTCGGTACTTTGAGGGAGGTCCCCCGTGCTTTCGCACGAACCTAATTACCGTAAACCTCGTTTTCCCAGAGGCGTAACCTCGTTGGCACCTTTCTAGACACCTACTTGATCGGCTAATTGTAATGCGTAAAACTCTCCCAGGAGTAACTCTTACTTGCAGCGGGTATCGGGATCCAACTATCTCATAGAAGGTATGCAATCTCATTGCAAATTTCAACACTTGAAATTCCCGATAATATTTTGCCCCTAACCTCCTATGACCTTGACAAAGGCCAACAAACCATAGGATGCTAGTCAAGTTCAACCCGTCATTTCCTGATTGAATTAAACCCACCCGCACGGCCCTTGACAAAGGCCAACAAGGTCGCACGACTACCCTAACCCAATCTGCATCATATGCATAAGCAGATAAGCACCAGTTAGCTACCGCACACTGCGCCTTGACAAAGGCCAACAAACGCAGCACGAATACTAACTACTACTTATCTGAAATGACGGAGGGCTACGACAGGTTTTTCTGAAAACCTATTGCGTAATGAACTTGATATCGTTGTAGAATCAAATGATTTTTAAAATGGAATGCTTTTGAGGCTTTTCTAGTCTTGCTAAAGGAGTCACTCCCGGTGAAGGGATCGTCGGTCCTTTCCTCGTCGAATGAGGTGCCGGATATATCATATATATCACTGTGCAAAGCAAAAACTCTTAAAAGCAATCAAAAGACAAACCGAGTGTGTAGCATCTGTCAGTTATTGCTAAAGGAGTCACTCCCGGTGAAGGGATCTCGGTCCTTTCCTCATCGAATAAGGTGCAGGATATATCTCATATACCTCTGTGCAAAGCAAGAACTGTAGCTACCTGTTTTATTTTGAAATTCGATTCTACAACATCTTAGGTTTCTTTTATTTCATTAATCACATTAATGAAGTCCCATCATTTAAGTACCTAAACATCACAGATAAATACGACGTACACTTATGCCATCCGCATTCGCCTCGATGTCCCCTCGTGCACCGTTAGGTTAGGTAACTAACGGCAGAGCGGGGCAGGGCTAGCGCGGGTGTAAAACATAAGTAACGTCTATATAATATATCATATATATTATATACTGTATCTATCACAGAACATCTCATG
This sequence comes from Agapanthus africanus, assembly GCA_030015575.1. Classification (NCBI taxonomy): domain Eukaryota; kingdom Viridiplantae; phylum Streptophyta; class Magnoliopsida; order Asparagales; family Amaryllidaceae; genus Agapanthus; species Agapanthus africanus. The sequence goes on from CM057340.1 coordinate 269,756,905, forward strand.
ATCACATCACAGATATCGCAGCAGAAGAAACATATGAAATATTGGATATACTAGGACGTCCGTGTTTTCAATACGAGCCAGTATAAAACACGGATTCCACGGTCGTGATGAATAGCCAAAACCACACCCCTACGAGAGCGGCAAGCAACCCTGCCAGTTCTAGAGTTAGGAGACCCGGACTCGACTCCTCGAGTTGGTCTCCCACTGGACTCCAGAACCCGGTTACCTGTGCTCCCCTCCTTGGGTCTATCCTAGTGCGGAAAAGTAAATAATATACAACAGGTGACAACTCCCGCAACCTGGAAGCGCCCCAAAAAAAAGAATATTACATACAAGTTTTTACATGAATGAAAATGGAAAACACTCATCTGACATAAAAACCCCCGGCCATTCAAACACGACGATCCAATATAACATATCCAGCAACACATAACATCATATGTCATCAACGTAAGTAAATATGTCCATCCCAATTGTCGTTGACATATAGCAACGAAACCGGCGATATAACTTATTACACTTACGGTCACAGAAAAGAAAGTGTAAAACTACAACAGTTGGAATCCGCAACCACCTCAGACATCGCATGCCTGACCAAATGAATTTCTTAGACATCACATGCCTAACTATTATAAACCCCGCATTTTAGTCTCAAAATCGAAAACACTTTTCAATATCAAGTCGGGCAATTCAACAAGATTCCCGACAGCCTGATCGAATGCTCGTCGCAAACTTCAGTAGGCGGCCGCACCCCCGATACCGTCGACGAAGTGCACCAAGGCGGAACACCGCTACCGCGAGCACCCTGACGGATGCTTTCGGCGACGGGGTTCTCCTACAGTCACTTGGTCGGGGCTATGGAATGAAGCTGTCTATTAAGTTTATCCGGCGAGTATCCGCGTACGCTACGTGATTGCGACGGACTTTTGATCACATCAAAATTCCGTAGCAACCGATCAAGTGAGACTAAAGTGCTATGTTTATAACATTCATTTAGTTATCTCATAACTATTGTGAATTCCAATTATTGTATCCCATTCCAGATAAATAGAAAATGTTAAACTTTCCGATCGAACAATCGAACACCCAAGTTTTCCCGAAACAGATCAACATATGAAACAAGTCTAACAACATTCCGTTCGTGCCTCAGTACCAACGATCCAGCCGTAGAAGGGTCAAGCCAACGCCTCACATGTGACACGCCGTACTGCCCCAAACCCGAAGGTTCAAAGGGCAGTTCAAGACGGTCACATAATCGAGTTAAGGATTGTGTCTTCTAGAGGGACCATCGCGTTACTTGCACTACTTAGAACGTCGTTAAACTACGGAAAAATCCAACACTTGGAAATTTCCCGACAGGGGAAAAGTTGGGTATTGTATCCGGTCGAACTTTTTAACATATTCTAAGATTTATCCGGAAAGCCACACAGACAAAATTTGATACCCCGATCGAAACACCGAATTCCCAAAACAACTCAGAAAAATTCAACTCTTGAAAAAATATTAAAAATAGCCAGGAAGACCAACACTGGAAAATAGGAGTTACTGTGTAAATTTGGTCTCACAAAACGACAAAACGGCCGCCCTTCCGCCGCACGAGCCATGGTCGTGCCGCGGAAGCGCGGCGCTTTAGTGAAATTAGGGCTACGGGTTACACAGTTACTCTTAGATTTTCCTGCTTGTTTTTCTGGATATTTTTAATACTGAAAAATCCCTGTTTTTAAAAATTGTACAGAGAGCAATATTGGTTCGGGGTTTCGGGTTCGTTCGGACTTCAATTTCCGTCTGGACTTCGCCTAAGGCTCTAGCTAGGCTCTGATACCACTGTAGGGTTCCTAGGCACACTAGTGAGGTCTCCCAAGCCATCAACCATGGCAATTTCAAAAATTATAGTGCCTACAAACCCTAAAGTACGGATCGTTTGCTAGATGTCTAGGCGAACAAGCTAACTAGTTAACACTTAACTAAAAAATACGGAAATACAACCTTTGTAGATCCGGTGCTCCACCTCCACGGCTCCGCAACGAGGTCCTCTCCGCTGTCCAAATCAAATCCGGGCTCTAGGATCGGCTTCGTCGGAGAATGGGCAAGCTAGGTCGTCGATGTCCATGCCGAAGATGATCTACGTCGAAGCATCGCAAGATCAAGCTCTCAACTTCACCAAGTCATGAAACTTGTGAAGTAAACACACTCTACTACTTGGCAAGAGGTAGAGGATGAAGAAATAGGAAGTGGGTTAACTTTAGAATTGGATTTCTCACTCTTTTCCAACAATCACCATTGATGGACTTCAAGCTTCTTCACTTGAAGCAAGGAAGAAGAAGAAGAAATGTTATGATAAGTTTTTTGAAAAATGAAAAGAAAATGAATTCTTATCATAATTTTAACCATGGTCAAGTGTAGAGAATGAATCATGGTTAGTGGGAATGGTTAGGGTTAAGGATGAGATAAGTATGGTTGACTTTATCAAAGCTTCATGAAGCTTCAACTAAACTCCAAATCTAGCAACCATTCTTTTCTCTTTTCTTTTATTCATTTATCAAAAATAAAAAGGATAATTAAACAAGATAAATGAATAACAAATAAGAAACCCTAACCATTTCATTAACCAAGGTTTAATACTTTACACTTAACCAAAAAGGATGTATCATCAAACATGATACAAGCAAGTGCACAAAATCATATCGCATATGTAATGCGCACACCCGAGTGAGAAAATCCATCTTAAGTAAACCGATACTAGTTGATGCAAAGTAATATATCAAATATATAAATATGCATTAAATCATTAAATCAACACTTGATTCAATGACCCGGTTATGTCGCACACAACCGACTAGTATTTAATATATCGGCTTATCGAATCAACGCTTGAATCGATAACTAGGTTATATCGCATACAACCATTCGATATATTTATCGCGAGAATAGAATACGGTATCACATACACGCATTATTCTCGGTCCCGCACATATCTCATATGCGCTCCTATTTCGTTTCGCTTGAGCCAGGAAACCTCTGTGTAGGACTCTAAAGACTCGTCAATACGCCGGCAGCAGGCGATGATCATATCAAACACCCACAAGCCGCAAGCGGTCTGCTAAACGTAACGGCCACCCGGGTATTGAGCGATCTGAAGATCGACGAGCAAGCCCGCTCACACTCCAGTGAATCCGACCAGTAACACTACCGTACAGTCCGGTCTGATCGTCTGATATGTCGCATATCTCGCCTAGGGGTGGTAAACGTCAGACCCCAATAGCTCAATAAGTCGTGTCGATATGAGGTCTATAACTATTCGAGAAACTACTGGTAACACTTACCAGTAAATCTCAGCAACCCTGGCCAGGGATTTCCTGTTATAGCCAATCGAACACAGCGCAACATCAACTCCCTATACCGGGAGAGACGAATCCCCTCCTATCGCTCATTGCCTCCATGTGACTCGGGACTGTACCCAAAAACCACCGTTTTGCACGCCCTCTTGGACGTGGTAAGATGGAAATCAAAGCACAGTGGGAACCACACGAGACTCTATGACGATCTCGGGTCAACAGACTACTCTGCACCAGTGTCACCAGAGAACTGCCATCTGACGTGAGGTATAATACCATCTGGGAGTTCTCGGCGAGTCCGTCTAGTGTACCCAGTCTCTACTGAGCACCCGTATATCATCTCTGATGTCAAACACCGATGGATATGGGATCATCCATCGCTCATCTATATGGGTCGAGAAGGTATACGCTAGTCTACTCTGGTATATCGATGCCCCGTCTCGATACACCCACGACTAGGGACTTTGAAGGATGTACTTATGGACTACCATGTCCCCACTAGTATGATCCGCATCATAGTCCAGGTAGTCAAGTACAGATCCTAAGGGCTTTACCAACATGTAACAGAGAGACAATCAGCATACACGTTAAGGTAAAGGGTAACCAGATAGCATACTATCATGTCGAGCAAGAAAGTCCTCCCTATATATGTCCCAGCATCCACTACAATATACATCCAATGTACAGTAATGGCCTCTAGGGCATACATATAACTAACAAAACCAACAGCAACCATCGATATCGTCATATAAACGCCAAATAGTCGAGGTAAAACACAATACACGAATTCAGATTTAAAAATATGGAATACGGAAACACGAATCCAAAACAGCAACTAAGGAAAAATGCCCCAGATTTCACCCTAGGTCAAATTAGACAAATCTATATATGCCAGGGGTCTACACTACTGTAAAAAGGGCCATGCACCAAAAACGAGGTAATTCCCTCCTGCTCTGGCCGTAATTTGCCGCCAGAAGGAATTAATTGGCGGCCGGGGTTTGGAGTTGGGGGCTAGGATTTGGTGTGGTGGTTCCATGGTGCCTGGACATCTCACTGTCAACTCAGTTTTATTTTTGGGGTCTCTGGGTGATAGCAGATTCCTAAATACGATCACAGATTCACAGTTTTCCTCCGACATCGTCTCATAAATCCGTATTCTGGTTTCAAGTCTCTAGTTTGATCCAAAATAACATCACACCAGGGGTTCTAAGGTCACCACAATCCTCAATTTCATCTTTAATTTCAGATCTAACCTAAACCCTAACTTGATGCTTCAAAAGTCCATCAAACGACTTCATATCGACCTGAAACTAGAATTGATGCACAAGAAATGAAATACTATTCTAATAGGTCCAGAATTTACCTCCTTTGGCAACTCAAGAAAATTCTTGAGTTGCTCAAAGTCCTCCAAATCCATTCTTGCTAGGCTCAAAGTGTAGCTAGTGAGCTCGGGAACATTTATTGTGAAATGGGAATAGGGTTTTGGGGTGGATTTCATTGTGGATCTAGGGTTTTTGTGAAGAGGGAGAGAGAGGGATGGCAGCAGCAGCAGCAAGGGGAGGGAGAGGAGAGAGAATGAGAAGGGGAAAATGATGGGGAATGGTTCTACAAGTCAAAAAGTAAGCCCCAAACCTAGCTCTCTCATAATCATCATACTTTACCTTTTCTTTTCTTTTCCTTTTCTTTCCTCTCTAAACCCTTCTCACTAGAATAGTAACCCCAAAAGAAACATGGTGGAAAAATGCACAAGTGTAAGAAAAATGATATGTGCACATTTTTGCAGAAAAATGCTAAAAATCCGATTGGCGGTTTTTAATCGCGATTAGCACTAAATTAGCATATAACTAATCGTAAAAACTTAGAAAATGTCATAATTCCCTAAAATACCCTATTTTAGAATTTTCCATAATTTTTTCAAAATTTTTCCCATTTATTTGTATTTAATAATACCGAAATATTAAAATATTAATTAAAATAATATTAAATTATAAAAATTCCCAAAAATCATATTTAATTATTTTGAAACGTTACACGTGATGGAGATTTATACACTGATTATTAAAGCACTTGCTAAGGGGTCATGTGGGAGCACGTGAGAGCGCCCAAAGGTTCTATTTCCTTTGCTTTTTCTTTCTGTGTTTCGGGGGTCAAGTGGAGCACGTGAGGCGTTGCCTCTGAGCTCTTCCCTTCTCATTTCTGGGGATCTTTTCAGGGGTCACGTGGGGACACGTGACCTCGGTCTTTTTCATGCACAGAGATCTCTTTAGTCTCTTTATTTTATTCTGAGAATTAAATTCTCCGTAGGGTTTAATCCTAATTATAACTTTTGAGGAATTAGATTCCTATTGTGAAAGAATTAAATTCTTATGTAGGGTTAAACCCTAATTTCTTTTAGAGGAATTGAATTCCCATATATGTAAAAGAATTAAATTCTTGTATAGGGTGAAACCCTGATTCTGTCTTGGACGAATTAAATTCCTGTTAATCCGAGAGAATTAAATTCTCAATTAAGGTTAAACCCTAGTTTCATCCATCTTGAAGGAATTAAATTCCTATAATTTTGGGAGAATTAAATTCTCAGATAGGGTTCAAACCCTAATTTCATATCTTGGAGGAATTAAATTCCTGTAATTTTGGGAGAATTAAATTCTCAAAACTCAATTCCCCCTCTAAGTTTAGGATCTGCATGGCAGGATCTCGACCCGATGAGAATTAAATTCTCAACTTATGGGGAGATGTGCTCTGTGCAGATCTTCAGGCAGAAGAAGAACTAAGTTCTTTTTTGTAGAAGAGTTAAACTCTTAGATTGAGAATTAGATTCTCTTTATTGAAGTTTTGATCCTCTTTCTTTTTTTACCTAGGGTTTTTCTTTGTAGAGAATTAAATTCTCCTCTCTTTTCTCTCTGAAATTTCAAGATTCCAAAACTCCATCCTTTAAAACTCTCATCTGGCTCCTACTTATAGGAGAATGAAAAGAATCAATTTGTTTAGTAAATCTTTCATTGAAAGATTTTGATTGTTTTCATAATTAATATGAGCCTTTAGATTATTAAGTGAATTTTATTCACCGTTGGATTTTCAATCCAAAGATATTCTGTTCGTTATTTCTGGTGAGATTTAGGGAAATTTTTCCTTGTCTAAGATTTTTCCATAAATTGGTGATTTTTAATCACCCTTGGATCTTTAATCCAACGGTCCCCATAATCCTTTTCCATTTGGAAAGATTTAGAAGCTTTTAGAATTTAATTTTATTAACTGTAAGGCTTTCGAAGCCAGTCACGTGCTGACACGTGACCCTTGGTCACGTGTGAGCACGTGGCCTCCAATTGAGTCCTTTAACATCCGCTTGTTTATGTTGTTGTTTTAACCATCACGTGTCAACACGTGACCATTGGTCACGTATGAGCACGTGATACCTCGTTGAGGTATTTTTTCTGACTTTTAGAATTAAATTCTTTTAAGCTGTAAGGCTTTCAGAGCCTGTCACGTGCTGGCATGTGACCCTTGGTCACGTGAGAGCACATGACCCTGAATTGAGTTATTTTTCAGCAGTTTGTTTATGTTGTTTTTAACCATCACGTGTCAACACGTGACCATTGGTCACGTGTCAACACGTGACACCTCGTTGAGGTATTTTTTCTGACTTTTAGAATTAAATTCTTTTAAGCTGTAAGGCTTTCATAGCCTGTCACGTGCTGTCACGTGACCCTTGGTCACGTGTGAGCACGTGACCTTCGATTGATTTATTTTTCAGCTGTTTGTTTTCGCTTCTGTTTGATGAAGTTTTAACCATCACGTGTCATCACGTGACCATTGGTCACGTGTGAACACGTGATACCTCATTGGGGTAATTCCTGATTTTTTAATCAGGAAACAAAAGGAAACGAAACCAACTCGCTTTAAGGATCTCAAAAGGACCTACAATCCTGGGATAATCTTTCCAAAACTCAACACGTCATTCATCGGAAAGTCCGTAGGAATACATGATCTCCCACTGCGAACCCAAGTCTGCGACCATCACGGTCGGCATAAGACTTTTGTCAGCACGGGCTGTCATCATCCTAACCTGAACCAACTGGATCATCTCCGAGGTCTCTAGACTAACTGGGGTCCAAAAATCCTACTCACGCAGAATCAGAAAAACAGAATGGCGATCGACACAACCGAACAACAAAACCTAAAAGTTGCCAATTGGAGTGTCTCCAGATAATAGCTATCGAAGGAAAACTCTAGCAATGGCGAGTGACGTTCCCAACTGTCAACAAGAATTAATACGTATGCACAAACATATCCTCCAGAGTCGGTATAGCCCGCTCTCACAAAACCATCATCCTGCGGATGGAAAAATGGAGCTAAAGTTCAACCAATACCCAAGGCTTCCTGAAGTTCCTGCCCAAGACGGCAAGCAACCAGGGTGCCCTCATTGGATACGACCCATGAAGGAACTCTGTGCAATGCACAACTTAACAAAGAAAAACTGAGCAAACTGAGTATAACCGGACAACAAACACCCGAATGAAGTCACCCCTTACTAAACCTGGGTAGACACCATAATGAAATTCATGGAGATCTGCTCCCATTCCCACTTCGGAACGGTTAAAGATTGCAACTCTCCAGCCGGTCTCAGATGCTCAACCCAAGCACACAACAACACAGACACCTTGAAACGAATCCGAAACTCCACTCTTCATTCCTGCCCACCCGTAACTACCTCACGAGTCACGTCACACAATGGTGGAACTCGAATGAACACCGAAAGCTGAGTGATGTGCCTGTGCTAGGATTTCGCGTCTTTGCCCATCAGCAACAGGTACACAACGCGTCCCTAAAGGTAGCACACTCTGGTCATAAATCAAGGACTCCGAATCATTAACCAGCCGAGTATGCTCAAGTATCTCTAACGAATGAGCGTCGGCGGGCAGTGCCTCGCGAAAGCGATTAAAGAAGAGTGGCCGGGCGCGGACATGAGCAAGCTGTCCCCTCAGAAGAGGCGAACCTAAGTTGTACTCCACGATCACACAAGAACTGTAAATCTGCAGAAGACCGTCTCAACAATCAAAACCCGTTACAGGAAGATGTACATTAAGCTCTGGTGATTCGTGAAAATCTGACACGACTCTCCGAACAAATAGTGCCCTCAGATCTTCAACGCACGACCACAGCGGCCATCTCCAGATCATGAGTGGGATATCCTGCTCGTACTTCCTCCAACCGTCGGGAAGCAAAAGCGATAACTCTATAGTGTCACCTTAGTACATCGTCGAGCCCCACTCGTGAAACATCAAAGTTGAACAACAAGTTCGCCCGAACCAGAAAGCAAGGAAAGAACCGATGCAGTTGTTAACCGAATCTCCAACTGCTGGAAAACTCCGCACACATGCCTCACTCCAAAGAAAAGAACCTCCTTTCAGGTCAGTCCAGTCAACGGCACTTGCAATCCTGCACGAAACGGCGGTAAAAACCTTCTAAGCCCAAAATCAACGAACCTCCGTCTGTACACCAGTCTGGGCCAAAGCTGTACGGTCTCGATCTCCTTCGGAACCATACGAAACCGTCTCCCGTACTAAAAGACCTAGGAGTCAACACAAACAAGCCTGAAGAAACACTCCGAGAATCTAGCAAACAACTGGGGCTCTCACCATGTCTGCAAAACAAATCCTCAAGTGCTACTCCTGTTCCTCAAGACACATTAGAATAGACTAGAATGTAGTCAATAACACAATAATAATTGGTCGAGGAATGGCCTGAAGAATTCTGGTTCATCATATCTACGAATGCTGCTAGGAAATTGGTGAGTCCAATGACACCACCAAAACACACAAAGCCCGTAGCGCTCACAAAAGCAGTCTTCGGAATGTCATTACTCCGAACCCGCAACAATGATGACCTGATCCCCAAACAAACTTAGAAAATGTCTCGCACTCTGGAGCTGATCGAAGAAATCGTCAATGCGAGGTAAAGGATACCTATCCGCAACGTAAGCCGGTTCAATTGACAATCAATCAATACACAACCTCAAACAGCTGTCTTTCTCCTTGACAAACAGAAATAGGTGCTCTTCCAAGCTAAACACTCAGACGCACAAGCCTCCCAACAAACAACTCTGCACCTGATCCTTAAGCTCCCTAAGTTTCGCCGGCTCATCTGGAATAACGTTGGAAAACTCCCGCACGAAAGGAAACCGGTCCAACAAACCCACCGTGGCTCCGGTATCGCAAATGAATGCCAAGAACCCTCGACATCTTCTCCTCAAAAGCCGACTAGCGAAAAAGGCAACATTCAAGATGTGAGAGGCGGCTCCACTGTCCTCCTACACAACGCGAACTGACTTGCCAGGAAAACAAACATGACTATTTTCTCGCGGTAGTCCACAGACGACTAGCACGTAGATAACCAATCCGTGCCCAGGAGAACGTCAAATCAAACATCTCTAGAAGGATCAAGTGACGGATGAATCTCCTAACCGATTGGCACATGACTGAAATACGTGTCGCGCAACAAAAGAACCGCTGACAGAAATTAACACAACAAACGGCTGATCTAGCTAACACGAATCCCCTCGTCCCAAACCTCTGCTACTCCCACAACGGTCACGAAAACTGTCTCGATTACTAAGCCTCTGTCTCTGGGCTGGTATACCGGTATGAGTCCTCCACTGTTACGGAACTCTCAAAGTCTCGGGAAGACGTATCTCATCAACTGAGGATGCATCCATAGGTGCTATGTAGGTGACGGACTGCTGTGTGCTGATCGTAAGGAACAACTAGGTAACAGGGGTGACAACCACCTGTCGATGCGCTCGAATGGCCTCAACCAATGAACTCAACGTCTGGCACATATCCTGCATCTCTGCCACAAGCCTAGAGATGCTATCTATCGAAAGCGAAACCGTCTGTACTTGTGCAACGAGCGTGCCATCCTGGTCAGTCCTCGCTCTTCCCGAGTCAATACTGACCTCGGCCCTCGCTGCACCTTTCTGAGTCCCCATAGTCGTCGGCGGCAAAGGCTATAATAGAGATAGGATTCGATATGTACATGGAAATCGAATCACAAGGATATGTATCATCAAGAAAGGAATTTCAAGTAAATTGTACTTAGGTTAGTTTAGGCATAGTACTGCATCGTGAGTATGCTGCAGACATACACACACTACGTTACTCTGCTTACGCTACCTACTCCATCATACCAAGGTCATCCTACACTCCAAAAGGTAAAACCTAGCGCTCTAATACCAACTTTGTCACGACCCGAAATTGGCACGTGACGGCCCTAATACTACGCAACGTCTACAGGAGTAACGTAGTGAAAGAAAGCCAAAACCCAGCAATCTAAACCATCAAAAGTAATAAGAAAGTGATAATAGTATTTTCAAAACCTTTGAAATCACAACCCAAATTCTTTAAAGTCTCACTTTTATTCCTTAAAATTTTGGCAGCACCTCCTTTGTAAAACAAGACCCCAAAATGGGTACAACATAAATATAAAGTAAAGCATCCCAAACGGGAGCAAAATCCACGCCCAACGGCAGAAAACAATCACCACAATAGATATACTACGCCGTAGCGAAGAAAGAGACGATATAAATAAAACTGCATAAAAACCTCCAAGTCACAAAATAATATACAATATCGTCCTCACATCAAGTCACTAAGTCATACATAATGCTGGTAGATGGAGAGTACAGGGATACAACGAATATACAATACAACATCGGATAACCACAAAACCCACCTGGGCAAAACTGCACATTGTCAGGCGAAGTGGTATCCGCAGCAATGGATGATACAAAGGATGATAATAGCCTGCCTCTGACTATCCTGAGGAACACCTGCAAACACTGTGGCACAACGGGGGTGAGTTGCCAACTCGTGAATAGTAAATAACATATGCAGGTAATCGCGAGTATGCACGTACAACGCGAATCTAACGTAAGCATTTAATATCAATAAATGGTCATATGTAATGAAATAATCATGAAAGGTACACTAACATGTACAACTACACATGAAGCGGTAATAATATGACAATCTGTATGCAGCATCATGTAAGGTACTATATCGGTACTACTAATACATGAAGAAATGATATGAATAAAGGTATGTAAATGCAACAGTCATGGAAGGTACTCTAACGGGTACACTAATGCATGAAGCAGTGGATAAACAGTAAATGTGGAGTATGGAATACAACATGTCATTTCCACGGAAATCCTAACCTCGTGGTAGGAACAAAATCCAACAAGATAGTCCAATTCCCAATTTCCACAAATCAGCCCCCAAATTGGCTATCATATCATGTAAATCTCATATATCCTGAATGTACAATATCAAGTACATCTCGTATATCCCGAATGTACAACATCAAGTAGATCTCACATATCCCGTATGTACAATATCAAGTATATCTCACATATCTCGAATGTACAACATTAAGTAGATCTCACATATCCCGTATGTACAATATCAAGTATATCTCGTATACCCCGAATGTACAATATCAAGTATATCTCACATATCTCGAATGTACAGCATTAAGTAGATCTCACATATCCCGTATGTATAATATCAAGTATATCTCGTATACCCCGAATGTACAATATCAAGTATATCTCAAATATCTCATATGTACAATATCAAGTATATCTCACATATCTCGAATGTACAACATCAAGTAGATCTCACATAGCCCGTATGTACAATATCAGCAATCTCATATATATATATCCTGTAATCAATATCAAATGAATTATCAAATGTCCTAAATCCAATGTCAATGAGTCGTTTACATTCTAGGTATATTCGCATGAATAAATACGATGGTGTATGTAATTTAATGTTTAATGTCAATACACATATATTAGCGTCCCATTCCATTAATATTGGTGTAAGGGCATATATAACAGCGGCCTAATCCCCTGTTATATATACAAAGGAGTAAGAAGAAATATCATGAAACCAATGTGTGAAGCATCGACACAGAAATGCTGATCTATCAGGTGCTGTCACCATGACTGGCACCCTGATAGGTATGTATCATACGCTATCCCGAAAGCTCGAGTGCCTAGCTCTGACCCTCGCCTCTCGACGTATCTATACGTACATGACTCCCGTCGGTATCCCCATGATAACCGCTGAGTCATTGGTAATGTCACCGGAAAGTATGGTTCCCCCACTAACTCATCTCCTCACTGAGATTCTTGCCCTGGGTACCTCAGGGCCCCACCATGTACCCACACACGGATCCCTCCTTTCCTCGCATGGGGTATATATATATCCGAACCGATAAATCTCATGGTGGTTGCTGAAATATCCTATCAAGAGAAACCGGGTTTATCAAATAATGCATAATTTCATGAAACTCCCACGGTCCCCAAATCCAGAAAAAACATGAAAAATCCATATCTCAATGCGAAAATCCATGAATGTAATATACGCATCATAAATCTGAAATGCGAGCATATAAAGGAAAAGCCGCAATTAACTGTAACATGTTAATATAATATCATGCGGTTCCTAATCTCTCCAATTCTAAAATAACATCAAGTAAAGGTAAACATGTAGCTATAACCAGATATATATGCAACATAAAAGTATAGCAAGATATATGTATCTACCTATAAGTAATGATGTAGTATACCCCCTGGGTATAAGTGAAGTATGTGTGCAAAGTATACCTGTAGTTATGACATAAAGTGTGTATGTACCTATCACTAATGGTACGATACTCTATAGGTATACAGGTATCTAACACGCAAGTATGTGGAGGCATATGTGTAAGCATGTGGATATACAGGTATGCTAAATGTCATATGCGATAAGAAATATGAATCATTTTCTTAATGTTCCTAACCAAACAATAGTATTTCTATATGTGGGTTGTGCGTGACATGGCAATTATTGACGGTGTGTGTAGCATACAATTAGTGCTCGTGCAACATGAATCGTCAATAATATGTGCAGTGTCCTAAGGATACTAGTCCAAGCACAACAATTTACTAAGCAGTAGGGTAAATGCGCAAATTCTAAATATGACATAGAATATGCGACAAAAGTAACATCTCTAGCCCAGACGCATAACGCCATGCGGGCGATTCCCCTGTAGAAGTTAAATCTACTCACCAACACTCCTGGCTATGTGTAGCCAACCACATGTTTTCCCCTGGTAGCAGTGTCCGAAGTCCCCGCCTGCGAACCTACCACATCAAAACAATAAAGCAAGTATATATATTAATAATAGACCCAAAACACGCACACACTATATTTAACCGACACAACAATACAAAACATACTCTCAAGTGTTCGTATTGTGGCTAACGTGCGTAGCGACACAACGAAAACAACTTAAGAGAAAAACCACCCAAAGTGCATGATCCGTGTCGTATAACGTATCGCGCGAACACAAAACACTACAACTTACCTAAGTGATCCCAGATTTTGCATACAGCAAACACTAAAAAAGTAAACAGTACCAAACACCCCTAACCAACAGTAGACAACTACCCATAAAAACACAACACCCCAACTCCTCTACAAAACCGGTGTCGCCGGAATTTCTATTTGGGTCGCCGGCCCGTGCCGGTGGGGTGGGTCTCGTGTCTCAGGTGGTGCTCCAGGGTCACTAGTACATTACTACAATTTTGTTTGATTTTTTTGTACGAAATCCAGGTCACAGCAGGTCACAGATATCCCAAACCGACACTAAAATACGATATATTGCACAAAACATAACTTTAAAAACTTAAAACTGAAACTAACTAGCTACATACCACAAAAACTATAAAAAGAACAGACAAGGATCATTACCTATCCTCAAGAACACAAAGATCTAAGCTTTCCTAGCTCCATGATGCTAAATCAAGACTTTGGGTATTTTTATGATTAAAATTGGAATTTTGGGGATTTATTGGCTTGGAATTTGTTGTAAATGGAGAAAGAATTAGTCAAGGGCAGAAGAGAGAGGGAGGGCTCGGCCAAGTGAGGAGAGGGTGAGGGATTGTTTGGATTATTCTAGCAAGAAATGCAATAAGTGCACACATAAATGCATTCACACCACATTTATGCATCTCCTCAAATTCTTTTCTTTTCTTTTAAATTAAATCCTTAAACCCAAACAAATATCTAGATATTTAGTGAAGGGTTTTGGGTTTACTCAAACTTAATAGTTGAAAAGATCACTTAAGCGAAATTTCCCAAAATGTGAATACCACATTAAAATAATATTAAAATTGGGAAAAATTCAAATTGAACCATAACGTCCCATATAACCCCAAAGCTTGCGCACTAGCTTTATTTTAGCTAAACTAAGTGCTGACAAGTCTATATGGTCGTTTGATCACAGTTGGGTTAAAACAAAAAATACCGACAATTTTACCCAAAAACGGAAAAATTCACATAACGATTTCTAAAACGTTACATATAGCGTCAGAAGCGGGGACTTCGGACGCTGCGAACAAGGGGAAGTAGGTGGTCGGATTTTTATAGCTCGAGACCATCGGTGAGTAGATTTAACATCTACGGGGAAATCTCCCGTATGGCGCTAAGCTTCAGGGCTAGATATGATATGATATTAGCTGTATGTTTATGTGCTCATATAGAGATATTGCATGATTTTCATTGCATATAGTTGCTTGTTGTGCCTGATACTGTATCTATTGTACACTGCACTATTATTGACAGTCCATGTTGCACGAGCACCAATGATATGCTACACACTGTCGGTAATTGCCATGATACGCACAACATAAATATTCCTTGATATACCTTGCTATTGATTAGCGACATTGAAACAGTTATTCTTGTGCGATAGCGCATATGACATATAGCGTACCTGTTTACCTACATGCTCGTACATATGCCATACTATACCTACATGTTCACACATATACTTTGCTATTGTTACATGATCAGTTTTTATAACATATATATCGGTGGAATGGGACGCTGTATATATATGTATTTTGGATTTCGATTTTGGGAATCGTGAGATATATTTAATGACTTGATGCATTTAAATAGCGGGTTTTTCCCGTGATATGCTCATATTGATGTTTTATGTTGCATTTGCTATTTTACATGGATTTACGCATTTGAGATATGTTTTCATGCGATATGGGAATTTCAGGTGTCGATGTTAGGCACTTATATTCCGAGAGATATATGGATATCAGAAAGACCGATACGTGGAATCACAATTGTCGAGGTGGGATACTTGGGTTTCGAGGAACGTATGGATATTAGAAAGACCGATACGTGGAACACAAGTGTCGAAGTGGGATACTTAGGTTTCGAGGAACGTATGGATACGAGTATTTACGTGTCGATGTTAGGCACTGGTTTTCATGATGTTTTAGAGTGTCGATGTTTGACATTCAGGTTCCATGAGACTTACAAGATTTGAGGGCCGATCCGAGGGCCGATTTGAGTATTTTGGGATTTGGGTGTTGTTGAGTTACACCGTGTTTTTCCATGCTTATGATTTGTGCATGAGATTATTTATTATCCCACACTCAGTAGTCAGTTGATATGCACTTATTCATGTATATATAGTACCTGGTGATGTACCCTGATCATGATAGTCGCATATTTATATTGTCATACTCATGCTACCAGCTTACATGCTATTGATCATTGCTGTTAGTGCATACTTGCGATTTCAGTATGATGTTATTTTACTATTCATGAGTTGGCAACTCACCCCCGTTGTGCCACAGTGTTTTGCAGGACTTACTCTCAGAGAGTCGCGGCAAGGCGTCTTATCATCTCTACTTTTGCGGATACCGCTACGTTAGGCAGTGAGGCCTTTACTTTTAGGTGAGTTTGCGGTTATCTGTCTGCATATTGTTTATCTTTTTGTTGGATCTAGTATTCTCCATCTACCACTGTTTGTATATGACTTAGAGACGACTTGTGAGGATTCAGTGTTGTATTATTTAGGTGACTTTAAGTGCCGTGCTCGTGGGAGCCGGTTATGTTGGAAAGTTTACTCCTTATTGCAGTCTTCCTTTGCTATTTCTTCTCTTCGGCGTCGTATACTTGTTGTGGTGATTGTCTCCGCTGTTGGGCATGATTTTTCTCCCATTTGGGATGCTTTTTATATTACCTGTGTTGTACCCGTTTTCGGGGCTAGTTTTTATAAAGGAGGTGCTGCCGAAATTTTCAAGAAAAAAACAAGAGTTAGAGATTTTACTTGTGAAATTTCCAAACGTTTAAAACTATGTTTTTCTCCGTTGATCCATTTTTGGGTGGTTTAGATTTCTGGGTTTCGTCTTACTTAAGCTGCGTATGCCTGTAGACGCCACATAGTTTATGTGCCGGTTACGGGCCAAATTTTGGGTCGTGACAGGATTGCATCATGAGATGATGACCCAACTAGTTTCGAGCAGGCCATCAGGAGTGGGACTCTGTAAGAATGGCTGAATGCTTAGCGATCTGACATGGAATCCTTATACACCAACAAAGTATGGACTTTGGTTGCTTTATCTGAAGGGTTAAATCCCCATCAGGAGCAAGTATATCTTGAGAAGATTACTAGGTGTACATGGAAAAGTTGAGACTTTCAAAACTATGCTTAAGTCCATCCAGATCCTACTTGCCATTGCTACATACCTTAACTACGATATCTGGGGGTTGGGTGTCATGACTGCTTTTCTAAATAGTAATTAAGAAGAGAACGTCTATAAGTACACAGCCAGAGGGCTTCGTAGACAGTGGGAGCAGCTGAAACGTGTGCAAGTTGTTTTATGGGATAAATCAGGCATCGCGGAGTTGGAACATCTGTTTCGATAAAGTAGTCAAAGAGTTTGACTTCATCAAAATGGTATATGAACCTAGTATATACAAAAAGGTAGTAGAGAGTATGGTGATGATCCTCGTATTGTACGTGGATGACATACTCTTGATAGGGAAGGAGTTTCCTATGCTACGCTCGGTCAATCTCCTCTTATCACAAGAATTCTCCATATAGGATCAAAGTGATACCTCCTAAATCCTAGGTTTTATATCTATGAGATAGATCTAATTGGATGTTAGGATTCTCACTAGTTCTAATGAGATGGTATCAATCGATCCTTGGGAGAATCACTGGAAAGGTTCCAGGGTGATAAGGACGACTGAATGTCAGTCACAGGCATTGTCTTTACCCTCAGTAGAGGGACGGTGTGTTGGAAGAGTTCCAAGCAAGATACCGTGACATACTAGACGATAAAGGTTGGATAAATCACTACCAATGATGCTACCAAAGAAATGGTCTGGATGTACACTAGTTCATAAGATGAACTTCGTTCCTGCCATTGTGTGACAATGGAGTTTTGGCTTTTGCCAAGGAACCCCCGTCCCATCAGAAATCCAGACATATTCTGTAACACTTTAGAATGCGATTAGTGTAATTAAGCGAATTAATGCGGATTTTTAATAAAATTTAACCAAAATTATTTTTATATATTTTATTTGAATTAATTAATATTTTATTAAATTATTTTATGACATGCACACACTTGTGCATGTTAATCTAGGGTTTTGGAGATGTTAACCATGCTAGGTTAACCATGACATTTTACTTTTTACCATGCCATATTAACTTTTACTTACAAAGTTACCTTTAAGATAAGTTTTATTTACATTTTCATTAAATATTAAAAATGTTTTATTTTAATTAAAGAGAAGGATTTTAAAATTTGTGGCATGGGAGGCATAAGGAATATGCAAGGTTGTCATGGGGACAAGGCATGAGTGGCATGAGTGTAAAGCAAAGGGTGGCATGGCGGACACATGCGTAAGTGGAATGAAGAATCATTAAAGAGAGAGGGAATTTGGCTATAAATACACACCCACACCTTCCACATTCTCTCATTCACATTCCTTCAGCCCAAACACTCACTCTCCAGAATTCCTCTATCCTTACTTCTGAAATTTCTGATCCAAACAATCCAATTGCTCAAAAATCCATAAAACTTTATAAAAACCTTCAAAATTCATGTTTATTCTTCATATGATGTCTTGGAGCATGGATGGATAGGAATTCAGTCATGTTTTGGTGAGGTATGATCTAAAACTATCTATCAGGTTCTTAGAAAGGTTTTGTGTCCGTTAGTTTCTGTTAGATATCGTGATATCTCGTTTTGACACGAAATATCGTATTTCGGTGAGATTTTAGCCTCTGTCAAATCTGCTATTATTGCGTTGATCCACTATAAAACCAAACAAGGTAGTAATGTAATAATAGTTACACCTAGTGTTCACCTTCAGCACCAACCCATGCCCTCGGATTTAGGCCGGCGACACCTTAGCGAATTCCGGCGACCTCGGTTCTTGATGGGAGTTGGGAGTTGAAACCTTGAGTGTAGTTCTCTGTGGATATTTAACAGTGTTTGGTATTGTTTAAGTTTTGTGTTTTGGCAGTAGGTAAAATCTGGGAGTGTTTAGCTAGATTTGAGCTTATGATATTACGCGATACGTGTACGATTCAGTACTGTGGTTCGAGTCAGTTCTGCGCATCGCGTCGGTTCTGCGCGTGCATGTTTTTCTGTCGTGTCGCTTCACACGTTTAATCACCGAGCTATCACTAAATAGCTGGTATGAACCAATTCGTTAGCTAGGTGTCCGTGTCCGTGTGATATCTTTAGTTTACTAATATTCGTAAGTATTGGCTTTATTTGTGTGATATTAGGATCGCAAGCAGGGACATCAGACGAAGGCAGGAAAGGAAAGGAGGTGATTGGATTCACCTAATTCAGGATCGTCTGGTGAGTAGATTTAACATCTACGGCGAATCTCCTGTGTGGCGCTAAGCGCCAAAGGCTAGGATTCAAGTGAATTACTTTAAGTGAGATGCCTATTGACCTTACATAGATATAAACATATATTGATCTAGTAATAATTAGTACATCATATTTCATGTTAAACATTGATATAATATTGATAGGACACTGCACCATTACAAACGGTTCATGTTGCATGAGCACTATATGTTACACACACACACCGTTGGTAATTGCCATGTCACGCACACTATATAAATGGCCTTAGATAAATATATTGTACCGTATTCATGATTTGTAGTTAGATAGTTATTATGATACTTACATTGCTGTAGTAATATTTTTATATGATGTTTTATTTGATATGATGGATTTGAGAAATCACAAGATACTTTCAAAAACTGGGATTTATTTATAAACGTGTGGATTTCCCTTGATATGATCACATTACTTCCATGTTGCATACATTATAATTCATGGATATATGCATTGAGATATTATTTTCATGAAATTTCTGGATTTGAGAACCGCTGGTATATTTCAAAGGAAAGCTATAAATTATTTTAAAAATGCGGTTTCTCTTGATGTGATTTTGGGATGTCCACCATGAGTTTTCTCGGTTATGAGCTTGGTTTTCGAGACCTGATTCGAGGAGACGTGGGAACCGTTTGCGGGTACATGGTGGACCCGGTATGGTACCCCGGGGCAAGAATGATTTTCGTGGTGTAGCCGATGAGCGTGGCATAGGACACACTACCTACCGGTGATTGGTTAGACTCGGCGGTTGTCCGGAGGATATCGGCCAGAGTCATGAGATATGGGTCGATTCGGAATGACGGAACCCAGAGATATGGACCGATTCGGAACGACGAAGTCCATAGAGAGAGATATATGGATTTACGTGTCAATGCTAGACACAGGTTTTTCCTGATATTCCGAGTGTCGATGTTGGACACTCAGGTTTTCCATAAGATTTACAGATGAGAGGGCCGGTCATAGTGACGGTGCCTGAGATATTGAGATTTACGTGTCATTGATGGACACCGGATTTATTTTACTGATGGTGATTATGGATGAGTATTATATTTTACTCCATACTCAGGATTTTATGATACATTCTCTACATATAGTCATTTACCAGATCATGATTTACTGCAGTTCATGTTGACATATATACCTTATCATGACACATATTTAGAAATGGTTGTTTATCGTGCATACATGTGATTACTTGTACGATGTTATTTACTTATCACGAGTTGGCAACTCACCCCCGTTGTGCCACAGCATTTTTGCAGGGTTGATCTGCAGTTTGGAAGCGTCAGGCTTCTTATTGCATCTTTTCCGTAGATACCGCTACTGTTAGGTTGAGACCCTTCTTTTTAGTATGTGGATTTGTGCGGTTGTCCATTATTTCCATTCGTGTATCTTATTTGTATCTAGTACTCTCCATCTACTATTCACCTGTATTGACTTAGAGACTGAGAGGTTCAGTATTTGTACCTTATGTCACTTTTGGTTGTTGTGCTCATATGAGCCGGATTTGATCCATATTATGTTATTTCTTCGCTATGGCGACATTTGTGCACATGTTATAGTTGTGTTTCATCTCTATGATTTGTATCATTCAGGATTGATTTTTACAAAGGAAATGGTGCCGAAATATACAAAGGTAAAATGAAAATTTAAGTTTTCTACGATTTTTAAACTGAGATTCAAAATGTTTTAACTAATCTTTTAAACAAATGTTTTTAAAGTTTTATCACTCTAATCTTTTCATGGTTTAGATTTCTGGATTTCGGCTTACTTGAGTTACGTTATGCCTTTAGACGTTACGTGATTTAAGTGCCGGTTACGTTCCTAAATTGAGTCGTGACATATTCTTAGGCAGTATCACCTAATCATGGAGATGGTTGACCTCCAGGAAGATCGAGGTTAGGAGAGTAGACACAGAGGACAGTTCTCTGATGATACTGGTACAGGTTAGCCTGTAGACCCGAGATCGTCATAGAGTCTTGTGTGATTCCCACTGTGCTTTGATTTCCATCATACCACGTCCAAGAGGGTGTGCAAAACGGTGGCTTTTGGGTACAGTCCCGAATCACATGGAGGCAATGAGCGTTAGGAGGGGTTTCGTCTCTCCCGGTATAGGGAGTTGATGTTGCGTTGTGTTCAATTGGCTATAACTGGAAATCCTTGGCCAGGGTTGCTGAGATTTACTGGTAAGTGTTATCAGTAGTTTCTCGAACTGTTATGGACTTCATATCGACATGACTTATCAAGCTACTGGGGTCTGACGTTTACCACCCCTAGGCGAGATATGCGACATATCAGACGAAGAGACCGGACTGTACGGGAGTGTTACTGATTGGATTCGCAGGAGAATGTAAAAGCTTGCTTGTTGATCTTCTGATCGCTCAATACCTGGGTGGCTGTTACGTTTAGCTGACCGCTTCCAGCTTGTGTGTGTTTGATATGATCATCATCTACTGCCGGCGTATTGACGATTCTTTAGAGTCCTACACAGAGGTTTCCTGGCTCAGGCAAAACGGAGTAGGAGCACATATGTGATATGTGAGGGACCGAGAACAATACGTGTATGTGATACCGTATTAGATTCTCGCGATATGTGATATCGGCCGGGTATATGTGATATAGCTGGGTCATCGGATCAAGTGTTGATTCGATGAACTGATACAGATTATATTAATCGGTTATTTATGAAATAGCCGGATTATCGGATCAAGTGTTGATTCGATAATTTAATGTATAATTATATATTTGATATATTTGTAAGTCCATGCTTCCCTTCCCCGGTTCTTACGGGGTTGCGGAAGTGGTGAAAAAAGATTTTCAAGAGGGCGGTAATATGGACTACCAATACGGATCTTTGTTAAACGACTAACTAACAACCTAACAAGAGTTTACCTACTCGGTTAGGGGGCTATACCTTTCTTGAACTCCTTCGTCTTCGACTCCTCCCGGTATACAGATCGTCATCACCTCGTCGTCTCCTTGCGCCGAAGATGGATCCACCCGAAAGCTTCTACCTTTGGCTTCTTCTTCGAACTTTGAAGAAACTAGATCACTTGGCTTGCTAGGCCTTGTGAACTAGAATGAGTAGAGGAATGTTTTGGTGTCCTTTTATCTCTAAGGAAATGAGTCTTAACACATGAGAATGGTTTGCCTTGAGCTAGAGAGAGAA
The DNA here is from genome assembly GCA_030015575.1 of Agapanthus africanus. Taxonomy (NCBI): domain Eukaryota; kingdom Viridiplantae; phylum Streptophyta; class Magnoliopsida; order Asparagales; family Amaryllidaceae; genus Agapanthus; species Agapanthus africanus. Next base: position 269,779,199 of record CM057340.1, read on the forward strand.
AGAGGAAGAGGGAGAGCTTGAGAATGAGAGAGCTCAAGAGAGAGAAAGCCAATGAAAAGAATGAGCCATTCGTTTCTCATTCTCACCTCTCATAATCCAAAAGCCATCATAACAAAAATAATAATCAAGTATTGTGTGATGGTTTAAGTCAAAATGGCTATATCATTTCATACACTCATTTTGCATAAATAAACAAGCAAGCAAAAGCCTTTGCCATGGAATGATAGCCATTGTCATGATGATGGTCAACTAGTCCAACCTAGTCAACCGGTCCACAAAGTCAACAAGTCAACAAAGTCAACCCCTCAACAACCATGTCACTATAATACTTAATTAATATTAATGTTAATAATATTTCTTATTCTCATTTGGGTTAAGCAAAAGTCAATGGTCAACGGTCAAAAGTCAATAACCCCAATGAGAATCCTCTGCCTCTGTCTCTCTGTCAACTGTGCATACACACTCGCATCCGCGTTCCGAGGAACACGAATACAAACAAGATAAAACCAATCCCAAAATGTACACTAGGATCTGGCTTAAACTAAAGCCCGCTAGTGTTAACTGTCCGGACACTGTACGTGCACAAGTGCACGGATGTGACCGAACCCTGTCGCAAAACTATGCGACCTGTCGCAAAACCATGCGACCCCTACTCTTTTGCCTAAAGGCGAATAGATTTCTGTGTGGGACTCTAAAGACTCGACACTACGCTGGCAGTGGGTTTAACCACAGACCGCAAGCGGCACTAGCTGTGCGTAACGGTCCCCAGGTAGATGCTGACAAGAAGACTGACGAGGTGAAACCCATCTGAACTCCTACTGAGTCTGAATGTGAAAATCTCTATACAGTCCGGTCTGTTCGTCTGATACATCGCATGGCGGGCCTAGGGGGCGGTAAACGTCAGTCCCCTAATAGCGGTACAAGTCGTGTCGGAGTGAAGCCCAGAACACCCTGAGATAACACTGGAAACCTACCAGTATATCTCGCTTGCTTTGACCAGGGACTACTCGTGTAATGGCTCTCCTAGACACAGCGCGATGTCAACCCCCAATACCGGGAGAGACGAATCCTATCTAACCGTCACTGCATCCAAGTGCTTCGGGACTGCACCCAACTACTACCTGTTTGCACGACTCCTTTGAGCCGTGGTAGGGTAGTAATCTAAGTGCATTAGGAACACACTCGAGGCGAAGTGACAGTGTCAAGTCAGCGGACTAAGCTGTACTCATGTCACCTAGGGACTGATAACTGACGATAGATATAGTACCAACCAACAGTTCCCGACGAGTCCTGTCCAGTGTACTCGTAACCCAACGAGCACCCGCATACTATCTCCAGTACGACGTACTGACGGCTGTGGGACAGACCGTCTCCCACACTGGGATGAGAAGCGCATACGCTAGTCTACTCCGGAGTATCGATGCCCTGTCTCGATAGTCCTGCGACTAGGGACCTGCATAAGGATGTGCTTATAAATTACCCAGCCCCCACTAGTGTGACTGCCATCACAACGCTGGTAATCAAGCAAAGATCCTAAGGGCTCCACTAATGTGTATCGGTGATATACTAAAATAAACACATGTACACATTGAAGTAGAAACAAACCAAGTAGCATACTAATATATTGAGCAAGATTGTCTATACAAGGTGAATATCCCAAGCTTCCATTAAGTAATATACAAACTAGTATGATACAGTAATAGCCTCTAGGGCATATACACTAACAATCTCCCACTTACACTAAGGCCATGTACTGGAGTATCGAAAACCTATCATCTCGATCAGCCACTCGAACTGAGTCAGGGGTAAGGCCTTTGTGAGTGGATCAGCAATGTTATCTTCCGTAGAAACTCTCCGAACCTCGATCTCCTGGCGACCTAAGATCTCCCTGATCAGGTGATACCGCCTCAAGATGTGTCTGGACTTCCGATGGGACCTGGGTTCCTTCGCTAAAGTTATAGCCCCGTTGTTGTCGCAATACAGCGGTATTGGATCAACAATGGACGGAACCACCTGAAGTTCAGTTAAGAACTTCCTTACCCAGACAGATTCTTTTGCGGCATCTGCAGCAGCGATATATTCCGCTTCCATCGTCGAGTCAGCAACGGTTTCCTTTTTTGAACTCTTCCAACACACCGCCCCTCCATTGAGGGTAAAGACATAACCCGACATGGACTTGGAATCATCCTTGTCACTCTGGAAGCTGGAGTCAGCAAAGGCCTCGATCTGGAGGTCTTTTCCGCCATACACCAAGAACATCTCCTTAGTCCTTCTCAGGTACTTGAGAATGTTCTTTACTGCTATCCAATATTTCTCCCCAGGGTTTGACTGATACCGGCTTACCACACTCAGTGCATAAGCTACATCTGGTCTGGTACATAACATCGCATACATTATAGAGCCTACCGCAGAAGCGTAGTGTATAATAGACATGCGATCCCTTTCCAAATCAGTCTTGGGAGACATCTCTTTGGAAAGGTTGATCCCGTGACAAGCCGGTAGATTACCGCGCTTGGAATCTTCCATACTGAATCTTTTCAGTATGGTGTCGATGTACCTGGACTGTGAAAGTCCCAGTATCCTCTTGGATCTGTCACGATAGATCCGAATCCCCAGAATGTATGAGGCATCACCCAGGTCTTTCATGGAGAACCTGTGTGACAAGAACCCCTTGACAGATTGTAGCATAGGAATGTCATTTCCTATTAAGAGAATGTCATCCACGTATAAAACGAGGAATACTACAGTTCTCGCTACAAATCTACTATAGATGCATGGTTCATCTGGATTTTTGAAAAAGCCAAATTCCTTGGCCGTTTCATCAGAACAGATGTTCCAACTCCGCGATGCCTGCTTCAGTCCATAGATGGACTTAAGCAACTTGCACACCTTTCCGCTGCTCCCACTCTGAATGAAACCCTCTGGCTGGTCCATATAAACACACTCCTCCAAATTTCCATTTCGAAAAGCGGTCTTTACGTCCATCTGCCAAATCTCATAATCGTGGAAGGCAGCAATGGCAAGAAGGATCCGAATGGATTTCAGCATAGCTACTGGAGAAAAGGTCTCGTCATAGTCCAAACCAGGTCTTTGACGAAAACCCTTTGCAACCAGTCTAGCTTTATAGGTCTCAACCTGTCCATCTACACCAATCTTCCTTTTGAAGATCCACTTGCATCCTACGGATTTTACCCCATCTGGAGCAACGTCCAACGTCCATACTTTGTTGGTGTACATGGACTCCATTTCGGTCCGCAGTGCATCCAGCCAATTTACCGAGTCAACGCTCTGAATGGTCTAGTCGGCTCATCATAATCAATGATGCAATCCTCTCTATCCCCGTCTTTGAGAAAACCGTACTATCTCTCGGGTGGATGAGACTGCCTACTACTCCTGCGGAGCGGCGTAGGAATGTCATTTTCTTTTGAACCCTCTGGTTCTACTAAGCTTTCGGTAATAGCTTGTGGTTCTGGAATTTCTTCCAGTTCTATTGCGCTCCCACTTATCTGATTTTCTAAAAATTCAGTTTCCAAGAAGTGGGCATGACGAGAAACATAAATCATTTGTTCCTCTTCGCAATAGAAGAAATATCCCTTGGAGTTCTTTGGATATCCCACAAACTTGCACTGTACTGAGCGTGCCTCGAGCTTGTCCGCATGCTGCTTTTTGACAAAAGCTGGACATCCCCATGTCTTAATGTGATTAAGATAGGGTCTCTTCCTATACCACATTTCATATGGTGTAGTAGGCACAGTCTTAGTTGGAACTCGGTTCAAAAAGTATGCAGCTGATTCTAGTGCATATCCCCAGAATGATCGCGGTAACTCAGCGTTACTCATCATGGACCGTACCATATCCAATAGGGTTCGGTTCCGTCTCTCCGATACACCGTTATGTTGCGGAGTGTATGGAGGAGTAAGCTGAGAGAGAATTCCATTCTCTTTTAAATAGTCCAGGAACTCGGCACTCAAGTATTCACCACCTCGATCCGATCTTAGTGTCTTGATACTTTTGCCGGTTTGTTTTTCTACTTCATTCTTATATTCCTGGAATTTTCCAAAGGTTTCGGACTTATGTTTCATTAAGAAGACATAACCGTACCTTGAAAAGTCATCCGTAAAGGTAATGAAGTAAGAATAACCGCTTCGCGCATGTGTAGACATTGGACCGCACACGTCGCTGTGTACGAGTCCCAAGAGCTCGCTCGCTCTTACTCCGTGTCCAGTGAACGGAGTCTTTGTCATCATTCCTTTGAGACAGGATTGACAAGTGGCATACGATTGATATTCGAACGGATTCAAATATCCTTCTGTATGTAACTTCGTCAACCTTCTCTCATTGATGTGACCCAGTCTACAATGCCATAAGAAAGTCTGATTTATTTCCTGAGACTTTCTTTTGTGTGTATTCTGGACATTGAAAATCTGTGGTTGGTTTAGTACGTATATACCATTGCTTAATGTACCTGACCCAATCAGAACATGATTAAGGTGAATGTTTATAACATTACTTACAAACGCAAATTCATAACCTTCTTTAGAAATCAAAGATACAGAAATGATATTACAAGTTGCGTTGGGTACAAAAAAGCAATTACGTAAAACCAAAACATGTCCATCTGACATTCCCAGGTGATAGTCCCCCACGGCCTTAGCATCCATGCTAGCTCTGTTTGCAACTTTGAGGGTCATGTCACCTGCCTTCAAAACCCTACGGTTTCTCAACGCCTGCAAAGAATTACAGATATGAGATCCTGATCCGGTATCCAATACCCAGGAAGTAGAGTTTATTGATAGACAGTTTTCAATAACATACAAACCTGAAGCTGAAGCCGCAACATGCTTCAGATCCTGTGTTCTGGCTTTCCAAGCCCTGCAATCTTTCTTCCAGTGCCCACTCTTATGACAGAAAAAGCACTCTTCCATATCCACAAGCCTTCCCGCTACCTTTGTTGCTTTTGCTTTTCCCTTCGTATCCATTTTACTAACACCGCCCCTTGGTTTGGCGGGGGCTTTCTTCTTCTTTCCCTTGGATTTCTCCTTGGATCTAGAAGAGGAAGATCCTCCTACAAACAAAGTGGATGTTTACCTACCTTTCTGTCGGGTGCCCTCTGCACTCCTCAGCATGTTGAGGAGTTCTGAAAGTTCAACTTCTTTTTCTTGTAAGTTGAAGTTCAGGATAAACTGGGCGTAAGTGGAAGGAAGGGACTGGAGAATCAAGTCCGTATAAAGCTCGTTCTTTAACGTGGTCCCAAGTTCCACGAGCTCCTCAATGAAGCCAATCATCTTAAGCACGTGTTCCGCTACCGATGATCCGATGGCCAACCTTGCCGAAAATAACTTCTTCGACACTTCGTATCTTACGATACGAGATTGCTCTCCATACAGTTCTTTTGTATGGAGAAATATGGATTCAAGGTCCATATTCTCGTGTCTCCTCTGATGTTCGTTGTCCATAGAGGCAAGCACGAGGCACTTGGCCTTCGCGCTATCGATCTCCCAAGTCTTACGGATTTCCTTATCCGCGATGCTGGAGGTGGGACCTGGGACAGGGGGAGCTTTGGTGGTAAGGAGATACCCCAACTTGTCATAAGTGATTGCCATTTTGACATTCCCGAGCCAATCTTTGTAGTTTGGCCCTGTCAGTATGTTTTTATCTAGTAATAACTTAAGTCCAGTCATGATGATTGGTCACTGCAATTAGGAGAGAGAGAAGAAACACTTTAGCATGATGCTCTTGCAAGTTTAGAGTGGTTTTTAATTTGTCTAAACAGGATGGCTCCCACTGTCTCTCGAATCCCTCTTCAAACCAAAAAGGAAGAATTAGTCAGGATCAATCTCACCGTACAATACTTGCTTAACCGTTCGGCTAGGCTGGTGTCGGTACTTCGAGGGAGGTTTTCCAACGCTTTCGCGAAGTTCCTTAATTTAAGAACCTCTTTTCCCTGGGGGCGTAGCCCCGCTAACATCTTTCTAGACACCTACTAGGTTTATAGCATTGATCGTTAAGTGAGAAATTTCCCGAGAAGTAGCATATACTCATAGTAGGATCGGGATCCAAATATCATTGCGTGACAAAACTGAAGGAATCCTACCAGAATCATCACACTCCAAATGGTATGCAGCGCCAGCAAGTTTCAGTTCTTTTGAAACTCCCGATGTGGATTTTTGCCCCATGCTCTTATGACCTTAACTTTGGCCAACAAATCATAAGTCACATGTCAAGTTCTACCCGTCATTCTCCAGGTTAATTTGAGCCCACGCGCACATACCCTTGACTTTGGCCAACAAGGTAGAACGACTGCCCCAAACCAACACATCTATCTATGCTGCACATGAATACCCAATAGCTACCAATCACTATGCCTTGACTTTGGCCAACAAACATAGCTTGAATACTATTGACCATCCATGTGAAACGACGGAGGGCTACGAATGGTTTTGGCGAAACCGTGAACGTAGTGAACTTGATATAATCGATGAAACGAGATAGCTTTTAAAAGGAGTGGCTTAAGCTCCGCGTTTAAAAGTTATTTTGAAAAGAATCCGAGTGGTTTTGAAAGTGTTCCAATGACTTTTACTTGGTTTATTTTTTCTTGCATAAGTTCTTTTAATGCGTATTTTTCTTGCATTAGTTCTTTTAATGCGTCCCATCATTTAATCCTACCATTGCAGAAAACAACCAAAATATGACGTACGCTTATGCCATTCGCATTCGCCACGGGGCCCCGTCATTACCCGTTAGGTTACTTAACTAACGACAGAGCGGGGGCTGGGCTAGCGCGGCTGTAAAACATAAGCAACGCCTAAATAATATCATATATAGATACATTGCAATGATAGCCATTTCAGATCACAGATGAACACATTGGATATACTAGGAATCCGCAATTCGTACGAGCCTGTAACGAAGAGCGGATTAGACGGTCGTGATGAATAGCCAATACCCCACCCAAGACCCCTACGGGTGCGGCAAACTACCCGCCAAATATCTGAAGTTGAGCAACCTCCCTCAACGACGTGAGTAGGCCACTCGGCATTTCGAGATACCCGGTAGTTTGTGCACCCCACCTTGGGTCTATCCTAGGAGCAAAAACAGTAAAAAGAAATTATACAATGACGGCTACAACCCCGACCCGGTTGTGCGGCCAAAATAATATTACATCAATTTACATATTACATGAATTGAAAGATAAAAGGAAAAACTCTCATCTTACAACCCCCGGCTATTCATCCGCGACAATCCAAAGAATTCATATACACATACCATCAATCATTACAGATCACAGATATGTATAACCCCCACTAATCGACGTATAGCGATTAGCGGACGTTCAATACATATAACACATCACAGATATATACCTGTTAGCCTTAGTCTTTAGAAGTTCGATAAAAATACGGATTTTCAAGCCCCAAAAACTAATTTTTCTTTCTGGAAAATCTGGGCAGAAAACACATATCCTAAAAATCCCAAAACAACCAAAGAATCACTCTGCAAGAAACTTTTTCCCCGACCGAGTCAACTCGGCTGCGGAACCGCGGCGGGAGCATGCTCCCGCCGAGTTTCCGCGGCGCTTTGACCGATTCAGTGGACGAAATTTCTTGGGTGCTTAACAAAAAGCCTGAGCCGATTTTTAAGATAAGATTTATCATTTTTTGGACAGAATAAAAATTCGGCAGAAACATCATTTTCCGGGTTCGTGTCGCGACATTTTCTTTGATCGAACTTCTACTTACTTTGCTAACATGTTAGATAGTGTTTAACTAGGCTCTGATACTACTGTAAGTCCATGCTACCCTTCCCCGGTTCTTACGGGGTTGCGGAAGTGGTGAGAAACGATTTTCAAGAGGGTGGTAACATGGACCACCAATACGGATCTTTGTTAAACGACTAACTAACAACCTAACAATAGTTTACCTACTCGGTTAGGGGGCTATACCTTTCTTGAACTCCTTCATCTTCGAATCCTCCCGGTGTACGGATCGGCCTCACCTCGTCGTCTCCTTGCGCTGAAGATGGATCCACCCGAAAGCTTCTACCTTTGGCTTCTTCTTCGAACTTTGAAGAAACTAGATCACTTGGCTTGCTAGGCCTTGTGAACTAGAATGAGTAGAGGAATGTTTTGGTGTCTTTTTATCTCTAAGGCAATGAGTCTCAACACATGAGAATGGTTTTCCTTGAGCTAGAGAGAGCAAGAGGAAGAGGGAGAGCTTGAGAATGAGAGAGCTCAAGAGAGAGAAAGCCAATGAAAAGAATGAGCCATTCTTTTCTCATTCCCACCTCTCATAATCCAAAAGCCATCATAACAAAAATAATAATCAAGTATTGTGTGATGGTTTAAGTCAAAATGGCTATATCATTTCATACACTCATTTTGCATAAATAAACAAGCAAGCAAAAGTCTTTGCCATGGAATGATAGCCATTGTCATGATGATGGTCAACTAGTCCAATCTAGTCAACCGGTCAACAAAGTCAACAAGTCAACAAAGTCAACCCCTCAACAACCATGTCACTATAATACTTAATTAATATTAATATTAATAATATTTCTTATTCTCATTAGGTTTAAGCAAAAGTCAACGGTCAACGGTCAACGGTCAATAACCCCAATGAGAATCCTCTGCCTCTGTCTCTCTGTCAACTGTGCATACACACCCGCATCCGCGTTCCGAGGAACACGAATACAAACGAGATAAAACCAATCCCAAAACATACACTAGGATCTGGGTTAAACCAAACCCCGCTAGTGTTAACTGTCCGGATACTGTACGTGCACAAGTGCACGGATGTGACCGAACCCTGTCGTAAAACCATGCGACCTGTCGCAAAACCATGCGACCCCTACTCTTTTGCCTAAAGGCGAATAGCTTTCTGTGTGGGACTCTAAAGACTCGACACTACGCTGGCAGTGGATTTAACCACAGACCGCAAGCGGCACTAGCTGTGCGTAACGGTCCCCAGGTATATGCCGATAAGATGACTGACGGGGTGAAACCCATCTGAACTCCTACTGAGTCTGAATGTGACAATCTCTATACAGTCCGGTCTGTTCGTCTGATACATCGCATGGCGGGCCTAGGGGGCGGTAAACGTCAGTCCCCTAATAGCGGTACAAGTCGTGTCAGAGTGAAGCCCAGAACACCCTGAGATAACACTGGAAACCTACCAGTATATCTCGCTTGCCCTGGCCAGGGACTACTCGTGTAATGGCTCTCCTAGACACAGCGCGATGTTAACCCCCAATACCGGGAGAGACAAATCCTGTCTAACCGTCACTGCCTCTAAGTGCTTCGGGACTGCACCCAACTACTACTTGTTTGCACGACTACTTTGAGCCGTGGTAGGGTAGTAATCTAAGTGCAGTGGGAACACACTCGAGGTGAAGTGACAGTGTCAAGTCAGCGGACTAAGCTGTACTCATGTCACCTGGGGACTGATAACTGACGATAGGTATAGTACCAACCAACAGTTCCCGACGAGTCCTGTCCAGTGTACTCGTAACCCAACGAGCACCCGTATACTATCTCCAGTACGACGTACTGACGGCTGTGGGACAGACCGTCTCCCACACTGGGATGAGAAGCGCATACGCTAGTCTACTCCGGAGTATCGATGCCCTGTCTCGATAGTCCTGCGACTAGGGACCTGCATAAGGATGTACTTATAGATTACCCGGCCCCCACTAGTGTGACTGCCATCACAACGCTGGTAATCAAGCAAAGATCCTAAGGGCTCCACTAATGTGTATCGGTGATATACTAAAATAAACACATGTACACATTGAAGTAGAAACAAACCAAGTAGCATACTACTATATTGAGCAAGATTGTCTATACAAGGTGAATATCCCAAGCATCCATTAAGTAATATACAAACTAGTATGATACAGTAATGGCCTCTAGGGCATATACACTAACAATCTCCCACTTGCACTAAGGCCATGTACTGGCGTATCGAAGATGTCACGACCCAAAATTGGCCCGCGACGGCCCTAATACTACGCAACGCCTAAAGACGTAACGCGGTAAAAGAAAGCTAAAACCCAGAAATCTAAACCAAGAAAATACGGAAAAGATAATATAAGTTTTTGAAACATTTGAAATCGCAACCCAAATTCTTTAAAAGCCCTACTTTCTTTCTTTAAAAATTTGGCAACACCCCCTTATTGTAAAAACTAGCCAAGATGAATACAACACAAAAATATGACGCCGTAGCGAAGAAATAAAGACAATAGAGAGAAAGCTGTATATAAAAGACAACAAATCCACAATAATATACAATATCGTCCTCACCAAGTCTCTAAGTCAACAACATAATAGTAGATGGAGAGTACAAGATACAACGAATGTACAATACAAAATACAGATAACCACCAAAACCCACCTAAGCAAAATAGTACTGTGAGCTGATGCGATATCTGTAGCAAAAGAGGATAGCTGAATAGCCTGCCTCGACTACTCTGGGGAACAACCTGAAACTTCTGTGGCACAACGGAGTGAGTTGCCAACTCGTGAATAGTAGATAACATACGCAGGTAATCGCAGGAATGTACGTACAACATGAATCTATGATATGCGATTACAGTAATAACATGTCATGTGAATGCAGAATAATGGAAAGTACACTAGCAGGTACAATCACTATGTGAAGCAATAGTAACATGATAATAGTATGCAATAACCATGCAATAGGGGTATGAGAATGTAGATATGCAACTATCATAAGGGTACACTAATAGGTACTACCAATATATGAAATTGTTCATAAAGTAGATAAGTGTGAGGTAGGGGGTGGAAAATGTCATTTCCACGGAAACCAGATATCGTGGCAGGATCACAATCCATCAAGACACTCAAATCCACAATTCCTCAAATCAGCCCCCAAGTTGGGCTCTCATATCATATAAGTCTCACATCTCCTCAATGTACAATATCGAATAGCTCTCCTATATCTCGAATGTACAAATCAACAATCTCTTTCATATCCAATATCCAATCTCAATGAATCACCTATATCCCAAGTCAAATCTCAAGTAAATTTCTTGTAAGTCCGTGTTGCCCACCCCGGTGCTTACGGGGAGGCGGAAAACATAATAAAAATCGGATTTTTAATGACTTAGGCAACATGGACTAAGCTTGTGAGGATCTTTGCTAAACTAAAACTAGCTAAAGTAAACTAACAACTAACAAAGTTGTAGAAAGGTTATACCTTTGGTCTTTAGTCCTTCTCTCCTTGCTCCTAGGTATGGTAGAAAAGGATCACCTTGCTTGTCTTCTCCCGTCAAAGAAGGATCCACCCGAAAGCCACCACCTTTAGCTTCAACTCCAAGCTAGGAGTAACTAGAGTGCAAGAAATGCTAAGACTTGAACCCTAGAAGTGAGTAGAGAAGATCAAGAGAGGGTTTTTCTCAAGCTTTTTGTTTCTCAACACATGAGAGGGAGAGAGCTTGAGGGAGAGGATGAGCAAGAGAGAGAAAAGAAATGAGAGAATGAGAAAAATAGTGAGCCATTCTCACTAATATGTGAGGATAAGTTTAATTAGATAATTAGCTTGAAAATTGTCATGATAAATCATGAATTGACCATTATCATTTCATTTTTGCAAAGATCAAAGAGCATCTTCCAAATGAAATGATTATGGTCAAGTTGTCAACATGGTCAACAAGTCAATGAAGTCAAATTGTCAACAACAACCATGCACAATAATTAAGCTAATTATCAATTAACAATAATCCACACAAAATCAATAGGGTTAATAAAATGACAAAGGCCATTAACCCTAAACAAGGTCCTCTCCCCCAATCTCAAGCAACTGTGCATACGCACCCACATTCGTGATCCGAGGAACACGAACACAATGAGAAAAACCAATCTCAAATCATATACTAGGATCCGGCTTAAACCAAAGCCCGCTAGTATAAACTGTCCGGACAGCAAACGTGCACAAGTGCGCGGATGCGAACGAACCCTGTCGCAAAACCATGCGACCTCTACTCGTTTTGCCTAAAGGCGAATAGCTCTCTGTGTGGGACTCTAAAGACTCGACACTACGCTGGCAGTGGGTTTAACCACAGACCGCAAGCGGCACTAGCTGTACGTAACGGTCCCCAGGTAGATGTCGATAAGAAGACTGACGAGGTGAACCCCATCTGCACTCCTACTGAGCCTGTATGTGACAGTCTCCGTACAGTCCGGTCTGTTCGTCTGATACATCGCATGGCGGGCCTAGGGGGGCGGTGAACGTCAGTCCCCTAATAGCGGTACAAGTCGTGTCGGAGTGTAGCCCAGAACACCCTGAGATAACACTGGAAACCTACCAGTATATCTCGCTTGCCCTGGCCAGGGACTACTCGTGTAATGGCTCTCCTAGACACAGCGCGATGTCAACCCCCAATACCGGGAGAGACGAATCCTGTCTAACCGTCACTGCCTCCAAGTGCTTCGGGACTGCACCCAAAAACTACCTGTTTGCACAGCTCCTTTGAGCCGTGGTAGGGTAGTAATCAAAGTGCAGTGGGAACACACTCGAGGCGAAGTGACAGTGTCAAGTCAGCGGACTAAGCTGTACTCATGTCACCTGGGAACTGATAACTGACGATAGGTATATTACCAACCAACAGTTCCCGACGAGTCCTGTCCAGTGTACTCGTAACCTAACGAGCACCCGCATACTATCCCAAGTACGACGTACTAACGGCTGTGGGACAGACCGTCTCCCACACTGGGATGAGAAGCGCATACGCTAGTCTACTCCGGAGTATCGATGCCCTGTCTCGATAGTCCAACGACCAGGGACCTGTATAAGGATGTGCTTATAGATTACCCAGCTCCCACGTGTGCGAGCGCCATCACAACGCTGGTAATCAAGCAAAGATCCTAAGGGCTCTACTAATATGTATACCAGCAATATGCTAAAAGAAACACATGCACATATTAAAGCAGAGACAAACCAAGTAGCATACTACCATTTCGAGCAAGATTGTATATACAACTGTGAATATCCCAAGCTTCCATTAAGTAATATACAAGCTAGTATGATACAGTAATGGCCTCTAGGGCATATACACTAACAATCTCCCACTTGCACTAAGGCCATGTACTGGCGTATCGAAGACCTATCATCTCGATCAGCCGCTCGAACTGAGTCTGGGGCAAGGCCTTGGTGAATGGATCTGCTGTGTTATCCTCTGATGCAACTCTCCGGACCTCGATCTCCTGGCGATCCACGATCTCCCTGATCAGGTGATACCGCCTTAAGATGTGTCTGGATTTCTGATGGGACCTGGGTTCCTTCGCTAAAGCTATAGCCCCGTTGTTGTCGCAATACAGAGGCATTGGGTCAACAATGGACGGAACCACCTGAAGTTCTTTCAAGAACTTCCTCATCCAGACAGCTTCTTTTGCGGCATCAGATGCAGCGATGTATTCCGCTTCCATAGTCGAGTCAGCAACGGTTTCCTGTTTGGAGCTCTTCCAACACACCGCCCCTCCATTGAGGGTAAAGACAAAACCCGACATGGACTTGGAATCATCCTTGTCACTCTGGAAGCTGGAGTCAGCAAAGGCCTCAACCTGCAGGTCTTTTCCGCCATACACCAAGAACATCTCCTTAGTCCTTCTCAGGTACTTGAGAATGTTCTTTACTGCTATCCAATGTTTCTCCCCTGGGTTTGACTGATACCTGCTTACCACACTCAGTGCATAAGCCACATCCGGTCTGGTACATAACATCGCATACATTATAGAGCCTACCGCAGAAGCGTAGGGTATAATAGACATGCGATCCCTCTCCAAATCAGTCTTGGGAGACATCTCTTTGGAGAGGGTGATCCCGTGACAAGCCGGTAGATTACCGCGCTTGGAATCTTCCATACTGAATCTCTTCAGTATGGTGTCGATGTACCTGGACTGTGAGAGTCCTAATATCCTCTTGGATCTGTCACGGTAGATCCGGATACCCAGAATGTAGGAGGCATCACCCAGGTCTTTCATGGAGAACCTGTGTGACAAGAACCCCTTGACAGATTGTAGCATAGGAATGTCATTTCCTATTAAGAGAATGTCATCCACGTATAAAACGAGGAATACTACAGTTCTCGCTACAAATCTACAATAGATGCATGGTTCATCTGGATTTTTGATAAAGCCAAATTCTTTGACCGTCTCATCAAAACAGATGTTCCAACTCCGCGATGCCTGCTTGAGTCCATAAATGGACTTGAGCAACTTGCACACCTTTCCGCTGCTCCCACCCTGAATGAAACCCTCTGGCTGATCCATATAGACACACTCTTCTAAATGACCATTTAGAAAAGCTGTCTTTACGTCCATCTGCCAAATCTCATAATCGTGGAAAGCAGCAATGGCAAGAAGGATCCGAATGGATTTCAGCATAGCTACTGGAGAAAAGGTTTCGTCATAGTCCAAACCAGGTCGCTGACGAAAACCCTTTGCTACCAGTCTAGCTTTATAGGTCTCAACCTGTCCATCTACACCAATCTTCCTTTTGAAGATCCACTTGCATCCTACGGGTTTTACCCCGTCTGGAGCAATGTCCAACGTCCATACTTTGTTGGTGTACATGGACTCCATCTCGGTCCGCATTGCATCCAGCCATTTTACCGAGTCGACGCTCTGAATGGCTTGCTGGAAGCTAGTAGGTTCATCACAATCCAGGATGCAGTCTTCTCTATCCCCGTCAATGAGAAAACCGTAGTATCTCTCGGGCGGATGAGACTGCCTACTACTCCTGCGGAGTGGCATAGGAATGTCCTGTTCTTTCGAACCTTCTGGTTCCTCTAAGCTTTCAGTGATGGTTTGTGGTTCTGGAATTTCTTCCAGTTCTATTGCGTTCCCGCTTATCTGATTTTCTAAAAACTCAGTTTCCAAGAAGCGGGCATGACGAGAAACAAGGACTTTTTGCTCCTCTGCGTAATAGAAGAGATACCCCTTGGAGTTCTTTGGGTATCCCACAAACTTGCACTGTACTGAGCGTGCCTCGAGCTTGTCCGCATGCTGCTTTTTTACAAAAGCTGGACATCCCCATGTCTTAAAGGATTTAAGACAGGGTTTCTTCCCACTCCACATCTGATATGGTGTGGTAGGCACTGTTTTAGTAGGAACCTGGTTCAAGAGATGTGCAGCTGTTTCCAGTGCATAACCCCAGAAAGATCGCGGTAACTCAGCCTTACTCATCATGGACCGTACCATATCCAATAGGGTTCGGTTCCGTCTCTCCGATACACCGTTGTGTTGCGGAGTGTATGGAGGAGTAAGCTGAGAGAGAATTCCATTCTCTTTTAAGTAATTCAGGAATTCGGCACTTAAGTATTCTCCTCCTCGATCCGATCTTAGGATCTTGATACTTTTGCCGGTTTGTTTCTCTACTTCACTCTTATATTCCTGGAACTTTTCAAAGGCCTCGGACTTATGTTTCATTAAGAAGACATAACCGTACCTTGAAAAATCATCCGTAAAAGTAATGAAGTAAGAGTAACCGCTTCGCGCATGTGTAGACATTGGACCGCACACGTCACTGTGTACGAGTCCCAAGAGCTCGCTCGCTCTTTCTCCGTGTCCAGTGAACGGAGCCTTTGTCATCTTTCCCATGAGACAAGATTCACAAGTGGCATAAGACTGATACTCGAACGGATCCAAGTATCCTTCTTTATGTAACTTAGTCAACCGTGTCTCATTGATGTGACCTAGTCTACAATGCCACAAGAAAGCCTGATTAATATCTGGAGACTTTCTTTTATGTGTATTCTGGATATTGAAAACCTGTGGTTGGTTTAAAACGTAAATACCGTTGTTTAATGTACCTGACCCAATCAAAACTTGATTAAGGTGAATGTTCACTACATTACTTACAAATGCAAATTCATAACCTTCTTTAGATAATAAAGATACAGAAATGATATTACAGGTTGCATTTGGTACATAATAACAACTACGCAAAACCAAAAAGTGTCCATCTGATAATCCCAGGTGATAGTCCCCCACGGCCTCTGCATCCATGCTAGCACCGTTCGCAACTCTGAGGGTCATGTCACCTGCCTTCAAAACTCTACGCTTTCTCAACGCCTGCAAAGAATTACAGATATGAGATCCTGATCCGGTATCCAATACCCAGGATGTAGAGTTTATTGATAGACAGTTTTCAATAACATACACACCTGAAGCTGAAGCTGCAACTCGCTTCAAATCCTGTGTTCTGGCTTTCCAAGCCTTGCAATCTTGTTTCCAGTGGCCACTTTTGTGACAATAGAAGCATTCTTCCTTCCCCACCAGCTTCCCCGCTACCTTTGTTGCTTTACCCTTTCCCTTCGTATCCACTTTACCGACACCGCCTCTTGGTTTGGCGGGGGCTTTCTTCTTCTTGCCCTTGGCTTTCGCCCTGGACCTAGAAGAGGAAGATCCTCCTACAAACAAAGTGGATGTCTCCCTACCCTTCTGTAGGGTGCCCTCAGCAGTCCTCAACATGTTCAGAAGCTCGGCAAGTTCAACCTCCTTTCCTTGCATGTTGAAGTTAAGAATGAACTGGGCGTAAGTGGAAGGAAGGGACTGGAGAATCAGATCAGTATAGAGTTCATTCTCCAACGTGGTCCCAAGGTCCGCGAGCTCCTCTATGTAGCCGATCATCTTAAGCACGTGGTCCGCTACCGATGATCCGACGGCCAACCTTGCCGAAAAGAGCTTCTTCGACACTTCGTATCTTGCGATACGAGACTGCTCTCCATACAGTTCTTTTGTATGGAGAAATATGGACTCTAGGTCCATATTCTCGTGCCTCCTCTGATGGTCGTTGTCCATCGAGGCTAATACGAGGCATTTGGCCCTCGCGCAATCTATCTCCCATGTCTTACGGATTTCTACATCCGCGACGCTGGAGGTGGGACCTGGGACGGGGGGAGCTTTGGTGGTAAGTATATACCCCAGCTTGTCATAAGTGATAGCCATCTTGACATTCCTGAGCCAATCTTTGTAGTTTGGCCCTGTCAATATGTTTTTATCTAATAGTAACTTAAGTCCGGTCATCTTGAATGGTCGCTGCAATTAGGAGAGAGAAAAGAAACACTTTAGCATGATGCTCTTGCAAGTTTAGAGTGGTTTTTAGTTTGTCTAAACTGGATGGCTCCCACTGTCTCTCGAATCCCTTCTCAAACCATAAAGAAAAGGATTAGCCGGGATCATTCTCACCGTACAATACTTGCTTAACCGTTCAGCCAGGCCAGTGTCGGTACTTCGAGGGAGGTTTTCCAACGCTTTCGCGAAGTTCCTTAATTAAGTAACCTCTTTTCCCTGTGGGCGTAGCCCCGCTAACACCTTTCTAGGCACCTACTAGGTTTATAGCATTGATCGTTAAGTGAGAGTTTTCCCGAGGAGTAGCATATACTCACAGTAGGATCGGGATCCAAATATCATCGCGTGATAAAACCGAAGGAATCCTACCAGAATCATCACACTCCAAATGGTATGCAACGCTAGCAAGTTTCAGTACTTATGAAACTCCCGATGTGGATTTTTGCCCCATGCTCTTATGACCTTGACTAAGGCCAACAAATCATAAGTCACATGTCAAGTTCTACCCGTCGTTATCCAGGTTAATTTGAACCCACCCGTATCCACCCTTGACTATGGCCAACAAGGCAATACGACTGTCTCAAACCAACGCATTCTATCTATGCAACATATGAATACCCACCAGCTACCAAACACTGTGCCTTGACTAAGGCCAACAAACACAGCTTGAATACCGTTGATTATTCATATGAAACGACGGAGGGCTACGAATGGTTTTGGCGAAACCGTGAACGTAGTGAACTTGATATAATCGATGGAACGAGATAGCTTTTAAAAGGAGTGGTTCAAGCTCCGCGTTTAAAAGTTTAGTTTTTGAAAAAGAACCGAGTGGTTTTAAAAGTGTTCCAATCGACTTTTACTTGGTTTATTTCTTGCATTAGTTCTTTTAATGCGTCCCATCATTTAATCCTACCATTGCAGAAAACAACCAAAATATGACGTACGCTTATGCCATTCGCATTCGCCACGGGGCCCCGTCATCACCCGTTAGGTTACTTAACTAACGACAGAGCGGGGGCTGGGCTAGCGCGGCTGTAAAACATAAGCAACCCCTAAATAGTTATTATATATAAATATATAGCAATGATAGACATTACAGATCACAGATGAATACATTGGATATACTAGGAATCCGCAATGCGTTCGAGCCTGCAACGCAAAGCGGATTACACGGTCGCGGTGAATAGCCAATACCCCACCCAAGACCCCTACGGGTGCGGCAAACTACCCGCCAAGCACCCGAAGCGAAGCAACCTCCCTCACCACCGTGAGTAGGCCACTCGGCACTTCGAGATACCCGGTAGTTCGTGCACCCCCTCCATGGGTCTATCCTAGGAGCAAAAACAGTAAAAAGAATTATACAATGACGGCTACAACCCCGACCCGGTTGTGCGGCCATACAAAGAATATTATTACATCAATTTACATGTTACAAATGAATGAAAGAAAAATAACGCTCATCTCACATCCAACCCGGCCATTCACCCGCGACAATCCAATCCATTCATATCCACAAACCAATAACAATCACAGATCATGTATAACCCCGACCAATCGTCTTATAGCGATTAGCCGACGTTCAATACATGCAAGCATCACAGATATAACCGATGTAGTTAAAGTGTAGTGAAGTTCCGAAAAAAAAATACGGATTTATAGGCCCCCAAAAGTAAATTTTAGTTCTGGAAAATCTGGGCATATATTATATATCCTAAAAATCCTAAAACCAACTCAGAAACAATCTGCACCAAAAACGATACAGAGAGATGACAAGACGGCCGCGCTTCCGCGGCAAGAGCTTCCTTATGCCGCGGAAGCGCGGTCCTCTTGGCTCCTCTCTGGATCGTATTTGGTGGTGTTTCACAAAAAACCCTGAGATAATTTTACAAGTATAAAGTTTTCTATTCTGAGCAGAAAAAAATTCAACAGAAACTAGGGTTTTTCAAAAGTTCGGTTTTTGGATTTTCGGTTTCGAAACTTCGTTACACTTCACTACCTAGCTAGTTTGAGTTTAGTTAGGCTCTGATACCACTGTAAGTCCGTGTTGCCCACCCCGGTGCTTACGGGGAGGCGGAAAACATAATAAAAATCGGATTTTTAATGACTTAGGCAACATGGACTAAGCTTGTGAGGATCTTTGCTAAACTAAAACTAGCTAAAGTAAACTAACAACTAACAAAGTTGTAGAAAGGTTATACCTTTGGTCTTTAGTCCTTCTCTCCTTGCTCCAAGGTATGGTAGAAAAGGATCACCTTGCTTGTCTTCTCCCGTCAAAGAAGGATCCACCCGAAAGCCACCACCTTTAGCTTCAACTCCAAGCTAGGAGTAACTAGAGTGCAAGAAATGCTAAGACTTGAACCCTAGAAGTGAGTAGAGAAGATCAAGAGAGGGTTTTTCTCAAGCTTTTTGTTTCTCAACACATGAGAGGGAGAGAGCTTGAGGGAGAGGATGAGCAAGAGAGAGAAAAGAAATGAGAGAATGAGAAAAATAGTGAGCCATTCTCACTAATATGTGAGGATAAGTTTAATTAGATAATTAGCTTGAAAATTGTCATGATAAATCATGAATTGACCATTATCATTTCATTTTTGCAAAGATCAAAGAGCATCTTCCAAATGAAATGATTATGGTCAAGTTGTCAACATGGTCAACAAGTCAATGAAGTCAAATTGTCAACAACAACCATGCACAATAATTAAGCTAATTATCAATTAACAATAATCCACACAAAATCAATAGGGTTAATAAAATGACAAAGGCCATTAACCCTAAACAAGGTCCTCTCCCCCAATCTCAAGCAACTGTGCATACGCACCCGCATTCGTGATCCGAGGAACACGAACACAATGAGAAAAACCAATCTCAAATCATATACTAGGATCCGGCTTAAACCAAAGCCCGCTAGTATAAACTGTCCGGACAGCAAACGTGCACAAGTGCGCGGATGCGAACGAACCCTGTCGCAAAACCATGCGACCTCTACTCGTTTTGCCTAAAGGCGAATAGCTCTCTGTGTGGGACTCTAAAGACTCGACACTACGCTGGCAGTGGGTTTAACCACAGACCGCAAGCGGCACTAGCTGTACGTAACGGTCCCCAGGTAGATGTCGATAAGAAGACTGACGAGGTGAACCCCATCTGCACTCCTACTGAGCCTGTATGTGACAGTCTCCGTACAGTCCGGTCTGTTCGTCTGATACATCGCATGGCGGGCCTAGGGGGGCGGTGAACGTCAGTCCCCTAATAGCGGTACAAGTCGTGTCGGAGTGTAGCCCAGAACACCCTGAGATAACACTGGAAACCTACCAGTATATCTCGCTTGCCCTGGCCAGGGACTACTCGTGTAATGGCTCTCCTAGACACAGCGCGATGTCAACCCCCAATACCGGGAGAGACGAATCCTGTCTAACCGTCACTGCCTCCAAGTGCTTCGGGACTGCACCCAAAAACTACCTGTTTGCACAGCTCCTTTGAGCCGTGGTAGGGTAGTAATCAAAGTGCAGTGGGAACACACTCGAGGCGAAGTGACAGTGTCAAGTCAGCGGACTAAGCTGTACTCATGTCACCTGGGAACTGATAACTGACGATAGGTATATTACCAACCAACAGTTCCCGACGAGTCCTGTCCAGTGTACTCGTAACCTAACGAGCACCCGCATACTATCCCAAGTACGACGTACTAACGGCTGTGGGACAGACCGTCTCCCACACTGGGATGAGAAGCGCATACGCTAGTCTACTCCGGAGTATCGATGCCCTGTCTCGATAGTCCAACGACCAGGGACCTGTATAAGGATGTGCTTATAGATTACCCAGCTCCCACGTGTGCGAGCGCCATCACAACGCTGGTAATCAAGCAAAGATCCTAAGGGCTCTACTAATATGTATACCAGCAATATGCTAAAAGAAACACATGCACATATTAAAGCAGAGACAAACCAAGTAGCATACTACCATTTCGAGCAAGATTGTATATACAACTGTGAATATCCCAAGCTTCCATTAAGTAATATACAAGCTAGTATGATACAGTAATGGCCTCTAGGGCATATACACTAACATTTCTAACATCCTAAATATATATATATATGATAGAGGCAATACACATATATTAGCGTCCCATTCCACTAATATTGGTGTAAGGGTATATATAACAACGGCTAAATCCCCTATTATATATACAAAGGTATTAAAGAAATATCATGAAAACAATGTGCCAAGAATCGACACAGAAATCCTGATAGGTACGTATCATACGCTGTCCTGAAAGCACGACTGCCTAGCTCTGACCCTCGCCTTTCGACATATGCATACGTGCATGACTCCCAACGGTGTCTCCAAGACCCCCGCCGAGTCATCAGTACTGTCACCGGTAGGTACTAGTCCGCCTCCAGGCTCAATCGGCAAAATCCATCGATCTTCTTGCCGAGGGGAACCATACCGGGCCCCACCATGTACCCTCTACGGCCTCGACGCCTCCTCGTAAGGGTATATATAATCAGCACCGATAAAACCCATGGTGGATGCGAAAATATCATATCAAGGAAACCGGGTTTTTCAATGTATGCATAATTTCATGAACTCCCGCAGTTCCCAAATCCAGAAAACATCATGTAAAATCCAAATAATAATGCGCAATCCAGGAATAAATATAAACGATATATCTGAAATGCGAGCATATAACGGAGAATATGTAGCTGAAACCAGATGTATGCGAAACCAATAGGGTACAGCTAAGTAACATCAGTAAAGGTAAATATGTAACCGCAACTGAATATGTGGGTAACATACAGGTGTAGCAATGTATAGGTATCTACCTATAAGAACTGATGTCGTATACCCCCCTGGGTATAAGTAAAATATGTGCAAGGTATACCTGTAGCTGTATCGCAAGGTGTATCTGTACCTATCACTAAAGGTATGATACACTATAGGTATACCGATAAGCTAGATGTCATGTGTGATAAGCAATAGTATCTATAATGGTTAGTGTGTGACATGGAAATTATTGACGGTGTGTGTGTAGCATACAATCCGTGCTCGTGCAACATGAACCGTCAATAATGTGTGCAGTGCCCTACGGCTACTAGTCACAGTACAACTATATCTAAGTAAATA
Organism: Agapanthus africanus; assembly: GCA_030015575.1. NCBI lineage: Eukaryota > Viridiplantae > Streptophyta > Magnoliopsida > Asparagales > Amaryllidaceae > Agapanthus > Agapanthus africanus. Next base: position 269,801,403 of record CM057340.1, read on the forward strand.
GGGTAAAGGCGCAATTCTAACAATGACGTAGAATATACGACAAGTATTGAATCCTAGCCCAGACGCATAACGCCATGCGGGCGATTCCCCTGTAGATGTTAAATCTACTCACCTACACTCCACGCTAGTTGAATCCTACCATCTGCTCTACCCTGTAGCAGTGTCCGTAGTCCCCGCCTGCAAACCTGCAAATAAGACATGGAAATCACATATAAGCCAAATATCTCGCAAAACGCGATATCGAACCCAAACGAGAAACTCGCGTCGCGAACTAAACGCGCGTGTGCACGATATGCTAAAACGTGAGTTGTTGGAGATAGTGCCCTCAGAGTCAATTATTAGGTCACAGGTACGTGATTGCAATGATTGATGGAGGACCTATCCCGGTAGGACAGTCTTACTCGAGATGATAGTATGCTATCTGGTTTACCTTTATCATCGTGTACTGTTTTAGGTGACCTGACAAGTTGCTATTACACGTTGATAGAGCCCCTAGGATTCTTGCTTGACCACCAGCAGTATGAGGGCGATCATATAAGTGGGAGCTGGGGTCTATAAGCATATCCTTAAATGGTCCCTAGTCGTGTGAGTTTCGAGACAGGGCATCGATACTCCAGAGTAGACTAGTGTATACAGTCGAGACCCCGACGAGGGGTGGTGGCCGGTCTCACAAGCCACTGGTGTCAGATGGATCACCTAAGATGTATACAGGTGCTTATTGGGTTATGAGTACACCGGACAGGACTCGCCGGGAACATGCTAGTTGGTCATATACCAGACGTCAGATGGCAGTTCCCTTGTGACATGTGTACAGGTTAGTTCATCAACCTAGGGATCGTCATTTGTCTCGTGTGAGTTCCCACTGTACTTTGATTACTACCCTACCACGGCTCAAAGGAGTCGTGCAAACAGGTTTTAGTTGGGTACAGTCCCGAGCCACATGGAGGCAGTGAGCGTATCTTCAGGGGTTCGTCTCTCCCAGTATTGGGGGTGAGGTCGTGCTGTGTCTAGGAGAGCCATTACACGAAGTCCTTGGCCAAGGCAAGGAGATTTACTGGTAGGTATTCCAGTAGTATTTCAGGGTGTTCTGGGCTACACTCCGACACGACTTGTACCGCTTTTGGGGGGCTGACTTTTACCAACCCCCTAGGCCCGCCATGCAATACTCATTGACGAACGGACCGGACTGTACGGATATTGTCACTGACAGGCTCAGTAGGGTTGTCAGGCTGAGTTCGCTCACAGACGTCCCTTTTAGTCAATACCTGGTAGCCCGTTACGTATTGGCTTATACCTCTGACGTGCTAGTGGTTAAATCCACAACCAAGGTGTTGACGAGTCTTTAGAGTCCCCCACATTCTATTACTCAGCTTTCGGGCGAAAGGTTGTAGAGGCCGTATGGAGATATGGTAAGGTCCGATCAGATACGTGCGGTATTACACGGATCAGGATCGGACAGTTTGTACTATAGGCCGTATGGATATATGGCAGGGTTCGATCAGATACGTGCGGTATTGCACGGATCAGGATCGAACGGATATAACTAGCCGGCTTTGGTTTAAGCCGGATCCTAGTATAGTACAGTGTAGATTTTGTCTCATTGCATTTGTATTTCGGTCGGAATACAAATGCGGGTGTGTATGCACAGTATTGGGGTTTTCCTGTAATTTATTACGGGACCAGTTTTCTGGAGTTGCCAGTTTGCTTTCCGTTTCGGCCGATTTCCTTTGTATCGTTCATTGGCCGAAGATTGGTGGAGGAGGGCTTATTTGCATTGTTGCAAATAAGTATTTGTGGAGGTGTTCTTTGCATATCTCTCTCATGCTTTGCCATTCTCCTCCACTCTCTCTCATTCACTCCCTATCACAAGTTGCATGGCCGGCCACTTCCCTAGTGGGGGCTGTCCCAAATTTTTGGTGGGGTTTTTTGGCTCATTTCATGCTGCAAAAATCCCACAAGATCATTCTCAAAAGCTCCAAGTTCAATCCCTCCACCAAAGGAAATTCTACAACCCCAAAATGAGACATAGTAATCCACACTACATTCTACAGCACATCTTGGGCACGTCGACTAGCCAGCTTCGTGCCCGAGTTGCCTCGGCATTGAGGTGGGAGACCGTAAAAGAAGTAGGCGATGTGGTGCACTTCCGGCGACGAGGTGGAGACCGGAGCTTCCGCAGGAGATCGGGACGAGGACGAGAAGACCGGAGGACTTGGATCAGTCGGTATATCTCTCTTCCCATCTTGTAGTTAGCTAGGACTAATTAATGGTTCGATCCGGGTATTAGTGCGCGGCGGTTTGCCAGTTCAAGTAATAATTAAAGTTTATCACTGCTTCCGCATTTGGCCGTCGGATTGACGGCCGGGGCGCCGCCGTGCACTTACAGTGGTATCAGAGCCTCGCCATTAACTTCGTCTAGCTTCGTTTGATGTGTTTTGCATTTCCGATCGACCAAAATTCCAAAATCTACATTTTGTGTTAGCATCAGTTTCTGTTGAAAAATTTTGGTCTCGAAAAATTTTTCAGGTTGTCTCAGAATGATGTGCAGGGAGTTCTAAGAACACTGGAAAAATTCGACAACATGATCCCTCAGTAAGACCGCGGATCCGCGGCCATTAACCTTTCTTAGGCCGCGGATCCGCCGCAGTAATGAGGGCTCATGTCATCGTTTTTTTGCAGTGGGCTTGTGGGCTAAAAATTGGGGTTTTGGAATATTAATATTGGGCCCAGAATTTCCTGATCTGCTACAGTAATGCTTGGGGCCCACTTGTTAAATTTTGATTGATCGGATATTTTAAACACATTATTTCACAGTATTTACATTATATCTGCGACCGTGAATGTCACTTGATCGGTAAATCCTGTCTAACTGCTATAGCCCGGTTAGACGGATTTACGAACGTGACTTTCACGTTGATGTTCTGTTTTTGCTGTGATGTTGCGGATCGGTCGTGGGGGATAGCCTGGATGCAATGCTAGTACAGTTGTGGTTGTATTATGTACATTTGATATTGTGGGGCGAGCGTTCGACATGTGGACTGCCGTCACTGCCTGATTGTATTATTTTTTTTGGGGCACGGCCAGGTTGCGGTCGATGTACCCGTTGTATGTATATTTTACTTTCTGTACTAGGATTGCCCCGCGGAGGGGTGCACGGATAGCCGGGTTCTGGAGGGCAACAAGCCCGCATCTCATGGCATTGAGACGGAGGGGGCTTTACTCTAGAATTGGCGGGCTATTCGCCGCACTTGTAGGGGGTACAGGTTGACCCAGGAGGGGTGCCCAAGTTACCGGATTCCGTGAAGTGCTGGGTGGTCCATTCACGATGCTGAAGGGGGCTGCCTCGCTTCAGGTTTTGGCGGGTAACTTGCCGCTCCCGTAGGGGTCTAGGATTTCATTGCGCAGGCTATCCACACGACCAGGGGAACGTCGGGTTTCAGTAGTGGCTCTGTGAAACCCGGGGATCCCAGATATCTGTATTGTTTCTGTGATGCTGTTCATTCTCTGTGATGTTCCATTTTATCACGCCTTGAGAGAATATAATATATTGGTATATATATTAGTAGATGTAGTATATGTTTTGCATCCGCGCTAGTCCAGTCCCCGCTCTGTCGTTAGTTAGCTAACCTAACGGGTAATGACGGGACCCAGTGGCGAATGCGGATGGCATATACGTGCATCAGTATATTTTCGTTCTTTGTGTGTGATCAATTGATGGGACTGCGTTGATTCGGATCAATGCAAGTTAAAAACAAACCTAATCTGATGTTGTTGGAACATTTTTCAAAAAGCTGTTATTGCAAGGACGTTCACTTTTGTTTTGCATCGTGGTATTCAGTTGGAATATCCTGCTCCTCAGTCGACGAGGCAAGGGCCGAGATCCCTTCACCGGGAGTGACCCCTTGGACAAAAAGTTTGCGTCAGGGCATTAACTTCACTATAGCCGATTACTTTTGCTTTGCATCGTGGTATTCAGTTGGAATATCCTGCACCTCATTCTACGGGGAAAGAGCCGAGATCCCTTCACCGGGAGTGACCTCTTTTAGCGAAGGTTTTCGTTACTATATTTTTAAAAGCTATCCGTTCCTTCGACGATATCAAGTTCTTTACGTTAAAGGTTTTCGCCAGAAACCCATTCGTAGCCCTCCGTCGTTTCATATGGATAGTCAATAGTATTCAAGCTGTGTTTGTTGGCCAAAGTCAAGGCACAGTGTTTGGTAGCTGTTGGTTATTTATATGCAGCATAGATAGATGCGTTGGTTTGGAACAGTCGTATAGCCTTGTTGGCCAAAGTCAAGGGCTTGTGCGGGTGGATTCGAATCAACCTGGAGAATGAAGGGTAGAACTTGACATGTGACTTATGATTTGTTGGCCAAAGTCAAGGTCATAAGAGCATGGGGAAGAAATCACATCGGAGTTTCAAAAGAACTGAAACTTGCCAGATATGCGCATACCTTCTGGAGTGTGATACCGTGAGCGGATTCCGTCACGTTGTCATGCGATGAGAGTTGGATCCCGATTCCCACTGATGAGTTAGTTTACTCCTCGGGTGACCCCGACTAATTCTTCTTTCAGGTTTGGAGGAGAATTTGACGGTACAGTGGGAGGATTCCAGAATAGATAAATTGGTAACCATTCTGATCTAGGTTAGAGTGCACGCTGAGTGTTTCTATTCTCTCTCTCTTTGGCAGCGACCATTGACCCGACCTTAAGACTATGACTCAGTGACCAAGTTGACCGAACCTTCTTAAACACTGGCTTTTGGATTGTCAGAGTTGCAAACCTCATTGCCACTCCTACTTTTACCCTTTCTCCAGGACACCCCGTATTACTACGAACGTCCATTTCCATTGGACAAAACCATCGTATGGTTAGATACGAACTCGAAAGAATTTATTCGAGGATGGTTTCAGGTTCTGGAGGAAACGAATAGGACTATTCAGTTGTCTTTTCCTTTTACCTTCTCTCAGGTTGCGAGTACTCCTTGGTTTAGGAGATAGTACACCTATTACGCAAATTGGATAGTCTTCTTCCAAACCATAGGCAGGTGCCGACCGGTAGGGAATGAAGAAAACCAATTAGCCTAACGATGGTGTACAGAAGGTATTAAGTTAAGACAAAGCAAGGGATTAGTGAGAGGGCAAAGTAAATTGCAACAGATATTCACGACCAAACCAAGTATTCCTTCGCCAATCCTAAATCACCTTTGTATTTCTCCAGGACACTCCGTATCACTACGAAGATCCACAGTTTATTGGATACTCCATCGTATGGTTATATACGAACTCGAAAGGAACTTGTTCCAGTTCGGGGATGGATTCTGGTTCAGGAGAAATAGGAATAAGATTTATTCAGGTGTCTTTTATCTTCACCTTCTCTCGCATTGCGAGTGTTCCTAGGATTAGGACAGTACACCCATTATGCTTATTGGATAGTCTTCTTCCAAACCATAGGCTGGTGCCGAACGGTAGGGAAGGAAGAAAACCATTTGGCCTAAAGGGGTGTGCAGAAGGTAAAGACTAAAGACATATGAAGGGATTTAGAGAGGTGGTAAAGAATTATACGGTTACAATCGTGAATCTGGAAGAGGCATTACTAGGAATACCAGGATACCCCATCGAAACATTTCAATGTTTCAGTCTCACTGTGTACTGTTAAAAGAAGACTGATTTCCCGATTAGATACTTACTCCAGGGTATGTATTTACCAAGTATGATTCTCACATCTGTATGGTTTTACAGATGATGAGTGGGAGTAAGTTATTGGGAATTGGGTGATCATCCTCATTATATCGGGATTCGTTGTAATCGGTGATATTTGAGGAAATCACCTGGGCTGTTTGCCGGTCGGCAAATATTTGGTTTTGAATATCCGCTGTTATGCACCAATTTCAAATTGATATATCTGTACGTCTATTTTTATAGAGTGAGATATACCTTTTTGATATTATGTCGATGACATTTACCTATATCAGTGGATGGTTACGTAAGGAGCATTAAACAGCGGTGTAATTCTTCTTAACCATAGGTACAGTTTTCAATCTACGACACGCAGTGAATGAGTTATCAGACTCAAGGGACTTATACAGAGTATTGTATGTTGTCCAGCGTCCATCAGGACAGAGGGGATGGTCCTCGTACTATATTCGGTTTACTTATTGTTGGAGATAGTGCCCTCAGAGTCAATTATTGGATCACAGGCACGTGATTGCAATGATTGAGGGAGGACCTATCCCGGTAGGACAGTCTTACTTGAGATGATAGTATGCTATCTGGTTTATCTTTATCATCGTGTACTGCTTTAGGTGACCTGACATGTCGCTATTACACGTTGATAGAGCCCCTAGGATTCTTGCTTCACTGCCAGCAGTATGATGGCGATCATATACGTGGGAGCTGGTAGTCTATAAGCACATCCTTAAAAGGTCCCTAGTCGTAGGAGTTTCGAGACAGGGCATCGATACCCCATTAGTAGACTAGTGTATACAGTCGAGACCCCGACGAGGGGCGGTGGCCGGTCTCACAAGCCACTGGTGTCAGTTGGTTCACCTAAGATGTATACAGGTGCTCATTGGGTTATGAGTACACCGGACAGGACTCGCCGGGAACCTGCTAGTTGGGCTTATACCTGACGTCAGATAGCAGTTCCCAGGTGACATGTGTACAGGTTAGTTCATCGACCTGAGGATCGTCATATGTCTCGTGTGAGTTCCCACTCTGCTTTGATTACTACCCTACCACGGCTCAAAGGAGTCGTGCAAACAGGTTTTAGTTGGGTACAGTCCCGAGCCACATGGAGGCAGTGAGCGGATCTTCAGGGGTTCGTCTCTCCCGGTATTGAGGGTGAGGTCGCGCTGTGTCTAGGAGAGCCATTACGCAAAGCCCTCGGCCAAGGCAGGAGATTTGCTGGTAGGTATTCCAGTAGTATCTCAGGGCGTTCTGGGCTACACTCCGACACGACTTGTACCGCTTTTGGGGGTCTGACTTTTACCAACCCTCTAGGCCCGACATGCGATGCTCATAGACGAACGGACCGGACTGTACGGATATTGTCACTGACAGGCTCAGTTGGGTGTCGGGGTGAGCTTCCTCATCGACGTCCCTTTTGGTCAATAGCTGGTGGCCCGTCACGTATTGGCTTATACCTCTGACGTGCTAGTGGTTAAATCCACAGCCATAGTATTGACGAGTCTTTAGAGTCCACCACACTTACAGTTACTCAAGCTTTCGGGCGAAACGCTGTAGAGGCCGTATGGAGATATGGCAGGGTCCGATCAGATACGTGCGGTATTGCACGGATCAGGATCGGACAGTTTTGTACTAGTGGCCGTATGGATATATATGGCAGGGTTCGATCAGATACGTGCGGTATTGCACGGATCAGGATCGAACGGTTTTTTTACTAGCCGGCTTTGGTTTAAGCCGGTACTAGTTTAGTACAGTGTAGATTTTGTCTCATTGCATTTGTATCCGGACGGAATACAGATGCGGGTGTGTATGCACAGTATTGGGGTTTTCCTGTAATTTATTACGGGACCAGTTTTCTGGAGTTGCCAGTTTGCATTCCGTTCCGGCCGGTTTTCCTTTGTTCTTTACCGGCCGGACTTTTCCGATGGAGGGGGTAATTTGCAGTTTTGCAAATTACATTTGTGGAGGGGTTTTCTTGCATAATGATTGATTATGATAGCTTCATATCTTTCATCCATGCTTTTGCTTTAATGAGATTTGATTGAATGAGGATGGGTTTAATAGTAACAAGCATGGTTCATGTTTGTTTGTGGTCACCTCTTGACTTCTCCTACACTCACCTCCCTTCTTGCTTCATATTGTTTTTTCCTCCACCATTTATTCTCACTAGATGATGATAAGTTTTTGATGAGAGGAAAAAGAACACTTGAGAGAAAGAAAAAGAATGAGAGAGTTCATCTTGATTATGTGAGGAATTCTTCATCTCCTTCTTCTTCTTGTTTTGGAAAAATGAAAGCACCATTTTTCCTAACCCCATTCCTCCATCAAGGCAACTACAAACCCCAAAAGAGACTATGATTCTACACTACACTTCCTACAGCATATCTTGAGCATGTCGAGTTGCCGGCTTCATGCTCGAGTTGCCTCGGTATTGAGGCGGGAGCCCGTAAAAGACGAAGGCGATGTGGTGCCCTTTCCGGCGAGGAGGCGACGATATGGAGACTACACTTTCCGCGGGAGATCGGGGCGATGATGAGAAGACCGGAGGACTCGGATCTCTTGGTATACTTCTTTTCCCATCTCTTGTTAGCTAGCGTAGGTTAATGGTTAACGATCCGGGTTTTCTTTGTCCGCGGTAGCGCCGGTTTCCGAGTAAGGAAAATTTTTGATTCCGCAATTTGGCCTCGAGTAAGACGGCCGGGGCGCTGCCGTGGCGCAACATGGTATCAGATCCACGCCATTAACCTTACCTAGCTTCGTTTGATGTGTTTGCGTTTCCGATCGACCGAAATTTCCAAAAACCGTATTTTTATTGCACATCAGTTTCTGTCGAAATTTTTTGAAGTCCAAAATTTTTTCAGGTGGTTGCAGAATGATGTGCAGGGAAATATAAGAGATCTGGTAAAACTTGGTAGCCTGAATCCTTCATAGCACCGCGGAAGAGCGGCCCAATCATTGCTTTGGCCGCGCTTCCGCCGCAAGTCAAATTCTTCACTGTACCAAATTTTTCCAGATTGTTTTGCACTTGAAAATGGGGTTTTTGGAATATTAAATTTGGGCCCAGGTTTTCTGTGACTGCTACAGTTTTGATTGGGGGCCCACTTGTTTTTTTTTGGTCAATCGGAAAATTTTAAACACATTATTTCACAGTATTTACATTATATCTGCGACCGTGAATGTCACTTGATCGGTAAATCCCGTCTAACTGCTATAACCCGGTTAGACGGATTTGCGAACGTGATTTTCACGTTGATGTTCTATGTTTATGCTGTGATGTTGCGGATCGGTCGTGGGGGATAGCCTGGATGCAATGCTAGTACTGTTTTGTTGTATTATGTACATTTGATATTGCGGGGCGAGCGTCCGACATGTGGACTGCCGTCACTGCCTGTTTGTATTATTCTTTTGGGGCACGACCTGGTTGCGGTCGATGTACCCGGTGTATGTATATTTTACTTTCTGTACTAGGATTACCCCGCGGAGGGGTGCACGGATAGCCGGGTTCTGGAGGGCAACGGGCCCGCATCTCATGGCATTGAGACGGAGGGGGCTTCAGTCTGGAATTGGCAGGCTATTCGCCGCACTCGTAGGGGGTACAGGTTGACCCAGGAGGGGTGCCCAAGTTACCGGATTCCGTGAAGTGCTGGGTGGTCCATTCACGGAGCTGAAGGGGGCTGCCTCGCTTCAGGTTTTGGCGGGTGACTTGCCGCGCCCGTAGGGGTCTAGGATTTCATTGCACAGGCTATCCACACGACCAGGGGAACGTCGGGTTTCAGCAGCGGCTCTGTGAAACCCGGGGTTTCCAGATATCTGTATTGTTCTGTGATGCTGTACATTTCTGTGATGTTACATTTTATTCACGCCTTGAGCGAAATACTATATATTGGTATATATATTAGTAGATGTTGTATATGTTTTTCATCCGCGCTAGTCCAGTCCCCGCTCTGTCGTTAGTAAGCTAACCTAACGAGTGATGACGGGACCCAGTGGCGAATGCGGATGGCATATACGTACGTCGGTATATTTTCGTTCTTTGTGGTGTGATCATTTGATGGGACTGCGTTGATTCGGATCAATGCAAGTTAAACAAACCTATTCTGATGTTGTTGGAACACTTTTCAAAAGGCTGTTATTGCAAGGACGTTCACTTTTGTTTTGCATCGTGGTATTCATTTGGAATATCCTGCTCCTCAGTCGACGAGGCAAGGGCCGAGATCCCTTCACCGGGAGTGACCCCTTGGACAGAAGTTTGCGTCAGGGCATTAACTTCACTATAGCCGATTACTTTTGCTTTGCATCGTGGTATTCAGTTGGAATATCCTGCACCTCATTCTACGGGGAAAGAGCCGAGATCCCTTCACCGGGAGTGACCTCTTTAGTAAAGGTTTTCGTCACTATATTTTCTAAAAAGTTATCCAGTTCCTTCAACGATATCAAGTTCATTACGTTAAAGGTTTTTCGCCAAAAACCAGTCGTAGCCCTCCGTCATTTCAGATTAGTATTACTTAGTATTCGTGCTGCGTTTGTCGTGCATTGCCGTGGCGTAGTGTTCGGTAGCTATGTAATGCTTTTCTGTCACATGGATAAGTGGATTGGTTAGGACAGTCGTGCGGTCTTGTTGGCATTGTCAAGGACTCGTACGGGTGGGTTTAATGCAATCAAGATAATGACGGGTAGAACTTGACTAGGACTCTTTGATTTGTTGGCATTGTCAAGGTCACTTGGGTCCTAGGGGTAAAAACATACATCGGGAGTTTCAAAAGAACTGAAACTTGCCAGGCATGCGCATACCTTCTGGAGTGTGGTGACTTGAGTGGATTCCATCAAGTTATCATGCGATGATAGTTGGATCCCGATTTCCACTGATGAGTTGGTTTACTCCTCGGGTGATCCCCGACTAATTCTTCTTTCAGGTTTGGAGGAGAATTTGAGATACAGTGGGAGGATTCCAGATTAGATAAAGTGATAACCATTCTGATCTAGGTTAGAGTGCACGCTGAGTGTTTCTTTTCTCTCTCTCTCTGGCAGCGACCATTGACCCGACCCTGGACTATGACTCAGTGACCAAGTTGACCGAACCTTCTTAACACTGGCTTTTGGATTGTCAGAGTTGCAGACCTCATTGCCACTCCTACTTTTACCCTTTTCTCCAGGACACCCCGTATTACTACGAACGTCCACTTCCATTGGACAAAACCATCGTATGGTTAGATACGAACTCGAAGGACTTCGAGGGTGGTTTCTGGTTCTGGAGAAAACGGATAGGATTATTCAGTTGTCTTTTCTTTTCACCTTCTCTCAGGTTGCGAGTACTCCTTGGTTTAGGAGTAGTACACCTATTACGCAAATTGGATAGTCTTCTTCCAAACCTTAGGCTGGTGCCGACCGGTAGGGAATGAAGGAAACCAATTAGCATAACGATGGTGTGCAGAAGGTATTAAGTTAAGACAAAGCAAGGGATTCGTAAGAGGGCAAAGTAAATTGCGACTGCTATTCACGACCGAACCAAGTATTTCTTCGCCAATCCTAAATCACCTTTACATTTCTCCAGGACACTCCGTATCACTACGAAGATCCACAGTTTATTTGGATACTCCATCGTATGGTTATATACGAACTCGAAAGGAACTTGTTCCAGTTCGGGGATGGATTCTGGTTCAGGAGAAATAGGAATAAAGTACATTCAGGTGTCTTTTATCTTCACCTTCTCTCGCAATGCGAGTGCTCCTAGGATTAGGACAGTACACCCTTTATGCCTTTTGGATAGTCTTCTTCCAAACCATAGGCTGGTGCCGAACGGTAGGGAAGGAAGAAAACCATTTGGCCTAAAAGGGGTGTACAGAAGGTAATGACTAAAGACATATGAAGGGATTAAGAAAGATGGCAAAGAATTATACGGTTACAGTTGTGAATCTGGGTAGTGGAAGAGGCGTTACTAGGAATACCAGGATACCCCGACGAAACATTTCAATGTTTCAGTTTCACTGTGTGATGTTAAAAGAAAACTGATTTCCCGATTAGACACTTGCTCCAGGGTATGTATTTACCAGGTTGGATTCTCATATCTGTATGGTTTTACAGATGATGAGTGGGAGTAAGTTATTGGGAATTAGGTGACCATCCTCATTATATTGGGATTCGTTGTAATCGGTGATATTTGAGGAAGTCACCTGGGTTGTTTGCCGGTCGGCAAATATTTGGTTTTGAATATCCGCTGTTGTGCACCAATTTCAAATTGATATATCTGTACGTCTATTTTCATAGAGTGAGATATACCTTTTGATATTATGTCGACGACATTTACCTATATCAGTGGATGGTTAGGTAAGGAGCATTAAACAGCGGTGTAATTCTTCTTAACCATAAGTACAGTTTTCAACCTACGACACACAGTGAAAGAGTTGTTAGACTCAGCGGACTTATACAGAGTATTGTATGTTTTCCAGTGTCCATTCGGACAGAGGGGTTGGTCATCATACTATATTCTGTTACTTTTAACTTTTCTAGTTCTTAGACATGTGTTTCGTAGAAACACAGGGTCTAAGTTTTGAGGAGTTATAGGTATTTGAATAGAGTAGAGAACCAGGTGTAGCAAGTATCGGGATTCTTCAAAGATATCGAAGATGTAGATACTTGTATATGGTATTCAGTTGATAGTAATGATGAAGACAGATTGCTTCTCTTTCAGGTTACTCATAATTGGAAGCATTCCTAAGTTGAGTAACACTGATCGACCTCCTTCCATTTAGTTGACATGCACTGGAGATAGATGCATGATTTGAATCTGGTTAAATTAAATCAGTGCCTCTGGTTCTATATTGGATATAGAACAGTTCATATCTTAACGATGTTAAGGTACGGGGAGTTGTCCGGCTTATGCTTAAAACCAGACACTGGACAACTCAAGGCACGTTTCTGTAATGGCTGTTTGTGGGTTGACCCAGGCTATGACGAGGGTTGATTTTCTACCATCTGGATGAACAATAGCAATATTGTTCTAGACTCGCCACAGTTTTATTAAAAATGGTTATTTTTCAGAAAAACAGTAGTGGGAGTATGGTAGAACTGGAAGTAATTCCAGAACCACAAACGATTACTGAAGATTTGATAAGGAACCTAAAGATTCAATCTGATTTGACATTCCATTGGCCACTCCGCAGATAAGATGGGTAACTTCAGGCACCCGAGAGGTACTCCGGTAGCCTCAAGGACGGTGACAGGGAAGTTCTTGTTTACCCACACTTGCCATTGTTGTTGTTCCAGGCTGCAAGACCCGGCAGGAGGATGAGTATAGCGTCGTTCTAAACTAGCTTTAGAAGTGCACGTCTATATGACTCTGGCAGAGGGTTGTCGTAGTCAGTGGGAGCAGCGGAAGCATTGGTGGACTTCAGGCTTATGTCTATTTATAGACTAGAGCAGATATAGCGGAGTTAGATCATCTGTTTCTGATGTGACAGTCATGGGTTTGACGTCATCAGAATAGGGGATGGATCTGTTGAGAAGGTAGTAGGAAGTGATATTCCTATACTACGATCGGTTATACTTTGGTCGTTACACAGTGGTTTCTCCACAAAGGACTTGGATATTATATCAGACATACTGGTTACTAGATGTATGGTTTTAGATCTAGATTTGGGTGGTTTCCCAATCTGGGTACCTTGACAGCATTCTATGAGTATTTAGAATGGACGACTCCTGACACGGTAGTGCACCTGCAGTTGATGGAGTCACCCTCTCTAAAGGTGTCTTATAGACTAAAGGGGAGAGGGATACTCATGATTGGCAGATCACTTGCTTAGGCAATTGAGTCAATCATGAGATGTCAAGTACTACACCAGATGTCGTTCTTGCACTAGATGCAATAAGTTGATATTGATCCAATCCTGGAGAAACAGTCGGAAGCAGTTTTAGAACATAAGTGAATGTTCTAGGGATATGATAACGGCTGCCTCCTTTAGGAGACGGTTATCATTCCAGGCTTCCAAGGTGACATGGACGACAAGGAGGTTGTCAGAGTTATAGTTCTCCCTCTGATGAAGGACAGTATTTTGGACAGGTGGTCCAAGGCAATACTGAGGGAGGCATGGCGCAGGTTACTGATTAAGTTCAGTTGACGATACAGTCTAAGAAGTTTGGATTTGGCGTTCATTTATGAACTAGGTCCCATCAGACATCCAGACATTCCAAGACAGGTATTGCTCATTTCGGGAGATGGTTTTCTCCGCGAACTTGAGATATAGAGAGACATAGAAAGAAACATCCTGGCGGATCCACTCACTGAGGCTATTCCTCGAACGCAATAGTTTCGCAAACAGGCTTTGTGCGACTGACTAGTAGAGGAGTTGGGTGTTCGGTATCACACGGGCTGTGAGTATGCGACATCGCAATAATTAGCCTTGAGTGCAAGTGGGAGATTGTTGGAGATAGTGCCCTCAGAGTCAATTATTGGATCACAGGCACGTGATTGCAATGATTGATGGAGGACCTATCCCGGTAGGACAGTCTTACTCGAGATGATAGTATGCTATCTGGTTTATCTTTATCATCGTGTACTGCTTTAGGTGACCTGACATGTCGCTATTACACGTTGATAGAGCCCCTAGGATTCTTGCTTCACTGCCAGCAGTATGATGGCGATCATATACGTGGGAGCTGGTAGTCTATAAGCACATCCTTAAAAGGTCCCTAGTCGTAGGAGTTTCGAGACAGGGCATCGATACTCCATTAGTAGACTAGTGTATACAGTCGAGACCCCGACGAGGGGCGGTGGCCGGTCTCACAAGCCACTGGTGTCAGTTGGTTCACCTAAGATGTATACAGGTGCTCATTGGGTTATGAGTACACCGGACAGGACTCGCCGGGAACCTGCTAGTTGGGCTTATACCTGACGTCAGATAGCAGTTCCCAGGTGACATGTGTACAGGTTAGTTCATCGACCTGAGGATCGTCATATGTCTCGTGTGAGTTCCCACTGTGCTTTGATTACTACCCTACCACGGCTCAAAGGAGTCGTGCAAACAGGTTTTAGTTGGGTACAGTCCCGAGCCACATGGAGGCAGTGAGCGGATCTTCAGGGGTTCGTCTCTCCCGGTATTGGGGGTGAGGTCGCGCTGTGTCTAGGAGAGCCATTACGCAAAGCCCTCGGCCGAGGCAGGAGATTTGCTGGTAGGTATTCCAGTAGTATCTCAGGGCGTTCTGGGCTACACTCCGACACGACTTGTACCGCTTTTGGGGGTCTGACTTTTACCAACCCTCTAGGCCCGACATGCGATGCTCATAGACGAACGGACCGGACTGTACGGATATTGTCACTGACAGGCTCAGTTGGGTGTCGGGGTGAGCTTCCTCATCGACGTCCCTTTTGGTCAATAGCTGGTGGCCCGTCACGTATTGGCTTATACCTCTGACGTGCTAGTGGTTAAATCCACAGCCATAGTATTGACGAGTCTTTAGAGTCCACCACACTTACAGTTACTCAAGCTTTCGGGCGAAACGCTGTAGAGGCCGTATGGAGATATGGCAGGGTCCGATCAGATACGTGCGGTATTGCACGGATCAGGATCGGACAGTTTTGTACTAGTGGCCGTATGGATATATATGGCAGGGTTCGATCAGATACGTGCGGTATTGCACGGATCAGGATCGAACGGTTTTTTTACTAGCCGGCTTTGGTTTAAGCCGGTACTAGTTTAGTACAGTGTAGATTTTGTCTCATTGCATTTGTATCCGGACGGAATACAGATGCGGGTGTGTATGCACAGTATTGGGGTTTTCCTGTAATTTATTACGGGACCAGTTTTCTGGAGTTGCCAGTTTGCATTCCGTTCCGGCCGGTTTTCCTTTGTTCTTTACCGGCCGGACTTTTCCGATGGAGGGGGTAATTTGCAGTTTTGCAAATTACATTTGTGGAGGGGTTTTCTTGCATAATGATTGATTATGATAGCTTCATATCTTTCATCCATGCTTTTGCTTTAATGAGATTTGATTGAATGAGGATGGGTTTAATAGTAACAAGCATGGTTCATGTTTGTTTGTGGTCACCTCTTGACTTCTCCTACACTCACCTCCCTTCTTGCTTCATATTGTTTTTTCCTCCACCATTTATTCTCACTAGATGATGATAAGTTTTTGATGAGAGGAAAAAGAACACTTGAGAGAAAGAAAAAGAATGAGAGAGTTCATCTTGATTATGTGAGGAATTCTTCATCTCCTTCTTCTTCTTGTTTTGGAAAAATGAAAGCACCATTTTTCCTAACCCCATTCCTCCATCAAGGCAACTACAAACCCCAAAAGAGACTATGATTCTACACTACACTTCCTACAGCATATCTTGAGCATGTCGAGTTGCCGGCTTCATGCTCGAGTTGCCTCGGTATTGAGGCGGGAGCCCGTAAAAGACGAAGGCGATGTGGTGCCCTTTCCGGCGAGGAGGCGACGATATGGAGACTACACTTTCCGCGGGAGATCGGGGCGATGATGAGAAGACCGGAGGACTCGGATCTCTTGGTATACTTCTTTTCCCATCTCTTGTTAGCTAGCGTAGGTTAATGGTTAACGATCCGGGTTTTCTTTGTCCGCGGTAGCGCCGGTTTCCGAGTAAGGAAAATTTTTGATTCCGCAATTTGGCCTCGAGTAAGACGGCCGGGGCGCTGCCGTGGCGCAACACTTATGACTTCTCTAGTTTTAGACAAGTGTTTCGCGGAAACACAGGGTCCGAATTTTGAGAAGTTATAGGTATTTGAATAGAGTAGAGAACCAGGTGTAGCAAGTATCGGGATTCTTCAAAGAGATCAAAGATGTAGATACTTGCGTATGGTATTCAGTTGATAGTAGTGATTAAGAGATCTTAATTCTCTTTCAGGTGACTCATAATTGGAAGCATTCCTAAGTTGAGTAACACTGATCGGCCTTCTTCCATTTAGTTGACATGCACTGGAGACAGCTGCATGATTTGGATCTGGTTCAATTAAATCAGTGCCTCTGTTTCTATATGGGATATAGAACGGTTCATATCTTAACGGTGTTAAGGTACGGGGAGTTGTCCGGCTTATGATTAAAACCAGACACTGGACAACTCAAGGCATGTTTCTGTAATGGCTGTTTGTGGGTTGACCCAGGCTATGACGAGGGTTGACTTTCTACCATCTGGATGAACAATAGCAATATTGTTCTAGACTCGCCACAGTTTTATTAAAAATGGATTTTTTCGGAAAACAGTAAGTGGGAGTATGGTAGAACTGGAAGTGATTCCAGAACCACAAACGATTACTGAAGATTTGATAAGGAACCTAAAGATTCAATCTGGATTGACATTCCATTGGCCACTCCGCAGATAAGGTGGGTAACTTCAGGCACCCGAGAGGTACTACGGTAGCCTCAAGGACGGTGACAGGGAAGTTCTTGTTTACCTACAATTACCATTGCTGTTGTTCCAGGCTGCGAGACCCGGCGGGAGGATGAGTATAGCGTCGTTCTAAAACTAGTTTTAGAAGTATACGTCTATATGACTCTGCCAGAGGGTTGTCGTAGTCAGTGGGAGCAGCGGAAGCATTGGTAGACAGGTAGCTTATGTCTATTTATAGACTAAAGCAGATGTAGCGGAGATAGATCATCTATTTCTGACGTGACAGTCATGGGTTTGACTTCATCAGAATAGGGGATAGATCTATTGAGAAGGTAGTAGGGTGTGATATCCTGGTATTTGGATGACATACACAGAGTAGGAAAAGAAACTCCTATACTATAATCGGTTATACTTTGGTCGTCACACAGTGGTTTCTCCACAAAGGAAATGGATTTTATATCAGACATACTGGTTACTAGATCTATGGTTTTAGATCTAGATTTGGGTAGTCTCCCAATCTGGGTACTTAGACAGCATTCTAAGGGTATTTAGAATGGATGACTCCTGGCATGGTAGTGTACCTGCAGGTAATGGAGTCACCCTCTCTAAAGGTGTCTTACAGACTAAAAGGGAGAGGGACGTGCATGATTGGCAGATCACTTGCTCAGGCAATTGAGTCAATCATGAGATGTCAAGTACCACACCAGATGTTGTTCTTGCACTAGATGCAATAAGTTGACATTAATCCAATCCTGGAGAAACGGTCGGAAGCAGTTTTAGAACATAAGTGGATGTTCTAGGGATATGATAACGACAGGCTCATTCGGGAGACAGTTATCATTCCAGGCTTCCAAGGTGACATGGACGACAAGGAGGTTGTCAGAGTTATAGTTTTTCCTTCTGATGAGGGGCAGTATTTTGGACAGGTGGTCCAAGGCAATACTGAGGGTGGCATGGCGCAGGATACTGATTAAGTTCAGTTGACGATACAGTCTAAGAAGTTTGGATTTGGAGTTCATTTATGAGCTAGGTCCCATCAGACATCCAGACACATTCTAAGACAGGTATTGCTCATTTCGGGAGATGGGTTTTCTCCGTGAACTTGAGATATAGAGAGACATAGAATGAAACAACAAAGCGGATCCACTCACTAAGGCTATTCCTCGAACGCAATATTTTCGCAAACGAGCTTTGTGAGACTGACTAGTAGAGGAGTTGGGTGTTCGGTATCACACGGGCTGTGAGTATGCGACATCGCAATAATTAGCCTTGAGTGCAAGTGGGAGATTGTTGGAGATAGTGCCCTCAGAGTCAATTATTAGGTCACAGGTACGTGATTGCAATGATTGATGGAGGACCTATCCCGGTAGGACAGTCTTACTCGAGATGATAGTATGCTATCTGGTTTACCTTTATCATCGTGTACTGTTTTAGGTGACCTGACAAGTTGCTATTACACGTTGATAGAGCCCTTAGGATTCTTGCTTGACCACCAGCAGTATGAGGGCGATCATATAAGTGGGAGCTGGGGTCTATAAGCATATCCTTAAATGGTCCCTAGTCGTGTGAGTTTCGATACTCCAGAGTAGACTAGTGTATACAGTCGAGACCCCGACGAGGGGCGGTGGCCGGTCTCACAAGCCACTGGTGTCAGATGGATCACCTAAGATGTATACAGGTGCTCATTGGGTTATGAGTACACCGGACAGGACTCGCCGGGAACATGCTAGTTGGTCATATACCAGACGTCAGATGGCAGTTCCCTGGTGACATGTGTGCAGGTTAGTTCATCAACCTGGGGATCGTCATTTGTCTCGTGTGAGTTCCCACTGTACTTTGATTACTACCCTACCACGGCTCAAAGGAGTCATGCAAACAGGTTTTAGTTGGGTACAGTCCCGAGCCACATGGAGGCAGTGAGCGTATCTTCAGGGGTTCGTCTCTCCCGGTATTGGGGGTGAGGTCGTGCTGTGTCTAGGAGAGCCATTACACGAAGTCCTTGGCCAAGGCAAGGAGATTTACTGGTAGGTATTCCAGTAGTATCTCAGGGTGTTCTGGGCTACACTCCGACACGACTTGTACCGCTTTTGGGGGTCTGACTTTTACCAACCCCCTAGGCCCGCCATACGATACTCATAGACGAACGGACCGGACTGTACGGATATTGTCACTGACAGGCTCAGTAGGGTTGTCAGGCTGAGTTCGCTCACAGACGTCCCTTTTAGTCAATACCTGGTAGCCCGTTACGTATTGGCTTATACCTCTGACGTGCTAGTGGTTAAATCCACAACCAAGGTGTTGACGAGTCTTTAGAGTCCCCCACATTCTGTTACTCAGCTTTCGGGCGAAAGGTTATAGAGGCCGTATGGAGATATGGCAAGGTCCGATCAGATACGTGCGATATTACACGGATCAGGATCGGACAGTTTGTACTATAGGCCGTATGGATATATGGCAGGGTTCGATCAGATACGTGCGGTATTGCACGGATCAGGATCGAACGGATATAACTAGCCGGCTTTGGTTTAAGCCGGATCCTAGTATAGTACAGTGTAGATTTTGTCTCATTGCATTTGTATTTCGGTCGGAATACAAATGCGGGTGTGTATGCACAGTATTGGGGTTTTCCTGTAATTTATTACGGGACCAGTTTTCTGGAGTTGCCAGTTTGCTTTCCGTTTCGGCCGATTTCCTTTGTATCGTTCATTGGCCGAAGATTGGTGGAGGAGGGCTTATTTGCATTGTTGCAAATAAGTATTTGTGGAGGTGTTCTTTGCATATCTCTCTCATGCTTTGCCATTCTCCTCCACTCTCTCTCATTCACTCCCTCTCACAAGTTGCATGGCCGGCCACTTCCCTAGTGGGGGCTGTCCCAAATTTTTGGTGGGGTTTTTTGGCTCATTTCATGCTGCAAAAATCCCACAAGATCATTCTCAAAAGCTCCAAGTTCAATCCCTCCACCAAAGGAAATTCTACAACCCCAAAATGAGACATAGTAATCCACACTACATTCTACAGCACATCTTGGGCACGTCGACTAGCCAGCTTCGTGCCCGAGTTGCCTCGGCATTGAGGTGGGAGCCCGTAAAAGAAGTAGGCGATGTGGTGCACTTCCGGAGACGAGGTGGAGACCGGAGCTTCCGCAGGAGATCGGGACGAGGACGAGAAGACCGGAGGACTTGGATCAGTCGGTATATCTCTCTTCCCATCTTGTAGTTTGCTAGGACTAATTAATGGTTCGATCCGGGTATTAGTGCGCGGCGGTTTGCCAGTTCAAGTAATAATTAAAGTTTATCACTGCTTCCGCATTTGGCCGTCGGATTGACGGCCGGGGCGCCGCCGTGCACTTACATGAGTGTACGCGTCTAAAACCATCGCGACACGCCGCGATACGCTGGATCACAGAACCCTCTCACGTATCGTGCGTATCGCGCAAACACAACGAACACCAAATACGATATATTGCCCCAGATTTTCCTACAGGCCAAATCTCACAAAACTATACATGCCAAAACACTAGACAACACTGCAGAGAACCCTAGCCAAGACCCCAACACCCCAGCCCCCTTCTTAGCCGCAAATTGCGGCCAAACCCAATAAATCTGCGGCCAAGTTTTGGAATGGGTGGCTCGTGTTATTGTGGTGTGTTCTAGACCTAGTGTGCATGCCCCAGTTTCCTCAATTTTAACCTGAAAGGTCCGGGTCAAAAGCAGATCACAGAATGTCACAAAGTCGCTATAAAAACGCTAATTTAGCACAAAACACAAACCCTATGGTATTTTAGTGTAATCCAGGGTTAAACTCAGTTAAGGTGACCCTAACAACACTAAAATAGGCTAGGTTAACTAACACAATCAACACTTAATCAACCTTCCACACAAATCACCTTAATTAGCACTAAACTAGCTTTAAATGCAAACCGAAGCTAATTAACACACAAGCTAAGCAAACTAGGGAAAGGGTTCAGAAATATACCCTATGCAACCCTAGGAAGCAGGTGAAGAAGTGTGTGGAGGAGATGAGGGGTGGCCACAGCTACTGGAGTTCCTGTTGCTGCTGCCAGAAGCTGCTGATGCTGCTGCTGCTGTTGTTGTAGTTTTTGTTGATGCTGATGTTGCTATTGTTTGCTTCAGGTGCTACTGCCTTGCTTCTGCAGCTGCTACTTTCTTCTCTTGTTGCTGCTGAAGCTCCTTCTAATGTTGTTTCCTCTGGTGCTGGTGTTGTTTCTATTGTTGTTGCAGTGGTTGCTGATGTTGTTGTTGCTGCCTCTGCTGCTGATGCTTCAGCTGAAGGGGTGAGTGTGTGTGTGTGTGTTTGAGAGAGAGAATGAGAGTGAGAAGTTGAGAAAAGAGTGCAAGGCAAAAGACCCCTCCCTCTCACCTTCTCCCTCCTCATTAAAGAAGCATGGTTCACACCATGCACCCCATGCTCTCTCCCTTACACAAAGTCAACCATTCAACCACATTAAAAACCCTTTTTCAAATTCATTTTCCATTTTTTTTAAAAGAACAACCATGCACACTATTAAACCCAAAACTCCTAAACAATTATTTAAACAAGCTTAAAGGAAAATGGTTAGCTAACCATGATTGCTAATCATGATTAACCTCCCAATTAGCACCCTAGTTAACATGCACAAGTCTGTGCAAGCCTATGAGAATTATAATAAAATACTCATTAAATAGGATAAAATAATTAAAAACCAAATTGGTAAACTTTTTATTAAAAACTATATATATAAAATATAATTAACCACAAAACACATTCTAAGGTGTTACAATCTTCCCCCCTTAAAAGAAATTCGTCCCCGAATTTAAAAATATACCGATACGCGTACCTTCAAAGGGAAGATTACAACTCTCAAATCTCATTCGCAGCCTCCCAAGTGATTACCTCACTATACGGCTACGCCCAAGAAAAACTCTTCACAGATGGCAAGACTCTCAACCGATGTTTCTCCACCCGCCGGGCCATTTACACACATGGCTACCGGTGAGCGAAACGATCGCGTCCAAGCCAAATGGTCTGGTGCCAAGTCATGTGAGAAAGGTCATGAAGGTAATTGTAAAGCATCATCACAAGGAATACGTAGTGAAAATCCAATAATCTGGGCGGAAGTGCCAAATTAAAGGCAACGAAACTAACTCGCTTATAGGATCTCGAAAGGACCCACAAACCTGGGATAAGCTTCCCAAAATCCAACACGTCATTCATCGGAAAGTCCATAGGAATACATGATCTGTCCCTGCGATCTTGAGTCAATGACCAACACAGTCGGCATAAGACCTCAGTTCGAAATGGACAATTTCCATCCTGACCTAACACAACCGGACCATCTCCGAAGTCTCTAGACATAGCTGGGGTCCCAATCCTACTTACGCAGAGTCAGAAAAACAACAGACTGGTGAGCGACACGACCTAACCCCTAAGCCTAAAGGTGGCCAATTAGAGTGTCTCCTGATAACAGCTATCGAAGAAGAACCCTAACAATGGCGAGTGACGATCCCCAACTGCTGACGACAAAAAGAACAAACACACAACTTAATAAAGAACAACTGAGCAAACTGAGTATAATCGGACGTCAAGAATCCGAATGGAGTCACACCCTGACTAAACTTAGGTAGAAACCATAACGAAATTCGTGGAGATCTGCTCCACTCCTACTTCGGAACAGTAAAAAGTTGCATCTCTCCAGCCGGCCTCAGATGCTCAACCCAAACACACAACAAGACAGACACCTTGAAACGAAACCTGAAACTTCTCTTTACATCCCTGTCCACCCGTAAGTATCTCACAAGTCACGCTAAATGTTGGTGGAACTTGAATGCATATAGAGAGTTGACAAATGTGCCTGCTCTAGGATTTCACGTCTCTATCCGATGATACCAGGTACACAAACGCGTCCCTAAATTAGCACACCCTTGTCACAAATCAAGGTCTCCGAATCATTACCCAGCCACGTATGCTCAAGTATCACTGACGAACGAGCATGGGCAGGCAGTGTCTCGCGAAAACGATTAAAGAAAAGTGGTCGGGCGCGGACATGAGCAAGCTGTCCCCTCCGTAGAGACGAACTTAAGCTGTACTCGACGATCACACAAAACTGTAAATCTGCAGAAGACTATCACAACCATCCAAATCTGCTGCAGGAAGATGTACATTAAGCTCTGGTGGTCCGTGAAAATCTGACATGACTCTCGAACAGATAGTGTCTCCAAATCTTCAACACAAAACCACCGCGGCCATCTCCAGATCATGAGTGGAATATCCTTCTCGTACTTCCTCCAAATATAGGGAAGCAAAAAGCGATAACTCTATAGTGTCACCTCAGTACACACTCGAGCCCCACTCAAGAAACATTACAGTTAAACAACAAGGTCGCCCGAACCAAAGGCAAAGAATGAACTGATGCAGTTGTTAACAGAATCTTCAACTGCCGAAAACTACGCACACAAGCCTCAGTCCACAGAAAAGAAACCTCCCTTCCGGTCCATTAAGTCGACGGTGCAGCACTACCCTAGCAATCCTGCATGAAACGGCGGTAAAAACCTGCTAAGCCCAATAATCCGCGGATCTCCATTCTGCACACAAGCCTGGGCCTAAGCTGTACGGCCACGATCTCCCTCGGGACCATACAAAACCGTCTCCCGTGGCTACAAGACCTAGGGGTTCACACAAAACAAGCCTGAAGAAACACTCCGAGAATTTAGCAAACTGCTGGTGCTCTCCCAGTATCTGCATAACAAATCCTCAAGTGCTACTCCTGTTCCTCAAGACACATTGAATAGACCAGAATGTCGTAAATAACACAACAGTAACTTGTCGAGGAACGACCTGAAGAAATCTGGTTCATCACATTAACGAATGCGGCTAGGGCCCCAGTGAATCCAACGACTCACAAAAACACACAAAGCCCGTAGCACGCATAAGGCAGTCTTCGGAATGCCATCACTCCGAACCGCAATAATGATGACCCGATCCCAAACAAACTTAGAAAATTTCTCGCACTGTGGAGCTGATCGAAGAAATCGTCACGGCGAAGTGAAGGATACCTATCCGCACCGTAAGCCGGTTCAATTAACGATCCGTCGATACGCAACCCTAAACTGCCGTCTTTCTCCTTGACGAACAGAAATAGGAGCCTCCTAATGTGAAGCACTCAGACGCACAAAACTCCCCAAACCACAACTCTGCAGCTGATCCTTAAGCTCCCCAAGCTTCGCCGGCTCATTTAGAACAACGTCGGAAAAACTCTCGCACGAAAGGAACCCGGTCCAACAATCCTACTGTGGCCTCGGTATCACGAATGAACGCCAAGAATCCACGACATCTCCTCAGTAGCCGACTAGCGAAAAAGGCTGAATTCAAGCTGTGAGAGGCGGCACAACTATCCACCTGCACAACAAGAACTGACCTGCCGAGAAAAACAAACCTGACTGTTTCCTCACGGTAGTCCACAGACGCCTAGCACGTAGTTAACCAGTCCGTGCCCAGGAGAACGTCAAATCCAACATCTCTAGAAGGATCAAAACGACGGACGAATCTCTATCTCCTATCCGATTGGCACACAACTGAAACACGTGTCGCGCAACAAAAGAATCGCTGACACAAGTTAACACCAACTATGACTAATCTACCCAACCACGGTACAAGCATGAAAAACAAACGAATACATCAAAGAACATACGAAATAAGGATACCTGAAAACTCCGCATTGGACGCCTGCGCGTCCCGATGAGTAGAAGCAAACTCCTGCGTCTGCCCTCTACCCGCAGCTGGCTGAACTCCTCTGGTAGACTGATCCCTCTGAGCGAACCTTCCATGTCCACGGCCTCTCTGAATACAATCCTGATGCCGTGCTAAGGAACAATCCCTGACGAAGTGCTGAAGGCTTCCGCATCGAAAACATCCACACGCTAACTGCTGACCATCCTGGGGATGAGAGCTGAACGACTGTCCTCGTCCTAAACCTCTGTTGTTCCCACGACGGCCACGAAATCTGTCTCGATGACCAAACCTCTGTCTCAAGGCTGGTACACTGGTACGTGTCCTCCACTGCGCTGGAACTCTCTGAGCCTCTCGAATATGCGCCTCGTCAACTGGAGCTGCAACCACTGGTGCTATGTAGGTGACGGACTGCTGCATGCTGATCGTAAGTGACAACTGAGTAACAAGGGTGACAAGCTCCTGTCGTAACTCCCGAACGACATCAACCAATGAACTCATCGTCTGGCGGAAGTCCTGCATCTCTGCCAAAAGTCTATTAATAGTATATGTCGTAGGCTGATCCGTCTGCACCTGTGCAACTGGAGTGCCATCCTGGTCAGTACTCGTCTCACCCGAGCCAACTCTGACCTCGGCCCTCGCTGCATCACTCTGAGCCCCCATAGTCATCGGCAGCAAGGCTATAAATAGATATAAGATTCGATGGGAATAAGGAATCGAATCTCAAGGAAATGAATCATCAAGGAAGGAATTTCAAGCAAATTGTACTTAGGTTACTTAATGCAAAGTACCGCACCGTGGGTATGCTGCAGAAATACACACACTACGTTACTCTGCTTAAGCTAACTACTCCATCATACTAAGGTCATCCTACACTCCGAAAGGTAAAACCTAGCGCTCTGATACCAACTTTGTTATGACCCAAAATTGGCCCGCGACGGCCCTAATACTACGCAACGCCTAAAGACGTAACGCAGTAAAAGAAAGCCAAAACCCAGAAATCTAAACTAAGAAAATACGGAAAAGATAATATAAGTTTTTGAAACATTTGAAATCGCCACCCAAATTCTTTAAAAGTCCTACTTTCTTTCTTTAAAAATTTGGCAACACCCCCTTTTTGTAAAAACTAGCCAAGATGAATACAACACAAAAATATGACGCCGTAGCGAAGAAATAAAGACAATAGAGAGAAAGCTGTATATAAAAGTTAACAAATCCACAATAATATACAATATCATCCTCACCAAGTCTCTAAGTCAACAACATAATAGTAGATGGAGAGTACAAGATACAACGAATGTACGATACAGAAAACCACCAAAACCCACCTAAGCAAAATAGTACTGTGAGCTGATGCGGTATCTGCAGCAAAAGAGGATAGCTGAATAGCCCGCCTCGACTACTCTGAGGAACAACCTGAAACACCTGTGGCACAACGGAGTGAGTTGCCAACTCATGAATAGTAGATAACATATGCAGGTAATCGCAGGAATGTACGTACAACATGAATCTAAGATATGCGATTACAGTAATAACATGTCATGTGAATGCAGAATAATGGAAAGTACACTAGCAGGTACAATCACTATGTGAAGCAATAGTAACATGACAATAGTATGAAATAACCATGCAATAGGGGTATGAGAATGTAGATATGCAACTATCATAAGGGTACACTAATAGGTACTACCAATATATGAAATTGTGCATAAAGTAGATAAGTGTGAGGTAGGGGGTGGAATATGTCATTTCCACGGAAACCTGACATCGTGGCAGGATCACAATCCATCAGGACACTCAAATCCACAATTCCTCAAATCAGCCCCCAAGTTGGGCTCTCATATCATATAAGTCTCACATCTCCTCAATGTACAATATCGAATATCTCTCCTATATCTCGAATGTACAAATCAACAATCTCTTTCATATCCAATATCCAATCTCAATGAATCACCTATATCCCAAGTCGAATCTCAAGTAAATTTCTAACATCCTAAATATATATATATGATGGGGGCAATACACATATATTAGCGTCCCATTCCACTAATATTGGTGTAAGGGTATATATAACAAAGGCTAAATCCCCTGTTATATATACAAAGGTATTAAAGAAATATCATGAAAACAATGCGCCAAGCATCGACACGGAAATCCTGATAGGTACGTATCATACGCTGTCCCGAAAGTACGAGTGCCTAGCTCCGACCCTCGCCTTTCGACGTATGCATACGTGCATGACTCTTAACGGTGTCTCCATGACCCCCGCCGAGTCATCAGTACTGTCACCGGTAGGTACTAGCCCGCCTCCAGGCTCAATCGGCAAAATCCATCGATCTTCTTGCCGAGGGGAACCATACCGGGCCCCACCATGTACCCTCTACGGCCTCGACGCCTCCTCGTAGGGGTATATACAATCAGCACCGATAAAATCCATGGTGGATGCGCAAATATCATATCAAGGAAACCAGGTTTTTCAATGTATGCATAATTTCATGAACTCCCGCGGTTCCCAAATCCAGAAAACATCATGTAAAATTCAAATAATAATGCGCAATCCAGGAATAAATATATACGATATATCTGAAATTCGAGCATATAACGGAGAATATGTAGCTGAAACCAGATGTATGCGAAACCAATAAGGTACAGCTAAGTAACATCAGTAAAGGTAAATATGTAACCCAACTGAATATGTGGGTAACATACAGGTGTAGCAATGTATAGGTATCTACCTATAAGAACTGATGTCGTATACCCCCTGGGTATAAGTAAAATATGTGCAAGGTATACCTGTAGCTGTATCGCAAGGTGTATCTGTACCTATCACTAAAGGTATGATACACTATAGGTATACCGATAAGCTAGATGTCATGTGTGATAAGCAATAGTATCTATAATGGTTAGTGTGTGACATGGCAATTATTGACGGTGTGTGTGTAGCATACAATCCATACTCGTGCAACATGAACCGTCAATAATGTGTGCAGTGCCCTACGACTACTAGTCACAGTACAACTATATCTAAGTAAATAGGATAAAGGCGCAATTCTAATAATGACGTAGAATATGCGACAAGTATTGAATCCTAGCCCAGACGCATAACGCCATGCGGGCGATTCCCCTGTAGATGTTAAATCTACTCACCTACACTCCACGCTAGGTGAATCCTACCATCTGCTCCCCCTGTAGCAGTGCCCGTAGTCCCCGCCTGCAAACCTGCAAATAAGACATAGAAATCATATATAAGCCAAATGTCTCGCAAAACGCGATATCAAACCCAAACGAGAAACTCGCGCCGCAAACTAAACGCGTGTGTGAACGATACGCTAAAACGTGAGTGTACACGTCTAAAACCATCGCGACACGCCGCGATACGCTGGATCACAGAACCCTCTCACGTATCGCGCGTATCGCGCAAACACAACGAACACCAAATACGATATATTGCCCCAGATTTTCCTATAGGTCAAATCTCACAAAACTATACATGCCAAAACACTGCAGAAAACCCTAGCCAAGACCCCAATACCCCAGCCCCCTTCTTGGCCGCAAATTGCGGCCAAACCCAATAAATCTTCGGCCAAGTTTTGGAATGGGTGGTGTTAGTTATATGTATGCCCTAGAGGCCATTACTGTACATAGGATGTATATTGTAGTGGATGCTGGGACATATATAGGGAGGACTTTCTTGCTCGACATGATAGTATGCTATCTGGTTGAACTTTACCTTAACGTGTATACTGTTTGTCTCTCTGTTACATGTTGGTAAAGCCCTTAGGATGTGTACTTGACTACCTGGACTATGATGCGGATCATACTAGTGGGAACAGGGTAGTCCATAAGTACATCCTTCAAAGTCCCTAGTCGAGGGTGTATCGAGACGGGGCATCGATATACCAGAGTAGACTAGCGTGTACCTTCTCGACCCATATAGATGGGCGATGGATGATCCAATATCCATTGGTGTTTGACATCAGAGATGATATACGGGTGCTCAGTATAGACTGGGTACACTGGACGGACTCGCCGAGAACTCCCAGATGGTATTATACCTCACGTCAGATGGCAGTTCTCTGGTGACACTGGTACAGAGTAGTCTGTTGACCCGAGATCGTCATAGAGTCTTGTGTGGTTCCCACTGTGCTTTGATTTCCATCTTACCACGTCCAAGAGGGCGTGCAAAACGGTGGTTTTTGGGTACAGTCCCGAGTCACATGGAGGCAATGAGCGATAGGAGGGGATTCGTCTCTCCCGGTATAGGGGGTTGATGTTGCGCTGTGTTCGATTGGCTATAACAGGAAATCCCTGGCCAGGGTTGCTGAGATTTACTGGTAAGTGTTACCAGTAGTTTCTCGAACAGTTATAGACCTCATATCGACACGACTTATCGAGCTATTGGGGTCTGACGTTTACCACCCCTAGGCGAGATATGCGACATATCAGACGATCAGACCGGACTGTACGGTAGTGTTACTGGTTGGATTCACTGGAGTGTTAGCGGGCTTGCTCGTCGATCTTCAGATCGCTCAATACCCGGGTGGTCGTTACGTTTAGCAGACCGCTTGCGGCTTGTGGGTGTTTGATATGATCATCACCTGCTGCCGGCGTATTGACGAGTCTTTAGAGTCCTACACAGAGGTTTCCTGGTTCAAGCGAAACGAAATAGGAGCGCATATGAGATATGTGCGGGACCGAGAATAATGCGTGTATGTGATACCGTATTCTATTCTCGCGATGAATGTGTCGAATGGTTATATGCGATATAACCTAGTTATCGAATCGAGGATTGATTCGATAAGCCGATGCATTGTATACTAGTCGGTTATGTACGATATGACCGGATCGTTAAATCAAGTGTTGATTTAATAATTTGATGCATAATTATATATTTGATATATTACTTTGCATTAGCTAGTATAGGTTCACTTTATATGGATTTTCTCACTCGATGTGCAAGTTGTATATGTGATATACTTTTGTGCATATACATTGTATCATGTTTGATGATACATGTTGACTTGTGCTTGTGTAAAGATTAAACCATGGTTATATGAATGGTTAGGGTTTTATATACTTATTAATTTATTTATATTCATTATTCATTTAAGGAAAAGAAAAGAAAAATGGTGGCATTTTTTTGTTCATTCATGAAGCTTCATGAATACTTTGACTTAGTCACCATTTTTGTCTTCATTCCTAACCTAACCATTCACTTAACTTGGGTTTAGTCTCTACACATAACCATGGTCATGTTATGATAAAGATTGGATTATTCTTTTCTTTTTAATTAACTTATCATAACTTTTTCTTCTTCTTCTTCTTCTTCCTCACAAGAAGAAAGCTCTCTTCATCAATGGTGATTGATGTTTTTGAGTGAGAAATCCAATTCTAAATTGAACCCACTTCCTATTTCTTCATCCTCTACCTCTTGCCAAGTAGTAGAGTGTGTTTCCTTCACAAGTTTTCCAGACTTGGTGAAGGTGGAGCTCGATCTAGTGATGCTTCGACGTAGATCATCTTCGGCACGTCGTCGACGACCTAGCCCGTCCATTCTCCGATGAAGTCGACGCTAGAGTACGGATTCTTTTTGGACAGCGGAGAGGACTTCGTTGCGGAGCTATGGAGGTGGAGCACCGGATCTACAAAGGTTGTATATCCGTATTCTCATAGTTAAATGTTAACTAGTTAGCTTTTTCGCCTAGTTTTCTAGCAAACGATCCGTAGTCGGGTCTCTCGGCACCTATAATTTTTATATTGGCATGTTCGATGCCTTGTGAGACCTCATTAGGATGCCTAGCAACCCTACAGTGGTATCAGAGACTAGCTAGAGCCTTAGGCGAAGTCCAGACGAAGTTTGAAACCCGAACGAACCCGAAACCCCAACTCAAATGTGCTCTCTGTACTTTTTCTAAAAACAGGGATTTTTCAGTATTAAAAATATGTAGAAATATCAGCAGGAAAATATAAGAGTAACTGTGCAATTCGTAACCCTAATTCCATTAAAGCGCCGCGCTTCCGCGGCACGAGCTTGGCTCGTGCGGCGGAACCGCGGCCTGTTTGTCGTTTTGTGGGGTGATGTTTGCACAGTAACTCCTATTTAACAGTGCTGGTTTTCCTGGGTATTTTTAATATTTATTCAAGTGTTGAATAATCTGGGATGTTTTGGAGCTTCGATGATTCGATCGGGTTTATCAAATTTTGTCTGTTTGGCTTTCCGGATAAATTTTAGAATATGTTAAAAAGTTCGACCGGATATAAATACCCAATTTTTCCCCTGTCGGGAAATTTCCAAGTGTTGGATTTTTCCGTAGTTTAACGACGTTCGAAGTAGTGCAAGTAACGCGATGGACCCTCTAGAAAACAACAAACCTTAACTCGATTATGTGACCGTCTTGAACTGCCCTTTGAACCTTCGGGTTTGGGGCAGTACGGCGTGCCACATGTGAGGCGTTGGCTTGACCCTTCTACGGCTGGACCGTCGGTACTGAGGCACGAACTGAATGTTGTTAGACTTATTTCATGTGTTGATTTGTATCGGGAAAACTTGGGTGTTCGAATGTTCAATCGGAAAGTTTAACATTTTCTAATTATCTGGAATGGGATACAACAATTGGAATTCACAATAGTTATGTGATAACTGAATGAATGTTGTAAATCTAGCAATTTAGTCTCACTTGATCGGTTGCCACGGAATTTTGATGTGATCAAAAGTCCGTCGCAATCACGTAGCGTACGCGGATACTCGCCGGGTAAACTTAATAGACAGCCTCACTCCATAGCCCCGACCAAGTGACTGTAGGAGAACCCCGTAGCCGAAAGCATCCGTTCGGGTGCTCGCGGTAGCGGTGTTCCGCCTTGGTGCACTTCGTCGACGGTATCAGGGGTGCTGCCGCCTACTAAAGTTTGCGACGAGCATTCGATCAGTTTTTCGGGAATCTTGTTGAATTGCCCGACTAGAATATTGAAAAGTGTCTTCGATTTTGAGACTAAAATGCGGGGTTTATAATTGTTAGGCATGCGATGTCTAAGGAATTCATTTGGTCAGGCATGCGATGTCTGAGGTGGTTGCGGATTCCAACTGTTGTAGTTTTACACTTTCTTTTCTGTGACCGTAAGTGTAATATGTGATATCGCCGGTTTCGTTGCTATATGTCAACGAAAATTGGGATGCGCATATTTACTTACGTTGATGACATGTGATGTTATGTGTTGCTGGATATGTTATATTGGATCGTCGTGTTTGAATAGCCGGGGGGTTTTTATGTGAGATGAGTGTTTTTCATTTTCATTCATGTAAAAACTTGTATGTAATATTCTTTTATTGGGGCGCTTCCAGGTTGCGGGAGTTGTCACCTGTTGTATATTATTTACTTTTCCGCACTAGGATAGACCCAAGGAGGAGGGCACAAGTAACCGGGTTCTGGAGTCCAGTGGGAGACCAACTCGAGGAGTCGAGTCCGGGTCTCCTAACTCCAGAATTGGTAGGGTTGCTTGCCGCTCTCATAGGGGTCTAGGGGTGTGGGTTTGGCTATTTATCACGACCGTGGAATCCGTGTTTTATACTGGCTAGTATTGAAAACACGGACGTCCTAGTATATCCAATATTTCATATGATTCTTCTGCTGCGATATCTGTGATGTGATCATGTGATGTTCTTTGATAGATACAGTATATAGTATATATGATATATTATATAGACGTTACTTATGTTTTACACCCGCGCTAGCCCTGCCCCGCTCTGCCGTTAGTTACCTAACCTAACGGTGCACGAGGGGACATCGAGGCGAATGTGGATGGCATAAGTGTACGTCGTATTTATCTGTGATGTTTAGGTACTTAAATGATGGGACTTCATTAATGTGATTAATGAAATAAAAGAAACCTAAGATGTTGTAGAATCGAATTTCAAAATAAAACAGGTAGCTACAGTTCTTGCTTTGCACAGCGGTATATGTGATATATCCTGCACCTTATTCGATAAGGAAAGGACCGAGATCCCTTCACCGGGAGTGACTCCTTTAGCAATAACTGGCAGATGCTACACACTCGGTTTGTCTTTTGATTGCTTTTAAGTGTTTTTGCTTTGCACAGTGATATATATGATATATCCCGCACCTCATTCGACGAGGAAAGGACCGACGATCCCTTCACCGGGAGTGACTCATTTAGCAAAACTAGAAAAGCCTCAAAAGCACTCCATTTCAAAATCATTTGATTCTACAACGATATCAAGTTCATTACGCAAAGGGTTTTCTGAAAAACCCGTCGTAGCCCTCCGTCATTTCAGATAAGTACTGGTTAGTATTCGTGCTACGTTTGTTGACCTTAGCCAAGGCGTAGTGTGCGGTAGCTGATTAGTGTTTATCTGTATAAGCATATGATGCGATTGAGTTAGGGTAGTCGTGCGACTTTGTTGACCTTAGCCAAGGGTCGTGCGGGTGGGTTTAATTCAATCGGGAAATGACGGGTTGAACTTGGCTAGCACTTATGATTTGTTGACCTTAGCCAAGGTCATAAGCTGCTAGGGGCAATATATTATCGGGAATTTCAAGTGTTGAAATTTGCAATGAGATTGCATACCTTCTATGAGATAGTTGGATCCCGATACCCGCTGCGAGTAATTGTTACTCCTGGGAGAGTTTTATACATTACAATTAGCCGATCAAGTAGGTGTCTAGAAAGGTGTTAACGAGGTTACGCCTCTGGGAAAACGAGGTTTACATTAATTAGGTTCGTGCGAAAGCACGGGGGACCTCCCTCAAAGTACCGACACTGGCCTGGCTGAAAGATTGGCGAACTTGTAGTGTGTAATTAATCCCGGCTAGTCTTTCCTTTTAGGGTTTGAAGGAAGATTTGATAAAAAGCAGTGGGAGCCATCCTGATTAGATAAAATAATAACCAATCTATTCTTGCAGAGCGCACGCTGAGTGTTTTCTTCTCTCTCTCTCCTGGTAGCGACCATATCACGCCTTAATCAAGATAATAATACGGAATATTGACCGAACCCGCTTGTTATACTGAGCTGGGGAACGTTGGTCCCGCTCCAACTTATAATTGTTATAAGACAGAGCAGGAAATTGGGGAATACCAGATTTCCCGTGCCGCCCAAACGAAGAGAGTGTATGCTGATGCATCATCTTCGGGTGTGTTCATTACAGAGAACTGTTTCTCAGTATCCTTTACGTCCTGGGTATGTGATACCAGATCAGGATCCCATATATGTAATCTGTTATATGGGGCTACAGAAAGGTAGAGAACTGAGAACGGGTGATAAGTTTCATGAGGCAGAAAACGGGGCAAGTGTTGCAGCAAAGTCTGTTGGTCACTGTCACCCTGTATTACCAATACATTGATTCTGAACGAATGTTATTAGATACCGAACCTGATATACAAAATCATATCAGTCTCTTTATCAGTAAAGAAATGATATAATTTTGTATTGTTGGATAATGTTTTGAACATTTCCTATATCAAAAGTTGATCGGTTCAGGCACGTTATCTAAAAGCGTTGATGTTCTAAATCAAACTACAGTTCTTTAGTATACGGAACACACACAAGAGGAAGAGTTCAGAAATGAACGAATCCTTCTTGAGGCATTGTAGACTAGGTCATATCAATGTGACCTGACTAGCTAGAGTTACATAAAGATGCATATTTAAATTAGTTTGAACTTACATCTTGTGAAACTCGCTAGTCATGTCACAAAGATAAGATGACCATAGCTCCGTTTAATGGAAACAGAGAAAGAGTTAGTGAACTCTTGGGATGATACATGTTGATGTATGTAGGTCCCCTGTCTACACATGCCAGGACTGGTTCTTTATACTTCATTACATTCTCTGATAATCTTTCGAGTTTCAGACCTATGTTCCTGTTGAAACACAAGTCCGAACCTTTTGAGATATTCACAGAATATAAGCGAGAAGTAGAGAACCAGAATACGGGTATAAGTATTATGTCCTATGATGAGATCAAGGAGGAGAATACTTGAGCACGGAAATACTGGACTATTCTAAAGGAGAATGAGATTCTCTCTCAGCATTACTCCTCCGTTGCACGATGGTATGTCGGGGCGGAGCAAATACACCCTATATGATATGGTGTGCTCTATGATGAGTACTGCTGAGTTACCTTTTTCCTTTTGGGAGTTATGCACTTGAGAAGCTGCATACCTATTGAATAGGGTTCCAATCAAATCAGTTGCCTACCACTTCATATGTGATATGGAAAGGGAAGAGCCCATGTCTTAAGCTAGTTAAGATTTGGGGTTGACCGGCCTATGTCTGAAAGCAAAATCCGGACAAGCTCGAGGCAAAGTCTGTAATGTAGAACTGGAAAGGTTCCAGCTATACAAACTGCAGCTGATGATTTGAAAGAACCAAAGGATTCAATAGTTACCAACGAACCTCAGCCTCTCCGCCGATCTAGTAGGGTTCCTCACCCACCTGAGAGATACTTTGGTTTCTCTATGACAGTGGGAGCGAGGATTGCATCATGAGATGATGACCCAACTAGTTTCGAGCTGGCCATCAGGAGTAAGACTCTGTAAGAATGGCTGGATGAGCGATCTGAGATGGAATCCATATACACCAACAAAGTATGGACTTTGGTTGCTATATCTGAAGGGTTAAATCCCCATCAGGAGCAAGTATATCTTGAGAAGATTACTTGGTGTACATGGAAAAGTTGAGACTTTCAAAGCTAGACTTGTTAAAAGTTTGCATCATTGACCATGTGTGGATAATGATGAAACCTTTTCAAGTAGCTATGCTTAAGTCCATCCAGATCCTACTTGTCACGGCTACATACCATGACTACGATATCTGATGGTTGGGTGTCATGACAGCTTTTCTAAATGATGTTTAGAATAGAGCGTCTATAAGTACACAGCCAGAGGGCTTCGTAGGCAGTGGGAGCAGCGGAAACGTGTGCAAGATGCTTTATAGGATAAAGCAGGCATCGCGGAGTTGGAACATCTGTTTTGATGGATTAGTCAAAGAGGTTGACATCATCAAAATGGTAGATGAACCTTGTATATACAAAAAGGTAGTAGGGAGTATGGTGACGATCCTCGTAGAGTACGTGGATTACATACTCTTGATAAGGAAGGAGTTTCCTATGCTACGCTCGATCAATCTCCGCTTATCACAATGATTCTCCATATAGGATCAAAGTGATACCTCCTAAATCCTGGATTTTGGATCTATGAGATAGATCTAATTGGATGTTAGGATTCTCATTAGATGTAGTGAGATGGTATCAATCGATCCTGGGGAGAATCACTGGAAGTGTTCCAGAGTGATAAAGACGACTGAATGTCAGTCACAGGCATTGTCTTTACCCTCAGTAAAGGGACGGTATGTTGGAAGAGTTCCAAGCTAGATACCGTGGCATACTAGAAGATAAAGGCGGGATACATCGCTACTTAAGATGCTACCAAAGAGGCAGTCTGGGTGTATATTGGTTCATCAGATGTACTTAGTTCCTCCCATTGTGTGACAATGGAGTTGTGGCTTATGCCAAGGAACGTCCGTCCCATCAGTGATCCAGACATATTCTAAGGCAGTATCACTTGATCATGGAGATGGTTGATCTCCAGGGAGATCGAGGTTAGGAGAGTAGACTCAGAGGACAACACAGCGGATCCACTCACAAAGGCCTGTTCCCAGAGAGAGACTTTTATGGGATGGTTGAGTATGAGATACTACAACCACTGCTACAGATGGCCCTAGTGCAAGTGGGAGATTGTTAGTTATATGTATGCCCTAGAGGCCATTACTGTACATAGGATGTATATTGTAGTGGATGCTGGGACATATATAGGGAGGACTTTCTTGCTCGACATGATAGTATGCTATCTGGTTGAACTTTACCTTAACGTGTATACTGTTTGTCTCTCTGTTACATGTTGGTAAAGCCCTTAGGATGTGTACTTGACTACCTGGACTATGATGCGGATCATACTAGTGGGAACAGGGTAGTCCATAAGTACATCCTTCAAAGTCCCTAGTCGAGGGTGTATCGAGACGGGGCATCGATATACCAGAGTAGACTAGCGTGTACCTTCTCGACCCATATAGATGGGCGATGGATGATCCCATATCCATTGGTGTTTGACATCAGAGATGATATACGGGTGCTCAGTATAGACTGGGTACACTGGACGGACTCGCCGAGAACTCCCAGATGGTATTATACCTCACGTCAGATGGCAGTTCTCTGGTGACACTGGTACAGAGTAGTCTGTTGACCCGAGATCGTCATAGAGTCTTGTGTGGTTCCCACTGTGCTTTGATTTCCATCTTACCACGTCCAAGAGGGCGTGCAAAACGGTGGTTTTTGGGTACAGTCCCGAGTCACATGGAGGCAATGACCGATAGGAGGGGATTCGTCTCTCCCGGTATAAGGGGTTGATGTTGCGCTGTGTTCGATTGGCTATAACAGGAAATCCCTGGCCAGGGTTGCTGAGATTTACTGGTAAGTGTTACCAGTAGTTTCTCGAAGAGTTATAGACCTCATATCTGTAAGCCCATGCTACCTCTCCCGGTACTTTCGGGAATGCGGAATTTGGTAAAAAATGATTTTTACGGAGGTGGTAACATGGACCTAAAACCCGGATCTTAGTTAAACATCTATCTAACAACCTAACTATGAGTTTCTAGCTACTCGGTTAGGGGGTTATACCTTGCTTTTCTTGAACTCCTTCGTCTTCAAGCTCCGATGGTGGTCCGGACCGGCTTCTTCTCGTCGTCTCCGTACGCCGAAGATAGATCCACCTGAAAGCTCCAACCTTTAGCTCCTTCTTCGTTCTTTGAAGAAACTAGTTCACTTGGTTTGCTAAACCTAGTGAACTAGGATGAGTAGAGAAGAATTAGAATAGGATTTTATCTATGGTTCTTGATTCTCAACTCATGAGAGATATGAACCATAGAGTCAAGAGAGGGAGCAAGAGGATGAGAGTGAAAGCAAGAGCAAGAGAGCTCAAGAACAAGAGAGAGAATGAGCAAGAAAGAATGAGGCTCTCTTTTATCTTTCACCCTCTCATAATCCAAAGTCATGATAACTCATCATACTAAAAAAGTCTTATGTGATGGTTTGAAGCAACCATAACCATATCATTTCATGCACTCATTTTACACAAATGAGCAAGCAAGAAAAAGTCTTTGCCATGAAATGATGGCTATGGTTATCATGATGGTCAACTAGTCAAGCCTAGTCAACCGGTCAACAAAGTCAACAAGTCAACAAAAGTCAACAAGTCAACAAAGTCAACAAAAGTCAACAACCATGTCACCATAATACTTAATTAATATAATAGTTAATCACATATCATATTCTCATTAGGGTTGATCAAAAGGTCAATAGTCAACGGTCAACTGTCAACAACCCTAATGAGAATCCACTGCCTCTGTCTCCCTATCAACTGTGCATACACACCCGCATCCGCGTTCCGAGGAACACGAATGCAAACTGGATAAATCCAATCCCATAAGGTACACTAGGATCTGGCTTAAACCAAAGCCCGCTAGTGTAAACTGTCCGGACACTGTACGCGCACAAGTGCACGGATGTGACCGAACCCTGTCGCAAAACCATGCGACCTGTCGCAATACCATGCGACCTCTACTCTTTTGCCTAAAGGCGAAAAGCTTTCTGTGTGGGACTCTAAAGACTCGACACTACGCTGGCAGTGGGTTTAACCACAGACCGCAAGCGGCACTAGCTGTGCGTAACGGTCCCCAGGTAATGCCGATAAGAAGACCGACGAGGCGAAACCCATCTGAACTCCTACTGAGCCTGAGTGTGACATTCTCCGTACAGTCCGGTCTGTTCATCTGATACATCGCATGGCGGGCCTAGGGGGCGGTAAACGTCAGTCCCCCGATAGCGGTACAAGTCGTGCCGGAGCGAAGCCCAAAACACCCTGAGATAACACTGGAAACCTACCAGTATATCTCGTTTGCCCTGGCCAGGGACTACTCGTGTAATGGCTCTCCTAGACACAGCGCGATGTCAACCCCCAATACCGGGAGAGACGAATCCTGTCTAACCGTCACTGCCTCCAAGTGCTTCGGGACTGCACCCAACCACTACCTGTTTGCACGACTCCATTGAGCCGTGGTAGGGTAGCGATCAAAGTACAGTGGGAACACACTCGAGGCGAAGTGACAGTGTCAAGTCAGCGGACTAAGCTGTACTCATGTCACCTGGGAACTGATAACTGACGATAGGCATAATACCAACTAGTCAGTTCCCGACGAGTCCTGTCCAGTGTACCCGTAACCTAACGAGCACCCGCATACTATCTCAAGTACGACGTACTGACGGCTGTGGGACAGACCGTCTCCCACACTGGGATGAGAAGCGCATGCGCTGGTCTACTCCGGAGTATCGATGCCCTGTCTCGATAGTCCTGCGACCAGGGACCTGCATAAGGATGTGCTTATAGATTACCCAGCCCCACTAGTGTGACGGCCATCACATCGCTGGTAATCAAGCAAAGATCCTAAGGGCTCCACTAATGTGTTTAGGCGATATACAAAAATAAACACATGTACACATTGAAGTAGAAACAAACCAAGTAGCATACTACTATTTTGAGCAAGATTGTATATACAAGGTGAATATCCCAAGCATCCATTAAGTAATATACAAACCAGTATGATACAGTAATGGCCTCTAGGGCATATACACTAACAATCTCCCACTTGCACTAAGGCCATGTACTGGCGTATCGAAGACCTATCATCTCGATCAGCCGCTCGAACTGAGTCTGGGGCAGGGCCTTGGTGAATGGATCTGCAGTGTTATCTTCTGAAGCGACTCTCCGAACCTCGATCTCCTGGCGATCTACGATCTCCCTGATCAGGTGATACCGCCTCAAGATGTGCCTGGATCTCTGATGGGACCTGGGTTCCTTCGCTAAAGCTATAGCCCCGTTGTTGTCGCAATACAGAGGTATTGGATCAACAATGGACGGAACCACTTGAAGTTCTTTCAAGAACTTCCTCATCCAGACAGCTTCTTTTGCGGCATCAGATGCAGCGATGTATTCCGCTTCCATCGTCGAGTCTGCAACGGTTTCCTGTTTGGAACTCTTCCAACACACCGCCCCTCCATTGAGGGTAAAGACAAAACCCGACATGGACTTGGAATCATCCTTGTCACTCTGGAAGCTGGAGTCAGCAAAAGCCTCGATCTGGAGGTCTTTTCCGCCATACACCAAGAACATCTCCTTAGTCCTTCTCAGGTACTTGAGAATGTTCTTTACCGCTATCCAGTGTTTCTCCCCAGGGTTTGACTGATACCGGCTTACCACACTCAGTGCATAAGCTACATCCGGTCTGGTACACAACATCGCATACATTATAGAGCCTACCGCAGAAGCGTAGGGTATAATAGACATGCGATCCCTTTCCAAATCAGTCTTGGGAGACATCTCTTTAGAGAGGGTGATCCCGTGACAAGCCGGTAGGTTACCGCGCTTGGAATCTTCCATACTGAATCTTTTCAGCACGGTGTCGATGTACCTGGACTGAGAAAGTCCTAATATCCTCTTGGATCTGTCACGGTAGATCCGGATACCCAGAATGTATGAGGCATCACCCAGGTCTTTCATGGAGAACCTGTGTGACAAGAACCCCTTGACAGATTGTAGCATAGGAATGTCATTTCCTATTAAGAGAATGTCATCCACGTATAAAACGAGGAATACTACAGTTCTCGCTACAGATCTACTATAGATGCATGGTTCATCTGGATTTTTGATAAAGCCAAATTCTTTGACCGTCTCATCAAAGCAGATGTTCCAACTCCGCGATGCCTGCTTTAGTCCATAGATGGACTTAAGCAACTTGCACACCTTTCCGCTGCTCCCACTCTGAATGAAACCCTCTGGCTGGTCCATATAGACACACTCCTCTAAATTTCCATTTAGAAAAGCAGTCTTTACGTCCATTTGCCAGATCTCATAATCGTGGAAGGCAGCAATGGCAAGAACGATCCGAATGGATTTCAGCATGGCTACTGGAGAAAAGGTTTCGTCATAGTCCAAGCCAGGTCTTTGACGAAAACCCTTTGCTACCAGCCTAGCTTTATAGGTCTCAACCTGTCCATCTACACCAATCTTCCTTTTGAAGATCCACTTGCATCCTACGGGTTTTACCCCGTCTGGAGCAATGTCCAACGTCCATACCTTGTTGGTGTACATGGACTCCATTTCGGTCCGCATTGCATCCAGCCATTTCACTGAGTCAACGCTCTGAACGGCCTGCTGGAAATTAGTAGGCTCATCATAATCTATGATGCAATCCTTTCTATCCCCGTCTATGAGAAAACCGTAGTATCTCTCGGGCGGATGAGTCTGCCTACTACTTCTGCGGAGCGGCGTAGGAATGTCCTGTTCTTCCGAACCCTCTGGTTCCACTAAACTTTCAGTAATAGTCCGTGGCTCTGGAATTTCTTCCAGTTCTACTGCGCTCCCACTTATCTGGTTTTCCAAAAACTCAGTTTCCAAGAAGTAGGCATGACGAGAAACAAGAACTTTTTGTTCCTCTTCACAGTAGAAGAAATATCCTTTGGAACTCTTTGGATATCCCACAAACTTGCACTAAACTGAGAGTGCCTCGAGCTTGTCCGCATGCTGCTTTTTGACAAAAGCTGGACATCCCCATGTCTTAATATGCTTAAGATAGGGTCTCTTCCCACACCACATCTCATATGGCGTAGTAGGCACAGTCTTAGTAGGAACTCGGTTCAAAAGATATGCGGCTGATTCTAGCGCATATCCCCAGAATGATCGCGGTAACTCAGCATTACCCATCATGGACCGCACCATATCCAATAGGGTGCGGTTCCGTCTTTCCGATACACCGTTATGTTGCGGAGTGTATGGAGGAGTAAGCTGAGAGAGAATTCCGTTCTCTTTTAAATAGTCCAGGAACTCGGCACTTAAGTATTCTCCACCTCGATCCGCTCTTAGAATCTTAATACTTTTGCCGGTCTGTTTCTCTACTTCATTCTTATACTCCTGGAATTTTCCAAAGGCTTCGGACTTATGTTTCATTAAGAAGACATAACCTTACCTTGAGAAGTCATCCGTAAAAGTAATGAAGTAAGAATGGCCGCTTCGCGCATGTGTAGACATTGGACCGCACACGTCACTGTGTACGAGTCCCAAGAGCTCGCTCGCTCTTACTCCATGTCCAGTAAACGGAGTCTTTGTCATCTTTCCTTTGAGACAGGATTGACAAGTGGCATACGACTGATATTCGAACGCATTCAAATACCCTTCTGTATGTAACTTCGTCAACCTTCTCTCATTGATGTGACCCAGTCTACAATGCCACAAGAAAGTCTGATTTATTTCCGGAGACTTTCTTTTGTGTGTATTCTGGACATTGAAAATCTGTGGTTGGTTCAATACGTATATACCATTACTCAATGTACCTGACCCAATCAAAACTTGATTAAGGTGAATGTTTACAACATTACTTACAAACGCAAATTCATAACCTTCTTTAGAAACTAAAGATACAGAAATGATATTACAAGTTGCGTTGTGTACAAAAAAGCAATTACGCAAAACCAAAACATGTCCATCTGACATTCCCAGGTGATAGTCCCCCACGGCTTTAGCATCCATGCTAGCTCCGTTCGCAACTCTGAGGGTCATGTCACCTGCCTTCAAAACCCTACGGTTTCTCAACGCCTACAAAGAATTACAGATATGAGATCCTGATCCGGTATCCAATACCCAGGAAGTAGAGTTTATTGAAAGACAGTTTTCAATAACATACACACCTGAAGCTGAAGCTGCAACCTGCTTCAATTCCTGTGTCCTGGCTTTCCAAGCCCTGCAATCATTCTTCCAGTGACCTTTCTTATGACAATAGAAGCATTCTTCCTTATCCACAAGCTTCCCCGCTTTCTTTGTTGCTTTAGCTTTTCCCTTCGTATCCACTTTACTAACACCGCCCCTTGGTTTGGCGGGGGCTTTCTTCTTCTTTCCCTTGGCATTCGCCTTGGACCTAGAAGAAGATGATCCTCCTACAAACAAAGTGGATGTTTCCCTACCTTTCTATAGGGTGCCCTCTGCGCTCCTCAGCATGTTGAGGAGCTCTGAAAGTTCAACCTCTTTTTCTTGTAAGTTGAAGTTCAGTATAAACTGGGCGTAAGTGGAAGGAAGGGACTGGAGAACTATATCCGTATATAGCTCACTCTCCAATGTGATCCCTAGGTCCGCGAGCTCCTCAATGTAGCCGATCATCTTTAGCACGTGCTCGGCTACTGATGATCCGACGGCCATTCTTGTCGAAAATAACTTTTTCGACGCTTCGTATCTTGCGATACGAGATTGCTCTCTATACAGTTCTTTTGTATGAAGCAATATGGATTCTAAGTCCATATTCTCGTGCCTCCTCTGATGTTCGTTGTCCATCGAGGCAAGCACGAGGCACTTGGCCTTCGCGCTATCAATCTCCCAAGTCTTGCGGATTTCCTTATCCGCGACGCTGGAAGTTGGACCAGGGACAGGGGGAGCTTTGGTGGTAAGAAGATACCCCAGCTTGTCGTAAGTGATTGCTATCTTGACATTCCTGAGCCAATCTTTGTAGTTTGGCCCTGTCAGTTTGTTTTTATCTAGGAGTAACTTAAGTCCAGTCATGTCGATTTGGTCGCTGCAATTAGGAGAGAGAAGAAGAAACACTCAGCATGATGCTCTTGCAAGTTTAGAGTGGTTTTTAGTTTGTCTAAACAGGATGGCTCCCACTGTTTCTCGAATCCCTCCTCAAACCATAAAGGAAGAATTAGTCGGGATCAATCCCACCGTACAATACTTGCTTAACCGTTCAGCCAGGCCGGTGTCGGTACTTCGAGGGAGGTTTTCCAACGCTTTCGCGAAGTTCCTTAATTAAAGAACCTCTTTTTCCTGGGGGCGTAGCCCCGCTAACACCTTTCTAGGCACCTACTAGGTTTATAGCATT
Source organism: Agapanthus africanus (assembly GCA_030015575.1). NCBI lineage: Eukaryota > Viridiplantae > Streptophyta > Magnoliopsida > Asparagales > Amaryllidaceae > Agapanthus > Agapanthus africanus. The sequence continues at coordinate 269,845,146 of CM057340.1, forward strand.
GATCGTTTAGTGAGAAATTTCCCGAGGAGTAGCATATACTCACAGTAGGATCGGGATCCAAATATCATCGCGTGACGAAACTGAAGGAATCCTACCAGAATCATCTCACTCCAAATGGTATGCAAATCTAGCAAGTTTCAGTACTTATGAAACTCCCGATGTGGATTTTTGCCCCATGCTCTTATGACCTTGACTTTGGCCAACAAATCATAAGTCACATGTCAAGTTCTACCCGTCGTTCTCCAGGTTAATTTGAATCCACCCGCACCTACCCTTGACTTTGGCCAACAAGGCAGTGCGACTGTTCCAAACCAACGCATCTATCTATGCTGCACATGAATACCCAATAGCTACCAATCACTATGCCTTGACTTTGGCCAACAAACACAGCATGAATACTATTGACTATTCATGTGAAACGACGGAGGGCTACGAATGGTTTTGGCAAAACCGTGAACGTAGTGAACTTGATTTGGTCGATGGAACGAGATAGCTTTTAAAAGGAGTGGCTCAAGCTCCGCTTTTAAAAGTTGGTTTTGAAAAGAACCGAGTGGTTTTTCGAAAGTGTTCCAACGACTTTAACTTGGTTTATTATCTTGCATTAGTTCTTTTAATGCGTGATATTCTTGCATTAGTTCTTTTAATGCGTCCCATCATTTAATCCTACCATTGCAGAAAACAACCAAAATATGACGTACGCTTATGCCATTCGCATTCGCTACGGGGCCCCGTCATTACCCGTTAGGTTACTTAACTAACGACAGAGCGGGGGCTGGGCTAGTGCGGCTGTAAAACATAAGCAACGCCTAAATAATATCATATATAGATATACTGCAATGATAAACATTTCAGATCACAGATGAATACATTGGATATACTAGGAATCTGTAATTCGTACGAGCCTGTAACGAAAGACAAATTACACGGTCGCGGTGAATAGCCAAATACCCCACCCAAGACCTCTACGGGTGCGGCAAACTACCCGCCAAGTACCCGAAGCGTAGTAACCTCCCTCATCTCCATGAGTAGGCCACTCGACACTTCGGCATACCCGGTAGTTTGTGCACCCCCTCCATGGGTCTATCCTAGGAGCAAAAATAGTAAAAAGAAATTATACAATGACGGCTACAACCCCGACCCGGTTGTGCGTCCATACAAATAATTATTACATCAATTTACAAATTTACATGAATTGAAAGAAAAGAAAACTCTCATCTCACAACCCCCGGCTATTCACCCGCGACAATCCAACATATTCATATCCACATTCCAGCAACATTACAGATCACAGATTTGTATAACCCCCACTAATCGACATATAGCGATTAGTAGACGTTCAATACAAATATCACATTACAGAAAAACCCGTTAGCTAAAGTCTTTTAGAAGTTCGATCAAAAATACGGATTTTCAGGACCCCAAAGTAAATTTTTCGTTCTGGAAAATCTGGGTTGAAAATATATATTCCAAAAATCCCAAAATACCCCTAGAATAACACTGCACCAAAGATTGACCTCGGCCGAGTCAACTCGGCCGCGGATCCGCGGCGGGAGCGTGCTCCCGCCGCGTTTCGGCGGCGCTTTGACTCGATCGTGGGTCCATCTTTGGTGGTTATTCACACAAAAGCCTGAGCCGATTTTAGGTGTTAAAATAATCAATTTTTGAACAGTAAAAAAATCGACAGAAACTGCAAATTTTCGGGGTTCGTTTTCGGGACTTTTTCTTTGATCGATCTTCTAGTTACTTGCTAACAAGTTAGATAGAGTTTAACTAGGCTCTGATACCACTGTAAGTCCATGCTACCTCTCCCGGTACTTTCGGGAATGCGGAATTTGGTAAAAAACGATTTTTACGGAGGTGGTAACATGGACCTAAAACCCGGATCTTGGTTAAACATCTATCTAACAACCTAACTATGAGTTTCTAGCTACTCGGTTAGGGGGTTATACCTTGCTTGTCTTGAACTCCTTCGTCTTCAAGCTTCGATGGTGGTCCGGACCGGCTTCTTCTCGTCGTCTCCGTACGCCGAAGATAGATCCACCTGAAAGCTCCAACCTTTAGCTCCTTCTTCGTTCTTTGAAGAAACTAGTTCACTTGGTTTGCTAAACCTAGTGAACTAGGATGAGTAGAGAAGAATTAGAATGGGATTTTATCTATGGTTCTTGATTCTCAACTCATGAGAGATATGAACCATAGAGTCAAGAGAGGGAGCAAGAGGATGAGAGTGAAAGCAAGAGCAAGAGAGCTTAAGAACAAGAGAGAGAATGAGCAAGAAAGAATGAGGCTCTCTTTTGTCTTTCACCCTCTCATAATCCAAAGTCATGATAACTCATCATACTAAAAAAGTCTTATGTGATGGTTTGAAGCAACCATAACCATATCATTTCATGCACTCATTTTACACAAATGAGCAAGCAAGAAAAAGTCTTTGCCATGAAATGATGGCTATGGTTATCATGATGGTCAACTAGTCAAGCCTAGTCAACCGGTCAACAAAGTCAACAAGTCAACAAAAGTCAACAAGTCAACAAAGTCAACAACCATGTCACCATAATACTTAATTAATATAATAGTTAATCACATATCATATTCTCATTAGGGTTGATCAAAAGGTCAATAGTCAATGGTCAACTGTCAATAACCCTAATGAGAATCCACTGCCTCTGTCTCCCTGTCAACTGTGCATACACACCAGCATCCGCGTTCCGAGGAACACGAATGCAAACTGGATAAATCCAATCCCATAAGGTACACTAGGATCTGGCTTAAACCAAAGCCCACTAGTGTAAACTGTCCGGACACTGTACGCGCACAAGTGCACGGATGTGACCGAACCCTGTCGCAAAACCATGCGACCTGTCGCAATACCATGCGACCTCTACTCTTTTGCCTAAAGGCGAAAAGCTTTCTGTGTGGGACTCTAAAGACTCGACACTACGCTGGCAGTGGGTTTAACCACAGACCGCAAGCGGCACTAGCTGTGCGTAACGGTCCCCAGGTAATGCCGACAAGAAGAACGACGAGGCGAAACCCATCTGAACTCCTACTGAGCCTGAGTGTGACATTCTCCATACAGTCGGTCTGTTCGTCTGATACATCGCATGGCGGGCCTAGGGGGCGGTAAACGTCAGTCCCCCAATAGCGGTACAAGTCGTGCCGGAGCGAAGCCCAAAACACCCTGAGATAACACTGGAAACCTACCAGTATATCTCGTTTGCCCTGGCCAGGGACTACTCGTGTAATGGCTCTCCTAGACACAGCGTGATGTCAACCCCCAATACCGGGAGAGACGAATCCTGTCTAACCGTCACTGCCTCCAAGTGCTTCGGGACTGCACCCAACCACTACCTGTTTGCACGACTTCTTTGAGCCGTGGTAGGGTAGCGATCAAAGTACAGTGGGAACACACTCGAGGCGAAGTGACAGTGTCAAGTCAGCGGACTAAGCTGTACTCATGTCACCTGGGAACTGATAACTGACGATAGGCATAATACCAACTAGTCAGTTCCCGACGAGTCCTGTCCAGTGTACCCGTAACCTAACGAGCACCCGCATACTATCTTAAGTACGACGTACTGACGGCTGTGGGACAGACCGTCTCCCACACTGGGATGAGAAGCGCATGCGCTGGTCTACTCCGGAGTATTGATGCCCTGTCTCGATAGTCCTGCGACCAGGGACCTGCATAAGGATGTGCTTATAGATTACCCAGCCCCACTAGTGTGACGGCCATCACATCGCTGGTAATCAAGCAAAGATCCTAAGGGCTCCACTAATGTGTATAGGCGATATACAAAAATAAACACATGTACACATTGAAGTAGAAACAAACCAAGTAGCATACTACTATTTTGAGCAAGATTGTATACACAAGGTGAATATCCCAAGCATCCATTAAGTAATATACAAACCAGTATGATACAGTAATGGCCTCTAGGGCATATACACTAACAATATCGACACGACTTATCGAGCTATTGGGGTCTGACGTTTACCACCCCTAGGCGAGATATGCGACATATCAGACGATCAGACCGGACTGTACGGTAGTGTTACTGGTTGGATTCACTGGAGTGTTAGCGGGCTTGCTCGTCGATCTTCAGATCGCTCAATACCCGGGTGGCCGTTACGTTTAGCAGACCGCTTGCGGCTTGTGGGTGTTTGATATGATCATCACCTGCTGCCGGCGTATTGACGAGTCTTTAGAGTCCTACGCAGAGGTTTCCTGGTTCAAGCGAAACGAAATAGGAGCGCATATGAGATATGTGCGGGACCGAGAATAATGCGTGTATGTGATACCGTATTCTATTCTCGCGATGAATGTGTCGAATGGTTGTATGCGATATAACCTAGTTATCGAATCGAGGATTGATTCGATAAGCCGATGCATTGCATACTAGTCGGTTATGTACGATATGACCGGATCGTTAAATCAAGTGTTGATTTAATGATTTGATGCATAATTATATATTTGATATATTACTTTGCATTAGCTAGTATAGGTTCACATTATATGGATTTTCTCACTCGATGTGCAAGTTGTATATGTGATATACTTTTGTGCATATACATTGTATCATGTTTGATGATACATGTTGACTTGTGCTTGTGTAAAGATTAAACCATGGTTATATGAATGGTTAGGGTTTTATATACTTATTCATTTATTTATATTCATTATTCATTTAAGGAAAAGAAAAGAAAAATGGTGGCATTTTTTTGTTCATTCATGAAGCTTCATGAATACTTTGACTTAGTCACCATTTTTGTCTTCATTCCTAACCTAACCATTCACTTAACTTGGGTTTAGTCTCTACACATAACCATGGTCATGTTATGATAAAGATTGGATTATTCTTTTCTTTTTAATTAACTTATCATAACTTTTTCTTCTTCTTCTTCTTCTTCTTCCTCACAAGAAGAAAGCTCTCTTCATCAATGGTGATTGATGTTTTTGAGTGAGAAATCCAATTCTAAATTGAACCCACTTCCTATTTCTTCATCCTCTACCTCTTGCCAAGTAGTAGAGTGTGTTTCCTTCACAAGTTTTCAAGACTTGGTGAAGGTGGAGCTCGATCTAGTGATGCTTCGACGTAGATCATCTTCGGCACGTCGTCGACGACCTAGCCCGTCCATTCTCCGATGAAGTCGACGCTAGAGCCCGGATTCTTTTTGGACAGCGGAGAGGACTTCGTTGCGGAGCTATGGAGGTGGAGCACCGGATCTACAAAGGTTGTATATCCGTATTCTCATAGTTAAATGTTAACTAGTTACCTTTTTCGCCTAGTTTTCTAGCAAACGATCCGTAGTCGGGTCTCTCGGCACCTATAATTTTTATATTGGCATGTTCGATGCCTTGTGAGACCTCATTAGGATGCCTAGGAACCCTACAGGTGGCTCGTGTTATTGTGGTGTGTTCTAGACCTAGTGTGCATGCCCCAGTTTCCTCAATTTTAACCTGAAAGGTCCGGGTCAAAAGCAGATCACAGAATGTCACAAAGTCGCTATAAAAATGCTAATTTAGCACAAAACACAAACCCTATGGTATTTTAGTGTAATCCAGGGTTAAACTCAGTTAAGGTGACCCTAACAACACTAAAATAGGCTAGGTTAACTAACACAATCAACACTTAATCAACATTCCACACAAATCACCTTAATTAGCACTAAACTAGCTTTAAATGCAAACCGAAGCTAATTAACACACAAGCTAAGCAAACTAGGGAAAGGGTTCAGAAATATACCCTATGCAACCCTAGGAAGCAGGTGAAGAAGTGTGTGGAGGAGATGAGGGGTGGCCACAGCTGCTGGAGTTCCTGTTGCTGCTGCCAGAAGCTGCTGATGCTGCTGCTGCTGTTGTTGTAGTTGTTGTTGATGCTGATGTTGCTATTGTTTGCTTCAGGTGCTACTGCCTTGCTTCTGCAGCTGCTACTTTCTTCTCTTGTTGCTGCTGAAGCTCCTACTAATGTTGTTTCCTCTGGTGCTGGTGGTATTTCTGTTGTTGTTGCAGTGGTTGCTGATGTTGTTGTTGCTGCCTCTGCTGCGGATGCTTCAGCTGAAGGGGTGAGTGTGTGTGTGTGTGTTTGAGAGAGAGAATGAGAGTGAGAAGTTGAGAAAAGAGTGCAAGGCAAAAGACCCCTCCCTCTCACCTTCTCCCTCCTCATTAAAGAGGCATGGTTCACACCATGCACCCCATGCTCTCTCCCTTACACAAAGTCAACCATTCAACCACATTAAAAACCCTTTTTCAAATTATTTTCCATTTTTTTTTAAAAGAACAACCATGCACACTATTAAACCCAAAACTCCTAAACAATTATTAAAACAAGCTTAAAGGAAAATGGTTAGCTAACCATGATTGCTAATCATGATTAACCTCCCAATTAGCACCCTAGTTAACATGCACAAGTGTGTGCAAGCCTATGCAAATTATAATAAAATACTCATTAAATAGGATAAAATAATTAAAAACCAAATTGGTAAACTTTTTATTAAAAACTATATATATAAAATATAATTAACCACAAAACACATTCTAAGGTGTTACAGAAGACCTATCATCTCGATCAGCCGCTCGAACTGAGTCTGGGGTAAGGCCTTTGTGAGTGGTTCAACAGTGTTATCTTCCGTAGAAACTCTCCGAACCTCGATCTCCAGGCGACCTACGATCTCTCTGATCAGGTGATACCGCCTCAAGATGTATCTGGACTTCTGATGGGACCTGGGTTCCTTCGCTAAAGCTATAACCCCGTTGTTGTCACAATACAGCGGTATTGGATCAACAATGGATGGAACCACCTGAAGTTCAGTTAAGAACTTCCTTACCCAGACAGCTTCTTTTGCGGCATCTGCAGCAGCGATATATTCCGCTTCCATCGTCGAGTCAGCAACGGTTTCCTGTTTGGAACTCTTCCAACACACCGCCCCTCCATTGAGGGTAAAGACATAACCCGACATGGACTTGGAATCATCCTTGTCACTCTGGAAGCTGGAGTCAGCAAAGGCCTCGATCTGGAGGTCTTTTCCGCCATACACCAAGAACATCTCCTTAGTCCTTCTCAGGTACTTGAGAATGTTCTTTACTGCTATCCAATGTTTCTCCCCAGGGTTTGACTGATACCGGCTTACCACACTCAGTGCATAAGCTACATCTGGTCTGGTACATAACATCGCATACATTATAGAGCCTACCGCAGAAGCGTAGGGTATAATAGACATGCGATCCCATTCCAAATCAGTCTTGGGAGACATCACTCTGGAAGCTTGGAATCTTCCATACTGAATCTTTTCAGTATGGTGTCGATGTACCTGGACTGTGAAAGTCCCAGTATCCTCTTGGATCTGTCACGATAGATCCGGATCCCCAGAATGTATGGGGCATCACCCAGGTCTTTCATGGAGAACCTGTGTGACAAGAACCCCTTGACAGATTGTAGCATAGGAATGTCATTTCCTAATAAGAGAATGTCATCCACGTATAAAACGAGGAATACTACAGTTTTCGCTACAAATCTACTATAGATGCATGGTTCATCTGGATTTTTGATAAAGCCAAATTCCTTGACCGTCTCATCAAAACAGATGTTCCAACTCCGCGATGCCTGCTTCAGTCCATAGATGGACTTAAGCAACTTGCACACCTTTCCGCTGCTCCCACTCTGAATGAAACCCTCTGGCTGGTCCATATAAACACACTCCTCCAAATTTCCATTTAGAAAAGCGGTCTTTACGTCCATCTGCCAAATCTCATAATCGTGGAAGGCAGCAATGGCAAGAAGGATCCGAATGGATTTCAGCATAGCTACTGGAGAAAAGGTCTCGTCATAGTCCAAACCAGGTCTTTGACGAAAACCCTTTGCAACCAGTCTAGCTTTATAGGTCTCAACCTGTCCATCTACACCAATCTTCCTTTTGAAGATCCACTTGCATCCTACGGGTTTTACCCCATCTGGAGCAACGTCCAACGTCCATACTTTGTTGGTGTACATGGACTCCATTTCGGTCCGCATTGCATCCAGCCATTTTACTGAGTCAACGTTCTGAATGGCCTGCTGGAAGCTAGTCGGCTCATCATAATCAATGATGCAATCCTCTCTATCCCCGTCTATGAGAAAACCGTAGTATCTCTCGGGCGGATGAGACTGCCTACTACTCCTGTGGAGCAGTGTAGGAATGTCATTTTCTTTTGAACCCTCTGGTTCTACTAACCTTTCAGTAATAGCTTGTGGTTCTGGAATTTCTTCCAGTTCTATTGCGCTCCCACTTATCTGATTTTCCAAAAATTCAATTTCCAAGAAGTGAGCATGACGAGAAACATAAATCTTTTGTTCCTCTTCGCAATAGAAGAAATATCCCTTGGAGTTCTTTGGATATCCCACAAACTTGCACTGTACTGTGCGTGCCTCGAGCTTGTCCGCATGCTGCTTTTTGACAAAAGCTGGACATCCCCATATCTTAATGTGATTAAGATAGGGTCTCTTCCCACACCACATTTCATATGGTGTAGTAGGCACAGTCTTAGTTGGAACTCGGTTCAAAAGGTATGCAGCTGATTCTAGTGCATATCCCCAGAATGATCGCGGTAACTCAGCGTTACTCATCATGGACCGTACCATATCCAATAGGGTTCGGTTCCGTCTCTCTGATACACCGTTATGTTGCGGAGTGTATGGAGGAGTAAGCTGAGAGAGAATTCCATTCTCTTTTAAATTGTCCAGGAACTCGGCACTCAAGTATTCACCACCTCGATCCGATCTTAGTGTCTTGATACTTTTGCCGGTTTGTTTTTCTACTTCATTCTTATATTCCTGGAATTTTCCAAAGGCTTGGGACTTATGTTTCATTAAGAAGACATAACCGTACCTTGAAAAGTCATCCGTAAAGGTAACGAAGTAAGAATAACCGCTTCGCGCATGTGTAGACATTGGACCGCACACGTCGCTGTGTACGAGTCCCAAGAGCTCGCTCGCTCTTACTCCGTGTCCTGTGAACGGAGTCTTTGTCATCTTTCCTTTGAGACTGGATTGACAAGTGGATGCTTGGACATATATAGGGAGGACTTTCTTGCTCGACATGATAGTATGCTATCTGGTTACTCTTTACCTTAACGTGTACACTGATTGTCTCTCTGTTACATGTTGGTAAAGCCCTTAGGATGTGTACTTGATTACCTGGACTATGATGCAGATCATACTAGTGGGGACATGGTAGTCCATAAGTACATCCTTCAAGATCCCTAGTCGTGGGTGTATCGAGACGGGGCATCGATATACCAGAGTAGACTAGCGTATACCTTCTCGACCCATGTAGATGGGCGATGGATGATCCTATATCCATTGGTGTTTGACATCAGAGATGATATACGGGTGCCCAGTGGAGACTGGGTACAATGGACGGACTCACCGAGAACTCCCAGATGGTATTATACCTTACGTCAGATGGCAGTTCTCTGGTGACACTGGTACATGTTAGTCTGTAGACCCAAGATCGTCATAGAGTCTTGTGTGATTCCCACTGTGCTTTGATTTCCACCTTACCACGTCCAAGAGGGCGTGCAAAACGGTGGTTTTTGGGTACAGTCCCGAGTCACATGGAGGCAATGAGCGATAGGAGGGGTTTCGTCTCTCCCGGTATTGGGGGTTGATGTTGCGCTATGCTCGATTGGCCATAACAGGGAAGTCCCTGACCAGGGCTGGTTTAGAGATTTACTGGTAAGTGTTACCAGTAGTTTCTCGACTAGTTATGAGCCTCACATCGGCATGACTTATCGGTTATTGGGGTCTGACGTTTACCACCCCTAGACTTGATATGCGCCATATCAGACGAGGAGATCGGACTGTACGGTGGTGTCATTGTCAGGATTTTTGCAGGAGTTGGAGCGGGCTTGGTTGCTGATCTTCTGATCGCTCAATACCCGGGTAGCCGTTACGTCCAGCTAGTACCGCTGACGGCTTGTGGGTGCTTGATATGATCATTACCTACTGCCGGCGTATTGACGAGTCTTTAGAGTCCTACATAGAGGTTTTACTGGCTCAGGCAAAACGAAATAGGAGCGCATATGTGATATGTGCGGGACCGAGAATAATGCGTGTATGTGATACCGTATTCTATTCTTGCGATGTTTGTATCGATCGGTTATATCCGATATAACCAGGTTATTGAATCAAGGGTTGATTCGATAAGTCGATACATTGGATGTTAGTCGGTTATATGAGATATAACCGGATTTTTAAGTCAAGTGTTGATTTAATAATTTAGTGTATAATTGTATATGTGATATACTAATTTACATTAACTAACATTGGTTCACTTAAGCATTTATTTTTTCTCACTTGTGCACAACTTAATATATATGTGATATATATATTTATTTGTGTACATATTGTATCATGGTTGTTGATACAACTATCATGGGTGTATAAGACTTATACCATACTAATTATAGTGTTAGGTTTTTATATCTAAAGTAATTCTAAAATTAGTGGATAATGAGCTCACATGCATGAAGCTTCATGAAGCTTATGGTTGCATTGACTTAGTCCACTAGTTTTGTTTTACTTAAGATATTAACTAACCTAACCACTATAATTAGCCATGGTAATGTCTCTACATGAGTTAGTATATGATACCCACTCACCCATGGTTAGCTCTCTCACTCTCTTGATTAGTCTTCATTCTCATTTTGAGCTCATCTTCTTCCTCATTCAATTTCCTTCTAGGGTTTGAAAAAGAGAGAGAATGAAAGTGAGAAAAGAAATTCTAAAGTGTACCCATTTCCTATTTCATCATCCTCTACTAGACTAGCACTTTAGTTTAGGATGTTTTCTTCACTAATTCTCTAGTTAGTGAAGTAGAAGTTTGAGTTCGTATTCCCTCGACGTAGATCATCTTCGGCCTCGAAGACTTCAAGCAATACCGTTGCAATTTTCTCTTGGAGCCGTCCGAGAGTCCGGGAGTTCGATAATCGCAGCGAAGGGACTACTACAAGGAGCTTAAGAAGTGAAGGACCGATCTACAAAGGTTGTATTTCGTATTCACTTAGTGTTAAAGCTTTTAACTTGCTAGTTTTCGCCTAATCTCTAGTTTAAAGATCTTGTTTAGAATTATTCGGCACGGCTAAAATTTTAATCAGGCATGGTTGATGCCTTGTAGAACCTTGTTAGAGTGCCTAGTAACCCTACAGTGGTATAAGAGCCAAGCTAAAGTATTAGGTGACGTGTATACGAAGTTAAAACCCCGATCGAACCCGGAAACGTCAATTTAACCCCCTCTCTATACATATTTTAAAACTGTGTTATTTTCAGAATTAAAAATACCTAAAAAAATCAATAGGCAATTTTAAGAATAATAGTGAAAAACGACGACGTCATCCGTACGGACCGCCGCCGAACCGCGGCCGTACCCTGCTTGGGCCGCGGATCCGCGGCAGTACTGTTTGATTTGACAATTTTTTTCACAGTAATTCCCTTTTCTGCTTATATATTTTCTGGTTATTTTTTATTCTGACTCAAGTGTTGAGTGTTCTGGGGTTAATTTTGTATTCGTTGATTCGATCGGAAAATTTAATTTCGTTATGTTTTCCGGATATTTAGAAAGTATTAAAAGTTCGAACGGATATCAATAACTCACTTTTTCCTGACCCGGGAAATTTCCAAGTGTTGGATTTTTTCCGTAGTTTAAGAACGTCTAAATCGTGCAAGTTACGCAATGGACCCTCTAGAAGACAACAAACCTTAACTCGATTATGTGACCGTCTTGAACTGCCTTTTGAACCTTCGGGTTTGGGGCAGTACGACGTTGCCACATGTGAGGCGTTGGCTTGACCCTTCTACGGCTGGACCATTGGTACTGTGGCATGTGATGGATGTTTTTAAACTCCCCTCAAGTGTTGAGAACTATTTGGGAAAACTTGGGTGTTTGATCATTTGATCGGAAAGTTTAACATTGTCTATTTATCTGGAATGTGATACAATATTTGGAATCCACAAGTAGTAATGAGATAACTAATTTGAATGTTATAAACATAGCAGTTTAGTCTCAATTGATCGGTTGCCACGGAATTTTGATGCGATCAAAAGTCCGTCGTAATCACGTAGCGTACGCGGGTAAACTTAATAGACAGCCATGCCCCATAGCCCCGACCAAGTGACTGTAGGAGAACCCCGTCGCCAAAAGCATCCGTTCGGGTGCTCTCGGCAGCGGTGTTCCGCCTTAGTGCACTTCGTCGACGGCATCGGGGGTGCGGCCGTCTACTAAAGTTTGCGACGAGCATTCGATCAGGATATCGGGAATCTTGTTGAATTGCCCGACTAGATATTGAAAAGTGTTTTCGATATAGAGACTAAAATGCGGGGTTTATAATTGTTAGGGATGTGATGTCTAAGGAGGTTGCGGATTCCAACTGTTGTAGATTTACACTTTCTTTTCTGGGACCGTAAGTGTAATATGTGATATCGCCGGTTTCGTTGCTATATGTCAACGACAATTGGGGTGCGCATATTTACTTACGTTGATAACATGTGATGTTATGAGTTGCTGGATATGTTATATTGGATCGTCGCGTTTTGAATAGCCGGGGGTTTTTATGTGAGATGAGGGTTTTTATTTTTATTCATTTAAAATTTAATGTATGTAATATTCTTTTATTGGGGCACTTCCGGGATGAGGTTGAGGTCACCCTTTGTATATTATTTACTTTTTCCGCACTAGGATAGACCCAAGGAGGAGAGCACAAGTAACCGGGTTCTGGAGTCCAGTGGGAGACCAACTCGAGGAGTCGAGTCCGGGTCTCCTAACTCTAGAATTGGTTGGGTTGCTTGCCACTCTCGTAGGGGTCTAGGGGTGTGGGTTTGGCTATTCATCACGACCGTGGAATCCGTGTTTTATAGAGGCTCAAAATAAAACACAGACGTCCTAGTATATCCAATGTTTCATATATTTCTTCTGCTGCGATATCTGTGATGTGATCATTTTATATGTTGTGATAAATACTGTATATAGTATATATGATATATTATATAGACGTTACTTATGTTTTACACCCGCGCTAGCCCTGCCCCGATCTGCCGTTAGTCACCTAACCTAACGGTGCACGAGGGGACATCGAGGCGATTACGGATGGCATAAGTGTACGTCGTATTTATCTGTGATGTTTAGGTGTTTAAATGATGGGACTTCATTAATATGATTAATGAAAGAAAAGAAACCTAAAAGATGTTGTGGAATCGAATTTTCAAAAACAGGTAGCTACAGTTCTTGCTTTGCATCGCGGTGTTCCTTATAGAACATCCTGCACCTTATTCGATAAGGAAAGGGCCGAGATCCCTTCACCGGGAGTTACCCCTTTATCAATGAGTGGCAGATGCTACACCCCTCAGTTTTGTCTTTTGATTGCTTTTCTAGTTCTTGCTTTGCACAGTGATATATATGATATATCCTGCACCTCATTCGACGAGGAAAGAGCCGAGATCCCTTCACCGGGAGTGGCCTCTTTAGCGAAACTAGCAAAAGCCTCAAAAACACTCCATTTTAAAATTATTTGATTCTAAAACGATATCAAGTTCATTATGCAATAGGTTTTCAGAAAAACCTGTCGTAGCCCTCCGTCATTTCAGATAAGTCCTGCTTAGTATTCGTGCTGCGTTTGTTGACCTTGTCAAGGCGAAGTGTGCTGTAGCTGACCAGTATTTATCTGCTTATGCATATGATGCAGATTGGATTAGGGTAGTCGTACGACCTTGTTGACCTTGTTAAGGGTCGTGCGGGTGGGTTTAATTCAATCAAGAAATGACGGGTTGAACTTGACTTACGGTCTATGGTTTGTTGACCTTGTCAAGGTCATAGATCGTTCGGGGTAAAATATTATCGGGAATTTCAAGTGTTGAAATTTGCAATGAGATTGCATACCTTCTATGAGATAGTTGGATCCCGATACCCGCTGCGAGTAATTGTTACTCCTGGGAGAGTTTTACACATTATAATTAGCCGATCAAGTAGGTGTCTAGAAAGGTGTCAACGGGGTTACGCCTCTGGGAAAACGAGGTTTACTTTAATTAGGTCCGTGCGAAAGCACGGGGAACCTCCCTCAAAGTACCGACACTGGCCTGGCTGAAAGATTGGCGAAGTTGTAGGGTGTAATTAATCCCTGCTAGTCTTTCCTTTTAGGGTTTGAAGGAAGATTTGATAAAAACAGTGGGAGCCATCATGATTAGATAAAATAATAACCAATCTGATCTTGCAAGAGCACACGCAGAGTGTTTTCTTCTCTCTCTCTCCAGGTAGCGACCATATCATGCCTTAATCAAGATAATAATATGGATGTATTGACCGAACCCACTTGTTATACTGCGCTGGGAAACGTTGGTCCCGCTCCAACTTATAAATGTTATAAGACAGAGCAGGAAATAGGGGATTACCAGAATTCCCGTGCCGCCCAAGCGAAGAAAGTTCATGCTGATGCATCTTCTTCGGGTGTGTTCATTACGGAGAACTGTTTCTCAGTATCCTTTACGTCCTGGGTATGTGATACCGGATCAGGATCCCACATATGTAATTTTTTACATGGGCTACAGATAGGTAGAGAACTGAGAACGGGTGATAAGTTTCATTAGATAGAAACGGTGCAAGTGTTGCAGCCAAGTCTGTTGGTAGTTATCACCCTGTATTACCAGGATACATTGATTCTGAACAAATGTCATTAGATACCGAACCTGATTTACAACATCATATCAGTCTCTTTATCAGTAAAGAAGGATATAATTTTGTATTGTTGGATAATGTTTTGAACATTTCCTATATCAAGAGTTGATCGGTTCAGGTACGTTATCTAAAAGCATTGATGTTCTAAATCAAACTACAGTTCTTAGTATACAGAACACACACAAGAGGAAGAGTTCAGAAATGAATGAATCTTTCTTGAGGTATTGTAGACTAGATCAAATCAATACGACCCGACTAGCTGAAGTTATATACAGATGCATATTTAAATTAGTTTAAATTTACATCTTGTGAAACTTGCCGGTCATGTCACAGAGATAAGATGACCACAGCTCTTTTTATTGGAAACAGAGAAAGAGTTAGTGAACTCTTGGGATGATACATGTTGATGTATGAAGGTCCCCTGTCTACACATACCAAGACCGGTTCTTCGTACTTCATTACATTCTCTGATGATCTCTCAAGATTTAGACATATGTTCCCGTTGAAACACAAGTCTGAAGCTTTTGAGATATTCATAAAATATAAGTTAGAAAGTAGTGAACAAAAACGGGTATAAGTATTATGTCCTTTAATGTGATCAAGGAGGAGAATACTTGAGCACGGAATTCCTGGATTATTCTAAAGGAGAATGAGATTCTCTCTCAGCATTACTCCTCCGTATACACCACAGCATGTCGGTGTATCGGGGCGGAGCAATCACACCCTATATGATAAGGTGTGCTCTATGATGAGTACTACTGAGTTACCTATTTCCTTTTGGGAGTTATGCACTGGAGAAGTTGCATACCTATTGAATAGGGTTCCGATAAAATCAGTTACTTACCACTTCATATGAGATATGGTAAGGGAAGAGCCCATCTCTTAAGTCGGTTACGATTTGGGGTTGTTCGGCCTATGTGTAAAAGCATAATCCGGACAAACTCGAGGCAAGGTCAGTTCTGTAAAAGTTTGTTGGATATCCCAAGCATACGCAAGCGAATATCTTCTACCAAACCGAGGAACAAAAGATGTTTTGTTTCTCAATATGCCACCTTTGTGAAAGAGAATTTCTAGTGAAGAAATTAGTGGACATGAGGTAGAACTGGAAAGAGTTCTAGCTATACAAACTGCAGCTGATGATTTGGTAGAACCAAAGGATTCAATAGTTTCCAACGAACCTCAGCCTCTCCGCCGATCTAGTAGGGTTCCTCACCCACCTAAGAGATACTTCGGTTTCTCTATGAAAGTGGGAGCGAGGATTGCATCATAAGATAATGACCCAACTAGTTTCGAGCTGGCCATCAGGAGTGGGACTCTATAAGAATGGCTGGATGCTTAGCGATCTGAGATGGAATCCTTATACACCAACAAAGTATAGACTTTGGTTGCTTTATCTGAAGGGTTAAATCCCCATCAGGAGCAAGTATATCTTGAGAAGATTACTTGGTGTACATGGAAAAGTTGATACTTTCAAAGCTAGACTTGTTAAAGGTTTGCATCATTGACCAGGTATGGATTATGATGAAACCTTTTCTAAGTAGCTATGCTTAAGTCCATCCAGATCCTACTTGCCACGGCTACATACTATGACTACGATATCTGGCGGTTGGGTGTCATGACTGCTTTTCTAAATGTTGATTTGGAAGGGAGCGTCTATAAGTACACAGCTAGAGGGCATCGTAGACAGTAGGAGCAGCGGAAGCGTGTACAAGTTTCTTTATGGGATAAAGCAGGCATCACGGGGTTGGAACGTCTATTTTGATGTGTTAGTCAAAGAGTTTGACATCATCAAAATTGTAGATGAACCTTGTATATACAAAAAGGTAGTAGAGAGTATGGTGGAGATCCTCGTAGAGTACGTGGATGACATACTCTTGATAGGGAAGGAGTTTCTTATGCTACGATCAGTCAATCTCTGCTTATCACAAGGATTCTCCATATAGGATCAAAGTGATACCTCCTAAATCTTGAGTTTTGATCTATGAGATAGATGTAATTGGATGTTAGGATTCTCACTAGTTGTAGTGAGATGGTATCAATGTAGGGTTGCTAGGCACGCGCACAAGGGTCTACGAGGCATCAACCATGCCTGATTAAAATTTTAGCCGTGCCGAACAACTCTAATATGGATCTTTAAACTAGGGTTTAGGCGAAAACTTGCTTGTTAACAACTTTAACACTAAGTGAGAGGGATTACAACCTTTATAGATCCGGTCCTTCACTTCTTAAGCTCCGTGTTGAGGTCCCTTCGCTGCGATCATCATGTTGTGGACTCTCGAGAGGCTTCACGAAGAGAATGATGCAACCTTTGCTTCCGATCTTCGATACTAAGATGATCTACCTTGAAGTTTCATTAACACAAGCTAACACTCATAATATGAAGTGAACACCTTCATCTAAATGGCAAGGATAGATGAGGATGATGAAGTAGGATTTTTGCTCTCATTTAAAATCTTTTTATCACTCACTTTCATCACAAAAGAAAGCTTTTTCATGAAGGAACTCAAGCATGAAGAAGAAGAATGAAGAAGATAACCTTAATCCTTTTGTGATGAACCATGAATTATTGTAGTGGTTACAAATCTAACCAAGGGTTAAGCATGAGAGAGTTAACCCTTGTAGAGAGTTAACTAGGGTTAATGGTTTGGATTGGGTTAACATAATATCTCACAAATAATATCAAGCAACCACAAAGTCAAAGCTTCATGAAGCTTCATGGAAGCTTCATGCAAAAGCTAACCCTAATCCAAACCTTAACCAAGTTTAAACCCTAATCCCATGTTAAATTTGTAACCCTAACATGTTACAATATTATATATCACATATACAATATATTTTGTAACAATAGAAAATAATACAATTAACATATATCGCATATATATCAATGTAGTATCCCGTGAGAAAATGAATCTTTTAGTGAGCTAATATTAGTTAATGTAATTTAATATATCATATATATTATTATACATTAAATCATCGAATCAACACTTGATCTGACAATCCGTCTATATCGCATATAACCGACTAATACGATGACCCGGCTATATCACATATACCCGGCCGATATCTCATATCGCGAGAATCCAATACGGTATCATATACCGCATTATCCTCGGTCCCGCACATATCACATATGTTCTCCTACTCCGTTTTGCCTGAGCCAAGAAACCTCTGTGTAGGACTCTAAAGAATCGTCAATATGCTGGCAGTAGGTGATGATCATATCAAACACCCACAAGCTGCAAGCGGTCAGCTAAACGTAACAGCCACCCAGGTATTGAGCGCTCAGAAGATCAACAAGCAAGCCTGTACATTCTCCTGTGAATCCAAACAGTAACATTCCCGTACAGTCCGGTCTCGTCGTCTGATATGTCGCATATCTCGCCTAGGGGTGGTAAACGTAAGACCCCAGTAGCTTGATAAGTCGTGTCGATATGAGGTCTATAATAGTTCGAGAAACTACTGATAACACTTACCAGTAAATCTCAGCAACCCTGGCCAGGGATTTCTAGTTATAGCCAATCGAACACAGCACAACATCAACTCCCTATACCGGGAGAGACGAATCCCCTCCTATCGCTCATTGCCTCTATGTGATTCGGGACTGTATCCAAAAGACACCTTTTTGCATGCCCTCTTGGACGTGGTATGATGGAAATCAAAGCACAGTGGGAATCACACTAGACACTATGACGATCTTGGGTCAATAGACTACTCTGTACCAGTGTCACCGGAGAACTGCCATCTGACGTGATGTATAATACCATCTGGGAGTTCTCGGCGAGTCCGTCCAGTGTACCCTGTTTCCACTGAGCACCCGTACACCATCCTTGATGTCAAACACCGATGGCTATGGGATCATCCATCGCCCATCATATGGGTCAAGATGCGTATACGCTAGTCTACTCTGGTGTATCGATGCCCTGTCTCGATACACCCTCGACTAGGAACAGTTATAGGATGTACTCGTCGGCTACCGTGGCCCTACTAGTATGATCTCATCATACTCCCAGAAGTCTAGTACATATCCTAAGGGCTTTATCAACATGTAACATAGAGACAATCAGAGTACATGTTAAGATAAAGTACAACCAGATAGCATACTATCATGTCGAGCAAGAAAGTCCTCCCTATATATGTCCTAGCATCCACTACAATATACATCGTATGTACAGTAATGGCCTCTAGGGCATACATATAACTAACAATCTCCTACTTGCACTAGGGCCATCTGTTGTGGTATCACATACCCAACAATTAGCTGCGGTTGAAGTATCTCATACTCAACCATCCCATAAATGTCTCTAATGGGAAAAAGGCCTTTGTGAGTGGATCCACGCTGTTGTCCTCTATGTCTACTCTCCTAACCTCGATCTCCCTGGAGATCAACCATCTCCATGATCAGGTGATACTGCCTAAGAATTATATCTGGATTTCTGATGGGACGGTAGTGTTAGTGTATATGCCCTAGAGGCCATTACTGTATCATACTAGTTTGTATATTACTAAATGGAAGCTTGGGATATTCACAGTTGTATATACAATCTTACTCAAAATGGTAGTATGCTACTTGGTTTGTTTCTACTTTAATGTGTACATGTGTTTCTTTTAGCATATTATCTATACACATTAGTAGAGCCCTTAGGATCTTTGCTTGATTACCAGCGTTGTGATGGCAGTCACACTCATGGGGGCCGGGTAATCTACAAGCACATCCTTATACACGTCCCTAGTCGTAGGATTATCGAGACTGGGCATCGATGCTCCGGAGTAGACTAGCGTATGCGCTTCTTATCCCAGTGCGGGAGGCGGTCTGTCTCACAGCCGCCAGTACGTCGTACTTGAGATAGTATGCGGGTGCTCGTTAGGCTACGAGTACACTGGACAGGACTCGTTGGGAACTGATGGTTGGTATTATACCTATCGTCAGTTATCAGTTCCCAGGTGACATGAGTACAGCTTAGTCCGCTGACTTGACACTGTCACTTCGCCTCAAGTGTGTTCCCACTGTACTTTGACTACTACCCTACCACGGCTCAAAGGAGTCGTGCAAACAGGTAGTAGTTGGGTGCAGTCCCGAAGCACTTGGAGGCAGTGACGGTTAGACAGGATTCGTCTCTCCCAGTATTGGGGGTTTGTAGGGTTCCTAGGCACTCCCAAGAGGTCTCACAAGGCATCGAACATGCCAATTTCAAATTTTACGGTGCCTACAAACCCTAAACTACGGATCGTCGGCTAGATGTCTAGGCGAAAAACTAACTAGTTAACACTTAACTAAAGGTTTAACGGAAATACAACCTTTGTAGATCCGGTGCTCCACCTCCATAGCTCCGCAACGAGGTCCTCTCCGCTGTCCAAATCAAATCCGGGCTCTAGAGTCGGCTTCGTCGGAGAAAAAGCGAGCTAGGTCGTCGATGTCCATGCCGAAGATGATCTACGTCGAGGCATCCCTAAATCAAGCTCCACCTTCACCAAGCCCTAAAACTTGTGAAGGAAACACACTCTACTACTTGGCAAGAGGTAGAGGATGAAGAAATAGGAAGTGGGTAGACTTTAGAATTGGATTTCTCACTTGTTTGCTCAATTCACCATTGATGAAGAAAGCTTTTTCTTCTTGAGTTCAAGGAAGAAGAAGAAGAAAATGTTATGATAAGAATAATCTTGAAAAAGAAAAGAAATATAATCCTTATCATAACTTGAACCATGGTCAAGTGTAGAGAATAAATCATGGTTAGTGGGATGGTTAGGGTTAAGCATGAGACAAAATGGTAACTTGGTCAAAGTCTTCATGAAGCTTCATGAACAAAACAAAAGAAGCCACCATTTTCTCATTTGCTTTACATTTTCCAAAATGAATAAATGAATAAATAAATAGATATGAAAATGTAAACCCTAACCATTACATAACCATGGTTTAAACTTTACACAAAACACAAGTTAGCATGCATCATCAAACATGATACATACAAGTGCACAAAAATATATCACATATACAATGTGCACTATCCAAGTGAGAAAATCCGTTTAAAGTGAACCAATACTAGTTAGTGCAAAGTAACATATCAAATATATAATTATGCATTAAATCATTAAATCAACACTTGATTCAATGATCCGGTCATGTCGCACACAACCGACTAGTATTCAATGTATCGGCTTGTCGAATCAACGCTTGAATCGATAACTAGGTTATATCGCATACAACCTTTCCGATACATTCATCGCGAGAATGTAATACGGTATCACATACACGTATTATTCTCGGTCCCGCACATATCTCATATGCGCTCCTATTTCATTTCGCTTGAGCCAGGAAACCTCTGTGTAGGACTCTAAAGACTCGTCAATACGCCGGCAGCAGGTGATGATCATATCAAACACCCACAAGCCGCAAGCGGTCTGCTAAACGTAACGGCCACCCGGGTATTGAGCGATCTGAAGATCGACGAGCAAGCCCGCTCACACTCCAGTGAATCCGACCAGTAACACTACCGTACAGTCCGGTCTGATCGTATGATATGTCGCATATCTTGCCTAGGGGTGGTAAACGTCAGACCCCAATAGCTCGATAAGTCGTGTCGATATGAGGCTCATAACGGGTCGAGAAACTACTGGTAACACTTACCAGCAATTCTCTGATCAGCCCTGGCCAGGGACTTCCTGTTATAGCCAATCGAACACTGTGCAACATCAACTCCCTATACCGGGAGAGACGAATCCCCTCCTATCGCTCATTGCCTCCATGTGACTCGGGACTGTACCCAAAAACCACCGTTTTGCACGCCCTCTTGGACGTGGTAAGATGGAAATCAAAGCACAGTGGGAACCACACAAGACTCTATGACGATCTCGGGTCAACAGACTACTCTGTACCAGTGTCACTAGAGAACTGCCATCTGACGTGAGGTATAATACCATCTGGGAGTTCTCGGCGAGTCCGTCCAGTGTACCCAGTCTCTACTGAGCACCCGTATATCAACTCTGATGTCAAACACCAATGGATATGGGATCATCCATCGCCCATCTGTATGGGTCGAGAAGGTATACGCTAGTCTACTCTGGTATATCGATGCCCCGTCTCGATACACCCTCGACTAGGGACTTTGAAGGATGTACTTATGGACTACCATGTCCCCACTAGTATGATCCGCATCATAGTCCAGGTAGTCAAGTACAGATCCTAAGGGCTTTACCAACATGTAACAGAGAGACAATCAGTATACACGTTAAGGTAAAGTTCAACCAGATAGCATACTATCATGTCGAGCAAGAAAGTCCTCCCTATATATGTCCCAGCATCCACTACAATATACATCCTATGTACAGTAATGGACTCTAGGGCATACATATAACTAACAATCTCCCACTTGCACTAGGGCCATCTGATAGCAGTGGTTGCAGTATCTCATACTCAACCATCCCATAAAAGTCTCTCTCTGGGAACAGGCCTTTGTGAGTGGATCCGCTGTGTTGTCCTCTGAGTCTACTCTCCAGACCTCGATCCCTTGGAGATCAACCATCTCCATGATCAGGTGATACTGCCTTAGAATATGTCTGGATCACTGATGGGACGGACGTTCCTTGGCATAAGCCACAACTCCATTGTCACACAATGGGAGGAACATGGTTCATCTTATGAACCAATATATACCCAAACAGCCTCTTTGGTAGCATCTTAAATAGCGATGTATCAAGCCTTTATCGTCTAGTATGCCACGGTATCTAGCTTGGAACTCTTCCAACATACCGTCCCTTTACTGAGGGTAAAGACAATGCCTGCGACTGACATTCAGTCGTCTTTATCACCCTGGAACCTTTCCAGTGATTCTCCCCAGGATCGATTGATACCATCTCACTTCTTTTAGTGAGTTTCCTAACATCCATTTAGATCTATCTCATAGATCCAAAATCCAGGATTTAGTAGGTATCACTTTGATCCTATATGGAGAATCTTTGTGATAAGCGGAGATTGATCGAGCGTAGCATAAGAAACTCCTTTCTTATCGAGAGTATGTCATCCACGTACTCTACGAGGATCGTCACCATACTCCCTACTACCTTTTTGTATATACAAGGTTCATCTACCATTTTGATGATGTCAAACTCTTTGACTAATCCATCAAAACAGATGTTCCAACTCCGCGATGCCTGCTTTATCCTATAAAGCATCTTGCACACGTTTCCGCTGCTCCCACTGTCTACGAAGCCCTCTGGCTGTGTACTTATAGACACTCTCTTCTAAACTTCATTTAGAAAAGCTGTCATGACACCCAACCACCAGATATCATAGTCATGGTATGTAGCCGTGGCAAGTAGGATCTGGATGGACTTAAGCATAGCTCCTTAGAAAAAGTTTTATCATAATCCACGCCTGGTCAATGATGCAAACTTTTAACAAGTCTAGCTTTGAAAGTCTCAACTTTTCCATGTACACCAAGTAATCTTCTCAAGACATACTTGCTCCTGATGGGGATTTAACCCTTCAGATATAGCAGCTAAAGTCCATACTTTGCTGGTGTATAAGGATTCCATCTCAGATCGCTAAACATCCAGCCATTCTTACAGAGTCTCACTCCTGATGGCCAGCTCGAAGCTAGTTAGGTCATTATCTCATGATGCAGTCCTCGCTCCCACTGTCATAGAGAAACAGAAGTATCTCTCAGGTGGGTGAGGAACCCTACTAGATCGGCGGAGAGGCTGAGGTTCGTTGGAATCTACTGAATCCTTTGGTTCTATCAAATCATCCATTGCAGTCTGTATAGCTGGAACATTTCCAGTTTTACATAACAAACCATGCCTCGAGCTTGTCCGGATTATGCTTTTAGACATAGCCCGGACAACCCCAAATCTCAACTATCCTTGAGAGATGGGCTCTTCCCTTATCATATCACATATGAAGTGGTAGGCAACTGATTTGATTCGAACTCTATTCAATAGGTATGCAGCTTCTCAAGTGCATAACTCCCAAAAGGAAATAGGTAACTCAGCAGTACTCATCATAGAGCACACCTTGTCATATAGGGTGTTTTTGCTCCGCCCCGATATACCATCGTGCTATGGTGTATACAGAGGAGTAAAGCTGAGAGAGAATCTCATTCTCCTTTAGAATAGTCCAGTATTTTCGTGCTCAAGTATTCTCTTCCTTGATCTCATCATAGGACATACTACTTATACCCGTATTTTGGTTCTCTACTTCTCGCTTATATTCTGTGAATATCTCAAAAGGCTCGGACTCATGTTTCAACAGGAACATATGTCTGAATCTTGAGAGATTATCAGAGAACGTAATGAAGTATAAAGAACCAGTCCTGGCATTTGTAGACTGGGGACCTACATACATCAACATGTATCATCCCAAGAGTTCACTAACTCTTTCTCTGTTTCCAATAAACAGAGCTGTGGTCATCTTATCTTTGTGACATGACTGGCGAGTTTCACAAGATGTAAATTCAAACTGATTTAAATATGCATCTAAATATAACTCTAGCTAGTCGGGTCACATTGATCTGACCTAGTCTACAATACCTCAAGAAGAATCCGTTCATTTCTGAACTCTTCCTCTTGTGTGTGTTCCATATACTAAGAACTGTAGTTTGATTTAGAACATCAATGCTTTTAGATAACGTGCCTGAACCGATCAACTTTTGATATAGGAAATGTTCAAACCATTATCCAACAATACAAAATTATATCATTTCTTTACTAATAAAGAGACTGATATGATTTTGTACATCAGGTTCGGTATCTAATAACATTCGTTCAGAATCAATGTATTGTAATACAGGGTGACAGTGACCAACAGACTTGGCTGCAACACTTGCCCCGTTTTCTGCCTCATGAAACTTATCACCCGTTCTCAGTTCTCTACCTGTCTGTAGCCCTATGTAACAAATTACATATCTGGGATCCTGATCTGGTATCACATACCCAGGACGTAAAGGATACTGAGAAACAGTTCTTTGTAATGAACACACCCGAAGATGATGCATCAGCATGCACTCTCTTCGTTTGGGCGGCACGGGAATTCTGGTAATCCCCAATTTCCTGCTTTATCTTATAACAATTATAAGTTGGAGCGAGACCAACGTTCCCCAGCTCAGTATAACAAGCGGGTTCGGTCAATAATCCGTATTATTATCTTGATTAAGGCGTGATATGGTCGCTACCTGGAGAGAGAAAGAAGAAAACACTCAGCGTGCGCTCTTGCAAGAATAGATTGGTTATAATTTTATCTAATCAGGATGGCTCCCACTGCTTTTTATCAAATCTTCCTTCAAACCCTAAAAGGAAAGACTAGCCGGGATTAATTACACACTACAAGTTCGCCAATCTTTCAGCCAGGCCAGTGTCGGTACTTTGAGGGAGGTCCCCCGTGCTTTCGCACGAACCTAATTAATGTAAACCTCGTTTTCCCAGAGGCGTAACCTCGTTGACACCTTTCTAGACACCTACTTGATCGGCTAATTGTAATGTATAAAACTCTCCCAGGAGTAACAATTACTCGCAGCGGGTATCGGGATCCAACTATCTCATAGAAGGTATGCAATCTCATTGCAAATTTCAACACTTGAAATTCCCGATAATATTTTGCCCCTAGCAGCTATATGACCTTAACATAGTCAACAAATCATAAGTGCTAGTCAAGTTCAACCCGTCATTTCCCGATTGAATTAAACCCACCCGCACGACCCTTAACATAGTCAACAAAGTCGCACGACTACCCTAATCCAATCGCATCATATGCTAATACAGATAACCAATAGTTAGCTACCGCACACTACGCCTTAACATAGTCAACAAACGTAGCACGAATACTAACTAGTACTTATCGTAAATGACGGAGGGCTACGACAGGTTTTTCTGAAAACCTATTGCGTAATGAACTTGATATCGTTGTAGAATCGAATGAATTTTGAAATGGAGTGTTTTTGAGGCTTTTCTAGTTTTGCTAAAGGAATCACTCCCGGTGAAGGATCGTCGGTCCTTTCCTCGTCGAATGAGATGCGGGATATATCATATATATCACTGTGCAAAGCAAAAACACTTAAAAGCAATCAAAAGACAAACCGAGGGGTGTAGCATCTGCACAGTAATTCTTAGTTTTGTATGCTGGTTTTCCTGGGAATTTTTAATATTTTTTCAAGAGTTGAATTTCTGCAGTTGTTTTGGGGATTCGGTGTTTCGATCGGGGTATCAAATTTTGTCTGTTTGGCTTTCCGGATAAATCTTAGAATATGTTAAAAAGTTCGACCGGATATAAATACCGAATTTTTCCCCTGTCGGGAAATTTCCAAGTGTTGGATTTTTCCGTAGTTTAACAACGTTCTAAGTAGTGCAAGTAACGCGATGGTCCCTCTAGAAGACAACAAACCTTAACCCTAACCATCCCACTAACCATGATTTATTCTCTACACTTGACCATGGTTCAAGTTATGATAAGGATTATATTTCTTTTCTTTTTCAAGATTATTCTTATCATAACATTTTCTTCTTCTTCTTCCTTGAACTCAAGAAGAAAAAGCTTTCTTCATCAATGGTGAATTGAGCAAACAAGTGAGAAATCCAATTCTAAAGTCTACCCACTTCCTATTTCTTCATCCTCTACCTCTTGCCAAGTAGTAGAGTGTGTTTCCTTCACAAGTTTTAGGGCTTGGTGAAGGTGGAGCTTGATTTAGCGATGCCTCGACGTAGATCATCTTCGGCATCGACATCGACGACCTAGCTCGCTTTTTCTCCGACGAAGCCGACTCTAGAGCCCGGATTTGATTTGGACAGCGGAGAGGACCTCGTTGCGGAGCTATGGAGGTGGAGCACCGGATCTACAAAGGTTGTATTTCCGTTAAACCTTTAGTTAAGTGTTAACTAGTTAGTTTTTCGCCTAGACATCTAGCCGACGATCCGTAGTTTAGGGTTTGTAGGCACCGTAAAATTTGAAATTGGCATGTTCGATGCCTTGTGAGACCTCTTGGGAGCGCCTAGGAACCCTACAGTGGTATCAGAGCACTGCCATCTGACGTGAGGTATAATACCATCTGGGAGTTCTCGGCGAGTCCGTCCAGTATACCCAGTCTCTACTGAGCACCCGTATATCATCTCTGATGTCAAACACCAATGGATATGGGATCATCCATCGCCCATCTGTATGGGTCGAGAAGGTATACGCTAGTCTACTCTGGTATATCGATGCCCCGTCTCGATACACCCTCGACTAGGGACTTTGAAGGATGTACTTATGGACTACCATGTCCCCACTAGTATGATCCGCATCATAGTCCAGGTAGTCAAGTACAGATCCTAAGGGCTTTACCAACATGTAACAGAGTGACAATCAGTATACACGTTAAGGTAAAGTTCAACCAGATAGCATACTATCATGTCGAGCAAGAAAGTCCTCCCTATATATGTCCCAGCATCCACTACAATATACATCCTATGTACAGTAATGGCCTCTAGGGCATACATATAACTAACAGGGTTGACATCGTGCTGTGTCTAGGAGAGCCATTACACGAGTAGTCCCTAGTCAGGGCAAGCGAGATATACTGGTAGGTTTCCAGTGTTATCTCAGGGTGTTCTGGGCTTCACTTCGACACGACTTGTACCGCTATTAGGGGACTGACGTTTACCGCCCCCCTAGGCCCGCCATACGATGTATCAGACGAACAGACCGGACTGTACGGAGACTGTCCCATTCAGGCTCAGTAGGAGTTCAGATGGGGTTCACCTCGTCAGTCTTCTTATCGGCATCTACCTGGGGACCGTTACGTACAGCTAGTGCCGCTTGCGGTCTGTGGTTAAACCCACTACCAGCGTAGTGTCGAGTCATTAGAGTCCCACACAGAGGGCTATTCGCCTTTGGGCAAAATGAGTAGAGGTCGCGTGGTTTTGCGACAGGGTTCGTTCATATCCGCGCACTTGTGCGCATTTGTTGTCCGGACAGCTTATACTAGCGGGCTTTGGTTTAAGCCGGATCCTAGTATATGATTTGGGATTGGTTTTATCTTTTTGTGTTCGTGTTCCTCGGAACATGAACGCGGGTGTGTATGCACAGTTGATTGAGGCGGAGGAAGAGATTTTTCATTGGGGTTTTGGAACGGGTGTGTATGCACAGTTGACAGTCGTTTTTTTCCAAACCCTAATGATCTTGTGATTTATCAATTAATAATATTAATTAAATGAAATTGTGTCATGGTTGGGCTTGTTGACTTGTTGACCAAGGTTGACTAGTTGACTAGGTTTGAAACTTTGACCATCATCATTAGCTTTTTGGATGCTCTTTGATCTTTGCAAAATCATTTATGTTGATATGATAATGGTTTATTCAAACTAACCATCACCTTTTCATTTTTGATTAATATTATTTTTGATAAATCACTTATATTTTGATATGGTTGTAAAAACCATTTCATTCTATCATATTCACTCTCTCTCCTCTCTTCTTCTTCCTCCTCCTCTAGTTCAAGGAGATTCATTCTCATATGTTGGGAAACCTCTCCTTGAGATAAAAATAGCCAAAACCACTCTCTACTCACTCTAGGGTTGAAGGTCTAGCAAGCCAAAGACCTTAGTTCTCTCAAAGTTCGAGAAAGGAGCCCAAGGATGAACCCTCAGGTGGATCCATCTTTGACGAAAGAAGGCGACGAGGAAAGCACCATCCAACCTCTACAAAGGTTTCAAGAAGAAGGAGTTCAAGTGAGGTATAACACCTTTTCCGAGTAGCTAACCCTCTTTACTTGGTAGCTAGTTTTGTTTAGAAAAGATCCCGACTTTTGTTAGTCCATGTTGCCTAGTGCGCTAAAATTTTTATTTTTATACCGTTTCCGCCTCCCCGCAAGAACCGGGGTTGGCAACGTGGACTTACAGTGGTATCAGAGCCTAACTAAACATAAACTGTATGGACAACGAACTGTATGGACAACGAACATCAGAGGAGGCATGAGAAGTTGTTTTCGGCAAGATTGGCCGTCGGATCATCGGTAGTGGAACACGTGCTTAAGATGATTGGCTACATAGAGGAGCTCGCGGACCTTGGGACCACATTGGAGAATGAGCTCTATACGGACTTGATTCTTCAGTCCCTTCCTTCCACTTACGCCCAGTTCATCCTGAATTTCAACTTGCAAGAAAAGGAAGTTGAACTTTCAGAGCTCCTCAACATGCTGAGGAGTGCAGAGGGCACCCTATAGAAAGGTAGGGAAACATCCACTTTGTTTGTAGGAGGATCTTCCTCTTCTAGGTCCAAGGCGAAAGCCAAGGGAAAGAAGAAGAAAACCCCCGCCAAACCAAGGGGCGGTGTTAGTAAGAAGGATACGAAGGGAAAGGCAAAAGCAACAAAGGTAGCAGGGAAGCTTGTGGATAAGGAAGAATGCTTTTACTATCACAAGAGTGGACACTGGAAAAAGGATTGCAGGGCTTGGAAATCCAGGACACAGGATCTGAAGTAGGTTGCGGCTTCAGCTTCAGGTGTGTATGTTATTGAAAACTGTCTATCAATAAACTCTACTTCCTGGGTATTGGATACCGGATCAGGATCTCATATCTGTAATTCTTTGCAGGCGTTGAGAAAGCGTAGGTTTTTGAAAGCAGGTGACATGACCCTCAGAGTTGCAAACGGAGCTAGCATGGATGCTGAGGCCGTGGGGGACTATCACCTGGGTTTGTCAGATGGACAATTTTTTGGTTTTGCGTGGTTGTTATTTTGTACCAAATGCAACTTGTAATATCATTTCTCTATCTTTATTATCTAAAGAAGGTTATGAATTTGCATTTGTGAGTAATGTTGTGAACATTCACCTTAATCAAGTTCTGATTGGGTCAGGTACATTAAACAACGGTATATACGTATTGAACCAACCACAGATTTTCAATGTCCAGAATACACACAAAAGAAAGTCTCCAGAAATCAATAAAACTTTCTTATGGCATTGTAGATTGGGTCACATCAATGAGAGAAGGTTGACTAAGTTACATAAAGAAGGATATTTGGATCCGTTCGAGTATCAATCTTATGCAACTTGTCAATCATGTCTCAAAGGAAAGATGACAAAGACTCCATTCACTGGACACGGAGTAAGAGCGAGAGAGCTCTTGGGACTCGTACACAGCAACGTGTGCGGTCCAATGTCTACGCATGCACGAAGCGGTTATTCTTACTTCATTACTTTTACGGATGATTTTTCAAGGTTCGGACATATCTTCTTAATGAAACATAAATCTGAAGCCTTTAAAAAATTCCAGGAATATAAGAATGAAGTAGAAAAACAAACAGGCAAAAGTATCAAGACACTAAGATCTGATCGAGGTGGTGAATACTTGAGTGCTGAGTTCCTGAATTACTTAAAAGAGAATGGAATTCTCTCTCAGCTTACTCCTCCATACACTCCGCAACATAACGGTGTATCGGAGAGACGGAACCGAACCCTATTGGATATGGTAAGGTCCATGATGAGTAACGCTGAGTTACCGCGATCATTCTGAAGATATGCGCTAGAATCAGCTGCATACCTTTTGAACCGAGTTCCAACTAAGACTGTGCCTACCACACCATATGAATTATAGAGTGGGAAGAAACCCTATCTTCAATACCTGAAGATCTGGGGATGTCCAGCTTTTGTCAAAAAGCAGCATGCAGACAAACTCGAGGCACGCTCAGTACTGTGCAAGTTTGTGGGATACCCAAAGAACGCTAGGGGGTATCTTTTCTACCACGCAGAGGAACAAAAGGTATTTGTTTCTCGTAATGCCCACTTCCTAGAACACCAGTTCTTGGAAAAGGAGATTAGTGGGAGCGCAGTAGAACTGGAAGAAATTCCAGAACCACAAGCTATTACTGAAAGCTTAGTAGAACCAGAGGGTTCGAAAGATCAGGACATTCGTACGCCGCTCCGTAGGAGTAGTAGGCAGTCTCATCTGCCCGAGAGATACTACGGTTTTCTCATAGACGGGGACAGAGAGGACTGCATCATTGATAGTGATGAGCCTACTAGCTTCCAGCAAGCCATTCAGAGCGTTGACTCGGTAAAATGGCGAGATGCAACGCGGATCAAAATGGAGTCCATGTACACCAACAAGGTATGGACGTTGGACATTGCTCCAGATGGGGTAAAACCCGTAGGATGCAAGTGGATCTTCAAAAGGAAGATTGGTGTAGATGGACAGGTTGAGACCTATAAGGCTAGACATGTTGCAAAGGGTTTTCGTTAAAGACCTGGTTTGGACTATGATGAAACCTTTTCTCCAGTGGATATGCTGAAATCCATTCGGATCCTTCTTTCCATTGCTGCCTTCCACGATTATGAGATTTGGCAGATGGACGTAAAGACCGCTTTTCTAAATGGAAATTTAGAGGAGTGTGTCTATATGGACCAGCCAGAGGGTTTCATTCAGAGTGGGAGCAGCGGAAAGGTGTGCAAGTTGCTTAAGTCCATCTATGGACTAAAGCAGGCATCGCGGAGTTGGAACATCTGTTTTGATGAGACGGTCAATGAATTTGGCTTTATCAAAAATCCAGATGAACCATGCATCTATAGTAGATTTGTAGCAAGAACTGTCGTATTCCTCGTTTTGTACGTGGATGACATTCTGTTGTTAGGAAATGACATTCCTATGCTACAATCTGTCAAGGGGTTCTTGTCACACAGGTTCTCCATGAAAGACCTGGGTGATGCCTCCTACATTCTGGGGATCTGGATCTATCGTGATAGATCCAAAAGGATATTAGGACTTTCGCAGTCCAGGTACATCGACAACGTACTGAAAAGATTCAGTATGGAAGATTCCAAGCGCGGTAATCTACCGGCTTGTCACGGGATCACCCTCTCCAAAGAGATGTCTCCCAAGACTGATTTGGAAAGGGATCGCATGTCTATTATACCCTACGCTTCTGCGGTAGACTCTATAATGTATGCGATGTTGTGTACCAGACCAGATGTGGCTTATGCACTGAGTGTAGTAGGCAGGTATCAGTCAAACCGTGGAGAGAAACACTGGATAGCGGTAAAGAACATTCTCAAGTACCTGAGAAGGACAAAGGAGATGTTCTTGGTGTATGGCGGAAAAGACCTCCAGATCGAGGCCTTTGCTGACTCCAGCTTCCAGAGTGACAAGGATGATTTCAAGTCCATGTCGGGCTTTGTCTTTACCCTCAATGGAGGGACGGTGTGTTGGAAGAGTTCCAAATAGGAAATCGTTGCTGACTCGACTATGGAGGCGGAATATATCGCTGCTGCAGATGCCGCAAAAGAAGCCATCTGGATGAGGAATTTCTTGAAAGAACTTCAGGTGGTTCCATCCATTGTTGATCCAATACCTCTGTATTGCGACAACAATGGGGCTATAGCATTAGAGAAGGAACCCAGGTCCCATCAGAAATCCAGACACATCATGAGGCGGTATCACCTGATCAGGGAGATCGTGGATCGCAAGGAGATTGAGGTTCGGAGGGTTGCTTCAGAAGATAACACTGCAGATCCATTCACCAAGGCCTTGCCCCAGACTCAGTTCGAGCGGCTGATCGAGATGATAGGTCTTCGACACGCCAGTACATGGCCTTAGTGCAAGTGGGAGATTGTTAGTGTATATGCCCTAGAGGCCATTACTGTATCATACTAGTTTGTATATTACTTAATGGAAGCTTGGGATATTCACAGTTGTATATACAATCTTGCTCAAAATGGTAGTATGCTACTTGGTTTGTTTCTACTTTAATGTGTACATGTGTTTCTTTTAGCATATTATCTATACAGATTCGTAGAGCCCTTAGGATCTTTGATTGATTACCAGCGTTGTGATGGCAGTCACACTCATGGGGGCTGGGTAATCTACAAGCACATCTTTATACACGTCCCTAGTCGTGGGATTATCGAGACAGGGCATCGATGCTCCGGAGTAGACTAGCGTATGCGCTTCTCATCCCAGTGTAGGAGGCGGTCTGTCCCACAGCCGCCAGTACGTCGTACTTAAGATAGTATGCGGGTGCTCGTTAGGCTACGAGTACACTGGACAGGACTCGTTGGGAACTGATGGTTGGTATTATACCTATCGTCAGTTATCAGTTCTCAGGTGACATGAGTACAGCTTAGTCCGCTGACTTGACACTGTCACTTCGCCTCAAGTGTGTTCCCACTGTACTTTGACTACTACCCTACCACGGCTCAAAGGAGTCGTGCAAACAGGTAGTAGTTGGGTGCAGTCCCGAAGCACTTGGAGGCAGTGACGGTTAGACAGGATTCGTCTCTCCCGGTATTGGGGGTTGACATCGCGCTGTGTCTAGGAGAGCCATTACACGAGTAGTCCCTGGTCAGGGCAAGCGAGATATACTGGTAGGTTTCCAGTGTTATCTCAGGGTGTTCTGGGCTTCACTCCGACACGACTTGTACCGCTATTAGGGGACTGACGTTTACCGCCCCCCTAGGACCGCCATGCGATGTATCAGACGAACAGACCGGACTGTACGGAGACTGTCACATTCAGGCTCAGTAGGAGTTCAGATGGGGTTCACCTCGTCAGTCTTCTTATCGGCATCTACCTGGGGACCGTTACGTACAGCTAGTGCCACTTGTGGTCTGTGGTTAAACCCACTGCCAGCGTAGTATCGAGTCATTAGAGTCCCACACAGAGGGCTATTCTCCTTTGGGCAAAATGAGTAGAGGTCGCATGGTTTTGCAACAGGGTTCGTTCACATCCGTGCACTTGTGCACGTTTGTTTTCCGGACAGCTTATACTAGCGGGCTTTGGTTTAAGCCGGATCCTAGTATATGATTTGGGATTGGTTTTATCTCTTTGTGTTCGTGTTCCTCGGAACATGAACGCGGGTGTGTATGCACAGTTGATTGAGGCGGAGGAAGAGATTTTTCATTGGGGTTTTGGAACGGGTGTGTATGCACAGTTGACAGTCGTTTTTTTCCAAACCCTAATGATCTTGTGATTTATCAATTAATAATATTAATTAAATGAAATTGTGTCATGGTTGGGCTTGTTGACTTGTTGACCAAGGTTGACTAGTTGACTAGGTTTGAAACTTTGACCATCATCATTAGCTTTTTAGATGCTCTTTGATCTTTGCAAAATCATTTATGTTGATATGATAATGGTCTATTCAAACTAACCATCACCTTTTCATTTTTGATTAATATTATTTTTGATAAATCACTTATATTTTGGTATGGTTGTAAAAACCATTTCATTCTATCATATTCACTCTCTCTCCTCTCTTCTTCTTCCTCCTCCTCTAGTTCAAGGAGATTCATTCTCATGTGTTGAGAAACCTCTCCTTGAGATAAAAAAATAGCCTAAACCACTCTCTACTCACTCTAGGGTTGAAGGTCTAGCAAGCCAAAGACCTTAGTTCTCTCAAAGTTCGAGAAAGGAGCCCAAGGTTGAATCCTCAGGTGGATCCATCTTTGACGAAAGAAGGCGACGAGGAAAGCACCATCCAACCTCTACAAAGGTTTCAAGAAGAAGGAGTTCAAGTGAGGTATAACACCTTTTCCGAGTAGCTAACCCTCTTTAGCTTGGTAGCTAGTTTTGTTTAGAAAAAATCCCGACTTTTGCTAGTCCATGTTGCCTAGTGCGCTAAAAATTTGATTTTTATACCGTTTCCGCCTCCCCGCAAGAACCGGGGTCGGCAACGTGGACTTACAGGTAGTTCCTTGGCTAAAGCCACAACTCCGTTGTCACGCAATGGTAGGAACGAAGTTCATCTCATGAACTTATATATATCCAGACTGCCTCTTTGGTAGCATCCTTGGTAACAATGTATCTTGCCTTTAATCGTCTAGTATGTCACGGTATCTAGCTTAGAACTCTTCCAACATACCATCCCTCCACTGAGGGTAAAGACAATGCCTGCGACTGACATTCAGTCGTTCTTATCATCCTGGAACCTTTCCAGTGATTCTCCCCAGGATCGATTGATACCATCTCACTACAACTAGTGAGTATCCTAACATCCAATTAGATCTATCTCATAGATCCAAAACCCAGGATTTCGGAGGTATCACTTTGATCCTATACGGAGAATCCTTGTGATAAGCGGAGATTGACCGAGCGTAGCATAGGAAACTCCTTCCCTATCAAGAGTATGTCATCCACGTACTCTACGTGAATCAGCACCATACTCCCTACTACCTTTTTGTATATACAAGGTTCATCTACCATTTTGATGAAGTCAAACTCTTTGACTTCCACATCAAAACAGATGTTCCAACTCCGCGATGCCTGCTTTATCATATAAAACATCTTGCACACGTTTCCGTTGCTCCCACTGTCTACGAAGCCCTCTGGCTGTGTACTTATAGACGCTCTCTTCAAAAACATCATTTAGAAAAGCAGTCATGACACCTAACCACCAGATATCGTAGTCGTGGTAAGTAGCAGTGGCAAGTAGGATCTGGATGGACTTAAGCATAGCTTTGAAAGTCTCAACTTTTCCATGTACACCAAGTAATCTTCTCAAGATATACTTGCTCCTGATGGGGATTTTAACCCTTCAGATAAAGCAACCAAAGTCCATACTTTGTTGGTGTATAAGGATTCCATCTCAGATCGCTAAGCATCCAGCCATTCTTACAGAGTCCCACTCCTGATGGCCAGCTCGAAACTAGTTGGGTCATCATCTCATGATGCAATCCTCGCTTTCACTGTCATAGAGAAACCAAAGTATCTCTCAGGTGGGTGAGGAACCCTACTAGATCGGCGGAGAGGCTGAGGTTCGTTGGTTACTATTGAATCCTTTGGTTCTACCAAATCATCTGCTGCAGTTTGTATAGCTGGAACTCCTTCCAGTTCTACCTCATGCCCAGTAATTTCTTCATAAGAAATTCCATTTCATAAAGGTGGCATGTTGAGAAATAAAACACTTTTGTTTCTCGGTTTTGTAGAAGATATTCCCTTGCGAATGCTTGGGATATCCAACAAACTTCTACAGAACTGACTTTGCCTCGAGCTTGTACGGATTTTGCTTTTAGACATAGGCCGGACAACCCCAAATCTTAACGAACTTAAGATATGGGCTCTTCCCTTTCCATATCACATATGAAGTGGTAGGCAACTGATTTGATTTGAACCCTATTCAATAGTTATGCATCTTCTCAAGCGCATAACTCCCAAAAGGAAATAGGAAACTCAGTGGTACTTATCATAGAGCACACCATATCACATAGGGTGCTATTGCTCCGCCCCGATATACCATCGTGCAATGGTGTATACAAAGGAGTAATGCTGAGAGAGAATCTCATTCTCCTTTAGAATAGTCCATGAATCTCCGTGCTTAAGTATTCTCCTCCTTGATCTCATCAAAGGACATAATACTTATACCCGTATTTTGGTTCTCTACTTCTAACTTATATTCTGTGAATATCTCAAAAGCTTCAGACTTGTGTTTCAACAGGAACATATGCCTGAATCTTGAGAGATCATCAGAGAATGTAATGAAGTACAAAGAACCGGTCTTGGCATGTATAGACTGGAGACTTTCATACATTAGCATGTATAAATCCCAAGAGTTCACTAACTCTTTCTATGTTTCCAATAAACAGAGCTATGGTCATCTTATCTCTGTGACATGACCGACAAGTTTCACAAGATGTAAATTCAAACAAATTTAAATATGCATCTAAATGTAACTTAGCTAGTCGGGTCGCATTGATATGACCTAGTTTACAATGCCTCAAGAAGGATTCGTTCATTTCTGAACTCTTCCTTTTGTGTGTGTTTCGTATACTAAGAACTGCAGTTTGATTTAGAACGTCAATGCTTTTAGATAACGTGCCTGAACCGATCAACTCTTGATATAGGAAATGTTCAAAACATTATCCAACAATACAAAATTATATCCTTTCTTTACTAATAAAGAGACTTATATGATTTTGTATATCAGGTTCGGTATCTAATAACATTTGTTCAGAATCAATGTATTCTGGTAATACAGGGTGATAGTGATCAACAGACTTGGTTGCAACACTTGCACCGTTTCTATCTCATGAAACTTATCACCCGTTCTCAGTTCTCTACCTTTCTGTAGCCCATGTAACAGATTACATATGCGGGATCTTGATCCGGTATCACATACCCAGGACGTAAAGGATACTGAGAAACAGTTCTCTATAATGAACACACCCGAAGATGATGCATCAGCATGCACTTTCTTCGTTTGGGAGGCACGGGAAATCTGGTATTCCCCAATTTCCTGCTCTGTCTTATAACAATTATAAGTTGGAGCGGGACCAACGTTCCCCAGCTCAGTATAACAAGCGGGTTCGGTCAATATATCCGTATTATTATCTTGATTAAGGCGTGATATGGTCGCTACCTGGAGAGAGAGAGAAGAAAATGTAGGGTTCCTAGGCACACTAATGAGGTCTCACAAGGCATCAACCATGCCAATTTCAAATTTTATAAGTGCCGAGAAAACCTAATACGGATCGTTAACTAGAATTTTAGGCGAAACAAGCAACTAGTTAACAACTTAACTAAGTGAACGGAAATACAACCTTTGTAGATCCGGTTCTCCACCTCCATAGCTCCGCGATGAGGTCCCCTTGCTGTCCAAATCAAATCCCGGGCTCTAGCGTCGGCTTCATCGGAGAAATGGGCGGGCTAGGTCAACGACAACGATGCCGAAGATGATCTACGTCGAGGCATCACTAGATCAAGCTCCAACTTCACCAAGTCAAGAAACTTGTGAAGAAAACACCCTATACTACTTGGCAAGAGTTAGAGGATGAAGAAATAGGAAGTTGGTTCACTTTAGAATTGGATTTCTCACTCATTTTCTCAAGTTGCCATTGTTGATAGCAAGCTTTTCTTCATGTGAAGAAGAAGAAGAAGATAAAGATAATCATATGATAAGTGAAAAGAAAATAATACTTATCATATATTTAACCATGGTCAAGTGTAGAGAATTAACTAAGGTTATGTGAATGGTTAGGGTTAAAAGAAGAAGACAAAATGGTCACTTGGTCAAAGCTTCATGAAGCTTCAACAAGCTTCATGAAAGAAAACAAAGAAAGAAACCATTTTGCTTTTCTTTTATCCATTTCTCAAAAAGAATAGATAAATAAATAAATGAATAAGTAAAAACAAAACCCTAACCATTACACAACCATGGTTTAATCTTTACACTTAGCCAATATTGCATGCATCATCAAACATGATACAAACTAGTGCACAAAATTATATCACATATACAACTTGTGCAATGCAAGTGAGAAAATCCATTTAAAGTGAACCAATACTAGTTAATGCAAAGTAATATATCAAATATATAATTATGCCTTAAATCATTAAATCAACACTTGATTTAACGATCCGGTCATATCGCATATAACCGACTAATATCCAATGTATCGACTTATCGAATCAATACTTGATTCGATAACTAGGTTATATTGCATACAACCATTCGATACATTCATCGCGAGAATGAAATACGGTATCACATACACGCATTATTGTCGGTCCCGCACATATCTCATATGCGCTCCTATTTCGTTTCGCTTGAGCCAGGAAACCTCTGTGTAGGACTTTAAAGACTCGTCAATACGCCGGCAGCAGATGATGATCATATCAAGCATCCACAAGCCGCAAGCGGTCTGCCAAACGTAACGGCCACCCGGGTATTGAGCGATCAGAAGATCGACGAGCAAGCCCGCTCATACTCCTGTGAATCCAACCAGTAACACTTACCGTACAGTCGGGTCTCGTCGTCTGATATGTCGCATATCTCGCCTAGGGGTGGTTAACGTCAGACCCCAATAGCTCGATAAGTCGTGTCGATATGAGGTCTATAACAATTCGAGAAACTACAGGTAACACTTACCAGTAAATCTCAGCAACCCTGGCCTGGGATTTCCGGTTATAGCCAATCGAACACTGCGCAACATCAACTCCCTATACCGGGAAAGACGAATCCCCTCCTATCGCTCATTGCCTCCATGTGATTCGGGACTGTACCCAAAAACAACCGTTTTGCACGCCCTCTTGGACGTGGTAAGGTGGAAATCAAAGCACAGTGGGAACCGCACAAGACTCTATAACGATCTCGGGTCAACAGACTACTCTGTACCAGTGTCACCAGAGAACTGCCATCTGACGTAAGGTATAATACCATCTGGGAGTTCTCGGCGAGTCCGTCCAGTGTACCCAGTCTCCACTGAGCACCCGTATATCATCTCTGATGTCAAACACCAATGGATATGGGATCATCCATCGCCCATCTGTATGGGTCGAGAAGGTATACGCTAGTCTACTCTGGTATATCGATGCCCCGTCTCGATACACCCATGACTTGGGACCTTGAAGAATGTACTTATGGACTACCATGTCCCCACTAGTATGATCTGCATCATAGTCCAGGTAGTCAAGTACACATCCTAAGGGCTTTACCAACACGTATCAGAGAGACAATCAATGTACACGTTAAGGTAAAGAGTAACCAGATAGCATACTATCATGTCGAGCAAGAAAGTCCTCCCTATATATGTCCCAGCATCCACTACAATATACATCCAATGTACAGTAATGGCCTCTAGGGCATACATATAACTAACAATCTCCCACTTGCACTAGGGCCATCTGATAGCAGTGGTTGTAGTATCTCATACTCAACCATCCCATAAAAGTCTCTCTCTGGAAAAAGGCCTTTGTGAGTGGATCCGCCGTGTTGTCCTCTGAGTCTTCTCTCCTGACCTCGATCACCCTGGAGATCAACTATCTCCATGATCAGGTGATACTGCCTTAGAATATGTCTGGATCACTGATGGGACTGGCGTTCCTTGGCATAAGCCACAACTCCATTGTCTCATAATGGTTGGAACGTAGTCCATCTCATGAACCAATATACACCCAAACATCCTCTTTGGTAGCATCTTAAGTAGCGATGTATCCTGCCTTTATCGTCTAGTTAGCCACGGTATCTAGCTTGGAACTCTTCCAACATACCGCCCCTTTACTGAGGGTAAAGACAATGCCTGTGACTGACATTCTGTCGTCCTCATCACCCTGGAACCCTTCCAGTGATTCTCCCCAGGATCGATTGATACCATCTCACTACAACTAGTGAGAATCCTAACATCCAATTAGATCTATCTCATAGATCCAAAACCCAGGATTTAGGAGGTATCACTTTTATCCTATATGGAGAATCATTGTGATAAACGGAGATTGACCGGGCGTAGCATAGGAAACTCCTTTCTTATCAAGAGCATGACATCCACGTACTCTACGAGGATCACCACCATACTCCCTACTACCTTTTTGTTTATACAAGGTTCATCTACCATTTTGATGATGTCAAACTGTTTGACTACTACATCAAAACATATGTTCCAACTCCGCGATGCCTGCTTTATCTTATAAAGCATCTTGCACACGTTTCCGCTACTCCCACTGTCTACGAAGCCTTCTGGTTGTGTACTTATAGACGTTCTTTTCTAAAACATCATTTAGAAAAGAAGTCATGGCACCCAACCGCCAGATCATAGTCATGGTATGTAGCCGTGGCAAGTAGGATCTGGATGGACTTAAGCATAGCCACTTGAAAAGTTTTCATCATTATCCACGCCTGGTCGATGACGAAAAGCTTTAACAAGTCTAGCTTTGAAAGTCTTAACTTTTCCATGTACACCAAGTAATCTTCTCAAGATATACTTGCTCCTGATGGGGATTTAACCCTTCAGATATAGCAACCAAAGTCCATACTTTGTTGGTGTATAAGGATTCCATCTCAGATCTCTAAGCATCCAGCTATTCTTACAGAGTCCCACTCCTGATGGCTAGCTCGAAACTAGTTGGGTCATTATCTCATGATGCAATCCTCGCTCCCACTGTCATAGAGAAACCGAAGTATCTCTCAGGCGGGTGAGGAACCCTACTAGATCGGCGGAGAGGCCGAGGTTCGTTGGAATCTACTGAATCCTTTGGTTCTACCAAATCATCAGCTGCAGTTTGTATAGCTGAAACCATTCCAGTTCTACATAACTGATCTTGCCTCGAGCTTGTCCGGATTATGCTTTTAGACATAGCCCTGACAACCCCAAATCTTAACCAACTTAAGATATGGGCTCTTCCCTTTCCATATCACATATGAAGCGGTAGGCTACTGATTTGATTGGAACCCTATTCAATAGGTATGCAGCTTCTCAAGAGCATAACTCCCAAAAGGAAATAGGTAACTCAGCAGTACTCGTCATAGAGCACACCTTATCATATAGGGTGTGATTGCTCCGCCCCGATATACCATCGTGCTATGGTGTATATGGAGGAGTAATGCTGAGAGAGAATCTCATTCTCCTTTAGAATAATCTAGGATTTCATGCACAAGTATTCTCCTCCCTGATCTCATCATAGGACATAATACTTATACCCGTATTTTGGTTCACTACTTCTAACTTATATTCTGTGAATATCTCAAAAGGTTCGGACTTGTGTTTCAACAGGAACATATGTCTGAATCTTGAGAGATCATCAGAGAACGTAATGAAGTATAAAGAACCAGTCTTGGCATGTGTAGACAGGGGACCTTTATACATCAACATATATCATCCCAAGAGTTCACTAACTCTTTCTCTGTTTCCAGTAATCAGAGCTATGGTCATCTTATCTTTGTGACATGACTGGCGAGTTTCACAAGATGTAAATTCAAACCAATTTAAATATGCATCTTTATGTAACTCTAGCTAGTCGGCTCACATTGATCTGACCTAGTCTACAATACCTCAAGAAGGATCCGTTCATTTCTGAACTCTTCCTCTTGTGTGTGTTCCATATACTAAAGAACTGTAGTTTGATTTAGAACATTAATGCTTTTAGATAACGTGCCTGAACCGATCAAATTTTGATATAGGAAATGTTCAAAACATTATCCAACAATACAAAATTTTATCGTTTCTTTACTGATAAAGAGACTGATATGATTTTGTATATCAGGTTCGGTATCTAATAACATACATTCAGAATCAATGTATTGGTAATACAGGGTGACAGTGACCAACAGACTTGGCTGCAACACTTGAC
Source organism: Agapanthus africanus (assembly GCA_030015575.1). NCBI lineage: Eukaryota > Viridiplantae > Streptophyta > Magnoliopsida > Asparagales > Amaryllidaceae > Agapanthus > Agapanthus africanus. The sequence continues at coordinate 269,886,855 of CM057340.1, forward strand.
CCGTTTTCTGTCTCATGAAACTTATCACCCGTTCTCAGTTCTTTTTCTATCTGTAGCCCATGTAACAAATTACATAAGCGGGATCCTGATCCGGTATCACATACCCAGGACGTAAAGAATACTGAGAAACAGTTCTGTATAATGAACACACCCGAAGATGATGTATCAGCATGCACTCTCTTCGTTTGGGCGGCACGGGAAATCTGGTATTCCCCAATTTCCTGCTCTGTCTTATAACAATTATAAGTTGGAGCGGGACCAACGTTCCCCAGCTCAGTATAACAAGCGGGTTCGGTCAATACAGCCGTATTATTATCTTGATTAAGGCGTGATATGGTCGCTACCTGGAGAGAGAGAGAAGAAAACACTCAGCGTGCGCTCTTGCAAGATCAGATTGGTTATTATTTTATCTAATCAGGATGGCTCCCACTGCTTTTTATCAAATCCTCCTTCAAACCCTAAAAGGAAAGACTAGCCGGGATTAATTACACACTACAAGTTCGCCAATCTTTCAGCCAGGCCAGTGTCGGTACTTTGAGGGAGGTCCCCCGTGCTTTCGCAAGAACCTAATTAATGTAAACCTCGTTTTCCCAGAGGAGTAACCTCGTTGATACCTTTCTAGACACCTACTTGATCAGCTAATTGCAATGTGTAAGACTCTCCCAGGAGTAACTCTTACTCGCAGCGGGTATCGGGATCCAACTATCTCATAGAAGGTATGCAATCTCATTGCAAATTTCAACACTTGAAATTCCCGATAATATTTTGCCCCTAACGTGCTATGACCTTGACGAAAGCCAACAAACCATAGCCCGCTAGTCAAGTTCAACCCGTACATTTCTTGATTGAATTAAACCAACCTGCACGACCCTTGACGAAAGCCAACAAAGCCGCACGACTACCCTAATCCAATCTCATCGTATGCAGCAGATAAGCAGCATATAGCTACCGCACACTACACCTTGACGAAAGCCAACAAATGTAGCACGAATACTATATACAACTTATCTGAAATGACGGAGGGATACGACAGGTTTTTCTGAAAACCTATTGCGTAATGAACTTGATATCGTTGTAGAATCAAATGATTTTAAAATGGAGTGTTTTTTAGGCTTTTCTAGTTTTGCTAAAGGAGTCACTCCCGGTGAAGGGATCGTCGGTCCTTTCCTCGTCGAATGAGGTGCGGGATATATCATATATATCACTGTGCAAAGCAAAAACTCTTAAAAGCAATCAAAAGACAAACCGAGTGTGTAGCATCTGCCAGTTATTGCTAAAGGAGTCACTCCCGGTGAAGGGATCTCGGTCCTTTCCTTATCGAATAAGGTGCAGGATATATCATATATACCGCTGTGCAAAGCAAGAACTGTAGCTACCTGTTTTATTTTTGAAATTCGATTCTACAACATCTTTAGGTTTCTTTTTCTTTCATTAATCACATTAATGAAGTCCCATCATTTAAGTACCTAAATATCATAGATAAATACGACGTACACTTATGCCATCCGCATTCGCCTCGATGTCCCCTCGTGCACCGTTAGGTTAGGTAACTAACGGCAGAGTGGGGCAGGGCTAGCGTGGGTGTAAAACATAAGTAACGCCTATATAATATATCAAATATACTATATAAAGTATCCATCACAGAACATATCACATGATCACATCACAGATATCGCAGCAGAAGAATCATATGAAATATTGGATATACTAGGACGTCCGTGTTTTCAATACGAGCCAGTATAAAACACGGATTCCACGGTCGTGATGAATAGCCAAACCCACACCCCTAGTCCCCTACGAGAGCGGCAAGCAACCCTACCAATTCTAGGGTTAGGAGACCCGGACTCGACTCCTCGAGATGGTCTCCCACTGGACCCTAGAACCCGGTTACTTCACTAGTAAAATAGGGGGTTGCCCCTACGGATGGAATTATCCGTTGGGGCAGATTTTACTTGGCCCTACGGATTACTCCGTAGGGCTAAAGGGTTACCCCTACGGGCACTGACATTCAAGAATAAAAAAATTAATTCTTAATTTGGTGTTTGCCCCTACGGTGGCGCAAACAAAGGACCTACGGATATATCCGTAGGGGCAAGTAAATATCGATTTAAAACAAAGCCAGATCGAAAAGCCTACGCTCATTTTCTCTCTCTCCCTCAAACGCGCGCGAAAAACCCTAAATCACCACCGTCGCGTCGCCACCGTCGTTGGGCAGAGTCGCCACCGTCGTCGCCACCGCCGATTTCGTCGCCACCCTCGTCGCCACCGCCGGTTTCGTCGCCACCGTCGTCGCCACCGCCGGTTTCTTCGCCAATTCGACGCCGTCGTCGCTCCAAGTAACCAGCGCACCCGTTCAGGTATAACTCTCGTGGTAAATTAAAGCATTTTTGGATTATTCATGGCTGGGTCTGGGTTGCGCGCGCGAGAGTTGGGTTTGGGCAGGGGCGCGGTGGCGGTCGGGGTCGGGGTCGGGGTCGGGGTAGGGTTAGGGTTGGGGTTCGGCTGCTGCTGGGGTGGGGCTGGGGTTAGGGTTACGGTGGGGCTGGGGTTAGGGTTACTGTGGGGCTGGGGTAGGGTTACGGTAGGCTGGGGTTAGGGTTGGGGCTAGGGTTAGGGTTACTGTGGGGCTGGGGTAGGGTTACAGTGGGCTAGGGTTAGGGTTAGGGCTAGGGTTAGGGTTACTGTGGGGCTGGGGTAGGGTTACGGTGGGCTGGGGTTAGGGTTGGGGCTAGGGTTAGGGTTACTCTAGGGCTGGGGTTAGGGTTATGAGAGGCATGTCAGCATATTTATGTGTAATAATTGAGAGGATCAAGCTAAGTTCTATGCAAGCAGTCCCTCAGAATACATAGCAAGCTAGCCTTACATTTTAAATTAACATATTCCATAGTTGTCTTAATGGTAAGGCAGATACCCATATTGTGTAAGAGCTGACATTAATACAACCATAAGGAGCTGACTGATTACATCTCATATGGCATTAAAATCTATAAATGGACATACGAGATAATGCAAAGAAAGAGCAATAGATCAAGACTCAATCAACTTTCCTATGCTTTATGATTTCAGCGGATAGCTCAAGTTTAGTTTCAACTTTATATTCTTATTTTTCTCTCTTTTTTCTTTAGTGCTTCTTCCTCCATTTCTTTGAAGAGTCTCTCACAGCGAAATACACTCCATTTTTTCTTAATGGGATAGAATCCTACCCCCGACAGCCGGAACACATACATACAAACGCATAATTAGAGAGCGACTCGAGATGTTCGGGTTAAAACCAATATATGATACTCGATGATGATATGAAACCTTCATATTCCCATCGATACCCGTATATGAAACTAAAGCGCCACTTAGTCCCCGTCTATCGGTTAACATACGTGCGATACTCGTCGTGACCTAGAACTATACGAAGGTTGTTAAATATCGGACAGTATAGCTCGATACTAACAACCGTCGTATAGTCTGCGCGACGAGAAAATTCAATCGTATGGTAACCCATAGATTTGTCCCGTGTGGACAAGTTAAGAATGTATAAAGCAAACGCCTTCATTCACTTGTGTTTTCATCCGTTTCGAGATATTTCATCGGTACCTTTCCGCTGGTTCTCCGTGTACAAAGATAGATTAGATGTTCATTTCCACGTTGTTTCACAGCTTTGAAATGATTATCTATTCTATTACAGTGTACTCGGAGAACAGCGGGGAGGTGCTGCCGAAATTTACTCGAAACGGTTGAAAGCACAAGTGATGGGCGTTCGCTCTATACATTCTTAATGGGATAGAAGCCTACCCCCGACAGCCGGAACACATACATACAAACGCATAATCAGAGAGCGACTCGAGATGTTCGGGTTAAAACCAATATATGATACTCGATGATGATATGAAACCTTCATATTCCCATCGATACCCGTATATGAAACTAAAGCGCCACTTAGTCCCCGTCTATCGGTTAACATACGTGCGATGCTCGTCATGACCTAGAACTATACGAAGGTTGTTAAATATCGGACAGTATAGCTCGATACTAACAACCGTCGTATAGTCTGCGCGACGAGAAAATTCAATCGTATGGTAACCCATAGATTTGTCCCGTGTGGACAAGTTAAGAATGTATAAAGCAAACGCCTTCATTCACTTGTGTTTTCATCCGTTTGGAGATATTTCGTCGGTACCTTTCCGTTGGTTCTCCGTGTACAAAGATAGATTAGATGTTCATTTCAACGTTGTTTCACAGCTTTGAAATGATTATCTATTCTATTACAGTGTACTCGGAGAACAGCGGGGAGGTGCTGCCGAAATTTACTCGAAACGGTTGAAAGCACAAGTGATGGGCGTTCGCTCTATACATTCTTAATGGGATAGAAGCCTACCCCCGACAGCCGGAACACATACATACAAACGCATAATCAGAGAGCGACTCGAGATGTTCGGGTTAAAACCAATATATGATAATATGAAACCTTCATATTCCCATCGATACCCATATATGAAACTAATTAAAAGCGCCACTTAGTCCCCGTCTATCGGTCAACATAACGTGCGATAATTTATTCTTTTCAACGACAAACGCACACACAAAGCATATACATGGATTTTCTCCTTTGTCAGTAACTATCCCGTTCTTATATTTCTCAATATAGTCAGCATAACCTACAATTTATATGTTATTCAGTCTAACATGGCCCATGAGTACGTCAGAGTTAAGGACTGGATGTATGTGGATTGGAAACAACGTATGCAACCTAAGTTTGTCGTAGGGGTTGCTGCTTTCCTTGAATTTGCACGAGCACATAATAAGATCATAATAGAGAAGATTCTCTGTCCGTGCGATAGATGTGGCAATAAGTACTGGCAGAAGGTAGAATTGGCAAAGCTTCATATTGTAAAACATGGGTTTACTAGACTTTATTCAATTTGGAAATATCACGGGGAAGGAGAAGAATGCAGTACTGCGGTAGAAGAAGGAGAACACGATAATGCGGCAGGAGAAGAAGAAGAATTCGGTAATACGGCAGGATACGGAAATTTATTTCCATCAGAAGAAATGGAGGATATGGTAGAGGCTGCCCTAGGTGAATCTATTCGTACCGAAGATGACATTCCTTCCGGTCAAGGACCGCGTGCGGATAAATATGAAAATTTCATGAATGATGCTAGGAAACCAATTTATGAGAATGCGAAGTATTCCACCCTCTCATGGTTCGTCCAACTTTTCCAAATTAAGTGCCTAAATGGATGGAGCAACAAGTCATTCACAATGCTTCTTTCGTTCTTGAAAGATTCTATGCCTCCGGGAAATAATGTGCCCGAAAGCTGGTACGAAGCCCAGAAAATGATGTCTGATTTGGGTCTAAAGTGCGAGAAGATTCAAGCATGTCCTAAAAATTGCGTGTTGTACCGGAAAGAGAATTCAGATTTGAAAGAGTGTCCAACATGCGGAGAGGCCAGGTATAAGCCGAAAGATTCTGATAAGAAGCCTGATATACCTGTGAAGATAGCACGATATTTTCCCATAACACAGAGGCTACAGAGGCTATTCAGGTGCAAGAAAACAGCCGAGGCAATGATTTGGCATCATCGTGCTCCTCCAAGCGAAAATGGAAAAATGAGCCATCCAAGAGATTCACCGGCATGGAAGGATTTCGATAGGAGGCACGCAATATTCAGTAGCGATCCCCGCAATGTCCGGCTCGGACTGGCTGCCGATGGCTTCTGCCCATTCAACTATATGGCTGGAAGTCACAGTACATGGCCCGTTGTAATGATAATTTATAATCTATCGCCTTGGTTGGCTATGGACTAATCATACTTTATGATGCCTCTTCTTATCGACGGACCAAACTCACCGGGGAACAATATCGACGTCTATCTCCGACCTCTGATTGAGGAGCTGAAAACTTTGTTTATTGATGGTGTAGAGACATATGATTCAAACACAAATACAACCTTCATACTGCGTGCGGCTTTAATGTGGACAATTAATGACTTTCCTGCATATGGAATGCTTTCAGGTTGGTCCGTACATGGTCACAAAGCATGTCCTCATTGCCATGAACACACAACATCAAATTTTTTGAATTTTAGCAGGAAGGTTTGTTATTGCGGCCATCGACGTTTTCTGCCTCCAGACCACCCCTACAGGTTAGACATGGTTCACTTTGATGGTCATCAGGAGCTTCTTGGGCCTCCATCCCCATTGTCCGGAGAGGACGTGACTGCTAAATGGGATGGTTACAATAACGTGACCTTCGGGATAGATCCGACAAGACAGGTCAAACCACAATATTGGAACAAGTTAAGCATTTTCTTCGAGCTTCCGTACTGGTCTACAAATTCAGTGCGTCATTGTCTGGACGTCATGCATATAGAGAAGGGAGTATCAGAGCACATACTTAACTTGCTTCTGTGTAAAGACGGGAAATCGAAAGACAACATGAATGCCCGGATGGATCTACAAGAGTGGGGAATAAGAAGTGAACTGCACCCTAAACCGGTAGCGGGTAAACCGGGCAAGTTTGTACTTCCCAATACCGCTTATCATATGTCACAACCGGAGAAGAAAAGATTCCTGCAGGTGTTGCATGATTTGAAAGTCCCCACAGGTTTCTCAGGATCATTCAGCAAGAAAATAAAAATTGTGAAGGGCAAGATCGATGGGCTGAAAAGTCATGACCACCATGTTATCGTGGAGCACCTTCTTCCATTAGCCCTCAGGACTTCTCTCCCCGACTCGGTTGGTCTAGTAATCAACGACCTATGTTGTTTTTTCAGGGAGTTGTGTGCTAAAACGCTGGAGGTTGCGACGCTGGATAAACTAGAAAATTCTATTGCGTTGATACTTTGCAAGTTTGAGCGTATTTTCCCACCGTCATTCTTCGATATCATAATACACTTGACGGTTCATCTTGCAACTGAGGCGAAGTTAGCCGGACCGGTACAATATCGATGGATGTATCCCGTCGAGAGGTACGTGTAATTTTTCGTTTCGCGCAATTTATAAATTTATTTTTGTCATGTATGCCCGTGTTTATTTATTCAACATATTCTCATTAGGTACCTTTACACTCTTAAGAAGTATATACGCAATAAAAATCGACCAGAGGGTTCTATCATGCAAGGTTATCTTCTTGATGAAGCAACCACATTTTGTTCCCGCTATCTGGACGAGAACATTAAGACAAGGCTTAACCGACCACGAAGAATTCAAGACGGGCCATATGGTAAAGCCAAGTATAAGAGGGTAGACACTATGTTTATCAACAAGATATACCGGTTTATCTTGCTTAATTGCGAATGTCTTGAACAAATTAGAGAGTAAGTTCTTTTGGATTAATTGTTATATCTGTGTTTGTGTGTGTATGAAATGACATAATATTAATGTCACAATTATTTGTCGAAAACAGAACTCATTTTAACGAGGTACGTGAGGGGCATCCTGATTGGAACGAAGAGCGTTTGGAAAAATACCATCAGGATAATTTTTGTGATTGGGTCACAGAGCATGTAAGTTATTCGAATTACATTTTATTGCTATCAGTTTTAATCTAAACTTGTATCGTTATGTATTTATCGTAAAATTTGTTTTGTTAGATCCACGATCCGAACTTGTCTGCATCATTTGAGAGTGATTCAAGATGTTTAGCTCAATTTCCTAGTATGGAGGTTGCACATTACAAAGGATTTGGTGTCCTTGGATACAAATTCGAAGTTAAGGACATAGAAACATCTAGAATCACTCAGAATAGTGGTATTGCGACGGTAGGATCGGACGGTGTGATTTACTATGGGTACTTAAATTGTATACTCGGCATCCACTATCCCGGACGATCAGAACCCTTTTATATATTCCACTGTACTTGGTACGATCCGCGAACCGATACAGACAGGTGGAGAAGCAGTCTTGGGACTTAGAAAGATGAATATGGATTGACCAGTGTGAACACACTTCGATTTTACGGTCAAGACGATCCGTTTATCTTTCCGAACCAAGCGTTCCAAGTATACTACTCACAGTGTTTGAAGCATCCGGGGTGGAGTGTTGTATGCCGATGGAAACCTAGAGATGTCTACGATGTCCCAGAATACGAGGACAGCGATGAGGACGAAGAAGAGAGAAGGCTTAAAGTGCTCCGACCGTCTGTTTCGAAGGACGGGTTGTCTTCGACCGATCATGAAGTTACGTGGGTTAGAAATGACATCGACGATGAAATCCAAGTAGATATGTATGATGCGCCCACGAAACGAAAAAGGTTATCAGTAATGTTATATTATTACTTCACATTTTACGCTCTAGATCATATATAGCCAATACTTTTAATGATTGTCTAATGCGTCCACGAACCGTTTATCAAGATTGGATGACGATGTCGGGAGCAGCGAGGGGCGGCAGGAGCTCCAGCCGCGGCAGAGGCAGAGGCAGAGCGGTTCTGCCGCCCGGAGAGCTCCGTAGGGAGCTTCAGAGGGCCGGTCTTGCACCCAGATCGGAGACCCCTTCGGATGCCTCCTTCCGTGTGGATTTTGCCACACCTCCAGGTATACTGCACACATATCCATTTTCAATTTAATATTACAGATATTCATGCCTGTTTATGTCAAAATTACTTATATTGTCAATGTTTGATTGTCTAGTTGTTGGTCCTGCGTCCACATCTGGGACAGAGGCCACCCCCGCTCCTCCAGGTATGTTTATATATCATATAGTGTATGTATATTGATTTAGAATGCTATATCATAAATATACACATTCCTTTTGCTCTTACTTAGCAATTTTTATTATTGTCTAGCTGTAGGTGGTGACACCACCGCACCTGCGGGTATGTTTATATGTCCTATAGTGCATGCATATTGATTTAGAACGTTATATTATTGATCTACACATTCTTTTTGCAATTACTTATCAAATCTATTTTTAATTGTCTAGTTGTTGGTCCTGCGTCCACATCTGGGACAGAGGCCACCCCCGCTCCTCCAGGTATGTTTATATATCATATAGTGTATGTATATTGATTTAGAATGCTATATCATAAATATACACATTCCTTTTGCTCTTACTTAGCAATTTTTATTATTGTCTAGCTGTAGGTGGTGACACCACCGCACCTGCGGGTATGTTTATATGTCCTATAGTTCATGCATATTGATTTAGAACGTTATATTTTGATCTACACATTCTTTTTGCAATTACTTATAAAATCTATTTTTAATTGTCTAATTATAGGTGGTGCGTCCACACCTTCCACAGGGGCCACTCCTGCCGCTTCCGTACCCTCCGCATCGTCTGCAGGTTAGTATGAATAAATTTAAAATATTTATTTATTTTACATATGCTCTATAGAATAAATATGAACTTCATGGAGATTTAGCGTCGATGTTTATTTTATAGTTGGAGGGGATGCGTCCGGGTCCGGGACCCCGGTTGTTCCTCACCGGAGGAACTATCGTCCCGCTCGTGCTGCTGCTCGGGCCCAGGATCGTGCGTTATTCACCGGAGGTATATATCACACTTGAATTTTTGTTTAACCTTGATTTCTTAATACAACTTTGTCTTATTATTGATTGTCTTGATATTTCGTGCAGACGCAGGGCCTCTCCATCCCCAGAGGGGGACTCGAGGCCCGAATCAGTCCCATAGGCTGAGGCCTAATAGAGCTAGGGGGGAGGCAGCATTCCCCCTATTTTTTACCCTTGACTATCGCTATACCGGTCCTCATGCCGAGAGGTTCGGCCGGTATTTGGGGGACGAGAGCCGGATCGTGAAGAACTATCCACTTCACGTTGAGTGGGGCGAGCAGCACCAGCGCTCATTCGCCCTCTTCTTTGAACAGGCTCGGGTATGTATTAATATATATTTTCATTTGATCTATCCAATATATTTATTATTAACACTTGCAATCTAATAACAATGTTTTTTTTTGTATTTTCAGTTGGATTACGATTTTCAGCCTGTAGCCGACCCTGATCACTCGGGGAGGGTGCTCGACCTTCATGCTCTGTACAATGGCCTGATGAAGAACATGCAGGCCAAGGTCCGATACAACAGGAATGAGCTGAAGGCCGACTGCTACTCCCTGTAGATAGCGACCCCCGAGGCAGAGAGAGCGGCCCTCCTATCTACTCCGGCTTTTGCGAGAGTCGACGTAGAGACATGGCCTCTATTGTGCGCTTATTTCGACTCCGAACGCAAACAAGTATGTATTTTAAATTTAATTCATTATTTATGATATAATTTATTTCTTTGTGTTTCTTAATTAGAAAACTAAATGTTAATGCGTTGTGCAGAAACAGGCCGCTCAGAATACGGAGAACAGGAAGTCGGCGAAGAGGGGTCGCCCCACTTACACAGGTGGCTCGAGGAACATTACTCGAGCCATGGAGTTATCGGTAAATTAAGAGTTATTCTCTAATATTCTGCAATATTAAGAGTTATTCTCTAATATTTCTAATATTAAGAGTTACTTTCTAATATTGCAGACATCTCGGACCGTGGCGTCAGGTGGTACACCGAGCGTGCTGTCCGCATATCTTGCCGTCCACGGCACCTCGACAGATCCCGCCACGGGCGAGCTTCGATGTCCCGACGTCGCTACCCAGGAGTACTGCGTAAGTGTTAATATTTTTTCTACCCAAATTTGAAATTTTAGTTTTGGAAGGTTCAAGTTTAAATTTTATACTTATACTTTACTGCTTAATGTGGGTGTAGGAGCGGGTGGTTGAGCAGGCCCAGGCCTCGGGGATCGATTTTACCGGACAGAACGATCCGAGGCTGCTGACCCCAGTTCTGGACGCCGCACACGGAGGGCACCACGGAGGTTGGGAGAGAGGCCAGGGATTGGGCCCTAGCAGGGCCCATATGAGGTTGGACTCCACCCCGGCGGTTACTTCCTCCGTCTCCAGTGGCCGGCATGTCCATCAGGAACTGGATAGCTTGAGGGCCACCGTTCAGGAGTTGAAGGAGATGCTGGTATGTATACTACTTTATAGTAAAATATCATTTCATATTATATACATATCAACATATCCATAATTAGTACGTAGGTTGAGCTTATTTGGTTTTAGACTTAAGTCTGATTAATCATACATACATATGTAATTAAAATAAACAACGCTTTTCCAAACTAGATATCCAAACAGGGTTTCGAAATAACTTAATAATGAAACGAATTCGAATAATACACAGTTCTTACACGCTTCTTACACACGTTATGTCCAGACGCGACAGGGTAGATCGGCCGAGCCTCCACATGCATCTCCTTCGGCTGCGGCTCCGCAAGCCACTACATCGGCTGCGGTTCCGCAGACAGCTCCTGTAGCTCCACCGCCCACTCAGACTCCCGCAGCCGTGGCTCCGCAAGCGACTACCTCGACGGCGGCTGCGCAGACCACATCGCCAGCTCCACATGCCGCTCAGACTCCCTTATATGTAGCATTGGAGAGTGTATTTACCGAGGAGCAGGCGCGCGTTATTCGAACGTTATTCGGAGGTGGAGCTGGACCGAACTAGGGTAGCTTTTTGGTTCTTATTTTTTGAAACATGTATTTATTTATATCACATTGTACTACATTTTGAAACGATATTGATATTGGTTTGTATTTATATCATATTCAGTTTTTGGGTTTCTTTTGTATATTATATATATGCGTGAGATGTGATTATGAATACTGCAATATATGATTTGATTGATGTATATAGTATTGTGCACAGGGCGGCAAAAAATCTAGCAGCCCATTTTCTAAAAAAAAATACAGACAATATGTACCTACGGATTAAGCCGCAGGTACATACCCTAACCCTACGGGTATATCCGTAGGGGCAAACTATCAGGAAACCTGATATTTTCCCACCTGATATCAGTGCAGGGTGTTGGGGTTGTCCCTACGGATATGTCCGTAGGGGCCAGTGTTTATCCCCTACGAATTTATCCGTAGGGGAAAATATCAGGTTTCCTGATATTTTCCCACCTGATATCAGTCCAGGGTGTTGGGAGTAGCCCCTACGGACTTAACCGTAGGAACTACTTTATATCCCCTACGGATGTAGCCGTAGGGATCTAAAAGGGACCTACGGGTATATCCGTAGGTATATACGATATATTCAAAAAAAAAAAATTACATATATGATTTTATTACCCCTACGGGGTACTCCGTAGGGGCTATAACACCTACTGATATATCCGTAGGGGCTTAAATTTGTCCGTAGGGGCACGTTCAGGGCCTCAACTTGCACCTGCGGCCTTTGCACCTACGGGGTCTTTTTTCGCCCCTACGTATATATCCGTAGGGGCAGTGGGTTGCCCCTACCGATAAATCCGTAGGGGCAACCCTTATTTGTAGTAGTGCTTGTGCTCCTCTCCTTGGGTCTATCCTAATGCGGAAAAGTAAATAATATACAAAGGGTGACATCTTCCGCAACCTGGAAGTGCCCCAATAAAAGAATATTACATACATATTTTTACATGAATGAAAATGAAAAACACTCATCTCACATAAAAACCCCCGGCTATTCAAACACGACGATCCAATATAACATATCCAGCAACACATAACATCACATGTCATCAACGTAAGTAAATATGCGCATCCCAATTATCGTTGACATATAGCAACGAAACCGGCGATATCACATATTACACTTACGGTCGCAGAAAAGAAAGTGTAAAACTACAACAGTTGGAATCCGCAACCTACATAGACATCGCATGTCTAATCAAATGAATTCCTTAGACATCATATGCCTAACAATTATAAACCCCGCATTTTAGTCTCAAAATCGAAAACACTTTTCAATATCAAGTCGGGCAATTCAACAAGATTCCCGACATCCTGATCGAATGCTCGTCGCAAACTTTAGTAGACGGCCGCACCCCCGACGCCGTCGACAAAGTGCACCAAGGCGGAACACCGCTGCCGCGAGCACCCGAACGGATGCTTTCGGCGACGGGGTTCTCCTACAGTCATTTGGTCGGGGCTATGGAGTGAGGCTGTCTATTAAGTTTACCCGGCGAGTATCCGCATACGCTACGTGATTGCGACGGACTTTTGATCACATCAAAATTCCGTGGCAACCGATCAAGTGAGACTAAAGTGCTATGTTTATAACATTCATTCTGTTATCTCATAACTACTTATGAATTCCAAATGTTATATCACATTCCGAATAAGATAGAAAATGTTAAACTTTCCAATCGAACACCCAAGTTTTCCCGAAACAGCTCAACTCATGAAATAAGTTCAAAGACATTCACTTCGTGCCTCAGTACCAACGGTCCAGCCGTAGAAGGGTCAAGCCAACACCTCACATGTGGCACGCCGTACTGCCCCAAACCCGAAGGTTCAAAGGGCAGTTCAAGACGGTCACATAATCGAGTTAAGGTTTGTTGTCTTCTAGAGGGACCATCGCGTTACTTGCACTACTTAGAACGTCTTTAAACCTCGGAAAAATCCAACACTTGGAAATTTTCCGGCAGGGGAAAAGTTGGGTATTTATATCCGGTCGAACTTTTTAACATATTCTAAAATATCCGGAAAGCCACAAAGACAAAGTCTGATAATCCGATCGAATCATCGAATCCCCAAAACAACCCCAGAAAATTCAACTCTTGAATAAATATTAAAAATTCCCAGATAAACCAGCACTGCAAAGTAAGAATTACTGTGTAAAATTCTTTGTAAAATGAGGCCGTACGGCCGCGTAACCACCGCACAAGCCATGCTTGTGCCGCGGAACCGCGGCGGTTTGATGGATTTAGGCTATCGAATTTCACAGTAACCATTACAATCTCCTGCTGAATTTTTTAGCAATTTTTAATCTGGAAAAAACCCAGTTTTTGAAAAATGTCCAGAGAGCATTTTCGGGTTAGGGTTTCGGGTCGATCGGGTTTCAAACTTCGTCTACGCATCGCCTAAGGCTCTAGCTAGTCTCTGATACCACTGTAGGGTTCCTAGGCACACTAATGAGGTCTCACAAGGCATCAACCATGCCAATTTCAAAAATTTTATAAGTTCCGAGAAACCCTAATACGGATCGTTAACTAGAATTTTAGGAGAAACAAGCAACCAGTTAACAACTTAACTAAGTGAACGAAAATACAACCTTTGTAGATCCGGTTCTCCACCTCCATAGCTCCGCGATGAGGTCCCCTTGCTGTCCAAATCAAATCCCGGGCTCTAGCGTCGGCTTCATCGGAGAAATGGGCGGGCTAGGTCATCGACAACGATGCCGAAGATGATCTACGTCGAGGCATCACTAGATCAAGCTCCAACTTCACCAAGTCAAGAAACTTGTGAAGAAAACACCCTATACTACTTGGAAAGAGGTAGAGGATGAAGAAATAGGAAGTGGATTCACTTTAGAATTGGATTTCTCACTCATTTTCTCAAGTTGCCATTGTTGATAGCAAGCTTTTCTTCATGTGAAGAAGAAGAAGAAGATAAAGATAATCATATGATAAGTGAAAAGAAAATAATACTTATCATATATTTAACCATGGTCAAGTGTAGAGAATTAACTAAGGTTATGTGAATGGTTAGGGTTAAAAGAAGAAGACAAAATGGTCACTTGGTCAAAGCTTCATGAAAGAAAACAAAGAAAGAAACCATTTTGCTTTTCTTTTATCCATTTCTCAAAAAGAATAGATAAATAAATAAATGAATAAGTAAAAACAAAACCCTAACCATTACACAACCATGGTTTAATCTTTACACTTAGCCAATATTGCATGCATCATCAAACATGATACAAACTAGTGCACAAAATTATATCACATATACAACTTGTGCAATGCAAGTGAGAAAATCCATTTAAAGTGAACCAATACTAGTTAATGCAAAGTAATATATCAAATATATAATTATGCATTAAATCATTAAATCAACACTTGATTTAACGATCCGGTCATATCGCATATAACCGACTAATATCCAATGTATCGACTTGTCGAATCAATCCTTGATTCGATAACTAGGTTATATCGCATACAACCATTCGATACATTCATCGCGAGAATGAAATACGGTATCACATACACGCATTATTCTCGGTCCTGCACATATCTCATATGCGCTCCTATTTCGTTTCGCTTGAGCCAAGAAACCTCTGTGTAGGACTCTAAAGATTCGTCAATACGCCGGCAGCAGATGATGATCATATCAAGCATCCACAAGCCGCAAGCGGTCTGCCAAACGTAACGGCCACCCGGGTATTGAGCGATCAGAAGATCGACGAGCAAGCCCGCTCATACTCCTGTGAATCCAACCAGTAACACTTACCGTACAGTCCGGTCTCGTCGTCTGATATGTCGCATATCTCGCCTAGGGGTGGTTAACGTCAGACCCCAATAGCTCGATAAGTCGTGTCGATATGAGGTGTATAACAGTTCGAGAAACTACAGTAACACTTACCAGTAAATCTCAGCAACCGTGGCCAGGGATTTTCGGTTATAGCCAATCGAACACTGCGCAACATCAACTCCCTATACCGGGAAAGACGAATCCGCTCCTATCGCTCATTGCCTCCATGTGATTCGGGACTGTACCCAAAAACCACAGTTTTGCACGCCCTCTTGGACGTGGTAAGGTGGAAATCAAAGCACAGTGGGAACCACACAAGACTCTATGACGATCTCGGGTCAACAGACTACTCTGTACCAGTGTCACCAGAGAACTGCCATCTGACGTAAGGTATAATACCATCTGGGAGTTCTCGGCGAGTCCGTCCAGTGTACCCAGTCTCCACTGAGCACCCGTATATCATCTCTGATGTCAAACACTAATGGATATGGGATCATCCATCGCCCATCTGTATGGGTCGAGAAGGTATACGCTAGTCTACTCTGGTATATCGATGACCCGTCTCGATACGCCCACGACTAGGGACCTTGAAGGATGTACTTATGGACTACCATGTCCCCACTAGTATATCCGCATCATAGTCTAGGTAGTCAAGTACACATCCTAAGGGCTTTACCAACACGTATCAGAGAGACAATCAATGTACACGTTAAGGTAAAGAGTAACCAGATAGCATACTATCATGTCGAGCAAGAAAGTCCTCCCTATATATGTCCCAGCATCAACTACAATATACAGTAATGGCCTCTAGGGCATACATATAACTAACAGAAAACACTCAGCTTATGCTCTTGCAAGATTAGATTGGTTATCTAATATATCTAATCAGGATGTTTCCCACTGTTTTAATCAAATCTTCCTTCAAACCCTAAAAGGAAAGACTAGCCGGGATTAATTACACGCTACAAGTTCGCCAATCTTTCAGCCAGGCCAGTGTCGGTACTTTGAGGGAGGTCCCCCGTGCTTTCGCACGAACCTAATTAAAGTAAACCTCGTTTTCCCAGAGGCATAACCCCGTTAACACCTTTCTAGACACCTATTTGATCGGCTAATTGTAATGTGTAAAACTCTCCTAGGAGTAACTTTTACTTGCAGCGGGTATCGGGATCCAACTATCTCATAGAAGGTATGCAATCTCATTGCAAATTTCAACACTTGAAATTCCCAATAATATTTTACCCCTAGCGTCCTATGACCTTGACAGAGGTCAACAAAGCATAGGCTGCTAGTCAAGTTCAACCGGTCATTTCCTGATTGAAGTAAACCCACCCTCACGACCCTTGACAGAGGTCAACAAGGTCGCACGACTACCCTAAATCAATCACATCATATGCTTATACAGATAAGCACTAATCAGCTACCGCACACTACGCCTTGACAGAGGTCAACAAACGCAGCACGAATACTAACTATTACTTATCTGAAATGACGGAGGGCTACGACAGGTTTTCAAGAAAACCCTTTGCGTAATGAACTTGATATCGTTGTAGAATCAAGTGATTTTAAATGGAATGTTTTTAAGGCTTTTCTAGTTTTGCTAAAGGGGTCACTCCCGGTGAAGGGATCGTCGGCCCTTTCCTCATCGAATAAGGTGTAGGATATATCATATATATCACTATGCAAAGCAAAAACTCCAAAAGCAATCAAAAGACAAACCGAGGGGTGTAGCATCTGCCAGTCATTGCTAAAGGGGTCACTCCCGGTGAAGGGATCTCGGCCCTTTCCTTATCGAATAAGGTGTTGGATGTTCTACAAGGAACACCGCTATGCAAAGCAAGAACTAGAGCTACCAGTTTTTAAACAAGTTTCTACAACATCATAGGTTTCTTTTATTTCATTAATCTCATTAATGAAGTCCCATTTTTAATTATGCTTCGCAAGCATGGCATTTGAAACAAAATCTGCAATATAACATATATCTCATATATATAATATAAACATTCGTTTCAAGCAGTAATATGATCTCATCATAGAACATGGCAGCAGAAGAACATATATGAAATATTGGATATACTAGGACATCCGTGTTTTCAATACGAGCCTGTATAAAACACGGATTCCACGGTCGTGATGAATAGCCAAACCCACATCCCTAGACCCCTACGAGAGCGGCAAGCAACACTGCCAATTATAGGGTTAGGAGACCCGGTCTCGACTCTTCCAGATGGTCTCCCACTGGACCCTAGAACCCGATTACTTGTGCTCCCCGCCTTGGGTCAACCTAATGCGGAAAAGTAAATAATATACAACGGTGACATCAACCTCATCTCGGAAGTGCCCCAATAAAAGAATATTACATACAAATGAATTTTACATGAATGAAAAAGAAAAACTCTCATCTCACATAAAACCCCCGGCTATTCAAACGCAACGATCCAATATAACATACCACAGCAACACATAATATCTCATATCATCAACGTAAGCAAGTATGCGTATCCCGATTGTCGTTGATGTATAGCAACGAAGCCGGCGATACACCACATACTACGCTTACGGTCACAGAAAAGAAAGTGTAAAACTACAACAGTTGGAATCCGCAACCATTTTAGACATCGCATGCCTAACCAAATGAATTCCGTAGACATCGCATGCCTAACAATTATAAACCTTGCATTTTAGTCTCTTTATCGAAAACACTTTTCAATATCAAGTCGGGCAATTCAACAAGATTCCCGACATCCTGATCGAATGCTCGTCGCAAACTTTAGTAGACGGCCGCACCCCCGGATGCCGTCGACGAAGTGCACTAAGGCGGAACACCGCTGCCACGAGCACCCAAACGGATGCTATTGGCGACGGGGTTCTCCTACAGTCACTTGGTCGGGGCTATGGGGCGTAGTTGTCTAATAAGTTTACCCGGCGAGTATCCGCGTACGCTACGTGATTGCGACGGACTTTTGATCACATCAAAATTCCGTGGCAACCGATCATTTGAGACTGAACTGCTAGATTTATAGCATTCAAATTAGTTATCTCATAACTACATGTGGATTCCAAATATTGTATCACATTCCAGATTAATAGACAACGTTAAACTTTCCGATCGAATAATCAAACACCCAAGATTTCCCCAATATATCTCAACACTTGAAATCAGTTTAAAAACATCCATCACATGCCACAGTACCAATGGTCCAGCCGTAGAAGGGTCAAGCCAACGCCTCACATGTGGCACGCCGTACTGCCCCAAACCCTAAGGTTTAGAGGCAGTTCAAGACGGTCACATAATCGAGTTAAGGTTTGTTGTCTTCTAGAGGGTCCACCGCGTTACTTGCACGACTTAGAACGTTCTTAAACTCGAGAAAAAATCCAACTTTTGAAAAATTTTCCGACTGGGGAAAAAGTGAGTTATTGATATTCGTTCGAACTTTTTAACAGTTTCTAAAATTATCCGGAAAAACTAAACAAAGTTAAATTATCCGATCGAATCAACGAGTCCCCAATACAACCTTAGAAAACTCAACACTTGATTGGAATTAAAATATTCCCAGAAAAAATTGCCAAGAAAGGACCTAAGAATAATTAAGTGAAATTCCAAGGACTAAGTCCAAATTTTGGCCGCGGAACCGCCGCAAAAACCATGGTTTGGCCACGGTTCCGCGGTCAAATTGTTGACTCAGAGATCCGTACTTCATAGTAATTCTTAGTTTTTCCTGCTTGTTTTTCTGAGCATTTTTAATTCAGAAAAAATCAACTTTTCGAAAATTGTCCAGAGA
This sequence comes from Agapanthus africanus, assembly GCA_030015575.1. Lineage (NCBI taxonomy): Eukaryota > Viridiplantae > Streptophyta > Magnoliopsida > Asparagales > Amaryllidaceae > Agapanthus > Agapanthus africanus. The sequence continues at coordinate 269,905,918 of CM057340.1, forward strand.
GGGTTCCGTATCGGGGTTTCGTCATTCGATCGGACTTTAAACTTCGTCTAGAATTCGCCTAAAGCTCTAGCTTGGCTCTGATACCACTGTAGGTCAGGAAGCCACCCCATCCAATAGGGTCGCCGTGGCACCAACGGGTCCCTCAGCCGCAACTTTTTATGCATGCCCCTCGCGAGGACTACAACCCGCCGGAACACCTTCCGGTCTCGGGACACCCTGAGGGTAAGAGCCTATGCTTCGCCACACTGTCACACAGTGAGAACCCCCCATAGGTCGACATCCAATGCCTAGTAGCTCTGATACCACTGTAGGGTTGCTAGGCACGCGCACAAGGGTCTACAAGGCATCAACCATGCCCGATTAAAATTTTAGTCGTGCCGAACAACTCTAATACGGATCTTTAAAGTAGGGTTTAGGCGAAAACTTGCATGTTAACAACTTTAACACTAAGTGAGAGGGATTACAACCTTTGTAGATCCGGTCCTTCACTTCTTAAGCTCCGTGTTGAGGTCCCTTCGCTGCGATCATCATGTTGTGGACTCTCGAGAGGCTTCACGAAGAGAATGATGCAACCTTTGCTTCCGATCTTCGATACTAAGATGATCTACCTTGAAGTTTCATTAACACAAGCTAACACTCATAATATGAAGTGAACACCCTCATCTAAATGGAAAGGATAGATGAGAATGATGAAGTAGGATTTTTGCTCTCATTTAAAATCTTTTTCTCACTCACTTTCATCACAAAAGAAAGCTTTTTCATGAAGGAACTCAAGCATGAAGAAGAAGAAGAACGAAGAAGATAACCTTAATCCTTTTGTGATGAACTATGAATTATTGTAGTGGTTACAAATCTAACCAAGGGTTAAACATGAGAGAGTTAACCCTTGTAAAGAGTTAACTAGGGTTAATGGTTTGGATTGGGTTAACATAATATCTCATAAATAATATCAAGCAACCACAAAGTCAAAGCTTCATGAAGCTTCATGGAAGCTTCATGCAAAAGCTAACCCTAATCCAAACCTTAACCAAGTTTAAACCCTAATCCCATGTTAAATTTGTAACCCTAACATGTTACAATATTATATATCACATATACAATATATTTTGTAACAATAGAAAATAACACAATTAACATATATCGCATATATATATCAATGTATTATCCCGTGAGAAAATGAATCTTTTAGTGAGCTAATATTAGTTAATGTAATTTAATATATCATATATATTATTATACATTAAATTATCGAATCAACACTTGATCCGACAATCCGGCTATATCGCATATAACCGACTAATACGATGACCCGGCTATATCACATATACCCGGCCGATATCTCAAATCGCGAGAATCCAATACGGTATCATATACCGCATTATCCTCGGTCCCGCACATATCACATATGTGCTCCTACTCCGTTTTGCCTGAGCCAAGAAACCTCTGAGTAGGATTCTAAAGAATCGTCAATACGCTGGCAGTAGGTGATGATCATATCAAACACCCATAAGCTGCAAGCGGTCAGCTAAACGTAACAGCCACCCAGGTATTGAGCGCTCAGAAGATCAACAAGCAAGCCAGTACATTCTTCTGTGAATCCAAACAGTAACACTCCCGTACAGTCCGGTCTCGTCGTCTGATATGTCGCATATCTCGCCTAGGGGTGGTAAACGTCAGACCCCAGTAGCTTGATAAGTCGTGTCGATATGAGGTCTATAACAGTTCGAGAAACTACTGATAACACTTACCAGTAAATCTCAGCAACCCTGGCCAGGGATTTCTGGTTATAGCAAATCGAACACATCACAACATCAACTCCCTATACCGGGAGAGACGAATCCCTTCCCATCGCTCATTGCCTCCATGTGATTCGGGACTGTACCCAAAAGCCACCTTTATGCACGCCCTCTTGGACGTGGTATGATGGAAATCAAAGCACAGTGGGAATCACACAAGACTCTATGACGATCTCGGGTCAATAGACTACTCTGTACCAGTGTCACCGGAGAACTGCCATCAGACGTGATGTATAATACCATCAGGGAGTTCTCGGCGAGTCCGTCCAGTGTACCCAGACTCCACTGAGCACCCGTACACCATCCTTGATGTCAATCACCGATGGATATGGGATCATCCATCGCCCATCATATGGGTCAAGATGCGTATACGCTAGTCTACTCTGGTGTATCGATGCCCTGTCTCAATACACCCTCGACTAGAAACAGTTATAGGATGTACTCGTCGGCTACCGTGGCCCCACTAGTATGATCTCATCATAGTCCCAGTAGTCGATTACATATCCTAAGGGCTTTATCAACATGTAACATAGAGACAATCAGAGTACATGTTAACATAAAGTACAACCAGATAGCATACTATCATGTCGAGCAAGAAAGTCCTCCCTATATATGTCCTAGCATCCACTACAATATACATCGTATGTACAGTAATGGCCTCTAGGGTATACATATAACTAACAATCAATTGATCCTGGGGAGAATCACTGGAAATGTTCCAGAGTGATAAGGACGACTGAAAGTCAGTCACAGGCATTGTCTTTACCCTCAGTAAAGGGACGGTATGTTGGAAGAGTTCCAAAATAGATACCGTGGCATACTAGACGATAAAGGCTGGATACATCGCTACCAAAGAGGAAGTCTGGGTGTATATTAGTTCATGAGATGAACTTCGTTCCTACCATTGTATGACAATGGAGTTGTGGCTTATGCCTAGGAACGCCCGTCTTATCAGTGATCCAGACATATTCTAAGGCGGTGTCACCTGATCATGGAGATAGTTGATCTCCAAGGGATCGAAGTCAGGAGAGTAGACTCAGAGGACAACACGGCGGATCCACTCACAAAGGGATTTTCCCAGAGAGAGACTTTTATGGGATGGTTGAGTATGAGATACTACAACCACTGTTATCAGATGGCCCTAGTGCAAGTGGGAGATTGTGAGTTATATGTATGCCCTAGAGGTCATTACTATACATGAGATGTATATTGTAATGGATGCTTGGACATATATAGGGAGGACTTTCTTGCTCGACATGATAGTATGCTATATGGTTACTCTTTACCTTAATGTGTACACTGATTGTCTCTCTGTTACATGTTGGTAAAGCCCTTAGGATGTGTACTTGACTACCTGGACTATGATGCGGATCATACTAGTGGGGACATGGTAGTCCATAAGTACATCCTTCAAGGTCCCTAGTTGTGGGTGTATCGAGACGGGGCATCGATATACCAGAGTAGACTAGCGTATACCTTCTCGACCCATGTAGATGGGCAATGGATGATCCCATTGTTAGTTATATGTATGCCCTAGAGGCCATTACTGTACATAGAATGTATATTGTAGTGGATACTGGGACATAAATAGGGAGGACTTTCTTGCTCGACATGATAGTACGCTATCTGGTTGCACTTTATCTTAACATGTATACTTTCTGTCTCTCTGATTACATGTTGATAAAGCCCATAGGATGTGTACTCGACTTCCAGGACTATAATGTAGATCATACTAGTGGGGCCTGGGTAGTCCATGATACATCCTTGAAATGTTCCTAGTCGAGGGAATATCGAGACGGGGCATCGATATTCCAGAGTAGACTAGCGCATATCTTCTCGACCCATGCGATGGGCGATGGATGTGTTAGTGTATATGCCCTAGAGGCCATTACTGTATCATACTAGTTTGTATATTACTTAATGGATGCTTGGGATATTCACCTTGTATATACAATCTTGCTCAAAATAGTAGTATGCTACTTGGTTTGTTTCTACTTCAATATGTACTTGTGTTTATTTCAGTATATCACTTATACGCATTAGTGGAGCCCTTAGGATCTTTGCTTGATTACCAGCGTTGTGATGGCAGTCACACTAGTGGGGGCTGGGTAATCTATAAGCACATCCTTATTCAGGTCCCTGGTCGCAGGACTATCGAGACAGGGCATCGATACTCCGGAGTAGACCAGCGCATGCGCTTCTCATCCCAGTGTGGGAGACGGTCTGTCCCACAGCCGTCAGTACGTCGTACTTGAGATAGTATGCGGGTGCTCGTTAGGTTACGGGTACACTGGACAGGACTCGTAGGGAACTGACTAGTTGGTATTATACCTATCGTCAGTTATCAGTTCCCAGGTGACATGAGTACAGCTTAGTCCGCTGACTTGACACTGTCACTTCGCCTCGGGTGTGTTCCCACTGTACTTTGATCACTACCCTACCACGGCTCAAAGGAGTCGTGCAAACAGGTGGTGGTTGGGTGCAGTCCCGAAGCACTTGGAGGCAGTGACGGTTAGACAGGATTCGTCTCTCCCGGTATTGGGGGTTGACATCGCGCTGTGTCTAGGAGAGCCATTACACGAGTAGTCCCTGGCCAGGGCAAACGAGATATACTGGTAGGTTTCCAGTGTTATCTCAGGGTGTATTGGGCTTCACTCCGGCACGACTTGTACCTCTATTGGGGGACTGACGTTTAACGTCCCCTAGGCCCGCCATGCGATGTATCAGACGAACAGACCGGACTGTATGGAGAATGTCACACTCAGGCTCAGTAGGAGTTCAGATGGGTTTCGCCTCGTCGGTCTTCTTGTCGGCATTACCTGGGGACCGTTACGCACAGCTAGTGCCGCTTGCGGTCTGTGGTTAAACCCACTGCCAGCGTAGTGTCGAGTCTTTAGAGTCCCACACAGAAAGCTTTTCGCCTTTAGGCAAAAGAGTAGAGGTCGCATGGTATTGCGACAGGTCGCATGGTTTTGCGACAGGGTTCGGTCACATCCGTGCACTTGTGCACGTACAGTGTCCGGACAGTTTACACTAGCGGGCTTTGGTTTAAGCCAGATCCTAGTGTACCTTATGGGATTGGATTTATCCAGTTTGCATTCGTGTTCCTCGGAACGCGGATGCGGGTGTGTATGCACAGTTGACAGGGAGGCAGAGGCAGCGGATTCTCATTAGGGTTGTTGACAGTTGACCGTTGACTTTTTGACTTTATGCTCAACCCTAATGAGAATATGATATGTGATTAACTATTATATTAATTAAGTATTATGATGATATGGTTGTTGACTTGTTGACTTTTGTTGACTTTGTTGACTTGTTGACTTTTGTTGACTTGTTGACCGGTTGACTAGGCTTGACTAGTTGACCATCATGATAACCATGGTTATCATTTCATGCCAAAGACTTTTTCTTGCTTGTTCATTTGAGTAAAATGAGTGCATGACATGATAAAGTTATGGTTACTTCAACCATCACATAAGACTTTTGTTGATATGATGAGTTATCATTGCTTTGGATTATGAGAGGGTGAGAGACAAAATACTTGCTCATTCTTTCTTGCTCATTCTCTCTCTTGTTCTTGAGCTCTCCTCTTGCTCTCATCCTCAACCTCTTGCTCCCTCTCTTGATCTATGGTTCTCTTGTCTCATGAGTTGAGAATCAAGAACCATAGATAAAATCCCATTCTAAATCATCTCTACTCATTCTAGTTCACTAGGTTTGGCAAACCAAGTGAACTAGTTTCTTCAAAGAACGAAGAAGGAGCTAAAGGTTGGAGCTTTCAAGTGGATCTATCTTCGGCGTACGGAGACAACGAGAAGGAGCCATCGAACCACCATCGGAGCTTGAAGAGAAGGAGTTCAAGTTTAGGTATAACCATCTTCATCCGAGTAGCTAAATATCTTTAGCTTAGTTTGCTAGTTTTAGTTTAGGTAACGATCCCGACCATAGTTTAGTCCATGTTGCCTCTTGCGATAAAAAATTCGTTTTTTATACCGTTTCCGCCTCCCCGTAAGAACCGGGGGTCGCAATATGGACTTACAGTGGTATCAGAGCCTAACTAAACTTAAACTAGCTTAGTAGTGAAGTGTAACGAAGTTCGGAACCGAAAAAAATCACAAAACCGGATAATCACAAAAACTGAGTTTCTGTTGAAATTTTTTCTGCTCAAAATGAAAAACTTTATACTTGTAAATTCGGCTCAGGGTTTTGTGTGAACACCCAAGAAAAACGATACAGTGATTCGCCTAAAATGCCGCGCTTCCGCCGCGTGATCCTTCTTAGCCGCCGCGGAACCGCCGCGACTTGGTGTCTTCTCTGCATCGTTTTTCGTGCAGTGTGTTTGTGTGTTGGTTTTGGGATTTTTAAAATATATTATATGTGCCCAGATTTTCCAGAAAAGAAATTTCCTTTTGGGGTCCTATAATTCCGTATTTTTTCCGAACTTCACTGCACTTTGATTATGATGGTTATATCTGTGATGCTTGCATGTATTGAACGTCGGCTAATCGCTATAAGTCGATTAGTCGGGGTTATACATGATCTGTAATGTGCTGGAATGTGTATATGAATGTGTTGGACTGTCGCGGGTGAATAGCCGGGGTGGATGTGAGATGAGCTTTTGTTTTTCTTTCATTCATTATAAATGTAAATTGATGTAATAATATTATTTGTTTGGCCGCACAACCGGGTCGGGGTTGTAGCCGTCATTGTATAATTCTTTTTACTATTTTTGCTCCTAGGATAGACCCATGGAGGGGTGCACAAACTACCGAGTACTTGGCGGGTAGTTTGCCGCACCCGTAGGGGTCTTGGGTGGGGTATTTGGCTATTCACCGCGACCGTGTTATCCGCATTTCGTTTCAGGCTCGAAAGGATTGCGGATTGCTAGTATATCCAATGCATTCATCTGTGATCTGTAATGTCTATCATTGCTTACTATTTAGGCGTTGCTTATGTTTTACAGACGCGCTAGCCCAGCCCCCGCTCTGTCGTTAGTTAAGTAACCTAACGGGTAATGACGGGGCCCAGTGGCGAATGCGAATGGCATAAGCGTACGTCATATTTTGGTTGTTTTCTGCAATGGTAGGGTTAAATGATGGGACGCATTAAAAGTACTAATGCAAGAATATCACGCATTAAAAGAACTAATGCAAGATAATAAACCAAGTTAAAGTCGTTGGAACACTTTCGAAAAACCACTCGGTTCTTTTCAAAACAAACTTTTAAAATACGGAGTTTGAGCCACTCCATTTAAAAGCTATCTCGTTCCATCGACCAAATCAAGTTCACTACGTTCACGGTTTTTCCAAAACCATCCGTAGCCCTCCATCATTTCAGTTAAATATTCGGTAGTATTCAAGCTATGTATTTTGACCTCACGCCAAGGCATAGTGATTGGTAGCTGCCGGATATTTATCTGTTGCATAGATAGAATGCGTTGGTTTGAGACAGTCGTACTGCCATTTTGGCCTACGTCAAGGGTATGTACGGGTGGATTCAAATTAACCTGGATAATGATGGGACGAACTTGACATGTGACTTATGACATTTTGACCTCACGCCAAGGTCATAAGAGCATGGGGCAAAAATCCACATCGGGAGTTTCATAAGTACTGAAACTTGCTAGATTTGCATACCATTTGGAGTGTGATGATTCTGGTAGGATTCCTTCAGTTTCGTCACACGATGATATTTGGATCCCGATCCTACTGTGAGTATATGCTACTCCTCGGGAAATTTCTCACTTAACGATCAATGCTATAAACCTAGTAGGTGCCTAGAAAGGTGTTAGCGGGGCTACGCCCCCAGGGAAAAGAGGTTCTCTAATTAAGGAACTTCACGAAAGCGTTGGAAAACCTCCCTCGAAGTACCGACACCGGCCTGGCTGAACGGTTAAGCAAGTATTGTACGGTGGGATTGATCCTGACTAATTCTTCCTTTATGGTTTGAGGAGGGATTCGAGAAACAGTGGGAGCCATCCTGTTTAGACAAACTAAAAACCACTCTAAACTTGCAAGAGCATCATGCTGAGTGTTTCTTCTTCTCTCTCCTAATTGCAGCGACCAATCAACATGACTGGACTTAAGTTACTCCTAGATAAAAACAAACTGACAGGGCCAAACTACAAAGATTGGCTCAGGAATGTCACGATAGCAATCACTTATGACAAGCTGGGGTATCTTCTTACCACCAAAGCTCCCCCTGTCCCTGGTCCAACTTCCAGCGTCGCGGATAAGGAAATCCGTAAGACTTGGGAGATTGATAGCGCGAAGGCCAAATGCCTCCTGCTTGCCTCGATGGACAACGAACATCAGAGGAGGCATGAGAATATGGACATGGAGTCCATATTGCTCCATACAAAAGAACTGTATGGAGAGCAATCACGTATCGCAAGATACGAAGCGTCGAAAAAGTTGTTTTCGACAAGAATGGCCGTCGGATCATCAGTAGCCGAGCATGTGCTAAAGATGATCGGCTTCATTGAGGAGCTCGCTGACCTAGGGATCACATTGGAGAGTGAGCTATATACGGATATAGTTCTCCAGTCCCTTCCTTCCACTTACGCCCAGTTTATACTGAACTTCAACCTACAAGAAAAAGAGGTTGAACTATCAGAGCTCCTCAACATGCTGAGGAGCGCAGAGGGCACCCTACAGAAAGGTAGGGAAACATCCACTTTGTTTGTAGGAGGATCATCTTCTTCTAGGTCCAAGGCGAAAGCCAAGGGAAAGAAGAAGAAGGCCCCCGCCAAACCAAGGGGCGGTGTTGGTAAAGTGGATACGAAGGGAAAAGGCAAAGCAACAAAGATAGCGGGGAAGCTTGTGGATAAGGAAGAATGCTTCTATTGTCATAAGAAAGGACACTGGAAGAATGATTGCAGGGCCTGGAAGGCCAGAACACAGGAATTGAAGCAGGTTGCAGCTTCAGCTTCAGGTGTGTATGTTATTGAAAACTGTCTTTCAATAAACTCTACTTCCTGGGTATTGGATACCGGATCAGGATCTCATATCTGTAATTCTTTGCAGGCGTTGAGAAACCGTAGTGTTTTGAAAGCAGGTGACATGACCCTCAGAGTTGCAAACGGAGCTAGCATGGATGCTAAAGCCGTGGGGGACTATCACCTGGGAATGTCAGATGGACATGTTTTGGTTTTGCGTAATTGCTTTTTTGTACCCAACGCAACTTGTAATATCATTTCTGTATCTTTAGTTTCTAAAGAAGGTTATGAATTTGCGTTTGTAAGTAATGTTGTAAACATTCACCTTAATCTAGTTTTGATTGGGTCAGGTACATTGAGTAATGGTATATACGTGTTAAACCAACCACAGATTTTCAACGTCCAGAATACACACAAAAGAAAGTCTCCAGAAATAAATCAGACTTTCTTATGGCATTATAGATTGGGTCACATCAATGAGAGAAGGTTGACTAAGTTACATACAGAAGGATATTTGAATGCGTTCGAATATCAATCGTATGCCACTTGTCAATCTTGTCTCAAAGGAAAGATGACAAAGACTCCATTTACTGGACAAGGAGTAAGAGCGAGCGAGCTCTTGGGACTCGTACATAGTGACGTATGCGGTCCAATGTCTACACATGCCCGAAGCGGACATTCTTACTTCATTACTTTTACGGATGACTTCTCAAGGTACGGTTATGTCTTCTTAATGAAACATAAGTCCGAGGCCTTTGGAAAATTCCAGGAGTATAAGAATGAAGTAGAGAAACAGACCGGCAAAAGTATTAAGATTCTAAGATCGGATCGAGGTGGAGAATACTTAAGTGCCGAATTCCTGGACTATTTAAAAGAGAACGGAATTCTCTCTCAGCTTACTCCTCCATACACCCCGCAACATAACGGTGTATCGGAGAGACGGAACCGCACCCTATTGGATATGGTGCGGTCCATGATGAGTAACGCTGAGTTGCCGCGATCATTCTGGGGATATGCGCTAGAATCAGCAGCATACCTTTTGAACCGAGTTCCGACTAAGACTGTGCCTACCACCCCATATGAAATGTGGAGTGGGAAGAAACCCTATCTTCAATATCTGAAGATCTGGGGATGTCCAGCTTTTGTCAAAAAGCAGCATGCGGACAAACTTGAGGCACACTCAGTACTGTGCAAGTTTGTGGGATACCCAAAGAACACCAGGGGGTATCTTTTCTACTACGCAGAGGAACAAAAAGTCCTTGTTTCTCGTAATGCCCACTTTCTAGAACACCAGTTCTTGGAAAAGGAAATTAGTGGGAGCGCAGTAGAACTAGAAGAAATTCCAGAACCACAGACTATTACTGAAAGGTTAGTGGAACCAGAGGGTTCAACAGAACAGGACATTCCTACGCCGCTCCGCAGGAGTAGTAGGCAGTCTCATCCGCCCGAGAGATACTGCGGTTTTCTCATAGACGGGGATAAAGAGGATTGCATCATAGATTATGATGAGCCTACTAGCTTCCAGCAGGCCGTTCAGAGCGTTGACTCAGTGAAATGGCTGGATGCAATGCGGACCGAAATGGAGTCCATGTACACCAACAAGGTATGGACGTTGGACATTGCTCCAGACGGGGTAAAACCCGTAGGATGCAAGTGGATCTTCAAAAGGAAGATTGGTGTAGATGGACAGGTTGAGACCTATAAAGCTAGGCTGGTTGCAAAGGGTTTTCGTCAAAGACCTGGCTTGGACTACGACGAAACCTTTTCTCCAGTAGCCATGCTGAAATCCATTCGGATCCTTCTTGCCATTGCTGCCTTCCACGATTATGAGATCTGGCAAATGGACGTAAAGACAGCTTTTCTAAATGGAAATTTAGAGGAGTGTGTCTATATGGACCAGCCAGAGGGTTTCATTCAGAGTGGGAGCAGCGGAAAGGTGTGCAAGTTGCTTAAGTCCATCTATGGACTAAAGCAGGCATCGCGGAGTTGGAACATCTGCTTTGATGAGACGGTCAAAGAATTTGGCTTTATCAAAAATCCAGATGAACCATGCATCTATAGTAGATTTGTAGCGAGAACTGTAGTATTCCTCGTTTTATACGTGGATGACATTCTCTTAATAGGAAATGACATTCCTATGCTACAATCTGTCAAGGGGTTCTTGTCACACAGGTTCTCCATGAAAGACCTGGGTGATGCCTCATACATTCTGGGTATCCGGATCTACCGTGACAGATCCAAGAGGATATTAGGACTTTCACAGTCCAGGTACATCGACACCATACTGAAGAGATTCAGTATGGAAGATTCCAAGCGCGGTAACCTACCGGCTTGTCACGGGATCACCCTCTCTAAAGAGATGTCTCCCAAGACTGATTTGGAGAGGGATCGCATGTCTATTATACCCTACGCTTTTGCGGTAGGCTCTATAATGTATGCGATGTTGTGTACCAGACCGGATGTAGCTTATGCACTGAGTGTGGTAAGCCGGTATCAGTCTAACCCTGGGGAGAAACACTGGATAGCGGTAAAGAACATTCTCAAGTACCTGAGAAGGACTAAGGAGATGTTCTTGGTGTATGGCGGAAAGGACCTCCAGATCGAGGCCTTTGCTGACTCCAGCTTCCAGAGTGACAAGGATGATTCCAAGTCCATGTCGGGTTTTGTCTTTACCCTCAATGGAGGGGCGGTGTGTTGGAAGAGTTCCAAACAGGAAACCGTTGCAGACTCGACGATGGAAGCGGAATACATCGCTGCATCTGATGCCGCAAAAGAAGCTGTCTGGATGAGGAAGTTCTTGAAAGAACTTCAGGTGGTTCCGTCCATTGTTGATCCAATACCTCTGTATTGCGACAACAACGGGGCTATAGCTTTAGCGAAGGAACCCAGGTCCCATCAGAAATCCAGGCACATCTTAAGGCGGTATCACCTGATCAGGGAGATCGTAGATCGCCAGGAGATCGAGGTTCGGAGAGTCGCTTCAGAAGACAACACTGCAGATCCATTCACCAAGGCCTTGCCCCAGACTCAGTTCGAGCGGCTGATCGAGATGATAGGTCTTCGATACGCCAGTACATGGCCTTAGTGCAAGTGGGAGATTGTTAGTGTATATGCCCTAGAGGCCATTACTGTATCATACTAGTTTGTATATTACTTAATGGATGCTTGGGATATTCACCTTGTATATACAATCTTGCTCAAAATAGTAGTATGCTACTTGGTTTGTTTCTACTTCAATGTGTACTTGTGTTTATTTCAGTATATCACTTATACGCATTAGTGAAGCCCTTAGGATCTTTGCTTGATTACCAGCGTTGTGATGGCAGTCACACTAGTGGGGGCTGGGTAATCTATAAGCACATCCTTATTCAGGTCCCTGGTCGCAGGACTATCGAGACAGGGCATCGATACTCCGGAGTAGACCAGCGCATGCGCTTCTCATCCTAGTGTGGGAGACGGTCTGTCCCACAGCCGTCAGTACGTCGTACTTGAGATAGTATGCGGGTGCTCGTTAGGTTACGGGTACACTGGACAGGACTCGTAGGGAACTGACTAGTTGGTATTATACCTATCGTCAGTTATCAGTTCCCAGGTGACATGAGTACAGCTTAGTCCGCTGACTTGACACTGTCACTTCGCCTCGGGTGTGTTCCCACTGTACTTTGATCACTACCCTACCACGGCTCAAAGGAGTCGTGCAAACAGGTGGTGGTTGGGTGCAGTCCCGAAGCACTTGGAGGCAGTGACGGTTAGACAGGATTCGTCTCTCCCGGTATTGGGGGTTGACATCGCGCTGTGTCTAGGAGAGCCATTACACGAGTAGTCCCTGGCCAGGGCAAACGAGATATACTGGTAGGTTTCCAGTGTTATCTCAGGGTGTATTGGGCTTCACTCCGGCACGACTTGTACCGCTATTGGGGGACTGACGTTTACCGCCCCCTAGGCCCGCCATGCGATGTATCAGACGAACAGACCGGACTGTATGGAGAATGTCACACTCAGGCTCAGTAGGAGTTCAGATGGGTTTCGCCTCGTCGGTCTTCTTGTCGGCATTACCTGGGGACCGTTACGCACAGCTAGTGCCGCTTGCGGTCTGTGGTTAAACCCACTGCCAGCGTAGTGTCGAGTCTTTAGAGTCCCACACAGAAAGCTTTTCGCCTTTAGGCAAAAGAGTAGAGGTCGCATGGTATTGCGACAGGTCGCATGGTTTTGCGACAGGGTTCGGTCACATCCGTGCACTTGTGCACGTACAGTGTCCGGACAGTTTACACTAGCGGGCTTTGGTTTAAGCCAGATCCTAGTGTACCTTATGGGATTGGATTTATCCAGTTTGCATTCGTGTTCCTCGGAACGCGGATGCGGGTGTGTATGCACAGTTGACAGGGAGGCAGAGGCAGCGGATTCTCATTAGGGTTGTTGACAGTTGACCGTTGACTTTTTGACTTTATGCTCAACCCTAATGAGAATATGATATGTGATTAACTATTATATTAATTAAGTATTATGATGATATGGTTGTTGACTTGTTGACTTTTGTTGACTTGTTGACTTTGGTGACTTGTTGACTTTTGTTGACTTGTTGACCGGTTGACTAGGCTTGACTAGTTGACCATCATGATAACCATGGTTATCATTTCATGCCAAAGACTTTTTCTTGCTTGTTCATTTGAGTAAAATGAGTGCATGACATGATAAGGTTATGGTTACTTCAACCATCACATAAGACTTTTGTTGATATGATGAGTTATCATTGCTTTGGATTATGAGAGGGTGAGAGACAAAATACTTGCTCATTCTTTCTTGCTCATTCTCTCTCTTGTTCTTGAGCTCTCCTCTTGCTCTCATCCTCAACCTCTTGCTCCCTCTCTTGATCTATGGTTCTCTTGTCTCATGAGTTGAGAATCAAGAACCATAGATAAAATCCCATTCTAAATCATCTCTACTCATTCTAGTTCACTAGGTTTGGCAAACCAAGTGAACTAGTTTCTTCAAAGAACGAAGAAGGAGCTAAAGGTTGGAGCTTTCAAGTGGATCTATCTTCGGCGTACGGAGACAACGAGAAGGAGCCATCGAACCACCATCGGAGCTTGAAGAGAAGGAGTTCAAGTTTAGGTATAACCATCTTCATCCGAGTAGCTAAATATCTTTAGCTTAGTTTGCTAGTTTTAGTTTAGGTAACGATCCCGACCATAGTTTAGTCCATGTTGCCTCTTGCGATAAAAAATTCGTTTTTTATACCGTTTCCGCCTCCCCGTAAGAACCGGGGGTCGCAATATGGACTTACAGGATGATCCCATATCCATTGGTGTTTGACATCGAAGATGGTATGCGGGTGCTCAGTGGAGACTGGGTACACTGAACGGACTCGCCGAGAACTCCCAGATGGTATTATACCTCACGTCAGATGGCAGTTCTCTGGTGACACTGGTACAGCTTAGTCTGTTGACCCGAGATCGTCATAGAGTCTTGTGTGTCTCCCACTGTGCTTTGATTTCCACCCTACCACGGCTCTACTGAGTTGTGCAAACAGGTGGTTTTTGGGTACAGTCCCGATTCACATGGAGGCAATGAGCGATAGGAGGGGATTCGTCTCTCCCGGTATTGGGGGTTGATGTTGTGCAATGCTCGACTGGCCATAACAGGAAATCCCTGGCCAGGGTTGCAGTGATATACTGGTAAGAGTTATCAGTAGTTTCACGAATGTTATGGACCCTACGTCGGCATGACTTATCGAGCTATTGGGGTCTGACGTTTACCACCCCTAGGCGATATATGCGACATATCAGACGAACAGACCGGACTATACGGTAGTGTTACTGGTTGGATTCACTGGAGTGTGAGCAGGCTTGCTCGTCGATCTTCAGATCGCTCAATACCCGGGTGGCCGTTACGTTTAGCAGACCGCTTGCGGCTTGTGGGTGTTTGATATGATCATCGCCTGCTGCCGGCGTATTGACGAGTCTTTAGAGTCCTACACAGAGGTTTCCTGGCTCAAGCAAAACGAAATAGGAGCGCATATGAGATATGTGCGGGACCGAGAATAATGCGTGTATGTGATACCGTATTCCATTCTCGCGATGAATGTATCGAATAGGTTATATGCGATATACCCTAGTTATCGAATCAAAGGTTGATTTGATAAGCCGATACATTATATACTAGTCGGTTGTGTGCGACATGACCGGATCATTGAATCAAGTGTTGATTTGATTATTTAATGCATAATTATATATTTGATATATTACTTTGCATTAACTAGTATCGGTTCACTTTAAATGGATTTTCTCACTCGGGTGTGCGCATTACATATGCGATATGATTTTGTGCACTTGGTTGTATCATGTTTGATGATACATGTTTACTTGGTTAAGTGCAAAGAATAAACCATGGTTAAAAGAATGGTTAGGGTTTCATTTCCTTTATTTATTCATTTATTTATTTGTTTATTCATTTTGGAAAAGAGGAGAAAAGAATGGTGGCTTATTTTGGAGTTTAGTTGAAGCTTCATGAAACTTTGATCAAGTCAACCATTCTTATCTCATCCTTAACCCTAACCATTCCCACTAACCATGATTCATTCTCTACACTTGACTCTAGTTAACATTATGATAAGTTTTGTTTTTTCTATTATTTTTAATTAACTTATCATTTTTCTTTCTTCTTCTTCTTCATGAGCAAGGAAGAAAAAGCTTTCTTCATCAATGGTGAATTGAGCAAATGAGTGAGAAATCCAAAACTAAAGTCTACCCACTTCCTATTTCTTCATCCTCTACCTCTTGCCAAGTAGTAGAGTGTGTTTCCTTCACAAGTCATCATGGTTTGGTGAAGGTGGAGCTTGATCTAGCGATGCCTCGACGTAGATCATCTTCGGCATGGACATCGACGACCTAGCTTGCCCATTCTCCGACGAAGCCGACGCTAGAGCCCGGATTTGATTTGGACAGCGGAGAGGACCTTGTTGCGGAGCTATGGAGGTGGAGCACCGGATCTACAAAGGTTGTATTTCCGTATCTTGTAGTTAAGTGTTAACTAGTTTTCTTTTCGCCTAAATATCTAGTAAACGATCCGTAGTCGGGTTTGTAGGCACCCGTAAAATTTTAATATGGCATGATCGATGACATGTGAGACCTCACTAGGGTGCCTAGGAACCCTACAGTGGTATCAGAGCCTAGCTAGAGCCTTAGGCGATGCGTAGACGGAATTTGAAGTCCGATCGAACCGAAAACCTACATCCAACTTGCTCTCTGTACTTTTTTCAAATTTGTGGATTTTTGCAAATTAAAAATATGCAGAAAAATAAGCAGGGAAATCTAAGAATTACGGTGCAAAAATTACCTAATGATCCCTCAAAAGTGCGGCGGAACCGCGTCATTAGCGTGCTAATGCGGCCCTTCCGCCGCCGTTTTGTCTTATTAGGCACTCAATTTTGCACAGTAACTCCTATTTTTCAGTGTTGGTTTTCCTGGAATATTTTTTTTCTGAAATCAAGAGTTGAGTATTTTGGGTTGTATAGGGGGTTCGTACATTCGATCGGATTGTCAAATTTTGTCTATGTGTTTTTCCGGATAATTTTTGAATATGTTAAAAAGTTCGACCGGATATAAATACCCAATTTTTCCCCTGTCGGGAAATTTCCAAGTGTTGGATATT
This sequence comes from Agapanthus africanus, assembly GCA_030015575.1. NCBI lineage: Eukaryota > Viridiplantae > Streptophyta > Magnoliopsida > Asparagales > Amaryllidaceae > Agapanthus > Agapanthus africanus. Next base: position 269,922,301 of record CM057340.1, read on the forward strand.
TTTGTAGTTTAATCACGTTCTAAGTAGTGCAAGTAACACGATGGTCCCTCTAGAAGACAACAAACCTTAACTCGATTATGTGACCGTCTTGAACTACCCTTTGAACCTTCGGGTTTGGGGCAGTACGGCGTGCCACATGTGAGGCGTTGGCTTGACCCTTCTACGGCTGGACCGTTGGTACTGAGGCACGAACTGAATGTTTTTAGACTTGTTTCATGTGTTGATCTGTATCGGGAAAACTTGGGTGTTCGATTGTTCGATCGGAAAGTTTAACATTTTCTATTTATCCGGAATATGATACAATAATTGGAATTCACAAGAAGTTATGAGATAACTGAATGAATGTTATAAACATAGCAGTTTAGTCTCACTTGATCGGTTGCCACGGAATTTTGATGTGATCAAAAGTCCGTCGCAATCACGTAGCGTACGCGGATACTCGCCGGGTAAACTTAATAGACAGCCTCACTCCATAGCCCCGACCAAGTGACTGTAGGAGAACCCCGTCGCCGAAAGCATCCGTTCGGGTGCTCGCGGTAGCGGTGTTCCGCCTTGGTGCACTTCGTCGACGGTATCAGGGGTGCGGCCGTCTACTGAAGTTTGCGACGAGCATTCGATCAGAATGTCGGGAATCCTGTTGAATTGCCCGACTTGATATTGAAAAGTGTTTTCGATAATGAGACTAAAATGCGGGGTTTATAATTGTTAGGCATGCGATGTCTAAGTAATTCATTTGGTCAGGCATGCGATGTCTGAGGTGATTGCGGATTCCAACTGTTGTAGTTTTACACTTTCTTTTCTGTGACCGTAAGTGTAATATGTGATATCGTCGGTTTCGTTGCTATATGTCAACGACAATTGGGATGCGCATATTTACTTACGTTGATGACATGTGATGTTATGTGTTGCTGGATATGTTATATTGGATTGTCGTGTTTGAATAGCCGGGGGTTTTTTTTTATGTGAGATGAGTGTTTTTCATTTTCATTCATGTAAAAACTTGTATGTAATATTCTTTTATTGGGGCACTTCCAGGTTGCGGAAGTAGTCACCGTTTGTATATTATTTACTTTTCTGCACTAGGATAGACCCAAGGAGGGGAGCACAAGTAACCGGGTTCTGGGGTCCAGTGGGAGACCAACTCGAGGAGTCGAGTCCGGGTCTCCTAACCCTAGAATTGGTAGGGTTGCTTGCCGCTCTCGTAGGGGTCTTGGGGTGTGGGATTGGCTATTCATCACGACCGTGGAATCCGTGTTTTATACTGGCTCGTATTGAAAACACGGACGTCCTACTATATCCAATATTTCATATGTTTCTTCTGCTGTGTTTTATCTGTGATCATGTGATGTTCTGTGACAGATATTATATATAGTATATATGATATATTATATAGACGTTGCTTATGTTTTACACCCGCGCTAGCCCTGCCTCGCTCTGGCGTTAGTTACCTAACCTAACGGTGCAGACGGGACATCGAGGCGAATGCGGATGGCATAAGCGTACGTTATATTTATCTGTGATGGTTAGGTAGACTTAAATGATGGGATATTCATTAATGAGATTAATGAAAGAAAATAAACCTAATTGATGTTGTGGAATCGAATTTCAAAATAAAAACAGGTAGCTACAGTTCTTGCTTTGCATCGTGGTGTTCCTTGTAGAACATCCTGCACCTTATTCGATGAGGAAAGGACCGAGATCCCTTCACCGGGAGTGACTCCTTTAGCAATAACTGGCAGATGCTACACACTCGGTTTGTATTTGATCGCTTCTATAGTTTCTGCTTTGCACAGTGATATATATGATATATCCCGCACCTCATTCGACGAGGAAAGGGCCGACGATCCCTTCATCGGGAGTGACCCCTTTAGCAAAACTAGAAAAGCCTCAAAAACATTCCATTTAAAAATCATTTGATTCCGCAACGAGATCAAGTTCAAAGCGTTAAAGGTTTTCACAAAAACCAGCCGCAACCCTCCGTCATTTTAGAAAGTAGAGTACTTAGTATTCGTCCTGTGTTTGTTGACCATAGTCAAGGCACAGTGTACGGTAGCTAAGTGATGTCTTCCTACACCACATATGATGCGATTAGTTAGGACAGTCGCGTGACTTTGTTGACCTTAGTTAAGGGTCATGTGGGTGGGTCTAATTAATCATGAAATGACGGGTAGAACTTGACTAGTACTTATGATTTGTTGACCATAGTTAAGGTCATAGGTGCTAGGGGTAAAAACCTTTATCGGGAGTTTCAAGTGTTGGAATTTGCAATGAGATTGCATACCTTCTATGTGATAGTTGGATCCCGATACCCACTGCGAGTAATTGTTACTCCTGGGAGAGTTTTGCACTTTGCAATTAGCCGATCAAGTAGGTGTCTAGAAAGGTGTCAATGGGGTTACGCCTCTGGGAAAACGAGGTTTACTGTAATTAGGTCCGTGCGAAAGCACGGGAAACCTCCCTCAAAGTACCGACATTGGCCTGGCTGAAAGATTGGCGAACTTGTAGAGTGTAATTAATCCCGGCTAGTCTTTCCTTTTAGGGTTTGAAGGAAGATTTGATAAAAACAGTAGGAGCCATCCTGATTAGATAAAATATATAACCAATCTGATCTTGCTAGAGCGCACGCAGAGTGTTTTCTTCTCTCTCTCTCCTGGTAGCGACCATATCACGCCTTAATCAAGATAATAATACGGATGTATTGACCGAACCCGCTTGTTATACTGAGCTGGGGAACGTTGGTCCCGCTCCAACTTATAATTGTTATAAGACAGAGCAGGAAATAGGGGAATACCAGAATTCCCGTGCCGCCCAAACCAAGAGAGTGCATGCTGATGCATCATCTTCGGGTGTGTTCATTATGTAGAACTGTTTCTCTGTATTCTCTACGTCCTGGGTATGTGATACCAGATCAGGATCCCAGATATGTAATATGTTACATAGGGCTACAGAAAGGTAGAAAACTGAGAACGGGTGATAAGTTTCATGAGACAGAAACCGGGGCAAGTGTTGCAGCCAAGTCTGTTGGTCACTGTCACCCTGTATTACCAGTACATTGATTCTGAACAAATGCTATTAGATACCGAACCTGATATACAAAATCATATCAGTCTCTTTATTAGTAAAGAAGGATATAATTTTGTATTGATGGATAATGTTTTGAACATTTCCTATATCAAAAGTTGATCGGTTCAGGCACGCTATCTAAAAGCATTGACGTTCTAAATCAAACTACAGTTCCTAGTATACAGAACACACACAAGAAGAAGAGTTCAGAAATGAACGAATTCTTCTTGAGGCATTGTAGACTAGGTCATATCATTGCGACCCGACTGGCTGAAGTTACATTTAGATGTATATTTAAATCAGTTTGAATTTACATCTTGTGAAACTTGCCAGTCATGTCACAAAGATAATATGACCATAGCTCTGTTTATTGGAAACAGAGAAAGAGTTAGTAAACTCTTGGGACTGATACATGATGATGTATGTAAGATCTCCTGTCTACACATGCCAGGACTGGCTCTTTATACTTCATTATATTCTCTGATAATCTCTCAAGATTCAGTCATATATTCTTGTTGAAATATAAGTCCGAACCTTTTGAGGTATTCACAGAATATAAGTAGGAAGTAGAGAACCAAAATACGGGTATAAGTATTATGTCCTGTGATAAGATCAGGGAGGAGAATACTTGTGCATGGCATTTCTGGACTATTCCAAAAGAAAATGAGATTCTCTCTCAGCATTACTCCTCCGTATAAACCATAGCACGATGGTATATCGGGGCGGAGCAATCACACCCTATATGATAAGGTGTGCTCTATGATGAGTACTACTGAGTTACCTATTTCCTTTTGGGGTTATGCACTTGAGAAGCTGCATACCTATTGAATTAGGTTTGAATCAAATCAGTGCCTACCACTCCATATGAGATATGGTATGGGAAGAACCCATCTCTTAAGCGAGATAAGATTTGGGGTTGTCCGGCCTATGTCAAAAGCAAAATCCGGACAAGATCGAGGCAAGATCAGTTCTGTAGAACTGGAAAGGTTCCAGCTGTACAAAACTGCTAATGATTTGACAGAACCAAAGGATTCAATAGTTTCCGACGAACCTCAGCCTCTCCGCCGATCTAGTAGGGTTCCTCATCCGCCTGAGAGATACCTCGGTTTCTCGATGACAGTGGGAGCAAGGATTGCATCATGAGATGATGACCCAACTAGTTTCGAGCAGGCCATCGAGAGTAGGGACTCTGTAAGAATGGCTGGATGCTTAGCGATCTGAGATGGAATCCATGTACACCAGCAAAGCATGGACTTTAGCTGCTATATCTGAAGGGTTAAATCCCCATCAGGAGCAAGTATATCTTGAGAAGATTACTTGGTGTAGATGGAAAAGTTGAGACTTTCAAAGCTAGACTTGTTAAAGGTTTTCGTCATCGACCAGGCATGGATAATGATGAAACCTTTTTCCAGTAGCTATGCTTAAGTCTATCCAGATCCTACTTACCACGGCTACACACCATGACTACGATATCTGGCGGTTGGGTGCCATGACTGCTTCTCTAAATACTGATTTAGAAGAGAACGTCTATAAGAACACAGCCAGAGGGCTTCGTAAACAGTGGGAGCAGCGGAAACGTGTGCAAGTTGCTTTACACAATGAAGCAGGCATCGCGGAGATGGAACGTCTGTTTTGATGTCATAGTCAAAGTGTTTGACTTCATCAAAATGATAGACGAACCTTGTATATACAAAAGGGTAGTAGAGAGTAAGGTAGTCATCTTCGTATTGTACGTAGACAACATACTCTTGATAGGAAAAGAGTTTCCTATACTATGATCGGTCAATCTCCTATTATCACAAGGATTCTCCAAATAGGACAAAGATGATACCTCCTAAATCCTGAGATTTGGACCTATGAGATAGATCTAAAGGGATATTAGGGTTCTCACTAGGTATAGTGAGATTGTATCAATCGATCCTGGGGAGAATCACTGGAAGTGTTCCAGGATGATAAAGACGACTGAATGTCAGTCACAGGCATTGTCTTTACCCTCAGTAAAGGGACGGTATGTTGGAAGATTTCCAAGCTAGATACCGTGACAAACTAGACGATAAAGGCTGGTAACATCGCTATTAAAGATACTACCAAAGAGGAAGTTTGGGTGTATATTGCTTCATAAGATGAACTAGGTTCCTGCCATTGTATGACAATGGAAGTGTGGCTTTGGCCCTTGGAACCCTGGTCCCATCAGTGACCCAGACGTATTCTGAGGCAGCATCACCTGATCGTGGAGATAGTTGATCTCCAGGGTGATCGAGGTAAGGAGAGTAGACTCAGAGGACAACACGGCGGATCCACTCACGAAGGCCTTTTTCCCAAAGAGAGACACTTTTATGGGATGGTTGAGTATGAGATACTACAACCACTGCTACAGATGGCCCTAGTGCAAGTGGGAGATTGTTAGTTATATGTATGCCCTAGAGGCCATTACTGTACATAGAATGTATATTGTAGTGGATGCTGGGACATATATAGGGAGGACTTTCTTGCTCGACATGATAGTACGCTATCTGGTTGCACTTTATCTTAACATGTATACTTTCTGTCTCTCTGATTACATGTTGATAAAGCCCATAGGATGTGTACTCGACTTCCAGGACTATGATGTAGATCATACTAGTGGGGCCTGGGTAGTCCATGATACGTCCTTGAAATGTTCCTAGTCGAGGGAATATCGAGACGGGGCATCGATATTCCAGAGTAGACTAGCGCATATCTTCTCGACCCATGCGATGGGCGATGGATGATCCCATATCCATTGGTGTTTGACATCGAAGATGGTATGCGGGTGATCAGTGGAGACTGGGTACACTGAACGGACTCGCCGAGAACTCCCAGATGGTATTATACCTCACGTCAGATGGCAGTTCTCTGGTGACACTGGTACAGCTTAGTCTGTTGACCCGAGATCGTCATAGAGTCTTGTGTGTCTCCCACTGTGCTTTGATTTCCATCCTACCACGGCTCTACTGAGTTGTGCAAACAGGTGGTTTTTGGGTACAGTCCCGATTCACATGGAGGCAATGAGCGATAGGAGGGGATTCGTCTCTCCCGGTATTGGGGGTTGATGTTGTGCAATGCTCGACTGGCCATAACAGGAAATCCCTGGCCAGGGTTGCAGTGATATACTGGTAAGAGTTATCAGTAGTTTCACGAATGTTATGGACCCTACGTCGGCATGACTTATCGAGCTATTGGGGTCTGACGTTTACCACCCCTAGGCGATATATGCGACATATCAGACGAACAGACCGGACTATACGGTAGTGTTACTGGTTGGATTCACTGGAGTGTGAGCAGGCTTGCTCGTCGATCTTCAGATCGCTCAATACCCGGGTGGCCGTTACGTTTAGCAGACCGCTTGCGGCTTGTGGGTGTTTGATATGATCATCGCCTGCTGCCGGCGTATTGACGAGTCTTTAGAGTCCTACACAGAGGTTTCCTGGCTCAAGCAAAACGAAATAGGAGCGCATATGAGATATGTGCGGGACCGAGAATAATGCGTGTATGTGATACCGTATTCCATTCTCGCGATGAATGTATCGAATAGGTTATATGCGATATACCCTAGTTATCGAATCAAAGGTTGATTTGATAAGCCGATACATTATATACTAGTCGGTTGTGTGCGACATGACCGGATCATTGAATCAAGTGTTGATTTGATTATTTAATGCATAATTATATATTTGATATATTACTTTGCATTAACTAGTATCGGTTCACTTTAAATGGATTTTCTCACTCGGGTGTGCGCATTACATATGCGATATGATTTTGTGCACTTGGTTGTATCATGTTTGATGATACATGTTTACTTGGTTAAGTGCAAAGAATAAACCATGGTTAAAAGAATGGTTAGGGTTTCATTTCCTTTATTTATTCATTTATTTATTTGTTTATTCATTTTGGAAAAGAGGAGAAAAGAATGGTGGCTTATTTTGGAGTTTAGTTGAAGCTTCATGAAACTTTGATCAAGTCAACCATTCTTATCTCATCCTTAACCCTAACCATTCCCACTAACCATGATTCATTCTCTACACTTGACTCTAGTTAACATTATGATAAGTTTTGTTTTTTCTATTGTTTTTAATTAACTTATCATTTTTCTTTCTTCTTCTTCTTCATGAGCAAGGAAGAAAAAGCTTTCTTCATCAATGGTGAATTGAGCAAATGAGTGAGAAATCCAAAACTAAAGTCTACCCACTTCCTATTTCTTCATCCTCTACCTCTTGCCAAGTAGTAGAGTGTGTTTCCTTCACAAGTCATCATGGTTTGGTGAAGGTGGAGCTTGATCTAGCGATGCCTCGACGTAGATCATCTTCGGCATGGACATCGACGACCTAGCTTGCCCATTCTCCGACGAAGCGACGCTAGAGCCCGGATTTGATTTGGACAGCGGAGAGGACCTTGTTGCGGAGCTATGGAGGTGGAGCACCGGATCTACAAAGGTTGTATTTCCGTATCTTGTAGTTAAGTGTTAACTAGTTTTCTTTTCGCCTAAATATCTAGTAAACGATCCGTAGTCGGGTTTGTAGGCACCCGTAAAATTTTAATATGGCATGATCGATGACATGTGAGACCTCACTAGGGTGCCTAGGAACCCTACACCCATATCCATTGGTGTTTGACATCAGAGATGATATACGGGTGCCCAGTGGAGACTGGGTACACTGGACGTACTCGCCGAGAACTCCCAGATGGTATTATACCTTACGTCAGATGGCAGTTCTCTGGTGACACTGGTATAGGTTAGTCTATAGACCCGAGATCGACATAGAGTCTTCTGTGATTCCCACTGTGCTTTGATTTCCATCATACCACATCCAAGAAGGCGTGCAAAACGGTGGTTTTTGGGTACAGTCCCGAGTCACATGGAGGCAATGAGCGATAGGAGGGGTTTCGTCTCTCCCGGTATTGGGGGTTGATGTTGCGCTATGCTCGATTGGCCATAACAGGGAAGTCCCTGGCCATGGCTGGTTTAGAGATTTACTGGTAAGTGTTACCAGTAGTTTCTCAACTCGTTATGTGCCTCATATCGGCATGGCTTATCGGTTATTGGGGTCTGACATTTCCACCCCTAGACTTGATATGCGACATATCAGACGAGGAGACCGGACTGTACGGTAGTGTCATTGTCAGGCTTTTTGCAGGAGTTGGAGCGGGCTTGCTTGCTGATCTTCTGATCGCTCAATACCCGGGTAGCTGTTACGTCCATCTAGTACCGCTGACGGCTTGTGGGTGCTTGATATGATCATCACCTACTGCCGGTGTATTGACGAGTCTTTAGAGTCCTACATAGAGGTTTTACTGGCTCAGGCAAAATGAAATAGGAGCGCATATGTGATATGTGCGGGACCGAGAATAATGCGTGTATGTGATACCGTATTCTATTCTCGCGATGTTTGTATCGATCGGTTATATGCGATATAACCAGGTTATCGAATCAAGGGTTGATTCGATAAGTCAATACATTGGATGTTAGTCGGTTATATGAGATATAACCGGATTATTAAGTCAAGTGTTGATTTAATAATTTAGTGTATAATTGTATATGTGATATACTAATTTACATTAACTAACATTGGTTTACTTAAGCATTTATTTTTTCTCACTTGTGCACAACTTAATATATATGCGATATATATATTTATTTGTGTACATATTGTATCATAGTTGTTGATACAACTATCATGGGTGTATAAGACTTATACCATACTAATTATAGTGTTAGGTTTTATATCTAAAGTAATTCTAAAATTAGTGGATAATGAGCTCACATACATGAAGCTTCATGAAGTTTATGGTTGCATTGACTTAGTCTACTAGTTTTGCTTTACTTAAGATATTAACTAACCTAACCAGTATAATTAGCCATGGTAATGTCTCTACATGAGTTAGTATATGATACCCTCTCACCCATGGTTACCTCTCTCACTCTCTTGATTAGTCTTCATTCTCATTTTGAGCTCATCTTCTTCCTCCTTCAATATTTTCTTTCTAGGGTTTGAAAAAGAGAGAGAATGAAAGTGAGAAAAGAAATTCTAAAGTGTACCCATTTCCTATTTCATCATCCTCTACTAGACTAGCACTTTAGTTTAGGGTGTTTGCTTCACTAATTCTTTAGTTAGTGAAGTAGAAGCTTGAGTTCGTATTCGCTCGATGTAGATCATTTTCGGCCTCGAAGATTTCAAGCAATACCGTTGCAATTTTCTCTTGGAGCCGTCCAAGAGTCCGGGAGTTCGATGATCACAGCGAAGGGACTACTACAAGGAGCTTAAGAAGTGAAGGACCGATCTACAAAGGTTGTATTTCGTATTCACTTAGTGTTAAAGTTTTTAACTTGCTAGTTTTCGCCTAATCTCTAGTTTAAAGATCTCGTTTAGAGTTATTCGGCACGGCTAAAATTTTAATCGGGCATGGTTGATGCCTTGTAGAACCTTGTTAGAGTGCCTAGTAACCCTACATAGAAAAGCAGTCAAAAGACAAACCGAAGGTTGTAGCATCTTCTAGTTATTGCTAAAGAGGTCACTCCCGGTGAAAGGATCTCGGCTCTTTTCTCATCGAATGAGGTGCTGGATATTCTACAAGGAATACCGCTATGCAAAGCAACAACTAGAGCTACCAGTTTTTGAAAATTCGATTCCACGACATCATTTAGGTTTATTTTCTTTCATTAATCTCATTAATGAATGTCCCATCATTTAAGTCACCTAATCATCATAGATAAATACAACGTACGCTTATGCCATCCGCATTCGCCTCGATGTCCCGTCATGCACCGTTAGGTTGGGTAACTAACGGCATAGCGGGGCAGGGCTAGCGCATGTGTAAAACATAAGCAACGTCTATATAATATATCATATATACTATATACAGTATCTATCTGAACATATCACATGATCACATCACAGATAATGCAGCAGAAAACAACATATGAAATATTGGATATACTAGGATGTCCGTGTTTTATTTTGAGCCTATATAAAACACGGATTCTACGGTCGTGATGAATAGCCAATCCCACACCCCTAGACCCCTACGAGAGCGGCAAGCAACCTTACCAATTCTAGATTTAGGAGATCCGGTCTCGACTCCTCGAGATGGTCTCCCACTGGACTCTAGAACCTGGTTACTTATGCTCCCCACCTTGGGTCTATCCTAATGCGGAAAAATAAATAATATACATCAATGGTGACATCTTCCTCAACCCGGAAGTGCCCCAATAAAAGAATATTACATACAGGTTTTTACATGAATGAAAATGAAAAACTCTCATCTCACATAAAAAAAAACCCGGCTAACCAAACACAACGATCCAATATAACATATCCGGCAACATATAACATCACATGTCATCAACGTAAATAAATATGCGTATCCAAATTGTCGTTTATGTATAGCAACGAAACCGGCGATACCCCACATATTACACTTACGGTCGCAGAAAAGAAAATGAAAAATACAACAATTGGAATCCGCAACCACCTTAGACATCATAAACCCGTAATATCCCATATTGCAGATTTCATGCCTAACAAATGAATTCCTTAGACATCGCATGCCTAACAATTACAAACCCCGCATTTTAGTCTCGATATTTGAAAACACTTTACAATAATCAGTTTGGCAATCCAACAAGATTCCCAACATTCCGATCGAATGCTCGTCGGAAACTTTAGTAGACGGCCGCACCCCCCGATACCGACGACGAAGTGCACTTAGGCAGAACACCGCGGCCGTAAGCACCCGGACGGATGCTTTTTGGCAACGGAGTTCTCCTACAGTCACTTGGTCGGGGTTATGGAGCGTGGCTATCTAGTAATGTTACCCGGCGAGTATCCGAATACACAAAGTGATTGCGACGGACTTTTGATCGCATCAAAATCCCGTGGCAACCGATCAAATGAGACTAAATTGCAAGACTTATTAAATTCAAATGTTGTTGATTCCAAGTATTGTATCACAATATACTAGACTATGTTAAACGTTTCGAACGAATCAACAAATCCCCACAACTCCCAATGAGCTCAACACTTGAGCGAAGTTAAAGTACCCAAAACGTGCCACAACACCTATGATCCAGCCGTAGAAGGGTCAAACCAACGCCTCACCTATGACACCGCGGAACCACGGCAAACCTTAAGGTTCAAACCGCGGTTCCGAGGGCATAGAATCGAGTTAAGGTTTATGTTTTTCTAGAGGTCCATAGAGTTACTTGCACGAATATTGAATATAATTAACATAGAAAAGTTCCAACACTTGGAAATTTCAGAGGGGGTCATGGGGCAAAGTTTGAATTTCGTTCGAAGTGTTAAACATGGTCTAGGTTACCAATACAATGCTAAAATATACGACTACGAAATACTCCGCAAAGAGTCCATTACCAAACTAACATCACATGCAAATCTGGACTAAATAAACAATACCAGAAATCCCAAAATAGGAGTAAAAGATCACAGGTGCAATACGAGGGGGAGGGGAGCCTAAGGGGTCGGCGACGCCGGAATTCTTGGCCATGTCGCCGGACTGGAACCGAGCACCCCCCCTCGTATTTCCTCTGTGTTCTTAAAATACCCTAAATGCCACTCTGCAGTTGCTTAAAAAATTTTCAGACCACTTTTTAAAAAATTTCCAGAGAGCAATTTTCAAGGTTTCTAAAATCGTATTTTTGCGGAGTTTTTCGATTTCGTATTATCTTAGTATCGTCTAAGTTTCTAGTTAGGCTCTGATACCATGTTGGGATTCCTTAGCACCTAGCCTAGGGTTTGCAAGCATCACTCATGCCACAATAAGAATTTTAGGGAGTGCTATGTAATCAAACTACGAATCGAACTAGAAAACTAGGGTAACAAAACTTGTAATCCATCATTACTAAGAGAAGTGAATGAAAATATAACCTTTGTAGATCCGGTCCTTCACTTCTAAAGCTCCGTGTTGATGTCCCTTCGCTGCGATCATCGTAGTCCCGAACTCTAGAAAGGATTTCCCCGGAGAAATGAACAAGCTAGCTCGTTGACTTCGAGGCCGAAGATGATCTACGTCGAGGTGACTCAAACTCAAGCTCCCTCTTCACTAGGTCAAGAACTTTGTGAAGAGAACACCCTAAACTAAATGGTAAGTAGTAGAGGATGATGAAATAGGAAATGGGTTCACTGTATATTTTAATTTCTCACTTTATTTCTTCACTTAGAAAAATTCTAGCAAGCTTTACTTTTTGGATGAAGAAGAAGAAGAAGCACAAATGAAGTGAAGTGAATTATCCTAATGCAACCATGGGTGAGTTAGTTTTTATCCACTAACCTTTGTAGAGACTAAACCATGGTTTAAGTTAGTGGTTTGGTTAATAAATATCTTAAGTAAAACAAAGTGAGTGGACTTTGTCAAAGATGCTTTAAGCTTCATGAAGCTTCAAGCCAAGACAAAGAAAGCCACCATTTTGAATTACAAAATAAATAAAAACCCTAACCATTATCTTAAATATGGTGTAAGTCATACACACACCCAAGTTTGCATGTATCATCCATCATGATACAAACATGTACACAATTATATATCACATATACATTATGTGTACATCAAGTGAGAAAATCAATCTTAAGTGAACCAATACTAGTTAATGTAAAGTAATATATTAAATATATAATTATACATTAAATCATTAAATCAACACTTGATTTAATGATCCGGTCATATCGCATATAACCGACTAATATCTAGTGTATCAATATATCGAATCAACACTTGATTCGGTAACCCGGCTATATCGCATATAACCGACCGATGATACAAATCGCGAGAATAGAATACAGTATCACATACTCGTATTATTCTCGGTCCTGCACATATCTCATATGCGCTCCTATTTCATTTCGCTTGAGCCAGGAAACCTCTGTGTAGGACTCTAAAGACTCGTCAATACGCCGGCAGTAGGTGGTGATCATATCAGTCACCCATAAGCCGCAAGCGGTCTGCTAAATGTAACGGCCACCCGGGTATTGAGCGATCAGAGGATCAACGAGCAAGCCTGCTCACACTCCTGCGAATCCGATCAGTAATACTTACCGCACAGTCCGGTCTGTTCGTCTGATATGTCGCATATCTCGCCTAGGGGTGGTAAACGTCAGACCCCAGTAGCTTGATAAGTCATGCCGATGTAAGGTCCATAACGAGCGTGAAACTACTGATAACACTTACCAGTAAATCACATTAACCCTGGCCAGGGATTTCCAGTTAGGCCAGTCGAGCATAGCGCAACATCAACCCCCAATACCGGGAGAGACGAATCCCCTCCTATCACTCATTGCCTCCATGTGACTCGGGACTGTACCCAAAAACCACCTGTTTGCATGTCTCAGTAGAGCCGTGGTCGGGTGGAAATCAAAGCACAGTGGGAGACACACAAGACTCTATGACGATCTCGGGTCAACAGACTAAGCTGTACCAGTGTCACCAGAGAACTGCCATCTGACGTGAGGTATAATACAATCTGGGAGTTCTCGGCAAGTCCGTTCAGTGTATCCAGTCTCCACTAAGCACCCGCATACCATCTCTGATGTCAAACACCAATAGATATGGGATCATCCATCGCCCATCAGATGGGTCGAGAAGATATATGCTAGTCTACTCTGGAATATCGTTGCCCCGTCTCGATATTCCCACGACTAGGAACATTGAAGGATGTACTCATGGACTACCCAGGCCCCACTAGTATGATCTGCATCATAATCCTGGAAGTCGAGTACACATCCTAAGGGCTTTATCAACATGTAACAGAGAGACAGTAAGTGTACATGTTAAGATAAAGAGCAACCAGATAGCGTACTATCATGTCGAGCAAGAAAGTCCTCCAAATATATGTCCCAGCATCCATTATCATATACATCTCATGTACAATAATGGCCTCTACGGCATACATACAACTAATATACACGACTTATCGGTTACTGGGGTCTGACATTTACCACCCCTAGACTGGATATCCGACATATCAGTCGAAGAGACCGGACTGTACGGTAGTGTTACTGATTGGATTCACAGGAGTGTGTGCAGGCTTGCTTGTTGATCTTCTGATCGCGCAATAGCCGGGTGGCTGTTATGTTTAGCTGACCGCTTGTAGCTTATAAGTGTTTGATATGATCATCACCTACTGACAGCGTATTGACGATTCTTTAGAGTCCTACACAGAGGTTTCATGGCTCAGGAAAAACGGAGTATGAGCACATATGTGATATGTGCAGGACCGAGAATAATATGTGTATGTGATACCGTATTTGATTCTCGTGATATGTGATATCGGCCGGGTATATATGATATAGCCGGGTCATCGGATCACGTGTTGATTCGATGAACTGATACATATTATATTAGTCGGTTATTTGCAAAATAGCCGGATTATCGGATCAAGTGTTGATTCGATAATTTAATGTATAATTATATATTTGATATATTACATTACATTAACTAATATAAGCTCACTTAAATGATTTTTTTTCTCACTTGATGATACATTGATATATATGTGATATATGTTAATTGTATTATTTTCTTTTGTTACATTATATATTATATATGTGATATATAATATCGTAACATGTTAGTGTTACAAATGCAACTAGGGTTTATGAGATTAAAAACCATGCTAGGGTTTAAATTAGGGTTAACATGTTCTTTTTTGGTTAATTCTAAATTATGGATTAAAGTTAAGATATTTTGTTATGTTGACTTTGTCCACTCTTTAGATATTTGCTAGATACTTGTTAACCTAATCTTTTAACCCTAGCCTATGGTTTATTCTCTACAAGGGTTAAGCATGCCATGCTTAACCTATAGTTGTTTTTCTAACCTCAACAATAATTCATTCATCACACTTCATCTTCTTCTTCCTCTGAAAAAAGCTTTCTGGCTTTTCATTTTGTGATGATTGTTTGTGAGAAAAAGAAAACAAAAGAGAGCAAAATTCCTACTTCATCATCCTCATCTATTCTAGCCATTTAGATTAGGGTGTTTGCTTCACTAGTACCTCATTTGTGAAGTGAAAGCTTGGGTTTGTGTTTCCTCAAGGTAGATCGTCTTGGATTTCGAAGACTTCAAGCAAGATGCATCATTTACCTCATGGAGCCTCTCGAGAGTCCGGGAACTTGATGATTGCAGAGAATGGACCACAACAAGGAGCTTATGAAGCAAATGAACGGACTACAAAGGTTGTAATCCCTATCTTTTAGAAGTAAAGTAGTTTACTTTTCTGATTCCGTATCATTCTCTAGTATCGATTCTAGGTTAGAGTTAACTAGAATGGCAAAAATTTAAACTTGGCATGGACGATGCCTCCCGAAACCTTGCTGCCGTTGTAGGTAACCCAACAGTGGTATCAGAGCCTAGCTAGAGAATTAGACGGATAAGTATAGGATTACGAAACCGAAACAACTCCGCAACACCCGACATCAAACCCTAGTTTCTGTAAAATTTTTCAGAGAGTCAAGTTTTTTTCAAACAGTTGCAGAATATTGTATGTGATACAATATGAACACCGTACAAATTTCACTACCTACCCTCGGATTTTGGCCGAGCACTTTGAGGATATGGCCGGCGAGCTCGGTTCTGTATAGGCATTTTTGGGTGAAATTTGTACAGTGTTATGAACTCTGGGGTTTGGTATTTCAGGTGTTGTTTGTTTTTGCCAAAATTGCATTTGATGTTAATTTACTGCATTAACTATACAGAGTGTTTCGTATTCGTAATTCTAGTTTTTGGTTCGGGTATTTTAGATGGTGATAAATAGTTCGATTGGATATCAAATACCCACATTAACCATTTCCGAAATTTTTTCATGTGTTGGATTTTTCCTTAGTTAAAAAACATTCAAATATCGTGCAAGTGATGCGGTGAACTCTCTAGAGGAATAAAAAATTAACTCGATTTTGTGACCGTCAAAACCGCCACTAAAATCCTAGGGTTTGTGGTAGTTTAGCGGTGCCACAAGTGAGGCATTGGTTGACCCTTCTACGGCTGGTTCATTGCTACTGTGGTATGTGATGGATACTTCTAAACTATGCTCAAGTGTTGAGCATTTTGGGAAAATTTGGGTGTTTGTTGATTCGATCGGAATGTTTAACATCGTCTAGTTTTTTCTGTAATGTTATACAATATGTGGAATTCATATAGTTAGGCATGAAATCCGTAATATGTGATATTTCGGGTTTACGATGTCTAAGCTGATTGTGGATTCCAAATGTTGTAGTTTTTCACTTTCTTTTCTGCGGCCGTAAGTGTAATATGTGGCATATCGCCGTTTTCGTTGCTATATATCAACGACAATTGTGATAGGCCTATTTACTTACGTTGATGACATGTGATGTTATGTGTTGCTGTGATATGTTATATTGGATCGTTGTGTTCTGAATAGCCGGGGGATTTATGTGAGATGAGAGTTTTTATTTTCATTCATGTAAAATTCATTGTTTGTAATATTCTTTTATTGGGGCACTTCCGGGTTGAGGATGATGTCACCATTGTATATTATTTACTTTTCCGCATTAGGATAGACCCAAGGAGGGGAGCACAAGTAACCGGGTTCTAAGGTCCAGTGGGAGGCCATCTCGAGAAGTCGAGACTGGGTCTCCTAACCCTAGAATTAGGAGGGTTACTTGCCGCTCTCGAAGGGGTCTAGGGATGTAGGTTTGGCTATTCATCACGACCGTGGAATCCGTGTTTTATGCAGGCTCAAAATAAAACACGGATGTGATCATATTATATGCGTGAGACCAATGCTTTATTATTGTATATATGATATATAATAAACGTTGCTTATGTTTTGCACCCGCGCTAGTCCCGCCCCGGTATGCCGTTAGTTAAGTAACCTAACAGTGCATAACGGGACACTGTGGTGAATGCGGATGGCATAAGCGTACGTTGTATTTTCGTTTCTTCTGTGATGCTTAGGAAGCTTAAATGATGGGATTTCGTTAATGAGATTAATGAAAGAAAATAAACCTAAAAGATGTTGTAGAATCAAATTTATAAAAAAGGGTAGCTCTAGTTTTGCTTTGCATAGCGGTATTCCTTGTAGAATATCCAGCACCTTATTCAATAAGGAAAGAGCCTAGATCCCTTCACCGGGAGTGACCTCTTTAGAGAAACTAGCAGAGGCTACAACTCACTCGGTTTTGTTTTTGATTGCTTCTATAGTTCTTGCTTTCCATAGCGGTATTTGTGAAATATCCTGCACCTTATTCGATAAGGAAAGAGCCGAGATCCCTTCACCGGGAGTGTCCTCTTTAGCGAAACTAGTAAAAGCCTCAAAAACACTCCTTTTCAAAATCACTTGTTTCTACAATGATATCAAGTTCCTTACGCTCATGGTTTTCTTAAAAACCTGCGTAACCCTCCGTTATTTCGGATAAGTGCTACTTAGTATTCGTACTACGTTTGTTGGCCTCCATCAAGGCGTAGTGTGTGGTAGCTAACTAGTGTTTATCTGCTACATAAAATGAGATTGGATAAGGGTAGTCGTACGACTTTGTTAGCCTCCGTCAAGGGTCGTGCGGGTGGGTTTGATTCAATCATGAAATGTACAGGTTGAACTTGACTAGCAGCCTATGGTTTGTTGGCCTCCGTCAAGGTCATAAGACGCTAGGGGTAAAAGTATTATCGGGAACTTCAAGTGTTGAGATTTTCAATGAGATTGCATACCTTCTAAGAGATAGTTGGATCCTGATACCCCACTGCGAGTAAGAGTTACTCCTGGGAGTGTTTTACACATGACAATTAGCCGATCAAGAAGGTGTCTAGAAAGGTGTTAACAGGGTTATGCCTCTGGGAAAACGAGGTTTATTTTAATTAGGTCCGTGCGAAAGCACGGGGAACATCCCTCAAAGTACCAATACTGATCTGGCTGAAAGATTAGCGAACTTATAAGGTGTAATTAATCCCGGCAAGTCTTACCTTTTAGGGTTTTAAGGAAGATTTGATAAAACCAGTGGGAGCCATCCTGATTAGATAAGATAATAACCAATCTAATCTTGTAAGAGCATACGCTAAAGTGTTTTCTTCTCTCTCTCTCCAGGTAGCGACCATGTCAGGCCTTAATCAAGATAATAATATGGATGTATTGACCGAACCTGCTTATAATACTGAGCAGGGGAACGTTGGTTCCGTTCTTTCTTATAATTGTTATAAGACAGAGAAGGAAATAGGGGAATATCCAGAATCCCACGCCACCCAAACGAAGAACAAGCATGTTTATGCATCTTCTTCGGGTGTATTTGTTATCGAGAACTATTTCTCAGTTCACTGTACGTCCTGAGTATTAGATACCGGATCGGGATCCCATATATGTAATATGTTACATGGGCTACGTAAAGGTAGAGAACTGGGAGAGGGTGATCATTCCATAAGAGTAGGGAATGATGCAAATGTTGCAGCCAAAGTAGTTGGCGAATATCACCTTGTATTGCCAAAAGGTAATACATTGATTCTGAACGAATGCTATTACATTCCGACCCTGATATGCAATCTTATATCGGTTTCTTTATTGAGTAAAGAAGGATATAATTTTGTAGTACAGGATAATGTTATGAACATCTTTATGAATCAAAAGTTGATTGGATCAGGCTCGTTAAATAATGGCATATATGTTCTAAATCAAACTACAGTACTTAATGTACAAAACACACACGAGAAGAAGAATTTAGAAATGAACGAATCCTTCTTGTGGCATTGTAGACTAGGTCATATCAATGCGACACGACTAGCTAAATTGCATAAGGATGGATATTTGAATCCGTTCGAATTATCATCTTATGAAACTTGTCATTCATGTCTCAAAGGCAAGATGACCAAAACTCCGTTTAGTGGACATGGAGAAAGAGTTACGGAACTCTTGGGACTGATACATAGTGATGTATGCGGTCCCATGTCTACACATGCCAGGAATGGTTCCTCGTACTTCATTACATTCACTGACGATCTCTCAAGATACGGACATGTGTTTCTGTTGAAACACAAGTCTGAAGCTTTTGAGAAATTCAGAGAATATAAGAACGAAGTAGAGAACCAAACGGGTAAAAATATTAAGATCCTTCGATCTGATCGAGGAGGAGAATACTTGAGCAATGAGTTCGTGGACTATCTAAAAGAGAATGGGATTCTCTCTCAGCTTACTTACTGCTGGGTATGCACTTGAGACAGCCATATACCTATTGAATAGAGTTCCAACCAAAATAGTGCCTACTACACCATATGAGTTATGGGAGGGGAAGAGACCGTGTCTTAATTTCATTAAGATATAGGGTTGCCCGGCCTATGTTAAAAAGCAAAATCCGGACAAACTCGAAGAAAGGTCATTTCTGTGTAAGTTTATAGGATATCCCAAGCATTCGAGAGGGAATATCTTCTGCCACCCAGAGGAACAAATGGTGTTCGTTTCTCGACATGCCACCTTTTTAGAAAAGGAATTTCTTGAAAAAGAAATTAGTGGTAATGAGGTAGAACTGGAAGAAGTTCCAGCTACACAAACTACAGAAGAAGATTGGTAGAACCGGAGGATTCGATAGTTCCCAACGAACCTCAGCCTCTCCGCCGATCTAGTAGGGCTCCTTATCCACCTAAGTGATACTATGGTTTTCTCATTGATGGTGGGAGCGAGGACAGCATCATGGAAGATGATGACCCGACTAGCTTCGAGCAGGCCATCACAAGTGGAGACTCTATGAAATGGTTGGATGCAATGCGATCTGAGATGGAATCCATGTACACCAACAAAATATGGACTTTGGAAGTTGCTCCTGAAGGGGTAAAACCTATTGGGAGAAAATGGATCTTTAAGAAGAAACTTGGTGTAGATGGAAAAGTTGAGACTTTCAAAGCTAGACATGTTGCAAAGGGTTTTCGTTGTTGGATATATGTATGCCCTAGAGGCCATTATATGATAGTGGATGTATTTATACATATATATATATATATATATATATATATATATATTCAGGGTACATTCTTGCTCGACATGATAGTATGCTATCTGGTTCTTCTTTATCTGACATGTTGATTTGATCATGCTTTTATTCATTCACACATGTTGATAAAGCCCTGAGGATATAGACTTGACTACTATGATTATGATAGAGATCATACTAGTGGGACATCTGTAGTTTATAAGCATATCCTGGAATGTCCCTAGTCGTAGGTGTATCGAGACGGGGCATCGATATACCAGAGTAGACTAGCGTATATGATACTAGACCCATATGATGGGCGATGGATGTTCCCACATTCATCGATGTTTGACAAAGAGATCGTATATGGGTGCTCAGTGGTGACTGGGTACACTGGAAGGACTCACCGGGAACTCCTATATGGAATTATATCTATCGTCGGATAGCAGTTCTCAGGTGACACTGGTGCAGATTAGTCTGTAGACCCGAGATCGTCATAGAGTCTTGTGTGTTCTCCCACTGTACTTTGATTACCACCCTACCACGGCTCTACTGAGTCGTGCAAACAGGTGGCCGTTGGGTACAGTCCCGAGATACACGAAGGCGATGAGCGATAGGAAGGGTTTCGCCTCTCCCGGTATTGGGCGTTGATGCTGTGCTGTGCTCGACTGGCTATATCAGTAAGTCCCTGGCCAGGACTGTTGAGATTTACTGATAAGTGCTATCAGTAGTTTCTCGATCTGTTATAGACCATTCATCGGCACGACTTATTGAGTTATTGGGGTCGACGTTACCATCCCTAGACTCGATATGCAGCATATCTGACGAAGAGACCGGACTGTACGGTAGTATTGCCGGTTGGCTCGACGGGAGTTGTAACAGGTTCGCTTGTTTTCTTCTGATCGCTCAATACCCGGGTGACCGTTACGTTTAGCTGACCGCTTGCGGCTTGGGGGTTTTTGATATGATCATCACCGACTGCCGGCGTATTGACGAGTCTTAGAGTCCCACAATGGAGTTACCTAGTCCAGGCGAAATGATGTGGTGCGCATATGCGATATGCGCGTGGACCCGAGTAAAATGGGCGTATGAGATACCGTATATTAATCGGGCGGCTTGCTTTTAGTCGGGTCGTATGTGATACGACCGGGTTGCTAAATCAAGTGTTGATTTATCATTAACCATTAGTTTCTCACTTGAAATCCTTTCTTGTCTTTATGTTGTATGCATGCATGTATGCATTCATTCTCATTCATGCACATAGGATGTGCATGCTCACATACATGCATACATAATGGTTATCATGATTGTTGATATAGTAGATGGTGGCAATATATGACTCACACCATATGTAAAATATATGGATATTATTTATTTGGAAAAAGGAAAATGAAATGGAAATTGTTTCATGGTTTATTTTATTATTCTTACACTAACCCCTTGTATTAACCATGATTCATTTTCTAAGGTGATTTTTGTTCCAAACAAAATATCTAAGATATTTTACAACCATGGTTTAGAATGAGAGAGTGAAAATATATATATTTTCATTTTCTCATTTTCTTTACTAGCTTATCATTTATCTTGAGTTTAAAAGCCATCATCTTCTTCCTCCTTTCTCTCTTGCTCTCTAGTTCTCTCAAGTGAGCAAAAGAGTTACCAAGTTAGGATTTTGAAGTGAGAAAACCAACAACAATACCATTCTACACTAGTCTTGCCCATTAGTGAAGAGTGTTTAGCTTCCATTTCATCTCTTGATCTTGTGAAGTTTCAAGCTTGGACAAAGAGGACTCCGGGTGGATCATCGTGGACCTAGAGGATCTCAAGCGGACTTTTTTCCAACCCTCAAGTAGCCAAAGAGTCTAGCGTAGGGAGCTACAAAGGTTGTACTCTCAAAACCCTAGCTTTTATTACTTGTGATGATGTTTATGTTATGAAACCCTAAATTTCTAGTAATGATTTGTATGTTCACTTAGCACCTTAAAAATTTGATTTTGACACATGTGATGCTTCCAAACCCTTCATGAGGTGCTAGGTAAACCTAACATTAGTATCAGAGCCACGCTAGAGCTTTAGGCGATGCTTTAGCGAAGTTAAAACTTCGATCGAACCAAAAATACGGGTTTTTTAACCCTCTCTGGACATTTTTTGAAACTGTGTTATTTTCAGAATTAAAAATACGTAAAAAATTCAGCAGGGAAATCTAAGCAACACTGTAAAAAACGACGCAATAATTCGTACATACAGCCGCGGAACCGCGGCCAGACCATGCTTGGGCCGTGGATCCGCGGCCGTATAGAAGAAGTATGGCCTCGTTTTTATATAGTAATGTTACTATCTGCTTGTACATATTTTTGGGTATTTTTAATCTGATTCAAGTGTTGAATGTTTTGGGGATTGTTTTGGATTCGATGATTCGATCGGAATTTTAATTTCGTGCCTTTTTCGGATAATTTAGAAAGTATTAAAATGTTCGAACGGATATCATTAACTCACTTTTTCCCAGCACGAAAATTTTTCAAGCGTTGATTTTTTCTCGGGTTTAAATCTTTCGGAAATAAGTGCAAGTTAAGTGGTGGACCCTCTAGAAGAACACAAACCTTAACTCGATTATGTGACCGTCTGAACTGCCTCTAAATCTTAGGGTTTGGGGCAGTACGGCGTGCCACATGTGAGGCGTTGGCATGACCCTTCTACGGCTGGACCGCTGCTACTGTGACACATTCCGGGTTTTTTGAACTCCGCTGAAGTGTTGAGCTTTAGGAAATTTTGGGTATTTGATTATTCGATCGAAAAGTTTAATACTGTCTATTTATCTGGAATGTGATACAATATGTGGAATTCATACAGTTAGGCATGAAATGCGAAGTATGTGATATCTCGGATTTACGATGTCTAAAGAGAATGTGGATTCCAAATGTTGTAGTTTTACACTTTCTTTTCTGTGACCGTAAGTGTAGTATGTCGCTTATCGCCGGTTTCGTTGCTATACATCAACGACAATCGGGGTACGCATACTTACTTATGTTGATGATATATGATATTATGTGTTGCTGAGATATGATGTGCAGGATTGTCGCGATTGAATAGCCGGGGTTTTTTTTTTTATGTGAGATTAGAGTTTTATTTTCATTCATGTAAAATTCAAATGTAATGTAATATTCTTTTATTTGGGGCTCTTCCGGGTTGAGGTTGATGTCACCAGTGTTGTATATTATTTACTTTTCCGCATTAGGATAGACCCAAGGAGGGGAGCACAAGTGACCGGGTTCTAGGGTTCAGTGGGAGGCCATCTCGAGGAGTCGAGACCGGGTCTCCTAAACTCCAGAATTGGTAGGGTCGCTTGCCGCTCTCGTAGGGGTCTAGGGTTGTGGGCTTGGCTATTCATCGCGACTGTGGAATCCGTATTTTCTATTGTTGGCTAAATACTAAATGCGGACGTCCTAGAATATCCCACATTATATCTGTATTTCTGCTGCCTGTGTACTGTGATGTGATATCTGAGACGAATGATATATTATATATGAGATATATAGTAGACGTTGCTTATGTTTTACACTCGCGCTAGTCCCGTCCCGGTATGCCGTTAGTTAAGTAACCTAACGGTGCATAACGGAACAATGCGGCGAATGCGGATGGCATAAGCGTACGTTGTATTTTCGTTTCTTTTCTGTGATTGGCTTAAGTACTTAAATGATGGGACTACATTAATATGATTAATGTTAAGAAAATAAACCTAAAAAGATGTTGTAGAATCGGATTTGAAAACCACTCGGTTCTTTATGAAAAAGCTACATTTCAAAACTGAGGAGCTCAAGCCACTCCTTTTGAAAACCATTTGATTCTACGACGATATCAAGTTCAAAACGTTAAAGATTTTCTTAAAAATCATCTGCAACCCTCCGTCATTTTAGGAAGTAGAGTACTTAGTATTCGTGCTACGTTTGTTGACTATAGTTAAGGCGTAGTGTACGGTAGCTAAGTGATGTCTTCCTACACTGCATATGATGCAGATTAATTAGGACATTCATGCGACTTTGTTGACCATAGTTAAGGGTCATATGAGTGGGTCTAATTAATTAAGAAATGACGGGTAGAACTTGACTGGTACTTATGATTTGTTGACCATATTTAAGGTCATAGGTACTAGGGGTAAAAACCGCATCGGGAATTTCAAGTGTTGATATTTGCAATGAGATTTCATACCTTCCATATGATGGTTGGATCCCGATCCCACTGTTGGCAATAGTTGCTCCCAGGAGAGTTTTGCAGTTTACAATTAGCTAACTCATTAGGTGTCTAGAAAGGTGTTAACGGGGCTACGCCTCTGGGAAAACGAGGTTTACTTTAATTAGGTCCGTGCGAAAGCACGGGGAACCTCCCTCAAGTACCGACACTGGCCTGGCTGAACGGTTTACGAAGTTGTAGACTGTAATTAATCCTGGCTAGTTTTCTTTTTAAGATTTGAAAGAAAAACTTGATTAAAGCAGTGGGAGACATCGATTAGACAAGATAATAACCAATCTGATCTTTGCAAGAGCTTTCGCTGAGTGTATTCTTTTCTCTCTCTTAAAAGCAGCACGAGAATATGGACATTCAAGCCATATTCCTCCATACAAAGGAGTTGTATGGAGAGCAATCCCGTGTATTACGATACGAAGCATCAAAGAAATTGTTTCAGATACGAATGGTCCCTGGCACACCAGTAGGAGACCATGTTCTGAAGATGATAGCTCTCATAGAAGAGCTTGAAGACCTTGGATGGACGATGGACGATGGACAATATACGGATATTATTCTGCAGTCCCTCCCCTCCACCTTTGCTCAATTCATAGTTAACTTCAACATGCACAACATGGAGAAGGAACTACCTGAACTCCTTAATATGTTAAGGAGTGCAGAGAGCACACTGAAATCAGTGAAAACTACCGTTTTGAGTGTTGGGCAATCTTCTTCTTCTCGCCCAAAGGATAAGGCCAAGGGAAAGCTCAAGAAGAAGCCCACCAAGCCTAGGGGTGGAGTTAAAAAGGTTAAGGGGAAGGACAAGTCCAAAGCTGGAGAATCAGGGAAAGCGGAATGTTTTCATTGCCACAAAGCAGGACATTGGAAGCGCAACTGTACCGAGTACTTAAATCTCAAGAAGAAGCATGGGGATGCTTCCGCTTCAGGTGTGTTTGTGACAGAAAACTGTTTTTCAATAAACTCTGCTTCCTGGGTATTAGATACGGGTTCAGGTTCTTACATTTGTAATTCTATGCAGGGGCTGAGAAATAGCAAGGTTTTGAAGACAGGTGACCATACTCTCCGCGTTGGAAATGGTTCCAATGTACATACAGTCGCAGTGGGAGAGTATCACTTTGGGTTGCCATCTGGGTGTATATTGGTTTTGAACCCATGTTATTTTGTACCAAGTATGCTTTATAATATAATATCTGTTTCTTTGTTAGACAATGAAGGATATAATTTTGTATTGTAGAACAATGTTATGAACATTCACCTGAATCAAATGTTAGTTGGGTATGGTACGCTTAATAACGGGATATACGTCCTAAATCAACAAACGGTTTTCAGCATACAACACACTAATAAAAGAAAACTTTCAGAAATAAATGAAGCTTTTCTTTGGCACTGTAGACTTGGTCATATTAACGAAACAAGACTAAACAAGTTACAAAAAGATGGATATTTAAACCCTTTTGAATATAAATCTTATTCGACTTGCCAGTCTTGTATCAAGGGTAAAATGACCAAAACTCCATTTACCGGACACGGAGAAAGTTCTACCGAGCTCCTAGGACTCATACACAGTGATCTATGTGGGCCAATGTCTACACAGGCTAGAGGCGGTTTTTCTTACTTCATTACTTTCACTGACGATTTCTCAAGATTCGGTCATGTATTTTTATTAAAGCATAAATCTGAAGCTTTCGAGAAATTCACTGAATATAAACTCGAAGTAGAAAAACAAACCGGCTTGAGTATCAAAATGCTTCGATCAGATCGAGGTAGGGAGTACCTCAGTACAGAATTTGCAAACTTCCTAAAAGAGAATGGGATTCTCTCTCAGCTCACTCCTCCTTACACACCACAGCACAACGGTGTCTCAGAACGACGGAATAGGACCCTATTAGATATGGTCCATTCTATGATGAGTGATGCTGAGTTACCCGTCTCATTTTGGGGGCATGCATTGGAAACTGCAGCGTTTCTGCTGAACAGGGTCCCAACCAAAACTGTGTCTACCACACCATATGAGATATGGCATGGGAAGAGACCATCTCTTAAGAGAATTAAGATTTAGGGCTGCCCGGCCTATGTTAAAAAGCAGAATCCGGACAAACTCGAGACACGGTCAGTCATGTGTAACTTTGTGGGATATCCAAGGAACTCTTATGGATATCTATTCTACCAGAAGGAGGAACAAAAGGTGTTTGTTTCTCAGTATGCCACATTCTTAGAAAAAGAGTTTTTCACAGATAAAGATGATGGCAATGTGGTGGATCTAGAAGAGGTTCTAGAGACACAAACTACAAATGACGACTTGGTTGAACCGGCTGTTGCAATAGAAACTGAGGAACCTCGGCCACTCCGTAAGTCTGGTAGGACTTCTCGCCCACCAGAGAGGTACTACGGTTTCATCATTGATGGTGACAGAGAAGACTGCATCATGGAGGAGGATGATCCTACCAGTTTTCAGCAAGCTATCACGAGTGGAGACTCTGTGAAGTGGCTGATGCCATGAGATCCGAAATGGAGTCTATGTACACCAACAAAGTATGGAATTTGGACGTTGTACCCCCTGGGATAAAACCTGTGGGGTGCAAATGGATCTTTAAAAGAAAGATTGGTGTAGATGGGCAGGTAGAGACCTATAAGGCAAGACTTGTGGCGAAGGGTTTTCATCAAAGGCCAGGTTTGGACTATGACGAAACTTTTCGCCTGTAGCCATGCTTAAATCCATTCGGATCCTACTTGCTATTGTTGCTCACTACGACTATGAAATATGGCAGATGGACGTTAAAACGGCATTTCTAAATGGGGATTTAGAAGAATGCGTTTATATGGATCAGCCAGAGGGCTTCATTGACAGTGGGAGCAGCGGGAAAGCATGTAGATTGCTTAAATCCATATATAGGTTAAAGCAGGCATCACGGAGTTGGAACATCTGTTTCGATGATGTTATCAAAGAGTTTGATTTCATCAAAAATCCAGATGAACCTTGTGTTTATAAGAAGGCTGTAGGGAGAGCTGTCACATTCCTCGTATTGTACGTGGATGACATTCTTCTAATAGGAAATGATATTCCTATGCTACAGTCGGTCAAATCTTTCTTATCACTAAGGTTCTCCATGAAGGACCTGGGTGATTCCACATACATTCTTGGCATTAGGATCTATAGGGATAGATCCAAAAGGTTATTGGGATTGTCCCAAACCAGGTACATCAACACCATCCTAAAAAGGTTTAGTATGGAAGACTCCAAGCGGGGTGCCTTACCCGCTTGCCATGGGGTCACTCTCTCCAAGGAATCTTGCCCAAAGACCGATGAAGAGAGAGCTCGCATGAGCATTATACCCTATGTTTCGGTAGTAGGATCTATAATGTATGCGATGTTATGTACACGCCCGGATGTAGCTTATGCACTTAGTGTTGTAAGCAGGTATCAATCCAACCCAGGAAAGAATTACTGGATAGCTGTGAAGAACAATCTTAAGTACTTACGAAGGACTAAAGAATTGTTCTTGGTGTATGGTAATGGAGATCTCCAAATGGTGGCCTTTACCGATTCGAGCTTCCAGAGCGATAAGGACGACAGCAAATCTATCTCAGGGTTTGCATTTACCCTCAATGGAGGGACGGTAAGTTGGAAGAGTTCTAAACAGGATACCGTTGCAGACTCTACGATGGAGGCTGAGTACACTGCTGCAAATGATGCCGCCAAGGAAGCCGTCTGGATGAGGAAGATCGTCTTGGAGCTAGGAGTAGTTCCAACCATTATTGATCCAATACCATTGTATTGTGATAATAATGGGGCTATGGAGTTAGCCAAGGAGCCCAGGTCCCATCAGCGGTCCAGACACATCCTGAGGCGCTTTCATTTGATCCGGGAGATTGTAGATCGCCGCGAGATTGAGATTAGGAGAGTAGAGACAAAGAATAACGCCGCGGATCCACTCACCAAGGCCCTCCCTGAGCCGCAGCATGAGCGACTTTTTGAGATGTTGGGTATGAGATACGCCAATAACTGGCCTTAGTGCAAGTGGGAGATTGTTGGATATATGTATGCCCAAGAGGCCATTATATGATAGTGGATGTATTTATACATGTGTGTGTGTGTGTGTGTGTGTGTGTATATATATTCAATGTACATTCTTGCTCGACATGATAGTATGCTATCTGGTTCTTCTTTATCTGACATGTTGATTTGATCATGCTTTTATTCATTCACATATGTTGATAAAGCCCTGAGGATATAGACTTGACTACTATGATTATGATAGAGATCATACTAGTGGGACATCTGTAGTTTATAAGCATATCTGAAATGTCCCTAGTTGTAGGTGTATCGAGATGGGGCATCGATATACCAGAGTAGACTAGCGTATATGATACTAGACCCATATGATGGGCGATGGATGTTCCCACATTCATCGTTGTTTGACATCGAGATCGTATATGGGTGCTCAGTGGTTACTGGGTACACTGGACGGACTCACCGAGAACTCCTATATGGAATTATATCTATCGTCGGATAGCAGTTCTCAGGTGACACTGGTGCAGGTTAATCTGTAGACCCGACATCGTCATAGAGTCTTGTGTGTTCTCCCACTATACTTTGATTACCACCCTACCACGGCTCTACTGAGTCATGCAAACAGGTGGCCGTTGGGTACAGATCCAAGACACACGAAGGCGATGAGCGATAGGAGGGGTTTCGTCTCTCCCGGTATTGGGATTTGATGCTGTGCTGTGCTTGACTGGCTATATCAGTAAGTCCCTGGCTAGGGCTGTTGAGATTTACTGATAAGTATTATCAGTAGTTTCTCGATCTGTTATAGACCATTCATCGGCACGACTTATTGAGTTATTGGGGTCGACGTTACCATCCCTAGACTCGATATGCACCATATCTGAAGAAGAGACCGGACTGTACGGTAGTGTTGCCGGTTGGCTCGACGGGAGTTGTAACAGGTTCGCTTGTTTTCTTCTGATCGCTCAATACCCAGGTGGCCGTTACCTTTAACTGACCGCTTGCGGCTTGGGGGTGCTTGATATGATCATCACCCACTGCCGGCGTATTGACGAGTCTTAGAGTCCCACAATGGAGTAACCTAGTCCAGGCGAAATGATGTGGTGCGCATATGAGATATGCGCGTGGAGCCGGTTAAAATGCGCGTATGAGATACCGTATATTAATCGGGCGGCTTGCTTTTGGTCGGGTCGTATGTGATACGACCGGGTTGCTAAATCAAGTGTTGATTTATCATTAACCATTAGTTTCTCACTTGAAATCCTTTCTTTTCTTTATGTTGTATGCATGCATGTATGCATTCATTCTCATTCATGCACAGAGGATGTGCATGCATCATGGTTATTGATATAGTAGATGGTGGCAATATAAGACTCCCACCATATGTAAAATATATGGATATTATTTATTTGGAAAAAGGAAAATGAAATGGAAATTGTTTCATGGTTTATTTTATTATTCTTACACTAACCCCTTGTATTAACCATGATTCATTTTCTATGGTCATTTTTGTTCCAAACAAAATATCTAAGATATTTTACAACCATGGTTTAGAATGAGAGAGTGAATATATATATATATATATATATTCATTTTCTCATTTTCTTTACTAGCTTATCATTTATCTTGAGTTTAAAAGCCATCATCTTCTTCCTCCTTTCTCTCTTGCTCTCTAGTTCTCTCAAGTGCTTAAAAGAGTTACCAAGTTAGGATTTTGAAGTGGGAAAACCAACCACAACACCATTCTACACTAGTCTTGCCCATTAGCGAAGAGTGTTTAGCTTCCATTTCATCTCTTGATCTTGTGAAGTTTCAAGCTTGGACAAAGAGGACTCCGGGTGGATCATCGTGGACCTAGAGGATCTCAAGCGGACTTTTTTCCAACTCTCAAGTAGCCAAGGAGTCTAGCATAGGGAGCTATAAAGGTTGTACTCTCAAAACCCTAACTTTTATTACTTGTGATGATGTCTATGTTATGAAACCCTAAATTTCTAGTAATGATTCTTTGTATGTTCCCTTAGCACCTTAAAAATTTTATTTTGACACATGTGATGCTTCCAAACCCTTCATGAGGTGCTAGGTAAACCTAACTTTCGTCAACGACCAGGTGTGGATTATGACAAAACCTTTTCTCCAGTGGCTATGCTTAAGTCCATCCGGATCTTACTTGCCATTGCTGCATACCATGACTATGAAATATGGCAAATGGATGTTAAGACCGCCTTTCTAAATGGTGATTTAGAGGAGTGCATTTACATGACTCAGCCAGAGGGCTTCGTAGACAGTGGGAGCAGCGGAAAGGTGTGCAAGCTGGTTAAATCCATCTACGGGTTAAAGCAAGCATCAAGGAGTTGGAACATCTGCTTTGACGTGGTAGTCAAAGAGTTTGGCTTCAACAAGAACATAGATGAACCTTGTATCTACAAGAAGGTTGCGGAGAGTAAGGTTGTATTTCTCGTATTGTACGTGGATGACATACTCTTGATAGGAAATGATGTTCCTATGCTGCACTCGGTCAAGCTCTTCTTATCACATAGATTCTCAAAGAAAGATCTAGGTGATGCCTCCTGCATTTTGGGAATTAAGATCTATAGAGATAGATCTAAGAGGATACTGGGATTTTCCTAATCCAGGTACATTGACACCATACTAAAGAGGTTTAGTATGGAAGAATCCAAGCATGGGAACTTATCCACGATCTCTGGACTCACTCTCTCCAAAGAGATGTCTGCTAAGACTGATTTGGAAAGAGCTCGCATGCAAGGGATACCCTATGCTTCGGCAGTAGGCTCTATCATGTATGCGATGCTATGTACCAGACCCGATGTAGCATACTCACTAAGTGTAGTGAGTAGTTATCAAGAAGATCCAGGAGAGAGTCACTGGACAGCTGTGAAGAACATTCTCAAGTACTTGAGAAGGACTAAGGAGATGTTCTTGGTATATGGTAACGGAGAACTCCAGGTGGAGTCCTTTACCGATTCGAGCTTCCAAAGTGATAAGGACGACTCTAAGTCACACTCGGGATTTTTCTTTACCCTAAATAGAGGGGCAGTTTGTTGGAAGAGTTCCAAGAAATAAACCGTGGAAGACTCGACGATGGAAGCTGAATACATCGCTGCCAACGATGCTGCTAAAGAGGCTGTCTGGATGAAGAAGTTCATAACTGAACTTGGAGTGGTTCCATCCATTGAGCATCCAATACCTTTGTATTGTGATAACAATGGAGCTGTGGCTTTGGCCAAGGAACCCAGATCCCATAAGAGTTCAAGACATATTCTTAAGCGGTATCACCTGATCCGGGAGATAGTTGATCGCCGAGAGATCGAGGTCAGGAGAGTTGACATGATGGAAAACACTGCGGATCCACTCACGAAGGCCATACCCCAGATACACTTTGAGAGACTTTTCAGGATGTTGGGTATGAGATACTACAACAGCTGGCCTTAGTGCAAGTGGGATATTGTTAGTTATGTATATTCCGTAGAGGCCATTGTTGTACATATGATGTATATTATAGTGGATGCTTGGATATATATAGAGAGGACTTTCTTGCTCGACATGATAGTATGCTATCTGGTTTCACTTTGTCTTAACATGTTGATTTGTATAGGTTTACTGTCTTGCTCTCACATGTTGATAATGTTGGATATATGTATGCCCTAGAGGCCATTATGTGATAGTGGATGTATCTATACATGTATATATATATTCAGTTTGCATTCTTGCTCGACATGATAGTATGCTATCTGGTACTTCTTTATCTGACATGTTTATATGATCATGCTTCTATTCATTCATACATGCTGATAAAGCCCTAAGGATATCGGCTTGACTACTCTGATTATGATGGAGATCATACTAGTGGGACATCTGTAGTCTATAAGCATATCCTGAAATGTCCCTAGTCGGAGGTGTATCGAGACGGGGCATCGATATACCAGAGTAGACTAGCGTATATGATACTAGACCCATGTGATGGGCGATGGATGTTCCCACATTCATCGATGTTTGACATCAAGATCATATACGGGTGCTCAGTGGTGACTGGGTACACTGGACGGACTCGCCGAGAACTCCTATATGGAATTATATCTATCGTCGGATAGCAGTTCTCAGGTGACACTGGTACAGGTTAGTCTGTAGACCCAAGATCGTTATAGAGCCTTGTGTGTTCTCCCACGGTACTTTGATTGCCACCCTACCACGGCTCTACTGAGTCGTGCAAACAGGTGGCCGTTGGGTACAGTCCCGAGACACACGAAGGCAATGAGCGATAGGAGGGGTTTCGTCTCTCCCGGTATTGGGAGTTGATGCTATGCTGTGCTCGACTGGTTATAACAGCAAGTCCCTGGCCAGGGCTGCTGAGATTTGCTGATAAGTGTTATCAGTAGTTTCTCGATCTGTTATAGACCATTCACCGACACGACTTATTGAGTTATTGGGGTCGACGTGACCATCCCTAGGCTCAATATGCAGCATATCTGACGAAGAGACCGGACTGTACGGTAGTGTTGCCGGATGGCTCGACGGGAGTTGTAACAGGTTCGCTTGTTTTCTTCTTATCGCTCAATACCCGGGTGGCCGTTACGTTTGGCTGACCGCTTGCGGCTTGCGGGTGCTTGATATGATCATCACCCACTGCCGGCGTATTGACGAGTCTTAGAGTCCCACACAGGAGTTACCTAGTCCAGGCGAAACGTTGTGGTGCGCGTATGCGATATGCGCTTGGACCCGATTAAAATACGTGTATGGGATACCGTATATTAATTGGGCGGCTTGCTAATGGTCGGGTCATATGTGATATGACCGGATTAGTGAATCAAGTGTTGATTCATTATTATTTTCTCACTACAAATCCTATCTTGTTTATGTTGTATGTATGCATGCATGTGTACATTCATTTTTGTTCATGCACATGTTGATGTGCAAGCACACAAGCATACATACATCAAATTCTATCATGGTTGTTTATACAATGGAAATGGTGGATGTATAAGAATTACACCATGGTTGTATTTGGATAATTTTTGGATTTAAATTAAAGCAAAAGAAAATGAAAAATGGGTTAAATCAATTTAGAATTTCTACACTCTTCTAACTCAACCATGCTCACCTAACTTTTAACCCATAGTTTATTTTCTTATCATGCTTTTAATTTAAAATAAAATAATATCTAAATACTTAACCATGGTTGGTTAAGAGAAAGAAAAATATATATAGCTATTTTTCTTTTCTCTTTGTTAAGATAATTCATTCTCTTCTTAAAAAAAGTCCATCATCTTCATCAACCTCCATGCTTAAGCTCTCTAGTTCTTACAAGAGAGTGAATCCTTCATAAAAATAGGATTTTGAAGTGAGATCCATAACCACAACCTCATTCTAATCAAGTTTAGCTCACTTGATTAGTGTGTTCTCTTTGTTTTTCAAAGTTGCAAGCTTGGACGGGATAGCTCCGGGTGGATCGTCGTGGACGCAAGAGGAGGAAGAGTGGACCTTCTTCCAACACCCCAAAGTCAAAGGAGCAAAACAAAAATGGGAGCTACAAAGGTTGTAGCCTTCTAACCCTAAGCTTTTCTAGTTTAAAGTTTGTTAAACCTAATTTTCTAGGATCGATTCCTTTGCTTGTTAGTTTAGCACCATAAAAATGAAAACTTTGGGTCATGTGATGCTTGTAATCTCTTCATAGGGTGCTAATCTAGCCTTACATTGGTATCAGAGCCGACCTAGAACATTAGGCGACCTTTTTGCGGAGTAAAAAGTCCGATCGAAACAAAAATACGGATTTATGGGATGCTCTCTGGAAATTTTTTAAAAACTGATCTTTTTCAGAATTAAAAATTCTCAAAAAATAGAGCAGGTAAAAATTAGAGGATCTGGAAAATCCGTACCCATGAACAGTAATATTGACCGCGGAAGGGCGGCATAAGCAAGGCTTAGGCCGCGCTTCCGCGGCTATTTGAGGGGCTCTCTGGTATTTTTTTTGCACAGTGACTTTCTTTACCTGCTACAGTAATTTTTGAGAGTATTTAATCTGAATCTACTGTTGAAAATTCTGGAAGATGGTTTTGAACTAGTTGTTTCGATCGGAATTTTCATTTCGCTTTCTTTTCCGGGTAAACTAGAAAGTATTGAAGTGTTTGAACGAATATCATTTACTCAATATTCACGGGGTTTAAATAGTTTGGAGATGCGTGCAAGTCTTTTTGCGGTGGTCCCTCTAGAAGACAACAAACCTTAACTCGATTATGTGACCGTCTCGAACTGCCCTTCGAACCTTAGGGTTTGGGGCAGTACGGCGTGCCACATGTGAGGCGTTGGCTTGACCCTTCTACGGCTGGACCGCCGCTACTGTGTCACACTCCGGATTTTTGAACCTTGCTCAAGTGTTGAGCTTTAGTGAATCTTGGGTGCTTGATAGTTCGTTCGAAAACTTTAATACTGTCTGTTTATCTGGAATGTGATACAATATGTGGAATTCATATGGTTTAGATATGAAATACGGAATATGTGATATTTCGCATTTATGATGTCTAAAGAGAATCTGGATTCCAAATATTGTAGTTTTACACTTTCTTTTCTGTGACCGTAAGTGTAGTATGTTAGATATCGCCGGTTTCGTTGCTATACATCAACGACAATCGGGGTACGCATACTTGCTTACGTTGATGATATTATGTGTTGCTGAGATATGATGTGTAGGATTGTCGCGATCGAATAGCCGGGGGTTTTTGTGAGATGAGAGTTTTTTATTTTCATTCATGTAAATTCAAATGTAATGTAATATTCTTTTATTTGGGGCACTTCCAGGTTGCGGTTGTGTCACCAGTGTTGTATATTATTTACTTTTCCGCATTAGGATGGACCCAAGGAGGGGAGCACAAGTGACCGGGTTCTGGGGTTCAGTGGGAGACCATCTCGAGGAGTCGAGACCGGGTCTCCTAAACTCCAGGATTGGTAGGGTCACTTGCCGCTCTCGTAGGGGTCCAGGGTGTGGGCTTGGCTATTGATCGCGACTGTGGAATCCGTATTTTCTATTCTGGCTAAATACTAAATACGGACGTCCTAGTATATCCCACGTTATATCTATATTTCTGCTGCCTGTGTTCTGAGAAATCTGAGACGAATGACTTATTATATATATGATATATAGTAGACGTTGCTTATGTTTTGCACCCGCGCTAGTCCCGTCCCGGTATGCCGTTAGTTAAGTAACCTAACGGTGCATAACGGAACATTGCGGCGAATGCGGATGGCATAAGCGTACGTGATATTTTCGTTTCTTTTCTGTGATTGGCTTTAGGACTTAAATGATGGGATTACATTAATGTGATTAATGTAAAGAAAATAAACCTAAAAAGATGTTGTAGAATCGGATTTAAAAACTACTCGGCTATTTATGAAAAAGCTTCATTTCAAAACAGCGGAGCTTAAGCCACTCCTTTTGAAAAACTGTTTGATTCTACAACGATATCAAGTTCAAAGCGTTAAAGATTTTCTTAAAAATCATTCGCAACCCTCCGTCATTTTAGGAAATAGAGTACTTAGTATTCGTGCTACGCTTGTTGACTTTAGTTAAGGCGTAGTGTACGGTAGCTAAGTGATGTCTTCCTACACTGCATATGATGCAGATTAATTAGGACATTCATACGACTTTGTTGACCATAGTTAAGGGTCATATGGGTGGGTCTAATTGATCAAGAAATGACGGGTAGAACTTGACTGGTACTTATGATTTGTTGACCATAGTTAAGGTCATAAGTACTAGGGGTAAAAATTACATCGGGAATTTCAAGTGTTGAAATTTGCAATGAGATTGCATACCTTCCATATGATGGTTGGATCCCGATCCCACTGTGGGCAATAGTTGCTCCTAGGAGAGTTTTGCAGTTTACAATTAGCTAACTCATTAGGTGTCTAGAAAGGTGTTAACGGGGCTCTGCCTCTGGGAAAACGAGGTTTACTCTAATTAGGTCCGTGCGAAAGCACGGGGAACCTCCCTCAAAGTACCGACACTGGCCTGGCTGAACGGTTAGCGAAGTTGTAGACTGTAATTAATCCTGGCTAGTTTTTCTTTTTAAGGTTTGAAAGAAAAACTTGATAAAAAGCAGTGGGAAACATCGATTAGACAAGATAATAAAACCAATCTAATCTATGCAAGAGCTTTCGCTGAGTGTATTCTTTTCTCTCTCTTAATGGCAGATACCAATGACTGGACTTAAGCTTCTACTAGATAAAAACAAACTGAACGGGACCAACTATAAAGACTGGCTAAGGAATCTGAAGATCGCCTTGACTTATGATAAAGTATCATATGTCCTCACGGCTTCAGCCCCGCCCGTCTCAGGCCCAAAATCCTCAGTTGCGGACATAGAAATCCGCAAGACATGGGACGCTGACTGTGCCACGGCCACATGCCTCGCGCTTGCATCGATGGATAACACACATCAAAAGCAGCACGAGGACATGGACATCCACGGGATACTGCTCCATACAAAGGAGTTGTATGGGGAGCAGTCCCGCGTATTACGATACGAGGCATCAAAGAAACTGTTTCACATGCGGATGGCCCCTGGCACACCAGTAGCAGACCATGTTTTGAAGATGATAGCTCTTATAGAAGAGCTTGAGGACCTCGGATGGACTATGGACAATGAACAATATATAGATATTATTCTGCAGTCCCTCCCCTCCACCTTTGCTCAGTTCATAGTGAACTTCAACATGCACGGCATGGAGAAGGACCTCCCTGAACTCCTTAATATGTTAAGGAGTGCAGAGAGCACTATGAAGTCAGCAAAGACTCCCGTTATGACGATTGGACAGTCTTCTTCTTCTCGCCCGAAAGCTAAGGCTAAGGGAAAGAAAAAGAAGAAACCCACTAATCCTAAGGGCGGAGTCAAAAAGGTGAAGGGAAAGGGAAAGTCCACGGCTGGAGACCCAGGGAAAGGCGAGTGTTTTCATTGCCACAAGACAGGACATTGGAAGCGCAACTGCACGGAGTACCTAAGTCTTAAGAAGAAGCATGGTGATGCTTCTGCTTCAGGTGCGTTTGTGACTGAAAACTGTTTTTCTATAAACTCTGCTTCCTGGGTATTGGATACCGGTTCAGGTTCTCACATTTGCAATTCTATGCAGGGGCTGAGAAATAGCAAGGTTTTGAGGACAGGTGACCATACTCTCCGCGTTGGAAATGGTTCCAATGTACATACAGTCGCAGTGGGAGAGTATCACTTGGGGTTGCCATCTGGATGTATTTTGATTTTGAATCCATGTTATTTTGTACCAACTATGCTATGTAATATAATATCTGTTTCTTTGTTGGACAATGAAGGGTATAATTTTGTGTTGCAGAACAATGTTATGAACATTTACCTAAATCAAATGTTGGTTGGGTATGGTACACTTAATAACGGAATATATGTCCTAAATCAACACACAGTTTTCAGTATACAACACACTAATAAAAGAAAACTTTCAGAATTAAATGAAGCTTTTCTTTGGCACTGTAGACTTGGTCATATTAACGAAACAAGACTAAACAAGTTACACAAAGATGGATATTTAAATTCTTTTGAATATAAATCTTATGCGACTTGCCAGTCTTGTATCAAGGGTAAAATGACCAAAACTCCGTTTACTGGACACGGAGAAAGAGCTACTCAGCTCCTGGGCCTCATACATAGTGATGTATGTGGGCCTATGTCTACACAGGCTAGGGGTGGTTTTTCATACTTCATTACATTCACCGATGATTTCTCAAGATTCGGTCATGTATTTTTATTAAAGCACAAGTCCGACGCTTTCGAGAAGTTCGTTGAATATAAACAAGAAGTAGAAAAACAAACCGGCTTGAGTATTAAGATGCTTCGATCAGATCGAGGTGGTGAGTATCTCAGTACAGAATTTGCAAACTTCCTAAAAGAGAATGGGATTCTCTCTCAGCTCACTCCGCCTTACACACCACAGCACAACGGTGTGTCAGAACGACGGAATAGGACCCTATTAGATATGGTCCGGTCCATGATGAGTGACGCTGAGTTACCAGTCTCGTTTTGGGGGCATGCATTGGAGACTGCGGCGTTTCTGCTAAACAGGGTTCCGACCAAAGCCGTGTCTACCACGCCATATGAGATATGGAATGGGAAGAGACCATCTCTTAAGAGAATTAAGATTTGGGGTTGCCCGGCCTATGTTAAAAAGCAGAATCCGGACAAACTCGAGACACGGTCAGTCATGTGTAACTTTGTGGGATATCCAAAGAATTCTTATGGATATCTGTTCTACCACAAAGAGGAACAAAAGGTGTTTGTTTCTCAGTATGCCACATTCTTGGAAAAAGAGTTTTTCACAGATAAAGATGATGGCAAGGTAGTAGATCTGGAAGAGGTTCTGGAGACACAAACTACAAATGACGATTTGGTTGAACCGGCTGTTGCAACAGAAACTGAAGAACCTCGGCTACTCCGTAGGTCTGGTAGGACTTCTCGCCCACCGGAGAGGTACTACGGTTTCCTCATTGATGGTGACAGAGAAGACTGTATCATGGAAGATGATGATCCTACCAGTTTTCAGCAAGCTATCACGAGTGGTGACTCTGTGAAGTGGCTGGATGCCATGAGATCCGAAATGGAGTCTATGTACACCAACAAAGTATGGACTTTAGACGTTGTACCCCCTGGGGTAAAACCTGTAGGGTGCAAATGGATCTTTAAAAGAAAGATTGGTGTGGATAGGCAGGTAGAGACCTATAAGGCAAGACTTGTGGCAAAAGGTTTTCGTCAAAGACCAGGTTTGGACTATGACGAAACTTTTTCGCCCGTAGCCATGCTTAAATCTATTCGGATCCTACTTGCTATTGCTGCTCACTACGACTATGAAATCTGGCAGATGGACGTTAAAACAGCATTCCTAAATGGAGATTTAGAAGAATGTGTTTATATGGATCAGCCGGAGGGCTTCATTGACAGTGGGAGCAGCGAGAAAGCATGTAGATTGCTTAAATCCATATATGGGTTAAAGCAGGCATCTCGGAGTTGGAACATCTGTTTCGATGATGTTATCAAAGAGTTTGATTTCATCAAAAATCCAGATGAACCTTGTGTTTATAGGAAGGCTGTAGGAAGAGCTGTCACATTCCTCGTATTGTACGTAGATGACATTCTTCTGATAGGAAATGATATTCCTATGCTACAGTCGGTCAAATCATTCTTATCACTAAGGTTCTCCATGAAGGACCTGGGTGATGCCACATACATCCTGGGCATAAGGATCTATAGGGATAGATCCAAAAGGTTATTGGGATTGTCCCAAACCAGGTACATCAACACCATCCTAAAGAGGTTTAGTATGGAAGACTCCAAGCGGGGTGCCTTACCCGCTTGCCATGGAGTCACTCTCTCCAAGGATTCTTGTCCAAAGACCGATGAAGAGAGAGCTCGCATGAGCATTATACCTTATGCTTCGGCAGTAGGGTCTATAATGTATGCGATGTTATGTACACGCCCAGATGTAGCTTATGCACTTAGTGTTGTAAGCAGGTATCAATCCAACCCAGGGGAGAACCACTGGACAGCTGTGAAGAACATTCTTAAGTACTTACGAAGGACTAAAGAATTGTTCTTGGTGTATGGTAATAAAGATCTCCAAATGGAGGCCTTTACCGATTCGAGCTTCCAGAGCGACAAGGATGACAGCAAATCTATCTCAGGGTTTGTATTTACCCTCAATGGAGGGGCGGTAAGTTGGAAGAGTTCCAAACAAGATACCGTTGCAGACTCTACGATGGAAGCTGAGTACATTGCTGCAAATGATGCCGCCAAGGAAGCCGTCTGGATGAAGAAGTTCGTCTCGGAGCTAGGAGTAGTTCCAACCATTATTGATCCAATACCCTTGCATTGTGATAATAATGGGGCTATGGCGTTAGCCAAGGAGCCCAGATCCCATCAGCGGTCCAGACACATCCTGAGGCGATTTCATTTGATCCGGGAGATTGTAGATCGCCGCGAGATCGAGATTAAGAGAGTAGACACAAAGAACAAAGCCGCGGATCCATTCACCAGGGCTCTCCCTCAGCCGCAGCATGAGCGACTTTTTGAGATGTTGGGTATGAGATACGCCAATAACTGGCCTTAGTGAAAGTGGGAGATTGTTGGATATATGTATGCCCTAGAGGCCATTATGTGATAGTGGATGTATCTATACATGTATATATATATTCAGTTTGCATTCTTGCTCGACAGGATAGTATGCTATCTGGTACTTCTTTATCTGACATGTTTATATGATCATGCTTCTATTCATTCATACATGCTGATAAAGCCCTAAGGATATCGGCTTGACTACTCTGATTATGATGGAGATCATACTAGTGGGACATCTGTAGTCTATAAGCATATCCTGAAATGTCCCTAGTCGGAGGTGTATCGAGACGGGGCATCGATATACCAGAGTAGACTAGCGTATATGATACTAGACCCATGTGATGGGCGATGGATGTTCCCACATTCATCGATGTTTGACATCAAGATCATATACGGGTGCTCAGTGGTGACTGGGTACACTGGACGGACTCGCCGAGAACTCCTATATGGAATTATATCTATCGTCGGATAGCAGTTCTCAGGTGACACTGGTACAGGTTAGTCTGTAGACCCAAGATCGTCATAGAGCCTTGTGTGTTCTCCCACGGTACTTTGATTGCCACCCTACCACGGCTCTACTGAGTCGTGCAAACAGGTGGCCGTTGGGTACAGTCCCGAGACACACGAAGGCAATGAGCGATAGGAGGGGTTTCGTCTCTCCCGGTATTGGGAGTTGATGCTGTGCTGTGCTCGACTGGTTATAACAGCAAGTCCCTGGCCAGGGCTGCTGAGATTTGCTGATAAGTGTTATCAGTAGTTTCTCGATCTGTTATAGACCATTCACCGACACGACTTATTGAGTTATTGGGGTCGACGTGACCATCCCTAGGCTCAATATGCAGCATATCTGACGAAGAGACCGGACTGTACGGTAGTGTTGCCGGATGGCTCGACGGGAGTTGTAACAGGTTCGCTTGTTTTCTTCTTATCGCTCAATACCCGGGTGGCCGTTACGTTTGGCTGACCGCTTGCGGCTTGCGGGTGCTTGATATGATCATCACCCACTGCCGGCGTATTGACGAGTCTTAGAGTCCCACACAGGAGTTACCTAGTCCAGGCGAAACGTTGTGGTGCGCGTATGCGATATGCGCTTGGACCCGATTAAAATACGTGTATGGGATACCGTATATTAATTGGGCGGCTTGCTAATGGTCGGGTCATATGTGATATGACCGGATTAGTGAATCAAGTGTTGATTCATTATTATTTTCTCACTACAAATCCTATCTTGTTTATGTTGTATGTATGCATGCATGTGTACATTCATTTTTGTTCATGCACATGTTGATGTGCAAGCACACAAGCATACATACATCAAATTCTATCATGGTTGTTTATACAATGGAAATGGTGGATGTATAAGAATTACACCATGGTTGTATTTGGATAATTATTGGATTTAAATTAAAGCAAAAGAAAATGAAAAATGGGTTAAATCAATTTAGAATTTCTACACTCTTCTAACTCAACCATGCTCACCTAACTTTTAACCCATAGTTTATTTTCTTATCATGCTTTTAATTTAAAATAAAATAATATCTAAATACTTAACCATGGTTGGTTAAGAGAAAGAAAAATATATATAGCTATTTTTCTTTTCTCTTTGTTAAGATAATTCATTCTCTTCTTAAAAAAAGTCCATCATCTTCATCAACCTCCATGCTTAAGCTCTCTAGTTCTTACAAGAGAGTGAATCCTTCATAAAAATAGGATTTTGAAGTGAGATCCATAACCACAACCTCATTCTAATCAAGTCTAGCTCACTTGATTAGTGTGTTCTCTTTGTTTTTCAAAGTTGCAAGCTTGGACGGGATAGCTCCGGGTGGATCGTCGTGGACGCAAGAGGAGGAAGAGTGGACCTTCTTCCAACACCCCAAAGTCAAAGGAGCAAAACAAAAACGGGAGCTACAAAGGTTGTAGCCTTCTAACCCTAAGCTTTTCTAGTTTAAAGTTTGTTAAACCTAATTTTCTAGGATCGATTCCTTTGCTTGTTAGTTTAGCACCATAAAAATGAAAACTTTAGGTCATGTGATGCTTGTAATCTCTTCATAGGGTGCTAATCTAGCCTTACAGATAAAGCCCTTAGGATATGTACTCGACTACTAGGACTATGATACAGACCATACTAGTGGGGCCAGGGTAGTCCAAGAGTACATCCTATAACTGTTCCTAGTCGAGGGTGTATCGAGACAGGGCATCGATACTCCAGAGTAGACTAGCGTATATGCATCTTGACCCATATGATGAGCGATGGATGATTCTATATCTATCGGTGTTTGACATCAAAGATGGTGTACGGGTGCTCAGTGGAGATTGGGTATACTGAACGGACTCGACGAGAACTCCTAGATGGTATTATACATATCGTCAGGTAGCAGTTCTCTGGTGACACTGTACAGGTTATTCTGTAGACCCGAGATCGTCATAGAGTCTTGTGTGATTCCCACTATGATTTGATTTCCACCTTACCACGTTCATGAGAACATGAAAAGCAGTGGCTTTTGGGTACAGTCCTGAATCACATCGAGGCAATGTGCGATAGGAGGGGTTTCGTCTCTCCCGGTAATTGGGGTTGATGTTGCGCTGTGTTCGATGGGCTATAACTGGAATTCCCTGGCCAGGGCTGATATGGAGACCTACGGGTAAGTGTTATCAGTAGTTTCTTGACCCGTTATAAGCCTCACATCGACACGACT
Organism: Agapanthus africanus; assembly: GCA_030015575.1. NCBI lineage: Eukaryota > Viridiplantae > Streptophyta > Magnoliopsida > Asparagales > Amaryllidaceae > Agapanthus > Agapanthus africanus. Next base: position 269,965,388 of record CM057340.1, read on the forward strand.
TATCGGTTACTGGGGTCTGACGTTTACCACCCCTAGACTGGATATGCGACATATCAGACGAAGAGACCGGACTGTACGGTAGTGTTACTGATTGGATTCACAGGAGTGTGTGCAGGCTTGCTTGTTGATCTTCTGATCGCTTAATACCCGGGTGGAAGTTATGTTTAGCTGACCGCTTGCAGCTTGTGGGTGTTTGATATGATCATCACCTACTGCCGGCGTATTGACGATTCTTTAAAGTCTTACACAGAGGTTTCCTGGCTCAGGAAAAACGGAGTAGGAGCACATATATGATATGTGCGGGACCGAGAATAATACGTGTATGTGATACCGTATTCGGTTCTCGTGATATGTGATATCGGCCGGGTATATGTGATATAGCCGTGTCATCGGATTAAGTGTTGATTCGATGAACTGATACATATTATATTAGTCGGTTATTTGCAAAATAGCCGGATTATCGGATCAAGTGTTAATTCGATAATTTAACGTATAATTATATATTTGATATATTACATTACATTAACTAATATAAGCTCACTTAAATGATTTTTTTCCTCACATGATGATACATTGATATATATGTGATATATGTTAATTGTATTATTTTCTTTTGTTACATTATATATTATATATGTGATATATAATATTGTAACATGTTAGGGTTACAAATGCAACTAGGGTTTAAGAGATTAAAATCCATGCTAGGGTTTAAATTAGGGTTAACATTTTCTTTTTTGGTTTAATCTAAATTATGGATTAAAGTTAAGATATTTTGTTATGTTGACTTTGTCCACTCTTTAGATATTTGCTAGATACTTGTTAACCTAACCTTTTAACCCTAGCCTATGGTTTATTCTCTATAATGGTTAAGCATGACATGCTTAACCTATGGTTGTTTTTCTAACCTTAACAATAATTCATTCATCACACTTCATCTTCTTCTTCCTCTCAAACAAGCTTTCTAGCTTTTCATTTTGTGATGATTGTTTGTGAGAAAAAGAAAACAAAAGAGAGCAAAATTCCTACTTCATCATCCTTATCTATTCTAGCCACTTAGATTAGGGTGTTTTCTTCACTAGTACCTCATTAGTGAAGTGAAAGCATAGGTTTGTGTTTCCTCCAGGCAGAGCGTCTTGGATTTCGAAGACTTCAAGGAAGATGCATCATTTACCTCATGGAGCCTCTCGAGAGTCCGGGAACTTGATGATCGCAGCGAAGGGACCACAACAAGGAGCTTATGAAGCGAAGGAACGGACTACAAAGGTTGTAATCCCTATCTTTTAGAAGTAAAGTAGTTTACTTTTCCGATTCCGTATCATTCTCTAGTATCGATTCTAGGTTAGGGTTCATTAGAACGGCAAAAATTTAAACTTGGCATGGATGATGCCTCCCGAAACCTTGCTGCCATTGTAGGTAACCCAACAAGGGCCATATGGACATTCCTTAGCCAATCTTTATAATTTGGCCCGGCGAGTTTATTTTTATCTAGTATTAGCTTATGTCCCGTCATGGTCGCTACAATTAGGAGAGAGAGAAAAGAAACACTCAGAATATGCTCTTGCAAGTTTAGATTGGTTATTAGTTTATCTAAACATGACGATTCCCACTGTTTCCTCGAATTCTTCTTCAAACCCTAAAAGAAGAATTAGTCAGAATTAATCGCACCTCACAATTCTTGCTTTACCTTTCGGCCTGGCTAGTGTCGGTACTTCGAGAGAGTTTTTCCAACGCTTTCGCGAAGTTCCTTAATTACATAACCTCTTTTCCCTGGAGGCGTAGCCCCGCTAACACCGTTCTAGGCACCTACTTGGTTTATAGCATTTATTGTAAAGTGAAAAATTCTCCTGAAGAGTAGCGGATACTCACAATAGGATTAGGACCCAACTATCCTTGTTTGATGATTTTGATGGAAGCCTACCAAAAACACTACACTCCAGAAGGTATGCAACACCAGCAAGTTTCCTGTTTGTTTGAAACTCCCGATGTGATTTTTTCCCCGAGCGCTTATAACCTTGATGAAGGTCAAAACATCATAAGTCGCAAGTCAAGTTCAACCCGTCATTGTCCAGATTATCCTAGACCCATTCGTACAAGCCCTTGACGAAGGTCAAAACAGCTGTACGCCTGTCCTAGATTAATGCATCTATCTATGCTACAGATAAGCACCCACTAGCTACCAAACACTATGTCTTGGCGAAGGTCAAAACACATAGCATGAATACTAGTAGATACCTATCTGAAATGATGGAGGGCTACGGCTGGTTTTAGCGAAAATCGTTAACGTAATGAACTTGATATATTCAAAGGAACCAAATAGCTTTTAAAAAGGATTAGTTTAAGCTCCGCTTTTAAAAATTGATTTTTGAAGAAATCCAAGTGGTTTTGTAATTGTTCCAACGACATCATATTTTAGGTTTATTACTTTGCATTAATCAATATTAATGCGGTCCCATCAATTAACCTTATCATTGCAGAAAAGAAACGAAAATAGAACGTACGCTTATGCCATTTGCATTCGCCACGGGGCTCCGTCATGCATCGTTAGGTTACTTAACTAACGCCAGAGAGGGAGCTGGACTAGCGCGGGTGCAAAACATAAGCAACGTTTATTATATATAATATATAGATATATCCATTTGTCTTACGCAATAATAAGTATTCCATATCACAGAAACACAGATGAATATATTGGATATACTAGGATTTCCGTGTTTCGTTTTATTCTATAACGAAACACGGATTCCACGGTCATGATGAATAGCCAAACCCCACCATAGACCCCTAAGGGTGTGGCAAACCACCCGCCAAATTCCCGAAGTGAAGCAACCTCCGTTAATGAAATGAGTAGGCCACTCGGCACTTCAAGAGCCCGATAATTATGCACCCCACCTTGGGTCTATCCTAGGTGCAAGAAAAAGAAAATGAAATAATACAACGGTGACTACAACCTTAACCCGGATGTGCCCCGCAAAAGAATATTACATCAATTTACAAATTTAAATGAATGAAAGAAAATAACAATCTTCTCACATCCCCCCGGCTATTCATTCACGACGATCCAATACTTCATATACACAAACCATCATCAAGATATAGATATGTGAAACCCTCACTAATTGACATATAGTAATTAGCAGACGTTTAGAAACACATATACAAACACAGAAACATAGATTAGCTAAGTAACTTGGAATTTTGATCGAAAATAACATTCCGTGTCTACCCCATGCACAAACCAGCGCACAAACAAATCTGGGCAGAAACCAAAAATGCCATAAATCATATTTCCAAAGACTAGAACTACAGAAAAAATTTAGAGCGAATCGTCTGTGACTCGGCTACGGATCCACGGCTAAACAACCTATTTGGTCGCGGTTCCGCGGTCATGTTGGTGGATTACATGCTCGAAATTTTTCCTGGTTCGTAGAAAAGCCTGCATGTATTTTTAAGGCCACATAAATAATTTTTTTCAATAGTTTTAAAAATCGATAGCAAGCATATATATGGAAATGTGATTTCGGGTATTTTTCTGTCGATCGAAGTCCTAACTACTTGCTAACTAGCTAGTTAAGGTTTAAGTAGCTCTGATACCAGTGTAAGTCGATGTCGAACACCTCGTGGGTTCGCAGGGAGGTGGAATTCATGAAAAACAATTTTTAACTTGTAACATCGACCAAACAACCAAGGATCTTTCGGAAACCCTAACTAGCTAAAACTACAAAGAGGTTCTAACTACTCTGTAAGAGTTTTATACCTCTAAAGTTCTAGTCCTTTGGGTCTTCTTCTTCTCATCTTAAGTTCCTAGATGGCTTGAATCAACCTCGGTCGTCGGCCTCCTCGTGTCGAAGATGATCCACCCGAGTGCCTTTGGTTCAAGCTTCAACCTGAAGAATGAGGTAACTAAGGTATCTAGTTTGCTAATCTAGATAGCTGAGGAGATGCAGAGAGATGATTAGAGTATTTTATCTCAAGAACCTTAGGATTCACAATACATGTGAGGGTTAGGGTTTGAGGAAGAAGGAGAGGAGTAAAAAATGGATAGAGTGTGAGAGAGCACAAATGAGCTAAGGTGTAGAGGCCAATGAGGAACGACTAAGTCATTTAATAATCAAGCATGCAATATTTTCAATAGAAAATAATCAACCATGCTTGAATAGTAAAATCAAATGAATAAACAAATGAATTAGCCATGCTTCAACCATGCAACAAATATCTCTATTTTCCATCTCATTAATCTATTTCCAAAAATAGATAAATGCAATAATGAGGTGTCCCCTTCTAGAAGCATCTTTTGTGAAATTACAAGAATGCCCTCACCGTATATACATACTCGTATTCGTACTGTAAAAAATACGAATACACTGAGATAATAATAATCCAATAATATAATACTAGAATCTGGCTTAAACCAAAGCCCACTAGTATTATCCGTCTGAACAACATCCGTGTATCCAGTACACGTATATGATCAGAACCCTACACGTAAAACCATACGGCCTCTACATCGTTTCTCCTGAACCAGGGAAACCCTCTATGTGGGATTCTAAAGACTCGACAGTACGCTGGAAGTGGGTTTAACCACAAGTTTATCAGTAGCACTAGCTGTGCGTAACGGCTACCCAGGTATCTGTCGAAAAGAAGGCCGGCGAGCGAACTCATCCGAACCACTACTGAGCCTATCCGTGACAATCTCCATACAGTCTGGTCCGTTCGTCTGAGAGTATCGTATGCCAGGTCTAGGGGGTGGAAAACGTCAAACCCCTAATAATCAGACAAGTCGTGCCGGTGTGGCTCAATACCATCCGAGAATCTACTGGTCCAACTACCAGTAATTCTCAATCCGCCCTTGACAGGGACTTATGGTGTTGGCCAACCGATCACTGCGCGACATCGACTCCCAATACTGGGAGAGACGAATTCCTAACAGTCGCTCACTGCCTCCATGTGGCTCGGGACTGTACCCAAATAAAACCTGTTTGCACGACTCAGTAGAGCCGTGGTAGGGTAGTAATCAAAGCACAGTGGGAACTCACACGAGAAAAATGATGACCTCAGGTCGAAAGACTATCTACACTCATGTCACCAGAGAATTTCTATCTGACGCTAGGTATAATATCATCTAGTCAGTTCTCGGCGAGTCCGTCCGGTGTACTCACGCCTAGTGAGCACCTGTATACAATTTTAGGTGCACCACACCAATGGCTGCTTGACCAATTGTAACACCTTAGAATGCGATTAGTGTTAATTAAGCGATAATGCGGGTTTTTAGTAAAAAGTTAACCAAAATAGTTTTCACATATTTTATAAAAATTAATTAATATTTTATTATTATTTATTTTGGCTTGCACACACTTATGCATGTTAACCTAGGGTTAATTTGTGTTAACCATGTTTATGTAGCCATGGCACCCTAAACCAATTTCATGCCATGTTAACCTTGTCTTAATTTTTATTAAGAGTTTATCTTTTGACTTGAGAGAGAGAGAGAGGGAGGGAGAGAGAGAGAGAGTTGACAATGAGGGTTGATGAGGCATGAGCAAGCATGGGGGCATTAATGAGGAGAGAGAAAGGGGGCTTGGTTCATTCTTTAACCTCACACCCTCATTTCCCTCATCCCTCACTCATACACTCCCTCCTTCTCACCTCACTCTCTCAATCACACATTATTTCTCCTTCTCATTTTCCTCTCCCCTCAACTGAAACCTATTCTTATTCATCACAAAACCCAAGCCAATCCTCACTAAACCTCACTAAAACCCTTCACAAGCCTAGCTAAGCCCCATTTGATGACTTGGAGCATGGAAAGCTAGGGTTTTTGAGCAAGTTTGGTAAGGTAATCATCTCTAACTGTTAACTAGGATGTTAGGATGTGGTATTGCTTATTAGTTGCTGTTTAGAACACTAAAATTATCGTTTTGTGCAAATATCGTATTTTTGGTAAAGATTTGTGTCTCGGATGAATCTGCTATCAAACCAGGAATTTGTTGGAAAAGTTTCCATCACAGAGACCTAGTTTAGAGACCTAAAAACCACCATAAAAACCTGAGACCATTCCTTTGAAACTTGGCCGCAAATAAATAGGTTTTGGCTGCAATTTGCGGCCAGATTAGGGACTGGGGTCTCGAGTCTTGGTCGTTGGGTCTCTTTGGTTGTTTGTAGTATTGTGGAACTTGCAACTTTCACTGATTGTTTGTGTAGCAAAATCTGGGACCACATAGCTAGTTTTTAGTGTTTCGGCAAATGTGCGATACGATTAATCCGACTTAGTTTAAGTGTTTCTGGTAGCTTGCAGTCGTGGTTTATCTTGATGATGCCGCTGTACGCGTTTAGCTTCTAAGCGAACCCTTTTGTAGCTTAAGGGAATCGATTCGTTAATTAGCATTGTGTTCGTTTATTATCGGGTAGTTTACTAAATCCACGCGTTATTGTGTTGTGTGTTAATAGGATCACAGGCGGGGACTTTGGACACTGCGAAGAATGGAAAACAAGTGGTTGGATTTACCTAGCTCGAGATCGTTGGTAAGTAGATTTAACATCTATGGGAGAATTGCCCGTATGGCGTTTAGCGTCGAGGGCTAGATATGATGTTATAGCCGCATGTTTATATGCATATGCGTTTATTGTGCATGAGCATCATTTGCATACCATTACTTGTTGTACATTAACTTAGTACATATTGGACACTCCACCATTACTGATGGTTTATGTAGCACGAGCACTGAACTGTATGCCACACACACCGTTGGTAATTTCCATGACACGCACAACACATACATATATGTAGTACTGCATTCGTTATTGACATTGAGGCTGTTGTTCTTGTACCACCTTACTAAGGGAATATGTATTGTTCCGCCTTCACTATTATCAATAGTTAGACGTTGATTCTTGTTCGATTGCGTATATGAATTGCATCATTCATGCATACATACATACATACATACATACATGCATATATACCTTGCTATAACTACATAAACACCTTTATGTGATGTTGAAATTGACTTCGGGATATTTGGGAACCGCATGAGATCTTTAAAAACTTGATTCATTTAAAAGAGCGGTTTTCCCTTGATATGCTCATATTACTGTTCTATGTTGCATACATCATATTTCATGGATTTACACATTGAGATACTGATTTCATGTGATTTATGGATTTAAGAACCGTGGTTATATTTCAAGAAAGTATGCATTGTTTTGAATGTTAGTTGTATGTATGCCCTAGAGGCCATTATTGTACATATGATATATATTATAGTGGATGCTTAGACATATATAGAGAGGACTTTCTTGCTCGACATGATAGTATGCTATCTGGTTGCTCTTTATCTTAACATGTATTCTTGTCTCTTGATACTGTCTCATAACTACATGTTGGTAAAGCCCTTAGGATGTATACTTGACTACCAGGATTATGATGCAGATCATACTAGTGGGGCCATGGTAGTCCAAAAGTTCATCCTTTAATGTTCCTAGTCGTGGGTGTATCGAGACATGGCATTGATATACCAGAGTAGACTAGCGTATACGCTTCTCCACCCATGAGATGGGCGATGGATGATCCCATATTTATTGGTGTTTCACATCATAGATGGTATACGGGTGCTCAGTGGAGACTGGGCACACTGGACAGACTCGCCGAGAACTCCTAGATGGTATTATACCTGACGTCAGATTGCAGTTCTCTGGTGACACTGGTACAGGTTAGTCTATAGACCCGAGATCGTCATAGAGTCTTGTGTGATTCCCACTGTGCTTTGATTTCCACTTTACCACGTTCAAGAGGACGTGCAAAACGGTGGTTTTTGGGTACAGTCCCAAGTCACATGGAGGCAATGAGCGATAGGAGGGGATTTCGTCTCTCCGGTATTGGGGGTAAGATTGCGTGCTGTGCTCGATTGGTGATAACTGGAAGTCCCTGGCCAGGGCTGATTTGGAGATTTACTGGTAAGTGTTATCAGTAGTTTCTCGACCCGTTATGAGCCTCGTATCGGCATGACTTATCGAGTTATTGGGGTCTGACGTTTAACACCCCTAGACTAGATATGCGACATATCAGACGAAGAGACCGGAATGTACGGTAGTGTTACTGACAGGCTTTACAGGAGCTAGAGCGGGCTTTCTTGTTGATCTTCTGATCGCTCAATACCCGGGTAGCCGTTACGTCCAGCTAGTACCGCTGACGGCTTGTGGGTGCTTGATATGATCATCACCTACTGCCGACGTATTGACGAGTCTTTAGAGTCCTACACAGAGGTTTTACTGGCTCAGGCAAAACGAAGTAGGAGCACATATGTGATATGTGCGGTGTAGGGTTCCTAGGCACTATAATGAGGTCTCACAAGGCATCAACCATGCCCATTTCAAATTTTAACGGTGCCGAGAAACCCGACTACGGATCGTTGGCTAGAAAACTAGGCGAAACAAAACTAGTTAACAACTTAACTAAGGTTTATACGGAAATACAACCTTTGTAGATCCGGTGCTCCACCTCCATAGCTCCGCAACGAAGTCCCCTTGCTGTCCAAATGAATTCCCGGGCTCTAGCGTCGGCTTCATCGGAGAATAGGCAGGCTAGGTCGACGATGTCCATGCCGAAGATGATCTACGTCGAGGCATCGCTAGATCAAGCTCCCACTTCACCAAGTCATGAAACTTGTGAAGAAAACACCCTATACTACTTTGCAAGAGGTAGAGGATGAAGAAATAGGAAGTGGGTTCACTTTAGAATTGGATTTCTCACTCTTTATCATCACTTGCCATTGATGGAGGCAAGCTTTCTTCACATGAAGAAATGAAGAAGAAGAAGAATATTGTTATGATAAGAATTTAGAAAATAGAAAATAAAAGAATACTTATCATCATCAACCATGGTCAAGTGTAGAGAATAAACTAGGGTTAGGTCAATGGTTAGGTTAGGCATGAAACAAAAATGGTGGACTTTTTCAAACCTTCATGAAGTTTCAATGTAAAACAAAGCAAGCCACCATTTCTTTTCTTTTGCCAAAATGAAATAAATAAATAAATAAATGAGTAAGCAAATAAAATCATAACCCTAACCATCACATAACCATGGTTTAATCTTAACATACACTTAAACAATCATGTATCATCAAACATGATACAATCAAATGTACAAATGTATATCACATATAGAATGTGCACAATCCAAGTGAGAAAATCCATATAAAGTGAACCAATACTTGTTAATGCAAAGTAATATATCAAATATATAATTATACATTAAATCATTAAATCAACACTTGATTTAACGATCCGGTCATATCGCATATAACCGACTAGTATCCAATGTATCGGCTTATCGAATCAATTCTCGATTCGATAACTAGGTTATATCGCATACAACCATTCGACACATTCATCGCAAGAATAGAATACGGTATCACATACACGCATTATTCTCGGTCCCGCACATATCTCATATGCGCTCCTATTTCGTTTTCCTTGAGCCAGGAAACCTCTGTGTAGGACTATAAAGACTCGTCAATACGCCGACAGCAGGTGATGATCATATCAAACACCCACAAGCCGCAAGCTGTCTGCTAAACGTAACGGCCACCCGGGTATTGAGCGATCAGAAGATCGACGAGCAAGCCCGCTCACACTCCAGTGAATCCAACCAGTAACACTACCGTACAGTCCGGTCTGATCGTCTGATATGTCGCATATCTCGCCTAGGGGTGGTAAACGTCAGACCCCAATAGCTCGATAAGTCGTGTCGATATGAGGTCTATAACAATTCGAGAAACTACTGGTAACACTTACCAGTAAATCTCAGCAACCCTGGCCAGGGATTTCCTGTTATAGCCAATCGAACACAGCGCAACATCAACTCCCTATACCGGGAGAGACGAATCCCCTCCTATCGCTCATTGCCTCCATGTGACTCGGGACTGTACCCAAAAACCACCGTTTTGCATGCCCTCTTGGATGTGGTAAGATGGAAATCAAAGCACAGTGGGAACCACACAAGACTCTATGACGATCTCGGGTCAACAGACTACTCTGTACCAGTGTCACCAGAGAACTGCCATCTGACGTGAGGTATAATACCATCTGGGAGTTCTCGGCGAGTCCATCCAGTGTACCCAGTCTCCACTGAGCACCCGTATATCATCTCTGATGTCAAACACCAATGGATATGGGATCATCCATCGCCCATCTGCATGGGTCGAGAAGGTATGCGCTAGTCTACTCTGGTATATCGATGCCCCGTCTCGATACACCCACGACTAGGGACTTTGAAGGATGTACTTATAGACTATCTGTCCCCACTAGTATGATCTGCATCATAATCCAGGTAGTCAAGTACACATCCTAAGGGCTTTACCAACATGTAACAGAGAGACAATCAATGTACACGTTAAGGTAAAGATCAACCAGATAGCATACTATCATGTCGAGCAAGAAAGTCCTCCCTATATATGTCCCAGCATCCACTACAATATACATCCTATGTATAGTAATGGGCTCTAGGGCATACATATAACTAACAATCTCCCACTTGCACTAGGGCCATCTGATAGCAGTGGTTGCAGTATCTCATACTCAACCATCCCATAAAAGTCTCTCTCTGGGATCAGGCCTTTGTGAGTGGATCCGCTGTGTTGTCCTCTAAGTCTACTCTCCTAACCTCGATCTCCCTGGAGATCAACCATCTCCATGATCAGGTGACACTGGCTTAGAATATGTCTGGATCACTGATGGGATCGGCGTTCCTTGGCATAAACCACAACTCCATTGTCACACAATGGGAGGAACTAAGTTCATCTCATGAACAAATATACACCCAAACAGCCTCTTTGGTAGCATCTTAAGTAGCGATGTATCCAGCCTTTATCGTCTAGTATGTCACGGTATCTAGTTTGGAACTCTTCCAACATACCGTCCCTTTACTGAGGGTAAAGACAATGCCTGTGACTGACACTCAGTCGTCATTATCACCCTGGAGCACTTCCGGTGATTCTTCCCAGGATCAATTGATACCATCTCACTACAGCTAGTGAGTATTCTAACATCCATTTGGATCTATCTCATAGATCCAAAACCAGGATTTAGGAGGTATCACTTTGATCCTATTATGGAGAATTCTTGTGATAACCGGAGATTGATCGAGCGTAGCATAGGAAACTCCTTCCCTATCAAGAGTATGTCATCCACGTACTCTACGAGGATCGTCACCATACTCCCTACTACCTTTTTGTTTATACAAGGTTCATCTACCATTTTGATGATGTCAAACTCTTTGACTACCACATCAAAACAGATGTTCCAACTCCGCGATGCCTGCTTTATCCTATAAAACATCTTGCACACGTTTCCGCTGCTCCCACTGTCTACGAGGCCCTCTGGCTGTGTACTTATAGACTCCCTCTTCTAAAACATCATTTAGAAAAGCTGTCATGACACCCAACCACCAGATATCATAGTCATGGTATGTAGCCGTGGCAAGTAGGATCTGGATGGACTTAAGCATAGGCACTGGAAAAGGTTTCATCATTATCCACGCCTGGTCGATGACGAAAACCTTTAACAAGTCTAGCTTTGAAAGTCTCAACCTTTCCATCTACACCAAGTAATCTTCTCAAGATATACTTGCTCCTGATGGGGATTTAACCCTTCAGATATAGCAGCCAAAGTCCATACTTTGCTGGTGTACATGGATTCCATCTCAGATCGCTAAGCATCCAGCCATTTTTACAGAGTCCCACTCCTGATGGCCAGCTCGAAGCTAGTTGGGTCATCATCTCATGATGCAATCCTCGCTCCCACTGTCATTGAGAAACCGATGTATCTCTCAGGTGGGTGAGAAAACCCTACTAGATCGGCGGAGAGGCTGAGGTTCGTTGGTATCTATTGAATCCTTTGGTTCTACCAAATCATCTGCTGTTGTTTGTATAGCTGGAACCTTTCCAGTTGTACATAACAGACCTTGCCTCGAGCCTGTCCGGATTATGTTTTAAGACATAGCCCGGACAACCCCAAATCTTAACCAACTTAAGATATGGGCTCTTCCCTTATTATATCACATATGAAATGGTAGGCAACTGATTTGATTTGAACCCTATTCAATAGGTATGCAGCTTCTCAAGTGCATAACCCCCAAAAGGAAACAGGTAACTCAGTAGTACTCATCATAGAGCACACCTTATCATATAGGGTGTGATTGCTCCGCCCTGATATACCATCGTGCTATGGTGTATACAGAGGAGTAATGCTGAGAGAGAATCTCATTCTCCTTTAGAATAGTCCAGTATTTCCGTGCTCAAGTATTCTCCTCCTTGATCTCATCATAGGACATAATACTTATACCCGTATTCTGGTTCTCTACTTCTCGCTTATATTATGTGAATATCTCAAAAGGTTCGGACTTGTGTTTCAACAGGAACATAGGTCTGAATCTCGAAAGATCATCAGAGAATGTAATGAAGTATAAAGAACCAGTCCTGGCATGTGTAGACAGGAGACCTTACATACATCATCATGTATCAGTCCCAAGAGTTTACTAACTCTTTCTCTGCTTCCAGTAAACAGAGCTATGGTCATCGTATCTTTGTGACATGACTGGCAAGTTTCACAAGATGTAAATTCAAACTGATTTAAATATGCATCTAAATGTAACTTCAGCTAGTCGGGTCGCATTGATATGACCTAGTCTACAATGCCTTAAGAAGGATTCGTTCATTTCTGAACTCTTCCTCTTATGTGTGTTCTGTATAGTAAGAACTGTAGTTTGATTTAGAACATTAATGCTTTTAGATAACGTGCCTGAACCGATCAACTTTTGATATAGGAAATGTTCAAAATATTATCCAACTATACAAAATTTTATCATTTCTTTACTAATAAAGAGATAGATATGATTTTGTATATCAGGTTCGGTATCTAATAACATTCGTTCAGAATCAATGTATTGGTAATACAGGGTGACAGTGACCAACAGAGTTGGCTGCAACACTTGCCCCGTTTTCTGCCTCATGAAACTTATCACCCGTTCTCAGTTCTCTACCTTTCTGTAGCCCTATGTAACAGATTACATATCTGGGATCCTGTTCTGGTATCACATACCCAGGACGTAGAGGATACTGAGAAACAGTTCTTTGTAATGAACACACCCGAAGATGATGCATCAGCATGCACTCTCTTCGTTTGGGCGGCACGGGAAATCTGGTATTCCCCAATTTCCTGCTCTGTCTTATAACAATTATAAGTTGGAGCGGGACCAACGTTCCCCAGCTCAGTATAACAAGCGGGTTCGGTCAATAATCCGTTTTATTATCTTGATTAAGGCGTGATATGGTCGCTACCAGGAGAGAGAGAGAAGAAAACACTCAGCGTGCGCTCTTGCAAGAATAGATTGGTTATTGTTTTATCTAATCAGGATGGCTCCCACTGCTTTTTATCAAATCTTTCTTCAAACCCTAAAAGGAAAGACTAGCCGGGATTAATTACACACTATAAGTTCGCCAATCTTTCAGCCAGGCCAGTGTCGGTACTTTGAGGGAGGTCCCCCGTGCTTTCGCACGAACCTAATTAATGTAAACCTCGTTTTCCCAGAGGCGTAACCCCGTTGACACCTTTCTAGACACCTACTTGATCAGCTAATTGTAATGTATAAAACTCTCCCAGGAGTAACAATTACTCGCAGCGGGTATCGGGATCCAACTATCTCATAGAAGGTATGCAATCTCATTGCAAATTTCAACACTTGAAATTCCTGATAATATTTTGCCCCTAGCAGCTATATGACCTTAACATAGTCAACAAATCATAAGTGCTAGTCAAGTTCAACCCGTCATTTCCCGATTGAATTAAACCCACCCGCACGACCCTTAACATAGTCAACAAAGTCGCACGACTACCCTAATCCAATCACATCATATGCTTATGCAGATAAGCACTAATTAGCTACCGCACACTACGCCTTAACATAGTCAACAAACGTAGCACGAATACTAACTAGTACTTATCTGAAATGACGGAGGGCTACGACAGGTTTTTCTGAAAACCTATTGCGTATTGAACTTGATATCGTCGTAGGATCGAATGAATTTTGAAATGGAGTGCTTTTGAGGCTTTTTTAGTTTTGCTAAAGGAGTCACTCCCGGTGAAGGGATCGTCGGTCCTTTCCTCGTCGAATGAGGTGCGGGATATATCATATATATCACTGTACAAAGCAAAAACACTTAAAAGCAATCAAAATACAAACCGAGTGTGTAGCATCTGCCAGTTATTGCTAAAGGAGTCACTCCCGGTGAAGGGATCTCGGTCCTTTCCTCATCGAATAAGGTGCAGGATATATCACATATACCTCTGTGCAAAGCAAGAACTGTTGCTACCCTTTTTATTTTGAAATTCGATTCTACAACATCTTAGGTTTCTTTTATTTCATTAATCTCATTAATGAAGTCCCATCATTTAAGTACCTAAACATCACAGATAAATACGACGTACACTTATGCCATCCGCATTCGGCTCGATGTCCCCTCGTGCACCGTTAGGTTAGGTAACTAACGACAGAGCGGGGCAGGGCTAGCGCAGGTGTAAAACATAAGTAACATCTATATAATATATCATATATACTATATAAAGTATCTATCACAGAACATCACATGATCACATCACAGATATCGCAGCAGAAGAAATATATGAAATATTGGATATACTAGGACGTCCGTGTTTTCAATACGAGCCAGTATAAAACACGGATTCCACGGTCGTGATGAATAGCCAAACCCACACCCCTAGACCCCTACGAGAGCGGCAAGCAACCCTGTCAATTCTAGAGTTAGGAGACCCGGACTCGACTCCTCGAGTTGGTCTCCCACTGGACTTCAGAACCCGGTTACTTGTGCCCTCCTCCTTGGGTCTATCCTAGTGCGGAAAAGTAAATAATATACATCAACGGTGACAACTTCCGCAACCTGGAAGCGCCCCAATAAAAGAATATTACATACAAGTTTTTACATGAATGAAAATGAAAAACACTCATCTCACATAAAAAACCCCCCGGCTATTCAAACACGACGATCCAATATAACATATCCAGCAACACATAACATCACATGTCATCAACGTAAGTAAATATGCGCATCCCAATTGTCGTTGGCATATAGCAACGAAACCGGCGATATCACATATTACACTTACGGTCATAGAAAAGAAAGTGTAAAACTACAACAGTTGGAATCTGCAACCTGCATAGACATCGCATGCCTAATCAAATGAATTCTTTAGACATCGCATGCCTAACAATTATAAACCCCGCATTTTAGTCTCAAAATCGAAAACTCTTTTCAATATCAAGTGGGGCAATTCAACAAGATTCCCGACATCCTGATCGAATGCTCGTCGCAAACTTCAGTAGACGGCCGCACCCCTGATACCGTCGACGAAGTGCACCAAGGCGGAACACCGCTACCGCGAGCACCCGAACGGATGCTTTCGGCGACGGGGTTCTCCTACAGTCACTTAGTCGGGGCTATGGAGTGAGGCTGTCTATTAAGTTTACCCGGCGAGTATCCGCGTACGCTACGTGATTGCGATGGACTTTTGATCACATCAAAACTCCGTGGCAACCGATCAAGTGAGACTAAATTGCTAGATTTACAACATTCATTCAGTTATCTCATAACTATTGTGAATTCCAATTATTGTATCCCATTCCAGATAAATAGAAAATGTTAAACTTTTCGATCGAACAGTCAAACACCCAAGTTTTCCCGATACAGATCAACACATGAAATAAGTCTAACAACATTCAGTTCGTGCCTCAGTACCAACGGTCCAGCCGTAGAAGGGTCAAGCCAACGCCTCACATGTGGCACGCCGTACTGCCCCAAACCCTAATGTTCAAAGGGCAGTTCAAGACGGTCACATAATCGAGTTAAGGTTTGTTGTCTTCTAGAGGGTCCATCGCGTTACTTGCACTACTTAGAACGTCGTTAAACTACGGAAAAATCCAACACTTGGAAATTTCCCGACAGGGGAAAAATTGGGTATTTATATCCGGTCGAACTTTTTAACATATTCTAAAAATTATCCGGAAAGCCACTTAGACAAAATCTGATACTCCGATCAAAACAACGAATCCCCAAAACAACTCCAGAAAATTCAACTCTTGAATAAATTTTAAAAATACCCAGAGAACTCAGCACCTGAAACAATGAATTACTGTGCAAACAGTTAGGGCTGACGTCACAATTCTGCCGCGGAACCGCCGCATAAGCTAGGCTTATGCCGCGGTTCCGCCGCCGATTACACTGTTCATGCAAAACTTTTTGCGCCGTAATTCTTAGATTTCCCTGCTGAGTTTTCTGCATATTTTTAATTTGGAAAAATCCACGATTTTAGAAAAAGTACAGAGAGCAATTTTTGGGGTTGGGTTTCGGTTCGATCGGACTTCAAACTCCGTCTAGACTTCGCCTAAGGCTCTAGCTAGGCTCTGATACCACTGTAGGGTTCCTAGGCACTATAATGAGGTCTCACAAGGCATCAACCATGCCCATTTCAAATTTTAACGGTGCCGAGAAACCCGACTACGGATCGTTGGCTAGAAAACTAGGCGAAACAAAACTAGTTAACAACTTAGCTAAGGTTTATACGGAAATACAACCTTTGTAGATCCGGTGCTCCACCTCCATAGCTCCGCAACGAAGTCCCCTTGCTGTCCAAATGAATTCCCGGGCTCTAGCGTCGGCTTCATTGGAGAATAGGCGGGCTAGGTCGACGATGTCCATGCCGAAGATGATCTACGTCGAGGCATCGCTAGATCAAGCTCCCACTTCACCAAGTCATGAAACTTGTGAAGAAAACACCCTATACTACTTGGCAAGAGGTAGAGGATGAAGAAATAGGAAGTGGGTTCACTTTAGAATTGGATTTCTCACTCTTTATCATCACTTGCCATTGATGGAGGCAAGCTTTCTTCACATGAAGAAATGAAGAAGAAGAAGAATATTGTTATGATAAGAATTTAGAAAATAGAAAATAAAAGAATACTTATCATCATCAACCATGGTCAAGTGTAGAGAATAAACTAGGGTTAGGTCAATGGTTAGGTTAGGCATGAAACAAAAATGGTGGACTTTTTCAAACCTTCATGAAGTTTCAATGTAAAACAAAGCAAGCCACCATTTCTTTTCTTTTGCCAAAATGAAATAATAAATAAATAAATGAGTAAGCAAATAAAATCATAACCCTAACCATCACATAACCATGGTTTAATCTTAACATACACTTAAACAATCATGTATCATCAAACATGATACAATCAAATGTACAAATGTATATCACATATACAATGTGCACAATCCAAGTGAGAAAATCCATATAAAGTGAACCAATACTAGTTAATGCAAAGTAATATATCAAATATATAATTATACATTAAATCATTAAATCAACACTTGATTTAACGATCCGGTCATATCGCATATAACCGACTAGTATCCAATGTATCGGCTTATCGAATCAATTCTCGATTCGATAACTAGGTTATATCGCATACAACCATTCGACACATTCATCGCGAGAATATAATACGGTATCACATACACGCATTATTCTCGGTCCCGCACATATCTCATATGCGCTCCTATTTCGTTTTGCTTGAGCCAGGAAACCTCTGTGTAGGACTCTAAAGACTCGTCAATACGCCGGCAGCAGTTGATGATCATATCAAACACCCACAAGCCGCAAGCGGTCTGCTAAACGTAACGGCCACCCGGGTATTGAGCGATCAGAAGATCGACGAGCAAGCCCGCTCATACTCCAGTGATTCCAACCAGTAACACTACCGTACAGTCCGGTCTGATCGTCTGATATGTCGCATATCTCACCTAGGGGTGGTAAACGTCAGACCCCAATAGCTCGATAAGTCGTGTCGATATGAGGTCTATAACAATTCGAGAAACTACTGGTAACACTTACCAGTAAATCTCAGTAACCCTGGCCAGGGATTTCCTGTTATAGCCAATCGAACACAGCGCAACATCAACTCCCTATACCGGGAGAGACGAATCCCCTCCTATCGCTCATTGCCTCCATGTGACTCGGGACTGTACCCAAAAACCACCGTTTTGCACGCCTTCTTGGACGTGGTAAGATGGAAATCAAAGCACAGTGGGAACCACACAAGACTCTATGACGATCTCGGGTCAACAGACTACTCTGTACCAGTGTCACCAGAGAACTGCCATCTGACGTGAGGTATAATACCATCTGGGAGTTCTCGGCGAGTCCGTCCAGTGTACCCAGTCTCCACTGAGCACCCGTATATCATCTCTGATGTCAAACACCAATGGATATGGGATCATCCATCGCCCATCTGTATGGGTCGAGAAGGTATGCGCTAGTCTACTCTGGTATATCGATGCCCCGTCTCGATACACCCACGACTAGGGACTTTGAAGGATGTACTTATAGACTATCTGTCCCCACTAGTATGATCTGCATCATAGTCCAGGTAGTCAAGTACACATCCTAAGGGCTTTACCAACATGTAACAGAGAGACAATCAATGTACACGTTAAGGTAAAGATCAACCAGATAGCATACTATCATGTCGAGCAAGAAAGTCCTCCCTATATATATCCCAGCATCCACTACAATATACATCCTATGTATAGTAATGGCCTCTAGGGCATACATATAACTAACATGCGGGACCGAGATTAATACGAGTATGTGATACCGTATTCTATTCTCGCGATTTATTCGTATCGGTCGGTTATAAGTGATATAGACGGGTTATCGAATCAAGTGTTGATTCGATAAGATGATACAAATTATATTAGTCGGTTGTATGTGATATAGCCGGATTATTAAATCAAGTGTTGATTTGATAATTTAATGTATAATTGTATATGTGATATACTAGATTACATTAACTAATATTAGCTCACTTAAATGTTTCTTTTCTCACTTGTGTGCATAAGTATATATGTGATATATATTAATGTACATTTTTTAGTGTCATGCTTGATGATACGCACTACATGGGTGTATGAGACTTACACCATGCTTATGATAATTGTGAGGATTATTTATTTTAAGTAAATCCAAATTAGATGGATAATAGTCACATGCATGAAGCTTGTGGAAGCTTGTAGATGCATTGACTTACTCCACTAATTTTGTTTTACTTAAGATATTTATTAACCTAACCATTATCACTTAGCCATGGTTATGTCTCTACATGAGTTAGTATATGATACAAACTCACCCATGGTTGCCATTCACTCTCTGATATATTATTTCTTCATCTTCTTCAAGCTCAAGAAAAGCTCTCTAGGTTTTTGAGAGAAGAAGAAAAAGAGTGAGAAAATTAATTCTAAAGTGAGCAAAAATCCTACTTCATCATCCTCTACTAGAATAGCCATTTAGTTTAGGGTTTTAGCTTCACTAATCCCACATTAGTGAAGTGGTAGCTTTGGTTAGTGTCTCCTCGACGTAGATCATCTTCGGCCTCGAAGACTTCGTACAAGCTCGTTCTTTTCTTCTTGTGAAGCCATGCTAGAGTCCGGAAGATCACTACTTGGAGCGAAGGGACTACTACATGGAGCTATTGAAGTGAAGGACCGGTATACAAAGGTTGTATTTCTAGTTCACTTAGTTGTAAAGTACCTTACAATGTGTTTCGTATGATTCTCTAGTTAAACATCCTAGGTTAGAGTTCTTTAGCATGACAAAAATTTGAAAATGGCATGGACGATGCCTCCCGAAACGTTGCTGTCGTGCTTAGGAACCCTACAGTGGTATTAGAGCCAAGCTAGAGAATTAGACGGATATTGTAGGATTACGAAACCGAAACAACTCCGAAACTTGAAACCATAAGACCTAGTTTTTGTCGATTTTCAAAAGGGCTCTAAATTTTTTTTAAACAAGTACAGAATGGTGTATGAGATACAACATGAACACTACCAAATGTAAGTCCATGTTGCCCACCCCGGTTCTTACGGGAAGGCGGAAACGGTAAAAACGATTTTTTGACACAAGGCAACATGGACTAGAAATGAGGATCTTTGCTAAACAAAAACCTAGCAAACTAACTAGAAGTTTAACTACTATGTTAGAGGGTTATACCTAGGTCTTGAACTCCTTCTATTCTTGCTCCTTGGGATGGTTTGAACGGCTCCTACCTCGTAGTCTCCTCTTTGTCGAAGAAGGATCCACCCGAAAGCTTCTTCCTTGAGCTCCTACCTCAACCGAGAGGCAACTAAAGTGCTTGGCTTGCTACACCTAGAACTCTAGAATGAGTAGAGAAGAGTTTTGAGGGTTTTATCTCAATAGCTCATGCTTCTCAACACATGAGACATGAGAGCTTTGAGAGAGAGGAAGAGGATGAGCTTTGGATGAGAGAGAATGAGAAAGTGAGAATGAGCTTGACTTTTTACAACCATGCTCACAAAAGAAAGAATAATAATGATAATAATAATAATTAAGAATAGTGATGGTTAGTTTCAATGAACATTATCATTTCATGCATTTAATGCATTTTGTAAAGAACAACAAGTCAACAAAAGTCATAGAAATGAAATGTTGATGGTCAACAAGTCCACAATGGTCAACCGGTCAACAAAGTCAACAAGTCAGCAAAAGTCAAATGTTCAACTCAACCATGGCACAATAATCCTTAATTAATATTATTAATCATATTTTTTATTCTCATTAGGGTTTAGAAAAAGTCAACGGTCAACAACCCCAATGAGAATCCTCTGCCTCTGCCTATGTCAACTTTGCATACACACCCGCATCCGTGTTCCGAGGAACACGGATACAATGAGATAAAACCAATCCCCAAAACATACACTAGGATCTAGCTTAAATCAAAGCCCGCTAGTAATAACTGCCCGGACACCAAATGTGCACTAGTGCGCGGATGTGAACGAACCCTGTCGCAAAAACCATGCGACCTCTCTTCTGTTTTGCCCAAAGGCGAATAGCTTTCTGTGTGGCACTCTTAAGACTCGACACTACGCTGGCAGTGGGTTTAACCACAGGCCGCAAGTGGTACTAGCTGTACGTAACGGTCTCCAGGTAGATGCCGATAAGAAGACTGATGAGGTGAACCCATCCGAACTCCTACTGAGCCTGAATGTGACAATTTCCGTACAGTCCAGTCTGTTCGTCTGAGAGTAACGCATGTCGGGCCTAGGGGCGGTAAACGTCAGTCCCCTAATAGCGGTACAAGTCGTGTCGGAGTGTAGCCCAGAACACCCTGAGATAAAATTAGAAACGCTACCAGTATATCTCACTTGGCCTGGCCAGGGACTTTGTGTAATGGCTCTCTTAGACATAGTGCGATATCAACCCCCAATACCGGGAGAGACGAATCCTGTCTAACCGTATCTGCCTCTAAGTGCTTCAGGACTGCACCCAACTACTACCTGTTTGCACGACTCATTTGAGCCGTGGTAGGGTAGTAATCTAAGAACAGTGGGAACACACTCGAGGCAAAGTGACAGTATCAAGTCAATGGACTATGCTGTACTCATGTCACCTGGGAACTGATAACTGACGATAGGTATACTACCAAACAAATAGTTCCCAGTGAGTCATGTCCAGTGTACTCGTAACCTAACGAGCACCTGCATAGTATCTCCGGTACGACGTACTGATGGCTGAGGGACAAACCATCTCCCCTCCTGGGATGAGAAGCGTATACACTAGTCTACTCTGGATTATCGATGCCCTGTATCGATAATCCTACGACTAGGGACCTGTATAAGGATGTGCTTGTTGATTACCCACCCCCCACTAGTGTGACTGCCATCACAACGCTGGTAATCAAGCAAAGATCCTAAGGGCTCCACTAATGTGTATAGGCAATACGCCAAAAGAAATACATGCACACATTAATGTAGAAACAAACCAAGTAGAATACTACTATTTCGAGCAAGATTGCCTATACAGCAGTGAATATCCCAAGCTTCCATTAAGTAATATACAAACTAGTATGATACAATAATGGCGTCTAGGGCATATACACTAACAATCTCCCACTTGCACTAAGGCCATGTACTGGCGTATCGAAGACCTATCATCTCGATCAGCCGCTCGAACTGGGGCTGGGTATGGCCTTCGTGAATGGATATGCAGTGTTATCTTCTGTAGCAACCCTCCGAACCTCGATCTCCCGGCGATCTACGATTTCCCTGATCAGGTGATTCCGCCTCAAGATGTGTCTAGACTTCTGATGTGACCTGGGTTCCTTCGCTAAAGCTATAGCAAAAGTTGTTGTCACAATACAGAGGTATTGGATCAACAATAGACGGAACCACCTGATGTTCTATCAAGAACTTCCTTATCCAGACGGCTTCTTTTGCGGCATCAGATGCAGCGATATATTCCGCTTCCATCGTTGAGTCAGCAACGGTTTCCTGTTTGGAACTCTTCCAACACACCGCCCCTCCATTGAGGGTAAAGACATAACCAGACATGGATTTGGAGTCATCCTTGTCACTCTGGAAGCTGGAGTCAGCAAAGGCCTCCAACTGGAGGGCTTTTCAACCGTAAACCAAAAACATATCCTTAGTCCTTCTCAGGTACTTTAGAATGTTCTTTACCGCTATCCAGTGCTTCTCTCCAGGGTTTGACTGATACCGGCTTACCACACTCAGTGCATAAGCTACATCTGGTCTGGTACACAACATCGCATACATTATAAGCCTACCGCAGATGCGTGGCGTATAATAGACATGCGATCCCTTTCCAAATCAGTCTTGGGAGACATCTCTTTGGAGATGGTGATCCCGTGACAAGCCGGTAAATTACCGCGCTTGGAATCTTCCATACTGAATCTTTTCAGTATGGTGATGATGTACCTGGACTGTGAAAGACCTAATATCCTCTTGGAGCAATCACGATGGATCCGGATCCCCAGAATGTAAGAGGCATCACCCAGGTCTTTCATGGAGAACATGTGTGACAAGAACCCTTTGACAGATTGTAGCATAGGAAAGTCATTTCCTATCAAGAGAATATCATCCACGTATAAAACGAGGAATAAGACAGTTCGTGCTACAATTTTACTATAGATGCATGGTTCATCTGGATTTTTGATAAAGCCAAATTCTTTGACCGTCTCATCAAAACAGATGTTCCAACTCCGCGATACCTGCTTCAGTCCATAAATGGACTTAAGCAACTTGCACACTTTCCCGCTGCTCCCACTATGAATAAAACCCTCTGGCTAGTCCATATAGACACACTCCTCCAAATTTCCATTCAGAAAAGCGGTCTTTACGTCCATCTGCCAAATCTCATAATCGTGGAAGGCAGCAATGGCAAGAAGGATCCGAATGGATTTGATCATAGCCACTGGAGAAAAAGTTTCGTCATAGTCCAAACCAGGTCTTTGACGAAAACCCTTTGCGACAAGTCTAGCCTTATAGGTCTCAACCTGTCCATCTACACCAATCTTCCTTTTGATGATCCATTTGCAGCCTACGGGTTTTACCCCTTCTGGAGCAACGTCCAAAGTCCATTCTTTGTTGGTGTACATGGACTCCATTTCGGTCCGCATTGCATCCAGCCATTTTACCGAGTCAACGCTCTGAATGGCCTGCTAGAAGATAGTCAGCTCATCATTATCAATGATGCAATCCTCTCTATCCTCGTCTATGAGAAAACCGTAGTATTTCTCAGGCGGAAGAGACTGCGTACTACTCCTGCGGAACGGCGCAGGAATGTCCTGTTCTTTCGAACCTTTTTGTTCTACTAAGCTTTCAGTAATAGCCTGTGGTTCTGGAATTTCTTCCAGTTCTATTGCGCTCCCACTTATCTGATTTTCCAAAAATTCAGTTTCCAAGAAGCAGGCATGACGAGAAACAAAAACCTTTTGTTCCTCTGCGCAATAAAAGAAATATCCCTTGGAGTTCTTTGGATATCCCACAAACTTGCACTGTACTGAGCGTGCCTCGAGCTTGTCCGCATGCTTCTTTTTGACAAAAGCTGGACATCCCCATGTCTTAATGTGCTTAAGATAGGGTTTCTTCCCACTCCATATCTGATATGATGTGGTAGGCACTGTCTTAGTTGGAACTCGGTTCAAAAGGTATGCAGTTGATTCTAGTGCATATCCCCAGAATGATCGCGGCAACTCAGCGTTACTCATCATGGAATGTACCATATCCAACAGGGTTCGGTTCCGTCTCTCCGATACACCATTATGTTGTGGGGTGTATGGAGGAGTAAGTTGAGAGAGAATTCCATTCTCTTTTAGGTAACCCAGGAGCTCGGCACTCAAGTATTCACCACCTCGATCAGATCTCAGTGTCTTGATACTTTTTCCTGTTTGTTTTTCTACTTCATTCTTGTATTCCTGGAAATTTTCAAAGGCTTCAGATTTATGTTTCATTAAGAAGACATATCTGTACCTTGAAAAATCATCCGTAAAAGTAATGAAGTAAGAATAACCGCTTCGCGCATGTGTAGACATTGGACCGCACACATCGCTGTGTACGAGTCCCAAGAGCTCGCTTGCTCTTACTCTGTGTTCAGTGAACGGAGTCTTTGTCATCTTTCCTTTCAGATATGATTGACAAGTTGCATATGATTGATATTCGTACGGATCCAAATATCCTTCTTTATGCAACTTAGTTAACCTTGTCTCATTGATGTGACCTAGTCTACAATGCCATAAGAAAGCATGATTTATTTCTGGAGACTTTCTTTTGTGTGTATTTTGGACATTGAAAATTTGTGGTTGGTTTAATACGTATATACCGTTGCTTAATGTACCCGACCCAATCAGAACATGATTAAGGTGAATGTTTACAACATCGCTTACAAATGCAAAATCATAACCTTATTTAGACATTAAAGATACAGATATGATATTACAAGTCGCACTAGGTACAAAATAACAATCACGCAAAACCAAAACATGTCCATCTGACAATCCCAAGTGATAGTCCCCCGCAGACTTAGCATCCATGCCAGCTCCGTTTGCAACTCTGAGGGTCATATCACCTGCCTTCAAAACCCTACGCTTTCTCAGTGCTTGCAAAGAATTACAGATATGAGATCCTGATCCGGTATCCAATAGCCAGGATGTAGAGTTTACTGATAGACAGTTTTCAATAACACACACACCTGAAGCCGAAGCCACAACTTGCTTCGGGTCTTGGTTCTTGGCCTTCCAAGCCTGCAATCTTTCTTCCAGTATCCTTTCTTATGACAATAAAAGCACTCTTCTTTTCCCACAAGCTGTCCCGCTACCTTTGCCATTTTAGCCTTTCCTTTAGCTTCCACTTTACTAACACCGCCCCTTGGTTTGGTGGGGGCTTTCTTCTTCTTCCCTTTGGCTATCGCCTTGGACGTAGAAGAAGAAGGTCCTCCAACAGACAAAGCGGGTGTTTCCCTTACTTTCTTCAGGATGCCCTCTGCACTCCTCAACATGTTAAGGAGTTCTGGAAGTTCAACTTCCTTTCCTTGCATGTTGAAGTTCAGGATAAACTGGGCGTAAGTGGAAGGAAGGGACTGGAGAATCAAGTCAGTGTAGAGCTCGTTCTCTAACGTTGTCCCAAGGTCCGCGAGCTCTTCAATGTAGCCAATCATCTGAAGCACGTGTTCCGCTATAGATGATCCGACGGCCAATCTCGCCGAAAACAACTTTTTTGAGACTTCGTATCTGGCGATACTGGATTGCTCTCCATACAGATCTTTTGTATGGAGAAACATGGATTCTAGGTGCGTATCCTCGTGCCTCCTCTGATGTTCGTTGTCCATAGAGGCAAGCACGATGCACTTGGCCCTCGCGCAATCAATCTCCCAGGTCTTACGGATTTCCTTATCCGCGACGCTGGATTTGGGACCTGGGACAGGGGGAGCTTTGGTGGTAAGGAGATACCCCAACTTGTCATAAGTGATTGCCATTTTGACATTCCTGAGCCAATCTTTGTAGTTTGGCCTTGTCAGTATGTTTTTATCTAGTAGTAACTTAAGTCCGGTCATGATGTTTGGTCGCTGCAATTAGGAGAGAGAAGAAACACTTTAGCATGATGCTCTTGCAAGTTTAGAGTGGTTTTTAGTTTGTCTAAACAGGATGGCTCCCATTGTTTCTCGAATCCTTCCTCAAACCAAAAAAAGAAGAATTAGTCGGGATCAATCTCACCGTACAATACTTGCTTAACCGTTCAGCCAGGCCAGTGTTGGTACTTCGAGGGAGGTTTTCCAACGTTTTCGCGAAGTTCCTTAATTAAATAACCTCTTTTCCCTGTGGGCGTAGCCCCGTTAACACCTTTCTAGACACCTACTTGGTTTATAGCATTGATCGTTAAGTGAGAAAGTTTTCCGAGGAGTAGCATATACTCACAGTAGGATCGGGATCCAAATATCATCGTGTGATAAAACTGAAGGAATCCTACCAGAATCATCACACTCCAAATGGTACGCAGCACTAGCAAGTTTCAGTTTCTTTATAAACTCCCGATGTGGATTTTTGCCCTATGCTCTTATGACCTTGACTTTGGCCAACAAATCATAAGTCACACGTCAAGTTCTACCTGTCATTTTTCAGGTTAATTTGAACCCACCCGTACCACCCTTGACTTTGGCCAACAAGGCAGTACGACTGTCCCAAACCAACGCATCTATCTATGCTACATATGAATATTCAATAGCTACCAATCACTATGCCTTGACTTTGGCCAACAAACACAGCTTGAATACTATTGACTATCCATATGAAATAATGGAGGGCTACGAATGGTTTTGGCGAAACCGTGATAGTAGTAAACTTGATATAATCGAAGGAACGTGATAGCTTTTAAGAGGAGTGGTTTAAGCTCCGCGTTTAAAAGTTGTTTTGAAAAGAAAACCGGGTGGTTTTGAAATTGTTCCAACGATTTTACTTTGGTTTATTTTCTTGCATTAATTTAATGCGTCCCATCAATTAATCCTACCATTGCAGAAAACAACGAAAATATGACGTACGCTTATGCCATCCACATTCGCCACGGGGCCTTGTCATTACCCGTTAGGTTACTTAACTAACGACAGAGCGGGGGCTGGACTAGCGCGGATGCAAAACATAAGAAACGCCCACTAGATATCATATATAGATATATACATTCATCAGATGCAATGATAGCCATTCCAGATCACAGATGAACATATTGGATATACTAGAAATCCGTGTTTCGTTCGAGCCTGCAATGAAAGACGGATTACACGGTCGCGATGAATAGCCAAACCTCACCGTAGACCCCTACGGGTGCGGCAAACTACCCGCCAAGTACCCGAAGTGAAGCAACCTCCCTCAACAACGTGAGTAGGCCACTCGGCACTTCGAGGTACCCGGTAGTTTGTGCATCCCTCCTTGGGTCTATCCTAGGAGCAAAAACAGTAAAAGAAATAATATACAATGGCGGCTACAACCTCATCCGGATGTGCGGCCATAAAATAATATTATATCAATTTACATATTACATTAAATGAAAGATAAAGAAAACACTCATCTCACAACCCCCGGCTATTCATTCGCGACAATCCAACGAGTTCATATACACAATCAAACAACATTACAGATCACAGATATGCACAACCCCCACTAATCGACGTATAGAGATTAGTTGACGTTCAGTGCATATATCACATCACAAATATAACCCATTAGCTAAAGTCTACAGAACTTCGATCAAAAAATACGGATTTGTAACTACCCCAAACAGAACTTTATTCTCTGGAAAATCTGGGCAGAAACAAAATACTTTAAAAATCCCAAAACAGAACACTAAGAAAACTGCAGCAAAGAAGCATGTTCTCGCCGCGGTTCCGCGGCGCGTTGACTGAGTCAGTGGCTTGTTTTTGCTGTGTGTTCCTACAAAAGCCTGAGCCGATTTTTAAGATGTGTAGAATTATTTTTGGAGCAGTTATAAAATCGGCAGAGAGTTCAGTTTTCGGACGTGTTTGCGATTTTTTCTCGGATCGAAATTCTAAATACTTTGCTAACATGCTAGTTGTTGTTTAGCTAGGCTCTGATACCACTGTAAGTCCACGTTGCCCACCCCGGTTCTTACGGGGAGGCGGAAACGGTAAAAATGATTTTTTGACACAAGGCAACATGGACTAGAAATGAGGATCTTTGCTAAACAAAAACCTAGCAAACTAACTAGAAGTTTAACTACTATGTTAGAGGGTTATACCTAGGTCTTGAACTCCTTCTCTTCTATCTCCTTAGGATGGTTTGAACGGCTCCTACCTCGTAGTCTCCTCTTTGTCGAAGAAGGATCCACTCGAAAGCTTTTACCTTGAGCTCCTACCTCAACCGAGAGGCAACTAAAGTGCTTGGCTTGCTACACCTAGAACTCTAGAGTGAGTAGAGAAGAGTTTTGAGGGTTTTATCTCAATAGCTCATGCTTCTCAACACATAAGACATGAGAGCTTTGAGAGAGAGGAAGAGGATGAGCTTTGGATGAGAGAGAATGAGAAAGTGAGAATGAGCTTGACTTTTTACAACCATGCTCACAAAAGAAAGAATAATGATGATAATAATAATAATTAAGAATTGTGATGGTTAGTTTCAATGACCATTATCATTTCATGCATTTAATGCATTTTGTAAAGAACAACAAGTCAACAAAAGTCATAGAAATGAAATGATGATGGTCAACAAGTCCACGATGGTCAACCGGTCAACAAAGTCAACAAGTCAACAAAAGTCAAATGTTCAACTCAACCATGGCACAATAATCCTTAATTAATATTATTAATCATATTTTTTATTCTCATTAGGGTTTAGAAAAAGTCAATGGTCAACAACCCCAGTGAGAATCCTCTGCCTCTGCCTCTGTCAACTGTGCATACACACCCGCATCCGTGTTCCGAGGAACACGAATACAATGAGATAAAACCAATCCCCAAAACATATACTAGTATCTGGCTTAAATCAAAGCCCGCTAGTAATAACTGCCCGGACACCAAACGTGCACTAGTGCGCGGATGTGAACGAACCCTGTCGCAAAAACCATGCGACCTCTACTCTGTTTTGCCCAAAGGCGAATAGCCTTCTGTGTGGGACTCTAAAGACTCGACACTACGCTGGCTGTGGGTTTAACCACAGGCCGCAAGCGGTACTAGCTGTACGTAACGGTCCCCAGGTAGATGCCGATAAGAAGACTGATGAGGTGAACCCATCCGAACTCCTACTGAGCCTGAATGTGATAATCTCTGTACAGTCCGGTATGTTCGTCTGAGAGTATCGCATGTCGGGCCTAGGGGGCGGTAAACGTCAGTCCCTTAATAGCGGTACAAGTCGTGTCGGAGTGTAGCCCAGAACACCCTTAGATAACACTGGAAACGGTACCAGTATATCTCGCTTGCCCTGGCCAGGGACTTTGTGTAATGGCTCTCCTAGACACAGTGCAATATCAACCCCCAATACCGGGAGAGACGAATCCTGTCTAACCGTCTCTGCCTCCAAGTGCTTCGGGACTGCACCCAACTACTACCTGTTTGCACGACTCATTTGAGCCATGGTAGGGTAGTAATCTAAGAACAGTGGGAACACACTTGAGGCGAAGTGATAGTGTCAAGTCAACGGACTATGTTGTACTCATGTTTCCTGGGAACTGATAACTGATGATAGGTATACTACAAAACCAATAGTACCCAGTGAGTCCTGTCCAGTGTACTCATAACCTAACGAGCACCTGCATACTATCTCCAGTACGATGTACTGATGGATGTGGGACAGACCATCTCCCCTCCTGGGATGAGAAGCGTATACACTAGTCTACTCTGAAGTATCAATGCCCTGTATCGATAATCCTATGACTAGGGACCTGTATAATGATGTGCTTGTAGATTACCCAGCCCCCACTAGTGTGACTGCCATCACAACGTTAGTAATCAAGCAAAGATCCTAAAGGCTCCACTAATGTGTATAGGCAATATGCTAAAAGAAACACATGCACACATTAAAGTAGAAACAAACCAAGTAGCATACTACTATTTCGAGCAAGATTGTCTATACAACTGTGAATATCTCAATCTTCCGTTAAGTAATATACAAACTAGTATGATACGGTAATGGCCTCTAGGGCATATACACTAATACCAAAATTTGGTCCAATTTCACCCTGAAGTGGCCGGCCACATCACCCAAAAATCCGAGCTCTTCAGGTCAATTTTGGCTTTTTGGCTTCAAATTTTGGTGGTGTTCCAGTCTCTGGGTTTTAGTGTTTCAGGTGTTGTTTGTTTTTGCTAAAATTGCATGTGATGTTATTTTTCTGCATAGGCAACTCGGACTGTTTCGTATTCGTAATTCTAACATGTTTTCGGGTTGGTTTAGACGCTGTTAAAAAGTTCGAACCGATATCAAATACCCACTTTAACCCTTGCCGGAAAATTTTCCAAGAGTTGGATTTTTTTCGAGTTAAAGAACCTTCAAATATCGTGCAAGTGATTCGATGGGCCCTCTAGAAGAACAAAACCCTAACTCGATTCTGTAACCGTAAGAACCGCCGCCAAACCCTAGGGTTTGCGGTAGTTCCGCGGTGCCATAGGTGAGGCAAGGGTTGACCCTTCTACGGTTGGTCCATTGGTACTGTGGCATGTGCTGAATATTTTTAAACTGCGCTCATGTGTTGAGATTTTTGGGTAATTTTAGGTGTTTGTTGATTCGATCGGAATGTTTAACATCGTCTAGCTATTTGTGGAATGTGATACAGTATGTGGAATTCATATAGTTAGGCATGAAATCTGAAGTATGTGATATTTCGGGTTTATGATGTCTAAGGTGATTGTGGATTCCAAATGTTGTAGTTTGACATTTTCTTTTCTGCGACCGTAAGTGTAATATGTGGTGTATCGCCGGTTTCGTTGTTATATGTCAACGACAATTGGAATACGCATATTTACTTACGTTGATGACATGTGATGTTATGTGTTGCTGTGATATGTTATATTGGATCATCGTGTTTTGAATAGCCGGGGGTTTTATGTGAGATGAGAGTTTTTATTTTCATTCATGTAAAATTCTTTGTATGTAATATTCTTTTATTGGGGCACTTCCGGGTTGAGGATGATGTCACCATTGTTGTATATTATTTACTTTTCCGCATTAGGATAGACCCAAGGAGGGGAGCACAAGTAACCGGGTTCTAGAGTCCAGTGGGAGACCATCTCGAGGAGTCGAGTCCGGTTCTCCTAACTCTAGAATTGGTAGGGTTGCTTGCCTCTCTTGTAAGGGTCTAGGGATGTGGGTTTGGCTATTCATCACGACCGTAGAATCCGTGTTTTATACAGGCTTAAAATAAAACACGGACCTCCTAGTATATCCAATATTTCATATGTTATCTTCTGCTGCTGATATTCTGTGATGTGATCACTTTATATGCTTGAGTCAATTGCTTTATTATTATATATATGATATATAATAAACGTTGCTTATGTTTTGCACCCGCGCTAGTCCCGCCCCGCTATGCCGTTAGTTAAGTAACCTAATGGTGCATAACGGGACACTGTGGCGAATGCGGATGGCATAAGCGTACGTTGTATTTTCGTTTCTTCTGTGATGCTTAGAAACATAAAAGATGTTGTAGAATCAAATTTTCAAAAAGGGTAGCTCTAGTTTTTGCTTTGCATAGCGGTATTCCTTATAGAATATCCAGCACCTTATTCGATAAGGAAAGAGCCGAGATCCCTTCACCGGGTGTGGCCACTTTAGCGAAACTCGCAGATGCTACAACCCACTCGGTTTGTTTTTTGATTGCTTTTATAGTTTTTGCTTTGCATAATGGTATTTTTGAAATATCCTGCACCTTATTCGATAAGAAAAGAGCCGAGATCCCTTCACCGGGAGTGACCTCTTTAGCAAAACTAGAGAAAGCCTCAAAAACAATCCTTTTCTAAAATCACTTGTTTTTACAACGATATCAAGTTCATTACGCAAAAGGTTTTCTTAAAACCTGTCGTAGCCCTCCGTCATTTCAGATAAGGACTAGTTAGTATTCGTGCTAAGTTTGTTGGCCTTCGTCAAGACGTAGTGTGCGGTAGCTGATTAGTACTTATCTGCTTATAGCATATAATGCGATTCGATTAGGGTAGTCGTGCGACTTTGTTGGCCTTCGTTAAGGGTCGTGCGGGTGGGTTTATGTTACGAACCGAAGTGGCACGTGACTGGCCCTTGAATCATATGAAGTCTATAGGACCCCATCTAATTCAAGTAAGCCAAAATCCAAGAAATCCCAACCATTTTTAAAGAAAGTGTTTTGTTAAAATAAGCTGAATTTGTGTTTTTAAAACATCAAGACTTTTCTGAAAATTTCGGCAGAGTTTCCTTTGTAAATACTGGCCCCAAACGGGGTACAACATGAATAATATATGCATAATGATAAAAGGCATCCCCAAGCGGGAGCTATCTCTTCGT
This sequence comes from Agapanthus africanus, assembly GCA_030015575.1. Classification (NCBI taxonomy): domain Eukaryota; kingdom Viridiplantae; phylum Streptophyta; class Magnoliopsida; order Asparagales; family Amaryllidaceae; genus Agapanthus; species Agapanthus africanus. The sequence goes on from CM057340.1 coordinate 269,997,792, forward strand.
CAATCGGCGGTCACAACCACGCAAGCAATATAATATACAACGCCGAAGGGCGAGGATCAAAACTCAAAAAGGAACTCAAAACAACATGAAAACCATAAAAATACAACGCGCGACTCTAAGGTCGAAATAATATACAACTGGTCTCTAAGTCTGAATAAATATACAAGTTTGGTTGATGGAGTTTACTAGATACAACTGAAATAAATAAAAGGTACAATGGTGGTCACGATGCAAGTGAACCCACCTACCAAAGCAAATCACCCGGAATGGAAGTAGTGTGCCCGCAAAGTCGCAACAAAACCTGTACGGCAAACACCTGCAAGAACTGTGGCACGATGGGGGTGAGTTTCCAACTCGTGAGTAGAAAATATCACCGAGCAGAAATCGTATGTATGACTCAATCCTAGGTCAATACGATCAAAAATATATATAACTTCAAATGATAAAGTCTGAAGCATGAAAAGGTGGCAAAGGTAAACATATATACATAAGTGTAATCCCATGTGCTCGTGTCAGTGCCTCAGGTAGCAACATATCATATGTATGAGGTATGAATGTAATGTAATGAAAACAGAATACACGTAAATGAAGAAACAATTTTCTTGTTTTAGTGAGATTTCTGTTTATATAACACGAGGTATCATCAATGGAATCAACATAATCAGTGTCTACCATCGACACAAAACATAAATCCCAATATCTCAATATCACAGTGTCTCAATACCTCGGGCTCCGTCAGTCCGGATCGACCCATATCATCAAATCACACGACTACGGACGGTATCCTCCGGATATCCGCCGCGCAAAACAATCACCGGTAGGCAGTCTGCCCCTGCCGGGCTCATCGACTACAACTCGAGCTTCTTGCCCTGGGGTACCATACCGGTTCCACGATGTACCCGCAGACGATTCATCCGGCTCCTCGAATCGGGTCTCGAAATCCAACAGCTTTTATGAAAACTCATGGTAGACGACTCATTCATCATGAGAAAACCGCAACTTGCATTTTAAAAAGAGAGAGAAAGAAGTTTATATATATTCTTGCGGTTTTCCCCAAATCCGGAAATCTCATGAAAATCCGAAATCCAAAAATCAAGAGTAAGTAAACAGTGAATATCGGCATAAAACCCCAAAAAACTGCATAACCAATGAATATATGAATGCATCTGATATCATGCAAGGAGTGCAATAGTTAAACTAGCATATGAAAGCGATAACATATTGCAACTATCAGCTAGCAGGCTATGTCAATGAAATAATATTCACTAAAGTGTATGTGACATGGCAATTACCGATGATGATGTGTGTGAGCCGGCAAGCAAGTGTACATGGAGCATATGCATCATCGGTAATGGTGATGGTGTCCTGACAGCATGATCTCAATAATAGCATATGAAAACACAATATAAGCATGCAATGCGAACAGCAATAATATGCGGGAGACAAATAATAAACACAACAGTAATGAATTTGCAATAACATAAACGAGTCTACAGGTAACTACATGTCTAAACTAACAGAATAATCAACAGGTAAGGAAACCGCCTAAATCTGAGTCGATACACACACACACACACACACACACATATATAATAGTCGGTGATCCCTCCTCAATAGTATTCCATACGATACCCTATATAATATGACATCCTCGAGTCAAGAGTGCGGATCTATCATCAATACATAGCTCGTACGGTAAATTCGTTGTACGGCCTCCCAAATCTGGGTACGAGTCAAATATCACACTTATCTTACTATTCGTCCGGTATCCTTTTCATCATATATCATGATCTGGGGGTACTGATTTAAGTCTAGTACAATACTGATACCGTCTATGTATATGCTTGCGTGTGTATGAAAACACCACGCCTAAAGAACCCGCTAAAATATCGTGTCGTATCTTATAATACGAACTACGTCATATCACCGATCTCATGGCATCCAGCCCAACCCCATCGACTCATCTCCAAATATCATGTACTATCTTCATAATCCATGTATATGTATACGTAAATATACACACACACACACATACATAGTCACATACCCATATGTGTGTGTGTGTGTGTAAATACATATCCCCATATACGCACAGGTAATAAAAGTATGCAAGTGTGTGTGTGCGTGTGGGTGTAACAACTATTCTAGTGTTTCGCGATTTACACTAAACTAACCCATGATCTGCTACGATCCTACTTGCTAAACTATCCAGTTTTTATAACACATAAACATATATATATATATATATATATATATATATATATATTGTAAATAGTATTTACTACGAACTGCGGGGGTGCTATACGCCATCCACCCGACTTCCCCCGTAGATATATATCTACTCACTTGCTCTTGCTTGCCGATGTCGATGTCGCCATGCCCCTCCTTGTTGCTTCGAACCCACTCGAGGGTACTTACATGTATATCGCAAGACATCGTAAATGGAAATAGTGCACGAAAACCAAATCGGCACACGTATCGTTTATAAGTCAAAACCTATAGTCTCGCATGCACAACATTATCAAATAACCCTTGTCGCTGACGTTCAAACGCCACACGACGGAATACAATATCAAATACGAAAACCCAAATTAAAACGAAGTCGCAAAATAATGCAGCAACTCCAGGAAATGGTCCCAGATTTTACCCTAGGTGAAATTGGCCAATTTTGCATATGTAAAGGGTCTAGTTTATAGACAATGGAGCCATGGACCAAATATGAAGCCCAAAGCTCCAGGTCTGGTCGCAAATTGCGGCCAGAAAGGTTATATTTGCGGCCATGTTGAGGAGATAGGGGCTAGGGTTTTGGTTAATGCTTCTAGGTTGCCTTCTTGAATCGCGGTCTTTGCTAAATAATTTTCCACGTCCCCGAGTGTTAGCAGATTTCAAATTCCCTACAGAATTCCACAAAATACGGATATCGGGGATTTCTAAGTTCGCTAATAGGGGTTTAAGTCTCAGGTTTGGGTCTGAATTCTAGCACTAGGGGGGTTGTGTGGCCTCTACTAAGCTCAATCACACTTCACAACTCAAGAATTCCTCAAACCCTAACTAGAAATTCCCAAACCTCACTAAACGACACTAAATCGGTTCTAAACAAACATGGATGTAAAAGCATTAGAAAAACTATGCTAATGGTCAAGAGAATACCTCATTTGGCAACTCAAGAAAATTCTTGAGTTGCCCCAAGTGTCCAAAATCCTTGCTTTCTTGGTCCAAAGTGTTGCTTGTGAGCTTGTACACATTTTTTGTGAAATGGAGATGGACTTTGGATGAGTTGTGTTGTGGTGTTTTGAGGGTTTAGAGGAGGGGGATGAAGTAGGGCAGTAGCCATATGAGGTAAGAGGAGGAAAATGAAGAGAAAATAATGGAGGGAACAAAAGTCATGGCTTGGTTTGACCCCTCACCCTCTCTCTCTCTCTCTCTTGACCATACCCAATTCTTTATATTTTCCATTTTCTTTTCTTTTGTTTTCTTTATCTTTCCCTTCTCAATTAAAACAACAACCATGCTAAAAAAATGAAGAGAAGGCCATGATAAAAATGTAACAAGTGCTAAAAATGACATGTGCATGTCATGTGCACAAAACACGTTTAATGCACGATTAGCGATATCTAATCGCGATTAGCATTAAAATAGTATATAATAAATCATAAATTTGCATAATTTGCATAAATCACATAAAGCACCATCTTTTTAGTAATTTCCATAATTTTCCAAATTTTTCCCAATTTATCGGTATTTAATTATACCGCCTTATTAAAATATTCAATATAATATTTTTTAATTATAAAAATCCCCAAAAATAATATTTTATTTTTCTGAAATGTTACAATATTCTCCCTTTAAAGAAATTCGGTCCCCGAATTTTAATTTAAACCCTTCAAATACTAAAACATTTCAGTAAAAAGTCCAAGTCGTCGGGGCTTCAAAATCATCAATACATAAAACGCATCATAGCGCAATGCATGCGCATGAAAAATGAGCAGATAACTCCAAATCAAAACTCTTTCAAGCATCCCGCAATCATTGGAGTCATGGTGAAGACACAAATGTCAAATCCAATACGAAAACCAATATGATATACATCAAAACTATACATGCAAACATCTGAAGGAAATGCATGTCAAACCATTCATGTTGCTGTGCGATGCGCGTATCGCGGCACAGTGGCGGACGTCTATTGTAAGAAAATAACTATATATATACTTATCCTTTGTTTAATACGTACGTCTCGCCGTTTTTAAAAATAATTTAGAAGGGTTTCCTTTTTAAAATGTTTCGTGTCATCTCGGACACGTAGGTAAATATGAGACTATAGCTCCTTTTTGGAAATCCCTTAGATATCTATCCATGCATGCAAAAATATACTCAGGTACTGTTCTCGGACTAGTCCTGCTCAGCTACTATACCAAATAGTAAATATCATAAAAATATACTCCTCCAACAGAGATCAATCCCAAATGTGCATAAGAATGCCACGTGCGTCTGGTGCGCACGGAAATCGAAATCCATGAATGTGCCATACATGTGCACAGAAACAAAATCTAAGTGCAACGGGTGTGCACGAAAAACCTGTCAAGGGCAACGGGTGTGCTTGACAGCAACATCAGGTGCATCTGATATGCACAAAGAATCCCGATTTAGTGCATCTGGTATGCACCAAAATCACATCTCATATCATGCGCCCAACATGCGCAAATATCCAAATCAGGTGCATCCATCATACATGAATAAAATCTAAATTATGCGCATCCAACATGCACGAAATCACGAAATCCAATATCAAGCGCCGAACATGCGCAAAATCCAATCCAAGCTCGTTAAATATGCGCAAGAATCCAATCAGGTGCACAAGGTGCACAAAGCAAATATCGAGTGTCACAATTGAAATCGACGGTATACAACACATCTTAAATCCAAATCCAAATCGGGTATACCGTGGCATATAATCTCACAACCATGTGCATCAGCATGCATAAAATCAATTCAAAATACTAAAAATGCATGAAGACTATGCCGAAGCATAAGTCAAATCACATGCATAATATAGGCATGAAATCAAAATCAATGTTTCGAATGACATCAAGACGAAGTCAGGTGCAACTGTGGTGCACAAAATACGTATCAATACACTGCAAGCATATGTGAACTATACCGAGTGCAAAAAAACCAAATCGAGTGCGTACCACATGCACAAAATCAACCCCACTGTATGAAATCCATGAAGTCATAAACATGTGCAGCCAAGGCACAAAACGATATCAAGTGCAATAACTGTGTACAAATCATAAATCAACACAACGGTGTATAAAGCATATCTTAAGTGCAATAACTATGCACAACATATGAATACCTAGTAAGTGCAACCATGGTGCACGAAAACAAATATCATGAAACTCAGTCTTCAAAACTCAGTCATGCGAATAGATCGCCCAAAATACCAAAATCAAGTATGTCGGAATAGTCCCGCTCAAGCACATCCTCTAAGAATCTCTGGCCAACTGTCGTGGTCACTCATAACATGTCTCGTCGACGATGCTGAACTCTGGCTTGCTGGGTGTGCGTAATATGACCGCTCCTAGGTCCAAGTCTTCTTGTAAATTATTCCAGAAAGGTCCTGTCGAGGTATCTCCCAAATCTCGTTTCTGCCGAACTGCCTGGAAGTCACCGTCCTTTACTAAATCTGTTTCCTGTTCCGGAACGGCTGCATACTCATTGTGATTCCTTCTAGAAGATATATCCATATACAACGCCTCTGCATGCGTATCACATTTCTGATGTCGGCGGAGTGGGATGTCATATCATCAAGATCTCGTACGAACCTCTTACTCCACTCTTCTCTACTGTCGACTGCTTCGGACTCGTCTCTTCGTGGCTGCATGGACTGCGCTCCAACGACTATACTCGTATCTGGAGTCTCCCAAGCAATGCATCCCATCATGTGGTATCCGAATGAAGTCAAACCATTCGATTGATTCGTCAAAACCTCATAATCCCCCAAGAGCTCAACATCTTGAGTACAGTTTAATAATATCGAGTACATAAGCACCTATGGACCAACCGTAGAAGGGCAAACCCAAGCCTCATTAATGGCACCGCGGAACTGCCGGAAACCCTAAGGTTTAAAGGCGTTCTCATGGTCATTATGTAGAGTTAGGGTTTCATTCTTCTAAAGGGTCCGTAGAATACTTGCATGTTTCCTCTAAATACTTTAAACTTGGAAAATGAGTTTCTGACATTCGATCGTCTGTATCGACTCCCAACGTATCTGTGTGAAGTCTTCTCAAGCTAGAATCAATCAATCTGATGATCTCGCATTGGGGTAAGCGAACGAACCAGATGTCCTAGTCATTCATCCTCGGGTGACTAGCGACCTTCTATCATATCTCTAAGTATATACTCATGCTGCAGTAGCTCCAACATCTTGGGCGATATCTCATCATTCGCAGCAGCAACTGGCTCATTCGTCTGCACGCTGAGCAGTGCATCAATCATCAATAATAATCGGTGCATCGACGGTCATCACATTCTGGCTGGCCTCTATCAGTCCTCTGGTGCTGATCTACACGTTCGAGAAATCTCGTAAAAGCGATCCATCAAACGCTCATGGCGCGAAAACACAAATAAACGACGCCTCTCTATGAAATCGTATGTCCCTGGAATCATTCCCTGGTCAGTCCTCGTTCGTGACGAGCTCGTGCTGACCGCGACTGTGGCCATAGCTCTCTCTGCCCGTGTAATCATGGCAGCAAAACCATATACCAAAATCGATGAGGATAGATCTTGAATGAATATAATGTTGTGCAAGGAAATGTACATCCTAAGTTTCTTAAGTGGAGTAGCGTATCGTAAGTATACCGCGGAACATACACACGGTACGTCACTCTCGTTAAGTCACCTACTCCATTAACCAAGGTCAACCTACGCGACGAAAGTTCGGGTCTAATACCCTCTCGACTAAGTCTAAGTTCCGTAAGGTCAAGCCTAGATTCCGTATATATACAAACGCCCTAGGCTCCGCATAGTCAAACATAGACTCGAACCAAGGTTAACCTGGCGCTCTGATACCAACTTTGTCATGACCCGAAATGGCACGTGACTGGCCCTTGAATCATATGAAATCTATAGGACCCCATCTAATTCAAGTAAGACAAAATCCCAGAAATCTCAACCATTTTTAAAGAAAGTGTTTTGTTAAAATAAGCCGAATATGTGTTTTTAAAACATCAAGTCTTTTCTGAAAATTTCGGCAGAGTTTCCTTTGTAAATACTGGCCCCAAATGGGGTACAACATGAATAATATATGCATAATGATAAAAGGCATCCCCAAGCGGGAGCTAGCTCTTCGTCAATCGACGGTCACAACCACGCAAGCAATATAATATACAACGCCGAAGGGCGAGGACCAAAACTCAGAAGGAAACTCAAAACAACATGAAAACCATAATAATACAACGCGCGACTCTAAGGTCGAAATAATATACAACGGGTCTCTAAGTCTGAATAAATATACAACTTTGGTTGATGGAGTTTACTAGATACAACTGAAATAAATAAAAGGTACAATGGTGGTCACGCTGCAAGTGAACACACCTACCAAAGCAAATCACCCGGAATGGAAGTAGTGTGCCAGCAAAGTCGCTACAAAACCTGTACGGCAAAAACCTGCAAGAACTGTGGCACGATAGGGGTGAGTTGCCAACTCGCGAGTAGAAAACATCACCGAGCAGAAATCGTATGTATGACTCAATCCTAGGTCAATACGATCAAAAATATATATAAATTCAAATGATAAAGTCTGAAGCATGAAAAGGTGGCAAGGGTAAACATCTATACATAAGTGTAATCCCATGTGCTCGTATCAGTGCCTCAGGTAGCAACATATCATATGTATAAGCTATGAATGTAATGTAATGAAAACAGAGTACATGTAAATGAAGAAACTGTTTTCTTGTTTTAGTGAGATTTCTGTTTATATAACATGAGGTATCATCAATGGAATCAACATAATCAGTGTCTAGCATCGACACAAAACATAAATCCCAATATCTCAATATCACAGTGTCTCAATACCTCAGGCTCCGTCAATCCGGATCGGCCCATATCATCAAATCACACGACCACGGACGGTATCCTCCGGATATCGGCCGCGCCAAACAATCACCGGTAGGCAGTCTGCCCCTACCGGGCTCATCGACTATAACTCGAGCTTCTTGCCCCGGGTACCATACCGGGTCCACCATGTACCCGCAGAAGGTTCATCCGGCTCCTCGAATCGGGTCTCGAAATCCAACAGCTATCATGAAAACTCATGGTGGACGACTCATTCATCACGAGACAACCGCAACTTGCATTTTAAAAAGAGAGAGAGAGAAGTTTATATATATTCTTGCGGTTTTCCCCCAAATCCCGAAATCTCATGAAAATCCGAAATCCAAAAACCAAGAGTAAGTAAACAGTGAATATCGGCATAAAACCCCAAAATACTGCATAACCAATGAATATATGAATGCATCTGATATCATGCAATGAGTGTAATAGTTAAACTAGCATATGAAAACGATAACATATTGCAACTATCAGCAAGCAGGCTATGTCAATGAAATAATATTCACTAAAGTGTATGTGACATGGCAATTACCGATGATGATGTGTGTGAGCCGGCAAGCAAGTGTACGTAGAGCATACGCATCATCGGTAATGGTGCTGGTGCCCTGACAGCATGATCTCAATAATGGCATATGAAAACAAAATATAAGCATGCAATGCGATGCGAACAACAATAATATGCGGGAGACGAATAATAAACACAACAGTAATGAATATGCAATAACATAAACTAGTCTACAGGTAACTATAGGTCTAAACTAACAGATTAATCAACAGGTAAGGAAACCACCTAAATCTGAGTCGACACACACACACACACACACACATATATAATAGTCGGTGATCCCGCCTCAATAGTATTCCATACAATACCCTATATAATATGACATCGTCGAGTCAAGAGTGCGGATCTATCATCAATACATAGCTCGTATGGTAAATCCGTCGTACGGCCTCCCAAATCTGGGTACGAGTCAAATATCACACTTATCTTACTATTCGTATGGTATCCTTTTCATTATATATCATGATCTGGGGGTACTGATCTAAGTCTAGTGAAATACTGATACCATCTATGTATATGCATGCGTGTGTATGAAAACACCACGCCTAATGGACCCGCTAAAACATCGTGTCGTATCTCAAAATACGAACCACGACATATCACCGATCTCATGGCATCCAGCCCAATCCTATCGACTCATCTCCGAATATCGTGTACTATCCTCATAATCCATGTATATATATATATGTCCCATACCCATGTGTATATATATGTTAGTGTGATATGCCCAAGAGGCCATTATTGTATAGTACTAGTTTGTATATTACATTTTGGAAGCTTGGGATATATACACAGATTTATAACAGTCTTGCTCAATATGGTAGTATGCTACTTGGTTTGTAACTATCTTAGTATATGTATATGTTTCTTTTGATATATCGCTAATACATATTGATAGAGCCCTTAGGATCTTTGCTTGACTACCAGCGTTGTGATGGCAGTCACACTTGTGGGGGTTGGGTAGTCTACAAGCACATCCTTATATAGGTCCCCAGTCGTAGGATTATCGAGACAGGGCATCGATACTCTGGAGTAGACTGGTGTGTACGCTTCTCATCCCAGCTTGGGAGATGGTCTGTCCCACAACCATCAGTACGTCGTAATGGAGATAGTATGCAGGTGCTCATTAGGTTATGAGTACACTGGACAGGACTCGTCGGGAACCGTTGGTTAGTACTATACCTATCGTCAGATAACAGTTCCCAGGTGACATGAGTACAGCTTAGTCCGTTGACTTGACACTGCCACTTCGCCTCGAGTGTGTTCCCACTGGTCTTAGATTACTACCCTACCACTGCTCTATTGAGTCGTGCAAACAGGTAGTAGTTGGGTGCAGTCCCGAAGCACTTGGAAGCAGTGACGGTTAGACATGATTCGTCTCTCCCGGTATTGGGGGTTGATATCGCGCTGTGTCTAGGAGAGCCATTACACAAAGTCCCTGGCCAGGGTAAGTGAGATTTACTGGCAGTGTTTCCAATAGTTTCTCAGGGTGTTCTGGGCTATACTCCGACACGACTTGTACCGCTATTAGGGGTCTGACGTTTACCGCCCCCTAGGCCCGACATGCGATACTTTTAGACGAACAGACCGGACTGTACGGAGATTGTCACATTCAGGCTCAGTAGGAGTTCGGATAGGTTCACCGCATCGTTCTTCTTTTCGACATCTACCTGGGGACCATTACGTACAACTAGTATCGCTTGCGGCATGTGGTTAAACCCACTGCCAGCGTAGTGTCGAGTCTTTAGAGTCCCACGCAGAGGGTTGTTCACCTTTGGGCGAAACGTAGTAGAGGTCGTATGGTTTTACGACGGGGGTTCGTTCACATACGCGCACTTGTGCACGTTTGGTGTTCGGGCAGTTGATACTAGTGGGCTTTGGTTTAAGCCAGATCCTAGTATTTGTTTGGGTATTGGTCTAGTCTCATTGTATTCGTGTTTGTATGGAACAAGGATGCTGGTATGTATGTACAGTTGACAGGGGCGAAGAGGGAGACACCTCATTAGGGTTTTGACCATTGACTTGATCAAAACCATAATGAGAAGGAGGAATATGATTAATAGTTTTAATTAAGGATAATTGTATCATGGTTAGAGTTGGTTTGACCATTTGACTTGTTGACTCATATTGACTTAGATATTTTCTTTTGTTGTTTTGTTAAGCATGCAATATTTTTTGAAGCATGCTTAACATTAATTATGAAATGATAATGGTCAAATCAACTCACCATCATAATTTTCTTAATTATTATTATTATCATATATTTCTCATATTAGAGCTTTGTTCTCTCATTCTCTCATGGTTTGCTCTCCCTCTTCCTCTCTCAAAAAGCTTAAGTGTTTCATGTGTTGAAAAATCAAAGCTTTGAAACTAAACCACCAAAATACTTCTCTACTCACTCTAGGGTTCTTAGTGTAGCAAGACAAGCACTCTAGTTACTTCATTGTTGAGGTAGAAGCTCAAGGTAGAGGCCTTCGGGTGGATCGTTCTTTGAACTAAAGAAAATAACGAGGCGGAGCCATCTACACCACTCCAATGAGCTAGCAACTAGGAGGACCACAACAAGAAGAGAAGGAGTTCAAGAACTAGGTATAACCATCTAACCTAGTAGTTAAAACTCCGTATTAGTTTATTAGTTTTCGTTTAGCAAAGATCCTTCATGGTTAGTCTATGTTTCCTTTGAGAAAAATTTGATTTTTACCTATTCCGCCTCCCCGTCTAGTCCCGGGTGGGTAACAAAGACTTACAGTGGTATCAGAGCCTAGCTAAACAACAACTAACATGTTAGCAAAGTCATTAGAACTTCGATCACGGAAAAAATTCCGAAAACACACCGAAACTTATGTTTTCTGCCGATTTTCAAAACAGGTCTAAAAATATTTTCAGGGACCTGAAAAATACGTGCAGGCTTTTTTAAAGACACCCAAGAAAAACGAGCTCGTGACTCGGTCAGACTGCCGCGGAAGCGCGGCGAAACCATGCATTTCGCCGCGGATCCGCGGCCGAGTCGACTCGGAGTCAACTCGTTTTTCCTGCAGATTGTCCAGCTTGATGTTTTGGGATTTTTCAGATACTTTGTTTCTGCCCAGATTCCTATGAGTACAGTGTTGTATTTGGGGTAGTTTCAAATTTGAATATTGATCAAAATTCTATAAACTTTAGCTAAATGGATTATATCTGTAATGTGATATATGTACTGAACGTCTACTAATCGCTATACGTCGATTAGTGGGGGTTGTACATATCTGTGATCTGTGTTGTTGGATTGTGTATATGAACTTGTTGGATTGTCGTGGATGAATAGCCAGGGATGTGAGATGGGTGTTTATTTATCTTTAATTTGATGTAAATTGTAAATTGATGTAATATTATTTTTGGGTCGCACATCCGGGTTGATGATGTAGCCGCCTTTGTATATTATTTCTTTTACTGTTTTCTGCTCCTAGGATAGACCCAAGGTGGGGTGCACAGACTACCGGGTACTTTGATGTGCCGAGTGGCTTGCTCACTTTGTTGAGGGAGGCTGCTCCACTTTGGATATTTGGCAGGTAGTTTGCCGCACCCGTAGGGGTCTAGGATGGGGTTTTGGCTATTCATCACGACCATGTAATCCGTCTTTCGTTGCAGGCTTGAACGAAACGCGGATTCCTAGCATATCCAATGTGTTCATCCGTGATCTGGAATGACTATCATTGCGTCTGACGAATGTATATATCTATATATGATATCTAGTAGACGTTGTTGTAGGGTTCCTAGGCACTCTTGTAAGGGTTCATAAGGTATCAACCATGCCCGAATAAAAATTTAGACGTGCCGAACAACCCAAAGCCGGGATCTTCGCTAGATTATTAGGGTTTAACATGAAAGTAAACATCTTTACAACTAAGTGTGAGGGATTACAACTTTTGTAGTCCGCTCCTTCGCTTCATAATCACCGAGTAGAAGTCCCTTCGCCGCGATCCACGATCTCCCACACTCAAGAGAGGCTCCACGATTCGAACGATCCATGCAAGCTTGTAGTATTCCTTTACTCCGATGATCTACGTCGAAGTTGCAATAACTCAAGCTCTCTCACTCTAATGAGGTGAACACCCTAATCTAATGGGCTAGATTAGATGAGAATGATGGAGTAGTATTTATGCTATCTTTTTATATAAATTTCTCACAAGAAATCATCACAAAATGAATAACTAGTAAGCTTTCTCAAAGCTCAAGAGATAAAAAAGATGATGAATCATGAGTTAATCCTTTTGTGATGAATAATAGAAATGAATATATGATTAATCATGGAACCATGGTCAAGGATGACTAGGATAACCTTTGTAGAGAATAAACTAGGGCTAGGGTTTGGTTAGGTTAAAACAATGAGTCATAAGAAAATATCTATTATAATATCTTCTTCATGACAAAAGGAAAAGTTCTAGAAGGTGCAAGAAAGAACTAACCATAATCAAACCCTAACCTTGCTTAATCTCCACTAAACATGTTCCATTATTAATCATATCATGTTACTATAATATATATCACATATATATTATATATTTGTAACAAAAGAAAATAATACAATTAACATATATCGCATATATATCAATGTATTACCCGGTGAGAAAATGAAATAATAAAGAGAGCCAATATTAGATAATGTAATACAATATATCATATATATTATTATACAATAAATCATCGAATCAACACTTGATCCGACAATCCGGCTATATCGAATATAACCGACTAATATATCATGTACCGATTCATCGAATCAACACTTGATCCGATGACCCGGTTCATATCTAAATATCGCGAGAATATAATATGGTATCTCATATCGCATTATCCTCAGTCCTGCAGATATCACATATGTGCCTCTACTCCGTTTTGCCTGAGCCAAGAAACCTCTGTGTAGGACTCTAAAGAATCGTCAATACGCCGGTAGCAGGTGATGATCATATCAAACACCCACAAGCTGCAAACGGTCAGCTAAACATAACAGCCACCCAGGTATTGAGCGATCAGAAGATCAACAAGCTAGCTTATACGTTCTCCTATGAATCCAATCAGTAACACTCCCGTACAGTCCGGTCTCTTCGTATAATATGTCGCATATCAAGTCTAGGGGTGGTATACGTCAGACCCCAGTAATCGATATGTCGTGTCGATGTGTGGCTCATAACGGGTCGAGAAACTACTGGTAACACTTACCAGTAAATCTCTATATCAGCCCTGGCCAGGGACTTCCAGTTATAGCCAATCGAAGACAGCACAACATCAACTCCCTATACCGGGAGAGATGAATCCCCTCCTATCGCTCAATGCCTCCATGTGTTTCGGGACTGTACCCAAAAGCCACCGTTTTGCACGCCCTCTTGGATGTGGAAAAGGTGGAAATCAAAGCACAGTGGGAATCACACAAGACTCTATGACGATCTCGGGTCTACATGTTGGAGATAGTGCCCTCAGAGTCAATTATTGGATCACATGCACGTGATTGCGATGATTGAGGGAGGACCTATCCCGGTAGAACAGTCTTACTCAAGATGATAGTATGCTATCTGGTTTACCTTTATCATCGTGTACTGCTTCAGGTGACCTTACAGGTCACTATTGCACGTTGATAGAGCCCCTAGGATTCTTGCTTGACTGCCAGCAGTATGATGGCGATCATATACGTGGGAGCTGGGGTCTATAAGCACATCCTTAAAAGGTCCCTAGTCGTGGGAGTTTCGAGACAGGGCATCGATACTCCAGAGTAGACTAGTGTATACAGTCGAGACCCTGACGAGGGGCGGTGGCCGGTCTCACAAGCCACTGGTGTCAGTTGGTTCACCTAAGATTTATACAGGTGCTTATTGGGTTATGAGTACACCGGACAGAACTCGCCGGGAACATGCTAGTTGGTCTTATACCTGACGTCAGATAGCAGTTCCCTGGTGACATGTGTACAGGTTAGTTCATCGACCTGAGATCGTCATTTGTCTCGTGTGAGTTCCCACTGTGCTTTGATTACTACCCTACCACGCTCAAAGGAGACGTGCAAACAGGTTTTAGTTGGGTACAGTCCCGAGCCACATGGAGGCAGTGAGCGGATCTGCAGGGGTTCGTCTCTCCCGGTATTGGGGGTGAGGTCGCGCTGTGTCTAGGAGAGCCATTACACGAAGTCCTTGGCCAAGGCAGGAGATTTACTGGTAGGTATTCCAGTAGTATCTCAGGGTGTTCGGGGCTACACTCCGACACGACTTGTACCGCTTTTGGGGGTCTGACTTTTACCAACCCCCTAGGCCCGCCATGCGATGCTCATAGACGAACGGACCAGACTGTACGGATATTGTCACTGACAGAGGGTGTCAGGATGAGTTCGCTCATCGACGTCCCTTTTGGTCAATACCTGGTAGCCCGTTACGTATTGGCTAATACCTCTGACGTGCTAGTGGTTAAATCCACAACCAAAGTATTGACGAGTCTTTAGAGTCCCCTACAGAACAGTTTCTCAAGTCTCGGGCGAAACGCTGTAGAGGCCGTATGGAGATATGGCAGGGTTCGATTAGATACGTGCAGTATTGCACGGATCGTGATCGGACGGATAATACTAGCGGGCTTTGGTTTAAGCCGGATTCTAGTATTGTGCAGTGTAGATTTTGTCTCTTTGCATTTGTATTCAGTGGGAATACAAATGCGGGCATGTATATGCAGTCGCTGGGTTTTCCTGTAATTTATTACGGGATCAGTTTTCTGAAGTTGCCAGTTTGTATTCCGTTCCGGCCAGTTTTCCTTTGTTCCTTCACGGTCGGACTTTATCGTTGGAGGGGGTTATTTGGAAGTGTGCAAATTATCTTTTGTGGAGGGGTTATTTGTTATTGTGGCTTCATGATGGTTCTACCATGATGAGATTCTTTTTCCATCTTATCCTTTGCATTAATGTTGATTTGGATTTTGATTTGAAATGGTGTGACATTTATTCCTAGTATTCTTCTCATCTCTTATGGTCACCTTGAGCTATCCTACACTTACCTCCCTTGTTGCTTTCCCTCCACCATTTTTCATATAGGGGGCCGGCCACATTATGAGAGAGGAGAGAGTTTCATTTTTGGGTGTGGGGAAATTACTCATCTCATTATGCTTGCTACATATATTCTTTTACCTCTCTCCAAAGATCATTCTCTCCTACACATCATCAAAGGCAACTTCACAACCCCTAGAGACAATGGATTCTGCACTTGCATACAGCACTTCTTGGGCACGTCGGCTCGCCAACTTCGTGCCCGAGTTGCCTCGGTCCAGAGGTGGGAGCCCGTAAAAGAACCCGGCGTTGTGGTGCCCGTTCCGACGAGGAGATGAAGACCGAAGGTTCCGTGAGGAGATCGGAGTGGAGGCCAAAGACCGAAGGACACGGATCGCTCGGTATAGCTCTCTACACCATTTTCTTGTTTGCTAGAGTTAGGTTAATGGCCCGATCCGGGATTTTTGTACGAGGTGATGCCGGTTTCTAGTTTTTAGAAAAGTTTCTTTTCTGCATTCCGGCGTCGAATTGACGGCCGGGGCGCCGTCGTGCACTTACAGTGGTATCAGAGCCAAGCCATTAACCTAGTCTAGCTTGCTCTAAGTTTTTACAAGTTCGATCGATCGGATTTTCCAAAAACCACATTTCCATGTCGCACTTTCTGTCGAATTTTTCCTTGCTCTAAAAATTATTTGGTACATTGGAAAATTACGTGCAGGGTTTTTTATGAATTCTGTGAAATTTGGTACGCTGATGTTACTGTAGCGAGGCGGTTTAGCTGCCAAAACCACGTTTTGGCCGCGGAACCGCCGCCGTTTTGTGGCCAAACCGTACCAAATTTCTACAGTGGTTTACTGACATGGAAATAGAGTTTCTGGTATATTCTTTTTGGGCTCAGATTTTCTCTGAGTGCTACAGTTGTGCTTGGGGCCCACTTGGGTAAATTTGATCGATTGAAAAGTTTAAACATGTTAGTTCACATTATTTACATTATATCTGCGACCGTGAATGTCATTTGATCGGTAAATCCAGTCTATCTGCTATAGCCCTTTTAGACGGATTTGCGAACGTGACATTCACGTTGATGTTCTGTGTTGTGCTGTGATGTTGCGGATTGGTCGTGGGGGATAGCCTGGATGCAATGGTAGTACAGTTTGGTTTTTTATGTACATTTGATTTTGCGGGGCGAGCGTCCGACTTGTGGACTGCCGTCACTGCCTGTTTGTATATTATTCTTTTGGGGCACGACCGGGTCGAGGTCGATGTACCCGTTGTATATTTTACTTTCTGTATTAGGATTACCCCGCGGAGGGGTGCACGGATAGCCGGGTTCTACAGGGCAACGGGCCCGAATCTCATGGCTTTGAGACGGAGGGGGCTTCACTCTAGAATTGACGGGCTATTCGCCGCACTCGTAAGGGGTACAGGTTGACCCAGGAGGGGTGCCCAAGTTACCGGATTCCGTGAAGTGCTGGGTGGTTCGTTCACGTTGCTGAAGGGGGCTGCCTCTCTTCAGGTTTCGGCGGGTAACTTGCCGCGCCCATAGGGGTCTAGGATTTCATTGCACGGCTATCCACACGACCAGGGGAACGTCGGGTTTCAGTAGCGGCTCTATAAAACCCGGGGATTCCAGATATCTGTATTGTTCTGTGATGCTTATTACATTTCTGTGATGTTGCATTTTATCACGCCTTGAGCGAATATTGTATATTGATATATATACTAGTAGATGTTGTATATGTTTTGCATCCGCTCTACTCCAGTCCCCGCTCTGTCGTTAGTTAAGTAACCTAACGGGTGATGACGGGACCCAGTGGTGAATGCGGATGGCATATACGTACATCATTATTTTCGTTCTTTATTGGTGTGATCAATTGATAGGACTGCGTTGATTCAGATCAATGCAAGCAAAACAAACCTATTTTGATGTTGTTGGAATATTTTTCAAAAAGCTGTTATTGCAAGGGCGTTCTCTTTAGTTTTGCACAGTGGTATTCAGTTGGAATATCCTGCACCTCAGTCGACGAGGCAAGGGCCGAGATCCCTTCATCGGGAGTGACCCGTTTGCATCAGGGAAATAACTTCACTATAATCGTTTACTTTTGCTTTGCATCGTGGTATTCAGTTGGAATATCCTGCACCTCATTCTACAGGGAAAGAGCCGAGATCCCTTCATCGGGAGTGACCTCTTTAGCAAAGGGTTTCGCCACTATATTTTTATTAAAGCTATCCGGTTCCTTCAACGATATCAAGTTCATTACGTTAAAGGTTTTTCGCCAAAAACCATTCGTAGCCCTCCGTCGTTTCATATGGATAGTCAATAGTATTCAAGCTGTGTTTGTTGGCCAAAGTCAAGGCACAGTGATTGGTAGCTATTGGATATTCATATGCAGCATAGATAGATGCGTTGGTTTGGGACAGTCGTACTGCCTTGTTGGTCAAAGTCAAGGGTAGGTACGGGTGGGTTCAAATTAACCTGGAGAATGACGGGTAGAACTTGACATGTGACTTATGATTTGTTGGCCAAAGTCAAGGTCATAAGAGCATGGGGTAAAAATCACATCGGGAGTTTCTAAAGAAACTGAAACTTGCCAGATATGCGCATATCTTCTGGAGTGTGATAACGTGAGCGGATTCCGTCACATTATTATGCGATGATAGTTGGATCCCGATTCCCACTGATGAGTCGGTTTACTCCTCGGGTGATCCCGACTAATTCTTCTTTCAGGTTTGGAGGAGAATTTGACGGTACAGTGGGAGGTTTCCTGATTAGATAAATTGGTAACCATTCTGATCTAGGTTAGAGTGCACGCTGAGTGTTTCTTTTCTCTCTCTCTCTGGCAGCGACCATGACCCGACCCTTGACTATGACTCAGTGACCAAGTTGACCGAACCTTCTTAAACACTGGCTTTTGGATTGTCAGAGTTGCAAACCTCATTGCCACTCCTACTTTTACCCTTTTCTCCAGGACACCCCGTATTACTACGAACGTCCAAATCCATTGGATAAAACCATCGTATGGTTATATACGAATTCGAAGGAATTTATTCGAGGATGGTTTTCGGTTCTGGAGAAAACGAATAGGACTATTCAGTTGTCTTTTCCTTTTACCTTCTCTCAGGTAGCGAGTACTCCTTGATTTAGGAGATAGTACACCTATTACGCAAATTGGATAGTCTTCTTCCAAACCATAGGCAGGTGCCGACCGGTAAGGAATGAAGAAAACCAATTAGCCCAACGATGGTGTACAGAAGGTATTAAGTAAAGACATATCAAGGGATTAGAAGGAGGGCAAAGTAAATTGCGATTGCTGTTCATGATCAAACCAAGTATTTCATTACCACTCCCACTTCACCTTTGTATTTCTCCAGGACACTCCGTATCACTACGAAGATCCACAGTTTATTAGATACTCCATCGTATGGTTATATACGAACTCGAAAGGAACTTGTTCCAGTTCGGGGATGGATTCTAGTTCAGGAGAAATAGGAATAAGGTTTATTCAGGTGTCTTTTATCTTCACCTTCTCTCGCGTTGCGAGTGCTCCTAGGATTAGGACAGTACACCCATTACGCTTATTGGATATTCTTCTTCCAAACCATAGGCTGGTGCCGAACTGTAGGGAAGGAAGAAAACCATTTAGCCTAAGAGGGTGTACAGAAGGTAATGACTAAAGACATATAGAGGGATTTGGAGAGATGGCAAAGAATTATACGGTTACAGTTGTGAATTGGATAAATGGAAGAGGTATTACTAAGAATACCCGGATACCCCTACGAAATATTTCAATGTTTCAGTTTCACTGTGTACTGTTAAAAGAAAACCGATTTCCCAATTAGACACTTGCTCCAGGGTATGTATTTACCAGGCATGATTATCACATCTGTATGGTTTTACAGATGATGAGTGGGAGTAAGTTATTGGGAATTAGGTGATCATCCTCATTATATCGGAATTCGTTGTAATTGGTGATATTTGAGGAAGTCACCTGGGTTGTTTGCCGGACGACAAATATTTGGTTTTGAATATCCGTTTTAATGCACCAATTTCAAATTGATATATCCGTACGTTTATTTTCATAAAGTGAGATATAACTTTTTGAAATTATGTCGATGACATTTACCTATATCAGTGGATGGTTAGGTAAGGAGCATTAAAACAGTGGTGTAATTCTTCTTAACCATAAGTACAGTTTTCAACCTACGACACGCAGTGAATGAGTCACTAGACTCTGAGGACTTATACAGAATATTGTATATTGTCCAGTGTCCATTAGGACAGAGGGGTTGGTCGTCGTACTATATTCGGTTTACTTATGATTTCTCTAGTTTTTAGACAAGTGTTTCATAGAAACACAGGGTCTAAGTTTTGAGAAGTTATAGGTATAAGAGTAAAGTAGAGAACCAGGTATTGCAAGTATCGGGATTCTTCAAGGTGATCGAAGATGTAGATACTTGTGTGTGGTATTCAGTTGATAGTAATGGTTTTAAGAGAACTTGCTTCTCTTTCAGATTACTCATAATTAGAAGCACTCCTAAGTTGAGTAACACTGATCGGCCTTTTTCCATTTAGTTGACATGCACTGGAGACAGCTGCATGATTTGAATCTGGTTCAATTAAATCAGTGCCTCTGGTTCTATATTGGATATAGAACAGTTCATATCTTAACATTGTTAAGGTACGGGGAGTTGTCCGGCTTATGCTTAAAACCAGACTCTGGATAACTCAAGGCACATTTCTGTAATAGCTGTTTATGGGTTGACCCAGGCTATGACGAGGGTTGATTTTCTACCATCAGGAAGATCAATAGTGATATTGTTCTTGACTCGCCACAGTTTTAATAAAAATGGATTTTTTCAGAAAACAGTAGTGGGAGTATGGTAGAACTGGAAGTGATTCCAGAACCGTAAACAATTACTGAAGATTTGATAAGAACCTAAAGATCAATCTGGTTTGACATTCCATTGGCCACTCCGCAGATAAGGTGGGTAACCTCAGGCACCCGAGAGGTACTTCGGTATGCTCAAGGACGGTGGCAGGGAGGTTCTTGTTTACCCAGACTTCCCATTGCTATTGTTCCAGACTATGAGACCCGGCAGGAGGATGAGTATAGCGTTGTTCTAAACTAGCTTTAGAAGTGTACGTGTATATGACTCTGCCAGAGGGTTGTCGTAGTCAGTGGGAGCAGCGGAAGCATTGGTGGAAAAGTGGCTTATGTCTATTTATAGACTAAAGCAGATATAGCGGAGATAGATCATCAATTTCTGTTGTGACAGTCATAGGTTTGACTTCATCAGAATAGGGGATGGATCTGTTAAGAAGGTAGTAGGGTGTGATGTCCTGGTATTTGGATGACATACATAGAGCAGGAAGTGATATTCCTATACTACGATCGGTTATATTTTGGTTGTCAAACAGTGGTTTCTCCACATAGGAATTGGATATTATATCAGACATTCTGGTTATTGGATCTATGGTTTTAGATCTAGATTTGGGAAGTGTCCCAATCAGGGTACTTGACAGCATTCTAAGAGTATTTAGAATGGACGACTCCTAGCATGGTGGTGTACCTGCAGGTGATGGAGTCACCCTCTCTAAAGGTGTCTTACAGACTAAAGGGGAGAGGGATGTACATGATTGGCAGATTACTTGCTTAGGCAATTGAGTCAATCATGAGATATCAAGTACTACACCAGATGTTGTTTTTGCAGTAGGTGCAATAAGTTGATATTGATCCAATCCTGGAGAAACATTCGGAAGCAGTTTTAGAACATAAGTGGATGTTCTAGGGATATGATAACAGCATCCTCCTTCGGGAGAAAGTTATCATTCCAGGCTTCCAAGGTGACCTGGACGGCAGAGTGGCTGTCAGAGTTATAGTTTTCCCTCTGACGAGGGGCAGTATTTTGGACAGGTGGTCCAGGTGGATACTGAGGAAAGGATGGCGCAGGATAATGATTAAGTTCAGTTGATGATACAGTCTAAGAAGTTTGGATTTGGAGTTCTTTTATGAGCTAGGTCCCATCAGACATCCAGACATATTCTAAGACAGGTATTGCTCATTTCGGGAGATGGGTTTCTCCGCGAACTTGAGATAAAGAGAGACATAGAAAGAAACATCACAGCGGATCCACTCACTGAGGCTATTCCTCGAACGCAATAGTTTCGCAAACGAGCTTTGTGAGACTGACTAGTAGAGGAGTTGGGTGTTCGGTATCACACGGGCTGTGAGTATGCGACATCGCAATAATTAGCCTTGACTGCAAGTGGGAGATTGTTGGAGATAGTGCCCTCAGAGTCAATTATTGGATCACAGGCACGTGATTGCGATGATTGAGGGAGGACCTATCCCGGTAGGACAGTCTTACTCAAGATGATAGTATGCTATCTGGTTTACCTTTATCATCGTGTACTGCTTCAGGTGACCTTACAGGTCACTATTGCACGTTGATAGAGCCCCTAGAATTCTTGCTTGACTGCCAGCAGTATGACGGCGATCATATACGTGGGAGCTGGGGTCTATAAGCACATCTTTAAAAGGTCCCTATTCATGGGAGTTTCGAGACAGGGCATCGATACTCCATAGTAGACTAGTGTATACAGTCGAGACCCCAACGAGGGGCGGTGGCTGGTCTCAAAAGCCACTGGTGTCAGTTGGTTCACCTAAGATGTATACAGGTGCTCATTGGGTTATGAGTACACCGGACAGGACTCGCCGGGAATATGCTCGTTGGTCTTATACCTGACGTCAGATAGCAGTTCCCTAGTGACATGTGTACAGGTTAGTTCATCGACCTGAGATTGTAATTTGTTGCGTGTGAGTTCCCACTGCGCTTTGATTACTACCCTACCACGCTCAAAGGAGACGTGCAAACAGGTTTTAGTTGGGTACAGTCCCGAGCCACATGGAGGCAGTGAGCGGATCTGCAGGGGTTCGTCTCTCCCGGTATTGGGGAGGAGGTCGCGCTGTGTCTAGGAGAGCCATTACATGAAGTCCTTGGCCAAGGCAGGAGATTTACTGGTAGGTATTCCAGTAGTATCTCAGGGTGTTCTGGGCTACACTCCGACACGACTTGTACCGCTTTTGGGGGTCTGAATTTTACCAACCCCCTAGTCCCGCCATGCGATGCTCATAGACGAACGGACTGGACTGTATGGATATTGTCACTGACAGGCTCAGTAGGGTGTCAGGATGAGTTCGCTCATCGACGTCCCTTTTGGTCAATACCTGGTAGCCCGTTACGTATTGGCTAATACCTCTGACATGCTAGTGGTTAAATCCACAACCAAAGTATTGACGAGTCTTTAGAGTCCCCCACAGACCAGTTTCTCAAGTTTCAGGCGAAACGCTGTAGAGGCCGTATGGAGATATGGCAGGGTTCGATCAGATACGTGCGGTATTGCACGGATCGTGATCGGACGGATAATACTAGCGGGCTTTGGTTTAAGCCGGATCCTAGTATTGTGTAGTGTAGATTTTGTCTCTTTGCATTTGTATTCAGTGGGAATACAAATGCGGGCATGTATATGCAGTCGCGGGGTTTTCCTGTAATTTATTACGGGATCAGTTTTCTGAAGTTGCCAGTTTGTATTCCGTTCCGGCCAGTTTTCCTTTGATCCTTCACGGCCGGACTTTATCGTTGAAGGGGGTTATTTGGAAGTGTGCAAATTATCTTTTGTGGAGGGGTTATTTGTTATTGTGGCTTCATGATGATTCTACCATGATGAGATTCTTTTTCCATCTTATCCATTGCATTAATGTTGATTTGGATTTTGATTTGAAATGGTGTGACATTTATTCCTAGTATTCTTCTCATCTCTTATAGTCACCTTGAGCTATCCTACACTCACCTCCCTTGTTGCTTTCCCTCCACCATTTTTCATATAGGGGGCCGGCCACATTATGTGAGAGGAGAGAGTTTCATTTTTGGGTGTGGGGAAATTACCCATCTCATTATGCTTGCTACATATATTCTTTTACCTCTCTCCAAAGATCATTCTCTCCTACACATCATCAAAGGCAACTTCACAACCCCTAGAGACAATGGATTCTACACTTGCCTACAGTACTTCTTGGGCACATCGGCTCGCCAACTTCGTGCCCGAGTTTCCTCGGTCCAGAGGTGGGAGCCCGTAAAAGAACCCGGCGTTGTGGTGCCCGTTCCGACTAGGAGATAAAGACCGGAGGTTCCATGAGGAGATCGGAGTGGAGGCCAAAGACCGAAGGACACGGATCGCTCGGTATAGCTCTCTACACCATTTTCTTGTTTGCTAGAGTTAGGTTAATAGCCCGATCCGGGATTTTTGTGCGCGGTGGTGCCGGTTTCTAGTTTTTAGAAAAGTTTCGTTTCCGCATTCCGGCGTCGGATTGACGGCCGGGGCGCCGCCGTGCACTTACACTACAGACTACCCTGTACCAGTGTCACCGGAGAACTGTCATCTGGCGTGTGGTATATCACCATCTGGGAGTTCTCGGCGAGTCCGTCCAGTGTACCCAGTCTCCACTGAGCGCCCTCACACCGTCCTTGATGCCCAACACCGATGGATATGGGATCATCCAATTCCCATCATATGGGTCAAGATGCGTATACGCTAGTCTACTCTGGTGTATCGATGCCCTGTCTCGATATACCCTCGACTAGGAACAGTTATAGGATGTACTCATCAACTACCGGATCCCCACCAGTATGATCTCTTCATAGTCCCAGCTGTCGAGTACAGATCCTAAGGGCTTTATCAACATGTGAGAGTAAGACAGTAAACCAGTACAAGTCAACATGTTAAGATAAAGTGAAACTAAATAGCATACTATCATGTCGAGAAAGAAAGTCCTCTCTATATATATCCAAGCATCCATTATAATATACATCACATGTACAACAATGGCCTCTAGGGCATATACATAACTAACAATCTCCCACTTGCACTAAGGCCAGCTGCTGTAGTATCTCATACCTAGCATCCCGAATAATCTCTCAAACTGTATCTGGGGAATGGCCTTCGTGAGTGGATCCGCAGTGTTGTCCTTCGTATCTACTCTCCTGACCTCGATCTCCCGGCGATCAACTATCTCCCTGATCAGGTGATACCGCCTCAGAATATGTCTGGACTTTTGATGGGACCTGGGTTCCTTGGCCAAAGCCACAGCTCCATTGTTATCGCAATACAGAGGTATTGGATGTTCAATGGATGGAATCACACCAAGTTCACTAATGAACTTCTTTATCCAGATAGCCCCTTTGGCAGTATCGTTGGCAGCGATGTATTCAGCCTCCATCGTCGAGTCTGCAACGGTATCCTGTTTGGAACTCTTCCAACATACCGCCCCTCCATTGAGGGTAAAGACAAATCCCGAGTGCGACTTAGAGTCGTCCTTATCACTTTGGAAGCTCGAATCGGTAAATGACTCCACCTGGAGTGCTCCGTTACCATACACCAAGAACATCTCCTTAGTCCTTCGTAAGTACTTAAGAATGTTTTTCACAGTTGTCCAGTGATTCTCTCCAGGATCTGCTTGATACCGACTCACTACACTTAGTGAGTATGCTACATCGGGTCTGGTACATAGCATCGCATACATGATAGAGCCTACTGCTGAAGCATAGGGTATCCCTTGCATGCGAGCTCTCTCCAAATCATTCTTGGGAGACATCTCTTTGGAGAGAGTGAGTCCAGAGATCGTGGGTTGGTTCCCATGCTTGGATTCTTCCATACTAAACCTCTTTAGTATGGTGTCAATGTACCTGGATTGGGACAATCCCAGTATCCGTTTAGATCTATCTCTATAGATCATGATTCCCAATATGCAGGAGGCATCACCTAGATCTTTCATTGAGAATCTTTGTGATAAGAAGAGCTTGACTGATTGCAGCATAGGAATATCATTTCCTATCAAGAGTTTTCATCCACGTACAATATGAGGAAGACAACCTTACTCTATGCTACCTTCTTATAGATACAAGGTTCATCTATATTTTTGATGAAGTCAAACTCATTAACTACAACATCAAAACAGATGTTCCAACTCTGCGATGCTTGCTTTAACCCATAAATGGATTTAAGCAGCTTGCACACCTTTCCGTTGCTCCCACTATCTACGAAGCCCTCTGGCTGAGTCATGTACACGCACTCTTCTAAATCACCGTTTAGAAAGGAGGTCTTAACATCCATTTGCCAGATTTCGTAGTCATGGTATGCAGCAATGGCAAGTAGGATCCGGATGGACTTAAGCATAGCCACTGGTGAAAAGGTTTCATCATAATCCACACCTGGTCTTTGACGAAAACCCTTTGCAACAAGTCTCAACTTTTCCATCTACACCAAATTTCCTTTTAAAGATCCACTTGCTCCCAATGGGTTTTACCCCTTCAGGAGCATTTTCCAAAGTCCATACTTTGTTGGTGTACATGGATTCCATCTCAGATCGTATTGCATCCGGCCAATTCACAGAGTCACTACTTATGATGGCCTGTTCGAAACTAGTCGGGTCATCATCTTCCATGATGCAATCCCCGCTTCCACCTTCAATGAGAAAACCGTAGTATCTTTCAGGTGGATGAGAAACCCTGCTAGATCGGCGGAGAGGCTGGGGTTCGTCGGTACTACTGAATCCTCTGGTTCCAACAAATCATCAGTTGTAGTTTGTGCTGGAACTTCTTCCAGCTCTACCTCTTCGCCACTAATTTCTTTTGCAAGAAATTCCTTTTCTAAAAATGTGGCATATTGAGAAACAAACACCTTTTGTTCCTCACCGTGGTAGAAGATATATCCATAGGAATCTTTTGGATATCCTACAAACTTACATAGACCTGATCTTGCCTCGAGTTTGTCCGGATTTTGCTTTTTAACATAGGCTGGACAACCCCATATCTTAACTCGTTTAAGAGATGGTATCTTCCCATTCCAAATCTCATATGGAGTGGTAGGCACCGATTTAGTTGGAACTCTATTCAATTGATATGCGGCCGTCTCCAGCGCATAACCCCAAAAGGAGATAGGTAACTCAGCAGTGCTCATCATAGAGCGCACCATATCCAATAGGATGGGATTCCTCCGCTCCGACACACCGTTGTGCTGTGGTGTATAAGGAGGAGTAAGCTGAAAGAGAATCCCATTCTCTTTTAGATAATCTCGGGACTCATTGCGCAAGTATTCTCCTCCTCGATCAGATCGAAGGATCTTAATAATTTTGCCCGTTTGGTTCTCT
The DNA here is from genome assembly GCA_030015575.1 of Agapanthus africanus. Taxonomy (NCBI): domain Eukaryota; kingdom Viridiplantae; phylum Streptophyta; class Magnoliopsida; order Asparagales; family Amaryllidaceae; genus Agapanthus; species Agapanthus africanus. The sequence goes on from CM057340.1 coordinate 270,024,670, forward strand.
ACTTCGTTCTTATATTCTCTGAATTTCTCAAAAGCTTCAGACTTGTGTTTCATCAGGAATACATGCCCGAATCTTGAGAGATCGTCAGTGAATGTAATGAAGTAGGAAGAACCGTTCCTGGCATGCGTAGACATAGGACCGCATACATCACTATGTACCAGTCCTAAGAGTTCCGTAACTCTTTCTCCGTGTCCACTAAGCGGAGCTTTGGTCATTTTACCTTTGAGACATGAATGACAAGTATCATAAGATGATAATTCGAACGGATTCAAATATCCATCCTTATGTAACTTAGCCAGTCGTGTCGCATTGATATGACCAAGTCTACAATGCCACAAGAAGGATTCGTTCATTTCTGAACTCTTCCTCTTGTGTGTGTTTTGTATATTGAGGACTGTATTTTGATTTAGAATGAATATGCCATTATGTAACGAGCCTGATGCAATCAACTTTTGATCTAGGAATATGTTCATAACATTATCCTTTACTACAAAATTATATCCTTCTTTACTTAATAAATAAACTGATATAATGTTGCACATCATGTTCGGTATATAATAGCACTCATTTAGAATCAGTGTATTATGACTTGGTAATACTAGGTGATATTCGCCAACTGCTTTGGCTGCAATATTTGCACCATTCCCTACTTGAACGGAATGATCACCTCTTCCCAGGCCTCTACCTTTCCGTAGCCCATGTAACAATTTACATATGTGGGATCCTGATCCGGTATTTAATACCCAGGACGTAGGGTGAACTGAGAAACAGTTCTCAATAACTAACACACCTGAAGAAGATGCATCAACATGCATGTTCTTTTGGGCGGCTTGAGAATCCATATATTCTGCTGTTTCCTGTTCAGTCTTATAACTCTTATAAGAAAGAACGGGTCCAACGTTCCCTTGCACAGTATAATAATCGGGTTCAGTCAATACATCCATATTATTATCTTGATTATGGCCTGACATGGTCGCTACCTGGAGAGAGAGAGAGAGAAGAAAACACTTTAGAGTATGCTCTTGCAAGATTAGATTGGTTATTATCTTATCTAATCAGGATGTCTCCCACTGTTTTTATCAAATCTTCCTTCAAACCCTAAAAGGTAAGATTAGCCGGGATTAGTTACACCTTACAATTTCGTCAATCTTTCAGCCAGATCAGTGTCGGTACTTGAGGAAGGTTCCCCGTGCTTTCGCACGGACCTAATTAAAGTAAACCTCGTTTTCCCAGAGGCATAACCCCGTTAACGCTTTTCTAGACACCTACTTGATCGGCTAATTGTCTTGTGTAAAACTCTCCCAGGAGTAACACTTACTCGCAGTGGGTATCGGGATCCAACTATCTCATAGGAGGTATGCAATCTCATTGCAAAATTTGTTAATTATATGTATGCCCTAGAGGCCATTACTGTACATACGATGTATATTGTAATGGATGCTTGGACATATATAGGGAGGACTTTCTTGCTCGACATGATAGTATGCTATCTGGTTGTACTTTATCTTAACATGTACTCTGATTGTCTCTATGTTACATGTTGATAAAGCCTTTAGGATATGTACTCGACTACTGGGACTATGATGAGATCGTACTAGTGGGGCCACAGTAGTCAACGAGTACATCCTATAACTGTTCCTAGTCGAGGGTGTATCGAGACAGGCATCGATGCACAGAGTAGACTAGCGTATACGCATCTTGACCCATATGATGGGCGATGGATGATCCCATATCCATCGGTGTTTGACATCAAGGATGGTGTACGGGTGCACAGTAGAGACTGGGTACACTGGACGGACTCGCCGAGAACTCCCAGATGGTATTATACCTCACGTCAGATGGCAGTTCTCCGGTGACACTGGTACAGAGTAGTCTGTTGACCCGAGATCGTCATAAAGTCTTGTGTGATTCCCACTGTGCTTTGATTTCCATCATACCACGTCCAAGAGGGCGTGCAAAAAGGTGGCTTCTGGGTACAGTCCTGAATCACATGGTGGCAATGAGCAATAGGAGGGGATTCGTCTCTCCCGGTATAGGGAGTTGATGTTGTGCTGTGTTCGATTGGCTATAACCGGAAATCTCTTGCCAGGGTTGCTGAGACTTACTGGTAAGTGTTATCAGTAGTTTCTCGAACTGTTATAGACCTCATGTCGACACGACTTATCGAGCTACTGGGGTCTGACGTTTACCATCCCTAGGCGAGATATGCGACATATCAGACGACGAGACCGGACTGTACGGGAGTGTTACTGATTGGATTCACGGGAGAATGTACAGGCTTGCTTGTTGATCTTCTGAGCGCTCAATACCTGGGTGGCTGTTACGTTTAGCTGACCGTTTGCAGCTTGTGGGTGTTTGATATGATCATCACCTACTGCCGGCGTATTGACGATTCTTTAGAGTCCTACACAGAGGTTTCTTGGCTCAGGCAAAACGGAGTAGGAGCACATATGTGATATGTGCAGGACCGAGGATAATGCGGTATGTGATACCGTATTGGATTCTCGCTATATGAGATATCGGCCGGGTATATTTGATATAGCCGGGTCATCGTATTAGTCGGTTATTTGTGAAATAGCCGGATTATCGGATCAAGTGTTGATTCGATAATTTAATGTATAATAATATATATGATATATTAAATAACATTAACTAATATTAGCTCACTAAAAGATTCATTTTCTCACGGGATAATACATTGATATATGTTAATTGTATTATTTTCTATTATTACACAATAAATTGTATATGTGATATATAATATTGTAACATGTTAGGGTTACAAGTTTAACAATGGTTTAGGGTTTAAACTTGGTTAGGGTTTGGATTAGGGTTAGCTTTTGCATGAAGCTTCCATGAAGCTTCATGAAGCTTTGACTTTGTGTTTTGCTTGATATTTTGTGAAGATATTATGTTAACCCAATCCAAACCATTAACTCTAGTTAATTCTCTATAAGGGTTAACTCCTTCATGCTTAACCCTTGGTTAGATTTGTAACCACTACAATGAATTCATTATTCATCACAAAAGGAATGATTCATTATCTTCTTCTTCTTCCTTCTCTTTTCATGGAAAAAGCTTTTTTGATTTGATTTTGTGATGAAAATGAGTGAGAATAAGAACATAAAAGAGAGCAAAAATCCTACTTCATCATTCTCATCTATCCTTGCCCTTTAGATGAGAGTGATCACTTCATTTAGTGAGTGAGAGCTTGTGTTAATGAAACTTCAAGGTAGATCATCTTTGTTATCGAAGAACGGAAGCAAGCTTGCATCTTTCTCTTCGTGAAGCCTCTCGAGAGTCCGGAACACGATGATAGCAGCGAAGGGACATCTACACGGAGCTATTGAAGTGAAGGACCAGATCTACAAAGGTTTTAATCTCTCTCACTTAGTGTTAAAGTGTTTAACATGCTTGTTTTCACCTAAACTCAGGTTTAAAGTCCGATCGAACTACGACACACCCGAGTATACCCCGCTCTGATACCACTGTAGGGTTGCTAGGCACATGCACAAGGGTCTACGAGGCATCAACCATTCCCGATTAAAATTTTAGCCGTGCCGAAGGGTTTGGTGGCGGTTCCGCGGCCAAAATTGTGAATTAGTCCCTGGAACTTCATATATTTATTCTTAGGTCCTTTCTTGTCATTTTTTTCTGGGAATTTTTTAATTCCACTCAAGTGTTGAGTTTTCTAGGGTTGTATTGGGAACTCGTTGATTCGGTCGGATAATTTTAACTTTGTTTAGTTTGTCCGGGTAATTTTTAGAAACTGTTAAAAAGTTCGAACGGATATCAATAACTCACTTTTTCCCCTGTCGGAAAATTTTTCAAAAGTTGGATTTTTTCTCGAGTTTAAGAACGTTCTAAGTCGGGAAAGTAACGCGGTGGACCCTCTAGAAGACAACAAACCTTAACTCGATTATGTGACCGTCTCGAACTGCCTCTAAACCTTAGGGTTTGGGGCAGTACGGCGTGCCACATGTGAGGCGTTGGCTTGACCCTTCTATGGCTGGACCATTGGTACTGTGGCATGTGATGGATTTTTTTAAACTGATTTCAAGTGTTGAGATATGTTGGGGAAATCTTCGGTGTTTGACTATTCGATAGGAAAGTTTAACATTGTCTATTTATCTGGAATATGATACAATATTTGGAATCCACAGGTAGTTATGAGATAACTAATTTGAATGTTATAAATCTAGCAGTTCAGTATCAGATGATCGGTTGCCTCGGAATTTTGATGTGATCAAAAGTCCGTCGCAATCACGTAGCATACGCGGATACTCACCGGGTAAACTTAATAGACAGCCAAGCCCCATTGCCCCGACTAAGTGACTGTAGGAGAACCCCCTCGCCAAAAGCATCCGTTTGGGTGCTCGCGGCAGCGGTGTTCCGCCTTAGTGCACTTCGTCGACGGCATCTGGGGTGCGGCCTTCTACTAAAGTTTGCGACGAGCATTCGATCAGGATGTCGGGAATCTTGTTGAATTGCCTGACTTGATATTGAAAAGAGTTTTCGATAATGAGACTAAAATGCGGGGTTTATAATTGTGAGGCATGCGATGTCTAAGGAGGTTGCGGATTCCAACCTTTGTAGTTTTACACTTTCTTTTCTGTGACCGTAAGCGTAGTATGTGGTGTATCGCCGGCTTCGTTGCTATACATCAACGACAATCGGGATACGCATACTTGCTTACGTTGATGATATGATATATTATGTGTTGCTGTGATATGTTATATTGGATCGTCGCGTTTTGAATAGCCGGGGGTTTTATGTGAGATGAGAGTTTTTCTTTTTCATTCATGTAAAATTCAATTGTATGTAATATTCTTTTATTGGGGCACATCCGTGCTGAGGATGATGTCACCATTGTATATTATTTACTTTTTCCGCATTAGGTAGACCCAAGGCGGGGAGCACAAGTAACCGGGTTCTAGGGTCCAGTAGGAGACCATCTCGAGGAGTCGAGACCGGGTCTCCTAACCCTAGAATTGGCAGTGTTGCTTGCCGCTCTCGTAGGGGTCTAGGAATGTGGGTTTGGCTATTCATCACGACCGTGGAATCCGTGTTTTGTACAGGCTCGTATTGAAAACACGGACGTCCTAGTATATCCAATATTTCATATATGTTCTTCTGCTGCAATGTTCTGTGATGAGATCATATTACTGCCTGAGACGAATGTTTATATTATATATATGAGATATATGTTATATTGCATATTTCGTTTCAAATGTGATGCTTGTGAAGCATATTAAAATGGGACTTCATTAATGAGATTAATGAAACTAAAAGAAACCTAAAGATGTTGTAGAAACTTGTTTAAAAACTGGTAGCTCTAGTTCTTGCTTTGCATAGCGGCGTTCCTTGTAGAACATCCAGCACCTTATTCGATAAGGAAAGAGCCGATATCCCTTCACCGGGAATGACCTCTTTAGTGAAACTAGCAGATGCTACAAACTCGGTTTGTCTTTTGATTGCTTCTATAGTTCTTGCTTTGCATAGTGATATTTGTGAAATATCCTGCACCTTATTCGATGAGGAAAGGGCCGACGATCCCTTTACCGGGAGTGACCCGTTTAGCAAAACTAGAAAAGCCTAAAAAACACTCCATTTAAAATCACTCGATTCTACAACGATATCAAGTTCATTACGCAAAGGGTTTTCTTAAAAACCTATCGTAGCCCTCCGTCATTTCAGATAAGTCCTACTTAGTATTCGTGCTTCATTTGTTGACCTCCGTCAAGGTGTAGTGTGCGGTAGCTGACTAGTATTTATCTGCTTATGCATATGATGCAGATTGGATTAGGGTAGTCGTGCGGCCTTGTTGACCTCCGTCAAGGGTCGTGCGGGTGGATTTAATTCAATCAGGAAATGACGGGTTGAACTTGACTAGTAGCCTATGCTTTGTTGACCTCCGTCAAGGTCATAGGACGCTAGGGGTAAAATATTATTGGGAATTTCAAGTGTTGAAATTTGCAAAGAGATTGCTTACCTTCTATGAGATAGTTGGATCCCGATACCCACTGCGAGTAAGAGTTACTCCTGGGAGAGTTTTACACATTACAAATAGCCGATCAAGTAGGTGTCTAGAAAGGTGTTAACGGGGTTACGCCCCTGGGAAAACGAGGTTTACTTTAATTAGGTTCGTGCGAAAGTACGGGGGACCTCCCTCAAAGTACTGACACTGGCCTGGCTGAAAGATTGGCGAACTTGTAGCGTGTAATTAATCCCGGCTAGTCTTTCCTTTTAGGGTTTGAAGGAAGATTTGATTAAAACAGTGGGAGACATCCTGATTAGATATATTAGATAACCAATCTAATCTTGCAAGAGTATACGCTGAGTGTTTTCTTCTCTCTCTCTCTAAGTAGCGACCATATCACGCCTTAATCAAGATAATAATACGGATATTTTAACCGAACCCGCTTGTTATACTGAGCTGGGAAACGTTGGTCCCGCTCCAACTTATAATTGTTATAAGAAAGAGCAAGAAATTGGGGAATACCAGATTTCCCGTGCCGCCTAAACGAACAAAGTGCATGCTGATGCATCTTCTTCGGGTGTGTTCATTACAGAGAACTGTTTCTCAGTATCCTTTACGTCCTGGGTATAAGATACCGGATCAGGATCCAGCATATGTAATCTATTACATGGGCTACAGAAAGATAGAGAACTGATAACGGGTGATAAGTTTCATGAGACAGAAAACGGTGCAAATGTTGCAGCCAAGTCTGTTGGTCACTATCACCCTGTATTACCAGAATACATTGATTCTGAACGAATGTTATTAGATACCGAACCTGATATACAACATCATATCAGTCTCTTTATTAGTAAAGAAAGGATATAATTTTGTATTGTTGGACAATGTTTTGAACATTTCCTATATCAAGAGTTGATCGGTTCAGGCACGTTATCTAAAAGCATTGACGTTCTAAATCAAACTACAGTTCTTAGTATGCGGAACACACACAAGAGGAAGAGTTCAGAAATGAACGAACCTTTCTTGAGGCATTGTAGACTAGGTCATATCAATGCGACCCGACTAGCTGAAGTTACATTAAGATGCATATTTAAATTTGTTTGAATTTACATCTTGTGAAACTTGCCGGTCATGTCACAAAGATAAAATGACCATAGCTCTGTTTATTGGAAACAGAGAAAGAGTTAGTGAACTCTTGGGATTGATACATGCTGATGTATGAAAGTCTCCCGTCTACACATGCCAAGACCGGTTCTTTGTACTTCATTACATTCTCTAATGATCTCTCAAGATTCAGACATATGTTCCTGTTGAAACACAAGTCCGAACCTTTTGAGATATTCACAGAATGTAAGTTAGAAGTAGAGAACCAAAATACGGGTAAAAGTATTATGTCCTTTGATGTGATCAAGGAGGAGAATACTTGAGCACGGAATTCCTAGACTATTCTAAAGGAGAATGAGATTCTCTCTCAGCATTACTCCTCCGTATACACCACAGCACGTCGGTGTATCGGGGCGGAGCAATAACACCCTATATGATATGGTGTGCTCTATGATGAGTACTACTGAGTTTCCTATTTCCTTTTGGGTGTTATGCGCTTGAGAAGCTACATACCTATTGAATAGGGTTCAAATCAAATCAGTTGCCTACTACTTCATATGTGATATGGAAAGGGAAGAGCCCATATCTTAAGTTTATTAAGATTTGGGGTTGTCCGGACTATGTCTAAAGGCAAAATCCGGACAAGCTCGAGGCAAGGTCTGTTATGTAGAACTGGAAAGGTTCCAGCTATACAAACTGCAGCTGATGATTTGGTAGAACCAAAGGATTCAATAGTTTCCAACGAACCTCAGCCTCTCCGCCGATCTAGTAGGGTTCCTCACCGACCTGAGAGATACTTCGGTTTCTCTATGACAGTGGGAGCGAGGATCGCATCATGAGATGATGACCCAACTAGTTTCGAGCTGGCCAAGAGGAGTGAGACTCTGTAAGAATGGCTGGATGCTTATCGATCTGAGATGGAATCCTTATACACCAACAAAGTATGGACTTTAGTTGCTTTATCTGAAGGGTTAAATCCCCATCAGGAGCAAGTATATCTTGAGAAGATTACTTGGTGTACATGGAAAAGTTGAGACTTTCAAAGCTATGCTTAAGTCCATCCAGATCCTACTTGCCACGGCTACATACCATGACTACGATATCTTGCGGTTGAGTGTCATTACTGCTTTTCTAAATGATGTTTTAGAAAAGAGCGTCTATAAGTACACAGCCAGAGGGCTTCGTAGACCATGGGAGCAGCGGAAACGTGTGCAAGATGTTTTATGTGATAAAACAGGAATCGCGGAGTTGGAACATCTGTTTTGATGTGGTTGTCAAAGAGTTTGACTTCATCAAAATGGTAGATGAACCTTGTATTTACAAAAAGGTTGTAGGGAGTATGGTGGTGATCCTCATAGAGTATGTGGATGACATACTCTTGATAGGGAAGGAGTTTCCTATGCTACGCTCGGTCAATCTCTGCTTATCACAAGGATTCTCCATATAGGATCAAAGTGATACCTCCTAAATCCTGGGTTTTGGATCTATGAGATAGATCTGATTGGATGTTAGGATTCTCACTAGTAGTAGTGAGATGGTATCAATCGATCCTGGGGAGAATCACTGGAAAGGTTCCAGGGTGATAAATACGACTGAATGTCAGTCGCAGGCATTGTCTTTACCCTTAGTGGAGGGACGGTATGTTGGAAGAGTTCCAAGCGAGATACCGTGACTTACTAGACGATTAAAGGCAAGATACATCGTTACCAATGATGCTACCAAAGAGGCAGTCTGGATATATATAAGTTCATGAGATGAACTTTGTTCCTACAATTGTGTGACAATAGAGTTATGGCTTTAGCCAAGGAACCCACGTCCTATCAGAAATCCAGATTTAATTCTTAGGCAGTATCACCTGATCATGGAGATGGTTGATCTCAGATCGAGGTTAGGAGAGTAGACACAGAGGACAATGTAGGGTGTTTTTCGTCACCCCATTGAGATGGAAATACGCGCGTGCTTGTCAGGCGTACTACAGATTCCCCCTGCTTAGGGTAGGCGGGGGTTTAATGATGTGGGGATCCGAATCTCCGGCAGCCGCGAACTAAGCTGCCGTTAATTACCCCCCGCCTTTGGGGCGAGGGAACCTCCGATTGACGGGTCAAACTAGTCATGCGAACTCAATGTGCAGTGTACGTGTGTTGTTGTTTTGGAGGGGGTTTGAATATATCGGGAGCCACGCAGAGTTTTTACGGACAAAATTTTTTTCTAACAGGGACAGTGTCGTGGAGTATGTGTATGTGTACATTTGTATACATATGTATATATATAAAAAGGGGGAAAAAGATATCCAAAGGATGCGTGGGGCCAGCACCTGGGCGCTTGAGCGCAAGCGCGCCACGTGGGCGCTTTGCGCTGGAGCGCTGGAGCGCAACGCACCACGTGGCGCGCTCGCGCTCCAGCGCTCGAGCGCAGAGCGCTGGAGCGCGAGCGCGCCATGTGTCGGCACGTGGGCGCTTTGCGCTCGAGCGCAGAGCGCTGGAGCGCGAGCGCGCCACGTGTCGGCACGTGGGCGTTTTGCGCTCGAGCGCAGAGCGCTGGAGCGCGAGCGCGCCACGTGTCGGCACGTGGGCGTTTTGCGCTCGAGCGCGAGGCGCTGGAGCGCAAGCGCGCCACGTGTCGGCACGTGGGCGCTTTGCGCTCGAGCGCAGAGCGCTGGAGCGCAAGCACGCCACATGTCGGCACGTGGGCGCTTTGCGCTCGAGCGCGAGGCGCTGGAGCGCAAGCGCGCCACGTGTCGGCACGTGTGCGTTTTGCGCTCGAGCGCAGTGCGCTGGAGCGCAAGCGCGCCACGTGTCGGCACGTGGGCGCTTCGCGCTCGAGCGCTAGCGCACCAGCGAGGAAAAGGGGGGTTTTTAGCCCCAGAAATTCTCTAAAGAGAAAATAGGGTGGAGTTAAACTCCTAAGATGCTTTGGGTTAAGGAAATGGGTCTTTCTTCTTCCTTTGCCGGCCGGATCTTGAAGATAAAGAGATGTGAGATTTAAAAATCTTTTCTTTTTGAGATCTGATGGCAGATCTGAGTTCCCCTTAATGGGTTTTGTGATGGAAAACTATTTAGTTTTGAAAAAGGAAGAGTAAAACTCTTGATTTAATTCAAAAGAAAGAAGAAGGTTTTGGAACCTTGAAGAAGGAAGAAAGATCTCAGATCTGAAACTTTTTTGGAGAGAGAAAAGTTGTTGAGATATTTCATTATCTTTGCGTTTATAGGCTATACACTTTACACATAGCCCCTTGAGCTTCACAAAATGGCATTTTGCCTATTTCATGGCTCATGTGCCACTTCTTTTTGCACAGAAGCCATGGGCTTTACAAAAATTTGGCTTTATGCCTATTTTTCTTACATTTATCCATAAATAAAATAAAAGAAATGCAACAAAATTATTTATTACAAAATTTTTATCTTGGCATGGGGGAAGGCCGGCCGCTTCATGTTCGGGCTCGACCCGGGCATGGGCCAACTGGATCTGGGCTTGGGCCCACATGGCTTGGTGTTGACTTTGATTTTGACTTGGTCAACCGGGGTGTAAATTTTTGCCCCAACAAATTGCCCCCCATCAATAAATGCACACCACATATGTGGGTCGTATGCATGAAATTGATGGATCCTCTTTCACATGGAGGTGACTTGATTTGGTTCCCGCTTTTTGGGAAGCTGGCACTGCCCTTTTTACAACATGGACGGTCATTGCTTGACATGTCTCCGAGACGGAGTGTCCGTGATAGACGTTTTCCCTGGCCCGGAGTGATCTGGTTCCCGCTTTGTAGGAATCCTGCGCTGCCCTTTTTGCGACTTGGACGGTCGATGCTGCCATTTTAGCGACTTGGACGGTCGATGCTGCCCTTTTTACGACTTGGACGGTCGACGCTGCACTTTTTGCGACTTGGCCGGTCGATGCTGCCATTTTACCGACTTGGACGGTCGTTGCTGCCCTTTTAGCGACGTGGACGGTCGTTGCTGCCCTTTTAGCGATGTGGATGGTCGGTGCTGCCCTTTTTACGACTTGGCCGGTCGGTGCTGCCATTTTAGCGACGTGGACGGTCGTTGCTGCCCTTTTTGCGACTTGGACGGTCGATGCTGCCATTTTAGCGACTTGGACGGTCGTTGCTGCCATTTTACCGACGTGGACGGTCGATGCTGCCATTTTAGCGACGTGGATGGTCGATGCTGCCCTTTTAGCGACGTGGACGGTCGGTGCTGCCATTTTAGCGACGTGGACGGTCAATGCTGCCATTTTAGCGACTTGGACGGTTGATACTGCCATTTTAGCGACTTGGACGGTCGTTGCTGCCCTTTTAGCGACGTGGACGGTCGTTGCTGCCCTTTTAGCGACGTGGACGGTCGGTGCTGCCCTTTTTACGACTTGGCCGGTCGGTGCTGCCATTTTAGCGACGTGGACGGTCGATGCTGCCCTTTTTGCGACTTGGACGGTCGCTGCTGCCATTTTAGCGACTTGGACGGTCGTTGCTGCCCTTTTAGCGACGTGGACGGTCGTTGCTGCCCTTTTAGCGACGTGGACGGTCGGTGCTGCCCTTTTTGCGACTTGGCCGGTCGGTGCTGCCATTTTAGCGACGTGGACGGTCGATGCAGCCCTTTTTGCGACTTGGACGGTCGATGCTGCCATTTTAGAGACTTGGACGGTCGTTGTTGCCATTTTAGCGACGTGGACGGTCGTTGCTGCCATTTTAGCGACGTGGACGGTCGATGCTTCCATTTTAGCGACGTGGACGGTCGGTGCTGCCATTTTAGCGGCGTGGATGGTCGATGCTGCCATTTTAGCGCCTTGGACGGTCGTTGCTGCCCTTTTAGCGACGTGGACGGTCGTGGCTGCCCTTTTAGCGACGTGGACGGTCGGTGCTACCCTTTTTACGACTTGGCCGGTCGGTGCTGCCATTTTAGCGACGTGGACGGTCGATGCTGCCCTTTTTGCGACTTGGACGGTCGCTGCTGCCATTTTAGCGACTTGGACGATCGTTGCTGCCCTTTTAGCGACGTGGACGGTCGTTGCTTCCCTTTTAGCGACGTGGACGGTCGTTGCTGCCCTTTTAGCGACGTGGACGGTCGGTGCTGCCCTTTTTGCGACTTGGCCGGTCGGTGCTGCCATTTTAGCGACGTGGATGGTCGATGCAGCCCTTTTTGCGACTTGGACGGTCGATGCTGCCATTTTAGAGACTTGGACGGTCGTTGCTGCCATTTTAGCGACGTGGACGGTCGATGCTTCCATTTTAGCGACGTGGACGGTCGGTGCTGCCATTTTAGCGGCGTGGATGGTCGATGCTGCCATTTTAGCGACATGGACGGTCGATGCTGCCATTTTAGCGACTTGGACGGTCGTTGCTGCCCTTTTAGCGACGTGGACGGTCGTTGCTACCCTTTTAGCGACGTGGACGGTCGGTGTTTCCCTTTTTGCGACTTGGCCGGTCGGTGCTGCCATTTTAGCGACGTGGATGGTCGATGATGCCCTTTTTGCGACTTGGACGGTCGATGCTGCCATTTTAGCGACTTGGACGGTCGTTGCTGCCATTTTAGCGACTTGGACGGTCGATGCTGCCATTTTAGCGACTTGGACGGTCGTTGCTGCCCTTTTAGCGACGTGGACGGTCGTTGCTGCCTTTTTAGCGACGTGGACGGTCGGTGCTGCCATTTTTGCGTGTAGCGTCTTGAAAAGTCGTTTTGGTGTTTTCCTGAAATTCGGTGAAAATTCGGTATTTTTCCGAAAACCGTCTTTCTTGTTATTTTGCAGATTAGGGCTATTTATACCTAAAATGGATAGGTAATTGCTTGTTTTTAGTAGCTAATGAGTTAATTATGAAATTCTGGTCGTTTAAAAATTTTCCCTAATTTTTCAATTTTTTAATATTATTTTAAGCCGGTAAGAAAATACATTAAATTAGCGATAAATACAAATTTTTCCGGGCTAATTTTAATCTCTAAAATTATGATAATTATAATCTAGTGGTAACATAAATTTTTAGTAATTTATTTTGATTTTTAACAAATTTTTATGATATGAAACGAATTTATTGAATTTTGAGCTAAAACTTGCAATTTTTGACTTGTAGGGGGCCTTTTTGCATAAAATTTCTTTTGTAAAACCCCTCTCTCTTTTCCCTCAGCCCTAGGACAGCCCCACCTTGTGCAAGTCCAGAAATTTCTGGCCTCATTTCTTTGTTCTCTTTCTTGGGTTGAATTAGTGGTTTATTGAATTATTTTAAATATAGTTAATAAGGTATGGTGCATTGACTTTTGTGGAGTTGACCCTTGACTTTCCCACTCACCCACACCCCTCCCCCTCACCTCATACTGGCCGAAACCTGTACCTCCCCCTTCTTCATCTCTTTTCTTTTCATTTTGTTCAAATTTCTTCAAGAAAACACATCAAAATTTCAAATTAAAGCTTGCAAATTAAAACCCTCCTTCATCTTTCTTTTCCTTCACCTCCCGAGCTTGGATCTTGATGCTTGAGGCCATCATTTGGAGCAAAATTTATTCTTGCTAGATCTCAATTGAGGTATAATTTCCATCATGTTACTTTCTTTTTTTGCTAAATTCCTTTAATTATATGGTATTAGTGTTAAAAGTTAGCTAATTTCTAATCTTGTTTTTTTAAAAAGAGTAGTTGTTTAAACTAGGGTTTTGAAGCCATGATAGTTAATTAAATTGTTTTGTAGTTGATCTAGTTGTTAATTAACTAATCTATATGGTTACCTTGTTCATGTAGTCTTCAAATTATGCTAATTTAGTTAATTTTAGAAGTGTGATTTGGTTGTAAATTGTTGTTTTAGGAAAATCTAGAAAGGGGTTAGTGTATGGAAATGGGTTGTGAAGCATGATTAATGAGTTGAATTAAGGTTTAGAAACCATTATTTAGTTGATTAAACCTAATTTGTTATCTAGTTGTTTTGCTAACCTAATCTAGAAGGTTAACTTGCTAATTGGGTTTGAAATTAGTGTTAGTTAAGTTTTTCTAGTATGGATTTTGATTTGCAATTGCTTTTGAGAAAAATCAAGAAAGGGTTGGTTGTGGAATTTAGGTTTTGGAGCATGGTTAATGTGTTGAAATTTTTTGTAGTGGTTATCTAATGGTGTGACTTGGGTGATTATGCTAGATTGTAGTCGTTTTGTCGCAAATCGGCGATTTTTGGGCCGATTTTGGAATGCAAATGCTTACTAGTTTTGTTATAAAATTATGTGATGAATTATTTTTGATATCTTGATGATTGTAATGGCTTGTCCTACGACTTTTAGGATGCGTGAGTGCGGATTTTTTGGGTAGTCGGGTTTTAGTTTTGCCGGGCGACCAAATCGGCGTTTTTTTGGCAGTTTTTGCGATTTTCGCGTGTGTTCCGCGCACTTTGTGCACGTTGTACCTAGCTAGCGAACGTTAGTAGTTTCGTTTGGGTTTTGCATCGTTCTTGATATGTAACCTTATGTTTGGTATTGATGTTAATTCCAGGTTCGGTCGCGAAGACGTCAGACGCGGCGCAAAAGGGGAAAGCGGTGATTGGACACAGCTAGCCAGGGATTCCGGTGAGTAGATGTAATATCTACGGGGGACTATCGTTGGATGGCGCAAGCCGCCCGATAGTTTTAGTAACTTACAAGACCCTTAGTGATGTTAGTAATTAGGGGTGAAATACTTATTTGACTATTTGCTGCATCCATGCATGATATTGACATACCTATACGAAACCATTTTATAGGACACCTGCACCATTGCCAGGGTTTTTATATGCAGCACGAGCACTATTCATGCTTACACACACACCCTGGTAATTGCCATGCCACCACACTAGATAACCTTTAAATTTAAACCTTTTACCAATTGATACTTAAACCTGTGCTATTGCCTTTAATTCCTTAAAATGAAACCGTAGAATTGCTATTCATGTGCATGTACTTCATCATATTAATTGTTCATGCTTAATCCATTGATCACACATCGCAACTTGATTATTGATATCATACGCATTCATTATCATTGATATATGCACTTATGAGGATTTCTTGAGATTTTATGATATTGCTGGATTTCGGGGGAAAACCGCAAAATTTCTAAACTTATTATATTTTTTTAAATATGTAAATTACGGTTTTCTAGTGATATAAGTGTCGTCCACTATGAGTTTGCTGTGGTTTTGGAAATCCGTGTCGAGGAGTGGAGGAACCGGCACGGGTACATGGTGGGCCCGGTAAGGTACCCCGGGGCAAGAGGAATGTGGTGTTGACGTTGAGCCTGGCAGGGGACGGATTACCTACCGGTGACTGTTTGGGACGGCGGATATCCAGAGGATACCGACCGTGGCCGCTAGATGATGAGATATTGATATTTGAGATGGGTCAGCCGGACGGCTGAGGCCAGAGATACATTTATGATATTTGAGACAGCTTTTGGGTGTCGTTGCTGGACACCGGTTCTCGTCGATTCTTTGAGTATTATGCTGGCATTCTAAAAGAGTTTCAAAAAACAAAAGAGATAAATGTTTCTTATATAGACCTATTGAGACCTCAGATATTCATGTTGCATACATATTCGTACACTGATGTTGTATACACACCTGCTAGTGCATCCAGTCATACCTGTATTATAGATGCTAGGATGCTTGTGTGCATGCATACGATAGCCTTTGTAGATGTTATTTATTACTCACGAGTTGGCAACTCACCCCCGTTGTGCCACAGTCTTTTGCAGGTCCGCTCCATCAGTTCAGTAGCGGCGGGCGCACTTGTTCTTTTGCCTCTTTTGCCTGAGCTCGAGATTTGCTCATAGGTGGGTTATGTTATTATTTTGTACCACCTTGTATATTCTTTGTATCTAGTGTACTCCATCTACTGTTTCTACCAGTTTTATTGTATATTGACCTAGAGATGAGACTGTGAGGTTTGTGGACTTTTATGCTGTATTTTGGGGTCGAGCTCACTTGAGTCGACATGATGTTTTCTTATGCTTTATTATGATTATTATGCTTGTTGTCATTTATATTGCGTGGGATTTGTGACCGCCTTGTGGCGAAGAGCTAGCTCCCGCTTGGGGATGCCCTATTTTGTTGGATTCATGTATATTTTGTTGTACCCATTTTGGGGGCCAGTATTTACAAAGGAGACTCTGCCGAAATTTTCGGAAAAATTGGTATTGTTTTTAAAAAGGGTTTTACATGACTTATTTGATAACTCGCTTTCAATTGATTGGGTTTTCTTCACTCTTTTGCTTAATTGGTTTTGTTTTCTGGGCTTTGGCTTACTTATTTTACGGACGTCTTTATACGTTTCGTAAACTTAAGTGCCAGTCACGTTCCGTACCCTGCGGGTCGTGACAAAGTTGGTATCAGAGCGATAGGTTTTACCTTTTTGAGTGTAGGATGACCCTTGGTAGATGGAGTAAGTGACTTAAGCAGGGTAACGTAGCGTGCGTATGTCCGCGGCATACTTACGATACGGTACTCCGCCTAAGTGACTTTAGGATATACTTGCTTGAAAAATTCCTTCTTCAATTCCGTGTATCCTATGATCCTATTGCACTGTCCTTACTATCCGTTTTCCTGTAACAGCCACTATGCCGCCGAAGGCTACGAGGGCACAGAGGGCTGCCGCCAGAGACGAGATTCGAGCTGGCTCGTCCGAGACTAGGACTGAGCAGGGTGGTATGCCTACACCGCAGGGACAGACCGATCCACCTTCCCCAGGCCTTATGGATAGGCTCGAGACTGGTATGGAGGAGTTGCGACAGATGATGGGAGGCATGCAGGAGCTACGTCAGATGGTAGGATCCCTAGTTGCAGCCAGTCGTACACCGAGGCCGGATGACGTACCTACTACATCACAGACGACCATGATACCTGCTCCTACTACTACCACCGTGGCCATTCCGGTTTCGCTACAGGATTTCATGAGGCTGAGACCTCCAGTATTCACCGGCACCGAGGCAGCGGAGGACCCACAGACGTTCCTTGACAGTTTAGCCAGGATCTGCCGTTCGCTGAGATGTTCAGATGATCGATGGGTAGAGCTTGCGAGTTTCCGACTAGAGGGTCTCGCGCAAACATGGTGGGAGTCAGTCTTGAGAGGTCGAGCTGCAGGTCTACCGCCTATGACTTGGGCCGAGTTTACAGCGGTCTTTCTAGCCCGTTTCCTTCCAGAGAGCGTTCGTGACGCCAGAGCTCGCAGCTTCGAGGCCTTAGTCAAGACACCTGAGATGACGGTGTCTGAGTATGACATCCAGTTTACACAGTTATCCCGATATGCTCAGTATTTGGTGGATACCGAGGAGAAGATGGTGAAGAGGTTCGTACAGGGACTTGATGCCCAGCTATATCTTGCCATTGGCGCCCAGCACTACGACACTTATTCAGCTGCTATGGATACGGCATTGCGGATGGAGGCACGCATATCACGGACTTCGACCGTTTCTGGGCCGAAGAGGATGCGCACCGATGTACCGTCTCAGAGGCAGCGCGCCAGATTCTTTCCGAGAGATAGGCCTGGCAGAGGATTTGGGCGGGGACAGTTATATGGTTCTTATCCCCAGGGGCAGCAGCCGTCGCCAGGGTGTTTTGGGTGCGGGAGTTTGCACCATCTTGTCAGAGACTGTCCGGTGAGACGACAGGGAGCAGCGACAGTTCCGCATGTGACCCTACCACCATCACCACCCCCTCCTCTGAGAGCCCTACTTCCTACCCCAGGCGATGCTCCACGCCAGTTAGGTGCACCCAGAGGCCGTGGATGCGGCGGTCCTGTTCAGAGAGGACGAGGAGGCAGAGGCCGAGGTCGAGGTCAGCCCGCTATCGATGGAAGACAGGCCCGAGTTTTTGCTTTGACACCGCAGGATGCGCAGGCATCCAATGCCGTTGTGACAGGTACCTTGCCAGTTTGTTCTTTCGACGCTCGGGTATTATTCGACCCAGGTTCAACACATTCGTACGTATCTACACACTTTGCACCGATGTTGGGCCGTGAGTCGTCGTCGTTAGATCATCCGCTTGTTGTTTTTACTCCGGTAGGCGAGTCGTTTGTCGCTCGTTTTGTTTTTCGTTTGTGTTCCGTTCGTATCGGGGAGAGGGATTCATCAGTTGATTTGATACTCCTCGATATGTTGGACTTTGATGTGCTTCTGGGCATGGATTGGCTAGCCACTTGTTATGCTTCGGTGGACTGCCGTGAGAAGGCAGTCCGATTTAGCTTTCCGGGAGAGCCAGTCCTTGTTATTCGGGGAGACCGCAGTGTCACCCTTCCCAGCTTAATTTCGTCTCTTCGCGCTGGTCAGCTCTTGCGGAAGGGATGTCAGGGATTCTTAGCGTGTATTTGTGATACTCGAGCTGCAGAGGTTCCGTTGGACCGGGTCCCGGTTGTTTCTGAGTTCCCTGATGTTTTCCCTGATGAGCTACCTGGGCTACCGCCTGAGCGCGATGTTGAGTTCTGCATTGATTTGATTCCCGGCTCGGGGCCTATTTCTATACCTCCTTATCGGATGGCCCCGGCAGAGCTTCGAGAGCTGAAGGATCAGTTGCAGGATTTGTTAGATAAGGGGCTTATTCGACCGAGTGTTTCTCCGTGGGGTGCTCCGGTCCTGTTTGTCAAGAAGAAGGATGGAAGTTTGCGCTTATGTATCGACTACCGCCAGCTGAACAAAATTACCGTTCGGAACAGATATCCGTTGCCGCGCATTGATGATTTGTTCGACCAGCTTCAGGGTGCGGGGTATTTTTCGAGGATCGACTTGCGATCAGGATACCATCAGCTGCGAGTTCGACAGGAGGATATACCGAGGACAGCTTTCCGCACGCGCTACGGCCACTACGAGTTTTTGGTGATGTCGTTCGGACTCACCAACGCCCCAGCAGCATTCATGGATTTGATGAACCGTACATTCAGGCCGTATCTTGACTTGTTCATCATCGTGTTTATCGACGATATCTTGGTGTACTCCCGGAGCAGAGAGGAGCACGAGCAGCACTTGCGGATTACGTTACAGACTCTGAGGGAGCACCAGCTGTTCGCGAAGTTCTCCAAGTGTGCATTCTGGCTGGACAGCGTCGGATTCTTGGGTCATGTGGTTACGAGAGACGGCATTTGTGTGGACCCGAAGAAGATTGAGGCTGTTCAGCAGTGGCCCCGACCAGCATCGGTGACTGAGATCCGTAGTTTTCTAGGCTTGGCGGGCTACTACAGGCGTTTTGTTCAGGACTTCTCCCGTATAGCTGCACCGTTGACCGGTTTGACCCGGAAGGGAGTTCCTTTCGTTTGGACAGAGGAGTGCGAGCGCAGTTTTCAGCAGCTACGGACTTGTTTGACTACGGCGCCGGTATTATCTTTACCTTCGGGATCAGGCGGATTTGTTGTCTACTGTGATGCTTCGCGAGTGGGATTAGGATGCGTATTGATGCAGCATGGCCGGGTGATCGCTTATGCTTCTCGGCAGTTGAAGAAGCATGAACAGAACTACCCCACTCATGATTTGGAGATGGCTGCAGTGGTCTTTGCACTGAAGATTTGGCGACATTACCTTTACGGCGAGTCGTGTCAGATATTCACCGATCACAAGAGCTTAAAGTACATATTTCAGCAGCGAGACCTGAACCTCAGACAGCGTCGTTGGATGGAGTTGGTAAAAGACTACGACTGCGAGATCTTATATCACCCCGGCAAGGCGAATGTGGTGGCAGATGCGTTGAGTAGGAGGCCCGGGGGTAGTCTATCCTTTTTGCGCGCAGTGCAGAGGCAGTCGTCAGCAGATTGGCAGATGTTATGCGACAGCCGAGTTGAGTTCGAGTTCACTCAGACAGGGGGACAGCTCGCGCATGTTCGTGCACGCCCACAGTTGCTTGACCGTATATATGAGGCACAGCGCAGTGACGACTGTTGCTCAGAGATCATGGCACAGATGGGACATGGCAGATTTTCCGAGTTCGTGGTTGACGATCAGGGGATTTTACGATATGGATCTAGACTGTTCGTACCAGATGCTGATGGATTGCGGCGCGACATTCTTGAGGAGGCACACCGATCAGTGTATAGTGTCCACCCCGGTTCCACCAAGATGTACCATGATATGGAGAGACCTACTGGTGGGACGGGATGAAGAGGGACATTGCAGAGTTCGTTTCGAGATGCCTGACTTGTCAGCAAGTCAAGGCCGAGCACCAGAGGCCCGCAGGAGAGCTACAGCCGTTACCCATTCTAGAGTGGAAATGGGAACAGATTTCGATGGATTTCGTTGTGGGTCTACCCAGGACCAGTCGAGGGTACGACTCCATCTGGGTGATCGTGGATAGATTGACGAAAGCGGCTCACTTCCTGCCAGTGAAGACGACTTTCAGCTTCGCTCAGTATGCTCAGCTCTATATTGACGAGATCGTGCGACTACATGGCGTACCGACTTGTATCGTGTCAGATCGAGGCACTCAGTTCACCAGCCAGCTTTGGCAGAGACTTCAGGAGGCTTTGGGCACTCGTTTGAGCTTCAGCACAGCGTTTCATCCGCAGACAGACGGACAGTCAGAGCGGACCATTCAGACTCTCGAGGACATGCTCAGAGCGTGCGTTTTAGACTTTGGTGGTAGCTGGGATCGTCATTTACCTCTAGTGGAGTTCTCCTACAACAACAGCTTCCAGGATACTATTCAGATGGCACCTTTCGAGGCATTGTATGGGAGGAGATGCAGATCGCCCGTTTGTTGGACAGAGCTCAGCGAGAGCAGCATTTTGGGGCCGCAGCTTGTTGAGGAGACGACAGCGAAGATACAGTTGATCCGAGACCGGATGAGAGCGGCTCAGAGCAGGCAGAAATCGTATGCAGACAGGCGCCGTCGCAGATTAGAGTTCGCAGTTGGCGACCATGTTTTTCTGAAAGTCTCTCCGATGAAGGGCGTGATGCGTTTTGGGCGAAAGGGGAAGCTTAGCCCTAGATTCGTAGGTCCCTTCGAGATCCTCGAGCGGGTTAGCGCTGTTGCTTATCGTTTGGCTCTTCCACCCAGCTTTCCCGATGTTCTCCCCGTCTTCCATGTTTCGATGCTCCGCAAGTACCTTCACGACCCTTCATATGCGATTCAGCACCCGACAGTCCAGCTAGAGCGCAACCTTTCTTTTGCAGAGCAGCCGGTGGCCATCCTGGATCGGCAGGTGAATAAGTTGAGGTCGAAGATTATACCAACCGTCAAGGTCCTTTGGCGTAGCCCGAGCAGCGAGGAGGTTACCTGGGAGACCGAGGGCGAGATGAGGAAGAAATATCCCCATCTCTTTGAAGGTACGCGTAGCTATATTTTTAAATTCGGGGACCGAATTTCTTTAAGGGGGGAAGATTTTAGAGTCTTGAAAAGTCGTTTTGGTGTTTTCCTGAAATTCGGTGAAAATTCGGTATTTTTCCGAAAACCGTCTTTCTTGTTATTTTGCAGTTTAGGGCTATTTATACCTAAAATGGATAGGTAATTGCTTGTTTTTAGTAGCTAATGAGTTAATTATGAAATTCTGGTCGTTTAAAAATTTTCCCTAATTTTTCAATTTTTTAATATTATTTTAAGCCGGTAAGAAAATACATTAAATTAGCGATAAATACAAATTTTTCCGGGCTAATTTTAATCTCTAAAATTATGATAATTAAAATCTAGTGGTAACATAAATTTTTAGTAATTTATTTTGATTTTTAACAAATTTTTATGATATGAAACGAATTTATTGAATTTTGAGCTAAAACTTGCAATTTTTGACTTGTAGGGGGCCTTTTTGCATAAAATTTCTTTTGTAAAACCCCTCTCTCTTTTCCCTCAGCCCTAGGACAGCCCCACCTTGTGCATGTCCAGAAATTTCTGGCCTCATTTCTTTGTTCTCTTTCTTGGGTTGAATTAGTGGTTTATTGAATTATTTTAAATATAGTTAATAAGGTATGGTGCATTGACTTTTGTGGAGTTGACCCTTGACTTTCCCACTCACCCACACCCCTCCCCCTCACCTCATACTGGCCGAAACCTGCACCTCCCCCTTCTTCATCTCTTTTCTTTTCATTTTGTTCAAATTTCTTCAAGAAAACACATCAAAATTTCAAATTAAAGCTTGCAAATTAAAACCCTCCTTCATCTTTCTTTTCCTTCACCTCCAGAGCTTGGATCTTGATGCTTGAGGCCATCATTTGGAGCAAAATTTATTCTTGCTAGATCTCAATTGAGGTATAATTTCCATCAAGTTACTTTCTTTTTATGCTAAATTCCTTTAATTATATGGTATTAGTGTTAAAAGTTAGCTAATTTCTAATCTTGTTTTTTTAAAAAGAGTAGTTTGTTTAAACTAGGGTTTTGAAGCCATGATAGTTAATTAAATTGTTTTGTAGTTGATATAGTTGTTAATTAACTAATCTATATGGTTACCTTGTTCATGTAGTCTTCAAATTATGCTAATTTAGTTAATTTTAGAAGTGTGATTTGGTTGTAAATTGTTGTTTTAGGAAAATCTAGAAAGGGGTTAGTATATGGAAATGGGTTGTGAAGCATGATTAATGAGTTGAATTAAGGTTTAGAAACCATTATTTAGTTGATTAAACCTAATTTGTTATCTAGTTGTTTTGCTAACCTAATCTAGAAGGTTAACTTGCTAATTGGGTTTGAAATTAGTGTTAGTTAAGTTTTTCTAGTATGGATTTTGATTTGCAATTGCTTTTGAGAAAAATCAAGAAAGGGTTGGTTGTGGAATTTAGGTTTTGGAGCATGGTTAATGTGTTGAAATTTTGTGTAGTGGTTATCTAATGGTGTGACTTGGGTGATTATGCTAGATTGTAGTCGTTTTGTCGCAAATCGGCGATTTTTGGGCCGATTTTGGAATGCAAATGCTTACTAGTTTTGTTATAAAATTATGTGATGAATTATTTTTGATATCTTGATGATTGTAATGGCTTGTCCTACGACTTTTAGGATGCGTGAGTGCGGATTTTTTGGGTAGTCGGGTTTTAGTTTTGCCGGGCGACCAAATCGGCGTTTTTTTGGCAGTTTTTGCGATTTTCGCGTGTGTTCCGCGCACTTTGTGCACGTTGTACCTAGCTAGCGAACGTTAGTAGTTTCGTTTGGGTTTTGCGTCGTTCTTGATATGTAACCTTATGTTTGGTATTGATGTTAATTCCAGATTCGGTCGCGGAGACGTCAGACGCGGCGCGAAAGGGGAAAGCGGTGATTGGACACAGCTAGCCAGGGATTCCGGTGAGTAGATGTAATATCTACGGGGGACTATCGTTGGATGGCGCAAGCCGCCCGATAGTTTTAGTAACTTACAAGACCCTTAGTGATGTTAGTAATTAGGGGTGAAATACTTATTTGACTATTTGCTGCATCCATGCATGATATTGACATACCTATACGAAACCATTTTATAGGACACCTGCACCATTGCCAGGGTTTTTATATGCAGCACGAGCACTATTCATGCTTACACACACACCCTGGTAATTGCCATGCCACCACACTAGATAACCTTTAAATTTAAACCTTTTACCAATTGATACTTAAACTTGTGCTATTGCCTTTAATTCCTTAAAATGAAACCGTAGAATTGCTATTCATGTGCATGTACTTCATCATATTAATTGTTCATGCTTAATCCATTGATCACACATCGCAACTTGATTATTGATATCATACGCATTCATTATCATTGATATATGCACTTATGAGGATTTCTTGAGATTTTATGATATTGCTGGATTTCGGGGGAAAACCGCAAAATTTCTAAACTTATTATATTTTTTTAAATATGTAAATTGCGGTTTTCTAGTGATGTAAGTGTCGTCCACCATGAGTTTGCTGTGGTTTTGGAAATCCGTGTCGAGGAGTGGAGGAACCGGCACGGGTACATGGTGGGCCCGGTAAGGTACCCCGGGGCAAGAGGAATGTGGTGTTGACGTTGAGCCTGGCAGGGGACGGATTACCTACCGGTGACTGTTTGGGACGGCGGATATCCAGAGGATACCGACCGTGGCCGCTAGATGATGAGATATTGATATTTGAGATGGGTCAGCCGGACGGCTGAGGCCAGAGATACATTTATGATATTTGAGACAGCTTTTGGGTGTCGTTGCTGGACACCGGTTCTCGTCGATTCTTTGAGTATTATGCTGGCATTCTAAAAGAGTTTCAAAAAACAAAAGAGATAAATGTTTCTTATATATACCTATTGAGACCTCAGATATTCATGTTGCATACATATTCGTACACTGATGTTGTATACACACCTGCTAGTGCATCCAGTCAGACCTGTATTATAGATGCTAGGATGCTTGTGTGCATGCATACGATAGCCTTTGTAGATGTTATTTATTACTCACGAGTTGGCAACTCACCCCCGTTGTGCCACAGTCTTTTGCAGGTCCGCTCCGTCAGTTCAGTAGCGGCGGGCGCACTTGTTCTTTTGCCTCTTTTGCCTGAGCTCGAGATTTGCTCATAGGTGGGTTATGTTATTATTTTGTACCACCTTGTATATTCTTTGTATCTAGTGTACTCCATCTACTGTTTCTACCAGTTTTATTGTATATTGACCTAGAGATGAGACTGTGAGGTTTGTGGACTTTTATGCTGTATTTTGGAGTCGAGCTCACTTGAGTCGACATGATGTTTTCTTATGCTTTATTATGATTATTATGCTTGTTGTCATTTATATTGCGTGGGATTTGTGACCGCCTTGTGGCGAAGAGCTAGCTCCCGCTTGGGGATGCCCTATTTTGTTGGATTCATGTATATTTTGTTGTACCCATTTTGGGGGCCAGTATTTACAAAGGAGACTCTGCCGAAATTTTCGGAAAAATTGGTATTGTTTTTAAAAAGGGTTTTACATGACTTATTTGATAACTCGCTTTCAATTGATTGGGTTTTCTTCACTCTTTTGCTTAATTGGTTTTGTTTTCTGGGCTTTAGCTTACTTATTTTACGGACGTCTTTAGACGTTTCGTAAACTTAAGTGCCAGTCACGTTCCGTACCCTGCGGGTCGTGACAAAGTTGGTATCAGAGCGATAGGTTTTACCTTTTTGAGTGTAGGATGACCCTTGGTAGATGGAGTAAGTGACTTAAGCAGGGTAACGTAGCGTGCGTATGTCCGCGGCATACTTACGATACGGTACTCCGCCTAAGTGACTTTAGGATATACTTGCTTGAAAAATTCCTTCTTCAATTCCGTGTATCCTATGATCCTATTGCACTGTCCTTACTATCCGTTTTCCTGTAACAGCCACTATGCCGCCGAAGGCTACGAGGGCACAGAGGGCTGCCGCCAGAGACGAGATTCGAGCTGGCTCGTCCGAGACTAGGACTGAGCAGGGTGGTATGCCTACGCCGCAGGGACAGACCGGTTCACCTTCCCCAGGCCGTATGGATAGGCTCGAGACTGGTATGGAGGAGTTGCGACAGATGATGGGAGGCATGCAGGAGCTACGTCAGATGGTAGGATCCCTAGTTGCAGCCAGTCGTACACCGAGGCCGGATGACGTACCTACTACATCACAGACGACCATGATACCTGCTCCTACTACTACCACCGTGGCCATTCCGGTTTCGCTACAGGATTTCATGAGGCTGAGACCTCCAGTATTCACCGGCACCGAGGCAGCGGAGGACCCACAGACGTTCCTTGACAGTTTAGCCAGGATCTGCCGTTCGCTGAGATGTTCGGATGATCGATGGGTAGAGCTTGCGAGTTTCCGACTAGAGGGTCTCGCGCAAACATGGTAGGAGTCAGTCTTGAGAGGTCGAGCTGCAGGTCTACCGCCTATGACTTGGGCCGAGTTTACAGCGGTCTTTCTAGCCCGTTTCCTTCCAGAGAGCGTTCGTGACGCCAGAGCTCGCAGCTTCGAAGCCTTAGTCAAGACACCTGAGATGACGGTGTCTGAGTATGACATCCAGTTTACACAGTTATCCCGATATGCTCAGTATTTGGTGGATACCGAGGAGAAGATGGTGAAGAGGTTCGTACAGGGACTTGATGCCCAGCTATATCTTGCCATTGGCGCCCAGCACTACGACACTTATTGAGCTGCTATGGATACGGCATTGCGGATGGAGGCATACATATCACGGACTTCGGCCGTTTCTGGGCCGAAGAGGATGCGCACCGATGTACCGTCTCAGAGGCAGCGCGCCAGATTCTTTCCGAGAGATAGGCCTGGCAGAGGATTTGGGCGGGGACAGTTATATGGTTCTTATCCCCAGGGGCAGCAGCCGTCGCCAGGGTGTTTTGGGTGCGGGAGTTTGCACCATCTTGTCAGAGACTGTCCGGTGAGACGACAGGGAGCAGCGACAGTTCCGCATGTGACCCTACCACCATCACCACCCCTTCCTCTGAGAGCCCTACTTCCTACCCCAGGCGATGCTCCACGCCAGTTAGGTGCACCCAGAGGCCATGGACGCGGCGGTCCTGTTCAGAGAAGACGAGGAGGCAGAGGCCGAGGTCGAGGTCAGCCCGCTATCGGTGGAGGACAGGCCCGAGTTTTTGCTTTGACACCGCAGGATGCGCAGGCATCCAATGCCGTTGTGACAGGTACCTTGCCAGTTTGTTCTTTCGACGCACGGGTATTATTCGACCCAGGTTCCACACATTCGTACGTATCTACACACTTTGCACCGATGTTGGGCCGTGAGTCATCGTCGTTAGATCATCCGCTTGTTGTTGTTACTCCGGTAGGCGAGTCGTTTGTCGCTCGTTTTGTTTTTCGTTTGTGTTCCGTTCGTATCGGGGAGAGGGATTCATCAGTTGATTTGATACTCCTCGATATGTTGGACTTTGATGTGCTTCTGGGCATGGATTGGCTAACCACTTGTTATGCTTCGGTGGACTGCCGTGAGAAGGCAGTCCGATTTAGCTTTCCGGGAGAGCCAGTCCTTGTTATTCGGGGAGACCGCAGTGTCACCCTTCCCAGCTTAATTTCGTCTCTTCGCGCTGGTCAGCTCTTGCGGAAGGGTTGTCAGGGATTCTTAGCGTGTATTTGTGATACTCGAGCTGCAGAGGTTCCGTTAGACCGGGTCCCGGTTGTTTCTGAGTTCCCTGATGTTTTCCCTGATGAGCTACCTGGGCTACCGCCTGAGCGCGATGTTGAGTTCTGCATTGATTTGATTCCCGGCTCGGGGCCTATTTCTATACCTCCTTATCGGATGGCCCCGGCAGAGCTTCGAGAGCTGAAGGATCAGTTGCAGGATTTGTTAGATAAGGGGCTTATTCGACCGAGTGTTTCTCCGTGGGGTGCTCCGGTCCTGTTTGTCAAGAAGAAGGATGGAAGTTTGCGCTTATGTATCGACTACCGCCAGCTGAACAAAGTTACCGTTCGGAACAGATATCCGTTGCCGCGCATTGATGATTTGTTCGACCAGCTTCAGGGTGCGGGGTATTTTTCGAGGATCGACTTGCGATCAGGATACCATCAGCTGCGAGTTCGACAGGAGGATATACCGAGGACAGCTTTCCGCACGCGCTACGGCCACTACGAGTTTTTGGTGATGTCGTTCGGACTCACCAACGCCCCAGCAGCATTCATGGATTTGATGAACCGTACATTCAGGCCGTATCTTGACTTGTTCATCATCGTGTTTATCGACGATATCTTGGTGTACTCCCGGAGCATAGAGGAGCACGAGCAGCACTTGCGGATTACGTTACAGACTCTGAGGGAGCACCAGCTGTTCGCGAAGTTCTCCAAGTGTGCATTCTGGCTGGACAGCGTCGGATTCTTGGGTCATGTGGTTACGAGAGACGGCATTTGTGTGGACCCGAAGAAGATTGAGGCTGTTCAGCAGTGGCCCCGACCTACATCGGTGACTGAGATCCGTAGTTTTCTAGGCTTGGCGGGCTACTACAGGCGTTTTGTTCAGGACTTCTCCCGTATAGCTGCACCGTTGACCGGTTTGACCCGGAAGGGAGTTCCTTTCATTTGGACAGAGGAGTGCGAGCGCAGTTTTCAGCAGCTACGGACTTGTTTGACTACGGCGCCGGTATTATCTTTACCTTCGGGATCAGGCGGATTTGTTGTCTACTGTGATGCTTCGCGAGTGGGATTAGGATGCGTATTGATGCAGCATGGCCGGGTGATCGCTTATGCTTCTCGGCAGTTGAAGAAGCATGAACAGAACTACCCCACTCATGATTTGGAGATGGCTGCAGTGGTCTTTGCACTGAAGATTTGGCGACATTACCTTTACGGCGAGTCGTGTCAGATATTCACCGATCACAAGAGCTTAAAGTACATATTTCAGCAGCGAGACCTGAACCTCAGACAGCGTCGTTGGATGGAGTTGGTGAAAGACTACGACTGCGAGATCTTATATCACCCCGGCAAGGCGAATATGGTGGCAGATGCGTTGAGTAGGAGGCCCGGGGGTAGTCTATCCTTTTTACGCGCAGTGCAGAGGCAGTCGTCAGCAGATTGGCAGATGTTATGCGACAGCCGAGTTGAGTTCGAGTTCACTCAGACAGGGGGACAGCTCGCGCATGTTCGTGCACGCCCACAGTTGCTTGACCGTATATATGAGGCACAGCGCAGTGACGACCGTTGCTCAGAGATCATGGCACAGAGGGGACATGGCAGATTTTCCGAGTTCGTGGTTGACGATCAGGGGATTTTACGATATGGATCTAGACTGTGCGTACCAGATGCTGATGGATTGCGGCGCGACATTCTTGAGGAGGCACACCGATCAGTGTATAGTGTCCACCCCGGTTCCACCAAGATGTACCATGATATGAGAGAGACCTACTGGTGGGACGGGATGAAGAGGGACATTGCGGAGTTCGTTTCGAGATGCCTGACTTGTCAGCAAGTCAAGGCCGAGCACCAGAGGCCCGCAGGAGAGCTACAGCCGTTACCCATTCCAGAGTGGAAATGGGAACAGATTTCGATGGATTTCGTTGTGGGTCTACCCAGGACCAGTCGAGGGTACGACTCCATCTGGGTGATCGTGGATAGATTGACGAAAGCGGCTCACTTCCTGCCAGTGAAGACGACTTTCAGCTTCGCTCAGTATGCTCAGCTCTATATTGACGAGATCGTGCGACTACATGGCGTACCGACTTGTATCGTGTCAGATCGAGGCACTCAGTTCACCAGCCGGCTTTGGCAGAGACTTCAGGAGGCTTTGGGCACTCGTTTGAGCTTCAGCACAGCGTTTCATCCGCAGACAGACGGACAGTCAGAGCGGACCATTCAGACTCTCGAGGACATGCTCAGAGCGTGCGTTTTAGACTTTGGTGGTAGCTGGGATCGTCATTTACCTCTAGTGGAGTTCTCCTACAACAACAGCTTTCAGGATACTATTCAGATGGCACCTTTCGAGGCATTGTATGGGAGGAGATGCAGATCGCCCGTTTGTTGGACAGAGCTCAGCGAGAGCAGCATTTTGGGGCCGCAGCTTGTTGAGGAGACGACAGCGAAGATACAGTTGATCCGAGACCGGATGAGAGCGGCTCAGAGCAGGCAGAAATCGTATGCAGACAGGCGCCGTCGCAGATTAGAGTTCGCAGTTGGCGACCATGTTTTTCTGAAAGTCTCTCCGATGAAGGGCGTGATGCGTTTTGGGCGAAAGGGGAAGCTTAGCCCTAGATTCGTAGGTCCCTTCGAGATCCTCGAGCGGGTTGGCGCTGTTGCTTATCGTTTGGCTCTTCCACCCAGCTTTCCCGATGTTCTCCCCGTCTTCCATGTTTCGATGCTCCGCAAGTACCTTCACGACCCTTCGCATGCGATTCAGCACCCGACAGTCCAGCTAGAGCGCGACCTTTCTTTTGCAGAGCAGCCGGTGGCCATCCTGGATCGGCAGGTGAAGAAGTTGAGGTCGAAGATTATACCAACCGTCAAGGTCCTTTGGCGTAGCCCGAGCAGCGAGGAGGTTACCTGGGAGACCGAGGGCGAGATGAGGAAGAAATATCCCCATCTCTTTGAAGGTACGCGTAGCTATATTTTTAAATTCGGGGACCGAATTTCTTTAAGGGGGGAAGATTGTAGCGTCTTGAAAAGTCGTTTTGGTGTTTTCCTGAAATTCGGTGAAAATTCGGTATTTTTCCGAAAACCGTCTTTCTTGTTATTTTGCAGTTTAGGGCTATTTATACCTAAAATGGATAGGTAATTGCTTGTTTTTAGTAGCTAATGTGTTAATTATGAAATTCTGGTCGTTTAAAAATTTTCCCTAATTTTTCAATTTTTTAATATTATTTTAAGCCGGTAAGAAAATACATTAAATTAGCGATAAATACAAATTTTTCCGGGCTAATTTTAATCTCTAAAATTATGATAATTAAAATCTAGTGGTAACATAAATTTTTAGTAATTTATTTTGATTTTTAATAAATTTTTATGATATGAAACGAATTTATTGAATTTTGAGCTAAAACTTGCAATTTTTGACTTGTAGGGGGCCTTTTTGCATAAAATTTCTTTTGTAAAACCCCTCTCTCTTTTCCCTCAGCCCTAGGACAGCCCCACCTTGTGCAAGTCCAGAAATTTCTGGCCTCATTTCTTTGTTCTCTTTCTTGGGTTGAATTAGTGGTTTATTGAATTATTTTAAATATAGTTAATAAGGTATGGTGCATTGACTTTTGTGGAGTTGACCCTTGACTTTCCCACTCACCCACACCCCTCACCCTCACCTCATACTGGCCGAAACCTGCACCTCCCCCTTCTTCATCTCTTTTCTTTTCATTTTGTTCAAATTTCTTCAAGAAAACACATCAAAATTTCAAATTAAAGCTTGCAAATTAAAACCCTCCTTCATCTTTCTTTTCCTTCACCTCCCGAGCTTGGATCTTGATGCTTGAGGCCATCATTTGGAGCAAAATTTATTCTTGCTAGATCTCAATTGAGGTATAATTTCCATCAAGTTACTTTCTTTTTTTGCTAAATTCCTTTAATTATATGGTATTAGTGTTAAAAGTTAGCTAATTTCTAATCTTGTTTTTTTAAAAAGAGTAGTTTGTTTAAACTAGGGTTTTGAAGCCATGATAGTTAATTAAATTGTTTTGTAGTTGATCTAGTTGTTAATTAACTAATCTATATGGTTACCTTGTTCATGTAGTCTTCAAATTATGCTAATTTAGTTAATTTTAGAAGTGTGATTTGGTTGTAAATTGTTGTTTTAGGAAAATCTAGAAAGGGGTTAGTGTATGGAAATAGGTTGTGAAGCATGATTAATGAGTTGAATTAAGGTTTAGAAACCATTATTTAGTTGATTAAACCTAATTTGTTATCTAGTTGTTTTGCTAACCTAATCTAGAAGGTTAACTTGCTAATTGGGTTTGAAATTAGTGTTAGTTAAGTTTTTCTAGTATGGATTTTGATTTGCAATTGCTTTTGAGAAAAATCAAGAAAGGGTTGGTTGTGGAATTTAGGTTTTGGAGCATGGTTAATGTGTTGAAATTTTGTGTAGTGGTTATCTAATGGTGTGACTTGGGTGATTATGCTAGATTGTAGTCGTTTTGTCGCAAATCGGCGATTTTTGGGCCGATTTTGGAATGCAAATGCTTACTAGTTTTGTTATAAAATTATGTGATGAATTATTTTTGATATCTTGATGATTGTAATGGCTTGTCCTACGACTTTTAGGATGCGTGAGTGCGGATTTTTTGGGTAGTCGGGTTTTAGTTTTGCCGGGCGACCAAATCGGCGTTTTTTTGGCAGTTTTTGCGATTTTCGCGTGTGTTCCGCGCACTTTGTGCACGTTGTACCTAGCTAGCGAACGTTAGTAGTTTCGTTTGGGTTTTGCGTCGTTCTTGATATGTAACCTTATGTTTGGTATTGATGTTAATTCCAGGTTCGGTCGCGGAGACGTCAGACGCGGCGCGAAAGGGGAAAGCGGTGATTGGACACAGCTAGCCAGGGATTCCGGTGAGTAGATGTAATATCTACGGGGGACTATCGTTGGATGGCGCAAGCCGCCCGATAGTTTTAGTAACTTACAAGACCCTTAGTGATGTTAGTAATTAGGGGTGAAATACTTATTTGACTATTTGCTGCATCCATGCATGATATTGACATACCTATACGAAACCATTTTATAGGACACCTGCACCATTGCCAGGGTTTTTATATCCAGCACGAGCACTATTCATGCTTACACACACACCCTGGTAATTGCCATGCCACCACACTAGATAACCTTTAAATTTAAACCTTTTACCAATTGATATTTAAACCTGTGCTATTGCCTTTAATTCCTTAAAATGAAACCGTAGAATTGCTATTCATGTGCATGTACTTCATCATATTAATTGTTCATGCTTAATCCATTGATCACACATCGCAACTTGATTATTGATATCATACGCATTCATTATCATTGATATATGCACTTATGAGGATTTCTTGAGATTTTATGATATTGCTGGATTTCGGGGGAAAACCGCAAAATTTCTAAACTTATTATATTTTTTTAAATATGTAAATTGCTGTTTTCTAGTGATGTAAGTGTCGTCCACCATGAGTTTGCTGTGGTTTTGGAAATCCGTGTCGAGGAGTGGAGGAACCGGCACGGGTACATGGTGGGACCGGTAAGGTACCCCGGGGCAAGAGGAATGTGGTGTTGACGTTGAGCCTGGCAGGGGACGGATTACCTACCGGTGACTGTTTGGGACGGCGGATATCCAGAGGATACCGACCGTGGCCGCTAGATGATGAGATATTGATATTTGAGATGGGTCAGCCGGACGGCTGAGGCCAGAGATACATTTATGATATTTGAGACAGCTTTTGGGTGTCGTTGCTGGACACCGGTTCTCGTCGATTCTTTGAGTATTATGCTGGCATTCTAAAAGAGTTTCAAAAAACAAAAGAGATAAATGTTTCTTATATATACCTATTGAGACCTCAGATATTCATGTTGCATACATATTCGTACACTGATGTTGTATACACACCTGCTAGTGCATCCAGTCATACATGTATTATAGATGCTAGGATGCTTGTGTGCATGCATACGATAGCCTTTGTAGATGTTATTTATTACTCACGAGTTGGCAACTCACCCCCGTTGTGCCACAGTCTTTTGCAGGTCCGCTCCGTCAGTTCAGTAGCGGCGGGCGCACTTGTTCTTTTGCCTCTTTTGCCTGAGCTCGAGATTTGCTCATAGGTGGGTTATGTTATTATTTTGTACCACCTTGTATATTCTTTGTATCTAGTGTACTCCATCTACTGTTTCTACCAGTTTTATTGTATATTGACCTAGAGATGAGACTGTGAGGTTTGTGGACTTTTATGCTGTATTTTGGGGTCGAGCTCACTTGAGTCGACATGATGTTTTCTTATGCTTTATTATGATTATTATGTTTGTTGTCATTTATATTGCGTGGGATTTGTGACCGCCTTGTGGCGAAGAGCTAGCTCCCGCTTGGGGATGCCCTATTTTGTTGGATTCATGTATATTTTGTTGCACCCATTTTGGGGGCCAGTATTTACAAAGGAGACTCTGCCGAAATTTTCGGAAAAATTGGTATTGTTTTTAAAAAGGGTTTTACATGACTTATTTGATAACTCGCTTTCAATTGATTGGGTTTTCTTCACTCTTTTGCTTAATTGGTTTTGTTTTCTGGGCTTTGGCTTACTTATTTTACGGACGTCTTTAGACGTTTCGTAAACTTAAGTGCCAGTCACGTTCCGTACCCTGCGGGTCGTGACATTGCGACTTGGCCGGTCGGTGCTGCCATTTTAGCGATGTGGACGGTCGATGCTGCCCTTTTTGCCACTTGGACGGTCGATGCTGGCATTTTAGCGACTTGGACGGTCGTTGCTGCCATTTTAGCGACGTGGACGGTCGATGCTGCCATTTTAGTGACGTGGACGGTCGATGCTGCCCTTTTAGCGACGTGGACGGTCGGTGCTGCCATTTTAGCGACGTGGACGGTCGATTCTGGATTTGACTTGCCCCGCTTCTTGCGGCGTCAGGTATGAAGTTGACTCGTTTCCGAGGTGGAATTTGATTCTGCCAGGGAGGTCATTGGTTGTTTGACTTGATGTGATTTTGGTTGACATCCGCATCGCTACGCTGGAATATGGTACCAGGAGCGAATCATCAACTGTCCTTAAGAGGATTTGGGGATTGGTTTTTTTTTGTTTGGCATCTGCATTGCTGCACTGGAATAATGCCAGGAGCAACTCATCATTTGCCCCGAGAGGATTTGGGAATTGATGGCTTAAGAGGCAGGTTTAGATCCCTATCACCTAAGACTTTTCAATTTTATGGGCCGTAAGGGTCCCATAAAAACATTTTCTCCCTACGAGTCGAAAGGATCTCGTAGGTGTATTTTCTCCTTAGGAGTCGTGGGGACTCCTAAGTGTGTTGCTCCTTTGTGAGTCGTAAGGATCTCACGCGGGAATTTTCTCCTCTCAAAGTCGAGAGGACTTTGAGAGTGCATTTCATCTCCTTTTCACGAGTTTGCGCCCTTTCAGGTTTTCACAAACTCGTCGGCGGTCCTGCTGTTTTTACTCACGGAGCCCTTTCGGGTTTTCATCCGTGCCCATTTTGCTTGTGGACATACCCTTTTTTATTTTTTTTATTTTTATTTTATTATTATATATTTTTTTGGTGGGACTTTGAATATGGTCTCACTGGTAGGACTTAGGAGAGATTGTGATTATTTTACGCCCGTGGATCGTATACGGTTTTGCACGATGTATAATCCAGACCGTAGGGCCGGAAAGATTTCAGGGATTTGTTGGCGTCTGCATCGCTGCACTGGAATGTGTTACCAGGAGCGACTCATCATTCGCCATTGGGGTATGGGATTTGGAATTTGGTTGGCGTCCGCATCGCTACACTGGAATATGGTACCAGGAGCGACTCATCATTCGCCACTTTGGGGTTGGGGAGGGATGGCTTAGGAGACAGGTTTAGATCCCTGTCACCTAAGACTTTTCAATTTTATGGGCCGTGAGGGACCCATAAAAGCATTTTCTCCCTACGAGTCGTAAGGATCCCGCAGGTGTATTTTCTCCATAGGAGTCATGAGGACTCCAAAGTGTGTTTTTCCTTTATGAGTCGTAAGGATCCCACAAAAGGTTTGTTCTCCTCATGTATCGTGAGGACACATGAGTGGGTATTCTCAATGGAGCATAATTCCAAGGGCAGAGACCAGCCGCGTAACTGGTAATTGTGGTGGGGCATGGGTATGACGAGAATTATTTGAGCCCGTGGATTGTATACGGTAGTCAATTTAGGGACTAACCGTAGGGCTGGGAGAATTTTGAGAAATTGGATTTTGGTTGGCGTCTGCATCGCTGCACTGGAATGTGGAACCAGGAGCGACTCATCATTCGCCGTTTGGGGACTTGGAATTTGGATCTTGTTTGGCATCAGCATTGCTGCACTGGAATAATGCCAGGAGCAACTCATCATTTGCCTTGGGACGACTTGGGATTTGGGTTTTTGGTCAGCATCAGCACCGCTAACACTGAAGCGAAATGCCAGGAGCGACTCATCCTTTGCCGTTGCCCGTTGGGGAACGATGGCTTAGGAGACAGGTTTGGGTCCCTATCACCTAAGGCTTTTCAATTTTATGGGCCGTGAGGGTCCCATAAAAGCATTTTCTCCCTACGAGTCGTAAGGATCCCGCAGGTGTATTTTCTCCTTAGGAATCGTGAGGATTCCTAAGTGTGTTGCTCCTTTGTGAGTCGTAAGGATCTCACGCAGGGGTTTTCTCCTCACAAGGTCGAGAAGACTTTGCGAGTGTATTTCATCTCTTTTCACGAGTTTGCGCCCTTTCGGGTTTTCACAGACTCGCCGGTAGTCCTGCTGTTTTTACTCCCGGAGCCCTTTCGGGTTTTCATCCGTGCCCGTTTTGCTTGTGGACATACCGTTTATTTCTTCTTCTTTTTTTTCTTTTTCTTTCTTTTTCTTTTTTTTTGCCGCTGGTGGGACTTTAAAAGTAGTCTCACCGGCAGGATTTGGGAGAAATAGGGGTCATTTACGCCCGTGGATTGTATACGGTTTTGCAAGATGTCTGATCCAGACCGTAGGGCTGATGTGCTCAATTCGCCTGCGACTTGGAGCACTCATGTGTAGTATTTCTTGAGATATCGTCCATTGATGGGTGGCATGGGCCTTTCTCCCTCGGCACTTATTAGTTGGTAGGATCCTCCGTCGAACACTTTCTCGATGACGTATGGTCCTTCCCAGTTCGGCTCGAATTTTCCCTTGGCATGTCGATTGGGGATGATCGGTCTTTTAAGGACCAACACCAATTCACCTTTCTTGAAAGCGCGGAGACGGGTTATCTTGTCATAGGCCCGTGACATTTGGGCTCGGTATAGCTCCAGATTTTGCTGCACCGTGAGCCTCTTTTCTTCGAGGGCATCGAGTTCTTCAAGTCGAAGGAGCACGTTTTCTTCCTCCGTCAACTCATGTTGGACAGCCATTCTTAAGCTTGGAACTTCAACTTCGAGGGGGAGGACCGCCTCCATTCCGAAGAGCAATGAGTATGGAGTGGACTGAGTTGGAGTACGGTGCGTGGTACGATATGCCCACAATGCCTCGTGAAGCTTGAGATTCCAGTCTCTCTTGTTGACTGAAGCATTTTTCCTCAGGAGCTTGCATAGAGTCTTATTGAAGGCTTCGGCTAGCCCATTGGCTCTTGGATTATAGATGGAGCAATATCTCCAGTCTATCTTGTGCTAAGTAGCGGACCTTGAGACATTGAAGCTCTTGAAAGAAGGCCCGTTGTCTGAAATGATTCTTCTTGGTGTACCGAAGCGGTATAGAATATTATGCTGGAAGAATGTCAGAATATCTTTTGTCTTGACTTCTTTTAGCGGGACAGCTTCAGCCCATTTGGAGAAGTAGTCTGTCGCGGCCAGTATGAACCGGTGGCCTTTAGATGATGGAGGATCAATTGGGCCAACAATGTCGGTGCCCCAGACTTCGAAGGGCTACGACGCCACCGTAGGATGCAACGGATTGGGATGTTTGTGAATGAAATCACCATGGATTTGGCAGATCTGACATTTCTTTGCAAGTTCTCCGTAATCCCGTATCATGGTGGGCCAGTAATACCCAAGCCGTTTGATTTGAAGTCGCATCTTGGGGCTAGATTGGTGAGCACCGCAAACGCCCGAGTGAACATCTTTCATGACCTTTTGGGCTTCCGCCAATAACAGACACCTGAGCCAGAGTTGGTCATATGACCTGCGGTATAACGTGTCATTTACAAACACGTATCGGAGAGCTCTTTTCTTCAGCTGAATCCTCGCAGATTTTTCTTCGGGCAGCTTGTCGTATCGGAGGTACTCTATGAAGGGTTCTCTCCAATCGGGCTCGTCTTGGATGATTGAAGCTTCTTCCGTAGGACTGCTCTTCTGTTCCGCGCTTTCCTCTTCTCATAGAGAGACTGGGGGTAGAATTTGCCGGCTCGTGACTGTGATCAGAATTTCGTCCATGTCAGGATCAGCCAGCTCCTTGGCCAAGCGAGCGAGTACATCAG
Source organism: Agapanthus africanus (assembly GCA_030015575.1). NCBI lineage: Eukaryota > Viridiplantae > Streptophyta > Magnoliopsida > Asparagales > Amaryllidaceae > Agapanthus > Agapanthus africanus. The sequence goes on from CM057340.1 coordinate 270,062,156, forward strand.
CCTTTCCGTTCAACGCTCTAGGGACTCTCGTTAGTTCAATATGAGTGAACCGTTTCATGAGTTCCACCACTCGACCTCTGTACCGAGCTAACTCGGGTTTGTATATCTTATAGTCGTCGCTTACTTGGTTGACGACAAGCTGGGAGTCACCGTAGACTCGTAGCCGACGGATTTCCATTTCTACGGCGAGCTCCAAACCAGCTATCAGAGCTTCATACTCAGCTTCATTGTTTGTCCGAGGCTCGGTGAGAGCGAAAGAACGCCGTAGGTTCCCATTGATGGCATGATGAACACCAATCCTATCCCCGCTTTTACCTCCGGGACGCTCGATCTGCCGGAACTCCTTATTGATGAGGCCCCATCGAAGTAGAGCTCCCAACATGGCTCATCTTCCTCGAGGTGCAGCACTTGTTCGTCGGGTAACTCACAATTTAGCGACGACCCTTCTGGTATGGGATGAGCAGCGAGAAAGTCTGCAAGAGCTTGCCCTTTTACTGCTCTGTGAGGGGTATAAACTATGTCAAACTCCAGTAGCATGACAGCCCATCTTGCCATTCTGCCGGCTAGGCTCGCTCTGGTCATCAAGTGTTTGAGCGGATCGACCTTGGAGATCAGCATAACCCGATGAGCAAGCAGATAGTGCCTTAGCTTCTTCACAGCAAATAACAGAGCCAGGCATTGCTTTTCGATTGGGGAATAGTTGTGTTCTGCCCCGACTAGAGTTCGACTGAGGTAGTAGAGGGCATTTTCTTTTCCCTCCTCGTTATTCTGGGCAAGGAGCACACCGAGTGACTCATCCAGCGCGGCAGTGTAGAGAATCAGCGGTTTATTTGGAATGGGAGCGGCCAGCACTGGAGGGTGCAACAAGTACTGTTTGATGCTTTCGAACGCTTCTTGACATTCGGCATCCCAAATAAAAGGAGCTCCTTTCTTCATGAGCTTTGAGAAGGGCCTACATCTCCCCGATAAATTTGAGATAAACCTCCGTATATAAGCAAGCTTGCATTGAAAAGATCTTAGCTGTGTCAGACTCTTCGGAAGGGGCATCTGGGGGCATCTCCATGATGGCCTTTATCTTTGATGGGTCAACTTCGATCCCTCGATGTCGGACTATGAAGCCCAGGAATTTTCCCGATGACACGCCAAAAGCGCACTTAAGAGGATTCATCTTCAGATCGTATTCCCTCAGTCTGGTGAGAACGGTCCTGAGATCTTGGATATGATCGGCCTTGGCTTTAGTCTTGACGACCAGATCATCAACATAGCATTCGACGACTTTATGGATTAGGTCATCAAAGATATTAGTCATCGCCCTTTGATATGTAGCACCTGCGTTCATCAGTCCGAATGGCATTACCTTGAAGCAATATATTCCGATCGGGGATCGAAATGCTGTGTGCTTCTCATCCTCAGGCGACATCTTGATCTGATTATATCCAGACGAGCCATCCATAAAGATGAACAGTTCGTAATTTGAGGTGTCATCGACCATCATTTCCATGACCGGTAGCGGGAAGTCGTCTTTAGGACATGCCTTGTTGAGGTCCCTGAAATCGACACAAACTCGGATCTGCCCATTTTTCTTCTTCACCGGGACTATGCATGCGATCCAGTCTGCATATTTCTCTTCCCTGATGAAGCCGGCATCGATGAGTTTCTTGGTTTCCTCGATGACCTTTTCTTCCAACTCCCTTCTCATTCATCGAGGAGCTTGTTTGACTGGCTTAGCATCAGGAGATATAGCCAGCTTATGCACGGCTACCTCAGGGGAAAGGCCAGGCATTTCTTTGTACGTCCACGCGAAGCAGTCGACGAACTCACGCAGCAGGGCAATTATCTGCTCTTTCATTTCCTCCGACAAGAGTGAGCTGATGTAGGTCGGCCTTGGATTATCGGGCGTTCCTAAGTCAATCTCAGTTAGCTCATCAAAGGTTGCTTGTCCGCCATCTTCGAGCTCTTGAGGAGCTTCTTCTGGCTCGGCTATCTCGTCATCATCATTTGATCTTTCGCTGGCCTCACCAACATGGATCATGTAGCACGCTTTGGAATCAGGTTGAATGTAGCCTATGCCCCGTCTATCTGGAATTCGTCCATCGATGAGTGCTCGGACCTGGGGCGGATACCATAGCCCTTCGTAAAACTTTGCTTCGGACTCCGTTTGATATAACCGGCATCCGCACTTCTTAAAGTATTCCCGCATCTCAGGCGCATAGTATCTGGGATTGAGGACGGCTCTTATGCCTCTCTCATAGGGAAGGCACACGACAGAAAGGTCGTCCGGGTGCACAACGAGGTTTGACCTGTAAAACAGGATGCCCTTCTGTCCATTTTTCCTCCCGGGCACGTAGAAAGTTTTCAGCTGGTCCACGGTAGAGACTGACAATGTGTCGAGCTCTTTGCACATCCATTCCGGTACCCTTGTGATGGCCAGGGACCCTTCTGCGACTTCGAAGGTCTCTCGTAGTTTCGCTTGCTGCATAGGGGGCCGATCTGCACAGCTGTTGCACGGCAGGTCCTCTTCTTCTGACTCTTCAGTGTTACTGCCAAGATGAGGGCGGACTTTGCTGTTAGATGGGCCCTCAGTAACAGATTCGTCCGTATCGCTGCCGAAATGAGGGCGAGTTTTACGGAAGGACGGGCTTCCAGCGTCGGACTCATCAGTGTCGCTGCCGAAATGCGGGCGCACTTGGGTATTTTTGCTTTTGAAAGTGACAGCCGGCACAGATTTGCTTTTGAGTCTTGGGGCCGGTCTATCCTCAGTCAGTTATGGCTTAGCATTTTGGTGGTTCATTAAGTACCGAGAATCTTCATATCGGACTTCATGCACACCGAACGGCTGGATGTCTCCGTCAATGCGTCTTTCTTCGCCATTTTTAGTATACTTCATGCATTGATGGAGAGTTGACGGAATGATGCCGTAATCGCGGAGCCTTGACCGCCCCAAGAGAATCTTATAAGATGTGTCGGCGTCGATCACGTATATCTTAGCTTCAGTTTGCAGATCCCCAAATTTGATTGGCAAAGCTATAGACCCCAGAACTTGCTGGCAATTTTGGTTGAAGCCTTGAATGACAATCCTTTCCCTTGACAGGTGTCGGACGTCCATTGAAAAACTCTTCAGAGTTAGCAAGTTCATGATGTTCACTGAGGACCCCGGATCAATCAATATGCGATTAATTCGATCTCCGTCGCTTTACTCGGTCACGTAAAGCGGCCGATTATGCTCAGCCGTTCCCAGCAGCAAGTCTTCATCCTTAAGTGTGCCTGCGGTGGCATGCAAAGCGTGCTGGGCTTCTTTCATATTAATTTTCGTAAAGTGAGTCTGATACCGCTCGGGGCTTTGTAGAGCGTGAATGAGAACATCTCTAAGCTCCTTAGATAGGACCAAGACGTCGTAGATGCTCAGGAGAGATGGAAGCTTAAGGAGATGTGCCAAGACATTATAGTCCACCGAGGAAGGACTTATGTTTTCATCGGCCGGTTCTCTGCCATCTTCTTCATTAGCGACTTGTTTTTCCTTCCCTTTTGGGGCGTTGCCCTGATTTTTCGGTAGAGCCATGCCGCTTCTGAGCTGGATTTGATTGGCCCTTGTGGTGAGCTCCTCTTCTTCTTCGGGAAAACAGAGCTCATCCTCGGAGTCGCTGCCAAGATGGATGGCGTAACAGGTCACTACTGGGACCTCTTTATTGGAGTCTTCTTCTAACTCCTCCAGAATTTCAGCCGCTTGTACAGGGAAGAACTCCTTCAATTGAATCAATGTTCTTTCCTTTTGTTCATATTCTTCGAGGGAATCGATATATTTTTGAATGGTCGATCTCCCTGCAGACACTTTTTCGCGCCGAGCTGAACTTTTTTTCTTCTTGAGCTTCTTGGATTTTGAGCCTGATGGAGCCGCATTGGCAGCTGGACTGGTAGGCTTCTTCTGCCCTTCCCATTCCGTCCTGGGTTCTTTCCGAAGTAGCTTTATCATCTTCTTCGTCTTATTAGATATGTGCGTACTCCACGGAGGCCGCGATGATTCCGTTTCATTTCTCGGGGCAGCGGGGTCGGCTGTCTGCTCCCAAATGTAGGGTTCCTAGGCACCCTAATGAGGTCTCACAAGGCATCAACCATGCCAATTTCAAAAAATCTAGGTGCCGAGAAACCCTAATACGGACCGTTGGCTAGAAATCTAGGCGAAAAACAATCTAGTTAACAACTTAACTAATGGGATATCGGAAATACAACCTTTGTATATCCGGTGCTCCACCTCCATAGCTCCGCAACGAAGTCCTCTCCGCTGTCCAAAAATAATCCGGGCTCTAGCGTCGACTTCATCGGAGAATAAGCGAGCTAGGTCGTCGATGTCCATGCCGAAGATGATCTACGTCGAGGCATCGCTAAATCAAGCTCCGACTTCACCAAGTCAAGAAACTTGTGAAGAAAACACACACTACTACTTGGCAAGAGGTAGAGGATGAAGAAATAGGAAGTGGGTAAACTTTAGATTTGGATTTCTCACTCTTAATCATCAATCACCATTGATGGACCTTAGGTTTTCTTCTTGAGTTGAAGGAAGAAGAAGAAGAATATTATGATAAGTTAATTTGAAAAAGAAAAGAATATCCAAACTTATCATAATCCTAACTATGGTTATGTGTAGAGAATTGACCAAGGGTTAAAGGAATGGTTAGGGTTAAGGATGAGATAAGAATGGTGGACAAAGTCAAAGCTTCATGAAGCTTCAACTAAACAACAAATAAAGCCACCATTCTTTTCTCTTCTCATTTATTTTCCAAAATGAAATGGATAAATAAATAAGTGAATAAAACAAAACCCTAACCATAATCATGTAACCATGGTTTGATCTTTACACAAAAACCCTAGCATAACATGTATCATCAAACATGATACAATCAAGTGCACAAAAGTATATCACATATACAATGTGTACAATCAGAGTGAGAAAATCCATTTAAAGTGAACCAATACTAGTTAATGCAAAGTAATATATCAAATATATAATTATGCATTAAATCATTAAATCAACACTAGATTTAACGATCCGGTCATATCGCATATAACCGACTAGTATTCTATGTATCGGCTTATCGAACCAACCCTTGATTCGATAACTAGGTTATATCGCATACAACCTTTCGATACATTCATCGTGAGAATGGAATACGGTATCAAATACACGCATTATTCTCGGTCCCGCACATTTCTCATATGCGCTCCTATTTCGTTTCGCTTGAGCCAGGAAACCTCTGTGTAGGACTCTAAAGACTCGTCAATACGCCGGCAGCAGGTGATGATCATATCAAGCACCCACAAGCCGCAAGCGGTCTGCTAAACGTAACGGCCACCCGGATATTGAGCGATCTGAAGATCGACGAGCAAGCCCGCTCACACTCCAGTGAATCCGACCAGTAACACTACCGTACAGTCCGGTCTGATCGTCTGATATGTCGCATATCTCGCCTAGGGGTGGTAAACGTCAGACCCCAATAGCTCGATAAGTCGTGTCGATATGAGGTCTATAACTGTTCGAGAAACTACTGGTAACACTTACCATTAAATCTCAGCAACCCTGGCCAGGGATTTCCTGTTATAGCCAATCGAACACAGCGCAACATCAACCCCCTATACCGGGAGAGACGAATCCCCTCCTATCGCTCATTGCCTCCATGTGACTCGGGACTGTACCCAAAAACCACCGTTTTGCACGCCCTCTTGGACGTGGTAAGATGGAAATCAAAGCACAGTGGGAACCACACAAGACTCTATGACGATCTCGGGTCAACAGACTACTCTGTACCAGTGTCACCAGAGAACTGCCATCTGACATGAGGTATAATACCATCTAGGAGTTCTCGGCGAGTCCGTCCAGTGTACCCAGTCTCTACTGAGCACCCGTATATCATCTCTGATGTCAAACACCAATGGATATGGGATCATCCATCGCCCATCTGTATGGGTCGAGAAGGTATACGCTTGTCTACTCTGGTATATCGATGCCCCGTCTCGATACACCCTCGACTAGGGACTTTGAAGGATGTACTTATGGACTACCATGTCCCCACTAGTATGATCCGCATCATAGTCCAGGTAGTCAAGCACACATCCTAAGGGCTTTACCAACATGTAACAGAGAGACAATCAGTATACACGTTAAGGTAAAGTTCAACCAGATAGCATACTATCATGTCGAGCAAGAAAGTCCTCCCTATATATGTCGCAGCATCCACTACAATATACATCCTATGTACAGTAATGGCCTCTAGGGCATACATATAACTAACAATCTCCCACTTGCACTAGGGCCATCTGTAGCTGTGGTTGTAGTATCTCATACTCAACCATCCCATAAAAATCTCTCTCTGGGAACAGGCCTTTGTGAGTGGATCCGCTGTGTTGTCCTCTGAATCTACTCTCCTAACCTCGATCACCCTGGAGATCAACTATCTCCATGATCAGGCGATGCTGCCTTAGAATAAGTCTGGATCACTGATGGGACCGGCGTTCCTCGGCATGAGCCACAATTCCATTGTCTCACAATGGTAGGAACGTAGTTCATCTCATGAACTAATATACACCCAAACAGCCTCTTTGGTAGCATCTTAAGTAGCGATGTATCCAGCCTTTATCGTCTAGTATGTCACGGTATCTAGCTTGGAACTCTTCCAACATACCGTCCCTTTACTTAGGGTATAGACAATGCCTGTGACTGACACTCAGTCGTCATTATCACCCTGGAACACTTCCAATGATTCTCCTCAGGATCGGTTGATACCATCTCACTACAACTAGTGAGAATCCTAACATCCAATTAGATCTATCTCATAGATCCAAAATCCAGGATTTAGGAGGTATCATTTTGATCCTATATGGAGAATCATTGTGATAAACGGAGATTGATCGAGCGTAGCATAAGAAACTCCTTTCTTATCAAGAGTATGTCATCCACGTACTCTACGAGGATCACCACCATACTCCCTACTACCTTTTTGTTTATACAAGGTTCATCTACCATTTTGATGATGTCAAACTTTTTGACTAATCCATCAAAACAGATGTTCCAACTCCGCGATGCCTGCTTTAATCCTATAAAGCATCTTGCACACGTTTCCGCTGCTCCCACTGTCTACGAAGCCCTCTGGCTGTGTACTTATAGACGCTCTCTTCTAAATCATCATTTAGAAAAGCAGTCAAGACACCCAACCACCAGATATCGCAGTCATGGTATGAAGCCGTGACAAGTAGGATCTGGATGGACTTAAGCATAGCTACTTGAAAAGGTTTCATCATTATCCACACCTGGTCAACGATGCAAACTTTTAACAAGTCTAGCTTTGAAAGTCTCAACTTTTCCATGTACACCAAGTAATCTTCTCAAGATATACTTGCTCCTGATGGGGATTTAACCCTTCAGATTTCGCAACCAAAGTCCATACTTTGTTGGTGTATAAGGATTCCATCTCAGATCGCTAAGCATTCAGCCATTCTTACAGAGTCTTACTCCTGATGGCCAGCTCGAAACTAGTTGGGTCATCATCTCATGATGCAGTCCTCGCTCCCACTGTCATAGAGAAACCGAAGTATCTCTCAGGTGGGTGAGGAACCCTACTAGATCGGCGGAGAGGCTGAGGTTCGTTGGAATCTACTGAATCCTTTGGTTCTACCAAATCATCTGCTGTTGTTTGTATAGCTGGAACCTTTCCAGTTGTACATAACAGATCTTGCCTCGAGCTTGTCCGGATTTTGCTTTTCAGACATAGCCCGGACAACCCCAAATCTTAACCAACTTAAGATATGGGCTCTTCCCTTTCCATATCACATATGAAGCGGTAGGCAACTGATTTGATTCGAACCCTATTCAATAGGTATACAGCTTCTCAAGTGCATAACTCCCAAAAGGAAATAGGTAACTCAGTAGTACTCATCATAGAGCACACCATATCAAATAGGGTGTATCTGCTCCGCCCCGACATACCATCGTGCAATGGTGTACACGGAGGAGTAATGCTGAGAGAGAATCTCATTCTCCTTTAGAATAGTCCAGTAATTCCGTGCTCAAGTATTCTCCTCCTTGATCTCATCACAGGACATAATACTTATACCCGTATTGGTTCTCTACTTCTAACTTATATTCAGTGAATATCTCAAAAGGTTCGGACTTGTGTTTCAACAGGAACATATGTCTGAATCTCGAGAGATTATCAGAGAATGTAATGAAGTACAAAGAACCGGTCTTGGCATGTGTAGACTGGGGACCTACATACATCAACATGTATCATCCCAAGAGTTTACTAACTCTTTCTCTGTTTCCAGTAAACGGAGCTATGGTCATCTTATCTTTGTGACATGACTGGCGAGTTTCACAAGATGTAAGTTCAAACTAATTTAAATATGCATCTTTATGTAACTCTAGCCAGTCGGGTCGCATTGATCTGACCTAGTCTACAATACCTTAAGAAGGATCCGTTCATTTCTGAACTCTTCCTCTTATGTGTGTTCTATATACTAAGAACTGTAGTTTGATTTAGAACGTCAATGCTTTTAGATAACGTGCCTGAACCGATCAACTTTTGATATAGGAAATGTTCAAAACATTATCCAACAACACAAAATTATATCCTTTCTTTACTAATAAAGAGACTGATATGGTTTTGTGTATCAGTTTCGGTATCTAATAACATTCGTTCAGAATCAATGTATTGGTAATACAGGGTGACAGTGACCAACAGACTTGGCTGCAACACTTGCCCCGTTTTCTGCCTCATGAAACTTATCACCCGTTCTCAGTTCTCTACCTATCTGCAGCCCTATGTAACAGATTACATACATGGGATCCTGATCTGGTATCACATACCCAGGACGTAGAGGATACTGAGAAACAGTTCTCTGTAATGAACACACCCGAAGATGATGCATCATCATTCACTCTCTTCGTTTGGGCGGCACGGGAATTCTGGTAATCCCCTATTTCCTGCTCTGTCTTATAACAATTATAAGTTGGAGCAGGACCAACGTTCCCCAGCTCAGTATAACAAGCGGGTTCGGTCAATAATCCGTATTATTATCTTGATTAAGGCGTGATATGGTCGCTACCTGGAGAGAGAGAGAAGAAAACACTCAGCGTGCGCTCTTTCAAGAATAGATTGGTTATTATTTTATCTAATCAGGATGGCTCCCACTGCTTTTTATCAAATCTTCCTTCAAACCCTAAAAGGAAAGACTAGCCGGGATTAATTACACACTACAAGTTCACCAATCTTTCAGCCAGGCCAGTGTCGGTACTTTTAGGGAGGTCCCCCGTGCTTTCGCACGAACCTAATTAATGTAAACCTCGTTTTCCCAGTGGCGTAACCTCGTTAACACCTTTCTAGACACCTACTTGATCGGCTAATTGTAATGTATAAAACTCTCCCAGGAGTAACTCTTACTCGCAGCGGGTATCGGGATCCAACTATCTCATAGAAGGTATGCAATCTCATTGCAAATTTCAACACTTGAAATTCCCGATAATATTTTGCCCCCAGCACCCTATGACCTTGACGGAGGTCAACAAACCATAGGCTACTAGTCAAGTTCAACCTGTCATTTCTTGATCGAATTAAACCCACCCGCACGACCCTTGACGGAGGTCAACAAGGCCGCACGACTACCCTAACTCAATCAGCATCATATGCATAAACAGATAAATACTAGTTAGCTACCGCACACTACGCCTTGACGGAGGTCAACAAACGCAGCACGAATACTAAATAGGACTTATCTGAAATGACGGAGGGCTACGACAGGTTTTTCTGAAAACCTATTGCGTAATGAACTTGATATCGTTGTAGGATCGAATGAATTTTGAAATGGAGTGTTTTGAGGCTTTTCTAGTTTTGCTAAAGGAGTCACTCCCGGTGAAGGGATCGTCGGTCCTTTCCTCGTCGAATGAGGTGCGGGATATATCATATATATCACTGTGCAAAGCAAAAACACTTAAAAGCAATCAAAAGACAAACCGAGTGTGTAGCATCTGCCAGTTATTGCTAAAGGAGTCACTCCCGGTGAAGGGATCTCGGTCCTTTCCTTATCGAATAAGGTGCAGGATATATCATATACACCGCTGTGCAAAGCAAGAACTGTAGCTACCTGTTTTATTTTGAAATTCGATTCTACAACATCTTAGGTTTCTTTTTATTTCATTAATCACATTAATGAAGTCCCATCATATAAGTACCTAAACATCACAGATAAATACGACGTACACTTATGCCATCCGCATTCGCCTCGATGTCTCCTCGTGCACCGTTAGGTTAGGTAACTAACGACAGAGCGGGGCAGGGCTAGCGCGGGTGTAAAACATAAGTAACGTCTATATAATATATCATATATACTATATACTGTATCTATCATAGAACATCTCATGATCACATCACAGATATCGCAGCAGAAGAATCATATGAAATATTGGATATACTAGGACGTCCGTGTTTTCAATACGAGCCAGTATAAAACACGGATTCCACGTTCGTGATGAATAGCCAAACCCACACCCCTAGACCCCTACGAGAGCGGCAAGCAACCCTACCAATTCTGGAGTTAGGAGACCCGGACTCGACTCCTCGAGTTGGTCTCCCACTGGACTCCAGAACCCGGTTACTTGTGCTCCCCTCCTTGGGTCTATCCTAGTGCGGAAAAGTAAATAATATACAAACGGTGACAACTTCCGCAACCTGGAAGCGCCCCAATAAAAGAATATTACATACAAGTTTTTACATGAATGAAAATGAAAAACACTCATCTCACATAAAAACCCCCCGGCTATTCAAACACGACGATCCAATATAACATATCCAGCAACACATAACATCACATGTCATCAACGTAAGTAAATATGCGCATCCCAATTTTCGTTGACATATAGCAACGAAACCGGCGATATCACATATTACACTTACGGTCACAGAAAAGAAAGTGTAAAACTACAACAGTTGGAATCCGCAACCACCTCAGACATCGCATGCCTGACCAAATGAATTCCTTAGACATCGCATGCCTAACAATTATAAACCCCGCATTTTAGTCTCAAAATAGAAAACACTTTTCAATGTCAAATCGGGTAATTCAACAAGATTCCCGACATCCTGATCGAATGCTCGTCGCAAACTTTAGTAGGCGGCTGCACCCCCGACGCCGTCGACGAAGTGCACCAAGGCGGAACACCGCTACCGCGAGCACTCGAACGGATGCTTTCGGCGACGGGGTTCTCCTACAGTCACTTGGTCGGGGCTATGGGGTGTAGCTGTCTATTAAGTTTACCCGGCGAGTATCCGCGTACGCTACGTGATTGCGACGGACTTTTGATCGCATCAAAATTCTGTGGCAACCGATCAAGTGAGACTAAAGTGCTATGTTTATAACATTCATTTAGTTATCTCATAACTTCTTGTGAATTCCAATTATTGTATCCCATTCCAGATAATTAGAAAATGTTAAACTTTCCGATCGAACAATCGAACACCCAAGTTTTCCCGATACAGATCAACACATGAAATAAGTCTAACAACATTCAGTTCGTGCCTCAGTACCGACGGTCCAGCCGTAGAAGGGTCAAGCCAACGCCTCACATGTGGCACGCCGTACTGCCCCAAACCCGAAGGTTCAAAGGGCAGTTCAAGATGGTCACATAATCGAGTTAAGGTTTGTTGTCTTCTAGAGGGTCCATCGAGTTACTTGCACTACTTAGAACGTCGTTAAACTACGGAAAAATCCAACACTTGGAAATTTCCCGACAGGGGAAAAATTGGGTATTTATATCCGGTTGAACTTTTTAACATATTCTAAAAATTATCCGGAAAGCCACATAGACAAAATCTGATACTCCGATCGAAACACCGAATCCCCAAAACAACCCCTGAAAAAACAACTCTGGATTAAATATTAAAAATTTCCAGAAAAACCAGCACTGACTATTATTGATTATGGTGCAAATTTTGATGAACAATAGGACAAAACCGCCGCTAATCCGCCGCACGAGCCATGCTCGTGCCGCGGATCCACGCCTTGACTATGGAATTACGTCATCAAAATTCACCATAACTCTTATATTTCTCTGCTGATTTTTTTAGCAATTTTTAATCTGGAAAAATCCCAGTTTTTGAAAAAAGGACAGAGAGCAAGTAAGGAATTGGGTTTCGGGTTCGTTCGGACTTCAAATTGCGTCTAGACTTCGCCTAAGGCTCTAGCTAGTCTCTGATACCACTGTAGGGTTCCTAGGCACCCTAATGAGGTCTCACAAGGCATCAACCATGCCAATTTCAAAAAATCTAGGTGCCGAGAAACCCTAATACGGACCGTTGGCTAGAAATCTAGGCGAAAAACAATCTAGTTAACAACTTAACTAATGGGATATCGGAAATACAACCTTTGTAGATCCGGTGCTCCACCTCCATAGCTCCGCAACGAAGTCCTCTCCGCTGTCCAAAAATAATCCGGGCTCTAGCGTCGACTTCATCGGAGAATAAGCGAGCTAGGTCGTCGATGTCCATGCCGAAGATGATCTACGTCGAGGCATCGCTAAATCAAGCTCCGACTTCACCAAGTCAAGAAACTTGTGAAGAAAACACACTCTACTACTTGGCAAGAGGTAGAGGATGAAGAAATAGGAAGTGGGTAGACTTTAGATTTGGATTTCTCACTCTTAATCATCAATCACCATTGATGGACCTTAGGTTTTCTTCTTGAGTTGAAGGAAGAAGAAGAAGAATATTACGATAAGTTAATTTGAAAAAGAAAAGAATATCCAAACTTATCATAATCCTAACTATGGTTATGTGTAGAGAATTGACCAAGGGTTAAAGGAATGGTTAGGGTTAAGGATGAGATAAGAATGGTGGACAAAGTCAAAGCTTCATGAAGCTTCAACTAAACAACAAATAAAGCCACCATTCTTTTCTTTTCTCATTTATTTTCCAAAATGAAATGGATAAATAAATAAGTGAATAAAACAAAACCCTAACCATAATCATGTAACCATGGTTTGATCTTTACACAAAAACCCTAGCATAACATGTATCATCAAACATGATACAATCAAGTGCACAAAAGTATATCACATATACAATGTGTACAATCCGAGTGAGAAAATCCATTTAAAGTGAACCAATACTAGTTAATGAAAATTAATATATCAAATATATAATTATGCATTAAATCATTAAATCAACACTAGATTTAACGATCCGGTCATATCGCATATAACCGACTAGTATTCTATGTATCGGCTTATCGAACCAACCCTTGATTTGATAACTAGGTTATATCGCATACAACCTTTCGATACATTCATCACGAGAATGGAATACGGTATCACATACACGCATTATTCTCGGTCCCGCACATATCTCATATGCGCTCCTATTTCGTTTCGCTTGAGCCAGGAAACCTCTGTGTAGGACTCTAAAGACTCGTCAATACGCCGGCAGCAGGTGATGATCATATCAAGCACCCACAAGCCGCAAGCGGTCTGCTAAACGTAACGGCCACCCGGGTATTGAGCGATCTGAAGATCGACGAGCAAGCCCGCTCACACTCCAGTGAATCCGACCAGTAACACTACCGTACAGTCCGGTCTGATCGTCTGATATGTCGCATATCTCGCCTAGGGGTGGTAAACGTCAGACCCCAATAGCTCGATAAGTCGTGTCGATATGAGGTCTATAACTGTTCGAGAAACTACTGGTAACACTTACCATTAAATCTCAGCAACCCTGGCTAGGGATTTCCTGTTATAGCCAATCGAACACAGCGCAACATCAACCCCCTATACTGGGAGAGACGAATCCCCTCCTATCGCTCATTGCCTCCATGTGACTCGGGACTGTACCCAAAAACCACCGTTTTGCATGCCCTCTTGGACGTGGTAAGATGGAAATCAAAGCACAGTAGGAACCACACAAGACTCTATGACGATCTCGGGTCAACAGACTACTCTGTACCAGTGTCACCAGAGAACTGCCATCTGACGTGAGGTATAATACCATCTGGGAGTTCTCGGCGAGTCCGTCCAGTGTACCCAGTCTCTACTGAGCACCCGTATATCATCTCTGATGTCAAACACCAATGGATATGGGATCATCCATCGCCCATCTGTATGGGTCGAGAAGGTATACGCTAGTCTACTCTGGTATATCGATGCCCCGTCTCGATACACCCTCGACTAGGGACTTTGAAGGATGTACTTATGGACTACCATGTCCCCACTAGTATGATCCGCATCATAGTCCAGGTAGTCAAGCACACATCCTAAGGGCTTTACCAACATGTAACAGAGAGACAATCAGTATACACGTTAAGGTAAAGTTCAACCAGATAGCATACTCTCATGTCGAGCAAGAAAGTCCTCCCTATATATGTCCCAGCATCCACTACAATATACATCCTATGTACAGTAATGGCCTCTAGGGCATACATATAACTAACACCAAAAGGCTTCAACTTCTGTCATTATAAAATTGGTGGTTGCAACTTGATTGTTCACCAACACACTTTTGGACAGCTCGATTTCTCCAGCCTTGTACTGCTTCTCGACCCACTCTTTGAAGATATAGCAATCCTCGATCGCATGGCTCACTACTCGGTGGTACGGGCAATACAGAGGATTGTCGGTCATTTTTGCTTCTTGGGGTCTTTTCGACTCCGGCAATTGTAGGCCGTTGTTCAAGGCATCTTTAAATATCTTGCGGACCTTGTCCCTTCTGAAAGAGTAAACCTTGTTCTTTTTCTCCTCAAGGGAAGGCCCATCTCCTCCCAGCAATGGCTTTCGAGACCGTTTGGTTTTGGATTCGCCCGCCCTTCACTTTTCTTCATTGTCGGAGGCATTGAAGACATTGGTACTGCTGGAACTCCCGCTTCTACGGTTGTCGTCCCACTTGCTTTTCCAGGTTTTGTCTCTTTGAGAGTCCGGCGGGGACTCTTGTTTCGAGCGTTCCAGCATTTGAACTTTCTTGGTTAGCTCCTGAAATGTCTTGAGGCCCGCTGTACACAAGAATGGGACCATCCAATTGCTGAGGTTCCCAATGAGAAGGCTGACGGACTGGTCCTGCTCCAGCGGTGGTTCGCACTTGACTGTGAGATTATGCCATCGGGCGATAAAGTCGGTGTTGCTTTCATTCTTCCCCGGCTTAGTCCTCACAAGGTCGGCAATGGAGATTTTATCACTGACACTCATGAACCTTTGCTGAAACAGGGACTCCATTTGGGCAAAGGTAATGACAGACCCGTCCGGTATACTCGCATACCAGTCGAAGGCGACGCCGGTCAGGCTGTTGACAAACTGACGAAGAAGGAGCGCGTCATTGCCCCCTGTATTTCCGCACGATGCTTTGAAGTGGGCGACGTGCTGGTTTGCATTCCCCGTTCCATCAAATCTTCCGAACTTAGGAATGACGTAGCCGCTTGGGAACTCAATCAGATCGTACTGCGCAGGATATGGCCGCCCACTACTGCCAATTTCTTTCTGAGCTTCAGCTTCGGCCACCTATGTTTTAACTTTGCTGGTGACCAAATCCATTATCCGATCCTGTGTTAGCGGGATAGTGCTATCTGGGGCCAAGGCGTCCCCAGAAGCGGAATGTGGCCGGCTTTCATTTGGCTCGACCAGTCTTGGTCCCAAAGGAACAGGCATTGGCTGCCTCGGATTGTCATCACCCTGCTGATTAGTAGCGGCTTATGCCTGATTGGGAGGCGCTCGAGCAATTTGAGCCATAAGCTGCATCACCACGTTCGTTAAGTCGTCAATCTTCGAATAGAGCTTGGCCATCTCTTTATCTTTGCTCCTGAGCTGTTTTCGAAGCTCTTGAAGCAGCTCCTGCTCCGCAGTCCTGGGGTGGAAAGTCGGCTCTTCCTCGCTGTCCGAGCTTGACTCTACATGGACCGAGGGGTCTATCTGTCTATCATCCTCATCTAGAGGGTTTTCTTCATCCAGCGGGGGTGGCTGTTCTTGGGCGGCTGCAACCACATTCAGGCTAGATTGGGCTTGGGATGTGGTGGCCCCGTCCTTACTTTTGCTGCGAAGGTTGTCGCTGGGGCGCCCTCCCGCCATATAGACCGTATGGATGATATATCCGGCCGTCTTTCTATCATTGGCAGCTGATTTCACAGATCGCTGTCTTGACCCCCTTGTTTCGGTAGATGGTAGTCGATTGAAGGCGGCCGGCCTAACCAGGTTCTTGAATGGTGATGGCGCTTCTTTTTTGGATTTTCCCCGTTGCTTTCGTGCGGCACAGAGCGCCTGATAGACCCTTGAAGAGACAGTGTCATACTTTTTCTGTTGGGGCCGGGACACGTCTCTTTGTAGCACTGTTCGGACCGTTGTCTTCTTGATTCTGGCGGTCATGGCATTTTTCTGAACCCACTTCAGAGGCTCGAAGGAATTGCTGATTCTTACGTCCGACTCAGCCGTCGTCGCCGGGCAACCCTGCACTTGGAACTTCACACGATTCCATTTGGCCGAAGCCTTAACCCTCTTGTTGGCTCGATACCTGAGCCGCTTCTGCCTTAACTTTTCTGTTCTATGAGCCTGGCAGACTTCGGCTCTTTGGGAAGACGCCGCAGACCGGGCGATGGAGGGCCTTGGAGATACCCTCCATTGTGCATTTGTTGGAGTCATCGCCTGAGCTTGTCCGCAACATTTGATGTTGCCCTTTGTACCGAAGTTCTTGCCCCCCACTGGAGCACCAGAGAATCGTTCAGATACCGTCCTAAGTTTCGGTTGTGGTACCTTGGCGATCACGACATTCGGCCTCTTACCCCTTGAGACCGGCTTGGCCACCTGTTCCGCCGGGATCTCCGCCAGATGAGCGCTTTGTTAGTGTATATGCCCTAGAGGCCATTACTGTATCATACTAGTTTGTATATTACTTAATGGATGCTTGGGATATTCACCTTGTATAAACAATCTTGCTCAATATAGTAGTATGCTACTTGGTTTGTTTCTACTTCAATGTGTACATGTGTTTATTTTGCGATATCACCTATACGCATTAGTGGAGCCCTTAGGATCTTTTCTTGATTACCAGCGTTGTGATGGCAGTCACACTAGTAGGGGCTGGGTAGTATATAAGCACATCCTTATACAGGTCCCTAGTCGCAGGACTATCGAGACAGGGCATCGATACTCCGGAGTAGACTAGCGTATGCGCTTCTCATCCCAGTATGGGAGATGGTCTGTCCCATAGCCATCAGTACGTCGTACTGGAGATAGTATACGGGTGCTCGTTGGGTTACGAGTACACTAGACAGGACTCGTCGGGAACTGACAGGTTGGTATTATACCTATCGTCAGTTATCAGTTCCTAGGTGACATGAGTACAGCTTAGTCCGCTGACTTGATACTGGCACTTCGCCTCGAGTGTGTTCCCACTGCACTTTGAACACTACCCTACCACGGCTCAAAGGAGTCGTGCAAACAGGTAGTGGTTGGGTGCAGTCCCGAAGCACTTGGAGGCAGTGACGGTTAGACAGGATTCGTCTCTCCCGGTATTGGGGGTTGACATCGCGCTGTGTCTAGGAGAGCCATTACACGAGTAGTCCCTGACCAGGGCAAGCGAGATATACTGGTAGGCTTCCAGTGTTATCTCAGGGTGTTTTGGGCTTCACTCCGACATAACTTGTACCGCTATTGGGGGACTGACGTTTTACCGCCCCCTAGGCCCAACATGCGATGTATCAGACGAACAGACCGGACTGTACGGAGAATGTCACATTCAGACTCAGTAGGAGTTCAGATGGGGTTCGCCTCGTCAGCCTTCTTGTCGGCATCTACCTGGGGACCGTTACGCACAGCTAGTGCCACTTGCGGTCTGTGGTTAAACCCACTGCCAGCGTAGTGTCGAGTCTTTAGAGTCCCACACAGAGGGTATTCGCCTCTGGGCAAAACAGAGTAGAGGTCGCATGGTTTTGCGGCAGGTTTCGTTCTCATCCGCGCACTTGTGCACGTTTGGAGTCCGGACGGATTATACTAGCAGGCTCTGGTTTGAGCCAGATACTGGTATATGTTTTGGGGTTGCTTTTATATCTCGGTATTCTTGTTCCTCGGAACGAGAATGCAGGTGTGTATGCACAGTTGCTTGAGGCGGAGGATGAGGTATTTCATTAGGGTTTCGGAACGGGTGCGTATGCACAGTTGACAGTCGTCATTTTCCAAACCCTAATAGATTTATGAAATATCAATTAATAATAGTAATTAAATGAAATATTGTTATGGTTGATTTTTGTTGACTTGTTGACCATGGTTGACTTGTTGACCATGGTTGAATGTTGACCACCATCATTGCTTTGCAAGGATACTCCTTGATTCTTGCTTACACTCATTTATTGAAAGTATGATAGTGGTCATTCCAAAACAACCATCAACTATTCTCATTTCAATTATTATTATTAATTTGATAATTCCTTTTCTTTTAGTTATGGTTGCAAAAGAAAAGAGCTCATTCTATCATAATCATTCTCTCTCCTCACTTCATCTTCTTCTTCCTCTAGCCAAAGGAGAATCCTTCTCATGTGTTGGGAATCCCTCTCCTTAAAAGAAAAGCACCCCTTAGACACTCTCTACTCACTCTAGGATCAAGGGTTTAGCAAGCCGGAGATTCTAGTTCACTCAAAGTTCGAGAAAGAGCCCGAAGGTTGAACCCTCAGGTGGATCCATCTTCGACGGAAGAAGGCGACGAGAAGAGAACCATTAACCTCTACAAGGTTTCAAGAAGAAGGAGTTCAAGTTTAGGTATAACCATCTTTCCGAGTAGCTAACTCTCCTTTGCATGTTTGCTAGTTTAGTTTAGACACGATCCCGACCTTGTTTAGTCCATGTTGCCCCATGCGCTAAAAATTTGATTTTTATACCGTTTCCGCCTCCCCGTAAGAACCGGGGGTCGCAACGTGGACTTACAGTGGTATCAGAGCCTAACTAAACTTAAACTAGCTTGGTAGTGAAGTGTAACGAAGTTCGGAACCGAAAAAATCCAAAAACCAAACTTTTGCAAAACCCTAGTTTCTGTTAAAAAAATTTCTGGTCAAAACAAGATTTGTTATACACCTAAATTCGGCTCAGGGTTTTGTGTGAACACCCAAGAAAAACGATCCCCTAATTCCTTCAAACAGCCGTGGATCCGCGGCCTCACCTATTCTTAGAGCCGCGGATCCGCCGCCGTTTAGAGTCTTCTGGTGATCGGGTTTCGTGCAGTGTGTCTCTGTGTTGGTTTTGGGATTTTTAACATATGTTATATGTGCCCAGATTTTCCAGAACAGGAATTTACTTTTGGGGTCCTATAATTCCGTATTTTTTTTCCGAACTTCACTGCACTTTGACTATGATGGTTATATCTGTGATGTTTGCATGTATTGAACGTCGGCTAATCGCTATAAGTCGATTAGTCGGGGTTATACATCTCTGTGATCTGTGTTTGATATTGGAATGTGTATATGAATGTGTTGGACTGTCGCGGGTGAATAGCCGGGGTGGATGTGAGATGAGCTTTTGTTTTTCTTTCATTCATTTGTAAATGTAAATTGATGTAATAATATTATTTGTATGGCCGCACAACCGGGTCGGGGTTGTAGCCGTCATTGTATAATTCTTTTTACTGTTTTTGCTCCTAGGATAGACCCATGGAGGGGTGCACAAACTACCAGGTTCTTGGCGGGTAGTTTGCCGCACCCGTAGGGGTCTTGGGTAGGGTATTTGCTATTCACCGCGACCGTGTAATCCGCTTTTCGTTGCAGGCTCGAACGGATTGCGGATTGCTAGTATATCCAATGTATTCATCTGTGATCTGTAATGTCTATCGTTGCTTTATATTTAGGCGTTGCTTATGTTTTACAGCCGCGCTAGCCCAGCCCCCGCTCTGTCGTTAGTTAAGTAACCTAACGGGTGATGACGAGACCCCGTGGCGAATGCGAATGGCATAAGCGTACGTCATATTTTGGTTGTTTTCTGCAATGGTAGGATTAAATGATGGGACGCATTAAAAGAACTAATTCAAGAATATCACGCATTAAAAGAACTAATGCAAGATAATAAACCAAGCTAAAGTCGTTGGAACACTTTCGAAAAACCACTCGGTTCTTTTCAAAACTAACTTTTAAATGCGGAGCTTGAGCCACTCCTTCTAAAAGCTATCTCGTTCCATCGATTATATCAAGTTCACTACGTTCACGGTTTCGCCAAAACCATTCGTAGCCCTCCATCATTTCAGTTAAATATACGGTAGTATTCAAGCTATGTATTTTGACCTCACGCCAAGGCATAGTGATTGGTAGCTGCCGGATATTTATCTGTTGCATAGATAGAATGCGTTGGTTTGAGACAGTCATACTGCCATTTTGGCCTACGTCAAGGGTAGGTACGGGTGGGTTCAAATTAACCAGGATAATGATGGGAAGAACTTGACATGTGACTTATGACATTTTGACCTCACGCCAAGGTCATAAGAGCATGGGGCAAAAATCCACATCGGGAGTTTCACAAGTACTGAAACTTGCTAGATTTGCATACCATTTGGAGTGTGATGATTCTGGTGTTGGAGATAGTGCCCTCAGAGTCAATTATTAGGTCACAGGTACGTGATTGTAATGATTGAGGGAGGACCTATCCCGGTAGGACAGTCTTACTCGAGATGATAGTATGCTATCTGGTTTACCTTTGTCATCGTGTACTGCTTTAGGTGACATGACATGTCGCTATTGCACGTTGATAGAGCCCCTAGGATTCTTGCTTGACTGCCGGCAGTATGAGGGCGATCATATAAGTGAGAGCTGGAGTCTACAAGCATATCCTTAAAAGGTCTCTAGTCGTGGGAGTTTCGAGACCGGGCATCGATACTCTATTAGTAGACTAGTGTATACAGTCGAGACCCCGACGAGGGGCGGTGGCCGGTCTCACAAGCTACTGGTGTCAGTTGGATCACCTAAGATGTATACAGGTGCTCATTGGGTTATGAGTACACCGGACAGTACTCGCCGGGAACATGCTAGTTGGTCATATACCAGACGTCAGATGGCAGTTCCCTGGTGACATGTGTGCAGGTTAGTTCATCGACCTGGGGATCGTCATTTGTCTCGTGTGAGTTCCCACTGTACTTTGATTACTACCCTACCACGGCTCAAAGGAGTCGTGCAAACAGGTTTTAGTTGGGTACAGTCCCGAGCCACATGGAGGCAGTGAGCGTATCTTCAGGGGTTCGTCTCTCCCGGTATTGGGGGTGAGGTCGTGCTGTGTCTAGGAGAGCCATTACACAAAGTCCTTGGCCAAGGCAAGGAGATTTACTGGTAGGTATTCCAGTAGTATCTCAGGGTGTTCTGGGCTACACTCCGACACGACTTGTACCGCTTTTGGGGGTCTGACTTTTACCAACCCCCTAGGCCCGCCATGCGATACTCATAGACGAACGGACCGGACTGCACGGATATTGTCTCTGACAGGCTCAGTAGGGTTGTCAGGCTGAGTTCACTCACAGACGTCCCTTTTAGTCAATACTTGGTAGCCCGTTACGTATTGGCTTATACCTCTGACGTGCTAGTGGTTAAATCCACAACCGAGGTGTTGACGAGTCTTTAGAGTCCCCCACATTCAGTTACTCAGCTTTCGGGCGAAAGGCTGTAGAGGCCGTATGGAGATATGGCAGGGTCCGATCAGATACGTGCGGTATTGCACGGATCAGGATCGGACGGTTTGTACTAGTAGCCGTATAGGTTTATGGCAGGGTTCGATCAGATACGTGCGGTATTGCACGGATCAGGATCGAAAGGATATTACTAGCCGGTTTTGGTTTAAGCCGGTCCTAGTTTAGTACAGTGTAGATTTTGTCTCTTTGCATTTGTATCCGGACGGAATACAGATGCGGGTGTGTATGCACAGTATTGGGGTTTTCCTGTAATTTATTACGGGACCAGTTTTCTGGAGTTGCCAGTTTGCATTCCGTTCCGGCCGGTTTTCCTTTGTTCTTTCCCGGCCGGACTTTTCCGATGGAGGGGGTAATTTGCAGTTTTGCAAATTACTTTTGTGGAGGGGGTTTCTTGCAAAAGTATTGATTATGATAGCTTTCATTTCTTTTGCTCCATTCTTTTGAATTGAGAGATTTGAAAGGTTATGGAGTGAATAGGAGAATAAGCATGGTTGATGTTTTCTTGTCTAGGATGTGGTCACCATTCTTATGCTCCTACACTCACCTCCCTTCTTGTTTGATATATTCATTCCTTCACATTATTCTTCTCACTAGAGATGATAAGTTTTTCATGAGAGGAAAAAGAAAAGAGAGATGAAGAAGGAGAGAGTTCTTCATTCTTGAGAGTTTCATCTTCTTGATCTCATTCATGCTAGAAAAATGCAAGCACCATTTTTCTTATCTCATTTCCTCCATCATCTCCAAATGGCAACCAACCCCAAGTGAGACACTACACATTCTACAGCATATCTTGAGCATGTCGAGTTGTCGGCTTCATGCTCGAGTTGCCTCGGTATTGAGGCGGGAGCCCGTAAAAGACGTAGGCGTTGTGGTGCCCTTTCCGGCGAGGAGGCGACGATGTGGAGACAAGACTTTCCGCGGGAGATCGGGACGATGAAGAGAAGACCGGAGGACTCGGATCACTCGGTATATATCTCTAACCCTTCTTCTTGTTAGCTTAGACTAGTTTAATGGTTACGATCCGGATGTTTAGTGCGCGGTGGTGCCGGTTTGCAAAGTCCGCAAAATTAAAGTTTATCACCGCTTCCGCATTTGGCCGCCGGATTGACGGCCGGGGCGCCGCCGTGCACTTACAGTGGTATCAGAGCCTCGCCATTAAGTTCGTCTAGCTTTCGTTAAATGTGTTTTACGTTTCCGATCGAACAAAATCCCGAAAACGCATTTTTCATGCACATCAGTTTCTGTCGAATTTTTTTTGAGTCCAAAAATTTTTCAGGTTGTCTCAGAGTGATGTGCAGGGAATTTTAAGGTTACTGTAAAAATTTGGTAGCACGAACTCACCATACCGCCGCGGAAGGGCGGCCAAACCCCTGCTTTGGCCGCGCTTCCGCCGCGGATGTAACTGTTCACGCTCCCAAAATTTTGTAGAATGTTCCTGAGTTGAAAATGTGGGTTTTGGGATATTAAAGTTGGGCCAATTATTTCTGTGACTGCTACAGTTTTCTTTGGGGCCCACTTGTTAATTGTTTGATCAATCGGAAAATTTTAAACACATTTTTCACAGTATTTACATTATATCTGCGACCGTGAATGTTACTCGATCGGTAAATCCGGTCTAACTGCTATAGCCCGGTTAGACGGATTTACGAACGTGACTTTCACGTTGATGTTCTATGTATTTGCTGTGATGTTGCGGATCGGTCGTGGGGGATAGCCTGGATGCAATGCTAGTACAGTTTTGTTGTATTATGTACATTTGATATTGCGGGGCGAGCGTCCGACATGTGGACTGCCGTCACTGCCTGTTTGTATTATTTTTTTGGGGCACGACCTGGTTGCGGTCGATGTACCCGTTGTATGTATATTTTACTTTCTGTACTAGGATTACCCCGCGGAGGGGTGCACGGATAGCCGGGTTCTGGAGGGCAACAAGCCCGCATCTCATGGCATTGAGACGGAGGGGGCTTCACTCCAGGATTGGCTGGCTATTCGCCGCACTCGTAGGGGGTATAGGATTTCATTGCACAGGCTATCCACACGACCAGGGGAACGTCGGGTTTCAGTAGTGGCTCTGTGAAACTCGGGGATCCCAGATATCTGTATTGTTCTGTGATGCTGTACATTTCTGTGATGTTGCATTTTATTCACGCCTTGAGCGAAATATAATATATTGGTATATATATTAGTAGATGTTGTATATGTTTTGCATCCGCGCTAGTCCAGTCCCCGCTCTGTCGTTAGTAAGCTAACCTAACGGGTAATGACGGGACCCAGTGGCGAATGCGGATGGCATATACGTACATCAGTATATTTTCGTTCTTTTTTGGTGTGATCAATTGATGGGACTGCATTGATTCGGATCAATGCAAGTTAAAACAAACCTAATCTGATGTTGTTGGAACACTTTTTTCAAAAAGCTGTTATTGCAAGGACGTTTACTTTTGTTTTGCATCGTGGTATTCATTTGGAATATCCTGCTCCTCAGTCGACGAGGCAAGGGCCGAGATCCCTTCACCGGGAGTGACCCCTTGGACAGAAGTTTGCGTCAGGGCATTAACTTCACTATAGCCGATTACTTTTGCTTTGCATCGTGGTATTCAGTTGGAATATCCTGCACCCCATTCTACGGGGAAAGAGCCGAGATCCCTTCACCGGGAGTGACCTCTTTAGCAACGGTTTTCGTCACTATATTTTTTAAAAGCTATCCGTTCCTTCGACGATATCAAGTTCATTACGTTAAAGGTTTTCGCCAGAAACCATTCGTAGCCCTCCGTCGTTTCAGACGGGTAGCACGTAGTATTCATGCTATGTTTGTTGACCTTCGTCAAGGCATAGTGTATGGTAGCTGCTTGTTACCTTTCTGTTGCATAGATAGATGCGTTGGTTTGGGACAGTCGTATAGCCTTGTTGACCTTCGTCAAGGGCTTGTACGGGTGGATTCAAATTAACCTGGATAATGACGGGTAGAACTTGACATGTGACTTATGATTTGTTGACCTTCGCCAAGGTCATAAGAGCATGGGGCAGAAATCACATCGGGAGTTTCAAAAGAACTGAAACTTGCCAGATATGCGCATACCTTCTGGAGTGTTATACCGTGAGCGGATTCCGTCACGTTATCATGCGATGATAGTTGGATCCCGATTCCCACTGATGAGTTGGTTTACTCCTCGGGTGACCCCGACTAATTCTTCTTTCAGGTTTGGAGGAGAATTTGAGGTACAGTGGGAGGTTTCCAGATTAGATAAATTGGTAACCATTCTGATCTTGGTTAGAGTGCACGCTGAGTGTTTCTTTTCTCTCTCTCTCTGGCAGCGACCATTGACCCGACCCCAAGACTATGACTCAGTGACCAAGTTGACCGAACTTTCTTAACACAGGCTTTTGGATTGTCAGAGTTGCAGACCTCATTGCCACTCCTACTTTTACCCTTTTCTCCAGGACACCCCGTATTACTGCGAACGTCCACTTCCATTGGACAAAACCATCGTATGGTTAGATACGAACTCGAAGGAATTCGAGGATGGTTTCCGGTTCTGGAGAAAACGAATAGGATTATTCAGTTGTCTTTTCTTTTCACCTTCTCTCAGGTTGCGAGTACTCCTTGGTTTAGGAGTAGTACACCTATTACGCAAATTGGATAGTCTTCTTCCAAACCATAGGCTGGTGCCGACCGGTAGGGAATGAAGAAAACCAATTAGCATAACGATGGTGTACAGAAGGTATTAAGTTAAGACAAAGCAAGGGATTAGTAAGAGGGCAAAGTAAATTGCAACAGATATTCACGACCAAACCAAGTATTCCTTCGCCAATCCTAAATCACCTTTGTATTTCTCCAGGACACTCCGTATCACTACGAAGATCCCAGTTTGTTGGATACTCCATCGTATGGTTATATACGAACTCGAAAGGAACTTGTTCCAGTTCGGGGATGGATTCTGGTTCAGGAGAAATAGGAATAAGGTTTATTCTGTTGTCTTTTATCTTCACCCTCTCTCATTGCGAGTGTTCCTACGATTGGGACAGTACACCCATTATGCTTATTGGATAGTCTTCTTCCAAACCATAGGCTGGTGCCGAACGGTAGGGAAGGAAGAAAACCATTTGGCCTAAAGGGGTGTACAGAAGGTAAAGACTAAAGACATATGAAGGGATTTGGAGAGGTGGCAAAGAACTATACGGTTACAGTCGTGAATCTGGAAGAGGCATTACTAGGAATACCAGAATACCCCATCGGAACATTTCAATGTTTCAGTTTCACTGTGTAATGTTAAAGGAAAACTGATTTCCCGATTAGATACTTACTCCAGGGTATGTATTTACCAGGTACGATTCTCACATCCGTATGGTTTTACAGATGATGAGTGGGAGTAAGTTATTGGGAATTGGGTGATTATCCTCATTATATCGGGATTCGTTGTAATCAGTGATATTTGAGGAAATCACCTGGGTTATTTGCCGGTCGGCAAATATTTGGTTTTGAATATCCGCTGTTATGCACCAATTTCAAATTGATATATCTGTACGTCTATTTTCATAGAGTGGGATATACCTTTCTGAAATTATGTCTACGACATTTACCTATATCAGTGGATGGTTAGGTAAGGAGCATTAAACAGCGGTGTAATTCTTCTTAACCATAAGTACAGTTTTCAACCTACGACACACAGTGAATGAGTTGTTAGACTCAGGGACTTATACAGAGTATTGTATATTGTCCAGTGTCCATTAGGACAGAGGGGTTGGTCCTCATACTATATTCTGTTTACTTTTAACTACTCTAATTCTTAGACATGTGTTTCGTAGAAACACAGGGTCTGAGTTTTGAGGAGTTATTGGTATAAGAATAGAGTAGAGAACCAGGTATAGCAAGTATCGGGATTCTTCAAAGAGATCGAAGATGTAGATACTTGTGTATGGTATTCAGTTGATAGTAATGATAAAGAGATCTTGCTTATCTTTCAGGTTACTCATAATTGGAAGTATTCCTAAGTTGAGTAACGCTGATCGGCCTCCTTCCATTTAGTTGACATGCGCTGGGGACAGCTGCATGATTTGAATCTGGTTCAATTAAATCAGTGCCTCTGTTTCTATATTGGATATAGAACAGTTCATATCTTAACGATGTTAAGGTACGGGGAGTTGTCTGGTTTATGATTAAAACCAGACACTGGACAACTCAAGGCACGTTTCTGTAATGGCTGTTTGTGGGTTGACCCAGGCTATGGCGAGGGTTGACTTTCTACCATCTGGAAGATCAATAGCAATATTGTTCTTGACTCGCCACAGTTTTAAATTAAAAATGGATTTTTTCAGGAAAACAGTAGTGGGAGTATGGTAGAACTGGAAGTGATTCAAGAACCACAAACGATTACTGAAGATTTGATAAGAAACCTAAAGATTCAATCTGGATTGACATTCCATTGGCCACTCCGCAGATAAAGTGGGTAACTTCAGGCACCCGAGAGGTACTACGGTAGCCTCAAGGACGGTGACAGGGAAGTTCTTGTTTACCCACAATTACCATTGTTGTTGTTCCAGGCTGCGGAACCAGGCGGGAGGATGAGTATAGCGTCGTTCTAAACTAGTTTTAGAAGTGTACGTCTATATGACTCTGCCAGAGGGTTGTCGTAGTCAGTGGGAGCAGCGGAAGCATTGGTGGACAGGGAGCTTATGTCTATTTATAGACTAAAGCAGATGTAGCGGAGATAGATCATCTATTTCTGACGTGACAGTCATGGGTTTGACTTCATCAGAATAGGGGATGGATCTGTTGAGAAGGTAGTAGGGTGTGATGTCATGGTATTTGGATGACATACACACAAAGTAGGAAAAGAAACTCCTATACTACGATCGGTTATACTTTGGTCGTCACACAGTGGTTTCTCCACAAAGGAAGTGGATTTTATATCTGACATACTGGTTACTGGATCTAGGGTATTAGATCTAGATTTGGGTGGTTTCCCAATCAGGGTACTTGACAGCATTCTAAGAGTATTTAGGATGGACGACTCCTGGCACGGTAGTGTACCTGCAGGTGATGGAGTCACCCTCTCCAAAGGTGTCTTACAGACTAAAGGGGAGAGGGACGTGCATGATTGGCAGATCACTTGCTTAGGCAATTGAGTCAATCATGAGATGTCAAGTACCACACCAGATGTTGTTCTTGCACTAGATGCAATAAGTTGACATTAATCCAATCCTGGAGAAACAGTCGGAAGCAGTTTTAGAACATAAGTGGATGTTCTAGGGATATGATAACGACAGCCTCATTCAGGAGACAGTTATCATTCCAGGCTTCCAAGGTGACATGGACGACAAGAAGGTTGTCAGAGTTATAGTTTTCCCTCTGACGAGGGGCAGTATTTTGGACAGGTGATCCAAGGCAATACTGAGGGAGGCATGGCGCGCAGGATACTGATTAAGTTCAGTTGACGATACAGTCTAAGAAGTTTGGATTTGGAGTTCATTTATGAGCTATGTCCCATCAGACATCCAGACACATTCTAAGACAGGTATTGCTCATTTTGGGAGATGGGTTTCTCCGCGAACATGAGATATAGAGAGACATGGAAAGAAACAACAAAGCGGATCCACTCACTGAGGCTATTCCTCGAACGCAATAGTTTCGCAAACAAGCTTTGTGAGACTGACTAGTAGAGAAGTTGGGTGTTCGGTATCACACGGGCTGTGAGTATGCGACATCGCAATAATTAGCCTTGAGTGCAAGTGGGAGATTGTTGGAGATAGTGCCCTCAGAGTCAATTATTAGGTCACAGGTACGTGATTGTAATGATTGAGGGAGGACCTATCCCGGTAGGACAGTCTTACTCGAGATGATAGTATGCTATCTGGTTTACCTTTGTCATCGTGTACTGCTTTAGGTGACATGACATGTCGCTATTGCACGTTGATAGAGCCCCTAGGATTCTTGCTTGACTGCCGGCAGTATGAGGGCGATCATATAAGTGAGTGCTGGAGTCTACAAGCATATCCTTAAAAGGTCCCTAGTCGTGGGAGTTTCGAGACCGGGCATCGATACTCCATTAGTAGACTAGTGTATACAGTCGAGACCCCGACGAGGGGCGGTGGCCGGTCTCACAAGCCACTGGTGTCAGTTGGATCACCTAAGATGTATACAGGTGCTCATTGGGTTATGAGTACACCGGACAGGACTCGCCGGGAACATGCTAGTTGGTCATATACCAAACGTCAGATGGCAGTTCCCTGGTGACATGTGTGCAGGTTAGTTCATCGACCTGGGGATCGTCATTTGTCTCGTGTGAGTTCCCACTGTACTTTGATTACTACCCTACCACGGCTCAAAGGAGTCGTGCAAACAGGTTTTAGTTGGGTACAGTCCCGAGCCACATGGAGGCAGTGAGCGTATCTTCAGGGGTTCGTCTCTCCCGGTATTGGGGGTGAGGTCGTGCTGTGTCTAGGAGAGCCATTACACAAAGTCCTTGGCCAAGGCAAGGAGATTTACTGGTAGGTATTCCAGTAGTATCTCAGGGTGTTCTGGGCTACACTCCGACACGACTTGTACCGCTTTTGGGGGTCTGACTTTTACCAACCCCCTAGTCCCGCCATGCGATACTCATAGACGAACGGACCGGACTGCACGGATATTGTCACTGACAGGCTCAGTAGGGTTGTCAGGCTGAGTTCACTCACAGACGTCCCTTTTAGTCAATACTTGGTAGCCCGTTACGTATTGGCTTATACCTCTGACGTGCTAGTGGTTAAATCCACAACCGAGGTGTTGACGAGTCTTTAGAGTCCCCCACATTCAGTTACTCAGCTTTCGGGCGAAAGGCTGTAGAGGCCGTATGGAGATATGGCAGGGTCCGATCAGATACGTGCGGTATTGCACGGATCAGGGTCGGACGGTTTGTACTAGTAGCCGTATAGGTTTATGGCAGGGTTCGATCAGATACGTGCGGTATTGCACGGATCAGGATCGAAAGGATATTACTAGCCGGTTTTGGTTTAAGCCGGTCCTAGTTTAGTACAGTGTAGATTTTGTCTCTTTGCATTTGTATCCGGATGGAATACAGATGCGGGTGTGTATGCACAGTATTGGGGTTTTCCTGTAATTTATTACGGGACCAGTTTTCTGGAGTTGCCAGTTTGCATTCCGTTCCGGCCGGTTTTCCTTTGTTCTTTCCCGGCCGGACTTTTCCGATGGAGGGGGTAATTTGCAGTTTTGCAAATTACTTTTGTGGAGGGGGTTTCTTGCAAAAGTATTGATTATGATAGCTTTCATTTCTTTTGCTCCATGCTTTTGAATTGAGAGATTTGAAAGGTTGTGGAGTGAATAGGAGAATAAGCATGGTTGATGTTTTCTTGTCTAGGATGTGGTCACCATTCTTATGCTCCTACACTCACCTCCCTTCTTGTTTGATATATTCATTCCTTCACATTATTCTTCTCACTAGAGATGATAAGTTTTTCATGAGAGGAAAAAGAAAAGAGAGATGAAGAAGGAGAGAGTTCTTCATTCTTGAGAGTTTCATCTTCTTGATCTCATTCATGCTAGAAAAATGCAAGCACCATTTTTCTTATCTCATTTCCTCCATCATCTCCAAATGGCAACCAACCCCAAGTGAGACACTACACATTCTACAGCATATCTTGAGCATGTCGAGTTGCCGGCTTCATGCTCGAGTTGCCTCAGTATTGAGGCGGGAGCCCGTAAAAGACGTAGGCGTTGTGGTGCCCTTTCCGGCGAGGAGGCGACGATGTGGAGACAAGACTTTCCGCGGGAGATCGGGACGATGAAGAGAAGACCGGAGGACTCGGATCACTCGGTATATATCTCTAACCCTTCTTCTTGTTAGCTTAGACTAGTTTAATGGTTACGATCCGGATGTTTAGTGCGCGGTGGTGCCGGTTTGCAAAGTCCGCAAAATTAAAGTTTATCACCGCTTCCGCATTTGGCCGCCGGATTGACGGCCGGGGCGCCGCCGTGCACTTACATCTGGTAGGATTCCTTCAGTTTCGTCACGCGATGATATTTGGATCCCGATCCTACTGTGAGTATATGCTAATCCTCGGGAAAATTCTCACTAAACGATCAATGCTATAAACCTAGTAGGTGCCTAGAAAGGTGTTAGCGGGGCTACGCCCCCAGGGAAAAGAGGTTCTTAAATTAAGGAACTTCGCGAAAGCGTTGGAAAACCTCCCTCGAAGTACCGACACTGGCCTGGCTGAACGGTTAAGCAAGTATTGTGCGGTAGGATTGATCCCGGCTAATTCTTCCTTTGTGGTTTGAGGAGGGATTCGAGAGACAGTGGGAGCCATCCTGTTTAGACAAATTAAAAACCATTCTAAACTTGCAAGAGCATCGTGCTAAGTGTTTCTTCTCTCCCCCTGCAGCGACCAAATCGAAATGACTGGACTTAAGTTACTTCTAGATAAAAACATACTGACAGGGCCAAACTACAAAGATTGGCTCAGGAATGTCAAAATGGCAATCACTTACGACAAGCTGGGGTATCTTCTTACCACCAAAGCTCCCCCGTCCCAGGTCCCACCTCCAGCGTCGCGGATAAGGAAATCCGTAAGACTTGGGAGATTGATTGCGCGAAGGCCAGGTGCCTCGTGCTTGCCTCTATGGACAACGATCACCAGAGGAGGCACGAGAATATGGACTTGGAGTCCATATTTCTCCATACAAAAGAACTGTATGGAGAGCAGTCTCGTATCGCAAGATACGAAGTGTCGAAGAAGTTATTTTCGACAAAGTTGGCCGTCGGATCATCGGTAGCGGACCACGTGCTTAAGATGATTGGCTACACTGAGGAGCTCGCGGAACTTGGGACCACGTTGGACAGTGAACTCTATACGGATTTAATTCTCCAGTCCCTTCCATCCACTTACGCCCAGTTTATACTGAACTTCAACTTACAAGAAAAGGAAGTTGAACTTTCAGAACTCCTCAACATGCTGAGGAACGCAGAGGGCACCCTACAGAAGGGTAGGGAAACACCCGCTTTGTTTGTAGGAGGATCTTCTTCCTCTAGGTCCAAGGCGAAAGCCAAGGGAAAGAGGAAGAAAGCCCCCGCCAAACCAAGAGGCGGTGTTAGTAAAGTGGGTGCGAAGGGAAAGGAAAAGGCAACAAAGATTGCGGGGAAGCTTGTTGGAAAGGAAGAATGCTTCTATTGTCATAAGAGTGGACACTGGAAGAAAGATTGCAGGGCTTGGAAGGCCAGGACACAGGAACTGAAGCAGGTTGCGGCTTCAGCTTCAGGTGTGTATGTTATTGAGAACTGTCTTTCTATAAACTCTACTTCCTGGGTATTGGATACCGGATCAGGATCTCATATCTGTAATTCTTTGCAGGCGTTGAAAACCGTAGGTTTTTGAAGGCAGGTGACATGACCCTCAGAGTTGCGAACGGAGCTAGCATGGATGCTAAAGCCGTGGGGGACTATCACCTGGGAATGTCAGATGGGCATGTTTTGGTTTTGCGTAATTGTTTTTTTGTACCCAACGCAACTTGTAATATCATTTCTGTATCTTTGGTTTCTAAAGAAGGTTATGAATTTGCGTTTGTAAGTAATGTTGTAAACATTCACCTTAATCAAGTTCTGATTGGGTCAGGTACATTGAGCAATGGTATATACGTATTGAACCAACCACAGATTTTTAATGTCCAGAATACACACAAAAGAAAGTCTCCGGATATCAATCAGACTTTCTTATGGCATTATAGACTGGGTCACATCAATGAGAGAAGGTTGACTAAGTTACATACAGAAGGATATTTGGATCCGTTCGAATATCAATCATATGCCACTTGTCAATCCTGTCTCAAAGGAAAGATGACAAAGATTCCGTTCACTGGACACGGAGTAAGAGCGAGCGAGCTCTTGGGACTCGTACACAGCGACGTGTGCGGTCCAATGTCTACACATGCGCAAAGCGGTTATTCTTACTTCATTACTTTTACGGATGACTTTTCAAGGTACGGTTATATCTTCTTAATGAAACATAAGTCCGAAGCCTTTGAAAAGTTCCAGGAATATAAGAATGAGGTTGAAAAACAAACCGGCAAAAGTATCAAGATTCTAAGATCGGATCAAGGTGGAGAATACTTAAAAGAGAATGGGATTCTCTCTCAGCTTACTCCTCCATACACTCCGCAACAGATTCTCTCTCAGCTTACTCCTCCATACACTCCGCAACATAACGGTGTATCGGAGAGACGGAACCGGACCCTATTGGATATGGTACGGTCCATGATGAGTAACGCTGAGTTACCGCGATCATTCTGAGGGTATGCGCTAGAAACAGCTGCATACCTTTTGAACCGAGTTCCTACTAAGACTGTGCCTACCACACCATATGAGTTATGGAGTGGGAAGAAACCCTATCTTCAGTACCTTAAGATTTGGGGATGTCCAGCTTATGTCAAAAAGCAGCATACGGACAAGCTCGAGGCACGCTCAGTACTGTGCAAGTTTGTGGGATACCCAAAGAACTCCAGGGGGTATCTTTTCTATTACGCAGAGGAACAAAAAGTCCTTGTTTCTCGTAATGCCCATTTTCTGGAACATCAGTTCTTGGAAAAAGAAGTAAGTGGGAGCGCAATAGAACTGGAAGAAATTCCAGAACCTCAGACTATTACTGAAAGCTTAGTGGAACCAGAGGGTTCGAAAGAACAGGACATTCCTACGCCGCTCCGCAGGAGTAGTAGGCAGTCTCATCCGCCCGAGAGATACTACGGTTTTCTCATAGACGGGGATAGAGAGGATTGCATCATAGATTATGATGAGCCTACTAGCTTCCAGCAGGCCGTTCAGAGCGTTGACTCGGTAAAATGGCTGGATGCAATGCGGACCGAAATGGAGTCCATGTACACCAACAAAGTATGGACGTTGGACATTGCTCCAGACGGGGTAAAACCCGTAGGATGCAAGTGGATCTTCAAAAGGAAGATTGGTGTAGATGGACAGGTTGAGACCTATAAAGCTAGACTTGTAGCAAAGGGTTTCCGTCAAAGACCTGGCTTGGACTATGACGAAACCTTTTCTCCAGTGGCTATGCTGAAATCCATTCGGATCCTTCTTGCCATTGCTGCCTTCCACGATTATGAGATTTGGCAGATGGACGTAAAAACCGCTTTTCTAAATGGAAATTTAGAGGAGTGTGTCTATATAGATCAGCCAGAGGGTTTCATTCAGAGTGGGAGCAGCGGAAAGGTGTGCAAGTTGCTTAAGTCCATCTATGGACTAAAGCAGGCATCGCGGAGTTGGAACATCTGTTTTGATGAGACGGTCAAGGAATTTGGCTTTATCAAAAATCCAGATAAACCATGCATCTATAGTAGATTTGTAGCGAGAACTGTAGTATTCCTCGTTTTATACGTGGATGACATTCTCTTAATAGGAAATGACATTCCTATGCTACAATCTGTCAAGGGGTTCTTGTCACACAGGTTCTCCATGAAAGACCTGGGTGATGCCTCATACATCCTGGGGATCCGGATCCATCGTGATAGATCCAAGAGGATATTCGGACTTTCACAGTCCAGGTACATCGACACCGTACTGAAAAGATTCAGTATGGAAGATTCCAAGCGCGGTAACCTACCGGCTTGTCACGGGATCACCCTCTCTAAAGAGATGTCTCCCAAGACTGATTTGGAGAGGGATCGCATGTCTATTATACCCTACGCTTCTGCGGTAGGCTCTATAATGTATGCGATGTTGTGTACCAGACCGGATGTAGCTTATGCACTGAGTGTAGTAAGCCGGTATCAGTCAAACCCTGGGGAGAAACACTGGATAACAGTAAAGAACATTCTCAAGTACCTGAGAAGGACTAAGGAGATGTTCTTGGTGTATGGCGGAAAAGACCTCCAGATCGAGGCCTTTGCTGACTCCAGCTTCCAGAGTGACAAGGATGATTCCAAGTCCATGTCGGGTTTTGTCTTTATCCTCAATGGAGGGGCGGTGTGTTGGAAGAGTTCCAAACAGGAAACCGTTGCAGACTCGACGATGGAAGCGGAATACATCGCTGCATCTGATGCCGCAAAAGAAGCTGTCTGGATAAGGAAGTTCTTGAAAGAACTTCAGGTGGTTCCGTCCATTGTTGACCCAATACCTCTGTATTGCGACAACAACGGGGCTATAGCTTTAGCGAAGGAACCCAGGTCCCATCAGAGATCCAGGCACATCTTGAGGCGGTATCACCTGATCAGGGAGATCGTGGATTGCAAGGAGATCGAGGTTCGGAGGGTTGCTTCAGAAGAAAACACTGCAGATCTATTCACCAAGGCCTTACCCCAGACTCAGTTCGAGCGGCTGATCGAGATGATAGGTCTTCGATACACCAGTACATGGCCTTAGTGCAAGTGGGAGATTGTTAGTGTATATGCCCTAGAGGCCATTACTGTATCATACTAGTTTGTATATTACTTAATGGAAGCTTGGGATATTCACCTTGTATAAACAATCTTGCTCAATATAGTAGTATGCTACTTGGTTTGTTTCTACTTCAATGTGTACATGTGTTTATTTTGCGATATCACCTATACGCATTAGTGGAGCCCTTAGGATCTTTGCTTGATTACCAGCGTTGTGATGGCAGTCACACTAGTGGGGGCTGGGTAGTCTATAAGCACATCCTTATACAGGTCCCTAGTCGCAGGACTATCGAGACAGGGCATCGATACTCCGGAGTAGACTAGCGTATGCGCTTCTCATCCCAGTATGGGAGATGGTCTGTCCCACAGCCATCAGTACGTCGTACTGGAGATAGTATACGGGTGCTCGTTGGGTTACGAGTACACTGGACAGGACTCGTCGGGAACTGACAGGTTGGTATTATACCTATCGTCAGTTATCAGTTCCTAGGTGACATGAGTACAGCTTAGTCCGCTGACTTGACACTGGCACTTCGCCTCGAGTGTGTTCCTACTGCACTTTGATCACTACCCTATCACGGCTCAAAGGAGTCGTGCAAACAGGTAGTGGTTGGGTGCAGTCCCGAAGCACTTGGAGGCAGTGACGGTTAGACAGGATTCGTCTCTCCCGGTATTGGGGGTTGACATCGCGCTGTGTCTAGGAGAGCCATTACACGAGTAGTCCCTGGCCAGGGCAAGCGAGATATACTGGTAGGCTTCCAGTGTTATCTCAGGGTGTTTTGGGTTTCACTCCGACACGACTTGTACCGCTATTGGGGGACTGACGTTTTACCGCCCCCTAGGCCCGACATGCGATGTATCAGACGAACAGACCGGACTGTACGGAGAATGTCACATTCAGACTCAGTAGGAGTTCAGATGGGGTTCACCTCGTCAGCCTTCTTGTCGGCATCTACCTGGGGACCGTTACGCACAGCTAGTGCCGCTTGCGGTCTGTGGTTAAACCCACTGCCAGCGTAGTGTCGAGTCTTTAGAGTCCCACACAGAGGGTATTCGCCTCTGGGCAAAACAGAGTAGAGGTCGCATGGTTTTGCGGCAGGTTTCGTTCTCATCCGCGCACTTGTGCACGTTTGGAGTCCGGACGGATTATACTTGCAGGCTCTGGTTTGAGCCAGATACTGGTATATGTTTTGGGGTTGCTTTTATATCTCGGTATTCTTGTTCCTCGGAACGAGAATGCAGGTGTGTATGCACAGTTGCTTGAGGCGGAGGATGAGGTATTTCATTAGGGTTTCGGAACGGGTGCGTATGCACAGTTGACAGTCGTCATTTTCCAAACCCTAATAGATTTATGAAATATCAATTAATAATAGTAATTAAATGAAATATTGTTATGGTTGATTTTTGTTGACTTGTTGACCATGGTTGACTTGTTGACCATGGTTGAATGTTGACCACCATCATTGCTTTGCAAGGATACTCCTTGATTCTTTCTTACACTCATTTATTGAAAGTATGATAGTGGTCATTCCAAAACAACCATCAACTATTCTCATTTCAATTATTATTATTAATTTGATAATTCCTTTTCTTTTAGTTATGGTTGCAAAAGAAAAGAGCTCATTCTATCATAATCATTCTCTCTCCTCACTTCATCTTCTTCTTCCTCTAGCCAAAGGAGAATCCTTCTCATGTGTTGGGAATCCTTCTCCTTAAAAGAAAAGCACCCCTTAGACACTCTCTACTCACTCTAGGATCAAGGGTTTAGCAAGCCGGAGATTCTAGTTCACTCAAAGTTCGAGAAAGAGCCCGAAGGTTGAACCCTCAGGTGGATCCATCTTCGACGGAAGAAGGCGACGAGAAGAGAACCATTAACCTCTACAAGGTTTCAAGAAGAAGGAGTTCAAGTTTAGGTATAACCATCTTTCCGAGTAGCTAACTCTCCTTTGCATGTTTGCTAGTTTAGTTTAGACACGATCCCGACCTTGTTTAGTCCATGTTGCCCCATGCGCTAAAAATTTGATTTTTATACCGTTTCCGCCTCCCCGTAAGAACCGGGGGTCGCAACATGGACTTACACGCTTCCGGCAGGGTAGATGATGACGGAGCCGAACTGGCGGGGCGGTTCCTCCCACTGTCGACTAAGGCTTGCGGGGAGAACCACACGAGCGTTGATCTTGACCACGTACGGAATCGGGGTCACGTTGGAAGCTGACTTCGTCTGGGGAGACATTGTCATCGAAGGTTGATTGTTGCACGGAAAAAAAACATCATTTCAGTATAGGCAATCGATATGTGTATTGATTGAGTTCGCATGAACGTTTAACCCGAAATATGGGAGGAGAGATTGGTCCCACCGGGCGTGCCAGAATCTGTAGGGTGTTTTTCATCACCCCATTGAGATGGGAATACACGCGCGCTTGTTAGGCGTACTACAGATTCCCCCTGCCTAGGGTAGGCAGTGTTTTAATGATTGTGGGGATCCGAATCTCCGGCAGCCGCGAACTAAGCTGCCGTTAATTACCCCCCGCCTTTGGGGCGAGGGAACCTCCGATTAACGGGTCAAACTGGTCATGCGAACTCAATGTGCAGTGTACGTGTGTTGTTGTTTTGGAGGGGGTTTGAATATATCGGGAGCCACGCAGAGTTTTTACGAGGGTCCCGCTATCCGGATAGCGGGCTGGGAGTCAAGGGGGCTAGCAGCCCCCTTGCGGGGTGCTGGGCAGCGCCCCGTTAGAAATTTTTTCTAACAGGGACAGTGTCGTGGAGTATGTGTATGTGTACATTTGTATACATATGTATATATATAAAAAGGGGGGAAAAAGATATCCAAAAGATGCGTGGGGCCAGCGCCTGGGCGCTTGAGCACAAGCGCGCCACGTGTCGGCACGTGGGCGCTTTACTCACGAACGCAGAGCGCTGGAGCGCAACGCGCCACGTGTCGGCACAAGGGCGCTTTGTGTTCGAGCGCAGAGCGCTGGAGCGCAAGCGCACCACGTGTCGGCACGTGGGCGCGGCACGCGGACGCTTTGCGCTCGAGCGCAGAGCGCTGGAGCGCAAGCGCGCCACGTGTCGGCACGTGGGCACTTTGCGCTCGAGCGCGAGGCGCTGGAGCGCAAGCGCGCCACGTGTCGGCACGTGGGCGTTTTGCGCTCGAGCGCAGTGCGCTGGAGCGCAAGCGTGCCACGTGTCGGCACGTGGGCGCTTTACGCTCGAGCGCTAGCACACCAGCGAGGAAAAGGGGAGGTTTGTCACGACCCAAAAGTACGTTACGTGACCGGCACTTAGATTACGAAGCGTCTAGAGGCGCCACGTAACCTAAGTAAGCCGAAGCCCAGAAATCTAAACCATAAAAGAAGAAGAAGAAGAAAACAAGTTTAAAAGCATCAGCAAATTTTCTCAAAAATTTCGGCAGAGTCTCCTCTGTAAAAACTGGCCCCCAAACGGGTACAACAAGTATAATATAAATAAACAATAAAAAGCATCCCCAAACGGGTGCTAGCTCAACGCCAACAGACGGAAACAACCACAACAAACACAATAATATACAACGCCAAAGGGCGAGGCTCAAAACTCAAAAGAAAACAAAACCACCAGATCAGAATAATACATGCGCGGCTCTAAGGTCGAAATAAAAGACTGGTCCAATAAACTTATCAAGTAATACAAGTATGGTTGATGGAGCTTACTAGATACAAATGAAAGAATAAAAGTACAATGGTGGTTCGGATACAAGTGAACCAACCTACCGTGCAAATCACCCTGAAAGAATAGATGTGCCAGCAAGCTGCCAGGGAAACCTGTATACCGAACCTGTAATAAAATTTGGCACAACGGGGGTGAGTTGCCAACTCGTGAGTAGAAGACATCTACGAAAAGAAATCGAATGCACGACGCTATCCTAGGTCATAATAATACACTATAATATCCCATTCATCTAGTAATAGCTGGGTAAAACTACGTGTAAATGCAGATACTCCGTGCTCGTGTCAGTGCCTCATATAATACTATGCCATATGAATGGATATGCATGCACCATGAATATAAAATAATCAATCCTGAAATCCAGATATATCTGTATAAGAAATCTTTAACTGTTATTATAGTAAAATGTGTATAGGAATCTGAAATCTCAACAATAAAATCCATGGAAATCCGTGTCAAGCATCGACACAAACATGTAAATCTCAAGTCTCATAGTCTCAATACCTCGGGCTCCGTCAGTCCGGATCGGCCCATATCATCAAATCTCACGACAACGGTCGGTATCCTCCGGATATCCGCCGCGCCAGACATCACCGGTAGGTAGCCTTCCCCTGCCAGGCTCATCGTCTACAACTCGATCTTCTTGCCCCGGGGTACCATACCGAGCCCACCATGTACCCGAGACGGTTCATCCACTCCTCGAATCGGGTCTCGAAATCCAACAGAAAACATGAAATCTCATGGTGGACGACACATACATCACGAGAAAACCGCATCTTATTTTAAAAAGAGAGGAGGAGAGAGAGAGAGAAGGTTTTATAATTTCTTGCGGTTTTCCCCTAAAATCCAGAAATCTCATAGAAATCCAAATCTTAAAATCATGAGTAAGTATAGGATAAGTGTCGGCATATGCCCATGATACTACATGATAACAT
This sequence comes from Agapanthus africanus, assembly GCA_030015575.1. Taxonomy (NCBI): domain Eukaryota; kingdom Viridiplantae; phylum Streptophyta; class Magnoliopsida; order Asparagales; family Amaryllidaceae; genus Agapanthus; species Agapanthus africanus. Next base: position 270,101,827 of record CM057340.1, read on the forward strand.
GAAAATATGAATGCATGAATGTCAAGTAATAAATATCATGTATATACTAACATCAGAGAGTAATCACGATATTATATCGGTCTAGTTGTTAACTGATTCTATCAATAAAGGATCATATAATCTAAAGTGTACGTGACATAGCAATTACCGATGATGATGTGTGTGTGAGCCGGCAAAAAAGTGTGCGTGGAATATGCGCATCATCGGTAATGGTGCTGGTGTCCTAACAGGTAAAGTTTATACTGATTATAGCAACATATAAAAGAACATGCACCATGATGATTACAGTATGAATGCAAGACAGATGTGCATTATCCACTCCTCTGCGATATACGAGTACAACTACCACTATATGAATCAAACCTAAACTAGTGTCTATCTAACCTTCTAAGGAACTTAACCTAAGAAACTAGTCAGTAAGAAACTAGAGACTACCTAAGGTCTGAATCAATATCTCTAATAGTCGGCGATCCCGCCTCAATAGCGTCACGTACGTATTACGGCTTCCTCGAATCAAGAGTGCGGATCAATCATCATAACTAGGCCTCGTACGGTAAAATCCATCGTACGGCATCCCAATATCGGGATACGGGTCAAGTATCTCCTAAGCGTCTCATCATTCGTATAATGTCATCATCAACACATCTCATGATCAAGGTGCTAAACTATAATCGCATACATCAATCATATATCATTGCCATCATAGAATAATCCTTAGTTTATCCTCAGAAATATCATGTCACATGTGTCATATTGTGATTAAATCATACCGATATCTTATCGTCATCAAGTCACACCTATACGATATCGACATCAGGTCACACCTATATGATGTCGTAATCAAGTCATACATATATCATATCGTGATCAGTCACAAGCTACAGCCCAGGTACTATTTTAGCGTCCCATCTACCTCCATATCACCACCACCCTTTATAATTTATATATTCATGTTCATTATCTCATTCTCTAATGATCCGCTAACACTTTAATACGACTGTATAGTCAAGAATCACGGCATCAAGTCCAGTTATACTGTTTCATCATACCTCAGATATCATATCACATCAATGAATCCCATATACGTGTTGTGTATATATATACACCTATACCTAGTTTTATATATATACACACATATACGTATACGCCATGTCAAGTTTTAGTGTGTGCGTGCGTGTTTCTATCAGAAACCTACGAACCTCTCCCAAAGTATTCATCCTCAGGTATGGTTTTCCTAAATCAGTCTAGTCCCGCCTAGGGTCATTACTAGGGTCCTGCTCAGTAAGAATCTAGGGTCACATCGGATTTCCTAATGTCAATAAGTACTATTCCTATTCTACGTTGCGGGGGTGTTAAACGCCATCCACCTGACTTCCCCCCGTAGATATGCATCTACTCACCTGGTCCATGTCTGCCGAAGACGGTGTCGCCATCCTCCTCTTCATCGCCCGCAGTCCACATGAGGGTACCTAAACGCAAACATATAAATAGTATCGTAAACTGAATCACATACAAAAGTCAAAACGATGCAAGGAACCAGCATAGGTTAAAACCTATGTCCCATCCACGCAAAAGCACCAAATATCGCTCGATATCGGCATACAAACTCCGATGGATCGAGATAAACATTAACAAATAACTCGTAGTTTTAAAACACATTACTTATATTATAAAACATGATTAAATCCATCGAAACCCTAAAATCCATCAAACCGTCCAATTTCGTAAAACCCGAAAATGCCAATTTACCGTTTTTCATCAAAACTTGACATTTAAATGAAACCAATGGTTATAAAACTTATTAAATAGCATAACTAGACTATACAAACCATTACTATATTTTTATTACACAAATTTGTATTAATTTGAAATTTCTAGTTTGCAACCTTTAACAATTTTCAACATTTTTCAAGCAAAATACCACAATTCCACCACAAAACGTGATTTTGCATGAATTAATGTATTAAACCACAATTCATGATAATAATGATTTAATGAAACCATAAATTATATTTTTAATTTCATTTATATAGGAATTTCCAAAATCTAGTTTACAAAATACTAGCATTTCATTACTATTTTCCAATTATCAAAGGAAACTAGTGATCAAACTAAGTTTTTCTTTCCATTAACATGATAATATTCTCATTAAAACTACCATCTAATGATAACAACCTTAATAAGAATTTTATTTTACCCACAAACACATTTTAGAAAAATCTAGTTAGCTAAATAGCTTGATTAAAACAATTTGAATAAACAATTTATTATACAACAACCATGCAAGATTTTTCCACTCTAAAAGATGTTAAACTAGCTATTATAACCTTATTTAATTAATAAAAACCACAACTTGAATTTACAAACCCTAACTTGAATTTTAAAATTTGCAACTAGAATTAATTTAATAAATCTAATTATGCTTTAAAAGAAACATCTAATAGAAATAAAACAAAAGAAGGAAATTTATACCTTCAAAATATGAAATCCAACATGAAAATGAGCCTCCAAAATGCATACTTTCCCACTCCAAAATCCATGTAAAGAAGAGCAAAGAACAAAGGGTAGGAATTTATTAGGATTTTGTGGAATTTTAATTAAATTTTTGATGTATTTTTGATGAATTTTGGAGCAAAATAAAATGAGGAAAATGGGGGCTACCATGGAGGGTGAGGCCGGCCATTTTTGGAGGTGAGGGAGAGAAGGAAGAGAGTGACAAAAGTTGTGTAGAAGTCTCCACCAAAATATTACTTCATTATGTCTTTTCATGCATTTCTTTATTTTTCTTTTATTTCTTTACTATAGCAACTCAAGAAAGCTCTAGAAAATAGGAAAAATTTGCAAATAAATTTTGCATGATACACACTAAATTCTAACATGCCATGGTTCATTTTTACAAATTAAAACCATTTAAATTTGTAATTTACAAGTGTCTAAATAAACACCATTTACTAGTAATTACATAATTAAAATAGGTATTTTTGAAATTATAATGAAAAACAATCACGGCTAGGTTTTACGAAAAATACATTTTATTTTACCGAAAATCATAAAATTCACTTAAACAATTTTATTCATTTAATTATTTATTTAATTATTTTTGAAACGTTACAATCTTCCCCCTTTAAAAAATTCGGTCCCCGAATTTAAATTAAAACTACCCCTCCAAATACTAAAACGTTTAGCAAAACATTCAAATCGTCGGGGCTCCGAAATCATCAATACATAACAAAAATCAACTCCGTCAAGCATGACGCAATCATCGGAGTTATGGCGAGAATAAAATTTCAAAACTCAATATGAAAACCATCATAATATACATCAATCTATAACTTATATATAGTTCGCATCCTAGTAAAATCGCCGAATCATCATAATAAAGAAGCATACAAAAACCCCTCTTGAAAATCGCCGTGCAATGCACGTGTCACGGCATAAGTAGCGGACGTTTAATTTTTAAAAAAAAATAACTATATATATATATATATCTTTTATTTAACATACACGTCCCGCCTGGTTACTAAATCAAATAATAATGCTTATGAAAACATACTGCTCAAACTAAAATCAATCCCAATCACATCAATAAAATGTCATGTGCGTCCGGTGCGCACTGAAATCGAAACCAAATGCAGAAACCATGAATACCCACAAAACAAAACTAAGTGCAACAGGTGTGCACCAAAAACATCTGTCAAGTGCAACGGGCGTGCACGACTCACTATCAGGTGCATTTAATCTGCACAAAACCTCGATTTAGTGCATCTGGTGTGCACAAAATCGCATCAAGTGCGCCAAGTATGCGCAAGAATCCTAATCAGGTGCACATGGTGCACGAAAACATACATCGAATATCAAAATCAAAATCACAGTACAAAAATGCATGAAAACTAGGTCGAAACATATGTCAAAATCATGTGTAACCCCTATGCACGAAATCAAATCAAAAATCTCAATATATATAAAACCAAATCAAGTGTACTGGGTGTGTACTAAACAACATCAATACAACTGATATATGAAACACAGATAGAATGAAAGTACACACATGAAATACCAATCGTAGAACAAAGTCCTCAAAATACAAAAGTCCAATCAACGAAAATATGAAATTCAAATCACTAAATCACAATCGTAAACACTATCGTCAATGTGCGCCTCTTTCCTCTGATGTCGACTGCTTCGAACTCGTTCTTTCATAGGTGTGCTGACTGCGCTACCAACGGCAATACTCATGTCTAGAGTCTCCCACCTAGTCGATCCCTTCACTTGATATCCGGACTGCATTAAACTTTTCGATCGATCCATCAAAATCCCATAATTCCCCGAGAGCTCCACACTCAAGTACAGTTTAAAAATATCCGGTACATACCCCAGCATCGATGATTCAGCCGTAGAAGGGCAAACCCAAGCCTCAGTAATGGCACCGCGGAACTGCCGTAAACCCTAAGGTTCAAGGGCGTTCTCGTGGTCATTATGTCGAGTTAGGGTTTCATTCTTCTAAAGGGTCCATCGAAATACCTGCATGTTCTTCCGAATACTTTAAACTTGGGAAAATGGTTTTCTGATAATCGTTCGAACCCTTTAATTTCATCCGGACGGCATGTGAATAGCCTTTATCCGCACGCTAAGCAATGCTTCAATCCTCAAGAATAACCAATACTCTAATGGTTATCGCATTCGAGCCGCAGCTCCCTCTGCCAGTGTGCCCGTGGTAACAGAAACCACCCTCCAACATTGACGAAGATAGATCAAAAGAACGAATGGAATACGGTGCAAACAATTGTACATCCTAAGGCTCCTTAAGCAGAGTAGCGTATCGTAAGTATGCCGCGGACCATACCCACGGTACGTTACTCTACCTAAATCACCTACTCCATCAACCAAGGGTCACCTAGACTTATACAAGGTTAAACCTAGCGCTCTGATACCAACTTTGTCACGACCCGAAAGTACGTTACGTGACCGGCACTTAGATTACGAAGCGTCTAGAGGCGCCACGTAACCTAAGTAAGCCGAAGCCCTGAAATCTAAACCATAAAAGAAGAAGAAGAAGAAAACAAGTTTAAAAGCATCAGCAAATTTTCTCAAAAATTTCGGCAGAGTCTCCTCTGTAAAAACTGGCCCCCAAATGGGTACAACAAGTATAATATAAATAAACAATAAAAAGCATCCCCAAACGGGTGCTAGCTCAACGCCAACAGGCGGAAACAACCACAACAAACACAATAATATACAACGCCAAAGGGCGAGGCTCAAAACTCAAAAGAAAACAAAACCACCAGATCAGAATAATACATGCGCGGCTCTAAGGTCGAAATAAAAGACTGGTCCAATAAACTTATCAAGTAATACAAGTATGGTTGATGGAGCTTACTAGATACAAATGAAAGAATAAAAGTACAATGGTGGTTCGGATACAAGTGAACCAACCTACCGTGCAAATCACCCTGAAAGAATAGATGTGCCAGCAAGCTGCCAGGGAAACCTGTACACCGAACCTGTAATAAAATTTGGCACAACGGGGGTGAGTTGCCAACTCGTGAGTAGAAGACATCTACGAAAAGAAATCGAATGCACGACGCTATCCTAGGTCATAATAATACACTATAATATCCCATTCATCTAGTAATAGCTGGGTAAAACTACGTGTAAATGCAGATACTCCGTGCTCGTGTCAGTGCCTCATATAATACTATGCCATATGAATGGATATGCATGCACCATGAATATAAAATAATCAATCCTGAAATCCAGATATATCTGTATAAGAAATCTTTAACTGTTATTATAGTAAAATGTGTATAGGAATCTGAAATCTCAACAATAAAATCCATGGAAATCCGTGTCAAGCATCGACACAAACATGTAAATCTCAAGTCTCATAGTCTCAATACCTCGGGCTCCGTCAGTCCGGATCGGCCCATATCATCAAATCTCACGACAACGGTCGGTATCCTCCGGATATCCGCCGCGCCAGACATCACCGGTAGGTAGCCTTCCCCTGCCAGGCTCATCGTCTACAACTCGATTTTCTTGCCCCGGGGTACCATACCGGGCCCACCATGTGCCCGAGACGGTTCATCCACTCCTCGAATCGGGTCTCGAAATCCAACAGAAAACATGAAATCTCATGGTGGACGACACATACATCACGAGAAAACCGCATCTTATTTTAAAAAAAGAGGAGGAGAGAGAGAGAGAAGGTTTTATAATTTCTTGCGGTTTTCCCCTAAAATCCAGAAATCTCATAGAAATCCAAATCTTAAAATCATGAGTAAGTATAGGATAAGTGTCGGCATATGCCCATGATACTACATGATAACATGAAAATATGAATGCATGAATGTCAAGTAATAAATATCATGACTATACTAACATCAGAGAGTAATCACGATATTATATCGGTCTAATTGTTAACTGATTCTATCAATAAAGGATCATATAATCTAAAGTGTACGTGACATAGCAATTACCGATGATGATGTGTGTGTGAGCCGGCAAATAAGTGTGCGTGGAATATGCGCATCATCGGTAATGGTGCTGGTGTCCTAACAGGTAAAGTTTATACTGATTATAGCAACATATAAAAGAACATGCACCATGATGATTACAGTATGAATGCAAGACAGATGTGCATTATCCACTCCTCTGCGATATACGAGTACAACTACCACTATATGAATCAAACCTAAACTAGTGTCTATCTAACCTTCTAAGGAACTTAACCTAAGAAACTAGTCAGTAAGAAACTAGAGTCTACCTAAGGTCTGAATCAATATCTCTAATAGTCGGCGATCCCGCCTCGATAGCGTCACGTACGTATTACGGCTTCCTCGAATCAAGAGTGCGGATCAATCATCATAACTAGGCCTCGTACGGTAAAATCCATCGTACGGCATCCCAATATCGGGATACGGGTCAAGTATCTCCTAGGCGTCTCATCATTCGTATAATGTCATCATCAACACATCTCATGATCAAGGTGCTAAACTATAATCGCATATATCAATCATATATCATTGCCATCATAGAATAATCCTTAGTTTATCCTCAGAAATATCATGTCACATGTGTCATATTGTGATTAAATCATACCGATATCTTATCGTCATCAAGTCACACCTATACGATATCGACATCAGGTCACACCTATATGATGTCGTAATCAAGTCATACATATATCATATCATGATCAGTCACAAGCTACAGCCCAGGTACTATTTTAGCGTCCCATGTACCTCCATATCACCACCACCCTTTATAATTTATATATTCATGTTCATTATCTCATTCTCTAATGATCCGCTAACACTTTAATACGACTGTATAGTCAAGAATCACGGCATCAAGCCCAGTTATACTGTTTCATCATACCTCAGATATCATATCACATCAATGAATCCCATATACGTGTTGTGTATATATATACACCTATACCTAGTTTTATATATATACACACATATACGTATACGCCATGTCAAGTTTTAGTGTGTGCGTGCGTGTTTCTATCAGAAACCTACGAACCTCTCCCAAAGTATTCATCCTCAGGTATGGTTTTCCTAAATCAGTCTAGTCCCGCCTAGGGTCATTACTAGGGTCCTGCTCAGTAAGAATCTAGGGTCACATCGGGTTTCCTAATGTCAATAAGTACTATTCCTATTCTATGTTGCGGGGGTGCTAAACGCCATCCACCCGACTTCCCCCCGTAGATATGCATCTACTCACCTGGTCCATGTCTGCCGAAGACGGTGTCGCCATCCTCCTCTTTATCGCCCGCAGTCCACATGAGGGTACCTAAACGCAAACATATAAATAGTATCTTAAACTGAATCACATACAAAAGTCAAAACGATGCAAGGAACCAGCATAGGTTAAAACCTATGTCCCATCCACGCAAAAGCACCAAATATCGCTCGATATCGGCATACAAACTCCGATGGATCGAGATAAACATTAACAAATAACTCGTAGTTTTAAAACACATTACTTATATTATAAAACATGATTAAATCCATCGAAACCCTAAAATCCATCAGACCGTCCAATTTCGTAAAACCCGAAAATGCCAATTTACCGTTTTTCATCAAAACTTGACATTTAAATGAAACCAATGGTTATAAAACTTATTAAATAGCATAACTAGACTATACAAACCATTACTATATTTTTATTACACAAATTTGTATTAATTTGAAATTTCTAGTTTGCAACCTTTAACAATTTTCAACATTTTTCAAGCAAAATACCACAATTCCACCACAAAACGTGATTTTGCATGAATTAATGTATTAAACCACAATTCATGATAATAATGATTTAATGAAATCATAAATTATATTTTTAATTTCATTTATATAGGAATTTCCAAAATCTAGTTTACAAAATACTAGCATTTTATTACTATTTTCCAATTATCAAAGGAAACTAGTGATCAAACTAAGTTTTTCTTTCCATTAACATGATAATATTCTCATTAAAACTACCATCTAATGATAACAACCTTAATAAGAATTTTATTTTACCCACAAACACATTTTAGAAAAATCTAGTTAGCTAAATAGCTTGATTAAAACAATTTGAATAAACAATTTATTATACAACAACCATGCAAGATTTTTCCACTCTAAAAGATGTTAAACTAGCTATTATAACCTTATTTAATTAATAAAAACCACAACTTGAATTTACAAACCCTAACTTGAATTTTAAAATTTGCAACTAGAATTAATTTAATAAATCTAATTATGCTTTAAAAGAAACATCTAATAGAAATAAAACAAAAGAAGGAAATTTATACCTTCAAAATATGAAATCCAAACATGAAAATGAGCCTCCAAAATGCATGCTTTCCCACTCCAAAATCCATGTAAAGAAGAGCAAAGAACAAAGGGTAGGAATTTATTAGGATTTTGTGGAATTTTAATTAAATTTTTGATGAATTTTGGAGCAAAATAAAATGAGGAAAATGGGGGCTACCATGGGGGGTGAGGCCGGCCATTTTTGGAGGTGAGGGAGAGAAGGAAGAGAGTGACAAAAGTTGTGTAGAAGTCTCCACCAAAATATCACTTCATTATGTCTTTTCATGCATTTCTTTATTTTTCTTTTATTTCTTTACTATAGCAACTCAAGAAAGCTCTAGAAAATAGGAAAAATTTGCAAATAAATTTTGCATGATACACACTAAATTCTAACATTCCATGGTTCATTTTAACAAATTAAAACCATTTAAATTTGTAATTTACAAGTGTCTAAATAAACACCATTTACTAGTAATTACATAATTAAAATAGGTATTTTTGAAATTATAATGAAAAACAATCACGGCTAGGTTTTACGAAAAATACATTTTACTTTACCGAAAATCATAAAATTCACTTAAACAATTTTATTCATTTAATTATTTATTTAATTATTTTTGAAACGTTACAAGGTTTTAGCCCCGGAAATTCTCTAAAGATAAAATAGGGTGGAGTTAAACTCCTAAGATGCTTTGGGTTAAGGAAATGGGTCCTTCTTCTTCCTTTGCTGGCCGGATCTTGGAGATAAAGAGATGTGAGATTTAAAAATCTTTTCTTTTTGAGATCTGACGGCAGATCTGAGTTCCCCTTAATGGGTTTTGTGGTGGAAAACTATTTAGTTTTGAAAAAGGAAGAGTAAAACTCTTGATTTAATTCAAAAGAAAGAAGAAGGTTTTGGAAACTTGAAGAAGGAAGAAAGATCTTAGATCTGAAACTTTTTTGGAGAGAGAAAAGTTGTTGAGATATTTCATTATTTTTGCCATTATAGGCTATACACTTTACACATAGCCCCTTGGGCTTCACAAAATGGCATTTTGCCTATTTCATGGCTCATGTGCCATTTCTTTTTGCACATAAGCCATGGGCTTTACAAAAATTTGGCTTTATGCCTATTTTTCTTACATTTAACCATAAATAAAATAAAAGAAATGCAACAAAATTATTTATTACAAAATTTTTAACTTGGCATGGGGGGAGGCCGGCCGCTTCATGTTCGAGCTCGACCCGGGCATGGGCCCACTGGATCTGGGCTTGGGCCCACTTGGCTTGGGGTTGACTTTGATTTTGACTTGGTCAACCGGGGTGTAAATTTTTGCCCCAATAGACAACAGCGCGGATCCACTCACAAAGGCCTTTTTCCCAGTAGAGACTTTTATGGGATGGTTGAGTATGAGATACTTCAACCGCAGCTAATTGTTGGGTATGTGATACCACAACAGATGGCCCTAGTGCAAGTGGGAGATTGTTAGTTATATGTATGCCCTACAGGCCATTACTGTACATACGATGTATATTGTAATGGATGCTTGGACATATATAGGGAGGACTTTCTTGCTCGACATGATAGTATGCTATCCGGTTGTACTTTATCTTAACATGTACTCTGGTTGTCTCTATGTTACATGTTGATAAAGCCCTTAGGATATGTACTCGACTACTGGGACTATGATGAGATCATACTAGCGGGGCCACGGTAGTCGACGAGTACATCCTATAACTGTTCCTAGTCGAGGGTGTATCGAGACAGGGCATCGATGCACCAGAGTAGACTAGCGTATAGTATCTTGACCCATATGATGGGCGATGGATGATCCCATATCCATCGGTGCTTGACATCAAGGATGGTGTACGGGTGCTCAGTAGAGACTGGGTACATTGGACGGACCCGCCGAGAACTCCCAGAAGGTATTATACCTCACGTCAGATGGCAGTTCTCCGGTGACACTGGTACAGAGTAGTCTGTTGACCCGAGATCGTCATAGAGTCTTGTGTGATTCCCACTGCGCTTTGATTTCCATCATACCACGTCTAAGAGGGCGTGCAAAAAGGTGGCTTTTGGGTACAGTCCCGAATCACATGGAGCCAATGAGCGATAGGAGGGGATTCGTCTATCCCGGTATAGGGAGTTGATGTTGTGCTGTGTTCGATTGGCTAAACCGGAAATCCCTGGCCAGGGTTGCTGAGATTTACTGGTAAGTGTTATCAGTAGTTTCTCGAACTGTTATAGACCTCATATCGACACGATTTATCGAGCTACTGGGGTCTGACGTTTACCATCCCTAGGCGAGATATGCGACACATCAGACGACGAGACCGGACTGTACGGGAGTGTTACTGATTGGATTCACGGGAGAATGTACATGCTTGCTTGTTGATCTTCTGAGCGCTCAATACCTGGGTGGCTGTTACGTTTAGCTGACCGCTTGCAGCTTGTGGGTGTTTGATATGATCATTAACTACTGCCGGCGTATTGACGATTCTTTAGAGTCCTATACAGAGGTTTCTTGGCTCAGGCAAAACGGAGTAGGAGCACATATGTGATATGTGCAGGACCGAGGATAATGCGGTATGTGATACCATATTGGATTCTCGTGATATGAGATATCGGCCGGGTATATGAGATATAGCCGGGTCATCGTATTAGTCGGTTATTTGTGAAATAGCCGGATTATCGGATCAAGAGTTGATTCGATAATTTAATGTGTAATAATATATATTATATATTAAATTACATTAACTTATATTAGCTCACTAAAACATTCATTTTCTCACGGGATAATACATTGATATATATGCGATATATGTTAATTGTATTATTTTCTATTATTACACAATATATTGTATATGTGATATATAATATTATAACATGTTAGGGTTACAAATTTAACAATGGTTTAGGGTTTAAACTTGGTTTGGGTTTGCATTAGGGTTAGCTTTTGCATGAAGCTTTCATGAAGCTTCATGAAGCTTTGACTTTGTGTTTTGCTTGATATTTTGTGATGATATTATGTTAACCCAATCTAAACCATTAACTCTAGTTAATTCTCTACAAGGGTTAACTCCTTCATGCTTAACCCTTGGTTAGATTTGTAACCACTACAATTAATTCATTATTCATCACAAAAGGAATGATTCATTATCTTCTTCTTCTTCCTTCTTTTTTCATGGAAAAAAGCTTTCTTGATTTGATTTTGTGATAAAATGAGTGAGAATAAGAAAATAAAAGAGAGCAAAAATCCAACTTCATCATTCTCATCTATCCTTGCGCTTTAGATGAGAGTGTTCACCTTCATTTAGTGAGTGAGAGCTTGTGTTAATGAAACTTCAAGGTAGATCATCTTTGTTATCGAAGATCGGAAGCAAGCTTGCATCTTTCTCTTCGTGAAGCCTCTCGAGAGTCCAGAACACGATGATCGCAGCGAAGGGACATCTACACGGAGCTATTGAAGTGAAGGACCGGATCTACAAAGGTTGTAATCCCTCTCACTTAGTGTTAAAGTGTTTAACATGCTTGTTTTCGCCTAAACTCTAGTATAAAGATCCGGATTTTGGTTGTTCGGCACGGCTAAAATTTTAATCGGGCATGGTTGATGCCTCATAGACCCTTGTGCATGTGCCTAGCAACCCTACAAATTTCAACTCTTGAAATTCCCGATAATGCTTTTACCCCTAGTGACTTATGACCTTAACTATGGTCAACAAATCATAAGCACTAGTCAAGTTCTACCTGTCATTTCTTGATTAATTTAGACCCACCCATATGACCCTTAACTATGGTCAACAAAATCATATGACTGTCCTAATTAATAACATCTTATGTTATATAGGAAAACATCACTTAGCTACCATACACTGCGCCTTAACTATGGTCAACAAACGCAGCACGAATACTAAGTACTCTATTTTCCTAATATGACCCAGGGTTACGCAGGTTTTTCAGAAAACCCTGAGCGTAATAAACTTGATATCGTCGTAGAATCGAGTATTTTTGAAAAGGAGTGTTTTTGAGGCATTTCTAGTTTCGCTAAAGAGGTCACTCCCGGTGAAGGGATCTCGGCTCTTTCCTCATCGAATAAGGTGCAGGGTATATCATATATACCGCTATGCAAAGCAAGAACTATATAAGCTGTAAAAAACTAAACCGCGAGTTTGTAGCATCTGCCAGTTTCGCTAAAGAGGTCACTCCCGGTGAAGGGATCTCGGCTCTTTCCTCATCGAATAAGGTGCAGGGTATATCATATATACCGCTATGCAAAGCAAAACTGTAGCTAAACTTTTTATAAAGTTTTGATTCTACAACATCTTTTATGATTCTTTTCCTTTTATTAATCTCATTAATAAATCCCATCAGCTTATGCTTCCTAAGCATCACCGAAGAAACGAAAGCACTAATATTTATATATCAGCATATATATATAGTATAAGCATTCGTCTCAGGCAGTAATATGATCTCATCACAGAACATTGCAGCAGAAGAATATATATGAAATATTGGATATACTAGGATGTCTGTGTTTTCAATACGAGCCGGTATAAAACACGGATTCCACGGTCGCGATGAATAGCCAAACCTACATCCCTAGACCCCTACGAGAGCGGCAAGTAACACTGCCAGTTCTAGGGTTAGGAGACCCGGTCTCGACTCCTCGAGATGGCCTCCTACTAGACCCTGGAACACGGTTACTTGTGCTCCCCTCTTTGGGTCTACCTAATGCGGAAAAGTAAATAATATACACTGGTGACATCAACCTCATCCCGGAAGTGCCCCAATAAAAGAATATTACATACAAATGAATTTTACATGAATGAAAATAAAAACCCTCATCTCACATAAAACCCCCGGCTATTCAGAACACGACGATCCAATATAACATATCACAGCAACATATAATATCACATATCATCAACGTAAGTAAGTATGCATACACCGATCGTCGTTGATATATAGCAACGAAGACCGGCAATACAACTACATACTACACTTACGGTCACAGAAAAGAAATTGTAAAACTATAACATTTGGAATCCACAATCACTTTAGACATCGTAAATCCGAAATATCACATACTTCGCATTTCATGCCTAACGTTATGAATTCCACATATTATATCACATTCCAGATAAATAGACAGTATTAAACTTTCCGAACAGATAATCAAACACCCAAAATTTCCTAAATAGCTCAACACTTGAGCGGAGTTCAAATAATCCCAGAATCTGTCACAGTACCGATGATCCAGCCATAGAAGGGTCAAGCCAACGCCTCACATGTGGCACGCCGTACTGCCCCAAACCCTAAGGTTTAGAGGCAGTTCAGACGGTCACATAATCGAGTTAAGGTTTGTGTTTTTCTAGAGGGACCGCCGCGTTACTTATACGTTTATCCGAAAGATTTAAACCCGATAAAAATTTGACACTTGAAAATTTTTTCATGCCGGGAAAAAGTGAGTTAATGATATCCGCTCGAACATTTTAACAGTTTCTAAATATACGGAAAACAAAACGAAATTAAATGTTCTGATCGAATCTATGATTACAAAATAAACCCCAGAACACTCAACATTTGAGTCAGATTAAAAATACCGATAAAATAGAACTTACAGAAATAGAAATAACTGTTCAAAAACGAGTGCATAGTCTTTCCGTACTGCCGCGGATCCGCGGCCAAAGCGTGGTACGGCCGCGGTTCTGTGGTGGGTTGTACGGATTATGACCTCGTTTTTCACAGCAATGTTTAAATTCCCCTGCTGAATTTTTTAGGCATTTTTAATACAGAAAAATCACAGTTTTAAAAAAATGTCCAGAGAGGGGTTCGTTTTGACTTTTCGGGGTTCGTTCGGAGTTTTAACTCCGTATACATGTCGCCTAATGCTCTAGCTAGGCCCTGATACCACTGTAGGGTTCCTAGGAACTCTTGTGAGGGTTCATAAGGCATCAACCATGTCCGAATAAAAATTTAGACGTGCCGAACAACCCAAAGCCGGGATCTTCGCTAGATTATTAGGGTTTAACATGCAAGTAAACATCTTTAAAACTAAGTGTGAGGGATTACAACCTTTGTAGTCCGCTCCTTCGCTCCATAAGCTCCGAGTAGAAGTCCCTTCGCCGCGATCCACGATCTCCCGGACTCAAGAGAGGCTCCACGACTCGAACGATCCATGCTAGCTAGTAGTATTCCTTTTCTCCGATAATCTATGTCGAAATTGCTATAACTCAAACTCTCTCACTCTAATGAGGTGAACACCCTAATCTAATGGGCTAGATTAGATGAGGATGATGGAGTAGTATTTATTCTATCTTTTTATATCAATTTCTCACAAGAAATCATCACAAAATGAATAACTAGTAAGCTTTCTCAAAGCTCAAGAGAGAAAAAAGATAATGAATCATGAGTTAATCCTTTTGTGATGAATAATAGGAATGAATATATGATTAATCATGGAACCATGGTCAAGGATGACTTGGATAACCTTTGTAGAGAATAACTAGGGCTAGGGTTTGGTTAGGTTAAAACAATGAGTCATAAGAAAATATCTATCATAATATCTTCTTCATGACAAAAGGAAAAGTTCTAGAAGGTGCAAGAAAGAACTAACCCTAATCAAACCCTAACCTTGCTTAATCTCCACTAAACATGTTCTATTATTAATCATATCATGTTAGTATAATATATATCACATATATATTATATATTTGTAACAAAAGTAAATAATACAATTAACATATATCGCATATATATCAATGTATTACCCGGTGAGAAAATGAAATAATAAAGCGAGCCAATATTAGATAATGTAATACAATATATCATATATATTATTATACATTAAATCATCAAATCAACACTTGATCAGACAATCCGGCTATATCGAATATAACCGACTAATATATCATGTACCGATTCATCGAATCAACACTTGATCCGATGACCCGGTTCATATCTAAATATCGCGAGAATATAATACGGTATCTCATATCGCATTATCCTCAGTCCTGCACATATCACATATGTGCCTCTACTCCGTTTTGCCTGAGCCAAGAAACCTCTGTGTAGGATTCTAAAGAATCGTCAATACGCCGGTAGCAGGTGATGATCATATCAAACACCCACAAGCTGCAAGCGGTCAGCTAAACGTAACAGCCACCCAGATATTGAGCGATCAGAAGATCAACAAGCTAGCCTATACGTTCTCCTGTGAATCCAATCAGTAACACTCCCGTACAGTCCGGTCTCTTCGTCTGATATGTCGCATATCAAGTCTAGGGGTGGTATACGTCAGACCCCAGTAACCGATAAGTCATGTCGATGTGTGGCTCATAACTGGTTGAGAAACTACTGGTAACATTTACCAGTAAATCTCTATATCAGCCCTGGCCAGGGACTTCCAGTTATAGCCAATCGAATACAGCACAACATCAACTCCCTATACCGGGAGAGACGAATCCCCTCCTATCGCTCATTGCCTCCATGTGATTCGGGGCTATACCCAAAAGCCACCGTTTTGCACGCCCTCTTGGACGTGGTAAGGTGGAAATCAAAGCACAGTGGGAATCACACAAGACTCCATGACGATCTCGGGTCTACAGACTACCCTGTACCAGTGTCACCAGAGAACTGCCATATGACGTGTGGTATATCACCATCTGGGAGTTCTCGGCGAGTCCGTCCAGTGTACCCAGTCTCCACTGAGCACCCACACACCGTCCTTGATGTCCAACACCGATGGATATGGGATCATCCATCATCCATCATACGGGTCAAGATGCGTATACGCTAGTCTACTCTGGTGTATCGATGCCCTGTCTCGATATACCCTCGACTAGGAACAGTTATAGGATGTACTCATCGACTACCGGAGCCCCACTAGTATGATCTCATCATAGTCCCAGCAGTCGAGTACAGATCCTAAGGGCTTTATCAACATGTGCGAGTAAGACAGTAAACCAGTACAAGTTAACATGTTAAGATAAAGTGAAACCAAATAGCATACTATCATGTCGAGCAAGAAAGTCCTCTCTATATATATCCAAGCATCCATTATAATATACATCACATGTACAACAATGGCCTCTAGGGCATATACATAACTAACAGTTGCTTATGTTTTACATCCGCGCTAGTCCAGCCCCCGCTCTGTCGTTAGTTAAGTAACCTAACGGGTGATGATGGGGCCCCGTGGCGAATGCGGATGGCATAAGTGTACGTTATATTTTCGTTGTTTTCTGCAATGGTAGGATTAATTGATGGGACGCATTATATTGATGCAAAGAAAATAAACCAAAGCTGAATCGTTGGAACAATTTCAAAACCACTCGGTTTTTTCAAAACAGAAAACTTTTAAAAACGCGTAGCTTAAACCACTCCTTTTAAAAGCTATCAGGTTCCTTCGATTATATCAAGTTCACTAGGTTCACGGTTTCTCCAAAACCATTCGTAGCCCTCCGTCATTTCAGTTAAAAGTTCAGTAGTATTCAAGCTATGTATTTTCACCTTCGCCAAGGAATAGTGATTGGTAGCTGCTGAATATTTATCTGTAGCATAGATAGATGCGTTGGTTTGGGACAGTCATACTGCTATTTTGTCCTTCGTCAAGGGTATGTACGGGTGGATTCAAATTAACCTGGATAATGACGGGTAGAACTTGACATGTGACTTATGATATGTTGGCCTTCGTCAAGGTTATAAGAGCATAGGGCAAAAATCCACATCGGGACTTTCTAAAGAAATTGAAACTTGCTAGTGTTGTATACCATTTGGAGTGTGATAATTTTGGTAGGATTCCTTCAACTTTATCATACAATGATATTTGGATCCCGATCCTACTGTGAGTATATGCTACTCCTCGGGAGATTTTTTCACTTAACGATCAATGCTATAAACCAAGTAGGTGTCTAGAAAGGTGTTAGCAGGGCTACGCCCACAGGGAAAAGAGGTTATTTAATTAAGGAACTTCGCGAAAGTATCGTAAAACCTCCCTCGAAGTACCGACACCGGCCTGGCTGAACCGTTAAGCAAGTATTGTATGGTGAGATCAATCCCGACTAGTTCTTCTTTTATGGTTTGAGGAAGGATTCGAGAAACAGTGGGAGCCATCCTGTTTAGACAAACTAAAAACCACTCTAAACTTGCAAGAGCATCTGCTAAAGTTTTTCTTCTCTCTCTCCTGATTGCAGCAACCAAACATCATGACGGGCTTTAAGTTACATTTAGATAAAAATATACTGACAGGGCCAAACTACAAAGATTGGTTCAGGAATGTCAAAATGGCAATCACTTAAGGAAAGTTGGGGTGTCTCCTTACCACTAAGGCCCCCGCCGTCCCTGGTCCAGAATCCAGTGTCGCGGATAAGGAAATCCGTAAGACCTGGGAGATTGACAGCGCGAAGGCCAAGTGCCTTGTGCTTGCCTCTATGGACAATGAACATCAGAGGAGGCACGGGAATATGGATCTTGAATCCATATTTCTCCATACTAAGGAACTATATGGAGAGAAATCCCGTATCGCAAGATACGAGACCTCGAAGAAGCTATTTTCAGCGAGGTTGGCCGTCAGATCATCTGTAGAGAAACACGTGCTTAAGATGATTGGCTACATTGAGGACCTCGCAGACCTCGGGGCCACGTTAGAGAACGAGCTCTACACTGACTTGATTCTCCAGTCCCTTCCTTCCACCAACGCCCAGTTTATCTTGAATTTCAACATGTAAGGAAAAGAAGTTGAACTTCCTGAACTCCTCAACATGTTAAGGAGTGCAGAGGGAACCCTGCAGAAAGTCAGGGAAACACCCGCTTTGTTTGTTGGAGGAACTTCCTCTTCTAGGTCCAAGGCGAAAGCCAAAGGAAAGAAGAAGAAAGCCCTCACCAAACCAAGGGGCGGTGTTAGTAAGGTGGAAGCTAAGGGAAAAGCAATGGTAGTGGTACAGATTGTGGGAAAGGAAGAATGCTTTTATTGTCACAAGAAAGGACACTGGAAGAAAGATTGCAAGGCTTGGAAGGCTAAGAACTAGGACCCGAAGCAAGTTGTGGCTTTGGCTTCAGGTGTGTATGTTATTGAAAACTATCTGTCAATCAACTCTACTTCCTGGGTATTGGATACCAGATCAGGATCTCATATCTATAATTCTTTGCAGGCACTGAGAAGCCGTAGGGTTTTGAAGGCGTGTGATATGACCCTCAGAGTTGTAAACGGAGCAAGCATGGATGCTGAGTCCGTGGGGGACTATCACTTAGGATTGACAGATGGACATGTTTTGGTTTTGCGCAACTGTTATTTTGTACTAAGTTCGACTTGTAATATCATATCTGTATCTTTAATGTCTAAAGAAGGTTATGATTTTGCATTTGTAAACAATGTTGTAAACATTCACCTTAATCATGTTTTGATTGGGTCGGGTACATTAAGCAACGGTATATATGTTTTAAACCAACCGCAGATTTTCAATATCCAGAATACACACAAAAGAAAGTCTCCAGAATTAAATCATGCTTTCTTATGGCATTGTAGACTGGATCACATCAATAAGACAAGCTTAACTAAGTTACATAAAGAAGGATATTTGGATCCATTTGAATATCAATCTTATGCAACTTGTCAATCATGTCTCAAAGGAAAGATGACAAAGACTCCGTTCACTCGAAACGGAGTAAGAGCGAGCGAGCTCTTGGGACTCATACACAGCGATGTGTGTGGTCCAATGTCTACACATGCAAGAAGTGGTTTTTCCTATTTCATTACTTTTACGGATGATTTCTCTAGATATGGACATGTCTTCTTAATGAAGCATAAATACGAGGCCTTTGAGAAATTCCAGGAATATAAGAATGAAGTAGAAAAAAACCCGGCAAAAGTATCAAGACACTGAGATCTGATCGAGGTGGTGAATACCTAAGTGCCGAGTTCCTGGATTACCTAAAAGAGAATGGAATTATCTCTCAACTTACTCCTCCATAGACTCCACAACATAACGGTGTATCGGAGAGACGGAACCGAACCCTATTGGATATGGTACGTTCCATGATGAGTAACGCTGAGTTACCACGATCATTCTGGGGCTATGCACTAGAATCAGCAGCATATCTTTTAAAAAAGGTTCCTACCAAGACTGTGCTTACAACACCATATCGGATGTGGAGTGGGAAGAAACCCTATCTTCAATATCTAAAGGTATGGGGATGTCCAGCTTTTGTCAAAAAGCAGCATGCGGACATACTCGAGGCACGCTCAGTACTGTGTAAGTTTGTGGGATACCCAAAGAACACCAGGGGGTATCTTTTCTATTACGCAGAGGAACGGAAGGTTTTTTTTTCTCGTCATGCCCACTTTCTGGAACATCAGTTCTTAGAAAAAGAAACAAATGGGAGCGCAATAGAACTGGAAGAAATTCCAGAAACACAAGCTATTACTGAAAGCTTGATAGAACAAGAAGTTTCAAAAGAACAGGACATTCCCGCACCGCTCCGCAGGAGTAGTAGGCTTTCTCATCCACCTGAGAGATACTACGGTTTTCTCATAGACGGGGATAGAGAGGATTGCATCATTGATAATGATGAGCCGACTAACTTCCAGCAGGCCATTCAGAGCACTGACTCGGTAAAATGGCTAGATGCAATGCGGACCGAGATGGAGTCGATGTACACCAACAAAGTATGGAATTTGGACTTTTCTCCAGAAGGGGTAAAACCCGTAGGCTGCAAATGGATCTCTAAAAAGAAGATTGGTGTAGATGGACAGGTTGAAACCTATAAGGCTAGACTTGTTGCAAAGGGTTTTCGTTAAAGACCTGGTTTGGAACATGACGAAACTTTTTCTCCAGTGGCTATGCTCAAATCCATTCGGATCCTTCTTGCCATTGCTGCCTTCCATGATTATGAAATTTGGCAGATGGACGTAAAGACCGCTTTTCTAAATGGAAATTTAGAGGAGTGTGTCTATATGAATCAGCCAGAGGGATTTATTCAGAGTGGGAGCAGCGGAAAAGTGTGCAAGTTGCTGAAGTCCATTTATGGACTGAAGCAGGCATCACGGAGTTGGAACATCTGTTTTGATGAGACGGTGAAAGAATTTGGCTTTATCAAAAATCCAGATGAACCATGTATTTATAGTAAGATTGTAGCGCGAACTGTCGTATTCCTCGTTTTATACGTGGATGACATTCTCTTGATAGGAAATGATATTCTTATGCTACAATCTGTCAAAGGGTTCTTGTCACACAAATTCTCCATGAAAGACCTGGGTGAAGCCTCTTACATTCTGGGGATCCAGATCTATCGTGATAGATCTAAGAGGATGTTGGGACTTTCGCAGTCCAGGTACATCGACACCATACTGAAAATATTCAGTATGGAAGATTCAAAGCGCGGTAATTTACCAGCTTGTCACGAAATCACCCTCTCCAAAGAGATGTCTCCCAAGACTGATTTGGAAAGGGATCGCATGTCTATTATACCCTACGCTTCTGCGGTAGGCTCTATAATGTATGCGATGTTGTGTACCAGACCAAATGTAGCTTATGCACTGAGTGTGGTAAGTCGGTATTAGTCAAACCCTGGAGAGAAGTACTGGATAGCGGTAAAGAACATTCTGAAGTACCTGAGAAGGAGTAAGGAGATGTTCTTGGTTTACGGCAGAAAAGACCTCCAGATCGAGGCCTTTGCTGACTCCAGCTTCCAGAGTGATAAGGATGACTCCAAATCCATGTCAGGTTATGTCTTTACCCTGAATGGAGGGGCGGTCTGTTGGAAGAGTTCCAAACAGGAGACAGTTGCTGACTCGATAATGGAAGCAGAGTATATCGCAGCTTCAGATGCCGCAAAAGAAGCTGTCTGGATGAGGAAGTTCTTAACATAACTTCAGGTGGTTCCATCCATTGTTGATCTAATACATCTGTATTGTGACAACAACGGGGCTATAGCTTTAGCGAAGGAACCCAGGTCCCATCAGAAGTCCAGACACATCTTGAGGCGGTATCACCTGATCAGGGAGATCGTGGATCGCCGGGAGATCGAGGTTCGGAGGGTTGCTACAGAAGATAACACTGCAGATCCATTCACAAAGGCCATTCCTCAGACGAAGTTCGAGAGGCTATTCGAGATGATAGGTCTGCGATATGTCAGCACATGGCCTTAGTGCAAGTGGGAGATTGTTAGTGTGATATGCCCTAGAGGCCATTATTGTATAGTACTAGTTTGTATATTACATTTTGGAAGCTTAGGATATATACACAGATTTATAATAGTCTTGCTCAATATGGTAGTATGCTACTTGGTTTATATCTATCTTAATATGTGTATATGTTTCTTTTGATATATCGCTAATACATATTGATAGAGCCCTTAGGATCTTTGCTTGACTACCAGCGTTGTTATGGCAGTCACACTTGTGGGGGTTGGGTAGTCTACAAGCACATCCTTATACAGGTCCCCAGTCATAGGATTATCGAGACAAGGCATCGATACTCTGGAGTAGACTGGTGTGTACGCTTCTCGTCCCAGCTTGGGAAATGGTCTGTCCCACAGCCATCAGTACGTCGTACTGGAGATAGTATGCATGTGCTCATTAGGTTATGAGTACACTGGACAGAACTCGTCAGGAACTGTTGGTTGCTACTATACCTATCGTCAAATAACAGTTCCCAGGTGACATGAGTACAGCTTAGTCCGTTGACTTGATACTGCCACTTCGCCTCGAGTGTGTTCCCATTGCTCTTAGATTACTACTCTACTACAGCTCTATTGAGTCGTGCAAACAGGTAGTAGTTGGGTGCAGTCCCGAAGCACTTGGAGGCAGTAAAGGTTAAACAGGATTCGTCTCTCCCGGTATCGGGGGTTGATATCGCGCTGTGTCTAAGAGAGCCATTACATAAAGTCCCTGGCCAGGGCAAGTGAGATTTACTGGCAGAGTTTCTAGTAGTTTCTCAGGGTGTTCCGGGCTACACTCCGACACGACTTGTACCGCTATTAGTGGTCTGACGTTTATCGCCCCTAGGCCCGACATGCATTACTCTTAGACGAACAGACCGAACTTTACGGAGATTGTCACATTCAGGCTCAGTAGGAGTTCGGATGGGTTCACCGCAACAGTCTTCTTTTCGACATCTACCAGGGGACCGTTACGTACAGCTACTACCGCTTGCGACCTCTGGTTAAACCTACTGCCAGCGTAGTGTCGAGTATTTAGAGTCCCACTCAGAGGGTTGTTCACCTTTGGGCAAAACGTAGTAGAGGTCGTATGGTTTTACGATGGGGATTCGTTCACATACGCGCACTTGTGCACGTTTGGTGTTCGGGCAGTTAATATTAGTGGGCTTTGGTTTAAGCCAGATCCTAGTATTTGTTTTGGGATTGGTCTAGTCTCATTGTTTTTGTGTTTCTATAGAACACAGATGCGGGTATGTATGTACAGTTGACAGGGACGGAGAGGGAGACACCTCATTAGGGTTTTGACCATTGACTTGATCAAAACCATAATGAGAAAGAGGAATATGATTAATAGTTTTAATTAAGGATAATTGTATCATGGTTAGAGTTGGTTTGGCCATTTGACTTGTTGACTCACATTGACTTAGATATTTTCTTTTGTTGTTTTGTTAAGCATGAGATATTTTTTGAAGCATGCTTAGCATTAATTATGAAATGATAATGGTCAAATCAACTCACCATCACAATTTTCTTAATTATTATTATTATCATCATATATTTCTCATATGAGAGCTTTGTTCTCTCATTCTCTCATTACCTTTCTCTCTCATGGTTTGCTCTCCTTCTTCCTCTCTCAAAAAGCTTAAGTGTTTCATGTGTTGAAAATCAAGCTTTGAGACTAAACCACCAAAATACTTCTCTACTCACTCTAGGATTCTTAGTGTAGTAAGCCAAGCACTCTAGTTACTTCATTGTTGAGGTAGAAGCTCAAGGTAGAGACCTTCGGGTGGATCGTTTTTTGACCTAGAGAGGACAACGAGGAGGAGCCATCTACACCACTCCAAGGAGCTAGCAACTAGGAGGACCACAACAAGAAGAGAAGGAGTTCAAGAACTAGGTATAACCATCTAACCTAGTAGTTAAAACTCCATATTAGTTTGTTAGTTTTCGTTTAGCAAAGATCCTTCATGGTTAGTCTCTGTTTCCTTTGAGAAAAATTTGATTTTTACCTATTCCGCCTCCCCGTCTAGTCCCGGGGTGGGTATATATATATACATATCTCCATATATGCACAGGTAATAAAAGTATGCAAGTGTGTGTGTGCGTGTGGGTGTAACAACTATTCTAGGGTTTCGCGATTTTCACTAAACTATCCCATGATTTGCTACGATCCTACTTGCTAAACTATCCAGTTTTTATAACACATAAACATATATATATATATATATATATATATATATCATGTATATAGTATTTACTACGAACTGCGGGGGTGCTATACGCCATCCACCCGACTTCCCCCGTAGATATATATCTACTCACCTACGCTTGCTTGCAGATGTCGATGTCGCCGCACCCCTCCTTGTTGCTCCGAACCCACTCGAGGGTACCTACATGTATACCGCAAGACATCGTAAATGGAAATAGCGCACGAAAACCAAATCAGAACGCGTATCATTCATAGGTCAAAACCTATAGTCTCGCATGCATAACACTATCAAATAACCCTTGTCATTGACGTTCAAACGCCAAACAACGGAATACAATATCAAATACGAAAACTCAAATTAAAACGAAGTCGCAAAATAATGCAGCAACTCGAGGAAATGGTCCCAGATTTTACCCTAGGTGAAATTAGCCAATTTTGCATATGTAAAGGGTCTAGTTTACAGACAATGGAGCCATGGACCAAATACGAAGCACAAAGCTCTAGGTCTGGCCGTAAATTGCGGCCAGAAAGGTTATATTTGCGGCCATGTTGAGGAGATGGGGCTAGGGTTTTGGTTAATGCTTCTAGGTTGCCTGCTTGAATCCCAGTCTTTGCTAAATAATTTTCCAGGTCCCCGAGTGTTAGCAGATTTCAAATTCCCTACAGAATTCCATAAAATACGGATATCGGGGATTTCTAAGTTCGCTAATAGGGGTTTAAGTCTCAGGTTTGGGTCTGAATTCTAGCACTATGGGGGTTTTGTGGCCTCTACTAAGCTCAATCACACTTCACAACTCAAGAATTCCTCAAACCCTAATTAGAAATTTCCAAACCTCACTAAACGACACTAAATCGGTTCTAAACAAATATGGATGTAAAAGCAATGGAAAAACTATGCTAATAGTTAAGAGAATACCTCATTTGGCAACTCAAGAAAATTCTTGAGTTGCCCCAAGTGTCCAAAATCCTTGCTTTCTTGGTCCAAAGTGTTGCTTGTGAGCTTGTGAACATTTTTTGTGAAATGGAGATGGACTTTGGATGAGTTGTTTGTGGTGTTTTGAGGGTTTAGAGGAGGGGGATGAAGGAGGGCAGCAGCCATAGGAGGTGAGGGAAGGAAAATTAAGAGAAAATAATGGAGGGAACAAGAGTCATGTCTTGGTTTGACCCCTCACCCTCTCTCTCTCTTTTGCCCATACCCAATTCTTCATATTTTCCATTTTCTTTTCTTTTCTTTTCTTTATCTTTCCCTTCTCAATTAAAACAACAACCATGCTAAAAAAATGAAGAGAAGGCCATGATAAAAATGTAACAAGTGCTAAAAATGAAATGTGCATGTCATGTGCACAAAACACGTTTAATGCACGATTAGCGATATCTAATCGCGATTAGCATTAAAATAGTATATAATAAATCATAAATTTGCATAATTTGCATAAATCACATAAAGCACCCTCTTTTTAGTAATTTCCATAATTTTTTAAATTTTTCCCAATTTATCGGTATTTAATTATACCATCTTACTAAAATATTCAATATAATATTATTTAATTATAAAAATCCCCAAAAATAATATTTTATTTTTCTGAAATGTTACAGTTTAATTCAATCAAGAAATGTACGGGTTGAACTTGACCAGCGGCCTATGGTTTGTTGGCCTTCGTCAAGGTCATAGGTTGCTAGGGGCAAAATATTATCGGGAATTTTAAGTGTTAGAAATTTGCAATGAGATTGCATACCTTCTATGAGATAGTTGGATCCCGATACCCACTGCGAGTAAGTGTTACTCTTGGGAAAGTCTTGCACTTTACAATTAGCCGATCAAGTAGGTGTCTAGAAAAGTGTCAACGGGGTTATGCCTCTGGGAAAACGAGGTTTATTTTAATTAGGTCCGTGCGAAAGCACGGGAAACCTCCCTCAAAGTACCGGCACTGGCCTTGCTGAAAGATTGGCGAACTTGTAGGGTGTAATTAATCCCAGCTAGTCTTTCCTTTTAGGGTTTGAAGGAAGATTTGATAAAAACAGTGGGAGCCATCCTGATTAGATAAAATAATAACCAATCTGATCCTGCAAGAGCATATGCTAAAGTTTTTTCTTCTCTCTCTCTCTCCAAGTAGCGACCATGTCAGGCCTTAAGCAAGATAATAATATGGATGTATTGACCGAACCCGCTTGTTATACTGAGCAAGAGAAAGTTGGTTCCGTTCTTTGTTATAATTGTTATAAGACTGAGCAGGAAATAGTGGAATATCCGGATTCCCACGCCGCCCAAACGAAGAAGAAGCATATTGATGCATCTTCTTCGGGTGTGTATGTTATCGAGAACTGTTTCTCAGTTCACTCTACGTTCTGGGTATTAGATACTGGATCAGGATCCCACATATGTAATATATTACATGGGCTAAGGAAAGGTAGAGAACTGGGAATGGGTGATCATTCCGTAAGAGTAGGGAATGGTGCAAATGTTGCAGCCAAAGCAGTTGGCGAATATCACCTTGTATTACCAAATGGTAATACATTGATGAATGCTATTACATTCCGACCCTGATATGCAATCTTATATTAGTTTCTTTATTAAGTAAAGAAGGATATAATTTTATAGTACAGGATAATATTATGAACATCTTCCTGAATCAAAAGTTGATTGGATCTGGCTCGTTAAATAATGGCATATACATTCTAAATCAAATCATTGTTCTTAATGTACAAAACACACACAAGCGGAAGATTTCAGAAATGAACGAATCTTTCTTGTGGCATTGTAAACTAGGTCATATCAATGCGACACGACTAGCTAAGTTACATAAAGATGGATATTTGAATCCGTTCGAATTATCATCTTATGAATCTTGCTATTCATGTCTCAAAGGAAAGATGACCAAAACTCCGTTTAGTGGACACGGAGAAAGAGTTACGGAACTTTTGGGACTGATACATAGTGATGTATGTGGTCCCAGGTCTACACATGCCAGGAATGGTTCCTCATACTTCATTACATTCACTGACGATCTCTCAAGATACGGACATGTGTTCCTGATGAAACATAAATTTGAACCTTTTGTGAAATTCAAAGAATATAACCACGAAGTAGAGAACCAAATGGGTAAAAGTATTAAAACCCTTCGATCTGATCGGGGAGGAGAATACTTGAGCACAAAATTCCGTGGCTATCTAAAAGAGAATGCGATTCTCTTTCAGCTTACTCCTCCGTATACACCACATCACAACGGTGTATCAGAACAGAGGAATCGCACCCTATTGGATATGGTGCGCTCTATGATGAGCACTGCTGAGTTACCTATTTCCTTTTGGGGGTATGCGCTTGAGACAACCATACACCTATTGAATATGGTCCCTACCAAATATGTGCCTACCACTCCATATGAGATATGGAAGTGGAAGAGACCATGTCTTAATTATATTAAGATATGGGGTTGTCCGGCTTATGTTTAAATGCAAAATCCATACAAGCTCGAGGCAAGGTCAGTTCTGTGTAAGTTTGTTGGATATCCCAAAAATTCACGTGGGAATATCTTCTACCGTTTCGAGGAATAAAAGGTGTTTGTTTCTCGCAATGCCACCTTTTTAGAAAAGGAATTTCTTGAAAAAGAAATTAGTGGCGAGGAGGTAGAACTGGAAGAAGTTCCAGCGATACAAACTATGACAGAAGATTTGGTGGAACCAGAAGATTTGTAGTCTCCAACGAACCCCAGCCTCTCCGCCGATCTAGTAGGGTTCCTCATCCACCTGAGAGATACTACAGTTTTCTCATTGATGGTGGGAGTGAGTATTGCATCATGGAAGATGATGACCCAACTAACTTCGAGAAGGCCATCACGAGTGGGGATTCTGTGAAGTGGCTGGATGCAATGCTATCTGAGATGGAATCTATGTACACCAACAAAGTATGGACTTTGGAAGTTGCTCCTGAAGGGGTAAAACCCATTGGGAGCAAATGGATCTTTAAAAAGAAACTTGGTGTAGATGGAAAAGTTGAGACATTAAATGCTAGACTTGTTGCAAAAGGTTTTCGTCAACGACCAGGTGTGGATTATGATGAAACCTTTTCTCCAGTGGCTATGCTTAAGTCCATCCGGATCCTGCTTACCATTGCCACATACCATGACTATGAAATCTGGCAAATAGAAGTTAAGACCGCCTTTCTAAATGGTGATTTGGAAGAGTGCGTATACATGACTCAGCCAGAGGGCTTCGTAGACAGTGGGAGCAGCGGAAAGGTGTGCAAGCTGCATAAATCCATCTACGGGTTAAAGTAGGCATCGCGGAGTTCGAACATCTGTTTTGATGTCGTTGTCAAAGAGTTTGACTTCGTCAAAAACATAGATGAACCTTGTATATACAAAAAGGTAGCAGAGAGTAAGGTTGTCTTCCTTGTATTGTACGTGGATGACATACTCTTGATAGGAAATGATATTCCTATGCTGCACTTGGTCAAGCTCTTCTTATCATAAAGATTCTCAATGAAAGATCTAGGTGATGCCTCCTACATCTTGGGGATTAAGATCTATAGAGATAGATCTAAACAGATACTGGGATTGTCCCAATCCAGGTACATTGACACCATACTAAAGAGCTTTAGTATGGAAGAATCCAAGCATGGGAATTTACCCACGATCTCCGGACTCACTCTCTCCAAAGAGATGTCTCCCAAGACTGATTTGGAGAGAGCTCACATGCAAGGGATACCCTATGCTTCGGCAGTAGGCTGTATAATATATGCGATGCTATGTACCAGACCCGATATAGCATACTCACTAAGTGTAGTGAGTAGGTATCAAGCTGATCCAGGAGAGAGTCACTGGACAGCTGTGAAGAACATTCTCAAGTACTTGAGAAGGACAAAAAAGATGTTCTTTGTGTATGGTAACAGAGAACTCCAAGTGGATTCCTTTACCGATTCGAGCTTCCAGAGTGATAAGGATGACTCTAAGTCGGTCTCGGGATTTGTCTTTACTCTCAATGGAGGGGTGGTTTGTTGGAAGAGTTCTGATTACACGCTTTTGTCGTGTCGTGTATTTGAAGTTCTCAAGTTAACCGCAATAAGGATTGTGTCTCTTTGCAACTAGCCGCGATGAGTATGGGTCGATCTACAGGGAGACAGAGCATTTTACGTTCTTATTTTGACGAGTTAATGCGCGTGGGCGGAAAGTCGTATCTAACCTATGTGTATATGCAAGTATAAGGATGTTAGGAAAAGATACAAATAGTGTAAGCTAAAGAAATCCGCACTAAAACCTTTGAGCCGAACTTAACGATTGAAGCTAGAGCAATCGGCAATATCGTGGATTAGGGTACTTAAGAATGGTATTAGAAATCCGGCTTATTGACCCTTGTCCGTCCGTTCTTGTCTCTTGCTTTCGCCTCCGGCCAAACTGAACGCAACCGTTCACGGTTAGGGATCACAGATACCTTGGTAGGGTAGGGTGCCTAACGGAGCGCTTGCATAACGTTTGGACGGAGTTCAATTGGAAAATACGGGAAAAGGAAATGAGCAAACAAACCTTAACTTACAATATCGTTATCTATTCCTAACAACACATATTTACAAACATCAAAACAATAAACCAAAAAGAGCAAAGAAAGAGAAACAAAGAGAAGAAAAGAGCAACACAAGAAAGTAAATAAATGACGTGGAATTAAAGAGCAAGTAAGTAAAGCATGGTAATAAATTTCATGAATGTCAAAGCATGTAAGAAAAGAGCAAGAATGAAAATATTAAGAACCCAAGATCAAAACACAAGCCATGGATTCAAATACCTAAACTTAAACTTGCAAGATTAATTAAGAGGTTGCAAGATCAAGTGAAGACAAAGAACCCAAGGCAAAATGATAGCACAAAAGAGAGCTTTATTAATTCCAAAGTAATGATACAACCCTTGAGTGCAATAACCAAAGATTAACCGTGCAAGCTCAGCGAAGAGGTTGCAAGATCAAGTTTAGGAAAAGAACTCAAGGGGTTAGGTATGTACAAGAAAACAAAATGGAAAACAAAAGAGTAGAAGTGTAAAATGAAAGACAAAATTGGACAATCTTGGACCCCCTCTCCTTGCTCACCGGTTCTGTATTTATAGGCTCAAAAGGAAATTAAACAAACAATAAAAATGAGCTGATATGGCAGCAATGGAGGGCCTGTAGAAGACTGGGACCCATTGGACACAGGGGGGTCGGCCACACCGGTTTTTATAGGGATGTGAAGGGTTACAGTAGCGCCCCGGCCAACTCCCGTGGCCAAATGCGGAACAAAATTTTTACAGCGATACAAAACTTGGCGCTAGAATAACAGTAAACCCAGATTTTTACCATAAACCTAACTAGCACAAGAGGGTTCTATCTACTATGATAGAATGTATACCTCATGAAACTAAGTCCTTCGGGTCTTCTCTGTTGTCCTCCTCGTCACCGTAGGCTCCAAAGGTCGATCCGAATCGCGGCTTCTTCAACGGCCTCCTTGAGTCGAAGACGATCCACCCGAGAGTCTATAGTCTGAGCTCCACCTCAAGACCGAGGTAACTAGGGCAACAAGCTTGCTAAGCTTGATGTCCTAGGTGATGTAGTGTTTGAAGATGGATTTGTTTGTCTATTTAAACTCTAATTTTCTCAAAACATGAGAGCTTAAGAGTTTACTAGCGAGAAAGAAGAAGAAGAGAAAGTATGGGAGCTCTCTTAAGGAAAGAGAAAGTGAATGAGATAATGAACCATGAAAAAAGAATACTAAAACTTTTATTATGATAATTAGGATGGCTACATTGATTTGACCACTAGCTTGTCACAATTAATGCTAAGCATGAAAATATCTAGTGCTTAACAAAAATATCTAAGTCAACAATAGTCAACCTAGTCAAATGGTCAAACCAATTAGCCATGACACAATTATCATTAATAAAAGGATTAGTAAACAATATCCTCTACCTCATAATGGTTATAATCAAGTCAATGGTCAAAACCCTAATGAGGCATCTCCTTCTTTGCTCCTCACATCCGTGCATACACACGTGCATCCGCATTCCGAAGAATACGAATACAAAGAGACAAAACCGATCCATCTTTATAATACTAGGATCCGGCTTAAACCAAAGCCCACTAGCATTATCTGCCCGAACATCATACGCGCACAAGTGCACGTAAGTGATCGAAGCCCTGCCGTAAAACCATACGGCCTCTACACCTGTTGCCCAGTGCAGGGAAACTCTCTGTGTGGAATTCTAAAGACTCGACATTACACTGGCAGTGGGTTTAACCACAGGCCGCAAGCGGTACTAGCTGTACATAACGGTCCCCAAGTAGATGTCGATAAGAAGTCCGATGAGGAAACTCGTCCGAACTCCTACTGAGCCTATCCGTGACAATATCCGTACATTCCGGTCTCTTTGTCAAAGAGTATCGCATTCCGGGTTTAGGGGGTGGTGAACGTCAGACCCTAATAACCTGATAAGTCATGCCGATGTGGCTCAGGACCAATCCGGGAATCTACTGATAAACCTATCAGTAAATCCCAACTGCCTTGGCCAAGGTCTTATAGTCCTGACCAATCGGTCACTGTGCGATATCAACTCCAAATACCAGGAGAGACGAATCCCCAACAATCGCTCACTACCTCCATGTGGCTTGGGACTGAACCCAACCAAAACCTTTTTTCATGACTCAGTAGTGCCGTGGTAAGGTAGTGACCAAAGCTCAGTGGGAACTCACACGAGACAAATGCCGATCTCAGGTCCAAAGACTAACCTTTACACATGTCACCTGAGAACTTCCATCTGACGATAGGTATAGTATTGTTGGATATAGTGCCCTCAAAGTCAATTATTGGATCACAGGCACGTGATTGCAATGATTGAGGGAGGACCTATACCGGTAGGACAGTCTTACTCGAGATGATAGTATGCTATCTGGTTTGCCTTTATCATCGTGTACAAGATTTAGGTGATATTACAGATCACTATTACACGTTTATAGAGCCCATAGGATTCTTTCTTGACTGCCAGCAGTATGATGGCGATCATATACGTAAGAGATGGGGTCTATAAGCACATCCTTAAAAGGTCCCTAGTCGAGGGAGTTTCAAGATAGGGCATCGATACTCCAGAGTAGACTAGTGTATACGGATCGAGACCCCGACGAGGGGCGGTGGATGGTCTCATAAGCCATAGGTGTCAATTGGTTCACCTAAGACGTATACAGGTGCTCATTGGGTTATCAGTACACCGGACGGACTCGCCGGGAACATGGTAGATGGTGTTATACATATCGTCGGTTAGCAGTTTCCTGGTAACATGTGTACAGGTTAGTCTATCGACCTGAGATCGTCATTTGTCTCATGTGAGTTCCCATTGTGCTTTGATTACTACCCTACCACGGCTCAAAGGAGTCGTGCAAACAGGTTTTAGTTGGGTACAGTCCCGAGCCATATGGAGGCAGTGAGCGGATCGGCAGGGGATTCGTCTCTCCCGGTATTGGGGGTGAGATCGTACTGTGTCTGGAGAGCCATTACACGAAGTCCTTAGCTAAGGCAAGTAAGATTTACTTGTAGGTATTCCAGTAATATCTCAGGGTGTTCTGGGCTACACTCCGACACGACTTATACCGCTTTTGGGGGTCTGACATTTACCAGCCCCCCAGGCCCGATATGCGATACTTATAGACAAACGGACCAGACTGGACGGATATTGTCACTGCCATGCTCAGTAGGGTTTCAGGATGAGTTCGCTCATCAGTCTCCCTTTTGGTCAATACATGGGTAGTCATTACGTACAGCTAGTACCACTGATGTGCTTGTGGTGAAACCCACTGCCAGCGTATTAACGAGTCTTTAGAGTCCCCCACAGAAAGTTTCCCAAGTTCGGGCAAAACGTTGTAGACGCCGTATGCTTTTATGGCAGGGTTCGATCATATAGGTGCACTTGTGCACGGATCATGATCGGACGGATCATAGTAGTGGGCTTTGGTTTAAGCTGGATCCTAGTATTAGATTTGTTGGATTACTTTTGTTTTATTGCATTCGCATTCAGTCGGAATGCGGATGCAGGTATGTATATACAGGTGGGGGGTATCCTTGTTATCCATCACGAGTTTACTTTAGATGTTGCCATTCTCTTTTTGGATTAAACATTTTGGTTTAAATGTTTAGTGGTGGAAATTGTGACTGGAAATCATCATGAAGAGCAATTAATGTGGCATGTGCATGGGTGATGACTCATGGTCTTATTTTTTTTTCTATGTCAACATTTGTGATTGATTATTGTGTTGAAATGAAGTGTGGAGAGAGAATGGACAGCCATATGTAGTGGGGTTGGTCTTGAGATTTAGTTCTAGTGCTCTCATTTTTCATTCCAACATAATAATAAGTCTAGCTCTTCTTCTTCTTCCATCTCTAGCTCACAAGTTTCATCCATGGCTTCATCTTCAACCTCCATCCATACAATCTCATGAGTTGAGAATCAGTGGATGCTTGAGACAAAGTTATCACACACATTCTCTACTTCACCTTGGACATGTCGGCTAGCAAACTTCATGTCCGAGTTGCTTCGGTTTGAAGCGGGAGCCCGTAAAAAGACTTCTTGATGTGGTGCCACTTCGACGAGGAGGCCGGAAATCGAGTGAGATCGGAGATGACGAGAGGAGCTAGGGATGGTGGCTAAAGACCGAAGGACACGGATCGATCAGTATAGCCATTCTCACTTCTTTTTACTTTGCTAGTTTAGTGTTAATGGCACGATCCGGGTGAAAGTCTATGTTAGCGCCGGTTTCGTAAAAAGTTTTTGTTCCGCATTTGGCCTCAGATTGACGGCCGGGGCGCTACCGTAGACTTACTTGGCATCAGAGCCACGCCATTAACCTTTACTAGCTTTTTCTAACATGTTTAAAATATCGATCGAACGAAATTTCCAAAACTGCAAATCCAAATTTAAAGTTTCTGTCGAAATTTTTTTGTCGTCTAAAAATTTTTTTGGGTATGTCAGAAAATCGAGCAGGCTTTTTTAAGACTCTGGAAGAAATTTGGTCGACTGAACCTACAAGACCGCCGCGGAACCGCCGCACAACCCTTGAGTTGGCCGCAGTTCCACCGCCGTTTTGGAGCAACAGTGTACCATTTTTCTTCTGGGTGTCTTTCATGTGGAATTGTGGTTTCTGGAATATTTTGTTTGGGCCTAGATTTTGTTTGAGTACTGGATTTGTACTTGGGTCCCACTTCGGGAAATTTTGTCGATCGGAATTTTAAATATGTTAGTTCATAATACTTACATTACTATCTGCGACCGTGAATGTCATTCGAGCGGTAAATCTTGTCTAATTGCTATAGCACTTTTAGACGGGTTTGCGAACGTGACATTCACGTTGATGTTCTGTGTTGTGTTGTTTTGTTGCGGATTTATCGTGGTAGATAGCTTGGGTGCAATGTTAGTAAAGTTCAGTTTTATTTGTACATTTGATATTGCGGGGCGAGCGTCCGACATGTGGACTGCCGTCACTGCCTGTTTGTATATTATTCTTTTGGGGCACGACCGGGTTGAGGTCGATGCACCCGTTGTACATATTTTTCTTTTCTGTAGTAGGATTACCCCGCGGTGGAGTGCACGGGTAGCCGGGTTCTAGAGGGCAACAGGCCCGCATCTCATGGCTTTGAGACGGAGGGGGCTTCACTCTAGAATTGGCGGGCTATTCGCCGCACTCGTAGGGGGTACAGGTTGACCCAAGGTAGGGTGCTCAAGTTACCGGATTCCGTGAAGTGCTGGGTGGTCCATTCACTTTGCTGAAGGGGGCTTCCTCGCTTCAGGTTTTGGCGGGTAACTTGCCGCACTCGTAGGGTCTAGGTTTTCATTGCACAAGCTATCCACACGACCAGGGGAACGTCGGGTTTCACTTGCGGCTCAAAGGAAACTCAGGGCTCCCAGATTTTCTGTATTGTTCTGTGATACTTATTACTTTTCTGTGATGTTGCATTTATCATGCGTAAAGCGATTATTGAATATTGATATATATACTAGTAGATGTAGTATATGTTTTACACCCGCGCTAGTCCAGTCCCCACTCTGTCGTTAGTTAAGTAACCTAACGGGTGATGAAGGGACCCGGTGGCGAATGTGGATGGCATATACGTACATCATATTTTCGTTCTTTATTGGTGTGATTAATTGATGGGACTGCGATGATTCGGATCAATGCAAGGAAAACAAACCTATTTGATGTTGTTGGAACATTTTTCAAAAAGCTTTTATTACAAAGACGTTCTCTTTTGTTTTGCACAATGGTATTCAGTTAGAATATCCTGCACCTCATTCTACGTGGCAAGGGCCGAGATCCCTTCATCGGGAGTGACCCCTTGGACAGAGGTTTCCGTCAGGGTAATGACTTCACTGTACTCGATTACTTTTTGCTTTGTATCGTGGTATTCAGTTGGAATATCCTGCACCTCATTCTACGGGGAAAGAGCCGAGATCTCTTCACCGGGAGTGACCTCTTTAGCAAAGGTTTTCGCCACTATATTTTTGTAAAAAGCTATCCGATTCCTTCAACGATATCAAGTTCATTACGTTAAAGGTTTTTCGCCAAAAACAATTCGTAGCCTTCCATCATTTCAGAAAGGTAGCACTTAGTATTCATGCTATGTATGTTGGTCTTCGTCAAGGCATAGTGTATAGTAGCTATTTGTTACTATTCTGTTGCATAGATAGATGCGTTGGTTTGGGACAGTCGTACTACTATTTTGGCCTTCGTCAAGGGTATGTACTGGTGGGTTCAAATTAACTTGGATTATGACGGGTAGAACTTGACATGTGACTTATGATATGTTGGCCTTCGTCAAGGTCATAAGAGCATGGGGTAGAAATCACATCGGGAGATTCTAAAGAAACTAAAACTTGCCAGGCATGTGCATACCTTCAGGTTTGTGATAACGTGAGTGGATTCCTTCACGTTATCATGCGATGATAGTTGGATCCCGATCCCACCGATGAGTTGGTTTACTCCTCGGGTGATCCCGACTAATTCTTTTTTCAGGTTTGGAGGAGAATTTGAGGATACAGTGGGAGACGTTCTGATTAGATAAATTGATAACCATTCTGATCTAGGTTAGAGTGCACGCATAGTGTTTCTTTTCTCTCTCTCTTTAGCAGAGACCATGGCCCGACCCTAGACTATGACTCAGTGACCAAGTTAACCGAACCTTTTTAAAACACTGGATTTTGGATTTTCTGAGTTTCATACATCATTGCCACTCTACCCTTTGCATTTATCTAGAACACCCTGTATCACTACGAACATCCACTTCTATTGGATAAATCCATCGTATGGTTATATACGAACTCGAAAGAACTTTTTTGAGGATGGATTCTGGTTCTGGAGAGAATGAATAGGACTATTCAGTTGTCTTTTCCTTTTACCTTCTCTCAGGTTGCGAGTACTCCTAGGATTAGGAGAGTACACCTATTACGCTTATAGGATAGTCTTCTTCCAAATCATAGGCTGGTGCCGAACGGTAGGGAAGGAAGAAAACCATTTAGCCTAAAGGGGTGTACAGAAGGTAATGAGTAAAGACAAATAAAGGGATTTGGAGAGATGGCAAGGAAATATACGATTACAGTCATGAATCTGGATAGTGGAAGAGGAATTACTAGGAATACTGTCACGACCCAAAGTTCGGCCCGTGACCAGCACTTAACCACGTAATGTCTACAGGCGTAACGCGACTAAGTAAGCCGAAACCCAGAAATCAAACCATTTAAATTTAGAGTGTTAAAACATTTTAGTGGAAACATTTGTAAATTGTTTTAGAAAGCCTTAAGTAATTTAGTAGAAATCCTTTTAAGTTCCAGTGTTATTTTCAATAATTTTGACAACATTTCCATTCCAAAAATTTGTCCCGAAAATGTGTAAAAGACAAGATGTAAGTAAAATGACAAGTGAAACAAATAGAGCATCCCCAAATGGGAGAATCACGCCGAACGGCGGAACAATCACCATAATAGTATACGACGCCGCAGCGAATAATGAGCAGTAAAATGTAAACAAATATGGTAAAAGGATAAACTGCATAATAAAGTCGGCTCGCAACGAGCTCGACACCAGAATACAAATAACATACATCGCCCTCACAACTGTCTCTAAGTCAATACATGAAGGTAGATGGAGAGTACTAGATACATCAATAAACTACTGAAAAGTAAACAGATAAACCCACCTAATAGCAAAAGGACTAGCACGCCTCAACAATGGTATCTGTGCCAAAAGATGCGGTAAACAGCCAGCCGCGACTACTCCAAAGGGCAACCTGCAAGCACTGTGGCACAACGGGGGTGAGTTGCCAACTCGTGAATAGTAGATAGCATATAAAGGTAATCGCGAGTATGCACGTGCTGCGATGCTCTAACCTATGCCAACAGATAACATCTATATGATGAACTGAATGCTCACATCGGGCAACAAGTGCAATCTAAAAGTCTCTCCATATGATGTGCAAGATATGCAATAATCAGGTCTGATATAGAATCTAACAACCCTATATAACATGAGCAGGGTATGCGATAATCATGTATAACATGTGTACTATATCAGGTACAATAGGTACAGGATGAGATGTCAAATACTAAATGCTGAGCATGGGAATAAATAGTGTCTACACGGAATATCAACGTGGAAAAATGACCGATGTCCATCAATATACCCAAATCCCAGTAAAACTCAGGCGCCGTCATCCACATCGACCCTCAAGTCCATTGAATCTCATACAATCGTGAGTGCCCAACATCGGCACTCGAAATCTCATAAAATTAGCCGTGTCCAGCATCGACACGCAAATCCTCCAGTATGGGGCGTCCGTCCATCGGATCCGCCCACGGGCTCCG
Source organism: Agapanthus africanus (assembly GCA_030015575.1). Lineage (NCBI taxonomy): Eukaryota > Viridiplantae > Streptophyta > Magnoliopsida > Asparagales > Amaryllidaceae > Agapanthus > Agapanthus africanus. Next base: position 270,139,831 of record CM057340.1, read on the forward strand.
CCTGCGGAATCGGCCCTCGGCCCCGGCAGTACGTGTTGTCCCGTATCCATCTATCAACTCTGGTCGGTATCCTCCAGATAATCGCCAGGTCTAACCAATCACCGGTAGGTAGTAGTCCCTCCGCCGGACTCACCGTCTAACACTACGAGTCTTCTTGTCCCGGGGTACCGTACCGGGTCCACCATGTACCCGCAATCGGTGCCTACCTCTCCTCGTATCGGGTATACTTGTTAGTGTATATGCCCTAGAGGCCATTACTGTATCATACTAGTTTGTATATTACTTGATGGAAGCTTGGGATATTCACCTTGTAAAAACAATCTTGCTCAATATAGTAGTTTGCTACTTGGTTTGTTTCTACTTCAATGTGTACTTGTGTTTATTTCAGTATATCACTTATACGCATTAGTGGAGCCCTTAGGATCTTTGCCTGATTACCAGCGTTGTGATGGCAGTCACACTAGTGGGGGCTGGGTAATCTATAGGCACATCCTTATACAGGTCCCTAGTCGTAGGACTATCGAGACAGGGCATCGATACTCCGGAGTAGACTAGCGTATGCGCTTCTCATCCCAGTGTGGGAGATGGTCTGTCCCACAGCCATCAGTACGTCGTACTGGAGATAGTATACGGGTGCTCGTTGGGTTACGAGTACACTGGACAGGACTCGTCGGGAACTGACAGGTTGGTATTATACCTATCGTCAGTTATCAGTTCCCAGGTGACATGAGTACAGCTTAGTCCGCTGACTTGACACTGACACTTCGCCTCGAGTGTGTTCCCACTGCACTTTGATCACTACCCTACCACGGCTCAAAGGAGTCGTGCAAACAGGTGGTGGTTGGGTGCAGTCCCGAAGCACTTGGAGGCAGTGACGGTTAGACAGGATTCGTCTCTCCCGGTATTGGGGGTTGACATCGCGCTGTGTCTAGGAGAGCCATTACACGAGTAGTCCCTGGCCAGGGCAAGCGAGATATACTGGTAGATTTCCAGTGTTATCTCAGGGTGTTTTGGGCTTCACTCCGACACGACTTGTACCGCTATTGGGGGACTGACGTTTTACCGCCCCCTAGGCCCGCCATGCGATGTATCAGACGAACAGACCGGACTGTACGGAGAATGTCACATTCAGACTCAGTAGGAGTTCAGATGGGGTTTCACCTCGTCAGCCTTCTTGTCGGCATCTACCTGGGGACCGTTACGCACAGCTAGTGCCGCTTGCGGTCTGTGGTTAAACCCACTGCCAGCGTAGTGTCGAGTCTTTAGAGTCCCACACAGAGGGTATTCGCCTCTGGGCAAAACAGAGTAGAGGTCGCATGGTTTTGCGACAGGGTTCGTTCTCATCCGCGCACTTGTGCACGTTTGGAGTCCGGACGGATTATACTGGCAGGCTCTGGTTTGAGCCAGATACTGGTATATGTTTTGGGGGTTGCTTTTTATTCTTGGTATTCTTGTTCCTCGGAACGAGAATGCAGGTGTGTATGCACAGTTGCTTGAGGCGGAGAATGAGGTTTTTCATTAGGGTTTCGGATCGGGTGCGTATGCACAGTTGACAGTTATCTTTTTCCAAACCCTAATGGATTTGTATATTATCTATTAATAATAGTAATTAAATGAGAATTATGTTATGGTTGATTTTTTGTTGACTTGTTGACCTTGGTTGACTTGTTGACCTTTGACCACCATCATGCTTTGAAGATCCTCCTTGATTCATGCTTACACTTCATTTAAAGAAGCATGATAGTGGTCATTCCTAAAATAACCATCAACTATTCTTATTTCAATTATTATCATTTAGATAATTCTTTTCTTTTTGCAATATGGTTGCAAGAAAGAGAAAATATTGCTCATTCTATCATTCTCACTCTCTCTCCTCATTTCATCTTCTTCTTCCTCTTGAAAAGAGAAACCTTCTCATGTGTTGAGAATCATTCTCTTTTGATAAAAAAGCAAACCCTAATCCTCATCTACTCATTCTAGGATGAAGGTTTAGCAAGCCGGAAACCCTAGTTCACTCAAAGATCGAGGAAGAGCCCAAAGTCGAACCTTCGAGGTGGATCCATCTTCGACGGGAGAAGGCGACGAAAAGAGAACCATCAACCTCTACAAGGTTTGAAGAAGAAGGAGTTCAAGTTTAGGTATAACCATCTTCCATAGTAGCTAACTCTCTTTAGCTTGTTAACTAGTTTTAGTTTAGACAACGATCCCGACAAAGTTTAGTCCATGTTGCCTCTTGCGATAAAAATTCGTTTTTTATACCGTTTCCGCCTCCCCGTAAGTACCGGGGGTCGCAATATGGACTTACAGTGGTATCAGAGACTAACTAAACTTAAACTAGCTTGGTAGTAAGGTGTAATGAAGTTCGGAACCGAAAAATCGCAAAACCGGAAAATCAAAACCCTAACTTTCTGTTGAATTTTTTTCTGCTCAAATTGAAAAACTTTATACTTGTAAAATCGTCTCAGGGTTTTCTAAGAACACACAAGAAAAACGATATCATGTTCTCTCCAAACCGCCGCGCTTCCGCGGCCTCACCTATTCATCTGGCCGCGGAACCGCCGCATGTTGGTGTCTTCTTTGCATCGTTTTTCGTGCAGTGTTCTTCTGTGTTGGTTTTGGGATTTTTAAGATATATTATATGTACCCAGATTTTCCAGAACTGAAATTCACTTTTGGGGTCCTATAATTCCGTATTTTTTTCCGAACTTCACTGCACTTTGGCTATGTTGGTTATATCTGTAATGTTTGCATGTATTGAACGTCGGCTAATCGCTATAAGTCGATTAGTCGGGGTTATACATGATCTGTAATGTTCTGGAATGTGTATATGAATGTGTTGGACTGTCGCGGGTGAATAGCCGGGGTGGATGTGAGATGAGCTTTTGTTTTTTCTTTCATTCATTGTAAATGTAAATTGATGTAATTATATTATTTGTTTGGCCGCACAACCGGGTCGGGGTTGTAGCCGTCATTGTATAATTCTTTTTACTGTTTTTGCTCCTAGGATAGACCCATGGTGGGGTGCACAAACTACCGGGAACTTGGCGGGTAGTTTGCCGCACCCGTAGGGGTCTTGGGTGGGGTATTTGCTATTCACCGCGACCGTGTTATCCGCTTTTCGTTTCAGGCTCGAAAGAAATGCGGATTGATAGTATATCCAATGTATTCATCTGTGATCTGTAATGTCTATCATTGCTTTCTATTTAGGCGTTGCTTATGTTTTACAGCCGCGCTAGCCCAGCCCCCGCTCTGTCGTTAGTTAAGTAACCTAACGAGTGATGACGGGACCCCGTGGCGAATGCGAATGGCATAAGCGTACGTCATATTTTGGTTGTTTTCTGCAATGGTAGGAATTAAATGATGGGACGCATTAAAAGAACTAATGCAAGAATATCACGCATTAAAAGAACTAATGCAAGATAATAAACCAACTTTAAGTCGATGGAACACTTTCGAAAAACCACTCGGTTCTTTTCAAAAACTAACTTTTAAATGCGGAGCTTGAGCCACTCCTTCTAAAAGCTATCTCGTTCCATCGATTATATCAAGTTCACTACGTTCACGGTTTCGCCAAAACCATTCGTAGCCCTCCATCATTTCAGTTAGATATACGGTAGTATTCAAGCTATGTATTTTGACCTCACGCCAAGGCATAGTGATTGGTAGCTGCCGGATATTTATCTGTTGCATAGATAGAATGCGTTGTTTTGAGACAGTCGTACCACCATTTTGGCCTACGTCAAGGGTAGGTACGGGTGGATTCAAATCAACCGGGATAATGATGGGAAGAACTTGACATGTGACTTATGACATTTTGACCTCACGCCAAGGTCATAAGAGCATGGGGCAAAAATCCACATCGGGAGTTTCATAAGTACTGAAACTTGCTAGATTTGCATACCATTTGGAGTGTGATGATTATGGTAGGATTCCTTCATTTTCGTCACGCGATGATATTTGGATCCCGATCCTACTGTGAGTATATGCTACTCCTCGGGAAATTTCTCACTAAACGATCAATGCTATAAACCTAGTAGGTGCCTAGAAAGGTGTTAGCGGGGCTACGCCCCCAGGGAAAAGAGGTTCTTAAATTAAGGAACTTCGCGAAAGCGTTGGAAAACCTCCCTCGAAGTACCGACACTGGCCTGGCTGAACGGTTAAGCAAGTATTGTACGGTGGGATTGATCCCGGCTAATTCTTCCTTTGTGGTTTGAGGAGGGATTCGAGAGACAGTGGGAGCCATCCTGTTTAGACAAATTAAAAACCATTCTAAACTTGCAAGAGCATCGTGCTAAGTGTTTCTTCTCTCCCCCTGCAGCGACCAAATCGAAATGACTGGACTTAAGTTACTTCTAGATAAAAACATACTGACAGGGCCAAACTACAAAGATTGGCTCAGGAATGTCAAATTGGCAATCTCTTACGACAAGCTGGGGTATCTTCTTACCAGCAAAGCTCCCCCCGTCCCAGGTCCCACCTCCAGCGTCGCGGATAAGGAAATCCGTAAGACTTGGGAGATTGACAACGCGAAGGCCAGATGCCTCGTACTTGCCTCGATGGACAATGACCATCAGAGGAGGCACGAGAATATGGATTTGGAATCCATATTTCTTCATACAAAAGAACTGTATGGAGAGCAGTCTCGTATCGCAAGATACGAAGTGTCGAAGAAGTTATTTTCGACTAAGTTGGCCGTCGGATCATCGGTAGCGGACCACGTGCTTAAGATGATTGGCTACACTGAGGAGCTCGCGGAACTTGGGACCACGTTGGATAGTGAACTCTACACAGATATAATTCTCCAGTCCCTTCCATCCACTTACGCCCAGTTCATACTGAATTTCAACTTGCAAGAAAAGGAAGTTGAACTTTCAGAACTCCTCAACCTGCTGAGGAGCGCAGAGGGCACCCTACAGAAGGGTAGGGATACATCCACTTTGTTTGTAGGAGGATCTTCTTCTTCTAGGTCCAAGGCGAAAGCCAAGGGAAAGAAGAAGAAAGCCCCCGCCAAACCAAGAGGCGGTGTTAGTAAAGTGGGTGCGAAGGGAAAGGAAAAGGCAACAAAGATAGCGGGGAAGCTTGTTGGTAAAGAGGAATGCTTCTATTGTCACAAGAGTGGACACTGGAAGAAAGATTGCAGGGCTTGGAAAGCCAGGACACAGGAACTGAAGCAGGTTGCGGCTTCAGCTTCAGGTGTGTATGTTATTGAAAACTGTCTTTCTATAAACTCTACTTCCTGGGTATTGGATACCGGATCAGGATCTCATATCTGTAATTCTTTGCAGGCGTTGAGAAACCGTAGGTTTTTGAAGGAAGGTGACATGACCCTCAGAGTTGCGAACGGAGCTAGCATGGATGCTAAAGCCGTGGGGGACTATCACCTAGGAATGTCAGATGGACATGTTTTGGTTTTGCGTAATTGCTTTTTTGTACCCAACGCAACTTGTAATATCATTTCTGTATCTTTGGTTTCTAAAGAAGGTTATGAATTTGCGTTTGTAAGTAATGTTGTTAACATTCACCTTAATCAAGTTCTGATTGGGTCAGGTACATTGAGCAATGGTATATACGTATTAAACCAACCACAGATTTTCAATGTCCAGAATACACACAAAAGAAAGTCACCAGATATTAATCAGACTTTCTTATGGCATTGTAGATTGGGTCACATCAATGAGAGAAGGTTGACGAAGTTACATACAGAAGGGTATTTGAATGCGTTCGAATATCAATCGTATGCCACTTGTCAATCCTGTCTCAAGGGAAAGATGACAAAGACTCCGTTCACTGGACATGGAGTAAGAGCGAGCGAGCTCTTGGGACTCGTACACAGTGACGTGTGCGGTCCAATGTCTACACATGCCCGAAGCGGACATTCTTACTTCATTACTTTTACGGATGACTTCTCAAGGTACGGTTATGTCTTCTTAATGAAACATAAGTCCGAGGCCTTTGGAAAATTCCAGGAGTATAAGAATGAAGTAAAGAAACAGACCGGCAAAAGTATTAAGATTCTAAGATCGGATCGAGGTGGAGAATACTTAAGTGCCGAATTCCTGGACTATTTAAAAGAGAATGGGATTCTCTCTCAGCTTACTCCTCCATACACCCCGCAACATAACGGTGTATCGGAGAGACGGAATCGCACCCTATTGGATATGGTACGGTCTATGATGAGTAACGCTGAGTTACCGCGATCATTCTGGGGGTATGCGCTAGAAACAGCTGCATACCTATTGAACCGAGTTCCTACTAAGACTGTGCCTACCACACCATATGAGTTATGGAGTGGGAAGAAACCCTATCTTCAGTACCTGAAGATTTGGGGATGTCCAGCTTATGTAAAAAAGCAGCATGCGGACAAGCTCGAGGCGCGCTCAGTACTGTGCAAGTTTGTGGGATACCCAAAGAACTCCAGGGGGTATCTTTTCTATTACGCAGAGGAGCAAAAAGTCCTTGTTTCTCGTAATGCCCATTTTCTGGAACATCAGTTCTTAGAAAAAGAAGTAAGTGGGAGCGAAATAGAACTGGAAGAAATTCCAGAACCACAGACTATTACTGAAAGCTTAATGGAACCAGAGGGTTCAAATGAACAGGACATTCCTATGCCGCTCCGCAGAAGTAGTAGGCAGTCTCATCCGCCCGAGAGATACTACGGTTTTCTCATAGACGGGGATAGAGAGGATTGCATCATAGACTATGATGAGCCTACTAGCTTCCAGCAGGCCGTTCAGAGCATTGACTCGGTAAAATGGCTGGATGCAATGCGGACCGAAATGGAGTCCATGTACACCAACAAAGTATGGACGTTGGACATTGCTCCAGACGGGGTAAAACCCGTAGGATGCAAGTGGATCTTCAAAAGGAAGATTGGTGTAGATGGACAGGTTGAGACCTATAAAGCTAGACTTGTAGCAAAGGGTTTCCGTCAAAGACCTGGCTTGGACTACGACGAAACCTTTTCTCCAGTGGCTATGCTGAAATCCATTCGGATCCTTCTTGCCATTGCTGCCTTCCACGATTATGAGATTTGGCAGATGGACGTAAAAACCGCTTTTCTAAATGGAAATTTAGAGGAGTGTGTCTATATGGATCAGCCAGAGGGTTTCATCCAGAATGGGAGCAGCGGAAAGGTGTGCAAGTTGCTTAAGTCCATCTATGGACTAAAGCAGGCATCGCGGAGTTGGAACATCTGTTTTGATGAGACGGTCAAGGAATTTGACTTTATCAAAAATCCAGATGAACCATGCATCTATAGTAGATTTGTAGCGAGAACTGTGGTATTCCTTGTTTTATACGTGGATGACATTCTCTTAATAGGAAATGACATTCCTATGCTACAATCTGTCAAGGGTTTCTTGTCACACAGGTTCTCCATGAAAGACCTGGGTGATGCCTCTTACATCCTGGGGATCCGGATCCATCGTGATAGATCCAAGAGGATATTAGGACTTTCACAGTCCAGGTATATCGACACCGTACTGAAAAGATTCAGTATGGAAGATTCCAAGCGCGGTAACTTACCGGCTTGTCACGGGATCACCCTCTCTAAAGAGATGTCTCCTAAGACTGATTTGGAGAGGGATCGCATGTCTATTATACCCTACGCTTCTGCGGTAGGCTCTATAATGTATGCGATGTTGTGTACCAGACCGGATGTAGCTTATGCACTGAGTGTAGTAAGCCGGTATCAGTCAAACCCTGGGGAGAAACATTGGATAGCGGTAAAGAACATTCTCAAGTACCTGAGGAGGACTAAGGAGATGTTCTTGGTGTATGGCGGAAAAGACCTCCAGATTGAGGCCTTTGCTGACTCCAGCTTCCAGAGTGACAAGGATGATTCCAAGTCCATGTCGGGTTTTGTCTTTACCCTCAACGGAGGGGCGGTGTGTTGGAAGAGTTCCAAACAGGAAACCGTTGCAGACTCGACTATGGAAGCGGAATACATCGCTGCATCTGATGCCGCAAAAGAAGCTGTCTGGATAAGGAAGTTCTTAAAAGAACTTCAGGTGGTTCCGTCCATTGTTGACCCAGTACCTCTGTATTGCGACAACAACGGGGCTATAGCTTTAGCAAAGGAACCCAGGTCCCATCAGAGATCCAGGCACATCTTGAGGCGGTATCACCTGATCAGGGAGATCGTGGATCGCAAGGAGATCGAGGTTCGGAGGGTTGCTTCAGAAGAGAACACTGCAGATCCATTCACCAAGGCCCTACCCCAGACTCAGTTCGAGCGGCTGATCGAGATGATAGGTCTTCGATACGCCAGTACATGGCCTTAGTGCAAGTGGGAGATTGTTAGTGTATATGCCCTAGAGGCCATTACTGTATCATACTAGTTTGTATATTACTTGATGGAAGCTTGGGATATTCACCTTGTAAAAACAATCTTGCTCAATATAGTAGTTTGCTACTTGGTTTGTTTCTACTTCAATGTGTACTTGTGTTTATTTCAGTATATCACTTATACGCATTAGTGGAGCCCTTAGGATCTTTGCCTGATTACCAGCGTTGTGATGGCAGTCACACTAGTGGGGGCTGGGTAATCTATAGGCACATCCTTATACAGGTCCCTAGTCGTAGGACTATCGAGACAGGGCATCGATACTCCGGAGTAGACTAGCGTATGCGCTTCTCATCCCAGTGTGGGAGATGGTCTGTCCCACAGCCATCAGTACGTCGTACTGGAGATAGTATACGGGTGCTCGTTGGGTTACGAGTACACTGGACAGGACTCGTCGGGAACTGACAGGTTGGTATTATACCTATCGTCAGTTATCAGTTCCCAGGTGACATGAGTACAGCTTAGTCCGCTGACTTGACACTGACACTTCGCCTCGAGTGTGTTCCCACTGCACTTTGATCACTACCCTACCACGGCTCAAAGGAGTCGTGCAAACAGGTGGTGGTTGGGTGCAGTCCCGAAGCACTTGGAGGCAGTGACGGTTAGACAGGATTCGTCTCTCCCGGTATTGGGGGTTGACATCGCGCTGTGTCTAGGAGAGCCATTACACGAGTAGTCCCTGGCCAGGGCAAGCGAGATATACTGGTAGATTTCCAGTGTTATCTCAGGGTGTTTTGGGCTTCACTCCGACACGACTTGTACCGCTATTGGGGGACTGACGTTTTACCGCCCCCTAGGCCCGCCATGCGATGTATCAGACGAACAGACCGGACTGTACGGAGAATGTCACATTCAGACTCAGTAGGAGTTCAGATGGGGTTTCACCTCGTCAGCCTTCTTGTCGGCATCTACCTGGGGACCGTTACGCACAGCTAGTGCCGCTTGCGGTCTGTGGTTAAACCCACTGCCAGCGTAGTGTCGAGTCTTTAGAGTCCCACACAGAGGGTATTCGCCTCTGGGCAAAACAGAGTAGAGGTCGCATGGTTTTGCGACAGGGTTCGTTCTCATCCGCGCACTTGTGCACGTTTGGAGTCCGGACGGATTATACTGGCAGGCTCTGGTTTGAGCCAGATACTGGTATATGTTTTGGGGGTTGCTTTTTATTCTTGGTATTCTTGTTCCTCGGAACGAGAATGCAGGTGTGTATGCACAGTTGCTTGAGGCGGAGAATGAGGTTTTTCATTAGGGTTTCGGATCGGGTGCGTATGCACAGTTGACAGTTATCTTTTTCCAAACCCTAATGGATTTGTATATTATCTATTAATAATAGTAATTAAATGAGAATTATGTTATGGTTGATTTTTTGTTGACCTTGGTTGACTTGTTGACCTTTGACCACCATCATGCTTTGAAGATCCTCCTTGATTCATGCTTACACTTCATTTAAAGAAGCATGATAGTGGTCATTCCTAAAATAACCATCAACTATTCTTATTTCAATTATTATCATTTAGATAATTCTTTTCTTTTTGCAATATGGTTGCAAGAAAGAGAAAATATTGCTCATTCTATCATTCTCACTCTCTCTCCTCATTTCATCTTCTTCTTCCTCTTGAAAAGAGAAACCTTCTCATGTGTTGAGAATCATTCTCTTTTGATAAAAAAGCAAACCCTAATCCTCATCTACTCATTCTAGGATGAAGGTTTAGCAAGCCGGAAACCCTAGTTCACTCAAAGATCGAGGAAGAGCCCAAAGTCGAACCTTCGAGGTGGATCCATCTTCGACGGGAGAAGGCGACGAAAAGAGAACCATCAACCTCTACAAGGTTTGAAGAAGAAGGAGTTCAAGTTTAGGTATAACCATCTTCCATAGTAGCTAACTCTCTTTAGCTTGTTAACTAGTTTTAGTTTAGACAACGATCCCGACAAAGTTTAGTCCATGTTGCCTCTTGCGATAAAAATTCGTTTTTTATACCGTTTCCGCCTCCCCGTAAGTACCGGGGGTCGCAATATGGACTTACAATACTCACACAAGCTCTCTGAAACCGAGAAAACTCATGGTGGACGCACTAAAATATCATATTAAGGGAAACCGTTTTTTTTAAACAGTGCGTATTTTCTTAAAATAGTACTCCGGTTCCCAAATCCAGAAATCACATAAATCAAATACAATGCGTAAATCCATGCAATGTGTCGTATGACGCTAAGATTAAAAGAAAGGGAAAACCGCTCTTTTAAAAGATCCAGTTTTGAAAATATCTCTTGCGGTCCCTTAGTTTTAAATCAAGTCAATACCATCCATGTATGAAGCATATGAATATGTGTATAGGTATGGATGTGCGAATGGATAAGTATGCAAAGTGAATGTAGCAATGTACATGTGCACTGTTGTAGACATATGATGCATATGTGCCCAAGTATGAACATATGTGATGTATATGGCACAAGTATAGATACGTGATGTATATGTGCCCAAGTAGTGATATATCAATGAAGGTACGCACAAAAGTGCGTATACAGTATGCATGGTATGAATATACATATGATAGTATGCGGCAAATCATGACAACGTCGATAAAGCAGAATCAAATATGCGGTTTATAGCAATCCTATAATCTGAGTGTCATGGCAATTACTAACGGTGTGAGTGTAGCATATAAATCGTGCTCGTGCAACTTGGACCGTTAGTGACAGTGCAGTGTTCTATACTACCAGTATATCTATATATATAAGGAGGTATGCTTCTCCAGTATGTCTAGATGAACACATAAAACTAACATCCTATTACGCCCTGACGCTTAACGCCATACGGGCGATTTCCCCATAGATGTTAAATCTACTCACCTGGTCGCGTGCTAAGTATAGCCGACCACCTGCTTCTCTTTTCTGGCGGCGTCTGACGTACCCGCCTGCGAACCTGGAATTTACACAAGAATCCAAATATAATCAAAATCTCGTAAAACGTGATATCGGAACAAAACGAGAAACTCGCGTCGCGAATTAACGCGCGTGCGTGCGATACGCTGAAACGTGTGTGTACGCGCCTAACACATTGTTGGAGATAGTGCCCTCAGAGTCAATTATTGGATCACAGGCACGTGATTGCAATGATTGAGGGAGGACCTATCCCGGTAGGACAGTCTTACTCGAGATGATAGTATGCTATCTGGTTTATCTTTATCATCGTGTACTGCTTTAGGTGACCTGACATGTCGCTATTACACGTTGATAGAGCCCCTAGGATTCTTGCTTCACTGCCAGCAGTATGATGGCGATCATATACGTGGGAGCTGGTAGTCTATAAGCACATCCTTAAAAGGTCCCTAGTCGTAGGAGTTTCGAGACAGGGCATCGATACTCCATTAGTAGACTAGTGTATACAGTCGAGACCCCGACGAGGGGCGGTGGCCGGTCTCACAAGCCACTGGTGTTAGTTGGTTCACCTAAGATGTATACAGGTGCTCATTGGGTTATGAGTACACCGGACAGGACTCGCCGGGAACCTGCTAGTTGGGCTTATACCTGACGTCAGATAGCAGTTCCCTGGTGACATGTGTACAGGTTAGTTCATCGACCTGAGGATCGTCATTTGTCTCGTGTGAGTTCCCACTGTGCTTTGATTACTACCCTACCACGGCTCAAAGGAGTCGTGCAAACAGGTTTTAGTTGGGTACAGTCCCGAGCCGCATGGAGGCAGTGAGCGGATCTTCAGGGGTTCGTCTCTCCCGGTATTGGGGGTGAGGTCGCGCTGTGTCTAGGAGAGCCATTACGCAAAGCCCTCGGCCGAGGCAGGAGATTTACTGGTAGGTATTTCAGTAGTATCTCAGGGCGTTCTGGGCTACACTCCGACACGACTTGTACCGCTTTTGGGGGTCTGACTTTTACCAACCCCCTAGGCCTGCCATGCGATACTCATAGACGAACGGACCGGACTGTACGGATATTGTCACTGACAGGCTCAGTTGGGTGTCGGGGTGAGCTTCCTCATCGACGTCCCTTTTGGTCAATAGCTGGTGGCCCGTTACGTATTGGCTTATACCTCTGACGTGCTAGTGGTTAAATCCACAGCCATTGTATTGACGAGTCTTTAGAGTCCACCACACTTTCAGTTACACCAGCTTTCGGGCGAAACGCTGTAGAGGCCGTATGGAGATATGGCAGGGTCCGATCAGATACGCGCGGTATTGCACGGATCAGGATCGGACAGTTTTGTACTAGTGGCCGTATAGTTATATGGCAGGGTTTGATCTGATACGTGCGGTATTGCACGGATCAGGATCGAACGGATTTTACTAGCCGGCTTTGGCTTAAGCCGGTCCTAGTCTAGTACAGTGTAGATTTTTGTCTCATTGCATTTGTATCCGGTCGGAATACAGATGCGGGTGTGTATGCACTGTATCGGGGTTTTCCTGTAATTTATTACGGGACCAGTTTTCTGGAGTTGCCAGTTTGTATTCCGTTCCGGCCGGTTTTCCTTTGTTCTTTCCCGGCCGGACTTTTCTGATGGAGGGGGTAATTTGCAGTTTTGCAAATTACTTTTGGTGGAGGTTTTATTTGTAAGATGATTTATTATGATAGCATCTTTTTATTCCATTCTTTTCTATCATCTTGTCTTGCTTTATGAAGATTTGATATGAGATGAAGTTTGATGTAAGTTTGATGATGATTATGTCTTGATGTGGTCACCACTTGCTTTACCCTACACTCACCTCCCTTCATGCTTCATATTACCTCCTCCACCATTCTCATTTGATAATAAGTTTTTCATAAGAAAAGAGAGAAGAAGAAAAAGAAAAGAGAGAAGAAGAAGGAGAGAGTTCTTCATTCTTGAGAGTTTCATCTTCTTGATCTCATTCATGTTAGAAAAATGCAAGCACCATTTTTCTTATCTCATTTCCTCCATCAAGGCAACCAAAACCCAAGTGAGACACTACACTACACATTCTACAGCATATCTTGAGCATGTCGAGTTGCCGGCTTCATGCCCGAGTTGCCTCGGTATTGAGGCGGGAGCCCGTAAAAGACGCAGGCGATGTGGTGCCCTTTCCGGCGAGGAGGCGACGATATGGAGACTACACTTTCCGCGGGAGATCGGGACGGTGACGAGAAGACCGGAGGACTCGGATCACTCGGTATACTTCTCACCCTATCTCTTGATTGCTAGCACTAGGTTAATGGTAAACGATCCGGGTTTTTCATTGTCCGCGGTAGCGCCGGTTTTCGAGTAAGGAAAATTTTTGATTCCGCATTTTGGCCTCGAGTACGAGGCCGGGGCGCTGCCGTGGCGCAACATGGTATCAGAGCCACGCCATTAACCTTACCTAGCTTCGTTTGATGTGTTTGCGTTTTCGATCGACCGAAATTTCCAAAAACCGTATTTTTCTAGCACATCAGTTTCTGTCGAAATTTTTTGAAGTCCAAAAATTTTTCAGGTGGTCTCAGAATGATGTGCAGGGAGTTCTAAGAAAACTGCAAAAATTTTGTGACATGACTCATCCGTACGACCGCGGAAGGGCGGCCAAAACCCCCTTTTGGCCGCGCTTCCGCCGCAGTATTGTGGGATCGTGTGATTATTTTTTTGCAGTGGGCTTATGGGCTGAAATTAGGGGTTTTGGAATGTTAAAATTGGGCTCAGGTTTTCTGTGAGTGCTACAGTTTTGATTTGGGGCCCACTTGTTAATTTTTGGTCAATCGGAAAATTTTAAACACATTATTTCACAGTATTTACATTATATCTGCGACCGTGAATGTCACTCGATCGGTAAATCCGGTCTAGCTGCTATAGTCCGGTTAGACGGATTTGCGAACGTGACCTTCACGTTGATGTTCTATGTATTTGCTGTGTTGTTGCGGATCGGTCGTGGGGGATAGCCTGGATGCAATGCTAGTACTGTGCTGTTGTATTATGTACATTTGATATTGCGGGGCGAGCGTCCGACATGTGGACTGCCGTCACTGCCTGTTTGTATTATTCTTTTGGGGCACGACCTGGTTGCGGTCGATGTACCCGGTGTATGTATATTTTACTTTCTGTACTAGGGTTGCCCCGCGGTGGGGTGCACGGATAGCCGCGTTCTGGAGGGCAACGGGCCCGCATCTCAGGGCATTGAGACGGAGGGGGCTTCAGTCCAGGATTGGCGGGCTATTCGCCGCACTCGTAGGGGGTTCAGGTTGACCCAGGAGGGGTGCCCAAGTTACCGGATTCCGTGAAGTGCTGGGTGGTCCATTCACGGTGCTGAAGGGGGCTGCCTCGCTTCAGGTTTTGGCGGGTGACTTGCCGCGCCCGTAGGGGTCTAGGTTTTCATTGCATAGGCTATCCACACGACCAGGGGAACGTCGGGTTTCAGCAGCGGCTCTGTGAAACCCGGGGCTTCCAGATATCTGTATTGTTCTGTGATGCTGTACATTTCTGTGATGTTGCATTTTATTCACGCCTTGAGCGAAATACTATATATTGGTATATATAATAGCAGATGTTGTATATGTTTTTCATCCGCGCTAGTCCAGTCCCCGCTCTGCCGTTAGTTAGCTAACCTAACGGGTGATGACGGGACCCAGTGGCGAATGCGGATGGCATATACGTACGTCAGTATATATTCGTTCTTTGTGGTGTGATCAATTGATGGGACTGCGTTGATTCGGATCAATGCAAGATAAACAAACCTAATTCTGATGTTGTTGGAACATTTTTCAAAAAGCTGTTATTGCAAGGACGTTCACTTTTGTTTTGCATCGTGGTATTCATTTGGAATATCCTGCTCCTCAGTCAACGAGGCAAGGGCCGAGATCCCTTCACCGGGAGTGACCCCTTGGACAGAAGTTTGCGTCAGGGCATTAACTTCACTATAGCCGATTACTTTTGCTTTGCATCGTGGTATTCAGTTGGAATATCCTGCACCTCATTCTACGGGGAAAGAGCCGAGATCCCTTCACCGGGAGTGACCTCTTTAGTAAAGGTTTTCGTCACTATATTTTTATAAAAGGCTATGCAATTCCTTCAACGATATCAAGTTCATTACGTTAAAGGTTTTTCGCCAAAAACCATCCGTAGCCCTCCGTCATTTCCTACAGGTATTATTTGGTATTCGTGCTGCGTTTGTTGACCTAGTCAAGACGTAGTGTTCGGTAGCTAAGTGGTACTTGTTTGTTGCATAAGTGGGATTGGTTGAGACAGTCGTGCGGCCTTGTTGACCTAGTCAAGGGCACGTACGGGTGGGTTTAATGCAGTCCAGAATAATGACGGGTTGAACTTGACTGGCGGTTTATGGTTTGTTGACCTAGTCAAGGTCATAAACCGCTTGGGGTAAAAATCACATCGGGAGTTTCAAAAGAACTGAAACTTGCCAGACATGCGCATACCTTCTGGAGTGTGGTGACGTGAGTGGATTCCGTCACGTTATCATACGATGATAGTTGGATCCCGATTCCCACTGATGAGTTGGTTTACTCCTCGGGTGATCCCGACTAATTCTTCTTTCAGGTTTGGAGGAGAATCTGAGGTACAGTGGGAGGTTTCCAGATTAGATAAAGTGATAACCATTCTGATCTTGGTTAGAGTGCACGCTGAGTGTTTCTTTTCTCTCTCTCTTTGGCAGCGACCATTGACCCGACCCTAAGACTATGACTCAGTGACCAAGTTGACCGAACCTTCTTAACACAGGCTTTTGGATTGTCAGAGTTGCAGACCTCATTGCCACTCCTACTTTTACCCTTTTCTCCAGGACACCCCGTATTGCTACGAACGTCCACTTCCATTGGACAAAACCATCGTATGGTTATATACGAACTCGAAGGACTTCGAGGATGGTTTCTGGTTCTGGAGAAAACGAATAGGATTATTCAGTTGTCTTTTCTTTTCACCTTCTCTCAGGTTGCGAGTACTCCTTGGTTTAGGAGTAGTACACCTGTTACGCAAATTGGATAGTCTTCTTCCAAACCTTAGGCTGGTGCCGAATGGTGGGGAATGAAGAAAACCAATTAGCATAACAATGGTGTGCAGAAAGTATTAAGTTAAGACAAAGCAAGGGATTAGTAGGAGGGCAAAGTAAAATTGCGACTGATATTCACGACCAAACCAAGTATTTCTTCGCCAATCCTAAATCACCTTTGTATTTCTCCAGGACACTCCGTATCACTACGAAGATCCACAGTTTATTTGGATACTCCATCGTATGGTTATATACGAACTCGAAAGGAACTTGTTCCAGTTCGGGGATGGATTCTGGTTCAGGAGAAATAGGAATAAAGTACATTCAGGTGTCTTTTATCTTCACCTTCTCTCGCGATGCGAGTGCTCCTAGGATTAGGACAGTACACCCTTTATGCTTATTGGATAGTCTTCTTCCAAACCATAGGCTGGTGCCGAACGGTAGGGAAGGAAGAAAACCATTTGGCTTAAAGGGGTGTACAGAAGGTAATGACTAAAGACATATAAAGGGATTTTGGAGAGGTGACAAAGAATTATACGGTTACAGTTGTGAATCTGGATAATGGAAGAGACATTACTAGGAATACCAGGATACCCCAACGAGACATTTCGATGTTTCATTTTCACTGTGTACTGTTAATGGAAAACTGATTTCCCAGTTAGACACTTGCTCCAGGGTATGTATTTACCAGGTATGATTCTCACATCTGTATGGTTTTACAGATGATGAGTGGGAGTAAGTTATTGGGAATTGGGTGATCATCCTCACTATATCGGGATTCATTGTAATCGGTGATATTTGAGGAAGTCACCTGGGTTGTTTGCCGGACGGCAATTTTTTTGGTTTTGAATATCCGCGGTTATGCACCAATTTCAAATTGATATATCTGTACGTCTATTTTCATAGAGTGAGATATACCTTTTGATATTATGTCGATGACATTCACCTATATCAGTGGATGGTTAGGTAAGGAGCATTAAACAGCGGTGTAATTCTTCTTAACCATAAGTACAGTTTTCAACCTACGACACACAGTGAAAGAGTTGTTAGACTCAGCGGACTTATACAGAGTATTGTATGTTGTCCAGTGTCCATTAGGACAGAGGGGTTGGTCCTCATACTATATTCTGTTTACTTTTAACTTCTCTAGTTCTTAGACATGTGTTTCGTAGGAACACAGGGTCTAATTTTTGAGGAGTTATAGGTATTTGAATAGAGTAGAGAACCAGGTGTAGCAAGTATCGGGATTCTTCAAAGTGATCAAAGATGTAGATACTTGTGTATGGTGTTCAGTTGATAGTAATGATTAAGAGAACTGGCTTCTCTTTCAGGTTACTCATAATTGGAAGCATTCCTAAGTTGAGTAACGCTGATCGGCCTCCTTCCATTTAGTAGACATGCACTGGAGATAGATGCATGATTTGAATCTGGTTCAATTAAATCAATGCCTCTGTTTCTGTACTGGATATAGAACAGTTCATATCTTAACGTTGTTAAGGTACGGGGAGTTGTCCGGCTTATGCTTAAAACCAGACACTGGACAACTCAAGGCACGTTTCTGTAATGGCTGTTTGTGGGTTGACCCAGGCTATGACGAGGGTTGATTTTCTACCATCTGGATGAACAGTAGAAATATTGTTCTAGACTCGCCACATTTTTATTAAAAATGGATTTTTTCAGAAAAAGTAGTGGGAGTATGGTAGAACTGGAAGTGATTCCAGAACCGCAAACGATTACTGAAGATTTGATAAGCAACCTAAAGATTCAATCTGGTTTGACATTCCATTGGTCACTCTGCAGATACGGTGGGTAACTTCAGGCACCCGAGAGGTACTCCGGTAGCCTCAAGGACGGTGACAGGGAAGTTCTTGTTTACCCACACTTGCCATTGTTGTTGTTCCAGGCTGCGAGACCCGGCAGGAGGATGAGTATAGCGTCGTTCTAAACTAGCTTTAGAAGTGCACGTCTATATGACTCTGCCAGAGGGTTGTCGTAGTCAGTGGGAGCGGCGGAAGCATTGGTGGACATCAGGCTTATGTCTATTTATAGACTAAAGCAGATGTAGCGGAGATAGATCATCTATTTCTGATGTGACAGTCATAGTTTTGACGTCATCAGAATAGGGGATGGATCTGTTGAAAAGGTAGTAGGAAGTGATACTCCTATACTACGATCGGTTAGACTTTGGTTGTCACACAGTGGTTTCTCTACACAGGACTTGGATATTATATCAGACATACTGGTTACTAGATCTATGGTTTTAGATCTAGATTTGGGTGGTTTCCCAATCTGGGTACCTTGACAGCATTCTATGAGTATTTAGAATGGGCGACTCCTGACACGGTAGTGCACCTGCAGTTGATGGAGTCACCCTCTCTAAAGGAGTCTTATAGACTAAAGGGGAGAGGGATACTCATGATTGGCAGATCACTTGCTTAGGCAATTGAGTCAATCATGAGATGTCAAGTACCGCACCAGATGTTGTTCTTGCACTAGATGCAATAAGTTGATATTGATCCAATCCTGGAGAAACAGTCGGAAGCAGTCTTAGAACATAAGTGGATGTTCTAGGGATATGATAACGACAGCCTCATTTGGGAGACAGTTATCATTCCAGGCTTCCAAGGTGACATGGACGACAAGGAGGTTGTCAGAGTTATAGTTTTCCTTCTGACGAGGGGCAGTATTTTGGACAGGTGGTCCAAGGCAATACTGAGGGTGGCATGGCGCAGGATACTGATTAAGTTCAGTTGACGATACAGTCTAAGAAGTTTGGATTTGAAGTTCATTTATGAGCTAGGTCCCATCAGACATCCAGACGTTCTAAGACAGGTATTGCTCATTTCGGGAGATGGCTTTCTCCGCGAACTTGAGATATAGAGAGACATAGAAAGAAACATCACAGCGGATCCACTCACTGAGGCTATTCCTCGAACGCAATAGTTTCGCAAACGAGCTTTGTGAGACTGACTAGTAGAGGAGTTGGGTGTTCGGTATCACACGGGCTGTGAGTATGCGGCATCGCAATAATTAGCCTTGAGTGCTAGTGGGAGATTGTTGGAGATAGTGCCCTCAGAGTCAATTATTGGATCACAGGCACGTGATTGCAATGATTGAGGGAGGACCTATCCCGGTAGGACAGTCTTACTCGAGATGATAGTATGCTATCTGGTTTATCTTTATCATCGTGTACTGCTTTAGGTGACCTGACATGTCGCTATTACACGTTGATAGAGCCCCTAGGATTCTTGCTTCACTGCCAGCAGTATGATGGCGATCATATACGTGGGAGCTGGTAGTCTATAAGCACATCCTTAAAAGGTCCCTAGTCGTAGGAGTTTCGAGACAGGGCATCGATACTCCATTAGTAGACTAGTGTATACAGTCGAGACCCCGACGAGGGGCGGTGGCCGGTCTCACAAGCCACTGGTGTTAGTTGGTTCACCTAAGATGTATACAGGTGCTCATTGGGTTATGAGTACACCGGACAGGACTCGCCGGGAACCTGCTAGTTGGGCTTATACCTGACGTCAGATAGCAGTTCCCTGGTGACATGTGTACAGGTTAGTTCATCGACCTGAGGATCGTCATTTGTCTCGTGTGAGTTCCCACTGTGCTTTGATTACTACCCTACCACGGCTCAAAGGAGTCGTGCAAACAGGTTTTAGTTGGGTACAGTCCCGAGCCGCATGGAGGCAGTGAGCGGATCTTCAGGGGTTCGTCTCTCCCGGTATTGGGGGTGAGGTCGCGCTGTGTCTAGGAGAGCCATTACGTAAAGCCCTCGGCCGAGGCAGGAGATTTACTGGTAGGTATTCCAGTAGTATCTCAGGGCGTTCTGGGCTACACTCCGACACGACTTGTACCGCTTTTGGGGGTCTGACTTTTACCAACCCCCTAGGCCCGCCATGCGATACTCATAGACGAACGGACCGGACTGTACGGATATTGTCACTGACAGGCTCAGTTGGATGTCGGGGTGAACTTCCTCATCGACGTCCCTTTTGGTCAATAGCTGGTGGCCCGTTACGTATTGGCTTATACCTCTGACGTGCTAGTGGTTAAATCCACAGCCATTGTATTGACGAGTCTTTAGAGTCCACCACACTTTCAGTTACACCAGCTTTCGGGCGAAACGCTGTAGAGGCCGTATGGAGATATGGCAGGGTCCGATCAGATACGCGCGGTATTGCACGGATCAGGATCGGACAGTTTTGTACTAGTGGCCGTATAGTTATATGGCAGGGTTTGATCTGATACGTGCGGTATTGCACGGATCAGGATCGAACGGATTTTACTAGCCGGCTTTGGCTTAAGCCGGTCCTAGTCTAGTACAGTGTAGATTTTTGTCTCATTGCATTTGTATCCGGTCGGAATACAGATGCGGGTGTGTATGCACTGTATCGGGGTTTTCCTGTAATTTATTACGGGACCAGTTTTCTGGAGTTGCCAGTTTGTATTCCGTTCCGGCCGGTTTTCCTTTGTTCTTTCCCGGCCGGACTTTTCTGATGGAGGGGGTAATTTGCAGTTTTGCAAATTACTTTTGGTAGAGGTTTTATTTGTAAGATGATTTATTATGATAGCATCTTTTTATTCCATTCTTTTCTATCATCTTGTCTTTCTTTATGAAGATTTGATATGAGATGAAGTTTGATGATGATTATGTCTTGATGTGGTCACCACTTGCTTTACCCTACACTCACCTCCCTTCATGCTTCATATTACCTCCTCCACCATTCTCATTTGATAATAAGTTTTTCATAAGAAAAAAGAGAAGAAGAAAAAGAAAAGAGAGAAGAAGAAGGAGAGAGTTCTTCATTCTTGAGAGTTTCATCTTCTTGATCTCATTCATGTTAGAAAAATGCAAGCACCATTTTTCTTTTCTCATTTCCTCCATCAAGGCAACCAAAACCCAAGTGAGACACTACACTACATATTCTACAGCATATCTTGAGCATGTCGAGTTGCCGGCTTCATGCCCGAGTTGCCTCGGTATTGAGGCGGGAGCCCGTAAAAGACGCAGGCGATGTGGTGCCCTTTCCGGCGAGGAGGCGACGATATGGAGACTACACTTTCCGCGGGAGATCGGGACGGTGACGAGAAGACTGGAGGACTCGGATCACTCGGTATACTTCTCACCCTATCTCTTGATTGCTAGCACTAGGTTAATGGTAAACGATCCGGGTTTTTCATTGTCCGCGGTAGCGCCGGTTTCCGAGTAAGGAAAATTTTTGATTCCGCATTTTGGCCTCGAGTACGAGGCCGGGGCGCTGCCGTGGCGCAACACACATAACCCGACACACCGCGATACGCTGAATCACCAGACCCACTTACGTATCGCGCGTATCGCGCAAACCGAAAACACCAGGAAACGATATACTACCCCAGATTTTACCCAGGTTAGAATATTACAAATCTATATATACCAGAGACTTACAAAATGTAGCAGACACCTACCCTAAAAACCCTAGCTCCTATCTCTCAAGTCTGGCCGCAGTTTGCGGCCAGAATGATTATTTCGACGGCCTGGGATGAAGGTAGTGGGGTCGGGCTCTGGTAGTGAGGTCAGGGTCTCTCAAGTAGGCTACAGTCCACTCAGATTTATTCTGAGATTACTGGGGTAACAGCAGATTTCAAAAAGCTAAGTTTTTGCTTAAAAAGAAATGTCAATAACAGGTTTTAGTCTCCAGATTTTTACTCTGGTTCCTACACAAAAGGTTGTACATACCAATACCCTAAGCTACCCCACAGACACCGATAGGCAAAACCCCAGCACCCCAGCTCCTGCTCTGGCCGCAATTTGCGGCCAGATTGAATAAATCGGCGACCTGAGGTGGGAGTTGGGTCCCCGTTCTTTGTGTGTGTGTTTCTGGCATGGTCACCGTGCCACAGTCTTCCCAATTTTCTCCTGAATGGCTCGGGTCAAAAGCAGATTCCAGAAAGGCTAAAAAGTCCATAAAACGTTAAGGTTTGCACAATTGGAAAACTGGAGGTATTTTAGTGTAATCTGGGGTTTTCCTAGGTTAACTTGGCCCTAACAACACTCACTTATGCTAGTCTACCCAACACTAACATCACTTAACAAAGCTTCACACAAATCACCAAAACAAGTCCAAAATCTCATATTTTTCCACTAATCGACACTATATCGACACAACTAAGCCAACGAGGAAGAAGTTTAGAAGTTATACCCTCTAGGAACCTCACAAACAAGTAGAAGGGAAAGAAGATGAGGGGATGGAGCTGCTGGAGTTGCTGGAGTGCTCCCAATTGCCGCTGCTGCTGGGCTGAAACTACGGCTGCTGCTACTTGTAGCTGTTGCTATTGCTGATGTTTTATTATTGTGTTTGTTGTTGTGTTTGGGGTTGATGTAGCAGCAGCTGTTGCTGTAGTATTTGAGTGAGAGGGTGAGTGAGTGAGAGATGAGTGTATGTGTGAGTGAGAGAGAAGGATGTGAGTGACAAGAAAAAGTTGTGAAATGAGATGGTGCGACTTAACCTTAAAGCCTTCATTCTCTGTCTTATTTAATGTTTGAATGTTCCCCCCATCATGACCTCTCTCTCACCACAAGCAAATCAACCTAACCCTAATCACCTTTGGACAAAACCAAAGACCCCTAATTAAATCTAATTAGCTTAATCAAATGTGTTAGACCACCATGGTTATCTTAAATATGGTTAACCCACAAGTTCATTTACATGGCATCCTTAGTCTTAACCCTAAGTTAACATGCACATGTTTGTGCAAGCTTAGGAAAATTCTAGAAAAATATTTATAATTTTTGAAAAAATATTTGAAAATCAATTTGGTAAACTTTTTATTAAAAAATCACATATTAAGATATAATTATTCACTAAACACATTCTCAGGTGTTACAAATACTCGGAAACCCCGTCGAAACATCTTCATGTTTCAGTTTCACTGTGCGTTGTTAATAAAAAACTGATTTCCCAATCGGCCCTTGCTCTAGAGTATGTATTTACCAGGTTTGATTCTCACATTTGTATGGTTTTACGGATGATGAGTAGGAGTAAGTTATTGGGAATTATGTGATCATCCTCATTATATCGGAATTCGTTGTAATTGGTGATATTTGAGGAAATCGCCTAAGTTTTTTGCCGGACGGCAAATATTTGGCTTTGAATATCCGTTGTTATGCACCAATTTCAAACTGATATATCTGTACGTTTATTTTATAAAGTGAGATAATTTTTTGAAATTATGTCCATGACATTTACCTATATCAGTTGATGGTTAGGTAAGGAGCATTAAACAGCGGTGTAATTCATCATAACCATAGTACAGTTTTCAACCTACGACGCACAGGGTTTAAGTTATTCAACTTAGGGGACTTATACAAAGTATTGTATGTTGTCCAGTGTCCATAAGAACAAAGGGGTTGTTCCTCATACTATATCCTGTTTACTTGTGACTTCTCAATGTTTTAGACAAGTGTTTCGTAGAAATACAAGGTCCAACTTTGAGAAGTTATAGGTACAAGAATAAAGTTGAGAACCATGTGTTACAAGTATCATGATTCTTCAAGGTGATCGAAAATGTAGATACTTGTGTTTGGTATTCAGTCGATAGTAATGATTTTGAGAACTTGCTTCTTTTTCAGGTTACTAATAATTGGATGCACTCCTAAATTGAGTAATGCTGATCGGCCTCTCTCCATTTAGTTTACATGCACTGGAGACGGCTGCATGATTTGAATCTGGTTCCAATTAAATTAGTGCCTCTGTTTCTATATTGTATATAGACTGGATCATATCTTAACGATGTTAAGGTATATGGAGTTGTCCGTCTTATGCTTAAAACCAGACTCTGGATAACTCAAGGCACGTTTCTGTAATGGCTGTTTGTAGGTTAACCCGGGTTATGACGAAGGTTAATTTTCTACCATCTGGAAGATCAATAGTGATATTGTTCTTGATTCGCCACAGTTTTAGTAAAATGGACTTTTTCAGAAAACAGTAGTTGGAGTATGGTAGAACTGGAAGCGATTCCAGAACCACAGACGATTACTGACAATTTAATAGGACCAAAAGATTCAATTAGGTTTGACATTCCATTAGCCACTCCGCACATATGGTGGGTAACCTCAGGCGCCCGAGAGGTACTTCGGTATTCTCAAAGAGGGTGACAGGGAGGTTCTTGTTTACCCAGACTTGCCATTACTGCTGTTCTAGAATATGAGACCTGGCAGGGGGATGAGTATAGCGTCGTTCTAAACTAGATTTAGAAGTGCACGTGTATATGACTCTGCCAAAGGGTTGTCGTAGTCAGTGGGAGCAGCGGAAGCATAGTGGGCAAGTAGCTTGTGTTTATTTATAGACTAAAACAGATATAGCGGAGATAGATCATCTATTTTTGACGTGACAGTCATAGGTTATGACTTCATCAGAATAAGGGATGGATCTGTTAAGAAGGTAGTAGGGTGTGATGTCCTGGTATTTGGATGACATACACATAGTAGGAAGTGAAATTCATATACTACGATTGGTTATCTGTGGTTGTCACACAGTGGATTCTCCATATAGGTTATGGATATAATATCAGGCATTCTGGTTACTAGATCTATGGTTTTAGATCTAGATTTAGGTAGTTTCCCAATATGGGTACTTAGACAGTATTATAAAGGTATTTTAGAATAGACAACTCTTGGCATGGTAGTGTACCGCAGGTGATGGAGTCACCCTCTCTAAAGGTGTCTTACATACTAAAGGGGATAGGGATGTGCATGATTGATGTAGGGTTCCTAGGCACTCTCAAGAGGTCTCACAAGGCATCAACCATGCCAATTTCAAAAATTATGGTGCCGAGAAACCCTAATGTACGGATCGTTGGCTAGAAATCTAGGCGAAACAAAGTAACTAGTTAACACTTAACTAAGAGATACGGAAATACAACCTTTGTAGATCCGGTTCTTCACCTCCATAGCTCCACAATGAAGTCTCCTCGCTGTCCATAACAAGTCCCGGGCTCTAGCGTCGGCTTCATCGGAGAATGGACGGGCTAGGTCATCGACAACGTGCCGAAGATGATCTACGTCGAAGCATCACTAGATCAAGCTCCACCTTCACCGAGCCTTGAAAACTTGTGAAGGAAACACACTCTACTACTTGGCAAGAGGTAGAGGATGAAGAAATAGGAAGTGGGTATACTTTAGAATTGGATTTCTCACTCATCTTCATCAATCACCATTGATGAAGTGGAGGTTTCTTCATTGAAGATGAAGAAGAAGAAGAAGATAAAGCTATGATAAGTTAATTCCAAAAATAAAATTAAAAGAATACTTATCATGACCAAACCATGGTCAAGTGTAGAGAATAAATCATGGTTAGTGGGATGGTTAGGGTTAAGCATGAGACAAAATGGTCACTTGGTCAAAGTCTTCATGAAGCTTCATGAACAAAAGAAAATAAGCCACCATTTTCTCATTTGCTTTTCTATTTCCAAAAGAATAAATAAATGAATAAATGAATAAGGAAATAGTAAACCCTAACCATTTCATTAACCAAGGTTTAATTCTTTACACTTAACCAAAAAGCATGCATCATCAAACATGATACAAGCAAGTGCACAAAATCATATCGCATATGCAATGCGCACATCCGAGTGAGAAAATCCATTCAAAGTGAACCGATACTAGTTAATGCAAAGTAATATATCAAATATATAATTATGCATTAAATCACTAAATCAACACTTGATTCAATGATCCGGTCATGTCGCACATAACCGACTGGTATCATCAGTAACATCTTATCGAATCAACACTTGATCCGATAACCCGGCTATATCGCATATAACCGATCAATGTCACATCGCGAGAATGAAATACGGTATCACATACACGCATCATTCTCGGTCCCGCACATATCTCATATGCGCTCCTATTTCGTTTCGCTTGAGCCAGGAAACCTCTGTGTAGGACTCTAAAGACTCGTCAATACGCCGGCAGCGGATGATGATCATATCAAACATCCACAAGCCGCAAGCGGTCTGCTAAACATAACGGCCACCCGGGTATTGAGCGATCTGAAGATCGACGAGCAAGCCCGCTCACACTCCAGTGAATCCAACCAGTAACACTACTGTACAGTCCGGTCTGATCGTCTGATATGTCGCATATCTCGTCTAGGGGTGGTAAACGTCAGACCCCAATAGCTCGATAAGTCGTGTCGATATGAGGTCTATAACAATTCGAGAAACTACTGGTAACACTTACCAGTAAATCTCAGCAACCCTGGCCAGGGATTTCCTGTTATAGCCAATCGAACACAGCGCAACATCAACTCCCTATACCGGGAGAGACGAATGCCCTCCTATCGCTCATTGCCTCCATGTGACTCGGGACTGTATCCAAAAACCACCGTTTTGCACGCCCTCTTGGACGTGGTAAGATGGAAATCAAAGCACAGTGGGAACCACACAAGACTCTATGACGATCTCGGGTCAACAGACTACTCTGTACCAGTGTCACCAGAGAACTGTCATCTGACGTGAGGTATAATACCATCTGGGAGTTCTCGGCGAGTCCGTCCAGTGTACCCAGTCTCTACTGTGCACCCGTATATCATCTCTAATGTCAAACACCGATGGATATGGGATCATCCATCGCCCATCTGTATGGGTCGAGAAGGTATACGCTAGTCTACTCTGGTATATCGATGCCCCGTCTCGATACACCCACGACTAGGGACTTTGAAGGATGTACTTATGGACTACCACGTCCCCACTAGTATGATCCGCATCATAGTCCAGGTAGTCAAGTACAGATCCTAAGGGCTTTACCAACATGTAACAGAGAGACAATCAGCATACACGTTAAGGTAAAGGGTAACCAGATAGCATACTATCATGTCGAGCAAGAAAGTCCTCCCTATATATGTCCCAGCATCCACTACAATATACATCCTATGTACAGTAATGGCCTCTAGGGCATACATATAACTAACAATCTCCCACTTGCACTAGGGCCATCTGTAGCAGTGGTTGCAGTATCTCATACTCAACCATCCCATAAAAGTCTCTCTCTGGGAACAAGCCTTTGTGAGTGGATCCGCTGTGTTGTCCTCTGAGTCTACTCTCCTAACCTCGATCTCCCTGGAGATCAACCATCTCCATGATCAAGTGATACTGCCTTAGAATATATCTGGATCACTGATGGGACCGGCGTTCCTTGGCATAAGCCACAACTCCATTGTCTCACAATGGTAGGAACATAGTTCATCTCATGAACCAATATATACCCAAACAGCCTCTTTGGTAGCATCTTAAATAGCGATGTATCAAGCCTTTATCGTCTAGTATGCCACGGTATCTAGCTTGGAACTCTTCCAACATACCGTCCCTTTACTGAGGGTAAAGACAATGCCTGCGACTGACATTCAGTCGTCTTTATCACCCTGGAACCCTTCCAGTGATTCTCCCCAGGATCGGTTGATACCTTCTCACTACAACTAGTGAGAATCCTAACATCCATTTAGATCTATCTCATAGATCCAAAAAACCCAGGATTTAGGAGATATCATTTTGATCCTATGTGGAGAATCATTGTGATAAGCGGAGATTGATCGAGCGTAGCATAGGAAACACCTTCCCTATCTTGAGTATATCATCCACGTACTCTACGAGGATCGTCACCATACTCCCTACTACCTTTTTGTTTATACAAGGTTCATCTACCATTTTGATGATATCAAACTGTTTGACTAACCCATCAAAACAGATGTTCCAACTCCGCGATGCCTGCTTTATCACATAAAACATCTTGTTCACGTTTCCGCTGCTCCCACTGTTTACGAAGCCCTCTGGCTGTGTACTTACAGACGTTCTCTTCTAAATCAATATTTAGAAAAGCAGTCATGGCACCCAACCGCCAGATATCGTAGTCATGGTATGTAGCCGTGGCAAGTAGGATCTGGATGGACTTAAGCATAGCTACTTGAAAAGGTTTCATCATTGTCCACGCCTGGTCGATGACGAAAACCTTTAACAAGTCTAGCTTTGAAAGTCGCAACTTTTCCATGTACACCAAGTAATCTTCTCAAGATATACTTGCCCCTGATGGGAATTTAACCCTTCAGATATAGCAACCAAAGTCCATACTTTGTTGGTGTATAAGGATTCCATCTCAGATCGCTAAGCATCCAGCCATTCTTACAGAGTCTTACTCCTGATGGCCAGCTCGAAGCTAGTTGGGTCATCATCTCATGATGCAATCCTCGCTCCCACTGTCATAGAGAAACCGAAGTATCTCTCAGGTGGGTGAGGAACCCTACTAGATCGGCGGAGAGGCTGAGGTTCGTTGGTATCTACTGAATACTTTGGTTCTATCAAATCATCAGCTGTAGTTTGTATAGCTAGAACCTTTCCAGTTCTACATTACAGTCCTTGCCTCGAGCTTGTCCGGATTTTGTTTTTAGACATAGGCCAGACAACCCTAAATCTTAACTAGCTTAAGACATGGGCTCTTCCCTTTCCATATCACATATGAAGTGGTAGGCAACTGATTTGATTCGAACCCTATTCAATAGGTATGCAGCTTCTCAAGCGCATATTTCCCAAAAAGGAAATAGGTAACTCAGTAGTACTCATCATAGAGCACACCTTATCACATAGGGTGTAATTGCTCCACCCCGATATACCATCGTGCCATGGTGTATACAGAGGAGTAATGCTGAGAGAGAATCTCATTCTCCTTTAGAATAGTCCAGTATTTCCGTGCTCAAGTATTCTCCTCCTTAATCTCATTAAAGGACATAATACTTATACCCGTATTGGTTCTCTACTTCTAACTTATATTCTGTGAATATCTCAAAAGGTTCGGACTTGTGTGTCAACAGGAACATATGTCTGAATCTTGAGAGATTTATCAGAGAATGTAACGAAGTACAAAGAACCAGTCCTGGCATATGTAGACAGGGGATCTGACATACATCAACATGTATCATCCCAAGAGTTCACTAACTCTTTCTCTGTTTCCAATAAACGGAGCTATGGTCATCTCATCTCTGTGACATGACTGGCAAGTTTCACAAGATGTAAATTCAAACTAATTTAAATATGCATCTTTATGAAATTCTAGCTAGTCGGGTCGCATTGATCTGACCTAGTCTACAATACCTCAAGAAGGATTCGTTCATTTCTGAACTCTTTCTCTTGTGTGTGTTCCATATACTAAGAACTGTAGTTTGATTTAGAACATCAACGCTTTTAGATAACGTGCCTGAACCGATCAACTGTTGATATAGGAAATGTTCAAAACATTATCCAACAATACAAAATTTTATCATTTCTTTACTAATAAAGAGACTGATATGATTTTGTATATCAGGTTCGGTATCTAACAACATTCGTTCAGAATCAATGTATTGGTAATACAGGGTGACAGTGACCAACAGACTTGGCTGCAACACTTGCCCCGTTTTCTGCCTCATGAAACTTATCACCCGTTCTCAGTTCTCTACCTTTCTGTAGCCCTATGTAACAAATTACATATCTGGGATCCTGATCTGGTATCACATACCCAGGACGTAAAGGATACTGAGAAACAGTTCTCTGTAATGAACACACCCGAAGATGATGCATCAGCATGCACTCTTTTCGTTTGGGCGGCACGGGAAATCTGGTATTCCCCTATTTCCTGCTCTGTCTTATAACAATTATAAGTTGGAGCGGGACCAACGTTCCCCAGCTCAGTATAACAAGCGGGTTCGGTCAATATTCCGTATTATTATCTTGATTAAGGCGTGATATGGTCGCTACCAGGAGAGAGAGAGAGAAGAAAACACTCAGCGTGCGCTCTTGCAAGAATAGATTGGTTATTATTTTATCTAATCAGGATGGCACCCACTGCTTTTTATCAAATCTTCCTTCAAACCCTAAAAGGAAAGACTAGCCGGGATTAATTACACACTACAAGTTCGCCAATCTTTCAGCCAGGCCAGTGTCGGTACTTTGAGGGAGGTCCCCCGTGCTTTCGCACGAACCTAATTACTGTAAACCTCGTTTTCCCAGAGGCGTAACCCCGTTGACACCTTTCTAGACACCTACTTGATTGGCTAATTGTAATGTATAAAACTCTCCCAGGAGTAACTCTTACTCGCAGCGGGTATCGGGATCCAACTATCTCATAGAAGGTATGCAATCTCATTGCAAATTTCAACACTTGAAATTCCCGATAATATTTTGCCCCTAACCTCCTATGACCTTGACAAAGGCCAACAAACCATAGGATGCTAGTCAAGTTCAACCCGTCATTTCCTGATTGAATTAAACCCACCCGCACGGCCCTTGACAAAGGCCAACAAGGTCGCACGAGTACCCTAACTCAATCTGCATCATATGCATAAGCAGATAAGCACCAGTTAGCTACCGCACACTGCGCCTTGACAAAGGCCAACAAACGCAGCACGAATACTAACTACTACTTATCTGAAATGACGGAGGGCTACGACAGGTTTTTCTGAAAACCTATTGCGTAATGAACTTGATATCGTTGTAGGATCGAATGAATTTTGAAATGGAGTGTTTTTGAGGCTTTTCTAGTTTTGCTAAAGGAGTCACTCCCGGTGAAGGGATCGTCGGTCCTTTCCTCGTCGAATGAGGTGCGGGATATATCATATATATCACTGTGCAAAGCAAAAAAACTTAAAAGCAATCAAAAACCAAACCGAGTGTGTAGCATCTGCCAGTTATTGCTAAAGGAGTCACTCCCGGTGAAGGGATCTCGGTCCTTTCCTCATCGAATAAGGTGCAGGATATATCATATATACCACTGTGCAAAGCAAGAACTGTAGCTACCGGTTTTATTTTGAAATTCGATTCTACAACATCTTAGGTTTCTTTTCTTTCATTAATCACATTAATGAAGTCCCATCATTTAAATACCTAAACATCACAGATAAATACGACGTACACTTATGCCATCCGCATTCGCCTCGATGTCCCCTCATGCACCGTTAGGTTAGGTAACTAACGGCAGAGCGGGGCAGGGCTAGCGCGGGTGTAAAACATAAGTAACGTCTATATAATATATCATATATACTATATACTGTATCTATCACAGAACATCACATGATCACATCACAGATATCGCAGCAGAAGAAACATATGAAATATTGGATATACTAGGACGTCCGTGTTTTCAATACGAGCCAGTATAAAACACGGATTCCACGGTCGTGATGAATAGCCAAACCCACACCCCTAGACCCATACGAGAGCGGCAAGCAACCCTACCAATTCTGGAGTTAGGAGACCCGGAATCGACTCCTCGAGTTGGTCTCCCACTGGACTCCAGAACCCGGTTACTTGTACCCCCCTCCTTGGGTCTATCCTAGTGCGGAAAAGTAAAAAATATACAAAGGGTGACAACTTCCGCAACCTGGAAGTGCCCCAATAAAAGAATATTACATACAAGTTTTTACATGAATGAAAATGAAAAACACTCATCTCACATAAAAACCCCCGGCTATTCAATCACGACGATCCAATATAACATATCCAGCAACACATAACATCACATGTCATCAACGTAAGTAAATATGCACATCCCAATTTTCGTTGACATATAGCAACGAAACCGGCGATATCACATATTACACTTACGGTCACAGAAAAGAAAGTGTAAAACTACAACAGTTGGAATCCGCAACAACTTCAGACATCGCATGCCTGACCATATGAATTCTTTAGACATCGCATGCCTAACAATTATAAACCCCGCATTTTAGTCTCAAAATCGAAAACTCTTTTCAATATCAAGTCGGGCAATTCAACAAGATTCCCGACATCCTGATCGAATGCTCGTCGCAAACTTTAGTAGACGCCCGCACCCCCGATACCGTCGACGAAGTGCACCAAGGCGGAACACCGCTGCCGCGAGCACCCGAATGGATGCTTTCGGCGACGGGGTTCTCCTACAGTCACTTGGTCGAGGCTATGGAGTGAGGCTGTCTATTAAGTTTACTCGGCGAGTATCCGCGTACGCTACGTGATTGCGACGGACTTTTGATCACATCAAAATTCCGTGGCAACCGATCAAGTGAGACTAAACTGCTATGTTTATAATATTCATTCAGTTATCTCATAACTACTTGTGAATTCCAATTATTGTATCCCATTCCAGATAAACAGAAAATGTTAAACTTTTCGATCGAACAGTCAAACACCCAAGTTTTCCCGATATAGATCAACACATGAAATAAGTCTAACAACATTCAGTTCGTGCCTCAGTACAAACGGTCCAGCCGTAGAAGGGTCAAGCCAACGCCTTACATGTGGCACGCCGTACTGCCGCAAACCCGAAGGTTCAAAGGGCAGTTCAAGACGGTCACATAATCGAGTTAAGGTTTGTTGTCTTCTAGAGGGTCCATCGCGTTACTTGCACTACTTAGAACGTCGTTAAACTACGGAAAAATCCAACACTTGGAAATTTCCCGACAGGGGAAAAATTGGGTATTTATATCCGGTCGAACTTTTTAACATATTCTAAAATTTATCCGGAAAGCCACATAGACAAAATCTGATAACCCGATCGAATCAACGAACCCCCAAAACAACCCTAAAATACTCAACTGTTTACTGCATATTAAAAATTCCCAGAAAACTCAGCATATTAAAATAGGAATTACTGTGCAAAGAGGAGTCAACGAGTCAACAATATGGCCGCGGAACCGCCGCGCCACGTGGGCTTAGGCCGCGGTTCCGCGGCTTTATGACGGAGTTAAGTCTCCGTTTTTCACAGTAATTCATAAAAATCCCTGCTAAATTTTCTGCATATTTTTAATGTTGAAAAATCTCAGATTTTAGAAAAAGGACAGAGAGCATTTTTGAGGTTAGGTTTTCGGTTCGTCCGGCTTTCAAATTCCGTCTAGACTTCGCCTAAGGCTCTAGCTAGGCTCTGATACCACTGTAGGGTTCCTAGGCACCCTAATGAGGTCTCACAAGGCATCTACCATGCCAATTTAAAAAAATTCGGTGCCGAGAAACCCTAAACTACGGATCGTTGGCTAGAAATCTAGGCGAAACAAAGTAACTAGTTAACACTTAACTAAGAGATACGGAAATACAACCTTTGTAGATCCGGTTCTCCACCTCTATAGCTCCGCAATGAAGTCTCCTCGCTGTCCATAACAAGTCCCGGGCTCTAGCGTCGGCTTCATCGGAGAATGGACGGGCTGGGTCATCGACAACGTGCCGAAGATGATCTACGTCGAAGCATCACTAGATCAAGCTCCACCTTCACCGAGCCTTGAAAACTTGTGAAGGAAACACACTCTACTACTTGGCAAGAGGTAGAGGATGAAGAAATAGGAAGTGGGTATACTTTAGAATTGGATTTCTCACTCATCTTCATCAATCACCATTGATGAAGTGGAGGTTTCTTCATTGAAGATGAAGAAGAAGAAGAAGATAAAGCTATGATAAGTTAATTCCAAAAATAAAATTAAAAGAATACTTATCATGACCAAACCATGGTCAAGTGTAGAGAATAAATCATGGTTAGTGGGATGGTTAGGGTTAAGCATGAGACAAAATGGTCACTTGGTCAAAGTCTTCATGAAGCTTCATGAACAAAAGAAAACAAGCCACCATTTTCTCATTTGCTTTTCTATTTCCAAAAGAATAAATAAATGAATAAATGAATAAGGAAATAGTAAACCCTAACCATTTCATTAACCAAGGTTTAATTCTTTACACTTAACCAAAAAGCATGCATCATCAAACATGATACAAGCAAGTGCACAAAATCATATCGCATATGCAATGCGCACATCCGAGTGAGAAAATCCATTCAAAGTGAACCGATACTAGTTAATGCAAAGTAATATATCAAATATATAATTATGCATTAAATCACTAAATCAACACTTGATTCAATGATCCGGTCATGTCGCACATAACCGACTGGTATCATCAGTAACATCTTATCGAATCAACACTTGATCCGATAACCCGGCTATATCGCATATAACCGATCAATGTCACATCGCGAGAATGAAATACGGTATCACATACACGCATCATTCTCGGTCCCGCACATATCTCATATGCGCTCCTATTTCGTTTCGCTTGAGCCAGGAAACCTCTGTGTAGGACTCTAAAGACTCGTCAATACGCCGGCAGCGGATGATGATCATATCAAACATCCACAAGCCGCAAGCGGTCTGCTAAACGTAACGGCCACCCGGGTATTGAGCGATCTGAAGATCGACGAGCAAGCCTGCTCACACTCCAGTGAATCCAACCAGTAACACTACCGTACAGTCCGGTCTGATCGTCTGATATGTCGCATATCTCGCCTAGGGGTGGTAAACGTCAGACCCCAATAGCTCGATAAGTCATGTCGATATGAGGTCTATAACAATTCGAGAAACTACTGGTAACACTTACCAGTAAATCTCAGCAACCCTGGCCAGGGATTTCCTGTTATAGCCAATCGAACACAGCGCAACATCAACTCCCTATACCGGGAGAGACGAATCCCCTCCTATCGCTCATTGCCTCCATGTGACTCGGGACTGTATCCAAAAACCACCGTTTTGCACGCCCTCTTGGACGTGGTAAGATGGAAATCAAAGCACAGTGGGAACCACACAAGACTCTATGACAATCTCGGGTCAACAGACTACTCTGTACCAGTGTCACCAGAGAACTGCCATCTGACGTGAGGTATAATACCATCTGGGAGTTCTCGGCGAGTCCGTCCAGTGTACCCAGTCTCTACTATGCACCCGTATATCATCTCTGATGTCAAACACCGATGGATATGGGATCATCCATCGCCCATCTGTATGGGTCGAGAAGGTATACGCTAGTCTACTCTGGTATATCGATGCCCCGTCTCGATACACCCACGACTAGGGACTTTGAAGGATGTACTTATGGACTACCATGTCCCCACTAGTATGATCCGCATCATAGTCCAGGTAGTCAAGTACAGATCCTAAGGGCTTTACCAACATGTAACAGAGAGACAATCAGCATACACGTTAAGGTAAAGGGTAACCAGATAGCATACTATCATGTCGAGCAAGAAAGTCCTCCCTATATATGTCCCAGCATCCACTACAATATACATCCTATGTACAGTAATGACCTCTAGGGCATACATATAACTAACAATTGACATATCACTTGCTTAGGCAATTGAGTCAATCATGAGATGCCCAGTACCACACCAGATGCTGTTTTTGAACTAGATGCAATTAGTTGATATATTGATCCAATCCTGGGGGAACGTTCGGAAGCAGTTTTAGAACATAAGCTGATGTTCTATAGATATGATAACAACAGCTTCCTTTGGGAGACAGTTATCATTCCAGGCTTCCAAGGTGACCTGGATGACAGAGTGACTGTCAGAGTTAT
The DNA here is from genome assembly GCA_030015575.1 of Agapanthus africanus. Lineage (NCBI taxonomy): Eukaryota > Viridiplantae > Streptophyta > Magnoliopsida > Asparagales > Amaryllidaceae > Agapanthus > Agapanthus africanus. The sequence goes on from CM057340.1 coordinate 270,175,483, forward strand.
AGTTCTCCCTCTGACGAGGGGCAGTAGTTTGATAGGTGGTCCAAACGGATACTGTGGGAGGCATGGCGCAGGATACTGATTAAATTCAGTTGACCATACAGTCTAAGAAGTTTGCTGAATTTGGAGTTCATTTGTGAACTGGGTCCCATCAGATATCCAGACACATTCTAAGACAGGTATTGCTCATTTCGGGAGATGGCTTTCTCCACGAACTTGAGATAAAGAGAGATATAGAAAGAAACATCAGAGCGGATCCACACACTGAGGCTATTTCTCGAAAGCGATAGTTTTGCAAACGAGCTTTGTGAAACTGATTAGTAGAGGAGTTGGGTGTTCGGTATCACACGGGCTGTGAGTATGCGACATCGCAATAATTAGCCTTAAGAGCAAGTGGGAGATTGTTGGATATAGTGCCCTCAAAGTCAATTATTGGATCGCAGACACGCGATTGCAATGATTGAGGGAGGACCTATACCGGTAGGACAATCTTACTCGAAATGATAGTATGCTATCTGGTTTGCCTTTATCATCGTGTACATGCTTTAGGTGAAATTACAGATCACTATTACACGTTGATAGAGCCCATAGGATTCTTGCTTGACTGCCAGCGGTATGATGGCGATCATATACGTGAGAGCTGGGGTCTATAAGCACATCCTTAAAAGGTCCCTAGTCGAGGGAGTTTCGAGACAGGGCATCAATACTCCAGAGTAGACCGGTGTATATGAATCGAGACCCCGACGAGGGGCGGTGGCTGGTATCACAAGCCATTGGTGTTAATTGGTTCACCTAAGACGTATACACGTGCTTATTGGATTATGAGTACACCGGACGGACTCGCCGGGAACATGCTAGTTGGTGTTATACCTATCGTCAGATAGCAGTTCCCTGGTGACATGTGTACAGGTTAGTCTATCGACCTGAGATCGTCATTTGTCTCGTGTGAGTTCCCACTGTGCTTTGATTACTACCCAACCATGGCTCAAAGGAGTAGTGCAAACATGTTTTAGTTGGGTACAGTCCCGAGCCACATGGAGGCAGTGAGCGGATCGGCAGGGGATTCTTCTCTCCCGGTATTGGGGGTGAGATCGCGCTGTGTCTGGAGAGCCATTACACGAAGTCCTTGGCCAAGGAAAGTGAGATTTACTGGTAGGTATTCCAGTAATATCTCAGGGTGTTCTGGGCTACACCTCGACATGACGTATACCGCTTTTGGGGGTCTGACATTTACCAGCCCCCTAGGCCCGATATGCGATACTCGTAGACGAATGGACCGGACTGGACAGATATTGTCACTGACAGGCTCAGTAGGGTTTCAGGATGAGTTCGCTCATCAGGCTTCCTTTTGGTCAATACACGGGTAGCCGTTACGTACAGCTAGTACCACTAACGTGCTTGTGGTTAAACCCTCTGTCGGCGTATTGACGAGTCTTTAGAGTCCCCCACAGAAAGTTTCCCAAGTTCGGGCGAAACGTTGTAGAGGCCGTATGGTTTTATGGCAGGGTCGATCATATACGTGCACTTGTGCACGGATCATGATCAGACGGATCATACTAGTTGGCTTTAGTTTAAGCCGGATTCTAGTATTAGATTTGTTGGATTACTTTTGTCTCATTGGATTCGCATTCAGTCGGAATGCGGATGCAGGTATGTATATACAGGTGAGGGGTATCCTTGTCATCCGTCACGAGTTTACTTTAGATGTTGCCATTCTTTTTTTGGATTAAACATTTTGGTTTAAATGTTTAGTGGTGGAAATTGTCAGTGGAAATCATCATGAAGAGCAATTAATGTGGCATGTGCATTGGTGATGACTCATGGTCTTATTTTTTTGTGCTATGTCAACATTTGTGATTGATTATTGTGTTGAAATGAAGTGTGGAGAGAGAATTGACAGCCATATGTAGTGGGGTTGGTCTTGAGATTTAGTTCTAGTGATCTCATTTTTCATTCCAACACAATAATAAGTCTAGCTCTTCTTCTTCCTTCTCTAGCTCACAAGTTTCATCCATGGCTTAATCTTCAACCTCCATCCATACAATCTCATGAGTTGAGAATCAATGGATGCTTGAGACAAAGTTATCACACACATTCTCTACTTTACCTTGGACATGTCGGCTAGCAAACTTCATATCCGAGTTGCTTCGGTTTGAAGCGGGAGCCCGTAAAAAGTCTTCTTGATGTGGTGCCACTTCGACGAGGAGGCCGGAGATCGAGCAAGATCGGAGATGACGCGAGGAGCTAGGGATGGTAGCTAAAGACCGAAGGACACGGATCGATCGGTATAGCCATTCTCACTTCTTTGTAGTTTGCTAGTTTAGTGTTAATGGCATGATCCGGGTGAAAGTCTATGTTAGCGCCTGTTCATAAAAGTTTTTGTTCCGCGTTTGGCCTCGGATTGACGGACGGGGCGCTACCGTAGACTTACAAGTACCATCTGGAAGTTCTCGGCGAGTCCGTCCAGTATACTCACACCCAGTGAGCACCTGTATACGATCTTGGGTGCATCAGACCAATGGCTGCGGGACCAACCATCCCCCGACGGGGCTAGAAATGTATACACTAGTCTACTCTGGAGTATCAATGCCCAGTCTCGATACTCACACGACTAGGGACTATTTAAGGATGTGCTTCTAGACTACCCTGCTCCCACAAGTGTGATCGCCATCACAACACAGGTAGGGCTTTATCAACATGCAACTGCAATATGTAATAACTATTATGACATATGCCATGTTAAGATAAAGACAAACCATAATAGTATACTACCGTATCGAGTCTTTATCAATATGTGCAAGCTAGATATAATAACAATAGAAATAAATACGCATATCCTGACAAAGGCAGGTCAAATAATATACTATAAAACTGAGCAAGATTGTCCTGTACATACATATCCCTAGCATCCATGTGTATACATAAACAATACTGGCCTCTAGGACATATATATCCAACAATCTCCCACTTGCACTAAAGGCCAGTGATTGGCGTACCGAATACCCAACGTCTGCACTAAGGCCAGCTGCTGGCGTACCGCATACCCAACATCTCAAAAATTCGCTCGAACTGTGCTTTAGGCAGGGCCTTTGTAAATGGATCCGCCGTGTTCTCTTTCGTATCCACTCTCCGGACCTCGATCTCCTGGCGATCTACGATCTCTCTGATCAGGTGATACCGCCTTAAGATGTTCCTGGATTTTTGATGGGATCGTGGTTCCTTCGCTAAAGCTATAGCCCCATTGTTATCGCAATACAAAGGTATTGGGTCAACAATGGACGGAACTAACTTAAGTTCAGCTATGAACTTCTTCATCCAGACCGCTTCTTTTGCGGCATCGCTTGCAGCAATGTATTCAGCCTCCATCGTTGAGTCTGCGACTGTGTCCTGTTTGGAACTCCTCCAACACACCGCCCCTCCGTTGAGGGTAAACACAAAACCCGAGACAGGCTTGCTGTCTTCCTTTTCACTCTGGAAGCTTGAGTCAGTAAAGGACTCGACCCTGAGGTCTCCATTACCGTAAACCAGGAACATCTCTTTAGTCCTTCTCAGGTACTTGAGAATGTTCTTCACTACTGTCCGGTGGTTCTCACCTCGGTCTGACTGATACCGGCTCACTACGCTTAGCGCGTAAGCTACATCTGGTCTTGTACATAGCATCGCATACATTATAGATCCTACCGCCGAAGCGTAGGGTATAGTGCTCATGCGAACCCTCTCCTCGTCAGTCTTGGGAGACATCTCCTTGGAGAGGGTGATTCCGTGCAATGCGGGTATGTTACCGCGCTTGGAATCTTCCATACTAAATCTCTTCAGTACGGTCTCTATGTACCTGGACTGCGAAAGACCCAATAATCTCTTAGATCTATCTCTGTAGATCTTGATCTCCGGAATGTATGAGGCATCACCTAGGTCTTTCATAGAGAACCTTTGTGATAAGAATAGCTTGACCGATTGTAGCATAGGAATGTCATTTCCTATCAAAAGAATGTCGTCCACGTACAAGACTAGGAACACGACAGTTTTTCCTACAATCTTCTTATATATACATGGCTCATCTTCGTTCTTGATGAAGTCAAATTCCTTGACTGTTTCATCAAAATAGATGTTCCAGCTCCGCGATTCCTGCTTTAATTCATAAATGGATTTAAGAAACTTGCACACCTTCCCGCTGCTCCCACTGTCTACGAAACCTTCTGGCTGATCCATATAGACGCACTCTTCCAAACTACCATTTAGAAAAGCTGTTTTTACGTCCATCTGCCAGATCTCATAGTCATGGAAGGCAGCAATGGCAAGTAGTATCCGAATGGATTTGAGCATAGCCACTGGAGAAAAGGTTTTGTCATGTTCCACACCTGGTCTTTGACGAAAACCTTTTGCAACGAGTCTAGGCTTATAGGTTTCCACCTGCCCATCTACACCAAGTTTCCTTTTGTAGATCCATTTGCATCCAACTGGTTTTACCCCAGGTGGAGCAATATCCAAGGTCCACACTTTATTGGTGTACATGGACTCCATTTCGGATCGCATAGCATCCAGCCACTTATCAGAGTCCCTACTGATAATGGCCTGTCTGAAACTAGTTGGATCATCTTCTTCTAAGATGCAATCCTCTCGATCCCCATCTATGAGAAAACCGTAGTATCTCTCGGGCGGATGAGAAATCCTACCAGATTTGCGGAGTGGCTGAGGTTCGTCCGGGACTGTCGGATCTAGCAGTTCTACCAAATCATCAGTTATAGTTTGTCCTTCTGGAATTTCTTCTAATTCTACCGTGGCCCCACTTATTTCTTTTTCAAGAAACAACCTTTCAAGAAAGGTGGCGTGTCGAGATACAAAAACCTTTTGTTCATCTACATGGTAGAATAGATATCCATTGGAATGCCTAGGATATCTTACAAATTTACATAAAACTGACAGTGCCTCAAGTTTGTCCGGATTTTGGTTTTTCACATAGGCCGGACAACCCCATATCTTAACTCTTTTAAGACATGGTCTTTTATTACTCCATATTTCATATGGAGTCTTAGGCACAGATTTAGACGGAACCTGATTCAACAGATATGCTACCGTTTCAAGCGCAAGTCCCCAGAATGAAAGAGGTAACTCGGCATTACTCATCATGGAGCGAACCATGTCCAATAGGGTACGGTTCCTCCGCTCCGATGCGCCGTTGTGCTGTGGTGTATACGGAGGAGTAAGCTGAGAGAGAATGCCATTCTCTTTCAGAAATTCCCTGAATTCCGTACTTAAGTACTCCCCCCTCTATCGGATCGGAGGATCTTAATACTTTTGCCAATCTGGTTCTCTACTTCCTTTCTGAATTCTTTGAATTTCTCAAAAGCTCCAGATTTGTGTTTCATAAGATACATATATCCGAATCTAGAGAGATCGTCAGTAAATGTGATGAAGTACGAGAACCCACCCCTTGCATGTATAGACATTGGACCACATACATCACTGTGTATGAGTCTCAAGAGATCTGTTGCTCTTTCTCCGTGTCCGGTGAACGGAGATTTGGTCATCTTTCCTTTGAGACAAGACTGACAAGTTTCATAAGATGAAAATTCGAACGTATTCAAGAGTCCGTCTTTATGCAACTTACTTAGTCTTTTCTCTCCGATATGATCAAGTCTACAATGCCACAAGTAGGATTCGTTCGTATCTGAACTCTTCCTCTTGCGTGTGTTTTGTATATTGAGAACTGTATTATGATTTAGAACATAGATACCATTACACAGTGTACCTTTTTTAACCAGTACCTTATCAAGGTAAATGTTCATGATATTTCTATTAAGAACAAAGTTATATCCATCTTTATCAAGTAAAGAAACTGATATGATGTTGCAAACCATGGAAGGTACATAGTTGCAATTTTTCAAAACCATAGTATTGCCATTTGGCAACACTAGGTGATATTCACCGACGGCTGCAGCATTTACTTATGCTCCGTTCCCTACCCTGAGGGACATATCACCAGGTCCAACTATCCTACTTTTTCTCAGTCCCTGCAATAAATTACGGATATGAGATCTTGATCCGGTATCGAGTACCTAGGAGGTAGGACTGACCGAAAAACATTTCTCTATAACAAGAACACCTGAAGAAGACACAATAGTTTGTTTCTTCTTCGAAGGGGTCAACAAGGAATTCAAACAATCCTCTTTCTCTCGCTCATACTCATGACTATTTTCATAAGTTAGAGCTGAACCGACGTTCTCCAGCCCCGAATAAGAATTCGGATCGGTAAAGCGATACATTTTATTATCTTGATTAAGGCGTGAAATGGTTGCTACCTGGAGAGAGAGTAAAGAAACACTCAGCGTGCGCTCTTGCAAGATTAGATTGGTTATAAGTTCATCTAACCAGGATGGCTCCCACTGTTTCCTCGAATTCTTCTTCAAACCTTAAAAGAAGAACTAGTCAGGATTAATCGCACGTCACAATACTTGCTTAACCTTTCAGCCAGGCTAGTGTTGGTACTTCGAGGGAGGTTTTCCAATGCTTTCGCGAAGTTCTTTAATTGTATAACCTCTTTTCCCTAGAGGCGTAGCCACGCTAACACCGTTCTAGACACCTACTTGGTTTATAGCATTGATTGTTACGTGAAATAATCTCCCGAGAGTAATCCTACTCATCAGTGGGATCGGGATCCAACTATTATTGTGTGATGTACTAGATGGAATCCACTCTAGTCACCACACTCCAGAAGGTATACTGAATCTGCAAGTTTCCTGTATATTTGAAACTCCCGATGTGGTTTTTTCCCCGAACGACATATGGTCTTGATAGATACCAATGTACCATAAGTCGCAAGTCAAGTTCAACCCGTCATTATCCTGGATTAACTTAGACCCACCGGCATAAGCCCTTGATAGAGACCAAAGTGGCTATGCGACTGTCCTAATTAATCGCGTCCTAAAATACAACAGATAAGTAACACTTAGCTACTATTCACTATGTCTTGATAGAGACCAACTGTTGGGGTAAAAATTTACACCCCGGTTGACTAAGTCAAAATCAAAGTCAACCCCAAGCCAAGTGGGCCCAAGCCCAGATCTAATGGGCCCATGCCCGGGTCGAGCCCGAACCTGAAGCGGCCGGCCTTCCCCATGCCAAGATAAAAATTTTGTAATAAATAATTTTGTTGTATTTCTTTTATTTTGTTTTATGGATAAATGTAAGAAAAATAGGCATAAAGCCAAATTTTTGTAAAGCCCATTGCTTATGTGCAAAAAGAAATGGCACATGAGCCATGGGATAGGCAAAATGCCATTTTGTGAAGCCCAAGGGACTATGTAAAAAGTGTATGGCCTATAAAGGCAAAGATAATGAAAAAATCCCAACAACTTTTTTCTCTCTCTAAATTTTTTTCAGATCTGAGATCTTTTCTCCTTCCTCAAGGTTCCAAAACCTTCTTCTTTCTCATGAATTAAATCAAGAGTTTTACTCTTCTTTTTATAAAACAAATTAGTTTTTCACCATAAAACCCATAAAGGGGAACTCAGATCTTCCATTAGATCTCAAAAAGAAGAGATTTTTAAAAATCCCATATCTCTTGATCTTCAAGATCCAGCTAACAGAGGAGGAAGAAGAAGAACATCTTTCACTAAACCCCCCAAAAAAAAAACACACACTCAGGAGTCCAGCTCCTCTCTGATTTCTCTTCCGAGAAATTTTTTTAGGCTAAAAGCCTCTTGTTCTCGCCGGCGCTCGAGCGCAGAGCGCCCGGGTGCCGACACGTGGCGCGCTTGCGCTCTAGCGCAAGCGCTCGAACGCAAGTCGCCCCGGTGCCGACACATGGCGCGCTTGCGCTCGAGCGCAAGTCGCCCCGGTGCCGACACGTGGCGCGCTTGCGCTCCAGCGCAAGCACTCAGGCGCAAGTCGCCCCCGTGCCGACACGTGGCGCACTTGCGCTCAAACGCCCAGCGCTCAAGCGCAAGTCGCCCCCGTGCCGACGTGTGGCGCACTTGCACTTGAGCGTCAGGCGCTGAGGCACAAAACGCTCACGTGCCGACACGTGGCGCGCTTGCGCTCAAGCGCAAAGCGCCCACTTGTCGACACGTGGCACTCTATCGCCTGAGCGCACAGCACCTAGGCGCACAGCGCCCAAGGTGCTAGCCCCCTTGACCCCCAGCCCGCTATCCGGGTAGCAGGACCCCCGTAAAAACTCTGCGTGGCTCCCGATATATTTAAACCCCCCTCCAAAACAAAATACATGTACACTGCATATTGAGTTCGCATGACCAGTTTAACCCGTTAATCGGAGGTTCCCTCGCGCCAAAGGCGGGGGGTAATTAACGGCAGCTTAGTCCGCGGCTGCCGGAGATTCGGATCCCCATATTCATTAAACCCCGGCCTATCCTAGGCAGGGGGAATCTTTAGTACGCCTGACAACAGCGCGCGTATTCCCATCTCAATAGGGTGACGAAAAACACCCTACACCAACGTACATAACACGAATACTAACTGCTTTTTATCTGAAATGACGGAGGGCTACGGCTGGGTTTTTGGCGAAAAACCCGTTAACGTAATGAACTTGATATCGTTGAAGGAACCTGAGCAGTTTTTGAAAATATATATAGTGGCGAAAACTTTTTGCTAAAGAGGTCACTCCTTGTGAAGGGATCTCGGCTCTTTCCTCATCGAATGAGGTGCAGGATATTCCAAACTGAATACCATGATGCAAAGAGGAAAAATAATCGACAATAATGAAGTTATTACGCTAACGCAAGCTTTTAATCAAGGGGTCACTCCCGATGAAGGGATCTCGGCCCTTGCATCGTCGAATGAGGTGCTGGATATTCATAACCGAATACCACTGTTCAAAGTAAAAGAGAACGTCTTTAATGTCAGTTTTTCAAAATCTGTTCCAACAACATCCTTTAGGTTTATTTTCTTTCATTAATCAAAATCAATGCGGTCCCATCAATTTATTCCTATCACACTAGAAAAGAACGAAAATACAATGTACGTATATGCTATCCGCATTCGCCACTGGGCCCCGTCATCACCCGTTAGGTTACTTAACTAACGACAGAGCAGGGGCTGGACTAGCGTGGGTGCAAAACATATACAACATCTACTAGTATATATATAAGTACATACAACATTCAACCCAGGCATGATAATAATTAACATCACAGAATCTCAGCCAACAATACAGAATGGTAGATAATCTTGGAGCCCCGGGTTTTATTTGAGCCGCAAATAAAACCTGACGTTCCCAGTCGTGTGGATAGCCTATGTAATGAAAACCTTAACCCCTACGAGCGCGGCAAGTTACCCGCCAATCCCAGAAGTGTGGAAACCCCCTTTCAACAAAGTGAATAGGCCACCCAGCACTTCATGGAATCCGGTAACTTGGGCGCCCCTACGTGAGCCATCATATACCCCCTACGAGTGCGGCAAATAGCCTGCCAATTCTAGAATGAAGCCCCCTTCGTCTCAACGCCATGAGATGCGGGCTTGTTGCCTTCTATAACCCGGCTATTCGTGCATTCCACCGCGGGGTAATCCTAATACAGAAAAAGAAAATAATATGTACAAACGGTGACATCGACCTCAACTCGGTCGTTCCCCAAAATAATATACAACCGGGCAAAGACGACAGTCCACATGTCGGACGCTCGCCCTGCAATAAAAAATGTACAAATGAATATAAACTGTACTTCTAACATTGCACCACATGCTATCCATCACGACAGTCCAACCACAATCTCAACACAATCACAGAAACATCAACGTGAATGTCACATTCGCAAATCCGTCTAAAAGAACATATAGCAGATAGACGGGTTTACCGATCAAATGACATTCACGGTGGCAGATGCTAATCTAAGTACTGATAACAAAATACGTATTTTAAAATTTCGATCGACTAAATTTTTCCAAGTGGGACCCAAGTTCTAATCCAGTACTGAAACAAATCTGGGCCCAAAAAATAAACATCCTAGAAACCATAATTCCAAATAAAAGAGCCCCTGAAGAAATATTGAGTACAGAAGCCCCAGCACCGCCGCGGAACCGCGACCAATATGGGATTTGCGAGGTGGTTCCGCGGTGTCTTAGAGGGATCATGGGCCCAAATTTCTTGTGTGTTCTTAGAAAAGCCTGCATGATTTTCTGAGACCATAAAATTGATTTTTCAACCACTTTTAAAATTCGACAGAAAACAAAACTTGAAATTTTGGTTTTTGAAAAGTTTGATCGATCGATATTCTAAACACATTGAAACTAGCTAGTATAGGTTTTATGGCTTGGCTCTGATACCATGAAGGGTTACACTAGCACCCTGGCCAACTTCCGTGGCCAAATGCAGAACAAAATTTTTATAGCGATACAAAACTTGGCGTTAGAATAACACTAAACCCGGATCTTTACCATAAACCTAACTAGCACAAGAGGGTTCTATCTAGTATGATAGAATGTATACCTCATGAAACCAAGTCCATCGGGTCTTCTCCGCTGTCTTCCTCGTCTCCGTAGGCTCCAAGGTTCGATCCGGATCGCGGCTTCTTCAACGGCCTCCTTGAGTCGAAGACGATCCACCTGAGATTCTATAGTCCGAGCTCCACCTCAAGACCGAGGTAACTAAGGCAACAAGCTTGCTAAGCTTGATGTCCTAGGTGATGTAGTGTTTGAAGATGGATTTGTTTGTCTATTAAACTCTAATTTTCTCAACACATAAGAGCTTAAGAGTTTACTACTGAGGAAGAAGAAGAAGAGCAAGTATGGGAGCTCCCTTGAGGAAAGAGAAAGTGAATGAGACAATGAACCATGAAAAAAGAATACTAAAACTTTTATTATGATAATTAGGATGGCTACATTGATTTGACCACTAGCTTGTCACAATTAATGCTAAGCATGAAAATATCTAGTGCTTAACAAAAATATCAAAGTCAACAATAGTCAACCTAGTCAAATGGTCAAACCAATTAGCCATGACACAATTATCATTAATAAAAGGATTAGTAAACAATATCCTCTACCTCATAATGGTTCTAATCAAGTCAATGGTCAAAACCCTAATGAGGCATCTCCTTCTTTGCTCCTCACATCCGTGCATACACACCCGCATCCGCATTCCGAAGAATACGAATACAAAGAGACAAAACCGATCCATCTTTATAATACTAGTATCCGGCTTAAACCAAAGCCCACTAGTATTATCTGCCCGAACATCATATGCGCACAAGTGCACCTAAGTGATTGAAGCCCTGCCGTAAAACTATACGGACTCTACACCTTTTGCCCAGTGAAGGGAAACTTTCTGTGTGGGACTCTAAAGACTCGACACTACGCTGGCAGTGGGTTTAACCACAGGCCGCAAGCGGTACTAGCTGTACGTAACGGCCCCCAGATAGATGTCGATAAGAAGGCCGACGAGGAAACTCGTCCGAACTCCTACCGAGCCTATCCGTGACAATATCCGTACAGTCTGGTCTCTTCGTCAAAGAGTATCGCATACCAGGTCTAGGGGATAGTGAACATCAGACCCTAATAACCTGATAAGTCGTGCCGATGTGGCTCAGGACCAATCCGGGAAACTACTGATCAACCTATCAGTAAATCCCAACAGCCTTGGCCAAGGTCTTATGGTCCTGACCAATCGATCACTGTGCGATATCAACTCCCAATACCAGGAGATACGAATCCCCAACAATCGCTCATTGCCTCCATGTGGCTCGGAACTGAACCCAACAAAAACCTGTTTGTACGACTCAGTAGAGCCGTGGTAGGGTAGTGACCAAAGCTCAGTGGGAACTCATACGAGACAAATGCCTATATCAGGTCCAAAGACTAACTTGTACACATGTCACCTGAGAACTTCCATCTGATGATAGGTATAGTACCATCTTGAAGTTCTCGGCGAATCCGTCCAGTATATTCACACCCAGTGAGGACCTGTATACGATCTTGGGAGCATCAGATCAATGGCTGTGGGACCAACCATCCCCCGACGGGGCTAGAAACGTATACTCTAGTCTACTCTGGAGTATCAATGCCCAGTCTCGATACTCACGCGACTAGGGACCATTTAAGGATGTGCTTATAGACTACCCTGCTCCCACAAGTGTGATCGCCATCACAACACAGGTAGTCAAGAAAGATCTTACGAGCTTTATCAACATGTAACCGTAATATGTAATAACTAGTATGACATGTTAAGATAAAGACAAGCCATAATAGTATACTACCGTATCGAGTTTTTATCAATATGTGCAAGCTAGATATAATAACAATAGAAATAAATACACATATCCTGACAAAGGCAAGTCAAATAATATACTATAAAACTGAGCAAGATTGTCATGTACATACATATCCCTAGAATCCATGTGTATACATATACAATACTGGCCTCTAGGGCATATATATCCAACAGGATATGCTCGGGTCAAATCCGAGATCTTGGGCTCATGCTTGTCGTGTGGTCTTGTGTGCTCCCCAATATCGCTTTGGTGCAGCTAGATTTTTCTATATGGACTTGGTCTTCTCCCAGGGTTTTGGAGGGAAACTTGGATCTTTAAGTCAACACACAATCTTTTGCATTGAATGCACATCACTTCTCATGCCCACTTGCTCTAGCCCACTTGTGCCTAGCTTCATGGCAGCCCCCTCTCTAGTCTACGCCAAAAAAGTCTTGTGTACACACTTGTATGTATTGGACCATTTAGATAAAAAGTGTGTACACAAACTTGTTGCAAAAACAAACTCATGAAGTATCAGCCGGTTTGCGGTTCTGGTTGCAGTGTCGGCTCACAAATGATATATCCGTGATTTTAAATGTATTTTCAGTATTTTGTCACAGATACCTGTAATCTGTATTACCGAGCAGACACTGGTTAATAGTACCGATATATAACAAAATAGATAAAGAATGAGCGGTATTAAAATGCAGTTTACTGATATGAATAAGTTCCAAACAGGTAACCGTGGCAGACTCGACGATGGAGGCTGAATACATCGCTGCCAACGATGCTGCCAAATAGGCTATCTAGATGAAGAAGTTCATAACTGAACTTGGTGTGGTTCTATCCATTGAGTGTCCAATACCTTTGTATTGCGATAACAATAGAGCAGTGTCCTTGGACAAGGAACCCAGGTCCCATCAGCGATCCAGGCATATTATGAGGCGGTATCACCTGATCCGGGAGATAGTTGATCGCTGGGAGATCGAGGTCAGGAGAGTTGACACGAAGAACAACACAGCGGATCTACTCACGAAGGCCATTCCCCAGATACAGTTCGAGAGACTCTTCGGGATATTGGGTATGCGATACTACAATAGCTGGCCCTAGTGCAAATAGGAGATTGTTAGTTGTATGTATGCCCTAGAGGCCATTATAGTGGATGCTTGGACATATATAGAGAGGACTTTCTTGCTCGACATGATAGTATGCTATCTGGTTGCTCTTTATCTTAACATGTATTCTTGTCTCTAGATACTGTCTCATAACTACATGTTGGTAAAGCCCTTAGGATGTATACTTGACTACCAGGATTATGATGCAGATCATACCAGTGGGGCCATGGTAGTCCATAAGTTTATCCTTTAATGTTCCTAGTCGTGGGTGTATCGAGACAGGGCATCGATATACCAGAGTAGACTAGCGTATACGCTTCTCGACCCATGAGATGGGCGATGGATGATCCTATATCCATTGGTGTTTGACATCAGAGATGGTATACGGGTGCTCAGTGGAGACTGGATACACTGGGCGGACTCGCCGAGAACTCCTAGATGGTATTAAACCTGACATCAGATAGCAGTTCTCTGGTGACACTGGTATAGGTTAGTCTGTAGACCCGAGATCGTCATAGAGTCTTGTGTGATTCCCACTGTGCTTTAATTTCCACCTTACCACGTTCAAGAGGATGTGCAAAACGGTGGTTTTTGGATACAATCCTGAGTCACATGGAGGCAATGAGCGATAGGAGGGGATTTCGTCTCTCCCAGTATTAGGGGTAGATGTCGTGCTGTGTTCGATTGGCTATAACTGGAAGTCCCTGGCCAGGGCTGATTTGGAGATTTACTGGTAAGTGTTATCAGTAGTTTCTCGACCCGTTATGAGCCTCTTATTGGCATGACTTATTAAGTTATTGGGGTCTGTCGTTTTCCACCCCTAGAATAGATATGCGACATATCAGACGAAGAGACCGGACTGTACGGTAGTGTTACTGACAGGCTTTACAGGAGCTAGAGCGGGCTTGCTTGTTGATCTTCTGATCGCTCAATACCCGGGTAGCCGTTACGTCCAGCTAGTACCGTTGACGGCTTGTGGGTGCTTGATATGATCATCACCTACTGCCGGCGTATTGACGAGTCTTTAGAGTCCTACAAAGAGGTTTTACTGGCTCAGGAAAAACGAAGTAGGATCACATATGTGATATGTGCGGCACCGAGATTAATACAAGTATGTGATACCGTATTCTATTCTCGCGATTTATTCGTATCGGTCGGTTATATGTGATATAGCCGGGTTATCGAATCATGTGTTGATTCGATAAGATGATACAAATTGTATTAATCGGTTGTATGTGATATAGCCGGATTATTAAACCAAGTGTTGATTTGATAATTTAATGTATAATTGTAGATGTTATATACTAGATTACATTAACTAATATTAGCTCACTTAAATGTTTCTTTTCTCACTTGTGTGTATAAGTATATATGTGATATATATTAATGTACATTTTTTAGTGTCATGCTTGATGATACACACTACATGGGTGTATGAGACTTACACCATGCTTATGATAATTGTGAGGATTATTTATTTTAAGTAAATCCAAATTAGATGGATAATAGTCACATGCATGAAGCTTGTGGAAGCTTGTAGATGCATTGACTTAGTCCACTAATTTTATTTTACTTAAGATATTTATTAACCAAACCATTATCACTTAGCCATGGTTATGTCTCTACATGAGTTAGTATATGATACAAACTCACCCATGGTTGCCATCCACTCTCTGATCTATTATTTCTTCATCTTCTTCAAGCTCAAGAAAAGCTCTCTAGGTTTTTGAGAGAAGGAGAAAAAGAGCGAGAAAATTAATTCTAAAGTGAGCAAAAATCCTACCTCATCATTCTCTACTAGATTAGCCATTTAGTTTAGGGTGTTAGCTTCACTAATCCTACATTAGTGAAGAGGTAGCTTGGGTTATTGTCTTCTCGACGTCGATCATCTTCGGCCTCGAAGACTTCGTGCAAGCTCGTTCTTTTCTTCTTGTGAAGCCATGCTAGAGTCCGGAAGATCACTACTTGGAGCGAAGGGACTACTACATGGAGCTATTGAAGTGAAGGACCGGTTTACAAAGGTTGTATTCCTAGTTCACTTAGTTGTAAAGTAGTTTACAATGTGTTTCATATGATTCTCTAGTTAAACATCCTAGGTTAGAGTTCTTTAGCATGACAAAAATTTGAAAATGGCATGGACGATGCCTCCCGAAAAATTGATGTCGTCCTTAGGAACCCTATATTGAAAACCCGGTTTCTCTTGATATGATATTTCGGTGCGTCCACCATCAGTTTTCTCGGTTTTGAGATTGGTTTTAGAAACCCGATTCGAGGAGATGGATGATCCATTTGCGGGTTCATGGTTGACCCGATATGGTACCCCGGGGCAAGAAAGTTATGTTGTGCAGTAAACGATGAGCCAGGCAGAGGGACTACTACCTACCGGTGATAGTTTGGACCCGGCGGTTATCCGGAGATACCGAACGGAGTCGTGAGATTGATATGGGCCGATCCGGACTGACGGAGCCCGAGTTATGTGGATTTACGTGTCGATGTTGGACACGGGTTTTCATGATGTTTCAAGTGTCGGTGTTGGGTACTCAGGTTCCATGAGATTTATGGATATGAGGGCCGATCAAAGTGACGGCGCCTGAGGTATTGGGATTTGGGGTGTCGTTGATGGACACCGATTTTCCACGATGATGATTCATTGATGAAGATATGTTTTATCCCACTCTCAGTAGTAATTTGATATGCATTGTTTCATGTATTTGTATTACCTGATGGATTACCTTGATCATAATTGTTGCATATCCATATTGCCATACATATGCTATCAGATTGCATGTGATAGATTATCGCTGTTCGTGCATACTTGCGATTATCTGTATGATGTTACTTATTATTCATCAGTTGTAAACTCACCCCATTATGCCACAGTGTTTTGCACGCTTGACCCTCAGAGTAGTCGCGGCAGGGCTCCCTATTGTATCTATTTCAGCGGATACCGCTATGATTGGCTGTGAGACCTTTTTGCTGTAGGTGGGTTTGCGGTTATCCGATTATATCCATTGTATATCTCATTGTATCCAGTACTCTCCATCTACCACTTTCATGTATTAACTTAGAGACGAGTTTGTGAGGAACGATATTGTATATTTTGTGACTCTGGGTGTCGTGCTCGTGGGAGCGGCCTTTCTTATGTAGTTTTATCTCTTTATGTTGTTTTTCATTTTTATTGTCTATTTCTTCGCTACGGCGTCGTATATATGCGTGTGGTGGTTGTTTCCGCCTTTGGGAATGATTTGCTCCCATTTGGGAATGCTTTATTTATATTCTGTGTTTGTACTTGTTTCGGGGCTAGTTTTACAAAAGAGGTGCTGCCAAAATTTTTAAGAAAATAAATTTAAGCTTTATGATTTTTACTTGAGATTTCCAAATTTTTTAACAATGTTTTTATCACTTACTTCTTTTTATGGTTTAGATTTCTGGGTTTTCGGCTTACTTAAATTGCGTTACGCCTGTTGACGTCACGTGGTTTAAGTGCCGGTCACGTGCCTTATTTGGGTCGTGACAAAGTTGGTATCAGAGCGCTAGGTTTTACCTTTCGAAGTGTAGGTTGACCTTGGTATGATGGAGTGGGTAGCTTAAGCAGAGTGACGTAGCGTGTGTATGTTACGTGGCATACTTACGACACGGTACTCCGCCTAAGTGACCTTAGGACTTGTTGGTTGAAATTCCTTCCGTGATTATATACATCCTTGTGATTCGATTTCTATGTTCTTATCGAATCCAGTTGTCATTTCCAGCCATTATGCCGCCGAAGACTATGAGGGCACAGAGAGCGGACGCGAGAGCCGAGTTCAGGGTAGGCTCATCAGAGACGAGAACTGACCAGGGCGGTATGCCCGTTTTACAGGAGCAAGTCGATCCACCTTCGATAGATCGTATCACTAGACTAGAGGATGGTATGAAGGATTTACGCCAGATGATGGGGTCGTTGGTTGAGGCCAGTCGAGCGTAGAGACTGGAGGTTGTCCCACCTGTCACGGGGACCGCGATGGTGCCTACTGTTCAGGCAGTCGTACCTACAGCTACGGAGGTTATCACCGTATCATTATCTGAGTTCATGAGGCTGAAGCCTCCGTTTTTCACCGACACCGATGCAGCTGAGGATCCCCAGTCGTTTAGCGATCGGATGGCCAGGATCTGTCGTTCGCTGAGATGCTCCGACGCGAGATGAGTATAGTTCGCGAGTTTTCGTCTGGAGGGTCTTGCCCAGACCTGGTGCGAGTCTTTAGAGAGGGGCAGAGCCGCAGGGATATCTCTTATTACCTGGGCTGAGTTCGTGACGTTTTTTCTTACCCGTTTTCTTCCGTAAAGCGTCAGGGATGCTCGAGCTCGCAGTTTTGAGTCGTTAAGCCAGACTCCGGGTATGACGGTGGCAGAGTACGATGTTCAGTTTACCCAGCTATCTGTGTATGCTCTATATTTTATGGATACTGAAGAGATGCGGATCAAGATATTTGTGCGAGGCCTGATTACCCAGTTGTTTCTCGCTATCAGCGCCCAGCATTTTGACACATATGCAGCCGCAGTGGACGCAACCCTACTGGTTGAGGAGCGTCTTTCCGAGACTTCGGTCATTCCTGTACCGAAGATGGTTTGTACTGGTGTATCAGCCCGGATACAGATTGTAACATTTCAGAAAATATAAAATATTATTTTTGGAATTTAATATTAAAATAATATATTTCGCGAAAAGTAACCGATTTGCGAAATTGGGGTTTTCGTAAAATGGTATAAATATATACCAATAATTGTGAAATAATTGGAGATTAAAAAGGATTTATTCACTTAAAAATATATTTATCGGATTTGGTATTTTTAAAATTTATTATATGCAGTTTGGATAAAACCAGATTAGTGCACTGCTAATCACGATTGAGCCAAATCCGTGTTTCTACAGTTTTCCATGGTTAGTGCACCGTGTCATGTCGCATTTGATTACATGTTATTTCTTATGTTGTTTTGGAGTATTATGTGATTTGGTTTTAAAATTAAAAAGAAAATAAAAAGAGAAATGGTAAATTATTGAGAGAGAGGGTTAGAATAAGAGAGAGAGAGAGGGAGAGGGCAGCCACCATTATTCACCCATTTCTTTTCTTTATCTCCCTCAACCTCAACCTTCCGTTTACCTTCATCCCAAGAAACCATCTCAAAATCTTCTTCCAAACACTATACCCCTTCCACAAAAAGTGCTCCCCACTTCATTCTCTACACATTGGACCAAGAAAACTTGGATTTTGATGACATTGGGAAGCTAGGGTTTTTCTAGGGTTGCCCAAGTGAGGTATATCTCTTTTCACTTGGTTTTGTTTTGAGTTCCTAGCTTTTTAGTTTAGTTTAGAATTTGTTTAGTGGTGGATTTGTGAAGTTAGAAATCCCTAGAGAGGGTTTAGGTGAAAAAGTGGTTTTGGTGAACTCTAGTGGCTGTTACAAGACCTGGAATTTAGTATAGAAACCAAAACACGGATTTAGGAATTCATTCAGGTCGGTTTTGTGTTCAATTGTGACCCTACAGGGAATCTGGGTTGATCCGGGGAGTTTCTGAGTTAAGCAAACAATACCAGAGGCCTAGTGGGACCAATAGGAAGCCACCCTGCAAGTACGAACCCCATCTAAGGGTCCTGAACCGAGATTACCGGATTTTTATAGCTTGTGGCCGGCCACTTTGAGGGGGATTGGGTCTAGGTTGGTTCAGTACCTCACACACTCCATATACAACACCCTATACTTGTTTGTTTTGCTCCAATTGACCTGAGTCAAAATCTGGGATCACATTGGTGTGATTTTTGGACATGTTTTCCATATTTTGAATGCTTGGTTTTAGTGTTTGATATTGTATTTGGTTGTTGAGTGTTTGTACGTCAACAACAAGGGTGGGTATGGTTGTTTTGCATGCGTAGGCTATAGGTTCTAACCTATGAGCGCACCGTGTGCCGTATTGGTTTTCCGTACTTGATTTTAATGCTATTACGACTGTGTATGTATTGTAGGTACCTTCGCATGGATTTCGAGACGACGGAGCATGGCGTCATCGACTTCGTCAAGCTAGGAGCAAGGTGAGTAGATCTATATCTACGGGGGAAGTCGGGTGGATGGCGTATAACACCCCCGCAAATTTATAAATGGAAACCAATCTATATGATACAGTCGTAGAAACCTAGATTGAAAACTAGGAATATGGTTAAAAGATAGTTAAAGATGAATGATTGAATATATGTATTGAGGTATGACATGAAATCTAGAAGGATATGAAACAATGAATGTGAATCATGACTTATAGATATGTGGTTACACTAGACTAGTATGAATTTTAGAGTAGCATGACTTTTGATGTATAAGATAGCATGTATGCGTAAGATGACTTGTTATGAGATATTAATGTGATGAAAAGAATATATGAAGTGATATGATGACATGGTGTGATATGTCGTTATATGGATGCGAGTCAATATGTGATAACTGATACCTTACCGGTCCCATGATCTGAGATTGATACGGATGTGGACTGAGAGATAGGTATATATATGGATAATGTTGTGAATCTCGAATGATAGGACGTATGGGACGTTATGTCCGTACTCTCATTGTCTTATAGGTTGATAGGATCCCTAGCTGTTTAATGCCGCCGTATGATGGATACCGTATGTGATGAGTTGTACTTGATGATGGACCTATATCCATGACTCGAGGATGCCTATTGATAGATTCACCGACTCGGTCATGTTAGATTCGTATACCTTATAGCTTTTAGCTTCCGATTTACTTTATGCTACGTTCAAGTCATTACCATTGCATTTCATATACCTGTGCTAGTACACCTACACCATTATCGATGATGCGTATGTTGTAAGTCTACGGTAGCGCCCCGGTCGTCTTTCCGAGGCCAAAATGCGGAAACAAAACTTTTTCAAAAATAGAAACCGGCGCTATCGTATACTAAAAACCCGGATCGAACCATTAACCTACAATTAGCTATCTAGAGAGGGGGTTGGAAAACTATACCGATCGATCTGTGTCCTTGGGTCTTTGTCCACCATCCCAAGCTCCTCGCGGCAACTCCGGTCTCGATCTCCTCGTCGGAAAGGGTACCACATCATCGATTCCTTTCATGGAATCCCGCTTCATCCGAAGCAACTCGGGCACGAAGTGTGCTAGCCGATGTGTCCAAGGTGATGTAGAGAATGTTTATGATCACTTTTTCTCTTGCATCCATGACTTGGATGGAGGTTGAAGATGTTGCCATTAATGGAGATTTGAGCTAGAGAAGAAAGGGGAAGAAGAAGAAGTTTCCTCTCTCTTTTCTTTTGTTGTGTTGGAATAATGAGATGAGAGAGAGCAAGAAAAAGAAATACAAGAGCTCAACCATCACCTTGGCTTCCCCTCTCTCCCTTCTTATCATTTCAACTCAATAAACAAACATAAAATGTGACATTTACACAATAAAAGAGACCATGAGTCACAATATATGTCCATGTCACATTAAATGCATCTCATGATGATTTCTAGCTCACAATTTCCATTTACAAACATTAATCCAAATGTTTGCAACAATAAAAAGATACGGCAACATCTAAAGTAAACTCGTGACGGATTACAAGGATACCCCTTACCTGTATATACATACCTGCACCCGCATTCCGACTGAATGCGAATGCGATGAGACTAAAGTAATCCAAAAAATCTAATACTAGGATCCGGCATAAACCAAAGCCCACTAGTATGATCCGTCCAATCATGATCCGTGTAATACAGCACGTATATGACCGAACCCTGCCATATATCATACGGCCTTTATAACGTTTCGCCCGAAACTTGAGAAACTGTCTGTGGGGGACTCTAAAGACTCGTCAATACTTTGGCTGTGGATTTAACTACTGGCATGTCGGTGGTACTAGCTGTACATAACGGGCTACCAGGTACTGACTAAAAGGGAGGTCGATGAGCGAACTCATCCGGACACCCTACTGAGCCTGTCAGTGACAATATCCGTACAGTCCGGTCCGTTCGTCTATGAGCATCGCATGGCGGGC
Organism: Agapanthus africanus; assembly: GCA_030015575.1. Lineage (NCBI taxonomy): Eukaryota > Viridiplantae > Streptophyta > Magnoliopsida > Asparagales > Amaryllidaceae > Agapanthus > Agapanthus africanus. The sequence continues at coordinate 270,196,831 of CM057340.1, forward strand.
CTAGGGGGTTGGTAAAAGTCAGACCCCCAAAAGCGGTACAAGTTGTGTCGGAGTGTAGCCCAGAACACCCTGAGATACTACTGGAATACCTACCAGTAAATCTCCTGCCTTGGCCAAGGACTTCGTGTACTGGCTCTCCTAGACACAGCACGATCTCACCCCCAATACCGGGAGAGACGAAACCCTTGCCGATCCGCTCACTACCTCCATGTGGCTCGGGACTGTACCCAACTAAAACCTGTTTGCAAGACTCCTTTGATCCGTGGTAGGGTAGTAATCAAAGCACAGTGGGAACTCACACGAGAAAAATGGCGATCTCAGGTCGATGAACTAACCTGTACACATGTCACCAAGGAACTGCCATCTGAGTCAGGTATAATACTAACTAGCATGTTCCCGGCGAGTCCAGTCCGGTGTACTCATAACCCAATGAGCACCTGTATACATCTTAGGTGAACCAACTGACACCAATGGCTTGTGAGACCGGCCACCGCCCCTCGTCGGGGTATCGACTGTATACACTAGTCTACTCCGGAGTATTGATGCCCTGTCTCGAAAACTCCCATGACTAGGGACCACTTTAAGGATGTGCTTATAGACCCCAACTCCCATTTATATGATCGCCATCATACTGCTGACCGTCAAGCAAGAATCCTAAGGGCTCTACCAACGTGCAATAGTGACAAGTAATGTCACCTAAAGCAGTACACGATGATAAAGATAAACCAGATAGCATACTATCATCTTGAGTAAGACTGTCCTACCGGTATAGGTCCTCCCTCAATCATTGCAATCATGTGCCTGTGATCCAATAATTGACTCTGAGGGCACTATATCCAACAATCTCCCTCTTGCACTCAAGGCTAATTATTGCGATGTCGCATACTCACAGCCCGTGTGATACCGAACACCCAACTCCTCTACTAATCAGTTTCACAAAGTCCGTTTGCGAAACTATTGCATTCGAGGAATAGCCTCAGCTAGTAGATCCGCCCTGATGTTTTTTTTTATGTCTCTCTTTTTCTCAAGTTCGCGGAGAAAGCCATCTCCCGAAATGAGCAATACCTGTCTTAGAATATGTCTGGATATCTGATGGGACATAGTTCATAAATGAACTCTAAATACAAACTTCTTAGACTATATCATAAACTGAACTTAATCAGTATCCAGCGCCATGCCTCCCTCAGTATCCCCTTGGACCACCTGTCCAAACTACTGCCCCTCGTCAGAGGGAAAACTACAACTCTGACAGCCACTCTGTCATCCAGGTCACCTTGGAAGCCTGGAATGCTAACCGTCCCCTAAAGGAGGCTGTCGTCATCATATCCCTAGAACATCTGTTAGTTATATGTATGCCCTAGAGGCCATTGCTATACATAGGATGTATATTGTAGTGGATGCTGGGACATATATAGGGAGGACTTTCTTGCTCGACATGATAGTATGCTATCTGGTTGCTCTTTATCTTAACGTGTACACTGATTGTCTCTCTATTACATGTTGGTAAAGCCCTTAGGATGTGTACTTGACAACCTGGACTATGATGCGGATCATACTAGTGGGGACATGGTAGTCCATAAGTACATCCTTCAAGGTCCCTAGTCGTGGGTGTATCGAGACGGGGCATCGATATACCAGAGTAGACCAGTGTATACCTTCTCGACCCATACAGATGGGCGATGGATGATCCCATATCCATTGGTGTTTGACATCAGAAATGATATACGGGTGCTCAATGGAGACTGGGTACACTGGACGGACTCGCCGAGAACTCCCAGATGGTATTATACCTTACGTCAGATGGCAGTTCTCTGGTGACACTGGTACAAGTTAGTCTGTAGACCCGAGATCGTCATAGAGTCTTGTGTGATTCCCACTGTGCTTTGATTTCCACCTTACCACGTCCAAAAAGGCATGCAAAATGGTGGTTTTTGGGTACAGTCCCGAATCACATGGAGGCAATGAGCGATAGGAGGGGATTCGTCTCTCCCGGTATAGGGAGTTGATGTTGCACTGTGTTCGATTGGCTATAACCGGAAATCCCTGGCCAGGGTTGCTGGGATTTACTGGTAAGTGTTACCAGTAGTTTCTCGAACTGTTATAGACCTCATATTGACACGACTTATCGAGCTACTGGGGTCCGACGTTTACCACCCCTAGGCAAGATATGCGACATATCAGACGACGAGACCGGACTGTACGGTAAGTGTTACTGGTTGGATTCACAGGAGTGTGAGCGAGCTTGCTCGTCGATCTTCTGATCGCTCAATACCCGGGTGGCCGTTACGTTTAGCAGACCGCTTGCGGCTTGTGGGTGTTTGATATGATCGTCACCTGCTGCCGGCGTATTAACGAGTCTTTAGAGTCTTACACAGAGGTTTCCTGGCTCAAGCGAAACGAAATAGGAGCGCATATGAGATATGTGCGGGACCGAGAATAATGCGTGTATGTGATACCATATTCTATTCTCGCGATGAATGTATCGATTGGTTGTATGCGATATAACCTAGTTATCGAATCGAGGATTGATTCGATAAGTCGATACATTGGATATTAGTCGGTCATATGAGATGTGACCGGATCTTTAAATCAAGTGTTGATTTAATGATTTAATGTATAATTATATATTTGATATATTACTTTACATTAACTAATATTGGTTCACTTAAGATGTTTTTCTCACTTGTTTGTGCACATTGTATATGTGATATATTTTTGTGCACTAGATTGTTTCATGTTTGATGATACATGCAAACTTGGGTGTGCATGCTTTAAACCATGGTTTAGGTTAATGGTTAAGGTGTTATTTATTTATTTATTTACTTTATTCATTTCGGCAAAGAATAAAATGGAGGCTTTCTTTGTTTTATCCATGAAGCTTCATGAAGCTTTGAAAGTCATTACCATTTTGTCTTTTGCCTTAACCTAACCATTTAAACCTAAACCCTAGTTTATTCTCTACACAAGTTAACTCACCCATGGTTGCTAAATGATATGATTCACTTGAATTATTTTTAATTGATAATTCATTCTCATTCTTTCTTCTTCTTCTTCTTGAAGAAGAAAGAAAACCATTGCTACAAAAATTTCAAGTGATGATTTCAAGTGAGAAATCAAAATCCAAAGTGAACCCACTTCCTATTTCTTCATCCTCTACCACTTGACATGTAGTATAGGGTGTTTTCTTTACAAGCTTCATGACTTGGTGAAGTTGGAGCTTGATCTTGAGTTGCCTCGACGTAGATCATCTTCGGCATCGAAGTCGACGACCTAGCCCGCCCATTTCTCCGATGAAGCCGACGGTAGAGTCCGGGATCCGATGATCGCAGCGAGGGGACGTCATCACGGAGCTAGAGAAGTGGTGGACCGGATCTACAAAGGTTGTATTTCCTATCACTTTAGAGTAAAGTTGTTTACTAGCTTGTAGTTTCGCCTATTCTCTAGTTAACGATCTAGTTTAGGGTTTCTCGGCACCGGAAAATTTTGAATTTGGCATGGTTGATGCCTTGTGAGACCTCATTAGTGTGCCTAGGAACCCTACAACATCAACTTATATTCTAAAACTGCTTCCGAACGTTTCTCCAGGATAGGATTAATATCAACTTATTGCATCTAGTGCAAAAACAACATCTGGTGTGGTACTTGACATCTCATGACTGACTCAATTGCCTAAGCAAGTGATATGCCAATCATGTGCATCCCTCTCCCCTTTAGTCTGTAAGACACCTTTAGAGAGGGTGACTCCATCACCTGCAGGTACTCTACCGTGCCAGGAGTCATCCATTCTAAAACTCCTTTAGAATGCTGTCTAAGTACCCAGATTGGGAAACTACCCAAATCTAGATCTAAAACCATAGATCTAGTAATCAGAATATCTGATATAATATCCAATTCCAATGCGGAGAAACCACTGTGTGACAACCAAAGTATAACCGACCGTAGTATAGGAATTTCACTTCCTACTCTGTGTATGTCATCCAAATACCAGGACATCACACCCTACTACCTTCTTAACAGATCCATCCCCTATTTTGATGAAGTCAAACCCATGACTGTCACATCAAAAATAGATGATCTATCTCCGCTATATCCGCTTTAGTCTATAAATAGACATAAGCCACTTGTTCACTATGCTTCCGCTGCTCCCACTGACTACGACAACCCTCTGGCGGAATAATATACACGTGCACTTCTAAAGCTATTTTAGAACGACGCTATACTCATCCTCCTGCCAGGTCTCACAGTCTGGAACAACAGCAATGGCAAGTCTGGGTAAACAAGAACCTCCTTGTCACCGTCTTTGAGCATACCGAAGTACCTCTCGAGTGCCTGAGGTTACCCACCATATCTGTGGAGTGGCTAATGGAATGTCAAACCAGATTGAATCTTTAGGTTCTTATCAAATTTTCAGTAATCGTTTGTGGTTGTGGAATCACTTCCAGTTCTACCATACTTCCACTACTGTTTTCTGAAAAAATCCATTTTACTAAAACTGTGGCGAGTCAAGAACAATATCACTATTGATCTTCCGGATGGTAGAAAGTCAACCCTCGTCATAGCCCGGGTCAACCCACAAACAGCCATTACAGAAACGTGCCTTGAGTTATCCAGAGTCTGGTTTTAAGCATAAGCCGGACAACTCCCCGTACCTTAACATTGTTAAGATATGAACTATTCTATATCCAATATAGAAACAGAGGCACTGATTTAATTGGAACCAGATTCAAATCATGTAGTTGTCTCCAGTGCATGTCTACTAAATGGAGAGAGGCCGATCAGCATTACTCAACTTAGGAGTGCTTCCAATTATGAGTAACCTGAAAGAGAAGCAAGTTCTCTTAATCATTACTATCAACTAAATACCATACACAAGTATCTACATCTTCGATCACTTTGAAGAATCCTGATACTTGCAATACCTGGTTCTCTACTTTATTCATATACCTATAACTTCTCAAAACTTGAACATTGTATTTCTACGAAATACATGTCTAAGAACTAGAGAAGTCACAAGTAAACAGAATATAGTACGAGTACCAACCCCTCTGTCCTAATAGACACTGGACAACATACAATACTCTGTATAAGTCCCTTGAGTCTAATAACTCATTCCCTGTGTGTCGTAGGTTGAAAACTGTACTTATGGTTAAGAAGAATTACACCACTGTTTAATGCTCCTTACCTAACCATCCACTGATATAGGTAAATGTCATAGACAGAATTTCAAAAATTTATATCTCACTTTATAAAAATAAACGTACAGATATATCAATTTGAAATTGGTACATAACAACGGATATTCAAAACCAAATATTTGCCGTCCAGCAAACAACCTAGGAGATTTCCTCAAATATCACCAACGACAACGAATCCCGATATAATGAGGATGATCACCCAATTCCCAATAACTTACTCCCACTCATCATATGTAAAACCATACAGATGTGAGAATCAAACCTGGTAAATACATACCCTGGAGCAAGGACCAATTGGGAAATCAGTTTTCTTTTAACAATACACAGTGAAACTGAAACATATGAGTGTTTCAAAGGGGTATCTTGGTATTCCTAGTAATGCCTCTTCCATTACCCAGATTCATGACTGTAACCGTATACTTCTTTGCTATCTCTCCAAATCCCTTTTTATGTCTTTAGTCATTACCTTCTGTACACCACCGTTAGGCTAAATGGTTTTCTTTCTTCCCTACCGTTCGGCACCAGCCTATGGTTTGGAAGAAGACTATCCATTAAGCGTAATAGGTGTACTGTCTTAATCCTAGGAGCACTCGCAACCCGAGAGAAGGTAAAGATAAAAGACAACTGAATAAAACCTTATTTCTATTTCTCCTGAACCAGAATCCATCCCCGAACTGGAACAAGTTCCTCCGAGTTCGTATATAACCATACGATGGAGTATCCAATAAACTGTGGATCTTCGTGGTGATATGGAGTGTTCTGGAGAAATACAAAGGTGATGTAGGATTGGCGAACAAATACTTGGTTTGGTCGTGAATACCAGTCGCAATTTACTTTGCCCTCTTACTAATCCCTTTATTTGCCTTTACTTAATACCTTCTGCACACCTTCATTAGGCTAATTGGTTTTCTTCATTCCCCACCATTCGGCACCTGCCTATGGTTTGGATGAAGACTATCCAATAAGCGTAATAGGTGTACTGTCCTAATCCAAGGAGCACTCGCAACCTGAGAGAAGGTAAAAGAAAAGACAACTGAATAGTCATATTCGTTTTCTCCAGAACCGGAAACCATCCTCGAATAAGTTCCTTCAAGTTCGTATATAACCATACGATGGTTTTATCCAATGGAAGTGGATGTTCGTAATAATACGGGGTGTCCTGGAGAAAAGGGTAAAAGTAGGAGTGGCAATAAGGTATGCAACTCAGACAATCCAAAAGCCAGTGTTTTAAGAAGATTCGGTTAATCTTGGTCACTGAGTCATAGTCAAGGGTCGGGCCATGGTCGCTGCCAAAGAGAGAGAGAAAAGAAACACTCTGCATGCACTCCAACCTAGATCAGAATGGTTATCACTTTATCTAATCAGGAAACCTCCCACTGTAACCTCAAATTCTCCTCCAAACCTGAAAGAAGAATTAGTCGGGATCACCCGAGGAGTAAACCAACTCATCAGTGGGAATCGGGATCCAACTATCATCGCATGATAACGTGATGGAATGCACTCACATTATCACACACTAGAAGGTATGCACATATCTGGCAAGTTTCAGTTTCTTTAGAAACTCCCGATGTGATTTTTACCCCATGCTCTTATGACCTTGACTTTGGCCAACAAATCATAAGTCACATGTCAAGTTCTACTCGTCATTATCCAGGTTAATTTGAACCCACCCGTACCTACCCTTGACTTTGGCCAACAAAGCAGTACGACTGTCCCAAACCAACTCATCTATCTATGCAACAGAAAAGTAACAAATAGCTACCATACACTATGCCTTGACTTTGGCCAACAAACATAGCATGAATACTAAATGCTACCCGTCTGAAATGACGGAGGGATACAAATGGTTTTTGGCGAAAAACCTTTAACGTAATGAACTTGATATCATTGAAGGAACCAGATAGCTTTTTATAAAAATATAGTGGCGAAAACCTTTGCTAAAGAGGTCACTCCCGGTGAAGGGATCTCGGCTCTTTCCCCGTAGAATGAGGTGCAGGATATTCCTACTAAATACCACGATGCAAAGCAAAAAGTAATCGACTATAGTGAAGTTATTACCCTGACGCAAACTTCTGTCCAAGGGGACACTCCCGGTGAAGGGATCTCGGCCCTTGCCTCGTCGACTGAGGTGCTGGATATTCATAACCGAATACCATTGTGCAAAACAAAAGAGAACGTCCTTGCAATAACAGCTTTTTGAAAAATGTTCCAACAACATCAGAATAGGTTTGTTTAGCTTGCATTGATTCGAATCAATGCAGTCCCATCAATTAATCACACCACAAAAGAACGAAAATATGATGTACGTATATGCCATCCGCATTCGCTACTGGGTCCCGTCAACACCCGTTAGGTTACTTAACTAACGACAGAGCGGGGACTGGACTAGCGCGGGTGTAAAACATATACAATATCTACTAGTATATATATCAATATATAATAATCACTCAAGGCGTGATAAAATGAAACATCACAGAAATGTAATAAGCATCACAGAACAATACATATAATCTGGGATCCCCTGGTATCATTGAGCCGTTACTGAAACCCGACGTTCCCCTGGTCGTGGGGATAGCCTATGCAATGAAATCCTAGACCCCTACGGGCGCGACAAGGTACCCGCCAAAACCTGAAGCGGGGTAGCCCCCTTCAACAACGTGAATGGACCACCCAGCACTTCACGGAATCCGGTAACTTGAGCACCCCTCCTTGGGTCAACCTGTACCCCCTACGAGTGCGGTGAATAGCCCGCCAATTCTAAAGTGAAGCCCCCTCCGTCTCAAAGCCATGAGATGCGGGCCCGTTGCCCTCTAGAACTCGGCTATCTGTGCACCCCATCTTGGGGTAATCCTAGTACAGAAAGTAAAATATACAATGGGTACATCGACCTCAGCCCGGTCGTGCCCCAAAAGAATAATTTACAAACTGGCAGTGACCGCAGTCCACAAGTCGGACGCTCGCCCCGCAATATCAAATGTACAAATACAACCAAACTGTACTACTTTTGCAACCAGGCTATCCACCACGACAAATCCGCAACATCACAGCACAACACAGAACATCAACGTGAATGTCACGTTCGCAAATCCGTTTAAAAGGGCTATAGCAATTAGACAGGATTTACCGATCGAATGACATTCACGGTCGCAGATATAATGTAAATACTGTGAACCAACATGTTTAAAATTTTCGATCGACAAAATTTCCCGAAGTGGGCCCCAAGCACAATACTAGTACTCAAACAAATTTAGGCCCAAAACAAAAATACCAGAAACCCCTTTTCCAAGTCAGAGAGCACTGTACAAAATTTGGTGCAGTGAAGGATCTTTACTGCGGCGGAACCGCGGCCAAAACAAGGGTATGTCCGCGGTTCCGCGGCGTAAGAGTACGATCACTCTACCAAATTTTCACAGAACTCATAAAAATACCCTGCCTGTTTTTCTGCAGCACACTAAATAATTTTTTGACCACAGGAAAAAATCGACAGAAACTGTGACTTGGAAATGCAGTTTTTAGAAAATTCGTTCGATCGATGTTTTAAATACGTTAGAACAAGCTAGTAAAGGTTAATGGCGTGGCTCTGATACCATGTAAGTCTACGGTAGCGCCCCGGCCGTCTTTCCGAGGCCAAAATGCGGAAACAAAACTTTTTCAAAACTTGAAACCGGCGCTATCGTATACTAAAAACCCGGATCGAACCATTAACCTACAACTAGCTATCTAGAGAGAGGGTTGGAAAGCAATACCGATCGATCTGTGTCCTTCGATCTTTGGCCACCATCCCAAGCTCCTCGCGGCAACTCCGGTCTCGATCTCCTCGTCGGAAAGGGCACCACATCATCGATTCCTTTTACGGGCTCCCGCTTCATCCGAAGCAACTCGGGCACGAAGTGTGCTAGCCGACGTGTCCAAGGTGATGTAGAGAATGTTTGTGATCACTTTGTCTTTGCATCCATGACTTGGATGGAGGTTGAAGATGTTGCCATTAATGGAGATTTGAGCTAGAGAAGAAAGAAGAAGAAGAAGTTTCCTCTCTCTTTTCTTTTGTTGTGTTGGAATAATGAGATGAGAGAGAGCAAGAAAAAGAAATACAAGAGCTCAACCATCACCTTGGCTGCCCTTCTCTCTCCTCTTATCATTTCAACTCAATAAACAAACATAAAATGTGACATTTACACAATAAAAGAGACCATGAGTCACAATATATGTCCATGTCACATTAAATGCATCTCATGATAATTTCTAGCTCACAATTTCCATTTACAAACATTAATCCAAATGTTTGCAACAATAAAAAGATACGGCAACATCTAAAGTAAACTCGTGACGGATCACAAGGATACCCCTCACCTGTATATACATACATGCACCCGCATTCCGACTGAATGCGAATGCGATGAGACTAAAGTAATCCAACAAATCTTATACTAGGATCCGGCTTAAACCAAAGCCCACTAGTATGATCCGTCCGATCATGATCCGTGCAATACCGCACGTATATGATCGAACCCTGCTATATATCATACGGCCTCTACAACGTTTCGCCCGAAACTTGAGAAACTGTCTGTGGGGGACTCTAAAGACTCGTCAGTACTTTGGCTGTGGATTTAACCACTAGCACGTCAGTGGTACTAGCTGTACGTAACGGGCTACCAGGTACTGACTAAAACGGAGGTCGATGAGCGAACTCATCCTGACACCCTACTGAGCCTGTCGGTGACAATATCCGTACAGTCCGGTCCGTTCGTCTATGAGCATCGCATGGTGGGCCTAGGGGGTTGGTAAAAGTCAGACCCCCAAAAGCAGTACAAGTCGTGTCGGAGTGTAGCCCAGAACACCCTGAGATACTACTGGAATACCTACCAATAAATCTCCTACCTTTGCCAAGGACTTCGTGTAATGGCTCTCCTAGACACAGCGCGATCTCACCCCCAATACCGGGAGAGACGAAACCCCTGCCGATCCGCTCACTGCCTCCATGTGGCTCGGGACTGTACCCAACTAAAACCTGTTTGCACGACTCCTTTCAGCCGTGGTCGAGTAGTAATCAAAGCACAGTGGGAACTCACACGAGACAGATGACGATCTCAGGTCGATGAACTAACCTGTACACATGTCACCAGGGAACTGCCATCTGACGTCAGGTATAATACCAACTAGTATGTTCCTAGCGAGTCCTGTCCGGTGTACTCATAACCCAATGAGCACCTGTATACATCTTAGGTGAACCAACTGACACCAATGGCTTGTGAGACCGGCCACCGCCCCTCCTCGGGGTCTCGACTGTATACACTAGTCTACTCCGGAGTATCGATGCCTTGTCTCGAAAACTCCCACGACTAGGGACCACTTTAAGGATGTGCTTATAGACCCAAGCTCCCACGTATATGATCGCCATCGTACTGCGGGCCGTCAAGAAAGAATCCTAAGGGCTTTACCAACGTGCAATAGTGACCAGTAATGTCACCTAAAACAGTACACGATGATAAAGATAAACCAGATAGCATACTATCATCTTGAGTAAGACTGTCCTACCGGTATAGGTCCTCCCTCAATCATTGCAATCACGTGCCTGTGATCCTATAATTGACTCTGAGGGTACTATATCCAACATATGTCACACTTACACAGATTGGCCGGCTCACACACTTCATCATCGATAATTGCCATGTCACTACACAGTAGAATTGCTGCATCATGATATGACTCTTTGCATAATTTACTTGTTATAGTTACATATACACCTTTATACGATGTTGCATTTGACCTTGGAGGAATTGGGAACCACAGGTTATATTTTAAACTGGATTCATTTTAAAGAGTGGTTTTCCCTTGATATATGCATATTACTGTTCCATGTTGCATGATTTACGGATATGCTTACATTCTGTTATATGTCGCATACATCATGCTTTACGATTTTACGCATTGAGATATGTTGTTTTTATGAGATTTCTGGATTTAGAGAAACCGCAAAGATTTTATAAACTTATTATCCTTTAAAGATAAAAAATTGCGGTTTTTCTCATGATATGTTTTGAGAGGTGTCCACCATGAGTTTTATCGGATCTTGAGCGATATCATACACCCGATTCGAGGAGGAGGAGGAATCATCTGTGGGTGCATGGTGGACCCGGTGCGGTACCCCGGGGCAAGATGGTCAAAGATGATGGCGTTGAGCCCGGAAGGGGAGCACTACCGACAGGTTATTGTGACGCGCCGGATATCCGGAGGATACCGACGTGGTCTTGAGATTTGAGGATATGGGCCAGTCCGGATTTCTGGAGCCCGGTATTGATATGGGCCAGTCCGGATTGCCGGAGCCCTAGATATTGAGATTTGATGATTCAGATTTGATGTGTCGTTGATGGACACACATTCTTGATGTCCTCATTTATTTACATGCATATGCTTTTACGATGTTTCGAGTGGACGAGATCCACATGCATATTGGCATTGATTATATTATTGGATGATATCCACTTGCATTCTGACATTTATTTATTGTTGGCACATATTTACATACGGTCACTCTAGATATCATAATATTACCTTTATGATATAGTTGACCTAGGAATCGTTGTTTATTCGATTTCTACCGATGATGTTTTCTACTCACGAGTGGGCAACTCACCCCCGTTGTGCCACAGTTATTGCAGGTTGACCGCATGGATCGGTAGCGGCATCATTGGCACACAGCTTGCATTCGGGTGACTTGCTTTGGTAGGTGGGACATTTTTATCGTGCCCACTCTTGTATTTTTTATTCATATTGTATCTAGTCAACTTCATCAATCAAAACTAGTAATTGTATAAATAGTAAGACTTAGTGAGACTTCTAGTTGCGAGATTTGAGCGATGGGTTTTATGTTCGCTTATTGGGTTGATGTCTTGCTTTATTCATTATCTTTTGTGTGGATCTTCGCCGTTGGGCGTCGTATACTTGTTTTATTACTTGCGTGGTTATGAATCCGCCATTTGGCGAAGAGCTAGCTCCCGCTTGGGGATGCCTTTTATATTATCATGTATTTGTGGTTTTGGATCAAAATATAGAAAGGAGGTGCTGCCCAAATTTTTAAAAAGACGAACATGTTTTACAACTAGTAAGATAAACTTGCATTTTTCATGTTCCCTTTTCTATGCATTTAAGAAAACACTTTTCTTCATTATACCTTATTTCAAAACTGCACCTCTTTTATTTCTTTAAAAAGGTTTAGATTTCTGGGTTTCAGCTTACTTGGATTGCGTTACGCCTTTAGACGTTGCGTGATTTAGGTGCTGGTCACGAGCTAATATTTTGGGTCGTGACACAGATGTATAGACGCCGCGACAGATTTCGTTCAGGTCATGCGAGAAGCAGAGGCTTGGGACGAGGCCAGTTATTTAGCTCTTACCCCCAGTAGGGTCACCAGTCATCGTATAGATGTTTCCGGTGAGGGAGTTTATATCATCGTGTCAGAGATTGTACTAAGCCACATGAGGATGAGGTAGCCATACCATATGTTACCCTACCACATTCCCCACATCAGAGAGCGTTTCCTCTTACGCCTGTTGTTGCTCCACGTCAGACTTATGCTCAGAGAGGTCATGGTCGTGGAGGTTCTGTTCAGAGAGGACGGAGTAGCAGAGGCGGAGGACAGCCAGTCACCGGTAGAGGGCCGGTTCGAGTTTTTGCTTTGACTCATTAGGACGCGCAGGCATCCAATGCAGTGGTTTCAGGTACACTTTCAGTAAGTTCCTTCGATGCACACGTTTTGTTTGATCCGGGATCTACGCACTCGAATGTTTCTACACACTTCGTGCCGAGGTTGGGCCGAGAGTCATGTTTACTAGATCAGCTGCTTGTCGTGACTACTCCTGTTGGCGAGTCTTTTGTTGCGCGACATGTGTTTCGGTCGCGTGCCGCTCGTATTGGAGATAGAGATTCGTCTGTCGATGTCACGACCCAAAATATTAGCTCGCGACCAGCACTTAAATCACGCGATGCCTACAGGCGTAACATAATTCAAGTAAGCTGAAACCCATAAATCTAAACCTTTTTAAGAAATAAAGAGGTGAAGCATTGAAATAAAGGTACAGTAAATCATGTTTTGTCTTTTGAAAATTTGGGCAGCACCTCCCTTGTAAAAACTAACCCCGAAAACGGGTACACCACATAATATAATAAAGCTTGTTGGATATAGTGCCCTCAGAGTCAATTATTGGATCGCAGGCACGTGATTGCAATGATTGAGGGATGACCTATGCCGGTAGGACAGTCTTACTCAAGATAATAGTATACTATCTGGTTTATCTTTATCATCATGTACTGCTTTAGGTGACCTTACAGGTCGCTATTACACGTTGATAAAGCCCTTAGGATTCTTGCTTGACTGCCAGCAATATGATGGCGATCATATACGTGGGAGCTGGGGTCTATAAGCACATCCTTAAAAGGTCCCTAGTCGAAGGAGTTTCGAGACTGGGCATCGATACTCCATTAGTAGACTAGTGTATACAGTCGAGACCCCGACGAGGGGCGGTGGCCGGTCTCACAAGCCATTGGTGTCATTTAGTTCACCTAAGATGTATACAGGTGCTCATTGGGTTATAAGTACACCGGACAGGACTCGCAGGGAACATGCTAGTTGGTATTATAACTGACGTCGGATAGCAGTTCCCTGGTGACATGTGTAAAGGTTAGTTCATCGATCTGAGATCGTCATTTGTCTCGTGTGAGTTCCCACTGTGCTTTGATTACTACCCTACCACGGCTCAAAGGATTCGTGCAAACAGGTTTTAGTTGGGTACAGTCCCGAGCCACATGGAGACAGTGAGCGGATCGGCAAGGGTTTCGTCTCTCCCGGTATTGGGGGTGAGATCGCGTTGTGTCTAGGAGAGCCATTACACAAAGTCCTTGGCCAAGAAAGGAGATTTACTGGTAGGTATTCCAGTAGTATCTCAGGGTGTTTTGGGCTACACTCCGACACGACTTGTACCGCTTTTGGGGGTCTGACTTTTACCAACACCCTAGGCCCGACATGCGATGCTCATAGACGAACGGACCGGACTGTATGAATATTGTCACTGACAGGCTCAGTAGGGTGTCAGGATGAGTTCGCTCATCGACCTCCCTTTCGGTCAATACCTGGTAGCCCGTTATGTACAGCTAGTACCACTGACGTGCTGGTGGTTAAATCCACAGCCAAAGTATTGATGAGTCTTTAGAGTCCCCCACAAACAGTTTCTCAAGTTTCGGGCCAAACGTTGTAGAGGTCGTATGATATATGGCAGGGTTCGATCATATACGTGCAGTAGTGCACGGATCATGATCGGGCGGTCATACTAGTGGGCTTTGGTTTAAGCCGGATCCTAGTATTAGATTTGTTGGATCACTTTAGTCTCATTGCATTCGCATTCAGTCGGAATGCGAATGCAGGTATGTATATATAAGTGAGGGGTATCCTTGTGATCCATCACGAGTTTACTTTAGATGTTGTCGTATCTTTTTATTGTTGTAAACATTTGGGTTAATGTTTACAAATGGAAATACTGAGCTAAATGTCATCATTAGGAGCATTAATTGTAACACGTGCACAAGTGATGACTCATGGTCTCTTTCTTTGTGCATGTGTCACATTATTGATGGATTTGAGTGTTGATATGATAAGAAGAGAGAGAGAGGGCAGCCAAGAGGGGAAGTTTGCTCTTGTATTTTTGACTCTCACTCTCTCATTTTATCATACAACACACTAGAAAAAGAAAGGCTTCTTCTTCTTCTTCTTCTTCCTCTAGCTCACAACCTCCATTGATGGCTTCATCTTCAACCTCCATCCATACAAAGGATGCAAGAGACAAAGTTGTCACACACATTCTCTACTTCACCTTGGACACGTCGGCTAGCGAACTTCGTGTCCGAGTTGCTTCGGATGAAGAGGGAGCCCGTAAAAAGACTCGAAGATGTGATGACCTTTCCGACGAG
Organism: Agapanthus africanus; assembly: GCA_030015575.1. Lineage (NCBI taxonomy): Eukaryota > Viridiplantae > Streptophyta > Magnoliopsida > Asparagales > Amaryllidaceae > Agapanthus > Agapanthus africanus. The sequence goes on from CM057340.1 coordinate 270,211,986, forward strand.
GAGAGCGGAGATCGGAGATGCCGTGAGGAGCTTAGGATGGTGGCCAAAGACCGAAGGACACAGATCGATCGATATAGCTTTTCTATCCCTTCTCTAGTTTGCTAGTTATTGGTTAATGGTTCGATCCGGGATAAAAGTCTGCGATAGCGCCGGTTTCAAGTTTTGAAAATCATTTTTGTTTCCGCATTTTACCCTCGGACAGACGGCCGGGGCACTACCGTAGACTTACATGGTATCAGAGCCATGCTATTAACCTTTACTAGCTTGTTCTAACGTATTTAAAACATCGATCGGCCGAATTTTCCAAAACCGCGATTCCATCTTAGCAGTTTCTGTCGAAATTTTTTTGTCGTTGAAAAATTATTTTGAGTGTGTCAGAAAATCAGGCTGGCTTTTCTAATACCACTGCAGAAATTTTGTAGAGTGATCTCACTGTAGCACCGCGGAACCGCAGCCGTACCCACGTTTTGGCCGCGGTTCCGCCGCAGTACTGTAGCTTCACTGCACCAAATTTTCTACAGTGGTCTCTTACTTGGAATTGGGGTTTCTGGTATTTTTAGTTTTGGCCCAGATTATTTTGAGTGCTGGATTTTTGCTTGGGGCCCACTTCGGGAAATTTTGTCGATCGAAAAATTTAAATATGTTAGTTTACAGTACTTACATTATATCTGCGACCGTGAAAGTCATTTGATCGGTAAATCTAGTCTAATTGCTATAGCCCTTTTAGATGGATTTGTGAACGCGACATTCACGTTGATGTTCTGTGTTGTGCTGTGATGTTACGGATTTGTCATGGTGGATAGCCTAGATGCAATGGTAGTACAGTTTGGTTATATTTGTACATTTGATATTGCGGGGCGAGCGTCCGACATGTGGACAGCCGTCACTGCCTGTTTGTATATTATTCTTTTGGGGCACAACCGGGCTGAGGTCGATGTACCCGTTGTATATATTTTTACTTTCTATACTAGGATTACCCCAAGGTTGAATGCAAAGATAGCCGGGTGCTAAAGGGCAACGGGCCCGCATCTCATGGCTTTGAGACGGAGGGGGCTTCACTCTAGAATTGGCGGGCTATTCGCCGCACTCGTAGGGGTATAGGCTGACCCAAGGAGGGCTACTCAAGTTACCGGATTCCGTGAAGTGTTGGGTGGTCCATTCACTTTGTTGAAGGGGGCTGCCTCACTTCAGGTTTTGGCGGGTAACTTGCCGCACCCGTAGGGGTCTAGGATTTCATTGCACAGGATATCCACACGACTAGGGGAACGTCGGGTTTCAGTTGCGGCTTTATGAAACCCGGGGATCACAGATTATCTGTATTGTTCTGTGATGCTTATTACATTTCTGTGATGTTGTATTTTATCACGCCATGAGTGATTATTATATATTGATATATATACTAGTAGATATTGTATATGTTTTACATCCACGCTAGTCCAGTCCCCGCTCTGTCGTTAGTTAAGTAACCTAACGCGTGATGACGGGACCCAGTGGCGAATGCGGATGGCATATACGTACATCATTTTTTCGGTCTTTATTGGTGTGATCAATTGATGGGACTGCGTTGATTCGGATCAATGCAAGCTAAACAAACCTGTTTGACGTTGTTGGAACAATTTTCTAAAAGCTGTTATTGCAAGGACATTCTCTTTTGTTTTGCACAGTGGTATTCGGTTATGAATATCCAGCACCTTAGTCGACGAGGCAAGGGCCGTGATCCCTTCACCGGGAGTGACCCCTTGGACAGAAGTTTTCGTCAGGGTAATAACTTCACTATAGCCGATTGTCTTTTTGCTTTCCATCGTGGTATTTAGTTGGAATATCCTGCACCTCATTCTACGGGGAAAGAGCCGAGATCCCTTCACCGGGAGTGACCTCTTTAGCAAAGGTTTTCGCCACTATACATTTATAAAAGGCTATGCAGTTCCTTCAACGATATCAAGTTCATTACGTTAAAGGTTTTTCGCCAAAATCTAGCCGTAGCCCTCCGACATTTCTTACGGGTATTATTTAGTATTCGTGCTGCGTTTGTTGACCTAGTCAAGACGTAGTGTTCGGTAGCTAAGTGGTGCTTGTTTGTTGCATAAATAGGATTGGTTAGGACAGTCGTACGGCCTTGTTGACCTTGTCATGGGCACATACGGGTGGGTTTAATGCATTCCAGAATAATAACGGGATGAACTTGACTAGCGGTTTATGGTTTGTTGACCTAGTCAAGGTCATAAGCCGTTAGGGGTAAAAATCAATTCGGGAGTTTCTAAAGAAACTGAAACTTGTCAGGCATGCGCATACCTTCTGGAGTGTGATAACGTGAGTGGATTCCATCACATTATCATGCGATGATAGTTGGATCCCGATTCCTACTGATAAGTTGGTTTACTCCTCGGGTGATCCCGACTAATTCTTCTTTCAGGTTTGGAGGAGAATTTGACGATACAGTAGGAGCTTTCCTGATTAGATAAATTGATAACAATTCTGATCTAGGTTAAAGTGCACGCAGAGTGTTTATTTTCTCTCTCTCTTTGGCAGCGTCCATGACCCGACCCTAAACTATGACCCAGTGACCAAGTTGACCGGACCTTCTTAAAACACTGGCTTTTGGATTGTCAGAGTTGCATACCTCATTGCCACTCCTACTTTTACCCTATTCTCCAGAACACCCCGTATTACTACGAACATCCACTTCCATTGGATAAAACCATCGTATGGTTATATACGAACTCGAAGGAACTTGTTGCAGATTCGAGGATGATTTCTGGTTCTGGAGAAAATGAATAGGACTATTCAATTGTCTTTTCCTTTTACCTTCTCTCAGGTTGCGAGTGCTCCTTGGATTAGGATAGTACACCTATTACGCTAATTGGATAGTCTTCTTCCAAACCATAGGCAGATGCCGAACGGTAGGGTATGAAGAAAACCATTTAGCCTAAGTGTGGTGTACAGAAGGTATTACGTAAAGACAAATAAAGGAATTAGAAAGATGTCAAAGTATATTGCGACTGCTATTCATGACCAAACCAAGTATTTCATCGCCACTCCTACTTCACCTTTTGTATTTCTCCAGAACACCCCGTATCACTACGAACATCCAATTCCATTGGATAAATCCATCGTATGGTTATATACGAACTCGAAGGAACTTTTTCGAGGATGGATTCTGGTTCAGGAGAAATAGGAATAAGGTTTATTAAGTTGTCATTTATCTTTACCTTCTCTCGCGTTGTGAGTGCTCCTAGGATTAGGACAGTACACCTATTACGCTTATTGGATAGTCTTCTTCCAGACCATAGGCTGGTGCCGAACGGTGGGGAAGGAAGAAAACCATTTAGCCTAACGAAGGTGTGCAGAAGGTAGCGACTAAAGACAAATAAAGGGATTTGGAGAGATGGCAAAGAAATATACGGTTACAGTTGTGAATCTGATAATGGAAGAGGCATTACTAGGAATACCCGGATACCCCTTCGAAACATTTACATGTTTCAGTTTTACTGTGCATTGTTAATAGAAAACTGATTTCCCAATTAGACACTGGCTCCAGGGCATGTATTTACAATGTATGATTCTCACATCTGTATGGTTTTACAGATGATGAGTGGGAGTAAGTTATTGGGAATTGGGTGATCATCATTAGTATATCGGGATTCGTTGTAATTGGTGATATTTGAGGAAATCGCCTGGGCTGTTTGCCGGACGACAAATATTTGGTTTTGAATATCCATTGTTATGCACCAATTTCAAATTGATATATTTGTACGTTTATTTTTATAAAGTGAGATATAACTTTTTGAAATTATGTCGATGACATTTACCTATATCAGTTGATGGTTAGGTAAGGAGCATGAAACAGCGGTGTAATTCTTCATAACCATAGTACAGTTTTCAACCTACGACGCACAGGGTTTGAGTTATTCAACTCAGGGGACTTATACAGAGTATTTTATATTGTCCTGTGTCTATTAGGACAGAGGGGTTGGTCCTCATACTATACTCTATTTACTTGTGACTTCTCTGGTTTTAGACAGATGTTTCGAAGAAACACAAGGTCATAGTTTTGAGATGTTATAGGTATAAGAGTAAAGTAGAGAACCAGGTGTTGCAAGTATCGGGATTCTTCAAGGTGATCGAAGATATAGATACTTGTGTATGATATTCAGTTGATAGCAATGTTTATTGAGAAACTTGTTTCTCTTTCAGGTTACTCATGTTTGGATGCACTCCTAAGTTGAGTAATGCTGATCGGCCTCTCTCCATTTAGTTGACATGCACTGGAGATAGCTGCATGATTTGAATCTGGTTCCAATTAAATCAGTGCCTCTTTTTCTGTATTGGATATAGAACGGTTCATATCTTAACGATGTTAAGGTACGGGGAGTTTTCCGGCTTATGCTTAAAACAAGACTCTGGATAACTCAAGGCACGTTTCTGTAATGGCTGTTTGTGGGTTGACCCGGGCTATGACGAGGGTTGACTTTCTACCATCTGGAAGATTAATAGTGATATTGTTCTTGACTAGCCACAGTTTTAGTAAAATGAATTTTTTCAGAAAACAGTAGTGGGAGTATGGTAGAACTGGAAGTGATTCCTGAACCGCAAACGATTACTGAAAATTTAATAGGACCTAAAGATTCAATCTGGTTTGACATTCCTGTTGGATATAATGCCCTCTAAGTCAATTATTGGATCGCAGGTACGTGATTGCAATGATTGAAGGAGGACATATACCGATAAACAGTCTTACTCGAGATGATAGTATGCTACCTGGTTTGTCTTTATCATCATGATAGAGCCCATAGGATTCTTGTTTGACTACCAGCAGTATGATGGCGATCATATATATGGGAGCTGGGGTCTATAAGCACATCCTTAAAATGTCCCTAGTCGTGGGAGTTTCGAGACAGGGCATCGATACTCCGGAGTAGACTAGTGTATACAGTCGAGACCCCGACGAGGGGCGGTGGCCGGTCTCACAAGCCACTGGTGTCAGTTAGATCACCTAAGATGTATACAGGTGCTCATTGGGATATGAGTACACCGGACAGGACTCGCCAGGAACATGCTAGTTGGTATTATACATATCGTCAGATAGCAGTTCCCTAGTGACATGTGTACAGGTTAGTTCATCGACCTGAGGTCGTCATTTGTCTCGTGTGAGTTCCCACTGTGCTTAGATTACTACCCTACCACACTCAAAGGAGTTGTGCAAACAGGTTTTAGTTGGGTACAGTCCCGAGCCACATTGGAGGCAAGTGAGCGGATCGTCGGGGATTCGTCTCTCCCGGTATTGGGGGTGAGATCGCGCTGTGTTTAGGAGAGCCATTACACGAAATCCCTGGCCAGGGTAATCGAGATATACTGGTAGGTATACCAGCAGAATCTCAGGGTGTTCTGGGCTGCTCTCTGACACGACTTATGCAGCTATTGGGGGTCTGACGTTTACCGACCCCTTAGGCCTAATATGCGATGCTCATAGACGAATGTTCCGGACTGTACAGATATTGTCACTGTCAGGCTCAACAGGGTTTATAGATGAGTTCGCTCGTCAGCTTCCCTTCCAATCAATACATAGGCAAAACGTTACGTACAGTTAGTACCTCTGACGTGCTAGTGGTTATTCCCAGTGCCAGTGTACTGATGAGTCATTAGAGTCCCCCACAGACACTTTTCCAAGTTCGGGCGAAACGTTGTAGATGCCGTATGGGTTTATGGCAATGTTCGGAAAATGCACGTGCATTTTCGCACGTGTTAGTTTTCGGGCAGATAATACTGGTAGGCTTTGGTTTAAGCCAGAACCCAGTATTATACTGTGTAGATATAATATTTTTGTCTCAGTTGCATTTGTATTCGGTCATAATACAAATGCGGGTATGTTTATACCAATACGAGGTTATCCTGAAATTCGTTTCGGGATGATTTTTGGAAGTTGCCAGTTTCCAGTTTTCTATCAGCCGTATTTTGACATTCGGTTAAATACGGATTTGTCTTTTCGTCTTCAGGGTGAGTCATGCTTCTAGAAGGTTCTAGAAGTGGTGATTAGGCATATGACTCATTTGTTTCATTAATGGTTCATTAATGATAAAGGATGACTAGGTTAATTGTGATAGGTTAGCATTTAATGTCTTTTGATGATTCATTCTTTGTGATAAGCATGAAGGGATATGGTCACCCTCCTCCTTGCTCCTACACTCACCCTCCTCCCCTCTTCATATAGTGGCCGGCCCCTTTGTGGGAAGTGTGTGATTTTTGATTCATTTCATATTGGTAAAAGATTATGATACAAGTGTATGGAAATTTCATAGCCCAATTTCCATTTACCCGATTCCAAATGGCAACTTCTTTTAACCGTTCGTCCATAGCCTTGGACGTAACGAGAAAAAGTATTCTACTCATTCTCTACTTCATCTTGGTCATCTCTTTTAGCAAACTTGACGATCGAGTTGCCTCGGTTCAGAGGCGGGAGCCCGTTTAAAGATCCGTCGACGTGGTGCCACCTGGACGACGAGACCGGAGATCGAGCAAGTTCGGATCAGTTGCAACATAGCGTGGGATGATGGTTGAAGACCGAAGGACTCGGATCATTCGGTATAACAATTCTACCATCTTTACAATTTGTTAGTTTAGCTTTAATGGACGATCCGGGATAAAGTACGCGATAGCGCCAGTCGTAAAAGTTTTGTTCCGCATATCGGCGTCTGTTAGACGGCCGGGGCGCCGCCGTGGACTTACAGTGGTATCAGAGCCTCACCATTAAGCTATACTAACTTGTGCTAACGCGTTTAAAAGATCGATCGAACGGAATTTCCGAAATCACAATTTTCTGTACATGATGTTTCTGTCGATTTTTAAACTGTTCTAAAATTCATTTTGAGCATTTCAGAAAATCATGCAGGGTTTTTTAAGAATACTGGTGAAATTTAGGCACGTGATCCCACAAAACGACAGCGGATCCGCGGCCCAAACCATGGTTTGGCCGCTGATCCGCCGCGCTTTTGTGGGAACAGTGCACCAAATTTTTTCAGTGGGTTTCTCATGGGAAATGGTGATTTTTGGTATATGTCTTTTGGGCCAAAATTTTGTTACTGTACACCAGATGTATGTGGGGCCCACTTCGGGAAATTTAGTCGATCGAAATTTTAAACTTGTTAGTTTTTCCAGTACTTTCATTATATCTCCGACCGGGAATGTCATTTGATCGGTAAACCGCGTCTGATTGCTATAGTTCTTTTAGACGGGTTTGCGAACGTGACATTCGCGTTGATGTTCTGTGTTGTGCTGTAATGTTGCGGATTTGTCGTGGTGGATAGCAGGGTGCAATGACAGTGTTGTTTAAATTTATTTGTACATTTGATATTGCGGGGCGAGCGTCCGACTTGTGGACTGCCGTCACTGCCTGTTTGTATAATATTTTTTTTTAGGGCACGACCAGGTTGCGGTCGATGTACCTATTGTACTATTTTTATTTCTGTACTAAGTTTACCCCGCGGTGGGGTGCACGAATAACCGGGTTCTGGAGGGCAACGGGTTCGTATCTCATGGCATTGAGAGGCAAAGGGACCACACTCTAGAATTGGCAGACTATTCGCCGCACTCGTAGGGGGTACAGGTTGACCCAAGGAGGGGTGCTCAATTTATCGGATTCCGTGAAGTGCCGGGTATTCCATTCACTATGTTGTGGGGACTATCTCGCTTCAGGTTTTGGTGGGTAACTTGCCGCACCCGTAGGGGTCCAGGTTTCATTGCACAGGCTATCCACACGACCAGGGGAACGTCGAGTTTCAGCAGCGGCTCTATGAAACCCGGGGATCCTAGATTATCTGTATTGTTCTGTGATGCTTATTACTTTTCTGTAATGTTGCATTTATCATGCCTGGAGCGATTATTGTATATTAGTATATATACTATTAGATGTTGTATATATTTTACACCCGCGCTAGTCCAGTCCCCGCTCTGTCGTTAGTTAAGTAACCTAACGGGTGATGATGGGACCCAGTGACAAATGCGGATGGCATATACGTACATTTTATTTTCGTTCTTTTCTGGTGTGATTGATTGATGGGACTGCGTTGATTCTTATTAATGCAAAGATAAAACAAACCTATATTTGATGTTGTTGGAACAAATTTTAAAAGGAAATTATTACAAAGACGTTTCCTTTTGTTTTGCATAGCGGTATTCAGTTGGAATATCCTGCACCTCATTCCACGAGGAAAGAGCCGAAATCCCTTCACCGGGAGTGACCTCTTTAACAAAAGGTTTTCGCTACTATATATTTTTATAAAGCTATCAGGTTCCTTCAACGAGATCAAGTTCATTACGTTAAAGGTTTTTCGCCAAAAACCAGCCGTAATCCTCCATCGTTTCTTATGGATGGTCAGTAGTATTCAAGCTATGTTTGTTGGCCTACGTCAAGACATAGTGTTTGGTAGCTGCTGGGTATTCATTTGTTGCATAGATAGATGCATTAGTTTAAGTCAGACGTACACCTTGTTGGCCTACGTCAAGGGCTTGTACGATGACTTAAGTTGATTAGGACAACGACAGGTAGAACTTGACATGTTGCTTATGACTTGTTGGCCTACGTCAAGGTCATAAGAGTATGGGATAAAAATTACATTGGGAGTTTCAAACATACAAGAAACTTGCCAGACTAGCGCATACCTTCTGGAGTGTGTTAACTTGAGTGGCTTCCATCAAGTTATCATGCGATGATAGTTGGATCCCGATTCTCACTGATGAGTTGGTTTACTCTTCGGGTGACCCCGACTGATTCTTCTTTCAGGTTTGGAGGAGAATTTGAGAAAACAGTGGGAGGTTTCCTAATTAGATAAAATGATAACCATTCTGATTTAGGCTAGAGTGCACGCAGAGTGTTTCTTTTCTCTCTCTCTTTGGCAGCGACCTTTGACCGACCCTAGACTATAACTCAGTGACCAAAGTTGACTGAACCTTCTTAATATACTGACTTTTGGATTGTCTATAGTTGCATAAGTCATTGCAGCTCCTTCTTTTACCCTTTGTATTTCTCAGAACAACCCGTATTACTACGGACATCCACTTCCATTGGATAGATCCATCGTATGGTTATATACGAACTCGAAGGGACTTCTTCGAGGATGGATCCAGGTTCAGGAGAAATAGAATTGGTTTATTCTGTTGTCTTTTATTATCACCTTCTCTCAGGTTGCGAGGGCTCCTTGGTTTAGGAAAGTACACCTATTACGCTTATTGGATAGTCTTCTTCCAAACCATAGGCTGGTGCCGAACGGTAGGGAATGAAGAAAACCAATTAGCCTAAGTAGGGTGTGCAAAAGGTAATATGTAAAGACAAGATAAAGGAATTAGAAAGAGGGCAAAGTAAATTGTGACTATTTACATTCATGACCAAATCACGTATTTCATCGCCACTCCTACTTCACCTTTGATTTCTCCAGAACAACCCGTATCACTACGAACATCCAATTCCATTGGATAAATCCATCGTATGGTTATATACGAACTCGAAGGACATTTTTTCGAGGATGGATTCTGGTTCAGGAGAAATAGGAATAAGTTATTATTCAGTTGTTTTTATCATCACCTTCTCTCAAGTTGCGAGTACTCCTAGGATTAGGAGGGTACACCCATTACGCTTATTGGATAGTCTTCTTCCAAACCATAAGCATGTGCCGAATGGTAGGGAAGGAAGAAAACCATTTAGCCTAATGTTGGTGTACAGAAGGTAACGACTAAAGACAAATTAAAGGGAATTGGAAAGATGGCAGGGAAATATATGGTTAAAGTCATGATATGGATTATGGAAGAGGCATTACTAAAGAATACCAAGATACCCCTACGAAACATATTTATGTTTCATATTCACTGTGCATTGTTAATTGAAAACTGATTTCCCGATTGGATACTTACTCCAGGGTATGTATTTACCAGGTTTCATTCTCACATCTATATGAGAATACAGATGTTGAGTGGGAGCAAGTTTTTGGAAATTAGGTGATCATCCTCATTATATCAGAATTCGTTGTAATTGGTGATATTTGAGGAAATCGCCTGGGTACATTTTTCAACCTACGATGCACATGTTTTGAGTTATTCAACTCAGCGGACTTATACAGAGTAATGTATGTTGTCCAGTGTCCGTCAGGACAAAGGGGGTTGGTCCTCATACTATATTCTGTTTACTTGTAACTTCTCTAGTTTTTAGACAAGTGTTTCGTAGAAATACAATGTCTAAGTTTTGAGAAGTTGTGAGTATAGGAATAAAGTAGAGAACCAAGTGTCACAAGTATCGGGATTCTTCAAAGAAATCGAAGATGTAGATTCTTGTGAATGGTATTCAATTGATAGTAATGGTTTTTGAGAAACTTGTTTCTCTTTCAGGTTACTCATAATTGGATAGATTCCTAAGTTGAATAATACTGATTAGCCTCTCTCCATTAAGTTGATATGCACTGAAGACAGCTGCATGATTAGAATTTGGTTCCAATTAAATAAGTGCTAAAGTTTCTATATTGGATATAGAACGATTCATATCTTAACGATGTTAAGGTAAGGGGAGTTTTCCAGCTTAAGCTTAAAACCAGACACTGGATAACTCAAGGCACGTTTCTGTAATGGCACTTTGCGGGTTGACCCTAGCTTCGACGAGGGTTGATTTTCTACCATCTGGAAGATCAATAGTGATATTGTTCTTGACTCGCCACAGTTTTATTAAAATGGATTTTTTCAGAAAACAGAAGTGGGAGTATGGTAGAACTGGAAGTGATTCCAGAACCGCAAAACGATTACGGAAAGTTTAATAGGACCTTTATATTCAATCAGGTTTGACATTCCAATAGCCACTCCGCAGATGTGGTGGGTAACCTCAGACACCCGAGAGGTACTCCGGTAGCCTCAAGGACGGTGACAGGGAAGTTTTTGTTTACCCAGACTTGACACTACTGTTGTTCCAGACTATGAGACCCGGCAGGAGGAAATGTATAGCGTCGTTCTAAACTAGTTTTAGAAATACACGTATATATTATTCTGCCAGAGGGTTGTTGTAGTCAGTGGGAGCAGCGGAAGCATAGTGGGCAAGTAGCTAGTGTCTATTTATAAACTTGAGCAGATATAGCGGAGATAGATCATCTAATTTTGATGTGACAGTCATGGGTTTGACTTTATCAGAATAGGGGATGGATCTGTTAAGAAGGTAGTAGGGTGTGATGTCTTGGTATTTGGATGACATACACAGAGTAGGAAATAAAATTCCTATACTACGATCGGTTGTACCGTGGTCGTCACACAGTTGTTTCTCCATAAAGGATATGGATATAATATCTGACATTCTGGTTACTAGATCTATAGTTTTAGATCTAGATTTGGGTAGTTTCCCAATGTGGGTTCTTTGACAGTATTCTAATAGTATTTTACAATAGATGACTCCTGGCATGGTGGTGTACCTACAGGTAATGGAGTCACCCTCTCTAAAGGTGTCTTACAGACTAAAGGGGAGAGGGACGTACATGATTGACAGATCATTTGCTTAGGCAATTGAGTCAATCGTGAGATGTCAAATAGCACACCAGATGTTGTTATTGCGCTAGATGCGATAAGCTTATATTAATCCAATCCTGGAGAAACATTAGGAAGCAGTTATAGAACATAAGTACATGTTCTACGGATTTGATAACGGCAGCCTCCTTCGGGAGACAGTTATTATTCCAGGCTTCACAGGTGACATGGATGACAGACTGATTGTCAGAGTTATAGTTTTCCCTCTGACGAGTTATGGACAGATGGTCCAAGAGAATACTGTGGGAGGCATGGTGCTGGACACTGATTAGTTTCAGTGATTGATACAGTCTAAGAAGTTTGGATTTGAAGTTCATTTATGAACTAGGTCCCATCAGATATCCAGACATATTCTAAGACAGGTATTACTCGATCCGGGAGATGGCCTTCTTCCCGAATTTGAGATTAAGAGAGACATAGAAAGAAACACCAAAGCGGATCTACTCACTGAGGCTATTTCTCGAACACAAAAGTTTTACAAACGAGCTTTGTGAAACTGATTAGTAGAGGAGTTGGATGCTCGGTATCACACGAGCTGTGAGCACATGACATCGCAATAATTAGCCTTAAGTGCAAATGGGAGATTGTTGGATATAATGCCCTCTAAGTCAATTATTGGATCGCAGGTACGTGATTGCAATGATTGAAGGATGACCTATACCGATAAACAGTCTTACTCGAGATGATAGTATGCTACCTGGTTTGTCTTTATCATCATGATAGAGCCCATAGGATTCTTGTTTGACTACCAGCAGTATAATGGCGATCATATATGTGGGAGCTGGGGTCTATAAGCACATCCTTAAAATGTCCCTAGTCGTGGGTGCAGGGTTCCTAGGCACTCTAGTGAGGTCTCCCAAGCCATCAACCATGGCAATTTCAAAAATTATGGTGCCTACAAACCCTAAAGTACGGATCGTTTGCTAGAAGTCTAGGCGAAAAGAAAGCTAGCTAACAACTTAGCTAAAGAGAATACGGAAATACAACCTTTGTAGATCCGGTGCTCCACCTCCACGGCTCCGCAACGATGTCGTCTCCGCTGTCCAAATCAAATCCGGGCTCTAGAGTCGGCTCCGTCGGAGAATGGGCAAGCTAGGTCGTCGATGTCCATGCCGAAGATGATCTACGTCGAAGCATCGATGAATCAAGCTCCACCTTCACCAAACCATGAAAAGTTGTGAAGGAAACACACTCTACTACTTGGCAAGAGGTAGAGGATGAAGAAATAGGAAGTGGGTAGACTTTAGAATTGGATTTCTCACTCATTTCCAACAATCACCATTGATGGACCTTGCTTTTCTTCACTTGAAGAATGAAGAAGAAGAAGAAAGATCTTATGATAAGTTAATAGAAAAAGAAAAGAAAATGAATTCTTATCATAATTCTAACCATGGTCAAGTGTAGAGAATGAATCATGGTTAGTGTGAATGGTTAGGGTTAAGGATGAGATAAGTATGGTTGACTTTATCAAAGCTTCATGAAGCTTCAACTAAACTCCAAATCTAGCAACCATTCTTTTCTCTTTTCTTTTTATTTTCCAAAGTGAATAAACAAATAAATAAATGAATAAATAAGTAATGGAAAATAAAACCCTAACCATTCTTTTAACCATGGTTTATTCTTTGCACTTAACCAAGTAAACTTGTATCATCAAACATGATACAATCAAGTGCACAAAATCATATCGCATATGTAATGTGCACACCCGAGCGAGAAAATCCATCTTAAGTAAACCGATACTAGTTGATGCAAAGCAATATATCAAATATATATAAATATGCATTAAATCATTAAATCAACACTTGATTCAATGATCCGGTCATGCGCACATAACCGACTGGTATCTTATATATCGGCTTATCGAATCAACGCTTGAATCGATAACTAGGTTATATCGCATACAACCATTGGATATATTTATCGTGAGAATAGAATACGGTATCACATACACGCATTATTCTCGGTCCCGCACATATCTCATATGCGCTCCTATTTCGTTTCGCTTGAGCCAGGAAACCTCTGTGTAGGACTCTAAAGACTCGTCAATACGCCGGCAGCGGATGATGATCATATCAAACATCCACAAGCCGCAAGCGGTCTGCTAAACGTAACGGCCACCCGGGTATTGAGCGATCTGAAGATCGACGAGCAAGCCCGCTCACACTCCAGTGAATCCGACCGGTAACACTACCGTACAGTCCGGTCTGATCGTCTGATATGTCGCATATCTCGCCTAGGGGTGGTATACGTCAGACCCCAATAGCTCAATAAGTCGTGTCGATATGAGGTCTATAACTGTTCGAGAAACTACTGGTAACACTTACCAGTAAATCTCAGCAACCCTGGCCAGGGATTTCCTGTTATAGCCAATCGAACACAGTGCAACATCAACCCCCATATACCGGGAGAGACGAATCCCCTCCTATCGCTCATTGCCTCCATGTGACTCGGGACTGTACCCAAAAACCACCGTTTTGCACGCCCTCTTGGACGTGGTAAGATGGAAATCAAAGCACAGTGGGAACCACACAAGACTCTATGACGATCTCGGGTCAACAGACTACTCTGTACCAGTGTCACCAGAGAACTGCCATCTGACGTGAGGTATAATACCATCTGGGAGTTCTCGGCGAGTCCGTCCAGTGTACCCAGTCTCTACTGAGCACCCGTATATCATCTCTGATGTCAAACACCGATGGATATGGGATCATCCATCGCCCATCTGTATGGATCGAGAAGGTATACGCTAGTCTACTCTGGTATATCGATGCCCCGTCTCGATACACCCACGACTAGGGACTTTGAAGGATGTACTTATAGACTACCATGTCCCCACTAGTATGATCCGCATCATAGTCCAGGTAGTCAAGTACAGATCCTAAGGGCTTTACCAACATGTAACAGAGAGACAATCAGCATACACGTTAAAGTAAAGGGTAACCAGATAGCATACTATCATGTCGAGCAAGAAAGTCCTCCCTATATATGTCCCAGCATCCACTACAATATACATCCTATGTACAGTAATGGCCTCTAGGGCATACATATAACTAACAATCTCCCACTTGCACTAGGGCCATCTGTAGCAGTGGTTGCAGTATCTCATACTCAACCATCCCATAAAAGTCTCTCTCTGGGAACAGGCCTTTGTGAGTGGATCCGCTTGTCCTCTGAGTCTACTCTCCTAACCTCGATCACCCTGGAGATCAACCATCTCCATGATCAGGCGATGCTGCCTTAGAATAAGTCTGGATCACTGATGGGACCGGTGTTCCTCGGCATGAGCCACAACTCCATTGTCTCACAATGGTAGGAACGTAGTTCATCTCATGAACCATTATACACCCAAACAGCCTCTTTGGTAGCATCTTAAGTAGCGATGTATTCAGCCTTTATCGTCTAGTATGTCACGGTATCTAGCTTGGAACTCTTCCAACATACCGTCCCTTTACTGAGGGTAAAGACAATGCCTGCGACTGACATTCAGTCGTTTTTATCACCCTGGAACCCTTCCAGTGATTCTCCGCAGGATCGTTTGATACCATCTCACTACATCTAGTGAGTATCCTAACGTCCATTTAGATCTATCTCATAGATCCAAAACCCAGGATTTAGTAAGTATCATTTTGATCCTATATGGAGAATCATAGTGATAAGCGGAGATTGATCGAGCGTAGCATAGGAAACTCCTTTCTTATCAAGAGTATGTCATCCACGTACTCTACGAGGATCGTCACCATACTCCCTACTACCTTTTTGTATATACAAGGTTCATCTACCATTTTGATGATGTCAAACTCTTTGACTGCTTCATCAAAACAGACGTTCCAACTCCGCGATGCCTGCTTTATCCTATAAAGCATCTTGCACACGTTTCCGCTGCTCCCACTTTCTACGAAGCCCTCTGGCTGTGTACTTATAGACGCTCTCTTCTAAATCATCATTTAGAAAAGCAGTCAAGACACCCAACCACCAGATATCGCAGTCATGGTATGTAGCCGTGGCAAGTAGGATCTGGATGGACTTAAGCATAGCTACTTGAAAAGGTTTCATCATTATACATGCCTGGTCGATGACGAAAAGCTTTAACAAGTCTAGCTTTGAAAGTCTCAACTTTTCCATGTACACCAAGTAATCTTCTCAAGATATACTTGCTCCTGATGGGGATTTAACCCTTCAGATATAGCAACCAAAGTCCATACTTTGTTGGCGTATAAGGATTCCATCTCAGATCGCTAAGCATCCAGCCATTCTTACAGAGTCTTACTCTCGATGGCCAGCTCGAAGCTAGTTGGGTCATCATCTCATGATGCAATCCTCGCTCCCACTGTCATAGAGAAAACAAAGTAACTCTCAGGTGGGTGAGGAACCCTACTAGATCGGCGGAAAGGCTGAGGTTCGTTGGTATCTACTGAATACTTTGGTTCTATCAAATCATCAGCTGTAGTTTGTATAGCTAGAACCTTTCCAGTTCTACATTACAGTCCTTTCCTCGAGCTTGTCCGGATTTTGTTTTTAGACATAGGCCAGACAACCCCAAATCTTAACTAGCTTAAGACATGGGCTCTTCCCTTTCCATATCACATATGAAGTGGTAGGCAACTGATTTGATTCGAACCCTATTCAATAGGTATGCAGCTTCTCAAGCGCATATTTCCCAAAAAGGAAATAGGTAACTCAGTAGTACTCATCATAGAGCACACCTTATCACATAGGGTGTAATTGCTCCACCCCGATATACCATCGTGCCATGGTGTATACAGAGGAGTAATGCTGAGAGAGAATCTCATTCTCCTTTAGAATAGTCCAGTATTTCCGTGCTCAAGTATTCTCCTCCTTGATCTCATCATAGGACATAATACTTATACCCGTATTCTGGTTCTCTACTTCTCGCTTATATTCTGTGAATATCTCAAAAGGTTCGGACTTGTGTTTCAACAGGAACATATGTCTGAATCTTGAGAGATTATCAGAGAATGTAATGAAGTTCAAAGAACCAGTCCTGGCATGTGTAGACAGGGGACCTAACATACATCAACATGTATCATCCCAAGAGTTCACTAACTCTTTCTCTGTTTCTTAGTAAACAGGGCTATGGTCATCTTATCTTTGTGACATGATTGGCGAGTTGCACAAGATGTAAATTCAAACTGATTTAAATATGCATCTATATGTAACTCTAGCTAGTCGGGTCACATTGATCTGACCTAGTCTACAATGCCTCAAGAAGAATTCGTTCATATCTGAACTCTTCCTCTTGTGTGTGTTCCGTATACTAAGAACTGTAGTTTGATTTAGAACATCAACGCTTTTAGATAGCGTGCCTGAACCGATCAACTTTTGATATAGGAAATGTTCAAAACATTATCCAACAATACAAAATTATATCCTTCCTTTACTGATAAAGAGACTGATATGATTTTGTATATCAGGTTCGGTATCTAATAACATTCGTTCAGAATCAATGTATTGTAATACAGGGTGACAGTGACCGACAGACTTGGCTGCAACACTTGCCCCGTTTTCTGCCTCATGAAACTTATCACCCGTTCTCAGTTCTCTACCTTTCTGTAGCCCTATGTAACAGATTACATATCTGGGATCCTGATCCGGTATCATATACCCAGGACGTAAAGGATACTGAGAAACAGTTCTGTATAATGAACACACCCGAAGTTGATGCATCAGCATGCACTTTCTTCGTTTGGGCGGCACGGGAAATCTGGTATTCCCCAATTTCCTGCTCTGTCTTATAACATTTATAAGTTGGAGCGGGACCAACGTTCCCCAGCTCAGTATAACAAGCGGGTTCGGTCAATAATCCGTATTATTATCTTGATTAAGGCGTGATATGGTCGCTACCAGGAGAGAGAGAGAAGAAAACACTCAGCGTGCGCTCTGTCAAGAATAGATTGGTTATTATTTTATCTAATCAGGATGGCTCCCACTGCTTTTTATCAAATCTTCCTTCAAACCCTAAAAGGAAAAACTAGCCGGGATTAATTACACACTACAAGTTCGCCAATCTTTCAGCCAGGCCAGTGTCGGTACTTTGAGGGAGGTCCCCCGTGCTTTCGCACGAACCTAATTAATGTAAACCTCGTTTTCCCAGAGGCGTAACCCCGTTGACACCTTTCTAGACACCTACTTGATCGGCTAATTGTAATGTATAAAACTCTCCCAGGAGTAACACTTACTCGCAGCGGGTATCGGGATCCAACTATCTCATAGAAGGTATGCAATCTCATTGCAAATTTCAACACTTGAAATTCCCGATAATATTTTGCCCCTAGCACCCTATGACCTTGACGGAGGTCAACAAACCATAGGCTACTAGTCAAGTTCAACCCGTCATTTCTTGATCGAATTAAACCCACCCGCACGACCCTTGACGGAGGTCAACAAGGCCGCACGACTACCCTAACTCAATCTGCATCATATGCATAAGCAGATAAATACTGGTTAGCTACCGCACACTGCGCCTTGACGGAGGTCAACAAACGCAGCACGAATACTAAACAGCACTTATCTGAAATGACGGAGGGCTACGACAGGTTTTTCTGAAAAACTATTGCGTAATGAACTTGATATCGTTGTAGGATCGAATGGTTTTAAAATGGAGTGCTTTTGAGGCTTTTCTAGTTTTGCTAAAGGAGTCACTCCCGGTGAAGGGATCGTCGGTCCTTTCCTCGTCGAATGAGGTGCGGGATATATCACATATATCACTGTGCAAAGCAAAAACTCTTAAAAGCTATCAAAAGACAAACCGAGTGTGTAGCATCTGCCAGTTATTGCTAAAGGAGTCACTCCCGGTGAAGGGATCTCGGTCCTTTCCTCATCGAATAAGGTGCAGGATATATCGCATATACCGCTGTGCAAAGCAAGAACTGTAGCTACCTGTTTTATTTTGAAATTCGATTCTACAACATCTTAGGTTTCTTTTATTTCATTAATCACATATATGAAGTCCCATCATTTAAATACCTAAACATCACAGATAAATACGACGTACACTTATGCCATCCGCATTCGCCTCGATGTCCCCTCGTGCATCGTTAGGTTAGGTAACTAACGGCAGAGCAGGGCAGGGCTAGCGCGGGTGTAAAACATAAGTAACGCCTATATAATATATCATATATACTATATACTGTATCTATCACAGAACATCACATGATCACATCACAGATATCGCAGCAGAAGAATCATATGAAATATTGGATATACTAGGACGTCCGTGTTTTCAATACGAGCCAGTATAAAACACGGATTCCACGGTCGTGATGAATAGCCAAACCCACACCCCTAGACCCCTACGAGAGCGGCAAGCAACCCTACCAATTCTGGAGTTAGGAGACCCGACCTCGACTCCTCGAGTTGGTCTCCCACTGGACTCCAGAACCCGGTTACTTGTGCTCCCCTCCTTGGGTCTATCCTAGTGCGGAAAAGTAAATAATATACAACAGGTGACAACTCCCGCAACCTGGAAGCGCCCCAAATAAAAGAATATTACATACAAGTTTTTACATGAATGAAAATGAAAAACACTCATCTCACATAAAAACCCCCGGCTATTCAAACACGACGATCCAATATAACATATCCAGCAACACATAACATCACATGTCATCAACGTAAGTAAATATGCGCATCCCAATTGTCGTTGACATATAGCAACGAAACCGGCGATATCACATATTACACTTACGGTCACAGAAAAGAAAGTGTAAAACTACAACAGTTGGAATCCGCAATCTGCATAGACATCGCATGCCTAATCAAATGAATTACTTAGACATCGAATGCCTAACAATTATAAACCCCGCATTTTAGTCTCATTATCGAAAACACTTTTCAATATCAAGTCAGGCAATTCAACAAGATTCCCGACATCCTGATCGAATGCTCGTCGCAAACTTCAGTAGACGGCCGCACCCCTGATACCGTCGACGAAGTGCACCAAGGCGGAACACCGCTGCCGCGAGCACCCGAATGGATGCTTTCGGCGACGGGGTTCTCCTACAGTCACTTGGTCGGGGCTATGGAGTGAAGCTGTCTATTAAGTTTACCCGGCGAGTATCCGCGTACGCTACGTGATTGCGACGGACTTTTGATCACATCAAAATTCCGTGGCAACCGATCAAGTGAGACTAAAGTGCTATGTTTATAACATTCATTTAGTTATCTCATAACTTCTTGTAAGTGCACGGCGGCGCCCCGGCCGTCAATCCGACGCCGGAATGCGGAAGCGGTGATAAACTTAAATTTTTGCGGACTTTGCAAACCGGCACCACCGCGCACTAAACTCGGATCGAACCATTAACTAGTCTACGCTACTAATAAGAAAGGGAAGAGATATACCGACAGATCCGAGTCCTCCGGTCTTCTCGTCGTCGTCCCGATCTCCCGCGGATCCTCCGGTCGTCGCCTCCTTGCCGGAAGGGCACCACATCGCCTGTATCTTTTACGGGCTCCCACCTCAATACCGAGGCAACTCGGGCGCGAAGTTGGCTAACCGACGCGCCCAAGATTTGCTGTAGAATGTATAGTATAGTTGTCTCTTTGGGGTTTAGAATAGTTGCCATTGTGGAGGAATTTTGTAGACAAGAATTTTTCCATGGATGCTTAAGAAAAATGGAGCATCCATGCACCATTGAGCTCGGCCAGCCCCCTGTTGGCTCACTGGAAATGTGAAAAATAAAGCAAGCTCTCTGTAAATGATAGGAATCAAGCAAGCTCACTAATGAGCTCAGCCAAAAAAAAATCTCTGCACACTCAAGCACTCAAATGAATATAAATATTAATTCAACCACCCCTCAAAACAATCCAGCACACTCTTAAACAAATTGGGGGGGGCCCACGAATTAAGCATGCAAGAATCATTCCTACACAAATTAAAAAACTTCACACCATGCCTAAAACAGTGGCCGGCCCAAACTCCAAGTGGGGAAAAAGATAAGGTCACAAATCCATACCCTCTCAAATCACATTAATGCATGAATAGCAAAGAAGATATCATAATCAATCCTTTTGCAAGAAACCCCTCAACAAAATGTTAATTGCAAACTTGCAATTAACACCCTCCAACGAAAAGTCCGACCGGGAAGGAAAAAGAGAAAACCGGCCGGAACGGAATGCAAACTGGCAACTCCAGAAAACTGGTCCCATAATAAATTACAGGAAAACCCCGATACTGTGCATACACACCCGCATTTGTATTTCGACCGGATACAAATGGAAAGAGACAGAACTACACTATCAAATACTAAGATCCGGCTTAAGCCAAAGCCGGCTAGTAAAAACCGTCCGATCACGATCCGTGCAATACCGCACGTATCTGATCGAACCCTGCCATATCTCCATACGGCCTTTACAGCGTTTCGCCCGAAAGCTTGAGTAACTGAATGTGTGGTGGACTCTAAAGACTCGTCAATACTATGGCTGTGGATTTAACCACTAGCCCGTCAGAGGTATAAGCCAATACGTAACGGGCCACCAGCTATTGACTAAAAGAGACGTCGATGAGCGAACTCATCCTGACACCCTACTGAGCCTGTCAGTGACAATATCCGTACAGTCCGGTCCGTTCGTCTATGAGTATCGCATGGCGGGCCTAGGGGGTTGGTAAAAGTCAGACCCCCAAAAGCGGTACAAGTCGTGTCGGAGTGTAGCCCAGAACACCCTGAGATACTACTGGAATACCTACCAGTAAATCTCCTTGCCTTGGCCAAGGACTTTGTGTAATGGCTCTCCTAGACACAGCACGACCTCACCCCCAATACCGGGAGAGACGAACCCCTGAAGATACGCTCACTGCCTCCATGTGGCTCGGGACTGTACCCAACTAAAACCTGTTTGTACGACTCCTTTGAGCCGTGGTAGGGTAGTAATCAAAGTACAGTGGGAACTCACACGAGACAAATGACGATCCCCAGGTCGATGAACTAACCTGCACACATGTCACCAGGGAACTGCCATCTGACGTCTGGTATATGACCAACTAGCATGTTCCCGGCGAGTCCTGTCCGGTGTACTCATAACCCAATGAGCACCTGTATACATCTTAGGTGATCCAACTGACACCAGTGGCTTGTGAGACCGGCCACCGCCCCTCGTCGGGGTCTCGACTGTATACACTAGTCTACTAATGGAGTATCGATGCCCGGTCTCGAAACTCCCACGACTAGGGACCTTTTAAGGATATGCTTGTAGACCCCCAGCTCCCACTTATATGATCGCCCTCATACTGCTGGTGGTCAAGCAAGAATCCTAGGGGCTCTATCAACGTGTAATAGCGACGTGTCATGTCACCTAAAGCAGTACACGATGATAAAGGTAAACCAGATAGCATACTATCATCTCGAGTAAGACTGTCCTACCGGGATAGGTCCTCCCTCAATCATTACAATCACGTACCTGTGACCTAATAATTGACTCTGAGGGCACTATCTCCAACAATCTCCCACTTGCACTCAAGGCTAATTATTGCGATGTCGCATACTCACAGCCCGTGTGATACCGAACATCCAACTCCTCTACTAGTCAGTCTCACAAAGCTCGTTTGCGGAACTATTGCGTTCGAGGAATAGCCTCAGTGAGTGGATCCGCTTAGTTGTTTCTTTCTATGTCTCTCTATATCTCAAGTTCGCGGAGAAAGTCATCTCCCGAAAAGAGCAATACCTGTCTTAGAATGTGTCTGGATGTCTGATGGGACATAGCTCATAAATGAACTCCAAATCCAAACTTCTTAGACTGTATCGTCAACTGAACTTAATCAGTATCCTGCGCGCCATGCCTCCCTCAGTATTGCCTTGGACCACCTGTCCAAAATACTGCCCCTCATCAGAAGGAAAACTATAACTCTGACAACCTCCTTGTCGTCCATGTCACCTTGGAAGCCTGGAATGATAACTGTCTCCTGAATGAGGCTGTCGTTATCATCTCCCTAGAACATCCACTTATGTTCTAAAACTGGTTCCGACTGTTTCTCCAGGATTGGATTAATGTCAACTTATTGCATCTAGTGCAAGAACAACATCTGGTGTGGTACTTGACATCTCACGATTGACTCAATTGCCTTAGCAAGTGATCTGCCAATCATGCACGTCCCTCTCCCCTTTAGTCTGTAAGACACCTTTGGAGAGGGTGACTCCATTACCTGCAGGTACACTACCGTGCCAGGAGTCGTCCATCCTAAATACTCTTAGAATGCTGTCAAGTACCCTGATTGGGAAACCACCCAAATCTAGATCTAAAACCATAGATCTAGTAACCAGTATGTCTGATATAATACCCAATTCCTATGTGGAGAAACAACTGTGTGACGACCAAAGTACAACCGATTGTAGTATAGGAGTTTCTTTTCCTATTCTGTGTATGTCATCCAGATACCAGGACATCACACCCTACTACCTTCTCAACAGATCCATCCCCTATTCTGATGAAGTCAAACCCATGACTGTCACGTCAGAAATAGATGATCTATCTCCGCTACATCTGCTCTAGTCTATAAATAGACATAAGCAACCGGTCCACCAATGCTTCCGCTGCTCCCACTGACTACGACAACCCTCTGGCGGAGTCATATAGACGTACACTTCTAAAACTAGTTTAGAACGATGCTATACTCATCCTCCCGCCGGGTCTCGCAGCCTAGAACAACAGCAATGGTAATTGTGGGTAAACAAGAACTTCCCTGTCACCGTCCTTGAGGCTACCGTAGTGCCTCTCGGGTGCCTGAAGTTACCCACCTAATCTGCGGAGTGGCCAATGGAATGTCAAACCGGATTGAATCTTTAGGTTCCTTATCAAATCTTCAGTAATCGTTTGTGGTTCTGGAATCACTTCCAGTTCTACCATACTCCCACTACTGTTTTCTGAAAAAATCCATTTTTAATAAAACTGTGGCGAGTCTAGAACAATATCGCTATTGTTCATCCAGATGGTAGAAAATCAACCCTCGTCATAGCCTGGGTCAACCCACAAACAGCCATTACAGAAACGTGCCTTGAGTTGTCCAGTGTCTGGTTTTAATCATGAACCGGACAACTCCCCGTACCTTAACATCGTTAAGATATGAACTGTTCTATATCCAATATAGAAACAGAGGCACTGATTTAATTGAACCAGATTCAAATCATGCAGCTGTCTCCAGTGCATGTCAACTAAATGGAAGGAGGCCGATCAGCGTTACTCAACTTAGGAATACTTCCAATTATGAGTAACCTGAAAGAGAAGCAAGATCTCTTTATCATTACTATCAACTAAATACCACACACAAGTATCTACATCTTCGATCTCTTTGAAGAATCCCGATACTTGCTATACCTGGTTCTCTACTCTATTCAAATACCTATAACTCCTCAAAACTTAGATCCTGTGTTTCCACGAAACACTTGTCTAAAAACTAGAGAAGTCATAAGTAAACCGAATATAGTACGAGGACCATCCCCTCTGTCCTGATGGACCCTGGACAACATACAATACTCTGTATAAGTCCCTTGAGTCTAATAACTCATTCACTGTGTGTCGTAGGTTTAAAACTGTACTTATGGTTAAGAAGAATTACACCGCTGTTTAATGCTCCTTACCTAACCATCCACTGATATAGGTAAATGTCGTAGACATAATTTCAGAAAGGTATATCTCACTCTATGAAAATAGACGTACAGATATATCAATTTGAAATTGGTGCATAACAGCGGATATTCAAAACCAAATATTTGCCGACCGGCAAACAGCCCAGGTGATTTCCTCAAATATCACCGATTACAACGAATCCCGATATAATGAGGATAATCACCCAATTCCCAATAACTTACTCCCACTCATCATCTGTAAAACCATACAGATGTGAGAATCGTACCTGGTAAATACATACCCTGGAGTAAGTATCTAATCGGGAAATCAGTTTTCCTTTAACATTACACAGTGAAACTGAAACATTGAAATGTTCCGATGGGGTATTCTGGTATTCCTAGTAATGCCTCTTCCAGAT
This sequence comes from Agapanthus africanus, assembly GCA_030015575.1. NCBI lineage: Eukaryota > Viridiplantae > Streptophyta > Magnoliopsida > Asparagales > Amaryllidaceae > Agapanthus > Agapanthus africanus. The sequence continues at coordinate 270,236,524 of CM057340.1, forward strand.
TCACGACTGTAACCGTATAGTTCTTTGCCACCTCTCCAAATCCCTTCATATGTCTTTAGTCTTTACCTTCTGTACACCCCTTTAGGCCAAATGGTTTTCTTCCTTCCCTACCGTTTGGCACCGGCCTATGGTTTGGAAGAAGACTATCCAATAAGCATAATGGGTGTACTGTCCCAATCCTAGGAACACTCGCAATGAGAGAGGGTGAAGATGAAAAACAACCGAATAAACCTTATTCCTATTTCTCCTGAACCAGAATCCATCCCCGAACTGGAACAAGTTCCATTCGAGTTCGTATATAACCATACGATGGAGTATCCAAATAAACTGTGGATCTTCGTAGCGATACGGAGTGTCCTGGAGAAATACAAAGGTGATTTAGGATTGGCGAAGGAATAATTGGTTTGGTCGTGAATACCTGTTGCAATTTACTTTGCCCTCTTACTAATCCCTTGCTTTGTCTGAACTTAATACCTTCTGCACACCATCGTTATGCTAATTGGTTTTCTTCATTCCCTACCGGTCGGCACCAGCCTAAGGTTTGGAAGAAGACAATCCAATTTGCGTAATAGGTGTACTACCCCTAAACCAAGGAGTACTCGTAACCTGAGAGAGGGTAAAAGGAAAAGACAACTGAATAATCCTATCCGTTTTCTCCAGAACCGGAAACCATCCTCGAATCCCTTCGAGTTCGTATCTAACCATACGATGGTTTTGTCCAATGGAAGTGGACGTTCGCAGTAATACGGGGTGTCCTGGAGAAAAGGGTAAAAGTAGGAGTGGCAATGAGGTCTGCAACTCTGACAATCCAAAAGCCTGTGTTAAAGAAGGTTCGGTCAACTTGGTCACTGAGTCAAAGTCTTAGGGTCGGGTCAAATGGTCGCTGCCAGAGAGAGAGAGAAAAGAAACACTCAGCGTGCACTCTAACCTAGATCAGAATGGTTACCAATTTATCTAATCTGGAATCCTCCCACTGTACCTCAAATTCTCCTCCAAACCAGAAAGAAGAATTAGTCGGGGTCACCCGAGGAGTAAACCAACTCATCAGTGGGAATCGGGATCCAACTCTCATCGCATGATAACGTGACGGAATCCGCTCACGGTATCACACTCCAGAAGGTATGCGCATATCTGGCAAGTTTCAGTTCTTTTGAAACTCCCGATGTGATTTCTGCCCCATGCTCTTATGACCTTGACTAAGGCCAACAAATCATAAGTCACATGTCAAGTTCTACCCGTCATTGTCCAGGTTGATTTGAACCCACCCGTACAAGCCCTTGACTAAGGCCAACAAGGCTATACGACTGTCCCAAACCAACGCATCTATCTATGCAGCATATGAATACCCAATAGCTACCAAACACTGTGCCTTGACTAAGGCCAACAAACACAGCTTGAATACTATTGACTACCCATATGAAACGACGGAGGGCTACGAATGGTTTCTGGCGAAAACCTTTAACGTAATGAACTTGATATCGTTGAAGGAACGGATAGCTTTTTAGAAAATATAGTGACGAAAACCTTTACTAAAGAGGTCACTCCCGGTGAAGGGATCTCGGCTCTTTCCCCGTAGAATGGGGTGCAGGATATTCCAACTGAATACCACGGTGCAAAGCAAAAGTAATCGGCTATAGTGAAGTTAATGCCCTGATGCAAACTTTTGTCCAAGGGGTCACTCCCGGTGAAGGGATCTCGGCCCTTGCCTCGTCGACTGAGGAGCAGGATATTCCAACTGAATACCACGATGCAAAACAAAAGTGAACGTCCTTGCAATAACAGCTTTTTGAAAAGTGTTCCAACAACATCAGATTAGGTTTGTTTAACTTGCATTGATCCGAATCAATGCAGTCCCATCAATTGATCACACCACAAAGAACGAAAATATACTGACGTACGTATATGCCATCCGCATTCGCCACTGGGTCCCGTCATCACCCGTTAGGTTAGCTTACTAACGGCAGAGCGGGGACTGGACTAGCGCGGGTGAAAAACATATACAACATCTACTAATATATATACCAATATATTATATTTCGCTCAAGGCGTGAAAGAAATGCAACATCTCAGAGAATGTACAGCATCACAGAAACAATACAGATATCTGGGATCCCCGGGTTTCACAGAGCCGCTGAAACCCGACGTTCCCCTGGTCGTGTGGATAGCCTGTGCAATGAAATCCTAGACCCCTACGGGCGCGGCAAGTTACCCGCCAAAACCTGAAGCGAGGCAGCCCCCTTCAGCGCCGTGAATGGACCACCCAGCACTTCACGGAATCCGGTAACTTGGGCACCCCTCCTGGGTCAACCTGTACCCCCTACGAGTGCGGCGAATAGCCCGCCAATCCTAGAGTGAAGCCCCCTCCGTCCCAATGCCATGAGATGCGGGCTTGTTGCCCTCCAGAACCCGGCTATCCGTGCACCCCTCCGCGGGGTAACCCTAGTACAGAAAGTAAAATATACATACACCGGGTACATCGACCGCAACCAGGTCGTGCCCCAAAATAATAATACAAACTGGCAGTGACGGCAGTCCACATGTCGGACGCTCGCCCCGCAATATCAAATGTACATAATACAACAAAGACTGTACTAGCATTGCATCCAGGCTATCCCCCACGACCGATCCGCAACATCACAGCAAATACATAGAACATCAACGTGAAAGTCACGTTCGCAAATCCGTCTAACCGGGCTATAGCAGTTAGACCGGATTTACCGATCGAGTGACATTCACGGTCGCAGATATAATGTAAATACTGTGAAAAATGTGTTTAAAAAATTTCCGATTGATCAAACAATTAACAATTGGGCCCCAAAGAAAACTGTAGCACTCACAGAAACAATTGGCCCAACTTTAATATTCCAAAGCCCATATTTTAAACCCAGAAGGCCTCTGTAAAAAAATGGTGAAGTGATGTGAATAGTGCGCGGCGGAAGGGCCGCACAAATGGGGTTTTCGCGGCGGTTCCGCGCTCCAACTGTGGAGTTACTTCGTCAAATGTTTACAGAACTCTTAGATTTTCCAGTACATCAATATTTTATAACCTGAAAAAATTTTCGAGACCAAAAATTTTCAACAGAAACTGATGCGAACTAAAATGCAGTTTTGGAACTTTTTGATCGATCGGAAATGCAAACACATTACACAAAGCTAGACTAAGTTAATGGCGCGGCTCTGATACCACTGTAAGTGCACGGCGGCGCCCCGGCCGTCAATCCGACGCCGGAATGCGGAAGCGGTGATAAACTTAAATTTTTGCGGACTTTGCAAACCGGCACCACCGCGCACTAAACTCGGATCGAACCATTAACTAGTCTACGCTACTAATAAGAAAGGGAAGAGATATACCGACAGATCCGAGTCCTCCGGTCTTCTCGTCGTCGTCCCGATCTCCCGCGGATCCTCCGGTCGTCGCCTCCTTGCCGGAAGGGCACCACATCGCCTGTATCTTTTACGGGCTCCCACCTCAATACCGAGGCAACTCGGGCGCGAAGTTGGCTAACCGACGCGCCCAAGATTTGCTGTAGAATGTATAGTATAGTTGTCTCTTTGGGGTTTAGAATAGTTGCCATTGTGGAGGAATTTTGTAGACAAGAATTTTTCCATGGATGCTTAAGAAAAATGGAGCATCCATGCACCATTGAGCTCGGCCAGCCCCCTGTTGGCTCACTGGAAATGTGAAAAATAAAGCAAGCTCTCTGTAAATGATAGGAATCAAGCAAGCTCACTAATGAGCTCAGCCAAAAAAAAATCTCTGCACACTCAAGCACTCAAATGAATATAAATATTAATTCAACCACCCCTCAAAACAATCCAGCACACTCTTAAACAAATTGGGGGGGGGCCCACGAATTAAGCATGCAAGAATCATTCCTACACAAATTAAAAAACTTCACACCATGCCTAAAACAGTGGCCGGCCCAAACTCCAAGTGGGGAAAAAGATAAGGTCACAAATCCATACCCTCTCAAATCACATTAATGCATGAATAGCAAAGAAGATATCATAATCAATCCTTTTGCAAGAAACCCCTCAACAAAATGTTAATTGCAAACTTGCAATTAACACCCTCCAACGAAAAGTCCGACCGGGAAGGAAAAAGAGAAAACCGGCCGGAACGGAATGCAAACTGGCAACTCCAGAAAACTGGTCCCATAATAAATTACAGGAAAACCCCGATACTGTGCATACACACCCGCATTTGTATTTCGACCGGATACAAATGGAAAGAGACAGAACTACACTATCAAATACTAAGATCCGGCTTAAGCCAAAGCCGGCTAGTAAAAACCGTCCGATCACGATCCGTGCAATACCGCACGTATCTGATCGAACCCTGCCATATCTCCATACGGCCTTTACAGCGTTTCGCCCGAAAGCTTGAGTAACTGAATGTGTGGTGGACTCTAAAGACTCGTCAATACTATGGCTGTGGATTTAACCACTAGCCCGTCAGAGGTATAAGCCAATACGTAACGGGCCACCAGCTATTGACTAAAAGAGACGTCGATGAGCGAACTCATCCTGACACCCTACTGAGCCTGTCAGTGACAATATCCGTACAGTCCGGTCCGTTCGTCTATGAGTATCGCATGGCGGGCCTAGGGGGTTGGTAAAAGTCAGACCCCCAAAAGCGGTACAAGTCGTGTCGGAGTGTAGCCCAGAACACCCTGAGATACTACTGGAATACCTACCAGTAAATCTCCTTGCCTTGGCCAAGGACTTTGTGTAATGGCTCTCCTAGACACAGCACGACCTCACCCCCAATACCGGGAGAGACGAACCCCTGAAGATACGCTCACTGCCTCCATGTGGCTCGGGACTGTACCCAACTAAAACCTGTTTGTACGACTCCTTTGAGCCGTGGTAGGGTAGTAATCAAAGTACAGTGGGAACTCACACGAGACAAATGACGATCCCCAGGTCGATGAACTAACCTGCACACATGTCACCAGGGAACTGCCATCTGACGTCTGGTATATGACCAACTAGCATGTTCCCGGCGAGTCCTGTCCGGTGTACTCATAACCCAATGAGCACCTGTATACATCTTAGGTGATCCAACTGACACCAGTGGCTTGTGAGACCGGCCACCGCCCCTCGTCGGGGTCTCGACTGTATACACTAGTCTACTAATGGAGTATCGATGCCCGGTCTCGAAACTCCCACGACTAGGGACCTTTTAAGGATATGCTTGTAGACCCCCAGCTCCCAGTTATATGATCGCCCTCATACTGCTGGTGGTCAAGCAAGAATCCTAGGGGCTCTATCAACGTGTAATAGCGACGTGTCATGTCACCTAAAGCAGTACACGATGATAAAGGTAAACCAGATAGCATACTATCATCCCGAGTAAGACTGTCCTACCGGGATAGGTCCTCCCTCAATCATTACAATCACGTACCTGTGACCTAATAATTGACTCTGAGGGCACTATCTCCAACACTTCTTGTGAATTCCAATTATTATATCCCATTCCAGATAAATAGAAAATGTTAAACTTTTCGATCGAACAATCGAACACCCAAGTTTTCCCGATACAGATCAACACATGAAACACGTCTAACAACATTCCGTTCGTGCCTCAGTACCAATGATCCAGCCGTAGAAGGGTCAAGCCAACGCCTCACATGTGGCACGCCGTACTGCCCCAAACCCGAAGGTTCAAAGGGCAGTTCAAGACGGTCACATAATCGAGTTAAGGTTTGTGTCTTCTAGAGGGACCATCGCGTTACTTGCACTACTTAGAACGTCGTTAAACTACGGAAAAATCCAACACTTGGAAATTTCCCGACAGGGGAAAAGTTGGGTATTTATATCCGGTCGAACTTTTTAACATATTCTAAAATTTATCCGGAAAGCCACACAGACAAAATTTGATAACCCGATCGAATCATCGAAGCTCTAAAACATTCCAGATTATTCAACACTTGAATAAAATTTTAAAATTATCCAGAGAACTCAGCACAGTTAAATAGGAGTTACTGTGCAAACAACCCCACATAAAACGATAAAACGGCCGCGCTTTCGCCGCACGAGCCATGCTCGTGCCGCGGAAGCGCGGCGCTTTAATGGAGTTAGGGCTACGGGTTGCACAGTTAATCTTAGATTTTCCTGCATGTTTTTCTGAATATTTTTAATGTGGAAAAATGCACTGTTTTGAAAAAAGTACAGAGAGCATATTTGTTTTGGACTTTCGGGTTCGATCGGACTTCAATTTCCGTCTGGACTTCGCCTAAGGCTCTAGCTAGTCTCTGATACCACTGCAGGGTTCCTAGGCACTCTAGTGAGGTCTCCCAAGCCATCAACCATGGCAATTTCAAAAATTATGGTGCCTACAAACCCTAAAGTACGGATCGTTTGCTAGAAGTCTAGGCGAAAAGAAAGCTAGCTAACAACTTAGCTAAAGAGAATACGGAAATACAACCTTTGTAGATCCGGTGCTCCACCTCCACGGCTCCGCAACGATGTCGTCTCCGCTGTCCAAATCAAATCCGGGCTCTAGAGTCGGCTCCGTCTGAGAATGGGCAAGCTAGGTCGTCGATGTCCATGCCGAAGATGATCTACGTCGAAGCATCGATGAATCAAGCTCCACCTTCACCAAACCATGAAAAGTTGTGAAGGAAACACACTCTACTACTTGGCAAGAGGTAGAGGATGAAGAAATAGGAAGTGGGTAGACTTTAGAATTGGATTTCTCACTCATTTCCAACAATCACCATTGATGGACCTTGCTTTTCTTCACTTGAAGAATGAAGAAGAAGAAGAAAGATCTTATGATAAGTTAATAGAAAAAGAAAAGAAAATGAATTCTTATCATAATTCTAACCATGGTCAAGTGTAGAGAATGAATCATGGTTAGTGTGAATGGTTAGGGTTAAGGATGAGATAAGTATGGTTGACTTTATCAAAGCTTCATGAAGCTTCAACTAAACTCCAAATCTAGCAACCATTCTTTTCTCTTTTCTTTTTATTTTCCAAAGTGAATAAACAAATAAATAAATGAATAAATAAGTAATGGAAAATAAAACCCTAACCATTCTTTTAACCATGGTTTATTCTTTGCACTTAACCAAGTAAACTTGTATCATCAAACATGATACAATCAAGTGCACAAAATCATATCGCATATGTAATGTGCACACCCGAGCGAGAAAATCCATCTTAAGTAAACCGATACTAGTTGATGCAAAGCAATATATCAAATATATATAAATATGCATTAAATCATTAAATCAACACTTGATTCAATGATCCGGTCATGCGCACATAACCGACTGGTATCTTATATATCGGCTTATCGAATCAACGCTTGAATCGATAACTAGGTTATATCGCATACAACCATTGGATATATTTATCGCGAGAATAGAATACGGTATCACATACACGCATTATTCTCGGTCCCGCACATATCTCATATACGCTCCTATTTCGTTTCGCTTGAGCCAGGAAACCTCTGTGTAGGACTCTAAAGACTCGTCAATACGCCGGCAGCGGATGATGATCATATCAAACATCCACAAGCCGCAAGCGGTCTGCTAAACGTAACGGCCACCCGGGTATTGAGCGATCTGAAGATCGACGAGCAAGCCCGCTCACACTCCAGTGAATCCGACCAGTAACACTACCGTACAGTCCGGTCTGATCGTCTGATATGTCGCATATCTCGCCTAGGGGTGGTATACGTCAGACCCCAATAGCTCAATAAGTCGTGTCGATATGAGGTCTATAACTGTTCGAGAAACTACTGGTAACACTTACCAGTAAATCTCAGCAACCCTGGCCAGGGATTTCCTGTTATAGCCAATCGAACACAGTGCAACATCAACCCCCATATACCGGGAGAGACGAATCCCCTCCTATCGCTCATTGCCTCCATGTGACTCGGGACTGTACCCAAAAACCACCGTTTTGCACGCCCTCTTGGACGTGGTAAGATGGAAATCAAAGCACAGTGGGAACCACACAAGACTCTATGACGATCTCGGGTCAACAGACTACTCTGTACCAGTGTCACCAGAGAACTGCCATCTGACGTGAGGTATAATACCATCTGGGAGTTCTCGGCGAGTCCGTCCAGTGTACTCAGTCTCTACTGAGCACCCGTATATCATCTCTGATGTCAAACACCGATGGATATGGGATCATCTATCGCCCATCTGTATGGATCGAGAAGGTATACGCTAGTCTACTCTGGTATATCGATGCCCCGTCTCGATACACCCACGACTAGGGACTTTGAAGGATGTACTTATAGACTACCATGTCCCCACTAGTATGATCCGCATCATAGTCCAGGTAGTCAAGTACAGATCCTAAGGGCTTTACCAACATGTAACAGAGAGACAATCAGCATACACGTTAAAGTAAAGGGTAACCAGATAGCATACTATCATGTCGAGCAAGAAAGTCCTCCCTATATATGTCCCAGCATCCACTACAATATACATCCTATGTACAGTAATGACCTCTAGGGCATACATATAACTAACAGTGGGAGTTTCGAGACAGGGCATCGATACTCCGCAGTAGACTAGTGTATACAGTCGAGACCCCGACGAGGGGCGGTGGCCGGTCTCACAAGCCACTGGTGTCAGTTAGATCACCTAAGATGTATACAGGTGCTCATTGGGATATGAGTACACCGGACAGGACTCGCCAGGAACATGCTAGTTGGTATTATACATATCGTCAGATAGCAGTTCCCTAGTGACATGTGTACAGGTTAGTTCATCGACCTGAGGTCGTCATTTGTCTCGTGTGAGTTCCCACTGTGCTTAGATTACTACCCTACCACACTCAAAGGAGTTGTGCAAACAGGTTTTAGTTGGGTACAGTCCCGAGCCACATTGGAGGCAAGTGAGCGGATCGTCGGGGATTCGTCTCTCCCGGTATTGGGGGTGAGATCGCGCTGTGTTTAGGAGAGCCATTACACGAAATCCCTGGCCAGGGTAATCGAGATATACTGGTAGGTATACCAGCAGAATCTCAGGGTGTTCTGGGCTGCTCTCTGACACGACTTATGCAGCTATTAGGGGTCTGACGTTTACCGACCCCTTAGGCCTAATATGCGATGCTCATAGACGAATGTTCCGGACTGTACAGATATTGTCACTGTCAGGCTCAATAGGGTTTATAGATGAGTTCGCTCGTCAGCTTCCCTTCCAATCAATACATAGGCAAAACGTTACGTACAGTTAGTACCTCTGACGTGCTAGTGGTTATTCCCAGTGCCAGTGTACTGATGAGTCATTAGAGTCCCCCACAGACACTTTCCCAAGTTCGGGCGAAACGTTGTAGATGCCGTATGGGTTTATGGCAAGGTTCGGAAAATGCACGTGCATTTTCGTACGTGTCAGTTTTCGGGCAGATAATACTGGTAGGCTTTGGTTTAAGCCGGAACCCAGTATTATACTGTATAGATATAATATCTTTGTCTCACTTGCATTTGTATTCGGTCATAATACAAATGCGGGTATGTTTATACCAATACGGGGTTATCCTGAAATTCGTTTCGGGATGATTTTTGGATGTTGCCAGTTTCCAGTTTTCTATCAGCCGTATTTTGACATTCGGTTAAATACTGATTTGTCTTTTCGTCTTCAGGGTGAGTCATGCTTCTAGAAGGTTCTAGAAGTGGTGATTAGGCATATGACTCATTTGTGTCATTAATGGTTCATTAATGATAAAGGATGACTAGGTTAATTGTGATAGGTTAGCATTTAATGTCTTTTGATGATTCATTCTTTGTGATAAGCATGAAGGGATATGGTCACCCTCCTCCTTGCTCCTACACTCACCCTCCTCCCATCTTCATATAGTGGCCGGCCCCTTTGTGGGAAGTGTGTGATTTTTGATTCATTTCATATTGGTAAAAGATTATGATACAAGTGTATGGAAATTTCATAGCCCAATTTCCATTTACCCGATTCCAAATGGCAACTTCTTTTAACCGTTCGTCCATAGCCTTGGACGTAACGAGATAAAGTATTCTACTCATTCTCTACTTCATCTTGGTCGTCTCTTTTAGCAAACTTGACGATCGAGTTGCCTCGGTTCAGAGGCGGGAGCCCGTTTAAAGATCCGTCGACGTGGTGCCATCTGGACGACGAGACCGGAGATCGAGCAAGTTCGGATCAGTTGCAACATAGCGTGGGATGATGGTTGAAGACCGAAGGACTCGGATCATTCGGTATAACAATTCTACCATCTTTACAATTTGTTAGTTTAGCTTTAATGGACGATCCGGGATAAAGTACGCGATAGCGCCAGTCGTAAAAGTTTTGTTCTGCATATCGGCGTCTGTTAGACGGCCGGGACGCCGCCGTGGACTTACAATTCCATTGGCCACTCCGCAGATATGGTGGGTAACCTCAGGCACTCGAGACGTACTTCGGTATGCTCCTAGACGGTGACAGGGAGGTTCTTGTTTACCCAGACTTGACACTACTGTTGATCCAGGCTATGAGACCCGGCAGGAGGATGAGTATAGCATCGTTCTAAACTAGCTTTAGAAGTGTACGTGTATATGACTCTGCCAGAGGGTTGTCGTAGTCAGTGGGAGCAGCGGAAGCATAGTGGACAAGTAGCTTATGTCTATTTATGGACTAAAGCAAATATAGCGGAGATAGATCATCTATTTTTGATTTGACAGTCATGGGTTTTGACTTCATCAGAATAGGGGATGGATCTGTTAAGAAGGTAGTAGGGTGTGATGTCCTGGTATTTAGATGACATACACAGAGTAGGAAGTGAAGTTCCTACACTACAATCTGTTGTACTTTGGTTGTCACACAGTGGTTTCTCCACATAGGATATAGATATTGTTGCGCCACGGCAGCGCCCCGGCCTCGTACTCGAGGCCAAAATGCGGAATCAAAAATTTTCCTTACTCGGAAACCGGCGCTACCGCGGACAATGAAAACCCGGATCGTTTACCATTAACCTAATGCTAGCAATCAAGAGATAGGGTGAGAAGTATACCGAGTGATCCGAGTCCTCCGGTCTTCTCTTCATCGTCCCGATCTCCCGCGGAAAGTCTTGTCTCCATATCGTCGCCTCCTCGCCGGAAAGGGCACCACATCGCCTGCGTCTTTTACGGGCTCCCGCCTCAATACCGAGGCAACTCGAGCATGAAGCCGGCAACTCGACATGCTCAAGATAGGCTGTAGAATGTAGTGTAGAAGATGCTTGTCTCATTTGGGGTTTGTTGCCATGGTGATGGAGGAATCAAGAATAGAAAAATGGTGCTTGCATTTTTCTAGCAAGAAAATGAGATCATGAATGAAACTCTCAAGATGAAGCTCTCTTTCTTTTTCCTCTCATGAAAAACTTATCATCTAAATGAGAATGGTGGAGGAGGTAATATGAAGCAAGAAGGGAGGTGAGTGTAGGGTAAAGCAAGTGGTGACCACATCAAGACATAATCATCATCAAACTTACATCAACCTCAAATCCAATCTTTTCACAATAAAGCATGAAAGGAATGGTATCTAAAAAGGTTATCATAATAAATCATCTTACAAATAAAACCTCCACCAAATGTTATTTGCAAAACTGCAAATAACCCCCTCCATCGGAAAAGTCCGGCCGGGAAAGAACAAAGGAAAACCGGCCGGAACGGAATGCAAACAGGAAACTCCAGAAAACTGGTCCCGTAATAAATTACAGGAAAACCTCTATACTGTGCATACACACCCGCATCTGTATTCCGACCGGATACAAATGCAATGAGACAAAATCTACACTGTACTAAACTAGGATCGGCTTAAACCAAAGCCGGCTAGTAAAATCCGTTCGATCCTGATCCGTGCAATACCGCACGTATCAGATCGAACCCTACCATATAACTATACGGCTACTAGTACAAAACTGTCCGATCCTGATTCGTGCAATACCGCGCGTATCTGATCGGACCCTGCCATATCTCCATACGGCCTCTACAGCGTTTCGCCCGAAAGCTTGAGTAACTGTAAGTGTGGTGGACTCTAAAGACTCGTCAATACTATGGCTGTGGATTTAACCACTAGCACGTCAGAGGTATTAGCCAATACGTGACGGGCCACCAGCTATTGACCAAAAGGGACGTCGATGAGCGAACTCATCCTGACACCCTACTGAGCCTGTCAGTGACAATATCCGTACAGTCCGGTCCGTTCGTCTATGAGGATCGCATGTCGGGCCTAGGGGGTTGGTAAAAGTCAGACCCCCAAAGGCGGTACAAGTCGTGTCGGAGTGTAGCCCAGAACGCCCTGAGATACTACTGGAATACCTACCAGTAAATCTCCTGCCTCGGCCGAGGGCTTTGCGTAATGGCTTTCCTAGACACAGCGCGACCTCACCCCCAATACCGGGAGAGACGAACCCCTGCAGATCCGCTCACTGCCTCCATGTGGCTCGGGATTGTACCCAACTAAAACCTGTTTGCACGACTCCTTTGAGCCGTGGTAGGGTAGTAATCAAAGCACAGTGGGAACTCACACGAGACAAATGACGATCTCAGGTCGATGAACTAACCTGTACACATGTCACCAGGGAACTGCTATCTGACATCTGGTATAAGACCAACTAGCAGGTTCCCGGCGAGTCCTGTCCGGTGTACTCATAACCCAATGGGCACCTGTATACATCTTAGGTGAACCAACTGACACCAGTGGCTTGTGAGACCGGCCACCGCCCCTCGTCGGGGTCTCGACTGCATACACTAGTCTACTAATGGAGTATCGATGCCCTGTCTCGAAACTCCTACGACTAGGGACCTTTTAAGGATGTGCTTATAGACCCCAGCTCCCACGTATATGATTGCCATCATACTGCTGGTCGTCAAGTAAGAATCCTAGGGGCTCTATCAACGTGTAATAGCGACATGTCAGGTCACCTAAAGCAGTACACGATGATAAAGATAAACCAGATAGCATACTATCATCTCGAGCAAGACTGTCCTACCGGGATAGGTCCTCCCTCAATCATTGCAATCACGTGCCTGTGATCCAATAATTGACTCTGAGGGCACTATCTCCAACAATCTCCCACTTGCACTCAAGGCTAATTATTGCGATGTCGCATACTCACAGCCCATGTGATACCGAACACCCAACTCCTCTACTAGTCAGTCTCACAAAGCTCGTTTGCGAAACTATTGCGTTCGAGGAATAGCCTCAGTGAGTGGATCCGCTGTGATGTTTCTTTCTATGTCTCTCTATATCTCAAGTTCGCGGAGAAAGCCATCACCCGAAATGAGCAATACCTGTCTTAGAATGTCTGGATGTCTGATGGGACCTAGCTCATAAATGAACTCCAAATCCAAACTTCTTAGACTGTATCGTCAACTGAACATAATCAGTATCCTGCGCCATGCCACCCTCAGTATTGCGTTGGACCATCTGTCCAAAATACTGCCCCTCGTCAGAGGGAAAACTATAACTCTGACAACCTCCTTGTCGTCCATGTCACCTTGGAAGCCTGGAGTGATAACCGTCTCCTAAAGGAGGCAGCCGTTATCATATCCCTAGAACATTCACTTATGTTCTAAAACTGCTTCCGACTGTTTCTCCAGGATTGGATCAATATCTACTTATAGCAAGAACAACATCTGGTGTGGTACCTGACATCTCATGACTGACTCAATTGCCAAAGCAAGTGATCTGCCAATCATGAGTATCCCTCTCCCCTTTAGTCTATAAGACACCTTTAGAGAGGGTGACTCCAATACCTGCAGGTGTACTACCGTGCCAGGAGTCGTCCATTCTAAATACTCATAGAATGCTGTCAAGGTACCCAGATTGGGAAACCACCCAAATCTAGATCTAAAACTATAGATCTAGTAACCGGAATGTCTGATATAATATCCAAGTCCTGTGTGGAGAAAACACTGTGTGACAACCAAAGTATAACCGATCGTAGTATAGGAATATCACTTCCTACTACCTTCTCAACAGATCCATCCCCTATTCTGATGACGTCAAACCTATGACTGTCACATCAGAAACAGATGATCTATCTCCGCTATATCTGCTTTAGTCTATAAATAGACATAAGCCTGATGTCCACCAATGCTTCCGCTGCTCCCACTGACTACGACAACCCTCTGGCAGAGTCATTTAGACGTGCACTTCTAAAGCTAGTTTAGAACGAGGCTATACTCATCCTCCTGCCGGGTCTCGCAGCCTGGAACAACAACAATGGCAAGTGTGGGTAAACAAGAACTTCCCTGTCACCGTCCTTGAGGCTACCGGAGTGCCTCTCGGGTACCTGAAGTTACCCACCTTATCTGCGGAGTGGCCAATGGAATGTCAAATCAGATTGAATCTTTAGGTTCCTTATCAAATCTTCAGTAATCGTTTGCGGTTCTGGAATCACTTCCAGTTCTACCATACTCCCACTGCTGTTTTCTGAAACATCCATTTCTTTTGAAAATGTGGCGAGTCAAGAACAATATCACTATTGATCTTCCAGATGGTAGAAAATCAACCCTCGTCATAGCCTGGGTCAACCCACAAACAGCCATTACAGAAACATGCCTTGAGTTGTCCAGTGTCTGGTTTTAAGCATAAGCCGGACAACTCCCCGTACCTTAACATCGTTAAGATATGAACTGTTCTATATCCAATATAGAACCAGAGGCACTGATTCAATTGAACCAGATTCAAATCATGCAGGTATGTCAAGTGCATGTAAACTAAATGGAAGGAGGCCGATCAGCGTTACTCAACTTAGGAATGCTTCCAATTATGAGTAACCTGAAAAAGAAGCAATTTCTCTTTGTCATTACTATCAACTGAATACCATATACAAGTATCTACATCTTCGATCACTTTGAAGAATCCCGATACTTTCAATACCTGGTTCTGTACTCTATTCAAATACCTATAACTCCTCAAAAACTTAGACCCTGTGTTTCTACGAAACACATGTCTAAGAACTAGAGAAGTTAAAAGTAAACAGAATATAGTATGAGGACCAACCCCTCTGTCCTAATGGACACTGGACAACATACAATACTCTGTATAAGTCCGCTGAGTCTAACAACTCTTTCACTGTGCGTCGTAGGTTGAAAACTGTACTTATGGTTAAGAAGAATTACACCGCTGTTTGATGCTCCTTACCTAACCATCCACTGATATAGGTAAATGTCATCGACATAATATCAAAAGGTATATCTCACTCTATGAAAATAGACGTACAGATATATCAATTTGAAATTGGTGCACAACAGCGGATATTCAAAACCAAATATTTTCCGACCGGCAAACAACCCAGATGATCTCCTCAAATATCACCGATTACAACGAATCCTGATATAATGAGGATGGTCACCTAATTTCCAATAACTTACTCCCACTCAGCATCTGTAAAACCATACAGATGTGAGAATCCAACCTGGTAAATACATACCCTGGAGCAAGTGTCTAATCGGGAAATCAGTTTTCTTTTAACAGTACACAGTTGAACTGAAACATTGAAATGTTTCGATGGGGTATCCTGGTATTCCTAGTAATGCCTCTACCATTATCCAGATTCACAACTATAACCGTATAATTCTTTGCCACCTCTCCAAATCCCTTTAAATGTCTTTAGTCATTACCTTCTGTACACCTCTTTAGGCCAAATGGTTTTCTTCCTTCCCTACCGTTCGGCACCAGCCTATGGTTTGGAAGAAGACTATCCAAAAAGCATAAAGGGTGTACTGTCCTAATCCTAGGAGCACTCGCAATGCAAGAGAAGGTGAAGATAAAAGACACCTGAATGTACTTTATTCCTATTTCTCCTGAACCAGGATCCATCCCCGAACTGGAACAAGTTCCTTTCGAGTTCGTATATAACCATACGATAGAGTATCCAATAAACTGTGGATCTTCGTAGTGATACGGAGTATCCTGGAGAAATACAAAGGTGATTTAGGATTGGCGAAGAAATACTTGGTTTGGTCGTGAATATCAGTCGCAATTTACTTTGCCCTCTTACTAATCCCTTTCTTTGTCTTAATCTTAATACCTTCTGCACACCATCATTATGCTAATTGGTTTTCTTCATTCCCCACCGTTTGGCACCAGCCTAAGGTTTGGAAGAAGACTATCCAATTTGCGTAATAGGTGTACTATCTCCTAAACCAAGGAGTACTCGCACCCTGAGAGAAGGTAAAAGGAAAAAGACAACTGAATAATCCTATTCGTTTTCTCCAGAACCAGAAACCATCCTCGAAGTCCTTCGAGTTCGTATATAACCATACGGTGGTTTTGTCCAATGGAAGTGGACATTCGTAGTAATACGGGGTGTCCTGGAGAAAAGGGTAAAAGTAGGAGTGGCAATGAGGTCTGCAACTCTGACAATCCAAAAGCCTGTGTTAAGAAGGTTCGGTCAACTTGGTCACTGAGTCATAGTCTTAGGGTCGGGTCAATGGTCGCTGCCAAAGAGAGAGAGAAAAGAAACACTCAGCGTGCACTCTAACCTAGATCAGAATGGTTATCACTTTATCTAATCTGGAAACCTCCCACTGTACCTCAAATTTTCCTCCAAACCTGAAAGAAGAATTAGTCGGGATCACCCGAGGAGTAAACCAACTCATCAGTGGGAATCGGGATCCAACTATCATCGCATGATAACTTGACGGAATCCACTCAAGTCACCACACTCCAGAAGGTATGCGCATGCCTGGCAAGTTTCAGTTCTTTTGAAACTCCCGATGTGATTTTTACCCCAAGCGGTTTATGACCTTGACTAGGTCAACAAACCATAAACCGCCAGTCAAGTTCAACCCGTCATTATTCTGGATTGCATTAAACCCACCCGTACGTGCCCTTGACTAGGTCAACAAGGCCGCACGACTGTCTTAACCAATCCTACTTATGTAACAAACAAGTACCACTTAGCTACCGAACACTACGTCTTGACTAGGTCAACAAACGCAGCACGAATACTAAATAATACCTGTAGGAAATGACGGAGCGCTACGGCTGGTTTTTGGCGAAAAACCTTTAACGTAATGAACTTGATATCGTTGAAGGAACTGCATAGCCCTTTTTTAGAAAATATAGTGACGAAAACCTTTACTAAAGAGGTCACTCCCGGTGAAGGGATCTCGGCTCTTTCCCCGTAGAATGAGGTGCAGGATATTCCAACTGAATACCATGATGCAAAGCAAAAGTAATCGGCTATAGTGAAGTTAATGCCCTGACGCAAACTTTTATCCAAGGGGTCACTCCCGGTGAAGGGATCTCGGCCCTTGCCTCGTCGACTGAGGAGCAGGATATTCCAAATGAATACCACGATGCAAAACAAAAGTGAACGTCCTTGCAATAACAGCTTTTTTTTTTATAAAAAAGTTCCAACAACATCAGATTAGGTTTGTTTATCTTGCATTGATCCGAATCAACGCAGTCCCATCAATTGAACACACCACAAAGAATGAAAATATACTGACGTACGTATATGCCATCCGCATTCGCCACTGGGTCCCGTCATCACCCGTTAGGTTAGCTAACTAACGGCAGAGCGGGGACTGGACTAGCGCGGATGAAAAACATATACAACATCTCCTAATATATATATCAATATATAGTATTTCGCTCAAGGCGTGAATAAAATGCAACATCACAGAAAAGTACAGCATCACAGAACAATACAGATATCTGGAAGCCCCGGGTTTCACAGAGCCGCTGCTGAAACCCGACGTTCCCCTGGTCGTGTGGATAGCCTGTGCAATGAAAACCTAGACCCTTACGGGCGCGGCAAGTCACCTGCCAAAACCTGAAGCGAGGCAGCCCCCTTCAGCACCGTGAATGGACCACCCAGCACTTCACGGAATCCGGTAACTTGGGCACCCCTCCTGGGTCAACCTGTACCCCCTACGAGTGCGGCGAATAGCCCGCCAATTCCAGACTGAAGCCCCCTCCGTCTCAATGCCCTGAGATGCGGGCCCGTTGCCCTCTAGAACCCGGCTATCCGTGCACCCCTCCGCGGGGTAACCCTAGTACAGAAAGTAAAATATACATACACCGGGTACATCGACCGCAACCAGGTCGTGCCCCAAAAGAATAATACAAACAGGCAGTGACGGCAGTCCACATGTCGGACGCTCGCCCCGCAATATCAAATGTACATAATACAACAAAACTGTACTAGCATTGCATCCAGGCTATCCCCACGACCGATCCGCAACAACACAGCATAAACATAGAACATCAACGTGAAAATCACGTTCGCAAATCCGTCTAACCGGGCTATAGCAGTTAGACCGGATTTACCGATCGAGTGACATTCACGGTCGCAGATATAATGTAAATACTGTGAAAAATGTGTTTAAAATTTTCCGATTGACCAAAAATTAACAAGTGGGCCCCCAAACAAAACTGTAGCACTCACAGAAAACCTGGGCCCAAATTTAATATCCCAAAACCCCTAAAATTATCCTACAAGCCCACTGGAAAAATTGGGCACAGTGACAACACCAGAGTGCGGCGGAAGCGCGGCCCAAGGTGGGGTTTGGCCGCGCTTCCGCGCTCGCGTAGTCGACTGAAGTTGTCGAATTTTTACAGTGGTCTTATAACTCCCTGCACATCATTCTGAGACTACCTGAAAAATTTTTAGACACCAAAAAATTCTAACAGAAAACTGATGTGAAGGAATATGTGGTTTTTGGGATTTCGGTCGATCGGATAAGCAAAACACATTAGAACAAGCTAGGAAAGGTTAATGGCGTGGCTCTGATACCATGTTGCGCCACGGCAGCGCCCCGGCCTCGTACTCGAGGCCAAAATACGGAATCAAAAATTTTCCTTACTCGGAAACCGGCGCTACCGCGGACAATGAAAACCCGGATCGTTTACCATTAACCTAATGCTAGCAATCAAGAGATAGGGTGAGAAGTATACCGAGTGATCCGAGTCCTCCGGTCTTCTCTTCATCGTCCCGATCTCCCGCGGAAAGTCTTGTCTCCATATCGTCGCCTCCTCGCCGGAAAGGGCACCACATCGCCTGCGTCTTTTACGGGCTCCCGCCTCAATACCGAGGCAACTCGAGCATGAAGCCGGCAACTCGACATGCTCAAGATAGGCTGTAGAATGTAGTGTAGAAGATGCTTGTCTCATTTGGGGTTTGTTGCCATGGTGATGGAGGAATCAAGAATAGAAAAATGGTGCTTGCATTTTTCTAGCAAGAAAATGAGATCATGAATGAAACTCTCAAGATGAAGCTCTCTTTCTTTTTCCTCTCATGAAAATCTTATCATCTAAATGAGAATGGTGGAGGAGGTAATATGAAGCAAGAAGGGAGGTGAGTGTAGGGTAAAGCAAGTGGTGACCACATCAAGACATAATCATCATCAAACTTACATCAACCTCAAATCCAATCTTTTCACAATAAAGCATGAAAGGAATGGTATCTAAAAAGGTTATCATAATAAATCATCTTACAAATAAAACCTCCACCAAATGTTATTTGCAAAACTGCAAATAACCCCCTCCATCGGAAAAGTCCGGCCGGGAAAGAACAAAGGAAAACCGGCCGGAACGGAATGCAAACAGGCAACTCCAGAAAACTGGTCCCGTAATAAATTACAGGAAAACCCCTATACTGTGCATACACACCCGCATCTGTATTCCGACCGGATACAAATGCAATGAGACAAAATCTACACTGTACTAAACTAGGATCGGCTTAAACCAAAGCCGGCTAGTAAAATCCGTTCGATCCTGATCCGTACAATACCGCACGTATCAGATCGAACCCTGCCATATAACTATACGGCTACTAGTACAAAACTGTCCGATCCTGATTCGTGCAATACCGCGCGTATCTGATCGGACCCTGCCATATCTCCATACGGCCTCTACAGCGTTTCACCCGAAAGCTTGAGTAACTGTAAGTGTGGTGGACTCTAAAGACTCGTCAATACTATGGCTGTGGATTTAACCACTAGCACGTCAGAGGTATTAGCCAATACGTGACGGGCCACCAGCTATTGACCAAAAGGGACGTCGATGAGCGAACTCATCCTGACACCCTACTGAGCCTGTCAGTGACAATATACGTACAGTCCGGTCCGTTCGTCTATGAGGATCGCATGTCGGGCCTAGGGGGTTGGTAAAAGTCAGACCCCCAAAGGCGGTACAAGTCGTGTCGGAGTGTAGCCCAGAACGCCCTGAGATACTACTGGAATACCTACCAGTAAATCTCCTGCCTCGGCCGAGGGCTTTGCGTAATGGCTTTCCTAGACACAGCGCGACCTCACCCCCAATACCGGGAGAGACGAACCCCTGCAGATCCGCTCACTGCCTCCATGTGGCTCGGGACTGTACCCAACTAAAACCTGTTTGCACGACTCCTTTGAGCCGTGGTAGGGTAGTAATCAAAGCACAGTGGGAACTCACACGAGACAAATGACGATCTCAGGTCGATGAACTAACCTGTACATATGTCACCAGGGAACTGCTATCTGACATCTGGTATAAGACCAACTAGCAGGTTCCCGGCGAGTCCTGTCCGGTGTACTCATAACCCAATGGGCACCTGTATACATCTTAGGTGAACCAACTGACACCAGTGGCTTGTGAGACCGGCCACCGCCCCTCGTCGGGGTCTCGACTGCATACACTAGTCTACTAATGGAGTATCGATGCCCTGTCTCGAAACTCCTACGACTAGGGACCTTTTAAGGATGTGCTTATAGACCCCAGCTCCCACGTATATGATTGCCATCATACTGCTGGTCGTCAAGTAAGAATCCTAGGGGCTCTATCAACGTGTAATAGCGACATGTCAGGTCACCTAAAGCAGTACACGATGATAAAGATAAACCAGATAGCATACTATCATCTCGAGCAAGACTGTCCTACCGGGATAGGTCCTCCCTCAATCATTGCAATCACGTGCCTGTGATCCAATAATTGACTCTGAGGGCACTATCTCCAACAGATATAATATCAGACATTCTGGTTACTAGATCTATGGTTTTAGATCATTTGGGTAGTTTCCCAATCTGGGTACTTAGACAGTATTCTAAAAGTATTTAAAAATGGACGACTCCTGGCATGGTGGTGTACCTGCAGGTGATGTAGTCACCCTCTCTAAACGTGTCTTACAGACTAAAGGGGAGATGGATGTGCATGATTGACATATCACTTGCTTAGGTAATTGAGTCAATCACGAGATGTCAAGTACCACACCAGATGTTGTTTTTGTACTAGATGCAATAAATTGATATTAATCCAATCCTGGAGAAACATTCGGAAGCAGTTTTAGAACATAAGTGAATGTTCTAGGGATATGATAACGGCATCCTCTTTCGGGAGACGGTTATCATCCCAGGCTTCCAAGGTGACCTGGATGACAGAGTGACTGTCAGAGTTGTAGTTTTCCCTCTGACGAGGGGCAGTAGTTTGGACTGGTGGTCCAAGCGGATACTGAGGGAGGAATGACGTAGGATACTGATTAAATTCAGTTGACGATACAGTCTAAGAAGTTTGGATTTGGAGTTCATTTATGAACTAGGTCCCATCAGATATCCAGACATATTCTAAGACAGGTATTGCTCATTTCGGGAGATGGCTTTCTCCGCGAAATTGAGATAAAGAGAGACATAGAAAGAAACATCAGGGCGGATCCACTCACTGAGGCTATTCCTCGAACGCGGTAGTTTCACAACCGGGATTTGTGAGACTAATTAGTAGAGGAGTTGGGTGTTCGGTATCACACAGGCTGTGAGTATGCGACATCGCAATAATTTGCCTTGAGTGCAAGTGGGAGATTGTTGGATATAGTGCACTCAGAGTCAATTATTGGATTGCAGGCACGTGATTGCAATGATTGAGGGAGGACCTATGCCGGTAGGACAGTCTTACTCAAGATAATAGTATTCTATCTGGTTTATCTTTATCATCATATACTGCTTTAGGTGACCTTACAGGTCGCTATTACACGTTGATAGAGCCCTTAGGATTCTTGCTTGACTGCCAGCAATATGATGGCGATCATATACGTGGGAGCTGGGGTCTATAAGCACATCCTTAAAAGGTCCCTAGTCGAAGGAGTTTCGAGACTGGGCATCGATACTCCATTAGTAGACTAGTGTATACAGTTGAGACCCCGACGAGGGGCGGTGGCCGGTCTCACAAGCCATTGGTGTCATTTGGTTCACCTAAGATGTATACAGGTGCTCATTGTGTTATAAGTACACCGGACAGGACTCGCCGGGAACATGCTAGTTGGTATTATAACTGACGCCGGGAACATGTTAATTGCGACACATGCACAAGTGATGACTCATGGTCTCTTTCTTTGTGCATGTGTAACACATTATTGATGGATTTGAGTGTTGATATGATAAGAAGAGAGAGAGAGGGCAGCCAAGAGGGGGAGTTTGCTCTTGTATTTTTGACTCTCACTCTCTCATTTTATCATAGAACACACTAGAAAAAGAAAGGCTTCTTCTTCTTCTTCCTCTAGCTCACAACCTCTATTGATGGCTTCATCTTCAACCTCCATCCATACAATGGATGCATGAGACAAAGTTGTCACACACATTCTCTACTTCACCTTGGACACGTCGGCTAGCGAACTTCGTGTCCGAGTTGCTTCGGATGAAGTGGGAACCCGTAAAAAGACTCGAAGATGTTGTGCCATTTCCGACGAGGAACTGGATATCGGAGATGCCGCGAGGAGCTTCGGATGGTGGCCAAAGACCGAAGGACACGGATCGATCGGTATAGCTTTTATATCCCTTCTCTAGTTTGCTAGTTATAGGTTAATGGTTCGATCCGGGATAAAAGTCTGCGATAGCGCCGGTTTCAAGTTTTGAAAAAGTTTTTGTTTCCGCATTTTGGCCTCGGACAGACGGCCGGGGCGTTACCGTAGACTTACAAAGCATCCCCAAACGGGAGCAAATCACACCCAACGGCGGAAACAATCACCACAAGTATAAAGACAAGTATAAGACGCCCAACGGCGAAGATCCATATAAGGAAATAAAGTAAAGCAAGACATCAACCCCAAAAGCGAACATAAAACCCATCACTCAAGTCTCGCAACTACAAGTCATCTAAGTCTGCAACATATACAATAACTAGTTTCTAAATTGATGGAGTGACTAGATAAAATATGAATAATGAATACCAGAGGGGCACGATCCAACATGTACCACCTACCACAAGCAAATCACCCGAAAACTGCTGTGTGCTAGCGATGCCACAACTGATCCATACGGTCAACCTGCAAGAACTGTGGCACAACGGGGGTGAGTTGCCAACTCGTGAATAGAAAAACATCACCAGGTAGAAATCGAAATAAACAACGATTCCTAGGTCAACTATATCATAAAGGTAATACTATGATATTTAGAGTGACCGTATCTGCATATATGCCAACACATAAATAACTGTCTATCAGCAAGTGGATATCATCCAACAATATAACCAATGCATGATGCAGTGGATCTCGTCCAATAATATAATCAATGCATGTATGCAGTGGATATCGTCCAATAATATAATCAATGCATGTATGCAGTGGATCTCGTCCACGTGCCAACCACTGACACAACAACTCCTGCATGTAAATATCATAAAAGCATATGCAGGTAAATATGAGGACATGAAACAACGTGTGTCCCTCGCGACACAACAAAATCATGGAACCAGAGTGTCCACATCGACACTCGAAACATCATGAAACCCGTGTCTAGCATCGACACGTAAATCCTTATCTGTCAGGCGCTGTCACCATGACCGGCCTTGATGTCAGTACATCTCATGGAACCTGAGTGTCCACATTGACACCTGCAATCCACGTAGCATGTCTGAACATGACTCCGGTCAGTATCCCCCAGATATCCGCCGAGTCCAAATAATATCACCGGTAGGTAGAGATCCCTCTGCCAGGCTCATCGTCTACACCACGAAATCATCTTTCGCCCCGGGTACCATACCGGGTCCACCATGTACCCGCAGACGGTGCCTCCCGCTCCTCGAATCGGGTTTCACATGCCAATCTCAGAACTGAGAAAACACATGGTGGACGCAATAAAATATCATATCAAGAGAAACCGGGTTTTCAAACAATACATAAATTTCTTGAAATACCCCCACGGTTCTCAAATCCATAAATCATATGAAATCCATATCTCAATGCGTAAATCCATGAAAATATGATAAATGCAAAATAAAACAGCAATATCAGCATATAAAGGGAAAACCACTCTTTTAAATTGCAAGTCCACGTTGCCCACCCCGGTGCTTACGGGGAGGCGGAAACAGTATAAAAAGCGGATTTTTACAACTCTAGGCAACATGGACTAACTATAGGAGTATCTTTGCTAAACATAAACTAACAACCAAGATAAAAGGGTTAGCTACTCGGTTAAAGGGTTATACCTAACTCTTGAAGTCCTTCTCTTCTTGTTCCTTGGAGTGGGATGAACGGGTTGTCCTCGTCACTTTCTCTTGTCGAAGAAAGTTCCACCCGAGGGCCTCTACCTTTGGCTCCTACCTCAAACTAGAAGTAACTAAGGTGCTTGGTGTGCTAAACCTAGAACCTTAGAAAGAGTAGAGAGTAATTTTGAAGGTTTTATCTTAAGCGCAATGGTTCTCAACTCATGAGAGGGTAGAGCTTTGAGAGAGATGACGAGGATGAGAGAGAATGAGAATGATAGAATAAGAAGATAATGACAACCTTCTCACATATATGTGTGAATTATGATAATTAAAAATTAACTAAAGATAATTGTGATGGTTAACTTGAAATGACCATTATCATTTCACATTAATTACTTTTGCAAGAATCAAAGAGCATCTTTCATATGAAATGATGGTGGTCAATATGTCAACATAGGTCAACAAGTCAACCATAGTCAAATGGTCAACAACCCTTAACCATAAGACAATTATAATTAACTAATATTAATAATCATATTTCACACATAAACATTAGGGTTAATAAAAAGACAACGGTCATTAACCCTAATGAAAATCCTCTGCCACTGCCTCAGTCAACTGTGCATACACACCGGTATCCGTGTTCCGAGGAACACGAATACAATGAGATAAAACCAATCCCGAAACATATACTAGGATCTGGCTTAAACCAAAGCCCGCTAGTATAATATGTCCGGACACCAAACGTGCACAAGTGCGCGGATGTGAACGAACCCCATCGCAAAACCATGCGACCTCTACTCATTTTGCCTAAAGGCGAATAACCCTCTGTGTGGGACTCTAAAGACTCGACACTACGCTGACAGTGGGTTTAACCACAGACCGCTGTTGGAGATAGTGCCCTCAGAGTCAATTATTGGATCACAGGCACGTGATTGCAATGATTGAGGGAGGACCTGTCCCAGTAGGACAGTCTTACTCGAGATGATAGTATGCTATCTGGTTTATCTTTATCATCGTGTACTGCTTTAGGTGACCTGACATGTCGCTATTATACGTTGATAGAGCCCCTAGGATTCTTGCTTGACTGCCAGCAGTATAAGGGCGATCATATACGTGGGAGCTGGTAGTCTATAAGCACATCCTTAAAAGGTCCCTAGTTGTGGGAGTTTCGAGACAGGGCATCGATACTCCAGAGTAGACTAGTGTATACAGTCGAAACCCCGACGAAGGGCGGTGGCCGGTCTCACAAGCCACTGGTGTCAGTTGGTTCACCTAAGATGTATACAGGTGCTCATTGGGTTATGAGTACACCGGACAGGACTCGCCGGGAACATGCTAGTTGGTCTTATACCTGACGTCAGATGGCAGTTCCCTGGTGACATGTGTATAGGTTAGTTCATCGACCTGAGGATCTTCATTTGTCTCGTGTGAGTTCCCAATGTACTTTGATTACTACCCTACCACGCTCAAAGGAGACGTGTAAACAGGTTTTAGTTGGGTACAGTCCCGAGCCACATGGAGACAGTGAGCGGATCTTCAGGGTTTCGTCTCTCCCGGTATTGGGGGTGAGGTCGCGCTGTGTCTAGGAGAGCCATTACATGAAGCCCTTGGCCGAGGCAGGAGATTTACTGGTAGGTATTCCAGTAGTATCTCAGGGTGTTCTGGGCTACACTCCGACACGACTTGTACCACTTTTGGTGGTCTGACTTTTACCAACCCCCTAGGCCCGCTATGCGATGCTCATAGACGAACGAACCGGACTGTACGGATATTGTCACTGATAGGCTCAGTAGGGTGTCAGGATGAGTTCGCTCATCGACGTCCCTTTTGGTCAATAGCTGGTGGCCCGTCACGTATTGGCTTATACCTCTAACGTGCTAGTGGTTAAATCCACAACCAAGGTATTGACGAGTCTTTAGAGTCCCCCACATTCAGTTGCTCAAGTTTTCGGGAGAAACGCTGTAGAGGCCGTATGGAGATATGGCAGGGTTCGATCAGATACGTGCGGTATTGCACGGATCAGGATCGGACGGATAATACTAGCCGGCTTTGGTTTAAGCCGGATCCTAGTATAGTACAGTGTAGATTTTGTCTCATTGCATATGTATTTCGGTCGGAATACAGATGCGGGTGTGTATATACAGTAGCGGGGTTTTCCTGTAATTTATTACGGGACCAGTTTTCTGGAGTTGCCAGTTTGCTTTCCGTTTCGGCCATATTTCTTTGTATCCTTCATTGGCCGAAGATTGGTGGAGGAGGGCTTATTTGCAATTGTGCAAATAAGCATTTGTGGAGGGAGGTGATTGCATATTATTGTATCATGATGATGAACCATCCCTTGACCATTTGACTTCTTCATTCAACATGGCTTGACTTTTGTAGGACATGATTGTTGGTGATGATGAAGGGTGAGATTGGTGGAGTGTTGGTGTTTCTTTGTGATCATTTTTCCATATGATAACCATTCCTCTCTCTCTTGCATGATTAGTGAGTGGCTCCCCTCATTTTGACTCCCTCATTCTTTTTCCTCTCTCCATTTTCCATGCATGGCCGGCCATAGAGGAGGAGGGCTGCCCATTTTTGTGGTGTGGGATTTTTAGTCTTTTGGCTTCACAAAATCCCCACAAGTTCCATCTCCAAAAGTTTATATCATTCCTCCACCAAATGGCAACATCCACTACTCCGAAATGAGACATGAGCACTACACATTTTACAGCAAATCTTGGGCACGTCGACTCGCCAGCTTCGTGCCCGAGTTGCCTCGGTATAGAGGTGGGAGCCCGTAAAAGAAGCCGGCGACGTGGTGCCTTTCCGGCGAGGAGGTGGAGACCGGACACTCCGCGGGAGATCGGGACGACGGCGAGAAGACCAGAGGACTCGGATCACTCGGTATATCTCTCTTCTCCATCTTGTATTTAGCTAGGACTAGTTTAATGGTACGATCCGGATTTTTAGTGCGCGGTGGTGCAGGTTCAAGAAAAATTATAGTTAACCATCGCTTCCGCATTTGGCCTCGTGATGGAGGCCGGGGCGCCGCCGTGCACTTACAGTGGTATCAGAGCCTCGCCATTAACATAGTCTAGCTTTGTCTAATGTGTTTTTCATTTCCGATCAAGCAAAAATTCCAAAATCCGCATTTTCTCATGCATCAGTTCTTTGTTAAAATTTTTTGTGCTCCAAAAATTTTTCAGTGTGTTGCAGAAGTTTGTGCATGGACTTTTAAGCCTACTGTAAAAATTCGACAACATGATTCAACAAGAAGACCGCGGAACCACGGCCAAAACCCCCTTCTGGCCGCGATTCCGCGGCGGTTCTGTGTTATCATTGTGCCAATTTTTTCCAGTGGGCTTTTAGGCTGAAAATAGGAGTTTTAGAATATTATTTTTTGGCCCAGAATTTCTTTAAGTACTACAGTAAAGCTTGGGGGCCCACTGGATAAAATTTAATCGATCGGATATTTTAAACACATTACTTCACAGTATTTACATTATATCTGCGACCGTGAATGTCACTTGATCGGTAAATCATGTCTAACTGCTATAGCCCGGTTAGACGGATTTGCGAACGTGACTTTCACGTTGATGTTCTGTGTATTGCTGTGATGTTGCGGATTGGTCATGGGGGATAGCCTGGATGCAATGCTAGTACAGTTTTGTTGTATTATGTACATTTGATTGCGGGGCGAGCGTCCGACATGTGGACTGCCGTCACTGCCTGTTTGTATTATTATTTTGGGGCACGACCAGGTTGCGGTCGATGTACCCGTTGTATGTATATTTTACTTTCTGTACTAGGATTACCCCAAGGTGGGGTGCACGGATAGCCGAGTTCTAGAAGGCAACAAGCCCGCATCTCATGGCATTGGGACGGAGGGGCTTCACTCTAGAATTGGCGGGCTATTCACCGCACTCGTAAAGGGTACAGGTTGACCCAGGAGGGGTGCCCAAGTTACCGGATTCCGTGAAGTGCTGGGTGGTTGTTCATACCAGAATATTGCATTTTATACCGCCCATTCTTATGCTCGTGTGTTTATAGGTAGGTGCTTTTAATCCGTGTTTGTTGCATATTTACAGAGTATAGGTTTCCAGTCCAAATATTGCAAATCAAGACAAAATCTCCACAGTTACGCCAAAAGCAGAACATCTGTTGACAGCAGATAAAAGCCGGGTTCCGGTCATCCATATCCGTCCAGTGCCGAGTACCAGTTCCTGAGACAAGACATATGACAGTGGTCATTCGTGTCTGGGACAAGCACAGAGCACGAGGGGGGCAGCACAAGAATCAATGGGTGCGCGGAGCTCGAGAGAGATAGAAGTCAAAAGTGAAGAAAAGATAGCAATCTTGGACTAAGAATTCTGAAGATATTCTGGAAAGATTATCAGAAAATATATGTACCAGACAACAGGGGACAGCAGACCAGGGACCTACAGAAAAGCCCATGCCCTGAACCCACTATAGTGCGGCGGATCCGCGGCCAATAGGGGGTATTGGCGGCGGACCCGAGGCCGTACTGGCGCCTCACATGATGAAATTTCAGGGGTTATTTGGTCTTTTTATGTAGGTTCTGAATGTTGCCCTAGATTTCCAGCTCCCTGCCTATAAATACTCCAGAATTGAGCTAAGCCAAGGGTCCAATTTGGTGTTCATTCTTTGTTCTTCTTTCTTTTTAGGATTTAGTCTTTTTCTTCTTCTTCTTCATTCTTTTTCCATGAAAATTGTAGTGAGAGCTTTTTGAGTGGGAGATCAATGAAGATGAGGGCTTTTTGTATCATTCTCTTTTGTTTCTTCTTCCCCTTGAGATTCTTGCTTTCTCTTGATCATTCAACCTCTTCATTGAGCTTGAATGGTTAAGGGTTAGTTATTGATCTCAAGGGTCGTATTTTCTTATGGAATTAGCGCTTCATTTCACATGCGTTCTCTACCCTTCCCTTGATCTTGCAACCTCTTGATTGAGCTTGCAAGTTTAAGGGTTGGCTATTGATCACATGCTTGTCTTGAGTTCTAGTTTCGTGTTCTTTTTATCGCTTTTTATTACTTGCTTATTATTATCTTGCTTTACTTTCTTGCAATTTAATTCATGCACTTAATTACTTGTAATCTTTTCTTTTCTTTGTTATTTTCTTTTGCTCTCTTTTGTTCATTTTGTGAATGGTTGTAATTATTGTTGTTAAGATGAAATACGGTATTGTAAGTTAATATCTTCTTTCTCATTTCCTTTTCCCGTTATTTTCCATTGAACTCCGTCCAAACCATACGCAAGCGCTCCGTTAGGCACCCTACCCTAACAAGGTAACGGTGATTCCTAACCGCGACCGGTTGCGTTCGGTTTGGCCGGAGGCGAAAGCAAGAGACAAGAACGGAAGGACAAGGGTAAATAAGCCGTATTCCACGAATACCGCGCTTAAATCCCCTAATCCACGTTGTTGCCGATTGCTTTAGCTTCAATTGGTCAAGACTCGGCTCAAAGGTTTTGAGTACGAATTTCTTTAGCTTACAATCTCGTATCTTTTTCTTAACAACTTTATACTTGCAAATAGTACACATAGGTTAGATTGAACAAACACATACTATTCTTTATTGACTCGTCTAAAACAAGAAAGGACATACAACCATCTCCCTGTGGATCGACCCGTGCTCAACCGGCTAGCTGCATAGCGACACCGTCTTGATTGCGGTTAACTTTAATTCTTCCAATCAAATGGCGCCGTTGCCGGGGGGACGGTAGCGTATTTTCTTTCTTGTTATTCGGGTTAATATTCTTTTTGTATATATTTATAATAAAAAATAAAAAACTTTTTGTTTTTTTTGATCATTTTTGTGGGCAAGTGTGCAGATTTTTGCGTATTTGCAAACTGCAATTGTGGGGAGCAAAGTGTACGTTCAAGGTTAAGGTGATTACGAAGTACAGTGCCAAAGATCCGGGTAGTTTGACCCGCGCAAGCGAAGTTTTCAAGCTTACCGGATTTGATTCAACGGGGGTTTCCTAACCCAAAACTTAACGGTACGTATTTTACTAACACCTTCTTCTCAAATCCGACGCATCCAATATACTATTCTTTGCAGGATTCTTTGCAAGTTCGCTAGCAAACGCTAAAAATTGACTAACCCGTATTTGTTGCAGTGCCGCGCTTAAACTAAAAAACGATTTTTTGATTCTTTATAGAATTTTTATTGAATTGCGCATTGCAACAATTAATACGGACTTAAGGGCAAGCGAACCCCACAATATACGGTAAAGGATTTCATCACCTTTTCCGTGGCCTACAAATCACGAACTTGAGCATAACGTTTACCCGCACAAAATTTAAAAGAAACTAGACTTTAAGCCTTAAGGACTTCGCGCTCACTAGGAGAAGTTAACTGTGTTTAGAACCTCGCTTAACGGTATATTGTTTACGGGGTGTCTAGGAAAGTGTTAACGGCGAAACCGCCAAAAGAGAAAGGGTTATTTAATTAAGGAACTTCGCGAAAGCGTTGGAAAACCTCCCCTTATCTCTGCACTTACCTGGCCTCGTGATCAGTGTATCTTAAGCCCGTTTCTCGACACAGTTTTACTTCGACAATCAAGTTCTGGAGCAGGTCTAGTTGACCTAGGTGAACCCTAGAACGATTAGGTGTGTGGTATTTTTGTGTCGTGATTGTTTTTGTCCATATTCTTTTTTTTTGTGTGTATATTTCATTCTTTTGTTAATATCTAAAAAAATAAAAAAAAAATCATCACATCCTTTTTCTCCTCCTTTTCTCTGCCTTTCTTTCTCCCTCTCTTCATATCATGGGTACCCCACCTCGCAAAACACTTGCCGAACTTTGGTACCCACAACCAGACATTACTTCTTACGGTTCTTGCTTTGGCCGAACGTCGAACGATCCTTCCATGCCTAAAATCTCTTTGAAAGATCGGATAGACGCGTCTAGGACAAACACTTGCCCTTCGCAATCCACTTTGTATCAACCTTTTCAACCTCCCCCACCCGTTTATGTTGATACCCCTTTTGCAAGTCGTCCTTTGTCCATCGCTGAACGTATTGAACAATCCCGTAGCCGATATTTCACTCCTTTCACCACTTCAAATTCTTGGGATCAACAATTTCATTCACCTTCTTATCCAAATGTTGATCCTATCCCTATCCAACCATTCAATTCCTACCAATCCTACCCTACCTTTGCACCTTCCCTAGACATTGCTTCAGAACCGCCATTTGGGAGTTTTCAGTATCCAAACAACTTTGAATCTTTTACTAAAACCCCTTCACAACCTATGTCTAGTCTGGAACAGTCGTTGGAAGACTTTAAAGTAGCGTCAAGCCAACAGATGATGGATTTGAATGCGTCCATGGCCGCTCTCGTACAACATACTGACCCGGTAGCTAGTTTCCAACTAGCTCCAACTTTTTCAACGTATGATGAGGCGGCAGGACAGGCTGTGAATTTGAGTGGAGAGAGTGAGATGTACCCCCTTCCAAATCAAACCTACCCGTCCCAAATTGAATCCCACAACTCCTGTTTTGAAAGTCTATCGAGTATCCCACATGATTTATCAATTGAAGATAGAATGATGAATGAGTTGTGCGACTTCGTAGTGTTTGATTTGCCCAATTGTGAAGGGTCCCTTCCAAGTGAAACCATACCAAATCCTTTTGACCTCTACACCTATATCTTAGAACCAGAATCGATTAATATCCATGCTTTTGATGAGGTGTCAGAGAATTTTGATTTTCACTTGATTGAGGATATTGACGCTGGGGATATTTTGGATGATGAACCCGTAGATTTAGCTGAGTTTGTCTCTTCAAATCATCATCCCGAGTCATTAAATGTTTTTCCCGAACCCCATATGCGTCTGGACTTTGAAGAGAAGAGCATGGATGTGCTAAATTTTGAGGAGAATATTGAGGATAGTTTTGAGGATGAACCAGTTTTGCTTGATGAGTCGGATTTTCCAATTCATCCTGTTCCTTCCACTGACTGTGTACACCCTCCTGAACCTTTAACCGATACCCTTCCTCAACCACTTCCCTCCATCCTTTCCATCGTTCCGACCTTGCAAGAACCCGTCTCACTTTCATTTACTGTGTCTGGTTTACCAAGTTCGGCGTACCCATGGTTTCTCACGAATCTTGAGGGATTTGACCCCATTTCTCGACGGGTAAATATATTAGCACAATCGCTTTTTACATATCGCTCATCACAAATTGTGCTAATCTATTTACTCCATTTGCACCCTCAAGTTCGTATTCCACTTCTTTTTCCCTTCCGCCATTCTTCTTCCTCTCATATACCAAGACCGTATCTCGCTTCTCTTCGCATACGGTCTCGCGTATTCTCCATCTCTTTTCTCTACGCCTTCTTTCACCAACCAGCACATTATAGAGATAAAATCTTTGAATGGTTGGTACTAACTTTTGGCCTGTGTAAGGCCTTGTATAGCTTGATACTGTTCTCTTTCCCCCCTAATCCTGAATTTCAATGCTTAACAGTGGAAGCACTGTTTTACTTAAGTTTGGGGGGGACACCTTTTTTGTATATATTTTTTGTTTTTCTTTTTTGTTTTGTATATAATTTGTTTTTAGGGAGCGCCGGCAATTTTGACCCTCTTGGTGTAGCCTGACAGTGAGGGCACTGTCAAGTTTAAATTTGGGGGTGTGCTCGGTAAGCTTTCTTCCTTCGCATTCATTTGTATATTTTGCATTTGCATACCTTATTAAAAACCCACAAAAATTGAAAATTTTCCAAAAAAATATAAAAACTTTGTCGTCAAGTTAGCTAATAGGGTAACTTAGATTTTTATTCTGAAAGTTTAGTTGATATGTTAGAAATAACTAAATTCTAGACTTAGGAATTGAAAATCCTTAAAATAACCCTCATTCTGTCTAACTTTGGTAAGTATACGTCCTTACAGTTTTTTTTGAGAAATAGGTAATCTTGAGTTCAGTTCTTGAGTCAAGTCAAGATAAAGGGAAAATATTGAAGCTTTACTAGAGGATAAGTCTGAAAAATAGTTTCTTTTCTCGAGTTCAAATTTAGAAAGTATATACCCTACAAATTG
The DNA here is from genome assembly GCA_030015575.1 of Agapanthus africanus. NCBI lineage: Eukaryota > Viridiplantae > Streptophyta > Magnoliopsida > Asparagales > Amaryllidaceae > Agapanthus > Agapanthus africanus. The sequence continues at coordinate 270,269,941 of CM057340.1, forward strand.
CACTTACACGCACCTTGAAACTTGGGATAGTAGAGGATACCTAGAAATACACTTGCCTGAAAGCCTAGTATGAAAGAAAAAACGGTATTTAAAGCTAAACACCAAAAGAGCATGTGAAAAATATATCCGGTCTTGAAAAAAAGAAAAAGAAAAAGAAAAAGAAAAAAAAATAGAATAAAGTCAAGACCTGGAAACTGCTATTTACGCTTTAAGCTCACACATTCAGTAATCGGCCGTTAGTGCCTCAAGAAGCATTAATAGTCGCATGAAAGGTGTGTGAGCAACACCGTCCATCATTAAATGAAAAGAAGTAGTATTAAGTATTAGGGCAAGGGTATTATAGCTTGAATTGAATTCTTAAGTATAGGGGTGCAAATATACACACATGTAGGGGTATACAATCGATGTTTGAATAAAAGATAGAAATAAAGAATAAGACTTGTGTTTTCTGTAAAGTTGATAAAAATTCCTGATTTGAGGCCTCACTTTAGAAGGAAAACTCAGGAGAACCAACATCTTTCTAAACTTTTTTGGAACGTATATGATCTAAGGCTAAATAGATAGGAGGTGTGAAGCATTAGGGTTGGATATTTCTAACTTAGGATAATAGAGTTTCTAACGTAATAACTAAACTGTAGGAGTAGAATCGACGTTAACTTATGACACTAGCTTGACGGGATTTTGTGGGTAGTATCCGCTGAAAACCCTCAGGAGACAACACTCCTCCTACTAGGGACACCTAGAGGTTTAACGGCTTGTTGCACATGCTCAGTGCGATCGCGTTCCCTGCGAAAGTGCGGTTTGGATTTTATTTTTGTGAATAATTGGTTTTGCTCGGGACGAGCAAAAGTTAAGTTTGGGGGTATTTGTTCATACCAGAATATTGCATTTTATACCGCCCATTCTTATGCTCGTGTGTTTATAGGTAGGTGCTTTTAATCCGTGTTTGTTGCATATTTACAGAGTATAGGTTTCCAGTCCAAATATTGCAAATCAAGACAAAATCTCCACAGTTACGCCAAAAGCAGAACATCTGTTGACAGCAGATAAAAGCCGGGTTCCGGTCATCCATATCCGTCCAGTGCCGAGTACCAGTTCCTGAGACAAGACATATGACAGTGGTCATTCGTGTCTAGGACAAACACAGAGCACGGGGGGGGGGGGCAGCACAAGAATCAATGGGTGCGCGGAGCTCAAGAGAGATAGAAGTCAAAAGTGAAGAAAAGATAGCAATCTTGGACTAAGAATTCTGAAGATATTCTGGAAAGATTATCAGAAAATATATGTAACAGACAACAGGGGACAGCAGACCAGGGACCTACAGAAAAGCCTATGCCCTGAACCTTCTATAGTGCGGCGGATCCGCGGCCAATAGGGGGTATTGGCGGCGGATCCGCGGCCGTACTGGCGCCTCACGTGATGAAATTTCAAGGGCTATTTGGTCTTTTTATGTAGGTTCTGAATGTTGCCCTAGATTTCCAGCTCCCTGCCTATAAATACTCCAGAATTGAGCTAAGCCAAGGGTCCAATTTGGTGTTCATTCTTTGTTCTTCTTTCTTTTTAGGATTTAGTCTTTTTCTTCTTCTTCTTCATTCTTTTTCCATGAAAATTGTAGTGAGAGCTTTTTGAGTGGGAGATCAATGAAGATGAGGGCTTTTTGTATCATTCTCTTTTGTTTCTTCTTCCTCTTGAGATTCTTGCTTTCTCTTGATCATTCAACCTCTTCATTGAGCTTGAATGGTTAAGGGTTAGTTATTGATCTCAAGGGTTGTATTTTCTTATGGAATTAGCGCTTCATTTCACATGCGTTCTCTACCCTTCCCTTGATCTTGCAACCTCTTGATTGAGCTTGCAAGTTTAAGGGTTGGCTATTGATCACATGCTTGTCTTGAGTTCTAATTTCTTGTTCTTTTTATCGCTTTTTATTACTTGCTTATTATTATCTTGCTTTACTTTCTTGCAATTTAATTCATGCACTTAATTACTTGTAATCTTTTCTTTTCTTTGTTCTTTTCTTTTGCTCTCTTTTGTTCATTTTGTGAATGGTTGTAATTATTGTTGTTAAGATGAAATACGGTATTGTAAGTTAATATCTTCTTTCTCATTTCCTTTTCCCGTTATTTTCCATTGATCTCCGCCCAAACCATACGCAAGCGCTCCGTTAGGCACCCTACCCTAACAAGGTAACGGTGATTCCTAACCGCGACCGGTTGCGTTCGGTTTGGCCGGAGGCGAAAGCATGAGACAAGAACGGAAGGACAAGGGTAAATAAGCCGTATTCCACGAATACCGCGCTTAAATCCCCTAATCCACGTTGTTGCCGATTGCTTTAGCTTCAATTGGTCAAGGCTCGTCTCAAAGGTTTTGAGTACGAATTTCTTTAGCTTACAATCTCGTATCTTTTTCTTAACAACTTTATACTTGCAAATAGTACACATAGGTTAGATTGAACAAACACATACTATTCTTTATTGACTCGTCTAAAACAAGAAAGGACATACAACCATCTCCCTGTGGATCGACCCGTGCTCAACCGGCTAGCTGCATAGCGACACCGTCTTGATTGCGGTTAACTTTAATTCTTCCAATCAGTGGTCCATTCACGTTGCTGAAGGGGGCTGCCTCGCTTCAGATTTTGGCGGGTAACTTGCCGCGCCCGTAGGGGTCTAGGATTTCATTGCATAGGCTATCCACACGACCAGGGGAACGTCGGGTTTCAGTAATGGCTCTGTGAAACCCGGGGATCCCAGATATCTGTATTGTTCTGTGATGCTGTACATTTCTGCGAAGTTGCATTTTATCACGCCTTGAGCGAAAATTATATATTGATATATATTAGTAGATGTTGTATATGTTTTGCATCCGTGCTAGTCCAGTCCCCGCTCTGTCGTTAGTTAGCTAACCTAACGGGTAATGACGGGACCCAGTGGCGAATGCGGATGGCATATACGTACATCAGTATATTTTCGTTCTTTTTGGTGTGATCAATTGATGGGACTGCGTTGATTCGGATCAATGCAAGTTAAAAACAAACATAATCTGATGTTGTTGGAACACTTTTCAAAAAAAAAAGGGCTGTTATTGCAAGGACGTTCACTTTTGTTTTGCATCGTGGTATTCAGTTGGAATATCCTGCTCCTCAGTCGACGAGGCAAGGGCCGAGATCCCTTCACCGGGAGTGACCCCTTGGACAAAAAGTTTGCGTCAGGGCAATAACATCACTATAGCCGATTACTTTTGCTTTGCACCGTGGTATTCAGTTGGAATATCCTGCACCTCATTCTATGGGGAAAGAGCCGAGATCCCTTCACCGGGAGTGACCTCTTTAGCAACGGTTTTCGTCACTATATTTTTAAAAGCTATCCAGTTCCTTCAACGATATCAAGTTCATTACGTTAAAGGTTTTCGCCAGAAACCATTCGTAGCCCTCCGTCGTTTCATATGGGTGGTCAATAGTATTCAAGCTGTGTATGTTGGCCAAAGTCAAGGCACAGTGATTGGTAGCTATTGGGTATTCATATGCAGCATAAATAGATGCGTTGGTTTAGGGCAGTCGTACTACTATTTTGGCCAAAGTCAAGGGTATGTACGGGTGTGCTCAAATTAACCTGGAGAATGACGGGTAGAACTTGACATGTGACTTATGATATGTTGGCCAAAGTCAAGGTCATAAGAGCATGGGGTAAAAATCACATCAGGAGTTTCTAAAGAAACTGAAACTTGACAGATATGCGCATACCTTCTGGAGTGTGATGACGTGAGCGGATTCCGTCACGTTATCATGCGATGATAGTTGGATCCCGATTCCCACTGATGAGTTGGTTTACTCCTCGGGTGATCCCGACTAATTCTTCTTTCAGGTTTGGAGGAGAATTTGACGGTACAGTGGGAGGTTTCCAGATTAGATAAAATGGTAACCATTCTGATCTAGGCTAGAGTGCACGCTGAGTGTTTCTTTTCTCTCTCTCTTTGGCAGCAACCATTGACCCGACCCTAAGACTATGACTCAGTGACCAAAATTAACCGAACCTTCTTAAACACTGGCTTTTGGATTGTCAGAGTTGCAGACCTCATTGCCACTCCTACTTTTACCCTTTTCTCCAGGACACCCCGTATTACTACGAACGTCCACTTCCATTGGACAAAACCATCGTATGGTTATATACGAACTCAAAGGGATTTATTCGAGGATGGTTTCCGATTCTGGAGAAAACGAATAGGACTATTCAGTTGTCTTTTCCTTTTTACCTTCTCTCAAGTTTCGAGTACTCCTTGGTTTAAGAGATAGTACACCTATTACGCAAATTGGATAGTCTTCTTCCAAACCATAGGCAGGTGCCGACCGGTAGGGAATGAAGAAAACCAATTAGCCTAACGATGGTGTACAGAAGGTATTATGTAAAGACAAAGAAAAGGATTAGAAGGAGAGCAAAGTAAATTGCGACTGATATTCACGACCAAACCAAGTATTTCATTACCACTCCCTCATCACCTTTGTATTTCTCCAGGACACTCCGTATCACTACAATGATCCACAGTTTATTGGATACTCCATCGTATGGTTATATACGAACTCGAAAGGAACTTGTTCCAGTTCGGGGATGGATTCTGGTCCAGGAGAAATAGGAATAAGGTTTATTTGGTTGTCTTTTATCTTCACCTTCTCTCGCTTTGCGAGTGCTCCTAGGATTAGGACAGTACACCCATTGTGCTTATTGGATAGTCTTCTTCCAAACCATAGGCTGGTGTCGAACGGTAGGAAAGGAAGAAAACCATTTGGCCTAAAGGGGTGTACAGAAGGTAATGACTAAAGACATATAAAGGGATTTGGAGAGGTGGCAAAGAATTATACGGTTACAGTCGTGAATCTGGAAGAGGCATTACTAGGAATACCGGGATACCCTATCGAAACATTTCAATGTTTCAGTTTCACTGTGTACTGTTAAAGGAAAACTGATTTCCCAATTAGTCCTTACTCCAGGGTATGTATTTACCAGGTATGATTCTCACATCTGTATGGTTTTACAGATGATAAGTGGGAGTAAGTTATTGGGAATTAGGTGATCGTCCTCATTATATCGGGATTCGTTGTAATCGGTGATATTTGAGGAAGTCACCTGGGTTGTTTGCCAGTCGGCAAGTATTTGGTTTTGAATATCCGCTGTTGTGCACCAAATTCAAATCGATACATCTGTACGTCTATTTTTATAGAGTGAGATATATCTTTTTGAAATTATGTCTGTGACATTTACCTATATCAGTGGATGGTTAGGTAAGGAGCATTAAACAGCGGTGTAATTCTTCTTAACCATAAGTACAGTTTTCAACCTACGACACACAGTGAATGAGTAATCAGACTCAAGGGACTTATACAGAGTATTGTATGTTGTCCAGGGTCCATCAGGACAGAGGGGTTGGTCCTCGTACTATATTCGGTTTACTTATGACTTCTCTAGATTTTAGACAGGTGTTTCATGGAAACACAGGGTCCGAATTTTGAGAAGTTATAGGTATTTGAATAAAGTAGAGAACCAGATATTGCAAGTATCGGGATTCTTCAAGGTGATCGAAGATGTAGATACTTGTGTATGGTATTCAGTTGATAGTAATGTTTAAGAGAACTTGCTTCTCTTTCAGGTTGCTCATAATTGGAAGCATTCCTAAGTTGAGTAACGCTGATCGGCCTCTTTCCATTTAGTCGACATGCACTGGAGACAGCTGCATGATTTGAATCTGGTTCAATTAAATTAGTGCCTCTGGTTCTATATTGGATATAGAACAGTTCATATCTTAACGATGTTAAGGTACGGGGAGTTGTCCGGTTTATGCTGAAAACCAGACTCTGGATAACTCAAGGCACGTTTCTGTAATGGTTGTTTGTAGGTTGACCCAGGCTATGACGAGGGTTGACTTTCTACCATCTGGAAGATCAATAGCGATATTGTTCTAGACTCGCCACCGTTTTAATAAAAATGGATTTTTCAGAAAACAGTAGTGGGAGTATGGTAGAACTGGAAGTGATTCCAGAACCACAAACGATTACTGAAGATTTGATAGGAACCTAAAGATTCAATCTGGTTTGACATTCCATTGGCCACTCCGCAGATACGGTGGGTAACTTCAGGCACCCGAGAGGTACTCCGTTAGCCTCAAGGACGGTGACAGGGAAGTTCTTGTTTACACAGACTTGCCATTGCTGTTGTTCCAGACTGTGAGACGCGGCGGGAGGATGAGTATAGCGTCGTTCTAAACTAGCTTTAGAAGTGTACGTCTATATGACTCTGCCAGAGGGTTGTCGTGGTCAGTGGGAGCAACGGAAGCATGGTGGACAGGTGGCTTATGTCTATTTATAGACTAAAGCAGATATAGCGGAGATAGATCATCTATTTCTGATGTGACAGTCATAGGTTTGACTTCATCAGAATAGGGGATGGATTTGTTAAGAAGGTAGTAGGGTGTGATGTGCTGGTATTTGGATGACATACACAGAGTAGGAAGTGACATTCCTATACTACGATTGTTATACTTTGGTCGTCACACAGTGGTTTCTCCATATGGGACTTGGACATTATATCTGACATACTGGTTACTAGATCTATGCTTTTAGATCTAGATTTGGGTAGTCTCCCAATCTGGGTACTTAGACAGCATTCTATGAGTATTTAGAATGGATGACTCCATGCACGGTAGTGTACCTGTAGATGATGGAGTCACCCTCTCTAAAGGTGTCTTACAGACTAAAGGGGAGAGGGATGTGCATGATTGGAAGATCACTTGCTTAGGCAATTGAGTCAATCATGAGATGTCAAGTACCACACCAGATGTTGTTCTTGTACTAGATGCAATAAGTTGACATTGATCCAATCCTGGAGAAACAGTCGGAAGTAGTTCTAGAACATAAGTGGATGTTCTAGGGATATGATAACGACAGCCTCATTCGGGAGACAGTTATCATTCCAGGCTTCCAAGGTGACCAGGATGACAAGGAGGTTGTCAGAGTTATAGTTTTCCTTCTGACGAGGGGCAGTATTTTGGACAGGTGGTCCAAGGCAATACTGAGGGAGGCATGGCGCAGGATACTGATTAAGTTCAGTTGACAATACAGTCTAAGAAGTTTGGATTTGGAGTTCATTTATGAGCTAGGTCCCATCAGACATCCAGACACATTCTAAGACAGGTATTGCTCATTTCGGGAGATGGCTTTCTCCGCGAACTTGAGATATAGAGAGACAAAGAAAGAAACAACAAAGCGGATCCACTCACTGAGGCTATTCCTTGAACGCAATAGTTTCGCAAACGAGATTTGTGAGACTGACTAGTAGAGGAGTTGGGTGTTCGGTATCACACGGGCTGTGAGTATGCGACATCACATTAATTAGCCTTGAGTGCAAGTGGGAGATTGTTGGAGATAGTTCCCTCAGAGTCAATTATTGGATCACAGGCACGTGATTGCAATTATTGAGGGAGGACCTGTCCCAGTAAGACAGTCTTACTCGAGATGATAGTATGCTATCTGGTTTATCTTTATCATCATGTACTGCTTTAGGTGACCTGACATGTCGCTATTACACGTTGATAGAGCCCCAAGGATTCTTGCTTGACTGCCAGCAGTATGAGGGCGATCATATACGTGGAAGCTGGTAGTCTATAAGCACATCCTTAAAAGGTCCCTAGTTGTGGGAGTTTCGAGACAAGGCATCGATACTCCAGAGTAGACTAGTGTATACAGTCGAGATCCTGACGAGGGGTGGTGGCCGGTCTCACAAGCCACTGGTGTCAGTTGGTTCACCTAAGATGTATACAGGTGCTCATTGGGTTATGAGTACACCGGACAGGACTCGCCGGGAACATGCTAGTTGGTCTTATACCTGACGTCAGATGGCAGTTCCCTGGTGACATGTGTACAGGTTAGTTCATTGATCTGAGGATCATCATTTGTCTCGTGTGAGTTCCCACTGTACTTTGATTACTACCCTACCATGCTCAAAGGAGACGTGCAAACAGGTTTTAGTTGGGTACAGTCCCGAGCCACATGGAGACAGTGAGCGGATCTTCAGGGGTTCGTCTCTCCCGGTATTGGGGGTGAGGTCGTGCTGTGTCTAGGAGAGCCATTACACGAAGCCCTCGGCCGAGGCAGGAGATTTACCGGTAGGTATTCCAGTAGTATCTCAGGGTGTTCTGGGCTACACTCCGACACGACTTGTACCGCTTTTGGGGGTCTGACTTTTACCAACCCCCTATGCCTGCCATGCGATGCTCATAGACGAACGAACCAGACTGTACGGATATTGTCACTGACAGGCTCAGTAGGGTGTCAGGATGAGTTCGCTCATCGACGACCCTTTTGGTCAATAGCTGGTGGCCCGTCACGTATTGGCTTATACCTCTGACGTGCTAGTGGTTAAATCCACAACCAAGGTGTTGACGAGTCTTTAGAGTCCCCCACATTCAGTTGCTCAAGTTTTCGGGCGAAACGCTGTAGAGGCCGTATGGAGATATGGCAGGGTTCGATCAGATACGTGCGGTATTGCACGGATCAGGATCGGACGGATAATACTAGCCGGCTTTGGTTTAAGCCAGATCCTAGTATAGTACAGTGTAGATTTTGTCTCATTGCATTTGTATTTCGGTCGGAATACAGATGCGGGTGTGTATATACAGTAGCGGGGTTTTCCTGTAATTTATTACGGGACCAGTTTTCTGGAGTTGCCAGTTTGCTTTCCATTTCGGCCATATTTCTTTGTATCCTTCATTGGCCGAAGATTGGTGGAGGAGGGCTTATTTGCAATTGTGCAAATAAGCATTTGTGGAGGGAGGTGATTGCATATTATTGTATCATGATGGTGAACCATCCCTTGACCATTTGACTTCTTCATTCATCATGGCTTGACTTTTGTAGGACATGATTGTTGGTGATGATGAAGGGTGAGGTTGGTGGAGTGTTGGTGTTTCTTAGTGATCATTTTTCCATATGATAACCATTCCTCTCTCTCTTGCATGATTAGTGAGTGGCTCCCCTCATTTTGACTCCCTCATTCTTTTTCCTCTCTCCATTTTCCATGCATGGCCGGCCATAGAGGAGGAGGGCTGCCCATTTTTGTGGTGTGGGATTTTTAGTCTTTTGGCTTCACAAAATCCCCACAAGTTCCATCTCCAAAAGTTTATATCATTCCTCCACCAAATGGCAACATCCACTACTCCGAAATGAGACATGAGCACTACACATTTTACAGCAAATCTTGGGCACATCGACTCGCCAGCTTCATGCCCGAGTTGCCTCGGTATAGAGGTGGGAGCCCGTAAAAGAAGCCGGAGACGTGGTGCCTTTCCGGCGAGGAGGTGGAGACTGGACACTCCGCGGGAGATCGGGACGACGGCGAGAAGACCGGAGGACTCGGATCACTCGGTATATCTCTCTTCTCCATCTTGTAGTTAGCTAGGACTAGTTTAATGGTACGATCCGGGTTTTTAGTGCGCGGTGGTGCAGGTTCAAGAAAAATTAAAGTTAACCATCGCTTCCGCATTTGGCCTCGGGATGGAGGCCGGGGCGCCGCCGTGCACTTACAACCGCAAGCGGCACTAGCTGTACGTAACGGTCCCTAGGTAGATGCCGATAAGAAGACTGACGAGGTAAACCCATCTGAACTCCTACTGAGCCTGAATGTGACAGTCTCCGTACAGTCCGGTCTGTTCTTCTAAGAGTATCGCATGGCTGGCCTAGGGGGCAGTAAACGTCAGTCCTTTAATAGCGGTACAAGTCGTGTCGGAGTGTAGTCCAAAACACCCTGAGATAACACTGGAAACCTACCAGTATATCTCACTTGCCCTGGCCATGGACTTTGTGTAATGGCTCTCCTAGACACAGCGCGATATCAACCCCCAATACAGGGAGAGACGAATCCTTTCTAACCGTCACTATCTCCAAGTGCTTCGGGACTGCACCCAACTGCTACCTGTTTGCACGACTCCTTTGAGCCGTGGTAGGGTAGCAATCTAAGAACAGTGGGAACACACTCGAGGCGAAGTGACAGTGTCAAGTCAACGGACTAAGCTATACTCATGTCACCTGGGAACTGATAACTGACGATAGGTATAATACCAACCAACAGTTCCCGACGAGTCCTGTCCAGTGTATTCGTAACCTAACGAGCACCCGCATACTATCTCAAGTACGACGTACTGACGGCTATGGAACAAACCGTCTCCCAAGCTGGGATGAGAAGCGCATACGCTAGTCTACTCCGGAGTATCGATACCCTGTCTCGATAGTCCTACGACTAGGGACCTGCATTAGGATGTACTTGTGGATTACCCAGCCCCCACGAGTGTGACTGCCATCACAACGCTGGTAATCAAGCAAAGATCCGAAGGGCTCCACTAATGTGCAAAGGCGATATGCTATAAGAAACACATGCACACATTAAAGCAGAAACAAACCAAGTAGCATACTACTATTTTGAGCAACATTGTCAATACAAAGTGAATATCCCAAGCTTCCATTAAGTAATATACATACTAGTATGATACCGTAATGGCCTCTAGGGCATATACACTAACATAAATGAATCCAGCTTTAAAATATATCATGCGGTTCCCAAATCCTCCGAAAATCAAGTGCATCATCATATGAGGTGTACATGTAACTGTAGCAAGGTATAAGTATCTACATATAAACAAGTATGTATGATGCATTTCATAAGCGCAATAGCACAATAATCAACGTCTCAAAATCACCTGTCAATACAATACCACTTAGGGGTATATGCAGCTATAGCAAGATATGTGGGTGTACATGTCAGTATGTATGCATGATGTGCATGTAGCTGTAGCAAGGTATGCAACATATAACAGGATGTAAGCATGTCCGTATATCTCATGCAACGTGGAACAGTGATATGAACATAGCAAATATATCATAGCATGATGCAGCAATTCTACTGAGCAGTGACATACCAATTATCGATGATGAAGTGTGTGAGCCGACAAATCTGTGTAAGTGAACATACGCATCATCGATAATGGTGTAGGTGTACTAGCACTGGTATATTTAATGCAATGAGAATAACATGATCGAAGCATAAAGTACATCATCAGCTAAATGCTATAAGGTATATGTGTCTACAATATATATCCGAGTCGGTGAATCCATCAATCGGCATCCATCCTCACAACATCACGTACGGTACAAACTATCGTACGGCGTCCTCTAAACAAGGATATGGATAAATCAACAGGTAAAACTCATCGCGTACGGTAATCCACGTACGGCGGCAATAAAAAAATAAGGATTCTATCAACCTATACAACATCAGGGTACGGATCTAAGTCTCGTACGCCATATCACTCAAAATGCAACACATTATCCATATAAATATACCTATCTCTCAGGTCACATCCATGTCCATCTCGTATCAGGGGACCTACAAAGGTATCAACAATCTCATATCGACTCGAATCCATAAAATGACATATCACACTAAGTCATCATATCACATCGTATACTCGTTCATCACATTGATATCTCGCATCACATTATATAAACGTTACACTTGTTCTCTTTCAATTTGTAGCCATCATGATTCAGTTATCATACCATATTCTCATATGTCAATATGTCCATTAGTATCAACTTCTATCATATTATCGTTTGTAAATCCTACAATCATGTCCGTCGCATATCATTTATCAGTATAAAATAATCAAACGATATTCCATATCAATGTTTGCGGGGGTGCTATACGCCATCCACCCGACTTCCCCCGTAGATATAAATCTACTCACCTGCTAAACTCCTCGCTTAGCCGTAGTCGATGCGCTTCGTCATCTCGAAATCCACGCGAAGGCACCTACAATCAATATGAAATCGCAATGCTATTAACATCAAATTCTGAAATCCAAAAACGGCACGCGGTGCGCTCATAGGTTAGAACCTATAGCCTACGCATGCAAAACAACCAAACAACCCTCGTCGTTGACGTAAAAACGTCCAACGCCCAAATACAATATATACAGTCGCAAAACCAAGAAATCCAAATACCGGAAAACATAGCCAAAACCCTCACTAGGGTCGCTATACATAAAAACTGCAACGCCAAAAACCCAATCGCACCAATACTCATTCAAAATAATTATCATAGATAAAAAAAATATATACATCATCACCATGTCCATTAAAACCCATGTCTAATTTTTACCAAAAACGTAGTAAGCAGTTTATATCATTTTAGCTCATTTTAACACAAAGCTAGAAGTTTTAAACTATCTAGTGATCACAATCATCACAAACCGGCTTAATTAAGTCATCCAAACCATTACTACCATTTTAATCTCACCCAAACTTGTTTTAGTAAAACCTAGTTTGCTAATTATCTCAATTAGACAAATAGGAATTTAACAAATATCATTCTCACAAAATGATTAGGTTATCCAAGTCTACAATTCAAGATTAACCACTTAAACACATCAAAACCCTAACTAGTAAACTGTAAAGTGGTTTAAGAAATTATACCGATCGATCTGTGTCATTCGGTCTTTAGCTATCATTCCATGCTCCTTGCAGCATCTCCGATCTCCGGTCTCCTCGTCGAAGTGGCACTACGTCAACGAATCTTTATACGGGCTCCCGCTTCAAACCGAGGCAACTCGGACATTCAGTTTGCTAGCCTAGATATCCAAGAAAGAAGTAGAGAGAGTGTAGGATACTATGTCTCAAGGCACCCAATGAATTCGGTGAAGGTAATGAAGTTTCCAAAATGAGATTTGATGAAGTGGGCAATGGATTTTTGAAAAGAAGAATTTTCCTCACCCCAAATAATGGGCTCGGCGAGCAAAAAGAACAAGGGAGGCTCTGGGGATAAATTGTAAGTGTAGTGGTGAGTTCATAGCTTGATTAAATTAATCAACCCTATAGAAGAACATCACAGCACTCCCACTAAAAAAAACATGCCCCACCAATGAGAACCAGCCACCAAGTGCTCGGCCACAAATTAAACAGGAAGGAAAAAGGGGGTGAACCAAAGGATCCAAGTGGTGACCATATGCAAAATATCCTTCAAAAGAAATATCCTAAGCATGACAATAAACATTCAATGCAAAAGTGAGCCATAAACTTAACCATGCCTCATCAATGTAAAGTAATGACTCACCCCAAGCCACCTCACCCTAGCCAAATGAAATTAGCAGCCCCCCATTTCGAAATATCCACAAAGGAAAAGAATGAAATGTGGCCAAAAAGATACACACACATCAACCTTTAATTTATATTTATATCATTTTACAAAAACCCCAAATTCGCAAATCATTAGTTTTTGCAAAATATATTATTTTAATATTAAATTCCAAAAATAATATTTTATATTTTTCTGAAATGTTACAGTCGACTTGATCCTTCTTGAGATGTGGACTTCGACGTTCTCCTGGGCATGGACTGGTTAGCTACTTACTACGCGTCTGTGGACAGCCGCGAGAAGACAGTCTGGTTTTGTTTTCCGGGGGAGTCAGTTCTTATTGTGCAGGGGGACCGTGGTGCCGCCCCTCACAATTTGATTTCTGCCCTTTGCGCTAGTCGGCTTTTGAGGAGGGGATGACGAGGATTCTTGGCTTTCATACGAGATACTGGAGCCACAGTAGATTCGTTGGACCAGGTTCTTATCGTGAGAGAGTTTCCCAACGTATTTCCCGATGAGTTGCCTGGATTGCCGCCAGAGCGTGATATTGAATTTTGCATTGATTTGATCTCCAGCACGGGGCCTATTTCTATACCGCCTTACCGGATAGCCCCGGTGGAGCTTAAGGAGCTTAAGGATCAGCTGCAAGAGTTTCTTGACAGGGGACTTGTACGTCCGAGTGTTTTGCCTTCGGGAGCTCCTGTTCTGTTCGTCAAGAAGAAGAACGACAGTTTGAGGTTGTGCATTGATTACGTCAATTGAACCGAGTTACGGTGCGGAATAGTTATCATTTACCTCACATTGACGATTTGTTTGATCAGCTCCAGGGTGTGGGACATTTTTCCAAGATTGATTTGAGATCGGGTTATCATCAGTTACGGGTTCGGAATGATGACATTCTGAAGACTGCTTTTCGTACGCGCTACGGGCATTATGAATTTTTTATGATGTCGTTCGTACTCACCAATGCCCCAGCAGTGTTCATGGATTTGATGAACCGGATTTTCAGGTCGTTCCTCGATCAGTTTATTATTGTGTTTATTGATGACATTCTGGTTTATTCCAAGAGTCGAGAGGAGCATGAGCAGCAGTTGAGGATTGCTTTGTAGACATTGAGAGAGCACCAGTTGTTTGCTAAATTCTCGAAGTGTGCCTTTTGGCTTGATAGTATTGACTTCCTGGGTCATGTAGTTACGGGAGACGGTATTCGTGTGGACCCGAGGAAGATCGAGATCGTACAGCTTTGGCCCAGACCTGTATCAGTGACAGAGGTCCGCAGCTTTTTGGGCTTAGCCGGTTATTACTGCCGTTTCGTGCAGGACTTCTCGAGTATCGCTGCACCGCTGACTTGACTGACCAGGAAGGGGGTTCCTTTTATTTGGACTGAGGCATGCGAGCTGAGTTTTCAGCAGTTGAAGACTCGGTTGACGACTGCACCAGTTTTATCTTTGCCTTCTGGATCGGGCGGCTTTGTCATTTACTGTGATGCTTCTCGTATGGGGCTCGGTTGTGTATTGATGCAGCATGATAGAGTTATCGCTTATGCTTCCTGACAGTTGATGAAGCATGAGCAGAATTATCCCACTCATGATCTTGAGATGTCCGCGGTGGTCTTTGCACTTAAGATTTAGAGACACTACTTGTACGGGGAGTCGTGTCAGATTTTCACAGACCACCAGAGCTTAAAGTACATCGCCGTTGGATGGAGCTCATGAATGATTATGATTGTGAGATCCTTTATCACCCGGGCAAGGCGAATGTGGTAGCGGATGCTTTGAGTCGTAGGCCCAGGGGTAGCTTGTCCCAGTTGAGCGCAGTTCAGAGACAGTCTTCTGCAGATTGGCAGATCTTGTGCGATAGTAGTGTAGGGTGTTTTTTGTCACCCCATTGAGATGGGAATACGCGCGCGCTTGTCAGGCGTACTACAGATTCCCCCTGCCTGGGGTAGGCTGGGGTTTATTGATCGTGGGGATCCGAAACTCCGGCAGCCGCGGACTAAGCTACCGTTAATTACCCCTCGCCTTTGGGGCGAGGGAACCTCCGATTAACGGGTAAACTGGTCATGCAAACTCAATGTGCAGTGTACGTGTGTTGTATTCTGAAAGGGGTTTTTGGATATATCGGGAGCCACGCAGAGTTTTTACGGGGGTCCCGCTACCCAGATAGCAGGCTGGGGGTCAAGAGGGCGAGCAGCCCCCTTGCGGGGTGCGGGGCAGCGCCCCGTTAGAAACTTTTTTCTAACAGGGGCGGTGTCGTGGAGTATGTGTATGTGTACATCTGTATGCATATGTATATATATATATATGTGTATATATATATAAAAATAAAGAGGAAAAGACATCCAAACGATGCGTGGGGGCCAGCGCCTCGAGCGCTGTGCGCTTAAGTGCTGTGCGCTCAGGCGCTAGAGTGCCACGTGTCGGCACGTGGGCGCTCTGCACTTGAGCGCTGGAGCGCAAGCGCGCCACGTGACGGTACGTGGGTGCTTTGCGCTTCAGCTCCTGACGCTCGAGCGCAAGTGCGCCACGTGTCGGCACGTGAGCGACTTGCGCTTGAGTGCTGGGCGTTTGAGCGCAAGCGCGCCACGTGTCGGCATAGGGGCGACTTGCGCCTGAGCGCTTGCTCTTGAGCACAAGCGCGCCACGTGTCGGCACGGGGACGACTTGCGCTCGAGCGCTTGCGCTTGAGCACCAGCGTGCCACGTGTCGGCACTGCGGCGACTTGCGCTCGAGCGCAAGCGCGCCACGTGTCGGTACCGGGGCAACTTGCGCTCGAGCGTTTGCGCTTGAGCGTAAGCGCAGCAAGTGTCGGCACGTGGGCGCTTTGTGCTTGAGCGCAGGGCGCTGTAGTGCAAATGCGCCACGTGTCGGCACGTAGGCGCTGTGCGCTCGAGCGCTGAGCGCTCGAGTGCAAGCGCGCCACGTGTCGGCACGCGGGCGCTCTGCGCTTGAGCGCCGGCAAGAAAATGAGGCTTTTAGCCTAGAAACAGAAGCTATGCTTCAAAAAGGAAATATTTATTATATATATATATATGGAGTTAAACACCAAGGATGTTTTGAAGCTTATGAAGGGGGTTCTTCTTCTTCCTCCTGTTGTTTGGCCGGATCTTGAAGATCAAGAAGTAGGAGATTTTAAAAACCACTCCTTTTTGAGATCTGATGGGAGATCTGGGTTCCCCTTTGTGGGTTTTGTGGTGGAAAGCTACTTAGTTTTGGAAAAGAAAGAGTAAAACTCTTGATTTAATTCAAAAGAAATGAGAAGGTTTAGAACCTTGGAGAACGAGCAGGAGGCACAAAGAACACTCGTTTTTTGGGGGAATGAAAAGTGTGTATGCTTTATTCATCATCATGTTGCCTTATATAGGCTTACATATTTACATATAGCCCCTTGGACTTTACAAAAATGGCATTTTAGCCATCCCATGGCTCATGAGCCATTTCATTTTTGCACATAAGCCATGGGCTTACAAAATATTGGCTTTATGCCCATTTTGTTTACATTCATGCATAAACAATTACATAAAAATTATTTATTACATGATTTTGTTGTTGGCATGGGGAGGCTGGCTGCGGGCTCGACTTGGGCATGGGCCTGCTTGACCTGGGCTTGGGCCTACCTGGCTTGGGGTTGACTTTGATTTTGACTTGGTCAACCGGGATGTAAATTTTTACCCCAACAAATTTCCCCCCATCAATAAATGCACACAGCATGTGTGGGTCGTGTGCATGAAATTGATGGATCTTCTTTTGCGTAGAGGCGACTTGCTTTGGTTCCCACTTTTTAGGATGCACTGCCCTTTTTACGACATGGACGGTCGGCGCTTGACGCGTCTCCGAGATAGACTGTCCGTGGTAGACGTTTCCCTAGCCCGGAGTGATTTCGTTGACGTGCCCCCGGCGCGGAGTGTCGCTGGTCGACGTTTCCCCGAGGCGGAGTATCGGCTGGTTGACGTGTCCCCGAGACGGAGTGTCAGCTTGACGTTTCCCCGAGACGGAGTGTCGCTGGTCGAAGTGTCCCCGACGCGGAGTGTCTGCTGGTTGACGTATCCCCGAGACGGAGTGTCTGCTTGACGTTTCCCCGAGACGGAGTGTCGCTGGTCGAAGTGTCCCCGGCGCGGACTGTCTGCTGGTTGACGTATCCCCGAGACGGAGTGTCGCTGGTCGACGTGTCCTCGGCGCGGAGTGTCTGCTTGACGTTTCCTCGGCACGGAGTGCCTGTCACGATCCGAAAGTACGGAACATGACCAGCACTTAAACTACGAACGTCTCGAGGCGTACGTAATCTAAGTAAACCGAAAACCCAGAAATCCAAACCAAGAAAAGTAGTAGAGTGCAGGAAAAACCAACTTAAAGCAAGTAATTTCAATAGCATAAGCCGAATTATGCGGTTTTTTAAAACATCAAAATTTTACTGAAAATTTCGGCAGAGTCTCCTTTGTAAATACTGGCCCCCAAACGGGATACAACATGAATAGTATACGAAATCAAGAAAAGGGCATCCCCAAGCGGGACCTAGCTCTTCGTCAATCGACGGTCACAACCACACAAACAATATAATATACAACGCCAACGGCGAGGATCAAAACTCAAAAGGAAACTCAAAACCACCAGAAATATAACGAGCGACTCTAAGGTCGAAAGAATAAACAACACTGGTCTCTATCTCAAAAAATACATGTTTGGTTGATGGAACTTCTAGATACAACAGAATAATGATATACAAGATATAATGATGGGTACGATACAATAAACCCACCTACTAGCAAGTCACCCGGAAATGGAAAGAGTGCCAGCAAGCCGTAATGAAACCTGTACGGCGAAACCTGCAAGAACTGTGGCACAACGGGGGTGAGTTGCCAACTCGTGAGTAGAAAAACATCTACGTACAGAAATCGCATAAATAACGCAACCTAGGTCAATGATCATAATATAGCCTCAAAAATGCATATAACATGCAGCCTATAACAATGGCTAGGGTAAATATCTAATCCGAGTGTAAACTCATGTGCCCGTATCAGTGCCTCAGGTAGCAATATATCATATGAATGAGGTATGAATGCATGAAAACAGAATACATGTAAATTAAGAAACTGTTTTCATAAATTAGTGAGATTTCCTTCGTATTTTTAAACTGAGGTACCATAAATGAAATCAGTATCAACAGTGTCTAGCATCGACACAAAACATAAATCTCACTGTCTCGAAATATCAATGTCTCAATCTCAATATCTAGGGCGCCGTCAGTCCAGACCGGCCCCTACCATCCATCTCAAGACCACGACGGCATCCTCCGGATATCCGACGCGTCGGGTAATATCACCGGTCGGTAGTGCTCCCCTGCCGGGCACAACGTCAACACCACATTCCTCTTGCCCCGGGGTACCGCACCGGGCCCACCATGTACCCGTGACGGTTCCTCCACTCCTCGACACGGATCTTGAAAACCACACAAACTCATGGTGAACGACACTTTACATCACTAGAAAACCGCAACATTTTATATTTTAAAAGATCATAAGTCGTAAATTTTGCGGCTTTCCCCGAAATCCAGAAATATCATAAATCTCAAGAAATCATCACAAGTGCATATGTCAATGATAATAAATGCATATGGTATCAATAACCAAGTTGCAATGTATGATTAATAAACTAGTCATTTAAGGCAGGTACACTAATATCATATCAAACTACTAACTAACAAGCTAAGTCAAGCAAATATATTCTCTAAAGTGTACGTGACATGGCAATTACCGATGAAGATGTATGTGAGCCGGCAAGTAGGTGTACGTGGTACATACGCATCATCGGTAATGGTGCTGGTGTCCTAACAGCATGATATCAATAATGGAATATGCAGCAAAATAAGTATGCGAGGCAGAGCGAACAACAATAATGTGCGGGAGCTGAATACTAGACACAACGATAACTAATCAGTATTAATCTAATATAAGTCCTACGAATGGTGCCTTTTGAAATAACACGAATCATGGGGTTTTGAAAATAGGGCTACGGTGTTTTTATGAAAAGATACGTCTTTTGAAATATCCGTAAGATCCCTTGGGCTGTCTTTTAAAATACCCACGATTCGTTAGTTTTGAAATAGGTAAGAATCGAATCTAATCTAACAACTAAACTAAACTAAAGGGCTAAGCTAACAAGCTGGACTACAGATAAGGAAACCGCCTAACATCTGAGTCGATACATATACCTACCTGTATATGTATAGTCGGTGATCCCGCCTCAATAATATCATAGCCGATACCATATCTATAATCAGGCATCCCAAGTCAAGAGTGCGGATCAATCATCAATATAGCTCGTACGTAAATCCGTCGTACGGCATCCCAAATCTGGGTACGGGTCAATATCACATTCATCATACTATTCACCTGGTATCCTCTTTATCAATTATCATGATCGGGGTACTGATCTACGTCTAGTACCATACTGATACCGCCAACGCATGCATGCCGGTGTAAGAATCACTACGCCAAAAGACCCGCTAAAACATCATGTCGTATATCAATACGAACCAAATCACATCACCGATCACCTGGCCTCAAGCCCAATCTCATCGACTCATCTCAAATTCCAAATACTATTCTCAAATCCAGTATACGAACACATAGTCCCATACCTATATGAACACATAAATATATATTCCCATATACGCACATATAAAAGAAAGAATGTATGCAAGTATGTGTGTGCGTGCGGGTGTGAGTGCGACCACTACTCTAGGGTTTCGCAACTACACTAAACCAATCCAAAACATACCAAATATCCATCTTTATCATCGTTATTAATCCCAAATAACATATAATAATTGTTGGTGTGTATACGCATCCGTATACACCACCACGGACTGCGGGGGTGCTATACGCCATCCACCAGACTTCTCCCCGTAGATATAAATCTACTCACGTGGTCCTCGCTAGCCGGTTCCGACGTCGCCACGCGCTTGCTTGTCGTCTCGAAGTCAACATGGGGGTACCTACATATCATAACACACCATATCACATTAAAACTAAATTCGAAATCGAAACGGCATACGAAAATCAAATCGGCACGCGTATCACGCATAGGTCCAAACCTATCGCCTACGCATGCAAGAATAGTCAAACCAACCCTCGATGTCGATGTACAAACGTCAAACCATCGAGAAAAATCCAATCACACTCATTTGCACATTCACGAACACTAATTTTAATATAAACTAGGTTAAAACTCACAAAAACCCCAATTTTACTTAAAAAGTCATTTTTCCGAAAATCTAGCAAGCACAATTCACCGTTTTTGTACAAAACAGGATGTTTAAATGAATGTAGAGGCCAATATATTTATTAAATATCTTAAATAAGTCAGATAAACAATTCCCGGAATTTAATCTCATTAAATTCCAAAACCCTAAT
Source organism: Agapanthus africanus (assembly GCA_030015575.1). Classification (NCBI taxonomy): domain Eukaryota; kingdom Viridiplantae; phylum Streptophyta; class Magnoliopsida; order Asparagales; family Amaryllidaceae; genus Agapanthus; species Agapanthus africanus. The sequence continues at coordinate 270,290,518 of CM057340.1, forward strand.
ATTCTAGTTTACAAAATACCTAAAATTTAACAATTTCAAAGCAAAAATGCACAAACTACAATCTAGCTTAGATTTGCATGATCTAAAGCATTAAACCACACTTAATAAAGTTAATGAAGTCATGAAAAACCTAAACACATTTTTAATCCCAAGTATTTAACCAATTTCAAAAACCTAGTAAGCAAATTAGCAAATTAACACAATTATTAAAATAACCATTAGCACAAGCTACAAATCTTGTATTAACATGACAAAAAAGCCTAAATATAACACACAACCATACACCAATTTTATAAAACCCTAACTTGCATTCAAATTCATAACTTGAATTCCAAAACTTGCAACTTAAGCCTAATTAACACTTAAGTAGTTTAGCTTTAAGAAATTAGTAACAAATTAAGCAAAAATGTTTTAGAATTATACCCAAAAACATTTGAAGATCCACAAGCATCCATGGCCTCCCAAAATGCTCTCTTTTCACAAAGATCCATGCTATACGGGCTAAGCTAAAATGGGTAGGAGTCGGATTTGGGTTTTGGGATTTTTTTTGATGGATTTGAGGCAATTTTTGATGAAGTTTGAAGAGAAAAGAGAAGGGAAATGGTGGGCGCTGTTGCTGCTGTAGGAGGGTGGGTGGTCGGCTGATTGGGAGTGGGAGAGGAGAGAGAGGGAGGTAGAGAAAGTGGGGGAAGAAGTCAAAGTCAATTCAAGGTCAAAGGTCCACCTCATTTCTCCATTTTCTTTTCTTTTCGTTCATTTCTTTCCTTTGAAATTCAAGTGGGGAAAAAAAATGGGGGCTGCTGAATTCTTCAAGGGGAGAAGTAAATGGGAGTGTGTGGATGTGGGTAGGGTGTGGGGTGATGAAAAATGATAAATATAATACCCCAAACATCCATTTACGCTTAAAAAAAACATTTTTTCTTCAATAATTTCTAAACCGTTTTGGCAAATGATTTCGTTCCAAAAACCATATGATAAAATTTTATTTAATGTTTTATGATGCACAAAATTTGTTTCAACTCATTCCAATTTGTAATTTTCCCTAATTAAATGTATTAGTGATGGCTTAAATAATAATAAAATAATATTTTTTTCAGAAAATTTGAAATTTCACCAGCGGCTCAATGAACACCAAATAATAGCAATTACATAGCTAGAATATGTATATTTAATTTTCATAATAAGATATTTGTATTTTAACTTTTTACAGAAAATCCCCTTATTTTACCGATTTTTCGAAATTTCACCGAAACGATTTTCAAAACGTTACAATCTTCCCCCTTAAGGAAATTCGGTCCCCGAATTTAAATTCAAACTCCCCCAAATACTAAAACATCTAAGAAAACCCATCAAGTCGTCGGGGCTCCGAAATTGTAAATACATAAAACAAATCGTAGCGCAGCGCATGCGCTTGAAAAATGAGTATATAACTCAAATCAAAACTCCGTCAAGCATCCCGCAATCATCGGAGTCATGGAGAAGACATCAATGCCAAATCTAAATCAAACCAATATGCTATAACTCGAAACTATACATATAAACATCGAATCTATATCTGTAAATATCTGAAGGAAATGCATGCCAAATCTCTTTAAGTCGCTGTGCAACGCGTATAACACTGCACAGTGGCGGACGTCTATCATAAAAAAATAACTATATACGTATATACCTTTGTTTGAAATGTACGTTCCGCCGTTTTGGAAACAATTTAGAAGGGTCTCCTAATTTTAAACATTTCGTGTCATATCAGACACGTAGGTAAATACTGAGGCTATAGCTCGCTTTTTGGAAATCCCTTCAATAACTATCAATGCATGCAAAATATATTCAGGTACTGTCCTCTGACTAGTCCTGCTCAGTATGAAAACACATAGCAATATCATAAAAACGTACTGCTCTATACGAAATCAATCCCAAAATATGCACATGAATGCTACGTGCGTCTGGTGCGCACGGAAATCAAAATCCATGAATGTGCCATACATGCGCACAGAAACAACATCTAAGTGCATCGGGTGTGCACGAAACATCTGTCGTAGGCAACATGTGTGCCTGACCGCAAAATCAGGTGCATCTGACATGCACAAAAAAAATCTCGATTTAGTGCCTCTGGTGTGCACCAAAATCACCATTCAAAACATGCGCCCAACATGCGCGAAAATCCAAATCAGGTGCATCCATCGTGCACGAAATCATGAAATCCAATATCAAGCGCCGAATGTGCGCAAAATCAATCAGGTGCACAAGGTGCACAAAACAAATATCGAGTATCACAATTGAAATCGAAGTCCAGTGCATCTAAGTGCACAAAAGGCGTATCACTGCACTGCAAGCATATATAAACTATACAGAGTGCAGGAACGAAATCGCGTGCATGCATACGCTTAAAACCAACTCAACTGTTTAAAACCGTAAAATCACAAACATGTGAAACTGAAGCACGAAAACGATATCAAGTGCAACACTGTGCAAAGATCGTAAATCCTCAATCATCAAAATCAAATCATACGAATAAACCACCCAAAACATCGTAATCAACAATGGCGGAATAGTACTGCTCAAGCGCATCCTCTAAGAATCTCGGCCAACTATCGCGGTCACTAGTGGGACGTCTCGTCGATGATCATGAACTCTGTCCTGCTGATGTGCGTAACCATGACCACTCCTGGGTCAAGGTCTTCACTGTGAATTACCAATCTTTCGGTCCATCGGCTCATCGGCCCTGTCAGGTGTGCTAACGGGGATGATTCCATTCTGGCACTTCTCTGGTCATCTCTTGGTCAATCATCGCGACCACTCGTAAGACAGCATATTACTGGCGTCGGCCTCTGGCTCTCTGAATGTATGTGACACATCTGATCCTGGGTGCAAGTATCATTGCAGCAGTGTCCTGGAAGGAATCCTGCTCACGGTCTCTTCCATGTCTCGTCTCTGCCAACTGTCCGGAAGTCATTGTCCTTTCCTATATCTGCATCTTGCTCTGGAACGACTGCATACTCATCGCAACTCCTTCTGGAAGGTAAGTCCAAATACCATGCCTCGGCATGCGCATCGCATCTCTGATGTCGGCGGAGTGGAACGTCATCTCATCTAGATCTGGTGCGAACCTCTTACTCCACTTTTCTCTAATGTTGTCTGCTTTGGACTCGTCTCGTCGCGGCTGCATGGACTGAGCTCCAACAGCTATCCTCGTATCGGGAGTCTCCCAAGAAATGCATCTCACCACCTAGCATCCGAATTAAGTCGAACCATCCAATCGATCGTCAAAACCTCATAATCCTCCAAGGGCTCAACATCTTGGGTACAGTTTAATAGTATCGAGTACATACCACAGCATCAGTGGTCCAGCCGTAGAAGGGCAAACCCAAGCCTCACTAATGGCGCCGTAGAACTGCCGCAAACCCGAAGGTTCAAAGGCTTTCATACGGTCATTAAGTCGAGTTAGGGTTTCATTCTTCTAGAGGGACCATAGAATTGCCTGCATGTCTTTCCGACTACTTTAAACTTGGAATAATAGGTTTCCGACATTCGATGGTCTCTGTCGACCCTCACGTCTCTGCGTGAAGTCGTCTCTAGCTGGAATCAATCTATCTGATGACCTCGCATCGGGGTAAGCGAACGAACCACCTGTCCTAGTCATTCATCATCGGGTGACTAGCGACCTTCTATCATCTATTCGTACAACTCGCCCCGCAATAGCTCCAACATATGGGGCGATATCTCGTCGCTCGCAGCGATAACTGGCTCGCTCGTCTGCATGCTGAACAGTGCCTCAATCGTCAGGAGTAAGCAACACACCAACGGTCATCAAAATCTGGCCGGCCTCTATCATTGGCTCAATTCTCTAGTGTCGATCAGCGCCTCCGAGTAACCTCATAAAGGCGATCCGCCAAACACTCGTGGCGCGGAAACACAGTAAAAAGATACATCTCTGCAATCATGTGTCGCCGGAATTTCGCCCTGGTCAGTCCTCGTTCGTAACGAGCTTGTGCTGACCGCAACTCTAGCCGTAGCTCTCCCTGCCGTAACCGTAGCAGCAAAACCAAACTGGTACCGATGAGGCAAGATCAGGAAGGAATATAATACTGAATAAGGAAATGTACATCCTAAGGCTTCATAAGTGGAGTGGCGTGTCGTAAATATGCCGCGGAACATATCAACGGTACGTCACTCTACTTTAGTCACCTATTCCATCAACCAAGGGTCATCCTACGCTTCGAAGGTTAAAACCTAATGCTTTGATACCAACTTTGTCACGACCCGAAAGTACGGAACATGACCGGCACTTAAACTACGAACGTCTCGAGGCGTACGTAATCTAAGTAAATCGAAAACCCAGAAATCCAAACCAAGAAAAGTAGTAGAGTGCAGGAAAAACCAACTTAAAGCAAGTAATTTCAATAGCATAAGACGAATTATGCGGTTTTTAAAACATCAAAAATTTACTGAAAATTTCGGCAGAGTCTCCTTTGTAAATACTGGCCGCCAAACGGGATACAACATGAATAGTATACGAAATCAAGAAAAGGGCATCCCCAAGCTGGAGCTAGCTCTTCGTCAATCGACAGTCACAACCACACAAACAATATAATATACAACGCCAACGGCGAGGATCAAAACTCAAAAGGAAACTCAAAACCACCAGAAATATAACGAGCGACTCTAAGGTCGAAAGAATAAACAACACTGGTCTCTATCTCAAAAAATACATGTTTGGTTGATGGAACTTCTAGATACAACAGAATAATGATATACAAGATATAATGATGGGTGCGATACAATAAACCCACCTACTAGCAAGTCACCAGGAAATGGAAAGAGTGCCAGCAAGCCGTAATGAAACCTGTACGGCGAAACCTGCAAGAACTTTGGCACAACGGGGGTGAGTTTCCAACTCGTGAGTGGAAAAACATCTACGCACAGAAATCGCATAAATAACGCAACCTAGGTCAATGATCATAATATAGCCTCAAAAATGCATATAACATGCAGCCTATAACAATGGCTAGGGTAAATATCTAATCCGAGTGTAAACTCATGTGCCCGTATCAGTGCCTCAGGTAGCAATATATCATATGAATGAGGTATGAATGCATGAAAACAGAATACATGTAAATTAAGAAACTGTTTTCATAAATTAGTGAGATTTCCTTCGTATTTTTAAACTGAGTTATCATAAATGAAATCAGTATCAACAGTGTCTAGCATCGACACAAAACATAAATCTCACTGTCTCGAAATATCAATGTCTCAATCTCAATATCTAGGGCGGCGTCAGTCCAGACCGGCCCCTACCATCCATCTCAAGACCACGACGGCATCCTCCGGATATCCGACGCGTCGGGTAATATCACCGGTCGGTAGTGCTCCCCTGCCGGGGTCAACGTCAACACCACATTCCTCTTGCCCCGGGGTACCGCACCGGGCCCACCATGTACCCGTGACGGTTCCTCCACTCCTCGACACGGATCTCGAAAACCACAGCAAACTCATGGTGGACGACACTTTACATCACTAGAAAACCGCAACATTTTATATTTTAAAAGTTCATAAGTCGTAAATTTTGCGGCTTTCCCCGAAATCCAGAAATATCATAAATCTCAAGAAATCATCACAAGTGCATATGTCAATGATAATGAATGCATATGGTATCAATAACCAAGTTGCAATGTATGATTAATAAACTAGTCATGTAAGGCAGGTACACTAATATCATATCAAACTACTAACTAACAAGCTAAGTCAAGCAAATATATTCTCTAAAGTATACGTGACATGGCAATTACCGATAAAGATGTGTGTGAGCCGGCAAGTAGGTGTACGTGGTACATACGCATCATCGGTAATGGTGCTGGTGTCCTAACAGCATGATATCAATAATGGAATATGCAGCAAAATAAGTATGCGAGGCAGAGCGAACAGCAATAATGTGCGGGAGCTGAATACTAGACACAACGATAACTAATCAGTATTAATCTAATATAAGTCCTACGAATGGTGCCTTTTGAAATAACACGAATCATGGGGTTTTGAAAATAGGGCTACGGTATTTTTATGAAAAGATATGTCTTTTGAAATATCCGAAAGATCCCTTGGGCTGTCTTTTAAAATACCCACGATTCGTTAGTTTTGAAATAAGTAAGAATCGAATCTAATCTAACAACTAAACTAAACTAAAGGGCTAAGCTAACAAGCTGGACTACAGGTAAGGAAACCGCCTAACATCTGAGTCGATACATATACCTACCTGTATATGTATAGTCGATGATCCCGCCTCAATAATATCATAGCCGATACCATATCTATAATCAGGCATCCCAAGTCAAGAGTGCGGATCAATCATCAATATAGCTCGTACGTAAATCCGTCGTACGGCATCCCAAATCTGGGTACGGGTCAATATCACATTCATCATACTATTCACCTGATATCCTCTTTATCAATTATCATGATCGGGGTACTGATCTACGTCTAGTACCATACTGATACCGCCAACGCATGCATGCCGGTGTAAGAATCACTACGCCAAAAGACCCGCTAAAACATCATGTCGTATATCAATACGAACCAAATCACATCACCGATCTCCTGGCCTCAAGCCCAATCTCATCGACTCATCTCAAATTCCAAATACTATTCTCAAATCCAGTATATGAATGCATAGTCCCATACCTATATGAACACATAAATATATATTCCCATATATGCACATATAAAAGAAAGAATGTATGCAAGTATGTGTGTGCGTGCGGGTGTGAGTGCGACCACTACTCTAGGGTTTCACAACTACACTAAACCAATCCAAAACATACCAAATATCCATCTTTATCATCGTTATTAATCCCAAATAACATATAATAATTGTTGGTGTGTATACGCATCCGTATACACCACCACGGACTGTGGGGGTGCTATACGCCATCCACCCGACTTCTCCCCGTAGATATAAATCTACTCACCTGGTCCTCGCTAGCCGGTGCCGACGTCGCCACGCACTTGCTTGTCGTCTCGAAGTCCAGATGGGGGTACCTACATATCATAACGCACCATATCACATTAAAACTAAATTCGAAATCGAAACGGCATACGAAAATCAAATCGGCACGCGTATCACGTATAGGTCCAAACCTATCGCCTACGCATGCAAGAATAGTCAAACCAACCCTCGATGTCGATGTACAAACGTCAAACCATCGAGAAAAATCCAATCACACTCATTTGCACATTCACGAACACTAATTTTAATATAAACTAGGTTAAAACTCATAAAAACCCCAATTTTACTTAAAAAGTCATTTTTCCGAAAATCTAGCAGGCACAATTCGCCGTTTTTGTACAAAACAGGATGTTTAAATGAATGTAGCGGCCAATATATTTATTAAATATCTTAAATAAGTCAGATAAACAATTCCCGGAATTTAATCTCATTAAATTCCAAAACCCTAATATTCTAGTTTACAAAATACCTAAAATTTAACAATTTCAAAGCAAAAATGCACAAACTACAATCTAGCTTAGATTTGCATGATCTAAAGCATTAAACCACACTTAATAAAGTTAATGAAGTCATGAAAAATCTAAACACATTTTTAATCCCAAGTATTTAACCAATTTCAAAAACCTAGTAAGCAAATTAGCAAATTAACACAATTTTTAAACTAACCATTAGCACAAGCTACAAATCTTGTATTAACATGACAAAAAATCCTAAATATAACACACAACCATACACCAATTTTATAAAACCCTAACTTGCATTCAAATTCATAACTTGAATTCCAAAACTTGCAACTTAAGCCTAATTAACACTTAAGTAGTTTAGCTTTAAGAAATTAGTAACAAATTAAGCAAAAATGTTTTAGAATTATACCCAAAAACATTTGAAGATCCACAAGCATCCATGGCCTCCCAAAATGCTCTCTTTTCACAAAGATCCATGCTATACGGGCTAAGCTAAAATGGGTAGGAGTCGGATTTGGGTTTTGGGATTTTTTTTGATGGATTTGAGGCAATTTTTGATGAAGTTTGAAGAGAAAAGAGAAGGGAAATGGGGGGGGGGGCTGTTGCTGCTGTAGGAGGGTAGGGGGTCGGCTGATTGGGAGTGGGAGAGGAGAGAGAGGGAGGTAGAGAAAGTTGGGCAAGAAGTCAAAGTCAATTCAAGGTCAAAGGTCCACCTCATTTCTCCATTTTCTTTTCTTTTCTTTCATTTCATTCCTTTGAAATTCAAGTGGGGAAAAAAAATGGGGGCTGCTGAATTCTTCAAGGGGAGAAGTAAATGGGAGTGTGTGGATGTGGGTACGGGTGTGGGGTGATGAAAAATGATAAATATAATACCCCAAACATCCATTTACGCTAAAAAAAAGCCTTTTTCTTCAATAATTTCTAAACCGTTTTGGCAAATGATTTCGTTCCAAAAACCACATGATAAAATTTTATTTAATGTTTTATGATGCACAAAATTTGTTTCAACTCATTCCAATTTGTAATTTTCCCTAATTAAATGTATTAGTGACGGCTTAAATAATAATAAAATAATATTTTTTTCAGAAAATTTGAAATTTCACCAGCGGCTCAATAAACACCAAATAATAGCAATTACATAGCTAGAATATGTATATTTAATTTTTATAATAAGATATTTGTATTTTGACTTTTTACAGAAAACCCCCTTATTTTACCGATTTTTCGAAATTTCACCGAAACGATTTTCAAAACGTTACAGTGCCGCTGTTGGACGTTTCCCTGATGTGGAGTGTCTGTATTGGACGTTTCCCCGATGCAGAGTGTCGCTAGTTGACGTATCCCCGGCACGGAGTGTCTGCTTGACGTTTCCCCGGCACGGAGTGCCGCTGATCGACTTTTCCCCGGCGCGGGGTGTCGGGTTGAATTTTCCCCGGCATGGAGTGTCTGTTGTTGGACGTTTCCCCGGTACGGAGTGTCTGCTGTTGGACGTTTCCCCGATGCGGAGTGTCGCTGGTTGACGTTTCCCCGAGACGGAGTGTCTGCTGTTGGACATTTCCCCGGTACGGAGTGTCTGCTGTTGGACGTTTCCCCGATACGGAGTGTTTGTGTTGGACGTTTCCCTATGCGGAGTGTCACTGGTTAACGTTTCCCTGAGACGGAGTGTCAGATGTTGGACGTTTCCCCGATGCGGAGTGTCGCTGGTTGACGTTTCCCCGAGACAGAGTGTCTGCTGTTGGACGTTTCCCCGATGCGGAGTGTCGCTGGTTGACGTTTCCCCGAGATGGAGTGTCTGCTGTTGGACGTTTCCTCGGTACGGAGTGTCGCTTGTTGACGTGTCCCCGAGACGGAGTGTCTGCTTGACGTTTCCCCATTACGGAGTGTCATTGTCGGACGTTTCCCTGATGCAGAGTGTTTGTGTTGGACGTTTCCTCGATGCAGAGTGTCTGTGTTGGACGTTTCCCCGATGCGGAGTGTCTGTGCTGGAATTGGTTGGTTTGATTTGTTTGATTTGAGTCGACATCAGCATCGCTACACTGGAATATGGTACCAGGAGCGAATCATCATTTGTCCTGAGAGAATTTTGGGATTGGTATTTTTGTCGGCATCTGCATTGCTGCACTGGAATAATGCCAGGAGCAACTCATCATTTGCCCTGAGAGGATTTGGATTTGGTTTATTTGGCATCTGCATTGCTGCACTGGAATAATGCCAGGTGCAACTCATCATGTGCCCCGAGAGGATTTGGGAATTGGTGGATTAGGAGACAGGTTTAGATCCCTATCACCTAAGGATTTTCCATTTTGTGAGCCGTAAGGGTCTCACAAATCATTTTCTCCCTACGGGTCATAAGGATCCCGTAGGTGTATTTTCTCCTTAGGAGTCGTGGCGACTCCTAAGTGTATTACTCCTTTGTGAGTCGTAGGGATCTCACGCGGGAATTTTCTCCTCACAAAGTCGAGAGGACTTTGCGAGTCCATTTCATTTCTTCTTTTTTTTTTATGAGTTTGCGCCCTTTCGGGTTTTCACAAACTCGCCAGCAGTCCTGCTGTTTTTACTCACGGAGCCCTTTCGGGTTTTCATCCGTGCCCATTTTGCTTGTGGACATACCATTCTTTTTTTTCTCTTTTTTTTTTGGAGAGATCGGGATTGTTTTACGCCCGTGGATTGTATACGGTTTTGCAGGATGTATGATCCAGACCGTAGGGCCGGAAAAATTTCAGGACTTTGTTGGCGTCTGCATCGCTGCGCTGGAATGTGGTACCAGGAGCGACTCATCATTCACCGTTGGGGTATGGGATTTGGAATTTGGTTGGCGTCTGCATCGCTACACTGGACTGTGGTACCAGGAGTGACTCATCATTCGCCGTTGGAGTATGGGATTTGGAATTTGGTTGGCGTCTGCATCGCTACACTGGAATATGGTACCAGGAGCGACTCATCATTCGCCACTTTGGGGTTAGGGAGCGATGGCTTAAGAGACAGGTTTAGATCCGTGTCACCTAAGACTTTTCAATTTTATGGGCCATGAGGGTCCCATAAAAGCATTTTCTCCCTGCGAGTCGTAAGGATCCCGCAGGTGTATTTTCTCCTTAGGAGTCGTGAGGATTCCTAAGGGTGTTTTTCCTTCGTGAGTCGTAAGGATCCCACAAAGGTTTGTTCTCCTCACGTATCGTGAGGACACATGAGTGGGTCTTCTCACTGGAGCATAATTCCACAGGTGGAGACCAGCCGCGTAACTGGTGATTGCGGTAGGGTATGGGTATGCTGAGAATTATTTGAGCCCGTGGATTGTATACGGCAGTCAATTTGGGGACTAGTCGTAGGGCTGGGAGAAATTTGAAAAATCGGATTTTTGTTGGCGTCTGCATTGCTGCACTGGAATAATGCCAGGAGCAACTCATCATCCGCCTTTGTTTTTTGTTTTTTTTTTTTTACCGCGATTGCTCTATCATTTCAGCTTTTCTTATCGCGAAGATCGCGATTGCCCCATCATTTCGGCTTTTATTCGCGGTTGCCCCATCATTTCGGCTTTATTTTCATCTTTATTTTACTCGCTGATTTTTATTGCGAGTTGCCCCCATCATTTCGGCTTTTCTTTATTTTTCTTTTATTTACACATTTTTTTGTTTATTTACATTTTTTTTTGTACATTCCCAGTTTAACGACTTAGAGGTCGATTGTTCCCAGTTTAATGACGTGGTGGTCGATTGTTCCCAGAGAAAGGCGGGTATTTGAGAGAATCAGGTCCCTGAAGGACTTCGGTCCCCGTGTGTATGAAATTAGCGGTCGTAGCTTGATTGTTTGTTAACACGCCATGGGACAATGATATTTCTCCCGCCTTGTATTGTTTCTCGACCCAATCCTTGACGATGGAACAGTCTTCAATAGTGTGCCCCAGCACTCGGTGGTATGGGCAAAAGTTGGGATGATCAGTCTTGTTCGCTTCACTTAGCCTTTTCGGTTCTCGTAGCCGCAGGCCATTCTTCAGAGCATCTTTAAAAATTTTGTGGACCTTGTCCCTTCAGAATGAGTAGACCTTATTTCTTCTTTCCTCCTTCCTCCAAAGTTGGCTCTCGAGACTGGTCAGTTTTTGCTCCGCCCGTTCTCTGCTTATTTGGAGAATCGGTGATGTTAGAACTTCCGCCTTTTCGGTTGTCGTCCCTCCAAGGTTTCGGTCTGTTTGTGAACTGAAGATCCTGAGCGCACTCGGGCTTTGAGCGTTCCAATGTTTGGACCTTTTTGGTCAGCTCTTGGAATGTTTTGAGACCCGCGGTACATAGAAACGGGGCCATACAGTTGTTGAGATTTCCGACAAGGAGACTGACAGATTGGACCTGCTCTATCGGCGGTTCGCATTTGACGGAGAGATTATGCCATCGGGTTATAAAATCCGTGCTGCTTTCGTCGCTCTTGGGCTTGGTCCTTACGAGCTTGGCAATGGTGATCTTATCGCTGACGCTCATGAATCTTTGTTGAAACAAAGATTCTATTTGGATGAAAGTAGTAACGGAGCCATCCAGTACGCTCGTGTACCAGTCGAAAGCAACATCGGTCAAGCTATTAACGAACTGGCGGAGGAGAAGCGCATCATTGCCCCCAGTGTTTCCGCATGAGGCTTTGAAGTGGGTGATATGCTGATTCGCATTTCCCGTCCTATCGAATCTTCCGAATTTGGGGATGACATAGCCGCTAGGAAATTCCACCAGATCAAACTGAGCAGGATATGGTCTCCCACTTCTGCTGATATCTTTTTGCACTTCGGCTTCAGCTACCAATGTTTTGACTTTGCTGGCAACTAAATCCATGATTTGATCTTGAGTTAGCGGGCTACTGTCATCGGTAGCCAAGACATTTCCCGAGATAGGATGCGACTTATTTTCATGTAGTTCGCCCACTTTTGGATTTGAGGGAATAGGCGTCGACTGCTTTAGGACACCACTTCCCGATTCACGAGCAGAGCCCTCCGCTTGATTGGGCGGCTGAGAGGCAAGTTGGGCCGTGAGCTGTAGGGCGACATTTGTCAAGTCGTCAATTTTTGAGTAGAGCTTGGCCATCTCCTTGTCTTTGTTTCTGAGCTGCTTTCGGAGCTCTTGAAGTAGCTCTTGCTCCGCGGTTCTGGGGCGGAAAGTCGGCTCTTCTTCGCTTTCCGAGCCCGACTCCTCATGGATCGAAGGGTCTTTCTGCCCATCATCCTCATCGAGAGGGTCTTCATCACCAAGCAGAGGCGGCTGTTCTTGGGAAGCAGCCACCACATTCAAGCCAGATTGGATTTGGGATGTAGTGGCCCCGTCCTTTCTCTTGCTGCGCGTGCCGACCATGTAGACAGTGTGGACCTCATATCTAATCGTCTCTTTCTCACTGGCGGGGAGCTTGGAGAAGACACCCAATCGAGCAGTGGTCAAGGGCACCGCTGGATCTTGCTCGGGGCGCGTTGTATCTTTGTTGGTGTTGATGGCCTTGCCCCCAGCTAGGGCCAAGGAAAGTCGTTCAGACACCGGCTTGCGTTTGGGTTGGGGCATCCTTGAGATCACCACATTTGGTCTCTTTCCTTTAAAGACCGGTCTGTCTGCCACCGGGGCTTGAGGAGCTGGGATGGCGCCAACTAGCATGAACATGATAGAGCCGAATGGTAGCAGCGGCTCCTCCCATTGTCGCCCGAGACCGGCCGGAAGGACCGTCCTAGAGTCTATCCTCATCGTGTAGGAGACGGGAGCTGAGTTCATCATCGAAGACATCATCGGAAGGTGATTGCTTGAAAATCTGCATGAAAAAGCAATATTTTAGTATAAATATAGACATGTAAATTGATTGAGTTCGCATGAATGTTTAACCCTAAATATGGGAGGAGAGATTGGTCCCACCGGGCGTGCCAGAATCTGTAGGGTGTTTTTCATCACCCCATTGAGATGGGAATACGCGCGCACTTGTCAGGCATACTACAGATTCCCCCTGCCTGGGGTAGGCTGGGGTTTATTGATCGTGGGGATCCGAATCTCCGGCAGCCGCGGACTAAGCTGTCGTTAATTACCCCTCGCCTTTGGGGCGAAGGAACATCCGATTAACGGGTAAACTGGTCATGTGAACTCAATGTGCAGTGTACGTGTGTTGTGTTTTGAACGGGGTTTTTGGATATATCGGGAGCCACGCAGAGTTTTTACGGGGGTCCCGCTACCCGGATAGCGGGCTGGGGGTCAAGGGGGCGGTAGCCCCCTTGCGGGGTGCGGGGCAGCGCCCCGTTAGAAATTTTTTTCTAACAGGGGCAGTGTCGTGGAGTTGTGTATGTGTACTTATGTATGCATATGTATATATATATGTGTGTGTGTGTGTATATAAAAAAAAGGAGGAAAAGACATTCAAAGGATGCGTGGGGGCCAGCGCCTCGAGCGCTGTGCGCTTAAGTGCTGTGCGCTCAGGCGCTAGAGTGCCACGTGTCGGCACATAGGCACTCTGCGCTTGACCGCTCTGCGCTTGAGCGCAAGCGCGCCACGTGTCGGTACGTGGGCGCTTTGCGCTTCAGCTCCTGACGCTTGAGCGCAAGTGCGCCACGTGTCGGCACGGGAGCGACTTGCGCTTTAGTGCTGGGCGCTTGAGTGCAGGGCGCTTGAGCGCAAGCGCGCCACGTGTCGGCACGGGGGAGACTTGCGCCTGAGCGCTTGAGCTTGAGCGCAAGCGCGCCACGTGTCGGTACGGGGGAGACTTGCACTCGAGCGCTTGTGCTTGAGCGCCAGCGCGCCACGTGTCGGTACTGGGGCAACTTGCGCTCGAGCTTTTGCGCTTGAGCGCAAGCGCGCCACGTGTCGGCACGTGGGCACTTTGCGCTTGAGCGCAGGGCACTGTAGCGCAAACGCGCCACGTGTCGGCACGTGGGCGCTCTGTGAGAAAAGGAGGCTTTTAGCCTAGAACCAGAAGCTATGCTTTAAAAGGAAAATATTTATTATATATATATATATGTGGAGTTAAATTTCTAGGATGTTTTGAAGCTGATGAAGGGGGTTCTTCTTCTTCCTCCTGTTGTTTGGCCGGATCTTGAAGATCAAGAAGTAAGAGATTTTAAAAACCACTCCTTTTTGAGATCTGATGGGAGATCTGGGTTCCCCTTTGTTGGTTTTGTGGTGGAAAGCTACTTAGTTTTGGAAAAGAAAGAGTAAAACTCTTGATTTAATTCAAAAGAAATGAGAAGGTTTAGAACCTTGGAGAAGGAGCAGGAGGCACAAAGAACCCTCGTTTTTTGGGGGTATTAAAAGCGTGTATGCTTTATTAATCATCATGTTGCCTTATATAGGCTTACATATTTACATATAGCCCCTTGGGCTTTACAAAAATGGCATTTTAGCCATCCCGTGGCTCATGTGCCATTTCATTTTTGCACATAATAATATTGGCTTTATGCCCATTTTGTTTACATTCATGCATAAACAATTACATAAAAATTATTTATTACATGATTTTGTTATTGGCATGGGGAGGCTGGCCGTGGGCTCGACTTAGGCATAGGCCCAATTGACCTGGGCTTGGGCCCACCTGGCTTGGGGTTGACTTTGATTTTGACTTGGTCAACCGGGGTGTAAATTTTTACCCCAACAAGTAGAGTACAGTTTGATTTCACTTCCACTGGGGGACAACTTGCTCATGTCCACGTCCATCCACTTTTACTTGATCGTATTCGCGAGGCACAGCGCGACGATGCCCGTTTGTCTGAAATTCTTGAGCATGTTCGGCAGGGTAGAGATTCGGAGTTTGGGATTGATGAACAAGGTGTGCTACATTTCTGGACTCGTTTGTGTGTACCTAATACCGATGGGATGAGACACAAGATCCTAGAGAAGGCACATCAGTCAGCTTATAATGTTCACCCAGGTTCCACCAATATGTATAATGACTTGAGAAATATCTACTGGTGGGCAGGGATGAAGAGAGATGTTTCGGACTTCGTTTCAAGGTTCCTGACTTGTCAGCAAGTCAAGGCTGAGCATTTTAGACCGACAGGAGAGTTTCAACCTTTACCCGTTCCGGAGTGGAAATAGGAACAGATCTCCATGGATTTCATTGTGGGTCTACCCAGGTCCAGTCGAGGGTATGACTCCATTTAGGTGATTGTTGACCGGTTGACAAAAGCGGCTCACTTTCTTCAAGTGAAGACCACTTTCGGTTATGCTCAGTATGCTCAGTTGTACATCGATGAGATTGTGCATTTGCACGGCGTTCCCACATGCATCGTATTCGACAGTGGCACCCAGTTCACTAACCGTCTTTGGCAGAAGCTTCAGGAAGCTTTGGGTACCCGATTGAGTTTTAGCACCGCTTTCCATCCGCAGACCGATGGTTAGCCAGAGCGGACTATACAGACTCTAGAGGATATGCTTCGTGCGTGCGTGCTTGATTTTGGTGGCAGTTGGGATCGTCACTTGCCGTTGATATAGTTCTCCTACAATAACAGTTATCAGGAGACGATTCAGATGGCGCATTTGAGGCTTTGTATGGTAGAAAGTGTCGATCGCCAGTCTGTTGGACCGAACTCAGCAAGAGCAGGATTTTGGGACCCCAGCTAGTTCAAGAGACTACGGAGAAGATCCAGTTGATTCAGGATAGGATGAGAGCAGCTTAGTGCAGACAGAAGTCTTATTCCGACCGTCGTCATCGCAGGCTCGAGTTCGCAGTGGGGGATCATGTAATCCTACGGATTTCTCCGATGAAGGGCCCGATGAGATTTGGGAAGAAAGGGAAGCTTAGTCCCAGATTTGTGGGTCCTTTTGAGACCCTTGAGCGAGTCGGCACCGTTGCCTATCGTTTGGCACTTCCGTCCAGTTTTCCGGATGTTCACCCCGTATTCCATGTATCGTTGCTTCACAAGTACCTTCATGAACCTTCTCACATGATTCAGCACCAGACCGTACAGCTGGAGCTTGATCTTTCGTTCACCGAGCAGCCGATAGTTATATTGGATCGGCAGGTGAAGAAACTTCAGTCAAAGGTCTTTCCATCTGTGAAGGTTCTTTGGCGTGGCCCGAATAGTGAAGAGGTCACTTGGGAGGCCGAGAGCGAGATGCGGAAGAAATTCTCTCATCTCTTTGATGGTACGCATAGTAAGATTTTTAAATTCAGGGACCGAATTTCTTTAAGGGGGGATGATTGTAACACCTTAGAATGCGATTAGTGTTAATTAAGCGATAATGCGGGTTTTTAGTAAAAAGTTAACCAAAATAATTTTCACATATTTTATAAAAATTAATTAATATTTTATTATTATTTGTTTTGGCTTGCACACACTTGTGCATGTTAACCTAGGGTTAATTTGTGTTAACCATGTTTATGTTGCCATAGCACCATAAACCAATTTCATGCCATGTTAACCTTGTCTTAATTTTTATTAGGAGTTTATCCTTTGACTTAAGAGAAAGAGAGAGAGAGAGTTGACAATGAGGGCTGATGAGGCATGGGCAAGCATGGGGGCATTAATGAGGAGAGAGAAAGGGGCATGGTTCATTCCCTAACCTCATGCCCTCATTTCACTCATCCCTCACTCATACACTCCCTCCTTCTCACCTCACTCTCTCATTCACGCATTATTTCTCCTTCTGATTTTCCTCTCCCCTCAACTGAAACCTATTCTTATTAATCACAAAACCCAAGCCTATCCTCACTAAACCTCACTAAAACCCTTCACAAGCCTAGCTAAGCCCCGTTTGATGACTTGGAGCATGGAAAGCTAAGGTTTTTGAGCAAGTTTGGTAAGGTAATGATCTCTAACTGTTAACTAGGATGTTAGGATGTGGTATTGCTTATTAGTTGCTGTTTAGAACACTAAAATTATAGTTTTGTGCAAATATCGTATTTTTGGTAAAGACTTGTGTCTCGGGTGAATCTGCTATCAAACCAGGAATTTGTTGGAAAAGTTGCCATCACAAAGACATAGTTTAGAGACCTAGAAACCATTATAAAAACCTGAGACCATTCCCTTGAAACTTGGCCGCAAATAAATAGGTTCTGGCTGCAATTTGCGGCCAGATTAGGGACTAGGGTTTCGAGTCTTGGTCGTGGGGTCTCTGGGGTTGTTTGTAGTCTCGTGGAACTTGCATCATTCACTAATTGTTTGTGTAACAAAATTTGGGACCACATAGCTAGTTTTTAGTGTTTCGGCAAATGTGCGATATGATTAATCCGACTTATTTTATGTGTTTCTGGTGGTTTGCAGTCGTTGATTTATCTTGATGATGCCGCTGTACGCGTTTAGCTGCTAAGCGAACCCTTTTGTAGCTTGAGGGGACCGATTCGTTAATTAGCGTTCTGTTCGTTTATTATCGGGTAGTTTACTAAATCCACGCGTTATTGTGTTGTGTGTTAATAGGATCTGTAATATTTCAGAAAATATAAAATATTATTTTTGGAATTTAATATTAAAATAATATATTTCGCGAAAACTACCCGATTTGCGAAATTGGGGTTTTCGTAAAATGGTATAAATTCATACCAATGATTGTGAAATAATTGAGGATTAAAATGATTTATTCATTTAAAAATATATTTATCGGATTTGGCATTTTTATAAATTATTATATGCAGTTTGAATAAAAAAATTGATTAGTGCACCACTAATCGCGATTAAGCTAAATCCGTGTTTCTACAGTTTTCCATGGCTAGTGCACCATGTCATGTTCCATTTTGGTTACATGTTGTTTCCTTGTGTTTTTTTGGGGTAATATATGATTTGGCTTTAAAGAGAAAAGAAAAGGAAAATAGAATGATTGAGGAGAGAGAGGGGACCAAATGATTATATGAGACATGGCATGAGAGAGAAAGAGAGTGAGAATAAGTGAGAGAGAGGGGGGGCTGCCCATTCCTCACCCCCATTGTTTTCTCCATTTGTTTCCTCATCTCCTTCATCCTCATCTCCCTCCACCTTCACCCCCAAGCTTCATCTCAATTTCCTTCCCAAAACCCTATACCTTCTTCATTAAAAGTGATCCCCACTTCATCCTCAACACATTGGACCTTTCAAAGTTGGATTTTGGAAACTTTGGACAAGCTAGGGTTTTCTTGAGTTGTCCAAATGAGGTATAATTCCTTTCATTTAGTTTAGTTTTTAGTTCTTGCATTCTAGTTTAGTTTATAAGTTGATTAAATGTGGAATTGCGAAGTTAGAAATCCCAAGAGAGGGTTTGGGTGAAAGTGTGGATTTGGTGATGTCTGGTGGCTGTTTTCAAGACTTGAGTGGTGTTTTTACTGGCCTAGACTGTCACGACCCGAAATATTAGCTCGTTACCGGCACTTAAATCACGCAACGTCTAAAGGCGTAATGTAATTCAAGTAAGCCAAAGCCCAGAAATCAAAACCTTTTTAAGAAATAAAAGTGGTGAAGTTTTGAAATAAAGGTATGATGAAATTTAAAAGTTTTCTTAAATGCATAGATGAGGGAACATGAAAATACAAGTGGATTATGCAAGTTGAAAAACATGTTTCATCTTTTAAAAAGTTGGGCAGCACCTCCTTTGTATATTTTGATCCAAAACAATATTTTCATAATAATGATAAAGGCATCCCCAAGCGGGAGCTAGCTCTTCGCCAACCGGCGGATTCACAACCACGCAAGTCACAAATATGCATATACGACGCCCAACGGCGAAGATCGACACAAGGAAAAAGTAAAGCAAGACAACAGCCCAATAAGCGAACATATAACCCATCGCTCGAGTCTCGCAACCACAAATCCTTCTAAGTCTTACTATTTATACAAATACTAGTTTTGATTGATGGAGTTGACTATATGCAAAGGAATAATAATAGTACAAGAGTGGTACGATCCAACATGTACCGCCTACCAAAGCCAATCACCCGAATGTAAGCTGTGTGCCAGCAATGCCGCTACCGATCCATGCGGTCAACCAGCAAGAACTATGGCACAACGGGGGTGAGTTCCCAACTCGTGAGTAGAAAATATTATCAGGTAGAAATCGAATAAAGAATGATTCCTAGGTCAACTATATCATAAAGGTAATACTATGATATCTAGGGTGACCGTATCTGCATATGTGTCAACCATCTAATCAATGTCTATATGCATGTGGATATCATCCAACCATATAATCAATGCCTGTATGCATGTGGATCTCATCCACGTGACAGCCAATGACACAACAACATCATGCATGTAAATATCATAAAAGCATATGCATGAAAGTATGAGGATATAAATCAACGTGTGTCCCTCGCGACACATCAAAATCATGGAACCAGAATGTCTAGCATCGACACTCGAAACATCATGAAACCTATGTCCAGCATCGACACGTAAATCCTCATATCTCAGGCGCCGCATCCTCAGATCGGCCCTCAGGCGCTGTATTATCTGGTCGGCCCTCCTATCCATCTCATGACTCCGGTCGGTATCCTCCGGATAACCGCCTGGTGCAAATACTATCACCGGCAGGTCATACTCCCTCTGCCAGGCTCATCATCTACACCATGAAAATCATCTCTCGCCCCGGGGAACCATACCGGGTCCACCATGTACCCACAAACGGTGCCTCCCGCTCCTCGAATCGGGTCTCACATGCCAATCTCAGAACCGAAAAAACACATGGTGGACGCATTGAAATATCATATCAAGAGAAACCGGGTTTTTAAAACAATATATATACTTTCCTTTAAAATAACCACGGTTCTCAAATCCAGAAATCTCATGAAAACAACATCTCAATGCGTATAATCTTAAAGCATGATGTATGCGACATATAACAGAAATGTAAGCACATATCAAAGGAAAACCGCTATTTTAAATGAATCCAGTTTTAAGATATATCCTGCGGTTCCTAATTCTCCAAAGTCAAATGCAGCATCGTATAAAGGTGTATATGTAACTATAGCAAGTAAATTAAGCAAGGAGTCATATCATGATGCAGCAATTCTACTGTGTAGTGACATGGCAATTATCGATGATGAAGTGTGTGAGCCGGCCAATCTGTGTAAGTGTAACATACGCATCATCGATTATGGTGTAGGTGTATTAGAATAGGTATGTGTAATGCAATGAGAATGACATGAACGTAGCATAAAGTGCATCGGCAGCTAAATGCTATAAGGTATACGTATCTCATCATGACCGAGTCGGTGAATCTATCAATCGGCATCCAGCCTCACAATATCACGTACGGTATAATCCATCATACGACATCCTCTAGTCAAGGGTATGGATCAATCAACATAAAAATCATCACGTACGGTAATCCATCATACGGAGGCACTACACGATTTGTGATCCTATCAGCCTATATGACTCTGAGGGTACGTACCTAACGTCTCGTATGACATATCATTCATGATTCACAACATTACATATATCTATATACCTATATCCCGGGTCGCATACATAACAATCTTATATCAGGGGACCGACAAAGGTATCAATCATCTCAATCGACTCGCATCCGTATACCGACATATCAATCAAGTCATCATATCACATCGTATATCCATTTCATCGCATTAAGTCATCTTACATCAAGTCAATTTTATATATATATTCTACCTTATACATCAAATGTCAAGCTACTCTAAAACTCATACCTATTCTAGTGCAACTACATATCTATAAGTCGTGATTCATCTTCACTTTTCATATCCTTATATATCAATTCGAGACATTATCCTCTCATATCAGGTCACACTTAACCCTAAACTATAAGCTAGGTTATAGTATATCTTTTCTCCTACAAATTCCTTAACTATATCCTTAAGTTTCTATAATGGTTTCTCTAACCAAATCCTATATATCGGTTTCCATCAAAGTTGCGGGGGTGCTATACGACATCCACCCGACTTCCCCCGTAGATATAAATCTACTCATCTTGATCCTTGCTTGCCGAAATCGATGACGCCATGCTCCGTCACCTCGGAATCTACGTGAAGGTACCTACAATAATACACAATCACAATCGCTATTAAAATAAAGTCCGGAAAACCAATATGGCACACGGTGCGCTCATAGGTTAGAACCTATAGCCTATGTTAGTGTATATACCCTAGAGGCCATTACTGTATCATACTAGTATGTATATTACTTGATGGAAGCTTGGGATATTCACCTTGTGTTGATAATCTTGCTCAAAATAGTAGTATGCTACTTGGTTTGTTTCTGCTTTAATGTGTGCATGTGTTTCTTTTAGCATATCGCCTTTACACATTAGTAGAGCCCTTAGGATCTTTGCTTGATTACCAGCGCTGTGATGGCAGTCACACTCGTGGGGGCTGGGTAATGTACAACCACATCCTTATGCAGGTCCCTAGTCGTAGGATATCGAGACAGGGCATCGATACTCCGGAGTAGACTAGCGTATGCGCTTCTCATCCCAGCTTGGGGGACGGTCTGTCCTGCAGCCGCCAGTACGTCGCACTTGAGATAGTATGCGGGTGCTCGTTAGGTTACGAGTACACTGGACAGGACTCGTCGGGAACTGTTGGTTGGTATTATACCTATCGTCAGTTATCAGTTCCTAGGTGAAATGAGTACAGCTTAGTCCGTTGACTTGACATTGTCACTTCGCCTCGAGTGTGTTCCCACTGCACTTTGATTGCTACCCTACCACAGCTCAAAGGAGTCGTGCAAACATGTAGTTTTTGGGTGTAGTCTAGAAGCACTTGGAGGCAGTGACGGTTAGACAGGATTCGACTTTCCCGGTATTGGGGGTTGATATCGCGCTGTGTCTAGGAGAGCCATTACATAATGTCTCTGGCCAGGGCAAGCGAGATAGACTGGTAGGTTTCCAGTGTTATCTCAGGTGTTCTGGGCTACACTCCGACACGACTTGTACCGCTAGCAGGGGACTGACGTTTATCGCCCCTTAGGCCCGCCATGAGATGTTATTAGACGAACAGACCGGACTGTACGAAGACTGTCACATTCAGGCGCAGTAGGAGTTCAGATGGGTTTACCTCGTCAGTCTTCTTATCGGCACCTACCTGGGGACCGTTACGTACAGCTAGTGCCGCTTGCGGTCTGTGGTTAAACCTACTGTCAGCGTTGTGTCGAGTCTTTAGAGTCCCACACAGAGGGTTATTCGCCTTTAGGCAAAATGAGTAGAGGTCGCATGGTTTTGCGACGGGGTTCGTTCACATCCGCGCACTTGTGCACGTTTGGTGTCCGGACAGCTTATACTAGTAGGCTTTGGTTTAAGCTGTATCCTAGTATATGATTTGGGATTGGTTTTATTTCATTGTATTCGTGTTCCTCGGAACACGGATACGGGTGTGTATGCACAGTTGACTGAGGCAGAGGCAAAGGACTTTCATTAGGGTTGATGACCATTGTCATTTTCTTAACCCTAATATTTATGTGTGAAATATGATTTATTAATATTAGTTAATTATAATTGTGCATGGTTAGGTTTGTTGACCATTTGACTATACTTGACTTGTTGACCTAGGTTGACAAGTTGACCATCATCATTCCATATGAAAGATGCTCTTTGATCCTTGCAAAAGCATTTAATGTGAAATGATAATGGTCATTTCTTGATTAACCATCACAATTATCTTTAACTAATTATCTATTTTTCATAATTCACATATATGTGAGAAGGTTGGAGTATTCTTCTCATTCTATCATTCTCATTCACTCTCATCCTCTTCCTCTCTCTCTAGCTCTCCCCTCTAATGAGTTGAGAACCATTTGAGCTTGAGATAATCCCTTCAAAAAATACTCTCTGATCTTTCTAAGGTCCTAGGTTTAGCACATCAAGTACCTTAGTTACTTCTAGTTTGAGGTTGGAGCCAAAGGTAGAGGCCCTCGGATGGATCTTTCTATGGCAAGGGAAGGCGATAAGGAGAACCCGTTCTTTCACTCCAAGGAGCAAGAAGAGAAGGACTTGAAGACCTAGGTATAACCCCCTTTCCGAGTAGCTAACTCTTTTAGCTTGTTAGTTAGTTTTGTTTAGCAAAGATCCCTCCTTTTGCATAGTCCATGTTGTCTAGTGTTGTAAAAATCCGATTTTTCATAACGTTTCCGCCTCCCCGCAAGCACCGGGGTGGGCAACGTGGACTTACAGTGGTATCAAAGCCTAGCTAAACCCAAACTAACTAGTTAGCAAAGTATCTAGAACTTCGATCGGAAAAAATCGCAAAACACATTTTCAAAAACCCTAGTTTCTGCCGATTTTTTTTCTGCTTTAAAAATAATAAATCATACACTAAAAATCGTCTTAGGGTTTTTACAGAACACCCAAGAAAAACGAACCAGCGAGTCGACCAACTCACCGCGGAACCGCGGCAAGAGCATGCTCTTGCCGCGGATCCGCGGTCGAGTTGACTCGGCCGTGGGTCGTTTTTCCTGCAGTGTTCTTCTGTTGTTGTTTTTTGATTTTTGAGATGGTTTGTTTCTGCCCAGATTTTCCAGAGAACAAGTTAGTCTTTGGGGTGGTCATAAATCCGTATTTTTGATCGAATTTCTTTACACTTTGGCTAATGGGTTATATTTGTGATGTGATAAATGTATTGAACGTCCGCTAATCGCTATACGTCGATTAGTGGGGGTTATACATATCTGTGATCTGTAATGTTGATGGTTTGTGTATATGAATTCGTTGGATTGTCGCGGATGAATAGCCGGGGGTGTTGTGAGATGAGAGTTTTCTTATTCTTTCAATTCTTGTAATATGTAATTTGATGTAATATTTTTTGTATGGCCGCACAACCGGGTCGGGGTTGTAGCCGTCATTGTATAATTTCTTTTTACTGTTTTTGCTCCTAGGATAGACCCAAGGTGGGGTGCACAAACTACCGGGTATCTCGAAGTGCCGAGTGGCCTACTCACGGTGTTGAGGGAGGTTGCTTCGTTTCGGGTACTTGGCGGGTAGTTTGCCGCACCCGTAGGGGTCTAGGGTGAGGTTTTGCTATTCATCGCGACCGTGTAATCCGCTCTTCGTTACAGGCTCGTACGAAATGCGGATTCCTAGTATATCCAATGTGTTCATCTGTGATCTGGAATGGCTATCATTGCATGTGATGAATGTTTATATATATCTATATGATATCTATTTAGGCGTTGCTTATGTTTTTCATCCGCGCTAGTCCAGCCCCCGCTCTGTCGTTAGTTAAGTAACCTAACGGGTGATGACGGGACCCCGTGGCGAATGCGGATGGCATAAGCGTACGTCATATTTTCGTTGTTTTCTGCAATGGTAGGATTAAATGATGGGACGCATTGGAATTAATGCAAGAAAAATAAACCAAGTAAAAGTCGTTGGAACACTTTCAAAACTACTCGGTTCTTTTCAAAACCAAATTTTAAATGCGGAGCTTGAGCCACTCCTTTTGAAAGCTATCTCGTTCCATCAATTATATTAAGTTCACTACGTTCACGGTTTCGCCAAAACCATTCGTAGCCCTCCGTCGTTTCACATGAATGGTCAATAAGTATTCAAGCTATGTTTGTTGGCCAAAGTCAAGGCATAGTGATTGGTAGCTATTGGGTATTCATGTGCAGCATAGATAGATGTGTTGGTTTGGGGCAGTCGTTCAACCTTGTTGGCCAAAGTCAAGGGTATGTGCGGGTGGGCTCAAATAACCTGGAGAATGACGGGTAGAACTTGACATGTGACTTATGATTTGTTGGCCAAAGTCAAGGTCATAAGAGCATGGGGCAAAAATCCACATCGGGAGTTTCAAAAGAAACTGAAACTTGCTAGCGCTGCATACCATTTGGAGTGTGATGATTCTGGTAGGATTCCTTCAGTTTTGTCACGCGATGATATTTGGATCCCGATCCTACTGTGAGTATATGCTACTCCTCCGGAACTTTCTCACTTAACGATCAATGCAATAAACCAAGTAGGTGTCTAGAAAGGTGTTAGCGGGGCTACGCCCACAGGGAAAAGAGGTTACTTAATTAAGGAACTTCGCGAAAGCGTTGGAAAACCACCCTCAAAGTACTGACACTGGCCTGGCTGAACGATTAAGCAAGTATTGTACGGTGAGATTGATCCCGACTAGTTCTTCCTTTATGGTTTGAGGAGGTATTCGAGAGACAGTGGGAGCCATCCTGTTTAGACAAATTAAAAACCACTCTAAACTTGCAAGAGCATCATGCTAAAGTGTTTCTTCTCTCTCCCCTAATTGCAGCGACCAATTATCATGACTGGACTTAAGTTACTTCTAGATAAAAACATACTAACAGGGCCAAACTACAAAGATTGGCTCAGGAATGTCAAAATGGCAATCACTTATGACAAGTTGGGGTATCTTCTTACCACCAAAGCTCCCCCTGTCCTAGGTCCCAAAACCAGCGTCGCGGATAGGGAAATCCGTAAGACCTGGAAAATCGACTGCGCGAAGGCCAAGTGTCTCGTGCTTGCCTCTATGGTCAATGAACATCAGAGGAGGCACGAGAATATGGACCTCGAATCCATATTTCTCCATACAAAAGAACTGTATGGAGAGCAATCTTGTATCGCCAGATACGAAGTGTCGAAGAAGTTGTTTTCGGCAAGATTGGCAGTCGGATCATCGGTAGCGGAACACGTGCTTAAGATGATTGGCTACATAGAGGAGCTCGCGGACCTTGGGACCACGTTGGAGAATGAGCTCTATACGGACTTGATTCTCCAGCCCCTTCCTTCCACTTACGCCCAGTTCATCCTGAACTTCAACTTGCAGGAAAAGGAAGTTGAACTTTCAGAACTCCTCAACATGCTGAGGAGTGCAGAGGGCACCCTACAGAAAGGTAGGGAAACATCCACTTTGTTTGTAGGAGGATCTTCCTCTTCTAGATCCAGGGCGAAAGACAAGGGAAAGAAGAAGAAAATCCCCGCCAAACCAAGGGGCGGTGTTAGTAAAGTGGATACGAAGGGAAAGGCAAAAGCAACAAAGGTAGCGGGGAAGCTTGTGGATAAAGAAGAGTGCTTTTACTGTCACAAGAGTGGACACTGGAAGAAAGATTGCAGGGCTTGGAAGGCTAGAACACAGGATCTGAAGCAGGTTGCGGCTTCAGCTTCAGGTATGTATGTTATTGAAAACTGTCTATCAATAAACTCTACGTCCTGGGTATTAGATACCGGGTCAGGATCTCATATCTGTAATTCTTTGCAGGCGTTGAGAAAGCGTAGGTTTTTGAAGGCAGGTGACATGACCCTCAAAGTTGCAAACGGAGCTAGCATGGATGCTGAGGCCGTGGGGGACTGTCACCTGGGAATGTCAGATGGACATGTTTTAGTTTTACGTAATTGCTTTTTTATACCCAACGCAACTTGTAATATCATTTTAGTATCTTTAATTTCTAAAGAAGGTTATGAATTTGCGTTTGTAAGTAATGTTGTAAACATTCACCTTAATCAAGTTCTGATTGGGTCAGGTACATTAAGCAATGGTATATACGTATTAAACCAACCACAGATTTTCAATGTCCAGAATACACACAAAAGAATGTCTCCGAAAACAAATCAGACTTTCTTATGGCATTGTAGACTGGGTCACATCAATGAGAGAAGGTTGACGAAGTTACATACAGAAGGATATTTGGATCCGTTCGAATATCAATCATATGCAACTTGTCAATCCTGTCTCAAAGGAAAGATGACAAAGACTCCGTTCACTGGACACGGAGTGAGAGCGAGCGAGCTCTTGGGACTCGTAAACAGCGACGTGTGCGGTCCAATGTCTACGCATGCACGAAGCGGTTATTCTTACTTCATTACTTTTACGGATGACTTTTCAAGGTACGGATATGTCTTCTTAATGAAACATAAATCCGAAGCCTTTGGAAAATTCCAGGAATATAAGAATGAAGTAGAAAAACAAACAGGCAAAAGTATCAAGACACTGAGATCTGATCGATGTGGTGAATACTTGAGTGCCGAGTTCCTGGATTACTTAAAAGAGAATGGAATTCTCTCTCAGCTTACTCCTCCATACACTCCGCAATATAACGGTGTATCGGAGAGACGGAACCGAACCCTATTGGATATGGTACGGTCCATGATGAGTAACGCTGAGTTACCGCGATCATTCTGGGGATATGCACTACAATCAGCTGCATACCTTTTGAACCGAGTTCCAACTAAGACCGTGCCTACTACACCATATCAGATGTGGTGTGGGAAGAGACCATATCTTAATCACATTAAGACATGGGGATGTCCAGCTTTTTTCAAAAAGCAGCATGCGGACAAGCTCGAGGCACGCTCAGTACAGTGCAAGTTTGTGGGATATCCAAAGAACTCCAAGGGATATTTTTTCTATTGCGAAGTGGAACAAAAGGTTTTTGTTTCTCGTCATGCCCACTTCTTGGAAACTGAGTTTTTGGAAAATCAGATAAGTGGGAGCGCAGTAGAACTGGAAGAAATTCCAGAACCACGAGCTATTACTGAAAGCTTAGTAGAACCAGAGGGTTCGAAAGATCAGGACATTCTTACGCCGCTCCGCAGAAGTAGTAGGCAGTCTCATCCGCCCGAGAGATACTACGGTTTTCTCATAGACGGGGATAGAGAGGATTGCATCATTGATAATGATGAGCCGACTAGCTTCCAGCAGGCCATTCAGAGCGTTGGCTCGGTAAAATGGCTGGATGCAATGCGCACCGAAATGGAGTCCATGTACACCAACAAAGTATGGACGTTGGACATTGCTCCAGATGGGGTAAAACCCATAGGATGCAAGTGGATCTTCAAAAGGAAGATTGGTGTAGATGGACAGGTTGAGACCTATAAAGCTAGACTTGTTGCAAAAGGTTTCCGTCAAAGACCTGGCTTGGACTATGAAGAAACCTTTTCTCCAGTAGCTATGCTGAAATCTATTCGGATCCTTCTTGCCATTGCTGCCTTCCACGATTATGAGATTTGGCAAATGGACGTAAAGACCGCTTTTCTAAATGGAAATTTAGAAGTGTGTGTATATATGGACCAGCCAGAGGGTTTCATTCAGAGTGGGAGCAGCGGAAAGGTGTCCAAGTTGCTTAAGTCCATCTATGGACTAAAGCTGGCATCGCGGAGTTGGAACATCTGTTTTGATGAGACGGTCAAAGAATTTGGCTTTATCAAAAATCCAGATAAACCATGCATCTATAGTAGATTTGTAGCAAGAACTGTTGTATTCCTCGTATTATACATGGATGACATTCTCTTGATAGGAAATGGCATTCCTATGCTACAATCTGTCAAAGGGTTCTTGTCATACAGGTTCTCCATGAAAGACCTGGGTGATGCCTCATACATTCTGGGGATCCGGATCTATCGTGACAGATCCAAGAGGATATTAGGACTCTCACAGTCCAGGTACATCAACATCATACTGAAAAGATTCAGTATGGAAGATTCCAAGCGCGGTAATCTACCGGCTTGTCACGGGATCACCCTCTCCAAAGAGATATCTCCCAAGACTGATTTGGAAAGGGATCGCATGTCTATTATACCCTACGCTTCTGCGGTAGGCTCTATAATGTATGCGATGTTGTGTACCAGACCAGATGTAGCTTATGCACTGAGTGTGGTAAGTCGGTATCAGTCAAACCCTGGGGAGAAACACTGGATAGCGGTAAAGAACATTCTCAAGTACCTGAGAAGGACTAAGGAGATGTTCTTGGTGTATGGCGGAAAAGACCTCCAGATCGAGTCCTTTGCTGACTCCAGCTTCCAGAGTGACAAGGATGATTCCAAGTCCATGTCGGGTTATGTCTTTACCCTCTATGGAGGGGCGGTGTGTTGGAAGAGTTCCAAACAAGAAACCGTTGCTGACTCGACGATGGAAGCGGAATATATCGCTGCTGCAGATGCCGCAAAAGAAGCCGTCTGGATAAGGAAGTTCCTAACAGAACTTCAGGTGGTTCCGTCCATTGTTGATCCAGTACCTCTGTATTGCGACAACAACAGGGCTATAGCTTTAGCAAAGGAACCCAGGTCCCATCAAAAGTCCAGGAACATCTTGAGGCGGTATCACCTGATCAGGGAGATCGTAGGTCGCCAGGAGATCGAGGTTCGGAGAGTTGCTACGGAAGATAACACTGCTGATCCATTCATGAAGGCCTTACCCCAGACTCAGTTCGAGCGGCTGATCGAGATGATAGGTCTTCGATACGCCAGTGCATGGCCTTAGTGAAAGTGGGAGATTGTTAGTGTATATGCCCTAGAGGCCATTACTGTATCATACTAGTATGTATATTACTTGATGGAAGCTTGAGATATTCACCTTGTATTGACAATCTTGCTCAAAACAGTAGTATGCTACTTGGTTTGTTTCTGCTTTAATGTGTGCATGTGTTTCTTTTAGCATATCGCCTTTACACATTAGTAGAGCCCTTAGGATCTTTCTTGATTACCAGCGTTGTGATGGCAGTCACACTCGTAGGGGCTGGGTAATCTATAAGCACATCCTTATGCAGGTCCCTAGTCGTAGGACTATCGAGACAGGGCATCGATACTCCGAAGTAGACTAGCGTATGCGCTTCTCATCCCAGCTTGGGAGACGGTCTGTCCCACAGCCGCCATTACGTCATACTTGAGATAGTATGTGGGTGCTCGTTAGGTTACGAGTACACTGGACAGGACTCGTCAGGAACTGTTGGTTGGTATTATACCTATCGTCAGTTATCAGTTCCCAGGTGACATGAGTACAGCTTTGTCCGTCGACTTGACACTGTCACTTCGCCTCGAGTGTGTTCCTACTGCACTTTGATTGCTACCCTACCACGGCTCAAAGGAGTCGTGCAAACAGGTAGTTTTTGGGTGCAGTCCCGAAGCACTTGGAGGCAGTGACGGTTAGACAGGATTCGTCTCTCCCGGTATTGTGGGTTGATATCGCGCTGTGTCTAGGAGAGCCATTACACAAAGTCCCTGGCCAGGGCAAGCAAGACAGACTGGTAGGTTTCCAGTGTTATCTCAGGTGTTCTGGGCTACACTCCGACACGACTTGTACCGCTGGTAGGGGACTGACGTTTACCGCCCCCCCTAGGCCCGCCATGCGATGTTCTTAGACGAACAGACTGGACTGTACGGAGACTGTCACATTCAGGCTCAGTTGGAGTTCAGATGGGTTTGCCTCGTCAGTCTTCTTATCGGCATCTACCTAGGGACCGTTACGTACAGCTAGTGCCGCTTGCGGTCTGTGGTTAAACCCACTGTCAGCGTAGTGTCGAGTCTTTAGAGTCCCACACAGAGGGTTATTCGCCTTTAGGCAAAATGAGTAGAGGTCGCATGGTTTTGCAACGGGGTTCGTTCACATCCGCGCACTTGTGCACGTTTAGTGTCCGGACAGCTTATACTAGTGGGCTTTGGTTTAAGCCGTATCCTAGT
The DNA here is from genome assembly GCA_030015575.1 of Agapanthus africanus. Lineage (NCBI taxonomy): Eukaryota > Viridiplantae > Streptophyta > Magnoliopsida > Asparagales > Amaryllidaceae > Agapanthus > Agapanthus africanus. Next base: position 270,321,249 of record CM057340.1, read on the forward strand.
ATATGATTTAGGATTGGTTTTATCTCATTGTATTCGTGTTCCTCGGAACACGGATACGGGTGTGTATGCACAGTTGACTGAGGCAGAGGCAGAGGACTTTCATTAGGGTTGATGACCATTGTCATTTTCTTAACCCTAATGTTTATGTGTGAAATATGATTTATTAATATTAGTTAATTATAATTGTGAATGGTTAGGGTTGTTGACCATTTGACTATACTTGACTTGTTGACCTAGGTTGACAAGTTGACCATCATCATTCCATATGAAAGACGCTCTTTGATCCTTGCAAAAGCATTTAATGTGAAATGATAATGGTCATTTCTTGATTAACCATCACAATTATCTTTAGCTAATTATCTATTTTTCATAATTTACATATATGTGAGAAGGTTGAATTATTCTTCTCATTCTATCATTCTCATTCTCTCTCCTCCTCTTCCTCTCTCTCTAGCTCTTCCCTCTCATGAGTTGAGAACCATTTGAGCTTGAGATAATCCCTTCAAAAAATACTCTCTACTCTTTCTATGGTCCTAGGTTTAGCACACCAAGCACCTTAGTTACTTCTAGTTTGAGGTTGGAGCCAAAGGTAGAGGCCCTCGGATGGATCTTTCTTCGGCAAGGGAAGGCGACAAGGAGAACCCGTTCTTTCACTCCAAGGAGCAAGAAGAGAAGGACTTGAAGACCTAGGTATAACCCCTTTTCCGAGTAAATAACTCTTTTAGCTTGTTAGTTAGTTTTGTTTAGCAAAGATCCCTCCTTTTGCATAGTCCATGTTGCCTAGTGTTGTAAAAATCCGATTTTTCATAACGTTTCCGCCTCCCCGCAAGCACCGGGATAGGTAACGTGGACTTACAGCCTACGCATGCAAAAAAAATCAAAAGACCCTTGTTGTTGACGTACAAACGCCCAACAACCCAATACAATATCAAATACTAAAACCAAGAATTCCAAAATACGGAAAACATAGCCAAAAACACACCAATGTGCTCCCAGATTTTGACTCAGGTCAATTGGTGCAAAACTAGCAAGTATAGGGTGTTGTATATGGAGTATGTGAGCTACTGGAACAACCTAGACCCGAATGCTCACCATGTGGTCGGCCACATTTCCCAAAAATCCGGCGAGCTCGGCCTAGAATGCCTGGAATGGGTTCGTACTTGCAGGGTGGCTTCCTATTAGTCCCAGTAGGTCTCTGGTATTGTTTGTTTTTCTCAGAATTACCCCGGGTTGCTCCAGATTCCCTGTAGGCCTCAATTTCTCACAAAACCGATACGGAAAGTTCAGATTTAAGTTTCATGGCCAGTTCTGGTTTGATCTGGGTTTTTAACACTAAGGGTTTTTTTGTAGCAACTAATTACACCCAATTTCACCATCACAACTCAAGAATCCCTGAAACCTGATCTAGAAATTTTCAAACCTCACTAATCCACCATATCTAAACTCTAAACCATACTAGAAAATAAGAAACACTAGAACATAGCTAGAAGTCTTCAATTATACCTCATTTGTCACTCAAGAATCCCCTAGAGCTCAAAATCCTAAATTTCTTGGTCTCCCATGCTTGTAGTGAGTTTGTGCACATTTTTTCTGAAGAGGATGCAAGGTTTTGATGTGGTTTTTATGGTGAAGTGAAGAGGTAAAGGAGGTGGAGGGATGAGGGCAGACATGGGAGAAAGGAGAAGGAAAAATAAAGAAGAGAATGGAGATGGCATAATGAGCCATGGTCAATGACCCCTCACCCTCTCTCTCTCTCTCTCTCTTGCCCATACCTCTTTCTTTATTCATTTTCTTTATCTTTTCTTTTCTTCACAATTAAAACCAAACACACTTAAAACAACATAAGAACACAACATGTAACCAAAATGCAACATGACATGGTGCACTAGACATGGAAAACTGTAGAAACACGGATTTGGCTTAATCGCGATTAGCGGTGCACTAATCAAGTTTTTATTTAAACTGCATATAATTAATTTTAAAAATGCCAAATCCAATAAATATATTTTTAAATGAATAAATCATTTTAAATCTCCAATTATTTCATAATTATCGGTATATATTTATACCATTTTACGAAAACTCTAATTTCGCAAATCGGGCAGTTTTCGCGAAATATATTATTTTAATATTAAATTGCAAAAATAATATTTTATATTTTCTGAAATATTACAATCTTCCCCCCTTAAATAAATTCGGTCCCAGAATTTAAATTTAAATCCCCAAATACTAAAACATTTCAATAATCAACTCAAATCAACGGGGCTCCGAAATCACGGAAGATATAGAAATACTACAGCGCGTCAAGTGCGCATGAAAACGAGTATGAAACTCAAAATCGAACTCCGTTAAGTGTCACGCAAATCATCGGATTTGCACGCATATTATTGGAGTTACAATGGAGATACAGATCTCGAAATCCACTACTAAAATTCAATATGTACTAGTCAAATACTATAATACGTGTATAGTACGCATCCTTGGAAAAATCTTCAAAAATTGAATAAAACACATGCAAAATCTTTTCTGAATCGCCGTGTGATGCGTAACTCACGGCACAAGTGACGGACACTAATTTGTAAAGTAATAAATATACGTTCATATATGTTTTGCTAAAATATACGTTCCGCCATTTTTAAAATATCCCAAAAGGTTTTCCTTTGTAAACGTTCGTGTTGCTCACGGACACGTAGGAGATAGCGAGACTATAGCTCCTTTTTGAAAACCTCTTGTTAAACTTTTTAATGCATGGAAAGTACTCAGGTACTATCCTCAGATCAGTCCTGTTCGGCTAGTACATAATATAGTGCCCATCATGAAAACAAAGTGCTCAAAAGCAAAATCAGCCTCGAAAGGCGTATCCAATAATCACGTGCGTCTGGTGCACACGGATATCAAATCTAAATACAAGTGCTACAATATGCACGAAAGCAACACCATGTGCAACGCGTGTGCACGAAAGCATCTGTCCAGTGCAACGGGCGTGCATGACAACAATATCAAGTGCATCTAGAGTGTACGAAAATCTCAATCCAGTGCAACTAACATGCACGAATAAAATCCCAATCGAGTGCATCCGTCATGCATAAATGAAATCTAAATCAAGTGCATCCGACATGAACGAATAAAATATAATTCAAGTGCATCCGATGCGCACAAAATCCAATATCAAGTGCCTAATATGCGCAAAAATCCAACCCAAACGCGTCAGGTCCGTAAAAAGTGTCTAGTGCAGTAGCATTCATGAAAACGAACGCCAGGTGAAAACGCGAACAAAAAACATAAATCTGATAAAACAAATGCTCAAGACATAAATCGGGTGCAACCAAGGTACGGAGTATAAATCTAGTGAAACCAATGCATAAAATATCCAACTGGTGCAACAAACGCATGCAATAAAAATCTGGTGCAACAAATGCACAAAATACAAATCCGGTGCTACAGTGCACGAAGTACAAATCCAGTGCAACAAATGCACGAAATGAAAATCTAGTGCAACAATGCACGAAAACTCATCAATAACTCAAATACGTATAAAAACAACACCGAGTGTACCAAGATGTATAAAATCCAAAAACGTGTGCAACTATGTGCACAAAATCTGTATCAATGCACTGCAAGCACATGTAAGCGATACCGAGTGCAAAATCAAATCGAGTACGTACCGCATGCACAAAAATCAAATCATCCATATGAAATCCACGAGATCATAAACACGTGCAACCAAGGTACAAAACCGATATCAAGTTCAATAGACATGCATAAATCATAAACCGACACAACAGTGTTTAAAACGTATATCAAGTGCAATAAATACGCACAAAGTGTAAATACCCAGTAGGTGCTGCCATGGTGCATGAAAACAATATCATGAAACTCAATCATCAAAACTCAAATCCAAGCGATATAAGCGTGATACTCGGATCATAAATGCAAATCGCAACAAATGACATCGAGGTACACCTCCTACAATGTCGAAAAATGTCGGTGCGCCCAAAACTGGCAGAGCAAGAACATCCGCTTGCCTCCTGCTCACGGTCTGGCGTCCTCTGTCTCTGGGTCCTCATTTTCTTTGTGGATTACCAATCTCGCAATCCATCGACTCGTCGGCTCAGTCAGGTGTGCTAACAAAAACGATTCCGCTCTGGCACTTCTCTGGTCATCTCTCGGCCAATTATCATGACAACTCGTAAAGCAGCACGTCGCTGGCGTTGGCCTCTGGCCCTCTGAATACACACGACACAACTGATCCTAGGTGCAAATCTTATCACAGTAGTGTCCTGGAAGGAACCTGCTCAGGTTCTCTTCCGATCTCGCCTATGCCAAACTATACGGAGGCTGGTACTCTTGCCTAATCTTTTCTCGCTTTCTGGACTTCTGCGTTCTCAGCACAGCATTTTCTCGGCAACTGGTCGCATCTCAACGCCTCTGTATACATATCAGATCTCTAATCTCAACGGATCTCTAATCTCAACGGGGAGTAACAATAGCTCATTGACATCTTGCACGAACCTCTTGTTCCACTCATCTTTATTATCGTCCGCTTCGACGTCACGCCATGCTATCTGCGTATTGCAATTGTTTCGGCTATAGTCAATCCGGAATCTCTCACACGGACTCGAAATCGCGAACTCGGTATCTTCATCACTCTATAGAAGATCTCTAGCCGAACACGTCCTCGGGAACTCGTCCATATCATCGGAGGAATATACCTTATTCATCCGTTCTCGATCAACTCACAACGCATCTGGGTGAGGTCCTCTATCTGAAGCTGGTCCACTTACTGATCTCCTATCGGATCATCCAACGAACAACGTCATCTCTGGATCGATCTACTCTAGATCTGAATAAGATTCTCCACACTACAAATCTTTAGCTCAACTGGGCCTGCGTCGGCGCATCAAATCTGACGAATCACCTTTGCCTCTCAACTCAAGATAGACTAGCTATCATCTGTCACATCTCTGCCTGAAAGCTCCAGCGATCTCAGCTCGTAAAGTCTGGAAGCGACGTCCTATCAATCTCAGCAACAGATGGGTCATCTGTCTGCATGGTAGACGACATCACAAACTCTGAGGTAGGCTGTACATCAACAGTCCTCTCACAACAGGCAGTCTCTAACAATGGCTCGATCATCTGGTGCAAACCGAACACTCGCTTCAAACGAGAAGTCACAACACAAACACTAAATCGATACGTTCCCATGTCACCAGAAAACACGATGGTCAGTCCTCGTCCATGACAAGCTCGCCCTGACCGTATCACTAGCAGTAACTCAATCTGCGCTCAAACCATGGTGACAGGAACCTCAATCAAGTATCGCCGAGAATAGATCAAAGGGATGAAAAGAATCAACAGATCCAGAATGGATACATGATCATAAGGAGGAACAAAATCAATGCGAGCATGATCATGGAAACAAATAGAATCAAGGATCTCAAATGGATGTATAATCATGGGGACGAAGAGAATCACAGATCTCAAAATATGTACATCCTAAGGTTTCTTAAGTGGAGTATCGTATCATAAATATTCCGCGGAACATACGTACGGTACATCACTCTACTCAAGCTACCTACTCCATCAATCAGGGTCAGCCTATGTAACGAAAGTTCGGGTCTAATACCCCCTTGTTTAAGTCTAAGTTCCGTAAGATCAAGCCTAGGTTTCGAAATAATTTACGCCCCAGACTCCACATAGTCAAACCTAGACTCGAACCATGGTTAAACCTAACGCTTTGATACCAATTTTGTCACGACCCGAAATATTAGCTTGTGACCGGCACTTAAATCACGCAACGTCTAAAGGCGTAACGTAATTAAAGTAAGCCGAAACCCAGAAATCTAAACCTTTTAAAGAAATAAAAGTGGTGAAATTTTCAAATAAAGGTATGATGAAATTTAAAAGTTTTCTTAAATACATAGATGAGGAAACATGAAAATACAAGTGGATTATTCAAGTTGAAAAACATGTTTCGTCTTTTAAAAAGTTGGGCAGCACCTCCTTTGTATATTTTGATCCAAAACCAAATTTACATAATAATGATAAAGGCATCCCTAAGCGGGAGCTAGCTCTACGCCAACCGGCGGATTCACAACCACGCAAGTCACAAATATGCATATATGACGCCCAACGGCGAAGACCAACACAAGGGAAAAGTATACCAAGACAACAACCCAATAAGCGAACATATAACCCATCGCTCAAGTCTCACAACCACAAATTCTTCTAAGTCTTACTATTTATACAAATACTAGTTTTGATTGATGGAGTTGACTAGATACAAAGGAATAATAATAGTACAAGAGTGGTACGATCCAATATGTACTACCTACCAAAGCCAATCACCTGAATGTAAGCTGTGTGCCAGCGATGCCGCTAACGATCCATGCGGTCAACCTGCAAGAACTGTGGCACAACGGGGGTGAGTTGCCAACTCGTGAGTAGAAAACATCATCAGGTAGAAATCGAATAAACAATGATTCCTAGGTCAACTATATCATAAAGGTAATACTATGATATCTAGGGTGACCTTATTTGCATATGTGCCAACCATCTAATCAATGTTTATATGCATGTAGATATCATCCAACCATATAATCAATGCCTGTATGCATGTGGATCTCATCCACGTGTCAGCCAATGACACAAAAACATCATGCATGTAAATATCATAAAAGCATATGCATGAAAGTATGAGGATATAAATCAACGTGTGTCCCTCGCGACACATCAAAATCATAGAACCTGAGTGTCTAGCATCGACACTCGAAACATCATGAAACCCGTGTCCAGCATAGACACGAAAATCAACATATCTCAAGCGCCGCATCCTCAGATCGGCCCTCAGGCACCGCATAATCTGGTCGGCCCTCATATCCATCTCATGACTCCGGTCGGTATCCTCCGGATAACCGTAAGGTCCAAATACTATCACCGGTAGGTTATACTCCCTCTTCCAGGCTCATCGTCTACACCACGAAAATCATCTCTCGCCCCGGGGAACCATACCGGGTCCACCATGTACCCACAGACGGTGCCTCCCGCTCCTCGAATCGGGTTTCACATGCCAATCTCAGAACCGAGAAAACACATGGTGGACGCACTAAAATATCATATCAAGAGAAACCGGGTTTTTAAAACAATATATATACTTTCCTTTAAAATAACCACGGTTCTCAAATCCAGAAATCTCATGAAAACAGCATCTCAATGCATATAATCTTAAAGCATAATGTATGCGACATATAACAGAAATGTAAGCACATATCAAAGGAAAACCGCTCTTTTAAATGAATCCAGTTTTAAAATATATCCTGTGGTTCCCAATTCTCCAAAGTCAAATGCAGCATCGTATAATTGTGTATATGTAACTTTAGCAAGTAAATTATGCAAGGAGTCATATCATGTTGCAGCAATTCTACTGTGCAGTAACATGGCAATTATCGTTGATGAAGTGTGTGAGCCGGCCAATCTGTGTACATGTAACATACGCATCATCGCTAATGGTGTAGATGTACTAGCACAGGTATGTGTAATGCAATGAGAATGACATGAACGTAGCATAAAGTGCATCGGCAGCTAAATGCAATAAGATATACGTATCTCATCATGACCGAGTCGGTGAATCTATCAATCGGTATCCAGCCTCACAATATCGCGTACGGTATAATCCATCGTACGGCATCCTCTAGTCAAGGGTATGGATCGATCATTATAAAACTCATCACGTACGGTAATCCATCGTACGACGGCACTACACGATTTGGGATCCTATCAGCCTATATGACTCTGAGGGTGCGGACCTAACGTCTCGTACGACATATCACTCATGATTCACAACATTACATATATCTATATACCTATATCCCGGGTCGTATCCATAACAATCTCATATTAGGGGACCGGCAAAAGGGATCAATCATCTCAATCGACTCGCTTCCGTCTACCGACATATCAATCAAGTCATCATATCACATCGTATATCCTTTTCATCGCATTAAGTCATCTTACATCAAGTCAATTATATATATATATATATATTCTACCTTATACATCAAATGTCAAGCTACTTTAAAACTCATACCTATTCTAGTGCAACTACATATCTATAAGTCGTGATTCACCTTCACTTTTCAAATCCTTATATATCAATTCGAGACATTATCCTATCATATCAGGTCACACTAAACCCTAAACTATAAGCTAGGTTATAGTATATGTTAGTTATATGTATGCCCTAGAGGCCATTACTGTACATATGATGTATATTGTAGTGGATGCTTGGACATATATAGGGAGGACTTTCTTGCTCGACATGATAGTATGCTATCTGGTTGCTCTTTATCTTAACATGTACTTTGATTGTCTCTATGTTACATGTTGATAAAGCCCTTAGGATGAGTACTTGACTACCAGGACTATGATGCAGATCATACAAGTAGGGACAGTATAGTCGCCAAGTAGATCCTTCAAATGTTCCTAGTCGTAGGTGTATCGAGACAGGGCATCGATATACCAGAGTAGACTAGCCTTTGCGCTTCTTGACCCATATGATGGGCGATGGATGATCCCATATCCATTGGTGTTTGACATCAGAGAAGGTATACGGGTGCTCAGTGGAGACTGGGTATACTGGATGGACTCGCCGAGAACTCCAAGATGGTATTATACCTCACGTCAGATGGCAGTTCTCTGGTGACACTGGTACAAGTTAGTCTGTAGACCCGAGATCGTCATAGAGTCTTGTGTGATTCCCACTGTGCTTTGATTTCCATCATACCACGTCCAAGAGGGCGTGCAAAACGGTGGCTTTTGGGTACAGTCCCGGATCACATGGAGGCAATGAGCGACAGGAGGGGTTTCGTCTCTCCCGGTATAGGGAGTTCATGTTGCGTTGTGTTCGATTGGCTATAACTGGAAATCCTTGGCCAGGGTTCCTGAGATTTACTGGTAAGTGTTATCAGTAGTTTCTCGAACTGTTATGGACCTCATATCGACACGACTAATCAAGCTATTGGGGTCTGACGTTTACCACCCCTGGGCGAGATATGCGACATATCAGACGAATAGACCGGACTGTATGGGAGTGTTACTGATTGGATTCGCAGGAGAATGTACAGGCTTAATTATTGGTCTTCTGATCACTCAATACCTGGGTGGCTGTTACGTTTAGTTGACCGCTTGCAGCTTATGGGTGTTTGATATGATCACCACCTACTGCCGGCGTATTGACGATTCTTTAGAGTCCTACACAGAGGTTTCCTGGCTCAGGAAAAACGGAGTAGGAGCACATATGTGATATGTGCGGGACCGAGAATAATATGTGTATGTGATACCGTATTAGATTCTCGCGATATGTGATACCGACCGGGTATATGTGATATAGCCGGGTCATTGGATCAAGTATTGATTCGATGAACTGATACAGATTATATTAGTCGGTTATTTGTGAAATAGCCGGATTATCGGATCAAGTGTTGATTCGATAATTTAATGTATAATTATATATTTGATATATTATATTACATTAACTAATATTAGCTCACTTAAAGATTCTTTTTCTCACTTGGATAATACATTGATATATGTTAATTGTATTATTTTATTTTGTTACAATATATATTGTATATGTGATATATAATATTGTAACATGTTAGGGTTACAAATGTAACATGTTTTGTGGAGTTTAAATGTGGTTAAGGTTTGGATTAGGGTTAAGCTTGCATGAAGCTTTCAAGAAGCTTCTTGAAGCTTTGACTTTGACTTGTGATATTTTGCATAGATATTTGCTTAACCCAACCCAACCCTTCACCATAGTTAATTCTCCACATGGGTTAAGTCTTCATTCTTAACCCATGGTTGCATTTTAACCTCACTTGAGTTTCATTATTCATCACAAAAGGATTTGCTTCTTCTTCTTCCTTCTTCCCTCTTGAAAAAGCTTTCTATCTTTTTGATATGTGATGAAAATGAGTGAGAAATTGAAAACAAATGAGCGCTAAATTCCTACTTTATCATCCTCATCTATTCTAGTGGCTTAGATTAAGGTGTTTTCTTTGATAATACTTGATTAGCAAAGCAAGAGCTTGGGTTTGAGTTTCTTCAAGGTAGATCATCTTAGTTATCGAAGATCGGAAGCAAGCTTGCATCTTTCTCTTCATGGAGCCTCTCTAGAGTCCGGGTACATGATGATCGCAGCGAAGGAACCTCAACACGGAGCTTATGAAGTGAAGGGACGGACTACAAAGGTTGTAATCCCAAACTCTTAGAAGTAAAGTTGTTTACTTGCTTATTGTTTCGCCTAATCTCTAGTCTACGATCTTTCTTGGGTTATTCGGCACTTGGAAAATTTGATTTTGGTATGGTTGATACCTTATAGAACCTCATATTTGTGCCTAGTAACCCTACAGTGGTATCAGAGCCAAGCTAGAGCTTTAGGCGAAGTCTAGACGAAGATTAAAGTCCGATCGAACCCCGAAACGTCGATATACACCCCCTCTCTGGAAATTTTTTAAAATGTTGATTTTTTCCGTATTAAAAATACTCAGAAAATTAAGCAGGGAATTCTATGGATTACTGTGGAAAACGAGCCCCAACACCCCTCAAAGCGTCGCGGAACCGCAGCAAGACCACGCCTTGCGCGGCGGTTCCGCGGCCGTTTATGGGTGTTAGGGTTAGGTTTTTCTTTGGTAACATCCGTAGGTATTTCTACATGCTTCTGGGAATTTTTAATATTACTCAAGTGTTGAGTTTTCTGGAGATCTTTTGTATTCATTGATTCGATCGGAAATTTTAAATTCGTTTAAGTTTTTTCCGGGTAATTTAGAACGTGTTACAAAGTTCGAACGGATATCAATAACTCACTTTATCCCCTGTCGGAAAATTTTCAAGTGTTGGATTTTTTCACGAGTTTAAAACTTCCGGAAAATCATGCAAGCGTATCTGTGGACCCTCTAGAAGAACGTAACCTTAACTCGATTATGTGACCGTCAAAACTACCACTTGAACCCTAGGGTTTGTGGTAGTTTAGCGTTGCCACATGTGAGGCGTTGGTTTGACCATTCTACGGCTGGTTCATTGGGGCTGTGACATGTTCTGGGATTTTTGAACTCCGCTCAAGTGTTGAGCTATTTAGGAAATCTTGGGTGTTTGATTATTCGATCGGAAAGTTTAACATTATCTATTTATCTGGAATGTGATACAATATTTGGAATCCACAAGTAGTTATGAGATAACTAATTTGAATGTTATAAATCTACCAGTTTAGTCTTAGATGATCGGTTGCCACGGGATTTTGATGCGATCAAAAGTCCGTCGCAATCACGTAGCGTACGCGGATACTCGCCGGGTAAACTTAATAGATAGCCACGCCCCATAGCCCCGACCAAGTGACTGTAGGAGAACCCCGTCGCCAAAAGTATCCGTACGGGTGCTCGCGGTAGCGGTGTTCCGCCTTAGTGCACTTCGTCGACGACATCGAGGGTGCGACCGTCTAATAAAGTTTTCGATGAGCATTCGATCAGGCTGTCGGGAATCTTGTTGAATTGCCCGACTAGATATTGAAATGTGTTTTCGATAATGAGACTAAAATGCGGAGTTTATAATTGTTAGGCATGCGATGTCTAAGGAATTCATCTGGTTAGGCATGCGATGTCTAAGGAGGTTGCGGATTCCAACTGTTGTAGTTTTACACTTTCTTTTCTGCGACCGTAAGTGTAATATGTGGTGTATCGCCGATTTCGATGCTATACATCAATGACAACTGGGATACGCATATTTATTTACGTTGATGATATGTGATATTATGTGTTGCTGTGATATGTTATATTGGATCGTCGTGTTTTGAATAGCCGGGGGTTTTATGTGAGATGAGAGTTTTGCATTTTCATTCATGTAAAATTCAATTGTATGTAATATTCTTTTATTGGGGCATTTCCGGGCTGAGGATGATGTCACCATTGTATATTATTTACTTTTCCGCATTAGGATAGACCCAAGGCGGGGAGCATAAGTAACCGGGTTCTAGGGTCCAGTGGGAGACTATCTCGAGGAGTCGAGACCGGGTCTCCTAACTCTAGAATTGGCAGGGTTGCTTGCCGCTCTCGTAGGGGTCTAGGGATGTGGGATTGGCTATTCATCGCGACCGTGGAATCCGTGTTTTATACAGGCTCGTATTAAAACATGGACAACCTAGTATATCCAATATTTCATATATGTTCTTCTGCTGCAATATTCTGTGATGAGATCATATTACTGCCTGAGACGAATTTTTATATTATATATATGAGATATATGTTATATTGCAGATTTCGTTTCAAATGTGATGCTTGTGAAGCATAATAAAATGGGACTTCATTAATGAGATTAATGAAAATAAAAGAAACCTAAAGATGTTGTAGAAAATTGTTTAAAAACTGGTAGCTCTAGCTCTTGCTTTGCATAGCGGTGTTCCTTGTAGAACATCCAGCACCTTATTCGATAAGGAAAGAGCCGAGATCCCTTCACCGGGAGTGACCTCTATAGCGAAACTAGCAGATGCTACAAACTCGGTTTGTCTTTTGATTGCTTCTATAGTTCTTGCTTTGCACTGCGGTATTTGTGAAATATCCTGCACCTTATTCGATAAGGAAAGAGCCGATGATCCCTTCACCGGGAGTGACCTCTTTAGCAAAACTAGAAAAGTCTCAAAAACACTCCATTTAAAATCACTCGATTCTACAACGATATCAAGTTCATCACGCAAAGGGTTTTCATAAAAACCCGTCGTAGCCCTCCGTCATTTCAGATAAGTACTAGTTAGTATTCGTGCTGCGTTTTTTGACCTTAGCCAAGGCGTAGTGTGCAGTAGCTGATTAGTGCTTATCTGTATAAGAATATGATGCGATTGAGTTAGGGTAGTCGTGCGACTTTGTTGACCTTAGCCAAGGGTCGTGCGGGTGGGTTTAATTCAATAAGGAAATGACAGGTTGAACTTGACTAGCACTTATGATTTGTTGACTATGTTAAGGTCATATAGCTGCTAGGGGTAAATTATTATTGGGAATTTCAAGTGTTGAAATTTGCAATGAGATTGCATACCTTCTATGAGATAGTTGGATCCCGATACCCGCTGTGAGTAAGAGTTACTCCTGGGAGAGTTTTACACATTACAATTAGCCAATCAAGTAGGTGTCTAAAAAGGTGTCAACGGGGTTACGCCCCTGGGAAAACGAGGTTTACTTTAATTAGGTTCGTGCGAAAGCACGGGGAACCTCCCTCAAAGTACCGGCGCTGGCCTGGCTGAAAGATTGGCGAACTTGTAGGGTGTAATTAATCCCGGCTAGTCTTTCCTTTTAGGGTTTGAAGGAAGATTTGACTAAAACGGTGGGAGACATCCTGATTAAATATATTAATAACCAATCTAATCTTACAAGAGCATACGCTGAGTTTTTTCTTCTCTCTCTCTCTCCAGGTAGCGACCATGTCACGCTTTAATAAAGATAATAATACGGATGTATTGACCGAACCCACTTGTTATACTGCGCTAGGGAACGTTGGTCCCGCTCCAACATATAATTGTTATAAGACAGAGCAGGAAATTGGGGATTACCAGAATTCCCGTGCCGCCCAAACGAGGAAAGTGCATGCTGATGCATCTTCTTTGGGTGTGTTCATTACCGAGAACTGTTTCTCAGTATGTTTTACGTCCTGGGTATGAGATACCGATCCCGCATATGTAATCTGTTACATAGGCTACAGATAGGTAGAGAACTGAGAACGGGTGATAAGTTTCAAGAGTTGGAAACGGTGCAATTGTTGCAAGCCAAGTCTATTGGCAGTTATCACCCTGTATTACCAGAATACATTTCTGAACGAATGTTATTAGATACCGAACCTGATATACAACATCATATCAGTCTCTTTATTAGTAAAGAAGTATATAATTTTGTATTGTTGGATAATGTTTTGAACATTTCCTATATCAAGAGTTGATTGGTTCAGGCACGTTATCTAAAAGCATATACGTTCTAAATCAAACTACAGTTCTTAACGTACAGAACACACACAAGAGGAAGAGTTCAGAAATGAACGAATCCTTCTTGAGGCATGGTAGACTAGGTCATATTAATGTGACCAGACTAGCTGAAGTTACATTTAGATGCATATTTAAATTAGTTTGAATTTACATCTTGTGAAACTTGCCGGTCATGTCACAAAGATAAAATGACCACAGCTCTGTTTATTGGAAACAGAGAAAGAGTTAGTGAACTTTTGAGATTGATACATGATGATGTATGTACGTCCCCTGTCTATACATGCCAGGACTGGTTCTTTGTACTTCATTACAGTCACTGATTATCTCTCAAGATTCGGACATATGTTCCTGTTGAAACACAAGTCTGAACCTTTTGAGAAATTCAATGAATATAAGTCCGAAGTAGAGAACCAAAATGGGTATAAGTATTATGTCCTTTGATGAGATCAAGGAGGAGAATACTTGAGCACGGAAATCCTGGACTATTCTAAAGGAGAATAAGATTCTCTCTCAGCATTACTCCTCCGTATACACCACAGCACGTCGGTGTATCGGGGCGGAGCAATCACACCCTATGTGATATGGTGTGCTCTATGATGAGTACTACTGAGTTACCTATTTCCTTTTGGGGGTTATGCACTTGAGAAGCTGCATACCTATTGAATAGGGTTCCAATCAAATTAGTTGCCTACCACTTTATATATGATATGGAATGGGAAGAGCCCATATCTTAAGTATGTTAAGATTTGGGGTTGTCCGGCCTATGTCTAAAAGCATAATCCAGACAAGCTCGAGGCAAAGTCTGTTCTGTGGAAGTTTGTTGGATATCCCAAGCATTCGCAAGGGAATATATTCTACCAAATCGAGGAACAAATGATGTTTTGTTTCTCAGCATGCCAACTTTATGAAAGGGAATTTCTTGTGAAGAAATTAGTGGTCATGAGGTAGAACTGGAAAGAGTTCCAGCTATACAAACTACAGCAGATGATTTGGTAGAACCGAAGGATTCAATAGTAACCAACGAATCTCAGCCTCTCCGCCGATCTAGTAGGGTTCCTCACCCACCTGAGAGATACTTTGGTTTTCTCTATGACAGTGGGAGCGAGGATTGCATCATGAGATGATGACCTAACTAGTTTCGAGCAGGCCATCGGGAGTGGGGATTCTGTAAGAATGGCTGGATGCTAATGCGATCTGACATGGAATCCTTATACACCAACAAAGTATGGAGTTTGCTTGCTTTATCTGAAGGGTTAAATCCTCATCAGGAGAAAGTATATCTTGAGAAGATTACTTGGTGTACATGGAAAAGTTGAGAATTTCAAAGCTATGCTTAAGTCCATCCAGATCCTACTTGTCACTGCTACATACCATGACTACGATATATGGCGGTTGGGTGTCATGACTGCTTTTCTAAATACTGATTTAGAAGAAAGCATCTATAAGTTCACAACCAGAGGGTTTCGTAGACAATGGAAGCAGCGGAAACGTGTGCAAGTTGCTTTATAGGATAAAGCAGGCATCGCGGAGTTGGAACGTCTGTTTTGATGTGGTAGTCAAAGAGTTTGACTTCATCAAAATGGTAGATGAAACTTGTATATACAAAAAGGTAGTAGAGAGTTTGGTGATGATCTTCGTATTGTACGTGGATGACATACTCTTGATAGGGAAGCAGTTTCCTATGCTATGCTCGGTCAATCTCCTCTTATCACAAGGATTCTCCATATTAGGATCAAAGTGATACCTCCTAAATCCTAGGTTTTATATCTATGAGATAGATCTAATTGGATGTTAGGATTCTCACTAGTTGTAGTGAGATGGTATCAATCGATCCTGGGGAGAATCACTGGAAAGGTTGCAGAGTGATAAGGACGACTGAATGTCAGTCACAGGCATTGTCTTTACCCTCAGTGGGGGGACGGTATGTTGGAAGAGTTCCAAGCTAGATACCGTGACATACTAGACGATAAAGGCAGGATAAATCACTACCAAGGATGCTACCAAAGAAGCCTTAAGATGTACATATTTTGGGATCTGTGATTCCCTTCGTACCTATGATTATTCATCCATTTGAGATCCTTGATTCTATTCGTTTCCATGATCATACTCTCACCGATTCCGTTCCTCCTTATGATCATGTATCCATTATGGATCTGTTGATTCCTTTCATTCCATTTGTAACATTTCAGAAAAGAAAAATATTATTTTTGGGAATTTTTATAATTAAATAATGAATATTATGAATATTTTAATATTGCGGTATAATTAAATACCGATAAAGTGGAAAATTATGGGAATTATTGAAAAGAGCGTGTTTTATAAGATTTGAGCATTTATAGATTTTTATATAATTAATTATATTACTTTTAATGCTAATAGCGATTAAATATCGCTAATCTTGCATTAATCCGGTTTTGTGCACATGACATGCGCCATGTCATATTACACCTTATTACATTTTTCTACATGGTCTTTTCTTTATTCATGCATGGTTTTGTTTTTAAAGAAAAGAAAAGATAAACAAAAGAAAAGAAAAGAAAAACATTAAACAATAAAGCATGGGCAAGAGAAAGAGAAGAGATAGAGAGGTGAGGGGTCTCCATGATCCATGGCTCATTGTTTCCTCCATTATTTTCTCAATCATTTTCCCTCCCTCCTCTCACTTGGCTGCCCTCCTCTCTCCACCACTTCACCACCTCACTACAACCCCAAAACCCCATCAAAACACTTCATCTCTTTTGTTAAAAACATGCACAAGCTCACTAGATGCACTTTGGATGAAGAAAAATTGGATTTTGAAGACTTGGGACAACTCAAGAAAATTCTTGAGTTGCCAAAGTAGGTAATTTCATCACCATTAGTGTAGTAATCCATTCTCTTTAGTGTCCATGCTTGATTAGAAGTGTTTTAGTGATGTTTAATGAGGATCGAAATTCCAAGTTAGGGTTTTCAGGAAAACTTGAATTGAGATAGCGTAATTGAGGCTTGTAGAGGCCATATAACCCCTCTAGTGTAAGTGTCATGGACTGAAACCTTAAACTTAAACCCAAAACCCCAACTTAGAAACCCCGATATCGGGAATTTATGGAAATTTAAGGAGTTATTGGAGATCTGCTAACACCCGGGTGACCTGAAAATTATTTAGCAAACACAGAGTGATGTGCCGGCAACTTAGAGTGTACCCTGAAGACCAGAGCCCAAAACCCTCCACCCAGGCCGCAGATTTAAGCATTTGGGCCGCAAATTTTGTCCTTGGTACTCCCAAATTTATTCGTGCTTGGTCCAGGGCTTTATCTCCAGTAAAATAGACCCTCCATGTATGAAAAATAGGCTAATTTCACCTAGGGTAAAATCCAGGACCATTTTCTTGAGTTGCTGCTTGTTTTGCGATTTCGTTTTGACTCGAGTTTTGGAATTTGATGTATTGCATTCCGTCGTGTGGCGTTTCAACGTCAACGACTAAGGTTATTGGTCGTGTTTTGCATGCGAAGCTATAGGTTTTGACCTATGGGCGAAACGTGTACCGTTTTGGTTTTCCGACTTGGTTTTAATATATGATACAGTGTGTTATGATATGTAGGTACCCCCATGAGAACTTAGAGAAGACAAGCTAGCGCGTGGAGACATCGTCATCGGCAAGTGAAGATCAAGGTGAGTCGATATATATCTATGGGGGAAGTCGGGTTGATGGCGTATAGCACCCCCGCAGTTCATAGTGTAGTATACGAATATTTATACATATATATATATATATAATTATGTTTATTGTGAGACTAGATGATTATCTAGATACATCTTAGGAGATCATGGATTAAATTATAGTATAATTGGATGATAGTGTCATTAGTTAGTGTTAGTCGCGAACCCTAGAATAAGGATTACCCCCACACGCACACACATAGACACACTTACATTGTTTTACTTGTGCGTATATGGGGATATATATGTAAGTCCATGCTACCCTTCCCCGGTTCTTACGGGGTTGCGGAAGTGGTGAAAAACGATTTTCAAGAGGGTGGTAACATGGACTCAAATACGGATCTTTGTTAAACTACTAACTAACAACTTAACAAGAGTTTACCTACTCGATTAGGGGGCTATACCTTTCTTGAACTCCTTCGTCTTCGACTCCTCCCGGTGTACAGATCGGCCTCACCTCGTCGTCTCCTTGCGCCGAAGATGGATCCACCCGAAAGCTTCTACCTTTGGCTTCTTCTTCGAACTTTGAAGAAACTAGATCACTTGGCTTGCTAGGCCTTGTGAACTAGAATGAGTAGAGGAATGTTTTGGTGTCTTTTTATCTCTAAGGCAATTAGTCTCAACACATGAGAATGATTTGCCTTGAGGTAGAGAGAGCAAGAGGAAGAGGGAGAGCTTGAGAATGACAGAGCTCAAGAGAGAGAAAGCAAATGATAGAATGAACCATACTCTTCTCATTCTCACCTCTCATAATCCAAAAGCCATCATAACAAAAATAGTAATCAAGTATTGTGTAATGGTTTAAGTCAAAATGGCTATATCATTTCATGCACTCATTTTGCATAAATAAACAAGCAAGCAAAAGTCTTTGCCATGGAATGATAGCCATTGTCATGATGATGGTCAACTAGTCCAACCTAGTCAACCGATCAACAAAGTCAACAAGTCAACAATGTCAACCCCTCAACAACCATGTCACTATAATACTTAATTAATATTAATATTAATCATATATTTTATTCTCATTAGGGTTAAGCAAAAGTCAATGGTCAACAGTCAACTGTCAACAGTCAACAGTCAACAACCCCAATGAGAATACTCTGCCTCTGTCTCTCTGTCAACTGTGCATACACACCCGCATCCGCGTTTCGAGGAACACGAATACAAACAAGATAAAACCAACCCCAAAACGTACACTAGGATCAGGCTTAAACCGAAGCCCGCTAGTGTTAACTGTCCGGACACTGTACGTGCACAAGTGCACGGATGTGACCGAACCCTGTCGCAAAACCATGCGACCTGTCGCTAAACCATGCGACCTCTACTCTTTTGCCTAAAGGCGAATATCTTTCTGTGTGGGACTCTAAAGACTCGACACTACGCTGGCAGTGGGTTTAACCACAGACCGCAAGCGGCACTAGCTATGCGTAACGGTCCCCAGGTAGATGCCGACAAGAAGACTGACGAGGTGAAACCCATCTGAACTCCTACTGAGTCTGACTGTGACAATCTCCATACAGTCCGGTCTGTTCGTCTGACACATCGCATGGCGGGCCTAGGGTCGGTAAACGCCAGTCCCCTAATAGCGGTACAAGTCATGTCGGAGTGAATCCCAGAACACCCTGAGATAACACTGGAAACCTACCAGTATATCTCGCTTGCCCTGGCCAGGGACTACTCGTGTAATGGCTCTCCTAAACACAGCGCGATGTCAACCCCCAATACCGGGAGAGACGAATCCTGTCTAACCGTCACTGCCTCCAAGTGCTTCGGGACTGCACCCAACTACTACCTGTTTGCACGACTCCTTTGAGCCGTGGTAGGGTAGTAATCTAAGTACAGTGGGAACACACTCGAGGCGAAGTGACAGTGTCAAGTCAGCGGACTAAGCTGTACTCATGTCACCTGGGAACTGATAACCGACGATAGGTATAGTACCAACCAACAGTTCCTGACGAGTCCTGTCCAGTGTACTCGTAACCCAACGAGCACCCGCATACTATCTCCAGTACGACGTACTGATGGCTGTGGGACAGACCATCTCCCACACTGGGATGAGAAGCGCATACGCTAGTCTACTCTGGAGTATCGATGCCCTGTCTCGATAGTCCTACGACTAGGGACCTGCATAAGGATGTGCTTATTGATTACCCAGCCCCCACTAGTGTGACTGCCATCACAACGCTGGTAATCAAGCAAAGATTCTAAGGGCTCCACTAATGTGTATAGGTGATATACTAAAATAAACACATGTACACATTGAAGTGGAAACAAACCAAGTAGCATACAACTATATTGAGCTAGATTGTTTATACAAGGTGAATATC
The DNA here is from genome assembly GCA_030015575.1 of Agapanthus africanus. Classification (NCBI taxonomy): domain Eukaryota; kingdom Viridiplantae; phylum Streptophyta; class Magnoliopsida; order Asparagales; family Amaryllidaceae; genus Agapanthus; species Agapanthus africanus. The sequence continues at coordinate 270,341,292 of CM057340.1, forward strand.
CCAAGCTTCCATTAAATAATATACAAACTAGTATGATCCAGTAATGGCCTCTAGGGCATATACACTAACAATCTCCCACTTGCACTAAGGCCATATACTGGCGTATCGAAAACCTATCATCTCGATCAGCCGCTCAAACTGAGTCTGGGGTAAGGCCTTTGTGAGTGGATCAGCAGTGTTATCTTCCGTAGAAACTCTCCGAACCTCGATCTCCTGGCGACCCACGATCTCCCTGATCAGGTGATACCGCCTCAAGATGTGTCTGGACTTCTGATGGGACCTTGGTTCCTTCGCTAAAGCTATAGCCCCATTGTTGTCGCAATACAGAGGTATTGGATCAACAATGGACGGAACCACCTGAAGTTCAGTTAAGAACTTCCTTACCCAGACAGCTTCTTTTGCGGCATTTGCAGCAGCGATATATTCCGCTTCCATCGTCGAGTCAGCAACGGTTTCCTATTTGGAAATCTTCCAACACACCACCCCTCCATTGAGGGTAAAGACATAACCCGACATGGACTTGGAATCATCCTTGTCACTTTGGAAGCTGGAGTCAGCAAAGGCCTCGATCTGGAGGTCTTTTCCGCCATACACCAAGAACATCTCCTTAGTTCTTCTCAGGTACTTGAGAATATTCTTTACTGCTATCCAATGTTTCTCCCCAGGGTTTGAGTTATACCGGCTTACCACACTCAGTGCACAAGCTACATCTGGTCTGGTACACAACATCGCATACATTATAGAGCCTACCGCAGAAGCGTAGGGTATAATAGACATGCGATCCCTTTCCAAATCAGTCTTGGGAGACATCTCTTTGGAGAGGGTGATCCCGTGACAAGCCAGTAGATTACCGCGCTTGGAATCTTCCATACCGAATCTTTTCAGTATGGTGTCGATGTACCTGGACTGTGAGAGTCCCAGTATCCTCTTGGATCTGTCACGATAGATCCGGATCCCCAGAATGTATAAAGCATCACCCAGGTCTTTCATGGAGAACCTGTGTGACAAGAACCCCTTGACAGATTGTAGCATAGGAATGTCATTTCCTATTAAGAGAATGTCATCCACGTATAAAACGAGGAGTACTACAGTTCTCGCTACAAATCTACTATAGATGCATGGCTCATTTGGATTTTTGATAAAGACAAATTCCTTGACCGTCTCATCAAAACAGATGTTCCAACTCCGCGATGCCTGCTTTAGTCCATAGACGGACTTAAGCAACTTGCACACCTTTCCGCTGCTCCCACTCTGAATGAAACCCTCTGGCTGGTCCATATAAACACACTCCTCTAAATTTCCATTTAGAAAAGCGGTCTTTACGTCCATCTGACAAATCTCATAATCGTGGAAGGCAGCAATGGCAAGAAGGATTCGAATGGATTTCAGCATAGCTACTGGAGAAAAGGTCTCGTCATAGTCCAAACCAGGTCTTTGACAAAAATCCTTTGCAACCAGTCTAGCTTTATAGGTCTCAACCTGTCCATCTACACCAATCTTCCTTTTGAAGATCCACTTGCATCCTACGGGTTTTACCCCATCTGGAGCAACATCCAACGTCCATACTTTGTTGGTGTATATGGACTCCATTTCGGTCCGCATTGCATCCAGCCATTTTACCGAGTCAACGCTCTGAATGGCTTGCTGGAAGCTAGTCGGCTCATCATAATCTATGATGCAATCCTCTCTATCCCCGTCTATGAGAAAACCGTAGTATCTCTCGGGCGGATGATACTGCCTACTACTCCTGTGGAGCGGCCCAGGAATGTCATGATCTTCCGAACCCTCTGGTTCTACTAAGCTTTCAGTAATAGCTCGTGGCACTGGAATTTCTTCCAGTTCTATTGCGTTCCCACTTATCTGATTCTCTAAAAACTGAGTTTCTAAGAAGTGGGCATGCCGAGAAACAAAAACCTTTTGTTCCTCTTCGCAATAGAAGAAATATCCCTTGGAGTTCTTTGGATATCCCACAAACTTGCACTGTACTGAGCATGCCTCGAGCTTGTCCGCATGCTGCTTTTTGACAAATGCTGGACTTCCCCATGTCTTAATGTGATTAAGATAGGGTCTCTTCCCACACCATATCTCATATGGTGTAGTAGGCACAGTCTTAGTTGGAACTCGGTTCAAAAGGTATGCAGCTGATTCTAGTGCATATCCCCAGAATGATCGCGGTAACTCAGCGTTACTCATCATGGACCGTACCATATCCAATAGGGTCCGGTTCCGTCTCTCCGATACACTGTTATGTTGCGGAGTGTATGGAGGAGTAAGCTGAGAGAGAATTCCGTTCTCTTTTAAATAGTTCAGGAACTCGGCACTCAAGTATTCACCACCTCGATCCGATCTTAGTGTCTTGATACTTTTGCCGGTTTGTTTTTCTACTTCATTCTTATATTCCTGGAATTTTCCAAAGGCTTCGGACTTATGTTTCATTAAGAAGACATAACCGTACCTTGAAAAGTCATCCGTAAAAGTAATGAAGTAAGAATAACCGCTTCGCGCATGTGTAGACATTGGACCGCACACGTCACTGTGTACGAGTCCCAAGAGCTCGCTCGCTCTTACTCCGTGTCCAGTGAACGGAGTCTTTGTCATCTTTCCTTTGAGACAGGATTGACAAGTGCATACGATTGATATTCGAACGGATTCAAATTTCCTTCTGTATGTAACTTCGTCAACCTTCTCTCATTGATGTGACCCAGTCTACAATGCCATAAGAAAGTCTGATTTATTTCCGGAGACTTTCTTTTGTGTGTATTCTGGACATTGAAAATCTGTGGTTGGTTTAGTACGTATATACCATTGCTTAATGTACCTGACCCAATCAGAACTTGATTAAAGTGAATGTTTACAACATTACTTACAAACGCAAATTCATAACCTTCTTTAGAAATTAAAGATACAGAAATGATATTACAAGTTACGTTGGGTACAAAAAAGCAATTACGTAAAACCAAAACATGTCCATCTGACATTCCTAGGTGATAGTCCCCCACGGCCTTAGCATCCATGCTAGCTCCGTTTGCAACTTTGAGGGTCATGTCACCTGCCATCAAAACCCTACGGTTTCTCAACGCCTGCAAAGAATTACAGATATGAGATCCTGATCCGGTATCCAATACCCAGGAAGTAGAGTTTATTGATAGACAGTTTTCAATAACATACACACCTGAAGCTGAAGCCGCAACTTGCTTCAATTCCTGTGTTCTGGCTTTCCAAGCCCTGCAATCTTTCTTCTAGTGACCACTCTTATGACAGAAAAAGCACTCTTCCTTATCCACAAGCCTTCCCGCTACCTTTGTTGCTTTTGCTTTTCCCTTCGTATCCACTTTACTAACACCGCCCCTTGGTTTGGCGGAGGCTTTCTTCTTCTTTCCCTTGGCTTTCGCCTTGGACCTAGAAGATGAAGATCCTCCTACAAACAGAGTGGATGTTTCCCTACCTTTCTGTAGGGTGCCCTCTGCACTCCTCAGCAAGTTGAGGAGTTCTGAAAGTTCAACTTCTTTTTCTTGTAAGTTGAAGTTCAGGATAAACTGGGCGTAAGTGGAAGGAAGGGACTGGAGAATCAAGTCCGTATAGAGCTCGTTCTCTAACGTGGTCCCAAGTTCCGCGAGCTCCTCAATGAAGCCAATCATCTTAAGCACGTGTTCCGCTACCGATGATCCGATGGCCAACCTTGCCGAAAATAACTTCTTCGACACTTCGTATCTTGCGATATGAGATTGCTCTCCATACAGTTCTTTTGTATGGAGAAATATGGATTCGAGGTCCATATTCTCGTGCTTCCTCTGATGTTCGTTGTCCATAGAGGCAAGCACGAGGCACCTGGCCTTCGCGCAATCGATCTCCCAAGTCTTACGGATTTCCTTATCCGCGACGCTGGAGGTGGGACCTGGGACAGGGGGAGCTTTGGTGGTAAAGAGATACCCCAACTTGTCATAAGTGATGGCTATTTTGACATTCTTGAGCCAATCTTTGTAGTTTGGCCCTTTCAGTATGTTTTTATCTAGTAATAACTTAAGTCCGGTCGTGATGTTTGGTCGCTGCAATTAGGAGAGAGAGAAGAAACACGTTAGCATGATGCTCTTGCAAGTTTAGAGTGGTTTTTAATTTGTCTAAACAGGATGGCTCCCACTGTCTCTCGAATCCCTCCTCAAACCAAAAAGGAAGAATTAGTCAGGATCAATCTCACCATACAATACTTGCTTAACCGTTCGGCCAGGCTGGTGCCGGTACTTCGAAGGAGGTTTTCCAACGCTTTCGCGAAGTTCCTTAATTTAAGAACCTCTTTTCCCTGGGGGCGTAGCCCCGCTAACACCTTTCTAGACACCTACTTGTTTTATAGCATTGATCGTTAAGTGAGAAATTTCCCGAGGAGTAGCATATACTCACAGTAGGATCGGGATCCAAATATCATTGCCTGACGAAACTGAAGGAATCCTACCAGAATCATCACACTCCAAATGGTGTGCAACACTAGCAAGTTTCAGTTCTTTTGAAACTCCCTATGTGGATTTTTGCCCCATGCTCTTATGACCTTGACTTTGGCCAAAATATCATAAGTCACATGTCAAGTTCTACCCGTAATTCTCCAGGTTAATTTGAGCCCATCCGCACATACCCTTGACTTTGGCCAAAATGGTAGTACGACTGCCCCAAACCAACACATCTATCTATGCTGCATATGAATACCCAATAGCTACCAATCACTATGCCTTGACTTTGGCCAACATATATAGCTTGAATACTATTGACCATCCATGTGAAACGACGGAGGGCTACGAATGGTTTTGGCGAAACCGTGAACGTAGCGAACTTGATATAATCGATGGAACGAGATAGCTTTTAAAAGGAGTGGCTTAAGCTCCGCGTTTAAAAGTTATTTTGAAAAGAAACCGAGTGGTTTTTGAAAGTGTTCCAACGACTTTTACTTGGTTTATTTTTCTTTGCATTAGTTCTTTTAATGCGTATTTTTCTTGCATTAGTTCTTTTAATGCGTCCCATCATTTAATCCTACCATTGCAGAAAACAACCAAAATATGACGTACGCTTATGCCATTCGCATTCGCCACGGGGCCCCGTCATTACCCGTTAGGTTACTTAACTAACGACAGAGCGGGGGCTGGGCTAGCGCGGCTGCAAAACATAAGCAACGCCTAAATAATATCATATATAGATATATTGCAATGATAACCATTTCAGATCACAGATGAAAACATTGGATATACTAGGAATCCGCAATTCGTACGAGCCTATAACGAAAAGCGGATTACACGGTCGCGATGAATAGCCAATACCCCACCCTAGACCCCTACGGGTGCGGCAAACTACCCGCCAAATATCCGAAGTGGAGCAACCTCCCTCAATGACGTGAGTAGGCCACTCGGCACTTCGAGATACCCGGTAGTTTGTGCACCCCACCTTGGGTCTATCCTAGGAGCAAAAACAGTAAAAAGAAATTATACAATGACGGCTACAACCCCGACCCGGTTGTGCGGCCAAAATTAATATTACATCAATTTACATATTACATGAATTGAAAGATAAAAGGAAAAACACTCATCTCACAACCCCCGGCTATTCATCCGCGACAATCCAAAGAATTCATATACACATACCATCAACATTACAGATCACAGATTTTTATAACCCCCACTAATCGACATATAGCGATTAGCAGACGTTCAATACAAATATCACATCACAGATATAAACCCGTTAGCCTTAGTCTTTAGAAGTTCGATAAAAATACGGTTTTTCAAGCCCCAAAAACAAAATTTTCTTTCTGGAAAATCTGGGCAGAAAAAACATATCCCAAAAATTCCAAAATACCCTATAGAGTATTCTGCAGTGAAGACGATCCACAGCCGAGTTAAATCGGCCGCGGAACCGCGGCGGGAGCAAGCTCCTGCCGCGTTTCCGCGGTGCTTTGATGGGATCTGTGGATCGTTTTTCTGCAGTACACTATAAAAACCCTGAGTCGATTTTTGAAGCATGATTTATAATTTTTACAGCACTTTAAAAATCTACAGCAAGTTTGATTTCCGGGTGTATTTCGTGACTTTTTCTCCGATCGAACTTCTACTTACATTGCTAACATGTTAGATAGTGTTTAACGAGGCTCTGATACCACTGTAAGTCCATGCTACCCTTCCCCGATTCTTACGGGGTTGCGGAAGTGGTGAAAACGATTTTCAAGAGGGTGGTAACATGGACTCAAATACGGATCTTTGATAAACTACTAACTAATAACCTAACAATAGTTACCTACTCGGTTAGGGGGCTATACCTTTCTTGAACTCCTTCGTCTTCGACCCCTCCCGGTGTACGGATCGGCCTCACCTCGTCGTCTCCTTGTGCCGAAGATGGATCCACCCGAAAGCTTCTACCTTTGGCTTCTTCTTCGAACTTTGAAGAAACTAGATCACTTGGCTTGCTAGGCCTTATGAACTAGAAAGAGTAGAGAAATGTTTTGGTGTCTTTTTATCTCTAAGGCAATGAGTCTCAACACATGAAAATCGTTTGCCTTGAGGTAGAGAGAGCAAGAGGAAGAGGGAGAGCTTGAGAATGAGAGAGCTCAAGAGAGAGAAAGCAAATGATAGAATGAACCATACTCTTCTCATTCTCACCTCTCATAATGCAAAAGCCATCATAACAAAAATAGTAATCAAGTATTGTGTAATAGTTTAAGTCAAAATGGCTATATCATTTCATGCACTCATTTTGCATAAATAAACAAGCAAGTAAAAGTCTTTGCCATGGAATGATAGCCATTGTCATGATGATGGTCAACTAGTCCAACCTAGTCAACCGATCAACAAAGTCAACAAGTCAACAAAGTCAACCCCTCAACAACCATGTCGCTATAATACTTTATTAATATTAATGTTAATCATATATCTTATTCTCATTAGGGTTAAGCAAAAGTCAACTGTCAACAGTCAACAGTCAACAACCCCAATGAAAATACTCTGTCTCTCTGTCAACTGTGCATACACACCCGCATCCGCGTTCCAAGGAACACGAATACAAACGAGATAAAACCAAACCCAAAACGTACACTTGGATCTGGCTTAAACCAAAGCCCGCTAGTGTTAACTGCCCGGACACTGTACGTGCACAAGTGCACGAATGTGACCGAACCCTGTCGCAAAACCATGCGACCTGTCGCAAAACCATGCGACATCTACTCTTTTGCCTAAAGGCGAATAGATTTATGTATGGGACTCTAAAGACTCGACACTACGCTGGCAGTGGGTTTAACCACAGACCGCAAGCGGCACTAGCTGTGCGTAACGGTCCCCAGGTAGATGCCGACAAGAAGACTGACGAGGTGAAACCCATCTGAACTCCTACTGAGTCTGACTGTGACAATCTCCATACAGTCCGGTCTGTTCGTCTGATACATCGCATGGCGGGCCTAGGGGGCGGTAAACGCCAGTCCCCTAATAGCGGTACAAGTCATGTCTAAGTGAAGCCCAGAACACCCTGAGATAACACTGGAAACTTACCAGTATATCTCGCTTGCCCTGGCCAGGGACTACTCGTGTAATGGCTCTCCTAGACACAGCGCGATGTCAACCCCCAATACCGGGAGAGACGAATCATGTCTAACCGTCACTGCCTCCAAGTGCTTCGGGACTGCACCCAACTACTACCTGTTTGCACGACTCCTTTGAGCCGTGGTAGGGTAGTAATCTAAGTACAGTGGGAACACACTCGAGGTGAAGTGACAGTGTCAAGTCAGCGGACTAAGCTGTACTCATGTCACCTGGGAACTGATAACTGACGATAGGTATAGTACCAACCAACAGTTCCCGACGAGTCCTGTCCAGTGTACTCGTAACCCAACGAGCACCCGCATACTATCTCCAGTATGACGTACTGATGGATGTGGGACAGACCATCTCCCACACTGGGATGAGAAGCGCATACGCTAGTCTACTCCGGAGTATCGATGCCCTGTCTCGATAGTCCTGCGACTAGGGACCTGCATAAGGATGTGCTTATAGATTACCCAGCCCCCACTAGTGTGACTGCCATCACAACGCTGGTAATCAAGCAAAGATTCTAAGGGCTCCACTAATGTGTATAGGTGATATACTAAAATAAACATATGTACACATTGAAGTAGAAACAAACCAAGTAGCATACTACTATATTGAGCAAGATTGTTTATACAAGGTGAATATCCCAAGCTTCCATTAAGTAATATACAAACTAGTATGATGCAGTAATCGCCTCTAGGGCACATACACTAACAATATACATATATATATATATATATATATATATATATATATACATATAGGTATGCGAATATGTATGTATATATATATATGTATGTATACATATACTTGGATATGAGGATAATACATGGTATTTGGAGATGAGTCGATGAGATTGGGCGTGAGGCCATGAGATCGGTGATATGACATGGTTCGTATTATGAGATACGACATGATTAGTATAGCGGGTCCTTAGGCGATGTGTTGTCATACACACGCATATACATATGAAGATGGTATCGGTATGTACTAGATTTAGATCTGTACCCCTAGTTCACGATATGTGATGATAAGGATACCAGATGAATAATGAGATAAATGTGATATTCGACCCATACCCAGATTTGGGATGCCGTATGATGGATTTACCGTACGGGCTATATTGATGATAGATCCGTACTCTTGACTGGAAGATGTCATATGATGTATTGTATCATACGTGATACTATTGAGGCGGGATCACCGACTATTATATATATATATATATATATATATATATATATATATATATATCGACTCAGATTTAGGTGGTTTTCTTACTTTTTCGATTAGCCTGTTAGTTTAGTCCAGTAGTTTACTTGTAGATGTTAGACTAGACTCGAGTCATACCTATTTCAAAACCAACGAATCGTGAGTATTTTAAAGACAGGCCAAGGGATTCTACGGATATTTCAAAGGACGTACCTTTTCTTAAAAACACCATAGCCCCATTTTCTAAACACCACGATTCGTGTTATTTCAAACGGCAAAACTGTATGACCCATATATATTAATGTAGATTAATTATTGTTGTGTTTATTATTCAGCTCCCGTATATTCTTGCTGTTCGCATCGCATTGCATGCTTATATTGTGTTTTCATATGATATTATCGAAATCATGCTGTTAGGACACCAGCACCATTACCGATGATGCGTATGCTCCACGTACATCTGCTTGCCGGCTCACACACATCATCATCGGTAATTGCCATGTCACATACACATTAGAAAATACTATTCATTAGTACAAATCGTTAGTTGATAGTTTCGACATGGTATTAATGTACTTGCTTTATATGATACCTTAGACATTGCATTTATTACCGTATTTTGCATGCATATTTACATATTCATTGTCATGCATTTTTAGGGCCAGTCCGGATTGCCGGAGCCTAATACATTTTAAATTCATTGTTTATTTATTCTCGAGATTCAGATTTTCCATGAGATTTATGGATTTGGAGAAACCGCAAGATTTTATAAACTTATTATCCTTTTAAATGAAAGTTGCGGTTTTCTCATGATATGATTTGAGATATGTCTACTGTAGGGTTCCTAGACACTCTAATGGAGTCTCACAAGTGATCAAACATGCCAATTTCTAAAAATTACGGTGCCGAGAAACCCTAATACGGATCGTTAACTAGATAAATAGGCGAAGCGAGTAAGTAAACGGAAATGTATCTAAAGGAAAAGGGCTACAACCTTTGTAGATCCGGTCCACCACTTCCTAAGCTCCGCGATGATCTCCCTCCGCTGTCGAAATCAAACCCTTGACTCTAGCAGTGGCATCATCGAAGAATGGGCGGGCTTGATCGTCGGTTCGATGCCGAAGATGATCTACGTCGAGGCATCACAAGAACAAGCTCCAACTTCACCAAGCTTTGAAAACTTATGAAGTAAACACCCTATACAACTTGGCAAGAGGTAGAGGATGAAGAAATAGGAAGTGGGTAGACTTTAGAATTGGATTTCTCACTTGATTTCTCAAGTTGCCGTTGGTGTAGAAAGCTTTTCTTCTTCTTGCTCATGAAGAAGAAGATGAAAAATATATGATAAGTATTTTTAGAATAGAATATAAATATAATACTTATCATAATCTAACCTTAGTTAAGTGTAGAGAATGAATTAGGGTTAGTTTAAATGGTTAGGGTTAAGTATAAGACAAGAATGGAGACTAAGTCAAAACTTCAAGAATCTTCAACTAAAAACAAAACAAGCAACCATTCATTTATCTTTTTCATTTTCCAAAATGGATATAAATAAATAAGATAAATGAATAAGTAATTAAGTAAACAAAACCCTAATCATTAACTTAACCATAGTTTAATTCTTTACACTTAACCAAATAAGCATGTATCATCAAACATGATACAATCATGTGCACAAAAGTATATCACATATACAACTTGCACAATTCAAGTGAGAAAATCCATTTAAAGTGAACCAATACTAGTTAATGCAAAGTAATATATCAAATATATAATTATACAATAAATCATTAAATCAACACTTGATTCAATGATCCGGTCATATCGCATATAACCGGCTAGTATCCAATGTATCGGCTTCTCGAATCAATCCTTGATTCGATAACCAGGTTATATCGCATATAACCAATCGATACATTCGTCGCGAGAATGGAATACGGTATCACATACACGCATTATTCTCGGTCCCGCACATATCTCATATGCGCTCCTATTTCGTTTCGCTTGAGCCAGGAAACCTCTGTGTAGGACTCTAAAGACTCGTCAATACGCCGGCAGCAGATGATGATCATATCAAACTCCCACAAGCCGCAAGCGGTCTGCTAAACGTAACGGCCACCCGGGTATTGAGCGATCAGAAGATCGACGAGCAAGCCCGCTCACACTCCTGTGAATCCAACCAGTAACACTTACCGTATAGTCCGGTCTGTTCGTCTGATATGTCGCATATCTCGCCTAGGGGTGGTAAACGTCAGACCCCAAAAGCTCGATAAGTCATGCCGACTTGAGGTCCATGACATTCGTGAAACTACTGATAACTCTTACCAGTATATCACTGCAACCCTGGCCAGGGATTTCCTGTTATGGCCAGTCGTGCATTGCGCAACTTCAACCCCCAATACCGGGAGAGACGAATCCCCTCCTATCGCTCATTGCCTCTATGTGAATCGGGACTGTACCCAAAAACCACCTGTTTGCACGACTCAGTAGAGCCGTGGTAGGGTGGAAATCAAAGCACAGTGGGAGACACACAAGACTCTATGACGATCTCGGGTCAACAGACTAAGCTGTACCAGTGTCACCAGAGAACTGCCATCTGACGTGAGGTATAATACCATCTGGGAGTTCTCGGCGAGTCCGTTCAGTGTACCCAGTCTCCACTGAGCACCCACATACCATCTTCGATGTCAAACACCAATGGATATGGGATCATCCATCGTCCATCGCATGGGTCGAGAAGATATGCGCTAGTCTACTCTGGAATATCGATGCCCCGTCTCGATATTCCCTCGACTAGGAACATTTCAAGGATGTACTCATGGACTACCCAGGCCCCACTAGTATGATCTACATCATAGTCCTGGAAGTCGAGTACACATCCTAAGGGCTTTATCAACATGTAATCAGAGAGACAGAAAGTATACATGTTAAGATAAAGTGCAACCAGATAGCGTACTATCATGTCGAGCAAGAAAGTCCTACCTATATATGTCCCAGCATCCACTACAATATACATCCAATGTACAGTAATGGCCTCTAGGGCATACATATAACTAACAATCTCCCACTTGCACTAGGGCCATCTGTAGCAGTGGTTGCAGTATCACATACTCAACCATCCCATAAAAGTCTCTCTTTGGGAAAAGGCCTTCGTGAGTGGATCCGCCGTGTTGTCCTCTGAGTCTACTTTCCTAACCTCGATCATCCTGGAGATCAACTATCTCCATGATCAGGTGATGCTGCCTCAGAATATGTCTGGGTCACTGATGGGACCAGGGTACCAGGGTCGAAGCCTCACTTCCATTGTCACACAATGGTAGGAACCTAGTTCATCTTATGAACCAATATACACCCAAACTGCCTCTTTGGTAGTATCTTTAATAGCGATGTTACCAGCCTTTATCGTCTAGTTTGCCACGGTATCTAGCTTAGAACTCTTCCAATATACCGTCCCTTTACTAAGGGTAAAGACAACGCCTGTGACTGACATTCAGTCGTCTTTATCACCCTGGAACTCTTCCAGTGATTCTCCCCAGGATCGATTGATACCATCTCACTACAACTAGTGAGTATCCTAACATCCAATTAAATCTATCTCATAGATCCAAAGCTTAGGATTTAGTATGTATCACTTTGATCCTATATGGAAAATCATTGTGATAAGCGGAGATTGATCGAGCGTAGCATAGGAAACTCCTTCCCTAAAAAGAGTATGTCATCCACGTACTCTACGAGGATCGACACCATACTCCCTACTACCCTTTTGTTTATACAAGGTTCATCTACCATTTTGATGATGTCAACTTCTTTGACTAATCCATCAAAACAGATGTTCCAACTCCGCGATGCCTGCTTTATCCTATAAAGCATCTTGCACACGTTTCCGCTGCTCCCACTGTCTATGAGGAACTCTGGCTGTGTTCTTATAGACGTTCTCTTCTAAATCAATATTTAGAAAAGTAGTCATGGCACCCAACCACCAGATATCGTAGTCATGGTATGTAGCCGTGGCAAGTAGGACCTGGATAGACTTAAGCATAATCCCTGGAAAAGGTTTCATCATTATCCGTGCCTGGTCGATGACGAAAACCTTTAACAAGTCTAGCTTTGAAAGTCTCAACTTGTCCATCTACACCAAGTAATCTTCTCAAGATATACTTGCTCCTGATGGGGATTTAACCCTTCAGATATCGCAACCAAAGTCCATACTTTGCTGGTGTATATGGATTCCATCTCAGATCGCTAAGCATCCAGCCATTCTTACAGAGTCCCTACTCTTGATGGCTTGCTCGAATCTAGTTGGGTCATCATCTCATGATGCAATCCTTGCTCCCACTGTCATCGAGAAACCGAGGTATCTCTCAGGCAGGCGAGGAACCCTACCAGATCGGCGGAGAGGCTGAGGTTCGTCGGGGACTATACAATCCTTTGGTTCTGTCAAATCATCTGCTGTAGTTTGTATAGCTGGAACCTTTCCAGTTCTACATTACAGACCTTGCCTCGAGCTTGTCCGGATTTTTCTTTTAGACATAGGCCGGTCAACCCCAAATCTTAACTAGCTTAAGACATGGGCTCTTCCCTTTCCATATCACATATGAAGCGGTAGGCAACTGATTTGATTGGAACCCTATTCAATAGGTATGCAGCTTCTCAAGCACATAACTCCCAAAAAGGAAATAGGTAACTCAGTAGTACTCATCATAGAGCACACCTTATCATATAGGGTGTGATTGCTCCGCCCCGATATACCATCGTGCTATGGTTTATACGGAGGAGTAATGCTGAGAGAGAATCTCATTTTCTTTTAGAATAGTCCAGGAATGCTATGCACAAGTATTCTCCTCCCTGATCTCATCATAGGACATAATACTTATACCCGTATTTTGGTTCTCTACTTCCTACTTATATTCTGTGAATACCTCAAAAGGTTCGGACTTATATTTCAACAGGAATATATGACTGAATCTTGAGAGATCATCAGAGAATATAATGAAGTATAAAGAACCAGTCCTGGCATGTGTAGACAGGAGACCTTACATACATCATCATGCATCAGTCCCAACAGTTCATTAACTCTTTCTCTGTTTCCAATAAACAGAGCTATGGTCATATTATCTTTGTGACATGACTGGCAAGTTTCACAAGATGTAAATTCAAACTGATTTAAATATACATATAAATGTAACTTCAGCCAGTCGGGTCGCATTGATATGACCTAGTCTACAATACCTCAAGAAGAATTCGTTCATTTCTGAACTCTTCTTCTTGTGTGTGTTCAGTATACTAGGAACTGTAGTTTGATTTAGAACGTCAATGCTTTTAGATAACGTGCCTGAACCGATCAACTTTTGATATAGGAAATGTTCAAAACATTATCCATCAATACAAAATTATATCCTTTCTTTACTAATAAAGAGACTGATATGATTTTGTATATCAGGTTCGGTATCTAATAGCATTTGTTCAGAATCAATGTATTCGTAATACAGGGTGACAGTGACCAACAGACTTGGCTACAACACTTGCCCCGTTTTCTGCCTCATGAAACTTATCACCCGTTCTCAGTTTTTCTACCCTCTTGTAGCCCTATGTAACAGATTACATATCTGGGATCCTAATCCGGTATCATATACCCAGGATGCAGAGGATACTGAGAAACAGTTCTTTGTATTGAACACACCCGAAGGAGATGCATCATATGCACTTTCTTCGTTTGGGCAGCATAGGAATTCTGGTATTCCCCAATTTCCTGCTCTGTCTTATAACAATTATAAGTTGGAGCGGGACCAACGTTCCCCAGCTCAGTATAACAAGCGGGTTCGGTCAAAATTCCGTATTATTATCTTGATTAAGGCGTGATATGGTCACTACCAGGAGAGAGAGAGAAGAAAACACTCTGCGTGCGCTCTTGCAAGATTAGATTGGTTATGTATTTTATCTAATCAGGATGTCTCCCACTGTTTTTATCAAATCTTCCTTCAAACCCTAAAAGGAAAGACTAGCCTGGATTAATTACACTCTACAAGTTCGTCAATCTTTCAACCAGGCCAGTGTCGGTACTTTGAAGGAGGTTCCCCGTGCTTTCGCACGGACCTAATTACAGTAAACCTCGTTTTCCCAGAGGCGTAACCCCGTTGACACCTTTCTAGACACCTACTTGATCGGCTAATTGCAAAGTGCAAAACTCTCCCAGGAGTAACAATTACTCGCAGTGGGTATCGGGATCCAACTATCATATAGAAGGTATGCAATCTCATTGCAAATTTCAACACTTGAAACACCCGATAAAGGTTTTTACCCCTAGCACCTATGACCTTAACTATGGTCAACAAATCATAAGTACTAGTCAAGTTCTACCCGTCATTTCGTGATTAATTAGACCCACCCACATGACCCTTAACTAAGGTCAACAAAGTCACGCGACTGTCCTAACTAATCGCATCATATGCGGTGTAGGAAGACATCACTTAGCTACCGTACACTGTGCCTTGACTATGGTCAACAAACACAGCACGAATACTAAGTACTCTACTTCCTAAAATGACGAAGGGTTGCGGCTGGTTTTTGTGAAAACCTTTAACGCTTTGAACTTGATCTCGTTGCGGAATCAAATGGTTTTTAAATGGAATGTTTTTTAGGCTTTTCTAGTTTTGCTAAAGGGGTCACTCCCGGTGAAAGGATCGTCGGCCCTTTCCTCGTCGAATGAGGTGCGGGATATATCATATATATCACTGTGCAAAGCAGAAACTATAGAAGCAATCAAAGGACAAACCGAGTGTGTAGCATCTGCCAGTTATTGCTAAAGGAGTCACTCCCGGTGAAGGGATCTCGGTCCTTTCCTCATCGAATAAGGTGCAGGATGTTCTATATTGAACACCGCGATGCAAAGCAAGAACTGTAGCTACCTGTTTTTATTTTGAAATTCGATTCCACAACATCAATTAGGTTTATTTTCTTTCATTAATCTCATTAATGAATATCCCATCATTTAAGTCCACCTAAACATCACAGATAATTATAACGTACGCTTATGCCATCCGCATTCGCCTCGATGTCCCGTCTGCACCGTTAGGTTAGGTAACTAACGCCAGAGCGAGGCAGGGCTAGAGCGGGTGTAAAACATAAGCAACGTTTATATAATATATCATATATACTATATATAATATCTGTCACAGAACATCACATGATCACAGATAAATCACAGCAGAAGAAACATATGAAATATTGGATATACTAGGACGCCCGTGTTTTCAATACGAGCCAGTATAAAAAACGGATTCCACGGTCGTGATGAATAGCCAAGCCCACACCCCTAGACCCCTACGAGAGCGGCAAGCAACCCTACCAATTCTAGGGTTAGGAGACCCGGACTCGACTCCTCGAGTTGGTCTCCCACTGGACCCCAGAACCCGGTTACTTGTGCTCCCCTCCTTGGGTCTATCCTAATGCGGAAAAGTAAATAATATACATCAACGGTGACAACTTCCGCAACCTGGAAGTGCCCCAATAAAAGAATATTACATACAAGTTTTTACATGAATGAAAATGAAAAAACACTCATCTCACATAAAAACCCCCGGCTATTCAAACACGACGATCCAATATAACATATCCAGCAACACATAACATCACATGTCATCAACGTAAGTAAATATGCGCATCCCAATTGTCGTTGACATATAGCAACGAAACCGGCGACATCACATATTACACTTACGGTCAAAGAAAAGAAAGTGTAAAACTACAACAGTTGGAATCCGCAACCTCCTCAGACATCGCATGCCTGACCAAATGAATTACTTAGACATCGCATGCCTAACAATTATAAACCCCGCATTTTAGTCTCAAAATCGAAAACACTTTTCAATATCAAGTCGGGCAATTCAACAGGATTCCCGACATTCTGATCGAATACTCGTCGCAAACTTTAGTAGACGGCCGCACCCCCGACGCCGTCGACAAAGTGCACCAAGGCGGAACACCGCTGCCGCGAGCACCCGAACGGATGCTTTCGGCGACGGGGTTCTCCTACAGTCACTTGGTCGGGGCTATGGAGTGAGGCTATCTATTAAGTTTACCCGGCAAGTATCCGCGTACGCTACGTGATTGCGACGGACTTTTGATCACATCAAAATTCCGTGGCAACCAATCAAGTGAGACTAAACTGCTATGTTTATAATATTCATTCCGTTATCTCATAACTATTTGCGAATTCCAATTATTGTATCACATTCCGGATAAATGGAAAATGTTAAACTTTCCGATCGAACAATCGAACACCCAAGTTTTCCCGAAACAGCTCAACACATGAAATAAGTCTAACAACATTCAGTTCGTGCCTCAGTACCAACGGTCCAGCCGTAGAAGGGTCAAGCCAACGCCTCACATGTGGCACGCCGTACTGCCCCAAACCCGAAGGTTCAAAGGGCAGTTCAAGACGGTCACATAATCGAGTTAAGGTTTGTTGTCTTCTAGAGGGTCCATCGCGTTACTTGCACTACTTAGAACGTCGTTAAACTACGGAAAAATCCAACAATTGGAAATTTCCCGGCAGGGGAAAAAGTGGGTATTTATATCCGGTCGAACTTTTTAACATATTCTAAAAATACCCGGAAAAGCACACCGACAAAATTAGACAATCCGATCGAATACACCGAGTCCCCAATACAACTCAAAAAATACAACTCTGGAATAAATATTAAAAATTCCCAGGAAAACCAGAACAGAAAACTGAGAATTACTGTGAAAAATTAAATACACAAAACGACAAAATGGTCGTGGAACCGCCGCACGAGCCACGCTCGTGCCGCGGATCCGCGGCTCATTGATGGAATTAGTCCATCGAAATTCACAGTAACTCTTAGATTATCCTGCTGATTTTTCTGAATATTTTTAATCTACAAAAAACTACGTTTTTCAAAAAAGTCCAGAGAGCATTTTTCAAGTCGGGTTTTGGGTCGATCGGACTTCTGATTCCGTCGGGACTTCGCCTAAGGCTCTAGGTAGGCTCTGATACCACTGTAGGGTTCCTAGGCACTCTAATGGAGTCTCACAAGTGATCAAACATGCCAATTTCTAAAAATTACGGTGCCGAGAAACCCGAATACGGATCGTTAACTAGATAAATAGGCGAAGCGAGTAAGTAAACGGAAATGTATCTAAAGGAAAGGGGCTACAACCTTTGTAGATCCGGTCCACAACTTCCTAAGCTCCGCGATGATCTCCCTCCGCTGTCCAAATCGAACCCTTGACTCTAGCAGTGGCATCATCGAAGAATGGGCGGGCTTGATCGTCGGTTCGATGCCGAAGATGATCTACGTCGAGACATCACAAGAACAAGCTCCAACTTCACCAAGCTTTGAAAACTTGTGAAGTAAACACCCTATACAACTTGGCAAGAGGTAGAGGATGAAGAAATAGGAAGTGGGTAGACTTTAGAATTGGATTTCTCACTTGATTTCTCAAGTTGCCATTGGTGTAGAAAGCTTTTCTTCTTCTTGCTCATGAAGAAGAAGATGAAAAAGATATGATAAGTATTTTTAGAATAGAGAATAAATATAATACTTATCATAATCTAACCTTAGTTAAGTGTATAGAATGAATTAGGGTTAGTTTAAATGGTTAGGGTTAAGTATAAGACAAGAATGGAGACTAAGTCAAAACTTCAAGAATCTTCAACTAAAAACAAAACAAGCAACCATTCATTTATCTTTTTCATTTTCCAAAATGGATATAAATAAATAAGATAAATGAATAAGTAATTAAGTAAACAAAACCCTAATCATTAACTTAACCATAGTTTAATTCTTTACACTTAACCAAATAAGCATGTATCATCAAACATGATACAATCATGTGCACAAAAGTATATCACATATACAACTTGCACAATTCAAGTGAGAAAATCCATTTAAAGTGAACCAATACTAGTTAATGCAAAGTAATATATCAAATATATAATTATACAATAAATCATTAAATCAACACTTGATTCAATGATCCGGTCATATCGCATATAACCGGCTAGTATCCAATGTATCGGCTTCTCGAATCAATCCTTGATTCGATAACCAGGTTATATCGCATATAACCAATCGATGCATTCGTCGCGAGAATGGAATACGGTATCACATACACGCAAAATTCTCGGTCCCGCACATATCTCATATGCGCTCCTATTTCGTTTCGCTTGAGCCAGGAAACCTCTGTGTAGGACTCTAAAGACTCGTCAATACGCCGGCAGCAGATGATGATCATATCAAACACCCACAAGCCGCAAGCGGTCTGCTAAACGTAACGGCCACCCGGGTATTGAGCGATCAGAAGATCGACGAGCAAGCCCGCTCACACTCCTGTGAATCCAACCAGTAACACTTACCGTATAGTCCGGTCTGTTCGTCTGATATGTCGCATATCTCGCCTAGGGGTGGTAAACGTTAGACCCCAATAGCTCGATAAGTCATGCCGACTTGAGGTCCATGACATTCGTGAAACTACTGATAACTCTTACCAGTATATCACTGCAACCCTGGCCAGGGATTTCCTGTTATGGCCAGTCGTGCATTGCGCAACATCAACCCCCAATTCCGGGAGAGACGAATCCCCTCCTATCGCTCATTGCCTCCATGTGAATCGGGACTGTACCCAAAAACCACCTGTTTGCATGACTCAGTAGAGCCGTGGTAGGGTGGAAATCAAAGCACAGTGGGAGACACACAAGACTCTATGACGATCTCGGGTCAACAGACTAAGCTGTACCAGTGTCACCAGAGAACTGCCATCTGACATGAGGTATAATACCATCTGGCAGTTCTCGGCGAGTCCGTTCAGTGTACCCAGTCTCCACTGAGCACCCGCATACCATCTTGGATGTCAAACACCAATGGATATGGGATCATCCATCGCCCATCGCATGGGTCGAGAAGATATGCGCTAGTCTACTCTGGAATATCGATGCCCCGTCTCGATATTCCCTCGACTAGGAACATTTCAAGGATGTACTCATGGACTACCCAGGCCCCACTAGTATGATCTACATCATAGTCCTGGAAGTCGAGTACACATCCTAAGGGCTTTATCAACATGTAATCAGAAAGACAGAAAGTATACATGTTAAGATAAAGTGCAACCAGATAGCGTACTATCATGTCGAGCAAGAAAGTCCTACCTATATATGTCCCAGCATCCACTACAATATACATCCAATGTACAGTAATGGCCTCTAGGGCATACATATAACTAACATCCACCATGAGTTTTCTCGGCTCTTGAGCGATATCATACACCCGATTCGAGGAGAAGGAGGAACCGTCTGTGGGTGCATGGTAGACCCAGTGCGGTACCCCGGGGCGAGAAGGTCGCAGATGATGGCGTTGAGCCTGGCAAAGGAACACTACCAACCGGTGACTTTATTGTGACTCATCGGATATCTGGAGGATACCGATCGGAGTTTGGGCCTGTCCGGATAGCCGGAGCCCAGGGACCTATCCGGATAGCCGGAGTCCCAAATATTAAGATTTTGTGTCGATGCTAGACACTGAATCCTGTTGATTTCATTGATGATATTTCGATTTATATACATATATCTCCCTGAGATAAGAAAATAGTTTCTCATTTATATGTATTCTGTTTTCATGCATTCATACCTCATATTATGATATGTTTTGATCTGAGGCACTGACACAAGAACTTGGTACTACACTTATGTTTTGATGTTTACCCTTGCCACCTTATCATGCTTCAGACTTTATCATTTGAGGTTATATATTTTATATCTGATCGTATTGACCTAGGATTGAGTCATACATACGATTTCTGCTCTGTGATGTTTTCTACTCACGAGTTAGCAACTCACCCCCGTTGTACCACAGTTCTTGCAGGTTTTGCCGTACAGGTTTCGTTGCGGCTTTGCTAGCACTGCTGGCACACTGCTTCTTCCGGGTGATTGCTCTGGTAGGTGGGTTCACTTGCATCGTGACCACCATAATACCTATTATTTATTTCAGTTGTATCTAGTAACTCCATCAAGCAGACTTGTATATTTTATAACCTTAGAAGACCAGTTGTATATTCTTTCGACCTTAGAATCGCGCATTGTATTATTATGGTTTTCATGTTGATTTTGAGTTTCCTTTTGAGTTTTGATCCTCGCCCTTGGCGTTGTATATTATATTGCTTGCGTGGTTGTGACCGTCAATTGATGAAGAGCTAGCTCCCGCTTGGGGATTCCTTTTATCATTTCGTATACTATTCATGTTGTACCCCTTTTGGGGCCAGTATTTACAAAGGAAACTCTGCTGAAATTTTCAGAAAAGACTTGATGTTTTAAAAACGCATATTCGGCTTATTTTAACAAAACACTTTCTTTAAAAATGGTTTAGATTTCTGGGTTTTTGGCTTACATGAATTAGATGGGGTCCTATTGACTTCATATGATTTAAGTGCCAGTAACGTGCCATTTCGGGTCGTGACACCGTTGATCTGTTTTCATCGATACATACTTGAGGTTCCTGTCACCATGGTTTGAGTGCAGATTGAGCTGATGCTAGTGATGTGGTCAGGGCGAGCTCGTCATGGACGAGGATTGACCATCGCGTTTTCTGGTGACATGGGAACGTATCGACTTAGTGTTTGTGTTGTGACCTCTCATTTGAGGCGGGTGTTGGTTTTGCACCGGAAGATCAGGCCATTGTTAGCGGCTGCCAGTCGTGAGAGGACTGTTGATGTAC
Organism: Agapanthus africanus; assembly: GCA_030015575.1. Classification (NCBI taxonomy): domain Eukaryota; kingdom Viridiplantae; phylum Streptophyta; class Magnoliopsida; order Asparagales; family Amaryllidaceae; genus Agapanthus; species Agapanthus africanus. The sequence goes on from CM057340.1 coordinate 270,362,782, forward strand.
AACCTACTTCAGAGATAGTGATGTCGTCTACCTTGCAGATACATGACCCAGCTGTTACTGAGATTGATGGGATGTCGCTTCCAGAGCTTACGAGCTGAGATCGCTGGAGCTTTCAGGCAGAGATGCGACAGATGATAGATAGTCTATCTTGAGTTGAGAGACGAAGATGATTCATCTGATTTGATGCGCCGACACAGGCCCGGTTGAGTTGAAGATTTCCAGTGTGGAGAATCTTACTCAGATCTAGAATAGATCGATCCAGAGATGAAGTTGTTCGTTGGATGATCCGATAGGAGATCAGTAAGTGGACCAACTTCAGATAGAGGACCTCAACCAGATGCGTTGTGAGTTGATCGAGAACGGATGAGTATTGAGTATTCCTCCGATGGTTGGGACGAGTTCCCGAGGACGTGTTCGGCTAGATATATTCTACAGAGTGATGAAGATACCGAGTTTGTAATTTCGAGTCCGTGTGAGAGATTCCAGATTGACCGTAGCTGAGAACTTTTGCAGTACGCAGATAGCATGACGTGACGTCGAAGTGGATGATAATAAAGGAGAATGGAGAAAGAGGTTCGTGCGAGATGTTAACGAGCTGTTGTTACTCCCCGTTGAGATTAGAGATCGGATATGCATACAGAGGTGTTGGGATGTGGCCAGATCCCGAGGAAATGTTGTGCAAAGAACGCAGATGTCCAGAAGACGAGAAAAGATTATGCAAGAGTACCAGCCTCCGTATAGTTCGGCAAAGGCGAGATCAGAAGAAACCCTGAGCAGGTTCCTTCCAGGACACTGCAGCGATAAGATTTGCACCGAGGATCAGTTGTGTCACGTATATTCAGAGGGCCAAAGGCTGACGCCAGTGACGTGTTGCTTTACGAGTGGTCATACTAATTGGCCGAGAGATGACCAGAGAAGTGCCAGAGCGGAATCGTTTCCGTTAGCACACCTGAACGGGCTGATGATCCGATGGATTGCGAGATTAGTAATCCACAGAGAAAATGAAGACCCAGAGACAGAGGACGCCAGACCGTGAGAAGGAGGCAAGCGGATGTTCTTGCTCTGCCAGTTTTGTGCGCACCGACATTTTTCGACATTGTAGGAGGTGTACCTCAATGTCATTTATTGCGATTTGAGTTTGTGATCCGAGTATCACGCTTATATCGCTTGGATTTGAGTTTTGATGATTGAGTTTCATGATATTGTTTTCGTGCACCTTGGCTGCACCTACTGGGTATTTACATTTTGTGCCTAGTTATTGCACTTGATATACGTTTTACACACTGTTGTGTTGGTTTACGATTTGTGCATATCTGTTGCACTTGATATTCATTTTGTGCCTTGGCAGCACGTGGTCATGATTTCGTGGATTTCATACGGTTGATATGATTTTATGTATGTGGTACGCACTCGATTTGATTTATGCACTCGGTATAGCTCACATGTGCTTGCAGTGGATTGATACGTGTTTTGTGCACGCAGTTGCACGCGTTTTTGATTTTATACACCTTGGTACACTCGGTGTTGTTTTTATACGTATTTGAGTTATTAATGCGTTTCCGTGCACTTGTTGCACCCGATTTGTATTTTGTGCAATTGTTGCACTAGGTTTTTACGCCGTGTATTTGTTGCACTATATTTGTATTTCGTGCACTAGATGCACTGGATTTATATTTTGTGCATAGGTTGCACCAGATCGGTATTTCGTGCATTGGTTGCACTAGATTTATACTCCGTACATTGGCTGCACCGATTTTTGTCTGTGAGCATTCATTTTACCAGATTTATGTTTTTGTGCGCGTTTGCACTTGATGTTCGTTTTCATGCATGCTACTGCACTAGATGCTTATTACAGACTTGACGCGCTTGGGTTGGATTTTTGCGCATATTAGGCGCTTGATATTGGATTCTATGCGCATCGGATGCACTTGAGTGAGATTTTACTCGTGCATGTTGGATGCCCTTGATTTAGATTTCATTTATGCATGACGGATGCACTTGATTTGGATTTTCGCGCATGTTGTGCGCATGATACGAGATGTGACTTTTGTGCACACCGGATGCACTCGATTGAGATTTTCATTATGCAGGATAGTTGCATAGTGTTGAGACTTTCGTGCACTCTAGGTGCACATGATATTGTTGTCGTGCACATCTGTTGCACTGGACAGATGTTTTTGCACACACTCATTGCACTTAGTTTTGGCTTTTGTGCACATTCGTAGCACTTGTATTTAGCTTTGATTTCTGTGCGCACCAGATGTACGTGATTATTGGATACACCTTTCGAGGCTGATTTTTCTCTTGAGCACCTTGTTTTCATGATGGACACTATGTTACGTAGTAGCCGAACAGGACTGATCTGAGGACAGTACCTGAGTACTTTGCATGCATAAAAAGTTTACCAAGAGGTTTTTGAAAAGGAGCTATAGTCTCGCTATTTCCTACGTGTCTATGAGCGACACGAACGTTTACAAGGAAAACCTTTTGGGATATTTTAAAAAGGGCGGAATGTATATTTTAGCAAAACCTATATGAATATATGTTTATTACTTTACAAATGAGTGTCCGTCACTTGCGTCGTGAGTTACGCATCACGCGGCGATTCAAAAAAGATTTTGCATTTTTTTATTCAGTTTTTGAAGATTTTTCCAAGGATGCGTAATATACACATATTATAGTATTTGACTAGTGCATATTGGATTTCAGTAGTGGATTTCGAGATCTGTATCTCCATTGTAACTCTGAGGATATGCGTGCAAATCCGATGATTTGTATTACGCTTGACAGAGTTCGATTTTGAGTTTCGTACTCGTTTTCAGGCGCACACGATGCGCTGTAGTATTTCTACATCTTCCGTGATTTCGGAGCTCCGTTGATTGAGTTGAATTTTGAAATGTTTTAGTATTTGGGGGTTTAAATTTAAATTCGGGGACCGAATTTATTTAAGGGGGGAAGATTGTAACATTTCAGAAATATAAAATATTATTTTTGGAATTTAATATTAAAATAATATATTTCATGAAAACTACCCGATTTGCAAAATTGGGGTTTTCGTAAATTGGTATAAATATATACCAATGATTGTGAAATAATTGGGGATTAAAATGATTTATTCATTTAAAAATATATTTATCGGATTTGGCATTTTTATAAATTATTATATGCAGTTTGAATAAAAAAAATTGATTAGTGCACTACTAATCGTGATTAAACCAAATCCGTGTTTCTATAGTTTTCCATGGCTAGTGCACCATGTCATGTATCATTTTGGTTACATGTTGTTTCCTTGTGTTGTTTTGGGGTATTATGTGATTTGGCTTTAAAGAGAAAAGAAAAAGAAAAGAGAATGATTGAGGGGAGAGAGAGAGAGGGGACCAAATGATTATATGAGACATGGCATAAGAGAGAATGAGAGTGAGAATAAGTGTGTGAGAGAGAGAGAGAGGGTTGCCCATTCCTCACCCCTATTGTTTTCTCCATTTGTTTCCTCATCTCCTTCATCCTCATCTCCCTCCACCTTCACCCCCAAGCTTCATTTCAATTTCCTTCCCAAAACCCTACACCCTCTTCATTAAAAGTGATCCCCACTTCATCCTCAACACATTGGACCTTTCAAAGTTGGATTTTGGAGACTTTGGACAAGCTAGGGTTTTCTTGAGTTGCCCAAATGAGGTATAATTACTTTCGTTTTGTTTAGTTTTTAGTTCTTGCATTCTAGTTTAGTTTAGAAGTTGATTAAGTGTGGAATTGTGAAGTTAGAAATCTCAAGAGAGGGTTTGGGTGAAAGTGTGGATTTAATGATGTCTAGTGGCTGTTTACAAGACTTGAGTGGTGTTTTTACTGGCTTAGACCTGAGACTAGAATCAATACACGGACTTACAATTTCCCGACGTCGGATTTGTGATAGATTTTGATGGTATATAGGATTCTGGGATGACCTGAGACCACCATAAAATAAGTTCCCTTCACTGTGAGACGAGCAGGCAACCTAGAAACACCACCTGAAACCCGAGCTCAATATCCCATAATCTGGCCGCAGATTTATTTGATTTTGCCGCAAATTGCGGCCAAGTTGTGGTGAAATGTGTTGAATCTTGGACCATAGCTTAGTTATATTATATCTAGAGCAACCCTTGTTTCCGCCAAAATTTTCGGCCAAGAGCTACTTGTTCCCTTATAAAAAGGGGGGAGTCCTCAAAATTTGGCCTCACGTGTTAGACACGTGGGTGCTCATATGCAAAGCATATGAGCGCTGAAAATAAAACAATTAATGGCCAAACAGGTCTCATGTGTAAAACACGTGAGCGCTCATATGCAAAGCATATGAGCGCTGAATAAAATAAACATAAAGGGCCTAATGGACCCCACGTGTAAAACACGTGAGTGCTCGTATGCAAAGCATATTAACGCTGAATGGGAATCACGTGTAAAACACGTGAGCGCTCATATGGAAAGCAAACGAACGCTGAACATAAATAAATGTAAATGGCTAAACAGGTCTTACGTGTTAAACACGTGAGCGCTCATATGAAAAATATATAAGTGCTAAACATAAATAGGCTAAAACTCGCACCAGGGGTCACGTGTTAAACACGTAAGTTCTCTTGCCTCTCGCATGCAAAGCATGTGAGCGCCCCAATTTAAAATGCTCCTATCAAATTTTAGAATTAAATTCTATTTTGGGAAATATTTTCCTGATCTTTCTCAAACTAAAAAGATCTTATCTGTTAAACAGAGGACCTTTGGATCAAAGATACAACGGTGATCATCTGGTAGAATAAAGTTCTATCATAGGAAAATATTTTCCTAATCTTATTAAATTAACAAGATATTCATAAGATCAGAATTCTATGTTAGAATAAAATTCTAATCTTATTAAACTAACAATATATCTATATGATAGAATTAAACTCTATATTAAGAAAATATATTTCTGATCTTGTTAAACTAAAAAGATATGATAGAATAAAATTCTAATCTTGTTAAAACTAACAAGATATTCATAATCTTGTTAAACAAAGAAGAAATCTTCTCCGTTAAACAGAGAGCCTTTGGATTAAAAATCCAACGGTGAATAAAATTCACCGATTGATCTAAAAGATCCTGAAATCAATCATGATCTCTCAATGAGGGATTCCCTTAACAAATTGATTCTTTTTCTTCTCATATAAATAGGAGCAAAGAGAGGAGGAATAAGACACACAGAGGGAGAGGGGAAGAAAAATAGAGAGAGAATTTAATTCTTTAAAGAAGAGGAACCCCTCCCAAAAAATCCCACAAAAAAAAGAATTTAATTCTCAAACCAAGAGTTTAACTCTTCTCAAAGAACTTAGTTCTTCCTTTGGTTAAGATCTGCAGAAGCAGATCTCCCCACAAGTTGAGAATTTAATTCTCATCGGGAAGATTCTGTCATACAAATTCAAAACCTAGGGGAAGGAACTGAATCCAAAAGAGTTTAACTCTTACAAAACATATGGGAATTTAATTTCTCTGAAACTAGGGTTTAACCCTTTAAAAAGAATTTAATCTCTGCAAAGAACAAAAGGAGAACTTGATTCCTCAGAACCATAGAAGAACAGCCTTGTAACATTTCAAAAAAATAAAATATTATTTTTAGGAATTTTTATAGTTAAATAATAAATATATTGAATATTTTAATGATGCGGTATAATTAAATACCGATAAATTGGGAAATAATTAGAAATTATGTCAATTATTGAATTTGAAAGAGATTACAAGATTTGAGAATTTATAGATTGTTATATAATTAAGTATATTTCATTTTAATGCTAATCGCGATTAAATATCGCTAATCTTGCATTAATCCGGTTTTGTGCACATGACATGCACCATGTCACATTTTTCACACTTATTGCATTTTCCTACATGGCTTTTCTTTGTTTTGGTTTGGGTTTTAAAATGAGAGAGAAAAGAAAAGAGAAAAGAAAAGAAAAGAAAAAAAAAGAAAAAGGAAAATGATAAAGAATGGAGGTATAGGCAAGAGAGAGAGGGTGAGGGGTCAATCTTGGGCTTGGATCATTCTCACTTCACTCATTCACTCATTCCTCTCTCCTTCTCCTTCATCATGGCAGCCCCCATCTCCCTCCTCCACAAAACCCTCTCAAACATCACCAAAAACAACCCAAAACATCAACCCCACTTCATTAAAAACATGCACAAGCTTCCTACAAACACTTTGGACCGAGAAAAATCGGATTTTGAAGACTTGGAGCAACTTAAAAATTTCCTTGAGTTGCCAAATGAGGTAATTTCTACACCATTAGTGTAGTATTTCAATTCCTTAAGCATCCATACATGTTTAGTATCGATATTGAGTGGTTTTGTGAACTTAGAAAATTCCTAGTTAGGGTTTAAGAGATTCTTGAGTTGCTATGATGTAATTGAGGTTAGTAGAGACCATACAACCCTTTTAAGGTGTGATTAGAGACTTAAACCATAGACTTAAACCCTGCAACACGAACCTAGAAACCCCGATACCGTATTTTTTGTGGAAATTGTGAAGGGAAATTGATATCTGCTAACACCCAGGGACACTAGGATTTATTTTGCAAACACTGTGAGTCATGCAGGCACCCAGGAAGGTACCACAGAGACCCGAGCCCCAATTCACTCCACTTGGCCGCAATTTTATTCATCCTGGCCGCAAATTGCACCCAGGTTAGGATGGTTTGGCCCCTTGTTTCTTCTGTAGCTCCTAAATCAGTTAATTAGACCCCTCATGTAAGCAAAATGTCCAAATTGTCACCTGAGGAAAATATGGAAGTGTTTTACATAGTTTCTGAAATTGTTTTGCGGCTTTTAATGAATTGGAATTTGGTATTTGTGTTTTACCTCGGTCGATTCACGTTTATACGTCAATCGTCGAGAGTTGTTGGTTATTCGTACATGCTTAGGCCATAGGTTTTAACCTATGTACGTTTCGTGTATCTTTTTGGTTTTCATTTGTGGTTTCAGTTTACGATACTATGTGTGATATGTAGGTACCCCCACATGGATTTTGAGACGACGAGGAGAGCGTAGCGTCATCGACTCCAGCAAGCGAGGATCAAGGTGAGTAGATATATATCTATGGGGGAAGTCGGGTTGATGGCGTATAACACCCCTGCAGTTCGAAGAGTAGTATACGATATATATATATATATATGATTTTGTGTTATATGAAACATGGATAGTTATAAAGTAGGATCTTAGAAGATTATAAGTTAATTTTAGTAATTGGTTGATAGTGTCGTAGTTAGTTTCTTAGTTGTGAACCCTAGAATAAGATTACACCCACACGCACACACACTCACGCATACATTTTATGTTATTTGTGAATATATGGGGATATGTATATATATATATATATATATGCATAGGTATGGGACGATGTGTATATATATATATGTTGGAGATAGTGCCCTCAAAGTCAATTATTGGATCGCAGGTAGGTGATTGCAATGATTGAGGCAGGACCTATACCGATATAACAGTCTTTCTCGAGATGATAGTATGCTATCTAGTTTGTCTTTATCATCGTATACATACTTTAGTTCGCTATTGCATGTTGATAGAGCCCATAGGATTCTTGCTTGACTGCCAGCAGTATGATGGCGATCATATACGTGGGAGCTGGCATCTGTAAGCACATCCTTAAAGAGTCCCTAGTCGTGTGAGTTTCGAGACAGGGCATCGATACTCCAGAGTAGACTAGTGTATACAGTCGAGACCCCGACGAGGGGCGGTGGCCGGTCTCACATGCCACTGGTGTCAGTTGGATCACCTAAGATGTATACAGGTGCTCATTGGGTTATGAGTACACCGGACAGGACTCGCCGGGAACATGCTAGTTGGTATTATACATATCGTCAAATAACAGTTTCCTGGTGACATGTGTACAGGTTAGTTCATCGACCTGAGGTCGTCATTTTTCTCGTGTGAGTTCCCACTGTGCTTTGATTTCTACCCTACCACGGCTCAAAGGAGTCGTGCAAACAGGTCTTTTTTGGGTATAGTCCCGAGCCACATGGAGGCAAGTGAGCGGATCGACATGGGATTCGTCTCTCCCGGTATTGGGGGTGAGATTGCGCTGTGTCTAGGAGAGCCATTACACAAAGCCCTCGGCCGAGGCAGGAGATTTACTGGTAGGTACTCCAGTAGAATCTCAGGGTGTTCTGGGCCACTCTCTGACATGACTTATACCGCTAATGGGGGTCTGACGTTACCAGCCCCCTAGGCAGATAAGCGATACTCATAGACGAACGGACCGGACTGTATGTATATTGTCACTGTTAGGCTCAATAGGGTTTATAGATGAGTTCGCTCGTCAACTTCCCTTCCAATCAATACATAGGCAAACGTTACGTACAGCTTGTACCTCTGACGTGCTAGTGGTTATACCCAGTGCCAGTGTGTTGATGAGTCATTAGAGTCCCCCACAGACACTTTCGCAAGTTCTGGCGAAATGTTGTAGAGGCCGTATGGTTTTATGGAAGGGTTCGGAAAATGCACGTGCGTTTTCGCACATGTCGTTTTTCGGGCAGATAATAATGGTCGGCTTTAGTTTAAGCCGGATCCGAGTATCATGTCGTGTAGATATAATATCTTTGTCTCAGTTGCATTTATATTCAGTCGTAATACAATTGCGGGTATGTTTATACTGATACGGGGTTATCCTGAAATTCGTTTCAGGATCACTTTTGGAAGTTGCCAGTTTCCTGTTTTTTATCACCCGTATTTAACATTCGGTTAAATACAGATTTAACTTTTCTTCTTGAGGGTGAGTCATTGTAACGTTTTGAAAATCGTTTCGGTGAAATTTCAAAAAAATCGGTAAAATAAGGGGTTTTCTGTAAAAAGTCAAAATACAAATATCTTATTATAAAAATTAAATATACATATTCTAGCTATGTAATTGCTATTATTTGGTGTTTATTGAGCCGCTGGTGAAATTTCAAATTTTCTGAAAAAATATTATTTTATTATTATTTTAAGCCGTCACTAATACATTTAATTAGGGAAAATTACAAATTGGAATGAGTTGAAACAAATTTTGTGCATCATAAAACATTAAATAAAATTTTATCATGTGGTTTTTGGAACGAAATCATTTGCCAAAACGGTTTAGAAATTATTGAAGAAAAAAGGCTTTTTTTTTAGCGTAAATGGATGTTTGGGGTATTGTATCTATCATTTTTCATCAGCCCACACCCGTACCCACACCCACACACCCCCATTCAGTTCTCCCCATGGCTGAATTCAGCAGCCACCATCTTTTTCCCCACTTGAATTTCAAAGGAAATGAAATGAAAGAAAAGAAAAGAAAAGAAAATGGAGAAATGAGGTGGACCTTTGACCTTGAATTGACTTTGACTTCTTCCCCCACTTTCTCTACCTCCCTCTCTCTCCTCTCCCACTCCCAATCAGCCGACCCCTCCACCCACCTATAGAAGCAACAGCCCCCCCCCCCATTTCCCTTCTCTTTTCTCTTCAAACTTCATAAAAAATTGCCTCAAATCCATCAAAAAAAATCCCAAAACCCAAATCCGACTCCTACCCATTTTAGCTTAGCCCGTATAGCATGGATCTTTGTGAAAAGAGGGCATTTTGGGAGGCCATGGATGCTTGTGGATCTTCAAATGTTTCTGGGTATAATTCTAAAACATTTTTGCTTAATTTGTTACTAATTTCTTAAAGCTAAACTACTTAAGTGTTAATTAGGCTTAAGTTGCAAGTTTTGGAATTCAAGTTATGAATTTGAATGAAAGTTAGAGTTTTATAAAATTGGTGTATGGTTGTGTGTTATATTTAGGCTTTTTGTCATGTTAATATAAGATTAGTAGCTTGTGCTAATGGTTAGTTTAAAAATTGTGTTAATTTGCTAATTTGCTTACTAGGTTTTTGAAATTGGTTAAATACTTGGGATTAAAAATGTGTTTAGGTTTTTCATGACTTCATTAACTTTATTAAGTGTGGTTTAATGCTTTAGATCATGCAAATCTAAGCTAGATTGTAGTTTGTGCATTTTGGTTTGAAATTGTTAAATTTTAGGTATTTTGTAAACTAGAATATTAGGGTCTTTGGAATTTAATGAGATTAAATTCCGGGAATTGTTTATATGACTTATTTAAGATATTTAATAAATATATTGGCCGCTACATTCATTTAAACATCCTGTTTTGTACAAAAACGGCGAATTGTGTTTGTTAGATTTTCGGAAAAATGACTTTTTAAGTAAAATTGGGGTTTTTGTGAGATTTAACCTAGTTTATATTAAAATTAGTGTTCGTGAATGTGCAAATGAGTGTGATTGGATTTTTCTCGATGGTTTGACGTTTGTACATCGACATCGAGGGTTGGTTTGACTATTCTTGCATGCGTAGGCGATAGGTTTGGACCTATGCGTGATACGCGTGCCAATTTGATTTTCGTATGCCGTTTCGATTTCGAATTTAGTGTTAATGCGATATGGTGTGTTATGATATGTAGGTACCCCCATGTGGACTTCGAGACGACAAGCAAGCGCGTGGCGACGTCGGCACCGGCTAGCGAGGACCAGGTGAGTAGATTTATATCTACGGGGAGAAGTCGGGTGGATGGCGTATAGCACCCCCGTAGTCCGTGGTGGTGTATACGGATGCGTATCACACCAACAATTATTATATGTTATTTGGGATTAATAGCGATGCTTAGGATGGATATTGGTGTGTTGGATTACTTTAGTGTTGCGAACCCTAGGGTAGTGTTGCACTACACATACACACATACATACTTGCATACATTCCTATTGATATGTGCTCATGGGATTCTTTATAGTTATGGGTTCACATGAGTATGGGACTATGTGTTCACATATGGATTTGAGGATGATACTTGGGATTGAGCTGAGTAGATGAGATTTGATTTGAGGCCGTGAGATCGGTGATATATCAGGGTTCGTATTTGAGATACGATATGACGTTGTAGCGGGTCCTTGACGTAGTGTTTCACACACGTCCATGCGTACGTAGGCGGTATCAATATGGTACTAGACGTAGATCAGTACCGCGATCATGATATTTGATAAAGAGGATCCCAGGTGAATAGTATGATGAATGTGATATTGACCCGTACCCAGATTTGGGATGCCGTACGACGGATTTACGTACGAGCTATATTTTGATGATTGATCCGCACTCTTGACTTGGGATGTCTGATTATAGATATGGTATCGGATATGATATTATTGAGGCGGGATCACCGACTAATATATATATACAGATATGTATATGTATCGACTCGGATGTTAGGCGGTTTCCTTACCTGTAGTCCAGCTTGTTAGCTTAGCCCTTTAGTTTAGTTTAGTTGTTAGATTAGATTCGATTCTTACCTATTTCAAAAACTAACGAATCATGGGTATTTTAAAAGACAGCCCAAGGGATCCTACGGATATTTCAAAAGACGTATCTTTTCATAAAAACGCCGTAGCCCCTATTTCCAAAACCCCATGATTCGTGTTGTTTCAAAAGGCACCATTTGTAGGACTTATATTAGATTAATGCAGATTAGTTATAGTTGCGTCTAGTATTCAGCTCCGGCTCATTTTTGTGGTTCGCTTCGCATCGTATGCTTATATTATGTTTCATACTCCATTGTTGATATCATATTGTTAGGACACCAGCACCATTACCGATGATGCGTATGTACCACGTACACTTACTTGCCGGCTCACACACATCTTCATCGGTAATTGCCATGTCACATACACCTTAGGAAATATTATTGCTTGACATAGCGTACTTGCCTTATATGTTAGTTTAGACATTGTAGTTATTACCTGCTACTTCATGCATACTGTTATTCATTGTTATGCCGCATTCATGGATTTTCATGCATATATTCACTATTTTACGTGTTATTGAGGTTTTGGATTCGGATTTCCATGAGATTTTCTGGATTTGGAGGAAAACCGCAAAAACTTATATGAACTGATTTCTCTCTTTTTAAAATAAAAAGTGCGGTTTTCCCATGATGTATGAGTCGTCCACCATGAGTTTGCTGATGGATTTCGAGACCCGATTCGAGGAGACGGATGAACCGTTTCGGGTACATGGTGGACCCGGTAAGGTACCCCGGGGCAAGAAGCGCGTGATGATGACGATGTGAGCCTGGCAGGGGAGCACTACCTACCGGTGATATTACCCGACGCGTCGGATATCCGGAGGATACCGTCGTGGTCTTGAGATGGATGGTAGGGGCCGGTCTGGACTGACGGCGCCCTAGATATTGAGATTGAGACATTGAGATTGAGACTTGAGGTACATAGATTGTGACACAGAGATATCGAGGTATTTGGACACTTGTGTTGTGTCGATGCTGGGCACTGTTTTATGCTGATTTCATATATGGTACCTCATTTCTTTTAAAATACAGAAATCTCATTGATTTATGAAACCAGTTTTATTCAGGACATGCATTCTGTTTTATGCATTCATACATCATCCATATGATATATTGCTACCTGAGGCACTGACACGGGCACATGAGATTACACTCGGGTTAGATATTTGCCCTAGCCTTGTTATAGGCTACGTGTTATTCATATATTTGAGGATATATTATGATCATTGACCTAGGTTGCGTTATTTATCCGATTTCTGTGCGTAGATGTTTTTCTATTCACGAGTTGGCAACTCACCCCCGTTGCGCCCCAGTTTCTTGCAGGTTTTGCCGTACAGGTTTAATTACGGCTATGCGGGCTCAGTTTCATTCGGGTGACTTGCTAGTAGGTGGGTTTATTTGTATCGCACCCATCATTATATCTTGTATATCATTATTCTGTTGTATCTAGAAGTTCCATCAACCAAACATGTATTTATTGAGATAGAGACCAGTGTTGTTTATTCTTTCGACCTTAGAGTCGCTCGTTATATTTCTGGTGGTTTTGAGTTTCCTTTTGAGTTTTGATCCTCGCCGTTGGCGTTGTATATTATATTGCTTGTGTGGTTGTGACCGTCGATTGACGAAGAGCTAGCTCCCGTTTGGGGATGCTTTTTTCTTGATTTCGTATACTATTCATGTTGTATCCCGTTTGGGGGCCAGTATTTACAAAGGAGACTCTGCCGAAATTTTCAGTAAATTTTTGATGTTTTAAAAACCGCATAATTCGGCTTATGCTATTGAAATTACTTGCTTTAAGTTGGTTTTTCCTGCACTCTACTACTTTTCTTGGTTTGGATTTCTGGGTTTTCGGTTTACTTAGATTACGTACGTCTCGAGACGTTCGTAGTTTAAGTGCCGGTCATGTTCCGTACTTTCGGGTCGTAACAAAGTTGGTATCAGAGCGTTAGGTTTTAACCTTCGGAGCGTAGGATGACCCTTGGTTGATGGAATAGGTGACTAAAGTAGAGTGACGTACCGTTGATATGTTCCGCGGCATATTTACGACACGCCACTCCACTTATGAAGCCTTAGGATGTACATTTCCTTGTTCAGTATTATATTCCTTCCTGATCTAGCCTCATCGGTACCAGTTTGGTTTTGCTGCTACGGTTACGGGCAGGGAGAGCTACGGCTAGAGTTGCGGTCAGCACGAGCTCGTCACGAACGAGGGCTGACCAGGGGAAATTCCGGCGACACTCGATTGCGGGGATGTGTCTTTTTACTGTGTTTCCGCACCACGAGCGTTTGGCGGATCGCCTTTATGAGATTTCTCGGACGTGCCGATCAGTATCAGAGGATTGGGCCACTGACAGAGGCCAGCCAGATTTTGATGACCGTTGGTGTATTGCTTATTCATGATGATTGAGGCACTGTTCAGCATGCAGACGAGCGAGCCAGTTGTTGCTGCGAGCGACGAGATATTGCCCCAGATGCTGGCGCTAGTGCAGAACGAGTTGTACTAAGAGATGATAGAAGGTCGCCAGTCATCGAGGATGAATGACTAGGATATGTGGATCGTTCGCCTACCCCGATGCGAGGTCATCAGATAGATTGATTCCAGCTAGAGACGACTTCACGCGGAGACGTTGGGAGTCGACAGAGACGATCGAATGTCAGAAACCTATTATTCCAAGTTTAAAGTAGTCGGAAAGACATGCAGGCAATTCTATGGTCCCTCTAGAAGAATGAAACCCTAACTCGACTTAATGACCGTGTGAAAGCCTTTGAACCTTCGGGTTTGCGGCAGTTCTACGGCGCCATTAGTGAGGCTTGGGTTTACCCTTCTACGGCTGGACCACCGATGCTGTGGTATGTACTCGATACTATTAAACTGTACCCAAGATGTTGAGCTCTTGGGGGATTATGAGGTTTTGACGAATCGATTGGATGGCTCGACTTAATTCGGATGCTAGGTGGTGAGATGCATTTCTTGGGAGATTCCAGATACGAGGATAGCCGTTGGAGCTCAGTCCATGCAGCCACGACGGGACGAGTCCGAAGCAGTCGACATTAGAGAAAAAGTGGAGTAAGAGGTTCACACATACCTGGATATGATGACGTTCCCCTCCGCCGACATCAGAGATGCGATGCGCATGCCGAGGCATTGTACTTGGATATACCTTCCAGAAGGAGTCGCGATGAGTATGCAGTCGTTCCAGAGCAAGATGCAGATATAGGAAAGGACAACGACTTCCGGACAGTTGGCAGAGACGAGGCATGGAATAGACCGTGAGCAGGATTCCTTCCAGGCCACTGATGCAATGATATTTGCACCCAGGATCAGATGTGTCACGTGCATTCAGAGAGCCAGAGGCCGACGCCAGTGATATGCTGCCTTGACAGGGCCGATGAGCCGATGGATTGTGAGATTGGTAATCCACGGAGAAGACTTGGACCCAGGAGTGGTCATGTTACGCACACCAGCAGGCCAGAGTTCATGATCATCGACGAGACGTCCCACTAGTGACCGTGACAGTTGGCCCGAGATTCTTAGAGGATGCACTTGAGAGGTACTGTTCCGCCATTATTGATTACGATGTTTTGGGTGATTTATTCGTATGATTTGATTTTGATGATTGAGGATTTACGATCTTTGCACAGTGTTGCACTTGATATCATTTTCGTGATTTAGTTTCACATGTTTGTCATTTTACGGTTTTAAAACAGTTGAGTTGGTTTGTGCGTATGCATGCACACGATTTCGATTGTGATACTCGATATTTTTTTTGTGCACCTTGTGCACCTGATTGATTTTGCGCACGTTCGGCGCTTGATATTGGATTTTATGATTTCGTGCACGATGGATGCACCTGATTTGGATTTTCGCGCATGTTGGGCGCATGTTTTGAAGGGTGATTTTGGTGCACACCAGAGGCACTAAATTGAGAATTTTTCGTGCATGTCAGATGCACCTGATTTTGCTGTCAGGCATACATGTTGCCTACGACAGATGTTTCGTGCACACCCGATGCACTTAGATGTTGTTTCTGTGCGCATGTATGGCACATTCATGGATTTTGATTTCCGTGCGCACCAGACGCACGTAGCATTCATGTGCATATTTTGGGATTGATTTCGTATAGAGCAGTACGTTTTTATGATATTGCTATGTGTTTTCGTACTAAGCAGGACTAGTCAGAGGACAGTACCTGAATATATTTTTGCATGCATTGATAGTTATTGAAGGGATTTCCAAAAAGCGAGCTATAGCCTCAGTGTTTACCTACGTGTCTGATATGACACGAAATTTTTAAAACAAGGAGACCCTTCTAAATTGTTTCCAAAACGGCGGAACGTACATTTCAAACAAAGGTATATATGTATATAGTTATTTTCTTATGATAGACGTCCGCCACTGTGCAGTGTTATACGCGTTGCACAGCGACTTAAAGAGATTTGGCATGCATTTCCTTCAGATACTTACAGATATAGATTCGATATTTACATGTATAGTTTCGAGTTATGTCCTATTGGTTTTGATTTGGATTTGGCATTGATGTCTTCTCCATGACTCCGATGATCGCGGGATGCTTGACGGAGTTTTGATTTGAGTTATATGCTTATTTTTCAAGCGCATGCGCTGCGCTACGATTTGTTTTATGTATTTACAATTTCGGAGCCCCGACGACTTGATGGGTTTTCTTAAAGGTTTTAGTATTTGGGGGGAGTTTGAATTTAAATTCGGGGACCGAATTTCTTTAAGGGGGGAAGACTGTAACGTTTTGAAAATCGTTTCGGTGAAATTTCGAAAAAATCGGTAAAATAAGGGGGTTTTCTGTAAAAAGTCAAAATACAAATATCTTATTATAAAAATTAAATATACATATTCTAGCTATGTAATTGCTATTATTTGGTGTTTATTGAGCCGCTGGTGAAATTTCAAATTTTCTGAAAAAATATTATTTTATTATTATTTTAAGCCGTCACTAATACATTTAATTAGGGAAAATTACAAATTGGAATGAGTTGAAACAAATTTTGTGCAACATAAAACATTAAATAAAATTTTATCATGTGCTTTTTGGAACGAAATCATTTTCCAAAACGGTTTAGAAATTATTGAAGAAAAAGGCTTTTTTTTAGCGTAAATAGATGTTTGGGGTATTGTATCTATCATTTTTCATCGCCCCACACCCGTACCCACACCCACACACCCCCATTCAGTTCTCCCCATGGCTGAATTCAGCAGCCACCATCTTTTTCCCCACTTGAATTTCAAAGGAAATGAAATGAAAGAAAAGAAAAGAAAATGGAGAAATGAGGTGGACCTTTGACCATGAATTGACTTTGACTTCTTCCCCCACTTTCTCTACCTCCCCCTCTCTCCTCTCCCACTCCCAATCAGCCGACCCCCCTACCCTCCTACAGCAGCAACAGCCCCCCCCCCCATTTCCCTTCTCTTTTCTCTTCAAACTTCATCAAAAATTGCCTCAAATCCATCAAAAAAAATCCCAAAACCCAAATCCGACTCCTACCCATTTTAGCTTAGCCCGTATAGCATGGATCTTTGTGAAAAGAGAGCATTTTGTGAGGCCATGGATGCTTGTGGATCTTCAAATGTTTTTCGGTATAATTCTAAAACATTTTTGCTTAATTTGTTACTAATTTCTTAAAGCTAAACTACTTAAGTGTTAATTAGGCTTAAGTTGCAAGTTTTGGAATTCAAGTTATGAATTTGAATGCAAGTTAGGGTTTTATAAAATTGGTGTATGGTTGTGTGTTATATTTAGGCTTTTTGTCATGTTAATACAAGATTAGTAGCTTGTGCTAATGGTTAGTTTAAAAATTGTGTTAATTTGCTAATTTGCTTACTAGGTTTTTGAAATTGGTTAAATACTTGGGATTAAAAATGTGTTTAGGTTTTTCATGACTTCATTAACTTTATTAAGTGTGGTTTAATGCTTTAGATCATGCAAATCTAAGCTAGATTGTAGTTTGTGCATTTTGGTTTGAAATTGTTAAATTTTAGGTATTTTGTAAACTAGAATATTAGGGTCTTTGGAATTTAATGAGATTAAATTCCGGGAATTGTTTATATGACTTATTTAAGATATTTAATAAATATATTGGCCGCTACATTCATTTAAACATCCTGTTTTGTATAAAAACGGCGAATTGTGCTTGCTAGATTTTCGGAAAAATGACTTTTTAAGTAAAATTGGGGTTTTTGTGAGTTTTAACCTAGTTTATATTAAAATTAGTGTTCGTGAATGTGCAAATGAGTGTGATTGGATTTTTCTCGATGGTTTGACGTTTGTACATCGACATCGAGGGTTGGTTTGACTATTCTTGCATGCGTAGGCGATAGGTTTGGACCTATGCGTGATACGCGTGCCGATTTGATTTTCGTATGCCGTTTCGATTTCGAATTTTGTATTAATGCGATATGGTGCGTTATGATATGTAGGTACCCCCATGTGGACTTCGAGACGACAAGCAAGCGCGTGGCGACGTCGGCACCGGCTAGCGAGGACCAGGTGAGTAGATTTATATCTACGGGGAGAAGTCGGGTGGATGGCGTATAGCATCCCCGCAGTCCGTGGTGGTGTATACGGATGCGTATACACACCAACAATTATTATATGTTATTTGGGATTAATAACGATGCTTAGGATGGATATTGGTGTGTTGGATTACTTTAGTGTTGCGAACCCTAGGGTAGTGTTGCACTACACATACACACATACATACTTGCATACATTCCTATTGATATGTGCTCATGGGATTCTTTATAGTTATGGGTTCACATGAGTATGGGACTATGTGTTCACATACGGATTTGAGGATGATACTTGGGATTGAGCTGAGTCGATGAGATTTGATTTGAGGCCGTGAGATCGGTGATATATCAGGGTTCGTATTTGAGATACGACATGACGTTGTAGCGGGTCCTTGACGTAGTGTTTCACACACGTCCATGCGTACGTAGGCGGTATCAGTATGGTACTAGACGTAGATCAGTACCGCGATCATGATATTTGATAAAGAGGACACCAGTTGAATAGTATGATGAATGTGATATTGACCCGTACCCAGATTTGGGATGCCGTACGACGGATTTACGTACGAGCTATATTTTGATGATTGATCCGCACTCTTGACTTGGGATGTCTGATTATAGATATGGTATCGGATATGATATTATTGAGGCGGGATCATCGACTAATATATATATACAGATATGTATATGTATCGACTCGGATGTTAGGCGGTTTCCTTACCTGTAGTCCAGCTTGTTAGCTTAGCCCTTTAGTTTAGTTTAGTTGTTAGATTAGATTCGATTCTTACCTATTTCAAAAACTAACGAATCATGGGTATTTTAAAAGACAGCCCAAGGGATCCTACGGATATTTCAAAAGACGTATCTTTTCATAAAAACGCCGTAGCCCCTATTTCCAAAACCCCATGATTCGTGTTATTTCAAAAGGCACCATTTGTAGGACTTATATTATATTAATGCAGATTAGTTATAGTTGCGTCTAGTATTCAGCTCCGGCTCATTTTTGTGGTTCGCTTCGCATCGCATGCTTATATTATGTTTCATACTCCATTGTTGATATCATATTGTTAGGACACCAGCACCATTACCGATGATGCGTATGTACCACGTACACTTACTTGCCGGCTCACACACATCTTCATCGGTAATTGCCATGTCACGTACACCTTAGGAATTATTATTGCTTGACATAGCGTACTTGCCTTATATGTTAGTTTAGACATTGTAGTTATTACCTGCTACTTCATGCATACTGTTATTCATTGTTATGCCGCATTCATGGATTTTCATGCATATATTCACTATTTTACGTGTTATTGAGGTTTTGGATTCGGATTTCCATGAGATTTTCTGGATTTGGAGAAAAACCGCAAAAACTTATATGAACTGATTTCTCTCATTTTAAAATAAAAAGTGCGGTTTTCCCATGATGTATGAGTCGTCCACCATGTGTTTGCTGATGGATTTCGAGACCCGATTCGAGGAGACGGATGAACCGTTTCGGGTACATGGTGGACCCGGTAAGGTACCCCGGGGCAAGAAGCGCGTGATGATGACGATGTGAGCCTGGCAGGGGAGCACTACCTACCGGTGATATTACCCGACGCGTCGGATATCCGGAGGATACCGTCGTGGTCTTGAGATGGATGGTAGGGGCCGGTCTGGACTGACGGCGCCCTAGATATTGAGATTGAGACATTGAGATTGAGACTTGAGGTACATAGATTGTGACACAGAGATATCGAGGTATTTGGACACTTGTGTTGTGTCGATGCTAGGCACTGTTTTATGCTGATTTCATATATGGTACCTCATTTCTTTTAAAATACAGAAATCTTACTGATTTATGAAATCAGTTTTATTCAGTACATGCATTCTGTTTTATGCATTCATACATCATCCATATGATATATTGCTACCTGAGGCACTGACACGGGCACATGAGATTACACTCGGGTTAGATATTTACCCTAGCCTTGTTATAGGCTACGTGTTATTCATATATTTGAGGATATATTATGATCATTGACCTAGGTTGCGTTATTTATGCGATTTCTGTGTGTAGATGTTCTTCTATTCACGAGTTGGCAACTCACCCCCGTTGTGCCCCAGTTTCTTGCAGGTTTTGCCGTACAGGTTTAATTACGGCTTTGCGGGCTCAGTTTCATTCGGGTGACTTGCTAGTAGGTGGGTTTATTTGTATCGCACCCATCATTATATCTTGTATATCATTATTCTGTTGTATCTAGAAGTTCCATCAACCAAACATGTATTTATTGAGATAGAGACCAGTGTTGTTTATTCTTTCGACCTTAGAGTCGCTCGTTATATTTCTGGTGGTTTTGAGTTCCCTTTTGAGTTTTGATCCTCGCCGTTGGCGTTGTATATTATATTGCTTGTGTGGTTGTGACCGTCGATTGACGAAGAGCTAGCTCCCGCTTGGGGATGCCTTTTTCTTGATTTCGTATACTATTCATGTTGTATCCCGTTTGGGGGCCTGTATTTACAAAGGAGACTCTGCCGAAATTTTCAGTAAATTTTTGATGTTTTAAAAACCGTATAATTCGGCTTATGCTATTGAAATTACTTGCTTTAAGTTGGTTTTTCCTGCACTCTACTACTTTTCTTGGTTCGGATTTCTGGGTTTTCGGTTTACTTAGATTACGTACGTCTCGAGACGTTCGTAGTTTAAGTGCCGGTCATGTTCCGTACTTTCGGGTCGTGACAGTCATAAGGTGAGTCATGAGTGTGGATGCTTCTTATAGGTGACTAGGATGGTGAGGTGGCTTGGTGCATTAATGGAGCATTTATGTGTTGATGACTATGTGTTATGAATCATTGTTTCATTAAATGAGTTCATACAAGGTGTTAGATGACACATTCTTCTCATTAATGCTAATGGTCACTCTCCCTCCTCCTACACTCACCCCCCTTGCCTCTATAAGTGGTCGGCCACCTCTTGGTGGTGGATATGGTTGTTCATTTGAGAAAAGAATATAGTTTATGGTGTATGGAAATTTCATAGCTCGTTTTCATTCCATCACATTATCAAAAGGTAACTTCATTAACCGTTCGTCCATAGCCTTAGACGTAACGAGACAAAGTGTTCTACTCATTCTCTACATCAATCTTGGTCATCTCTTTTAGCAAATTTGATGATCGAGTTGCCTCGGTTCAGAAGCGGGAGCCCATTTAAATATCCGTCGACGTGGTGCCACCTGGACGAGAAGATTGGAGATTCAAGAGATCGGAGCAGCCGCAACAAAGCGTGGGATGATGGTTGAAGACCGAAGGACTCGGATCGTTCGGTATAACTCTTCTACCCACTTTGTAGTTTGTTAGTTTAGCTTTAATGGCAGATCCGGGTTATAGTACGCGATAGCGCCAGTTGTAAAAGTTTTTATTCCGCATTTGGCGTCTGTTAGACAGCCGGGGCGCTTCCGTGGACTTACAGTGGTATCAGAGCCTCACCATTAAGCTATACTAACTTGTGCTAACGCGTTTAAAATATCGATCGAACCAATTTTCAAAAACTACACTTTTTCAGTTCTGTGTTTCTGTCGATTTTTAAAATAGCCTAAAAATTATTTTACATATCGCAGAAAACTAAGCAAGCTTTTCTAAGCATTCTGGAAAAATATGGGCACGTGATCCCATAAGACCACCGCGGATCCGCGTCCGCGGTCAAACCTAGGGTTTGACCGCGGAACCGCGGCTCTTTTGTGGGAACATTGCTCTAACTTTTTCGAGAGAGCTTTATTTTGGAAATTGAGGTTTTTTGGTACTATTCTTTTGGGCCCAGTTTTTGTTACTGTACAGCAGATGTTTATGGGGCCCACTTTGGGATATTTGGTCGATCGAAATTTAAACGTGTTAGTTTACAATACTTACTTTATATCTCCGACCGGGAATGTCATTTAAGCGGTAAATTGCGTCTAATTGCTATAGTTCTTTTAGACGGGTTTGCGAACGTGACATTCGCGTTGATGTTCTGTGTTGTGCTGTGATGTTGCGGATTTGTCGTGGTGGATAGCAGGGTGCAATGATAGTGCAGTTTGGATTTATTTGTACATTTGATATTGCGGGGTGAGCGTCAAGATGTGGACTGCCGTCACTTCCTGTTGTATAATATTCTTTTGGGGCACGATCGGGTTGAGGTCGATGTACCCGTTGTACATATTTTATTTTCTATACTAGGTTTACCCCGCGACGGGGTGCACGGATAGCCGGGTTCTGGAGGGCAACGGGTCCGTATCTCATAGTTTTGAGATGCAGAGGGGCCTTACTCTAGAATTGGCAGACTATTCGCCGCACTCGTAGGGGTACAGGTTGACCCAAGGAGGAGTGCTCAAGTTACCGGATTTCGTGAAGTGCTGGGTGGTCCATTCACTATGCTGTAGGGGATGCCTCTCTTCAGGTTTTGGCGGGTAACTTGCCGCACCCGTAGGGGTCTAGGTTTCATTGCACAGGCTGTCCACACGACCAGGGGAACGTCGGGTTTCAGTAGCGGCTCTATGAAACCCGGGGATCCCAGATTATATGTATTGTTCTGTAATGCTTATTACTTTTCTGTAATGTTGCATATTATCACGCCTGGAGCGATTATTGTATATTGGTATATATACTATTAGATGTTGTATATGTTTTACACCCGCGCTAGTCCAGCCCCCGCTCTGTCGTTAGTTAAGTAACCTAACGGGTGATGACGGAACCCAGTGACGAATGCGGATGGCATATACATACATTTTATTTTCGTTCTTTTCTGGTGTGATTGATTGATGGGAATGCGTTGATTCTTATCAATGCAAGAAAAACAAACCTATATTTGATGTTGTTGGAACAAATTTTAAAAGGTGTTATTACAAAGATGTTTCCTTGTGTTTTGCATATCGGTATTCAGTTGGAATATCCTGCACCTCATTCGACGAGGCAAGGGCCGAGATCCCTTCACCGGGAGTGACCCCTTGGGCAGAAGTTTACGTCAGGGTAATAACTTTACTATAGTCGATTACAAGTTGCTTTGCATCGCGGTATTCAGTTAGAATATCCTGCACCTCATTCCATGAGGAAAGAGCCGAGATCCCTTCACCGGGAGTGACCTCTTTAGCAAAGGTTTTTCGCCACTATATTTTTATAAAAAGCTATCAGGTTCCTTCAACGAGATCAAGTTCATTACGTTAAAGGTTTTTCGCCAAAAACCAGCCGTAGCCCTCCGTCGTATCTTATGGATGGTCAGTAGTATTCAAGCTATGTTTGTTGGCTTTCGTCAAGGCATAGTGCTTGGTAGCTGCTGGGGTATTCATTTGTAGCATAGATAGATGTGTTGGTTTGGGACAGTCGTATTACCTTGTTGGCTTTCGTCAAGGGTATGTACGGGTGGGTTCAAATTAACCTGGACAATGACGGGAAGAACTTGACATGTGACTTATGATTTGTTGGCTTTCGTCAAGGTTATAAGAGCATGGGGCAAAAATCACATCGGGAGTTTCAAACATACAGGAAACTTGCCAGGCATGCGCACACCTTCTGGAGTGTGATAACTTGAGTGGCTTACATCAAGTTATCATGCGATGATAGTTGGATCCCGATTCTCACTGATGAGTTGGTTTACTCTTTGGGTGATCCCGACTAATTCTTCTTTCAGGTTTGGAGGAGAATTTGAGATTACTGTAGGAGGTTTCCTGATTAGATAAAGTGATAACCATTCTGATCTAGGTTAAAGTGCACGCAGAGTGTTTCTTTTCTCTCTTTCTTTGGCAGCGACCTTTGACCGACCCTAGACTATGACTCAGCAACCAAGTTGACCGAACCTTCTTAAAATACTGGCTTTTGGATTGTCTGAGTTGCATAAGTCATTGCCGCTCCTTCTTTTACCCTTTGCATTTCTCAGAACACCCCGTATTACTACGGATATCCACTTCCATTGGATAGATCCATCGTATGGTTATATACGAACTCGAAGGGACTTCTTCGAGGATGGATCCAGGTTCAAGAGAAATAGAATTAGTTTATTCAGTTGTCTTTTATTATCACCTTCTCTCAGGTTGCGAGGGCTCCTTAGTTTAGGAGAGTACACCTATTAGGCTTATTGGATAGTCTTATTCCAAACCATAGGCTGGTGCTGAAAGGTAGGGAATGAAGAAAACCAATTAGCCTAAGTAGGGTGTGCAGAAGGTAATATGTAAAGTCAAAAATAAAGGGATTAGAAAGAGGGTAAAGTAAATTGCGACTATTATCATTCATGACCAAACCACGTACATCATCGCCACTCCTATTTCACCTCTAATAGAATAAGGTATTATTCAGTTGTCTTTTATCATCACCTTCTCTCAAGATATGAGTACTCCTTGGTTTAGGAGGGTACACCTATTGTAAGGTTTGTGTAGCACCCTATGAAGAGTTTTGAAGCATCACATGACCCAAAGTTTAAATTTTTATGGTGCTAAACGAACATGCAAAGGAATCGATCTTAGAAAATTAAGGTTTCGAAATATAAAGCGAACTAATCTAGGGTTTTGAGACTACAACCTTTGTAGCTCCCTTTCGCTGGACTCCTTGGTCTCTAGGGTGTTGAACGGAGGTCCTCTTGAAGTCCTCTTGTGTCCATGACGATCCACCACGGAGATCTCCGTCCAAGCTCGCAACTTCGTAAAACCGAAGAGAACACTCTAAACAAAACGGCTAAGCTTGTGTAGAATGAAGTTGTGGTTAAGTTTCTCACTTCAAAAACCTATCTTTAAGTGGTATTTGCTCACTAGAAAAAACTAGAGAGCAAAAGAGAAAGAGGAAGAAGATGGTGGCAATTTTTAACAAGAGGTAAAAAGATAACTCATGAGAAGAAAAAGAAATATATCAATATATATTTTATTTCTTCTCGCTATGAACCATGGTTAAAGTGATGGAGACATTATTTAACTTGAGTTTTAAATGATAAAGAGAAGGATAACCCTAGGTTAGTGGTAGTTGAGCATGGTTAGGTCAAAGGAAGAATGTAGAAGCAAGAATGATTATCCTTTCCTTTTCATTTTCTTTTAAATCCAAAATCAAATAATAATCCATTATATAATCCATGGTGTGAGTCTTATATTGCCACCATTTCCATATGCTAACAACCATGATGGATGAGTGTATGTATGTGTGCATGTATGCACATCCACATGTGCATGAAACTAGCATGAAAGAAAGAAAGAAAAGCACACATGCATGCACACATCCATCATCCAAGAAAAGGTTTTAAGTGAGAAAACTAATGGTTAAATGATAAATCAACACTTGATTTATCAATCCGGTCATATCTCATATGACCCCACCAAAAGCAGTTCACCCGATCAATGTTCGGTATCATATACGCACATTTCAATCGGGTGCATGCGCATATCGCATACGCGCACCACAACGTTTCGCCTGGACTGGGTAACTCCTTTGTGGGACTCTAAGACTCGTCAATACGCCGGCAGAGGGTGATGATCATATCAAGTACCCTCAAGCCGCAAGCGGTCAGCTAAACGTAACGGCCACCCGGGTATTGAGCGATCAGAAGACAACAAGCGAACCTGCTACAACTCCCGTCGAGCCATCCGGCAACACTACCGTACAGTCCGGTCTCTTCATCAGATATGCCGCATATCGAGCCTAGGGATGATCACGTCGACCCCAATAACTCAATAAGTCGTGCCGGTGAATGGTCTATAACAGATCGAGAAACTACTGATAACACTTATCAGCAAATCTCAGCAGCCCTGGCCAGGGACTTGCTGTTATAACCAGTCGGGCACAGCACAAAGGTATTGGATCAATAATGGTTGGAACTACTCCTAGCTCCGAGACGAACTTCTTCATCCAGACGGCTTCCTTGGCGGCATCATTTGCAGCAATGTACTCAGCTTCCATCGTAGAGTCTGCAACGGTATCTTGTTTGGAACTCTTCCAACTTACCGCCCCTCCTTTGAGGGTAAATACAAACCCTGAGATAGATTTGCTGTCATCCTTATCGCTCTGGAAGCTCGAATCGGTAAAGGCCTCCATTTGGAGATCTGTATTACCATACACCAAGAACAATTCTTTAGTCCTTCGTAAGTACTTAAGAATGTTCTTCACAGCTGTCCAGTGGTTCTCCCCTGGGTTGGATTGATACCTGCTTACAACACTAAGTGCATAAGCTACATCTGGGCGTGTACATAACATCGCATACATTATAGACCCTACTGCCGAAGCATAAGGTATAATGCTCATGCGAGCTCTCTCTTCATCGGTCTTTGGACAAGAATCCTTGGAGAGAGTGACTCCATGGCAAGCGGGTAAGGCACCCCGCTTGGAGTCTTCCATAATAAACCTCTTTAGGATGGTGTTGATGTACCTGGTTTGGGACAATCCCAAAAACTTTTTGGATCTATCCCTATAGATCCTTATGCCCAGGATGTATGTGGCATCACCCAGGTCCTTCATGGAGAACCTCAGTGATAAGAATGATTTGACCGACTGTAGCATAGGAATATCATTTCCTATCAGAAGAATATCATCCACGTACAATACGAGGAATGTGACAGCTCTTCCTACAGCCTTCTTATAAACACAAGGTTCATCTGGATTTTTGATGAAATCAAACTCTTTGATAACATCATCGAAACAGATGTTCCAACTCCGAGATGCCTGCTTTAACCCATATATGGATTTAAGCAATCTACATGCTTTCTCGCTGCTCCCACTGTCAATGAAGCCCTCTGGCTGATCCATATAAACGCATTCTTCTAAATCTCCATTTAGAAATGCTGTTTTAACATCCATCTGCCAGATTTCATAGTCGTAATGAGCAGCAATAGCAAGTAGGATCCGAATGGATTTAAGCATGGCTACGGGCGAAAAAGTTTCGTCATAGTCCAAACCTGGTCTTTGACGAAAACCTTTCGCCACAAGTCTTGCCTTATAGGTCTCTACCTGCCCATCCACACCAATCTTTCTTTTAAAGATCCATTTGCACCCTACAGGTTTTACCCCAGGGGGTACAACGTCCAAAGTCCATACTTTGTTGGTGTACATAGATTCCATTTCGGATCTCATGGCATCCAGCCACTTCATAGAGTCACCACTCGTGATAGCTTGCTGAAAACTGGTAGGATCATCATCATCCATGATGCAATCTTCTCCGTTACCATCAATGAGGAAACCGTAGTACCTCTCCGGTGGGCGAGAAGTCCTACCAGACCTACGGAGTGGCCGAGGTTCTTCAGTTTCTGTTGCAACAGCCGGTTCAACCAAATCGTCATTTGTAGTTTGTGTCTCCAGAACCTCTTCTAGATCTACCACCTTGCCATCATCTTTATCTGTGAAAAACTCTTTTTCCAAGAATGTGGCATACTGAGAAACAAACACTTTTTGTTCCTCTTTGTGGTAGAACAGATATCCATAAGAATTCTTTGGATATCCCACAAAGTTACACATGACTGACCGTGTCTCGAGTTTGTCCGGATTCTGCTTTTTAACATAGGCCGGGCAACCCCAAATCTTAATTCTCTTAAGAGATGGTCTCTTCCCATTCCATATCTCATATGGCGTGGTAGACACGGCTTTGGTTGGAACCCTGTTTAGCAGAAACGCTGCAGTCTCCAATGCATGCCCCCAAAACGAGACTGGTAACTCAGCGTCACTCATCATGGACCGGACCATATCTAATAGGGTCCTATTCCGTCGTTCTGACACACCGTTGTGCTGTGGTGTGTAAGGAGGAGTGAGCTGAGAGAGAATCCCATTCTCTTTTAGGAAGTTTGCAAATTCTGTACTGAGATACTCTCCACCTCGATCTGATCGAAGCATCTTAATTCTCAAGCCGGTTTGTTTTTCTACTTCTTGTTTATATTCAACGAATTTCTCGAAAGCGTCGGACTTGTGCTTTAATAAAAATACATGACCGAATCTTGAGAAATCGTCGGTGAATGTAATGAAGTATGAAAAACCGCCTCTAGCCTGTGTAGACATTGGCCCACATACATCACTATATATGAGGCCAAGGAGCTGAGTAGCTCTTTCTCCGTGTCCGGTAAACAGAGTTTTGGTCATTTTACCCTTGATACAAGACTGGCAAGTCGCATGAGATTTATATTCAAAAGAGTTTAAATATCCATCTTTGTGTAACCTGTTTAGTCTTGTTTCGTTTGTAAGTGCACGGCGGCGCCCCGGCCGTCAATCCGACGCCGGAATGCGGAAACGGTGATAAACTTAAATTTTGCGGAATTTGCAAACCGGCACCACCGCGCACTAAACTCCGGATCGTAACCATTAACAAGTCTACGCTACTAATAAGAAAGGGAAGAGAAGTATACCAAGAGATCCGAGTCCTCCGGTCTTCTCATCATCGCCCCGATCTCCCGCGGAAAGTGTAGTCTCCATATCGTCGCCTCCTCGCCGGAAAGGGCACCACATCGCCTTCGTCTTTTACGGGCTCCCGCCTCAATACCGAGGCAACTCGAGCATGAAGCCGGCAACTCGACATGCTCAAGATATGCTGTAGAATGTGTAGTAGATCATGCTAGTCTCATTTGGGGTTTGTTGTTGCCTTGATGGAGGAATGGGGTTAGGAAAAATGGTGCTTTCATTTTTCCAAAACAAGAAGAAGAAGGAGATGATGAATTCCTCACATAACCAAGATGAACTCTCTCATTCTTTTCTTTTTCTCAAGTGTTCTTTCTTTTATCAAGTGAGAAGCATTCTCATGGTGGAGGAATGAGAATACTAACCATAAGAAGGGTGGTGAGTGTAGGATCAATCAAGAGGTGACCACATCAAGAGACAAGAAAACATCAACCATGCTTATTCTCCTATTCACTCCATAACCTTTCAAATCTCTCAATTCAAAAGCATGGAGCAAAAGAAACGAAAGTTATCATAATCAATACTTTTGCAAGAAACCCCCTCCACAAAAGTAATTTGCAAAACTGCAAATTACCCCCTCCATCGGAAAAGTCCGGCCGGGAAAGAACAAAGGAAAACCGGCCGGAACGGAATGCAAACTGGCAACTCCAGAAAACTGGTCCCGTAATAAATTACAGGAAAACCCCGATACTGTGCATACACACCCGCATCTGTATTCCGTCCGGATACAAATGCAAAGAGACAAAACTACACTGTACTAAACTAGGACCGGCTTAAACCAAAGCCGGCTAGTAATATCCGTTCGATCCTGATCCGTGCAATACCGCACGTATCTGATCGAACCCTGCCATATAACCATACGGCCACTAGTACAAACCGTCCGATCCTGATCCGTGCAATACCGCACGTATCTGATCGGACCCTGCCATATCTCCATACGGCCTCTACAGCGTTTCGCCCGAAAGCTTGAGTAACTGAAAGTGTGGTGGACTCTAAAGACTCGTCAATACTATGGCTGTGGATTTAACCACTAGCACGTCAGAGGTATAAGCCAATACGTGACGGGCCACCAGCTATTGACTAAAAGGGACGTCGATGAGCGAACTCATCCTGACACCCTACTGAGCCTGTCAGTGACAATATCCGTGCAGTCCGGTCCGTTCGTCTATGAGTATCGCATGGCGGGCCTAGGGGGTTGGTAAAAGTCAGACCCCCAAAAGCGGTACAAGTCGTGTCGGAGTGTAGCCCAGAACACCCTGAGATACTACTGAAATACCTACCAGTAAATCTCCTTGCCCTGGCCAAGGACTTTGTGTAATGGCTCTCCTAGACACAGCACGACCTCACCCCCAATACCGGGAGAGACGAACCCCTGAAGATACGCTCACTGCCTCCATGTGGCTCGGGACTGTACCCAACTAAAACCTGTTTGCACGACTCCTTTGAGCCGTGGTAGGGTAGTAATCAAAGTACAGTGGGAACTCGCACGAGACAAATGACGATCCCCAGGTCGATGAACTAACCTGCACACATGTCACCAGGGAACTGTCATCTGACGTCTGGTATATGACCAACTAGCATGTTCCCGGCGAGTCCTGTCCGGTGTACTCATAACCCAATGAGCACCTGTATACATCTTAGGTGATCCAACTGACACCAGTGGCTTGTGAGACCGGACACCGCCCCTCGTCGGGGTCTCGACTGTATACACTAGTCTACTAATGGAGTATCGATGCCCGGTCTCGAAACTCCCACGACTAGGGACCTTTTAAGGATATGCTTGTAGACCCCCAGCTCCCACTTATATGATCGCCCTCATACTGCTGGTGGTCAAGCAAGAATCCTAGGGGCTCTATCAACGTGTAATAGCGACGTGTCAGGTCACCTAAAACAGTACACGATGATAAAGGTAAACCAGATAGCATACTATCATCTCGAGTAAGACTGTCCTACCGGGATAGGTCCTCCCTCAATCATTACAATCACGTACCTGTGACCTAATAATTGACTCTGAGGGCACTATCTCCAACAATCTCCCACTTGCACTCAAGGCTAATTATTGCGATGTCGCATACTCACAGCCCGTGTGATACCGAACATCCAACTCCTCTACTAGTCAGTCTCACAAAGCTCGTTTGCGGAACTATTGCGTTCGAGGAATAGCCTCAGTGAGTGGATCCGCTTAGTTGTTTCTTTCTATGTCTCTCTAAATCTCAAGTTCGCGGAGAAAGCCATCTCCCGAAAAGAGCAATACCTGTCTCAGAATATGTCTGGATGTCTGATGGGACCCAGCTCATAAATGAACTCCAAATCCAAACTTCTTAGACTGTATCGTCAACTGAACTTAATCAGTATCCTGCGCGCCATGCCTCCCTCAGTATTTCCTTGGACCACCTTTCCAAAATACTGTCCCTCATCAGAAGGAAAACTATAACTCTGACAACCTTCTTGTCGTCCATGTCACCTTGGAAGCCTGGAATGATAACTGTCTCCTGAATGAGGCTGTCGTTATCATATCCCTAGAACATCCACTTATGTTCTAAAACTGCTTCCGACTGTTTCTCCAGGATTGGATTAATGTCAACTTATTGCATCTAGTGCAAGAACAACATCTGGTGTGGTACTTGACATCTCATGATTGACTCAATTGCCTAAGCAAGTGATCTGCCAATCATGTACGTCCCTCTCCCCTTTAGTCTGTAAGACACCTTTGGAGAGGATGACTCCATTACCTGCAGGTACACTACCGTGCCAGGAGTCGTCCATCCTAAATACTCTTAGAATGCTGTCAAGTACCCTGATTGGGAAACCACCCAAATCTAGATCTAAAACCATAGATCTAGTAACCAGTATGTCTAATATAATACCCAATTCCTATGTGGAGAAACAACTGTGTGACGACCAAAGTACAACCGATTGTAGTATAGGAGTTTCTTTTCCTATTCTGTGTATATCATCCAAATACCAGGATATCACACCCTACTACCTTCTCAACAGATCCATCCCCTATTCTGATGAAGTCAAACCCATGACTGTCACGTCAGAAATAGATGATCTATCTCCGCTACATCTGCTCTAGTCTATAAACAGACAGAAGCAACCTGTCCACCAATGCTTCCGCTGCTCCCACTGACTATGACAACCCTCTGGCAGAGTCATATAGACGTGCACTTCTAAAACTAGTTTAGAACGACGCTATACTCATCCTCCCACCGGGTCTCGTAGCCTGGAACAACAGCAATGGTAATTGTGGGTAAACAAGAACTTCCCTGTCACCGTCCTTGAGGCTACCGCAGTGCCTCTCGGGTGCCTGAAGTTACCCACCTTATCTGCGGAGTGGCCAATGGAATGTCAATCCAGATTGAATCTTTAGGTTCCTTATCAAATCTTCAGCAATCGTTTGTGGTTCTGGAATCACTTCCAGTTCTACCATACTCCCACTACTGTTTTCTGAAAAAATCCATTTTTAATAAAACTGTGGCGATTCTAGAACAATATCGCTATTGTTCATCCAGATGGTAGAAAATCAACCCTCGTCATAGCCTGGGTCAACCCACAAACAGCCATTACAGAAACGTGCCTTGAGTTGTCCAGTGTCTGGTTTTAATCATAAACCGGACAACTCCCCGTACCTTAACATCGTTAAGATATGAACTGTTCTATATCCAATATAGAAACAGAGGCACTGATTTAATTGAACCAGATTCAAATCATGCAGCTGTCCCCAGCGCATGTCAACTAAATGGAAGGAGGCCGATCAGCGTTACTCAACTTAGGAATACTTCCAATTATGAGTAACCTGAAAGATAAGCAAGATCTCTTTATCATTACTATCAACTGAATACCATACACAAGTATCTACATCTTCGATCTCTTTGAAGAATCCCGATACTTGCTATACCTGGTTCTCTACTCTATTCTTATACCAATAACTCCTCAAAACTCAGACCCTGTGTTTCTACGAAACACATGTCTAAGAATTAGAGTAGTTAAAAGTAAACAGAATATAGTATGAGGACCAACCCCTCTGTCCTAATGGACACTGGACAATATACAATACTCTGTATAAGTCCCTGAGTCTAACAACTCATTCACTGTGTGTCGTAGGTTGAAAACTGTACTTATGGTTAAGAAGAATTACACCGCTGTTTAATGCTCCTTACCTAACCATTCACTGATATAGGTAAATGTCGTAGACATAATTTCAGAAAGGTATATCCCACTCTATGAAAATAGACGTACAGATATATCAATTTGAAATTGGTGCATAACAGCGGATATTCAAAACCAAATATTTGCCGACCGGCAAACAACCCAGGTGATTTCCTCAAATATCACTGATTACAACGAATCCCGATATAATGAGGATAATTACCCAATTCCCAATAACTTACTCCCACTCATCATCTGTAAAACCATACGGATGTGAGAATCGTACCTGGTAAATACATACCCTGGAGTAAGTATCTAATCGGGAAATCAGTTTTCCTTTAACATTACACAGTGAAACTGAAACATTGAAATGTTCCGATGGGGTATTCTGGTATTCCTAGTAATGCCTCTTCCAGATTCACGACTGTAACCGTATAGTTCTTTGCCACCTCTCCAAATCCCTTCATATGTCTTTAGTCTTTACCTTCTGTACACCCCTTTAGGCCAAATGGTTTTCTTCCTTCCCTACCGTTCGGCACCAGCCTATGGTTTGGAAGAAGACTATCCAATAAGCATAATGGGTGTACTGTCCCAATCCTAGGAACACTCGCAATGAGAGAGGGTGAAGATAAAAGACAACCGAATAAACCTTATTCCTATTTCTCCTGAACCAGAATCCATCCCCGAAATGGAACAAGTTCCTTTCGAGTTCGTATATAACCATACGATGGAGTATCCAACAAACTGGGATCTTCGTAGTGATACGGAGTGTCCTGGAGAAATACAAAGGTGATTTAGGATTGGCGAAGGAATACTTGGTTTGGTCGTGAATATCTGTTGCAATTTACTTTGCCCTCTTACTAATCCCTTGCTTTGTCTTAACTTAATACCTTCTGTACACCGTTTAGGCTAATTGGCTTTCTTCCTTCCCTACCGGTCGGCACCAGCCTAAGGTTTGGAAGAAGACGATCCAATTTGCGTAATAGGTGTACTACCCCTAAACCAAGGAGTACTCATAACTTTAGAAAAGGTAAAAGGGAAAAGACAACTGAATAATCCTATCCGTTTTCTCCAGAACCGGAAACCATCCTCGAATCCCTTCGAGTTCGTATCTAACCATACGATGGTTTTGTCCAATGGAAGTGGACGTTCGCAGTAATACGGGGTGTCCTGGAGAAAAGGGTAAAAGTAGGAGTGGCAATGAGGTTTGCAACTCTGACAATCCAAAAGCCAGTGTAAAGAAGGTTCGGTCAACTTGGTCACTGAGTCAAAGTCTTAGGGTCGGGTCAATGGTCGCTGCCAAAGAGAGAGAGAAAAGAAACACTCAGCGTGCACTCTAACCTAGATCAGAATGGTTACCAATTTATCTAATCTGGAATCCTCCCACTGTACCTCAAATTCTCCTCCAAACCTGAAAGAAGAATTAGTCGGGATCACCCGAGGAGTAAACTAACTCATCAGTGGGAATCGGGATCCAACTCTCATCGCATGATAACGTGACGGAATCCGCTCACGTCATCACACTCCAGAAGGTATGCGCATATCTGGCATGTTTCAGTTCTTTTGAAACTCCCGATGTGATTTCTGCCCCATGCTCTTATGACCTTGGCGTGAGGTCAAAATATCATAAGTCACATGTCAAGTTCTGCCCGTCATTATCCAGGTTAATCTGAACCCACCCGTACATACCCTTGACGTAGGCCAAAATAGTAGTACGACTGTCCCAAACCAACGCATCTATCTATGCAGCAGATAAATACCCGGCAGCTACCAATCACTATGCCTTGGCGTGAGGTCAAAATACATAGCTTGAATACTACCGAATATTTAACTGAAATGACGGAGGGCTACGAATGGTTTCTGGCGAAAACCTTTAACGTAATGAACTTGATATCGTCGAAGGAACGGATAGCTTTTAAAAATATAGTGACGAAAACCGTTGCTAAAGAGGTTACTCCCTGTGAAGGGATCTCGGCTCTTTCCCCGTAGAATGGGGTGCAGGATATTCCAAATGAATACCGCGATGCAAAGCAAAAGTAATCGGCTATAGTGAAGTTAATGCCCTGACGCAAACTTCTGTCCAAGGGGTCATTCCCGGTGAAGGGATCTCGGCCCTTGCCTCGTCGACTGAGGAGCAGGATATTCCAAATGAATACCACGATGCAAAACAAAAGTAAACGTCCTTGCAATAACAGCTTTTTGAAAAATGTTCCAACAACATCAGATTAGGTTTGTTTTAACTTGCATTGATCCGAATCAACGCAGTCCCATCAATTGATCACACCACAAAGAACGAAAATATACTGACGTACGTATATGCCATCCGCATTCGCCACTGGGTCCCGTCATCACCCGTTAGGTTAGCTTACTAACGGCAGAGCGGGGACTGGACTAGCGCGGATGAAAAACATATACAACATCTACTAATATATATACCAATATATTGTATTTCGCTCAAGGCGTGAATAAAATGCAACATCACAGAAATGTACAGCATCACAGAAACAATACAGATATCTGGGATCCCCGGGTTTCACAGAGCCACTACTGAAACCCGACGTTCCCCTGGTCGTGTGGATAGCATGTGCAATGAAATCCTATACCCCCTACGAGTGCGGCGAATAGCCAGCCAATCCTGGAGTGAAGCCCCCTCCGTCTCAATGCCATGAGATGCGGGCTTGTTGCCTTCTAGAACCCGGCTATCCGTGCACCCCTCCGCGGGGTAACCCTAATACAGAAAGTAAAATATACATACACCGGGTACATCGACCGCAACCAGGTCGTGCCCCAAAAGAATAATACAAACAGGCAGTGACGGCAGTCCACATGTCGGACGCTCGCCCCGCAAAATCAAATGTACATAATATAACAGAAACTGTACTAGCATTGCATCCAGGCTATCCCCCACGACCGATCCGCAACATCACAGCAAAATACATAGAACATCAACGCGAAAGTCACGTTCGCAAATCCGTCTAACCGGGCTATAGCAGTTAGACCGGATTTACCGATCGAGTGACATTCACGGTCGCAGATATAATGTAAATACTGTGAAAAATGTGTTTAAAAATATCCGATCGATCAAACAATTAACAAGTGGGCCCCAAAGAAAACTGTAGCACTCACAGAAATAATTGGCCCAATTTTAATATCCCAAAAGCCCTAAAATAAGCCCAGAAGCCCACTGGAAAAATACGAAGCATTGACCAGACCAAGTTGCGGCGGAAGGGCGGCAGAATGGGGGGTATTGCCGCGCTTCCGTGCTCTAGGTAATGGTTCACTGTATCGTTTTTTTTCCAGAGTTCTTAGAACTCCATGCACATCATTCTGAGATCACCTGAAAAATTTTTAGACTTCAAAAAATTTCAACAGAAACTGATGTGAAGGAAAAATACGGTTTTTGGAATTTTGGTCGATCGGAACTGAAAAACACATCAAACGAAGCTAGACGAAGTTAATGGCGAGTCTCTGATACCACTGTAAGTGCACGGCGGCGCCCCGGCCGTCAATCCGACGCCGGAATGCGGAAACGGTGATAAACTTAAATTTTGCGGACTTTGCAAACCGGCACCACCGCGCACTAAACTCCGGATCGTAACCATTAACAAGTCTACGCTACTAATAAGAAAGGGAAGAGAAGTATACCAAGAGATCCGAGTCCTCCGGTCTTCTCATCATCGCCCCGATCTCCCGCGGAAAGTGTAGTCTCCATATCGTCGCCTCCTCGCCGGAAAGGGCACCACATCGCCTTCGTCTTTTACGGGCTCCCGCCTCAATACCGAGGCAACTCGAGCATGAAGCCGGCAACTCGACATGCTCAAGATATGCTGTAGAATGTGTAGTAGATCATGCTAGTCTCATTTGGGGTTTGTTGTTGCCTTGATGGAGGAATGGGGTTAGGAAAAATGGTGCTTTCATTTTTCCAAAACAAGAAGAAGAAGGAGATGATGAATTCCTCACATAACCAAGATGAACTCTCTCATTCTTTTCTTTTTCTCAAGTGTTCTTTCTTTCATCAAGTGAGAAGCATTCTCATGGTGGAGGAATGAGAATACTAACCATAAGAAGGGAGGTGAGTGTAGGATCAATCAAGAGGTGACCACATCAAGAGACAAGAAAACATCAACCATGCTTATTCTCCTATTCACTCCATAACCTTTCAAATCTCTCAATTCAAAAGCATGGAGCAAAAGAAACGAAAGCTATCATAATCAATACTTTTGCAAGAAACCCCCTCCACAAAAGTAATTTGCAAAACTGCAAATTACCCCCTCCATCGGAAAAGTCCGGCCGGGAAAGAACAAAGGAAAACCGGCCGGAACGGAATGCAAACTGGCAACTCCAGAAAACTGGTCCCGTAATAAATTACAGGAAAACCCCGATACTGTGCATACACACCCGCATCTGTATTCCGTCCGGATACAAATGCAAAGAGACAAAACTACACTGTACTAAACTAGGACCGGCTTAAACCAAAGCCGGCTAGTAATATCCGTTCGATCCTGATCCGTGCAATACCGCATGTATCTGATCGAACCCTGCCATATAACCATACGGCCACTAGTACAAACCGTCCGATCCTGATCCGTGCAATACCGCACGTATCTGATCGGACCCTGCCATATCTCCATACGGCCTCTACAGCGTTTCGCCCGAAAGCTTGAGTAACTGAAAGTGTGGTGGACTCTAAAGACTCGTCAATACTATGGCTGTGGATTTAACCACTAGCACGTCAGAGGTATAAGCCAATACGTGACGGGCCACCAGCTATTGACTAAAAGGGACGTCGATGAGCGAACTCATCCTGACACCCTACTGAGCCTGTCAGTGACAATATCCGTGCAGTCCGGTCCGTTCGTCTATGAGTATCGCATGGCGGGCCTAGGGGGTTGGTAAAAGTCAGACCCCCAAAAGCGGTACAAGTCGTGTCGGAGTGTAGCCCAGAACACCCTGAGATACTACTGGAATACCTACCAGTAAATCTCCTTGCCTTGGCCAAGGACTTTGTGTAATGGCTCTCCTAGACACAGCACGACCTCACCCCCAATACCGGGAGAGACGAACCCCTGAAGATACGCTCACTGCCTCCATGTGGCTCGGGACTGTACCCAACTAAAACCTGTTTGCACGACTCCTTTGAGCCGTGGTAGGGTAGTAATCAAAGTACAGTGGGAACTCACACGAGACAAATGACGATCCCCAGGTCGATGAACTAACCTGCACACATGTCACCAGGGAACTGCCATCTGACGTCTGGTATATGACCAACTAGCATGTTCCCGGCGAGTCCTGTCCGGTGTACTCATAACCCAATGAGCACCTGTATACATCTTAGGTGATCCAACTGACACCAGTGGCTTGTGAGACCGGCCACCGCCCCTCGTCGGGGTCTCGACTGTATACACTAGTCTACTAATGGAGTATCGATGCCCGGTCTCGAAACTCCCACGACTAGGGACCTTTTAAGGATATGCTTGTAGACCCCCAGCTCCCACTTATATGATCGCCCTCATACTGCTGGTGGTCAAGCAAGAATCCTAGGGGCTCTATCAACGTGTAATAGCGACGTGTCAGGTCACCTAAAACAGTACACGATGATAAAGGTAAACCAGATAGCATACTATCATCTCGAGTAAGACTGTCCTACCGGGATAGGTCCTCCCTCAATCATTACAATCACGTACCTGTGACCTAATAATTGACTCTGAGGGCACTATCTCCAACATCGTTAATATGACCAAGTCTACAATGCCAAAGAAAAGCTTCATTTAATTCTGAAAGTTTTCTTTTATTAGTGTGTTGTATACTGAAAACTGTGTGTTGATTTAGGACATATATTTCGTTATTAAGCGTACCATACCCAACCAACATTTGATTTAGGTGAATGTTCATAACATTGTTCTGCAACACAAAATTATATCCTTCATTGTCCAACAAAGAAACGGATATTATATTACATGGCATACTTGGTACAAAATAACATGGATTCAAAGTCAAAATACATCCAGATGGCAACCCCAAGTGATACTCTCCCACTGCGACTGTATGTACATTGGAACCATTTCCAACGTGGAGAGTATGGTCACCTGTCTTCAAAACCTTGCTATTTCTCAGCCCCTGCATAGAATTGCAAATGTGAGAACCTGAACCGGTATCCAATACCCAGGAAGCAGAGTTTATAGAAAAACAGTTTTCCGTCACAAACGCACCTGAAGCAGAAGCATCACCATGCTTCTTCTTGAGACTTAGGTACTCCGTGCAATTGCGCTTCCAATGTCCTGTCTTGTGGCAATGAAAACACTCGCCTTTCCCCGGGTCTCCAGCTGTGGACTTTCCCTTTCCCTTCACCTTTTTAACTCCGCCCTTAGGATTAGTGGGTTTCTTCTTTTTATTTCCCTTGGTCTTAGCTTTCGGGCGAGAAGAAGAAGACTGTCCAATGGTCATAACGGGAGTCTTTGCTGACTTCATAGTGCTCTCTGCACTCCTTAACATATTGAGGAGTTCAGGGAGTTCCTTCTCCATGCCATGCATGTTAAAGTTCACTATGAACTGAGCAAAGGTGGAGGGGAGGGACTGCAGAATAATATCTATATATTGTTCATTGTCCATTGTCCATCCAAGGTCCTCAAGCTCTTCTATAAGAGCTATCATCTTCAAAACATGGTCTCCTACTGGTGTGCCAGGGGCCATTCGCATCTGAAACAGTTTCTTTGATGCTTCGTATCGTAATACGCGGGATTGCTCCCCATACAACTCCTTTGTATGGAGCAATATACCGTGAATGTCCATGTCCTCGTGCTGCTTTTGATGTGTGTTGTCCATCGATGCAAGCGCGAGGCATTTTGCCGTGGCACAGTCAGCGTCCCATGTCTTGCGGAATTCAATGTCCGCAACTGAGGATTTTGGACCTGGGACGGGCGGGGCTGAAGCCGTGAGGACATATGATACTTTATCATAAGTCAAGGCGATCTTCAGATTCCTCAGCCAGTCTTTATAGTTAGTCCCATTCAGTTTGTTTTTATCTAGTAGAAGCTTAAGTCCAGTCATTGGTATCTGCCATTAAGAGAGAGAAAAGAATACACTCAGCGAAAGCTCTTGCACAGATTAGATTGGTTTATTATCTTGTCTAATCGAGGTTTCCCACTGCTTTTTATCAAGTTTTTCTTTCAAACCTTAAAAAGAAAAACTAGCCAGGATTAATTACAGTCTACAACTTCGCTAACCGTTCAGCCAGGCCAGTGTCGGTACTTTGAGGGAGGTTCCCCGTGCTTTCGCACGGACCTAATTAGAGTAAACCTCGTTTTCCCAGAGGCGGAGCCCCGTTAACACCTTTCTAGACACCTAATGAGTTAGCTAATTGTAAACTGTAAAACTCTCCTAGGAGCAACTATTGCCCACAGTGGGATCGGGATCCAACCATCACATGGAAGGTATGCAATCTTATTGCAAATTTCAACACTTGAAATTCCCGATGTAATTTTTACCCCTAGTACTTATGACCTTAACTATAGTCAACAAATCATAAGTACCAGTCAAGTTCTACCCGTCATTTCTTGATCAATTAGACCCACCCATATGACCCTTAACTATGGTCAACAAAGTCGCATGAATGTCCTAATTAATCTGCATCATATGCAGTGTAGGAAGACATCACTTAGCTACCGTACACTACGCCTTAACTAAAGTCAACAAACGTAGTACTCTACTTCCTAAAATGACGGAGGGTTGCGAATGATTTTTGAGAAAATCTTTAACGCTTTGAACTTGATATCGTTGTAGAATCAAACAGTTTTCAAAAGGAGTGGCTTAAGCTCCGCAGTTTTGAAATGTAGCTTTTTCATAAATAGCCGAGTAGTTTTTAAATCCGATTCTACAACATCTTTTTAGGTTTATTTTCTTTACATTAATCACATTAATGTAATCCCATCATTTAAGTCCTTAAGCCAATCACAGAAAAGAAACGAAAATAACACGTACGCTTATGCCATCCTCATTCGCCGCAATGTTCCGTTATGCACCGTTAGGTTACTTAACTAACGGCATACCGGGACGGGACTAGCGCGGGTGTAAAACATAAGCAACGTCTACTATATATCATATATATAATATGTCATTCGTCTCAGATATCACAGAACACAGGCAGCAGAAACATAGATATAACGTGGGATATCCTAGGACGTCCGTATTTAGTATTTAGCCAGAATAGAAAATACGGATTCCACAGTCGCGATGAATAGCCAAGCCCACACCCTGGACCCCTACGAGAGCGGCAAGTGACCCTACCAATCCTGGAGTTTAGGAGACCCGGTCTCGACTCCTCGAGATGGCCTCCCACTGAAACCCCAGAACCCGGTCACCTGTGCTCCCCTCCTTGGGTCCATCCTAATGCGGAAAAGTAAATAATATACAACACTGGTGACACAACCTCAACCTGGAAGTGCCCCAAATAAAAGAATATTACATTACATTTGAATTTACATGAATGAAAATATAAAACTCTCATCTCACAAAAACCCCCCGGCTATTCGATCGCGACAATCCTGCACATCATATCTCAGCAACACATAATATCACATATCATCAACGTAAGTAAGTATGCGTACCCCGATTGTCGTTGATGTATAGCAACGAAACCGGCGATATCGTACATACTACACTTACGGTCACAGAAAATAAAGTGTAAAACTACAATATTTGGAATCCAGATTCTCTTTAGACATCATAAATGCGAAATATCACATATTTCGTATTTCATGCCTAAACTATATGAATTCCACATATTGTATCACATTCCAGAAAAACAGACAGTATTAAAGTTTTCGAACGAACGATCAAGCACCCAAGATTCACTAAAGCTCAACACTTGAGCAGGGTTCAAAAATCCGGAGTGTGACACAGTAGTAGCGGTCCAGCCGTAGAAGGGTCAAGCCAACGCCTCACATGTGGCACGCCGTACTGCCCCAAACCCTAGGGTTCAAAGGGCAGTTCGAGACGGTCACATAATCGAGTTAAGGTTTGTTGTCTTCTAGAGGGACCACCGCAAAAAGACTTGCACGTATCTCCAAAGTATTTAAACCCCGTGAATAGTGAGTAAATGATACTCGTTCAAACACTTCAATACTTTCTAATTTACCCGGAAAAGCTACGAAATAAAAATCCTGATCGAAATGACGAGTCCAAAACCATCTCCAGAATTTTTCAAAACCAAATACAGATTAAAAATATCCAAAAATTTATACAAGCAGATTCATGAATTACTGTACAAAAATTATTCATCAATTCATATATACGGCCGCGGAACCGCGGCCTAAGCAAGCTTAGGCCGCGTTTCCGCGGCGAGAATCACTGTTCATGGAATAATTTTTGTACCGTAACCCTTATTTTTTCCTGCTGTATTTTTTACATATTTTTAATTCTAAAAAATGTCAATTTTTAGAAAATTTCCAGAGAGCACCCTAAAAAGTCGTATTTCGGTTCGATCGGAGTTTTAACTTCATAAAAAGGTCGCCTAATGTTCTAGGTCGGCTCTGATAC
The DNA here is from genome assembly GCA_030015575.1 of Agapanthus africanus. Classification (NCBI taxonomy): domain Eukaryota; kingdom Viridiplantae; phylum Streptophyta; class Magnoliopsida; order Asparagales; family Amaryllidaceae; genus Agapanthus; species Agapanthus africanus. The sequence continues at coordinate 270,404,756 of CM057340.1, forward strand.
CAATGTAAGGTTTGTGTAGCACCCTATGAAGAGTTTTGAAGCATCACATGACCCAAAGTTTAAATTTTTATGGTGCTAAACAAACATGCAAAGGAATCGATCCTAGAAAATTAGGGTTTCGAAATATAAAGCGAACTAATCTAGGGTTTCGAGACTACAACCTTTGTAGCTCCCTTTCGCTGGACTCCTTGGTCTCTAGGGTGTTGAACGGAGGTCCTCTTGAAGTCCTCTTGTGTCCACGACGATCCACCACGGAGATCTCCGTCCAAGCTCGCAACTTCGTAAAACCGAAGAGAACACCCTAAACAAAACGGCTAAGCTTGTGTAAAATGAAGTTGTGGTTAAGTTTCTCACTTCAAAAACCTATCTTTAAGTGGTATTTGCTCACTAGAAAAAACTAGAGAGCAAAAGAGAAAGAGGAAGAAGATGGTGGCAATTTTTAACAAGAGGTAAAAAGATAACTCATGAGAAGAAAAAGAAATATATCAATATATATTTTATTTCTTCTCACTATGAACCATGGTTAAAGTGATGGAGACATTATTTAACTTGAGTTTTAAATGATAAAGAGAAGGATAACCCTATGTTAGTGGTAGTTGAGCATGGTTAGGTCAAAGGAAGAATGTAGAAGCAAGAATGATTATCCTTTCCTTTTCATTTTCTTTTAAATCCAAAATCAAATAATAATCCATTATATAATCCATGGTGTGAGTCTTATATTGCCACCATTTCCATATGCTAACAACCATGATGGATGAGTGTATGTATGTGTGCATGTATGCACATCCACATGTGCATGAAACTAGCATGAAAGAAAGAAAGAAAAGCACACATGCATGCACACATCCATCATCCAAGAAAAGGTTTTAAGTGAGAAAACTAATGGTTAAATGATAAATCAACACTTGATTTATCAATCCGGTCATATCTCATATGACCCCACCAAAAGCAGTTCACCCGATCAATGTTCGGTATCATATACGCACATTTCAATCGGGTGCATGCGCATATCGCATACGCGCACCACAACGTTTCGCCTGGACTGGGTAACTCCTTTGTGGGACTCTAAGACTCGTCAATACGCCGGCAGAGGGTGATGATCATATCAAGTACCCTCAAGCCGCAAGCGGTCAGCTAAACGTAACGGCCACCCGGGTATTGAGCGATCAGAAGACAACAAGCGAACCTGCTACAACTCCCGTCGAGCCATCCGGCAACACTACCGTACAGTCCGGTCCCTTCATCAGATATGCCGCATATCGAGCCTAGGGATGGTCACGTCGACCCCAATAACTCAATAAGTCGTGCCGGTGAATGGTCTATAACAGATCGAGAAACTACTGATAACACTTATCAGCAAATCTCAGCAGCCCTGGCCAGGGACTTGCTGTTATAACCAGTCGGGCACAGCACAACATCAACTCCCAATACCGGGAGAGACAAAACCCCTCCTATCGCTCATCGTCTTCGTGTGTATCGGGACTGTACCCAACGGCCACCTGTTTGCACGACTCTGTAGAGCCGTGGTAGGGTGGCAATCAAAGTACAGTGGGAGAACACACAAGACTCCATGACGATCTCGGGTCTACAGACTAACCTGTACCAGTGTCACCTGAGAACTGCTATCCGACGATAGATATAATTCCATATAGGAGTTCTCGGTGAGTCCGTCCTGTGTACTCAGTCACCACTGAGCACCCGTATGTGATCTTGATGTCAAACATCGATGAATGTGGGAACATCCATCGCCCATCGTATGGGTCTAGTATCATATACGCTAGTCTACTCTGGTATATCAATGCCCCGTCTCGATATACCTACGACTAGGGACGTTCCAGGATATGCTTATAGACTACAGATGTCCCACTAGTATGATCTCCATCATAATCAGAGTAGTCAAGCCGATATCCTCAGGGCTTTATCAGCATGTATGAATGAATAAAAGCATGATCAAATCAACATGTCAGATAAAGAAGAACCAGATAGCATACTATCATGTCGAGCAAGAATGCAAACTGAATATATATACATGTATAGATACATCCACTATCACATAATGGCCTCTAGGGCATACATATATCCAACACCTATTATGCTTACTGGATAGTCTTCTTCCAAACCATAGGCTGGTGTCGAACGGTAAGGAAGGAAGAAAACCATTTAGCCTAACGATGGTGTACAGAAGGTAACGACTAAAGATAAATAAAGGGATTTAGAGAGATGGCAAAGAAATATACGGTTAAAGTCATAAATAGGATTATGGAAGAGGCGTTACTAGGAATACCAGGATACCCCTACGAAACATTTTCATGTCTCAATGCATTGTTAATGGAAAACTGATTTCCCGATTAGATACTTACTCTAGGGTATGTATTTACCAGGTATGATTCTCACATCTGTATGGTTTTACAGATGATGAGTGGGAGGAAGTTATTAGGAATAAGGTGATCTTCCTCATTATATCGGAATTCGTTGTAATTGGTGATATTTGAGGAGATCGCCTGGGTTTTTGCCGGACGACATATATTTGGTTTTGAGTATCCGTTGTTGTGCACCAATTTCAAAATGATATATCTGTACGTTTATTTTTATAAAGTGAGATATAACTTTTTGATATTATGTCGATGATATTTACCTATATCAGTTGACGATTGGGTAAGGAGCATTGAACAACGGAGAAATTCTTAATCATAAGTATAATTTTTAACCTACGATGCACATGTTTTGAGTTATTCAAACTCAGCGGACTTATACAAAGTATTGTATGTTGTCCAGTATCCGTATGGACAAAGGGGTAGGTCCTCGTACTATGTTTTTTTTACTTGTGACTTCTCTAGTTTTTAGACAAGTGTTTCATAGAAATACAATGTCTAAGTTATGAGAAGTTGTGAGTATAAGAATAAGTAGAGAATCAGGTATCGCAAGTATTGGGATTCTTCAAAGAGATCGAAGATGTAGATTCTTGTGATTGGTATTCTGTTGATAGTAATGGTTTTGAGAAACTTATTTCTCTTTCAGGTTACTCATAATTGGATGGATTCCTAAATTGAGTAATGTTGATTAGCCTCTCTCCATTAAATTGATATGCACTGGAGATAGCTGCATGGTTTGAATCTGGTTCCAATTAAATTAGTGCCTCTATTTCTATATTGTATATAGAATGGTTCATATCTTAACGATGTTAAGATACGGGGAGTTGTCCATCTTATGCTTAAAACCAGACAATGGATAACTCAAGGCACGTTTCTGTAATGGCAGTTTGTGGGTTGACCCTGGCTTTGACGAGGGTTGATTTTCTACCATTTCGAAGATCAATAGTGATATTGTTCTTAACTTGCCACAGTTTTAGTAAAATGGATTTTTTCAGAAAATGTAGTGGGAGTATGGTAGAACTGGAAATGATTCCAGAACCGCAAACGATTACGGAAAATTTAATAGAACCTATATAATCAATCAGGTTTGACATTCCAATAGCCACTCCGCAGATATGGAGGGTAACCTCAGACACTCGAGAGGTACTCTGGTTGCCTCAAGGACGGTGACAGGGAGGTTCTTGTTTACCCAGACTTGACACTACTGTTGTTCCAGACTATGAGACCCGGCAGGAGGATAAGTATAGCGTCGTTCTAAACTAGCTTTAGAAGTGCACGTATATATTATTCTGCCAGAGGGTTGTCATAGTCAGTGGGAGCAGCGGAAGCATAGTGGGCAAGTAGCTTTTGTCTATTTATAGGCTTGAGCAAATATAGCGGAGATTAGATCATCTAATTTTGATGAGATAGTCATGGCTTTGACTTCATCAGAATAGGGGATGGATCTGTTGAGAAGGTAGTAGGGTGTGATGTCCTGGTATTTGGATGACATACATAGAGTAGGAAGTAAAATTTCTATACTATGATCGGTTGTACTTTGGTCGTCACACAGTTATTTCTCCACAAAGGATATGGATATAATATCTGACATTCTGGTTACTAGATCTATGGTTTTAGATCCAGATTTGGGTAGTTTCCCAATATAGGTACTTTGACAATATTCTAATAGTATTTTAGAATAGATGACTCCTGGCATGGTGGAGTACCTGCAGGTGATGGAGTCACCCTCTCTAAAGGTGTCTTAGAGACTAAAGCAGAGAGGGAAGTGCATGATTGGCAGATCACTTGCTTAGGCAATTGAGTCGATCATGAGATATCAAGTACCACACCAGATGTTGTTTTTGCACTTGATGCGATAAGTTTATATTAATACAATCCTGAAGAAACATAAGGAAGCAGTTTTAGAATATAAGTGCTTGTTCTACGGATTTGATGACGGCAGCCTCTTTCGGGAGACGGTTATCATTTCAGGCTTCAAAGGTGACTTGGATGATAGAGTGATTGTCAGAGTTATAGTTTTCCCTCTGATGAGGGACAGTATTATGGACAGGTGGTCCAAGAGGATACTGTGGGAGGCATGGTGCTGTATACTGATTAGGTTCAGTTATCAATAAAGTCTAAGAAGTTTGGATTTGGAGTTCATTTATGAACTAGGTCCCATTAGATATTCAGACACATTCTAAGACAGGAATTACTCGATTTGGAAGATGGCTTTCTCCGCGAACTTGAGATTAAGAGAGACATAGAAAGAAACATCAGGGCGGATCCACTCACTGAGGCTATTTCTCGAACACAAGAGTTTTACAAACTAGCGTTTTGAAACTGATTAGTAGAGGAGTTGGATGTTCGGTATCATATGGGCTGTGAGTATGCGACATCGCAATAATTAACCTTAAGTGCAAGTGGGAGATTGTTGGAGATAGTACCCTCAAAGTCAATTATTGGATCGCAGGTACGTGATTGCAATGATTGAGGCAGGACCTATACCGATATGACAATCTTGCTCGAGATGATAGTATGCTATCTGGTTTGTCTTTATCATCGTATACATGCTTTAGTTCGCTATTGCATGTTGATAGAGCCCATAGGATTCTTGCTTGACTGCCAGCAATATGATAGCGATCATATACGTGGGAGCTGGGGTCTGTAAGCACATCCTTAAAGAGTCCCTAGTCGTGGGAGTTTCGAGACAGGGCATCGATACTCCAGAGTAGACTAGTGTATACAGTCGAGACCCCGACGAGGGGCGGTGGCCGGTCTCACAAGCCACTGGTGTCAGTTGGATCACCTAAGATGTATACAGGTGCTCATTGGGTTATGAGTACAACGGACAGGACTCGCCGGGAACATGCTAGTTGGTATTATACATATCGTCAGATAACAGTTCCCTGGTGACATGTGTACAGGTTAGTTCATCGACCTGAGGTCGTCATTTGTTTCGTGTGAGTTCCCACTGTGCTTTGATTTCTACCCTACCACTGCTCAAAGCAGTCGTGCAAACAGGTCTTTTTTGGGTACAGTCCCGAGCCACATGGAGGCAAGTGAGCGGATTGGCAGGGGATTCGTCTCTCCCGGTATTGAGGATGAGATCGCGCTGTGTCTAGGAGAGCCATTACACAAAGCCCTCGGCCGAGACAGGAGATTTACTGGTAGGTACTCCAGTAGTATCCCAGGGTGTTCTGGGCCACTCTCTGACACGACTTATACCGCTAATGAGGGTCTGACGTTACCATCCCCCTAGGCAGATAAGTGATACTCATAGACGAACGGACCGGACTGTATGTATATTGTCACTGTTAGGCTCAGTAGGGTTTATGGATGAGTTCGCTCGTCAACTTCCCTTCCAATCAATACATAGGCAAACGTTACGTACAGCTTGTACCTCTGACGTGCTAGTGGTTATACCCAGTGCCAGTGTGTTGATGAGTCATTAGAGTCCCCCACAGACACTTTCCTAAGTTCGGGCGAAACGATGTAGAGGCCGTATGGTTTTATGGCAGGGTTCGGAAAATGCACGTGCGTTTTCGCACGTGTCGTTTTTCGGGCAGATAATACTGGTCGGCTTTGGTTTAAGCCGTATCTGAGTATTATGCTGTATAGATATAATATTTTTGTCTCAGTTGCATTTGTATTCGGTCGTAATACAAATGTGGGTATCTTTATACTGATACGGGGTTATCCTGAAATTCGTTTGAGGATCACTTTTGGAAGTTGCCAGTTTCCTGTTTTCTATCACCCGTATTTAACATTCGGTTAAATACAGATTTATCTTTTCTTCTTAACGGTGAGTCATAGGGTGAGTCATGAGTGTGGATGCTTCTTATAGGTGACTAGGATGGTGAGGTGGCTTAGTGCATTAATGGAGCATTTATGTGTTGATGACTATGTGTTATGAATCATTGTTTCATTAAATGAGTTCATACAAGGTGTTAGATGACACATTCTTCTCATTAATGCTAATGGTCACTCTCCCTCCTCCTACACTCACCCCCTTGCCTTTATAAGTGGTCGGCCACCTCTTGGTGGTGGATATGGTTGTTCATTTGAGAAAAGAATATAGTTTATGGTGTATGGAAATTTCATAGCTCGTTTTCATTCCATCACATTATCAAAAGGCAACTTCATTAACCGTTTATCCATAGCCTTGGACGTAATGAGATAAAGTGTTCTACTCATTCTCTACATCAATCTTGGTCATCTCTTTTAGCAAACTTGATGATCGAGTTGCCTCGGTTGAGAGGTGGGAGCCCGTTTAAAGATCCGTTGACGTGGTGCCACCTGGACGAGAAGATTGGAGATTCAGGAGATCGGAGCAGCCGCAACAAAGCGTGGGATGATGGTTGAAGACCGAAGGACTCGGATCGTTCGGTTTAACACTTCTACCCACTTTGTAGTTGTTAGTTTAGCTTTAATGGAAGATCCGGGTTATAGTACGCGATAGCGCCAGTTGTAAAAGTTTTTGTTCCGCATTTGGCGTCTGTTAGACGGCCGGGGTGCTACCGTGGACTTACAATATATACGTATACATATACATGGATGTTGAGGATAGTACATGATATTTGGAGATGAGTCGATGAGATTGAGCATGATGCCACGTGATCGATGATGTGATATAATTCATATTATGAGATACGACATGATATTATAGCGGGTCCTTGGCGATGTGTTTTCATACACACGCATATATATTTAGATGGTATCAGTATGTACTAGACTTAGATCAGTACCCCTAATACCTGATATGATGATAAGATACCAGATGAATAATGAGATGATGTGATATTTGACCCATACCCAGATTTGGGATGCCGTACGATGGGTTACCGTACGAGCTATAATTATGATGATAGATCCGCACTCTTGACTCGAGGATGTCATATGATATATTGTATCGTACATGATACTATGGAGGTGGGATCACCGACTATTATATGTACATATATATATATATATATCGACTCAGGTTTAGGTGGTTTCTTTACCTTTTCGTTTAGCCTGTTAGTTTAGTCCTGTAGTTTACTTGTAGATGTTAGACTAGACTCGGGTCATACCTATTTCAAACTAACGAATCGTGAGTATTTTAAAGACAGGCCAAGGGATTCTATGGATATTTCAAGGACGTGGCTTTTCTTAAAAAACACCGTAGCCCTATTTTCTAAACACCATGATTCGTGTTATTTCAAACGACAAAACTGTATGACCCATATATATTATTGTAGATTCCTTATTGTTGCATTTACTATTCATTGTTGTATATTTAGTATTGCTGCTTTTATTATTCATTCTCCGTTTATCCATGTTATCATCGCATTGCATGTTTATTGTGTGCTGTAGTGATTATGAAACCATGCTGTCGGGACACCAGCACCATTACCGATGATGCGTATGCTTCACGTACACCTACTTGCCGGATCACACACATCATCATCGGTAATTGCCATGTCACGCACACATTAGAAAATACTACATTATTAGTATAAAATGTTAGCTGATAGTTTCGACATGGTACTAGTGAGCTTGCTTTTATATAATAGCTTAGACATTGCATTTATTACTGTGATTTTCATGCATATTTATATATTCATTTGCCATGACATTATGGGCCAGTACGGATTGCCGGAGCCCAATATTATAGAACTCATTGTTTATTTACCTTTGAGATTTGGGATTTTGGATTTCCATGAGATTTCTGGATTTGGAGAAACCGCGAGGATTTTATAAACTGATTATCATTTTAAAATGAAAGTTGCGGTTTTCTCATGATATTATTTGAGATATGTCCACCATGAGTTTTCTCGGCTCTTGAGCGATATCATACACCCGATTCGAGGAGGAGGAGGAACCGTCTGTAGGTGCATGGTGGACCCGGTGCGGTACCCTGGGGCGATAAGGTCGCAGATGATGGCGTTGAGCCTGAGACAGGGGAGCACTACTGACCGGTGATTGTATTGTGACTCGAAGGATATCCGGAGGATACCGATTGGAGTGCAGGCCAGTCCGGATAGCCGGAGCCTGAGGTTTTTGAGATTTGATGATATGGGCTAATCCGGATAGCCGGAGCCCTAGATATTGAGATTTGAGGTTACAGGCCGGTCCGGATTGCTGGAGCCTGAGATATTGAGATTTATGTTTTGTGTCGATTCTTGACACTGATTTCATTGATGATACCTTGATTTATAAATATAAAGAAATCTCACTAAATAAAGAAAACAGTTGTCACATTCATGATGCATTCTGTTTTCAGTATATTGCATTCATACCTCATATTTATGATATGTTGCTATCTGAGGCACTGACAAGAGCACATAGTTTTACACTTATGTATAGATGTTTACCCTTGCCAGCTTATCATGCTTCAGACTTTATCATTTGAGGATAAATATATTATGATCGTATTGACCTAGGATTGAGTCATACATACGATTTCTTCTCTGTGATGTTTTCTACTCACGAGTTGGCAACTCACCCCCGTTGTGCCATAGTTTTTGCAGGTTTTGCCGTACAGGTTTCATTATGGCTTTCTGGCACACTGCTTCCATTGCGGGTGATTGCTTTGGTAGGTGGGTTCACTCGCATCGTGACCACCCTCGTACATTTATCATATTCAGCTGTATCTAGTAACTCCATCAACCAAACTTGTATATTATTAACCTTAGAGATTGGTTGTGTATTATTTCGACCTTAGAGTCGCGCATTGTATTATTATGGTTTCATGTTGATTTTGAGTTTCCTTTTGAGTTTTGATCCTCGCCCTTCGGCGTTGTATTTTATATTGCTTGCGTGGTTGTGACCGTCGATTGACGAAGAGCTAGCTCCCGCTTGGGGATGCCTTTTATCATTATGCATATATTATTCATGTTGTACCCGTTTGGGGCCAGTATTTACAAAGGAAACTCTGCCGAAATTTTCAGAAAAGACTTGATGTTTTAAAAACGCATAATTCGGCTTATTTTAATAAAACCACTTGCTTTAAAATAGTTTTCTTCACTTCTATTTAAAATGGTTTAGATTTCTGGGATTTTTGGCTTACTTGAATTAGATGGGGTCCTATAGACTTCATATGATTCAAGTGCCAGTCACGTGCCATTTCGGGTCGTGACAAAGTTGGTATCAGAGCGCTAGGTTAACCTTGGTTCGAGTCTATGTTTGACTATGCGGAGTCTAGGGTGTTTGTATATATACGGAATCTAGGCTTGACCTTACGGAACTTAGACTTAGTCGAGGGGGTATTAGACCCGAACTTTTGTCGCGTAGATTGGCCTTGGTTGATGGAGTAGGTGACTTAAGGAGAGTGACGTACCGTGTGTATGTTCCACGGCATACTTACGATACGCTACTCCGCTTAAGAAGCCTTAGGATGTACATTTCCTTGCACATCATTATATTCATTCATATGATCTATCCTCATCGATATTGGTTTATGGTTTTGCTTCCACGATTACTCGGGCAGAGAGAGCTACGGCTAAAGTTGCGTCAGCATGAGCTCGTCACGGACAAGGACTGACCAGGGCGTGATTCCAGGGACACACGATTGCATAGATGTATCGTCCTATTGTGTTTTCGCACCATGAGCGTTTGATGGATCGCTTTTACGAGATTTCTCAGACGTGCAGATCAGCACCAGAGGATTGGGCCACTGCTAGAGGCCAGCCAGAATGTGATGACCGTCAATGCACTGTTATTTTGATGATTAAGGAACTGTTCAGCGTGCAGACAAATGAGCCAGTTGTTGCTGCGAATAACAAGATATCGCCCCAGATGTTTGAAGCTAACGCCGCACGAGTTATACTTAGAGATATGATAGAAGATCGTTCGTCACCCAAGGATGAATGACTAGAACATGTGGTTCGTTCGCTTACCCCGATGCGAGGTCATCAGATTGATTGATTCCAGCTAGAGAAGACTTCACGCAGGTACGTTGAAAGTCGATAGAAACGATCGAATGTCAGAAACCCATTTTTCTAAGTTTAAAGTATTCGGAAAGACATGCAAGTAATTCTACGGACCCTCTAGAAGAATGAAACCCTAACTCGACATAATGACCATATGAAAGCCTTTGAACCTTAGGGTTTGCGGCAGTTCCGCGGTGCCATTAATGAGGCTTGGGTTTGCCCTTCTACGGTTGGTCGATAGGTATTGTGGCATGTACTCGATATTATTAAACTGTACTCAAGATGTTGAGCTCTTGGGGGATTATGAGGTTTTGACGAATCGATCGAATGGTTGGACTTCATTCGGATATCATGTGATGGGATACATTGCTTGGGAGACTCCAGATACGAGTATAGCCGTTGGAGCGCAGTCCATGCAGCCACGAAGAGACGAGTCCGAATCAGTCGACATTAGAGAAAAGTAGAGTAAAAGGTTCGCACGAGATCTTGATGGGATGACGTTCCACTCCGCTGACATCAGAGATGTGATACGCATGCAGAGGCGTTGTACATGGATATATCTTCCAGGAGGAGTCACGATGAGTATGCAGCCGTTCCGGAACAAGAAACAGGATTGGTAAAGGACGATGACTTCCGGGCAGTTCGGCAGAAACGAGATTTGGGAGAGACTTCGACAGAACCTTTCTGGAATACTATACGAGAAGACTTGGACCCAGGATCGATCATATTATCCACACCCAGTAGGCCAGAGTTCGGCACCGTCGACGAGACATGTTATGAGTGACCATGACAGTTGGCCAGAGATCTTTAGGGGATGTGCTAGAGAGGGACTATTTCCGCCATCTTTGATTTCTGTATTTTGGGCGATTTATTTGCATGATTGAGATTTTATGCACCACGGTTGCACTTGACTTCGGTTTGATATCATTCGAGATGTTGATTTTGATTTCATACCTGATATTTCGGACGATTTATTTGCATGATTGAGATTTGTTCACTACAGTTGCACTTGACTTCGATTTGATATCATTCGAGATTTTGATTTTGATTTCATGCCTATGGTATGTATGTGATTTGACTTATGCTTTCGGCATAGTTTTCATGCACTTTTAGTATTTTGATTCGATTTTGTGCACGCTGATGCACATGGTTATGAGATTATATACCACGTGTCACGACCCGAAATATTAGCTCGTGACCAGCACTTGATTCACGCAATGTCTAAAGGCGTAACGGAATTCAAGTAAGCCGAATCCCAGAAATCTAAACCTTTTTAAGAAAATAAAGGAGGTGAAGTCTTGAAATAAGGGTATAATGAAATCAAGTTTTCTTAAATGCATGGAAAAAGGGGCATAAATAATGCAAGTGAAATTTATTAGTTTGAGAACATGTTTCGTCTTTTAAAAATTTGGGCAGCACCTCCTTTGTGTTTTTTTGATCCAAAAACCACAATACATGATAAAATAAAGGCATCCCCAAGCGAGAGCTAGCTCTTCACAAAACGGCGAATCCACAACCATGCAAAGCATAAATATAAGTATACGACGTCCAACGGTGAAGTTCACCATAAAAGATAAACAAATAAGCAAGACATCAACCCAAAATGCGAACATAAAACCCATCGCTCAAGTCTCGCAACTACAAATCTTGCTAAGTCTCATTATTTATACAATTACTAGTATGATTTGATGGAGTTACCTAGATACAATATGGAATATAGATACAAGAGTGGGTACGATACAAATGTCCCACCTACCAATGCAAAACACCCGAATGCAACCGTCTGCCAGCGAAGCCGCTACTGATCCATGCGGTCAACCTGCAAGAACTATGGCAAAACGTGGGTGAGTTGCCAACTCGTGAGCAGAAAAACATCTACAAGTAGAAATCGAATAAACAACGACTCCTAGGTCAACTATATCATACAGGTAATACTATGATATCTAGGGTGATCGGGTCGTATTTGTGCCAACAATGTAATCAACACCTATGTGTATGCGGATATCATCCAACCATATAAACAATGTATGTATGCATGTGGGTCTCGTCCACGTGTCACCCAATGACACCACAATATCATGCATGTGAATATCATAAAAGCAAATGCATGAAAGTATGGGGATGTAAATCAACGGGTGTCCCTCGCGACACACATAAAAATCATGGAACCGGAGTGTCCAACCTCGACACTCGAAAACATCATGAAACTTGTGTCTAGCATCGACACATAAATCCTCATATCTCTCGGGCTCCGTCAGTCCGGATCGTCCCACCTTCACCACCTACCAATGCAAAGAGTGGGTACGATACCAATGCAAAGAGTGGGTACTTTACCACCTACGCCACCTCCTCAGAGAGCTCTACTTCTTACCCTCGGTGATGCTCCATGCCAGTTAGACGCCCCCAGAGGCCGTGGACGCGGCGGTCCTGTTCAGAGAGGACGAGGAGGAAGAAGCCGAGGCGGAGGACGGCCAGCTATTGGTGGGGAACAGGCCCGAGTGTTCGCTTTGCCTCCGCAGGATGCGCAGGCATCCAATACCGTTGTGACAGGTACCTTGCCAGTATGTTCTTTCGACGCGCGGGTATTATTCGAACCAGATTCCACACATTCGTATGTATCTACACTTTGCACCGATGTTGGGCCGGGTGTCATCATTGTTAGATCAGCCTCTTGTTGTTATTACTCCGGTAGGCGAGTCGTTTGTCGCTCGTTTTGTGTTTCGTTTATGTTCCGTTCGTATCGGGGAGAGGGATTCGTCGGTTGATTTGATTCTCCTCGATATGTTGGACTTTGATGTGCTTCTGGGCATGGACTGGCTAGCCACTTGTTATGCATCTGTGGACTGCCGTGGGAAGGCAGTCAGATTTAGCTTTCCGGGAGAGCCAGTCCTTGTTATTCAAGGAGACCGCAGCGTCACCCTTCCCAGCTTAATTTCGTCTCTTCGCGCCGGTCAGCTCTTACGGAAGGGATGTCGGGGATTCCTAGCTTCTGTTTGTGATACTAGAGCTGCAGAGGTTCCTTTGGACCAAGTCCCGATTGTGTGTGAGTTCCCTGATGTTTTCCCTGACGAGCTGCCTGGACCACCGCCTGAGCGCGATGTTGAGTTCTGCATCGATTTGATCCCCGGCACAGGACCTATTTCCATACCGCCTTATCGGATGGAGCTTAGAGAGCTGAAGGATCAGTCATAGGATTTGTTAGATAAAAGGCTTGTTCGACCTAGTGTGTCTCCGTAGGGTGCTCCTGTCCTGTTCGTCAAGAAGCAGGACGGCAGTTTACGCTTGTGCATTGATTACCGCCAGCTGAACAGGGTTACCGTATGGAACAGATATCCCTTACCACGTATCGATGATTTGTTCGACTAGCTTCAAGGTGTGGGATACTTTTCGAGGATTGACTTGCGATCGGGTTACCATCAGTTGCGGGTGCGGCAGGAGGATATTCCGAGGACGGCTTTTCGCACACGTTACGGGCACTATGAGTTTTTGGTGATGTCGTTCGGACTCACCAATGCACCAGCCACGTTTATGGACTTGATGAACCGAATTTTCAGGCCGTATCTTGATCTGTTCATCATCGTGTTTATTGACGACATTTTGGTGTATTTCCGGAGCCGAGAGGAGCACGAGCAGCACATGCGGATCACATTGCAGACTTTGAGGGAGCACCTGTTGTTCGTGAAATTCTCCAAGTGCGCGTTTTGTCTTGACAGCATTGATTTCTTGGGTCATGTGATTACGAGAGATGGCATATGTGTGGACCCGAAGAAGATCGAGGCCATTCAGCATTGGCCCAGACCAGCATCAGTTACAGAGATCCGCATCTTCCTAGGCCTGGCTGGATACTACCGATGATTTGTTCAGGACTTCTCCCGTATCGCTGCACCGTTGACCGGGTTGACCCGGAAGGGAGTTCCTTTTGATTGGACCGAGGCGTGCGAGCATAGCTTCCAGCAGTTGAAGACTCGTCTGACTACTGCACCAGTGTTGTCATTGCCTTCGGGATCGGGCGGATTCGTGGTTTATTGTGATGCTTCTCGAGTGGGACTAGGTTGTGTGTTGATGCAGCACGACAGGGTTATCGCGTATTCTTCTCGGCAGCTGAAGACACATGAACAGAACTATCCTACGCACGATTTAGAGATGGCTGCAGTGGTGTTTGCACTCAAGATCTGGAGACATTACCTATACGGAGAGTCGTGCCAGATATTCACGGACCACAAGAGCTTGAAGTACATATTTCAGCAGTGAGACCTGAATCTGAGGCAGCGCCGTTGGATAGAGCTGGTGAAAGATTATGATTGCGAAATCCTTTACCATCCAGGCAAGGCGAACGTGGTGGCGGATGCTTTGTGTCGGAGGCCCGGAGGTAGTTTATCTTGTTTGAGCGCCGTGCAGAGGCAGTCGTCAGCAGATTGGCAGATTCTATGTGACAGCCGAGTGGAGTTCGAGTTCACTCTGACCGGGGGACAGCTTGCGCATATTCAAGCACGTCCGCAGTTGCTTGACCGTATTCGAGAGGTGCAGCCCAGTGATGACCGTCTTTCAGAGATCATGGAGTAGATTAGGTAGGGCAGAGATTCCGAGTTCGTGATCGATGATCAAGGGGTACTGCGATTTGGGACTCGATTGTGCGTACCAGATTCTGAGGGACTGCGGTGTGAGATTCTTGAGGAGGCGCATAGATCGATTTATATCGTTCATCCAGGTTCCACCAAGATGTACCACGATCTGAGAGATGTTTATTTGTGGAACGGAATGAAGAGGGATGTCACGGACTTCGTGTCGAGATGCCTGGCTTGTCAGCAAGTCAAGGCCGAGCACTAGAGGCCCGCGGGAGAGTTGCAGCCTTTGCCCATTCCGGAGTGGAAATGGGAGCAGATTTCTATGGACTTTATTGTGGGTCTACCCAGGACCAATCGAGGGTACGACTCCATTTGGGTGATCGTGTATCGATTGACGAAAGCGGCTCACTTCTTGCCAGTGAAGACCACTTTCAGTTTTTCTCAATATGCCCAGATTTACATCGACGAGATCGTACGGTTGCATGGCGTCCCGACTTGTATCGTTGTAAGGTTCTTAGGCACTCCCGTGAGGTCTCACAAGGCATCAACCATGCCAATTTCAAAAAATCTAGGTGTCGAGAAACCCGACTACGGATCGTTGGCTAGAAAACTAGGCGAAAGATGCAACTAGTAAACTATTTTACTAAAGGAACGGAAATACAACCTTTGTAGATCCGGTCCTCCACCTCCACAGCTCCGTGATGAAGTCATCTCCGCTGTCCAAATCAAAATCCGGGCTCTAGAGTCGGCTTCATCGGAGAAAGAGCGGGCAAGGTCGTCGGCTTCGTGCCGAAGATGATCTACGTCGAGGCATCGCTAGATCAAGCTCCACCTTCACCAAGCCATGAAAACTTGTGAAGGAAACACACTCTACTACTTGGCAAGAGATAGAGGATGAAGAAATAGGAAGTGGGTAGACTTTAGAATTGGATTTCTCACTCATTTCCATCAATCACCATTGATGGAGCTTGCTTTTCTTCCTTGAAGAAGATGAAGAAGAAGAAGCTAATTCTTATGATAAGTTAATTAAAAAGAAAAGAAAAAGGATACTTATCATAATAATAACCATGGTAAAGTGTAGAGACTAAACTAAGGTTAAATGAAGTGGTTAGGGTTAAGCATGAGACAAAAATGGTCACATAGTCAAAAGTTCAAGAAGCTTCAACTAGAATAAAAAATTAGCAACCATTTTCTTTTTATGCTTATCATATTCCAAAATGAATAAATAAATAAGATAAAAGAATAAAACAAAACCCTAACCATTATCATGTAACCATGGTTTGATCTTTACACAAAAACCCTAGCATAACATGTATCATCAAACATGATACAATCAAGTGCACGAAAAGTATATCACATATACAATGTGCACACCCGAGTGAGAATATCCATCTTAAGTAAACCGATACTAGTTGATGCAAACTAATATATCAAATATATAATTATGCATTAAATCATTATATCAACACTTGATTTAACGATCCGGTCATATCGCATATAACCGACTAGTATCCTATGTATCGGCTTATCGAATCAATACTTGATTCGATAACTAGGTTATATCGCATACAACCATTCGATACATTCATCGGGAGAATAGAATACGGTATCACATACACGCATTATTCTCGGTCCCGCACATATCTCATATGCGCTCCTATTTCGTTTCGCTTGAGCCAGGAAACCTCTGTGTAGGACTCTAAAGACTCGTCAATACGCCGGCAGCAGGTGATGATCATATCAAACACCCACAAGCCGTAAGCGGTCTGCTAAACGTAACGGCCACCCGGGTATTGAGCGATCTGAAGATCGACGAGCAAGCCCGCTCACACTCCAGTGAATCCAACCAGTAACACTACCGTACAGTCCGGTCTGATCGTCTGATATGTCGCATATCTTGCCTAGGGGTGGTAAACGTCAGACCCCAATAGCTCGATAAGTCGTGTCGATATGAGGTCTATAACAATTCGAGAAACTACTGGTAACACTTACCAGTAAATCTCAGCAACCCTGGCCAGGGATTTCCTGTTATAGCCAATCGAACACAGCGCAACATCAACCCCCTATACCGGGAGAGACGAATCCCCTCCTATCGCTCATTGCCTCCATGTGACTCGGGACTGTACCCAAAAACCACCGTTTTGCACGCCCTCTTGGACGTGGTAAGATGGAAATCAAAGCAAAGTGGGAACCACACAAGACTCTATGACGATCTCGGGTCAACAGACTACTCTGTACCAGTGTCACCAGAGAACTGCCATCTGACGTGAGGTATAATACCATCTGGGAGTTCTCGGCGAGTCCGTCCAGTGTACCCAGTCTCTACTGAGCACCCGTATATCATCTCTGATGTCAAACACCAATGGATATGGGATCATCCATCGCCCATCTGTATGGGTCGAGAAGGTATACGCTAGTCTACTCTGGTATATCGATGCCCCGTCTCGATACACCCACGACTAGGGACTTTGAAGGATGTACTTATGGACTACCATGTCCCCACTAGTATGATCCGCATCATAGTCCAGGTAGTCAAGTACACATCCTAAGGGCTTTACCAACATGTAACAGAGAGACAAACAGTATACACGTTAAGGTAAAGATCAACCAGATAGCATACTATCATGTCGAGCAAGAAAGTCCTCCCTATATATGTCCAAGCATCCACTACAATATACATCCTATGTATAGTAATGGCCTCTAGGGCATACATATAACTAACAATCTCCCACTTGCACTAGGGCCATCTGATAGCAGTGGTTGTAGTATCTCATACTCAACCATCCCGTAAAAGTCTCTCTCTGGGAACAGGCCTTTGTGAGTGGATCCGCTGTGTTGTCCTCTGAGTCTACTCTCCTAACCTCGATCTCCCTGGAGATCAACTATCTCCATGATCAGGTGATACTGCCTTAGAATATGTCTGGATCACTGATAGGACCGGCGTTCCTCGGCATAAGCCACAACTCCATTGTCTCACAATGGTGGGAACGTAGTTCATCTCATGAACCAATATACACCCAAACAGCCTCTTTGGTAGCATCTTAAGTAGCGATGTATCCTGCCTTTATCGTCTAGTATGTCACGGTATCTAGCTTGGAACTCTTCCAGCATACCGTCCCTTTACTGAGGGTATAGACAATGCCTGTGACTGACATTCAGTCGTCTTTATCACCCTGGAACACTTCCAGTGATTTTCCCCAGGATCAATTGATACCATCTCACTACAACTAGTGAGAATCCTAACATCCATTTAGATCTATCTCATAGATCCAAAATCCAGGATTTAGGAGGTATCACTTTGATCCTATATGGAGAATCATTGTGATAAGCGGACATTGATCGAGCGTAGCATAGGAAACTCTTTTCCTATCAAGAGTATGTCATCCACGTACTGTACGAGGATCGTCACCATACTCCCTACTACCTTCTTGTTTATACAAGGTTCATCTACCATTTTGATGATGTCAACTTCTTTGACTAATCTATCAAAACAGATGTTCCAACTCCGCGATGCCTGCTTTATCCTATAAAGCATCTTGCACACGTTTCCGCTGCTCCCACTGTCTACGAAGCCCTCTGGCTGTGTACTTATAGACGTTCTCTTCTAAAATATCATTTAGAAAAGCAGTCATGGCACCCAACCGCAAGATATCGTAGTCATGGTATGTAGCCGTGGCAAGTAGGATCTGGATGGACTTAAGCATAGCCACTTGAAAAGGTTTCATCATAATCCACACTTGGTCAATGATGCAAACCTTTAACAAGTCTAGCTTTGAAAGTCTCAACTTTTCCATGTACACCAAGTAATCTTCTCAAGATATACTTGCTCCTGATGGGGATTTAACCCTTCAGATATAGCAACCAAAGTCCATACTTTGTTGGTGTATAAGGATTCCATCTCGGATCGCTAAGCATCCAGCCATTCTTACAGAGTCCCTAGTCTCGATGGCCTGCTCGAAACTAGTTGGGTCAACATCTCATGATGCAATCTTCGCTCCCACTGTCATAGAGAAACAGAAGTATCTCTCAGGTGGGTGAGGAACCCTACTAGATCGGCGGAGAGGCCGAGGTTCGTTGGAATCTACTGAATCCTTTGGTTCTATCAAATCATCAGCTGCAGTTTGTATAGCTGGAACCTTTCCAGTTCTACATTACAGACTTTGCCTCGAGCTTGTCCGGATTTTGCTTTCAGACATAGGCCGGTCAACCCCAAATCTTAACTAACTTAAGAGATGGGCTCTTCCCTTATCATATCACATATGAAGCGGTAGGCAACTGATTTGATTGGAACCCTATTCAATAGGTATGCAGCTTCTCAAGTGCATAACTCCCAAAAGGAAATAGGTAACTCAGTAGTACTCATCATAGAGCACACCTTATCATATAGGGTGTTATTGCTCCACTCCGATATACCATCGTGCTATGGTGTATACGGAGGAGTAATGCTGAGAGAGAATCTCATTCTCCTTTAGAAAAGTCCAAGAATTTCGTGCTCAAGTATTCTCCTCCTTGATCTCATCAAAGGAAATAATACTTATACCCGTATTGGTTCTCTACTTCTAACTTATATTCTGTGAATATCTCAAAAGGTTCGGACTTATGTTTCAACAGGAACGTATGTCTGAATCTTGAGAGATTATCAGAGAATGTAATGAAGTAAAAGAACCGGTCTTGGCATTTGTAGACAGGGGACCTACATACATCATCATGTATCATCCCAAGAGTTCACTAACTCTTTCTCTGTTTCCAGTAAACGGAGCTATGGTCATCTTATCTTTGTGACATGACTGGCAAGTTTCATAAGATGTAAATTCAAACAGATTTAAATATGCATCTACATGTAACTTCAGCTAGTCGGGTCACATTGATATGACCTAGTCTACAATGCCTCAAAAAGGATTCGTTCATTTCTGAACTCTTCCTCTTGTGTGTGTTCCGTATACTAAGAACTGTAGTTTGATTTAGAACATCAATGCTTTTAGATAACGTGCCTGAACCGATCAACTTTTGATATAGGAAATGTTCAAAACATTATCCAACAATACAAAATTTTATCATTTCTTTACTAATAAAGAGACTGATATGATTTTGTATATCAGGTTCGGTATCTAATAACATTTGTTCAGAATCAATGTATTGGTAATACAGGGTGACAGTGACCAACAGACTTGGCTGCAACTCTTGCCCCGTTTTCTGCCTCATGAAACTTATCACCCGTTCTCAGTTCTCTACCTATCTGTAGCCCTATGTAACAGATTACATATCTGGGATCCTGATCTGGTATCATATACCCAGGACGTAAAGGATACTGAGAAACAGTTCTGTATAATGAACAAACCCGAAGATGATGCATCAGCATGCACTCTCTTCGTTTGGGCGGCACGGGAATTCTGGTAATCCCCAATTTCCTGCTCTGTCTTATAACAATTATAAGTTGGAGCGGGACCAACGTTCCCCAGCTCAGTATAACAAGCGGGTTCGGTCAATATTCCGTATTATTATCTTGATTAAGGCGTGATATGGTCGCTACCTGGAGAGAGAGAGAAGAAAACACTCAGCGTGCGCTCTTGCAAGAATAGATTGGTTATTATTTTATCTAATCAGGATGGCTCCCACTGCTTTTTATCAAATCTTCCTTCAAACCCTAAAAGGAAAGACTAGCCGGGATTAATTACACACTACAAGTTCGCCAATCTTTCAGCCAGGCCAGTGTCGGTACTTTGAGGGAGGTGCCCCGTGCTTTCGCACGAACCTAATTAATGTAAACCTCATTTTCCCAGAGGCGTAACCTCGTTAACACCTTTCTAGACACCTACTTGATCGGCTAATTGTAATGTATAAAACTCTCCCAGGAGTAACACTTACTCGCAGCGGGTATCGGGATCCAACTATCTCATAGAAGGTATGCAATCTCATTGCAAATTTCAACACTTGAAATTCCCGATAATATTTTGCCCCTAACCTCCTATGACCTTGACAAAGGCCAACAAACCATAGGATGCTAGTCAAGTTCAACCCGTCATTTCCTGATTGAATTAAACCCACCCGCACGGCCCTTGACAAAGGCCAACAAGGTCGCACGACTACCCTAACTCAATCTGCATCATATGCATAAGCAGATAAGCACCAGTTAGCTACCGCACACTGCGCCTTGACAAAGGCCAACAAACGCAGCACGAATACTAACTACTACTTATCTGAAATGACGGAGGGCTACGACAGGTTTTTCTGAAAACCTATTGCGTAATGAACTTGATATCATTGTAGGATCGAATGAATTTTGAAATGGAGTGTTTTTGAGGCTTTTCTAGTTTTGCTAAAGGAGTCACTCCCGGTGAAGGGATCGTCGGTCCTTTCCTCGTCGAATGAGGTGCGGGATATATCATATATATCACTGTGCAAAGCAAAAACTCTTAAAAGCAATCAAAAGACAAACCGAGTGTGTAGCATCTTCCAGTTATTGCTAAAGGAGTCACTCCCGGTGAAGGGATCTCGGTCCTTTCCTCATCGAATAAGGTGCAGGGTATATCATATATACCGCTGTGCAAAGCAAGAACAGTAGCTACCTGTTTTATTTTGAAATTCGATTCTACAACATCTTAGGTTTCTTTTATTTCATTAATCACATTAATGAAGTCCCATCATTTAAGTACCTAAACATCACAGATAAATACGACGTACACTTATGCCATCCGCATTCGCCTCGATGTCCCCTCGTGCACCGTTAGGTTAGGTAACTAACGGCAGAGCGGGGCAGGGCTAGCGCGGGTGTAAAACATAAGTAACGCCTATATAATATATCATATATACTATATACAGTATCTATCACAGAACATATCACATGATCACATCACAGATATCGCAGCAGAAGAATCATATGAAATATTGGATATACTAGGACGTCCATGTTTTCAATACGAGCCAGTATAAAACACGGATTCCACGGTCGTGATGAATAGCCAAACCCACACCCCTAGACCCCTACGAGAGCGGCAAGCAACCCTGCCAATTCTAGAGTTAGGAGACCCGGACTCGACTCCTCGAGTTGGTCTCCCACTGGACTCCAGAACCCGGTTACTTGTGCCCTCCTCCTTGGGTCTATCCTAGTGCGGAAAAGTAAATAATATACAACAACGGTGACAACTTCCGCAACCTGGAAGCGCCCTAATAAAAGAATATTACATATAAGATTTTACATGAATGAAAATGAAAAACACTCATCTCACATAAAAACCCCTGGCTATTCAAAGACGACGATCCAATATAACATATCCAGCAACACATAACATCACATGTCATCAACGTAAGTAAACATGCGTATCCCAATTGTCGTTGACTTATAGCAACGAAACCGGCGATATCACATATTACACTTACGGTCACAGAAAATAAAGTGTAAAACTACAACAGTTGGAATCCGCAATCACCTCAGACATCGCATGCCTGGCCAAATGAATTCTTTAGACATCGCATGCCTAACAATTATAAACCCCGCATTTTAGTCTCAAAATCGAAAACTCTTTTCAATATCAAGTCGGGCAATTCAACAAGATTCCCGACATCCTGATCGAATGCTCGTCGCAAACTTCAGTTGGCGGCCGCACCCCCGACGCCGTCGACGAAGTGCACCAAGGCGGAACACCGCTACCGCGAGCACCCGAACGGATGCTTTTGGCGACGGGGTTCTCCTACAGTCACTTGGTCGGGGCTATGGGGCGAGGCTGTCAATTAAGTTTACCCGGCGAGTATCCGCGTACGCTACGTGATTGCGACGGACTTTTGATCACATCAAAATTACGTGGCAACCGATCAAGTGAGACTAAACTGCTATGTTTATAACATTCATTTAGTTATCTCATAACTTATTGTGAATTCCAATTATTGTATCCCATTCCAGATAATTAGAAAATGTTAAACTTTCCGATCGAACATTCAAACACCCAAGTTTTCCCGATACAGATCAACACATGAAATAAGTCTAACAACATTCAGTTCGTGCCTCAGTACCAACGGTCCAGCCATAGAAGGGTCAAGCCAACGCCTCACATGTGGCACGCCGTACTGCCCCAAACCCGAAGGTTCAAAGGGCAGTTCAAGACGGTCACATAATCGAGTTAAGGTTTGTTGTCTTCTAGAGGGTCCATCGAGTTACTTGCACTACTTAGAACGCCTTTAAACTACGGAAAAATCCAACACTTGGAAATTTCCCGACAGGGGAAAAATTGGGTATTTGTATCCGGTCGAACTTTTTAACATATTCAAAAATTTATCCGGAAAGCCACATAGACAAAATTTGATACTCCGATCGAACATTCGAATCCCCAAAACAACCCAGAAAATTCAACTCTTGAATAAATATTAAAAATTCCCAGGAAAACCAGAACTGAAAGCTATGAATTAAGGTACAAATTTCGATGCGCAAAAAGACAAAGTTGCCGCGGAACCGCCTCATGAGCATGCTCATGCCGCGGATCCGCGGCGAGATTATGGAATTGGGCGCTCGAATTTTGCAGTAATCCTTATATCTTCCTGCTGATTTTTCTGAATATTTTTAATCTGGAAAAATCCACGTTTTTGGAAAAAGGACAGAGAGCATGGAAATTTTGGGGTTTCGGTTCGTTCGGACTTCAAATTCCGTCTAGACTTCGCCTAAGGCTCTAGCTAGTCTCTGAAACCACTGTAGGGTTCCTAGGCACTTCCGTGAGGTCTCACAAGGCATCAACCATGCCAATTTCAAAAAATCTAGGTACCGAGAAACCTGACTACGGATCGTTGGCTAGAAAACTAGGCGAAAGATGCAACTAGTAAACTATTTTACTAAAGGAACGGAAATACAACCTTTGTAGATCCGGTCCTCCACCTCCATGGCTCCGTGATGAAGTCATCTCCGCTGTCCAAATCAAAATCCGGGCTCTAGAGTCGGCTTCATCGGAGAAAGAGCGGGCAAGGTCGTCGGCTTCGTGCCGAAGATGATCTACGTCGAGGCATCGCTAGATCAAGCTCCACCTTTACCAAGCCATGAAAACTTGTGAAGGAAACACACTCTACTACTTGGCAAGAGGTAGAGGATGAAGAAATAGGAAGTGGGTAGACTTTAGAATTGGATTTCTCACTCATTTCCATCAATCACCATTGATGGAGCTTGCTTTTCTTCCTTGAAGAAGATGAAGAAGAAGAAGCTAATTCTTATAATAAGTTAATTAAAAAGAAAAGAAAAAGGATACTTATCATAATAATAACCATGGTAAAGTGTAGAGACTAAACTAAGGTTAAATGAAGTGGTTAGGGTTAAGCATGAGACAAAAATGGTCACATAGTCAAAAGTTCAAGAAGCTTCAACTAGAATACAAAATTAGCAACCATTTTCTTTTTTTGCTTATCATATTCCAAAATGAATAAATAAATAAGATAAAAGAATAAAACAAAACCCTAACCATTATCATGTAACCATGGTTTGATCTTTACACAAAAACCCTAGCATAACATGTATCATCAAACATGATACAATCAAGTGCACGAAAAGTATATCACATATACAATGTGCACACCCGAGTGAGAATATCCATCTTAAGTAAACCGATACTAGTTGATGCAAACTAATATATCAAATATATAATTATGCATTAAATCATTATATCAACACTTGATTTAACGATCCGGTCATATCGCATATAACCGACTAGTATCCTATGTATCGGCTTATCGAATCAATACTTGATTCGATAACTAGGTTATATCGCATACAACCATTCGATACATTCATCGCGAGAATAGAATACGGTATCACATACACGCATTATTCTCGGTCCCGCACATATCTCATATGCGCTCCTATTTCGCTTCGCTTGAGCCAGGAAACCTCTGTGTAGGAATCTAAAGACTCGTCAATACGCCGGCAGCAGGTGATGATCATATCAAACACCCACAAGCCGCAAGCGGTCTGCTAAACGTAACGGCCACCCGGGTATTGAGCGATCTGAAGATCGACGAGCAAGCCCGCTCACACTCCAGTGAATCCAACCAGTAACACTACCGTACAGTCCGGTCTGATCGTCTGATATGTCGCATATCTTGCCTAGGGGTGGTAAACGTCAGACCCCAATAGCTCGATAAGTCGTGTCGATATGAGGTCTATAACAATTCGAGAAACTACTGGTAACACTTACCAGTAAATCTGAGCAGCCCTGGCCAGGGATTTCCAGTTATAGCCAATCGAACACAGCGCAACATCAACCCCCTATACCGGGAGAGACGAATCCCCTCCTATCGCTCATTGCCTCCATGTGACTCGGGACTGTACCCAAAAACCACCATTTTGCACGCCCTCTTGGACGTGGTAAGATGGAAATCAAAGCACAGTGGGAACCACACAAGACTCTATGACGATCTCGGGTCAACAGACTACTCTGTACCAGTGTCACCAGAGAACTGCCATCTGACGTGAGGTATAATACCATCTGGGAGTTCTCGGCGAGTCCGTCCAGTGTACCCAGTCTCTACTGAGCACCCGTATATCATCTCTGATGTCAAACACCAATGGATATGGGATCATCCATCGCCCATCTGTATGGGTCGAGAAGGTATACGCTAGTCTACTCTGGTATATCGATGCCCCGTCTCGATACACCCACGACTAGGGACTTTGAAGGATGTACTTATGGACTACCATGTCCCCACTAGTATGATCCGCATCATAGTCCAGGTAGTCAAGTACACATCCTAAGGGCTTTACCAACATGTAACAAAGAGACAAATAGTATACACGTTAAGGTAAAGATCAACCAGATAGCATACTATCATGTCGAGCAAGAACGTCCTCCCTATATATGTCCAAGCATCCACTACAATATACATCCTATGTATAGTAATGGCCTCTAGGGCATACATATTACTAACAATCGTGTCAGACCGAGGCACCCAGTTTACCAGCCGACTATGGCAGAGACTTCAGGAGGCGTTGGGCACCCGTTTGAGTTTCAGCACAGCATTTCATCTGCAGACCGATGGCCAGTCATAGCGGACTATTCAGACTCTCGAGGACATGCTCCAAGCGTGCGTTTTAGACTTCGGTGGTAGCTGGGATCATCATTTACCCTTAGTGGAGTTCTCCTACAACAATAGCTTCCAGGATACTATTCAGATGGCACCTTTCGAGGACTTGTATGGGACGAGATGTAGATCGCCCGTCTGTTGGACAGAGCTCGGCGAGAGCAGTATTTTAGGGCCGCAGATCGTGCATGAGACGACCGAGAAAGTAAAGTTGATTCGAAATCAGATGAGAGCGGCTCAGAGCAGGCAGAAATCGTATGCGGACAGATGCCGTCGCAGACTAGAGTTCGCAGTTGGAGATCATGTTTTTCTGAGGGTCTCTCCGATGAAGGGCGTGATGAGATTTGGGCGAAAAGGAAAGCTTAGTCCCAGATTTGTGGGTCCTTTCGAGATTCTCGAGCATGTCGACGTTGTTGCATATCATTTGGCTCTTCCACCCAGCTTTCCGGATGTTCACCCCATATTCCACGTATCGATGCTTCACAGATATCTTCATGACCCTTCTCACATTATTCTGCATCAGACCGTTCAGCTTGAGCGCGATCTTTCGTTCACCGAGCAGCCAGTAGTGATATTGGATCGGCAGGTGAAGAAACTTCGATCAAAGGTCTTGCTATCTATGAAGGTTCTTTGGCGCAGCCCGAGTAGTGAAGAGATCACTTGGGAGGCCGAGGGCGAGATGCGGAAGAATTTCCCTCATCTCTTTGAAGGTACGCGTAGCTATATTTTTAAATTCGGGGACGAATTTCTTTAAGTGGGGAAGATTGTGTTGAATATGTATGCCCTATGGGCCATTATTGTATAGTACTAGTTTTTATAATACATTTTGGAGGCTTGGGATATATATACGGGTTTACGACAGTCTTGCTCGATATAGTAGTATACTACTTGGTTTGTTTCTATATTAATATGTGTATATGTTTCTTTTAACATATCGCTAAAAACATATTAATGGAGCCCTTAGGATCTTTGCTTGACTACCGGCGTTGTGATGGCGATCACACTAGTGGGGGCTGGGTGGTCTATAAGCACATCCTTATTTTGGTCCCGAGTCATAGGATTATCGAGACAGGGCATCGATACTCCAGAGTAGACTGGTGAATACACTTCTCTTCCCAGCAGAGGAGATGGTCTGTCCTACAGCCATCGGTACGTCGTACTGGAGATAGTATGCATGTGCTCGTTAGGTTATGAGTACACTGGACAGGACTCGTCGGGAACTGTTGGTTGGTATTATACCTATCCTCAGTTAACAGTTCCTAGGTGACATGAGTACATCTTAGTCCGCTGACTTGACACTGTCACTTCTCCTCGAGTGTGTTCCCACTGTTCTTAGATTACTACCCTACCACGACTCTACTGAGTCATGCAAACAGGTAGTAGTTGGGTGCAGTCCCGAAGCACTTGGAGGCAGTGACGGTTAGACAGGATTCGTCTCTCCCGGTATTGGGAGTTGATATCACGCTGTATCTAGGAGAGCCATTACACATTGTCGTCCCTGGCCAGGGCAAGCGAGAATTACTGGTAAGTTTTCCAGTAGATTCTCAGGGTGTTTTGGGCTACACTCCGACACGACTTGTACCGCTATTAGGGGACTGACATTTACCGCCCTCCTAGGCCCGCTATGCGATACTCTTAGATAAACAGACCGGACTGTACGGAGATTGTCACATTCAGGCTCAGTAGGAGTTCGGATGGGTTCACCTCATCAGTCTTCTTATCGGCATCTACGTGGGGACCGTTACGTACAGCTAGTACCGCTTGCGGCCTGTGGTTAAACCCACTGCCAGCGTAGTGTCGAGCCTTTAGAGTCCCACACAGAGGGTTATTCTCCTTTGGGAAAAACAGAGTAGAGGTCGCATGGTTTTGCGACAGTGTTCGTTCACATCCGCGCACGTGTGCACGTTTGGTGTCCGGGCAGTTATTACTAGCGGGCTTTGGTTTAAGCCAGATCCTAGTATATGTTTTGGGATTGGTTTTATCTCATTGTATTCGTGTTCCTCGGAACATGGATGTGGGTGTGTATGCACAGTTGACAGAGGCAGAGGCAGAGGATTCTCATTAGGGTTTTTGACCGTTTACTTTTTCCAAACCCTAATGAGAATGAGGAATATGGTTAATAATATTAATTAAGGATAATTGTGCTATGGTTAGGGTTGTTGACAATTTGACTTTTGTTGACTTGTTGACTTTGTTGACCGGTTGACCATTGTGGACTTGTTGACCATCATCATTTCATTTCAAAGATGCTTCTTGTTCTTTGAAAAATGCATTAAATGAATGTAATGATAATGGTCATTGACAAACTAACCATCACAATTCTTAATTATTATTATTATTATTATCATTATTCCAAATATGTGAGCATGGTTGCAAGATGAGAGCTCATTCTATCATATTCTTTCTCTCTCTTGAAAGAAAGCTCTCCTTCTTCCTCTCTCAAAGTTTAAGTGTTCCATGAGTTGGAAATCATAAACTTTTGAGACAAAACCACCATAACTCCTCTCTACTCATTGTAGGGTTCTAGGTTTAGCAAACCAAGCACCTTAGTTACCTCTAGGTTGAGGTAGGAGCTCAAGTTCTAGGCCCTCGTGTGGATCTATCTTCAGCAAAGAGGAGACGACGAGGAGGAGCCATTCAAACCACTACAAGGAGCAAGCAAGGAGGAGAACCACAAAAGAAGAGAAGGAGTTCAAGACCTAGATATAACCATTCTACATAGTAGCTAAAACTTGTAGTTTATTTGTTAGTTTTGTTTACCAAAGATCCTTCATGGATGGTCCATGTTACCTAGTGAGGAAAATTTTGATTTTAACCTATTCCGCCTCCCCGAAAGAACCAGGGTGGGTAACATGGACCTAACAGTGGTATCAGAGCCTAGCTAAACAACAACCAACTGTTAGCAAAGTGTTTAGAACTTTGATCCAGAAAAAATCCCGAAAACATGTCAAAAACCATACTTTCTGCCGATTTTTAAAACTGCTCTAAAAATTATTCCGCATGCCTTAAAAATCGGTGCAGGGTTTTCTAAGAACATGCAAGAAATTTGAGCCCACGACTCGGCCAACTCGCCGCGGATCCGCGGCCGAGTTGACTCGGCCGCGACTCCGATTCCCTCCAGATTACTCAGTTTGTTGTTTTGGGATTTTTAAGATGTTTTTTTTCTGCCCAGATTTTCCAGAGAACAATGTTGTGTTTGGGGGTAGTTACAAATTGGTATTTTGATCGAAGTTCTACAAACTCTTTCTAAATGGTTATATCTGTAATGTGTTATATGCACTGAACGTCGGCTAATCGCTATACATCGATTAGTGGGGGTTGAGTATATCTGTGATCTGTTATGTTGTTGGATTGTGTATATGAACTTGTTGGATTGTCGCGGATGAATAGCCGGGGTTTTGTGAGATGAGAGTTTCTTTATCTTTCATTTGATGTAATATTATTTTTATGGCCGCACATCCGGGATGAGGTTGTAGCTGCTATTGTATATTATTTCTTTTACTGTTTTTGCTCCTAGGATAGACCCAAGATGGGGTGCATAAACTACCGGGTACGTTGAAGTGCTGAGTGGCCTACTCACGTTGTTGAGGGAGGCTGCTTCACTTGGGGTATTTGGCGGGTAGTTTGCCGCACCCGTAGGGGTCTAGGGTGGGGTTTGGCTATTCATCACGACCGTGTAATCCGTCTTTCGTTGCAGGCTCGAACGAAACGCGGATTCCTAGCATATCCAATGTGTTCATCTGTGATCTGGAATGGCTATCATTGCATCTGACGAAAGTATATATCTATATATGATATCTAGTAGGCGTTGCTTATGTTTTGCATCCATGCTAGTCCAGCCCCCGCTCTGTCATTAGTTAAGTAACCTAACGGGTAATGACGGGGCCCCGTGGCGAATGCGAATGGCATAAGCGTACGTCATATTTTCGTTGTTTTCTGCAATGGTAGGATTAATTGATGGGACGCATTATATTAATGCAAAGAAAATAAACCAAAAAGATGTTGTTGGAACAATTTTCAAAAGGCTGTTATTGTAAGGACGTTCTCTTTTTTTTTGTACAGAGGTATTCGGTTATGAATGCCCAGCACCTCATTCGACGAGGCAAGGGCCGAGATCCCTTTATCGAGAGTGACCCCTTGGACAAAAGTTTGTGTCAGGGTAATAGCTTCACAATAGTCGATTATTCTTGCTTTGCATCGAGGTATTCAGTTTGGAATATCCCGCACCTCATTCGACGAGGAAAGAGCTGAGATCCCTTCACAGGGAGTGACCTCTTTAGCAAAACTTTTCACCACTATATTTTCAAAAAGGCTATCATGTTCCTTCAACTACATCAAGTTCATTGCGTTAACGGGTTTTTCGCCAAAAACCCAGCCATAGCCCTCCGTCGTTTCAGATAATTAATACTTAGTATTCGTGCTGCGTTTGTTGATTATTCGTCAAGGCACAGTGAACGGTAGCTAAGTAATAATTCTCTATTGCACTGATAGATGCGATTGGTTAGGAGGGTCACATGATTTTGTTGATTATTCGTCAAGGATCATGCGGGTGGGTCTAATGCAATCCTGGATAACGACGGGTTGAACTTGACTAGGACATTTTGATTTGTTGATTATTCGTCAAGGTCACTTGGTTCCTAAGGGCAAAAATCCACATCGGGAGTTTCTAAAGAAACTGAAACTTGCAGATTTAGCATACCTTCTGGAGTGTGGTGACTAGAGTGGATTCCATCTACGTCATCGCACAATGATACTTGGATCCCGTTCCCACTGATGAGTTGGATTACTCTCGGGAGAATATTTCACTTAACAATCAATGCTATAAACCAAGTAGGTGTCTAGAACGGTGTTAGCGGGGCTACGCCTCCAGGGAAAAGAGGTTATTTAATTAAGGAACTTCGCGAAAGCGTTGGAAAACCTCCGTCGAAGTACCAACACCAGCCTGGCTGAAAGGTTAAGCAAGTATTGTGACGTGCGATTAATCCTGACTAGTTCTTCTTTTAAGGTTTGAAGAAGAATTTGAGGAAACAGTGGGAGCCATCCTGGTTAGATAAATCAATAAACAAATCTAATTTTGCAAGAGCGGACGCTGAGTGTTTCTTTTCTCTCTCCAGATAGCAACTATTTCATGCCCTAATCAAGATAATAAAATGTATCGCTTGACCGATCTGAATTCTTATTCGGGGCTGGGGAACGTTGGTTCGGCTCTAACTTACGACAACAGTCATAAGTATGAGCGAGGGAAAGAAGATTGTATGGATTCCAAGGATACCCAGTTGAAGAAGAAGCAAAGTTTTGCATCTACTTCAGGTGTTCTTGTAATTAAGAACTGCTTTAAGGTCAGCCCTACCTCCTGGGTACTTGATACCGGATCAGGATCTCATATCTGTAATCTATTGCAAGGACTGAGAAAAAGTAGGAAAGTTGTACCTGGTGATATGTCGCTCAGAGTAGCGAACGGAGCACAAGTTAATGCTACAGCCGTCGGTGAATATCACCTAGTGTTGCCAAATGGCAATACTATGATTTTGAACGAATGCTACTATGTACCTTCCATGATTTACAACATCATATCAGTTTCTTTACTCAATAAAGATGGATATAACTTTGTTCTTGATAGAAATATCATGAACATTTACCTTCATAAGGTACTGGTCGCAGAAGGTACACTGTGTAATGGTATCTACATTCTAAATCAGAATACAGTTCTCAATGTACAAAACACACGCAAGAGGAAGAGTTCAGATACGAACGAATCCTACTTATAGCATTGTAGACTTGGTCATATCGGAGAGAAAAGACTAAGTAAGTTGCATAAAGATGGACTCTTGAATACGTTCGTGTTTTCATCTTATGAAACTTGTCTGTCTTGTCTTAAAGGAAAGATGGCCAAATCTCCATTCACCGGACATGGAGAAAGGGCAGCAGAGCTCTTGGGACTCATATACAGTGATGTGTGTGGACCAATGTCTATACATGCAAGGGGTGGGTTCTCGTACTTCATCACATTCACTGACGATCTCTCTAGATTCGGATATGTGTATCTTATGAAACATAAATCTGAAGCTTTTGAGAAATTCAAGGAATTCAGAAACGAAGTAGAGAACCAGACAGGCAAAAGTATCATGATCCTCCGATCAGATAGAGGAGGGGAGTGCTTAAGCATGGAATTCCTAGATTACTTAAAAGAGAATGATATTCTCTCTCAGCTTACTCCTCCTTATACACTACAGCACAACGGTGTATCGGAGCGTAGGAATCGTACCCTATTGGATATGGTTCGCTCTATGATGAGTAGTGCTGAGTTGCCTCTTTCATTCTAGGGACATACGCTTCAGACACCGGCATACCTTTTGAATCAAGTTCCGTCTAAATCTATGCCTAAAACTCCGTATGAAATATGGAGCAGTAAGAAACAATGTCTTAAATTTATTAAGATCTGAGGTTGCCCGGCCTATGTGAAAACACAGAAACCGGACAAGCTAGAGGCACGGTCAGTTGTATGTAAATTTGTGGGATATCCTAAAGATTTACTAGGATATCTGTTCTACCACACTGAGGAACAGAAGGTGTTTGTATCTCGCCATGCTACCTTTTTAGAAAGGGAGTTTCTTGCAAAAGAAACTAGTGGGAGTTCGGTAGAACTGGGAGAAATCCATGAACCACAAAATGTAACCGAAGATTTGACAGAACCTCAGGATTCAATAACCCCAGAAGATCCTCAGCCACTCCGCAGATCTGGTAGGATTTCTCATTCGCCCGAGAGATACTACGGTTTTCTCATAGACGGGGATCGAGAGGATTGTATCTTGGAAGAATATGACCCTACCAGTTTCTGGCAGGCCATTATCAGTAGGGACTCTGATAAGTGGCTGGAAGCAATGCAATCCGAAATGGATTCCATGTACACCAATAAAGTGTGGACCTTGGATATTGCTCCACCTGGGGTAAAACCCATTGGATGCAAATGGATCTACAACAGGAAACTTGGTGTAGATGGGCAGGTGGAAACCTATAAGGCTAGACTCATTGAAAAAGGTTTTCGTCAAAGACCTGGTGTGGTCTACGACGAAACTTTTTCTCCAGTGGCTATGCTCAAATCCATTCGGATCCTACTTGCCATTGCTACCTTCCATGACTATGAAATCTGGCAGATGGACGTTAAAACGGCTTTTCTAAACGGCTGTTTAGAAGAGTGCGTATACATGGATCAGCCAGAGGGTTTTGTAGACAGTGGGAGCAGCGGGAATGTGTGCAAGTTGCTTAAATCCATTTATGGATTGAAGCAGGCATCGCGGAGCTGGAACATCTGTTTTGATGAGGCAATCAAGGAATTTGATTTCATCAAGAACGAAGATGAACCTTGTGTCTATAAGAAGATTTTACGACGAACTGTCGTGTTCCTAGTCTTGTACGTGGACGACATTCTTTTGATATGAAATAACATTTCTATGCTACAATCGGTCAAGCTATTCTTGTCACAACGGTTCTCCATGAAGGACCTGGGTGATGCCTCGTACATTCTGGGGATCAAGATCTACAGAGATAGATCCAAGAGACTACTGGGACTTTCGCAGTCCAGGTACATAGAGACCGTACTAAAGAGATTTTGTATGGAAGATTCCAAGCGCGGTAACATACCCGCATTGCACGGAATCACCCTCTCTAAGAAGATGTCTCCTAAGACTGACGAGGAGAGGGTTCGCATTGAGCACTATACCCTACGCTTTGGCGGTAGGATCTATAATGTATGCGATGCTATGTACAAGACCAGATGTAGCTTACGCGCTGAGCGTGGTGAGCCGGTATCAGTCAGACCCAGGTGAGGACCACTGGACGGCAGTGAAGAACATTCTCAAGTACCTGAGAAGGACTAAGGAGATGTTCCTGGTTTACAATAATGGAGACCTCAGGGTCGAGTGCTTTACCGATTCAAGCTTCCAGAGTGACAAAGATGATAGCAAGTCTGTCTCGGGTTTTGTTTTTACCCTCAACGGAGGGGCGGTGTGTTGGAGGAGTTCCAAACAGTATACCGTCGCAGACTCGATGATAGAGGCTGAATACATTGCTGCAAGCGATGCCGCAAAAGAGGCGGTCTGGATGAAGAAGTTCATTAGTGAACTTTAGGTGGTTCCATCCATTGTTGACCCAATACCTTTGTATTGCGATAACAATGGCATCGTACGACATCCCAAAAGTTGGGTATGGGTCAATATCACATTCATCTCATCAATTATCTGGAATCCTTATCATAATATCTCATGATCTGGGGTACTGGT
Source organism: Agapanthus africanus (assembly GCA_030015575.1). Lineage (NCBI taxonomy): Eukaryota > Viridiplantae > Streptophyta > Magnoliopsida > Asparagales > Amaryllidaceae > Agapanthus > Agapanthus africanus. Next base: position 270,438,913 of record CM057340.1, read on the forward strand.
TTAAGTCTGGTACAAATCGATACCATCTATATAAATACAATTGCGTGTGTGAAACACACGTCCAAAGGCCCGCTAAAATCTCATGTCGTATCCTAAATACGAATCACATCATATCACTGATCTCATGGCGCTATGCCCAATCTCATCGACTCATCTCCAAATATCATACACTATCCTCATCATCCAGGTATAAGTATAACAAGCAAGCAATATGTGTGTGTGGGTGTAAACCTATTCTAGGGTTCGCAACTAGGGAACTATATTAGTTTACTTCTAAACCCAAATCTATCCATAGTACACCTAAACACATCTTGAATATCCATATCACACCTAACTCTATCATACTTATATATATAGTATATATATAGTATACTAAACATCGAACTGCGGGGGTGCTATACGCCATCCACCCGACTTCCCCCGTAGATATAATCTACTCACCTTGCTCTTCGCCTTCCGTTGCCGACGTCGCCACGCGCTTGCTTGTCGTCCCGAAGTCTTCGCGGGGTACCTACATATTAACGTATCGTAAATGCGTATTAAAATCACATCGGAAACTAAAATGGCACGCTAAGACCTATATGTTAGAACCTATAGACTACGCTTTCAAAACCATCAAACAACCCTCGATATCGTCGTACAAACGTCAAGTGATCGAGGTAGAACACAAATACGCAAAATCCAGAATTTAAAATAAGCAAAACGAAACCATGAATCAAAACAGCAACTCTTGTAAATGGTCCCAGATTTTACCCTAGGTCAAATTGGTCAATTTTGCATATGCCAGGAGTCTAGTTTACAGATGAAGGAACTACAGAACAAACACGAACCCATTTGGACCAGGTCTGGCCGCAATTTGTGGCCAGAAGGATTAAATTTGCGGCCGTAGTGTGGAGTCAGGGGCTAGGGTCTTGGGGTTAGCTTCCTGTGTGCCTGCATATATGTCTGTGTATGCAATAAAATTTTCAGAGGCTCCGGATGTTGGCAGATTCCAATTTCCCTACACAATTCTCACAATTTCTGTATCTGCAGAATTCAAAGTTCGCAACCTGGGGTTTGTCTAAGGTTTTAATCCAAAATAACATCACCACAGGTGTTGTATAGTCTCTACTAACCATAATTACACTATCTCAATCAAGTTTCCCTCAAACCCTAACTACAAATTTCCAAATCTCACTAAACATCACTATATCGGTTTTAAGTTAACCTGGATGCAAAAGCAATAGAAATACTAGGCTAATGGTTGAGAGAATACCTCATTTGGCAACTCAAGAATTTTCTTGAGTTGCCTCAAGTGTCCAAAATGCAAGCTTTCTTGGTCCATGGTGTAGCTAGTGAGCTTGTGCATCTTTTTACTGAAGTGGGGAGGGACTTTGGAGAAGTTTTTAATGGAGTTTTGGGGTTGTAATGGAGGAGGGAGAGAGGAGGTAGCAGCTGAGTTGAAGGTGGAAGGGAAAATGATGAAGATGAGGAATGGAGCCAAAGTCAAAGAACCCCTCACCTCTCTCTCTCTCTTCTCTCACTTGCCCATACCTCTTAGTTTAATGGTTCCTTTTTCTTTTCTTTATTTTTTTCTCATTCTCTCTAATTTACAACCATGCAAGAATCATGTAGAATGCCATGATAAAAGAAAAATGTAACTCATGAAAAAAAGACTTGTGCATGTTTTGCACAAAACACGCTTAAAACCCGATTAGCACTAAATTAGCGTACAATTAATCATAAAAACTTTTAATTTTCATAATTCACATAAAACACCCTTTTTTGTAGTTTCCATAATTTTCCAAAGTTTTTTCCGATTTATCGGTATTTAATTATACCGCTTTATTAAAATATTCAATATTTTATTATTAAATTATAAAAATTCCCCAAAAACAGTATTTTATTTTTTTGAAATGTTACAATCTATATATGATATCTAGTAGGCGTTGCTTATGTTTTGCACCCGCGCTAGCCCAGCCCCCGCTCTGTCGTTAGTTAAGTAACCTAACGGGTGAATGACGGGGCCAAGTGGCGAATGCGGATGGCATAAGAGGACGTTGTATTTTCCTTGTTTTCTGCAATGATAGGTTAATTGATGGGACGCATTATATTAATGCAAAGAAAATAAACCAAAGTTGAATCATTGGAACAATTTAAAAGAAACCACTCGGTTATTTTTAAAACAGCAGATTTTTTAATTACGGAGCTTAAACCACTCCTTTTAAAAAGCTATCAGGTTCCTTCGATCATATCAAGTTCACTACGTTCACGGTTTCTCCAAAACCATTCATAACCCTCCGTCATTTCATTTGGGTATTCAGTAGTATTCAAGCTATGTATTTTAACCAACACCAAGGCATAGTGTTTGGTAGCTGCTGCGTATTCTTCTGTTGCATAGATAGATGAGTTGGTTTGGGACAGTTGTACTGCCATTTAGCCAACGTCAGGGGTATGTATGGGTGGGTTCAAATTAACAAGATAATGATGGGTAGAACTTGACATGTGACTTATGAAATTTTGACCAACGCCAAGGTCATAAGAGCATGGGGCAAAAATCCACATCGGGAGTTTCTAAAGAAACTGAAACTTGCTAGTGTTGCATACCATTTGGAGTGTGATAATTTTGGTAGGATTCCTTCAGCTTTGTCACACGATGATATTTGGATCCCGATCCTACTGTGAGTATATGCTACTCATCGGGAGATTCTTTCACTTAACGATCAATGCTATAAACCAAGTAGGTGTCGAGAAAGGTGTTAGCGGGGCTACGCCCCCAGGGAAAAGAGGTTATTTAATTAAGGAACTTCGCGAAAGCATCGTAAAACCTCCCTCGAAGTACCGACACCAGCCTGGCTGAACGGTTAAGTAAGTATTGTACGGTGAGAATAGTCCTGACTAGTTCTTCTTTTTTGGTTTGAGGAAGGATTCGAGAAACAGTGGGAGCCATCCTGTTTAGATAAACTAAAAACCACTCTATACTTGCAAGAGCATCATGCTAAAGTGTTTCTTCTCTCTCTCCTAATTGCAGCGACCCAGAACATGATGGGCCTTAAGTTATTATTAGATAAAAATATTTTGACTGGGACAAACTATAAAGATTGGTTCAGGAATGTCAAGATGGCAATCACCTATGACAAATTGGTGTATGTCCTTACTACTAAGGCCCCTGCAGTCCCAGGTCCTGAATCCAGTATCGCGGAGAAGGAAATCCGCAAGACCTGGGAGTTAGACTGCGCGAAGGCCAAATGCATCGTGCTTGCCTCTATGGATAATGAACATCAGAGGAGGCACGAGAATATGGATCTTGAAGCCATATTTCTCCACACCAATGAACTGTATGGAGAGCAATCTCGTATAGCTAGATACGAGACCTCGAAGAACTTGTTTCAGTCGAGGCTGGTCGTCGGATCATCTGTAGGGGAACATGTCCTTAAGATGATTGGCTACATTGAGGAGCTCGCGGACCTCGAGACAACATTAGAGAACGAGCTGTATACAGACTTGGTTCTTCAGTCCCTTCCTTCCACCTACGCCCAGTTTATCTTGAATTTCAATATTCAAGGTAAAGAAGTTGCACTTCCAGAACTCCTTAACATGTTGAGGAGTGCAGAGGGCACCTTGCAGAAATCAAGGGAAACACCCTCTATGTTTGTTCGTGGTGCTTCCTCTTCCAGGTCCAAAGCAAGGACTAAAGGAAGGAAGAAGAAGGCCGCTACTAAACCAAGAGGTGGTGTTGGTAAGGTGAGAGTCAAGGGAAAGGCAAAGGTTGCGGTGCCTGTAGTAGCAAAGGACGAGTGCTTCCACTGTCGTAGGAAAGGCTATTGGAAGAAGGATTGCAAAGCTTGGATTGCCAAGAACCAGGACCCGAGGCAAGTTGTGGCTTCGGCTTCAGGTGTGTTTGTAATTGAAAGTTGTCTGTCAATCAACTCTACTTCCTGGGTTTTGTATACCGGATCAGGATCTCATATATGCAATTCATTGCAGGCACTGAGAAGCCGTAGGTACTGAAGGTTGGTTATATGACCCTCCAGGTTGCTAACGGAGCGAGCGTGGATGCTGTGTCCGTAGGGGATTATCACCTTGGATTGACGAGTGGACATATTTTGGTTTTGCGCAACTGTTTTTTTGTACCTAGTTTAACGTGTAATATCATATCAATATCGTTGTTATCAAAAGAAGGTTATGATTTCACGTTTGTAAGCGATGTTGTCAACATCCACCTTAATCATGGTTTGATTGAGTCCGGTGCACAAGATAACGGTATATACGTGTTAAACCAATTACAGATCTTCAATGTCCAGAACACACTAAAAAGAAAGTCTCCAGATATAAATCAGGCTTTCTTATGGCATTGTAGACTAGGTCACATCAATGAGACAAGGTTAACTAAGTTACATAAAGAATAAAATTTGGATCCGTTCGAATATCAATCTTATGCCACTTGTCAATCATGTCTCAAAGGAAAGATGACAAAGACTCCATTCACTGGACATGGAGTAAGAGCGAGCGAGCTCTTAGGACTCATACACAGCGATGTATGTGGTCCGATGTCTACACATGCAAGAAGCGGTTTTTCATATTTCATTACTTTTACGGATGATTTCTCTAGGTATGGATTCATTTTCTTGATGAAACATAAATCCGAGGCCTTTGAGAAATTTCGAGAATATAAGAATGAAGTAGAAAACCAAACCGGCAAAAGTATCAAGACAATAAGATCTGATCGAGGTGGTGAATACTTAAGTGCCGAGTTCCTGGGTTACCTAAAATAGAATGGAATTCTCTCTCAGCTTACTCCTCCATACACTCCACAACACAACGGTGCATCGGAGAGACGGAACCGAACCGTATTGGATTTGGTACGTTCCATGATGAGTAAAGCGGAGTTACCGCGATCTTTCTGGGGTTATGCACTAGAATCAGCTGCATATCTTTTGAACATGGTTCCTACTAAGACTGTGTCTACCACACCATACCAGATATGGAGTGGGAAGAAACCCTATCTTCAATATCTGAAGATATAGGGATGTCCAGCTTTTGTTAAAAAGCAGCATGCGGACAAACTCGATGCACGCTCAGTACAGTGTAAGTTTGTGGGATATCCAAAGGACTCCAAGGGATATTTTTTTTATTAAACAGAGGAACAAAAGGTTTTTGTTTCTCGTAATGCCCATTTTCTAGAACAGCAGTTTTTAGAAAAGGAAACAAGTGGGAGCGCAATAGAACTGGAAGAATTCCAGAACTACAAGCCACTACTGAAAGCTTGGTAGAACCAGAAGTTCGAGAAGAACAGGACATTCCCGCACCTCTCTGCAGGAGTAGCAGGCCATCTCATCCTCCTGAGAGATACTATGGTTTTCTCATAGACGAGGATAGAGTGGATTGCGTCATTGATAATGATGAACCCACTAGCTTCCAACAGGCCATCCAGAGCGGCGACTCAGTAAGATGGATGGATGTAATGCGGACCGAGATGGAGTCCATGTACACCAATAAAGTATGGACTTTGGACTTTGCTCCAGATGGGGTAAAACCCATAGGATGCAAGTGGATCTTCAAAAAGAAGATTGGTGTAGATGGACAGGTAGAAACCTATAAGGCTAGACTTGTTGCAAAGGGTTTTCGTCAAAGGCCTGGCTTGGACTATGACGAAACCTTTTCTCCAGTGGCTATGCTAAAATCCATTCGGATTCTTCTTGCCATTATTGCCTTCCACGATTATGAGATCTGGCAGATGGACGTAAAGACGAATTTTCTAAATGGAAATTTAGACGAGTGCGTCTATATGGATCAGCCAGATGGTTTCAATCAGAGTGGGAGCAGCGGGAAAGTTTGCAAGTTGCTTAAGTCCATTTATGGACTAAAGCAGGCATCGCGGAGTTAGAACATCTGTTTTGATGAAACGGTCAAAGAATATGACTTTATCAAAAATCCAGTTGAACCATGTATATATAGTAAGATTGTAGCACGAACTGTCGTATTCCTCGCCTTGTACGTGGATGGCATTCTCTTGATAAGAAATGACATTCCTATGCTACAATCTGTCAAAGGATTCTTATCACACAGGTTCTCCATGAAAGACCTGGGTGATGCCTCTTATATTCTGGGGATCCAGATCTATGGTGATAGATCTAAGAGAATGTTGGGACTTTCGCAGTCCAGGTATATCAACACTATACTGAAAAGATTCGGTATGGAATACTCTAAGCGCGGTAATTTACCGGCTTGTCATAGAATCACCCTCTCCAAAGAGATGTCTCCCAAGACTGATTTGGAAAGGGATCGCATGTCATTTATACCCTACGCTTCTGCGGTAGGCTTTATAATGTATGCGATGTTGTGTACCAGACCAGATGTAGCTTACGCACTAAGCGTGGGAAGCCGGTATCAGTCAGACCCAGGGGAGAAGCACTGGATAGCAGTAAAGAACATTCTCAAGTACCTGAGAAGGACTAAGGATATGTTCTTGGTTTACGGCGGAAAAGACCTCCAGATCGAGGCTTTTATTGACTCTAGCTTCCGTAGTGACAAGGATGACTCCATGTCCATGTCAGGTTATGTCTTTACCCTCAATGGAGGGGCGGTGTGCTGGAAGAGTTCCAAGCAGGACACCGTTGCTGACTCGACGATGGAAGAAGAGTATATCGCAGCTTCTGATGCCACAAAAGAAGCAGTCTGGGTAAAGAAGTTCTTAACAGAACTTCAGGCGGTTCCATCCATTGTTGATCCAATACCTTTGTATTGTGACAACAACGGGGCTATAGCTTTAGCGAAGGAACCCAGGTCCCATCAAAAGTCCAGACACATCTTGAGGCGGTATCACCTGATCAGGGAGATCATAGATCGCCGGGAGATCGAGGTCCGGAGAGTTTCTACATAGGAGAACACTGCAGATCCATTCACAAAGGACTTACCTCAGACACAGTTCGAGAGGTTATTCGAGATGATAGGTCTGCGATACGCCAGTACATGGTCCTAGTGCAAGTGAGAGATTGTTAGTGTATATTCCCTAGGGGCCATTATTGTATCATACTAGTTTGTATATTACTTAATGGAAGCTTGGGATATTCATAGTTGTATTAACAGTCTTGCTCAACATAGTAGTATGCTACTTGGTTTATATCTATCTTAATATGTGTATATGTTTCTTTTAGCATATCGCGAATACATATAGAGCCCATAGGATCTTGCTTGACTACCAGCGTTGTGATGGCAGTCACACTAGTGGGGGCTGGGTAGTCTACAAGCACATCCTTTTTCAGGTCCCTAGTCGTAGGATTATCGAGACAGGGCATCGATACTCCGGAGTAGACTAGTGTGTAAGCTTCTCATCCCAACAGGGGAAATGGTCTGTCCCACTGTCATTAGTACGTTGTACTGGAGATAGTATGCAGGTGCTCGTTGGGTTACGAGTACACCGGACAGGACTCGCAGGGAACGGTTGGTTGGTATTATACCCATCGTCAATTAACAGTTCCCAGGTGACATGAGTACAACATAGTCCGTAGACTTGACACTGCTGCTTCGCCTCGAGTGTATTCCCACTGTTCTTAGATTGCTACCCTACCACGGCTCGACTGAGTCATGCAAATAGCTAGCAGTTGGGTGCAGTCCCGAAGCACTTGGAGGCAGTGGCGGTTAGATAGGATTCGTCTCTCCCGGTGTTGGGGGTTGATATCGCGCTGTGTTTGGAGAGCCATTACGCAATGTCCCTGGCCAGGGCAAGCGAGATTTACTGGTAGGTTTTTCCAGTAACTTCTCAAGGTGTAATGGTCTTCACTCCCATACGACTTATACCTTTTTTAGGGGACTGACGCTTGCTGCCCCCTAGGCCCGATATGCGATAGTGTTAGACGAACAGACCGGACTGTACGTAGATTGTCACATCAGGCTCGGTAGGAGTTCGGATGGGTTTCCTCATCGGCCTTCTTATCGACATCTACCTGGGGACCGTTACGTACAGCTAGTACCCGCTTGCGGCCTGTGGTTAAACCCACTGCCATTGTTGTGTCGAGTCTTTACAGTCCCACACAGAGAGTTTCCCTACTTCGGGCGAAACGATATAGAGGTCGTATGCTTTTACGACAGGGTTCGAACATATACGTGTACTTGTGCACGTATGATGTTCGGACAGATTATATTAGCGGGCTTTGGTTTAAGCCAGATTCTAGTATTGGATTATTGGATTTATGCAGTCTCAGTATATCCGTGTTTTTCGTAAATACGGATGGGAGGGGCATTCTCGTAATTAGTCGACAAGCTTCTAGAAGAAAGGTAACTCATTTAGTTTTAATTCATTTGTGAATTATATTAAATGAGGTGGAGAGGTGATGTGTAATTTTCATTAATTACACCATGAGTCATGAAGTGATTCACCTCAAGGTAATTAATGAAGCATGGTTGTTGATTATATTTATTATTTTTTAGATATTTTTCATGCTTCATAATCATCCAAATAACTCAAGTTTAATTCATTATTACATACACATTCTCTCTCCTCAAGCTCTCATCTTCTTCATCCTAACCCTAATCCTCTCATGTGTTGAGAACCCTAGTGTTAGCAAGACTAATAGATCCTTAATCTATTTCTATATCCTCTAGGTCACTTGGATTAGCAATCCTGGCCACTTAGTTACCTCAAGTAGGAGGTTAAAGCTTGAAGAAGGAACTCTCGGGTGGATCTTCTATTACATCGAGGAGGCCGACGAAGAGGTGAACAACAAGAACAAGAAGGACTAGTATCTTGAGGTATAATCATCTATCATAGTAGTTTAGCACTTCAAGATAGTTTGTTAGTTAGGGTTTAGCAAAGATCCGTTTGATAGTCGATGTTACTTTGAACAAAATGATTGTTTTTCCTATTCCTCCTCCCCGCTTGTTGTGGGGTGTGTAATGTTGACTTACAACCTGTGCCCAGCATCTGCACGTAAATCCTCATATAACTAGGGCTCCGTCAGTCTGCATCGACCCACGTGCTCCGTCAGTCCGGATCGGCCCATAATATCTCTCGACTCTGGTCGGTATCCTCCGGATATCCGCTGAGCCTAAATACTATCACCGGTAGGTAGTAGTCCCTCTGCCAGGCTCACCGTCTTTATACACAGCATCCCTTTCTTGCCCCGGGGTACCATACCGGGCCTCACCATGTACCCGCACACGGCCCACGGCTCCTCCTCGCATGGGGTATATATATATCATAACCGATAAAACTCATGGTGGCTGCTGAAATATCATATCAAGAGAAACCGGGTTTTTAAAACAGTACATGCTTTCTTTTGAAATAGCCACCGGTTCTCAAATCCAGAAATCTCATGAAAACAACATATCTCAATGCGTGTAATCATAAAGCATGATGTATGCGACATATAATAGAAATGTACGCATATCAGTATGTCATGCAATATAAACAGTAATATGCATATATCGAGGGAAAACCACTCTTTTAAATGAATCTAGTTTTAAAATATATCTTGCGGTTCCCAAATCTCTAAAATCTAGCCAAAATCGTCTATGTATGTGCAAATATGTATGTATACAAGTATGGGTATACAATATGTATGTGTGCAACTATGGGTGTACAATAGGATGTACGCAAGTATGGGTGTACAATATGTATGTACGCAAGTATGAGTGTACAATAGGTATGTATGCAAGTATGAGTATACAATATGTATGTGCGCTAGTATGTCATGCAAGGAGTCATATCCTGATTCAACAATCCTACTGTGTAGTGACATGGCAATTATCGATGATGAAGTGTGTGAGCCGGCAAGCTGGTGTACGTGGAACATACGCATCATCGATAATGGTGCTGGTGTCCTGACAGCATGGGTTTAATATAACAATAAACACATTTAACCATGCAACGCGATGCGAATAGAAAGAATATGCGTAAAATGAATAATAAACACAACAGTGAAGAATCTATATCAATATATATATGTCATACAGTTTTGCCATTTGAAATAACACGAATCGTGGTGTTTAGAAAAATAAGAGCTAAGGTGTTTTAAAAAAAAGATGTGTCTTCTGAAAATATCCGTAGAATCCCTTGGCTTGTCTTTAAAATACTCATGATTTGTTAGTTTTGAAATAGGTATGACTCGAGTCTAGTCTAACATCTATAAGTACTACAGGACTAAACGAACAGTCTAACCGAAAAGGTAAGGAAAACCACCTAAATCTGAGTCGATATATATATAAATATAATAGTCGGCGATCCCGCCTCAATAGTATCACATACGACACAATATACAATATGACATTCTCGAGTCAATAGGGCGGATCTATCATCAATATATAGCTCATATGTAAATCCATCGTACGGCATCCCAAATCTGGGTACGGGTCGAAATATCACATCCATCTCATCATTTATCTGGTATCCTTATCATCATATCTCATGAACTGGGGTACTGATCTAAGTCTAATACCAACTGATGCCATCTATATATGTATATATGCGTGTATAAAAACACACGCCTAAAGGCCCACTAAAATCTCATGTCGTATCTCATAATACGAATCAAACATATCACCGATCTCATGGCATCATGCCCAATCTCATCGAATCATCTCCAAATACCATGTACAATCCTCATCATCCATGTATAGGTATACGTATTTATATACATAGTCCCATACCTATGTGTGTGTATATATATATATGTTTCCCCATATACGCACAAGTAATAATGCATGCAAGGGTGTGTGTGCGTGTTTGCAAACCTATTCTATGGTTCGTGACTAAGAAATCAACCACGACACTATCATCAAAATTCATAACACATATGTAAATATATATCATATCATCAACTACACTACGAACTGCGAGGGTGCTATACGCCATCCACCCGACTTCCCCTGTAGATATAAATCTACTCACATTGCTCTTCGCTTGCCGTTGCCGACGTCGCCACGCGCTTGCTTGTCGTCCCGAAGTCCACATGGGGGTACCTACATGTCACAACGTATCGTATCGTATTAAAACCCAATTCAAAACCAAAACGACACGCTAAAAGCCTATAGGTTAGAACCTACGGACTACGCCTTTCAAACCACCAAACAACCCTCGATATCGTCGTACAAACGTCAAGTGATCGAGGTAAAACACCAATACAAAAATCCAGAATCCAAAATAGTAAAATATAACCCCGAATCATAACAGCAACTCATGACTTTAGTCCCAGATTTTACCCTAGGCCAAACTAGCCAATTTTGCATACAGGAGGGGTCTAATTTACTGGAGATGGAGCTACAGACGAAGCATGAAGCAAAAAGAACTAGGTCTGGCCGCAAATTGCGGCCAGAAGGAATTTTTCTACGGCCTGGGTAGAGGGTTAGGGGCTAGGGTTTCATGGGTAGTCTTCTGGTCACCTGCACACATCACTATACTTGCTAAATATTTTTCAGGTCATCCGGGTGTTAGCAGATTACCAAAGCCATCACAATTCGCACAATTTCCGTATCTGCAGAATTCAAAGTTCGCATTTGGGGGTTAAGTCTCAGGTTTTAGTCCAATATGATACCACTAACTGGGGTTTAGGTGTTAGTTATGTATATGCCCTAGAGGCCATTGTTGTACACGTGATGTATATTATAATGGATGCTTGAATATATATAGAGAGAGATGACTTTCTTGCTCGTCATGATAGTATGCTATTTGGTTTCACTTTATCTTAACATGTTGACTTGTATTAGTTTACTGTCTTCCTCTCACATGTTGATCAAGCCCTCAGGATATGTACTCGACTACTGGGACTGTGATGAGATCACACTAGTGGGGCCAGGGTAGTCAAAGAGTACATCCTAAAACTATTCCTAGTCGAGGGTGTGTCGAGACAGGGCATCGATACACCAGAGTAGACTAGCGTATACGCATCTTAACCCATATGTTGGGATGTCACGACCCGAAAGAGCACGTGTCTGGCCCTTGAACCATATGAAGTCTATAGGACTCCATCTGATCCAAGTGAGCCAAAAACCCAGAAATCTAAAACCATTTTAAGAGTAAATAAAGAAAACTGGTTTAAAGAAGTGAAGAAAAACATGTTTGAAGTAAAGGTTTTTAAATAACTAAGCCGAATATGCATTTAAAAAAAGTAAAGTCTTTTCTAAAAATTTCGGCAGAGTTCCTTTTGTAAATACTGGCCCCGAACGGGGTACAACAAGAACAATATATATATATGCAATGATAGAAGGCATCCCAAGCGGGAGCTAGCTCTTCGTCAATCGACTGTCACTACCACACAAGCAATATAATATACAACGCCGAAGGGCGAGGATCAAAGCTCAAAGAAACTCAAATAGCATGAAAATAGTAATACTACTACACGCGATTCTAAGGTCAAAATAATAAATCACTAATGTCTAAGTCTGAAACAATATACAAGTTTTGGTTGATGGAATTCTAGATACAAGGGAATAATACAAGTACAATGGTGGTTCTTGAGGCAAAAGAACCCACCTACCAAAAGCAATTCACCCGCAAAGGAAGCAGTGTGCCAGAAATGCCGCTATGGAACCTGTACGGCAAAACCTGCAAGAACTGTGGCACAACAGGGGTGAGTTGCCAACTCGTGAATAGAAAATATCTACAAGTAGAAACCGAATGCAAGACATAATCCTAGGTCAATACGATCAGTATATGATATAAACTTCAAAAGTAAGTCTGAAGCATGATAAGATGGCGATGTAACATCTAATCATGTATGTAGTGCCAAGTACTCGTGCCAGTGCCTCAGGTAATAACATGTCATAAATGTAGTATGTCTGCATGAAGTAAATATGATGAAGTATCAAAACGAATATCAATACACATATATTAGCGTCCTATTCCACTAATATTGGTGTAAGGGTATATATAACAGCGCCCTCATATCCTGTTATATATACAAATGAAGTATGATCAATGTAATACTAGTCTGTATAAATGTGGATCCCGTCCACCTGTCACCCAATGACAATAAGTATCATGCACGCAAATATGAGGATATAATCAAAATCATGGAGATCATCATGAAACCTGTGCCTAGCATCGGCACGTAAGTCCTCGTCCATATGGGGCTCCGTCTGCGGTATCGGCCCTCGGCCCCGGCAGTACAGGTCAGCCCATGTCCATCTCTCAACTCCGGTCGGTATCCTCCAGATATCCGCCGAGCTCAAATACAATCACCGGTAGGTAGTAGTCCCTCTGCCAGGCTCACCGTCTACTACACAGCGAAACCGTTCTCGCCCCGGGATACCATACCGGGTCCACCATGTACCCGCAATCGGCCTCATCCGCCTCCTCGAATCCGGTTTCACATGTCGCTCTCAGCACCGAGAAAACACATGGTGGACACACTGAAATATCATATCAAGGGTAACCGGGTTTTTAAAACAATTATATATTCTCTTTTGAAATACCCACGGTTACCAAATCCAGAAATATCATGGAAACAACATATTTCAATGCGTATAATCAAAACATGATGTATGCGACATGTAAAGAAAGGTAAGCATATCAGTAAGTCATGCAGCATGGAATAGTAATGTGCACATGTCGAGGGAAACCGCTCTTTTTAAAATGAATCAGTTTTTGATGAATATCTTGCGGTTCCCAAATCTCTAATCAAGTCAGAATCATCTATGTATGTGTACAGGTATAAGTGTACAATATGCCATGAAAGAATCATATCATGAATGCAACAGTACTACAATATAGTGGCATGGCAATTATCGATGATGAAGTGTGTGAGCCGGCAAATAGTGTACGTGGAAGATACGCATCGTCGATAATGGTGCTGGTGTCCTAACAACATGATAATAATATAGCAATAAACATATGCAAAGCAATGTGAATAGCATGAATATGCGGAAATCAAATAATCAACACCACAGTGAAAAATCTACTATGCAAACTACAGATCTAAGTATCAAGTCAATCGGGAGGGGTATGGAAACCACCTAAATCTGAGTCGATATATAGATATAATAGTCGGTGTGTAGGGTTCCTAGGCACACTAATGAGGTCTCACAATGCATCAACCATGCCAATTTCAAATTTTACAAGTGCCGAGAAACCCTAATACGGATCGTTAACTAGAATTTTAGGCGAAACAAGCAACTAGTTAACAATTTAACTAAGTGAACGGAAATACAACCTTTGTAGATCCGGTTCACCACCTCCATAGCTCCACGATGAAGTCTCCTTGCTGTCCAAATCGAATCCCATGCTCTAGCGTCGGCTTCATCGGAGAAATGGGCAGGCTAGGTCATCGACAACGATGCCGAAGATGATCTACGACGAGGCATCACAAGATCAAGCTCCCACTTCACCAAGTCATGAAACTTGTGAAGAAAACACCCTATACTACTTGGCAAGAGGTAGAGGATGAAGAAATAGGAGGTGGGTTCACTTTAGAATTGGATTTCTCACTTGATTTCTTCACTTGCCATTGATGAGGCAAGCTTTTTCATCTTGAAGAAGAAGAAGAAGATGAAGATAATTATCATAAGAATAATGTGAAAAATAGAAAAAGATTATTCTTATCATAACTACAACCATGGTTAAGTGTAGAGAGAGAACTATGGTTAAGTGAAATGGTTAGAGTTAAGGATGAGACAAAATGGTCACTTTAGTCAATGCTTCATGAAGCTTCATGAACAAACAAAGAAAGCCACCATTTTTCTCATTATCATTTCCATAATAAATAAATAAATAAATAGATATGAAAATTAAAACCCTAACCATTTAAATAACCGTGGCTTAATCTTTACACAAACCCAAGTAAACATGTATCATCAAACATGATACATCCAAGTGCACAAAACTATATCACATATACAATGTGCACATCAAGTGAGAAAATTCATTTATAGTGAACAAATATTAGTTAATGCAAAGTAATATATCAAATATATAATTATACATTAAATCATTAAATCAACACTTGATTTAACGATCCGGTCATATCGCATATGACCGACTAATATCCAATGTATCGGCTTATCGAATCAATCCTTGATTCGATAATTTGGTTATATCGCATACAACCAATCGATACATTTATCATGAGAATACAATACGGTATCACATACACGCATTATTCTCGGTCCCGCACATATCTCATATGCGCTCCTATTTCGTTTCGCTTGAGCCAGGAAACCTCTGTGTAGGACTCTAAAGACTCGTCAATACGCCGGCAGCAGATGATGATCATATCAAGCACCCACAAGCCGCAAGCGGTCTGCTAAACGTAACGGCCACCCGGGTATTAAGCGATCAGAAGATCGACGAGCAAACCCGCTCATACTCCTGTGAATCCAACCAGTAACACTTACCGTACAGTCCGGTCTGTTCGTCTGATATGTCGCATATCTCGCCTAGGGGTGGTAAACGTCAGACCCCAATAGCTCGATAAGTCGTGTCGATATGAGGACTATAACAGTTCGAGAAACTACTGGTAACACTTACCAGTAAATCTCAGCAACCCTGGCCAGGGATTTCCGGTTATAGCCAATCGAACACAGCGCAACATTAACTCCCTATACCGGGAGAGTCGAATCCCCTCCTATCGCTCATTGCCTCCATGTGATTCGGGACTGTACCCAAAAACCACCGCTTTGCACGCCCTCTTGGACGTGGTAAGGTGGAAATCAAAGCACAGTGGGAACCACACAAGACTCTATGACGATCTCGGGTCAACAGACTACTCTGTACCAGTGTCACCAGAGAACTGCCATCTGACGTAAGGTATAATACCATCTGGGAGTTCTCGGCGAGTCCGTCTAGTGTACCCAGTCTCCACTGAGCACCCGTATATCATCTCTGATATCAAACACCAATGGATATGGGATCATCCATCGCCCATCTGTATGGGTCGAGAAGGTATACGCTAGTCTACTCTGGTATATCGATGCCCCGTCTCGATACACCCACGACTAGGGACTTTGAAGGATGTACTTATAGACTACCATGTCCCCACTAGTATGATCCGCATCATAGTCTAGGTAGTCAAGTACACATCCTAAGGGCTTTACCAACATGTAACAGAGAGACAATCAGTGTACACGTTAAGGTAAAGATCAACCAGATAGCATACTATCATGTCGAGCAAGAAAGTCCTCCCTATATATGTCCCAGCATCCACTACAATATACATCAAATGTATAGTAATGGCCTCTAGGGCATACATATAACTAACAATCTCCTACTTGCACTAGGGCCATCTGATAGCAGTGGTTGTAGTATCTCGTACTCAACCATCCCATAAAAGTCTCTCTCTGGGAAAAGGCCTTTGTGAGTGGATCCGCCGTGTTGTCCTCTGAGTCTACTCTCCTAACCTCGATCACCCTGGAGATCAACCATCTCCATGATCAGGTGATACTGCTTTAGAATATATCTGGATCACTGATGGGACGGGTGTTCCTTGGCATAAGCCACAACTCCATTGTCACACAATGGGAGGAACGAAGTTCATCTTATGAACTAATATACACCCAGACTGCCTCTTTGGTAGCATCTTAAGTAGCGATTTATCCAGCCTTTATCATCTAGTATGCCACGGTATCTAGCTTGGAACTCTTCCAACATACCGTCCCTTTACTGAGGGTAAAGACAATGCCTGTGACTGGCATTCAGTCGTCCTTATCACTCTGGAACCTTTCCAGTGATTCTCCCCATGATTGATTGATACCATCTCACTACAATAAGTGAGAATCCTAACATCCAATTAGATCTGTCTCATAGATCCAAAACCCAGGATTTAGGAGGTATCACTTTGATCCTATATGGAGAATCATTGTGATAAGCGGAGATTGACCGAGCGTAGCATAGGAAACTCCTTCCCTATCGCGAGTATGTCATCCACGTACTCTACGAGGATCGTCACCATACTCCCTACTACCTTTTTGTATATACAAGGTTCATCTACCATTTTGATGATGTCAAAATCTTTGACTAATCCATCAAAACAGATGTTCCAACTCTGCGATGCCTGCTTTATCACATAAAGCATCTTGCACACGTTTCCGCTGCTCCCACTGTCTACGAAGCCCTCTGGCTGTGTACTTATAGACGCTCTCTTCCAAAACATCATTTAGAAAAGCAGTCATGACACCCAACCACCAGATATCGTAGTCATGGTATGTAGCCGTGGTAAGTAGGATCTGGATGGACTTAAGCATAGATCCTTAGAAAAGGTTTCATCATTATCCACGCCTGGTTGATGACGAAAGCCTTTAACAAGTCTTGCTTTGAAAGTCTCAACTTTTCCACCTACACCAAGTAATCTTCTCAAGATATACTTGCTCCTGACGGGGATTTAACCCTTCAGATATAGCAACCAAAGTCCATACTTTGTTGGTGTATAAGGATTCCATCTCAGATCGCTAAGCATCCAGCTATTCTTACAGAGTCCCACTCCTGATGGCCAGCTCGAAACTAGTTGGGTCATCATCACATGATGCAATCCTCGCTCCCACTGTCATAGAGAAACCGAAGTATCTATCAGGTGGGTGAGGAACCCTACTAGATCGGCGGAGAAGTTGAGGTTCGTTGGAAACTATTGAATCCTTTGGTTCTACCAAATCATCAGCTGCAGTTTGTATAGCTGAAACCATTCCAGTTCTACATAACTGATCTTGCCTCGAGCTTGTCCGGATTATGCTTTTAGACATAGCCCGGACAACCCCAAATCTTAACCAACTTTAGATATGGGCTCTTCCCTTTCCATATCACATATGAAGCGGTAGGCTACTGATTTGATTGGAACCCTATTGAATAGGTATGCAGCTTCTCAAGCGCATAACTCCCAAAAGGAAATAGGAAACTCAGTAGTACTTATCATAGAGCACACCATATCACATAGGGTGCTATTGCTCTGCCCCGATATACCATCGTGCTATGGTGTATACGGAGGAGTAATGCTGAGAGAGAATCTCATTCTCCTTTAGAATAATCCAGGATTTCCGTGCTCAAGTATTCTCCTCCTCGATCTCATCAAAGGACATAATACTTATACCCGTGTTTTGGTTTTCTACTTCTAAATCATATTCTGTGAATATCTCAAAAGGTTCGGACTTATGTTTCAACAGGAACATATATCTGAATCTTGAGAGATTATCAGAGAATGTAACGAAGTACAAAAAACAAGTCCTGGCATGTGTAGACAGGGGACCTTAATACATCAAGATGTATCATCCCAAGAGTTTACTAACTCTTTCTCTGTTTCCAGAAAACAGAGCTATGGTTATCGTATCTTTGTGACATGACTGGCAAGTTTCATAAGATGTAAATTCAAACAGATTTAAATATGCATCTAAATGTAACTTCAGCTAGTCAGGTCGCATTGATATGACCTAGTCTACAATGCCTCAAGAAGGATTCGTTCATTTCTGAACTCTTCCTCTTGTGTGTGTTCCGTATACTAAAGAACTGTAGTTTGATTTAGAACATTAATGCTTTTAGATAACGTGCCTGAACCGATCAACTTTTGATATAGGAAATGTTCAAAACATTATCCAACTATACAAAATTTTATCATTTCTTTACTAATAAAGAGAGTGGTATGATTTTGTATATCAGGTTCGGTATCTAATAACATTCGTTCAGAATCAATGTATTAGTAATACAGGGTGACAGTGACCAACAGACATGGCTGCAACTCTTGCCCCGTTTTCTGCCTCATGAAACTTATCACCCGTTCTCAGTCCTCTACCTTTCTGTAGCCCTATGTAACATATTACATATCTGGGATCCTGATCTGGTATCACATACCCAGGACGTAAAGGATACTGAGAAACAGTTCTCTGTAATGAACACACCCGAAGATGATGCATCAGCATGCACTCTCTTCGTTTGGGCGGCACGGGAATTCTGGTAATCCCCAATTTCCTGCTCTGTCTTATAACAATTATAAGTTAGAGCGGGACCAACGTTCCCCAGCTCAGTATAACAAGCGGGTTCGGTTAATATTCCGTATTATTATCTTGATTAAGGCGTGACATGGTCGCTACCTGGAGAGAGAGAGAAGAAAACACTCAGCGTGCGCTCTTTCAAGAATAGATTGGTTTTTATTTTATCTAATCAGGATGGCTCCCACTGTTTTTATCAAATCTTCCTTCAAACCCAAAAAGGAAAGACTAGCCGGGATTAATTACATACTACAAGTTCGCCAATCTTTCAGCCAGGCCAGTGTCGGTACTTTGAGGGAGGTTCCCCGTGCTTTCGCACGGACCTAATTAATGTAAACCTCGTTTTCCCAGAGGCGTAACCCCGTTGACACCTTTCTAGACACCTACTTGATCGGCTAATTGTAATGTGTAAAACTCTCCCAGGAGTAACAATTACTCGCAGCGGGTATCGGGATCCAACTATCTCATAGAAGGTATGCAATCTCATTGCAAATTTCAACACTTGAAATTCCCGATAATATTTTGCCCCTAGTGTTCTATGACCTTGACGAATGCCAAACAACCCATAGTCCACTAGTCAAGTTCAACCCGTACATTTCTTGATTGAATTAAACCCACCCGCACGACCCTTGACGAATGCCAAACAATGCCGTACGAATACCCTAATCCAATCTGCATCATATGCATAAGCAGATAAATACTAGTTAGCTATCGCACACTACGCCTTGACGAATGCCAAACTACCGCAGCACGAATACTAACTAGTACTTATCTGAAATGACGGAGGGCTACGACAGGTTTTTCTGAAAACCTATTGCGTAATGAACTTGATATCGTCGTAGAATCAAATGATTTTAAAATGGAGTGTTTTCGAGGCTTTTCTAGTTTTGCTAAAGGGGTCACTCCCGGTGAAGGGATCGTCGGCCCTTTCCTCGTCGAATGAGGTGCGTGATATATCATATATATCACTGTGCAAAGCAAAAACTCTTAAAAGCAATCAAAAAGACAAACCGAGTATGTAGCGTCTGCCAGTTATTGCTAAAGGAGTCACTCCCGGTGAAGGGATCTCGGTCCTTTCCTTATCGAATAAGGTGCAGGATATATCATATATATCGCTGTGCAAAGGAGGAACTGTAGCTACCTTTTTATTTTGAAATTCGATTCTACAACATCTTTAGGTTTCTTTTTCTTTCATTAATCACATTAATGAAGTCCCATCATTTAAGTACCTAAACATCACAGATAAATACGATGTACACTTATGCCATCCGCATTCGCCTCGATGTCCCCTCGTGCACCGTTAGGTTAGGTAACTAACGGCAGAGCAGGGCAGGGCTAGCGCGGGTGTAAAACATAAATAACATCTATATAATATATCATATATACTATATGCTGTATCCATCACAGAACATATCACATGATCACATCACAGATATCGCAGCAGAAGAATCATATGAAATATTGGATATACTAGGACGTCCGTGTTTTCAATACGAGCCAGTATAAAACACGGATTCCACGGTTGCGATGAATAGCCAAACCCACACCCCTAGACCCCTACGAGAGCGGCAAGCAACCCTACCAATTCTAGAGTTAGGAGACCCGGACTCGACTCCTCGAGTTGGTCTCCCACTGGACTCCAGAACCCGGTTACTTGTGCTCCCCTCCTTGGGTCTATCCTAGTGCGGAAAAGTAAATAATATACAAACGGTGACATCTTCCGCAACCTGGAAGTGCCCCAATAAAAGAATATTACATACAAGTTTTTACATGAATGAAAATGAAAAACACTCATCTCACATAAAAACCCCCGGCTATTCAAACACGACGATCCAATATAACATATCCAGCAACACATAACATCACATGCCATCAACGTAAGTAAATATGCGCATCCCAATTGTCGTTGACATATAGCAACAAAACCGGCGATATCACATATTACACTTACGGTCGCAGAAAAGAAAGTGTAAAACTACAACAGTTGGAATCCACAATCTCATTAGACATCGCATGCCTAATCAAATGAAATACTTAGACATCACATGCTTAACAATTATAAACCCCGCATTTTAGTCTCATTATCGAAAACACTTTTCAATGTCAAGTCGGGTAATTCAACAAGATTCCCGACATCCTGATCGAATGCTCGTCGCAAACTTTAGTAGACGGCCGCACCCCCGACGCTGTCGACGAAGTGCACCAAGGTGGAACAACGCTGCCGCGAGCACCCGAACGGACGCTTTTGGCGACGGGGTTCTCCTACGGTCACTTGGTCGGGGCTATGGGGCGTGGCTGTCTATTAAGTTTACCCGGCGAGTATCCGCGTACGCTACGTGATTGCGACGGACTTTTGATCACATCAATATTCCGTAGCAATCGATCAAGTGAGACTAAACTGCTATGTTTATAATATTCATTCAGTTATCTCATAACTACTTGTGAATTCCAATTATTGTATCACATTCCGGATAAGTAGAAAATGTTAAACTTTCCGATCGAACAATCGAACACCCAAGTTT
Source organism: Agapanthus africanus (assembly GCA_030015575.1). Lineage (NCBI taxonomy): Eukaryota > Viridiplantae > Streptophyta > Magnoliopsida > Asparagales > Amaryllidaceae > Agapanthus > Agapanthus africanus. Next base: position 270,460,314 of record CM057340.1, read on the forward strand.
TCCCGAAACAGCTCATCACATGAAATAAGTTTAAAAACATCCAGTTCATGCCTCAGTACCAACGGTCCAGCCGTAGAAGGGTCAAGCCAACGCCTCACATGTGGCACGCCGTACTGCCCCAAACCCGAAGTTTCAAAGGGCAGTTCAAGACGGTCACATAATCGAGTTAAGGTTTGTTGTCTTCTAGAGGGTCCATCACGTTACTTGCACTACTTAGAACGTCTTTAAACCACGGAAAAATCCAACACTTGGAAATTTCCCGACAGGGGAAAAATTGGGTATTTATATCCGGTCGAACTTTTTAACATATTCAAAAAAATATCCGGAAAGCCACATAGACAAAATCTGATAATCCGATCGAATCTACGAACTCCCAATACACCCCAGAAAATTCAACCCTTGAATAAATTTTAAAAATTCCCATAAAACTCAGCATTTAAATACAGAAGTTACTGTGCAAAAATGGTTGACTGAAGAGACTAAATGGGCGCGGAACCGCCGCAATAGGCGGCTAATGCCGCGGTTCCGCCGCGCTTGAGAAAGATCATTAGGTAATTTTTGCACCGTAATTCTTAGAATTTCCTGCTGAATTTTTTAAGCATTTTTAATTTGGAAAGAACCACTTTTTCAGAAAAAGTCCAGAAAGGGTTAAAAGTTAGGGTTTCGGGGTTCGATCGGGTTTCTAACATCGTCTACGCATCGCTTAAGGCTCTAGCTAGGCTCTGATACCACTGTAGGGTTCCTAGGCACACTAATGAGGTCTCACAATGCATCAACCATGCCAATTTCAAATTTTACAAGTGCCGAGAAACCCTAATACGGATCGTTAACTAGAATTTTAGGCGAAACAAGCAACTAGTTAACAATTTAACTAAGTGAACGGAAATACAACCTTTGTAGATCCGGCCCACCACCTCCATAGCTCCACGATGAAGTCTCCTTGCTGTCTAAATCGAATCCCGGGCTCTAGCGTCGGCTTCATCGGAGAAATGGACGGGCTAGGTCATCGACAACGATGCCGAAGATGATCTACGTCGAGGCATCACAAGATCAAGCTCCCACTTCACCAAGTCATGAAACATGTGAAGAAAACACCCTATACTACTTGGCAAGAGGTAGAGGATGAAGAAATAGGAGGTGGGTTCACTTTAGAATTGGATTTCTCACTTGATTTCTTCACTTGCCATTGATGAGGCAAGCTTTTTCATCTTAAAGAAGAAGAAGATGATGAAGATAATTATCATAAGAATAATGTGAAAAATAGAAAAAGATTATTCTTATCATAACTACAACCATGGTTAAGTGTAGAGAGAGAACTACGGTTAAGTGAAATGGTTAGAGTTAAGGATGAGACAAAATGGTCACTTTAGTCAAAGCTTCATGAAGCTTCATGAACAAGCAAAGAAAGCCACCATTTTTCTCATTATCATTTCCATAATAAATAAATAAATAGATATGAAAATTAAAACCCTAACCATTTAAATAACCATGGCTTAATCTTTACACAAACCCAAGTAAACATGTATCATCAAACATAATACATCCAAGTGCACAAAACTATATCACATATACAATGTGCACATCAAGTGAGAAAATCCATTTAAAGTGAACAAATATTAGTTAATGCAAAGTAATATATCAAATATATAATTATACATTAAATCATTAAATCAACACTTGATTTAACGATCCGGTCATATCGCATATGACCGACTAATATCCAATGTATCGGCTTATCGAATCAATCCTTGATTCGATAACTAGGTTATATCGCATACAACCAATCGATACATTTATCACGAGAATACAATACGGTATCACATACACGCATTATTCTCGGTCCCGCACATATCTCATATGCGCTCCTATTTCGTTTCGCTTGAGCCAGGAAACCTCTGTGTAGGACTCTAAAGACTCGTCAATACGCCGGCAGCAGATGATGATCATATCAAGTACCCACAAGCCGCAAGCGGTCTGCTAAACGTAACGGCCACCCGGGTATTGAGCGATCAGAAGATCGACGAGCAAGCCCGCTCATACTCCTGTGAATCCAACCAGTAACACTTACCGTACAGTCCGGTCTGTTCGTCTGATATTTCGCATATCTCGCCTAGGGGTGGTAAACGTCAGACCCCAATAGCTCGATAAGTCGTGTCGATATGAGGACTATAACAGTTCGAGAAACTACTGGTAACACTTACCAGTAAATCTCAGCAACCCTGGCCAGGGATTTCCGGTTATAGCCAATCGAACACAGCGCAACATCAACTCCCTATACCGGAGAGACGAATCCCCTCCTATCACTCATTGCCTCCATGTGATTCGGGACTGTACCCAAAAACCACAGTTTTGCACGCCCTCTTGGACGTGGTAAGGTGGAAATCAAAGCACGGTGGGAACCACACAAAACTCTATGACGATCTCGGGTCAACAGACTACTCTGTACCAGTGTCACCAGAGAACTGCCATCTGACGTAAGGTATAATACCATCTGGGAGTTCTCGGCGAGTCCGTCTAGTGTACCCAGTCTCCACTGAGCACTCGTATATCATCTCTGATGTCAAACACCAATGGATATGGGATCATCCATCGCCCATCTGTATGGGTCGAGAAGGTATACGCTAGTCTACTCTGGTATATTGATGCCCCGTCTCGATACACCCACGACTAGGGACCTTGAAGGATGTACTTATAGACTACCATGTCCCCACTAGTATGATCCGCATCATAGTCTAGGTAGTCAAGTACACATCCTAAGGGCTTTACCAACATGTAACAGAGAGACAATCAGTGTACACGTTAAGGTAAAGATCAACCAGATAGCATACTATCATGTCGAGCAAGAAAGTCCTCCCTATATATGTCCCAGCATCCACTACAATATACATCCAATGTACAGTAATGGCCTCTAGAGCATACATATAACTAACACGGTGATCCCGCCTCAATAGTATCACATACGATACAGTATATCATATGACATCCTCAAGTCATGAGTGCGGATCTATCATCAATGTAAAGCTCGTACGGTAAATCGTCGTACGGCATCCCAATAGCTGGGTACGGGTCAATATCACAATCAGCTCATCAATTATTTGGTATCCTCATCATCATATCACATAATCTGCGGTACTGATCTAAGTCTAGTACAATCGATACCATCTATCACTGGTGTGTAAGCACACGCCCAAAGGCCCGCTAAAGATCACATGTCGTATCCCAAATACGAATCATATCAAATCACCGATCTCGCGTCTCAATGCCCAACATCATCGACTCATCTCCAATGTCATCCAATATCATCAAACACAGTGTAAGTATAATGAATATGCAAGGGTGTGCGTGTAGGTGTAAAATCTATTCTAGGGTTCGCGACTATGAACTACACTAGTTACTTTTAACCCTACACTATCCATAGTACACCTAAAACAAAATCCATGACACACAATAACTATCATATATATATAGTATATCAACTACGGACTGCGGGGGTGCTATACGCCATCCACCCAACTTTCCCCGTAGATATAATCTACTCACCTTGCGTCTTCGTTGTAAACGTCACCACGTGTTTGCTTGTCGTCCCAAAGTCTTCATGGGGTACATACACATTAACGTATCGCAAATGCGTATCAAAACCAAATCCAAACTAAAACGGCATACGAATCCTAAAACGATACGCTATGATCTATAGGTTAGAACCTATGGACAACGCCTTCCAAAACCAATAACAAACCTCTATATCGTCGTATAAACGCCAAATAGTCGAGGTAAAACACAATACACAAATTCAGATTTAAAAATACGGAACACGGAAACACGAATCCAAAATAGCAACTAAGGAAAAATGCCCCAGATTTCACCCTAGGTCAAATTAGACAAATCTATATATGCCCGGGGTCTAAACTACTGTAAAAAGGGCCATGCACCAAAAACGAGGTAATTCCCTCCTGCTATGGCTGCAATTTGCGGCCAGAAGGAATTAATTGGCGGCCGGGGTTTAGAGTTGGGGGCTAGGGTTTGGTGTGGTGGTTCCATGGTGCCTGCACATCTCACTGTCAACTCAGTTTTATTTTTGGGGTCTCGGGGTGATAGCAGATTCCTAAATACGATCACAGATTCACAGTTTTCCTCCGACATCGTCTCATAAATCCGTATTCTGGTTTCATGTCTCTAGTTTGATCCAAAATAACATCACACAAGGGGTTCTAAGGTCACCACATGCCTCAATTTCACTTTTAATCTCAGGTCTAACCCTAAACCCTAACTTGAAGTTCACAAGTCCATCAAACGACATCATATCGACATGAAACTAGAATTGATGCAATAAGAATTGAAATATTAAATTAGGGGTGCAGAAATTACCTTCTTTGGCAACTCAAGAAAATTCTTGAGTTGCTCAAAGTCCTCCAAATCCATTCTTGCTAGGCTCAAAGTGTAGCTAGTGAGCTCGGGAACATTTATTGTGAAATGGGAATAGGGTTTTGGGGTGGATTTCATGGTGGATCTAGGGTTTTTGTGAAGAGGGAGAGAGAGGGATGGTAGCAGCAGCAGCAAGGGGAGGGAGAGGAGAGAGAAAGAGAAGGGGAAAATGATGGGGAATGGTTCTACAAGTCAAAAAGTAAGCCCCAAATCTACCTCTCTCCTAATCATCATACTTTACCTTTTCTTTTCTTTTCCTTTTCTTTCCTCTCTAAACCCTTCTCACTAGAATAGTAACTCCAAAAGAAACATGGTGGGAAAATGCACAAGTGTAAGAAAAATGATATGTGCACATTTTTGCACAAAAATGCTAAAAATCCGATTAGCAGTTTTTAATCGCGATTAGCACTAAATTAGCATATAACTAATCATAAAAACTTAGAAAATGGCATAATTCCCTAAAATACCCTATTTTAGAATTTTCCATAATTTTTCCAAAATTTTTCCCTTTTATTTGTATTTAATAATACCGAAATATTAAAATATTCAATAAAATAATATTAAATTATAAAAATTCCCAAAAATAATATTTTATTATTTTGAAACGTTACAATCTTTCCCCCTTAAAGAAATTCGGTCTCCGAATTGAAATTTAAACCCCCAAGTACTAAAACATTTCAGTAAAAATCCAAATTGTCGGAGTTCCGAAAACATCAATACACAGCGAGTATCATAAAAAAAAGTACTGGTCAATAAGAAATCAATCCTATAAAGGTATATATAAGAATATCCTGTGCGTCTGGTGCACAAGGAAATGAAAATCCATATACGTGCCATACAAGGGTACAAAACAACATCTAGGTGCAACGGGAGTGCACGAAACATCTTTCATAGGCAACGTGTGTGCCTGACAGCAAAATCATGTGCACTTGACCTGCACGAGGAATCCCGATTTGGTGCATCTGGCGTGCACCAAAATCGTATATCAAAACACTAAAGGTGCATGAAAACTATGCTGGAAGTGTAAATCAAATCACTGCATAAGATAGGCGTGAAATCACAATCAATACCTCAAATGTAATAACTATGCGCAAAATATCAATACCCAGTGGGTGCATGAAAACAAATATCATGAAACTCAGCTATCAAAACTAAATCATGCAACCAGAACGCCCAAAATACTGAAATCCAAGATGACGGATTCGTGATAATCGAATCACAAAATCACAAATCATAAATACCGTCGTCGGTAGTTCCTCCTTCAAAGTCGAGAAGGAGTCAGCGCATCCAATGCTAGCAGCGCAAGATATCTACTTGCCTCTTGCTCACGGTCTGGCGTCCTCTGCCTCTGGGTCCTTATCTTCTCTGCGGATTACCTATCTCGCAAACAATCGTCTCATCGGCCCTGTCAGGTGTGCTAACGGGGACGATTCCGTTCTGGCACTTCTCTTGTCATCTGTCGGTCAATCATCACGACCACTCATAAAACATCATATCACTGGCTTCGGCCTCTGGCTCTCTGAATGCACATCACACATCTGATCCTGGGTGCAAACATCATTGCAGTAGTGTCCTGGAAGGAATCCCGCTCAAGGTCTCTTCCGATCTTGCCTATGCCGGTTTGTACGGAGGCTGGTACTCTTGAATAATTTCTTCTCGCTCGATGGACATCTATGTCCTCAGCACAACATTTCTCGGAAATTGGTCGCATCCCAACGCCTCTGTAAGCATATCAATTCTCTAGTCTCGACGGGAAGTAATGACAGCTCGTCAGCGTCTCGCATGAACCTCTTGTCCCGCTTGTCTGTATCATCATCCACATCGACGTCACGTCTCTATCGGCGTACTGCAACGTTCTCGGCTACGGTCCATCCAAAGTCTCTCGCATAACTCTTTTCTGCCGAATTGCGCGGAAGTCATCGTCCTTCACCGAAGCTAATTCATGTTCCGGAACGGCTGCATACTCGTTGCAACTCCTTCTGGAAGGTATATCCATATACAACGCCTCTGCGTGTGTATCGCATCTCTGATGTCGGCGGAGTGGAACGTCATATCGTCGAAATCACTTGCGAACTCTTCACTTCACTCTGCTTCAATGTCGACTGATTCGGACTCGCCTCATCGTGGCTGCACGGACTGCGCTCCAACGGCTATGCACGTATCTGGAGTCTCCCAAGCAATGCATCCCATCACATGATATCCGAATGATGTCGAATCGTCCGATCGACTCGTCAGACCCTCATAATCCCCCAAGAGATCAACATCTTGAGTACATTTTAATAGTATCGAGTACATGCCACAGCGTCGGTGGTCCAGCCGTAGAAGGGCAAACCCAAGCCTCACTAATAGCGCCGCAGAACTGCCGCAAACCCTATGGTACAAAGGCTTTCATACGGTCATTAAGTCGAGTTAGGGTTTCATTCTTCTAGAGGGTCCATAGAATCGCCTGCATGTCTTTCCGTATACTTTAAACTTGGAAAATGGCTTCTGACATTCGATCATCTCTATCGACTCTCAACGTCTCCGCGTGAAGTCGTCTTTAGCTGGAAGCAATCTATCTGATGACCTCGCATCGGGGTAAGCGAACGAACCACATGTCCTAGTCATTCATCCTCGGTGACTAGCGACCTTCCATCATATATCTAAGTATATACTCATGCTGCAGTAGCTCCAATCATCTGGGCGATATCTCGTCGTTTGCAGCAACAACTGGCTCATTCGTCTGTATGCTGAACAACGCCTCAATCCTCCAGGAAAGGCGATACATTGGCGGTCATCTCTGAATCGGTCTGCTCAAAATCTGAGTAAGACTCTCCACACTTGAAATCCTCAACTCAACAGGGCCTGCTCCGGCGCATAAGTCGGACGAATCACCTTCGTCTCTCAAATCGGGTAGACAAGCTATCATCTGTCTCATATATTCCTGGAAGCTCCGGCGATCTCAGCTCGTAAGCTCCGGAAGCGACATCCTGTTAATCTCAGCAACAGCTGGTCCATCTGTCTGCACGGTAGGCGACATCATAATCTCTGAGGTATGCTGTATATCAACAGTCCTCTCTCAACTGGAAGCTCTAACAATGGCCCGATCATCCGGCGCAAAACCAAGCACTTGCCTCCACTAGAGGTCACAATCACCAATAATAACTCGAGACGTTCCCATGTCACCAGAAAACACAATGGTCGGCCCTCGTACCAGACGAGCTCGCCCTGACCATAACCCTAGCAGCAGGCCAAACTGCGCTCAAACATGGCGACAGGAACCTCAATCAAGTATCGAAGAGAGCAGATCAATGGCAAGAAAGAAAACAACAATCCAGAGTGGATACATGATCATAAGAAGGAACGACATCAATGAAGGTATGATCATGGAACTAATAGAATCGAGGATCTCAAATGGATGTATAATCATGGATATGAAGAGAATCACTGATCTCGAAAATATGTACATCTTAAGGTTCCTTAAGCGGAGTGGCGTGTCGTTAGTATGCCGCGGAACATACCCACGGTACTGTAAGTCCATGCTACCTCTCCCGGTACTTTCGGGCATGCGGAATTTGGTGAAAAACAATTTTCTAGAGGTGGTAACATGGACTCAAAACCGGATCTTTGTTAAACATCTAACTAACAACCTAGCTAGGAGTTGTTAACTACTCGGTTAGGGGGTTATACCTTTCTTTCTTGAACTCCTTCGTCTTCAAGCCTCGATGGTTGTCCGGATCGGCTTCACCCCGTCGTCTCCTTGCGCCGAAGATCGATCCACCTGAAAGCTTCTACCTTTGGCTTCTTCTTCGGTCTTTGAAGAAACTAGTTCACTCGGTTTGCTAAACCTTGTGAACTAGAGTGAGTAGAGGAGAGTGTGTTGGGATTTTCTCTATGGTTCTTGGTTCTCAACACATGAGACAAGTGAACCATAGACTAAAGAGAGGGAGAGCAATAGGAAGAAGATGAGAGCTCAAGAACAAGAGAGAGAATGAAAATGATAGAATGAGCAAGACTTTTCTCACTTGGCTCTCATAATCCAAAACCATCATCACAAAAATAGTAATCAAGTATTGTGTAAATGGTTTAAGTCAAAATGGCTATATCATTTCATGCACTCATATTGCACAAGAGAACAAGCAAGTGAAAAGTCTTTGCCATGAAATGATAGCCATTGTCATCATGATGGTCAACTAGTCCAACCTAGTCAACCGGTCAACAAAGTCAACAAGTCAACAAAGTCAACCCCTCAACAACCATGTCACCACAATAATTAATTAATATTATTGTTAATCATATATCATATTCTCATTAGGGTTGAGAAAAAAGTCAATAGTCAACAGTCAACGGTCAACAACCCTAATGAGAATCCTCTGCCTTTGTCTCTCCGTCAACTGTGCATACACACCCGCATCCGCGTTCCGAGGAACACGAATACAAACTGGATAAAACCAATCCCAATACGTACACTAGGATCTGGCTTAAACCAAAGCCCGCTAGTGTAAACTGTCCGGACACTAAACGTGCACAAGTGCACGGATGTGACTGAACCCTGTCGCAAAACCATGCGACTTGTCGCAAAACCATGCGACCTCTACTCTTTTGCCAAAAGGCGAATAGCTTTCTGTGTGGGACTCTAAAGACTCAACACTACGCTGGCAGTGGGTTTAACCACAGACCGCAAGCGGCACTAGCTGTGCGTAACGGTCCCCAGGTAGATGCCGACAAGAAGACTGACGAGGTGAAACCTATCTGAACTCCTACTGAGCCTGAATGTGACAATCTCCGTACAGTCCGGTCTGTTCGTCAGATACATCGCATGGCGGGCCTAGGGGGGCGGTAAACGTCAGTCCCCTAATAGCGGTACAAGTCGTGTCGGAGTGAAGCCCAATACACCCTGAGATAACACTGGAAGCCTACCAGTATATCTCGCTTGCCCTGGCCAGGGACTACTCGTGTAATGGCTCTCCTAGACACAGCGCGATGTCAACCCCCAATACCGGGAGAGATGAATCCTGTCTAACCGTCACTGCCTCCAAGTGCTTCGGGACTGCACCCAACTACTACCTGTGTCACAACCCGAAAGTACGGAACGTAACTGGCACTTAGATTACGAGACGTCTAAAGGCGTACCGTAACCTAAGTCAGCCAAAGCCCAGAAAATCTAAACCAGAATCAAAAGAGAGTGAAGGAAAACCTTTAATGAAAACTGGTTTAAAAATCATTTAAGTTGCATAGAATCCCTTTTTAAAATATCAAAAATTTCCGAAAATTTCGACGGAGTCTCCCCTGTATTTTCCATCCCCCAAAATGGGTACAACAAGATAATACATATGAAATCATAACAATGGCATCCCCAAGCGGGAGCTAGCTCTTCGCCCAAGGCGGATCACAACCACATGCAATATATAAGCAATACCAAGAAAAGAGCATAGAAGAAACCCAAAATATCAGAAAACGCAACGCCGGCTCAAGTGAGCTCGACCCAAAAGAAACCACCAATATACAAATCTCTCAGTCTCATCACTATGTCGCATATACAATATATAAAGTGGTAGATGGAGAATACTAGATACAATGATAAAGCAAAAGATATAAAATATGCTCGCAACCCACCTACGGGCGATGTCGCGAGTCTGCACAAAAGGAGCTGATGATAAGATAGCCGCCGCTACAAGAGTGACGGGTCTGACCTGCAAGACACTGTGGCACAACGGGGGTGAGTTGCCAGCTCGTGAGTAAATATAACATCTAATAAGGCAATCGTAAGAATGCACGCAATGCACCACAACATGTATGTCCATATGTGATATAATATCTCTAGTATGCATGAACATGTATGCAATGTATTTTCTAACTCTTTAAGTGTTTTAAATGTTAAGGTTACTGCATTCTTAACTTTTAGAAAATGAATATCTGTACAATAGCTAAGTATCATCAAGAAATCATCTGAAAACCCGTGTCAAGTATCGACACCAAATAGGAATCATATCTGTCTCAATATCGGGCTCCGTCAGTCCGGATCGGCCCATATCATAAATCTCACGACGACGGTCGGTATCCTCCGGATATCCGCCGCGCCAGACATCACCGGTAGGTAGTCTTCTCCTGCCAGGCTCATCGTCTACAACTCGATCTTCTTTCCCCGGGGTACCATACCGGGCCCACCATGTACCCGAGACGGTTCATCCACTCCTCGAATCGGGTCTCGAAATCCAATAGAAAACATGAAAACTCATGGTGGACGACACATACATCACGAGAAAACCGCAACTTTATTTTAAAAACGATAAATATAAGCTTTTGTTAAATTCTTGCGGTTTTCCCCAAAAATCCAGAAATCACAGAAATACTGAAATCCTCGAGAAAATCATAATGTTCACATGTTATATATGATAAATGTCTATGATATCAATGTATATGATGTGAGTTTTGGCTAGAAATCTATGTAGATATGATGGTAATGCGAGGTATATGCATGCTATGCAACTCCTTATATCATGTATGAATGCAATGACGTTATTAAGTTAAACAAGTTCTATAGTGCACGTGGCATGGCAATTACCAAAGGCGTGTGTGTCACATGATTAGTGCGCGTGCAACAGATGCCAATGGTAATGGTGTTCGTGCCCTACGAAGTGATATCGCATAAGTATAGATGAATGTCCATGCAATGTAATATACTGTTCGATATAAGGGTATGCAGTGTACATGAATGGATAAGTTAGCTAATATATAAATCTTGCAAAAGTAGGGTAATCCTAACTAGGGGGGCGCCTCGCGCCATCCAGACGATTCCCCCATAGATGAATATATCTACTCACCAGAAATCCCCGCTAATCTGATCCGGCCACCGCTTTGCCTTTACGCGCCGTGTCCGATGTTTCTCCGACCGATCCTATATTGCACAACACCAAGTATAAGATTACATAACCTAAAACGATGCAAGTCACAATATACAATTATCGACGCTCTCAAATTAATCATAGCATGCACTCAGTGCGCGGAAAAACGCACGAAAATCGCTAACCTATAACTAGAATCGTCATTTCGGGGAAATCGACAAAACTACAACCCGACTAGACGAAACCCCGCGTTCGCGCATTCTAATAATCCTATACGAAGCTAATAATATTGCTAACCTAACGCAAATTGAACGCATTCTATTTTTCGTAAAAATCTAGCAAGCAAATTCAACGCCGATTCAATGCAAACATCGAAATTTAACGATTAGAGAGCATATAAATACACCATTAACCACTACAACCAATTAGAAACCCAAAGCCCTAATTTAATCCTAACAACTATGCTTCAAACCCTAGTTTTAAAATCAATCCTTCTCTTGATTTTTCCTAAACAACATTTACCACTAAACTAATATTTAGAATTTCAATTCTAGCATAATTAAACCACAAGTTAACAAAAAGATTAGAATTTTCACCTCTCAAGCTTGAACCCTAGCTTGATCAAGTCACCAAGAAGCCTCCTTTCATCTAGTTTTTGAACCAATTTGGGTAGAAGAGAGAGTGGTTAGGGTTTGGGTTTGAATGGAGATGGAAATTTATGAATTTAAATGGATTTTTAGCAAAGAAAAAGAAGCAAAATGAAGTGATGAAGTGGGGAATTCTGCAAGAAGAGGGGTCGGCCAGCAGCAAGGGTGAGGAGGTGGGCAAAATTTGAGAAGATTCTAGGTCAAATAACACCCCATATTATCATTTAATGCTTTCATGTCAACCTTTTTACAAAAAAACCCATTTTTAACCTCATTTTTCATTAAATTTCCCACCTTTAAACCAAAAGTTTGCAAGACATGATACAATTTTATTAACACCATATTTTAGCTTATAAAGACTCCTAATTATGAAATTTACCCAATTAAATTTGTATTTATCACTAATTTAATGTATTTAAAAAGGCTTAAAATAAAATAAAAAAATAATTAATTACGATTTTTTTTTTATTTAACTAGAAAATTATAAGTGACATTTTAGTGAAAAAATTATAGTAATATCTTATCTAAATTTTGTATAATTAGGTCTACAATGAAAAATACCTATTTTGACTTTTTACGAAAAAAGCCGAAAAATTTGCCGATTACCGAAAAACTGCCTAAACGATTTTCGAAGGGTTACAATCTTCCCCCCTTAAATAAATTCGGTCCCCGAATTTAGAATTTAACTACGCGTACCTTCAAAAAGATGGGGATATCTCTTCCTCATCTCGACCTCGGTCTCCCAGGTGACCTCCTCGCTGTTCGGGCCACGCCAAAGGACCTTGACGGACGGTATAACCTTCGACCTTAATTTCTTCACCTGCCGATCCAAAATGACCACCGGCTGCTCGGTGAAAGAAAGATCACGCTCTAACTGGATCTTCTGGTGCTGAATCGCCTGGGAAGGATCATGAAGGTACTTGCGGAGCATCGAGACATGGAATACGGGGTGAACATCGGGGAAGCTGGCTGAAGAGCTAACCGATAAGCGACTGGACCAACACGCTCTAGGATTTCAAAAGGACCAACATAACTAGGACTCAGTTTCCCTTTCCGCCCAAATCTCATCACACCTTTCATCGGAGAGACCTTCAGGAAAACATGATCGCCAATAGCGAACTCGAGTCGGCGACGGCGCCTGTCAGCATAAGATTTCTGCCGGCTCTGTGCTGCTCTCATCCTGTCCCGAATCAGCTGTATCTTCTCGGTCGTCTCCTGTACGATCTGAGGCCCCAAAATACTGCTCTCCCTAAGCTCTGTCCAACATACAGGCGATCGACATCTCCTCCCATATAAAGCTTCGAAAGGTGCCATCTGAATCGTCTCCTGGAAGCTATTATTGTAGGAAAACTCGATCAAAGGCAAATGACGATCCCAGCTACCACCGAAATCTAAAACACAAGCTCTGAGCATGTCCTCAAGAGTCTGAATCGTACGCTCCGACTGACCGTCAGTCTGAGGATGAAAGGCTGTGCTAAAACTCAATCGGGTGCCCAAAGCTTCCTGGAGTTTCTGCCACAATCGACTGGTAAACTGGGTGCCACGGTTGGACACGATGCAAGTCGGAACACCATGCAGTCGCACTATCTCATCAATATAAACCTGGGCGTACTGAGAAAATCCAAAAGTGGTCTTCACTGGCAGGAAGTGAGCCGCTTTCGTCAGTCGATCCACAATCACCCAAATAGAGTCATACCCTCGACTGGTCCTGGGTAGACCCACAACGAAGTCCATGGAGACCTGCTCCCACTTCCACTCAGGGATGGGAAAAGGCTGTAACTCGCCGGCTGGCCTCTGGTGCTCGGCCTTGACTTGCTGACAAGTCAGGCATCTCGACACAAAGTCTGTAATATCCTTCTTCATCCCGTCCCACCAGTAAACCTCTCTCAAATCACGGTACATTTTGGTGGAACCCAGATGCACACTGTATACTGATCTATGTGCCTCCTCGAGAATATCACGCCTCAGTCCCTCTGAATCTGGCACGCACAGTCGAGTCCCAAATCGAAGTATCCCCTGATCATCAATCATGAACTCGGAAACTCTGCCCTGCCGAATCTGCTTAATAATCTCTAAGATACGGGCGTCGCCGGACTGTGCCTCGTGGATACGGTCAAGTAACTGTGGGCGTGCTCTGAAATGGGCCAGCTGTCCACCTGAAGAAGTAAACTCGAACTGCACTCTGCTGTCACATAACACCTGCCAATCCGCCGTCGACTGCATCTGTACTGCGCTCAAACAAGATAGGCTACCTCCGGGCCTCCAACTCAAAGCATCTGCCACCACATTCGCCTTTCCCGGATGGTATAGAATCTCGCATTCATAATCCTTCACCAACTCCATCCAACGGCGCTGTCTCAGGTTCAGATCTCGCTGCTGGAAGATATACTTCAAACTCTTGTGGTCAGTGAATATCTGGCACGACTCACCGTATAGGTAATGTCTCCAGATCTTGAGTGTAAATACCACTGCAGCCATCTCTAAATCATGGGTGGGGTAGTTCTGCTCGTGTTTCCTCAGCTGCCGAGAAGCATACGCGATAACTCTGTCATGCTGCATCAATACACAGCCCAGCCCCACTCTAGAAGCATCACAATATACCACGAACCCGCCTGATCCTGAAGGCAATGCTAACACTGGTGCAGTAGTCAGACGAGTCTTCAACTGCTGGAAGCTATCCTCACATGCCTGGGTCCAATCAAAAGGAACCCCCTTCCGGGTCAACCCGGTCAAAGGTGCAGCAATGCGAGAGAAATCCTGGACGAAACGTCGATAATAGCCGGCCAGACCTAGAAAGCTGCGAACCTCTGTAACTGATACTGGTCTAGGCCAACGCTGAACTGCCTCGATCTTCTTCGGGTCCATACAAATACCATCTCTCGTCACCACATGACCCAAGAAGTCTACACTGTCTAACCAGAATGCGCACTTGGAGAATTTGGCGAACAGCTGATGCTCCCTCAAAGTCTGCAATGTGACACGTAAGTGCTGCTCATGCTCCTCCCGGCTCCGAGAATAAACCAAGATGTCGTCAATGAACACAATGATGAACTGATCGAGATACGGCCTGAATACGCGGTTCATCAAATCCATAAACGCTGCCGGGGCATTGGTGAGCCCGAACGACATCACCAAGAACTCGTAATGACCATATCGAGTACGGAAGGCGGTCTTCGGAATATCCTCCTTCCGAACTCGCAACTGGTGATAACCTGACCGTAAATCAACCTTCGAGAAAAACCCTGCACCCTGGAGCTGATCAAATAAGTCATCAATGCGGGGTAGGGGATACCTGTTCCGCACAGTAACCCGGTTCAGCTGACGATAATCAATGCATAAGCGCATACTTCCGTCCTTCTTCTTAACAAACAAGACGGGAGCACCCCAAGGTGACACACTCGGTCGAATAAGACCTTTGTCCAGCAAGTCCTGTAACTGATCCTTTAGCTCTCTCAGCTCCGCCGGGGCCATCCGATAAGGCGGTATAGAGATAGGCCCCGTGCCGGGGATCAAGTCAATACAGAACTCAATCTCGCGCTCTGGTGGCAGACCAGGCAGCTCGTCAGGAAATACATCAGGAAACTCTCTCACAACAGGGACCTGGTCCAACGGAACCTCTGTGGAGCTAGTATCACAAACATAAGCTAAGAATCCCTGACACCCTTTCCTTAAGAGCTGACCAGCGCGAAGAGAAGAAATCAAGCTGGGAAGGGTAGCGCTACGATCTCCCTGAATAATAAGTACCGGCTCACCAGGAAAACTGAATCTGACTGCTTTTTCACGGCAGTCCACGGATGCATAACAGGTGGCTAGCCAGTCCATACCAAGAAGAACGTCAAAGTCTAGCATATCGAGGAGAATCAAATCAACTGAAGAATCTCTCTCCCCGATACGAACGGAACATGATCGGTATACGAAACGGGCAACAAAAGACTCGCCTACCGGGGTAATAACGACAAGCGGCTGATCTAACGGAGAAGACTCTCGGCCCAACCTCGGTGCAAAGTACGTGGATACATAGGAATGTGTGGAGCCTGGATCAAATAATACCCGTGCATCAAAAGAACATACTGGCAGAGTACCTGTCACGACGGCATTGGATGCCTGTGCATCCTGAGGAGTCAACGCGAACACTCGGGCCTGTCCACCACTAATAGCTGGCTGTCCTCTGCCTCTACCTCGGCCTCTGCCTCTACCTCGGCCTCTGCCTCTGTCGCCTCATCCTCTCTGGACTGGACCGCCACGCCCACGGCCTCTAGAAGCATCTGACTGGCGTGGAGCATCATCAGGAGTAGGAAGTAAAGCTCTCTGAGAAGGTGGTGAGGGTGGTAAAGTCACATGCGGGACTGTCGCCGCGCCCTGGCGTCCCATGGTACAGTCTCTGACACGGTGGTACTGACTCCCACACCGAAAACATCCTGGAGACGACTGCTGGGTCTGTGGATATGAACCAAATAACTGACCTCGTCTCAATCCTCTGCCTCCACCATCTCCCGGAAACAATCTATCGCGGTGTCTACCCATCTGCCGCTGAGCTGGCGTATCGGTGCGGATCCTCTTCGGCCCAGAAACGACCGGAGTCTCAGAAATACGCTCCTCCAAAAGTAAGGCTGCATCCATCGCGGCTGCGTATGTGTCAAAATGCTGGGTGCCGATGGCAAGGAATAGCTGTGTATCAAGCCCTCGCACGAACCTCTTTATTCTCTTCTCTTCTGTGTCGACTAGGTACGGAGCATATCGAGACAACTGGGTAAACTGTATATCATACTCCGACACCGTCATCCCAGGAGTCTTGCGCAAAGACTCAAAACTACGGGCGCGAGCATCTCGGACACTCTCCGGAAGAAAACGGGCAAGAAATGCAGATGTAAACTCATCCCGGGTCATAGAAGGCAGACCTGCAGCTCGGCCTCTCTCTACTGAATCGTGTAAGTCCATGTTGCGACCCCCGGTACTTACGGGGAGGCGGAAACGGTATAAAAAACGAATTTTTATCGCAAGAGGCAACATGGACTAAACTTTGTCGGGATCGTTGTCTAAACTAAAACTAGTTAACAAGCTAAAGAGAGTTAGCTACTATGGAAGATGGTTATACCTAAACTTGAACTCCTTCTTCTTCAAACCTTGTAGAGGTTGATGGTTCTCTTTTCGTCGCCTTCTCCCGTCGAAGATGGATCCACCTCGAAGGTTCGACTTTGGGCTCTTCCTCGATCTTTAAGTGAACTAGGGTTTCCGGCTTGCTAAACCTTCATCCTAGAATGAGTAGATGAGGATTAGGGTTTGCTTTTTTATCAAAAGAGAATGATTCTCAACACATGAGAAGGTTTCTCTTTTCAAGAGGAGGAAGAAGATGAAAATGAGGAGAGAGAGAGGTTATGATAGAAATGAGCAATATTTTCTCTTTCTTGCAACCATATTGCAAAAAGAAAAGAATTATCTAAATGATAATAATTGAAATAAGAATAGTTGATGGTTATTTTAGGAATGACCACTATCATGCTTCTTTAAATGAAGTGTAAGCATGAATCAAGGAGGATCTTCAAAGCATGATGGTGGTCAAAGGTCAACAAGTCAACCAAGGTCAACAAGTCAACAAAAAATCAACCATAAAATAATTCTCATTTAATTACTATTATTAATAGATAATATACAAATCCATTAGGGTTTGGAAAAAGATAACTGTCAACTGTGCATACGCACCCGATCCGAAACCCTAATGAAAAACCTCATTCTCCGCCTCAAGCAACTGTGCATACACACCTGCATTCTCGTTCCGAGGAACAAGAATACCAAGAAATAAAAGCAACCCCCAAAACATATACCAGTATCTGGCCCAAACCAGAGCCTGCCAGTATAATCCGTCCGGACTCCAAACGTGCACAAGTGCGCGGATGAGAACGAACCCTGTCGCAAAACCATGCGACCTCTACTCTGTTTTGCCCAGAGGCGAATACCCTCTGTGTGGGACTCTAAAGACTCGACACTACGCTGGCAGTGGGTTTAACCACAGACCGCAAGCGGCACTAGCTGTGCGTAACGGTCCCCAGGTAGATGCCGACAAGAAGGCTGACGAGGTGAAACCCCATCTGAACTCCTACTGAGTCTGAATGTGACATTCTCCGTACAGTCCGGTCTGTTCGTCTGATACATCGCATGGCGGGCCTAGGGGGCGGTAAAACGTCAGTCCCCAATAGCGGTACAAGTCGTGTCGGAGTGAAGCCCAAAACACCCTGAGATAACACTGGAAATCTACCAGTATATCTCGCTTGCCCTGGCCAGGGACTACTCGTGTAATGGCTCTCCTAGACACAGCGCGATGTCAACCCCCAATACCGGGAGAGACGAATCCTGTCTAACCGTCACTGCCTCCAAGTGCTTCGGGACTGCACCCAACCACCACCTGTTTGCACGACTCCTTTGAGCCGTGGTAGGGTAGTGATCAAAGTGCAGTGGGAACACACTCGAGGCGAAGTGTCAGTGTCAAGTCAGCGGACTAAGCTGTACTCATGTCACCTGGGAACTGATAACTGACGATAGGTATAATACCAACCTGTCAGTTCCCGACGAGTCCTGTCCAGTGTACTCGTAACCCAACGAGCACCCGTATACTATCTCCAGTACGACGTACTGATGGCTGTGGGACAGACCATCTCCCACACTGGGATGAGAAGCGCATACGCTAGTCTACTCCGGAGTATCGATGCCCTGTCTCGATAGTCCTACGACTAGGGACCTGTATAAGGATGTGCCTATAGATTACCCAGCCCCCACTAGTGTGACTGCCATCTCAACGCTGGTAATCAGGCAAAGATCCTAAGGGCTCCACTAATGCGTATAAGTGATATACTGAAATAAACACAAGTACACATTGAAGTAGAAACAAACCAAGTAGCAAACTACTATATTGAGCAAGATTGTTTATACAAGGTGAATATCCCAAGCTTCCATCAAGTAATATACAAACTAGTATGATACAGTAATGGCCTCTAGGGCATATACACTAACAATCTCCCACTTGCACTAAGGCCATGTACTGGCGTATCGAAGACCTATCATCTCGATCAGCCGCTCGAACTGAGTCTGGGGTAGGGCCTTGGTGAATGGATCTGCAGTGTTCTCTTCTGAAGCAACCCTCCGAACCTCGATCTCCTTGCGATCCACGATCTCCCTGATCAGGTGATACCGCCTCAAGATGTGCCTGGATCTCTGATGGGACCTGGGTTCCTTTGCTAAAGCTATAGCCCCGTTGTTGTCGCAATACAGAGGTACTGGGTCAACAATGGACGGAACCACCTGAAGTTCTTTTAAGAACTTCCTTATCCAGACAGCTTCTTTTGCGGCATCAGATGCAGCGATGTATTCCGCTTCCATAGTCGAGTCTGCAACGGTTTCCTGTTTGGAACTCTTCCAACACACCGCCCCTCCGTTGAGGGTAAAGACAAAACCCGACATGGACTTGGAATCATCCTTGTCACTCTGGAAGCTGGAGTCAGCAAAGGCCTCAATCTGGAGGTCTTTTCCGCCATACACCAAGAACATCTCCTTAGTCCTCCTCAGGTACTTGAGAATGTTCTTTACCGCTATCCAATGTTTCTCCCCAGGGTTTGACTGATACCGGCTTACTACACTCAGTGCATAAGCTACATCCGGTCTGGTACACAACATCGCATACATTATAGAGCCTACCGCAGAAGCGTAGGGTATAATAGACATGCGATCCCTCTCCAAATCAGTCTTAGGAGACATCTCTTTAGAGAGGGTGATCCCGTGACAAGCCGGTAAGTTACCGCGCTTGGAATCTTCCATACTGAATCTTTTCAGTACGGTGTCGATATACCTGGACTGTGAAAGTCCTAATATCCTCTTGGATCTATCACGATGGATCCGGATCCCCAGGATGTAAGAGGCATCACCCAGGTCTTTCATGGAGAACCTGTGTGACAAGAAACCCTTGACAGATTGTAGCATAGGAATGTCATTTCCTATTAAGAGAATGTCATCCACGTATAAAACAAGGAATACCACAGTTCTCGCTACAAATCTACTATAGATGCATGGTTCATCTGGATTTTTGATAAAGTCAAATTCCTTGACCGTCTCATCAAAACAGATGTTCCAACTCCGCGATGCCTGCTTTAGTCCATAGATGGACTTAAGCAACTTGCACACCTTTCCGCTGCTCCCACTCTGGATGAAACCCTCTGGCTGATCCATATAGACACACTCCTCTAAATTTCCATTTAGAAAAGCGGTTTTTACGTCCATCTGCCAAATCTCATAATCGTGGAAGGCAGCAATGGCAAGAAGGATCCGAATGGATTTCAGCATAGCCACTGGAGAAAAGGTTTCGTCGTAGTCCAAGCCAGGTCTTTGACGGAAACCCTTTGCTACAAGTCTAGCTTTATAGGTCTCAACCTGTCCATCTACACCAATCTTCCTTTTGAAGATCCACTTGCATCCTACGGGTTTTACCCCGTCTGGAGCAATGTCCAACGTCCATACTTTGTTGGTGTACATGGACTCCATTTCGGTCCGCATTGCATCCAGCCATTTTACCGAGTCAATGCTCTGAACGGCCTGCTGGAAGCTAGTAGGCTCATCATAGTCTATGATGCAATCCTCTCTATCCCCGTCTATGAGAAAACCGTAGTATCTCTCGGGCGGATGAGACTGCCTACTACTTCTGCGGAGCGGCATAGGAATGTCCTGTTCATTTGAACCCTCTGGTTCCATTAAGCTTTCAGTAATAGTCTGTGGTTCTGGAATTTCTTCCAGTTCTATTTCGCTCCCACTTACTTCTTTTTCTAAGAACTGATGTTCCAGAAAATGGGCATTACGAGAAACAAGGACTTTTCGCTCCTCTGCGTAATAGAAAAGATACCCCCTGGAGTTCTTTGGGTATCCCACAAACTTGCACAGTACTGAGCGCGCCTCGAGCTTGTCCGCATGCTGCTTTTTGACATAAGCTGGACATCCCCAAATCTTCAGGTACTGAAGATAGGGTTTCTTCCCACTCCATAACTCATATGGTGTGGTAGGCACAGTCTTAGTAGGAACTCGGTTCAATAGGTATGCAGCTGTTTCTAGCGCATACCCCCAGAATGATCGCGGTAACTCAGCGTTACTCATCATAGACCGTACCATATCCAATAGGGTGCGATTCCGTCTCTCCGATACACCGTTATGCTGCGGGGTGTATGGAGGAGTAAGCTGAGAGAGAATCCCATTCTCTTTTAAATAGTCCAGGAATTCGGCACTTAAGTATTCTCCACCTCGATCCGATCTTAGAATCTTAATACTTTTGCCGGTCTGTTTCTCTACTTCATTCTTATACTCCTGGAATTTTCCAAAGGCCTCGGACTTATGTTTCATTAAGAAGACATAACCGTACCTTGAGAAGTCATCCGTAAAAGTAATGAAGTAAGAATGTCCGCTTCGGGCATGTGTAGACATTGGACCGCACACGTCACTGTGTACGAGTCCCAAGAGCTCGCTCGCTCTTACTCCATGTCCAGTGAACGGAGTCTTTGTCATCTTTCCCTTGAGACAGGATTGACAAGTGGCATACGATTGATATTCGAACGCATTCAAATACCCTTCTGTATGTAACTTCGTCAACCTTCTCTCATTGATGTGACCCAATCTACAATGCCATAAGAAAGTCTGATTAATATCTGGTGACTTTCTTTTGTGTGTATTCTGGACATTGAAAATCTGTGGTTGGTTTAATACGTATATACCATTGCTCAATGTACCTGACCCAATCAGAACTTGATTAAGGTGAATGTTAACAACATTACTTACAAACGCAAATTCATAACCTTCTTTAGAAACCAAAGATACAGAAATGATATTACAAGTTGCGTTGGGTACAAAAAAGCAATTACGCAAAACCAAAACATGTCCATCTGACATTCCTAGGTGATAGTCCCCCACGGCTTTAGCATCCATGCTAGCTCCGTTCGCAACTCTGAGGGTCATGTCACCTTCCTTCAAAAACCTACGGTTTCTCAACGCCTGCAAAGAATTACAGATATGAGATCCTGATCCGGTATCCAATACCCAGGAAGTAGAGTTTATAGAAAGACAGTTTTCAATAACATACACACCTGAAGCTGAAGCCGCAACCTGCTTCAGTTCCTGTGTCCTGGCTTTCCAAGCCCTGCAATCTTTCTTCCAGTGTCCACTCTTGTGACAATAGAAGCATTCCTCTTTACCAACAAGCTTCCCCGCTATCTTTGTTGCCTTTTCCTTTCCCTTCGCACCCACTTTACTAACACCGCCTCTTGGTTTGGCGGGGGCTTTCTTCTTCTTTCCCTTGGCTTTCGCCTTGGACCTAGAAGAAGAAGATCCTCCTACAAACAAAGTGGATGTATCCCTACCCTTCTGTAGGGTGCCCTCTGCGCTCCTCAGCAGGTTGAGGAGTTCTGAAAGTTCAACTTCCTTTTCTTGCAAGTTGAAATTCAGTATGAACTGGGCGTAAGTGGATGGAAGGGACTGGAGAATTATATCTGTGTAGAGTTCACTATCCAACGTGGTCCCAAGTTCCGCGAGCTCCTCAGTGTAGCCAATCATCTTAAGCACGTGGTCCGCTACCGATGATCCGACGGCCAACTTAGTCGAAAATAACTTCTTCGACACTTCGTATCTTGCGATACGAGACTGCTCTCCATACAGTTCTTTTGTATGAAGAAATATGGATTCCAAATCCATATTCTCGTGCCTCCTCTGATGGTCATTGTCCATCGAGGCAAGTACGAGGCATCTGGCCTTCGCGCTGTCAATCTCCCAAGTCTTACGGATTTCCTTATCCGCGACGCTGGAGGTGGGACCTGGGACGGGGGGAGCTTTGCTGGTAAGAAGATACCCCAGCTTGTCGTAAGAGATTGCCAATTTGACATTCCTGAGCCAATCTTTGTAGTTTGGCCCTGTCAGTATGTTTTTATCTAGAAGTAACTTAAGTCCAGTCATTTCGATTTGGTCGCTGCAGGGGGAGAGAAGAAACACTTAGCACGATGCTCTTGCAAGTTTAGAATGGTTTTTAATTTGTCTAAACAGGATGGCTCCCACTGTCTCTCGAATCCCTCCTCAAACCACAAAGGAAGAATTAGCCGGGATCAATCCCACCGTACAATACTTGCTTAACCGTTCAGCCAGGCCAGTGTCGGTACTTCGAGGGAGGTTTTCCAACGCTTTCGCGAAGTTCCTTAATTTAAGAACCTCTTTTCCCTGGGGGCGTAGCCCCGCTAACACCTTTCTAGGCACCTACTAGGTTTATAGCATTGATCGTTTAGTGAGAAATTTCCCGAGGAGTAGCATATACTCACAGTAGGATCGGGATCCAAATATCATCGCGTGACGAAAATGAAGGAATCCTACCATAATCATCACACTCCAAATGGTATGCAAATCTAGCAAGTTTCAGTACTTATGAAACTCCCGATGTGGATTTTTGCCCCATGCTCTTATGACCTTGGCGTGAGGTCAAAATGTCATAAGTCACATGTCAAGTTCTTCCCATCATTATCCCGGTTGATTTGAATCCACCCGTACCTACCCTTGACGTAGGCCAAAATGGTGGTACGACTGTCTCAAAACAACGCATTCTATCTATGCAACAGATAAATATCCGGCAGCTACCAATCACTATGCCTTGGCGTGAGGTCAAAATACATAGCTTGAATACTACCGTATATCTAACTGAAATGATGGAGGGCTACGAATGGTTTTGGCGAAACCGTGAACGTAGTGAACTTGATATAATCGATGGAACGAGATAGCTTTTAGAAGGAGTGGCTCAAGCTCCGCATTTAAAAGTTAGTTTTTGAAAAGAACCGAGTGGTTTTTCGAAAGTGTTCCATCGACTTAAAGTTGGTTTATTATCTTGCATTAGTTCTTTTAATGCGTGATATTCTTGCATTAGTTCTTTTAATGCGTCCCATCATTTAATTCCTACCATTGCAGAAAACAACCAAAATATGACGTACGCTTATGCCATTCGCATTCGCCACGGGGTCCCGTCATCACTCGTTAGGTTACTTAACTAACGACAGAGCGGGGGCTGGGCTAGCGCGGCTGTAAAACATAAGCAACGCCTAAATAGAAAGCAATGATAGACATTACAGATCACAGATGAATACATTGGATATACTAGCAATCCGCATTTCTTTCGAGCCTGAAACGAAAAGCGGATAACACGGTCGCGGTGAATAGCAAATACCCCACCCAAGACCCCTACGGGTGCGGCAAACTACCCGCCAAGTTCCCGGTAGTTTGTGCACCCCACCATGGGTCTATCCTAGGAGCAAAAACAGTAAAAAGAATTATACAATGACGGCTACAACCCCGACCCGGTTGTGCGGCCAAACAAATAATATAATTACATCAATTTACATTTACAATGAATGAAAGAAAAAACAAAAGCTCATCTCACATCCACCCCGGCTATTCACCCGCGACAGTCCAACACATTCATATACACATTCCAGAACATTACAGATCATGTATAACCCCGACTAATCGACTTATAGCGATTAGCCGACGTTCAATACATGCAAACATTACAGATATAACCAACATAGCCAAAGTGCAGTGAAGTTCGGAAAAAAATACGGAATTATAGGACCCCAAAAGTGAATTTCAGTTCTGGAAAATCTGGGTACATATAATATATCTTAAAAATCCCAAAACCAACACAGAAGAACACTGCACGAAAAACGATGCAAAGAAGACACCAACATGCGGCGGTTCCGCGGCCAGATGAATAGGTGAGGCCGCGGAAGCGCGGCGGTTTGGAGAGAACATGATATCGTTTTTCTTGTGTGTTCTTAGAAAACCCTGAGACGATTTTACAAGTATAAAGTTTTTCAATTTGAGCAGAAAAAAATTCAACAGAAAGTTAGGGTTTTGATTTTCCGGTTTTGCGATTTTTCGGTTCCGAACTTCATTACACCTTACTACCAAGCTAGTTTAAGTTTAGTTAGGCTCTGATACCACTGTAAGTCCATGTTGCGACCCCCGGTACTTACGGGGAGGCGGAAACGGTATAAAAAACGAATTTTTATCGCAAGAGGCAACATGGACTAAACTTTGTCGGGATCGTTGTCTAAACTAAAACTAGTTAACAAGCTAAAGAGAGTTAGCTACTATGGAAGATGGTTATACCTAAACTTGAACTCCTTCTTCTTCAAACCTTGTAGAGGTTGATGGTTCTCTTTTCGTCGCCTTCTCCCGTCGAAGATGGATCCACCTCGAAGGTTCGACTTTGGGCTCTTCCTCGATCTTTGAGTGAACTAGGGTTTCCGGCTTGCTAAACCTTCATCCTAGAATGAGTAGATGAGGATTAGGGTTTGCTTTTTTATCAAAAGAGAATGATTCTCAACACATGAGAAGGTTTCTCTTTTCAAGAGGAGGAAGAAGATGAAAATGAGGAGAGAGAGAGGTTATGATAGAAATGAGCAATATTTTCTCTTTCTTGCAACCATATTGCAAAAAGAAAAGAATTATCTAAATGATAATAATTGAAATAAGAATAGTTGATGGTTATTTTAGGAATGACCACTATCATGCTTCTTTAAATGAAGTGTAAGCATGAATCAAGGAGGATCTTCAAAGCATGATGGTGGTCAAAGGTCAACAAGTCAACCAAGGTCAACAAGTCAACAAAAAATCAACCATAACATAATTCTCATTTAATTACTATTATTAATAGATAATATACAAATCCATTAGGGTTTGGAAAAAGATAACTGTCAACTGTGCATACGCACCCGATCCGAAACCCTAATGAAAAACCTCATTCTCCGCCTCAAGCAACTGTGCATACACACCTGCATTCTCGTTCCGAGGAACAAGAATACCAAGAAATAAAAGCAACCCCCAAAACATATACCAGTATCTGGCCCAAACCAGAGCCTGCCAGTATAATCCGTCCGGACTCCAAACGTGCACAAGTGCGCGGATGAGAACGAACCCTGTCGCAAAACCATGCGACCTCTACTCTGTTTTGCCCAGAGGCGAATACCCTCTGTGTGGGACTCTAAAGACTCGACACTACGCTGGCAGTGGGTTTAACCACAGACCGCAAGCGGCACTAGCTGTGCGTAACGGTCCCCAGGTAGATGCCGACAAGAAGGCTGACGAGGTGAAACCCCATCTGAACTCCTACTGAGTCTGAATGTGACATTCTCCGTACAGTCCGGTCTGTTCGTCTGATACATCGCATGGCGGGCCTAGGGGGCGGTAAAACGTCAGTCCCCAATAGCGGTACAAGTCGTGTCGGAGTGAAGCCCAAAACACCCTGAGATAACACTGGAAATCTACCAGTATATCTCGCTTGCCCTGGCCAGGGACTACTCGTGTAATGGCTCTCCTAGACACAGCGCGATGTCAACCCCCAATACCGGGAGAGACGAATCCTGTCTAACCGTCACTGCCTCCAAGTGCTTCGGGACTGCACCCAACCACCACCTGTTTGCACGACTCCTTTGAGCCGTGGTAGGGTAGTGATCAAAGTGCAGTGGGAACACACTCGAGGCGAAGTGTCAGTGTCAAGTCAGCGGACTAAGCTGTACTCATGTCACCTGGGAACTGATAACTGACGATAGGTATAATACCAACCTGTCAGTTCCCGACGAGTCCTGTCCAGTGTACTCGTAACCCAACGAGCACCCGTATACTATCTCCAGTACGACGTACTGATGGCTGTGGGACAGACCATCTCCCACACTGGGATGAGAAGCGCATACGCTAGTCTACTCCGGAGTATCGATGCCCTGTCTCGATAGTCCTACGACTAGGGACCTGTATAAGGATGTGCCTATAGATTACCCAGCCCCCACTAGTGTGACTGCCATCTCAACGCTGGTAATCAGGCAAAGATCCTAAGGGCTCCACTAATGCGTATAAGTGATATACTGAAATAAACACAAGTACACATTGAAGTAGAAACAAACCAAGTAGCAAACTACTATATTGAGCAAGATTGTTTATACAAGGTGAATATCCCAAGCTTCCATCAAGTAATATACAAACTAGTATGATACAGTAATGGCCTCTAGGGCATATACACTAACAAATCGTACCATGTCTGGGCAAGACCCTCCAGACGAAAACTCGCAAACTCCACCAATCTATCATCAGAACACCTCAACGAACGGCAAATCCGAGCCATCCTATCAAGAAATGCCTGTGGGTCCTCTGTCGCATCTGTACCGGTAAAAGCTGGAGGTCTCAATCTCATGAACTCCTGTAGTGAAACAGGGATAGTTTCCGTAGTAGCAGCAGGAGTGACCATCTGTGCAGCAGGTACAATCGTGGTCTGTGTGGTGGAAGGAACGTCCTCGGATCTCTATGCCCGGCTGGACTCAACTAAAGATCCCATCATCTGCCGCAACTCTTCCATGCCGGCCTCTAGTCTGGCAATACGGTCAGGATAAGGCGGATTAGTATGACCCTGAGGGGTAGGCGTATCCTCCCGCTCGATCCTCGCCTCAGACGGGCCCGCCCGAATCTCATCCCTAGCGGCAGCCCGCTGAGCTCTCGTAGTCTTTGGCGGTATCGAAGCTAGAATAAGAAAAAGGACTGATAAGATCATTGCAATTGAATCAAGGAATGCAAGGAATCAAGAAAGGAAATACAAGCAATTATGTCCTAAGGTCACTTAGGCGGAGTACCGTATCGTAAGTATGCCGCGGACCATACCCACGCTACGCCACTCTGCTTAAGTCACCTACTCCATCTACCAAGGCCGTCCTACACTCAGAAAGGTAAAACCTACGCTCTGATACCAACTTTGTCACGACCCGAAAGTACGGAACGTAACTGGCACTTAGATTACGAGACGTCTAAAGGCGTACCGTAACCTAAGTCAGCCAAAGCCCAGAAAATCTAAACCAGAATCAAAAGAGAGTGAAGGAAAACGTTTAATGAAAACGGTTTTAAAATCATTTAAGTTGCATAGAATCCCTTTTTAAAACATCAAAAATTTCCGAAAATTTCGGCAGAGTCTCCCCTGTATTTTCTATCCCCCAAAATGGGTACAACAAGATAATACATATGAAATCATAACAATGACATCCCCAAGCGGGAGCTAGCTCTTCGCCCAAGGCGGATCACAACCACATGCAATATATAAGCAATACCAAGAAAAGAGCATAGAAGAAACCCAAAATATCAGAAAACGCAACGCCGGCTCAAGTGAGCTCGACCCAAAAGAAACCACCAATATACAAATCTCTCAGTCTCATCACTATGTCGCATATACAATATATAAAGTGGTCGATGGAGAATACTAGATACAATGATAAAGCAAAAGATATAAAATATGCTCGCAACCCACCTACGGGCGATGTCGCGAGTCTGCACAAAAGGAGCTGATGATAAGATAACCGCCGCTACAAGAGTGATGGGTCCGACCTGCAAGACACTGTGGCACAACGGGGGTGAGTTCCCAGCTCGTGAGTAAATATAACATCTAATAAGGCAATCGTAAGAATGCACGCAATGCACCACAACATGTATGTCCATATGTGATATAATATCTCTATTATGCATGAACATGTATGCAATGTATTTTCTAACTCTTTAAGTGTTTTAAATGTTAAGGTTACTGCATTCTTAACTTTTAGAAAATGAATATCTGTACAATAGCTAAGTATCATCAAGAAATCATCTGAAAACCCGTGTCAAGCATCGACACCAAATAGGAATCATATCTGTCTCAATATCGGGCTCCGTCAGTCCGGATCGGCCCATATCATAAATCTCACGACAACGGTCGGTATCCTCCGGATATCCGCCGCGCCAGACATCACCGGTAGGTAGTCTTCCCCTGCCAGGCTCATCGTCTACAACTCGATCTTCTTGCCCCGGGGTACCATACCGGGCCCACCATGTACCCGAGACGGTTCATCCACTCCTCGAATCGGGTCTCGAAATCCAACAGAAAACATGAAAACTCATGGTGGACGACACATACATCACGAGAAAACCGCAACTTTATTTTAAAAACGATAAATATAAGCTTTTGTTAAATTCTTGCGGTTTTCCCCAAAAATCCAGAAATCACAGAAATACTGAAATCCTCGAGAAAATCATAATGTTCACATGTTATATATGATAAATGTCTATGATATCAATGTATATGATGTGAGTTTTGGCTAGAAATCTATGTAGATATGATGGTAATGCGAGGTATATGCATGCTATGCAACTCCATATATCATGTATGAATGCAATGACGTTATTAAGTTAAACAGGTTCTATAGTGCACGTGGCATGGCAATTACCAAAGGCGTGTGTGTCACATGATTAGTGCGCGTGCAACAGATGCCAATGGTAATGGTGTTCGTTCCCTACGAAGTGATATCGCATAAGTATAGATGAATGTCCATGCAATGTAATATACTGTTCGATATAAGGGTATGCAGTGTACATGAATGGATAAGTTAGCTAATATATAAATCTTGCAAAAGTAGGGTAATCCTAACTAGGGGGGCGCCTCGCGCCATCCAGACGATTCCCCCATAGATGAATATATCTACTCACCAGAAATCCCCGCTAATCTGATCCGGCCACCGCTTTGCCTTTACGCGCCGTGTCCGATGTTTCTCCGACCGATCCTATATTGCACAACACCAAGTATAAGATTACATAACCTAAAACGATGCAAGTCACAATATACAATTATCGACGCTCTCAAATTAATCATAGCATGCACTCAGTGCGCGGAAAAACGCACGAAAATCGCTAACCTATAACTAGAATCGTCATTTCGGGGAAATCGACAAAACTACAACCCGACTAGACGAAACCCCGCATTCGCGCATTCTAATAATCCTATACGAAGCTAATAATATTGCTAACCTAACGCAAATTGAACGCATTCTATTTTTCGTAAAAATCTAGCAAGCAAATTCAACGCCGATTCAATGCAAACATCGAAATTTAACGATTTAGCGAGCATATAAATACACCATTAACCACTACAACCAATTAGAAACCCAAAGCCCTAATTTAATCCTAACAACTATGCTTCAAACCCTAGTTTTAAAATCAATCCTTCTCTTGATTTTTCCTAAACAACATTTACCACTAAACTAATATTTAGAATTTCAATTCTAGCATAATTAAACCACAAGTTAACAAAAAGATTAGAATTTTCACCTCTCAAGCTTGAACCCTAGCATGATCAAGTCAACAAGAAGCCTTCTTTCATCTAGTTTTTGAACCAATTTGGGTAGAAGAGAGAGTGGTTTAGGGTTTGGGTTTGAATGGAGTTGGAAATTTATGAATTTAAATGGATTTTTAGCAAAGAAAAAGAAGCAAAATGAAGTGATGAAGTGGGGAATTCTGCAGGAAGAGGGGTCGGCCAGCAGCAAGGGTGAGGAGGTGGGGAAAATTTGAGAAGATTCTAGGTCAAATAACACCCCATATTATCATTTAATGCTTTCATGTCAACCTTTTTACAAAAAAACCCATTTTTTACCTCATTTTTCATTAAATTTCCCACCTTTAAACCAAAAGTTTGCAAGACATGATACAATTTTATTAACACCATATTTTAGCTTATAAAGACTCCTAATTATGAAATTTACCCAATTAAATTTGTATTTATCACTAATTTAATGTATTTAAAAAGGCTTAAAATAATATAAAAAAATAATTAATTACGAATTTTTTTTTTATTTAACTAGAAAATTATAAGTGACATTTTAGTGACAAAATTATAGTAATATCTTATCTAAATTTTATATAATTAGGTCTACAATGAAAAATACCTATTTTAACATTTTACGGAAAAAGCCGAAAAATTTGCCGATTACCGAAAAACTGCCTAAACGATTTTCGAAGGGTTACAACCTGTTTGCACGACTCCTTTGAGCCGTGGTAGGGTAGTAATCAATATACAGTGGGAACACACTCGAGGCGAAGTGACAATGTCAAGTCAGCGGACTAAGCTGTACTCATGTCACCTGTGAACTGATAACTGACGATAGGTATAATACCAACCGGTCAGTTCCCGACGAGTCCTGTCCAGTGTACTCGTAACCCAACGAGCACCCGCATACTATCTCCGGTACGACGTACTGATGGCTGTGGGACAGACCATCTCCCACACTGGGAAGAGAAGCGCATGCGCTAGTCTACTCCGGAGTATCGATGCCCTGTCTCGATAGTCCTGCGACTAGGGACCTGCATAAGGATGTGCTTATAGATTACCCAGCCCCCACTAGGGTGACTGCCATCACAACGCTGGTAATCAAGCAAAGATCCTAAGGGCTCCACTAATGCGTATAGGTGATATAATAAAGTAAACACATGTACACATTGAAGTAGAAACAAACCAAGTAGCATACTACTATTTTGAGCAAGATTGTATATACAAGGTGAATATCCCAAGCTTCCATTAACTAATATACAAACTAGTATGATACAGTAATGGCCTCTAGGGCATATACACTAACAATCTCCCACTTGCACTAAGGCCATGTACTGGCGTATCGAAGACCTATCATCTCGATCAGCCGCTCGAACTGAGTCTGGGGCAAGGCCTTGGTGAATGGATCTGCAGTGTTATCTTCTGAAGCAACCCTCCGAACCTCGATCTCCTGGCGATCCATGATCTCCCTGATCAGGTGATACCGCCTCAAGATGTGTCTGGATCTCTGATGGGACATGGGTTCCTTCGCTAAAGCTATAGCCCCGTTGTTGTCGCAATACAGAGGTATTGGATCAACAATGGACGGAACCACCTGAAGTTCTTTCAAGAACTTCCTCATCCAGACAGCTTCCTTTGCGGCATCAGATGCAGCGATATATTCCGCTTCCATTGTCGAGTCTGCAGCGGTTTCCTGTTTGGAACTCTTCCAACACACCGCCCCTCCATTGAGGGTAAAGACAAAACCCGACATAGACTTGGAATCATCCTTGTCACTCTGGAAGCTGGTGTCAGCAAAGGCCTCGATCTGGAGGTCTTTTCCGCCATACACCAAGAACATCTCCTTAGTCCTTCTCAGGTACTTGAGAATGTTCTTTACCGCTATCCAGTGTTTCTCCCCAGGGTTTGACTGATACCGGCTTACCACACTCAGTGCATAAGCTACATCCGGTCTGGTACACAACATCGCATACATTATAGAGCCTACCGCAGAAGCGTAGGGTATAATAGACATGCGATCCCTCTCCAAATCAGTCTTGGGAGACATCTCTTTAGAGAGGGTGATTCCGTGACAAGCCGGTAGGTTACCGCGCTTGGAATCTTCCATACTGAATCTCTTCAGTATGGTGTCGATGTACCTGGACTGTGAAAGTCCTAATATCCTCTTGGATCTATCACGATGGATCCGGATCCCCAGGATGTATGAGGCATCACCCAGGTCTTTCATGGAGAACCTATGTGACAAGAACCCCTTGACAGATTGTAGCATAGGAATTTCATTTCCTATTAAGAGAATGTTATCCACGTATAAAACGAGGAATACTACAGTTCTCGCTACAAATCTACTGTAGATGCATGGTTCATCTGGATTTTTGATAAAGCCAAATTCCTTGACCGTCTCATCAAAACAGATGTTCCAACTTCGCGATGCCTGCTTTAGTCCATAGATGGACTTTAGCAACTTGCACACCTTTCCGCTACTCCCACTCTGAATGAAACCCTCTGGTTGGTCCATATAGACACACTGCTCTAAATTTCCATTTAGAAAAGCGGTCTTTATGTCCATTTGCCAGATCTCATAATCGTGGAAGGCAGCAATGGCAAGAAGGATCCGAATGGATTTCAGCATAGCCACTGGAGAAAAGGTTTCGTCATAGTCCAAACCAGGTCTTTGACGAAAACCCTTTGCAACAAGTCTAGCTTTATACGTCTCAACCTGTCCATCTACACCAATCTTCCTTTTGAAGATCCACTTGCATCCTATGGGTTTTACCCCGTCTGGAGCAATGTCCAACGTCCATACCTTGTTGGTGTACATGGACTCCATTTCGGTCCGCATTGCATCCAGCCATTTTACTGAGTCAACGCTCTGAACGGCCTGCTGGAAGCTAGTAGGCTCATCATAATCTATGATGCAATCCTCTCTATCCCCGTCTATGAGAAAACCGTAGTATCTCTCGGGCGGATGAGACTGCCTACTACTCCTACGGAGCGGCGTAGGAATGTCCTGTTCTTTTGAACCCTCTGGTTCCACTAAGCTTTCAGTAATAGCTCGTGGTTCTGGAATTTCTTCTAGTTCTACTGCGCTCCCACTAATTTCCTTTTCTAAGAACTGGTGTTCTAGAAAGTGGGCATGACGAGAAACAAAAACCTTTTGTTCCTCTTCGCAATAGAAGAAATATCCCTTGGAGTTCTTTGGATATCCCACGAACTTGCACTGTACTGAGCGTGCCTCGAGCTTGTCCGTATGCTGCTTTTTGACAAAAGCTGGACTTCCCCATGTCTTAATGTGATTAAGATAGGGTCTCTTCCCACACCACATCTCATATGGTGTAGTAGGCACAGTCTTAGTGGGAACTCGGTTCAAAAGGTATGCAGCTGATTCTAGCGCAAACCCCCAGAATGATCACGGTAACTCAGCGTTACTCATCATGGACCGTACCATATCCGATAGGGTTCGGTTCCGTCTCTCCGATACATCGTTATGTTGCGGAGTGTATGGAGGAGTAAGCTGAGAGAGAATTCCGTTCTCTTTTAAATAGTCCAGGAACTCGGCACTCAAGTATTCACCACCTCGATCCGATCTTAGAATCTTGATACTTTTGCCGGTTTGTTTTTCTACTTCATTCTTATATTCCTGGAATTTTCCAAAGGCTTCGGACTTATGTTTCATTAAGAAGACATAACCGTACCTTGAAAAGTCATCCGTAAAAGTAATGAAGTAAGAATAACCGCTTCGCGCATGTGTAGACATTGGACCGCACACGTCGCTGTGTACGAGTCCCAAGAGCTCGCTCGCCCTTACTCCGTGTCCAGTAAACGGAGTCTTTGTCATCTTTCCTTTGAGACAGGATTGACAAGTGGCATACGATTGATATTCGAACGGATTCAAATATCCTTCTGTATGTAACTTCGTCAACCTTCTCTCATTGATGTGACCCAGTCTACAATGCCATAAGAAAGTCTGATTGATTTCCGGAGACTTTCTTTTGTGTGTATTCTGGACATTGAAAATCTGTGGTTGGTTTAACACGTATATACCATTGCTTAATGTACCTGACCCAATTAGAACTTGATTAAGGTGAATGTTTACAACATTACTTACAAACGCAAATTCATAACCTTCTTTAGAAACCAAAGATACAAAAATGATATTACAAGTTGCGTTGGGTACAAAAAAGCAATTACGCAAAACCAAAACATGTCCATCTGACATTCCCAGGTGATAGTCCCCCACGGCCTTAGCATCCATGCTAGCTCCGTTTGCAACTTTGAGGGTCATGTCACCTGCCTTCAAAACCCTACGGTTTCTCAACGCCTGCAAAGAATTACAGATATGAGATTCTGATCCGGTATCCAATACCCAGGAAGTAGAGTTTATTGAAAGACAGTTTTCAATAACATACACACCTGAAGCTGAAGCTGCAACCTGCTTCAATTCCTGTGTCCTGGCTTTCCAAGCCCTGCAATCATTCTTCCAGTGTCCTTTCTTATGACAATAGAAGCATTCTTCCTTATCCACAAGCTTTCGCACTTTCTTTGTTGCTTTTGCCTTTCCCTTCGTATCTACTTTACTAACACCGCCCCTTGGTTTGGCGGGGGCTTTCTTCTTCTTTCCCTTGGCTTTCGCCTTGGACCTAGAAGAAGAAGATCCTCCTACAAACAAAGTGGATGTTTCCCTACCTTTCTGTAGGGTGCCCTCTGCGCTCCTCAGCATGTTGAGGAGTTCTGAAAGTTCAACTTCCTTTTCTTATAAGTTGAAGTTCAGTATAAACTGGGCGTAAGTGGAAGGAAGGGACTGGAGAATCAAGTCCGTATAGAGCTCATTCTCCAACGTGGTCCCAAGGTCCGCGAGCTCCTCAATGTAGCCAATCATCTTAAGCACGTGTTCTGCTACCGATGATCCGACGGCCAATCTTGCCGAAAATAACTTCTTCGACACTTCGTATCTTGCGATACGAGATTGCTCTCCATACAGTTCTTTTGTATGAAGAAATATGGATTCCAGGTCCATATTCTCGTGCCTCCTCTGATGTTCGTTGTCCATAGAAGAAAGCACGAGGCACTTGGCCTTCGCGCAGTCTAGTTCCCAGGTCTTACGGATTTCCTTATCCGCGACGCTGGTTTTGGGACCTGGGACAGGGGGAGCTTTGGTGGTAAGAAGATACCCCAGCTTGTCGTAAGTGATTGCCATCTTGACATTCCTGAGCCAATCTTTGTAGTTTGGCCCTGTCAGTATGTTTTTATCTAGGAGTAACTTAAGTCCAGTCATGTCGATTGGTCGCTGCAATTAGGAGAGAGAAGAAACACTCAGCATGATGCTCTTGCAAGTTTAGAATGGTTTTTAGTTTGTCTAAACAGGATGGCTCCCACTGTTTCTCGAATCCCACCTCAAACCAAAAAGGAAGAATTAGTCAGGATCAATCTCACCGTACAATACTTGCTTAACCGTTCAGCCAGGCCAGTGTCGGTACTTCGAGGGAGGTTTTCCAACGCTTTCGCGAAGTTCCTTAATTAAATAACCTCTTTTCCCTGGGAGCGTAGCCCCACTAACACCTTTCTGGACACCTACTTGGTTTATAGCATTGATCGTTAAGTGAGAAATTTCCCGAGGAGTAGCATATACTCACAGTAGGATCGGGATCCAAATATCATCGCGTGACGAAACTGAAGGAATCCTACCAGAATCATCACACTCCAAATGGTATGCAACACTAGCAAGTTTCAGTTCTTTTGAAACTCCCGATGTGGATTTTTTCCCCATGCTCTTATGACCTTGACTTTGGCCAAAATATCATAAGTCACATGTCAAGTTCTACCCGTCATTCTCCAGGTTAATTTGGATCCATCCGTACCTACCCTTGACTTTGGCCAAAATGGCAGTACGACTGTCCCAAACCAACACATCTATCTATGCTACACATGAATACCCAATAGCTACCAATCACTATGCCTTGACTTTGGCCAACATACACAGCTTGAATACTATTGACTATTCATGTGAAACGACGGAGGGCTACGAATGGTTTTGGCAAAACCGTGAACGTAGTGAACTTGATATAATCGATGGAACGGGATAGCTTTTAAAAGGAGTGGCTCAAGCTCCGCATTTAAAAGTTAGTTTTGAAAAGAACCGAGTGGTTTTCCGAAAGTGTTCCAACGATTTTAACTTGGTTTATTTTCTTGCATTAGTTCTTTCAATGCGTGATATTCTTGCATTAGTTCTTTTAATGCGTCCCATCATTTAATCCTACCATTGCAGAAAACAACCAAAATATGACGTACGCTTATGCCATTCGCATTCGCCACGGGGCCCCGTCATTACCCGTTAGGTTACTTAACTAACGACAGAGCGGGGGCTGGGCTAGCGCGGCTGTAAAACATAAGCAACGCCTAAATAATATCATATATAGATATATTGCAATGATAGCCATTTCAGATCATAGATGAACACATTGGATATACTAGGAACCCGCAATTCGTACGAGCCTGTAACGAAAAGAAGATTACACGGTCGCGGTGAATAGCCAATACCCCACCCAAGACCCCTACGGGTGCGGCAAACTACCCGCCAAGTACCCGAAGCGAAGCAACCTCCCTCAACTCCGTGAGTAGGCCACTCGGCACTTCGGCATACCCGGTAGTTTGTGCACCCCCTCCATGGGTCTATCCTAGGAGCAAAAATAGTAAAAAGAAATTATACAATGACGGCTACAACCCCGACCCGGTTGTGCGGCCATACAAATAATTATTACATCAATTTACAAATTTACATGAATTGAAAGAAAAGAAAACTCTCGTCTCACAACCCCCGGCTATTCACCCGCGACAATCCAATGAATTCATATACACATTCCAATAACATTACAGATCACAGATTTGTATAACCCCCACTAATCGACATATAGCGATTAGCAGACGTTCAATACAAATATCACATCACAGAAAAACCCGTCAGCTTAAGTCTTTAGAAGTTCGATCAAAAATACGGATTTTTCGGCCCCAAACACAAAATTTTCGTTCTGGAAAATCTGGGCTGAAAAGACATATTCCAAAATTCCCAAAATACCCCATTGAACAAACTGCAACCAAAATTTCCCACTGCCGAGTCAACTCGGCCGCGGAACCGCGGCAGGAGCACGCTCCCGCCACGTTTCCGCGGCGCTTTGATCGGTTCAGTGGATGAAATTTTTGCAGTTTCTTCTAAAAACCCCGAGTCGATTTTTGGTATATCTCAAATAATTTTTGCAGCACTTTGAAAATCGACAGAAAGTTTGAAATCCGGGTGTATTTCGCGACTTTTTCTCCGATCGAATTTCTAGTTACTATGCTAACTTATTAGGTAGTGTTTAACTAGGTTCTGATACCACTGTAAGTCCATGCTACCTCTCCCAGTACTTTCGGGCATGCGGAATTTGGTGAAAAACAATTTTCTAGAGGTGGTAACATGGACTCAAAACCGGATCTTTGTTAAACATCTAACTAACAACCTAACTAGGAGTTGTTAACTACTCGGTTAGGGGGTTATACCTTTCTTTCTTGAACTCCTTCGTCTTCAAGCCTCGATGGTTGTCCGGATCGGCTTCACCCCGTCGTCTCCTTGCGCCGAAGATCGATCCACCTGAAAGCTTCTACCTTTGGCTTCTTCTTCGGTCTTTGAAGAAACTAGTTCACTCGGTTTGCTAAACCTTGTGAACTAGAGTGAGTAGAGGAGAGTGTGTTGGGATTTTCTCTATGGTTCTTGGTTCTCAACACATGAGACAAGTGAACCATAGACTAAAGAGAGGGAGAGCAAGAGGAAGAAGATGAGAGCTCAAGAACAAGAGAGAGAATGAAAATGATAGAATGAGCAAGACTTTTCTCACTTGGCTCTCATAATCCAAAACCATCATCACAAAAATAGTAATCAAGTATTGTGTAAATGGTTTAAGTCAAAATGGCTATATCATTTCATGCACTCATATTGCACAAGAGAACAAGCAAGTGAAAAGTCTTTGCCATGAAATGATAGCCATTGTCATCATGATGGTCAACTAGTCCAACCTAGTCAACCGGTCAACAAAGTCAACAAGTCAACAAAGTCAACCCCTCAACAACCATGTCACCACAATACTTAATTAATATTATTGTTAATCATATATCTGTTAGTTATATGTATGCCCTAGAGGCCATTACTGTACATAGGATGTATATTGTAGTGGAAGCTGGGACATATATAGGGAGGACTTTCTTGCTCGACATGATAGTATGCTATCTGGTTACCCTTTACCTTAACGTGTATGCTGATTGTCTCTCTGTTACATGTTGGTAAAGCCCTTAGGATCTGTACTTGACTACCTGGACTATGATGCGGATCATACTAGTGGGGACATGGTAGTCCATAAGTACATCCTTCAAAGTTCCTAGTCGTGGGTGTATCGAGACGAGGCATCGATATACCAGAGTAGACTAGCGTATACCTTCTCGACCCATACAGATGGGCGATGGATGATCCCATATCCATTGGTGTTTGACATCAGAGATGATATACGGGTGCTCAGTAGAGACTGGGTACACTGGACGGACTCGCCGAGAACTCCCAGATGGTATTATACCTCACGTCAGATGGCAGTTCTCTGGTGACACTGGTACAGAGTAGTCTGTAGACCCGAGATCGTCATAGAGTCTTGTGTGGTTCCCACTGTGCTTTGATTTCCATCTTACCACGTCCAAGAGGGCGTGGAAAACGGTGGTTTTTGGGTACAGTCCCGAGTCACATGGAGGCAATGAGCGATAGGAGGGGATTCGTCTCTCCCGGTATAGGGAGTTGATGTTGCGCTGTGTTCGATTGGCTATAACAGGAAATCCCTGGCCAGGGTTGCTGAGATTTACTTATTGAGCTATTGGGGTCTGACGTTTTCCACCCCTAGGCGAGATATGCGACATATCAGACGATCAGACCGGACTGTACGGTAGTGTTACTGGTCGGATTCACTGGAGTGTGAGCGGGCTTGCTCGTCGATCTTCAGATCGCTCAATACCCGGGTGGCCGTTACGTTTAGCAGACCGCTTGCGGCTTATGGATGTTTGATATGATCATCATCTGCTGCCGGCGTATTGACGAGTCTTTAGAGTCCTACACAGAGGTTTCCTGGCTCAAGCGAAACGAAATAGGAGCGCATATGAGATATGTGCGGGACCGAGAATAATACCAGTATGTGATACTGTATTCGATTCTCGCGATGTGACATTGATCGGTTATATGCGATATAGCCGGGTTATCGGATCAAGTGTTGATTCGATAAGTTGTTACTAATGATACCAGTCGGTTATGTGCGACATGACCGGATCATTGAATCAAGTGTTGATTTAATGATTTAATGTATAATTATATATTTGATATATTCCTTTGCATCAACTAGTATCGGTTCACTTTAAAATGGATTTTCTCACTCGGGTGTGCGCATTGCATATGCGATATGATTTTGTGCACTTTATTGTATCATGTTTGATGATGCATGATTGCTAGGTTATGTGTAAAGAATTTAACCAAAGTTATTTAAATGGTTAAGGGTTTTACTTATTCATTAATAAGCCTTTTTTTATTTTTGGAAAAAGGAAAAGAAATGAGAGAAAGATGGTGGCTTATTTTGTTTGCACTTGAAGCTTCATGAAGCTTTGATGATGCAACCATTTTTGTCTCATCTCCTAAACCCTAACCATTCCTTTAACCTTGGTCAATTCTCTACACTTAACTTAGGTTAAAGTTATGATAAGAATGATATTATTATTCTTTTCATAATGAACTTATCATAATTTTACCATCTTCTTCTTCATTTCTTCAAGTGAAGAAAGCTTGCCTCCATCAATGGCAAGTGATGAAAAAGAGTGTGAAATCCAAATCTAAAGTCTACCCACTTCCTATTTCTTCATCCTCTACCTCTTGCCAAGTAGTAGAGTGTGTTTCCTTCACAAGTTTTTAGGGCTTGGTGAAGGTGGAGCTTGATTTAGCGATGCCTCGACGTAGATCATCTTCGGCATGGACATCGACGACCTAGCTCGTTTTTTCTCCGACGAAGCCGACTCTAGAGCCCGGATTTGACTTGGACAGCGGAGAGGACCTCGTTGCGGAGCTGTGGAGGTGGAGCACCGGATCTACAAAGGTTGTATTTCCGATATCCCATTAGTTAAGTTGTTAACTAGATTGTTTTTCGCCTAAACTTCTAGCCGACGATCCGTAGTCGGGTCTCTCGGCACCTAGAATTTTTGTAATTGGCATGTTCGATGCCTTGTGAGACCTCACTAGTGTGCCTAGGAACCCTACAGTGGTATCAGAGCCTAGCTAGAGCCTTAGGCGAAGTCTGGACGGATTTTGAATCCCGATCGAACCCGAAACCCCATATTTCCCGTGCTCTCTGTCCTTTTTTCAAAACTGTGCATTTTTACACATTAAAAATATGCAGAAAATCAAGCAGGGTTTTATATGAATTACTGTGAAATACGGGGGCCTAATTCGAATAAACCACCGCGGAACCGCGGCATTATCTTGGCACGTGCGGCGGTTCCGCGGCCGACTAGTCTCCCCTTGCGTTGACTTTTGCACAGTAATTTATATTTAACAGTGATGTGTTCTCTGGATATTTTTAATATTTATTCAAGTGTTGAATAATCTGGGATGTTTTGGAGCTTCGATGATTCGATCGGGCTTATCAAATTTTGTCTGTTTGGCTTTCCGGATAAATTTTAGAATATGTTAAAAAGTTCGACCGGATATAAATACCCAATTTTTCCCCTGACGGGAAATTTCCAAGTGTTGGATTTTTCCGAAGTTTAACGACGTTCTAAGTAGTGCAAGTAACGCGATGGACCCTCTAGAAGACAACAAACCTTAACTCGATTATGTGACCGTCTTGAACTGCCCTTTGAACCTTCGGGTTTGGGGCAGTACGGCGTGCCACATGTGAGGCGTTGGCTTGACCCTTCTACGGCTGGACCGTCGGTACTGAGGCACGAACTGAATATTGTTAGACTTATTTCATGTGTTGATCTATATCGGGAAAACTTGGGTGTTCGATTGTTCGATCGGAAAGTTTGACATTTTCTATTTATCCGGAATAGGATACAATAATTGGAATTCACAAAAAGTTATGTGATAACTGAATGAATGTTATAAACATAGCGCTTTAGTCTCACTTGATCGGTTGCCACGGAATTTTGATGCGATCAAAAGTCCGTCGCAATCACGTAGCGTACGCGGATACTCACCGGGTAAACTTAATAGACAGCCTCACCCCATAGCCCCGACCAAGTGACTGTAGGAGAACCCCGTCGCCGAAAGCATCCGTCCGGGTGCTCGCGGCAGCGGTGTTCCGCCTTGGTGCACTTCGTCGACGGTATCGGGGGTGCGGCCGCCTACTAAAGTTTGCGACGAGTATTCGATCAGACTGTCGGGAATCTTGTTGAATTGCCCGACTAGATATTGAAAAGTGTTTTCGATAATGAGACTAAAATGCGGGGTTTATAATAGTTAGGCATGCGATGTCTAAGTAATTCATTTGGTCAGGCATGCGATGTCTGAGGTGGTTGCGGATTCCAACTGTTGTAGTTTTACACTTTCTTTTCTGTGACCGTAAGTGTAATATGTGATAACGCCGGTTTCGTTGCTATATGTCAACGACAATTGGGATGCGCATATTTACTTACGTTGATGACATGTGATGTTATGTGTTGCTGGATATGTTATATTGGATCGTCGTGTTTGAATAGCCGGGGGTTTTTATGTGAGATGAGTGTTTTTCTTTTTCATTCATGTAAAAACTTGTATGTAATATTCTTTTATTGGGGCACTTCCAGGTTGCGGAAGATGTCACCCTTTGTATATTATTTACTTTTCCGCACTAGGATAGACCCAAGGAGGGGAGCACAAGTAACCGGGTTCTGGAGTCCAGTGGGAGACCAACTCGAGGAGTCGAGTCCGGGTCTCCTAACTCTAGAATTGGTAGGGTTGCTTGCCGCTCTTGTAGGGGTCTAGGGGTGTGGGTTTGGCTATTCATCGCGACCGTGGAATCCGTGTTTTATACTGGCTCGTATTGAAAACACGGACGTCCTAGTATATCCAATATTTCATATGATTCTTCTGCTGCGATATCTGTGATGTGATCATGTGAT
Organism: Agapanthus africanus; assembly: GCA_030015575.1. NCBI lineage: Eukaryota > Viridiplantae > Streptophyta > Magnoliopsida > Asparagales > Amaryllidaceae > Agapanthus > Agapanthus africanus. Next base: position 270,502,514 of record CM057340.1, read on the forward strand.
GTTCTGTGATAGATACAGTATATAGTATATATGATATATTATATAGACGTTACTTATGTTTTACACCCGCGCTAGCCCTGCCCCGCTCTGCCGTTAGTTACCTAACCTAACGGTGTACGAGGGGACATCGAGGCGAATGCGGATAGCATAAGTGTACGTCGAACTTATCTGTGATGTTTAGGTAATTAAATGATGGGACTTCATTAATGTGATTAATGAAATAAAAGAAACCTAAGATGTTGTAGAATCGAATTTCAAAATAAAACAGGTAGCTACAGTTCTTGCTTTGCATAGCGGTATATGAGATATATCCTGCACCTTATTCGATAAGGAAAGGACCGAGATCCCTTCACCGGGAGTGACTCCTTTAGCAATAACTGGCAGATGCTACACACTCGGTTTGTCTTTTGATTGCTTTTAAGAGTTTTTTCTTTGCACAGTGATATATATGATATATCCAGCATCTCATTCGACGAGGAAAGGACCGACGATCCCTTCACCGGGAGTGACTCCTTTAGCAAAACTAGAAAAGCCTCAAAAGCACTCCATTTTAAAATCATTTGATTCTACAACGATATCAAGTTCATTACGCAATAGGTTTTCAGAAAAACCTGTCGTAGCCCTCCGTCATTTCAGATAAGTACTAGTTAGTATTCGTGCTACGTTTGTTGACCTCTGTCAAGGCGTAGTGTGCGGTAGCTGATTAGTGCTTATCTGCATAAGCATATGATGTGATTGATTTAGGGTAGTCATGCGACCTTGTTGACCTCTGTCAAGGGTCGTGCGGGTGGGTTTACTTCAATCAGGAAATGACGGGTTGAACTTGACTAGCAGCCTATGGTTTGTTGACCTCTGTCAAGGTCATAGGACGTTAGGGGCAAAATATTATCGGGAATTTCAAGTGTTGAAATTTGCAATGAGATTGCATACCTTCTATGAGATAGTTGGATCCCGATACCCGCTGCGAGTAAGAGTTACTCCTGGGAGAGTTTTATACATTACAATTAGCCGATCAAGTAGGTGTCTAGAAAGGTGTCAACGAGGTTACGCCTCTGGGAAAACGAGGTTTACATTAATTAGGTTCGTGCGAAAGCACGGGGGACCTCCCTCAAAGTACCGACACTGGCCTGGCTGAAAGATTGGCGAACTTGTAGTGTGTAATTAATCCCGGCTAGTCTTTCCTTTTAGGGTTTGAAGGAAGATTTGATAAAAAGCAGTTGGAACCATCCTGATTAGATAAAATAATAACCAATCTATTCTTGACAGAGCGCACGCTGAGTGTTTTCTTCTCTCTCTCTCCAGGAAGCGACCATATCACGCCTTAATCAAGATAATAATACAGAATATTGACCGAACCCGCTTGTTATACTGAGCTGGGGAACGTTGGTCCCGCTCCAACTTATAATTGTTATAAGACAGAGCAGGAAATTGGGGAATACCAGAATTCCCGTGCCGCCCAAACGAAGAAAGTGCATATGATGGATCTCCTTCGGGTGTGTTCGTTACATAGAACTGTTTCTCAGTATCCTCTGCGTCCTGGGTATTTGATACCGGATCAGGATCCCAGATATGTAATATGTTACATAGGGCTACAGAAAGGTAGAGAACTGAGAACGGGTGATAAGTTTCATGAGGCAGAAAACGGGGCAAGTGTTGCATCCCTGTCTGTTGGTCACTGTCACCCTGTATTACAATACATTGATTCTGAACGAATGTTATTAGATACCGAACCTGATATACAAAATCATATCAGTCTCTTTATTAGTAAAGAAATGATAAAATTTTGTATTGTTGGATAATGTTTTGAACATTTCCTAATATCAAAAGTTGATCGGTTCAGGCATGTTATCTAAAAGCATTGATGTTCTAAATCAAACAACAGTTCTTAGTATATAGAACACACACAAGAGGAAGAGTTCAGAAATGAACGAATCCTTCTTGAGGTATTATAGACTAGGTCATATCAGTGCGACCCGACTGGCTGAGTTACATTTAGATGCATATTTAAATCAGTTTGAATTTACATCTTGTGAAACTCGCCAGTCATGTCACAAAGATAAGATGACCATCGCTCCGTTTACTGGAAACAGAGAAAGAGTTAGTAAACTCTTGGGATGATACATGTTGATGCATGTAAGGTCCCCTGTCTACACATGCCAGGACTGGTTCTTTATACATCATTACATTCTCTGATGATCTTTCGAGATTCAGACCCATGTTCCTGTTGAAACACAAGTCAGAACCTTTTGAGATATTCACAGAATATAAGCGAGAAGTAGAGAACCAGAATACAGGTATAAGTATTATGTCCTTTGATGAGATCAAGGAGGAGAATACTTAAGCACGGAAATCCTGGATTATTCTAAAGGAGAATGAGATTCTTTCTCAGCATTACTCCTCCGAATACACCATAGCACGATGGTATATCGGGGTGGAGCAATTACACCCTATGTGATATGGCGTGCTCTATGATGAGTACTACTGAGTTACCTATTTCATTTTGGGAGTTATGCACTTGAGAAGTTGCATACCTATTGAATAGGGTTCGAATCAAATCAATGCCTACCACTTCATATGTGATATGGAAAGGGAAGAGCCCATGTCTTAAGTTAGTTAAGATTTGGGGTTGTCCGGCCTATGTCTAAAAGCAAAATCCGGACAAACTCGAGGCAAGGTTAGTTATGTAGAACTGGAAAGGTTCCAGCTATGCAAACTACAGAAGATGATTTGATGGAACCAAAGGATTCAATAGTTACCAACGAACCTCGGCCTCTCCGCCGATCTAGTAGGGTTCCTCACCCACCTGAGAGATACTTCGGTTCCTTTATGACAGTGGGAGCGAGGATTGCATCATGAGATGATGACCCAACTAGCTTCGAGCAGGCCATCGAGAGTAAGACTCTGTAAGAATGGCTGGATGTTTATCGATCTGAGATGGAATCCTTATACACCAACAAAGTATGGACTTTGGTTGCTATATCTGAAGGGTTAAATCCCCATCAGGAGCAAGTATATCTTGAGAAGATTACTTGGTGTAGATGGAAAAGTTGAGACTTTCAAAGCTAGTCTTGTTAAAGGTTTTCGTCATTGACCAGGCGCGGATTATGATGAAACCTTTTCTAAGGATCTATGCTTAAGTCCATCCAGATCCTACTTACCATGGCTACATACCATAACTACGATATCTGGTGGTTGGGTGTCTTGACTGCTTTTCTAAATGATGATTTGGAAGAGAGCGTCTATAGTACACAGCCAGAGGGCTTCGTAGACAGTGGGAGCAGTGGAAACGTGTGCAAGATGTTTTATAGGATAAAGCAGGCATCGCGGAGTTGGAACATCTGTTTTGATGGATTAGTCAAAGAAGTTGACATCATCAAAATGGTAGATGAACCTTGTATAAACAAAAAGGGTAGTAGGGAGTATGGTGACGATCCTCGTAAAGTACGTGGATGACATACTCTTGATAGGGAAGGAGTTTCCTATGCTACGCTCGATCAATCTCCGCTTATCACAATAATTCTCCATATAGGATCAAAGTGATACCTCCTAAATCCTGGGTTTTTAGATCTATGAGATAGATCTAATTGGATGTTAGGACTCTCACTAGTTGTAGTGAGACGGTATCAACCGATCCTGGGGAGAATCACTGGAAGGGTTCCAGGGTGATAAAGACGACTGAATGTCAGTCACAGGCATTGTCTTTACCCTCAGTGGAGGGACGGTATGTTGGAAGAGTTCCAAGCTAGATACCGTGACATACTAGACGATAAAGGCAGGATACATCGCTACTTATGATGCTACCAAAGAGGCTGTTTGGGTGTATATTGGTTCATGAGATGAACTATGTTCCTCCCATTGTGTGACAATGGAGTTGTGGCTTATGCCAAGGAACGCCGATCCCATCAATGATCCAGACATATTCTAAGGCAGTATCACTTGATCATGGAGATGGCTGATCTCCAGGGAGATCGAGGTATAAGAGAGTAGACTCAGAGGACAACACAGCGGATCCACTCACAAAGGCCTGTTCCCAGAGAGAGACTTTTATGGGATGGTTGAGTATGAGATACTACAACCACTGCTACAGTTGGCCCTAGTGCAAGTGGGAGATTGTTAGTTATATGTATGCCCTAGAGGCCATTACTGTACATAGGATGTATATTGTAGTGGATGCTGGGACATATATAGGGAGGACTTTCTTGCTCGACATGATAGTATGCTATCTGGTTACCCTTTACCTTAACGTGTATGCTGATTGTCTCTCTGTTACATGTTGGTAAAGCCCTTAGGATCTGTACTTGACTACCTGGACTATGATGCGGATCATACTAGTGGGGACATGGTAGTCCATAAGTACATCCTTCAAAGTCCCTAGTCGTGGGTGTATCGAGACGGGGCATCGATATACCAGAGTAGACTAGCGTATACCTTCTCGACCCATACAGATGGGCGATGGATGATCCCATATCCATTGGTGTTTGACATCAGAGATGATATACGGGTGCTCAGTAGAGACTGGGTACACTGGACGGACTCGCCGAGAACTCCCAGATGGTATTATACCTCACGTCAGATGGCAGTTCTCTGGTGACACTGGTACAGAGTAGTCTGTAGACCCGAGATCGTCATAGAGTCTTGTGTGGTTCCCACTGTGCTTTGATTTCCAACTTACCACGTCCAAGAGGGCGTGCAAAACGGTGGTTTTTGGGTACAGTCCCGAGTCACATGGAGGCAATGAGCGATAGGAGGGGATTCGTCTCTCCCGGTATAGGGAGTTGATGTTGCGTTGTGTTCGATTGGCTATAACAGGAAATCCCTGGCCAGGGTTGCTGAGATTTACTGGTAAGTGTTACCAGTAGTTTCTCGAATTGTTATAGACCTCATATCGACACGACTTATTGAGCTATTGGGGTCTGACGTTTACCACCCCTAGGCGAGATATGCGACATATAAGACGATCAGACCGGACTGTACGGTAGTGTTACTGGTCGGATTCACTGGAGTGTGAGCGGGCTTGTTCGTCGATCTTCAGATCGCTCAATACCCCGGTGGCCGTTACATTTAGCAGACCGCTTGCGGCTTGTGGATGTTTGATATGATTATCATCTGCTGCCGGCGTATTGACGAGTCTTTAGAGTCCTACACAGAGGTTTCCTGGCTCAAGCGAAACGAAATAGGAGCGCATATGAGATATGTGCGGGACCGAGAATAATACCAGTATGTGATACTGTATTCGATTCTCGCGATGTGACATTGATCGGTTATATGCGATATAGCCGGGTTATCGGATCAAGTGTTGATTCGATAAGTTGTTACTAATGATACCAGTCGGTTATGTGCGACATGACCGGATCATTGAATCAAGTGTTGATTTAATGATTTAATGTATAATTATATATTTGATATATTACATTGCATCAACTAGTATCGGTTCACTTTAAAATGGATTTTCTCACTCGGGTGTGCGCATTGCATATGCGATATGATTTTGTGCACTTTATTGTATCATGTTTGATGATGCATGATTGCTAGGTTATGTGTAAAGAATTTAACCAAAGTTATTTAAATGGTTAAGGGTTTTACTTATTCATTAATAAGTCTTTTTTTATTTTTGGAAAAAGGAAAAGAAATGAGAGAAAGATGGTGGCTTATTTTGTTTGCACTTGAAGCTTCATGAAGCTTTGATGATGCAACCATTTTTGTCTCATCTCCTAAACCCTAACCATTCCTTTAACCTTGGTCAATTCTCTACACTTAACTTAGGTTAAAGTTATGATAAGAATGATATTATTATTCTTTTCATAATGAACTTATCATAATTTTACCATCTTCTTCTTCATTTCTTCAAGTGAAGAAAGCTTGCCTCCATCAATGGCAAGTGATGAAAAAGAGTGTGAAATCCAAATCTAAAGTCTACCCACTTCCTATTTCTTCATCCTCTACCTCTTGCCAAGTAGTAGAGTGTGTTTCCTTCACAAGTTTTTAGGGCTTGGTGAAGGTGGAGCTTGATTTAGCGATGCCTCGACGTAGATCATCTTCGGCATGGACATCGACGACCTAGCTCGCTTTTTCTCCGACGAAGCCGACTCTAGAGCCCGGATTTGACTTGGACAGCGGAGAGGACCTCGTTGCGGAGCCGTGGAGGTGGAGCACCGGATCTACAAAGGTTGTATTTTCGATATCCCATTAGTTAAGTTGTTAACTAGATTGTTTTTCGCCTAAACTTCTAGCCGACGATCCGTAGTCGGGTCTCTCGGCACCTAGAATTTTTGTAATTGGCATGTTCGATGCCTTGTGAGACCTCACTAGTGTGCCTAGGAACCCTACAATATTATATTCTCATTAGGGTTGAGCAAAAAGTCAGTAGTCAACAGTCAACGGTCAACAACCCTAATGAGAATCCTCTGCCTCTGTCTCTCCGTCAACTGTGCATACACACCCGCATCCGCGTTCCGAGGAACACGAATACAAACTGGATAAAACCAATCCCAATACTTACACTAGGATCTGGCTTAAACCAAAGCCCGCTAGTGTAAACTGTCCGGACACTAAACGTGCACAAGTGCACGGATGTGACTGAACCCTGTCGCAAAACCATGCGACCTGTCGCAAAACCATGCGACCTCTACTCTTTTGCCAAAAGGCGAATAGCTTTCTGTATGGGACTCTAAAGACTCGACACTACGCTGGCAGTGGGTTTAACCACAGACAGCAAGCGGCACTAGCTGTGCGTAACGCTCCCCAGGTAGATGCCGACAAGAAGACTGGCGAGGTGAAACCCATCTGAACTCCTACTGAGCCTGAATGTGACAATCTCCGTACAATCCGGTCTGTTCGTCTGATACATCGCATGGCTGGCCTAGGAGGGCGGTAAACGTCAGTCCCCTAATAGCGGTACAAGTCGTGTCGGAGTGAAGCCCAATACACCCTGAGATAACACTGGAAGCCTACCAGTATATCTCGCTTGCCCTGGCCAGGGACTACTCGTGTAATGGCTCTCCTAGACACAGCGCGATGTCAACCCCTAATACCGGGAGAGACGAATCCTGTCTAACCGTCACTGCCTCCAAGTGCTTCGGGACTGCACCCAACTACTACCTGTTTGCATGACTCCTTTGAGCCGTGGTAGGGTAGTAATCAAAGTACAGTAGGAACACACTCGAGGCGAAGTGACAGTGTCAAGTCAGCGGACTAAGCTGTACTCATGTCACCTGGGAACTGATAACTGACGATAGGTATAATACTAACCGGTCAGTTCCCGACGAGTCCTGTCCAGTGTACTCGTAACCCAACGAATACCCGCATACTATCTTCAGTACGACGTACTGATGGCTATGGGACAGACCATCTCCCACACTGGGAAGAGAAGCGCATGCGCTAGTCTACTCCGGAGTATCGATGCCCTGTCTCGATAGTCCTGCGACTAGGGACCTGCATAAGGATGTGCTTATAGATTACCCAGCCCCCACTAGTGTGACTGCCATCACAACGCTGGTAATCAAGCAAAGATCCTAAGGGCTCCACTAATGCGTATAGGTGATATAATAAAATAAACACATGTACACATTGAAGTATAAACAAACCAAGTAGCATACTACTATTTTGAGCAAGATTGTATATACAAGGTGAATATCCCAAGCTTCCATTAAGTAATATACAAACTAGTATGATACAGTAATGGCCTCTAGGGCATATACACTAACAGGTACGTCACTCTACTTTAGTCACCTATTTCATCAACCAAGGGTCATCCTACGCGATAAAAGTTCGGGTCTAATACCCCCTCGATTAAGTCTAAGTTCTGTAAGGTCAAGCCTAAGTTCCGTATATATATAGACGCCTTAGGCTCCACATAGTCAAACTTAGACTCGAACCAAGGTTAACCTAGCGCTTTGATACCAACTTTGTCACGACCCGAAAGAGCACGTGACTGGCCCTTGAACCATATGAAGTCTATAGGACTCCATCTGATCCAAGTAAGCCAAAAACCCAGAAATCTAAAACCATTTTAAGAGTAAATAAAGAAAAATGGTTTAAAGAAGTGAAGAAAAACATGTTTGAAGTCAAGGTTTTTAAAGAACTAAGCCGAACATGCATTTAAAAAAAAGTAAAGTCTTTTCTAAAAATTTCGGCAGAGATCCTTTTGTAAATACTGGCCCCGAACGGGGTACAACAAGAACAATATATATATATGCAATGATAGATGGCATCCCCAAGAGGGAGCTAGCTCTTCGTCAATCGACGGTCACAACCACACAAGCAATATAATATACAACGCCGAAGGGCGAGGATCAAAGCTCAAAGAAACTCAAATAGCATGAAAATTGTAATACTACTACACGCGATTCTAAGGTCAAAATAATACATCACTAATGTCTAAGTCTGAAACAATATACAAGTTTTGGTTGATGGAATTCTAGATACAAGGGAATAATACAAGTACAATGGTGGTTCTTGAGGCATAAGAACCCACCTACCAAAAGCAATTCACCCACAAAGGAAGCAGTGTGCCAGAAATGCCGCTATGGAACCTGTACGGCAAAACCTGCAAGAACTGTGGCACAACGGTGTGAGTTGCCAACTCGTGAATAGAAAATATCTACAAGTAGAAACCGAATGCAAGACATAATCCTAGGTCAATAAGATCAGTATATGATATAAACCTCAAAAGTAAGTCTGAAGCATGATAAGATGGCGATGTAACATCTAATCATGTATGTAGTGCCAAGTACTCGTGCCAGTGCCTCAGGTAATAACATGTCATAAATGTAAGGTATGTCTGCATGAAGTAAATATGATAAAGTATCAAAATGAATATCAATACACATATATTAGCGTCCCATTCCACTAATATTGGTGTAAGGGTATATATAACAGCGCCCTCATACCCTGTTATATATACAAATGAAGTATGATCAATGTAATACTAGTCTGTATAAATGTGGATCCCGTCCACCTGTCACCCAATGACAATAAGCTCATGCATGCAAATATGAGGATATAATAAAAATCATGGAGATCATCATGAAACCTGTGCCTAGTATCGGCACGTAAGTCCTCGTCCATATGGGGCTCCGTCTGCGGTATCGGCCCTTGGCCCCGGCAGTACGGGTCAGCCCATGTCCATCTCTCAACTCCGGTCGGTATCCTCCAGATATCCGCCGAGCTCAAATATAATCACCGGTAGGTAGTAGTCCCTCTACCAGGCTCACCGTCTACTACACAGCGAAACCGTTCTCGCCCCGGGATACCATACCGGGTCCACCATGTACCTGCAATCGGCCTCATCCGCCTCCTCGAATCGGGTTTCACATGTCGCTCTCAGCACTGAGAAAACACATGGTGGACGCACTGAAATATCATATCAAGGGTAACCGGGTTTTTAAAACAATTATATATTCTCTTTTGAAATACCCACGGTTCCCAAATCCAGAAATATCATGGAAACAACATATCTCAATGCGTATAATCAAAACATGATGTATATGACATGTAAAGAAAGGTAAGCATATCAGTAAGTCATGCAGCATGGAATAGTAATGTGCACATGTCGAGGGAACCCGCTCTTTTTAAAATGAATCAGTTTTTGATGAATATCTTGCGGTTCCCAAATCTCTAATCAAGTCAGAATCATCTATGTATGTGTATAGGTATAAGTGTACAATATGCCATGCAAGAATCATATCATGAATGCAACAGTACTACAGTGTAGTGGCATGGAAATTATCGATGATGAAGTGTGTGAGCCGGCAAATAGTGTACGTGGAACATACGCATCATCGATAATGGTGCTGGTGTCCTAACAACATGATAATAATATAGCAATAAACACATGCAAAGCAATGTGAATAGCATGAATATGCGGAAATCAAATAATCAACACCATAGTGAAGAATCTACTATGCAAACTACAGATCTAAGTATCAAGTCAATCGGGAGGGGTATGGAAACCACCTAAATCTGAGTCGATATATAGATATAATAGTCGGTGATCCCGCCTCAATAGTATCACATACGATACAGTATATCATATGACCTCCTCAAGTCATGAGTGTGGATCTATCATCAATGTAAAGCTCATACGGTAAATCGTCGTACGGCATCCCAATAGCTGGGTACGGGTCAATATCACAATCAGCTCATCAATTATTTGGTATCCTCATCATCATATCACATAATCTGCGGTACTGATCTAAGTCTAGTACAATCGATACCATCTATCACTGGTGTGTAAGCACACGTCCAAAGGCCCGTTAAAGATCACATGTCGTATCCCAAATACGAACCATATCAAATCACCGATCTCGCGGCACAATGCCCAACATCATCGACTCATCTCCAATGTCATCCAATATCATCAAACACAGTGCAAGTATAATGAATATGCAAGGGTGTGCGTGTAGGTGTAAATCTATTCTAGGGTTCGTGACTATGAACTACACTAGTTACTTCTAACCCTACACTATCCATAATACACCTAACACAAAATCCATGACACACTATAACTATCATATATATATAGTATATCAACTACGGACTGCGGGGGTGCTATACGCCATCCACCCGACTTCCAGCGTAGATATAATCTACTCACCTTGCGTCTTCGTTGTCGACGTCACCACGTGTTTGCTTATCGTCCCGAAGTCTTCATGGGGTACCTACACATTAACGTATCGCAAATGCGTATCAAAACCAAATCCAAACTAAAACGGCATACGAATCCCAAAACGATACGCTATGATCTATAGGTTAGAACCTATGGACAACGCCTTCCAAAACCAACAACAAACCTCGATATCGTTGTATAAACACCAAATAGTCGAGGTAAAACACAATACACAAATTCAGATTTAAAAATACGGAATACGGAAACACGAATCCAAAACAGCAACTAAGGAAAAATGCCCCAGATTTCACCCTAGGTCAAATTAGACAAATCTATATATGCCAGGGGTCTAAACTACTGTAAAAAGGGCCATGCACCAAAAACGAGGTAATTCCCTCCTGCTCTGGCCGCAATTTGAGGCCAGAAGGAATTAATTGGCGGCCGGGGTTTGGAGTTGGGGGCTAGGGTTTGGTGTAATGGTTCCATGGTGCCTGCACATCTCACTGTCAACTCAGTTTTATTTTTGGGGTCTCGGGGTGATAGCAGATTCCTAAATACGATCACAGATTCACAGTTTTCCTCCGACATCGTCTCATAAATCCGTATTCTGGTTTCAAGTCTCTAGTTTGATCCAAAATAACATCACACCAGGGGTTCTAAGATCACCACAAGCCTCAATTTCACTTTTAATCTCAGGTCTAACCCTAAACCCTAACTTGAAGTTCACAAGTCCATCAAACGACATCATATCGACATGAAACTAGAATTGATGCAATAAGAATTGAAATACTAAACTAGGGGTGCAGAAATTACCTTCTTTGGCAACTCAAGAAAATTCTTGAGTTGCTCAAAGTCCTCCAAATCCATTCTTGCTAGGCTCAAAGTGTAGCTAGTGAGCTCGGGAACATTTATTGTGAAATGGGAATAGGGTTTTGGGGTGTATTTCATGGTGGATCTAGGGTTTTTGTGAAGAGGGTGAGAGAGGGATGGCAGCAGCAGCAGCAAGGGGAGGGAGAGGAGAGAGAATGAGAAGGGGAAAATGATGGGGGATGGTTCTACAAGTCAAAAAGTAAGCCCCAAACCTACCTCTCTCCTAATCATCATACTTTACCTTTTCTTTTCTGTTCCTTTTCTTTCCTCTCTAAACCCTTCTCACTAGAATAGTAACCCCAAAAGAAACATGGTGGAAAAATGAACAAGTGTAAGAAAAATGATATGTGCACATTTTTGCACAAAAATGCTAAAAATCCGATTAGCGGTTTTTAATCGCGATTAGCACTAAATTAGCATATAACTAATCATAAAAACTTAGAAAATAGCATAATTCCCTAAAATACCCTATTTTAGAATTTTCCATAATTTTTCCAAAATTTTTCCCATTTATTTGTATTTAATAATACCGAAATATTAAAATATTCAATAAAATAATATTAAATTATAAAAATTCCCAAAAATAATATTTTATTATTTTGAAACGTTACATGGGAGATGGATGATCCCATATCCATTGGTGTTTGACATCAAGGATGGTGTATGGGTGCTCAGTGGAGACTGGGTACACTGAACGGACTCGCCGAGAACTCCCAGATGGTGATATACCACACGTCAGATGGCAGTTCTCCGGTGACACTGGTACAGGGTAGTCTGTAGACCCGAGATCGTCATAGATTCTTGTGTGATTCCCACTGTGCTTTGATTTCCACCTTACCACGTCCAAGAGGGCGTACAAAACCGTGGCTTTTGGGTACAGTCCCGAATCACATGGAGGCAATGAGCGATAGGAGGGGTTTCGTCTCTCCCGGTATAGGGAGTTGATGTTGTGCTGTTTTCGATTGGCTATAACTGGAAGTCCCTGGACAGGGCTGATATGGAGTGCTGCTGGTAAGAGTTATCAGTAGTTTCTCGACCCATTATGAGCCTTATATCGACACGACTTATCGGTTACTGGGGTGTGACGCATACCACCCCTAGACCAGATATGCAACATATCAGACGAAGAGACCGGACTGTACGGGAGTGTTACTGATTGGATTCATAGGAGAATGTGCAGGCTTGCTTGTTGATCTTCTGATCGCTCAATACCTGGATGGCTGTTACGTTTAGCTGACCGCTTGCAGCTTGTGGGTGTTTAATATGATCATCACCTACTGCCGGCGTATTGACGATTCTTTAGAGTCCTATACAGAGGTATCCTGGCTCAGGCAAAACGGAGTAGGAGCACATATGTGATATGTGCGGGACCGAGAATAATACGATATGAGATACCGTATTCAATTCTCGCGATATGAGATATCGGCCGGGTATATGTGATATAATGTTAGGTCTACGTTACCTCTCCCGGTACTTTCGGGGTTGCGGAAACGGTAAAACAAAATTTTTTCTGGACTTGGTAACATGGACCGTAAAAGCCGGATCTTTACTAAACAATACACTAGCATCCTAACTAGAGATTTATCTACTCGGTTAGGGGTTATACCTCAACTTGTACTCCTTCTCTTCTTGTTGTTCTTCTCCTTGCTTGCTCCGAGGCTTGATCCGGACTTTGGTCACCTCCGCGGCCTTCTTGATGTAAGTCCGTGTTGCCCATCCCGGTGCTTACGGGAGGCGGAAAACATAATAAAAAACGGATTTTTAATGACTTAGGCAACATGGACTTTGCTTGTGAGGATCTTTGCTAAACGAAAACTAGCTAAAGTAAACTAACAACTAACTAAGTTGTAGAAAGGTTATACCTTTGGTCTTTAGTCCTTCTCTCCTTGCTCGTCGGAATGGTAGAAAGGCCTCACCTTGCTTGTCTTCTTCCGTCAAAGAAAGATCCACTTGAAAGCCACCACCTTTAGCTTCAACTCCAAGCTAGGAGTAACTAGAGTGCAAGAAATGCTAAGACTTGAACCCTAGAAGAGAGTAGAGAGGATCAAGTGAAGGTTTTTTTCAAGCTTTTTGTTTCTCAACACATGAGAGGGAGAGAGCTTGAGGGAGAGGATGAACAAGAGAGAGAAATGATATGAGAGAATGAGAAAATAATAGAGCTCTTCTTACTAATATGTGTGAATTAATTTAATTGAATAATTAGCTAGATAATTATCATGGTAAATCATGACATGACCATTATCATTTCAAATTGCAAAGATCAAAAAGCATCTTCCAAAAGAAATTATGATGGTCAAAGTGTCAACCTTGGTCAACAAGTCAAAGAAGTCAAAAGGTCAATAACCACAACCATGGATAATTATCAAACTAATTACTAATTAACAATAACACACACATAAATATTAGGGTTAATAAAATGACAATAGCCATTAACCCTAATCAAGGTCCTCTCCCTCAATCTCAAGCAACTGTGCATACGCACCCGCATTCGTGATCCGAGGAACACGAACACAATGAGAAAAACCAATCTCAAAACATATACTAGGATCCGGCTTAAACCAAAGCCCGCTAGTATAAACTGTCCGGACAGCAAACGTGCACAAGTGCGCGAATGTGAACGAACCCTGTCGCAAAACCATGCGACCTCTACTCATTTTGCCTAAAGGCGAATAGCTCTCTGTGTGGGACTCTAAAGACTCGACACTACGCTGGCAGTGGGTTTAACCACAGACCGCAAGCGGCACTAGCTGTACGTAACGGTCCCCAGGTAGATGTCGATAAGAAGACTGACGAGGTGAACCCCATCTGCACTCCTACTGAGCCTGTATGTGACAATCTCCGTACAGTCCGGTCTGTTCGTCTGATACATCGCATGGCGGGCCTAGGGGGGCGGTGAACGTCAGTACCCTAATAGCGGTACAAGTCGTGTCGGAGTGTAGCCCAGAACACCCTGAGATAACACTGGAAACCTACCAGTATATCTCGCTTGCCCTGGCCAGGGACTACTCGTGTAATGGCTCTCCTAGACACAGCGCGATGTCAACCCCCAATACCGGGAGAGACGAATCCTGTCTAACCGTCACTGCCTCCAAGTGCTTCGGGACTGCACCCAAAAACTACCTGTTTGCACGACTCCTTCAAGCCGTGGTAGGGTAGTAATCAAAGTGCAGTGGGAACACACTCGAGGCGAAGTGACAGTGTCAAGTCAGCGGACTAAGCTGTACTCATGTCACCTGGGAACTGATAACTGACGATAGGTATATTACCAACCAACAGTTCCCGACGAGTCCTGTCCAGTGTACTCGTAACCTAACGAGCACCCGCATACTATCCCAAGTACGACGTACTAACGGCTGTGGGACACACCGTCTCCCACACTGGGATGAGAAGCGCATACGCTAGTCTACTCCGGAGTATCGATGCCCTGTCTCGATAGTCCAACGACCAGGGACCTGTATAAGGATGTGCTTATAGATTACCCAGCTCCCACGAGTGCGAGCGCCATCACAACGCTGGTAATCAAGCAAAGATCCTAAGGGCTCTACTAATATGTATACCAGCAATATGCTAAAAGAAACACATGCACATATTAAAGCAGAGACAAACCAAGTAGCATACTACCATTTCGAGCAAGATTGTATATACAACTGTGAATATCCCAAGCTTCCATTAAGTAATATACAAACTAGTATGATACAGTAATGGCCTCTAGGGCATATACACTAACAATCTCCCACTTGCACTAAGGCCATGAACTGGCGTATCGAAGACCTATCATCTCGATCAGCCGCTCGAACTGAGTCTGGGGTAGGGCCTTTGTGAGTGGATCTGCAGTGTTATCCTCTGATGCAACTCTCCGGACCTCGATCTCCTGGCGATCCACGATCTCCCTGATCAGGTGATACCGCCTTAAGATGTGTCTGGATTTCTGATGGGACCTGGGTTCCTTCGCTAAAGCTATAGCCCCGTTGTTGTCGCAATACAGAGGTATTGGGTCAACAATGGACGGAACCACCTGAAGTTCTTTCAAGAACTTCCTCATCCAGACAGCTTCTTTTGCGGCATCAGATGCAGCGATGTATTCCGCTTCCATAGTCGAGTCAGCAACGGTTTCCTGTTTGGAGCTCTTCCAACACACCGCCCCTCCATTGAGGGTAAAGACAAAACCCGACATGGACTTGGAATCATCCTTGTCACTCTGGAAGCTGGAGTCAGCAAAGGCCTCAACCTGCAGGTCTTTTCCGCCATACACCAAGAACATCTCCTTAGTCCTTCTCAGGTACTTAAGAATGTTCTTTACTGCTATCCAATGTTTCTCCCCAGGGTTTGACTGATACCTGCTTACCACACTCAGTGCATAAGCCACATCCGGTCTGGTACACAACATCGCATACATTATAGAGCCTACCGCAGAAGCGTAGGGTATAATAGACATGCGATCCCTCTCCAAATCAGTCTTGGGAGACATCTCTTTTGAGAGGGTGATCCCGTGACAAGCCGGTAGATTACCGCGCTTGGAATCTTCCATACTGAATCTCTTCAGTATGGTGTCGATGTACCTGGACTGCGAGAGTCCTAATATCCTCTTGGATCTGTCACGGTAGATCCGGATACCCAGAATGTAGGAGGCATCACCCAGGTCTTTCATGGAGAACCTGTGTGACAAGAACCCCTTGACAGATTGTAGCATAGGAATGTCATTTCCTATTAAGAGAATGTCATCCACGTATAAAACGAGGAATACTACAGTTCTCGCTACAAATCTACAATAGATGCATGGTTCATCTGGATTTTTGATAAAGCCAAATTCTTTGACCGTCTCATCAAAACAGATGTTCCAACTCCGCGATGCCTGCTTGAGTCCATAAATGGACTTGAGCAACTTGCACACCTTTCCGCTGCTCCCACCCTGAATGAAACCCTCTGGCTGATCCATATAGACACACTCTTCTAAATGACCATTTAGAAAAGCTGTCTTTACGTCCATCTGCCAAATCTCATAATCGTGGAAAGCAGCAATGGCAAGAAGGATCCGAATGGATTTCAGCATAGCTACTGGAGAAAAGGTTTCGTCATAGTCCAAACCAGGTCGCTGACGAAAACCCTTTGCTACCAGTCTAGCTTTATAGGTCTCAACCTGTCCATCTACACCAATCTTCCTTTTGAAGATCCACTTGCATCCTACGGGTTTTACCCCGTCTGGAGCAATGTCCAACGTCCATACTTTGTTGGTGTACATGGACTCCATCTCGGTCCGCATTGCATCCAGCCATTTTACCGAGTCGACGCTCTGAATAGCTTGCTGGAAGCTAGTAGGCTCATCACAATCCAGGATGCAGTCTTCTCTATCCCCGTCAATGAGAAAACCGTAGTATCTCTCGGGCGGATGAGACTGCCTACTACTCCTGCGGAGCGGCATAGGAATGTCCTGTTCTTTTGAACCTTCTGGTTCCACTAAACTTTCAGTAATAGTTTGTGGTTCTGGAATTTCTTCCAGTTCTATCGCGCTCCCACTTATTTCTTTTTCTATGAACTGATGTTCTAGAAAGTGGGCATGGCGAGAAACAAGGACTTTTTGTTCCTCTTCGCAATAGAAATAATATCCCTTGGAGTTCTTTGGATATCCCACAAACTTGCACTGTACTGAGCGTGCCTCGAGCTTGTCCGCATGCTGCTTTTTTACAAAAGCTGGACATCCCCATGTCTTAATGTGATTAAGATAGGGTTTCTTCCCACTCCATAACTCATATGGTGTGGTAGGCACAGTCTTAGTGGGAACACGGTTCAAAAGATATGCAGCTGTTTCTAGCGCATACCCCCAGAATGATCGCGGTAACTCAGCGTTACTCATCATGGACCGTACCATATCCAATAGGGTTCGGTTCCGTCTCTCCGATACACCGTTATGTTGCGGAGTGTATGGAGGAGTAAGCTGAGAGAGAATTCCATTCTCTTTTAAATAGTTCAGGAATTCGGCACTTAAGTATTCTCCTCCTCGATCCGATCTTAGGATCTTGATACTTTTTCCTGTTTGTTTTTCTACTTCATTCTTATATTCCTGGAATTTTTCAAAAGCCTCGGATTTATGTTTCATTAAGAAGACATAACCGTACCTTGAAAAATCATCCGTAAAGGTAATGAAGTAAGAATAACCGCTTCGCGCATGTGTAGACATTGGACCGCACACGTCGCTGTGTACGAGTCCCAAGAGCTCGCTCGCTCTTTCTCCGTGTCCAGAAAACGGAGCCTTTGTCATCTTTCCTTTGAGACAGGATTGACAAGTTGCATACGATTGATATTCGAACGAATCTAAATATCCTTCAGTATGTAACTTAGTCAATCTTCTCTCGTTGATGTGACCCAGTCTACAATGCCATAAGAAAGTTTTATTAATTTCTGGAGACTTTCTTTTGTGTGTATTCTGGATATTGAAAATCTGTGGTTGGTTTAAAACGTATATACCGTTGTTCAATGTACCTGACCCAATCAACACTTGATTAAGGTGAATGTTCACTACATTACTTACAAATGCAAATTCATAACCTTATTTAGATAATAAAGATACAGAAATGATATTACAGGTTGCATTTGGTACATAATAACAACTACGCAAAACCAAAAAGTGTCCATCTGATAATCCCAGGTGATAGTCCCCCACGGCCTCAGCATCCATGCTAGCACCGTTCGCAACTCTGAGGGTCATGTCACCTGCCTTCAAAACTCTACGCTTTCTCAACGCCTGCAAAGAATTACAGATATGAGATCCTGATCCGGTATCCAATACCCAGGAAGTAGAGTTTATTGATAGACAATTTTCAATAACATACACACCTGAAGCTGAAGCTGCAACTCGCTTCAAATCCTGTGTTCTGGCTTTCCAAGCCTTGCAATCTTGTTTCCAGTGACCACTTTTGTGACAATAGAAGCATTCTTCCTTCCCCACCAGCTTCCCCGCTACCTTTGTTGCTTTACCCTTTCCCTTCGTATCCACTTTACCGACACCGCCTCTTGGTTTGGCGGGAGCTTTCTTCTTCTTGCCCTTGGCTTTCGCCCTGGACCTAGAAGAGGAAGATCCTCCTACAAACAAAGTGGATGTCTCCCTACCCTTCTGTAGGGTGCCCTCAGCAGTCCTCAACATGTTCAGAAGCTCGGCAAGTTCAACCTCCTTTCCTTGCATGTTGAAGTTAAGAATGAACTGGGCGTAAGTGGAAGGAAGGGACTGGAGAATCAAATCGGTATAGAGTTCATTCTCCAACGTGGTCCCAAGGTCCGCGAGCTCCTCTATGTAGCCGATCATCTTAAGCACGTGGTCCGCTACCGATGATCCGACGGCCAACCTTGCCGAAAAGAGCTTCTTCGACACTTCGTATCTTGCGATACGAGACTGCTCTCCATACAGTTCTTTTGTATGGAGAAATATGGACTCTAGGTCCATATTCTCGTGCCTCCTCTGATGTTCGTTGTCCATCGAGGCTAATACGAGGCATTTGGCCCTCGCGCAATCTATCTCCCATGTCTTACGGATTTCAACATCCGCGACGCTGGAGGTGGGACCTGGGACAGGGGGAGCTTTGGTGGTAAGTATATACCCCAGCTTGTCATAAGTGATAGCCATCTTGACATTCCTGAGCCAATCTTTGTAGTTTGGCCCTGTCAATATGTTTTTATCTAATAGTAACTTAAGTCCGGTCATCTTGAATGGTCGCTGCAATTAGGAGAGAGAAAAGAAACACTTTAGCTTGATGCTCTTGCAAGTTTAGAGTGGTTTTTAGTTTGTCTAAACTGGATGGCTCCCACTGTCTCTCGAATCCCTTCTCAAACCGTAAAGAAAAGGATTAGCCGGGATCATTCTCACCGTACAATACTTGCTTAACCGTTCAGCCAGGCCAGTGTCGGTACTTCGAGGGAGGTTTTCCAACGCTTTCGCGAAGTTCCTTAATTAAGTAACCTCTTTTCCCTGTGGGCGTAGCCCCGCTAACACCTTTCTAGGCACCTACTAGGTTTATAGCATTGATCGTTAAGTGAGAGTTTTCCCGAGGAGTAGCATATACTCACAGTAGGATCGGGATCCAAATATCATCGCGTGATAAAGCCGAAGGAATCCTACCAGAATCATCACACTCCAAATGGTATGCAACACTAGCAAGTTTCAGTACTTATGAAACTCCCGATGTGGATTTTTGCCCCATGCTCTTATGACCTTGACTTTGGCCAAAATATCATAAGTCACATGTCAAGTTCTACCCGTCATTCTCCTGGTTAATTTGGACCCACCCGTACCTACCCTTGACTTTGGCCAAAATGGCAGCACGACTGTCCCAAATCAACGCATCTATCTATGCTGCACATGAATACCCAAACGCTACCAATCACTATGCCTTGACTTTGGCCAAAATACACAGCTTGAATACTTTTGACCATTCATGTGGAATGACGGAGGGCTACGAATGGTTTTGGCGAAACCGTGAACGTAGTGAACTTGATATAATCGATGGAACGAGATAGCTTTTAAAAGGAGTGGTTCAAGCTCCGCTTTAAAAGTTTAGTTTTGAAAAGAACCGAGTGGTTTTCAAAGTGTTCCAATCGACTTTTACTTGGTTTATTTCTTGCATTAGTTCTTTTAATGCGTCCCATCATTTAATCCTACCATTGCAGAAAACAACCAAAATATGACGTACGCTTATGCCATTCGCATTCGCCACGGGGCCCCGTCATCACCCGTTAGGTTACTTAACTAACGACAGAGCGGGGGCTGGGCTAGCGCGGCTGTAAAACATAAGCAACGCCTAAATAGTTATTATATATAAATATATAGCAATGATAGACATTACAGATCACAGATGAATACATTGGATATACTAGGAATCCGCAATGCGTTCGAGCCTGCAACGCAAAGCGGATTACACGGTCGCGGTGAACAGCCAATACCCCACCCAAGACCCCTACGGGTGCGGCAAACTACCCGCCAAGCACCCGAAGCGAAGCAACCTCCCTCACCACCGTGAGTAGGCCACTCGGCACTTCGAGATACCCGGTAGTTTGTGCACCCCCTCCATGGGTCTATCCTAGGAGCAAAAACAGTAAAAAGAATTATACAATGACGGCTACAACCCCGACCCGGTTGTGCGGCCATACAAAGAATATTATTACATCAATTTACATGTTACAAATGAATGAAAGAAAAACCAACGCTCATCTCACATCCACCCCGGCCATTCACCCGCGACAATCCAATCCATTCATATCCACAAACCAATAACAATCACAGATCATGTATAACCCCGACTAATCGTCTTATAGCGATTAGCCGACGTTCAATACATGCAAGCATTACAGATATAACCGATGTAGTTAAAGTGTAGTGAAGTTCCGAAAAAATACGGATTTATAGGCCCCCAAAAGTAAATTTTAGTTCTGGAAAATCTGGGCACATATAATATATCCTAAAAATCCCAAAACCAACAACAACACACACTGCACGAAAAACGATGCGCCGATAACGACAAACCGCGGCGCTTCCGCCGCACATGCCTACCTCGTGCGGCGGAAGGGCGGCGGTTTGATGGAATTGGGGTATCGTTTTTCTTGGGTGTGTTAAGAAAACCCTGAGACGATTTTACAAGTATAAATATTTTCATTTTGAGCAGAAAAAATTTTAACAGAAACTAGGGTTTTGCAAGTTTGGTTTTTCGATTTTCCGGTTTCGAAACTTCGTTACACTTAACTACTTAGCTAGTTTAGGTTTAGTTAGGCTCTGATACCACTGTAAGTCCGTGTTGCCCATCCCGGTGCTTACGGGAGGCGGAAAACATAATAAAAAACGGATTTTTAATGACTTAGGCAACATGGACTTTGCTTGTGAGGATCTTTGCTAAACGAAAACTAGCTAAAGTAAACTAACAACTAACTAAGTTGTAGAAAGGTTATACCTTTGGTCTTTAGTCCTTCTCTCCTTGCTCGTCGGAATGGTAAAAAGGCCTCACCTTGCTTGTCTTCTTCCGTCAAAGAAAGATCCACTTGAAAGCCACCACCTTTAGCTTCAACTCCAAGCTAGGAGTAACTAGAGTGCAAGAAATGCTAAGACTTGAACCCTAGAAGAGAGTAGAGAGGATCAAGTGAAGGTTTTTTTCAAGCTTTTTGTTTCTCAACACATGAGAGGGAGAGAGCTTGAGGGAGAGGATGAACAAGAGAGAGAAATGATATGAGAGAATGAGAAAATAATAGAGCTCTTCTTACTAATATGTGTGAATTAATTTAATTGAATAATTAGCTAGATAATTATCATGGTAAATCATGACATGACCATTATCATTTCAAATTGCAAAGATCAAAAAGCATCTTCCAAAAGAAATTATGATGGTCAAAGTGTCAACCTTGGTCAACAAGTCAAAGAAGTCAAAAGGTCAATAACCACAACCATGGATAATTATCAAACTAATTACTAATTAACAATAACACACACATAAATATTAGGGTTAATAAAATGACAATAGCCATTAACCCTAATCAAGGTCCTCTCCCTCAATCTCAAGCAACTGTGCATACGCACCCGCATTCGTGATCCGAGGAACACGAACACAATGAGAAAAACCAATCTCAAAACATATACTAGGATCCGGCTTAAACCAAAGCCCGCTAGTATAAACTGTCCGGACAGCAAACGTGCACAAGTGCGCGAATGTGAACGAACCCTGTCGCAAAACCATGCGACCTCTACTCATTTTGCCTAAAGGCGAATAGCTCTCTGTGTGGGACTCTAAAGACTCGACACTACGCTGGCAGTGGGTTTAACCACAGACCGCAAGCGGCACTAGCTGTACGTAACGGTCCCCAGGTAGATGTCGATAAGAAGACTGACGAGGTGAACCCCATCTGCACTCCTACTGAGCCTGTATGTGACAATCTCCGTACAGTCCGGTCTGTTCGTCTGATACATCGCATGGCGGGCCTAGGGGGGCGGTGAACGTCAGTCTCCTAATAGCGGTACAAGTCGTGTCGGAGTGTAGCCCAGAACACCCTGAGATAACACTGGAAACCTACCAGTATATCTCGCTTGCCCTGGCCAGGGACTACTCGTGTAATGGCTCTCCTAGACACAGCGCGATGTCAACCCCCAATACCGGGAGAGACGAATCCTGTCTAACCGTCACTGCCTCCAAGTGCTTCGGGACTGCACCCAAAAACTACCTGTTTGCACGACTCCTTCAAGCCGTGGTAGGGTAGTAATCAAAGTGCAGTGGGAACACACTCGAGGCGAAGTGACAGTGTCAAGTCAGCGGACTAAGCTGTACTCATGTCACCTGGGAACTGATAACTGACGATAGGTATATTACCAACCAACAGTTCCCGACGAGTCCTGTCCAGTGTACTCGTAACCTAACGAGCACCCGCATACTATCCCAAGTACGACGTACTAACGGCTGTGGGACAGACCGTCTCCCACACTGGGATGAGAAGCGCATACGCTAGTCTACTCCGGAGTATCGATGCCCTGTCTCGATAGTCCAACGACCAGGGACCTGTATAAGGATGTGCTTATAGATTACCCAGCTCCCACGAGTGCGAGCGCCATCACAACGCTGGTAATCAAGCAAAGATCCTAAGGGCTCTACTAATATGTATACCAGCAATATGCTAAAAGAAACACATGCACATATTAAAGCAGAGACAAACCAAGTAGCATACTACCATTTCGAGCAAGATTGTATATACAACTGTGAATATCCCAAGCTTCCATTAAGTAATATACAAACTAGTATGATACAGTAATGGCCTCTAGGGCATATACACTAACACTTGAGTCGAAGACGATCCACCCGAGAGATGTACACCGAGCTCCACCTCGAGCCGAGGTAACTAGGGCAAAGAGATTGCTAATCTAGAAGCCCTAGGTTGTGTAGAGGAGATGTATGGATGTGTTTGTCTTTGTGGGATCTTTTTCTCTCAACACATGAGATCAAAAGATGAGATCAAGAGGAGGAAGAAGAAGGAGAAACTTAGCAACCATGGAGCTTTTCTTTTTCTTCTCACTTTTAAGAGAGAGAATGAGAAGAGAATAATGAAAAGATTAAAACAAAAGAAATGAACCATGGTTCCAATAATACACAAAAACATCATTACTAATCCTATCATGATAGAAGTTGATGGCACATTGAATTGACTATTATCATAACACAAGAAATAGAAAGAAAATGAAAGAAGAGTGTGGATCTCTCTTGAAGGTCAATGGTCAACACGGTCAACGGGTCAACAAAGTCAAGAGAGATCCAAGTGGTCAAATGGTCAATGCAATTAGCCATCACAAATCTATCACTAAAAGGATTAGTAAACAATGTCTCCGGCTCATAACGGTTTTGACCAAACAAACTGTCAAAACCCTAATGAGTGTGCCATATTACAGTTTTGGCCGAACCAACTGCCAAAACCCTAATGGGGCACTTCTTCCTTCATCACTCCTCAAAACTGTGCATACACACCCGCATCTGCATTCGGTAGAATGCGAATGCACAGAAGATAAATCAAATCCATCTATG
The DNA here is from genome assembly GCA_030015575.1 of Agapanthus africanus. Lineage (NCBI taxonomy): Eukaryota > Viridiplantae > Streptophyta > Magnoliopsida > Asparagales > Amaryllidaceae > Agapanthus > Agapanthus africanus. Next base: position 270,526,523 of record CM057340.1, read on the forward strand.
CAATACTAGGATCTGGCTTAAACCAAAGCCCACTAGTATTGCTTGCCCGAACACCACACGCACACAAGTGTACGTAAGTGATCGCAGCCCTGCCGTAAAACCATACGGCCTCTACACGTTTCGCTCAGTGCAGGGAAACTCTCTGTGTGGGACTCTAAAGACTCGACACTACGCTGGCAGTGGGTTTAACCACAGACCGCAAGCGGCACTAGCTGTACGTAACGGTCCCCAGGTAGATGTCGATAAGAAGGCCGATGAGGTACACCCATCCGAACTCCTACTGAGCCTATATGTGACAATCTCCGTATAGTCCGGTCTGTTCGTCTGATACATCGCATGGCGGGCCTAGGGGGGTGGTAAACGTCAGTCCCCTAATAGCGGTACAAGTCGTGTCGGAGTGAAGCCCAGAATACCCTGAGATAACACTGGAAACCTACCAGTATATCTCGCTTGCCCTGGCCAGGGAATACTCGTGTAATGGCTCTCCTAGACACAGCGCGATGTCAACCCCCAATACCGGGAGAGACGAATCCTGTCTAACCGTCACTGCCTCCAAGTGCTTCGGGACTGCACCCAACTACTACCTGTTTGCACGACTCAGTAGAGCCGTGGTAGGGTAGTAATCAAATAACAGTGGGAACACACTCGAGGCGAAGTGACAGTGTCAAGTCAGCGGACTAAGCTGTACTCATTTCACCTGGGAACTGATAACTGACGATAGGTATAATACCAACCATCAGTTCCCGACGAGTCCTGTCCAGTGTACTCGTAACCTAACGAGCACCCGCATACTATCTCAAGTACGACATACTGACGGCTGTGGGACAGACCGTCTCCCGTGCTGGGATGAGAAGCGCATACGCTAGTCTACTCCGGAGTATCGATGCCCTGTCTCGATTATCCCACGACTAGGGACGTGTATAAGGATGTGCTTGTGGATTACCCAGCTCCCACGAGTGTGATCGCCATCAAAACGCCGGTAATCAAGCAAAGATCCTAAGGGCTCTACTAATGCGTATAGGTGATACAATAAAGAAACACACATGTACACATTAAAGCAGAGACAAACCAAGTAGGATACTACTATATCGAGCAAGATTGTCTATACAACTGTGAATATCCCAAGCTTCCATCAAGTAATATACAAACTAGTATGATACAGTAATGGCCTCTAGGGCATATACACTAACAATCTCCCACTTGCACTAAGGCCACTGGCGTATCGAAGACCTATCATCTCGATCAGCCGCTCGAACTGAGTCTGGGGTAAGGCCTTCGTGAATGGATCCGCCGTGTTGTCTTTTGTGTCCACTCTCCGCACCTCGATCTCCTGGCGATCAATGATCTCCCTGATCAGGTGATACCGCCTTAAGATGTGCCTGGATTTCTGATGGGACCTTGGTTCCTTCGCTAAAGCTATATCCCCATTGTTATCGCAATATAAAGGTATTGGGTCAACAATGGACGGAACCACCTGAAGTTCACTAATGAACTTCTTCATCCAGACCGCCTCTTTTGCGGCATCGCTTGCAGCAATGTATTCAGCCTCCATCGTCGAGTCTGCGACGGTATCCTGTTTGGAACTCCTCCAACATACCGCCCCTCCGTTGAGGGTAAACACAAAACCCGAGACAGACTTGCTGTCATCTTTGTCACTCTGGAAGCTTGAATCGGTAAAGGACTCGACCCTGAGGTCTCCATTACCGTAAACCAGGAACATCTCCTTAGTCCTTCTCAGGTACTTGAGAATGTTCTTCACTGCTGTCCAGTGGTCCTCACCTGGGTCTGACTGATACCGGCTTACCGTGCTTAGCGCGTAAGCTACATCTGGTCTTGTACATAGCATCGCATATATTATAGATCCTACCGCCGAAGCGTAGGGTATAGTGCTCATGCGAACCCTCTCCTCGTCAGTCTTAGGAGACATCTTCTTGGAGAGGGTAATTCCGTGCAATGCGGGTATGTTACCGCGCTTGGAATCCTCCATACTAAATCTCTTTAGTACGGTCTCTATGTACCTGGACTGCGAAAGTCCCAGTAGTCTCTTGGATCTATCTCTATAGATCTTGATCCCCAGAATGTACGAGGCATCACCCAGGTCCTTCATGGAGAACCTTTGTGACAAAACAGCTTGACCGATTGTAGCATAAGAATGTCATTTCCTATCAAAAGAATGTCGTCCACGTACAAGACTAGGAATACGACAGTTCTTCCTACAATCTTCTTATAGACACAAGGTTCATCCTTGTTCTTGATGAAATAAAATTCCTTGATTGCCTCATCAAAACAGATGTTCCAGCTCCGCGATGCCTGCTTTAATCCATAAATGGATTTAAGCAACTTGCACACCTACCCGCTGCTCCCACTGTCTATGAAACCTTCTGGTTGATCCATGTAAACGCACTCTTCCAAACAACCGTTTAGGAAAGCCGTTTTAACATCCATCTGCCAGATTTCATAGTCATGGAAGGCAGCAATGGCAAGTAGGATCCGAATGGATTTGAGCATAGCCACCGGAGAAAAAGTTTCGTCATAGTCCAAACCAGGTCTTTGACGAAAACCTTTTGCAACGAGTTTAGCCTTATAGGTTTCCACCTGCCCATCTACACCAAGTTTCCTTTTGTAGATCCATTTGCATCCAACGGGTTTTACCCCAGGTGGAGGAATATCCACGGTCCACACTTTATTGGCGTACATGGACTCCATTTCGGATTGCATTGCTTCCTGCCACTTATCAGAGTCCCTACTGATAATGGCCTGCCTGAAACTGGTAGGGTCATCTTCTTCCAAGATGCAATCCTCTCGATCCCCGTCTATGAGAAAACCGTAGTATCTCTCGGGCGGATGAGAAATCCTACCAGATCTGCGGAGTGGCTGAGGTTCGTTGGTTGTAACTGAATCTAGCAGTTCCACCAAATCATTTGTTAAAGCTTGTGTTTCTGGAATTTCATCCAGTTCTACCGTGCTCCCACTAATATTTTTAACAAGAAATTCTTTTTCCAAAAAGGTGGCATTTCTTCAAACAATTATCTTCTATTCCTCTGCATGGTAGAATAGATACCCACTTGAATCTTTTGGGTATCCCACAAACTTACACAAAACTGCCCGTGCCTCAAGTTTGTCTGGGTTCTGCTTTTTGACATAAGCTGGGCAACCCCAAATCTTAATACGTTTAAGATACAAACTCTTACCACTCCATATTTCATACGGAGTCTTAGGCACGGATTTGGATGGAACTTGATTCAATAGATGTGCTGCAGTTTGAACTGCATATCCCCAGAATGAAAGAGGTAACTTAGCACTACTCATCATGGAGCGAACCATATCCAATAGGGTACGATTCCTCCGCTCCGAAACACCGTTGTGCTGTGGTGTATAAGGAGGAGTAAGCTGAGAGAGAATACCATTCTCTTTTAAGTAATCTAGGAATTCTCTGCTTAAGTACTCCCCTCCTCTATCAGACTGGAGGATCTTGATACTTTTGCCAGTCTGGTTCTCTACTTCGTTTCTGAATTCCTTGAATTTCTCAAAAGCTTCAGATTTGTGTTTCATTAGATACATATATCCGAACCTAGAGAGATCGTCAGTGAATGTGATGAAGTACGAGAACCCACCCCTTGCATGTATAGACATCGGACCACATACATCACTATGTACGAGTCCCAAGAGCTCTGCTGCTCTTTCTCCATGTCCGGTGAACGGAGATTTGGTCATCTTCCCTTTGAGACAAGACTGACAAGTTTCATAAGATGAAAACTCGAACGGATCCAAGAGTCCATCTTTATGCAACTTACTCAGTCTTTTCTCTCCGATATGACCAAGTCTACAATGCCACAAGTAGGAATCATTCGTATCTGACTTCTTCCTCTTGCGTGTGTTTTGTACATTGAGAACTGTATTCTGATTTAGAACGTAGATACCATTACACAGTGTACCCTCTGCAACCAGTACCTTATGGAGGTAAATGTTTATGATATTTCTATCAAGAACAAAGTTATATCCATCTTTATCGAGTAAAGAAACTGATATGATGTTGCAAACCATGGAGGGTACATAGCAGCAATCGTTCAAAATCATAGTCTTGCCATTTGGTAAAACTAGGTGATATTCACCGACGGCTGCCGCATTAACTTGTGCTCCGTTCGCTACTCTGAGCGACATATCACCCGGTGCAACTTTCCTACTTTTTCTCAGTCCCTGCAATAAATTACAGATATGAGATCCTGATCCGGTATCAAGTACCCAGGAGGTAGGGCTGACCGTAAAACAGTTCTCAATTACAAGAACACCTGAAGTAGATGCAAAACCATGCTTCTTCTTCAACTGGGTATCCTGGGAATCCATACAATCCCCTTTCCCTTGTTCATACTTATGACTGTTGTCACAAGTTAGAGCTGAACAACGTTCCCCAGCCCCGAATAAGAATTCGTATCGGTCAAGCGATACATTTTATTATCTTGATTAGGGCGTGAAATGGTTGCTACCTAGAGAGAGAGAAAAGAAACACTTAGCGTGCGCTCTTGCAAGTTTAGATTGGTTTTTAATTTATCTAAACAGGATGGCTCCCACTGTCTCTCGAATCCCTCCTCAAACCATAAAGGAAGAATTAGTCGGGATCAATCTCACCGTACAATACTTGCTTAACCGTTCAGCCAGGCCAGTGTCGGTACTTCGAGGGAGTTTTTCCAACGCTTTCGCGAAGTTCCTTAATTAAGTAACCTCTTTTCCCTGTGGGCATAGCCCCGTTAACACCTTTCTAGACACCTACTTGGTTTATAGCATTGATCGTTAAGCGAGAAAGTTCCCGAGGAGTAGCATATACTCACAGTAGGATCGGGATCCAAATATCATCGCGTGACAAAACTGAAGGAATCCTACCAGAATCATCACACTCCAAATGGTATGCAACACTAGCAAGTTTCAGTACTTTTGAAACTCCCGATGTGGTTTTTGCCCCTAGGACCCAAGTGACCTTGACACAGTCAACAAATCAAAGGGTCCTACTCAAGTTCAACCCGTCATTATCTTGATTGCATTAAACCTACCCGCATAACCCTTGACACAGTCAACAAGGTTATACCACTGTCCTAACCAATCACATTGTATCCAGCAGATAAGCAATACTCAGCTACCGTTCACTACGCCTTGACACAGTCAACAAACGCAACACGAATACAAAGTATAACTTATAAGAAATGACGGAGGGCTACGGCTGGGTTTTGGCGAAAACCCGTTAACGTAATGAACTTGATATCGTTGAAGGAACGTGATACACTTTTTGAAAATATAGTGGCGAAAAACTTTTGCTAAAGAGGTCACTCCCTGTGAAGGGATCTCGGCTCTTTCCTCGTCGAATGAGGTGCAGGATATTCCAAACTGAATACCTCGATGCAAAACAAGAATTAATCGACTATAGTGAAGTTATTACCCTGACGCAAACTTTTGTCCAAGGGGTCACTCCCGATGAGGGGATCTCGGCCCTTGCCTCGTCGAATGAGGTGCTGGGCTTTCATAACCGAATACCTCGATGCAAAACAAAAGTGAACGTCCTTGCAATAACAGCCTTTTGAAAAATTGTTCCAACAACGTTTTTTAGGTTTATTTTCTTGCATTAGTTCTTTTAATGCGTCCCAACATTTAAATCCTACCATTGCAGAAAACAACCAAAATATGACGTACGCTTATGCCATTCGCATTCGCCACGGGGCCCCATCATCACCCGTTAGGTTACTTAACTAACGACAGAGCGGGGGCTGGGCTAGCGCGGCTGAAAAACATAAGCAACGCCTAAATAGTTATTATATATAGATATATAGCAATGATAGCCAATCCAGATCACAGATGAACACTCTGGATATACTAGGAACCCGCGATTCGTTCGAGCCTGCAACGAAAAAAGGATTACACGGTCGTGATGAATAGCCAATACCCCACCCAAGACCCCTACGGGTGCGGCAAACTACCCGCCAAGTAGCCGAAGCGAAGCAACCTCCCTCAACGCCGTGAGTAGGCCACTCGGCACCTCGAGATACCCGGTAGTTTGTGCACCCCCTCCATAGGTCTATCCTAGGAGCAAAAACAGTAAAAAGGAATTATACAATGACGGCTACAACCACGACCCGGTTGTGCGGCCATACAAATAATATTACATCAATTTACAAATTTATTACATGAATGAAAGAAAAAGAAACTCTCATCTCACATCCACCCCGGCTATTCATCCGTGACAATCCAACGAGTTCATATACACATACCATCAACAACACAGATCATAGATATGTATAACCCCCACTAATCGACGTATAGCGATTAGTAGACGTTCAATACACATATAACATTACAGATATAACCATTAGCCAAAGTCTGCAGAACATCGACCAAAAATACGGATTTTTGAGCCCCAAAAACAAATTTTGCTTTCTGGAAAATCTGGGCAGAAAAGTCATATACCAAAAATCCCAAAAACTCACCAGAAATAAACTGCAACAAAAATGATCCACGGCCGAGTCAACTCGGCCGCGGTTCCGCGGCAGAAGATTGCTTCTGCCGCGGAACCGCGGTGAGTTGGTCGACTCGTGCGATCATTTTTCTTTCCTATTCTAAGAAAACCCTGAGCCGATTTTTAAGACATGATTTATTATTTTTTTAGCAGAAAAAAAAATCGGCAGAAACTCAGGTTTTCCGGGGTGTTTTTCGGTTTTTTTCGTTCGGTCGATATTCTAAATACCTTGCTAACATACTAGGGTGTGTTTAGTTAGGCTCTGATACCACTGTTAGGTCCACGTTACCTCTCCCGGTACTTTCGGGGTTGCGGAAACGGTAAAACAAAATTTTTTCTGGACTTGGTAACATGGACCGTAAAAGCCGGATCTTTACTAAACAATACACTAGCATCCTAACTAGAGATTTATCTACTCGGTTAGGGGTTATACCTCAACTTGTACTCCTTCTCTTCTTGTTGTTCTTCTCCTTGCTTGCTCCGAGGCTTGATCCGGACTTTGGTCACCTCCGCGGCCTTCTTGAGTCGAAGACGATCCACCCGAGAGATGTACACCGAGATCCACCTCGAGTAGAGATAACTAGGGCAAAGAGATTGCTAATCTAGAAGCCCTAGGTTGTGTAGAGGAGATGTATGGATGTGTTTGTCTTTGTGGGATCTTTTTCTCTCAACACATGAGATCAAAAGATGAGATCAAGAGGAGGAAGAAGAAGGAGAAACTTAGCAACCATGGAGCTTTTATTTTTCTTCTCACTTTTAAGAGAGAGAATGAGAAGAGAATAATGAAAAGATTAAAACAAAAGAAATGAACCATGGTTCCAATAATACACAAAAACATCATTACTAATCCTATCATGATAGAAGTTGATGGCACATTGAATTGACTATTATCATAACACAAGAAATAGAAAGAAAATGAAAGAAGAGTGTGGATCTCTCTTGAAGGTCAATGGTCAACACGGTCAACCGGTCAACAAAGTCAAGAGAGATCCAAGTGGTCAAATAGTCAATGCAATTAGCCATCACAAATCTATCACTAAAAGGATTAGTAAACAATGTCTCCGGCTCATAACGGTTTTGACCAAACGAACTGTCAAAACCCTAATGAGTGTGCCATATTACGGTTTTGGCCGAACCAACTACCAAAACCCTAATGGGGCACCTCCTCCTTCATCGCTCCTCAAAACTGTGCATACACACCCGCATCCGCATTCCGTAGAATGCGAATGCACAGAAGAAAAATCAAATCCATCTGTGCAATACTAGGATCTGGCTTAAACCAAAGCCCACTAGTATTGCCTGCCCGAACACCACACGCACACAAGTGTACGTAACTGATCGCAACCCTGCCGTAAAACCATACGGCCTCTACACGTTTCGCTCAGTGCAGGGAAACTCTCTATGTGGGACTCTAAAGACTCGACACTACGCTGGCAGTGGGTTTAACCACAGACCGCAAGCGGCACTAGCTGTACGTAACGGCCCCCAGGTAGATGTCGATAAGAAGGATGATGAGGTACACCCATCCGAACTCCTACTGAGCCTGTATGTGACAATCTCCGTACAGTCCGGTCTGTTCGTCTGATACATCGCATGGCGGGCCTAGGGGGGCGGTAAACGTCAGTCCCCTAATAGCGGTACAAGTCATGTCGGAGTGAAGCCCAGAACACCCTGAGATAACACTGGAAACCTACCAGTATATCTCGCTTGCCCTGGCCAGGGACTACTCGTGTAATGGCTCTCCTAGACACAGCGCGATGTCAACCCCCAATACCGGGAGAGACGAATCCTGTCTAACCGTCACTGCCTCCAAGTGCTTCGGGACTGCACCCAACTACTACCTGTTTGCACGACTCAGTAGAGCCGTGGTAGGGTAGTAATCAAAGAACAGTAGGAACACACTCGAGGCGAAGTGACAGTGTCAAGTCAGCGGACTAAGCTGTACTCATGTCACCTGGGAACTGATAACTGACGATAGGTATAATACCAACCATCAGTTCCCGACGAGTCCTGTCCAGTGTACTCGTAACCTAACGAGCACCCGCATACTATCTCAAGTACGACATACTGACGGCTGTGGGACAGACCGTCTCCCGTGCTGGGATGAGAAGCGCATACGCTAGTCTACTCGGGAGTATCGATGCCCTGTCTCGATAATCCTACGACTAGGGACGTGTATAAGGATGTGCTTGTGGATTACCCAGCTCCCACGAGTGTGATCGCCATCACAACGCCGGTAATCAAGCAAAGATCCTAAGGGCTCTACTAATGCGTATAGGTGATACAATAAAGAAACACACATGTACACATTAAAGCAGAGACAAACCAAGTAGCATACTACTATATTGAGCAAGATTGTCTATACAACTGTGAATATCCTAAGCTTCCATCAAATAATATACAAACTAGTATGATACAGTAATGGCCTCTAGGGCATATACACTAACATATAACCGGGTCATCGGATCAAGTGTTGATTCGATGAAATGGTACATGTTATATTAGTCGGTTATATGTAATATAACCGGGTTATCGGATCAAGTGTTGATTCGATAAATTAATGTATAATTATATATGTGATATATTACGTTACGTTAACTAATACAAGCTCGCTTTATTGATTCATTTTCTCACGGAATAATACATTGATATATATGCGATATATGTTAATTGTATTATTCTCTATTGTTACAAAATATATTGTATATGTGATATATAATATAGTAACATGTTAGGGTTACAAATTTAACAATGGTTTAGGGTTTAAACTTGGTTAGGGTTTGGATTAGGGTTAGCTTTTGCATGAAGCTTCCATGAAGCTTCATGAAGCTTTGACTTTGTCTTTGGCTTGATATTTTGTGAAGATATTATGTTAACCCAATCCAAACCATTAACTCTAGTTAACTCTCTACAAGGGTTAACTCCTTCATGCTTAACCCTTGGTTAGATTTATAACCACTACAATGATTCATTATTCATCACAAAAGGAATAATCCATTCATTCTTCTTCTTCTCCCTGGAGCTTTGAGAAAGCTTGCTAGGTTTTCATTTGTGGTGAATAAAAGTGAGAATTTGAAAACAAAAGAGAGCAATATTCCTACTCCATCATCCTCATCTAATCTAGCCAATTAGATTAGGGTGTTCACCTCATTAGAGAGAGAGCTTGAGTTATAAAAACTTCAAGGTAGATCATCAGAGAAAAAGAAGACTACAAGCTAGCATGGATCGTTCGAGTTATGGAGCCTCTCTTGAGTCCGAGATATCATGGATCGCGGCGAAGGGACTTCTACTCGGAGCTTATGAAGCGAAAGAGCTGTAGGACTACGGTAGCTCCCCGGCCGTCTATCCGAGGCCAAAATGCGGAAACGAAAATTTTTCTTGACTTTAAACCGACACTACCGCATCCTAAAAACCCGGATCGTAACCATTAACCTAATGCTAGCTAACATGAGAATGGGTAGGAAGCTATACCGAGCGATCTGTGTCCTTCGGTCTTCGGCCTCAACTTCGATCTCCTCGCGGAATCTCCGGTCTTCATCTCCTCGTCGGAAAGGGCACCACATCGAGAAGTCTTTTTACGGGCTCCCGCTTCATCCGAAGCAACTCGAGCGCGAAGTGTGCTAGCCGACGCGTCCAAGGTGTTGTAGAGAATGTTGTGATCACTTTGTCTCTTGCATCCATTAATTTGGATGGAGGTTGAAGGTGTCGCCATTGGAGGAGATGATGAGCTAAAGGAAGAAGAAGAAGAAGAAGAGAAGGCTTTCTTTTTCTTTTCTTTTCTATAGTTGTTATCATGGAATGAGGGAGAGTGAGGAAAATAATATAAGAGCTAACAATAACCTCATGGAAGCCCCTCTCTCTTTCTTCCTCTCATATCATCACAAATCAATCCATTAATGTGACACTTTTGCTAAAAAAGAGACCATGACTCATAGTATAAGTCCATGTCACATTAATGCATTGTTATGATGAATTTCTAGCTCATTATTTCCTTAAGCAAACATTAATCCAAATGTTTGCCACAACAAAAAGATCCGGCAACATCTAAAGTAAACTCGTGACGGATCACAAGGATACCCCTCTCTTGTATATACATACCTGCACCCGCATTCCGACTGAATGCGAATGCGATGAGACTAAAGTAATCCAACAAATCTAATACTAGGATCCGGCTTAAACCAAAGCCCACTAGTATGATCCGTCCGATCATGATTCGTGCAATACCGCACGTATAAGATCGAACCCTGCCATATATCATACGGCCTCTACAACGTTTCGCCCGAAACTTGAGAAACTGTCTGTGGGGGACTCTAAAGACTCGTCAATTCTTTGGCTGTGAATTTAACCACTAGCACGTCAGAGGTATTAGCCATACGTAACGAGCTACCAAGTATTGACTAAAAGGGACGTCGATGAGCGAACTCATCCTGACACCTTACTGAGCCTGTCAGTGACAATATCCGTACAGTCCGGTCCTTTCGTCTATGAGTATCGCATGGCGGGCCTAGGGGGTTGGTAAAAGTCAGACCCCCATAAGCGGTACAAGTCGTGTCGGAGTGCAGCCCAGAACACCCTGAGATACTACTGGAATACCTACCAGTAAATTTCCTGCCTCGGCCGAGGGCTCTGTGTAATGGCTCTCCTAGATACAGCGCGATCTCACTCCCAATACCGGGAGAGACGAAACCCCTGCCGATCCGCTCACTGCCTCCATGTGGCTCGAGACTGTACCCAACTCAAACCTGTTTGCATGACTCCTTTGAGCCATGGTAGGGTAGTAATCAAAGCACAGTGGGAACTCACACGAGACAAATGACGATCTCAGGTCGATGAACTAACCTGTACACATGTCACCAGGGAACTGCTATCTGACGTCTGGTATAATCCCAACTAGCATGTTCCCGGCGAGTCTTGTCCGGTGTACTCATAACCCAATGAGCACCTGTATACATCTTAGGTGAACCAACTGACACCAGTGGCCTGTGAGACCGGCCACCGCCCCTCGTCGGGGTCTCGACTGTATACACAAGTCTACTCTGGAGTATCGATGCCCTGTCTCAAAAACTGCCACGACTACGGACCTTTTAAGGATGTGCTTAAAGACCCCAGCTCCCACGTATATGATCGCCATCATACTGCTGGCCGTCAAGCAAGAATCCTAAGGGCTCTATCAACATGCAATAGTGACCTGTAAGGTCACCTAAAGCAGTACACGATGAAAAAGATAAACCAGATAGCATACTATCATCTAGGGTAAGACTGTCCTACCGGTATAGGTCCTCCCTCAATCATTGCAATCACGTGCCTGTGATCCAATAATTGACTCTGAGGGAACTATATCCAACAATCTCCCACTTGCACTCAAGGAAAATTATTGCGATGTCGCATACTCACAGCCTGTGTGATACCGAACACCCAACTCCTCTACTAATCAGTCTCACAAAACTCGTTTGCGAAACTATTGCGTTCGAGGAATAGCCTCAGTGGGTGGATCCGCCCTAATGTTTCTTTCTATGTCTCTCTTTATCTTAAGTTCGCGGAGAAACCCATCTCCCGAAATGAGCAATACCTGTCTTAGAATATGTATGGATGTCTGATGGGACCTAGTTCATAAATGAACTCCAAATCCAAACTTCTTAGACTGTATCGTCAACTGAACTTAATCAGTATCCCGCGCCATGCCTCCCTCAGTATCCGCCTGGACCACCTGTCCAAAATACTGCCCCTCGTCAGAGGGAAAACTATAACTCTGACAGTCATTTTGTCATCCAAGTCACCTTGGAAGCCTGGAATGATAACTGTGTCCCGAATGAGGTTGTCGTTATCATATCCCTAGAACATCCACTTATGTTCTAAAACTGCTTCCGAATGTTTCTCCAGGATTGGATCAATATCAACTTATTGCACCTACTGCAAAAGCAACATTTGGTGTGGTACTTGACATCTCATGATTGACTCAATTGCCTAAGCAAGTGATCTGCCAATCATGCACATCCCTCTCCCCTTTAGTCTGTAAGACACCTTTAGAGAGGGTGACTCCATCACCTGCAGGTATACTACCGTGCCAGGAGTCGTCCATTCTAAAACACCTTTAGAATGCTGTCTAAGTACCCAGATTGGGAAACTACCCAAATCTAGATCTAAAACCATAGATCTAGTGACCAGAATGTCTGATATAATATCCAAGTCCTTTATGGAGAAACCACTGTGTGACAACCAAAGTATAACCGATCGTAGTATAGGAATTTTACTTCCTACTCTGTGTATGTCATCCAAATACGAAGACATCACACCCTACTACCTTCTTAACATATCCATCCCCTATTCTGATGAAGTCAAACCTATGACTGTCATATCAGAAATAGATGATCTATCTCCGCTATATGTGCTTTAGTCTACAAATAGACATAAGCCACTTGTCTACCAATGCTTCCGCTGCTCCCACTGACCATGACAACCCTCTGGCAGAGTCATATACACGTGCACTTCTAAAGCTAGTTTAGAACGACGCTATACTCATCCTCCTGCCGGGTCTCACAGTCTGGAACAACAGCAATGGCAAGTCTGGGTAAACAAGAACCTCCCTGCCACCATCCTTGAGCATACCGAAGTACCTCTCGAGTGCCTGAGGTTACCTACCATATCTGTGTAGGGTTCCTAGGCACCCTAAGGAGGTCTCACAAGGCATCAACCATGCCAATTTCAAAAATTACGGTGCCGAGAAACCCTAGAATACGGATCGTTGGCTAGATTTCTAGGCGAAAATGAAACTAGTTAACACTTAACTAAGAGAATACGGAAATACAACCTTTGTAGATCCGGTGCTCCACCTCCATAGCTCCGCAATGAAGTCCTCTCGCTGTCCAAAATAAATCCCAGGCTTTAGCGTCGGCTTCATCGGAGAATAGGCGAGCTAGGTCGTCGATGTCCATGCCGAAGATGATCTACGTCGAAGCATCGCTAGATCAAGCTCCACCTTCACCAAGCCATGAAAACTTATGAAGGAAACACACTCTACTACTTGGCAAGAGGTAGAGGATAAAGAAATAGGAAGTGGGTAGACTTTAGAATTGGATTTCTCACTCATTTCCATCAATCACCATTGATGGAGCTTTCTTTTCTTCCTTGAAGAAGATGAAGAAGAAGAAGCTAATTATGATAAGTTTCATATTAAAAAAGGATAAATTATATCAATACTTATCATAACCTAACTCTAGTTAAGTGTAGAGAATAGACCATGGTTTGCTTAAATGGTTAGGGTTAAGAATGAAGACAAGAAAAGTGACTAAGTCAAAGGTTCATGAATCTTCAACAAACAAACAAACAAAGCCACCATTCTTTCTTTATCTTATCCAAAACAAACAAATAAATAAATAAATAAATAAATAAGATAATCAAAACCCTAATCATTAACTTAACCATGGTTTAATCTTTACACTTAACCAAGTTAACATGTATCATCAAACATGATACAAACAAGTGCACAAAAGTATATCACATATACAACTTGTGAACTTCAAGTGAGAAAATCCATTTAAAGTGAACCAATACCAGTTAATGCAAAGTAATATATCAAATATATAATTATACATTAAATCATTAAATCAACACTTGATTTAACGATCCGGTCATATCGCATATAACCGACTAGTATCCAATGTATCGGCTTATCGAATCAATCCTCGATTCGATAACTAGGTTATATCGCATACAACCATTCGACACATTCATCGCGAGAATGAAATACGGTATCACATACACGCATTATTCTCGGTCCCGCACATATCTCATATGCGCTCCTATTTCGTTTCGCTTGAGCCAGGAAACCCCTGTGTAGGACTCTAAAGACTCATCAATACGCCGGCAGCGGATGATGATCATATCAAACATCCACAAGCCGCAAGCGGTCTGCTAAACGTAACGGCCACCCGAGTATTGAGCGATCAGAAGATCGACGAGCAAGCCCGCTCACATTCCAGTGAATCCAACCAGTAACACTACCGTACAGTCCGGTCTGATCGTCTGATATGTCGCATATCTCGCCTAGGGGTGGTAAATGTCAGACCCCAATAGCTCGATAAGTCGTGTCGAAATGAGGTCTATAACAATTCGAGAAACTACTGGTAACACTTACCAGTAAATCTCAGCAACCCTGGCCAGGGTTTCCTGTTATAGCCAATCGAACACAGCGCAACATCAACTCCCTATACCGGGAGAGACGGATCCCCTCCTATCGCTCATTGTCTCCATGTGATTCGGGACTGTACCCAAAAACCACCGTTTTGCACGCCCTCTTGGACGTGGTAAGATGGAAATCAAAGCACAGTGGGAACCACACAAGACTCTATGACGATCTCGGGTCAACAGACTACTCTGTACCAATGTCACCAGAGAACTGCCAACTGACGTAAGGTATAATACCATCTGGGAGTTCTCGGCGAGTCCGTCCAGTGTACCCAGTCTCTACTAAGCACCCGTATATCATCTCTGATGTCAAACACCAATGGATATGGGATCATCCATCGCCCATCTGTATGGGTCGAGAAGGTACACGCTAGTCTACTCTGGTATATCGATGCCCCGTCTCGATACACCCTCGACTAGGGACTTTGAAGGATGTACTTATGGACTACCATGTCCCCACTAGTATGATCCGCATCATAGTTCAGGTAGTCAAGCACACATCCTAAGGGCTTTACCAACATGTAACAGAGAGACAATCAGTATACACGTTAAGGTAAAGTTCAACCAGATAGCATACTATCATGTCGAGCAAGAAAGTCCTCCCTATATATGTCCCAGCATCCACTACAATATACATCCAATGTACAGTAATGGCCTCTAGGGCATACATATAACTAACAATCTCCCACTTGCACTAGGGCCATCTGTAGCAGTGGTTGTACTATCTCATACTCAACCATCCCATAAAAGTCTCTCTCTGGGAACAGCCCATTGTGAGTGGATCCGCTGTGTTGTCCTCTGAGTCTACTCTCCTAACCTCGATCTCCCTGGAGATCAACCATCTCCATGATCAAGTGATACTGCCTTAGAATATGTCTGGATCACTGATGGGACCGGCGTTCCTTGGCATAAGCCACAACTCCATTGTCACACAATGGGAGGAACATAGTTCATCTCATGAACCAATATACACCCAAACAGTCTCTTTGGTAGCATCTTAAGTAGCGATGTATCCAGCCTTTATCGTCTAGTATGTCACGGTATCTAGCTTGGAACTCTTCCAGCATACTGTCCCTTTTGAGGGCAAAGACAATGCCTGTGACTGACATTCAGTCGTCTTTATCACCCTGGAACCCTTCCAGTGATTCTCCCCAGGATCAGTTGATACCATCCCACTACAACTAGTGAGAATCCTAACATCCATTTAGATCTATCTCATAGATCCAAAACCCAGGATTTAGGAGGTATCACTTTGATCCTATATGGAGAATCATTGTGATAAGCGGAGATTGATCGAGCGTAGCATAGGAAACTCCTTCCCTATCAAGAGTATGTCATCCACGTACTCTACGAGGATCGTCACCATACTCCCTACTACCTTCTTGTTTATACAAGGTTCATCTACCATTTTGATGATGTCAACTTCTTTGACCGCTTCATCAAAATAGATGTTCCAACTCCGCGATGCCTGCTTTATCTTATAAAGCATCTTGCACACGTTTCCGCTGCTCCCACTGTCTACGAAGCCCTCTGGCTGTGTACTTATAGACACTCTCTTCTAAACATCATTTAGAAAAGCTGTCATGACACCCAACCGCCAGATATCATAGTCATGGTATGTAGCCGTGGCAAGTAGGATCTGGATGGACTTAAGCATAGCCACTTGAAAAGGTTTCATCATAATCCACGCCTGGTCGATGACGAAAAGCTTTGAAAGTCTCAACTTTTCGATGTACACCAAGTAATCTTCTCAAGATATACTTGCTCCTGATGGGGATTTAACCCTTCAGATATAGCAACCAAAGTCCATACTTTGTTGGTGTACATGGATTCCATCTCAGATCACTAAGCATCCAGCCATTCTTACAGAGTCTTACTCCTGATGGCCAGATCGAAGCTAGTTGGGTCATCATCTCATGATGCAATCTTCGCTCCCACTGTCATAGAGAAACCGAAGTAACTCTCAGGTGGGTGAGGAATCCTACTAGATCGGCGGAGAGGCTGAGGTTCGTTGGAATCTACTGAATCCTTTGGTTCTATCAAATCATCAGCTGCAGTTTGTATGGATGGAACATTTCCAGTTCTACATAACTGACCTTGCCTCGAGCTTGTCCGGATTTTGCTTTTAGACATAGGCCGGACAACCCCAAATCTTAACTAACTTAAGATATGGGCTCTTCCCTTTCCATATCACATATGAAGTGGTAGGCAACTGATTTGATTTGAACCCTATTCAATAGGTATGCAGCTTCTCAAGTGCATAACTCCCAAAAAGGAAATAGGTAACTCAGTAGTACTCATCATAGAGCACACCTTATCATATAGGGTGTGATTGCTCCGCCCCGATATACCATCGTGCTATGGTGTATACGGAGGAGTAATGCCGAGAGAGAATCTCATTCTCCTTTAGAAAAGTCCAAGAATTTCGTGCTCAAGTATTCTCCTCCTTGATCACATCAAAGGACATAATACTTATACCCGTGTTTTGGTTCTCTACTTCTAAATCATATTCTGTGAATATCTCAAAAGGTTCGGACTCATGTTTCAACAGGAACATATGACTGAATCTTGAGAGATTATCAGAGAATATAATGAAGTATAAAGAACCAGTCCTGGCATTTGTAGACTGGGGACCTACATACATCAACATGTATCATCCCAAGAGTTCACTAACTCTTTCTCTGTTTCCAATAAACAGAGCTGTGGTCATCTTATCTTTGTGACATGACTGGCGAGTTTCACAAGATGTAAATTCAAACTGATTTAAATATGCATCTAAATGTAACTTCAGCCAGTCGGGTCGCATTGATCTGACCTAGTCTACAATACCTTAAGAAGAATTCGTTCATTTCTGAACTCTTCCTCTTGTGTGTGATCCGTATACTAAGAACTGTAGTTTGAATTAGAACATCAACGCTTTTAGATAACGTGCCTGAACCGATCAACTTTTGATATAGGAAATGTTCAAAACATTATCCAACAATACAAAATTTTACCGTTTCTTTACTAATAAAGAGACAGATATGATTTTGTACATCAGGTTCGGTATCTAATAACATTCGTTCAGAATCAATGTATTGGTAATACAGGGTGACAGTGACCAACAGACTTGGCTGCAACACTTGCCCCGTTTTCTGCCTCATGAAACTTATCACCCGTTCTCAGTTCTCTACCTTTCTGTAGCCCTATGTAACATATTACATATCTGGGATCCTGATCTGGTATCACATACCCAGGACGTAGAGGATACACAGAAACAGTTCTTTATAATGAACACACCCGAAGATGATGCATCAACATGCACTCTCTTCGTTTGGGCGGCACGGGAATTCTGGTAATCCCCAATTTCCTGCTCTGTCTTATAACAATTATAAGTTGGAGCGGGACCAACGTTCCCCAGCTCAGTATAACAAGCGGGTTCGGTCAATAATCCGTTTTATTATCTTGATTAAGGCGTGATATGGTCGCTACCAGGAGAGAGAGAGAAGAAAACACTCAGCGTGCGCTCTTGCAAGAATAGATTGGTTATTATTTTATCTAATCAGGATGGCTCCCACTGCTTTTTATCAAATCTTCCTTCAAACCCTAAAAGGAAAGACTAGCCGGGATTAATTACACACTATAAGTTCGCCAATCTTTCAGCCAGGCCAGTGTCGGTACTTTGAGGGAGGTCCCCCGTGCTTTCGCACGAACCTAATTAATGTAAACCTCGTTTTCCCAGAGGCGTAACCTCGTTAACACCTTTCTAGACACGTACTTGATCGGCTAATTGTAATGTATAAAACTCTCCCAGGAGCAACTCTTACTCGCAGCGGGTATCGGGATCCAACTATCTCATAGAAGGTATGCAATCTCATTGCAAATTTCAACACTTGAAATTCCCGATAATATTTTGCCCCTAACCTCCTATGACCTTGACAAAGGCCAACAAACCATAGGATGCTAGTCAAGTTCAACCCGTCATTTCCTGATTGAATTAAACCCACCCCCACGGCCCTTGACAAAGGCCAACAAGGTCGCACGACTACCCTAATCCAATCTGCATCATATGCATAAGCAGATAAGCACCAGTTAGCTACCGCACACTGCGCCTTGACAAAGGCCAACAAACGCAGCACAAATACTAACTACTACTTATCTGAAATGACGGAGGGCTACGACAGGTTTTTCTAAAAACCTATTGCGTAATGAACTTGATATCGTTGTAGGATCGAATGAATTTTGAAATGGAGTGTTTTTGAGGCTTTTCTAGTTTTGCTAAAGGAGTCACTCCCGGTGAAGGGATCGTCGGTCCTTTCCTCGTCGAATGAAGTGCGGGATATATCGTATATATCACTGTGCAAAGCAAAAACACTTAAAAGCAATCAAAAGACAAACCGAGTGTGTAGCATCCGCCAGTATTGCTAAAGGAGTCACTCCCGGTGAAGGGATCTCGGTCCTTTCCTTATCGAATAAGGTGCAGGATATATCACATATACCTCTGTGCAAAGCAAGAACTGTAGCTACCTGTTTTATTTGTAAGTGCACGGCGGCGCCCCGGCCGTCAATCCGACGGCCAAATGCGGAAGCAGTGATAAACTTTAATTTTTCTTTGAACTGGCAAACCGCCGCACACTAATACCCGGATCGAACCATTAATTAGTCCTAGCTAACTACAAGATGGGAAAGAGATATACCGACGATCCAAGTCCTCCGGTCTTCTCGTCGTCGTCCCAATCTCCTGCGGAATGTCCCGTCTCCTCCTCGTCGCCGGGAGTGCACCACATCGCCTACTTCTTTTACGGGCTCCCACCTCAATGCCGAGGCAACTCGGGCACGAAGCCGGCTACTCGACGTGCCCAAGATTCGCTGTAGAATATGTAGTCCTCAAGTCTCACTTTGGGGTTATAGGAATTGCCTTTTGGTGGAGGAAATGATATGAGAACAATGTGGAGGGACTTGTGGGATTTTACAAAAGCAAAAGAGCAAAAATCCCACATGCAAAAATTTGGACAGCTCCTAATGCTTTGGCCGGCCATGGCTTGGTGGGAGGAGAGAATGGAGTGAGTGGGAGAGCAAATCAAAAAGGAGCCATTCTCATCTAATACCAAAAAGAGAGAGAGAGGAAAGCTATCATGCAAAAGAAATGATAGCAACAAATCCAACACTCCAAGGCAACCATCATCTCATGCATGATGGCTTCAAAAAGTCAAGCCATCATGAGAAGAAGAAGTCAAGGTAAGGTGCTCATCATGAAAACCATCATGATGTAACAAGATGCAAAGAACCCCCTCCACTAATGCCTATTTGCAACAATGCAAATAAACCCTCCTCCACCAATCTTCGGCCAATGAACGGAACAATGGAAATCGGCCGAAACGGAAAGCAAATTGGCAACTCCAGAAAACTGGTCCCGTAATAAATTACAGGAAAAACCCGATACTGTGCATACACACCCGCATCTGTATTTCGACCGAAATACAAATGCAATGAGACAAAATCTACACTGTACTATACTAGGATCCGGCTTATACCAAAACCGGCTAGTAATATCCGTTCGATCCTGATCCGTGCAATACCGCACGTATCTGATCGAACCCTGCCATATAACCATACGGCCTATAGTACAGACTGTCCGATCCTGATCCGTGCAATACCGCACGTATCTGATCGGACCATGCCATATCTCCATACGGCCTCTACAACCTTTCGCCCAAAAGCTGAGTAACAGAATGTGGGGGACTCTAAAGACTCATCAACACCTTGGTTGTGGATTTAACCACTAGCACGTTAGAGGTATAAGCCAATACATAACGGGCTACCAGGTATTGACCAAAAGGGACGTCTGTGAGCGAACTCAGCCTGACTTCCTACTGAGCCTGTCAGTGACAATATCCGTACAGTCCGGTCCGTTCGTCTATGAGCATCGCATGGCGGGCCTAGGGGGTTGGTAAAAGTCAGACCCCCAAAAGCGGTAAAAGTCGTGTCGGAGTGGAGCCCAGAACACCCTGAGATACTACTGGAATACCTACCAGTAAATCTCCTTGCCTCGGCCGAGGGCTTCGTGTAATGGCTCTCCTAGACACAGCACGACCTCACCCCCAATACCGGGAGAGACGAACCCCTGAAGATACGCTCACTGCCTCCATGTGGCTCGGGACTGTACCCAACTAAAACCTGTTTGCACGACTCCTTTGAGCCGTGGTAGGGTAGTAATCAAAGTACAGTGGGAACTCACACGAGACAAATGACGATCGCCAGGTCGATGAACTAACCTGCACACATGTCACCAGGGAACTGCCATCTGACGTCTGGTATATGACCAACTAGCATGTTCCCGGCGAGTCCTGTCCGGTGTACTCATAACCCAATGAGCACCTGTATACATCTTAGGTGATCCAACTGACACCAGTGGCTTGTAAGACCGGCCACCGCCCCTTGTCGGGGTCTCGACTGTATACACTAGTCTACTATGGAGAATCGATGCCCTGTCTCGAAACTCTCACGACTAGGGACCTTTTTAAGGATATGCTTATAGACCCCCAGCTCCCACTTATATGATCGCCCTCATACTGCTGGTGGTCAAGCAAGAATCCTAGGGGCTCTATCAACGTGTAATAGCAACATGTCAGGTCACCTAAAACAGTACACGATGATAAAGGTAAACCAGATAGCATACTATCATCTCGAGTAAGACTGTCCTACCGGGATAGGTCCCCCATCAATCATTGCAATCACGTACCTGTGACCTAATAATTGACTCTGAGGGCACTATCTCCAACAATCTCCCACTTGCACTCAAGGCTAATTATTGCGATGTCGCATACTCACAGCCCGTGTGATACCGAACACCCAACTCCTCTACTAGTCAGTCTCACAAAGCTCGTTTGCGAAACTATTGCTTTCGAGGAATAGCCTCAGTGAGTGGATCCTCTTTGTTGTCTCTTTCTATGTCTCTCTATATCTCAAGTTCGCGGAGAAAGCCATCTCCCGAAAAGAGTAATACCTGTCTTAGAATGTCTGGATGTCTGATGGGACATAGCTCATAAATGAACTCCAAATCCAAACTTCTTAGACTGTATCGTCAACTGAACTTAATCAGTATCCTGTGCCATGCCTCCCTCAGTATTGCCTTGGACCACCTGTCCAAAATACTGCCCCTCATCAGAAGGAAAAACTATAACTCTGACAACCTCCTTGTCGTCCATGTCACCTTGGAAGCCTGGAATGATAACTGTTTCCCGAATGAGGCTGTCGTTATCATATCCCTAGAACATCCACTTATGTTCTAAAACTGCTTCCGACTGTTTCTCCAGGATTGGATTAATGTCAACTTATTGCATCTAGTGCAAGAACAACATCTGGTGTGGTACTTGACATCTCACGATTGACTCAATTGCCTGAGCAAGTGATCTGCCAATCATGCACGTCCCTCTCCCCTTTAGTCTGTAAGACACCTTTAGAGAGGGTGACTCCGTCGCCTGCAGGTACACTACCATGCCAGGAGTCGTTCATCCTAAATACTCATAGAATGCTGTCTAAGTACCCAGATTGGGAAACCACCCAAATCTAGATCTAAAACCATAGATCTAGTAACCAGTATGTCTGATATAAAATCCATTTCCTTTTGTGGAGAAACCACTGTGTGACGACCAAAGTATAACCGACTGTAGTATAGGAGTTTCTTTTCCTACTCTGTGTATGTCATCCAAATACCAGGATATCACACCCTACTACCTTCTCAACAGATCCATCCCCTATTCTGATGAAGTCAAACCCATGACTGTCATGTCAGAAATAGATGATCTATCTCCGCTACTGGTGCTTCAGTCTGTAAATAGACATAAGCTTCCTGTCCACCAATGCTTCCGCTGCTCCCACTGACTACGACAACCCTCTGGCAGAGTCATATACACGTACACTTCTAAAACTAGTTTAGAACGACGCTATACTCATCCTCCCGCCGGGTCTCGCAACCTGGAGCAACAGCAATGGCAAGTGTGGGTAAACAAGAACTTCCCTGTCACCGTCCTTGAGGCTACCGGAGTACCTCTCGAGTGCCTGAAGTTACCCACCTTATCTGCGGAGTGGCCAATGGAATGTCAATCCAGATTGAATCTTTAGGTTCCTTATCAAATCTTCAGTAATCGTTTGTGGTTCTGGAATCACTTCCAGTTCTACCATACTCCCACTACTATTTTCTGAAAAAATCCATTTTTAATAAAACTGTGGCGAGTCTGGAACAATATTGCTATTGTTCATCCAGATGGTAGAAAGTCAACCCTCGTCATAGCCTGGGTCAACCCACAAACAGCCATTACAGAATCATGCCTTGAGTTGTCCAGTATCTGGTTTTAATCATAAGCCGGGCAACTCCCCGTACCTTAACACCGTTAAGATACGAACTGTTCTATATCCCATATAGGACCAGAGGCACTGATTTAACTGAACCAGATCCAAATCATACAACTATCTCCAGTGCATGTCAACTAAATGGAAGGAGGCGGATCAGCGTTACTCAACTTAGGAATGCTTCCAATTATGAGTAACCTGAAAGAGAAGCAAGATCTCTTAATCATTACTGTCAGCTGAATACCATATACAAGTATCTACATCTTCGATCACTTTGAAGAATCCCGATACTTGCTACACCTGGTTCTCTACTCTATTCAAATACCTATAACTTCTCCAAATTCGGACCCTGTGTTTCCACGAAACACTTGTCTAAAAACTAGAGAAGTCATAAGTAAACCGAATATAGTACGAGGACCAACCCCTCTGTCCTGATGGACCCTGGACAACATACAATACTATGTATAAGTCCCTTGAGTCTGATAACTCATTCACTGTGTGTCGTAGGTTGAAAACAGTACTTATGGTTAAGAAGAATTACACCGCTGTTTAATGCTCCTTACCTAACCATCCACTGATATAGGTAAATGTCATCGACATAATATCAAAAAGGTATATCTCACTCTATAAAAATAGACGTACAGATATATCAATTTGAAAATTGGTGCATAACAGCGGATATTCAAAACCAAATATTTGCCAACCGGCAAACAGCCCAGGTGATTTCCTCAAATATCACTGATTACAACGAATCGCGATATAATCAGGATGATCACCCAATTCCCAATAACCTACTCCCACTCATCATCTGTAAAACCATACAGATGTGAGAATCGTACCTGGTAAATACATACCCTGGAGTAAGGACTAATTGGGAAATCAGTTTTCTTTTAACAGTACACAGTGGCACTGAAACATTGAAATGTTTCGATGGGGTATCCCGGTATTCCTAGTAATGCCTCTTCCAGATTCACGACTGTAACCATATAGTTCTTTGCCACCTCTCCAAATCCCTTCATATGTATTTAGTCTTTACCTTCTGTACACCCCTTTAGGCCAAATGGTTTTCTTCCTTCCCTACCGTTCGGCACCAGCCTATGGTTTGGAAGAAGACTATCCAATAAGCATAATGGGTGTACTGTCCCAATCCTAGGAATACTCGCAATGAGAGAGAGTGAAGATAAAAGACAACCGAATAAACCTTATTCCTATTTCTCCTGGACCAGAATCCATCCCCGAACTGGAACAAGTTCCTTTCGAGTTCGTATATAACCATACGATGGAGTATCCAATAAACTGTGGATCTTCGTAGTGATACGGAGTGTCCTGGAGAAATACAAAGGTGATTTTAGGATTGGCGAAGGAATACTTGGTTTGGTCGTGAATATCTGTTGCAATTTACTTTGCCCTCTTACTAATCCCTTGCTTTGTCTGAACTTAATACCTTCTGTACACCATCGTTAGGCTAATTGGTTTTCTTCATTCCCTACCGGTCGGCACCAGCCTAAGGTTTGGAAGAAGACTATCCAATTTGCGTAATAGGTGTACTATCTCCTAAACCAAGGAGTACTCGCAACCTGAGAGAAGGTAAAAGGAAAAGACAACTGAATAATCCTATCCGTTTTCTCCAGAACCTGAAACCATCCTCGAATAAATTCCTTCGAGTTCGTATCTAACCATACGATGGTTTTTTCCAATGGAAGTGGACGTTCGTAGTAATACGGGGTGTCCTGGAGAAAAGAGTAAAAGTAGGAGTGGCAATGAGGTCTGCAACTCTGACAATCCAAAAGCCAGTGTTTAAGAAGGTTCGGTCAACTTGGTCACTGAGTCAAAGTCTTAGGGTCGGGTCAATGGTCGCTGCCAAAGAGAGAGAGAAAAGAAACACTCAGCGTGCACTCTAACCTAGATCAGAATGGTAACCAATTTATCTAACCAGGAAACCTCCCACTGTACCTCAAATTCTCCTCCAAACCTGAAAGAAGAATTAGTCGGGATCACCCGAGGAGTAAACTAACTCATCAGTGGGAATCGGGATCCAACTATCATCGCATGATAACGTGACGGAATCCGCTCACGGTGTCACACTCCAGAAGGTATGCGCATATCTGGCAAGTTTCAGTTCTTTTGAAACTCCCGATGAGATTTCTGCCCCATGCTCTTATGACCTTGACTTTGGCCAACATATCATAAGTCACATGTCAAGTTCTACCCGTCATTCTCCAGGTTAATTTGAATCCACCCGTACCTACCCTTGACTTTGGCCAAAATGGCAGTACGACTGTCCCAAACCAACGCATCTATCTATGCTGCATATGAATACCCAATAGCTACCAATCACTGTGCCTTGACTTTGGCCAACAAACACAGCTTGAATACTATTGACTACCCATATGAAACGACGGAGGGCTACGAATGGTTTCTGGCGAAAACCTTTAACGTAAAGAACTTGATATCGTTGAAGGAACTGATAGCTTTTTAAAAAATATAGTGACGAAAACCGTTGCTAAAGAGGTCACTCCCGGTGAAGAGATCTCGGCTCTTTCCCCGTAGAATGGGGTGCAGGATATTCCAACTGAATACCACGGTGCAAAGCAAAAGTAATCGGCTATAGTGAAGTTAATGCCCTGACGCAAACTTTTTGTCCAAGGGGTCACTCCCGGTGAAGGGATCTCGGCCCTTGCCTCGTCGACTGAGGAGCAGGATATTCCAACTGAATACCACGATGCAAAACAAAAGTGAACGTCCTTGCAATAACAGCTTTTTGAAAAGTGTTCCAACAACATCAGATTAGGTTTGTTTTTTAACTTGCATTGATCCGAATCAATGCAGTCCCATCAATTGATCACACCAAAAAGAACGAAAATATACTGATGTACGTATATGCCATCCGCATTCGCCACTGGGTCCCGTCATTACCCGTTAGGTTAGCTAACTAACGACAGAGCGGGGACTGGACTAGCGCGGATGTAAAACATATACAACATCTACTAATATATATACCAATATATTATATTCGCTCAAGGCGTGAATAAAATGCAACATCACAGAAATGTACAGCATCACAGAAACAATACAGATATCTGGGATCCCCGGGTTTCACAGAGCCGCTGAAACCCGACGTTCCCCTGGTCGTGTGGATAGCCTGTGCAATGAAATCCTAGACCCCTACGGGCGCGGCAAGTTACCCACCAAAACCTGAAGCGAGGTAGCCCCCTTCAGCTCCGTGAATGGACCACCCAGCACTTCACGGAATCCGGTAACTTGGGCACCCCTCCTGGGTCAACCTGTACCCCCTACGAGTGCGGCGAATAGCCCGCCAATCCTAGAGTAAAGCCCCCTCCGTCTCAATGCCATGAGATGCGGGCTTGTTGCCCTCTAGAACCCGGCTATCCGTGCACCCCTCCGCGGGGCAATCCTAGTACAGAAAGTAAAATATACATACAACGGGTACATCGACCGCAACCTGGCCGTGCCCCAAAATAATAATACAAACAGGCAGTGACGGCAGTCCACATGTCGGACGCTCGGCCCGCAATATCAAATGTACATAATACAACCACAACTGTACTAGCATTGCATCCAGGCTATCCCCCACGACCGACCCGCAACATCACAGCAAAAACAGAACATCAACGTGAAAGTCACGTTCGCAAATCCGTCTAACCGGGCTATAGCAGTTAGACCGGATTTACCGATCAAGTGACATTCACGGTCGCAGATATAATGTAAATACTATGAAATAATGTGTTTAAAATATCCGATCGATCAAAAAAAATAACAAGTGGGCCCCAAAGGAATACTGTAGCAGTCACAGAAATAATTGGCCCAATTTTAAAATTCCAAAACCCCTATTTTAAGCCCACAAAGCAACTGAAGAAGTTCGATACAGTAAGGACACCATTGCGCGGCGGAACCGCGGCCCAAGGGGGTAATTGCCGCGGTTCCGCGCTCTGGTCGTTGAATTACTGCGTCGAATTTCTACTGTGGGCTTGTTACCTCCAGTACATCAATGTTTTACAACCTGAAAAAATTTTCGAGACCAAAAATTTTCAACAGAAACTGATGCGAAGGCAATACGGGTTATGGAACATTCGATCGATCGAAACTGAAAAACACATTACACCAAGATAGACTAAGTTAATGGCGAGGCTCTGATACCATTGTAAGTGCACGGCGGCGCCCCGGCCGTCAATACGATGGCCAAATGCGGAAGCAGTGATAAACTTTAATTTTTCTTTGAACTGGCAATCCGCCGCGCACTAATACCCGGATCGAACCATTAATTAGTCCTAGCTAACTACAAGATGGGAAAGAGATATACCGACGATCCAAGTCCTCCGGTCTTCTCGTCGTCGTCCCAATCTCCTGCGGAATGTCCCGTCTCCTCCTCGTCGCCGGGAGTGCACCACATCGCCTACTTCTTTTACGGGCTCCCACCTCAATGCCGAGGCAACTCGGGCACGAAGCCGGCTACTCGACGTGCCCAAGATTCGCTGTAGAATATGTAGTCCTCAAGTCTCACTTTGGGGTTGTAGGAATTTCCTTTTGGTGGAGGAAATGATATGAGAACAATGTGGAGGGACTTGTGGGATTTTACAAAAGCAAAAGAGCAAAAATCCCACATGCAAAAATTTGGACAGCCCCTAATGCTTTGGCCGGCCATGGCTTGGTGAGAGGAGAGAATGGAGTGAGTGGGAGAGCAAATCAAAAAGGTGCCATTCTCATCTAATACCAAAAAGAGAGAGAGAGGAAAGCTATCATGCAAAAGAAATGATAGCAACAAATCCAACACTCCAAGGCAACCATCATCTCATGCATGATGGCTTCAAAAAGTCAAGCCATCATGAGAAGAAGAAGTCAAGGTAAGGTGCTCATCATGAAAACCATCATGATGTAACAAGATGCAAAGAACCCCCTCCACTAATGCCTATTTGCAACAATGCAAATAAACCCTCCTCCACCAATCTTCGGCCAATGAACGGAACAATGGAAATCGGCCGAAACGGAAAGCAAATTGGCAACTCCAGAAAACTGGTCCCGTAATAAATTACAGGAAAACCCCGATACTGTGCATACACACCCGCATCTGTATTTCGACCGAAATACAAATGCAATGAGACAAAATCTACACTGTACTATACTAGGATCCGGCTTATACCAAAACCGGCTAGTAATATCCGTTCGATCCTGATCCGTGCAATACTGCACGTATCTGATCGAACCCTGCCATATAACCATACGGCCTATAGTATAGACTGTCCGATCCTGATCCGTGCAATACCGCACGTATCTGATCGGACCTTGCCATATCTCCATACAGCCTCTACAACCTTTCGCCCGAAAGCTGAGTAACAGAATGTGGGGGACTCTAAAGACTCATCAACACCTTGGTTGTGGATTTAACCACTAGCACGTTAGAGGTATAAGCCAATACATAACGGGCTACCAGGTATTGACCAAAAGGGACGTCTGTGAGCGAACTCAGCCTGACTCCCTACTGAGCCTGTCAGTGACAATATCCGTACAGTCCGGTCCGTTCGTCTATGAGCATCGCATGGCGGGCCTAGGGGGTTGGTAAAAGTCAGACCCCCAAAAGCGGTACAAGTCGTGTCGGAGTGTAGCCCAGAACACCCTGAGATACTACTGGAATACCTACCAGTAAATCTCCTTGCCTCGGCCGAGGGCTTCGTGTAATGGCTCTCCTAGACACAGCACGACCTCAACCCCAATACCGGGAGAGACGAACCCCTGAAGATACGCTCACTGCCTCCATGTGGCTCGGGACTGTACCCAACTAAAACCTGTTTGCACGACTCCTTTGAGCCGTGGTAGGGTAGTAATCAAAGTACAGTGGGAACTCACACGAGACAAATGACGATCCCCAGGTCGATGAACTAACCTGCACACATGTCACCAGGGAACTGCCATCTGACGTCTGTTATATGACCAACTGGCATGTTCCCGGCGAGTCCTGTCCGGTGTACTCATAACCCAATGAGCACCTGTATACATCTTAGGTGATCCAACTGACACCAGTGGCTTGTGAGACCGGCCACCGCCCCTCGTCGGGGTCTCGACTGTATACACTAGTCTACTATGGAGAATCGATGCCCTGTCTCGAAACTCTCACGACTAGGGACCTTTTTAAGGATATGCTTATAGACCCCCAGCTCCCACTTATATGATCGCCCTCATACTGCTGGTGGTCAAGCAAGAATCCTAGGGGCTCTATCAACGTGTAATAGCAACTTGTCAGGTCACCTAAAACAGTACACGATGATAAAGGTAAACCAGATAGCATACTATCATCTCGAGTAAGACTGTCCTACCGGGATAGGTCCCCCATCAATCATTGCAATCACGTACCTGTGACCTAATAATTGACTCTGAGGGCACTATCTCCAACATTATTTTGAAATTCGATTCTACAACATCTTAGGTTTCTTTTATTTCATTAATCACATTAATGAAGTCCCATCATTTAAGTACCTAAACATCACAGATAAATACGACGTACACTTATGCCATCCGCATTCGCCTCGATGTCCCCTCGTGCACCGTTAGGTTAGGTAACTAACGGCAGAGCGGGGCAGGGCTAGCGCGGGTGTAAAACATAAGTAACGTCTATATAATATATCATATATACTATATACTGTATCTATCACAGAACATCACATGATCACATCACAAATATCGCAGCAGAAGAAACATATGAAATATTGGATATACTAGGACGTCCGTGTTTTCAATACGAGCCAGTATAAAACACGGATTCCACGGTCGCTATGAATAGCCAAACCCACACCCCTAGACCCCTACGAGAGCGGCAAGCAACCCTACCAATTCTAGAGTTAGGAGACCCGGACTCGACTCCTCGAGTTGGTCTCCCAGTGGACTCCAGAACCCGGTTACTTGTGCTCCCCTCCTTGGGTCTATCCTAGTGCGGAAAAGTAAATAATATACAAAGGGTGACATCTTCCGCAACCTGGAAGTGCCCCAATAAAAGAATATTACATACAAGTTTTTACATGAATGAAAATGAAAAACACTCATCTCACATAAATGTTAGTTATATGTATGCCCTAGAGGCCATTACTGTACATATGATGTATATTGTAGTGGATGCTAGGACGTATATAGGGAGGACTTTCTTGCTCGACATGATAGTATGCTATCTGGTTACCCTTTACCTTAACGTGTATACTGGGTGTCTCTCTATTACATGTTGGTAAAGCCCTTAGGATGTGTGCTTGACTACCTGGACTATGATGCAGATCATACTAGTGGGGACATGGTAGTCTATAAGTACATCCTTCAAAGTCCCTAGTCGAGGGTGTATCGAGACGGGGCATCGATATACCAGAGTAGACTAGCGTATACCTTCTCGACCCATACAGATGGGCGATGGATGATCCCATATCCATCGGTGTTTGACATCAGAGATGATATGCGGGTGCTCAGTAGAGACTGGGTACACTGGACGGACTCGCCGAGAACTCCCAGATGGTATTATACCTCACGTCAGATGGCAGTTCTCTGGTGACACTGGTACAGAGTAGTCTGTTGACCCGAGATCGTCATAGAGTCTTGTGTGGTTCCCACTGTGCTTTGATTTCCATCTTACCACGTCCAAGAGGGCGTGCAAAACGGTGGTTTTTGGGTACAGTCCCGAGTCACATGGAGGCAATGAGCGATAGGAGGGGATTCGTCTCTCCCGGTATAGGGGGTTGATGTTGCGCTGTGTTCGATTGGCTATAACAGGAAATCCTTGGCCAGGGTTGCTGAGATTTACTGGTAAGTGTTACCAGTAGTTTCTCGAATTGTTATAGACCTCATATCGACACGACTTATTGAGCTATTGGGGTCTGACGTATACCACCCCTAGGCGAGATATGCGACATATCAGACGATCAGACCGGACTGTACGGTAGTGTTACTGGTCGGATTCACTGGAGTGTGAGCGGACTTGCTCGTCGATCTTCAGATCGCTCAATACCCGGGTGGCCGTTACGTTTAGCAGACCGCTTGCGGCTTGTGGGTGTTTGATATGATCATCATCTGCTGCCGGCGTATTGACGAGTCTTTAGAGTCCTACACAGAGGTTTCCTGGCTCAAGAGAAACGAAATAGGAGCGCATATGAGATATGTGCGGGACCGAGAATAATGCGTGTATGTGATACCGTATTCTATTCTCGCGATGTGACATTGATCGGTTATATCCGATATAGCCGGGTTATCGGATCAAGTGTTGATTCGATAAGATGTCACTAATGATACCAGTCGGTTATGTGCGCATGACCGGATCATTGAATCAAGTGTTGATTTAATGATTTAATGTATAATTATATATTTGATATATTACTTTACATTAACTAGTATCGGTTCACTTTAGACGGATTTTCTCACTCGGGTGTGCGCATTACATATGCGATATGTTTTTGTGCACTAGCTTGTATCATGTTTGATGATGCATGCCTAACTTGGTTAAGTGTAAAGAATGAACCATGGTTATGAATGGGTTAGGGTTTTGATTTTTATTTATTCATTTATCTTTCTTATTTATTCTTTTTTGGAATAAGGAAAAGAAAGATAAATGGTGGCTTATTTTGGATTTAGTTGAAGTTTCTTGAAACTTTGACTAAGTCTTCATTCTTATCGTATTCTTAACCCTAACCAATTCAACTAACCTAAGTTAATTCTCTACACTTAACTAGAGTTAAAAGTATGATAAGTATTGTTATTGATTTTTTTTAATTAAAGACTTATCATAACATTCTTCTTCTTCCTCCATTTTCTTCAAGTGAAGAAAGCTTGCCCCATCAATGGCAAGTGATGGAAATGAGTGAGAAATCCGATTCTAAAGTCTGCCCACTTCCTATTTCTTCATCCTCTACCTCTTGCCAAGTAGTAGAGTGTGTTTCCTTCACAAGTTTCATGACTTGGTGAAGGTGGAGCTTGATTCATCGATGCTTCGACGTAGATCATCTTCGGCATGGACATCGACGACCTAGCTTGCCCATTCTCCGACGAAGCCGATCCTAGAGCCCAGATTTGATTTGGACAGCGGAGACGACATCGTTGCGGAGCCGTGGAGGTGGAGCACCGGATCTACAAAGGTTGTATTTCCGTATTCTTTTTAGCTAAGTTGTTAGCTAGCTTTCTTTTCGCCTAGACATCTAGCATACGATCCGTAGTCTAGGGTTTGTAGGCACCATAATTTTTGAAATTGCCATGGTTGATGGCTTTGGAGACCTCACTAGTGTGCCTAGGAACCCTGCAGTGGTATCAGAGCCTAGCTAGAGCCTTAGACGAAGTCCAGACGGAAATTGAAGTCCGAACGAACCCGGAACTCCAAAACAAAATTGCTCTCTGTACAATTTTTAAAATCTGGTATTTTTCCACATTAAAAATGTTCAGAAAAATCAGCAGGTGAATATATGAGGTACTGTGAAGTTCGTGACGATAATTCATTCTTATTGCCGCGCTTCCGCGGCACGAGCTAGCCTCGTGCGGCGGTTGCGCGGCGGTACGGAATTATTATTTAATACTTTTTGCACAGTATCTCATAATTATTAATTCTGGATTTTCTGGAAATTTTTAATATTTATTACAGAGTTGATTTTTTCTGAGTTGTTTTGGGAATTCGGTATTTCGATCGGGATATCAAATTTTGTCTGTGTGGCTTTCCGGATAAATTTTAGGATATGTTAAAAAGTTCGACCGGATATAAATACCCAACTTTTCCCCTGTCGGGAAATTTCCAAGTGTTGGATTTTTCCGTAGTTTGACGACGTTCTAAGTAGTGCAAGTAACGCGATGGTCCCTCTAGAAGACACAAACCTTAACTCGATTATGTGACCGTCTTGAACTGCCCTTTGAACCTTCGGGTTTGGGGCAGTACGGCGTGCCACATGTGAGGCGTTGGCTTGACCCTTCTACGGCTGGACCGTTGGTACTGAGGTACGAACTGAATGTTGTTAGACTTGTTTCATGTGTTGATCTGTTTCGGGAAAACTTGGGTGTTCGATTGTTCAATCGAAAAGTTTAACATTTTCTGTTTATCTGGAATGGGATACAATAATTGGAATTCACAAATAGTTATGTGATAACTAAATGAATATTATAAACGTAGCAGTTTAGTCTCGCTTGATCGGTTGCCACGGAATTTTGATGTGATCAAAAGTCCGTCGCAATCACGTAGCGTACGCGGATACTCGCCGGGTAAACTTAATAGACAGCTTCACTCCATAGCCCCGACCAAGTGACTGTAGGAGAACCCCGTCGCCGAAAGCATCCGTTCGGGTGCTCGCGGTAGCGGTGTTCCGCCTTGGTGCACTTCGTCGACGGTATCAGGGGTGCAGCCGTCTACTGAAGTTTGCGACGAGCATTCGATCAGATTGTCGGGAATCTTGTTGAATTGCCCGACTTGGTATTGAAAAGTGTTTTCGATAATGAGACTAAAATGCGGGGTTTATAATTGTTAGGCATGCGATGTCTAAGTAATTCATTTGGTCAGGCATGCGATGTCTGAGGTGATTGCGGATTCCAACTGTTGTAGTTTTACACTTTCTTTTCTGTGACCGTAAGTGTAATATGTGATATCGCCGGTTTCGTTGCTATATGTCAACGACAATTGGGATGTGCATATTTACTTACGTTGATGACATGTGATGTTATGTGTTGCTGGATATGTTATATTGGATCGTCGTGTTTGAATAGCCGGGGGTTTTTATGTGAGATGAGTGTTTTTCATTTTCATTCATGTAAAAACTTGTATGTAATATTCTTTTATTGGGGCGCTTCCAGGTTGCGGAAGTTGTCACCGTTTGTATATTATTTACTTTTCCGCACTAGGATAGACCCAAGGAGGGGAGCACAAGTAACCGGGTTCTGGAGTCCAGTGGGAGACCAACTCGAGGAGTCGAGTCCGGGTCTCCTAACTCTAGAATTGGTAGGGTTGCTTGCCGCTCTCGTAGGGGTCTAGGAGTGTGGGTTTGGCTATTCATCGCGACCGTGGAATCCGTGTTTTATACTGGCTCGTATTGAAAACACGGACGTCCTAGTATATCCAATATTTCATATGTTTCTTCTGCTGCGATATCTGTGATGTGATCATGTGATGGTTCTGTGATAGATACATTATATAGTATATATGATATATTATATAGATGTTACTTATGTTTTACACCCGCGCTAGCCCTGCCCCGCTCTGCCGTTAGTTACCTAACCTAACGGTGCACGAGGGGACATCGAGGCGAATGCGGATGGCATAAGTGTACGTCGTATTTATCTGTGATGTTTAGGTACTTAAATGATGGGACTTCATTAATGTGATTAATGAAATAAAAGAAACCTAAGATGTTGTAGAATCGAATTTCAAAATAAAACAGGTAGCTACAGTTCTTGCTTTGCACAGAGGTATATATGATATATCCTGCACCTTATTCGATGAGGAAAGGACCGAGATCCCTTCACCGGGAGTGACTCCTTTAGCAATAACTGGCAGATGCTACACATTCGGTTTGTCTTTTGATTGCTTTTAAGAGTTTTTGCTTTGCACAGCGATATATATGATATATCCCGCACCTCATTCGACGAGGAAAGGACCGACGATCCCTTCACCGGGAGTGACTCCTTTAGCAAAACAAGAAAAGCCTCAAAAACACTCCATTTTAAAATTCATTCGATCCTACAACGATATCAAGTTCATTACGCAATAGGTTTTCAGAAAAACCTGTCGTAGCCCTCCGTCATTTCAGATAAGTATTAGTTAGTATTCGTGCTGCGGTTGTTTGGCATGCGTCAAGGCGTAGTGTACGGTAGCTAACTAGTGCTTATCTGCTAGCATATGATGCGATTGGATTAGGGTATTCGTACGGCGTTGTTTGGCATGCGTCAAGGGTCGTGCGGGTGGGTTTAATTCAATCAGGAAATGACGGGTTGAACTTGACTAGCAGACTATGGGTTGTTTGGCATGCGTCAAGGTCATAGCGAGCTAGGGGCAAAATATTATCGGGAATTTCAAGTGTTGAAATTTGCAATGAGATTGCATACCTTCTATGAGATAGTTGGATCCCGATACCCGCTGCGAGTAAGAGTTACTCCTGGGAGAGTTTTATACATTACAATTAGCCGATCAAGTAGGTGTCTAGAAAGGTGTCAACGAGGTTACGCCTCTGGGAAAACGAGGTTTACATTAATTAGGTTCGTGCGAAAGCACGGGGGACCTCCCTCAAAGTACCGACACTGGCCTGGCTGAAAGATTGGCGAACTTGTAGTGTGTAATTAATCCCGGCTAGTCTTTCCTTTTAGGGTTTGAAGGAAGATTTGATAAAAAGCAGTGGGAGCCATCCTGATTAGATAAAATAATAACCAATCTATTCTTGCAAGAGCGCACGCTGAGTGTTTTCTTCTCTCTCTCTCCTGGTAGCGACCATATCACGCCTTAATCAAGATAATAATACGGATTATTGACCGAACCCGCTTGTTATACTGAGCTGGGGAACGTTGGTCCCGCTCCAACTTATAATTGTTATAAGACAGAGCAGGAAATTGGGGAATACCAGATTTTCCGTGCCGCCCAAACGAAGAGAGTGCATGCTGATGCATCATCTTCGGGTGTGTTCATTATACAGAACTGTTTCTCGGTATCCTTTACGTCCTGGGTATGTGATACCAGATCAGGATCCCAGATATGTAATCTGTTACATAGGGCTACAGAAAGGTAGAGAACTGAGAACGGGTGATAAGTTTCATGAGGCAGAAAACGGGGCAAATGTTGCAGCCAAGTCTGTTGGTCACTGTCACCCTGTATTACCAATACATTGATTCTGAACGAATGTTATTAGATACCGAACCTGATATACCAAATCATATCACTCTCTTTGATAGAAAAGAAAGGATATAATTTTGTATTGTTGGATAATGTTTTGAACATTTCCTATATCAAAAGTTGATCGGTTCAGGCACGTTATCAAAAAGCATTGATGTTCTAAATCAAACTACAGATCTAAGTATACGGAACACACACAAGAGGAAGAGTTCAGAAATGAACGAATTCTTCTTGAGGTATTGTAGACTAGGTCAGATTAATGCGACCCGACTGGCTAGAGTTACATTTAGATGTATATTTAAATCAGTTTGAATTTACATCTTGTGAAACTCGCCAATCATGTCACAAAGATAAGATGACCATAGCTCCGTTTACTGGAAACAGAGAAAGAGTTCGTGAACTCTTGGGATGATACATGTTGATGTATGTTAGGTCCCCAGTCTACAAATGCCAGGACTGATTCTTTATACTTCATTATATTCTCTGATAATCTCTCAAGATTCAGACGTATGTTCCTGTTGAAACACAAGTCCGAACCTTTTGAGATATTCACGGAATATAAGTTAGAAGTAGAGAACCAAAACGGGTATAAGTATTATGTCCTTTGATGTGATCAAGGAGGAGAATACTTGAGCACGGAAATCCTGGACTATTCTAAAGGAGAATGAGATTCTCTCTCAGCATTACTCCTCCGTATACACCATAGCACGATGGTATATCGTGGCGGAGCAATTACACCCTATGTAATAAGGTGTGCTCTATGATGAGTACTACTGAGTTACCTATTTCCTTTTAGGGAGTTATGCACTTGAGAAGCTGCATACCTATTGAATAGGGTTCCAATCAAATCAGTTGCCTACCACTTCATATATGATATGGAAAGGGAAGAGCCCATATCTTAAGTTAGTTAAGATTTGGGGTTGTCCGGCCTATGTCTAAAAGCAAAATCCGGACAAGCTCGAGGCAAGGTCTGTTATGTACAACTGGAAGTGTTCCAGCTATACAAACTGCAGATGATGATTTGATAGAACCAAGGGATTCAATAGATGCCAACGAACCTCAGCCTCTCCGCCGATCTAGTAGAATTCATCACCCACCTGAGAGATACTTCGGTTTCTCTATGACAGTGGGAGCGAGGATTGCATCATGAGATGATGACCCAACTAGTTTCGAGCTGGCCATCAGGAGTAAGACTCTGTAAGAATGGCTGGATGTTTATCGATCTGAGATGGAATCCTTATACACCAACAAAGTATGGACTTTAGTTGCTATATCTGAAGGGTTAAATCCCCATCAGGAGCAAGTATATCTTGAGAAGATTACTTGGTGTACATGGAAAAGTTGAGACTTTCAAAGCTAGACTTGTTAAAGGTTTGCATCATTGACCAGTCGTGGATCATGATGAAACCTTTTCAAGTGACTATGCTTAAGTCCATCCAGATCCTACTTGCCACGGCTACATACCATAACTACGATATCTGGTGGTTGGGTGTCTTGACTGCTTTTCTAAATGATGATTTAGAAGAGTGTGTCTATAAGTACACAGCCAGAGGGCTTCGTAGACAGTGGGAGCAGCGGAAACGTGTGCAAGATGCTTTATAGGATAAAGCAGGCGTCGCGGAGTTGGAACATCTGTTTTGATGTGTTAGTCAAACAGTTTGACATCATCAAAATGGTAGATGAACCTTGTATAAACAAAAGGGTAGTAGGGAGTATGGTGACGATCCTCGTAGAGTACGTGGATGACATACTCTTGATACGGAAGTAGTTTCATATGCTACGCTCGGTCAATCTCCGCTTATCACAAAGATTCTCCATATAGGATTAAAGTGATACCTACTAAATCCTGGATTTTGGATCTATGAGATAGATCTAAATGGATGTTAGGATACTCACTAGTAGTAGTGAGATGGTATCAATCGATCCAAGGGAAAATCACTGGAAGGGTTCCAGGGTGATAAAGACGACTGAATGTCAGTCGCAGGCATTGTCTTTACCCTCAGTAAAGGGACGGTATGTTGGAAGAGTTCCAAGCTAGATACCGTGACATACTAGACGATAAAGGCAGGATACATCGCTACTTAAGATGCTACCAAAGAGGCTGTTTGGGTGTATATTGGTTCATAAGATGAACTATGTTCCTTCCATTGTATGACAATGGAGTTGTGGCTTATGCCAAGGAACGCCCGTCCCATCAGTGATCCAGACATATTCTAAGGCAGTATCACTTGATCATGGAGATGGATGATCTCCAGGGTGATCGAGGTTTGGAGAGTAGACTGAGAGGACAACACAGCGGATCCACTCACAAAGGCCTGTTCCCAAAGAGAGACTTTTAAGGGATGGTTGAGTATGAGATACTTCAAACCACTGCTACAGATGGCCCTAGTGCAAGTGGGAGATTGTTAGTTATATGTATGCCCTAGAGGCCATTACTGTACATATGATGTATATTGTAGTGGATGCTAGGACGTATATAGGGAGGACTTTCTTGCTCGACATGATAGTATGCTATCTGGTTACCCTTTACCTTAACGTGTATACTGGGTGTCTCTCTATTACATGTTGGTAAAGCCCTTAGGATGTGTGCTTGACTACCTGGACTATGATGCGGATCATACTAGTGGGGACATGGTAGTCTATAAGTACATCCTTCAAAGTCCCTAGTCGAGGGTGTATCGAGACGGGGCATCGATATACCAGAGTAGACTAGCGTATACCTTCTCGACCCATACAGATGGGCGATGGATGATCCCATATCCATCGGTGTTTGACATCAGAGATGATATGCGGGTGCTCAGTAGAGACTGGGTACACTGGACGGACTCGCCGAGAACTCCCAGATGGTATTATACCTCACGTCAGATGGCAGTTCTCTGGTGACACTGGTACAGAGTAGTCTGTTGACCCGAGATCGTCATAGAGTCTTGTGTGGTTCCCACTGTGCTTTGATTTCCATCTTACCACGTCCAAGAGGGCGTGCAAAACGGTGGTTTTTGGGTACAGTCCCGAGTCACATGGAGGCAATGAGCGATAGGAGGGGATTCGTCTCTCCCGGTATAGGGGGTTGATGTTGCGCTGTGTTGGATTGGCTATAACAGGAAATCCCTGGCCAGGGTTGCTGAGATTTACTGGTAAGTGTTACCAGTAGTTTCTCGAATTGTTATAGACCTCATATCGACACGACTTATTGAGCTATTGGGGTCTGACGTATACCACCCCTAGGCGAGATATGCGACATATCAGACGATCAGACCGGACTGTACGGTAGTGTTACTGGTCGGATTCACTGGAGTGTGAGCGGACTTGCTCGTCGATCTTCAGATCGCTCAATACCCGGGTGGCCGTTACGTTTAGCAGACCGCTTGCGGCTTGTGGGTGTTTGATATGATCATCATCTGCTGCCGGCGTATTGACGAGTCTTTAGAGTCCTACACAGAGGTTTCCTGGCTCAAGCGAAACGAAATAGGAGCGCATATGAGATATGTGCGGGACCGAGAATAATGCGTGTATGTGATACCGTATTCTATTCTCGCGATGTGACATTGATCGGTTATATCCGATATAGCCGGGTTATTGGATCAAGTGTTGATTCGATAAGATGTCACTAATGATACCAGTCGGTTATGTGCGCATGACCGGATCATTGAATCAAGTGTTGATTTAATGATTTAATGTATAATTATATATTTGATATATTACTTTACATTAACTAGTATCGGTTCACTTTAGACGGATTTTCTCACTCGGGTGTGCGCATTACATATGCGATATGTTTTTGTGCACTAGCTTGTATCATGTTTGATGATGCATGCCTAACTTGGTTAAGTGTAAAGAATGAACCATGGTTATGAATGGGTTAGGGTTTTGATTTTTATTTATTCATTTATCTTTCTTATTTATTCTTTTTTGGAATAAGGAAAAGAAAGATAAATGGTGGCTTATTTTGGATTTAGTTGAAGTTTCTTGAAACTTTGACTAAGTCTTCATTCTTATCATATTCTTAACCCTAACCAATTCAACTAACCTAAGTTAATTCTCTACACTTAACTAGAGTTAAAAGTATGATAAGTATTGTTATTGATTTTTTTTTAATTAAAGACTTATCATAACATTCTTCTTCTTCCTCCATTTTCTTCAAGTGAAGAAAGCTTGCCCCATCAATGGCAAGTGATGGAAATGAGTGAGAAATCCGATTCTAAAGTCTACCCACTTCCTATTTCTTCATCCTCTACCTCTTGCCAAGTAGTAGAGTGTGTTTCCTTCACAAGTTTCATGACTTGGTGAAGGTGGAGCTTGATTCATCGATGCTTCGACGTAGATCATCTTCGGCATGGACATCGACGACCTAGCTTGCCCATTCTCCGACGAAGCCGATCCTAGAGCCCAGATTTGATTTGGACAGCGGAGACGACATCGTTGCGGAGCCGTGGAGGTGGAGCACCGGATCTACAAAGGTTGTATTTCCGTATTCTTTTTAGCTAAGTTGTTAGCTAGCTTTCTTTTCGCCTAGACATCTAGCATACGATCCGTAGTCTAGGGTTTGTAGGCACCATAATTTTTGAAATTGCCATGGTTGATGGCTTTGGAGACCTCACTAGTGTGCCTAGGAACCCTGCAATAAAAACCCCCAGCTATTCAAACACGACGATCCAATATAACATATCCAGCAACACATAACATCACATGTCATCAACGTAAGTAAATATGCGCATCCCAATTGTCGTTGACATATAGCAACGAAACCGGCGATATCACACATTACACTTACGGTCACAGAAAAGAAAGTGTAAAACTACAACAGTTGGAATCCGCAACCACCTCAGACATCGCATGCCTGACCAAATGAATTCCTTAGACATCGCATGCCTAACAATTATAAACCCCGCATTTTAGTCTCATTATCGAAAACACTTTTCAATATCAAGTCGGGCAATTCAACAAGATTCCCGACATCCTGATCGAATGCTCGTCGCAAACTTCAGTAGACGGCCGCACCCCCGTTACCGTCGACGAAGTGCACCAAGGCGGAACACCGCTACCGCGAGCACCCGAACGGATGCTTTCGGCGACGGGGTTCTCCTACAGTCACTTGGTCGGGGCTATGGAGTGAGGCTGTCTATTAAGTTTACCCGGCGAGTATCCGCGTACACTACGTGATTGCGACGGACTTTTGATCACATCAAAATTCCGTGGCAACCGATCAAGTGAGACTAAAGTGCTATGTTTATAACATTCATTCAGTTATCTCATAACTTTTGTGAATTCCAATTATTGTATCCCATTCCAGATAAATAGAAAATGTTAAACTTTTCGATCGAACAATCGAACACCCAAGTTTTCCCGATACAGATCAACACATGAAACAAGTCTAAAAACATTCAGTTCGTGCCTCAGTACCAACGGTCCAGCCGTAGAAGGGTCAAGCCAACGCCTCACATGTGGCACGCCGTACTGCCCCAAACCCGAAGGTTCAAAGGGCAGTTCAAGACGGTCACATAATCGAGTTAAGGTTTGTTGTCTTCTAGAGGGACCATTGCATTACTTGCACTACTTAGAACGTCATTAAACTACGGAACTAACCAACACTTGGAAATTTCCCGACGGGGGAAAAATTGGGTATTTATATCCGGTCGAACTTTTTAACATATTCTAAAATTTATCCGGAAAGCCACATAGACAAAATCTGATACTCCGATCGAAACACCGAATCCCCAAAACAACCCCAGAAAATTCAACTCTGGAAAAAATATTAAAAATTCCCAGAAAATCCAACTTCAGAAAATAAGAATTACTGTGCAAACTAGGGAAGCTGACGTCATCAACTTGCCGCGGAACCGCCGCAGAAGTCACTCTTCTGCCGCGGTTCCGCCGCGGTTTTTACTGTTCACAAGAAACTTTTTGCGCCGTAATTCTTAAGATTTCCCTGCTGAATTTTTTAGCAATTTTTAATTTGGAAAAATCCCAGATTTTAGAAAAAGGACAGAGAGCATTTTCCGGGTTGGGTTTTTGGTTCGTTCGGACTTCAAATTCCGTCTAGACTTCGCCTAAGGCTCTAGCTAGTCTCTGATACCACTGTAGGGTTCCTAGGCACCCTAAGGAGGTCTCACAAGGTATCAACCATGCCAATTTCAAAAATTACGGTGCCGAGAAACCCTAGAATACGGATCGTTGGCTAGATTTCTAGGCGAAAATGAAACTTGTTAACACTTAACTAAGAGAATACGGAAATACAACCTTTGTAGATCCGGTACTCCACCTCCATAGCTCCGCAATGAAGTCCTCTGCTGTCCAAAATAAATTCCGGGCTCTAGCGTCGGCTTCATCGGAGAATAGGCGAGCTAGGTCGTCGATGTCCATGCCGAAGATGATCTACGTCGAAGCATCGCTAGATCAAGCTCCACCTTCACCAAGCCATGAAAACTTGTGAAGGAAACACACTCTACTACTTGGCAAGAGGTAGAGGATGAAGAAATAGGAAGTGGGTAGACTTTAGAATTGGATTTCTCACTCATTTCCATCAATCACCATTGATGGAGCTTTCTTTTCTTCCTTGAAGAAGATGAAGAAGAAGAAGCTAATTATGATAAGTTTCATATTAAAAAAGGATAAATTATATCAATACTTATCATAACCTAACTCTAGTTAAGTGTAGAGAATAGACCATGGTTTGCTTAAATGGTTAGGGTTAAGAATGAAGACAAGAAAAGTGACTAAGTCAAAGGTTCATGAATCTTCAACAAACAAACAAACAAAGCCACCATTCTTTCTTTATCTTATCCAAAACAAATAAATAAATAAATAAATAAATAAATAAATAAGATAATCAAAACCCTAATCATTAACTTAACCATGGTTTAATCTTTACACTTAACCAAGTTAACATGTATCATCAAACATGATACAAACAAGTGCACAAAAGTATATCACATATACAACTTGTGAACTTCAAGTGAGAAAATCCATTTAAAGTGAACCAATACCAGTTAATGCAAAGTAATATATCAAATATATAACTATACATTAAATCATTAAATCAACACTTGATTTAACGATCCGGTCATATCGCATATAACCGACTAGTATCCAATGTATCGGCTTATCGAATCAATCCTCGATTCGATAACTAGGTTATATCGCATACAACCATTCGACACATTCATCGCGAGAATGAAATACGGTATCACATACACGCATTATTCTCGGTTCCGCTCATATCTCATATAAGCTCCTATTTCATTTCGCTTGAGC
Organism: Agapanthus africanus; assembly: GCA_030015575.1. Classification (NCBI taxonomy): domain Eukaryota; kingdom Viridiplantae; phylum Streptophyta; class Magnoliopsida; order Asparagales; family Amaryllidaceae; genus Agapanthus; species Agapanthus africanus. Next base: position 270,569,620 of record CM057340.1, read on the forward strand.
CAGGAAACCCCTGTGTAGGACTCTAAAGACTCGTCAATACGCCGGCAGCGGATGATGATCATATCAAACATCCACAAGCCGCAAGCGGTCTGCTAAACGTAACGGCCACCCGGGTATTTAGCGATCAGAAGATCGACGAGCAAGCCCGCTCACACTCCAGTGAATCCAACCAGTAACACTACCGTACAGTCCGGTCTGATCGTCTGATATGTCGCATATCTCGCCTAGGGGTGGTAAACGTCAGACCCCAATAGCTCGATAAGTCGTGTCGATATGAGGTCTATATCAATTCGAGAAACTACTGGTAACACTTACCAGTAATCTCAGCAACCCTGGCCAGGGATTTCCTGTTATAGCCAATCGAACACAGCGCAACATCAACTCCCTATACCGGGAGAGACGGATCCCCTCCTATCGCTCATTGTCTCCATGTGATTCGGGACTGTACCCAAAAACCACCGTTTTGCACGCCCTCTTGGACGTGGTAATATGGAAATCAAAGCACAGTGGGAACCACACAAGACTCTATGACGATCTCGGGTCAACAGACTACTCTGTACCAGTGTCACCAGAGAACTGCCATCTGACGTAAGGTATAATACCATCTGGGAGTTCTCGGCGAGTCCGTCCAGTGCACCCAGTCTCCACTGAGCACCCGTATATCATCTCTGATGTCAAACGCCAATGGATATGGGATCATCCATCGCCCATCTGTATGGGTCGAGAAGGTACACGCTAGTCTACTCTGGTATATCGATGCCCCGTCTCGATACACCCTCGACTAGGGACTTTGAAGGATTACTTATGGACTACCATGTCCCCACTAGTATGATCCGCATCATAGTTCAGGTAGTCAAGCACACATCCTAAGGGCTTTACCAACATGTAACAGAGAGACAATCAGTATACACGTTAAGGTAAAGTTCAACCAGATAGCATACTATCATGTCGAGCAAGAAAGTCCTCCCTATATATGTCCCAGTATCCACTACAATATACATCCAATGTACAGTAATGGCCTCTAGGGCATACATATAACTAACAATCTGCGGAGTGGCTAATGGAATGTCAAATCAGAATGAATCTTTAGGTTCTTATCAAATTTTCAGTAATCGTCTGCGGTTCTGGAATCACTTCCAGTTCTACCATACTCCCACTACTGTTTTCTGAAGAAATCCATTTTTGTTAAAACCGTGGCGAGTCAAGAACAATATCACTATTGATCTTCCTGATAGTAGAAAGTCAACCCTCGTCATAGCCTGGGTCAACCCACAAACAGCCATTACAGAAACGTGCCTTGAGTTATCCAGAGTCTGGTTATAAGCATAAGCCAGACAACTCCCCATACCTTAACATCGTTAAGATATGAACTGTTCTATATCCAATATAGAACCAGAGGCACTTATTTAATTGAACCAGATTCAAATCATGCAGCTGTCTCTAGTGCATGTCAACTAAATGGAAGGAGGCCGATCAACGTTACTCAACTTAGGAATGCTTCCAATTATGAGTAACCTGAAAGAGAAGCAAGTTCTATTACTATTAACTGAATACCACGCACAAGTACCTACATCTTCGATCACCTTGAAGAATCCCGATACTTGCAATACCTGGTTCTCTACTTTACTCTTATACCTATAACTTCTCAAAACTTGGACCTTTTATTTCTACGAAACACATGTCTAAGAACTAGAGAAGTCACAAGTAAAAAGAATATAGTATGAGTACCAACCCCTCTGTCCTAATGGATACTGGACAACATGCAATACTCTGTATAAGTCCCCTGAGTCTAATAACTCAATCCCTGTATGTCGTAGGTTGAAAACTGTACTTATGGTTAAGAAGAATTACACCGTTGTTTAATGCTCCTTACCTAACCATCCACTGATATAAGTAAATGTCATAGACATAATTTCAAAAATTTATATCTCACTCTAAAAAAATAGACGTACATATATATCAATTTGAAATTAGTGCATAACAACGGATATTCAAAACCAAATATTTGCCGTCCGGCAAACAACCCAGGCGATTTCCTCAAATATCACCAATTACAACGAATCCCGATATAATGAGAATGATCACCTAATTCCCAATAACTTACTCCCACTCATCATCTGTAAAACCATACAGATGTGAGAATCAAATCTCGTAAATACATACCCTGGAGCAAAGACTAATTGGGAAATCAGTTTTCTTTTAACAATACACAGTGAAACTAAAATATTTAAATATTTCGTAGGGGTATCCGGGTATTCCTAGTAATGCCTCTTCCATTATCCAGATTCACAACTGTAACCGTATATTTCTTTGCCATCTCTCCAAATCCCTTTATATATCTTTAGTCATTACCTTCTGTACACCCCTTTAGGCTAAATGGTTTTCTTCCTTCCCTACCGTTCGACACCAGCCTATGATTTGGAAGAAGACTATCCAATAAGCATAATGGGTGTACTGTCCTAATCCTAGGATCACTCACAACATGAGAGAAGGTAAAGATAAAAGACACCTGAATAAACCTTATTCCTATTTCTCCTGAACCAGAATCCATCCCCGAACTGGAACAAGTTCCTTTCGAGTTCGTATATAACCATACGATGGAGTATCCAATAAACTGTGGATCTTCGTAGTGATACGGAGTGTTCTGGAGAAATACAAAGGTGAAATGGGAGTGGTAATGAAATACTTGGTTTGGTCGTGAATAGCAGTCGCAGTTTACTTTGCTCTCCTTCTAATCCCTTTATTTGTCTTTACTTAATACCTTTTGTACACCTTAGTTAGGCTAATTGGTTTTCTTCATTCCCTACCGTTCGGCACCAGCCTATGGTTTGGAAGAAGACTATCCAATTTGCGTAATAGGTGTACCGTCCTAATCCAAGGAGCACTCGCAACCAGAGAGAAGGTAAAAGGAAAAGACAACTGAATAGTCCTATTCGTTTTCTCCAGAACCGGAAACCATCCTCGAATAAATTCCTTCGAGTTCGTATATAACCATACGATGGTTTTATCCAATGGAAGTGGAAGTTCGTAGTAATACGGGGTGTTCTGGAGAAAAGGGTAAAAGTACGAGTGGCAATGAGGTATGCAACTCTGACAATCCAAAAGCCAGTGCTTTAAGAAGGTTCGGTCAACTTGGTCACTGAGTCATAGTCAAGGGTCGGGTCATGATCGCTGGCAAAAAGAGAGAGAAAAGAAACACTCAGCATGCACTCTAACCTAGATCAGAATGGTTATCACTTTATCTAATCAGTAAACCTCCCACTGTATCGTCAAATTCTCCTCCAAACCTGAAAGAAGAATTAGTCGGGATCACCCGAGAAGTAAACCAACTCATCAGTGGGAATCGGGATCCAACTATCATCGCATGATAACGTGACGGAATCCACTCACGTTATCACACACCAGAAGGTATGCGCATGCCTGGCAAGTTTCAGTTTCTTTAGAAACTCCTGATGGGTGTTTTTACCCCAAGCGGCTTATGACCTTGACTAGGTCAACAAACCATAAACCGCTAGTCAAGTTCAACCCGTCATTATTCTGGATTGCATTAAACCAAACCGTATGTGCCCTTGACTAGGTCAACAAGGCCGCACGACTGTCCTAACCAATCCCATTTATGCAACAAACAAGCACCACTTAGCTACCGAACACTACGTCTTGACTAGGTCAACAAACACAGCACGAATACTAAATAATACCCGTAAGAAATGACAGAGGGCTACGGCTGGTTTTTGGCAAAAAACCTTTAGCGTAATGAACTTGATATCATCGAAGGAACTGAATAACTTTTTATAAAAATATAGTGGCGAAAACCCTTTTCTAAAGAGGTCACTCCCGGTGAAGGGATCTCGGCTCTTTCCCCGTAGAATGTGGTGCAGGATATTCCAACTGAATACCACGATGCAAAGCAAAAAGTAATCGGCTATAGTGAAGTTATTACCCTCACGCAAACTTCTGTCCAAAGGGTTACTCCCGGTGAAGGGATCTCGGCCCTTGCCTCGTGTTATGTTTACCTAGCACCTTATGAAAGTTTGGAGCATCACATGTCTCAAAGATTAAACTTTTAGAGTGCTAAGTGAACACACAAAGAATCAATCCTATAAAAATAGGGTTTCATAACTTTAATCAAGATCACAAGCAACAAAGGCTAGGGTTTTGAGAGTACAACCTTTGTAGCTCCCTACGCTAGACTCCTTGGCCACTTGAAGATTGGAGAAGGGTTCGCTTGAGGTCTTCTAGTGTCCACGATGATCCACCTGAAGCTCCTTTGTCCAAGCTTGCAACTTCACTTGATCAAGAGAAAGAAATGAAGCTAACACTCTAAACAAGTGGGCAAGACTTGTGTAGAATGATGTTGTGGTGGCTTTTCTGTAGGGTTGCTATGCACTGCCACAAGGTTCTACGAGGCATCGACCATACCCGATTTAAAAATTAGCCGTGCCGAACAACCCGAAGCCGGATCTTTAAACTAGAGATTAGGCGAAAACTAACATGCTAAACATTTTAACACTAAGTGAGAGGGATTACAACCTTTGTAGATCCGGTCCTTCACTTCATAAGCTCCGTGTTGTGGTCCCTTCACTGCGATCATCGGGTTCCGGACTCTCGAGAGGTTCCACGAAGAGAAAGATGCAGTCTTGCTTCCGATCTTCGATACAAAGATGATCTACCTTGAAGTTTCATTAACACAAGCTAACACTCACTAAAATTGAGTGAACACTCTCATCTAAAGGGCAAGGGAAGATGAGGATGATGAAGTAGGATTTTTGCTCTCTTTATTTATCTTTTTCTCACATTTATTCATCACTTGGAAAAAAGCTAGTAAGCTTTTTCCATGAAGAAAGAAGAAGGAAGAAGATGATGAATATGATAAGAATCCTTTTGTGATGAATAATGCAAAGGAGATAATGATGAATTATGCAACCATGGTCAAGTAACCATTGTAGAGATTGAACTAGGGTTAAAGGGTGTGGTTGGGTTAAGAAATATCATGCAAAAATATCTTTTCCAAAACAAAAAAGAAAACCTTCTAGAAACATCTAGAAAGGTTTAACCCTAATCAAACCCTAACCATGTTTAATCTCTACTAAACATGTTGCATTAGTAATCATATCATGTTACAATATTATATATCACATATATAATATTTATCGTAACAAAATAAAATAATACATTTAACATATATCGCATATATATCAATGTATTACCCGAGTGAGAAAAAGAATCTTTTAGTGAGCTAATATTAGATAATGTAATTTAATATATCATATATATTATTATACATTAAATTATCGAATCAACACTTGATCCGACAACCCGGCTATATCGCATATAACCGACTAATATTTATCCGTACCGATTCATCGAATCAACACTTGATCCGATGACCCGGCTGATATCAAATATTGCGAGAATAGAATACGGTATCTCATATCACATTATCCTCGGTTCCGCACATATCACATGCGTGCCCCTACTCCGTTTTGCCTGAGCCAAGAAACCTCTGTGTAGGACTCTAAAGAATCGTCAATACGCCGGCAGTAGGTGATGATCATATCAAACACCCACAAGCTGCAAGCGGTCAGCTAAACGTAACAGCCACCCAGGTATTGAGCGCTCAGAAGATCAACAAGCAAGCCTGTACATTCTCCGGTGAATCCAAACAGTAACACTCCCGTACAGTCCGGTCTCGTTGTCTGATATGTTGCATATCTCGCCTAGGGGTGGTAAACGTCAGACCCCAGTAGCTCGATAAGTCGTGTCGATATGAGTTCTATAACTGTTCGAGAAACTACTAATAACACTTACCAGTAAATCTCAGCAACCCTGGCCTGGGATTTCCGGTTATAGCCAATCGAACACAGCACAACATCAACTCCCTATATCGGGAGAGACGAATCCCCTCCTATCGCTCGTTGCCTCCATGTGATTCGGGACTGTACCCAAAAGCCACCTTTTTGCATGCCCTCTTGGACGTGGTATGATGGAAATCAAAGCACAGTGGGAATCACATAAGACTCTATGACGATCTCGGGTCAACAGACTACTCTGTACCAGTGTCACCGGAGAACTGCCATCTGACGTATGGTATAATACCATCTGGGAGTTCTCGGCGAGTCCGTCCAGTGTACCCAGTCTCTACTGAGCACCCGTACACCATCCTTGATGTCAAACACCGATGGATATGGGATCATCCATCGCCCATCATATGGGTCAAGATGCGTATACGCTAGTCTACTCTGGTGTATCGATGCCCTGTCTCGATACACCCTCGACTAGGAACAGTTATAGGATGTACTCGTCGACTACCGTGGCCCCACTAGTATGATCTCAAGATAGTCCCAGTAGTCGAGTACATATCCTAAGGGCTTTATCAACATGTAACATAGAGACAATCAGAGTACATGTTAAGATAAAGTACAACCAGATAGCATACTATCATGTCGAGCAAGAAAGTCCTCCCTATATATGTCCAAGCATCCATTACAATATACATCGTATGTACAGTAATGGCCTCTAGGGCATACATATAACTAACAATCTCCCACTTGCACTAGGGCCATCTGTTGTGGTATCACATACCCAACAATTAGCTGTGGTTGAAGTATCTCATACTCAACCATCCCATAAAAGTCTCTACTGGGAAAAAAGGCCTTTGTGAGTGGATCCGCGTTGTCGTCCTCTGTGTCTGCTCTCCTAACCTCGATCTCCCTGGAGATCAACCATCTCCATGATCAGGTGATACTGCCTAAGAATTATATCTGAATTTTTGTTGGGACGGGGGTTCCTTGGCTAAAGCCACAACTCCATTGTTACACAATGGTAGGAACGAAGTTCATCTCATGAACTTATATATATCCAGACTGCCTCTTTGGTAGCATCCTTGGTAACGATGTATCTCGCCTTTAATCGTCTAGTAAGTCACGGTATCTAGCTTGGAACTCTTCCAACATACCGTCCCTCCACTGAGGGTAAAGACAATGCCTGCGACTGACATTTAGTCGTCCTTATCACCCTGGAACCTTTCCAGTGATTTTCCCTAGTATCGATTGATACCATCTCACTACAACTAGTGAGTATCCTAACATCCAATTAGATCTATCTCATAGATCCAAAAACCCAGGATTTAGGAGGTATCACTTTGATCCTATATGAGAATCCTTGTGATAAGTGGAGATTGACCGAGCGTAGCATAGGAAACTCCTTCCCTATCAAGATTATGTCATCCACGTACTCTACGAGGATCACCACCATACTCTCTACTACCTTTTTGTATATACAAGGTTCATCTACCATTTTGATGAAGTCAAACTCTTTGACTACCACATCAAAACAGATGTTCTAACTCCGCGATGCCTGCTTTATCATATAAAACATCTTGCACACGTTTCCGCTGCTCCCACTATCTACGAAGCCCTCTGGCTGTGTACTTATAGACGCTATCTTCTAAAACATCATTTAGAAAAGCAGTTATGACACCCAACCGCCAGATATCGTAGTCATGGTATGTAGCCGTGGCAAGTAGGATCTGGATGGACTTAAGCATAGCTTTGAAAGTCTCAACTTTTCCATGTACACCAAGTAATCTCTTCAAGATATACTTGCTCCTGATGGGGATTTAACCCTTCAGATAAAGCAACCAACGTCCATACTTTGTTGGTGTATAAGGATTCCATCTCAGATCGATAAGCATCCAACCATTCTTACAGAGTCCCACTCCTGATGGCCAGCTCGAAACTAGTTGAGTCATCATCTCATGATGCAATCCTCATTCCCACTGTCATAGAGAAACCAAAGTATCTCTCAGGTGGGTGAGCAACCCTACTAGATCGGCGGAGAGGCTGAGGTTCGTTGGAAACTATTGAATCCTTTGGTTCTACCAAATTATCAGCTGCAGTTTGTACAGCTGGAACATTTCTAGTTCTACATAACAGACCTTACCTCGAGCTTGTCCGGATTTTGCTTTTAGACATAGGCCGGACAACCCCAAATCTTAACAAATTTAAGATATGGGCTCTTCCCATTCCATATCACATATGAAGTGGCAGGCAACTGATTTGATTTGAACCCTATTCAATAGGTATGCAGCTTCTCAAGCGCATAACTCCCAAAAGAAAATAGGAAACTCAGTAGTACTCATCATAGAGAACACCATATCACATAGGGTGTTATTGCTCCGCCCCGATATACCATCGTGCTATGGTGTATACGGAGGAGTAAAGCTGAGAGAGAATCTCATTCTCCTTTAAAATAGTCCAGGATTTCCGTGCTCAAGTATTCTCCTCCTAGATCTCATCAAAGGACATAATACTTATACCCGTTTTTGGTTCTCTACTTCTAACTTATATTCTGTGAATATCTCAAAATCTTCGGACGTGTGTTTCAACAGGAACATATGTCTGAATCTTGAGAGATCATCAGAGAATGTAATGAAGTACAAAGAACCGGTCTTGGCATGTGTAGACAGGGGACCTTCATACATCAGCATGTATCAATCCCAAGAGTTCACTAACTCTTTCTCTGTTTCTAATAAACAGAGTTGTGGTCATCTTATCTTTGTGACAGGACCGGCAAGTTTCACAAGATGTAAATTCAAACTAATTTAAATATACATCTAAATGTAACTTCAGCTAGTCTGGTCGCATTGATATGACCTAGTCTACAATACCTCAAGAAGGATTCATTCATTTCTGAACTATTCCTCTTGTGTGTGTTCTGTATACTAAGAACTGTAGTTTGATTTAGAACGTCAATGCTTTTAGATAACGTGCCTGAACCGATCAACTCTTGATATAGGAAATGTTCAAAACATTATCCAACAATACAAAATTATATTCTTTCTTTACTAATAAAGAGACTGATATGTTTTTGTATATCAGGTTCGGTATCTAATAACATTTGTTCAGAATCAATGTATTCTGGTAATATAGGGTGACAGTGACCAACAGACTTGGCTGCAACACTTGCACCGTTTCTATCTCATGAAACTTATCACCCGTTCTCAGTTCTCTACCTTTCTGTAGCCTATGTAACAGATTACATATGCGGGATTCTGATCCGGTATCTCATACCCAGGACGTAAAGGATACTGAGAAACAGTTCTCTGTAATGAACACACCCAAAGAAGATGCATCAGCATGCACTTTCTTCGTTTGGGCGGCACGGGAAATCTGGTATTCCCCAATTTCCTGCTTTGTCTTATAACAATTATAAGTTGGAGCGGGACCAACGTTCCCCTGCTTAGTATAACAAGCGGGTTCGGTCAATATATCCGTTTTATTATCTTGATTAAGGCGTGATATGGTCGCTACCTGGAGAGAGAGAGAAGAAAGCACTCAGCGTGCGCTTTTACAAGATTAGATTTGTTATCAATTTATCTAATCAGGATGTCTCCCACTGTTTTAATCAAATCTTCCTTCAAACCCTAGAAGGAAAGACTAGCCGGGATTAATCACACGCTACAAATTCGCCAATTTTTCAGCCAGGCCAGTGTCGGTACTTTGAGGGAGGTCCCCCGTGCTTTCGCACGAACCTAATTAAAGAAAACCTCGTTTTCCCAGAGGCGTAACCCCATTAACACCTTTCTTGACACCTACTTGATCGGCTAATTGTAATGTGTAAAACTCTCCCAGGAGTAACTTTTACTCGCAGCGGGTATCGGGATCCAACTATCTCATAGAAGGTATGCAATCTCATTGCAAATTTCAACACTTGAAATTCCCAATAATATTTTGCCCCAAGCGTCCTATGACCTTGACAGAGGTCAACAAACCATAGACTGCTAGTCAAGTTCAACCCGTCATTTCCTGATTGAAGTAAACCCACCCGCACGACCCTTGACAGAGGTCAACAAGGTCGCACGACTACCCTAAATCAATCACATCATATGCTTATACAGATAAGCACTAATCAGCTACCGCACACTACGCCTTGACAGAGGTCAACAAACGCAGCACGAATACTAACCAGTACTTATCTGAAATGACGGAGGGCTACGATGGGTTTTTAAGAAAACCTTTTGCGTAATGAACTTGATATCGTTGTAGAATCGAGTGATTTTTAAATGGAGTGTTTTTGAGGCTTTTCTAGTTTTGCTAAAGGGGTCACTCCCGGTGAAGGGATCGTCGGCCCTTTCCTCATCGAATAAGGTGCAGGATATTTCACAAATACCACTATGCAAAGAAAGAACTATAGAAGCAATCAAAAGACAAACCGAGTGTGTAGCATCTGCCAGTTATTGCTAAAGGGGTCACTCCCGGTGAAGGGATCTCGGCCCTTTCCTTATCGAATAAGGTACAGGATGTTCTACAAGGAACACCGCGATGCAAAGCAAGAACTAGAGCTACCAGTTTTTGAACAAGTTTCTACAACATCTTTAGGTTTCTTTTATTTCATTAATCTCATTAATGAAGTCCCATTTTATTATGCTTCGCAAGCATCTCTTTTGAAACGAAATCTGCAATATAACATATATCTCATATATATAATATAAACATTCGTCTCAGGCAGTAATATGATCTCATCACAGAACATTGCAGCAGAAGAACATATATGAAATATTGGATATACTAGGAGGTCCGTGTTTTCAATACGAGCCTGTATAAAACACGGATTCCACGGTCGCGATGAATAGCCAAACCCACATCCCTAGACCCCTGCGAGAGCGGCAAGCAACACTGTCAATTCTAGGGTTAGGAGACCCGATCTCGACTCCTCGAGATGGTCTCCTACTGGACCCTAGAACCCGATTACTTGTGCCCCCCGCCTTGGGTCTACCTAATGCGGAAAAGTAAATAATATACAACGGTGACATCTTCCGCAACCTGGAAGTGCCCCAATAAAAGAATATTACATACAAATTTTTACATGAATGAAAATAAAAACCCTCATCTCACATAAAACCCCCGGCTATTCAAAACGTGACGATCCAATATAACATATCACAGCAACACATAATATCACATATCATCAACGTAAGCAAGTATGCATATCCCGATTGTCGTTGATGTATAGCAACGAAGCCGGCGATACACCACATACTACGCTTACGGTCACAGAAAAGAAAGTGTAAAACTACAACAGTTGGAATCCGCAATCTCTTTAGACATCGCATGCCTAACCAAATGAATTCCTTAGACATCGCATGCCTAACAATTATAAACCCCGCATTTTAGTCTATTTATCGAAAACACTTTTCAATGTCAAGTCGGGGAATTCAACAAGATTCCCGATATTCTGATCGAATGCTCGTCGCAAACTTCAGTAGACGGCCGCACCCCTGGATGCCGTCGACAAAGTGCACTAAGGCGGAACACCGCTGCAGCAAGCACCTGAATGGATGCTTTTGGCGACGGGGTTCTCCTACAGTCACTTGGTCGGGGCTATGGGGCGTAGCTGTCTATTAAGTTTACCCGGCGAGTATCCGCGTACGCTACGTGATTGCGACGAACTTTTGATCACATCAAAATTCCGTGGCAACCGATCATCTGAGACTGAACTGCTAGATTTATAACATTCAAATTAGTTATCTCATAACTACCTGTGGATTCCAAATATTGTATCACATTCCAGATAAATAGACAATGTTAAACTTTCCGATCGAATAATCAAACACCCAAGATTTCCCCAATATATCTCAACACATGAAATTAGTTTAAAAAGATCCATCACATGCCACAGTATCAATGGTCCAGCCGTAGAAGGGTCAAGCCAACGCCTCATATGTGGCACGCCGTACTGCCCCAAACCCTATGGTTCAAAAGGCAGTTCAAGACGGTCACATAATCGAGTTAAGGTTTGTTGTCTTCTAGAGGGTCCACCGCGTTACTTGGACGACTTAGAACGTTCTTAAACTCGAGAAAAAATCCAACTTTTGAAAAAATTTCCGACAGGGGAAAAAGTGAGTTATTGATATCCGTTCGAACTTTTTAACAGTTTCTAAAAATTATCCGGACAAAACTAAACGAAGTTAAATTATTCGATCGAAACATCGAGTCCCCAATACAACCCTTGAAAACTCAACACTTGAGTGGAATTAAAATATTCCCAGAAAAAATTGCGAAGAAAGGACCTAAGAATAAATACAAGAAATTCCTGGGACTAACTCGAAATTTTGGCCGCGGAACCGCCGAAAAACCCATGGTTTGGCCGCGGTTCCGCGGTCATTTTAGCGAATTAGAAGTTCGTACTTCACAGTAATTCTTAGTTTTTCCTGCTTGTTTTTCTGAGAATTTTTAATTAATAAAAAACCACATTTTTGAAAAATGTACAGAGAAGGGTAAATATCGGGGTTTCGGGTTTCGATCGGACTTTAAACTTCGTCTAGACTTCGGCTAAAGCTCTAGCTTGGCTCTGATACCACTGTAGGGTTGCTATGCACTGCCACAAGGTTCTACAAGGCATCGACCATGCCCGATTTAAAAATTAGCCGTGCCGAACAACCTGAAGCCGGATCTTTAAACTAGAGATTAGGCGAAAACTAACATGCTAAACATTTTAACACTATGTGAGAGGGATTACAACCTTTGTAGATCCGGTCCTTCACTTCATAAGCTCCGTGTTGTGGTCCCTTCGCTGCGATCATCGGGTTCCGGACTCTCGAGAGGTTTCACGAAGAGAAAGATGCAGTCTTGCTTCCGATCTTCGATACAAAGATGATCTACCTTGAAATTTCATTAACACAAGCTAACACTCACTAAAATTGAGTGAACACTCTCATCTAAAGGGCAAGGGAAGATGAGAATGATGAAGTAGGATTTGTGCTCTCTTTATTTATCTTTTTCTCACATTTATTCATCATTTGGAAAAAAGCTAGTAAGCTTTTTCCATGAAGAAAGAAGAAGGAAGAAGATGATGAATATGATAAGAATCCTTTTGTGATGAATAATGCAAAGGAGATAATGATGAATTATGCAACCATGGTCAAGTAACCATTGTAGAGATTGAACTAGGGTTAAAGGGTGTGGTTTGGTTGAGAAATATCATGCAAAAATATCTTTTCCAAAACAAAAAAGAAAACCTTCTAGAAACATCTAGAAAGGTTTAATCCTAATCAAACCCTAACCATGTTTAATCTCTACTAAACATGTTGCATTAGTAATCATATCATGTTACAATATTATATATCACATATATAATATTTATCTTAACAAAATAAAATAATACATTTAACATATATCGCATATATATCAATGTATTACCCGAGTGAGAAAAAGAATCTTTTAGTGAGCTAATATTAGATAATGTAATTTAATATATCATATATATTATTATACATTAAATTATCGAATCAACACTTGATCCGACAATCCGGCTATATCGCATATAACCGACTAATATTTATCCGTACCGATTCATCGAATCAACACTTGATCCGATGACCCGGCTGATATCAAATATCGCGAGAATAGAATATGGTATCTCATATCGCATTATCCTCGGTCCCGCACATATCACATACGTGCCCCTACTCCGTTTTGCCTGAGCCAAGAAACCTCTGTGTAGGCCTCTAAAGAATCGTCAATACGCCGGCAGTAGGTGATGATCATATCAAACACCCACAAGCTGCAAGCGGTCAGCTAAACGTAACAGCCACCCAAGTATTGAGCGCTCAGAAGATCAACAAGCAAGCCTGTACATTCTCCTGTGAATCCAAACAGTAACACTCCCGTACAGTCCGGTCTCGTCGTCTGATATGTTGCATATCTCGCCTAGGGGTGGTAAACGTCAGACCCAAGTAGCTCGATAAGTCGTGTCGATATGAGGTCTATAACTGTTCAAGAAACTAATGATAACACTTACCAGTAAATCTCAGCAACCCTGGCCAGGGATTTCCGGTTATAGCCAATCGAACACAGCACAACATCAACTCCCTATACCGGGAGAGACGAATCCCCTCCTATCGCTCATTGCCTCCATGTGATTCGGGACTGTACCCAAAATCCACCTTTTTGCACGCCCTCTTGGACGTGGTATGATGGAAATCAAAGCACAGTGGGAATCACACAAGACTCTATGACGATCTCGGGTCAACAGACTACTCTGTACCAGTGTCACCGGAGAACTGCCATCTGACGTAAGGTATAATACCAACTGGGACTTCTCGGCGAGTCCGTCCAGTGTACCTAGTCTCTACTGAGCACCTGTACACCATCCTTAATGTCAAACACCGATGGATATAGAATCATCCATCGCCCATCATATGGGTCAAGCTGCGTATACGCTAGTCTACTCTGGTGTATCGATGCCCTGTCTCGATACACCCTCGACTAGGAACAGTTATAGGATGTACTCGTCGACTACCGTGGCCCCACTAGTATGATCTCATCATAGTCCCAGTAGTCGAGTACATTCCTAAGGGCTTTATCAACATGTAACATAGAGACAATCAGAGTACATGTTAAGATAAAGTACAACCAGATAGCATACTATCATGTCGAGCAAGAAAGTCCTCCCTATATATGTCCAAGCATCCATTACAATATACATCGTATGTACAGTAATGGCCTCTAGGGCATACATATAACTAACATTTTCTCACTTCAAAATCCTAACTTGGTGAGTAATTTGCTCACTAGAGAAATCTAGAGAGCAAAAGAAGAAGGAGGAAGAAGATGATGGCCTTTTTAGAACAAGAGAAAAGATAATCTCTTATGAAAAAATGGAAAATACAAACATATATATTTTCCACTCTTCATCTCAAACCATGGTTAAAAATAAAGATATTATTGTATTTGAGTTTAAAACACAAAAGAAAAGTTAATCCATGATTAAAAGGTGTGTGAGCATGGTTAGGTCAAAGAAGAGTGTAGAAACAAACCATGAATTATCCTTTTCTTTTTCTTTTTGTTTAAACACAAATAGAAATAATTATCCATATAAAAAAACCAAGGTGTGAGTCTTATATTGCCACCATTTTCTATGTATATACAACCATGAAGGATGATGTATGTATGTATGTGTGCATGCACATCCATATGTGCATGAACAAGAAAGAATGCATACATGCATGCATACATCCAAAAATACAAGAAAGGATTTCTAGTGAGAAACTGATGGTCAAATGATAAATCAACACTTGATTTAGCAATCCGGTCATATCACATATGACCTGACCAAAAGCAAGCCTCCCGATTAATATACGGTATCTTAAACGCGCATTTTAACCGGGTCCATGAGCATATCGCATACGCGCACCACAACGTTTCTCCTGGACTAGGTAACTCCTTTATGGGACTCTAAGACTCATCAATACGCCGGCAGTGGGTGATGATCATATCAAGCACTCCCAAGCCGCAAGCGGTCAGCTAAACGTAACGGCCACCCGGGTATTGAGCGATCAGAAGAAAACAAGCGAACCTGCTACAACTCCCGTCAAGCCAACCGGCAACACTACCGTACAGTCCGGTCTCTTCGTCAGATATGCTGCATATCGAGTCTAGGGATGGTAACGTCGACCCCAATAACTCAATAAGTCATGCCGATGAATGGTCTATAACAGATCGAGAAACTACTGATAACACTTATCAGTAAATCTCAGCAGCCCTGGCCAGGGACTTACTAATATAACCAGTCGAGCACAGCATAGCACCAACTCCTAATACCGGGAGAGACGAAACCCCTCCTATCGCTCATTGCCTTCGTGTGTCTCGGGACTGTACCCAACGGCCACCTATTTGCACGACTCAGTAGAGCCGTGGTAGGGTGGTAATCAAAGTACAGTGGGAGAGCATACAAGACTCTATGACGATCTCGGGTCTACAGACTAACCTGCACCAGTGTCACCTGAGAACTGCTATCCGACGATAGATATAATTCCATATAGGAGTTCTCGGTGAGTCCGTCCAGTGTACCCAGTCACCACTGAGCACCCGTATATGATCTCGATGTCAAACATCGATGCATGTGGGAACATTCATCGCCCATCGTATGGGTCTAGTATCATATACGCTAGTCTACTCTGGTATATCAATGCCCCGTCTCGATATACCTACGACTAGGGACATTCCAGGATATGCTTATAAACTACAGATGTCTCACTAGTATGATCTCCATCATAATCACAGTAGTCAAGCCAATATCCTCAGGGCTTTATCAGCATGTATGAATGAATAAAAGCATGATCAAATCAACATGTCAGATAAAGAAGAACAAGATAGCATACTATCATGTCGAGTAAGAATGTACACTGAATATATATATACATGTATAGATACATCCACTATCATATAATGGCCTCTAGGGCATACATATATCCAACAATCTCCCACTTGCACTAAGGCCAGTTATTGGCATATCTCATACCCAACATCTCAAAAAGTCGCTCATGCTGCGGCTAAGGGAGGGCCTTGGTGAGTGGATCCGCGGCGTTATTCTTTGTTTATACTCTCTTAATCTCGATCTTGCGGCGATCAACAATCTTCCGGATCAAATGAAAGCGCCTCAGGATGTGTCTGGATCGCTGATGGGACCTGGGCTCCTTGGCTAACGCTATAGCCCCATTATTATCACAATACAATGGTATTGGATCAATAATGGTTGGAACTACTCCTAGCTCCGAGACGAACTTCCTCATACAGACGGCTTCCTTGGCGGCATCATTTGCAGCAATGTACTTAGCCTCCATCGTAGAGTCTGCAACGGTATCCTGTTTGGAACTCTTCAAACTTTCCGCCCCTCTATTGAGGGTAAATACAAACCCTGAGATAGATTTGATGTCGTCCTTATCGCTCTGAAAGCTTGAATCGGTAAAGGCCTCCATTTGGAGATCTCCATTACCATACACCAAGAAAAATTCTTTAGTCCTTCGCAAGTACTTAAGAATGTTCTTCACAGCTATCCAGTGATTCTCCCCTGGGTTGGATTGATACCTGCTTACAACACTAAGTGCATAAGTTACATCTGGGCGTGTACATAACATCGCATACATTATAGATCCTACTGCTGAAGCATAGGGTATAACGCTCATGCGAGCTCTCTCTTCATCGGTCTTTGGGCAAGATTCCTTGGAGAGAGTGACCCCCTGGCAAGCGGGTAAGGCACCCCGCTTGGAGTCTTCCATACTAAACCTTTTTAGGATGGTTTGATGTACCTGGTTTGGGACAATCCCAATAACTTTTTGGATCTATCCCTATAGATCCTTATGCCCAGGATGTATGTGGCATCACCCAGGTCCTTCATGGCGAACCTTAGTGATAAGAAAGATTTGACCGACTGTAGTATAGGAATATCATTTCCTATCATAAGAATGTCATCCACGTACAATACGAGGAATGTGACAGCTCTTCCTACAGCCTTCTTATAAACACAAGAATCATCTGGATTTTTGATGAAATCAAACTCTTTGATAACATCATCGAAACAGATGTTCCAACTCCGTGATGCCTGCTTTAACCCATATATGGATTTAAGCAATCTACATGCTCCCACTGTCAATGAAGCCCTCTGGATGATCCATATAAACGCATTCTTCTAAATCTCCATTTAGAAATGTTGTTTTAACGTCCATCTGCCAGATTTCATAGTCGTAGTGAGCAGCAATAGCAAGTAGGATCCGAATGGATTTAAGCATGGCTACGGGCGAAAAAGTTTCGTCATAGTCCAAACCTGGTCTTTGACGAAAACCCTTCGCCACAAGTCTTGCCTTATAGGTCTCTACCTGCCCATCTACACCAATCTTTCTTTTAAAGATCCATTTGCACCCCACAGGTTTTACCCCAGGGGGTACAACGTCCAAAGTCCAAACTTTGTTGGTGTACATAGACTCCATTTCGGATTTCATGGCATCCAGCCACTTCACAGAGTCACCACTCATGATAGCTTGCTGAAAACTGGTAGGATCATCATCCTCCATGATGCAGTCTTCTCTGTCACCATCAATGAGGAAACCATAGTACCTCTCCGGTGGGCGAGAAGTCCTACCAGACCTACGGAGTGGCCGAGGTTCCTCAGTTTCTATTGCAACAGCTGGTTCAACCAAGTCGTCATTTATAGTTTGTGTCTCTAGAACCTCTTCTAGATCCACCACATTGCCATTATCTTTATCTGTGAAAAACACTTTTTCCAAGAATGTGGCATGCTGAGAAACAAACACCTTTGTTCCTCCTTGTGGTAGAATAGATATCCATATGAGTTCTTTGGATATCCCACAAAGTTACACATGACCGACCGTGTCTCGAGTTTGTCCGGATTCTACTTTTTAACATAGGCCGGGCAACCCCAAATCTTAATTCTCTTAAGAGATGGTCTCTTCCCATGCCATATCTCATATGGCGTGGTAGACACGGTTTTGGTTGGAACCCTGTTCAAAAGAAACGCTGCAATTTCCAGTGCATGCCCCCAGAATAAGACATGTAACTCAGCATCACTCATCATGGAATGTACCATATCTAATAGGGTCCTATTCCATCGTTCAGACACACCGTTGTGCTGTGGTGTGTAAGGAGGAGTGAGTTGAGAGAGAATCCCATTCTCTTTTAGGAAGTTTGCAAATTATGTACTGAGGTACTCCCCACCTTGATCTGATCGAAGCATCTTGATACTCAAGCCGGTTTGTTTTTCTACTTCTTGTTTATATTCAGTGAATTTCTCGAAAGCTTCGAATTTGTGCTTTAATAAAAATACATGACCGAATCTTGAGAAATCGTCAGTGAAAGTAATGAAGTAAGAAAAACCGCCTCTAGCCTGTGTAGACATTGGCCCACATACATCACTATGTATGAGTCCTAGGAGCTCGGTAGCTCTTTCTCCGTGTCAGGTAAACGGAGTTTTGGTCATTTTACCCTTGATACAAAACTGGCAAGTCGCATAAGATTTATATTCAGAAGGGTTTAAATATCCATCTTTGTGTAACTTGTTTAGTCTTGTTTCGTTAATATGACCAAGTCTACAGTGCCAAAGAAAAGCTTCATTAATTTTTGAAAGTTTTCTTTTATTAGTGTGTTGTATACTGAAAACTGTGTGTTGATTTAAGACGTATATCCCGTTATTAAGTGTACCATACCCAACCAACATTTGATTCAGGTGAATGTTCATAACATTGTTCTGCAATACAAAATTATATCCTTCATTGTCTAACAAAGAAACAGATATTATATTACAAAGCATACTTGGTACAAAATAACATGGGTTCAAAACCAATATACACCCAGATGGCAACCCCAAGTGATACTCTCCCACAACGACTGTATGTACATTGGAACCATTTCCAACGCGGAGAGTATGGTCACCTGTCTTCAAAACCTTGCTATTTCTCAGCCCCTGCATAGAATTGCAAATGTGAGAACCTGAACCGGTATCTAATACCCAGGAAGCAAAGTTTATTGAAAAACAATTTTCTGTCACAAACACACCTGAAGCGGAAGCATCTCCATGCTTCTTCTTGAAATTTAAGTACTCCGTACAGTTGCGCTTACAATGTCCTGTCTTGTGGCAATGAAAACATTCACCTTTCCCCGAGTCTCCAGCTTTGGACTTATCCTTGCCCTTCACCTTTTTAACTCCACCCTTCGGATTGGTGGGCTTCTTCTTTTTCTTTCCCTTGGCCTTGGCCTTTGGGCGAGAAGAAGAAGATTGCCCAATAGTCATAACGGGAGTTTTCACTGATTTTAGTGTGCTCTCTGCACTCCTTAACATATTAAGGAGTTAAGGTAGTTCCTTCTCCATGTTGTGCATATTGAAGTAAACTATGAATTGAGCAAAGGTGGAGGGGAGGGACTGCAGAATAATATCCGTATATTGTTCATTGTCCATCGTCCATCCAAGGTCCTCAAGCTCTTCTATAAGAGCTATCATCTTCAGAACATGGTCTCCTACTGATGTGCCAGGGACCATTCGGATCTGAAACAATTTCTTTGATGCTTCGTATCGTAATACGCGGAATTGCTCTCCATACAACTCCTTTGTATGGAGGAATATGTCATGAATGTCCATATTCTCGTGCTGCTTTTGATGTGTATTGTCCATCGATGCAAGCGCGAGGCATTTGGCCGTGGCACAGTCAGCGTCCCATTTCTTGCGGACTTCAATGTTCGCAACTGAGGATTTTGGACCTGGGGTGGGCGGGGCTGAAGCCGTGAGGACATATGATACTTTATCATAAGTCAATGCTATTTTCAGATCCTTATCCAGTCTTTATAATTGGTCTCATTCAGTTTGTTTTTATCTAGTAGAAGCTTGAGTCAGTCATTGGTATCTGCCATTAAGAGAGAGAAAAGAATACACTCAGCGAAAGCTCTTGCAAAGATCAGTTTGGTTATTATCTTGTCTAATCGATGTCTCCCACTGCTTTAATCAAGTTTTTCTTTCAAACCTGTTAGTTGTATGTATGCCCTAGAGGCCAGTATTGTATAAATGATGTATATTATATTGGATGCTTGGACATATATAGAGAGGACTTTCTTGCTCGATATGATAGTATGCTATCTGGTTGCTCTTTACTTTAACATGTTTACTTGTCTCTTTATACTGTCTTATTGTTACATGTTGGTAAAGCCCTTAGGATGTGTACTTGACTACCTGGACTATGATGCGGATCATACTAGTGGGGACATGGTAGTCCATAGGTACATCCTTCAAGGTCCCTAGTCGTGGGTGTATCGAGACGGGGCATCGATATACCAGAGTAGACTAGCGTATATGCTTCTCGACCCATGAGATGGGCGATGGATGATCCCATATCCATTGGTGTTTGACATCAGAGATGGTATACGGGTGCTCAGTGGAGACTGGGTATACTGGACGGACTCGCCGAGAACTCCCAGATGGTATTATACCTCACGTCAGATGGCAGTTCTCTGGTGACACTTGTGCAGGTTAGTCTGTAGACCCGAGATCGTCATAGAGTCTTATGTGATTCCCACTGTGCTTTGATTTCCACCTTACCACGTCCATGAGGGCGTGCAAAACAGTGGTTTTTGGGTACAGTCCCGAGTCACATGGAGGCAATGAGCGATAGGAGGGGTTTCGTCTCTCCCGGTATTGGGGGTTGATGTTGCATTGTGCTCGATTGGCCGTAACAGGAAAGTCCCTGGACAGGGCTGATTAGAGATTTACTGGTAAGTGTTACCAGTAGTTTCTCTACCCGTTATGACCCTCACATCGGCACGACTTATCGGTTATTGGGGTTTGACGTTTACCACCCCTAGACTTGATATGCGACATATCAGACGAGGAGACCGGACTGTACGGGAAGTGTTGCCGGCAGGCTTTCACAGGAGTTGGAGCGGGCTTGCTTGCTGATCTTCTGATCGCTCAATACCCGGGTAGCCGTTACGTCCAGCTAGTACCGCTGACGGCTTGTGGGTGCATGATGTGATCATCACCTACTGCCGGCGTATTGACGAGTTTTTAGAGTCCTACACAGAGGTTTTACTGACTTAGGCGAAACGAAATAGGAGCACGTATGTGATATGTGCGAGACCGAGAATAAATGCATGTATGTGATACCGTATTCTATTCTCGCGACTTTTTGTATCGGTCGGTCATATATGATATGACCGGGTTATCGAATCAAGTGTTGATTCGATAAGTCGATACGATGATTGTTAGCCGGTTATATGAGATATGACCGGATTATTAAGTCAAGTGTTGATTTAATAATTAAGTGTATAATTGTATATTAGATATACTAATTTACATTTACTAACACATGTTCACTTTAGGGTTTTTCTCACTTTCACACATCTTTACTATATATATATGATATATATATTAAAATGTGTTATATATTTGTATCATGGTTGTTGATACACTAGACATGTGTGTATGAGACATACACCATTCTATGAATTATGCTGGGTTATGTTTATTTAAGATAATTACAAAATTAGTGGAGTTTTGGAATAAGCATGAAGCTTGTAGAAGCTTACTTTGCTTTGACAAAGTCTACTAGCTTTGTCTTTACCTTAGATTCCTTTTAACCAAACCATAATCAAATTAGCTATGGTTATGGCTCTACAAGGGTTAGTATATGATACTCACTCACCATGGTTACCTTTCTCACTTAATCATTATCCTCATTTCTTTTCTTTTGTTCATCATCTTCTTCTTCATTGAGCAAGAGAAAAGCTTGCTAGGGTTTGATCTAAAGTGAGAAAGAAAGTGAGAAACAAAATTCTAAAGAGAACCCACTTCCTATTTCTCCATCCTCTACTAGACTAGCCCTTTAGTATAGGGTGTTTGCTTCACTAATTCTCAAGTTAGTGAAGTAGGAGCTTGAGTCGGAATTCCCTCGACGTAGATCATCTTTGGCCTCGGAGACTTCAAGCAAGGTCGCATCCTTCGCGTCGTGAAGCCATGCAAGAGCCCGGGAGAACCTTGATCGTAGCGATGGGACTTCAACAAGGAGCAAATGAAGTGGAGGACCAATCTACAAAGGTTGTATATCGCGTTCCCTTTAGTGTAAAGTTGTTTACTTGCTCTTTGATTCACCTAAACTCTAGTTAACGATCTTGCTTAGTGTTATTCGGCACATAAAAATTTAATTTTGGCATGGTCGATGCCTTGTAGAGCCTCGTTAGTGTGCCTAGTAACCCAACAGCGGTATCAGAGCCTAGCT
Source organism: Agapanthus africanus (assembly GCA_030015575.1). Lineage (NCBI taxonomy): Eukaryota > Viridiplantae > Streptophyta > Magnoliopsida > Asparagales > Amaryllidaceae > Agapanthus > Agapanthus africanus. Next base: position 270,592,175 of record CM057340.1, read on the forward strand.
AGAGCCTTAGGCGAAGTGTAGACGATATTAGAAGTCCGATCGAACCCCGAAACCCTAAACGGAACCCTTCTCTGTACATTTTTTGAATTTGTGGATTTTTCTGAATTAAAAATACTCAAAAAATTCAGCAGGGTTTTATAAGAATTACTGTGCAAAACCTGGTCCTAAATCCATCAATGAGCCGCGGAACCGCAGCCGTACCCCACGTGGCGTGGCGGTTCCGTGGCCATACTGTTGCTTCGTTGACCAAGCTTTGCACGGTAATGTTTCTATTTGACTCCTGTGTGTTATGGGTAATTTTAATCTTTACTCAAGAGTTGAGTTTTCTGGGCTGTATTGGGGACTCGGTATTTCGATCGGGAAGTTAAACTTCTTCTGTATGTTTTTCCGGGTATTTTAGAACATGTTAAAAAGTTTGACCGGATATAAATACCCACTTTTTCCCCTGTCGGGAAATTTCCAAGTGTTGGATCTTTCCGTAGTTTAAGATCGTTCGAAGTAGTGCAAGTAACGCGATGGACCCTCTAGAAGACAACAAACCTTAACTCGATTATGTGACTATCTTGAACTGCCCTTTGAACCTTAGGGTTTGGGGCAGTACGGCGTGCCACATGTGAGGCGTTGGCTTGACCCTTCTACGGCTGGACTGTTGGTACTGAGGCATGAAGTGAATGTTTTTAAACTTATTTCTTGTGTTGAGCTGTTTCGGGAAAACTTGGGTGTTTGATTGTTCGATCGAAAAGTTTAACATTTTCTATTTATTTGGAATGTGATACAATATTTGGAATCCATAAGTAGTTATGAGATAACTAATTTTGATGTTATAAACATAGCAGTTTAGTCTCACTTGATCGGTTGCCACGGAATTTTGATGTGATCAAAAGTCCGTCGCAATCACGTAGCGTACGCGGATACTTGCCGGATAAACTTAATAGACAGCCACGCCCCATAGCCCCGACCAAGTGACTGTAGGAGAACCCCGTCGCCGACAGCATCCGTTCGGGTGCTCGCGGCAGCGGTGTTCCGCCTTGGTGCACTTCGTCGACGGTATCGGGGGTGCGGCCATCTACTAAAGTTTGCGACCAGCTTTCGATCAAAATGTCGGGAATCTTGTTGAATTGCCCAACTTGATATTGAAAAGAGTTTTCGATAATGAGACTAAAATGCGGGGTTTATAATTGGTTAGGCATGCGATGTCTAAAGAGTTTGCGGATTCCAACTGTTGTAGTTTTACACTTTCTTTTCTGCGACCGTAAATGTAATATGTGATATCGCCGGTTTCGTTGCTATATGTCAACGACAATTGGGATGCACATATTTACTTACGTTGATAACATGTGATGTTATGTGTTGCTGGATATGTTGTATTGGATCGTCGTGTTTGAATAGCCGGGGGTTTTATGTGAGATGAGCGTTTTTATTTTCATTCATGTAAAATTTAAATGTATGTAATATTCTTTTATTGGGGCACTTCCGGGTCGAGGTTGATGTCACCATTTGTATATTATTTACTTTTCCGCACTAGGATAGACCTAAGGAGGGGAGCACAACTAACCGGGTTCTAGGGTCCAGTGGGAGACCAACTCGAGGAGTCGAGTCCGGGTCTCCTAACCCTAGAATTGGAAGGGTTGCTTGCCGCTCTCGTAGGGGTCTAGGGGTGTGGGTTTGGCTATTCATCACGACCGTGGAATCCGTGTTTTATAGAGGCTCAAAATAAAACACGGACGTCCTACTATATCCAATGTTTCATATGTTTCTTCTGCTGCGAAATCTGTGATGTGATCATGTGATGTTCTGTGATAAATACTGTATATAGTATATATGATATATTTTATAGACGTTACCTATGTTTTACACCCACGCTAGCCCTGCCGTGCTCTGCCGTTAGTTACCTAACCTAACGGTGCACTAGGGGACATCGTGGCGAATGCGTATGGAATAAGTGTATGTCGTATTTATCTGTGATGTTTAGGTGACTTAAATGATGGGACTTCATTAATGTGATTAATGAAAGAAAAGAAACCTAAAAGATGTTGTAGAATCAAATTTTAATAAAAAGGGTAGCTACAGTTTTGCTTTGCATAGTGATATATATGATATATCCTGCACCTTATTCGATGAGGAAATAGCCGAGATCCCTTCACCGGGAGTGACCTCTTTAGCGAAACTGGCAGATGCTACAAAACTCGGTTTGTCTTTTGATTGCTTTTAGAGTTTTGCTTTGCACAGTGATATATATGATATGTCATGCACCTTATTCGATGAAGAAAGAGCCGAGATCCCTTCACCGGGAGTGACCTCTTTAGCAAAACTAATGAAAGCCTAAAAAACACTCCATTTCAAAATTTCACATGATTCTACGACGATATCAAGTTCATTACGCTCATGGTTTTCTGAAAAACCTGCGTAGCCCTTCGTCATTTCAGATAAAGACTAGTTAGTATTCGTGCTACGTTTGTTGACCATGTTAAGGCGTAGTGTGCGATAGCTAATTAGTACTTATGTGCTAAAACATGAGATGTGATTGGATTAGGGTAGTTGTACGACTTTGTTGACTATGTTAAGGGTCGTGCAGGTGGGTTTAATTCAATCGTGAAATGACAGGTTGAACTTGACTAGCAATTATGATTTGTTGACTATGTTAAGGTCATAAATTGCTAGGGGCAAAATGTTATCGCGAATTTCAAGTGTTGAGATTTGCAATGAGATTGCATACCTTCTATGAGATAGTTGGATCCCGATACCCACTGCGAGTAATTGTTACTCCCGGGAGAGTTTTACACAGGACAATTAGCCGATCAAGTAGGTGTCTAGAAAGGTGTCAACGAGGTTACGCCTCTGGGAAAATGAGGTTTACTTTAATTAGGTCCGTGCGAAAGCACGGGGAACCTCCCTCAAAGTACCGACACTGGCCTGGCTGAAAGATTGGCGAAGTTGTAGGGTGTAATTAATCCCGGCTAGTCTTTCCTTTTAGGGTTTGAAGGAAGATTTGATAAAAAACAGTGGGAGCCATCCTGATTAGATAAGATAATAACCAATCTGATCTTGCAAGAGCATACGCTAAAGTGTTTTCTTCTCTCTCTCCAGGTAGCAACCATATCATGCCATAATAAAGATAATAATATGGATGTATTGACCGAACCCGCATGTTATACTGTGCTGGGGAACGCTGGTTCCGTTCTTTCTTATAAGAGTTATAAGACTGAACAGGATATAGGGGAATACCAGGATTCTCATGCCACCCGAATGAAGAAAGTACATGTTGATGCATTTTCTTCGGGTGTGTTCGTTACAGAGAATTGTTTCTCCATTTGCTCTACGTCGTGGGTATTAGATACCGGGTCAGGATCCCATATATGTAATCAGTTACATGGGCTTAGGAAAGGTAAAGAACTTGGAGAAGGTGATAAAGACATAAGGGTTGGAAATGGTGCAATTGTTGCAGCTAAAACCGTCCGGGAATATCACCTTGTATTGCCAACTGGTAATACATTGATTCTGAACGAATGCTATTACATGTCGAACCTGATATGCAACATTATATCGGTTTCTTTGTTGAGCAAAGAGGGATATAATTTTGTATTACAGGATAATGTTATGAACATTTTCCTAAACCAAAAGTTGGTCAGATCAGGCACGATGTGCAATGGCATTTATATTCTAAATCAATCAACAGTTCTGAGCATAACAAACACACATAAGAGGAAGAGTTCAGAACTGAACGAATCCTTCTTATGGCATTGTAGACTGGGTCACATCATTGCGACACGACTCGCTAAGTTGCATAAAGATGGATATTTGAATCCGTTTGAATTTTCATCTTATGACACTTGCCAGTCATGTCTCAAAGGCAAGATGACCAAAACTCCGTTTACGGGACACGGAGAAAGAGTTACCGAACTCTTGGGACTGATACATAGTGATGTATACGGTCCCATGTCTACACATGCCAGGGATGGTTCTTCGTACTTCATTACATTCACTGACGATCTCTCTAGATTCGGATATGTGTTCTTGATGAAACACAAATCAGAAGCTTTTGAGAAATTTAGAGAATATAAACAAGAAGTCGAGAACCAAACCGGAAAAAGTATTAAATTCCTACGATCTGATCGAAGAGGTGAATACTTGAGCAATGAATTCCTGGACTTCCTAAAAGAGAATGGGATTCTCTCTCAGCTGACTCCTCCATATACACCACAGAACAACGGTGTATCGGAACGGAGGAATCGCACCCTATTAGATATGGTGCGCTCGATGATGAGTACAGCTGAGTTACCTATTTCCCTCTGGGGTTATGCGCTTGGGACAACAGCATACCTATTGAATCAAGTTCCGTCTAAATCTGTACCTACCACACCATATGAGATATGGAGTGGGAAGAGACCGTATTTTAAACGAGTTAAGATATGGGGTTGTCCGGCCTATGTCAAAAGGCAAAATCCAGACAAACTCGAGGCACGGTCAGTTCTTTGCAAGTTTGTGGGATATCCTGAGAACTCCTAAGGATATTTTTTCTACCGCGCTGAAGAACAAAAAGTGTTTGTTTCTCAATATGCCACCTTTTTGTAAAAGGAATTTCTTGCAAAAGAAATTAGTGGCAAAGTGGTAGAGCTGGAAGAGGTTCCAGATACACAAATTGCAACTGAAGATTTAGTGGAACCAGAGGATTCGGTAGTTCCCAACGAACCTCAGCCTCTCCGCCGATCTAGTAGGGTTCCTCACCCACCTGAGAGATACTACGGTTTTCTCATAGATGGTGGGAGCGAGGATTGCATCATGGTTGATGATGACCCAACTAGCTTCGAGCAGGCCATCACGAGTGGGGACTCAGTGAAATGGCTGGATGCAATGCGGTCCGAGATGGAATCCATGTACACTAACAAAGTGTGGACTTTGGAAGTTGCTCCTGAAGGAGTAAAACCCATTGGGAGCAAGTGGATCTTCAAGAAAAAACTTGGTGTAGATGGCAAAGTGGAGACTTTCAAAGCTAGACTTGTTGCAAAGGGTTTTCGTCAAAGACCAGGTGTGGACTATGACGAAACTTTTTCTCCAGTGGCTATGCTTAAATCCATCCGGATCATGCTTGCCATCGCTGCATATCATGACTACGAAATCTAGCAAATGGATGTTAAGACCGCCTTTCTAAACGGTGATTTAGAAGAGTGCGTGTACATGACTCAGCCAGAGGGCTTCGTAGATAGTGGGAGCAGTAGGAAGGTGTGCAAGCTGCTTAAATCCATTTATGGATTGAAGCAAGCATCGCAGAGTTGGAACATCTGCGTCGTTATCAAAGAGTTTGATTTCGTCAAAAACGTAGATGAACCTTGTATCTACAAGAAGGTGGCAGAGAGTAAGCTTGTCTTCCTCGTATTGTACGTGGACGACATACTCTTGATAGGAAATGACATTCCTATGCTGCAATCGGTGAAGCTCTTCTTATCACAAAGATTCTCAATAAAAGATCTTGGTGATGCCTCCTGCATATTGGGAATTATGATCTATAAAGATAGATCTAAAAGGATACTGGGATTGTCCCAATCTTGGTACATTGACACCATACTAAAGAGGTTTAGTATGGAAGAGTCCAAACGTGGGTTTTTACCCACGATCTCAGGGCTCACTCTTGTAAGTGCACGGCGGCGCCCCGGCCGTCAATCCGACGCCGGAATGCGGAAACGGTGATAAACTTAAATTTTGCGGACTTTGCAAACCGGGACCACCGCGCACTAAACTCCGGATCGTAACCATTAACAAGTCTACGCTACTAATAAGAAAGGGAAGAGATGTATACCGACGATCCAAGTCCTCCGGTCTTCATCTCCACTCCGATCTCCTCGCGGGATCTCCGTCCGTCTCCTCCTCGTCGGAAAGGGGCACCACATCGCCTGTAGCTTTTACGGGCTCCCACCTCAATACCGAGGCAACTCGGGCGCGAAGCTGGCGAATCGACGCGTCCAAGATTTGCTGTAGGAAGTGTAGTGTAGAATCGTAGTCTCTTTTTGGGGTCTTGGAGTTGCCTTTAGATGGAGGGAAGAATGAAACTTTGGAGGCAAATGATGCTATCAATTTTGCAAGGAAAATGAGATGAGCAAATGATACAAAAATCAATCTCTCATTTTCTCTCTTCTCTCCAATTAGTGGCCGGCCATTCTCCTTTTGAAATGGTGGAGGAAAACAACATATATCATATGAGGGAGGTGAGTGTAGGAGATGAAGGAGGTGACCACAACCCAAGACAAGAAAACATACAACCATGCTTTACCTTTTTCAAACCATACCCTTTCATGTCACAAATAAAAACAAAAGCATGGTGGAAAAGATAATGATAGCTATCATAATCATTCATTTAGCAATAAACCCCCTCCACAAATGTTATTTGCACAATTGCAAATAACCCCCTCCATGGGAAAAGTCCGGCCGGGAAAGAACAAAGGAAAACCGGCCGGAACGGAATGCAAACTGGCAACTCCAGAAAACTGGTCCCGTAATAAATTACAGGAAAACCCCGATACTGTGCATACACACCCGCATCTGTATTCCGCCCGGATACAAATGCAAAGAGACAAAATCTACACTGTACTAAACCAGGACCGGCTTAAACCAAAGCCGGCTAGTAATATCCGTTCGATCCTGATCCGTGCAATACCGCACGTATCTGATCGAACCCTGCCATATACCTATACGGCTACTAGTACAAACCGTCCGATCCTGATCCGTGCAATACCGCACGTATCTGATCGGACCCTGCCATATCTCCATACGGCCTCTACAGCGTTTCGCCCGAAACTTGAGTAACTGAAAGTGTGGTAGACTCTAAAGACTCGTCAATACTATGGCTGTGGATTTAACCACTAGCCCGTCAGAGGTATAAGCCAATACGTAACGGGCCACCAGCTATTGACTAAAAGGGACGTCGATGAGCGAACTCATCCTGACACCCTACTGAGCCTGTCAGTGACAATATCCGTGCAGTCCGTTCCGTTCGTCTATGAGTATCGCATGGCGGGCCTAGGGGGTTGGTAAAAGTCAGACCCCCAAAAGCGGTACAAGTCGTGTCGGAGTGTAGCCCAGAACACCCTGAGATACTACTGGAATACCTACCAGTAAATCTCCTTGCCTTGGCCAAGGACTTCGTGTAATGGCTCTCCTAGACACAGCACGACCTCACCCCCAATACCGGGAGAGACGAACCCCTGAAGATACGCTCACTGCCTCCATGTGGCTCGGGACTGTACCCAACTAAAACCTGTTTGCACGACTCCTTTGAGCCGTGGTAGGGTAGTAATCAAAGTACAGTGGGAACTCACACGAGACAAATGACGATCCCCAGGTCGATGAACTAACCTGCACACATGTCACCAGGGAACTGCCATCTGACGTCTGGTATATGACCAACTAGCATGTTCCCGGCGAGTCCTGTCCGGTGTACTCATAACCCAATGAGCACCTGTATACATCTTAGGTGATCCAACTGACACCAGTGGCCTGTGAGACCGGCCACCGCCCCTCGTCGGGGTCTCGACTGTATACACTAGTCTACTAATGGAGTATCGATGCCCGGTCTCGAAACTCCCACGACTAGGGACCTTTTAAGGATATGCTTGTAGACCCCCAGCTCCCACTTATATGATCGCCCTCATACTGCTGGTGGTCAAGCAAGAATCCTAGGGGCTCTATCAACGTGTAATAGCTGTTAGTGTATATGCCCTAGAGGCCATTTCTGTATCATACTAGCTTGTATATTACTTAATGGAAGCTTGGGATATTCACAGTTGTATATACAATCTTGCTCGAAATGGTAGTATGCTACTTGGTTTGTCTCTGCTTTAATATGTGCATGTGTTTCTTTTAGCATATTGCTGGTATACATATTAGTAGAGCCCTTAGGATCTTTGCTTGATTACCAGCGTTGTGATGGCGCTCGCACTCGTGGGAGCTGGGTAATCTATAAGCACATCCTTATACAGGTCCCTGGTCGTTGGACTATCGAGACAGGGCATCGATACTCCGGAGTAGACTAGCGTATGCGCTTCTCATCCCAGTGTGGGAGACGGTCTGTCCCACAGCCGTTAGTACGTCGTACTTGGGATAGTATGCGGGTGCTCGTTAGGTTACGAGTACACTGGACAGGACTCGTCGGGAACTGTTGGTTGGTAATATACCTATCGTCAGTTATCAGTTCCCAGGTGACATGAGTACAGCTTAGTCCGCTGACTTGACACTGTCACTTCGCCTCGAGTGTGTTCCCACTGCACTTTGATTACTACCCTACCACGGCTCAAAGGAGCTGTGCAAACAGGTAGTTTTTGGGTGCAGTCCCGAAGCACTTGGAGGCAGTGACGGTTAGACAGGATTCGTCTCTCCCGGTATTGGGGGTTGACATCGCGCTGTGTCTAGGAGAGCCATTACACGAGTAGTCCCTGGCCAGGGCAAGCGAGATATACTGGTAGGTTTCCAGTGTTATCTCAGGGTGTTCTGGGCTACACTCCGACACGACTTGTACCGCTATTAGGGGACTGACGTTCACCGCCCCCCTAGGCCCGCCATGCGATGTATCAGACGAACAGACCGGACTGTACGGAGACTGTCACATACAGGCTCAGTAGGAGTGCAGATGGGGTTCACCTCGTCAGTCTTCTTATCGACATCTACCTGGGGACCGTTACGTACAGCTAGTGCCGCTTGCGGTCTGTGGTTAAACCCACTGCCAGCGTAGTGTCGAGTCTTTAGAGTCCCACACAGAGAGCTATTCGCCTTTAGGCAAAACGAGTAGAGGTCGCATGGTTTTGCGACAGGGTTCGTTCGCATCCGCGCACTTGTGCACGTTTGCTGTCCGGACAGTTTATACTAGAGGGCTTTGGTTTAAGCCGGATCCTAGTATATGATTTGAGATTGGTTTTTCTCAGGGTATTCGTGTTCCTCGGATCACGAATGCGGGTGCGTATGCACAGTTGCTTGAGATTGGGGGAGAGGACCTTGTTTTGGGTTAATGGCATTTGTCATTTTATTAACCCTATTGTTTTTGTGTGGATTATTGTTAATTGATAATTAGCTTAATTATTGTGCATGGTTGTTGTTGACAATTTGACTTCATTGACTTGTTGACCATGTTGACAACTTGACCATAATCATTTCATTTGGAAGATGCTCTTTGATCTTTGCAAAAATGAAATGATAATGGTCAATTCATGATTTATCATGACAATTTTCAAGCTAATTATCTAATTAAAATTATCCTCACATATTAGTGAGAATGGCTCACTAATATTCTCACTCTCTCATTCTATTTCTCTCTCTTGCTCATCCTCTCCCTCAAGCTCTCACCCTCTCATGAGTTGAGAAACAAAAAAGCTTGAGAAAAACCCTCTCTTGATCTTCTCTACTCACTTCTAGGGTTCAAGTCTTAGCATTTCTTGCACTCTAGTTACTCCTAGCTTGGAGTTGAAGCTAAAGGTGGTGGCTTTCGGGTGGATCCTTCTTTGACGGGAGAAGACAAGCAAGGTGACCCTTTTCTACCATACCTAGGAGCAAGGAGAGAAGGACTAAAGACCAAAGGTATAACCTTTCTTCACTTAGCTACTTTGTAGTTAGGGTAAGCTAGTTTATGTTTAGCAAAGATCCTCACAAGCATAGTCCATGTTGCCTAAGTCATTAAAAATCCGTTTTTTATTATGTTTTTCGCCTCCCCGTAAGCACCGGGGTGGGCAACACGGACTTACAGTGGTATCAGAGCCTAACTAAACTCAAACTAGCTAAGTAGTTAAGTGTAACGAAGTTTCGAAACCGAAAAACCCTAAAACCAAACTTTTTCAAAGTCCAACTTTCTGTTAAAATTTTTCCTGGTTAAAATGAAAAACTGTATACTTGTAAAATTGTCTCAGGGTTTTGTGTGAAACACCACCAAATACGAACCAGAGAGGAGCCAAGAGGACCGCGCTTCCGCGGCATAAGGAAGCTCTTGCCGCGGAAGCGCGGCCGTCTTGTCAACTCTCTGTATCGTTTTTGCTGCAGTTTGTTTCTGAGTTGGTTTTAGGATTTTTAGGATATGTTATATGTGCCCAGATTTTCCAGAACTAAAATTTACTTTTGGGGGCCTATAAATCCGTATTTTTCGGAACTTCACTACACTTTAACTATATCGGTTGTATCTGTGATGCTTGTATGTATTGAACGTCGGCTAATCGCTATAAGTCGATTAGTCGGGGTTATACATCTCTGTGATCTGTGATTGTTGGTTTGTGGATATGAATGGATTGGATTGTCGCGGGTGAATAGCCGGGTTGGATGTGAGATGAGCGTTATTTTCTTTCATTCATTTGTAACATGTAAATTGATGTAATAATATTCTTTGTATGGCCGCACAACCGGGTCGGGGTTGTAGCCGTCATTGTATAATTCTTTTTACTGTTTTTGCTCCTAGGAAAGACCCATGGAGGGGTGCACAAACTACCGGGTATCTCGAAGCGCCGAGTGGCCTACTCACGGTGGTGAGGGAGGTTGCTTCACTTCGGGTGCTTGGCGGGTAGTTTGCCGCACCCGTAGGGGTCTTGGGTGGGGTTTTGGCTATTCACCGCGACCGTGTAATCCGCTTTGCGTTGCAGGCTCGAACGCATTGCGGATTCCTAGTATATCCAATGTATTCATCTGTGATCTGTAATGTCTATCATTGCTATATATTTATATATAATAACTATTTAGGCGTTGCTTATGTTTTACAGCCGCGCTAGCCCAGCCCCCGCTCTGTCGTTAGTTAAGTAACCTAACGGGTGATGACGGGGCCCCGTGGCGAATGCGAATGGCATAAGCGTACGTCATATTTTGGTTGTTTTCTGCAATGGTAGGATTAAATGATGGGATGCATTAAAAGAACTAATGCAAGAAATAAACCAAGTAAAAGTCGATTGGAACACTTTGAAAACCACTCGGTTCTTTTCAAAACTAAAACTTTTAAACGCGGAGCTTGAACCACTCCTTTTAAAAGCTATCTCGTTCCATCGATTATATCAAGTTCACTACGTTCACGGTTTTGCCAAAACCATCCGTAGCCCTCCGTCATTCCACATGAATGGTCAAAAGTATTCAAGCTATGTATTTTGGCCAAAGTCAAGGCATAGTGATTGGTAGCGTTTGGGTATTCATGTGCAGCATAGATAGATGCGTTGGTTTGGGACAGTCGTGCTGCCATTTTGGCCAAAGCCAAGGGTAGGTACGGGTGGGTCCAAATTAACCAGGAGAATGACGGGTAGAACTTGACATGTGACTTATGATATTTTGGCCAAAGTCAAGGTCATAAGAGCATGGGGCAAAAATCCACATCGGGAGTTTCATAAGCACTGAAACTTGCTAGCGTTGCATACCATTTGGAGTGTGATAATTCTGGTAGGATTCCTTCGGCTTTATCACGCGATGATATTTGGATCCCGATCCTACTGTGAGTATATGCTACTCCTCGGGAAAACTCTCACTTAACGATCAATGCTATAAACCTAGTAGGTGCCTAGAAAGGTGTTAGCGGGGCTACGCCCACAGGGAAAAGAGGTTACTTAATTAAGGAACTTCGCGAAAGCGTTGGAAAACCTCCCTCGAAGTACCGACACTGGCCTGGCTGAACGGTTAAGCAAGTATTGTACGGTGAGAATGATCCCGGCTAATCCTTTTCTTTATGGTTTGAGAAGGGATTCGAGAGACAGTGGGAGCCATCCAGTTTAGACAAACTAAAAACCACTCTAAACTTGCAAGAGCATCATGCTAAAGTGTTTCTTTTCTCTCTCCTAATTGCAGCGACCATTCAAGATGACCGGACTTAAGTTACTATTAGATAAAAACATATTGACAGGGCCAAACTACAAAGATTGGCTCAGGAATGTCAAGATGGCTATCACTTATGACAAGCTGGGGTATATACTTACCACCAAAGCTCCCCCCGTCCCAGGTCCCACCTCCAGCGTCGCGGATGTAGAAATCCGTAAGACATGGGAGATAGATTGCGCGAGGGCCAAATGCCTCGTACTAGCCTCGATGGACAATGACCATCAGAGGAGGCACGAGAATATGGACCTAGAGTCCATATTTCTCCATACAAAAGAACTGTATGGAGAGCAGTCTCGTATCGCAAGATACGAAGTGTCGAAGAAGCTCTTTTCGGCAAGGTTGGCCGTCGGATCATCGGTAGCGGACCACGTGCTTAAGATGATCGGCTACATAGAGGAGCTCGCGGACCTTGGGACCACGTTGGAGAATGAACTCTATACTGATCTGATTCTCCAGTCCCTTCCTTCCACTTACGCCCAGTTCATTCTTAACTTCAACATGCAAGGAAAGGAGGTTGAACTTGCCGAGCTTCTGAACATGTTGAGGACTGCTGAGGGCATCCTACAGAAGGGTAGGGAGACATCCACTTTGTTTGTAGGAGGATCTTCCTCTTCTAGGTCCAGGGCGAAAGCCAAGGGCAAGAAGAAGAAAGCCCCCGCCAAACCAAGAGGCGGTGTCGGTAAAGTGGATACGAAGGGAAAGGGTAAAGCAACAAAAGTAGCGGGGAAGCTGGTGGGGAAGGAAGAATGCTTCTATTGTCACAAAAGTGGTCACTGGAAACAAGATTGCAAGGCTTGGAAAGCCAGAACACAGGATTTGAAGCGAGTTGCAGCTTCAGCTTCAGGTGTGTATGTTATTGAAAACTGTCTATCTATAAACTCTACTTCCTGGGTATTGGATACCGGATCGGGATCTCATATCTGTAATTCTTTGCAGGCGTTGAGAAAGCGTAGAGTTTTGAAGGCAGGTGACATGACCCTCAGAGTTGCGAACGGTGCTAGCATGGATGCTGAGGCCGTGGGGGACTATCACCTGGGATTATCAGATGGACACTTTTTGGTTTTGCGTAGTTGTTATTATGTACCAAATGCAACCTGTAATATCATTTCTGTATCTTTATTATCTAAAGAAGGTTATGAATTTGCATTTGTAAGTAATGTAGTGAACATTCACCTTAATCAAGTGTTGATTGGGTCAGGTACATTGAACAACGGTATTTACGTTTTAAACCAACCACAGGTTTTCAATATCCAGAATACACACAAAAGAAAGTCTCCAGAAATTAATAAAACTTTCTTATGGCATTGTAGACTGGGTCACATCAACGAGAGAAGATTGACTAAGTTACATACTGAAGGATATTTAGATTCGTTCGAATATCAATCGTATGCAACTTGTCAATCCTGTCTCAAAGGAAAGATGACAAAGGCTCCGTTTTCTGGACACGGAGAAAGAGCGAGCGAGCTCTTGGGACTCGTACACAGCGACGTGTGCGGTCCAATGTCTACACATGCGCGAAGCGGTTTTTCTTACTTCATAACTTTTACAGATGATTTTTCAAGGTACGGTTATGTCTTCTTAATGAAACATAAATCCGAGGCTTTTGAAAAATTCCAGGAATATAAGACTGAAGTAGAAAAACAGACCGGCAAAAGTATCAAGATCCTAAGATCGGATCGAGGAGGAGAATACTTAAGTGCCGAATTCCTGAATTACTTAAAAGAGAATGGAATTCTCTCTCAGCTTACTCCTCCATACACTCCGCAACATAACGGTGTATCGGAGAGACGGAACCGAACCCTATTGGATATGGTACGGTCCATGATGAGTAACGCTGAGTTACCGCGATCGTTCTGGGGGTATGCGCTAGAAACAGCTGCATATCTTTTGAACCGTGTTCCCACTAAGACTGTGCCTACCACACCATATGAGTTATGGAGTGGGAAGAAACCCTATCTTAATCACATTAAGACATGGGGATGTCCAGCTTTTGTAAAAAAGCAGCATGCGGACAAGCTCGAGGCACGCTCAGTACAGTGCAAGTTTGTGGGATATCCAAAGAACTCCAAGGGATATTACTTCTATTACGAAGAGGAACAAAAAGTCCTTGTTTCTCGCCATGCCCACTTTCTAGAACATCAGTTCATAGAAAAAGAATTAAGTGGGAGCGCAATAGAACTGGAAGAAATTCCAGAACCACAAACTATTACTGAAAGTTTAGTGGAACCAGAAGGTTCAAAAGAACAGGACATTCCTACGCCGCTCCGCAGGAGTAGTAGGCAGTCTCATCCGCCCGAGAGGTACTACGGTTTCCTCATTGACGGGGATAGAGAGGACTGCATCCTAGATTGTGATGAGCCTACTAGCTTCCAGCAAGCCATTCAGAGCGTCGACTCGGTAAAATGGCTGGATGCAATGCGGACCGAGATGGAGTCCATGTACACCAACAAAGTATGGACGTTGGACATTGCTCCAGACGGGGTAAAACCCGTAGGATGCAAGTGGATCTTCAAAAGGAAGATTGGTGTAGATGGACAGGTTGAGACCTATAAAGCTAGACTGGTAGCAAAGGGTTTTCGTCAGCGACCTGGTTTGGACTATGACGAAACCTTTTCTCCAGTAGCTATGCTGAAATCCATTCGGATCCTTCTTGCCATCGCTGCTTTCCACGATTATGAGATTTGGCAGATGGACGTAAAGACAGCTTTTCTAAATGGTCATTTAGAGGAGTGTGTCTATATGGACCAGCCAGAGGGTTTCATTCAGGGTGGGAGCAGCGGAAAGGTGTGCAAGTTGCTCAAGTCCATTTATGGACTCAAGCAGGCATCGCGGAGTTGGAACATCTGTTTTGATGAGACGGTCAAAGAATTTGGCTTTATCAAAAATCCAGATGAACCATGCATCTATTGTAGATTTGTAGCGAGGACTGTAGTATTCCTCGTTTTATACGTGGATGACATTCTCTTAATAGGAAATGACATTCCTATGCTACAATCTGTCAAGGGGTTCTTGTCACACAGGTTCTCCATGAAAGACCTGGGTGATGCCTCCTACATTCTGGGTATCCGGATCTACCGTGACAGATCCAAGAGGATATTAGGACTCTCGCAGTCCAGGTACATCGACACCATACTGAAGAGATTCAGTATGGAAGATTCCAAGCGCGGTAATCTACCGGCTTGTCACGGGATCACCCTCTCCAAAGAGATGTCTCCCAAGACTGATTTGGAGAGGGATCGCATGTCTATTATACCCTACGCTTCTGCGGTAGGCTCTATAATGTATGCGATGTTATGTACCAGACCGGATGTGGCTTATGCACTGAGTGTGGTAAGCAGGTATCAGTCAAACCCAGGGGAGAAACATTGGATAGCAGTAAAGAACATTCTCAAGTACCTGAGAAGGACTAAGGAGATGTTCTTGGTGTATGGCGGAAAAGACCTGCAGGTTGAGGCCTTTGCTGACTCCAGCTTCCAGAGTGACAAGGATGATTCCAAGTCCATGTCGGGTTTTGTCTTTACCCTCAATGGAGGGGCGGTGTGTTGGAAGAGCTCCAAACAGGAAACCGTTGCTGACTCGACTATGGAAGCGGAATACATCGCTGCATCTGATGCCGCAAAAGAAGCTGTCTGGATGAGGAAGTTCTTGAAAGAACTTCAGGTGGTTCCGTCCATTGTTGACCCAATACCTCTGTATTGCGACAACAACGGGGCTATAGCTTTAGCGAAGGAACCCAGGTCCCATCAGAAATCCAGACACATCTAAAGGCGGTATCACCTGATCAGGGAGATCGTGGATCGCCAGGAGATCGAGGTCCGGAGAGTTGCATCAGAGGATAACACAGCAGATCCATTCACCAAGGCCTTGCCCCAGACTCAGTTCGAGCGGCTGATCGAGATGATAGGTCTTCGATACGCCAGTACATGGCCTTAGTGCAAGTGGGAGATTGTTAGTGTATATGCCCTAGAGGCCATTACTGTATCATACTAGCTTGTATATTACTTAATGGAAGCTTGGGATATTCACAGTTGTATATACAATCTTGCTCGAAATGGTAGTATGCTACTTGGTTTGTCTCTGCTTTAATATGTGCATGTGTTTCTTTTAGCATATTGCTGGTATACATATTAGTAGAGCCCTTAGGATCTTTGCTTGATTACCAGCGTTGTGATGGCGCTCGCACTCGTGGGAGCTGGGTAATCTATAAGCACATCCTTATACAGGTCCCTGGTCGTTGGACTATCGAGACAGGGCATCGATACTCCGGAGTAGACTAGCGTATGCGCTTCTCATCCCAGTGTGGGAGACGGTCTGTCCCACAGCCGTTAGTACGTCGTACTTGGGATAGTATGCGGGTGCTCGTTAGGTTACGAGTACACTGGACAGGACTCGTCGGGAACTGTTGGTTGGTAATATACCTATCGTCAGTTATCAGTTCCCAGGTGACATGAGTACAGCTTAGTCCGCTGACTTGACACTGTCACTTCGCCTCGAGTGTGTTCCCACTGCACTTTGATTACTACCCTACCACGGCTCAAAGGAGCTGTGCAAACAGGTAGTTTTTGGGTGCAGTCCCGAAGCACTTGGAGGCAGTGACGGTTAGACAGGATTCGTCTCTCCCGGTATTGGGGGTTGACATCGCGCTGTGTCTAGGAGAGCCATTACACGAGTAGTCCCTGGCCAGGGCAAGCGAGATATACTGGTAGGTTTCCAGTGTTATCTCAGGGTGTTCTGGGCTACACTCCGACACGACTTGTACCGCTATTAGGGGACTGACGTTCACCGCCCCCCTAGGCCCGCCATGCGATGTATCAGACGAACAGACCGGACTGTACGGAGACTGTCACATACAGGCTCAGTAGGAGTGCAGATGGGGTTCACCTCGTCAGTCTTCTTATCGACATCTACCTGGGGACCGTTACGTACAGCTAGTGCCGCTTGCGGTCTGTGGTTAAACCCACTGCCAGCGTAGTGTCGAGTCTTTAGAGTCCCACACAGAGAGCTATTCGCCTTTAGGCAAAACGAGTAGAGGTCGCATGGTTTTGCGACAGGGTTCGTTCGCATCCGCGCACTTGTGCACGTTTGCTGTCCGGACAGTTTATACTAGAGGGCTTTGGTTTAAGCCGGATCCTAGTATATGATTTGAGATTGGTTTTTCTCAGGGTATTCGTGTTCCTCGGATCACGAATGCGGGTGCGTATGCACAGTTGCTTGAGATTGGGGGAGAGGACCTTGTTTTGGGTTAATGGCATTTGTCATTTTATTAACCCTATTGTTTTTGTGTGGATTATTGTTAATTGATAATTAGCTTAATTATTGTGCATGGTTGTTGTTGACAATTTGACTTCATTGACTTGTTGACCATGTTGACAACTTGACCATAATCATTTCATTTGGAAGATGCTCTTTGATCTTTGCAAAAATGAAATGATAATGGTCAATTCATGATTTATCATGACAATTTTCAAGCTAATTATCTAATTAAAATTATCCTCACATATTAGTGAGAATGGCTCACTAATATTCTCACTCTCTCATTCTATTTCTCTCTCTTGCTCATCCTCTCCCTCAAGCTCTCACCCTCTCATGAGTTGAGAAACAAAAAAGCTTGAGAAAAACCCTCTCTTGATCTTCTCTACTCACTTCTAGGGTTCAAGTCTTAGCATTTCTTGCACTCTAGTTACTCCTAGCTTGGAGTTGAAGCTAAAGGTGGTGGCTTTCGGGTGGATCCTTCTTTGACGGGAGAAGACAAGCAAGGTGACCCTTTTCTACCATACCTAGGAGCAAGGAGAGAAGGACTAAAGACCAAAGGTATAACCTTTCTTCACTTAGCTACTTTGTAGTTAGGGTAAGCTAGTTTATGTTTAGCAAAGATCCTCACAAGCATAGTCCATGTTGCCTAAGTCATTAAAAATCCGTTTTTTATTATGTTTTCCGCCTCCCCGTAAGCACCGGGGTGGGCAACACGGACTTACAATAGCGACGTGTCAGGTCACCTAAAACAGTACACGATGATAAAGGTAAACCAGATAGCATACTATCATCTCGAGTAAGACTGTCCTACCGGGATAGGTCCTCCCTCAATCATTACAATCACGTACCTGTGACCTAATAATTGACTCTGAGGGCACTATCTCCAACAATCTCCCACTTGCACTCAAGGCTAATTATTGCGATGTCGTATACTCACAGCCCGTGTGATACCGAACACCCAACTCCTCTACTAGTCAGTCTCACAAAGCTCGTTTGCGAAACTATTGCGTTCGAGGAATAGCCTCAGTGAGTGGATCCGCTATGTTGTTTCTTTCCATGTCTCTCTATATCTCATGTTCGCGGAGAAACCCATCTCCCGAAAAGAGTAATACCAGTCTCAGAATATGTCTGGATGTCTGATGGGACCTAGCTCATAAATGAACTCCAAATCCAAACTTCTTAGACTGTATCGTCAACTAAACTTAATCAGTATCCTGCGCGCCATGCCTCCCTCAGTATTGCCTTGGACCACCTGTCCAAAATACTGCCCCTCATCAGAAGGAAAACTATAACTCTGACAACCTCCTTGTCGTCCATGTCACCTTGGAAGCCTGGAATGATAACTGTCTCCTGAATGAGGCTGTCGTTATCATAACCCTAGAACATCCACTTATGTTCTAAAACTGCTTCCGACTGTTTCTCCAGGATTGGATTAATGTCAACTTATTGCATCTTGTGCAAGAACAACATCTGGTGTGGTACTTGACATCTCATGATTGACTCAATTGCCTAAGCAAGTGATCTGCCAATCATGCACGTCCCTCTCCCCTTTAGTCTGTAAGACACCTTAGGAGAGGGTGACTCCATTACCTGCAGGTACACTACCGTGCATGGAGTCGTCCATTCTAAATACTCATAGAATGCTGTTTAAGTACCCAGATTGGGAAACCACCCAAATCTAGATCTAAAACCATAGATCTAGTAACCAGTATGTCTGATATAATGTCCAAGTCCCAAGTGGAGAAAACACTGTGTGACGACCAAAGTATAACCGATCGTAGTATAGGAGTTTCTTTTCCTACTCTGTGTATGTCATCCAAATACCAGGTTATCACACCCTACTACCTTCTCAACAGATCCATCCCCTATTCTGATGACGTCAATCCTATGACTGTCACATCAGAAATAGATGATCTATCTCCGCTACATCTGCTCTAGTCTATAAATAGACATAAGCTACCTGTCCACCAATGCTTCCGCTGCTCCCACTGACTACGACAATCCTCTGGCAGAGTCATATAGACGTGCACTTCTAAAGCTAGTTTAGAACGACGCTATATTCGTCCTCCTGCCGGGTCTCGCAGCCTGGAACAACAACAATGGCAAGTGTGGGTAAACAAGAACTTCCCTGTCACCGTCCTTGAGGCTACCGGAGTACCTCTCGGGTGCCTGAAGTTACCCACCTTATCTGCGGAGTGGCCAATGGAATGTCAAATCAGATTGAATCTTTAGGTTGCTTATCAAATCTTCAGTAATCGTTTGCGGTTCTGGAATCACTTCCAGTTCTACCATACTCCCACTACTGTTTTTGAAAAATCCATTTTTAATAAAACTGTGGCGAGTCTAGAACAATATTTCTATTGATCTACCGGATGATAGAAAATCAACCCTCGTCATAGCCTGGGTCAACCCACAAACAGCCATTACAGAAACGTGCCTTGAGTTATCCAGAGTCTGGTTTCAATCATAAGCCGGACAACTCCCCGTACCTTAACAATGTTAAGATATGAACTGTACTATATCCAATATAGAACCAGAGGCACTGATTTAATTTAACCAGATTCAAATCATGCAGCTGTCTTCAGTGCATGTCAACTAAATGGAGAGAGGCCGATCAGCGTTACTCAACTTAGGAATGCTTCCAATTATGAGTAACCTGAAAGAGAAGGAATTTCTCTTTATCATTACAATCAACTGAATACCATACACAAGTATCTACATCTTCGATCACTTTGAAGAATCCCGATACTTGCTACACCTGGTTCTCTACTCTATTCAAATACCTATAACTCCTCTAAACTCAGACCCTGTGTTTCTACGAAACACATGTTTAAGAACTAGAGAAGTTAAAAGTAAACAGAATATAGTATGAGGACCAACCCCTCTGTCCTAATGGACACTGGACAACATACAATACTCTGTATAAGTCCGCTGAGTCTAACAACTCTTTCACTGTGTGTCGTAGGTTGAAAACTGTACTTATGGTTAAGAAGAATTACACCGCTGTTTAATACTCCTTACCTAACCATCCACTGATATAGGTAAATGTCATCGACATAATATCAAAAGGTATATCTCACTCTATGAAAATAGACGTACAGATATATCAATTTGAAATTGGTGCACAACAGCGGATATTCAAAACCAAATATTTGCCGACCGGCAAACCGCCCAGGTGATCTCCTCAAATATCACCGATTACAACGAATCCCGATATAATGAGGATGATCACCCAATTCCCAATAACTTACTCCCACTCATCATCTGTAAAACTTTACAGATGTGAGAATCATACCTGGTAAATACATACCCTGGAGTAAGTATCTAATCGGGAAATCAGTTTTCTTTTAACAGTACACAGTGAACTGAAACATTGAAATGTTTCGATGGGGTATCCTGGTATTCCTAGTAATGCCTCTTTCATTATCCAGATTCACAACTATAACCGTATAATTCTTTGCCACCTCTCCAAATCCCTTCATATGTCTTTAGTCTTTACCTTCTGCACACCCTTTTAGGCCAAATGGTTTTCTTCCTTCCCTACCGTACGGCACCAGCCTATGGTTTGGAAGAAGACTATCCAAAAAGCATAAAGGGTGTACTGTCCTAATCCTAGGAACACTCACAACGCGAGAGAAGGTGAAGATAAAAGACACCTGAATGTACTTTATTCCTATTTCTCCTGAACCAGGATCCATCCCCGAACTGGAACAAGTTCCTTTCGAGTTCGTATATAACCATACGATGGATTATCCAATAAAATGGGATCTTCGTAGTGATACGGAGTGTCCTGGAGAAATACAAAGGTGATTTAGGATTGGCGAAGAAATACTTGGTTTGGTCGTGAATAGCAGTCGCAACTTACTTTGCCCTCTTACTAATCCCTTTCTTTGTCTTAACTCAATACCTTCTGTACACCGTTTAGGCTAATTAGTTTTCTTCATTCCCTACCGGTCGGCACCAGCCTATGGTTTGGAAGAAGACTATCCAATTTGCACAATAGGTGTACTACTCCTAAACCAAGGAGTACTCGCAACCTGAGAGAGGGTGAAAAGAAAAGACAACTGAATAATCCTATCCGTTTTCTCCAGAACCGGAAACCATCCTCGAATTCCTTCGAGTTCGTATCTAACCATACGATGGTTTTGTCCAATGGAAGTGGACGTTCGTAGTAATACGGGGTGTCCTGGAGAAAAGGGTAAAAGTAGGAGTGGCAATGAGGTCTGCAACTCTGACAATCCAAAAGCCAGTGTTAAGAAGGTTCGGTCAACTTGGTCACTGAGTCAAAGTCTTAGGGTCGGGTCAATGGTCGCTGCCAGAGAGAGAGAGAAAAGAAACACTCAGCGTGCACTCTAACCTAGATCAGAATGGTTACCAATTTATCTAATCTGGAAACCTCCCACTGTACCTCAAATTCTCCTCCAAACCTTAAAGAAGAATTAGTCGGGGTCACCCGAGGAGTAAACTAACTCATCAGTGGGAATCGGGATCCAACTCTCATCGCATGATAACGTGACGGAATCCGCTCACGGTATCACACTCCAGAAGGTATGCGCATATCTGGCAAGTTTCAGTTCTTTTGAAACTCCCGATGTGATTTCTGCCCCATGCTCTTATGACCTTGGCGAAGGTCAACAAATCATAAGTCACATGTCAAGTTCTACCCGTCATTATCCAGGTTAATTTGAATCCACCCGTACAAGCCCTTGACGAAGGTCAACAAGGCTGTACGACTGTCCCAAACCAACGCATCTATCTATGCAGCAGAAAGGCAACAAGCAGCTACCATACACTATGCCTTGACGAAGGCCAACAAACATAGCATGAATACTACTTACTACCCGGCAGAAACGACGGAGGGCTACGAATGGTTTCTGGCGAAAACCTTTAACGTAATGAACTTGATATCGTTGAAGGAACGGATAGCTTTTTAGAAAATATAGTGACGAAAACTTTTACTAAAGAGGTCACTCCCGGTGAAGGGATCTCGGCTCTTTCCCCGTAGAATGAGGTGCAGGATATTCCAACTGAATACCACGGTGCAAAGCAAAAGTAATCGGCTATAGTGAAGTTAATGCCCTGACGCAAAACTTCTGTCCAAGGGGTCACTCCCGGTGAAGGGATCTCGGCCCTTGCCTCGTCGACTGAGGAGCAGGATATTCCAAATGAATACCACGATGCAAAACAAAAGTGAACGTCCTTGCAATAACAGCTTTTTGAAAAGTGTTCCAACAACATCAGATTAGGTTTGTTTAACTTGCATTGATCCGAATCAACGCAGTCCCATCAATTGATCACACCACAAAGAACGAAAATATACTGACGTACGTATATGCCATCCGCATTCGCCACTGGGTCCCGTCATCACCCGTTAGGTTAGCTAACTAACGGCAGAGCGGGGACTGGACTAGCGCGGATGAAAAACATATACAACATCTACTAATATATATACCAATATATAGTATTTCGCTCAAGGCGTGAATAGAAATGCAACATCACAGAAATGTACAGCATCACAGAACAATACAGATATCTGGGATCCCCGGGTTTCACAGAGCCACTACTGAAACCCGACGTTCCCCTGGTCGTGTGGATAGCCTGTGCAATGAAATCCTAGACCCCTACGGGCGCGGCAAGTTACCCGCCAAAACCTGAAGCGAGGCAGCCCCCTTCAGCGCCGTGAATGGACCACCCAGCACTTCACGGAATCCGGCAACTTGGGCACCCCTCCTGGGTCAACCTGTACCCCCTACGAGTGCGGCGAATAGCCCGTCAATCTTGGAGTGAAGCCCCCTCCGTCCCAATGCCATGAGATGCGGGCTTGTTGCCTTCTAGAACCCGGCTATCCGTGCACCCCTCCGCGGGGCAATCCTAGTACAGAAAGTAAAATATACATACAACGGGTACATCGACCGCAACCAGGTCGTGCCCCAAAATAATAATACAATCAGGCAGTGACGGCAGTCCACATGTCGGACGCTCGCCCCGCAATATCAAATGTACATAATACAACCACAACTGTACTAGCATTGCATCCAGGCTATCCCCCACGACCGATCCGCAACAACACAGCAAATACATAGAACATCAACGTGAAAGTCACGTTCGCAAATCCGTCTAACCGGGCTATAGCAGTTAGACCGGATTTACCGATCGAGTGACATTCACGGTCGCAGATATAATGTAAATACTGTGAAAAATGTGTTTAAAATTTTCCGATTGATCAAACATTAACAAGTGGGCCCCCAAACAAATCTGTAGCAACCACAGAAAACCTGGGCCCAATTATAATATTCCAAAAACCACATTTATCACTCAGGAACACACTGCAAAAATTTGGGGGGGTGAACAGTTAAATCCGCGGCGGAAGAGCGGCCAAAGAAGGGGTTTGGCCGCCCTTCCGCGGCGGTATGGAGAGGTCGTTGTACCAAATTTTTACAGTGACCTTAAAATTCCCTGCACATCACTCTGAGATAACCTGAAAAATTTTTGGACTCAAAAAAAATTCGACAGAAACTGATGTGCAAAAAATACGGGTTTTTGGACTTTTTGATCGATCGGAAATGCAAACACATTACACAAAGCTAGACGAAGTTAATGGCGAGGCTCTGATACCACTGTAAGTGCACGGCGGCGCCCCGGCCGTCAATCCGACGCCGGAATGCGGAAACGGTGATAAACTTAAATTTTGCGGACTTTGCAAACCGGCACCACCGCGCACTAAACTCCGGATCGTAACCATTAACAAGTCTACGCTACTAATAAGAAAGGGAAGAGATGTATACCGACGATCCAAGTCCTCCGGTCTTCATCTCCACTCCGATCTCCTCGCGGGATCTCCGTCCGTCTCCTCCTCGTCGGAAAGGGGCACCACATCGCCTGTAGCTTTTACGGGCTCCCACCTCAATACCGAGGCAACTCGGGCGCGAAGCTGGCGAATCGACGCGTCCAAGATTTGCTGTAGGAAGTGTAGTGTAGAATCGTAGTCTCTTTTTGGGGTCTTGGAGTTGCCTTTAGATGGAGGGAAGAATGAAACTTTGGAGGCAAATGATGCTATCAATTTTGCAAGGAAAATGAGATGAGCAAATGATACAAAAATCAATCTCTCATTTTCTCTCTTCTCTCCAATTAGTGGCCGGCCATTCTCCTTTTGAAATGGTGGAGGAAAACAACATATATCATATGAGGGAGGTGAGTGTAGGAGAAGAAGGAGGTGACCACAACCCAAGACAAGAAAACATACAACCATGCTTTACCTTTTTCAAACCATACCCTTTCATGTCACAAATAAAAACAAAAGCATGGTGGAAAAGATAATGATAGCTATCATAATCATTCATTTAGCAATAAACCCCCTCCACAAATGTTATTTGCACAATTGCAAATAACCCCCTCCATGGGAAAAGTCCGGCCGGGAAAGAACAAAGGAAAACCGGCCGGAACGGAATGCAAACTGGCAACTCCAGAAAACTGGTCCCGTAATAAATTACAGGAAAACCCCGATACTGTGCATACACACCCGCATCTGTATTCCGCCCGGATACAAATCCAAAGAGACAAAATCTACACTGTACTAAACCAGGACCGGCTTAAACCAAAGCCGGCTAGTAATATCCGTTCGATCCTGATCCGTGCAATACCGCACGTATCTGATCGAACCCTGCCATATACCTATACGGCTACTAGTACAAACCGTCCGATCCTGATCCGTGCAATACCGCACGTATCTGATCGGACCCTGCCATATCTCCATACGGCCTCTACAGCGTTTCGCCCGAAACTTGAGTAACTGAAAGTGTGGTAGACTCTAAAGACTCGTCAATACTATGGCTGTGGATTTAACCACTAGCCCGTCAGAGGTATAAGCCAATACGTAACGGGCCACCAGCTATTGACTAAAAGGGACGTCGATGAGCGAACTCATCCTGACACCCTACTGAGCCTGTCAGTGACAATATCCGTGCAGTCCGGTCCGTTCGTCTATGAGTATCGCATGGCGGGCCTAGGGGGTTGGTAAAAGTCAGACCCCCAAAAGCGGTACAAGTCGTGTCGGAGTGTAGCCCAGAACACCCTGAGATACTACTGGAATACCTACCAGTAAATCTCCTTGCCTTGGCCAAGGACTTCGTGTAATGGCTCTCCTAGACACAGCACGACCTCACCCCCAATACCGGGAGAGACGAACCCCTGAAGATACGCTCACTGCCTCCATGTGGCTCGGGACTGTACCCAACTAAAACCTGTTTGCACGACTCCTTTGAGCCGTGGTAGGGTAGTAATCAAAGTACAGTGGGAACTCACACGAGACAAATGACGATCCCCAGGTCGATGAACTAACCTGCACACATGTCACCAGGGAACTGCCATCTGACGTCTGGTATATGACCAACTAGCATGTTCCCGGCGAGTCCTGTCCGGTGTACTCATAACCCAATGAGCACCTGTATACATCTTAGGTGATCCAACTGACACCAGTGGCCTGTGAGACCGGCCACCGCCCCTCGTCGGGGTCTCGACTGTATACACTAGTCTACTAATGGAGTATCGATGCCCGGTCTTGAAACTCCCACGACTAGGGACCTTTTAAGGATATGCTTGTAGACCCCCAGCTCCCACTTATATGATCGCCCTCATACTGCTGGTGGTCAAGCAAGAATCCTAGGGGCTCTATCAACGTGTAATAGCGACGTGTCAGGTCACCTAAAACAGTACACGATGATAAAGGTAAACCAGATAGCATACTATCATCTCTAGTAAGACTGTCCTACCGGGATAGGTCCTCCCTCAATCATTACAATCACGTACCTGTGACCTAATAATTGACTCTGAGGGCACTATCTCCAACAACTCTCTCCAAAGAGATGTCTCCCAAGACTGATTTGGAGAGAGCTCGCATGCAAGGGATACCCTATGCTTTGGCAGTAGGCTCTATCATGTACGCGATGCTATGTACCAGACCCGATGTAGCATACTCACTAAGTGTAGTGAGTAGGTATCAAGCTGATCCTGGAGAGAGTCACTGGACAGCTGTGAAGAGTATTCTCAAGTACTTGCGAAGGACTAAAGAGATGCTCTTGGTGTATGTTAACGGAGAACTCCAAGTGGAGTCCTTTACCGATTCGAGCTTCCAGAGTGATAAGGACGACTCTAAGTCGCAGTCGGGATTTGTCTTTACCCTTTACGGAGG
This sequence comes from Agapanthus africanus, assembly GCA_030015575.1. Taxonomy (NCBI): domain Eukaryota; kingdom Viridiplantae; phylum Streptophyta; class Magnoliopsida; order Asparagales; family Amaryllidaceae; genus Agapanthus; species Agapanthus africanus. The sequence goes on from CM057340.1 coordinate 270,618,429, forward strand.
GGCGGTTAGCTGGAAGAGTTCCAAGCAGGAAACCGTGGCAGACTCGACGATGGAGGCTGAATACATCGCTGCCAACGATGCTGCCAAAGAGGCTGTCTGGATCAAGAAGTTCATTACTGAACTTGGAGTGGTTCCATCCATTGAGCATCCAATATATTGCGATAACAATGGAGCGGTGGCTTTGGTCAAGGAACCCAGGTCCCATCAGCGATCCAGGCATATTCTGAGGCGGTATCACCTGATCCGGGAGATAGTTGATCGCCGGGAGATCGAGGTCAGGAGGGTTGACATGAAGAATAACATAGCGGATCCACTCACGAAGGCCATTCCCCAGATACAGTTTGAGAGACTCTTCGGGATGCTCGGTATGCGATACTGCAGCAGCTGGCCCTAGTGCAAGTGGGAGATTGTTAGTTGTATATATGCCCTAGAGGCCAGTATTGTACAGATGATGTATATTATATTGGATGCTTGGACATATATAGAGAGGACTTTCTTGCTCGATATGATAGTATGCTATCCAGTTGCTCTTTACTTTAACATGTTTACATGTCTCTTTATACTGTCTTATAGTTACATGTTGGTAAAGCCCTTAGGATGTGTACTTGACTACCTGGACTATGATGCGGATCATACTAGTGGGGACATGATAGTCCATAAGTACATCCTTCAAGGTCCCTAGTCATGGGTGTATCGAGACGGGGCATCGATATACCAGAGTAGACTAGCGTATACGCTTCTCGACCCATGAGATGGGCGATGGATGATCCCATATCCATTTGTGTTTGACATCAGAGATGGTATACGGGTGCTCACTGGAAACTGGGTACACTGGACGGACTCGCCGAGAACTCCCAGATGGTATTATACCTCACGTCAGATGGCAGTTCTCTGGTGACACTTGTGCAGGTTAGTCTATAGACCCGAGATCGTCATAGAGTCTTGTGTGATTCCCACTGTGCTTTGATTTCCACCTTACCACGTCCATGAGGGCATGCAAAACGGTGGTTTTTGGGTACAGTCCCGAGTCACATGGAGGCAATGAGCGATAGGAGGGGTTTCGTCTCTCCCGGTATTGGGGGTTGATGTTGCGTTGTGCTCGATTGGCCGTAACAGGAAAGTCCCTGGCCAGGGCTGAATAGAGATTTACTGGTAAGTGTTACCAGTAGTTTCTCGACCCGTTATGAGCCTCACATCGGCATGACTTATCGGTTATTAGGGTCTGACGTTTACCACCCCTAGACTTGATATGCGACATATCAGACGAGGAGACCGGACTGTACGGGAAGTGTTGCCGGCAGGCTTTCACAGGAGTTGGAGCGGGCTTGCTTGCTGATCTTCTGATCGCTCAATACCCTGGTAGCCGTTATGTCCAGCTAGTACCGCTGATGGCTTGTGGGTGCGTGATGTGATCATCACCTACTGTCGGCGTATTGACGAGTCTTTAGAGTCCTACACAGAGGTTTTACTGGCTTAGGCGAAACGAAATAGGAGCACGTATGTGATATGTGCGAGACCGAGAATAAATGCGTGTATGTGATACCGTATTCTATTCTCGCGACTTTTTGTATCGGTCGGTCATATATGATATGACCGGGTTATCGAATCAAGTGTTGATTCGATAAGACGATACGATGACTGTTAGCCGGTTATATGAGATATGACTGGATTATTAAGTCAAGTGTTGATTTAATAATTATGTGTATAATTGTATATTAGATATACTAATTTACATTTACTAACACATGTTCACTTTAGGGTTTTTCTCACTTTCACACATCTTAACTATATATATCTGATATATATATTAAAATGTGTTATATATTTGTATCATGGTTGTTGATACACTAGACATGTGTGTATAAGACATACACCATTCTATGAATTAAGGTGGGTTATGTTTATTTAAGATAATTACAATTTTAGTGGAGTTTTGGAATAAGCATGAAGCTTGTAGAAGCTTACTTAGCTTTGTCTTTACCTTAGATTCCTTTTAACCCAACCATAATCAAATTAGCTATAGTTATGGCTCTACAAGGGTTAGTATATGATACTCACCCACCATGGTTACCTTTCTCACTTAATCATTATCCTCATTTCTTTTCTTTTGTTCATCATCTTCTTCTTCATTGAGCAAGAGAAAAGCTTGCTAGGGTTTGATCTAAAGTGAGAAAGAAAGTGAGAAAAAAATTCTAAAGAGATCCCACTTCCTATTTCTCCATCCTCTACTAGACTAGCCCTTTAGTATAGGGTGTTTGCTTCACTAATTCTCAAGTTAGTGAAGTAGGAGCTTGAGTCGGAATTCCCTCGACGTAGATCATCTTCAGCCTCGGAGACTCCAAGCAAGGTCGCATCCTTCGCGTCGTGAAGCCATGCAAGAGCCCGGGAGAACCTTGATCGTAGCGATGGGACTTCAACAAGGAGAAAATGAAGTGGAGGACCGTTCTACAAAGGTTGTATATCGCGTTCCCTTTAGTGTAAAGTTGTTAACTTGCTCATTGATTCGCCTAAACTCTAGTTAACGATCTTGCTTAGTGTTATTCGGCACATAAAAATTTAATTTTGGCATGGTCGATGCCTTGTAGAGCCTCGTTAGTGTGCCTAGTAACCCAACAAAACCTTAAAAAGAAAACTAGCTAGGATTAATTACAATCTACAATTTCGCTAACCGTTCAGCCAGGCCAGTGTCGGTACTTGAGGGAGGTTCCCCGTGCTTTCGCACGGACCTAATTAAAGTAAACCTCATTTTCCCAGAGGCGTAGCCCCGTTAACACCTTTCTAGACACCTAATGAGTTAGCTAATTGTAAACTGCAAAACTCTCCTGGGAGCAACTATTGCCCACAGTGGGATCGGGATCCAACCATCATATGGATGGTATTTAATCTCATTGCAAATCTCAACACTTGAAATTCCCGATATGATTTTTACCCCTAGCACTCATGACCTTGGCTAAGGTCAACAAATCACAAGCACTAATCAAGTTCAACCCGTCATTTCTTGATTAATCAGACCCGTTTACATGACCCTTGGCTAAGGTCAACAAAGTCATATACCCGTCCTAATTAATCTGCATCATATGCATTGTAGGAAGACATCACTTAGCTACCGTACACTACGCCTTGGCTAAGGTCAACAAACGTAGCATGAATACTAAGTACTCTACTTCCTAAAATGACGGAGGGTTGCAGATGATTTTTAAGAAAATATTTAACGCTTTGAACTTGATATCGTCGTAGAATCAAATGGTTTTCAAAAGGAGTGGCTTGTGCTCCGCAGTTTTGAAATATAGCTTTTTCATAAATAGCCGAGTGGTTTTCAAATCCGATTCTACAACATCTTTTTTTAGGTTTATTTTCTTTACATTAATCATATTAATGTAGTCCTATCATTTAAGTCCTTAAGCCAATCACAGAAAAGAAACGAAATAACACGTACGCTTATGCCATCCGCATTCGCCGCAATGTTCCGTTATGCACCGTTAGGTTACTTAACTAACGGCATACCGGGACGGGACTAGCGCAGGTGTAAAACGTAAGCAACGTCTACTATATATCTTATATATAATATGTCATTCGTCTTAGATATCACAGAACACAGGCAGCAGAAACATAGATATAATGTGGGATATACTAGGATGTCCGTATTTAGTATTTAGCCAATAATAGAAAATACAGATTCCACAGTCGCGATGAATAGCCAAGCCCACACCCTGGACCCCTACGAGAGCGGCAAGCGACCCTACCAATTCCGGAGTTTAGGAGACCCGGTCTTGACTCCTCAGATGGCCTCCTACTGAACCCCAGAACCCGGTCACCTATGCTCCCCTCCTTGGGTCCATCCTAATGCGGAAAAGTAGATAATATACAACACTGGTGGCATCAACCTCAACCCGGAACTGCCCCAAATAAAAGAATATTACATTACATTTGAATTTACATGAATGAAAATATAAAACTCTCATCTCACATAAAACCCCCCGGCTATTCAATCGCGACAATCCTGCACATCATATCTCAGCAACACATAATATCATATATCATCAACGTAAGTAAGTATGCGTACCCCAATTGTCGTTGATGTATAGCAACGAAACCGACGATATCGACATATTACACTTACGGTCACAGAAAAGAAAGTGTAAAACTACAACATTTGGAATCCACATTATCTTTAGACATCGTAAATGCGAAATATCACATACTTCGTATTTCATGCCTAACGATATGAATTCCACATATTGTATCACATTCCAGATAAATAGTCAGTATTAAACTTTTCGAACGAATGATCAAATACCCAAAATTTCCCAAAGCTCAACACTTGAGCGGAGTTCAAAAACTTCGGAACGTGCCACAGTAGTTGCGGTCCAGCCGTAGAAGGGTCAGGCCAACGCCTCACATGTGGCATGCTGTACTGCCTCAAACCCTAAGGTTCAAAAGGCAGTTCAAGACGGTCACATAATCGAGTTAAGGTTTGTTGTCTTCTAGAGGGTCCACCACAAAAAAAACTTGCACATATTTCCGAAAGATTTAAACCCCGTGAAAGAGTGAGTTAATGATACTCGTTCGAACACTTTAATACTTTCTAAATTACCCGGAAAAAAGCACGAAATTAAAATTCCGATCGAATCATAGAATCCAAAACAATCTCCAGAACATACAGCACTAAATTCAAATTAAAAATACCCTAAAAAATATACAAGCAGAGAAAATAGTTACTGTACAAAACGACACAATGATTCATCCGTACGGCCGCGGCCTAAGCCGGCTCTTGCCGCAGTTCCGCGGTGGAAAGTACTGTTCATGGCATCGTTTTTTAGATTTGTCCTTATATTTACCTGCTGAATTTTTTGCATATTTTTAATTCTGAAAAATATCAGTTTTGAAAAAATGTCCAGAGAGTGCTAAAAAACCGTATTTTTCGGTTCGATCAGAGTTTCAACTTCGTTAAAGTGTCGCCTAAAGTTCTAGGTCGGATTTGATACCAATGTTATGTTTACCTAGCACCCTATGAAAGGTTTGGAAGCATCACATGTCTTAAAGATTAAACTTTTAGAGTGCTAAGTGAACACACAAAGAATCAATCCTAGAAAATTAGGGTTTCATAACTTTAATCAACATCACAAGCAACAAAGGCTAGTGTTTTGAGAGTACAACCTTTGTAGCTCCCTACGCTAGACTCCTTGGCCACTTGAAGGTTGGAGAAGGGTTCGCTTGAGGTCTTCTAGTGTCCACGATGATCCACCCGAAGCTCCTTTGTCCAAGCTTGCAACTTCACTTGATCAAGAGAAAGAAATGAAGCTAACACTCTAAACAAGTGGGCAAGACTTGTGTAGAATGATGTTGTGGTGGCTTTTCTCATTTCAAAATCCTAACTTGGTGAGTAATTTTCTCACTAGAGAAATCTAGAGAGCAAAAGAAGAAGGAGGAAGAAGATGATGGCCTTTTTAGAACAAGAGAAAAGATAATCTCTTATGAAAAAATGGAAAATCTAAGCATATATATTTTCCACTCTTCATCTCAAACCATAGTTAAAAATAAAGATATTATTGTATTTGAGTTTAAAACACAAAAGAAAAGTTAATCCATGGTTAAAAGGTGGGTGAGCATGGTTAGGTCAAAGAAGAGTGTAGAAACAAACCATGAATTATCCTTTTCTTTTTCTTTTTGTTTAAACACAAATAGAAATAATTATCCATATAAAAAAACCAAGGTGTGAGTCTTATATTACCACCATTTTCTATGTATATACAACCATGAAGGATGATGTATGTATGTATGTGTGCATGCACATCCATATGTGCATGAACAAGAAAGAATGCATACATGCATGCATACATCCAAAAATACAAGAAAGGATTTCTAGTGAGAAACTAATGGTCAAATGATAAATCAACACTTGATTTAGCAATCCGGTCATATCACATACGACCTGACCAAAAGCAAGCCGCCCGATTAATATATGGTATCTTATACGCGCATTTTTGTAGGGTTCCTAGGCACACTTGTGAATGTTCATAAAGCATCAAACATGCCCGAATAAAATTTTACATGTGCCGAACAACCCAAATACGGGATCTTTGCTAGATTATTAGGGTTTAGCAAGCAAGATAACATCTTTAAAGCTAAGTGTGAGGGATTACAACCTTTGTAGTCCGCTCCTTCGCTTCACAAGCTCCGAGTAGAAGGCCCTTCGCCGCGATCCACGATCTCCCGAACTCAAGAGAGGCTCCACGACTCGAACGTTCCATGCGAGCTTGAAGTGTTCCGATTCTCCGATGATCTACGTCGAAGTTGCTATAACCCAAGCTTTCTCACTCTAAAGAGATGAACACCGTAATCTAATGGGCTAGATTAGATGAGGATGATGGAGTAGTATTTATGCTATCTTTTTATTTCACTTTCTCACAAGAAATCATCATAAAAGGATTAACTAGTGAGCTTTCTCTCAAAACTCAAGAGAGAAGAAGATGAAGAATGAAAGAAAAATAATCCTTTTGTGATGAATAGTAGTCAAGTGTATATGATTGATTATAGAACCATGGTATAAGGATGATAGGATAAAACTTGTAGAGAATAAACTAGAGTTAGGGTTTGATTAGGTTAAGAATAAGTATCAACCATAATATCTTAACCAAGACAAAATAGAATCCTTCTAGAATGAACGTGAAAGAGCTAACCCTAATCAAACCCTAATCCCTTTTTATCATCCCTAATCATGTTTAATAATAAATCATATCATGTCACAATAATATATATCACATATATATTATATATTTGCAACAAAAGAAAATAATACAATTAACATATATCGCATATATTTCAATGTATTAATCTGGAGAGAAAATAATAATAAAGTGAGCCAATATTAGATAATGTAATACAATATATCATATATATCATTATACATTAAATCATCGAATCAACACTTGATCTAACGATCCGGCTATATCGAATATAACCGACTAATATATCATGTACCGATTCATCGAATCAACACTTGATCCGATGTCCCGATTCATATCTAAATATCACGAGAATATAATACGGTATCTCATATCGCATTATCCTCAGTCCTGCACATATCACATACGTGCCTCTACTCCGTTTTGCCTGAGCCAAGAAACCTCTGTGTAGGACTCTAATGAATCGTCAATACGCCGGTAGCAGGTGATGATCATAACAAACACCCACAAGCTGCAAGCGGTCAGCTAAACGTAACAGCCACCCAGGTATTAAGCGATCAGAAGATCAACAAGCTAGCCTTTCCGTTCTCCTGTGAATCCAATCAGTAACACTCCCGTACAGTCCGGTCTGTTCGTCTAATATGTCGCATATCAAGTCTAGGGGTGGTATACGTCGGACCCCAGTAACCGATAAGTCGTGTCGATGTGAGGCTCATAACAGGTCGAGAAACTACTGGTAACACTTACCAGTATATCTCTATATCATCCCTGGCCAGGGACTTCCAGTTACAGCCAATCGAACACAGCACGACATCAACTCCCTATACCGGGAGAGACGAATCCCCTCCTATCGCTCATTGCCTCCATGTGATTCGGGACTGTACCCAAAAGCCACCGTTTTGCACGCCCTCTTGGACGTGGTAAGGTGGAAATCAAAACATAGTGGGAATCACACAAAACTCTATGACGATCTCGGGTCTACAGACTACCCTGCACCAGTGTCACCGGAGAACTGCCATCTGACGTGTGGTATATCACCATCTGGGAGTTCTTGGCGAGTCCGTCCAGTGTACCCAGTCTCCACTGAGCACCCGTACACCATCTCTGATGTCAAACACCGATGTATAAGGGATCATCCATCGCCCATCATATGGGTCAAGATGCGTATACGCTAGTCTACTCTGATGTATCGATGCCCCGTCTCGATACACCCTCGACTAGGAACATTTATAGGATGTACTCATCGACTACGATGGCCCCACTAGTATGATCTCATCATAATCCCAGTAGTCGAGTACAGATCCTAAGGGCTTTATCAACATGTGAGAGAAAGACAGTAAACCAATACAAGTCAACATGTTAAGATAAAGTGAAACCAAATAGCATACTATCATGACGAGCAAGAAAGTCCTCTCTGTATATATCAAGTTCAGTGATGAACTTCTTCATCCAGACAGCCTCTTTGGCAGCATCGTCGGCTGCGATGTATTGAGCCTACATCGTCGAGTCTGCAACGGTATCCTGTTTGGAACTCTTCCAACATACCGCCCCTCTATTGAGGGTAAAGACAAATCCCGAGTGCGACTTAGAGTTGTCCTTATCACTTTGGAAGCTGGAATCGATAAAGGACTCCACCCGGAGTTCTCCGTTACCATACACCAAAAACATGTCTCTAGTCTTTCGCAAGTACTTGAGAATGTTCTTCACAGCTGTCCAGTGACTCTCTCCAGGATCTGCTTGATACTGGCTCACTACACTTAGTGAGTATGCTACATCGGGTCTGGTACATAGCATCACATACATGATAGAGCCTACTGCCGAAGCATAGGGTATCCCTTGCATGCGAGCTCTCTCTAAATCAGTCTTGGGAGACATCTCTTTGGAGAGAGTGAGTCCAGAGATCATGGGTTGGTTCCCACGCTTGGATTCTTCCATACTAAATCTCTTTAGTATGGTGTCAATGTAACTGGATTGGGACAATCCCAATATCCTTTTGGATCTATCTCTATAGATCCTAATCCCCAATATGCGTGAGGCATCACCTAGATCTTTCATTGAGAATCTTTGTGATAAGAAGAGCTTGACTGATTGCAGCATAGGAATATCATTTCCTATCAAGAGTATGTCATCCACATACAATACGAGGAAGACAACCTTACTCTCTGCTACCTTTTTATAGATACAAGGTTCATCTATGTTTTTGATGAAGTCAAACTCTTTGACTACTACATCAAAACAGATTTTCCAACTCCGCGATACTTGCTCTAACCCATAAATGGATTTAAGCAGTTTGCATACCTTTCCGCTACTCCCACTATCTACGAAGCCCTCTGGCTGAGTCATGTACACGCACTCTTCTAAATCACCATTTAGAAAGGCGGTCTTAACATCCATTTGCCAGATTTCGTAGTCATGGTATGCAGCAATGGCAAGTAAGATCCGGATGGACTTAAGCATAGCCTCTAGAGAAAAGGTTTCGTCATAATCCACACCTGGTCGTTGACGAAAACCCTTTGCTACAAGTCTAGCTTTGAAAGTCTCAACTTTTCCATCTACACCAATTTTCTTTTTAAAAATCCACTTTCTCCCAATGGGTTTTACCCCTTCAGGAGCATTTTCCAAAATCCATACTTTATTGGTGTACATGGCTTCCATCTCAGATCGCATTGCATCCAGCCATTTCATAGAGTCACCACTCGTGATGGCCTGCTCGAAACTAGTCGGGTCATCATCTTCCATGATGCAATCCTCGCTTCCACCATCAATGAGAAAACCGTAGTATCTCTCAGGTGGATGAGAAACCCTGCTAGATCGGCGGAGAGGCTGGGGTTCGTCGGGTACTACTGAATCTTCTGGTTCCAACAAATCATCAGTTGCGGTTTGTGGTGCTGGAACTTCTTCAAGCTCTACCTCTCTGCCACTAATTTCTTTTGCAAGAAATTCCTTTTCCAAAAAGGTGGCATGTTGAGCAACAAACACTTTTTGCTCCTCAGCGTGGTAGAAAACATATCTTTGAGAATTCTTTGGATATCCCACAAATTTGCAAAGAACTGATTGTGCCTCGAGTTTGTCCGGATTTTGTCTTTAGACATAGGCCGGACAACCCCATATCTTAACTCGTTTAAAATATGGTCTCTTCCCACTCCATATCTCATATGGTGTGGTAGGTACAGATTTATACGGAACTAGATTCAATATGTATATGGCTGTCTCAAGCGCATACCCCCAGAAGGAAATAGGTAACTCAGCATCGCTCATCATAGATCGCACCATATCTAATAGGGTCCGATTCCTTCGTTCCGATACACCATTGTGCTGTGGTGTATAAGGAGGAGTAAGCTGAGAGAGAATCCCATTCTCTTTTAGATAATCTAGAAAATCATTGCTCAAGTATTCTCCTCCTCGATCAGATTGAAGGATCTTAATACTTTTGCCCGTTTGGTTCTCAACTTCGTGCTTATATTCTCTGAATTTCTCAAAAGCTTCAGGCTTTTGTTTCAACAGGAACACATGCCCGTATCTAGAGAGATCGTCAGTGAATGTAAGAAAGTAGGAAGAACCGTTCCTGGCATGCGTAGACATGGGACCGCATACATCACTATGTACCAGTCCTAAGAGTTCGGTAACTCTTTCTCCGTGTCCACTAAATGGAGTTTTGGTCATTTTTCCTTTGAGAAAGGAATGACAAGTATCATAAGATGATAATTCGAATGTATTCAAATAACCATCCTTATGTAACTTAGCCAGTCGTGTCGCATTGATATGACCAAGTCTACAATGCCACAAGAAGGATTCGTTCATTTCTGAACTTTTCCTCTTGTGTGTGTTTTGTATATTGAGAACTGTATTCTGATTTAGAATGAATATGCCATTATGTAACGAGCCTGATGCAATCAACTTTTGATCTAGGAATATGTTCATAACATTATCCTTTACTACAAAATTATATCCTTCTTTACTTAATAAAGAGACTGATATAATGTTGCACATCATGTTCGGTATATAACAGCACTCATTTAGAATCAGTGTATTACGACTTGGCAATACAAGGTGATATTTGCCAACTGCTTTGGCTGCAATACTTGCACCGTTCCCTACTTGAACGGAATGATCAACTTTTCCTAGTTCTCTACCTTTACATAGCCCATGTAACAATTTACATATGTGGGATCCTGATCCGGTATCCAATACCCAGGACGTAGGGTGAACTGAGAAACAGTTCTCAATAACTAACACATCTGAAGAAGATGCATCAACATGCATGTTCTTTTGGGTGGCGTGAGAATCCAGATAATCTCATATTCCCTGTTCAGTCTTATAACTCTTATAAGAAAGAACGGGTCCAACGTTCCCCTGCTCAGTATAATAAGCGGGTTCAGTCAATACATCCATATTATTATCTTGATTATGGCCTGACATGGTCGCTACCTGGAGAGAGAGAGAGAAGAAAACACTTTAGCGTATGCTCTTGCAAGATTAGATTGGTTATTATCTTATCTAATCAGGATGTCTCCCACTGTTTTTATCAAATCTACCTTCAAACCCTAAAAGGTAAGATTAGCCGGGATTAATTACACCCTACAATTTCGTCAATCTTTCAGCCAGATCAGTGTCGGTACTATGAGGGAGGTTCCCCGTGCTTTCGCACGGACCTAATTAAAGTAAACCTCATTTTCCCAGAGGCGTAACCCCGTTAACACTTTTCTAGACACCTACTTGATCGACTAATTGTCCTGTGTAAAACTCTCCCAGGAGTAATTCTTACTCGCAGTGGGTATCGGGATCCAACTATCTCATAGAAGGTATGCAATCTCATTGCAAATTTCAACACTTGAAATTCCCGATAATATTTTGCCCCTAGCGATCTATGACCTTGACTAAGTCAACAAACCATAAATCGCAAGTCAAGTTCAACCCGTACATTTTTCGATTGAATTAAACCCACCCGTACGACCCTTGACTGAGTCAACAAGGCCGTGCGAATACCCTAATCCAATCACATCTCATGTTTTAGCAGATAAACACTACTTAGCTACCGTACACTACGCCTTGACTAAGTCAACAAACATAGCACGAATACTAAATAATATCTATCTGAAATGACGGAGGGCTACACAGGTTTTTTTTCAGAAAAACCATGAGCGTAATGAAGTTGATATCGTCGTAGAATCATGTGAAATTTTGAAATGGAGTGTTTTTTAGGCTTTCATTAGTTTTGCTAAAGAGGTCACTCCCGGTGAAGGGATCTCGGCTCTTTCTTCATCGAATAAGGTGCAGGACATATCATATATATCACCGTGCAAAGCAAAACTCTAAAAGCAATCAAAAGACAAACCGAGTTTTGTAGCATCTGCCAGTTTCGCTAAAGAGGTCACTCCCGGTGAAGGGATCTCGGCTCTTTCCTCATCGAATAAGGTGCAGGGTATATCATATATACCCCTATGCAAAGCAAAACTGTAGCTACCCTTTTTATAAAGTTTTGATTCTATAACATCTTTTAGGTTTCTTTTCTTTTTATTAATCTCATTAATAAAAATCCCATCAGCTTATGCTTCCTAAGCATCACAGATAAATACGACGTACACTTATGCCATTCGCATTCGCCTCGATGTCCCCTCGTGCACCGTTAGGTTAGGTAACTAACGACAGAGCAGGGCAGGGCTAGTGCGGGTGTAAAATATAAGTAACGTCTATATAATATATCATATATACTATATACTGTATCCATCACAACATATCAAATGATCACATCACAGATATCGCAGCAGAAACATAGATATAATGTGTGATATACTAGGACGTCCGTATTTAGTATTTAGCCAACAATAGAAAATACGGATTCCACAGTCGCGATGAATAGCCAAGCCCACACCCTGACCCCTACGAGAGCGGCAAGCGACCCTACCAATTCTGGAGTTTAGGAGACTCGGTCTCGACTCCTCGAGATAGCCTCCCACTGAACCCCAGAACCCGGTCACCTGTGCTCCCCTCTTTGGGTCCATCCTAATGCGAAAAAGTAAATAATATACAACACTGGTGGCATCAACCTCAACCTGGAAGTGCCCCAAATAAAAGAATATTACATTACATTTGAATTTACATGAATGAAAATTTAAAACTCTCATCTCACATAAAACCCCTGGTTATTCAATCGCGACAATCCTGCACATCATATCTCAGCAACACATAATATCTCATATCATCAACGTAAGTAAGTATGCATACACCGATCGTCGTCGATGTATAGCAACGACAACCGGCAATACAACTACATACTACACTTACGGTCACAGAAAAGAAATTGTAAAACTACAATATTTGGAATCCACAATCACTTTAGACATCGTAAATCCGAAATATCACATACTTCGCATTTCATGCCTAACACATTGAATTTCACATATTCTATCACATTCCAGATAAATAGACAGTATTAAACTTTTCGAACAGATAATCAAATACCTAAAATTTCCTAAAGTGCTCAACACTTGAGCGGAGTTCAAATAATCCGGAATGTGTCACAGTAGTAGCGGTCCAGCCGTAGAAGGGTTAAGCCAACGCCTCACATGTGGCACGCCGTACTGCCCCAAACCAGAAGGTTCAAAAGGCAGTTCAAGACGGTCACATAATCGAGTTAAGGTTTGTTGTCTTCTAGAGTGTCCACCACAAAACTTGCACGCATTTGCGAAAGATTTAAACTCGAGAAAAGATTCAACACTTGAAAATTTTTCGTGTCGGGAAAAAGTGAGTTAATGATATCCGTTCGAACTTTTTAACAGTTTCTAAATATCCGGAAAAACAATAACGAATTTAAAATTCCCGATCGAATCAACGATTACCAAATAAACCCCAGAATACTCAACACTTGAGTCAGATTAAAAATACCCATAAAATAGAAACTACAGAGGCAAGAATTACTGTGCAAATATCCGTACCTAATACCCTTATACTGCCGCAGAACCGCCGCCAAAGGTGGGTACTTGCCGCGGTTCCGCGGCTATATAGACGAATTGGGGGCACGTGTTTCACCATAATTCTTATAATTCCCTACTGATTTTTTTAGGTATTTTTAATTCTGGAAAAACCCAGATTTCAAAAATTGTACAGAGAGGGGTTTGAAATGTCGTATTCGGGTTCGATCGGGATTTTAACTTCGTTAACACATCGCCTAATGCTCTAGCTAAGCTCTGATACCACTGTAGGGTTCCTAGGCACACTTGTGAAGGTTCATAAAGCATCAAACATACCCGAATAAAATTTTACATGTGCCGAACAACCCAAAGACGGGATCTTTGCTAGATTATTAAGGTTTAGCAAGCAAGATAACATCTTTAAAGCTAAGTGTGAGGGATTACAACCTTTATAGTCCGCTCCTTCGCTTCACAAGCTTCGAGTAGAAGTCCCTTCACCGCGATCCACGATCTCCCGGACTCAAGAGAGGCTCCACGACTCGAACGATCCATGCTAGCTTGAAGTGTTCCGATTCTCCGATGATCTACGTCGAAGTTGCTATAACCCAAGCTTTCTCACTCTACAGAGATGAACACCCTAATCTAATGGGCTAGATTAGATGAGGATGATGGAGTAGTATTTATGCTATCTTTTTATTTCACTTTCTCACAAGAAATCATCAAAAAAGGATTAACTAGTGAGCTCTCTCTCAAAACTCAAAAGAGAAGAAGATGAAGAATGAAAGAAAAATAATCCTTTTGTGATGAATAGTAGTCAAGTGTATATGATTGATTATAGAACCATGGTTAAGGATGATAGGATAAAACTTGTAGAGAATAAACTTGAGTTAGGGTTTGGTTAGGTTAAGGATAAGTATCAACCATAATATCTTAACAAAGACAAAATAGAATCCTTGTAGAATGAACTTGAAAGAGCTAACCCTAATCAAACCCTAATCCCTTTTTATCATCCCTAATCATGTTTAATAATAAATCATATCATGTCACAATAATATATATCACATATATATTATATATTGCAACAAAAGAAAATAATACAATTAACATATATCGCATATATATCAATGTATTAATCCGGTGAGAAAATGAAATAATAATAAAGCGAGCCAATATTAGATAATGTAATACAATATATCATATATATCATTATACATTAAATCATTGAATCAACACTTGATCCAACGATCCGGCTATATCGAATATAACCGACTAATATATCATGTACCGATTCATCGAATCAACACTTGATCCGATGTCCCGATTCATATCTAAATATCACGAGAATATAATACGGTATCTCATATCGCATTATCCTCGGTCCTGCACATATCACATACGTGCCTCTACTCCGTTTTTCCTGAGCCAAGAAACTTCTGTGTAGGACTCTAAAGAATCGTCAATACGCCGGTAGCAGGTGATGATCATATCAAACACCCACAAGCTGCAAGCGGTCAGCTAAACGTAACAGCCATCCAGGTATTGAGCGATCAGAAGATCAACAAGCTAGCCTGTCCGTTCTCCTGTGAATCCAATCAGTAACACTCCCGTACAGTCCGGTCTGTTCGTCTGATATGTCGCATATCAAGTCTAGGGGTGGTATACGTCAGACCCCAGTAACCGATAAGTCGTGTCGATGTGAGGCTAATAACAGGTCGAGAAACTACTGGTAACACTTACCAGTATATCTCTATATCATCCCTGGCCAGGGACTTCCAGTTATAGCCAATCGAACACAGCACGACATCAACTCCCTATACCGGGAGAGACGAATCCCCTCCTATCGCTCATTGCCTCCATGTGATTCGAGACTGTACCCAAAAGCCACCGTTTTGCACGCCCTCTTGGACGTGGTAAGGTGGAAATCAAAACACAGTGGGAATCACACAAGACACTATGACGATCTCGGGTCTACAGACTACCCTGCACCAGTGTCACCGGAGAACTGCCATCTGACGTGTGGTATATCACCATCTGGGAGTTCTCGGCGAGTCCGTCCAGTGTACCCAGTCTCCACTGAGCACCCGTACACCATCTCTGATTTCAAACACCGATGGATATGGGATCATCCATCGTCCATCATATGGGTCAAGATGTGTATGCGCTAGTCTACTCTGGTGTATCGATGCCCCATCTCGATACACCCTTGACTAGGAACATTTATAGGATGTACTCATCGACTACCGTGGCCTCCACTAGTATGATCTCATCATAATCCCAGTAGTCGAGTACAGATCCTAAGGGCTTTATCAACATGTGAGAGAAAGACAGTAAACCAATACAAGTCAACATGTTAAGATAAAGTGAAACCAAATAGCATACTATCATGACGAGCAAGAAAGTCCTCTCTGTATATATCCAAGCATCCATCATAATATACATTATATGTACAACAATGGCCTCTAGGGCATATACATAACTAATAATTTTAACCGGGTCCATGAGCATATCGCATACGCGCACCACAACGTTTCGCCTGGACTAGGTAACTCCTTTGTGGGACTCTAAGACTCGTCAATACGCCGGCAGTGGGTGATGATCATATCAAGCACACCCAAGCCTCAAGCGGTTAGCTAAACGTAATGGCCACCCGTGTATTGAGCGATCAGAAGAAAACAAGCGAACCTGCTACAACTCCCGTCGAGCCAACCGGCAACACTACCGTACAGTCCGGTCTCTTCGTCAGATATGCTGCATATCGAGTCTAGGGATGGTAACGTCGACGCCAATAACTCAATAAGTCTTGCCGATGAATGGTCTATAACAGATCGAGAAACTACTGATAACACTTATCAGTAAATCTCAGCAGCCCTGGCCAGGGACTTACTGATATAACCAGTCGAGCACAGCACAACATCAACTCCCAATACCGGGAGAGACGAAACCCCTCCTATCGCTCATCGCCTTCGTGTGTCTCGAGACTGTACCCAACGGCCACCTGTTTGCATGACTCAGTAGAGCCGTGGTAGAGTGGTAATCAAAGTACAGTGGGAGAGCACACAAGACTCTATGACGATCTCAGGTCTACAGACTAACCTGCACCAGTGTCACCTGAGAACTGCTATCCGACGATAGATATAATTCCATATAGGAGTTCTCGGTGAGTCCGTCCAGTGTACCCAGTCACCACTGAGTACCTGTATATGATCTAGATGTCAAACATCGATGAATGTGGGAACATTCATCGCCCATCGTATGGGTCTAGTATTATATACGCTAGTCTACTCTGGTATATCAATGCCCCGTCTCGATATACCTACGACTAGGGACATTCCAGAATATGCTTATAAACTACAGATGTCCCACTAATATGATCTCCATCATAATTAAAGTAGTCAAGCCGATATCCTCAGGGCTTTATCAGCATGTATGAATGAATAAAAGCATGATCAAATCAACATGTCAGATAAAGAAGAACCAGATAACATACTATCATGTCGAGCAAGAATGTACACTGAATATATATATATACATGTATAGATACATCCACTATCATATAATGGCCTCTAGGGCATACATATATCCAACACCTCGTCGACTGAGGTGCTGGATATTCATAACTGAATACCACTGTGCAAAACAAAAGAGAACATCCTTGCAATAACAGTTTTTTTTTTTTGAAAAATGTTCCAACAACATCAGAATAGGTTTGTTTAGCTTACATTGATCCGAATCAATGCAGTCCCATCAATTGATCACACCAATAAAGAACGAAAATACGATGTACGTATATGCCATCCGCATTCGCCACTGGGTCCCGTCATCACCCGTTAGGTTACTTAACTAACGACTGAGCGGGGACTGGACTAACGCGGATGCAAAACATATACAACATCTACTAGTATATATACCAATATATAATATTCGCTCAAGGCGTGATAAAATGCAACATCACAGAAATGTAATAAGCATCACAGAACAATACAGATAATCTGGAAGCCCCGGGTTTCACAGAGCCGCTGCTGAAACCCGACGTTCCCCTGGTCGTGTGGATAGCCTGTGCAATGAAATCCTAGACCCCTACGGGTGCAGCAAGTTACCCGCCAAAACCTGAAGCGAGGCAGCCCCCTTCAACGATGTGAAATGGACCACCCAACACTTCACGAAATCCGGTAACTTAGGCACCCCTCCTTGGGTCAACCTGTACCCCCTACGAGTGCGGCGAATAGCCCGATAATTCTAGAGTGAAGCCCTCTACCGTCTCACTGCCATGAGATGCGGGCCCGTTTCCCTCTAGAACCCAGCTATCCGTGCACCCCACCATGAGGTAATCCTAGTACAGAAAGTAAAATATACAACGGGTACATCGACCTCAGCCCGGTCGTACCCCAAAAGAATAATATCAAACAGGAAGTGACGACAGTCCACATATCGGACGCTCGCCCCACAATATCAAATGTACATAAACAACCAAACTGTACTATCATTGCATCCAGGCTATCCACCACGACAAATCCGCAACATCACAGCACAACACAGAACATCAACGTGAATGTCACGTTCGCAAATCCGCCTAAAAGGGCTATAGCAGTTAGACAGGATTTACCGATCAAATGACATTCATGGTCGCAGATATAATGTATATACTGTGAACTAACATGATTAAAATTTTCGATCGACAAAAATTCCCGAAGTGGGCCCCAAGCACAATACCGAATACTCAAATAAATCTGGGCCTAAAATAAAATAACCAGAAACCACTTTTTCAAGTCAGGAACCACTGTAGGAAAAATGGTCCAGTGATGTCACTATTCGACGGCGGAACCGCGGCCAAAAGAGGGTTACGGCCACGGTTCCACGGCGCTATAGTGACATCATGCAACCATTTTTCTTCAGTGGTCTCCAAAAACCCTGCCTGATTTTCTGCAACATACCAAATAATTTTTTGACAACAAAAGAAAATCGATAGAAACACAGAATTTGAAAACGCGGTTTCGAAATTTTTCGTTCGATCGAAGTTCTAAACATGTTAGAGCAAGCTAGTAAAGGTTAATGGCGTGGCTCTGATACCATGTAGGACTACGGTAGCGCCCCGGCCGTCTATCCGAGGCCAAAATGCGGAAACGAAAATTTTTCTTGACTTTAAACCGGCACTACCGCATCCTAAAAACCCAGATCGTAACCATTAACCTAATGCTAGCTAACATGAGAATGCGTAGGAAGCTATACCGAGCGATCCGTGTCCTTCGGTCTTCGGCTTCCACTCCGATCTCCTCGCGGAATCTCCGGTCTTAATCTCCTCGTCGGAAAGGGCACCACATCGAGAAGTATTTTTACGGGCTCCCGCTTCATCCGAAGCAACTCGGGCGCGAAGTGTGCTAGCCGACACGTCCAAGGTGTCGTAGAGAATGTTGTGATCACTTTGTCTCTTGCATCCATTAATTTGGATGGAGGTTGAAGGTGTTTCCATTGGAGGAGATGATGAGCTAGAGGAAGAAGAAGAAGAAGAAGAGAAGGCTTTCTTTTTCTTTTCTTTTCTTTTCTTTTGTTGTTATCATGGAATGAGAGAGAGTGAGGAAAATAATATGAGAGCTAACAATAACCTCATGGCATCCCTTCTCTCTCTCTTCCTCTCATATCATCACAAATCAATCCATTAATGTGACACTTTTGCTAAAAAAGAGACCATGACTCATAGTATAAGTCCATGTCACATTAATGCATTGTCATGATGAATTTCTAGCTCATTATTTCCTTAAGCAAACATTAATCCAAATGTTTGCCACAACAAAAAGATCCGTCAACATCTAAAGTAAACTCGTGACGGATCACAAGGATACCCCTTGTAAGTCCATGTCACGCACCCCACGAACTTGCGGGGAGGCAGAATATATGAAAAACGATTATCAAAACTTCGTAACACGGACTTGAGCGCATGAATTGTTTCTAAACCATTGCTAACTATCTACTAGAGGTTTAACTACTAGGATACAAAGTTATACCTCACGTTACTTGTCCTTCGGGTCTTCATCGCGGTCCTCCACTCCTCGTAGGCTCATTGGAACATCGGCACCTCAACGGCCTCCTCGAATCAAAGACGATCCACCCGAAAGCTCCTATTGTTGGAGATAGTGCCCTCAGAGTCAATTATTAGGTCACAGGTACGTGATTGCAATGATTGATGGAGGACCTATCCCGGTAGGACAGTCTTACTCGAGATGATAGTATGCTATCTGGTTTACCTTTATCATCGTGTACTATTTTAAGTGACCTGACACGTCGCTATTACACGTTGATGGAGCCCCTAGGATTCTTGCTTGACCACCAGCAGTATGAGTGCGATCATATAAGTGGGAGCTGGGGGTCTATAAGCATATCCTTAAAAGGTCCCTAGTCGTGAGAGTTTCGAGACAGGGCATCGATTCTCCATAGTAGACTAGTGTATACAGTCGAGACCCCGACGAGGGGCGGTGGCCGGTCTCACGAGCCACTGGTGTCAGTTGGATCACCTAAGATGTATACAGGTGCTCATTGGGTTATGAGTACACCGGAGAGGACTCGCCGGGAACATGCTAGTTGGTCATATACCAGATGTCAGATGGCAGTTCCCTGGTGACATGTGTACAGGTTAGTTCATCGACCTGAGGATCGTCATTTGTCTCGTGTGAGTTCCCACTGTACTTTGATTACTACCCTACCACGGCTCAAAGGAGTCGTGCAAACAGGTTTTAGTTGGGTACAGTCCCGAGCCACATGGAGGCAGTGAGCGTATCTTCAGGGGTTCGTCTCTCCCGGTATTGGGGGTGAGGTCGCGCTGTGTCTAGGAGAGCCATTACACGAAGCCCTCGGCCGAGGCAAGGAGATTTACTGGTAGGTATTCCAGTAGTATCTCAGGGTGTTCTGGGCTACACTCCGACACGACTTGTACCGCTTTTGGGGGTCTGACTTTTACCAACCCCCTAGGCCCGCCATGCGATGCTCATAGACGAACGGACCGGACTGTACGGATATTGTCACTGACAGGCTCAGTAGGGTGTCAGGCTGAGTTCGCTCACAGACGTCCCTTTTGGTTAATACCTGGTAGCCCGTTATGTATTGGCTTATACCTCTAACGTGCTAGTGGTTAAATCCACAACCAAGGTGTTGACGAGTCTTTAGAGTCCCCCACATTCAGTTACTCAGCTTTCGGACGAAAGGTTGTAGAGGCCGTATGGAGATATGGCAGGGTCCGATCAGATACGTGCGGTATTGCACGGATCAGGATCGGACAGTCTGTACTATAGGCCGTATGGTTATATGGCAGGGTTCGATCAGATACGTGCGGTATTGCACGGATCAGGATCGAACAGGTATTACTAGCCGGTTTTGGTATATGCCGGATCCTAGTATAGTACAGTGTAGATTTTGTCTCATTGCATTTGTATTTCGGTCGGAATACAAATGCGGGTGTGTATGCACAGTTTCGGGGTTTTCCTGTAATTTATTACGGGACAAGTTTTCTGGAGTTGCCGGTTTGCTTTCCGTTTCGGCCGATTTCCTTTGTTCCGTTCATTGGCCGAAGATTGGTGGAGGAGGGCTTATTTGCATTGTTGCAAATAAGCTTTTGTGGAAGGGGGTCTTTGCATGTTTCCTTGTATCATGATGGTGCACCATTCTTTTGACCTTGACTTCTATCTTCATGATGGCATGACTTTTGGAAGTGATCATTAGCTTGTTGGAGTGTTGGATTTGGTGCTATCATGGTTGTTGGTGAGTAGTTGAGAGTGGGTGTGATTGTGACCATATTCTTTTCATGATTTCCTTTTGCATGATAGTCTTCCCACTCTCTCCTTTTTGGATGGCTCTCTCATTCTTTCCCCTCCCTCACCTCTCATGGCCGGCCCAAGTATTGTGGGGCTGTCCCAAAATTTTGGTGGGGATGTTTGGCTCATTTCATGTTGCAAAAATCCCATAAGTTCAATCCAAATAGCTCCAAGTATCATTCCTCCACCAAATGGCAATTCCACAACCCCAAAGTGAGACTTGAGGACTACATATTCTACAGCGAATCTTGGGCACGTCGAGTAGCCGGCTTTGTGCCCGAGTTGCCTCGGCATTGAGGTGGGAGCCCGTAAAAGAAGTAGGCGA
Organism: Agapanthus africanus; assembly: GCA_030015575.1. Lineage (NCBI taxonomy): Eukaryota > Viridiplantae > Streptophyta > Magnoliopsida > Asparagales > Amaryllidaceae > Agapanthus > Agapanthus africanus. Next base: position 270,640,150 of record CM057340.1, read on the forward strand.
TGTGGTGCGCTTCCGGCGACGAGGAGGAGACGGGACATTCCGCAGGAGATCGGGACGATGACGAGAAGACCGGAGGACTTGGATCGTCGGTATATCTCTATTCCCTTTCTTGTAGATAGCTAGGACTAGTTAATGGTTCGATCCGGGTATTAGTGCGCGGCGGTTTGCCAGTTCAAGAAAATTAAAGTTTATCACTGCTTCCGCATTTGGCCGTCGGATTGACGGCCGGGGCGCCGCCGTGCACTTACATTGGTATCAGAGCCTTACCATTAACCTAGCCTAGCTTTGTGTGATGTGTTTTTCAGTTCCGATCGATCAAAATTCCAAAAACCCAATTTTAGTTCACATCAGTTTTCTGTTAAGATTTTTTGGTGTCCAAAATTTTTTCAGGTTGCATAAAACTGATGTACAAGATATTATAAGACCTCTGTAAAAATTCGAAACTTTCAGTCGACGACTTGAGCGCGGAACCGCGGCCAAATCCCCCCTTAGGCCGCGGTTCCGCCGCACTCTAGTGTCCTCACTGTGTCCAATTTTTCCAGTGGGCTTGTGGGCTGATTTTGTGGGTTTTGGAAGATTAAATTTGGGCCCAGAATCTCTGTGAGTGCTACAGTATTGCTTTGGGGCCCACTTGTTAATTTTTGATCAATCGGAAAATTTTAAACACATTTTTTCACAGTATTTACATTATATCTGCGACCGTGAATGTCACTCGATCGGTAAATCCGGTCTAACTGCTATAGCCCGGTTAGACGGATTTGCGAACGTGACTTTCACGTTGATGTTCTGTTTTTGCTGTGATGTTGCGGATCGGTCGTGGGGATAGCCTGGATGCAATGCTAGTACAGTTGTGGTTGTATTATGTACATTTGATATTGCGGGGCGAGCGTCCGACATGTGGACTGCCGTCACTGCCTGTTTGTATTATTATTTTGGGGCACGACCTGGTTGCGGTCGATGTACCCGTTGTATGTATATTTTACTTTCTGTACTAGGATTTCCCCGCGGAGGGGTGCACGGATAGCCGGATTCTAGAGGGCAACAAGCCCGCATCTCATGGCATTGAGACGGAGGGGGCTTCACTCTAGGATTGGCGGGATATTCGCCGCACTCGTAGGGGGTACAGGTTGACCCAGGAGGGGTGCCCAAGTTACCGGATTCCGTGAAGTGCTGGGTGGTCCATTCACGGCGCTGAAGGGGGCTGCCTCGCTTCAGGTTTTGGCGGGTGACTTGCCGCGCCCGTAGTGGTCTAGGTTCTCATTGCACAGGCTATCCACACGACCAGGGGAACGTCGGGTTTCAGCGGCTCTGTGAAACCCGGGGATCCCAGATATCTGTATTGTTTCTGTGATGCTGTACATTTCTGTGATGTTGCATTTTATTCACGCCTTGAGCGAAATATAATATATTGGTATATATATTAGTAGATGTTGTTTATGTTTTACATCCGCGCTAGTCCAGTCCCCACTCTGTCGTTAGTTAGCTAACCTAACGGGTAATGACGGGACCCAGTGGCGAATGCGGATGGCATATACGTACGTCATATTATTTTCGTTTTTTGTGGTGTGATCAATTGATGGGACTGCGTTGATTCGGATCAATGCAAGTTAAAAACAAACCTAATCTGATGTTGTTGGAACACTTTTCAAAAAGCTGTTATTGCAAGGACGTTCACTTTTGTTTTGCATCGTGGTATTCAGTTGGAATATCCTGCTCCTCAGTCGACGAGGCAAGGGCCGAGATCCCTTCACCGGGAGTGACCCCTTGGACAAAAAGTTTGCGTCAGGGCATTAACTTCACTATAGCCGATTACTTTTGCTTTGCACCGTGGTATTCAGTTGGAATATCCAGCACCTCATTCTACGGGGAAAGAGCCGAGATCCCTTCACCGGGAGTGACCTCTTTAGCATCGGTTTTCGTCACTATATTTTTAAAAAAGCTATCCGTTCCTTCAACGATATCAAGTTCTTTACGTTAAAGGTTTTCGCCAGAAACCATTCGTAGCCCTCCGTCGTTTCAGACGGGTAGCACGTAGTATTCATGCTATGTTTGTTGGCCTTCGTCAAGGCATAGTGTATGGTAGCTGCTTGTTGCCTTTCTGCAGCATAGATAGATGCGTTGGTTTGGGACAGTCGTATAGCCTTGTTGGCCTTCGTCAAGGGCTTGTGCGGGTGGGTTCAAATCAACCTGGAGAATGACGGGTAGAACTTGACATGTGACTTATGATTTGTTGGCCTTCGTCAAGGTCATAAGAGCATGGGGCAAAAATCACATCGGGAGTTTCAAAAGAACTGAAACTTGCCAGATATGCGCATACCTTCTGGAGTGTGATGACGTGAGCGGATTCCGTCACGTTATCATGCGATGATAGTTGGATCCCGATTCCCACTGATGAGTTAGTTTACTCCTCGGGTGACTCCGACTAATTCTTCTTTCAGGTTTGGAGGAGAATTTGAGGTACAGTGGGAGGATTCCAGATTAGATAAATTGGTAACCATTCTGATCTAGGTTAGAGTGCACGCTGAGTGTTTCTTTTCTCTCTCTCTTTGGCAGCGACCATTGACCTGACCCTAAGACTATGACTCAGTGACCAAGTTGACCGAACCTTCTTAACACTGGCTTTTGGATTGTCAGAGTTGCAGACCTCATTGCCACTCCTACTTTTACCCTTTTCTCCAGGACACCCCGTATTACTACGAACGTCCACTTCCATTGGACAAAACCATCGTATGGTTAGATACGAACTCGAAAGAATTTATTCGGGGATGGTTTCACGTTCTGGAGAAAACGGATAGGATTATTCAGTTGTCTTTTCCCTTTTACCTTCTCTCAAGTTGCGAGTACTCCTTGGTTTAGGAGATAGTACACCTATTACGCAAATTGGATAGTCTTCTTCCAAACCATAGGCAGGTGCCGACCGGTAGGGAATGAAGAAAACCAATTAGCATAACGATGGTGTGCAGAAGGTATTAGGTTAAGACAAAGCAAGGGATTAGTAAGAGGGCAAAGTAAATTGCAACAGATATTCACGACCAAACCAAGTATTCCTTCGCCAATCCTAAATCACCTTTGAATTTCTCCAGGACACTCCGTATCACTACGAAGATCCACAGTTTATTGGATACTCCATCGTATGGTTATATACGAACTCGAAAGGAACTTGTTCCAGTTCGGGGATGGATTCTGGTCCAGGAGAAATAGGAATAAGGTTTATTCAGGTGTCCTTTATCTTCACCCTCTCTCATTGCGAGTGTTCCTAGGATTGGGACAGTACACCCATTATGCTTATTGGATAGTCTTCTTCCAAACCATAGGCTGGTGCCGAACGGTAGGGAAGGAAGAAAACCATTTGGCCTATAAGGGTGTGCAGAAGGTAATGACTAAAGACATATGAAGGGATTTGGAGAGGTGGCAAAGAACTATACGGTTACAGTTGTGAATCTGGAAGAGGCATTACTAGGAATACCAGGATACCCCATCGAAACATTTCGATGTTTCAGTCTCACTGTGTAATGTTAAAAGAAAACTGATTTCCCAGTTTGACACTTGCTCCAGGGTATGTATTTACCAGGTTTGATTCTCACATCTGTATGGTTTTACAGATGATGAGTGGGAGTAAGTTATTGGGAATTGGGTGATCATCCTCATTATATCGGGATTCGTTGTAATCGGTGATATTTGAGGAAGTCACCTGGGCTGTTTGCCGGTCGGCAAATATTTGGTTTTGAATATCCGCAGTTATGCACCAATTTCAAATTGATATATCTGTACTTCTATTTTCATAGAGTGAGATATACCTTTCTGAAATTATGTCTACGACATTTACCTATATCAGTGGATGGTTAGATAAGGAGCATTAAACAGCGGTGTAATTCTTCTTAACCATAAGTACAGTTTTCAACCTACGACACACAGTGAATGAGTTTTCAGACTCAAGGGACTTATACAGAACATTGTATGTTGTCCAGGGTCCATCAGGACAGAGGGGTAGGTCCTCGTACTATATTCGGTTTACTTATGACTTCTCTAGTTTTTAGACAGGTGTTTCGTGGAAACACAGGGTCCGAATTTTGAGAAGTTATAGGTATTTGAATAGAGTAGAGAACCAAGTGTGGCAAGTATCGGGATTCTTCAAAGTGATCGAAGATGTAGATACTTGTGTATGGTATTCAGTTGATAGTGATGATAAAGAGAAATTGCTTCTTTTTCAGGTTACTCATAATTGGAAGCATTCCTATGTTGAGTAACGCTGATCGGCCTCCTTCCATTAAGTTGACATGCACTGGAGACAGCTGCATGATTTGAATCTGGTTCAATTAAATCAGTGCCTCTGTTTCTATATTGGATATAGAACAGTTCATGTCTTAACGTTGTTAAGGTACGGGGAGTTGTCCGGTTTATGATTAAAACCAGACACTGGACAACTCAAGGCACGTTTCTGTAATGGCTGTTTGTGGGTTGACCCAGGCTATGACGCGGGTTGACTTTCTACCATCTGGATGAACAATAGCAATATTGTTCTAGACTCGCCACAGTTTTAATAAAAATGGATTTTTTCAGAAAACAGTAGTGGGAGTATGGTAGAACTGGAAGTGATTCCAGAACCACAAACGATTACTGAAGATTTGATAAGGAACCTAAAGATTCAATCTGGATTGACATTCCATTGGCCACTCCGCAGATAAGGTGGGTAACTTCAGCCACCCGAGAGGTACTACGGTAGCCTCAAGGACGGTGACAGGGAAGTTCGTGTTTACCCAAAATTACCATTGCTGTTGTTCCAGGCTGCGAGACCCGGTGGGAGGATGAGTATAGCGTCGTTCTAAACTAGTTTTAGAAGTGTACGTCTATATGACTCTGCCAGAGGGTTGTCGTAGTCAGTGGGAGCAGTGGAAGCATTGGTGGACAGGTAGCTTATGTCTATTTATAGACTAAAGCAGATGTAGCGGAGATAGATCATCTATTTCTGATGTGACAGTCATAGGTTTGACTTCATCAGAATAGGGGATGGATCTGTTGAGAAGGTAGTAGGGTGTGATATCCTGGTATTTGGATGACATACACAAAGTAGGAAAGGAAACTCCTATACTACGATCGGTTATACTTTGGTCGTCACACAGTGGTTTCTCCACATGGACTTGGACATTATATCAGACATACTGGTCACTAGATCTATGGTTTTAGATCTAGATTTGGGTGGTTTCCCAATCTGGGTACTTAGACAGCATTCTAAGAGTATTTAGAATGGACGACTCCTGGCACGGTAGTGTACCTGCAGGTAATGGAGTCACCCTCTCTAAAGGTGTCTTACAGACTAAAGGGGAGAGGGATGTGCATGATTGGCAGATCACTTGCTCAGGCAATTGAGTCAATCATGAGATGTCAAGTACCACACCAAATATTGTTCTTGCACTAGATGCAATAAGTTGATATTGATCCGATCATGGAGAAACAGTCGGAAGCAGTTTTAGAACATAAGTGGATGTTCTAGGGATATGATAACGACAGCCTCATTCGGGAAACAGTTATCATTCCAGGTTTCCAAGGTGACATGGACGACAAGGAGGTTGTCAGAGCTATAGTTTTTCCTTCTGATGAGGGGCAGCATTTTGGACAGGTGGTCCAAGGCAATACTGAGGGTGGCATGGCGCAGGATACTGATTAAGTTCAGTTGACGATACAGTCTAAGAAGTTTGGATTTGGTGTTCATTTATGAGCTAAGTCCCATCAGACATCCAGACATATTCTAAGACAGGTATTGCTCATTTCGGGAGATGGGTTTCTCCGCGAACTTGAGATATAGAGAGACATGGAAAGAGACAACAAAGCGGATCCACTCACTGAGGCTATTCCTCGAACGCAATAGTTTCGCAAACGAGCTTTGTGAGACTGACTAGTAGAGGAGTTGGGTGTTCGGTATCACACGGGCTGTGAGTATGCGACATCGCAATAATTAGCCATGAGTGCAAGTGGGAGATTGTTGGAGATAGTGCCCTCAGAGTCAATTATTAGGTCACAGGTACGTGATTGCAATGATTGATGGAGGACCTATCCCGGTAGGACAGTCTTACTCGAGATGATAGTATGCTATCTGGTTTACCTTTATCATCGTGTACTGTTTTAAGTGACCTGACACGTCGCTATTACACGTTGATGGAGCCCCTAGGATTCTTGCTTGACCACCAGCAGTATGAGGGCGATCATATAAGTGGGAGCTGGGGGTCTATAAGCATATCCTTAAAAGGTCCCTAGTCGTGAGAGTTTCGAGACAGGGCATCGATTCTCCATAGTAGACTAGTGTATACAGTCGAGACCCCGACGAGGGGCGGTGGCCGGTCTCATGAGCCACTGGTGTCAGTTGGATCACCTAAGATGTATACAGGTGCTCATTGGGTTATGAGTACACCGGACAGGACTCGCCGGGAACATGCTAGTTGGTCATATACCAGATGTCAGATGGCAGTTCCCTGGTGACATGTGTACAGGTTAGTTCATCGACCTGAGGATCGTCATTTGTCTCGTGTGAGTTCCCACTGTACTTTGATTACTACCCTACCACGGCTCAAAGGAGTCGTGCAAACAGGTTTTAGTTGGGTACAGTCCCGAGCCACATAGAGGCAGTGAGCGTATCTTCAGGGGTTCGTCTCTCCCGGTATTGGGGGTGAGGTCGCGCTGTGTCTAGGAGAGCCATTACACGAAGCCCTCGGCCGAGGCAAGGAGATTTACTGGTAGGTATTCCAGTAGTATCTCAGGGTGTTCTGGGCTACACTCCGACACGACTTGTACCGCTTTTGGGGGTCTGACTTTTACCAACCCCCTAGGCCCGCCATGCGATGCTCATAGACGAACGGACCGGACTGTACGGATATTGTCACTGACAGGCTCAGTAGGGAGTCAGGCTGAGTTCGCTCACAGACGTCCCTTTTGGTTAATACCTGGTAGCCCGTTATGTATTGGCTTATACCTCTAACGTGCTAGTGGTTAAATCCACAACCAAGGTGTTGACGAGTCTTTAGAGTCCCCCACATTCAGTTACTCAGCTTTCGGGCGAAAGGTTGTAGAGACCGTATGGAGATATGGCAGGGTCCGATCAGATACGTGCGGTATTGCACGGATCAGGATCGGACAGTCTGTACTATAGGCCGTATGGTTATATGGCAAGGTTCGATCAGATACGTGCGGTATTGCACGGATCAGGATCGAACAGGTATTACTAGCCGGTTTTGGTATAAGCCGATACGTGCGGTATTGCACGGATCAGGATCGAACAGGTATTACTAGCCGGTTTTGGTATAAGCTGGATCCTAGTATAGTACAGTGTAGATTTTGTCTCATTGCATTTGTATTTCGGTCGGAATACAAATGCGGGTGTGTATGCACAGTTTCGGGGTTTTCCTGTAATTTATTACGGGACCATATTTCTGGAGTTGCCGGTTTGCTTTCCGTTTCGGCCGATTTCCTTTGTTCCGTTCATTGGCCGAAGATTGGTGGAGGAGGGATTATTTGCATTGTTGCAAATAAGCTTTTGTGGAAGGGGGTCTTAGCATGTTTCCTTGTATCATGATGGTGCACCATTCTTTTGACCTTGACTTCTATCTTCATGATGGCATGACTTTTGGAAGTGATCTTTAGCTTGTTGGAGTGTTGGATTTGGTGCTATCATGGTTGTTGGTGAGTAGTTGAGAGTGGGTGTGATTGTGACCATATTCTTTTCATGATTTCCTTTTGCATGATAGTCTTCCCACTCTCTCCTTTTTGGATGGCTCTCTCATTCTTTCCCCTCCCTCACCTCTCATGGCCGGCCCAAGCATTGTGGGGCTGTCCCAAAATTTTGGTGGGGATGTTTGGCTCATTTCATGTTGCAAAAATCCCATAAGTTCAATCCAAATAGCTCCAAGTATCATTCCTCCACCAAATGGCAATTCCACAACCCCAAAGTGAGACTTGAGGACTACATATTCTAAAGCGAATCTTGGGCACGTCGAGTAGCCGGCTTCGTGCCCGAGTTGCCTCGGCATTGAGGTGGGAGCCCGTAAAAGAAGTAGGCGATGTGGTGCGCTTCCGGCGACGAGGAGGAGACGGGACATTCCGCAGGAGATCGGGACGATGACGAGAAGACCGGAGGACTTGGATCGTCGGTATATCTCTATTCCCTTTCTTGTAGATAGCTAGGACTAGTTAATGGTTCGATCCGGGTATTAGTGCGCGGCGGTTTGCCAGTTCAAGAAAATTAAAGTTTATCACCGCTTCCGCATTTGGCCGTCGGATTGACGGCCGGGGCGCCGCCGTGGACTTACACCTATCCCAAGATTAATCTCAAACTTTAGATAACTAGGTTGCTTAAAGTGCTAATCTAAGCTACCAAGGGGATATAGAGTGAGGTTATGGATATATTAGTCTAGCTAACCCTTGATCTCAACTCATGAGAAGTTAGGGTTAGGGTTTGAAGAGAGAGTGAGCTTGAGGAGAGAGAAGGTGAAGATGAATTATTGTTAGTTATATGTATGCCCTAGAGGCCATTACTGTACATAGGATGTATATTGTAGTGGATGCTGGGACGTATATAGGAAGGACTTTCTTGCTCGACATGATAGTATGCTATCTGGTTACACTTTACCTTAACGTGTATACTGATTGTCTCTCTGTTACATGTTGGTAAAGCCCTTAGGATGTGTACTTGACTACCTGGACTATGATGCGGATCATACTAGTGGGGACATGGTAGTCCATAAGTACATCCTTCAAAGTCCCTAGTCGTGGGTGTATCGAGACGGGGCATCGATATACTAGAGTAGACTAGCGCATACCTTCTCGACCCATACAGATGGGCGATGGATGATCCCATATACATTGGTGTTTGACATCAGAGATGATATACGGGTGGTCAGTAGAGACTGGGTACACTGGACGGACTCGCCGAGAACTCCTAGATGGTAATATACCTTACGTCAGATGGCAGTTCTCTGGTGACACTGGTACAGAGTAGTCTGTTGACCCGAGATCGTCATAGAGTCTTGTGTGGTTCCCACTGTGCTTTGATTTCCATCTTACCACGTCCAAGAGGGCGTGCAAAACGGTGGTTTTTGGGTACAGTCCCGAGTCACATGGAGGCAATGAGCGATAGGAGGGGATTCGTCTCTCCCGGTATAGGGGGTTGATGTTGCGCTGTGTTCGATTGGCTATAACAGGAAATCCCTGGCCAGGGTTGCTGAGATTTACTGGTAAGTGTTACCAGTAGTTTCTCGAATTGTTATAGACCTCATATCGACACGACTTATCGAGCTATTGGGGTCTGACGTTTACCACCCCTAGGCGAGATATGCGACATATCAGACGATCAGACCGGACTGTACGGTAGTGTTACTGGTTGGATTCACTGGAGTGTGAGCGGGCTTGCTCGTCGATCTTTAGATCGCTCAATACCCGGGTGGCCGTTACGTTTAGCAGACCGCTTGCGGCTTGTGGGTGTTTGATATGATCATCATCTGCTGCCGGCGTATTGACGAGTCTTTAGAGTCCTACACAGAGGTTTCCTGGCTCAAGCGAAACGAAATAGGAGCGCATATGAGATATGTGCGGGACCGAGAATCATGCGTGTATGTGTTACCGTATTACATTCTCGCGATAAATGTATCGATTGGTTATATGCGATATAACCTAGTTATCGAATCAAGTATTGATTCGATAAGCCGATGCATAGGATACTAGTCGGCTATATGCGATATGACCGGATCGTTAAATCAAGTGTTGATTTAATGATTTAATGCATAATTATATATTTGATATATTACTTTGCATTAACTAGTATCGGTTCACTTTAAATGGATTTTCTCGCTCGGATGTGCACATTGTATATTTGATATAGTTTTGTGCACATGATTGTATCATGTTTGATGATGCATACTTACTTGGTTTGTGTAAAGAATTAAACCATGGTTATTTAAATGGTTAGGGTTTTGGTTTTCCTTATTCATTTATTTATCTTTTTCATTTATTCTTTTTGGAAATAAAATAATTGGCATAAGAGGATAATGGTGGCTTTCTTTGTTTGTTCATGAACTTTCATGAAGCTTTGACTTAGTTAACCATTCTTGTCTCTTGCTTAACCCTAACCATCATAACTTACCATGGTCTATTCTCTACAACTAACTAAGGTTAAGATTATGATAAGTTTCCATTTTTATTATTCTTTTGTGAATAACTTATCATAACATAATTCTTCTTCTTCTTCCTTTCTTCACTTGAAGAAAGCAAGCTCCATCAATGGTGATTGATGGAAATGGGTGAGAAATCCAATTCTAAAGTCTACCCACTTCCTATTTCTTCATCCTCTACCTCTTGCCAAGTAGTAGAGTGTGTTTCCTTCACAAGTTTTCATGACTTGGTGAAGGTGGAGCTTGATTTAGCGATGCCTCGACGTAGATCATCTTCGGCATGGACATCGACGACCTAGCTCGCCATTTCTCCGACGAAGCCGACGCTAGAGCCCGGGAATTCATTTGGACAGCAAAGGGACTTCTTTGTGGAGCTATGGAGGTGGAGCACCGGATCTACAAAGGTTGTATTTCCGTTTAAACTTTAGTTAAGTTGTTAACTAGTTTCTTTTTCGCCTAGAATTCTAGCCAACGATCCGTACACTAGGGTTTCTCGGCACCGTAATATTTGAAATTGGCATGGTTGATGCCTTGTGAGACCTCCTTGGGGTGCCTAAGAACCCTACAGTGGTATCAGAGCCTAGCTAGAGCCTTAGGCGAAGTCTAGACAACGTTTGAATCCCGATCGAACCCGAAACCTCATTTTTCCCATGCTCTCTGTCCTTTTTTCAAAACTGTGCATTTTTCCACATTAAAAATATGCAGAAAATTAAGCAGGGTTTTATATGAATTACTGTGAAATACGGGGGCCTAATTCAATTAAACCACCGCGGAACCGCGGCACGAGCTTGGCATGTGCGGCGGTTCCGCGGCCTCATGGTCTCCTCTTGCGTTGACTTTTGCACAGTAATTCCTATTTAACAGTGATGAGTTCTCTGGGTATTTTTAATGTTTATTCAAGAGTTGAATAATCTGGGATGTTTTGGAGCTTCGATGATTCGATCGGGTTTATCAGATTTTGTCTATTTGGCTTTCCGGATAAATTTTAAAATATGTTAAAAAGTTCGACCGGATATAAATACCCAATTTTTCCCCTGTCGGGAAATTTCCAAGTGTTGGATTTTTCCGTAGTTTGACGACGTTCTAAGTAGTGCAAGTAACGCGATGGACCCTCTAGAAGACAACAAACCTTAACTCGATTATGTGACCGTCTTGAACTGCCCTTTGAACCTTAGGGTTTGGGGCAGTACGGCGTGCCACATGTGAGGCGTTGGCTTGACCCTTCTACGGCTGGACCGTTGGTACTGAGGCACGAACGGAATGTTGTTAGACTTATTTCATGTGTTGAGCTGTATCGGGAAAACTTGGGTGTTCGATTGTTCGATCGAAAAGTTTAACATTTTCTGTTTATCTGGAATGGGATACAATAATTGGAATTCACAAAAGTTATGTGATAACTGAATGAATGTTATAAACATAGCACTTTAGTCTCACTTGATCGGTTGCCACGGAATTTTGATGTGATCAAAAGTCCGTCGCAATCACGTAGCGTACGCGGATACTCGCCGGGTAAACTTAATAGACAGCCTCACTCCATAGCCCCGACCAAGTGACTGTAGGAGAACCCCGTCGCCGAAAGCATCCGTTCGGGTGCTCGCGGTGGCGGTGTTCCGCCTTGGTGCACTTCGTCGACGGCGTCGGGGGTGCGGCCGCCTACTGAAGTTTGCGACGAGCATTCGATCAGGATGTCGGGAATCTTGTTGAATTGCCCGACTTGATATTGAAAAGAGTTTTCGATTTTGAGACTAAAATGCGGGGTTTATAATTGTTAGGCATGCGATGTCTAAGTAATTCATTTGGTCAGGCATGCGATGTCTGAGGTGGTTGCGGATTCCAACTGTTGTAGTTTTACACTTTCTTTTTTGTGACCGTAAGTGTAATATGTGATATCGCCGGTTTCGTTGCTATATGCCAACGACAATTGGGATGCGCATATTTACTTACGTTGATGACATGTGATGTTATGTGTTGCTGGATATGTTATATTGGATCGTCGTGTTTGAATAGCCGGGGGTTTTTATGTGAGATGAGTGTTTTTCATTTTCATTCATGTAAAAACTTGTATGTAATATTCTTTTATGTGGGGCGCTTCCAGGTTGCGGAAGTTGTCACCGTTGTTGTATATTATTTACTTTTCCGCACTAGGATAGACCCAAGGAGGAGGGCACAAGTAACCGGGTTCTGGAGTCCAGTGGGAGACCAACTCGAGGAGTCGAGTCCGGGTCTCCTAACTCTAGAATTGGTAGGGTTGCTTGCCGCTCTCGTAGGGGTATAGGGGTGTGGGTTTGGCTATTCATCGCGACCGTGGAATCCGTGTTTTATACTGGCTCGTATCAAAAACACGGACGTCCTAGTATATCCAATATTTCATATGTTTCTTCTGCTGCGATATCTGTGATGTGATCATGTGATATGTTCTGTGATGGATACTTTATATAGTATATATGATATATTATATAGACGTTACTTATGTTTTTCACCCGTGCTAGCCCTGCCCCGCTCTGCCGTTAGTTACCTAACCTAACGGTGCACGAGGGGACATCGAGGCGAATGCGGATGGCATAAGTGTACGTCGTATTTATCTGTGATGTTTAGGTACTTAAATGATGGGACTTCATTAATGAGATTAATGAAATAAAAGAAACCTAAGATGTTGTAGAATCGAATTTCAAAATAAAACAGGTAGCTACAGTTCTTGCTTTGCACAGCGGTATATACGATATATCCTGCACCTTATTCGATGAGGAAAGGACCGAGATCCCTTCACCGGGAGTGACTCCTTTAGCAATAACTGGCAGATGCTACACACTCGGTTTGTCTTTTGATTGCTTTTAAGGGTTCTGCTTTGCACAGTGATATATATGATATATCCCGCACCTCATTCGACGAGGAAAGGACCGACGATCCCTTCACCGGGAGTGACTCCTTTAGCAAAACTAGAAAAGCCTCAAAAGCACTCCATTTTAAAATCATTTGATTCTACAACGATATCAAGTTCATTACGCAATAGGTTTTCAGAAAAAACCTGTCGTAGCCCTCCGTCATTTCAGATAAATCCTGTTTAGTATTCGTGCTGCGTTTGTTGACCTTGTCAAGGCGCAGTGTGCGGTAGCTAACCAGTATTTATCTGCTTATGCATATGATGCAGATTGGGTTAGGGTAGTCGTGCGGCCTTGTTGACCTTGTCAAGGGTCGTGCGGGTGGGTTTGATTCAATCAAGAAATGACGGGTTGAACTTGACTTGCGGTCTATGGTTTGTTGACCTTGTCAAGGTCATAGATCGTTCGGGGAAAAATATTATCGGGAATTTCAAGTGTTGAGATTTGCAATGAGATTGCATACCTTCTATGAGATAGTTGGATCCCGATACCCGCTGCGAGTAAGAGTTACTCCTGGGAGAGTTTTATACATTACAATTAGCCGATCAAGTAGGTGTCTAGAAAGGTGTCAACGGGGTTACGCCTCTGGGAAAACGAGGTTTACATTAATTAGGTTCGTGCGAAAGCACGGGGGACCTCCCTCAAAGTACCGACACTGGCATGGCTGAAAGATTGGCGAACTTGTAGTGTGTAATTAATCCCGGCTAGTCTTTCCTTTTAGGGTTTGAAGGAAGATTTGATAAAAAGCAGTGGGAGCCATCCTGATTAGATAAAATAATAACCAATCTATTCTTGCCAGAGCGCACGCTGAGTGTTTTCTTCTCTCTCTCTCCAGGTAGCGACCATATCACGCCTTAATCAAGATAATAATACGGAATATTGACCGAACCCGCTTGTTATACTGAGCTGGGGAACGTTGGTCCCGCTCCAACTTATAATTGTTATAAGACAGAGCAGGAAATTGGGGAATACCAGATTTCCCGTGCCGCCCAAACGAAGAGAGTGTATGTTGATGCATCATCTTCGGGTGTGTTCATTATACAGAACTGTGTCTCAGTATCCTCCGAATCCTGGGTATATGATACTGGATCAGGATCCCAGATATGTAATTTGTTACATAGGGCTACAAAAGGGTAGAAAAACTGAGAACGGGTGATAAGTTTCATGAGACAGAAAACGGGGCAAGAGTTGCAGCCAAGTCTGTCGGTCACTGTCACCCTGTATTACCAATACATTGATTCTGAACGAATGTTATTAGATACCGAACCTGATATACCAAATCATATCACTCTCTCTATTAGAAAAGAAAGGATATAATTTTGTATTGTTGGATAATGTTTTGAACATTTCCTATATCAAAAGTTGATCGGTTCAGGCACGTTATCTAAAAACATTGATGTTCTAAATCAAACTACAGTTCTTTAGTATACGAAACACACACAAGAAGAAGAGTTCAGAAATGAACGAATCCTTCTTGAGGTATTGTAGACTAGGTCATATCAATGCGACCCGACTAGCGAAGTTACATATAGATGCATATTTAAATCAGTTTGAACTTACATCTTGTGAAACTTGCCAGTCATGTCACAAAGATAAAATGACCATAGCTCCGTTTATTGGAAACAGAGAAAGAGTTATGTAAACTCTTGGGATGATACATGTTGATGTATGTAGGTCCCCTGTCTACACATGCCAGGACTGGTTCTTTATACTTCATTACGTTCTCTGATGATCTTTCGAGTTTCTGACCTATGTTCCTGTTGAAACACAAGTCCGAACCTTTTGAGATATTCACAGAATATAAGCAAGAAGTAGAGAACTAATACGGGTATAAGTATTATGTCATTTGATGTGATCAGGGAGGAGAATACTTGAGCACAGAATTCCTGGACTATTCTAAAGGAGAATGAGATTCTCTCTCAGCATTACTCCTCCGTATACACCATAGCACGATGGTATATCGGGGCGGAGCAGATACACCCTATTTGATATGGTGTGCTCTATGATGAGTACTGCTGAGTTAACTTTTTCCTTTTGGGAGTTATGCACTTATGAAGTTGCATACCTATTGAATAGGGTTCCAATCAAATCAGTTGCCTACCATTTCATATGTTATATGATAAGGGAAGAGCCCATATCTTAAGTTGGTTAAGATTTGGGGTTGTCTGGCCTATGTCTAAAGGCAAAATCCGGACAAGCTCGAGGCAAGGTCTGTTATGTACGACTGGAAAGGTTCCAGCTATACAAGCTACAGCAGATGATTTGGTAGAACCGGAGGATTCAGTAGTTACCAACGAACCTCAGCCTCTCCGCCGATCTAGTAGGGTTCCTCACCCACCTGAGAGATACTTTTGTTTCTTTATGACAGTGGGAGCGAGGATTGCATCATGAGATGATGACCCAACTAGTTTCGAGCTGGCCATCAGGAGTTGGACTCTGTAAGAATGGCTGGACGCTTAGTGATCTGAGATGGAATCCTTATACACCAACAAAGTATGGACTTTGGTTGCTATATCTGAAGGGTTAAATCCCCATCAGGAGCAGGTATATCTTGAGAAGATTACTTGGTGTACATGGAAAAGTTGAGACTTTCAAAGCTAGACTTGTTAAAAGTTTGCATCATTGACCAGGTGTGGATAATGATGAAACCTTTTCAAGTAGCTATGCTTAAGTCCATCCAGATCCTACTTGTCACGGCTACATACCATGACTGCGATATCTGGTGATTGGGTGTCTTGACTGCTTTTCTAAATGATGATTTAGAAGAGAGCGTCTATAAGTACACAGCCAGAGGGCCTCGTAGACAGTGGGAGCAGCGGAAACGTGTGCAAGATGCTTTATAGGATTAAAGCAGGCATCGCGGAGTTGGAACATCTATTTTGATGCCTTAGTCAAACAGTTTGACATCATCAAAATGGTAGATGAACCTTGTATATACAAAAAGGTAGTAGGGAGTATGGTAATGATCCTCGTAGAGTACGTGGATGACATACTCTTGATAGGGAAGGAGTTTCCTATGCTACGCTCGATCAATCTCCGCTTATCACAATGATTCTCCATATAGGATCAAAATGATACCTCCTAAATCCTAGGTTTTGGATCTATGAGATAGATCTAATTGGATGTTAGGATTCTCACTAGTTGTAGTGAGAAGGTATCAATTGGTCCTGGGGAGAATCACTGGAAGGGTTCCAGGGTGATAAAGACGACTGAATGTCAGTCGCAGGCATTGTCTTTACCCTCAGTGAAGGGACGGTATTTTGGAAGAGTTCCAAGCTACATACCGTGACATACTAGACGATAAAGGCAGGATACATCGCTACTTAAGATGCTACCAAAGAGGCTGTTTGGGTGTATATTGGTTCATGAGATGAACTATGTTCCTCCCATTGTGTGACAATGGAGTTGTGGCTTATGCCAAGGAACGCAGGTCCCATCAGTGATCCAGACATATTCTAAGGCAGTATCACTTGATCATGGAGATGGTTGATCTCTAAGGGATCGAGGTTAGGAGAGTAGACTCAGAGGACAACACGGAGGATCCACTCACGAAGGCCTATTCCCAAAGAGAGACTTTTATGGGATGGTTGAGTATGAGATACTACAACCACTGCTACAGATGGCCCTAGTGCAAGTGGGAGATTGTTAGTTATATGTATGCCCTAGAGGCCATTACTGTACATAGGATGTATATTGTAGTGGATGCTGGGACGTATATAGGAAGGACTTTCTTGCTCGACATGATAGTATGCTATCTGGTTACACTTTACCTTAACGTGTATACTGATTGTCTCTCTGTTACATGTTGGTAAAGCCCTTAGGATGTGTACTTGACTACCTGGACTATGATGCGGATCATACTAGTGGGGACATGGTAGTCCATAAGTACATCCTTCAAAGTCCCTAGTCGTGGGTGTATCGAGACGGGGCATCGATATACCAAGGTAGACTAGCGCATACCTTCTCGACCCATACAGATGGGCGATGGATGATCCCATATCCATTGGTGTTTGACATCAGAGATGATATACGGGTGCTCAGTGGAGACTGGGTACACTGGACGGACTCGCCGAGAACTCCCAGATGGTAATATACCTTACGTCAGATGGCAGTTCTCTGGTGACACTGGTACAGAGTAGTCTGTTGACCCGAGATCGTCATAGAGTCTTGTGTGGTTCCCACTGTGCTTTGATTTCCATCTTACCACGTCCAAGAGGGCGTGCAAAACGGTGGTTTTTGGGTACAGTCCCGAGTCACATGGAGGCAATGAGCGATAGGAGGGGATTCGTCTCTCCCGGTATAGGGGGTTAATGTTGCGCTGTGTTCGATTGGCTATAACAGGAAATCCCTGGCCAGGGTTGCTGAGATTTACTAGTAAGTGTTACCAGTAGTTTCTCGAATTGTTATAGACCTCATATCGACACGACTTATCGAGCTATTGGGGTCTGACGTTTACCACCCCTAGGCGAGATATGCGACATATCAGACGATCAGACCGGACTGTACGGTAGTGTTACTGGTTGGATTCACTGGAGTGTGAGCGGGCTTGCTCGTCGATCTTCAGATCGCTCAATACCCGGGTGGCCGTTACGTTTAGCAGACCGCTTGCGGCTTGTGGGTGTTCGATATGATCATCATCTGCTGCCGGCGTATTGACGAGTCTTTAGAGTCCTACACAGAGGTTTCCTGGCTCAAGCGAAACGAAATAGGAGCGCATATGAGATATGTGCGGGACCGAGAATCATGCGTGTATGTGATACCGTATTACATTCTCGCGATAAATGTATCGATTGGTTATATGCGATATAACCTAGTTATCGAATCAAGTATTGATTCGATAAGCCGATGCATAGGATACTAGTCGGCTATATGCGATATGACCGGATCGTTAAATCAAGTGTTGATTTAATGATTTAATGCATAATTATATATTTGATATATTACTTTGCATTAACTAGTATCGGTTCACTTTAAATGGATTTTCTCGCTCGGATGTGCATATTGTATATTTGATATAGTTTTGTGCACATGATTGTATCATGTTTGATGATGCATACTTACTTGGTTTTAGTAAAGAATTAAACCATGGTTATTTAAATGGTTAGGGTTTTGGTTTTCCTTATTCATTTATTTATCTTTTTCATTTATTCTTTTTGGAAATAAAATAATTGGCATAAGAGGATAATGGTGGCTTTCTTTGTTTGTTCATGAACTTTCATGAAGCTTTGACTTAGTTAACCATTCTTGTCTCTTGCTTAACCCTAACCATCATAACTTACCATGGTCTATTCTCTATAACTAACTAAGGTTAAGATTATGATAAGTTTCCATTTTTATTATTCTTTTGTGAATAACTTATCATAACATAATTCTTCTTCTTCTTCCTTTCTTCACTTGAAGAAAGCAAGCTCCATCAATGGTGATTGATGGAAATGAGTGAGAAATCCAATTCTAAAGTCTACCCACTTCCTATTTCTTCATCCTCTACCTCTTGCCAAGTAGTAGAGTGTGTTTCCTTCACAAGTTTTCATGACTTGGTGAAGGTGGAGCTTGATTTAGCGATGCCTCGACGTAGATCATCTTCGGCATGGACATCGACGACCTAGCTCGCCATTTCTCCGACGAAGCCGACGCTAGAGCCTGGGAATTCATTTGGACAGCAAAGGGACTTCGTTGCGGAGCTATGGAGGTGGAGCACCGGATCTACAAAGGTTGTATTTCCGTTTAAACTTTAGTTAAGTTGTTAACTAGTTTCTTTTTCGCCTAGAATTCTAGCCAACGATCCGTACACTAGGGTTTCTCGCCACCGTAATATTTGAAATTGGCATGGTTGATGCCTTGTGAGACCTCCTTGGGGTGCCTAGGAACCCTACAATTATGAAATGAGATAATGATCTATCATAATATATATGAAGCATTATTTATTTATCTAAAAATGAAATAATAGAATTAAAAACCATGCTTCATAAATATCTATGAGTGATTCATCTCCATGAGTCATTAAGCATTTATGATGCATTAATGACATGGATGAATCACACAAATGAGTCACTAATCTAATTTAATGCAATGCCACCTTACCCCCCAAGTCACCACTCTTCTAGAAGCTTCTCGACAAATTACGAGAACGCCCCTCCAATCCGTGAAAACACGGAAAAAATTTAGACTGTATAAATCCAATAACCCGATACTAGAATCCGGCTTAAACCAAAGCCGGCTAGTAAAAACTGTCCGAAAAGTCGTACGTGCGTAAAAACACGTACGTGTCCGAACCCTTGTCGTAAAACCATACGACCTCTATATCGTTTCTCCTGGAGCAGGGAAACTCTCTGTATGGGACTCTAACGACTCGACACTACGCTGGCAGTGGGTTTAACCACAGACCATAAGCGGCACTAGCTGTACGTAACGGTCCCCAGGTAGATGTCGATAAGAAAGCCGATGAGGAAAACCATCCGAACCCCTACTGAGCCTGATGTGACAATCTCCGTACAGTCCGGTCTGTTCATCTAAGACTATCGCATATCAAGCCTAGGGGGCGGCAAGCGTCAGTCCTCTAATAGCTGTATAAGTCGTTTCGGAGCGAAGCCCATTACACCCTGAGAAACTACTGGAACCTACCAGTAAATCTCACTTGCCCTGGCCAGGGACTTTGCGTAATGGCTCTCTGACACAGTGCGATATCAACTCCCAATACCGGGAGAGACGAATCCTGTCTAACCGCCACTGCCTCCAAGTGCTCGGGACTGCACCCAATTGCTACCTGTTTGCACGACTCCTTTGAGCCGTGGTAGGGTGACAATCTAAGAACAATGGGACACACTCGAGGCGAAGTAGCAGTGTCAAGTCTGCGGACTATGCTGTACTCATGTCACCTGGGAACTGTTAACTGACGATGGGTATAATACCAACCAATCAGTTCCCCGGCGAGTCTTGTCCTGTGTACCCGTAACCTAACGAGCACCTGTATACTATCTCCAGTACGACGTACTAATGGCTGTGGGACAGACCATCTCCCCAACTGGGATGAGAAGCGTATACACTTAGTCTACTCCGGAATATCGATGCCTAATCTCAATAATCCAACAACCAGGGACCTGTATAGGATGTTGCTTACAGACTACCCAGCCCCCACTAGCGTGACTGCAATCACGACGCTGGTAATCAAGCAAAGATCCTATGGGCTCTACTAATATGTATAAGTGATACGTCACAAGAAACATAAGCACATATTAAAGTAGACACAAACCAAGTAGCATACTACCATTTTTAGCAAGACTGTTATATACAACTGTGAATATCCCAAGCTTCCATTAAGTAATATACAACCTAGTATGATACAATAATGGCCCCTAGGGCATATACACTAACAATCTCCCACTTGCACTAGGGCCATGAGCTGGCATATCGTAGACCTATCATCTCGAATAGCCTCTCGAACTGCGTCTGAGGAAGGGCCTTTTTGAATGGATCAGCAATGTTATTCTCCGTCTCTACTCTCTTTACCTCGATCTTCCGGCGATCTACGATCTCCCTGATCAGGTGATACCGCCTTAAGATGTGTCTGGACTTCTGATGGGACCTGGGTTCCTTCGCTAAAGCTATAGCGCCGTTGTTGTCACAATACAGAGGTATTGGATCAACACTGGTAGGAACCACCTGAAGTTCTGTGAGGAACTTCTTCATCCAGACTGCTTCTTTTACGGCATCGCAAGCAGCTATGTACTCCGCCTCCATTGTTGAGTCAGCAACGGTCTCCTGCTTGGAACTCTTCCAATAGACCGCCCCTCCATTGAGGGTAAAGACATAACCCGACATGGATTTGGAGTCATCTTTGTCACTCTGGAAGCCGGAGTCGGCAAAGGCCTTCATCTGGAGGTCTTTTCCGCCATAAACCAAGAACATCTCCTTAGTCCTCCTCAGGTATTTGAGAATGTTCTTTACTGCTATCCAGTGCTTCTCTCCTGGGTTTTCCTGATACCGGCTTACAACGCTCAATGCGTATGCTACATCTGGTCTGGTACATAACTTTACATACATTATAGAGCCTACCGCAGAAGCGTAGGGTATAATCGATATGCGATCCCTTTCCAAATCAGTTTTGGGAGACATCTCTTTGGAGAGGGTGATTCCGTGACAAGCCCGTAGGTTACCGCGCTTAGAATCACCATACTGAATCTCTTCACTATGATGTCTATGTACCTAGACTGCGAAAGTCCCAACATCCTTTTTAATCTATCACGATAGATCTGGATCCCCAGAATGTAGGTGGCATCACCTAGGTCTTTCATGGAGAATTTATGTGACAAGAATCTTTTGACTGACTGTAACATAGGAATATCATTTCCTATTAGGGGAATGTCATCTACGTACAAGACGAAGAATACTACAGCTCTCCCTACAATCTTATTGTATATGCAAGGTTCATCTGGATTTTTGATAAAGTCGAATTCTTTGACAGCATCATCAAAACAGATGTTCCAACTCCGCGATGCCTGCTTTAGTCCATAAATGGACTTAAGCAGCTTGCATACTTTACCGCTGCTCCCACTCTGAATGAATCCCTCTGGCTGATCCATATAGACGCTCTCTTCTAAATTACCATTTAGACAGGTCGTCTTTACGTCCATCTGCCAGATTTCATAATCATGGAAGGCAGCAATAGCAAGAAGGACCCGAATAGATTTAAGCATAGCCACTGGAGAAAAGGTTTCGTCATAGTCCAAACCAGGTCTTTGACGGAAACCCTTTGCAACAAGTCTAGCCTTATAGGTTTCAACCTGTCTATCTACACCAATCTTCTTTTTGAAGATCCATTTGCATCCTACGGGTTTTACCCCATCTGGAGCAATGTCCAAAGTCCATACTTTGTTAGCGTACATGGACACCATTTCGGTCCGCATTGCATCCAGCCATTTTACTGAGTCACCGCTCTGAATGGCTTGCTGGAAGCTAGTAGGGTCATCTTCATCAATGACACAATCCTCTTTATCCCCATCTATAAGCAACCGTAGTATCTCTCAGGCGGATGAGACGGCCTACTACTCCTGCGGAGGGGTGTGGGAATGTCCAATTCTTCTTGAACCACTGGTTCTACCATACTTTCAGTTGTAGTTTGTGGTACTGGAATTTCTTCCAGTTCTATTTCGCTCCCACTTGTATCCTTTTCTAAAACTTGTTGTTCTAAAAAATGGGCATTACGAGAAACAAAAACCATTTTTTCCTCTGCGTTATAGAACAGATACCCCTTGGAGTTCTTGGGATATACTACAAACTTACACTGTATTGATCGTGCCTCGAGCTTGTCGGCATACTGTTTTTTAACAAAAACCGGACATTCCCAAATCTTCAGATACTGAAGATAGGGTTTCTTCGCACTCCACATGTGATATTGGGTGGTAGGTACTGTCTTGGTAGGAACCCTGTTCAAAAGATATGCCGCTGATTCTAGCGCATATCCCCAGAATGATCGTGGTAACTCAGCGTTACTCATCATGAAACGAACCATATCCAATAGGGTTCGATTCCTCCTTTCTGATACACCGTTATGTTGTGACGTGTATGGAGGAGTAAGCTGAGAGAGAATTCCATTCTCTTTTAAGTAACCCAGGAACTCGGCACTTAAGTATTCACCACCTTGATCAGATCTTAGTGTCTTTATACTCTTGCATGTTTGTTTTTCCACTTCATTCTTGTATTCCTGGAATTTCTCAAAAGCCTCGGATTTATGCTTCATTAAGAAGATATATCCATACCTAGAGAAATCATCCGTAAAAGTAATGAAGTAGGAATAACCACCTCGCGCATGTGTAGACATTGGACCGCACACGTCACTGTGTACGAGTCCCAAGAGCTCGCTTGCTCTTACTCCGTATCCAGTGAACGGAGTCTTTGTCATCTTTCCTTTGAGACAAGATTCACAAGTAGCATAAGATTGATATTCGAACGGATTCAAATATCCTTCTCTATGTAACTTAGTCAACCTTCTCTCATTGATGTGACCTAGTCTACAATGCCATAAGAAAGCCTAATTTATTTCTAGAGACTTTCTTTTAAGTGTGTTCTGGATATTGAAAACCTGAGCTTGACTTAATACGTATATACCGTTATCTAATGTACCGGACCCAATCATAACTTGATTTAGGTGGATGTTAACTACATCGCTTACGAATGTAAAATCATATCCCTCTCTCGAAAGTGAGGACACTGATATGATATTACATGTCATACTAGGTACATACAAACAGTTACGTAGAATCAATATATGCCTACTGGTCAAACCAAGGCGATATTCTCCGACGGATTCAGCGTCCACGCTCATTCCGTTTGCAACTCTGAGAGACCAATTACCTACCTTTATAACTCTACGGTTTCTCAAAGCATGTATTGAATTACAGATATGAGATCCTGCTCCGGTATCAAGTATCCAGGAAGTAGAGTTAATTGACAAACAGTTCTCAATAACAAATACACTTGAGGCAGAAGCCACAACATGCTTCGAATCCTGGCTACTGGCTTTGCTAGCCCTGCAATCATTCTGTCAATGTTCATTCCTGTAACAATAGGAACGTCCCTCTTTTACTATATCCAGTTGTTAGTTATATGTATGCCCTAGAGGCCATTACTATACATAGGATGTATATTGTAGTGGATGCTTGGACATATATAGGGATGACTTTCTTGCTCGATATGATAGTATGCTATCTGGTTACTCTTTACCTTAACGTGTACACTAATTGTCTCTCTGTTACATGTTGGTAAAGCCCTTAGGATGTGTACTTGACAACCTGGACTATGATGCGGATCATACTAATGGGGACATGGTAGTCCATAAGTACATCCTTCAAAGTCCCTAGTCATGGGTGTATCGAGACGGGGCATCGATATACCAGAGTAGACTAGCGTGTAGCTTCTCGACCCATACAGATGGGCGATGGATGATCCCATATCCATTGGTGTTTGACATCAGAGATGATTTACGGGTGCTCAGTAGAGACTGGGTACACTGGACGGACTCGCCGAGAACTCCCAGATGGTATTATACCTTACGTCAGATGGCAGTTCTCTGGTGACACTGGTGCAGGTTAGTCTGTAGACCCGAGATCGTCATAGAGTCTTGTGTGATTCCCACTGTGCTTTGATTTCCATCATACCACGTCCAAGAGGTCGTGCAAAAAGGTGGCTTTTAGGTACAGTCCCGAATCACATGGAGGCAATGAGCGATAGGAGGGGTTTCGTCTCTCCCGGTATAGGGAGTTGATGTTGCGCAGTGCTCGATTGGCTATAACAGGAAGTCCTTGGCCAAGGCTGCTTTATTGATTTACTGGTAAGTGTTACCAGTAGTTTCTCGACCCGTTATGAATCTCATACCGACACGACTTATCGAGTTATTGGGGTCTAACGTTTACCACCCCTCGACGAGATATGCGACATATCAGACGAACAGACCGGACTGTACGGTAGTGTTACTCGTTGGATTCACTGGAGTGTGAGCGGGCTTGCTCGTTGATCTTCTGATCGCTCAATACTCGGGTGGCCGTTACGTTTAGCAGACCGCTTGCGGCTTGTGGGTGTTTGATATGATCATCACCTGCTGCCGGCGTATTAACGAGTCTTTAGAGTCCTACACAGGGGTTTCCTGGCTCAAGCGAAACGAAATAGGAGCGCATATGAGATATGTGTGGGACTGAGGATAATACCAGTATGTGATACTGTATTCTATTCTCGCGATTTGTGACATTGATCGGTTGTATGCGATATAGCCGGGTTATCGGATCAAGTGTTGATTCGATAAGTTGTTACTATTGATATTAGTCGGTTATATGCGATATGAACGGATCGTTAAATCAAGTGTTGATTTAATGATTAAATGTATAATTCTATATTTGATATATTACTTTACATTAACTAGTATTGGTTCACTTAAGATTGATTTTCTCACTTGAATGTGCACATTGTTTATATGTGATATATGCAAGTGTACATGTTTGTATCATGCTTGATGATACAAACAAGATGGGTGTATGAGACTTATATCAAGTTTAGGTTAAATTAGGGTTTTATATATATCTTAAGAATAACAAAAGAGATAGACTTTGTCAAAGTTCTCAAGCTTTCATGAAGCTTGTGGAAACATTGACAAAGTCAACTCTTTTGTCATTCTTTGTGATATTAAGTTAACCCAACCCTTAACCTAATCCCTTGGTCAATTCTCTACATGAGTTAAGCATGAGAGCTTAACTCACCCATGGTTAGATAAGAGGATAATAATTCATATGATGAATTATTCATTCTTGTTTCTTCTTCATCTTCATCAAGCTCACAAAAGCTTGAGAGCTCCAATGGTGCCATAAGAAAAATAGTGAGAAATCCAATTCTAAAGTGAACCCACTTCCTATTTCTTCATCCTCTACCACCTGCCATGTAGTATAGGGTGTTCTCTTCACAAAGTTTTTGACCAAGTGAAGGCATAGCTTGAGTTTGAGTCTCCCCGACGTAGATCATCTTCGGCCTCGAAGTCAATGACCTAGCCCGATCATTTCTCCGACGAAACCATCGCTAGAGTCCGGGATCCGATGATCGCAGCGGAGGGACATCAACACGGAGCTAAAGAAGCAGTGGACCGGATCTACAAAGGTTGCGATCCTTTTCACTTAGCAATAAAGTCGTTTACTTGCTTGCTTTTCGCCTTAACTTCTAGCTAACGATCTATATTAGGGTTTCTCGGCACCGGAAAATTTTTGTTTGGCATGGTTGATGCCTTGTGGAACCTCTTGAGTGTGCCTAGGAACCGTACAGTGGTATCAGAGCCTAGCTAGAGCTTTAGGCGAAGAGTAGACGATGTTAGAAATCCGATCGAATCCCGAAACCCTAACTCAAACCCTTCTCTGTACATTTTCTGAAAATGAGGATTTTTCCAAATTAAAAATATCCAGAAAATTCAGCAGCATTTTTTAGGAATTACTGTGAAATTCGTGGGCCCAATTCCATTAAACCGCCGCGGAACCGCGGCCGTACCCTACCTTGGGCGGCGGTTCCGCGGCAATAAAGTGGGTTTTTCCTACTCTGTTTGCACAGTAATCTCTATTTATAGTTGCTCTATTTTATGGGAATTTTTAATTTTTACTCAACAGTTGAGTTTTCTAGGTTGTTTTGCGAATCGATGATTCTATCGGATTGTTTAGCTTTGTCTATGTGTTCTTCCGGATATTTTTTGAATATGTTAAAAAGTTCGACCAGATATAAATACCCACTTTTTCCCCTGTCGGGAAATTTCCAAGTGTTGGATCTTTCCGTAGTTTAAAGACGTTCCAAGTAGTGCAAGTAACGCGATGGACCCTCTAGAAAACAACAAACCTTAACTCGATTATGTGACCATCTTGAACTGCCTTTTGAACCCTAGGGTTTGGGGCAGTACGGCGTGCCACATGTGAGGCATTGGCTTGACCCTTCTACGGCTGGACCGTTGGTACTGTGGCATGAAATGGATGTTTTTGAACTTATTTCAAGAGTTGAGCTGTTTCGGGAAAACTTGGGTGTTTGATTGTTCGATCGGAAAGTTTAACATTTTCTGTTTATCTGGAATGAGATACAATACTTGGAATCCACAAGTAGTTATGAGATAACTGATTTGAATGTTATAAACATAGCACTTTAGTCTCACTTGATCGGTTGCCACGGAATTTTGATGCGATCAAAAGTCCGTCGCAATCACGTAGCGTACGCGGATTCTCGCCGGATAAACTTAATAGACAGCTACACCCCTTAGCCCCGACCAAGTAACTGTAGGAGAACCCCGTCGCCGAAAGCATCCGTTCGGGTGCTCGCGGTAGCGGTGTTCCGCCTTGGTGCACTTCGTCGACGGTATCGGGGGTGCGGTCATCTACTAAAGTTTGCGACGAGCATTCAATCAGTTTACCGGGAATCTTGTTGAATTGCCCGACTAGATATTGAAAAGTGTTTTTGATATAGAGACTAAAATGCGGGGTTTATAATTGTTAGGCATGTGATGTCTAAGGAATTCATTAGGTCAGGCATGCGATGTCTGAGAAAGTTGCGAATTCCAACTGTTGTAGTTTTACACTTTCTTTTCTGCGACCGTAAGTAGTGTAATATGTGATACCGCCGGTTTCGTTGCTATATGTCAACGACAATTAGGATGCGCACATTTACTTACGTTGATGACATATGATGTTATGTGTTGCTGGATATGTTATATTGGATCGTCGTGTCTTGAATAGCCGGGGGTTTTATGTGAGATGAGAGTTTTTATTTTCATTCATGTAAAATTAACTTGTATGTAATATTCTTTTATTGGGGCACTTCCAGGTTGCGTAAGTTGTCACCTTTGTATATTATTTACTTTTCCGCACTAGGATAGACCCAAGGAGGAGGGCACAAGTAACCGGGTTCTGGGGTCTAGTGGGAGACCAACTCGAGGAGTCGAGTCCGGGTCTCCTAACTCTAGAATTGGTAGGGTTGCTTGCCGCTCTCGTAGGGGTCTAGGGGTGTGGGTTTGGCTATTCATCGCGACCGTGGAATCCGTGTTTTATACTGGCTCGTATTGAAAACACGGACGTTCTAGTATATCCAATATTTCATATGATTCTTCTGCCGCGATATCTGTGATGTGATCATTTGATGTTCTGTGATAAATACTGTATATAGTATATATGATATTTTATATAGACGTTACTTATGTTTTGCACTCGCGCTAGCCCTGCCCCGCTCTGTCGTTAGTTACCTAACCTAACGGTGCACGAGGGGACATCGAGGCGAATGCGGATGACATAAGTGTACGTCGTATTTATCTGTGATGTTTAGGTGATTTAAATGATGGGACTTCATTAATGTGATTAATGAAAGAAAAGAAACCTAAAGATGTTGTGGAATTGAATTTTCAAACACAGGTAGCTACAGTTCTTGCTTTGCATCGCGGTGTTCCTTGTAGAACATCCTGCACCTTATTCGATAAGGAAAGGACCGAGATCCCTTCACCGGGAGTGACTCCATTAGAAATAACTGGCAGATGCTACACCCCTCAGTTTGTCTTTTGATTGCTCCTATAGTTCTTGCTTTGCACGGCGATGTATATGATATATCCTGCTCCTCATTCGACGAGGAAAGGGCCGACGATCCCTTCACCGGGAGTGACCCCTTTAGCAAAACTAGAAAAGCCTAAAAAACACTCCATTTTAAAATCATTTGATTCTACAACGATATCAAGTTCATTACGCAATAGGTTTTCAGAAAAACTTGTTGTAGCCCTCCGTCATTTCAGATAAGTCCTGCTTAGTATTCGTGCTGCGTTTGTTGACCTTGTCAAGGCGCAGTGTGCGGTAGCTAACCAGTATTTATCTGCTTATGCATATGATGCAGATTGTTTTAGGGTAGTCGTACGGCCTTGTTGACCTTGTCAAGGGTCGTGCGGGTGGGTTTGATTCAATCAAGAAATAACGGGTAGAACTTGACTTACGGTCTATGGTTTGTTGACCTTGTCAAGGTCATAGATCGTTCGGGGCAAAATTATCGGGAATTTCAAGTGTTGAAATTTGCAATGAGATTGCATACCTTCTTTGAGATAGTTGGATCCCGATATCCACTACGAGTAATTGTTACTCCTGGGAGAGTTTTACACATTACAATTAGCCGATCAAGTAGGTGTCTAGAAAGGTGTCAACGGGGTTACGCCTCTGGGAAAACGAGGTTTACATTAATTAGGTCCGTGCGAAAGCACGGGGAACCTCCCTCAAAGTACCGACACTGGCCTGGCTGAAAGATTGGCGAACTTGTAGCGTGTAATTAATCCCGGTTAGTCTTTCCTTTTAGGGTTTGAAGGAAGATTTGATAAAAACAGTGGGAGCCATCCTGATTAGATAAAATAATAACCAATCTGATCTTGCAAGAGCGCACGCAGAGTGTTTTCTTCTCTCTCTCTCCTGGTAGCGACCATGTCACGCCTTAATCAAGATAATAAAACGGATATATTGACCGAACCCGCTTGTTATACTGTGCTGGGGAACGTTGGTCCCGC
Organism: Agapanthus africanus; assembly: GCA_030015575.1. Taxonomy (NCBI): domain Eukaryota; kingdom Viridiplantae; phylum Streptophyta; class Magnoliopsida; order Asparagales; family Amaryllidaceae; genus Agapanthus; species Agapanthus africanus. Next base: position 270,669,216 of record CM057340.1, read on the forward strand.
TCCAACTTATAAATGTTATAAAACAGAGCAGGAATTAGGGGATTACCAGAATTCCCGTGCCACCCAAACGAAGAAAGTGCATGTTGATGCATCATCTTCGGGTGTGTTCATTACAGAGAACTGTTTCTCAGTATCCTTTACGTCCTGGGTATATGATACCGCATCAGGATCCCGCATATGTAATCTATTACATGGGCTACAGATAGATAAAGAACTGAGAACGGGTGATAAGTTTCATGAGGCAGAAAACGGTGCAAGTGTTGCAGCCAAGTCTGTTGGTCACGGTCACCCTGTATTACCAGAATACATTGATTCTGAACAAATGTTATTAGATACCGAACCTGATATACAAAATCATATCAATCTCTTTATTCATTAAAGAAGGATACAATTTTGTATTGTTGGATAATGTTTTGAACATTTCCTATATCAAGAGTTGATCGGTTCAGGCACGTTATCTAAATGCATTAACGTTCTAAATCAAACCACAGTTCTTAGTATATAAAACACACAAAAGAGGAAGAGTTCAGAAATGAATGAATCCTTCTTGAGGTATTGTAGACTAGGTTATATCAATGCGACCCGACTGGCTGAAGTTACATTTAGATGCATATTTAAATCAGTTTGAATTTACATCTTACGAAACTTGCCAGTCATGTCACAAAGATAAGATGACCATAGCTCTGTTTATTGGAAACAGAGAAAGAGTTAGTGAACTCTTGGGATTGATACATGTTGATGTATGAAGGTCCCCTGTCTACACATGCCAAGACCGGTTCTTTGTACTTCATTACAATCTCTGATAATCTCTCAAGATTCAGACATATGTTCCTATTGAAACACAAGTCCAAACCTTTTGAGATATTCACAGAATATAAGTTAGAAGTAGAGAACCAAAATACGGGTAAAAGTATTATGTCCTTTGATGTGATCAAGGAGGAGAATACTTGAGCACGGGATTCCTGGACTATTCTAAGAATGAGATTCTCTCTCAGCATTACTCCTCCGTATACACCATAGCATGATGGTATATCGGGGCGGAGCAATAACACCCTATGAGATATGGTGTGCTCTATGATGAGTACTACTGAGTTTCCTATTTCCTTTTAGGGAGTTATGCACTTATGAAGTTGCATACCTATTGAATAGGGTTCCGATCAAATCAGTTGCCTACCACTTCATATGTGATATGGAAAGGGAAGAGCCCATCTCTTAAGTCAGTTAAGATTTGGGGTTGTCCGGCCTATGTCTAAAAGCAAAAACCGGACAAGCTCGAGGCAAAGTCAGATCTGTAGAAGTTTGTTGGATATCCCAAGCATTAGCAAGGGAATATCTTCTACCTAACCGAGGAACAAAAATGTTTTGTTTCTCAGCATGCCACCTTTGTGAAAGGGAATTTCTTGTGAAGAAATTATTGGTTATGATGTAGAACTGGAAAAGGTTCCAGCTATACAAACTGCAGCTGCTGATTTGGTAGAACCAAAGGATTCAATAGTAACTAACGAACCTCAGCCTCTCCGCCGATCTAGTAGGGTTCCTCACGCACCTGAGAGATACTTCGGTTTCTCTATGACAGTGGGAGCAAGGATTGCATCATGAGATGATGACCCAACTAGTTTCGGGCTGGCCATCAGGAGTAGGACTCTGTAAGAATGGCTGGATGCTTATCGATCTGAGATGGAATCCTTATACACCAACAAAGTATGGACTTTGGTTGCTTTATCTGAAGGGTTAAATCCCCATCAGGAGCAAGTATATCTTGAGAAGATTACTTGGTGTACATGGAAAAGTTGAGACTTTCAAAGCTAGACTTGTTAAAAGTTTGCATCATTGACCTAGTATGGATTATGATGAAACCTTTTCTAAGTAGCTATGCTTAAGTCCATCCAGATCCTACTTGCTACGGCTACATACCATGACTACGATATCTGGCGGTTGGGTGTCTTGACTGCTTTTCTAAATGATGTTTTAGAAGAAAGCGTCTATAAGTACACAGCCAGAGGGCTTCGTAGACAGTGGGAGCAGCGGAAACGTGTGCAAGTTGTTTTATGTGATAAAGCAGGCATCGCGGAGTTGGAACATCTGTTTTGATGTGGTAGTCAAAGAGTTTGACATCATCAAAATGGTAGATGAACCTTGTATATACAAAAAAGTAGTAGGGAGTATGGTGGTGATCCTCGTAGAGTACGTGGATGACATACTCTTGATGGGGAAGGAGTTTCCTATGCTACGCTCGGTCAATCTCTGCTTATCACAAGGATTCTCCATATAGGATCAAAATGATACCTACTAAATCCTGGGTTTTGGATCTATGAGATAGATCTAATTGGATGTTAGGATACTCACTAGTTGTAGTGAGCTGGTATCAATCGATCCTGGGGAGAATCACTGGAAAAGTTCCAGGGTGATAAAGACGACTGAATGTCAGTCGCAGGCATTGTCTTTACCCTCAGTAAAGGGACGGTATGTTGGAAGAGTTCCAAACTAGATACCGTGACATACTAAACGATTAAAGGAAAGATACATCGTTACCAAAGATGCTACCAAAGAGGAAGTCTGGGTGTATACTGGTTCATTAGATGAACTTCGTTCCTCCCATTGTGTGACAATGGAGTTTTGGCTTATGCCAAGGAACGCCCGTCCCATCAGTGATCCAGACATATTCTCAGGCAGTATCACCTGATCATGGAGATGGTTGATCTCCAGTGGATCGAGGTTAGGAGAGTAGACTCAGAGGACAACACGACGGATCCACTCACGAAAGGCCTTTTCCCAGAGAGAGACTTTTATGGGATGGTTGAGTATGAGATACTACAACCACTGCTATCAGATGGCCCTAGTGCAAGTGGGAGATTGTTAGTTATATGTATGCCCTAGAGGCCATTACTATACATAGGATGTATATTGTAGTGGATGCTTGGACATATATAGGGATGACTTTCTTGCTCGATATGATAGTATGCTATCTGGTTACTCTTTACCTTAACGTGTACACTAATTGTCTCTCTGTTACACGTTGGTAAAGCCCTTAGGATGTGTACTTAACTACCTGGACTACGATGCGGATCATACTAATGGGGACATGGTAGTCCATAAGTACATCCTTCAAAGTCCCTAGTCATAGGTGTATCGAGACGGGGCATCGATATACCAGAGTAGACTAGCGTGTAGCTTCTCGACCCATACAGATGGGCGATGGATGATCCCATATCTATTGGTGTTTGACATCAGAGATGATATACGGGTGCTCAGTAGAAACTGGGTACACTGGACGGACTCGCCAAGAACTCCCAGATGGTATTATACCTTACGTCAGATGGCAGTTCTCTGGTGACACTGGTGCAGGTTAGTCTGTAGACCCGAGATCGTCATAGAGTCTTGTGTGATTCCCACTGTGCTTTGATTTCCATCATACCACGTCCAAGAGGGCATGCAAAAAGGTGGCTTTTGGGTACAGTCCCGAATCACATGGAGGCAATGAGCGATAGGAGGGGTTTCGTCTCTCCCGGTATAGGGAGTTGATGTTGCGCAGTGCTCGATTGGCTATAACAGGAAGTCGTTAGCCAAGGCTGCTTTAGAGATTTACTGGTAAGTGTTACCAGTAGTTTCTTGACCCGTTATGAGCCTCATATCGACATGACTTATCGAGTTATTGGGGTTTGACGTTTACCACCCCTAGACGAGATATGCGACATATCAGACGAACAGACCAGACTGTACGGTAGTGTTACTCGTTGGATTCACTGGAGTGTGAGCAGGCTTGCTCGTTGATGTTCTGATCGTTCAATACCCGGGTGGCCGTTACGTTTAGCAGACCGCTTGCGGCTTGTGGGTGTTTGATATGATCATCACCTGCTGCCGGCGTATTGACGAGTCTTTAGAGTCCTACACAGGGGTTTCCTGGCTCAAGCGAAACGAAATAGGTGCGCATATGAGATATGTGCGGGACCGAGGATAATACCAGTATGTGATACTGTATTCTATTCTCGCGATTTGTGACATTGATCGGTTGTATGCGATATAGCCGGGTTATCGGATCAAGTGTTGATTCGATAAGTTGTTACTATTGATATTAGTCGGTTATATGCGATATGACCGGATCGTTAAATCGAGTGTTGATTTAATGATTTAATGTATAATTATATATTTGATATATTAATTTACATTAACTAGTATTGGTTCACTTAAGATTGATTTTCTCACTTGAATGTGCACATTGTTTATATGTGATATATGCAAGTGTACATGTTTGTATCATGCTTGATGATACAAACAAGATGGGTGTATGAGACTTATATCAAGTTTAGGTTAAATTAGGGTTTTATATATATCTTAAGAATAACAAAAGAGATAGACTTTGTCAAAGTTCTCAAGCTTTCATGAAGCTTGTGGAAACATTGACAAAGTCAACTCTTTTGTCATTCTTTGTGATATTAAGTTAACCCAACCCTTAACCTAATCCCTTGGTCAATTCTTTACATGAGTTAAGCATGAGAGCTTAATTCACCCATGGTTAGATAAGAGGATAATAATTCAGATGATGAATTATTCATTCTTGCTTCTTCTTCATCTTCATCAAGCTCACAAAAGCTTGAGAGCTCCAATGGTGCCATGAGAAAAAGAGTGAGAAATCCAATTCTAAAGTGAACCCACTTCCTATTTATTCATCCTCTACCACTTGTCATGTATTATAGGGTGTTCTCTTCACAATTTTTTTGACCAAGTGAAGGAATAGCTTGAGTTTGAGTCTCCCCGACGTAGATCATCTTCGGCCTCGAAGTCGATGACCTAGCCCGATCATTTCTCCGACGAAACCATCGCTAGAGTCCGGGATCCGATGATCGCAGCGGAGGGACGTCAACACGGAGCTAAAGAAGCGGTGGACCGGATCTACAAAGGTTGTAATCCCTTTCACTTAGCAATAAAGTCGTTTACTTGGTTGCTTTTCGCCTTAACTTCTAGTTAACGATCTATATTAGGGTTTCTCGGCACCGGAAAATTTTTGTTTGGCATGGTTGATGCCTTGTGGAACCTCTTTAGTGTGCCTAGGAACCCTATACCAGTCCCGAAACTTTTGCCCTTCTCTTTCCTTCTACTTCCCTGGTTTCCTTCAGGGTAGGAGGCAGAGACTGTAGAATCAAGTCAGTATCTGACTCGTTTCCCAACGCGGTCTCCAGGTCCTGGAGCTCATCAATACAGCTAGTCATTGTAAGGACGTTGTCCCCTACAGATGACCCGTCAGCCAACCTCACTTGAATTAATTCGTTCGAGGTCTCATATCTTGCGATATGAGATTGCTCTCCATATAAATCTTTGTTATGGAGAAAGATGGAAACTAAGTCCATCTTCTCGTGCTGCTTCTAGTATACACCATCAACTGAAGCTAACATGAGGCACATAGCTTTCGCTTTATCTTTTTCCCTTTTCTGACGGATATCTATATCCGCGACAGTGGAAACTGGACCTGGGACGGCGGGATCTTGAGTAGTAATAGGGTGGTCCAGCTTGTCATAGGCAATGGACATCTGGACAGACTTTTGCCACTCATATAAGTAAGATTCAGTCAAATTATTATCTAGATGTAACCTATGTGTGGTCATAAGGTCGCTGCAATTTAAGAGAGAGAAGAAAAATACTATTACCATGATGCTCTTGCAAGTTTAGAGTGGTTTTTAATTTATCTAAACAGGATGGCTCCCACTGTTTCTCGAATCCCTCCTCAAACCATAAAAGAAGAATTAGCCAGGACTATTCTCACCGTACAATTCTTGCTTAACCGTTCAGCCAGGTCAGTGCCGATACTTCGAGGGAGGTTTTCCAACGCTTTCACGAAGTTCCTTAATTAAATAACCTCTTTTCTCTGGGGGCGTAACCCCGCTGACACCTTTCTAGGCACCTACATGGTTTATGGCATTGATCGTTAAGTGACGAATCTCCTGATAAGTAGTATATACTCACAGTAGGATCGGGATCCAAAATATCATCGTATGATAATGTTGAAGGAATCCTACCAACATTCATCAAACTCCAAAATGGTATGCTCTCTCTGCAAATTTCAATTTCTTTAGAAATTCCCGATATAGATTTTTGCCCCATGCTCTTATAATCTTGGCGTTGGTCAAAATGTTATAAGTCACATGTCAAGTTCTACCAATCATTATCCTAGTTAATTTGAACCCATCCGTACATATCCCTGACGTTGGCCAAATGATAATACAACTGTCCCAAACTAACACATCTATCTATGCAAACAAATGAAATACCCCAGCAGCTACCAAACACTATGCCCTGGCGTTGGTCAAATGCATAGCTTGAATACTACTGAATATCCAAATGAAATGACGGAGGGCTACGAATGGTTTTGGCAAAACCGTGAACGTAGTGAACTTGATATAATCGAAGGAACCTGATACTTTTTTTTAAAAGGAGTGGTTAAAGCTCCGCAATTAAAAATTCTGATCTTTTTAAAATAACCGAGTGGTTTCTTTTAAATTTGTTCCAACGATTAAACAATGGTTTATTTTCTTTTCATTATAATAATGCGTCCCATCAGTTATCCTATCATTGCAGAACAACGAAAATACCACGTCCTTTTAAGCTATCCACATTTGCCACGGGTCCCGTCATCACCCGTTAGGTTACTTAACTAACGACAGAGCGGGGGCTAGGCTAGCGCGGGTGTAAAACATAAGTGACGTCTAATAGCTATCATATATAGATATTGTACATTCGTCAAACGCAATAATAGGCATTCCAGATCACTGATGAACTTTATTGGATATACTAGCAATCCGCATTTGCTTTGAGCCTGGAATAAAAGACGGATTACACAGTTGTGATGAATAGCCATTACCCCATCCTAGACCCCTACGGGTACGGCAAACTACCCGCCAAGTACCCGAAGTGAAGCGGTCTCCCTCAACAAAAGTAGGCCACTAAATACTTCAAAGTACCCGGTAGTTTGTATACCCCGCCTTGGATCTATCCTAGGAGCAAAAACAGTAAAAAGAAATAATACAACGGTGGCTACAACCGCAACCTGGATGTGCCCCGCAAAAGAATATTACATCATATTACATTTACATCGAATGAATGAATATTAAACCCATCTCAAACCCCGGCTAATCATCATAACATTCCAATCAAGTCGATATACACAAACAGTAAACATTACAGAAATGTGCAACCCCCTGCCAACCGACATACTAGCAGTTAGGGGAGGTTTACGAACACATTAAACATTACAGATAAAAACCCAATTAGCAAATATCATAGAACATCGATCGATCACCATGTTCCGTGTCTACCCCAAAAGCAAAGCAGCACTGAAGTAACCTGGGTATAAACAGAACAAACAGAGAACCAAAACACCAAAAAACAAGAATTACAGAGCAAATCCGAGTCAACTCGGATTTGACTCGGCGGCGGATCTGCGGCACAAGCACTCTATTGCCGTGGATCCGCGACCGTTCTATCGAGTTACTAGCTCGTATTTTCCCAGTATTCTTAAAATACCCTGCTGTGAATTTTAAGGTATGTCAAATATTTTTTCAGACACTTTTAAAATTAACAGAAACTTAGGGTACAGGGTGTTTCGTTTTCGTGTTTTCTGTCGATCAAACTTCTAACTAGTTGCTAACAAGCTAGTTGTCACGACCCGAAATTGGCACGTGACGGCCCTAATACTACGTGACGCCAAAAGACGTAACGCAGTAAAAGAAAGCCAAAACCCAGAAATCTAAACCAAGAAAAACACGGAAAAGATAATAAAAGTTTTTGAAACATTTGAAATCGCAACCCAAATTCTTTAAAAATCCTACTTTCTATATTTAAAATTTTAGCAACACCCCTTTTTGGTAAAAACTGGCCCAAAGGCGAAAAACAATGAAATCATAAATATACGACGCCGTAGCGAAGAAATAAGAGACAATAGGAAGGAAACTGTATATAAAAGACAACAAATCCACCATTAATATACAATAACGTCCTCACCAAGTCTCTAAGTCAACATACTAGTAGATGGAGAGTACAAGATACAACGAATGTACAATATGAAATACAGATAATCATCCAACCCACCTAAGCAAAATAGTACTGTGAGCTGATGCGGTATCTGTAGAAAAAGATAATAGATGAATAGCTGAATAGCCTGCCTTGACTACTCTGGGGAACAACCTGAAACACCAGTGGCACAACGGGGGTGAGTTGCCAACTCGTGAATAGTAGATAACATATACAGGTAATCGCAGGAATGTACGTACATCATGATTCTAAGATATGCGATTACAGTAATAACATGTCATGTGAATGCAGAGTAATGGAAAGTACACTAGCAGGTACAATCAATATGTGAAGCAATAATGACATGATAATAGTATGCAATAACTATGCAATAGGGATATGAGAAAGTAGATATGCAGCAATCATAAGGATACACTAACAGGTACTACCAATATATGAAACCGTGCATAAGTGAATAGGTATGAGGTATGGAGTGAAATATGTCGTTCCCACGGAAACCTGACATCGTGGTAGGGTCACAATCCATTAAGACATTCAAATCCCAATTCCTCAAATCCGCCCCCAAGTTGGGCTCTCATATCAAATAAGTCTCACATCTCTCCAATGTACAATATCGAGTAATCTCCTATATCCCGAATGTATAAATCGACAATCTCATAGATATCCTGTATCCAATCTCAATGAATCACCTAATATCTCAAATCACATCTCAAGTAAGATTCTAGCATCCTAAATATTGATATATGCAGAAATAAATATGATGGGGTCAATACACATATATTAGCGTCTCACTCCACTAATATTAGTGTAAGGGTATATATAACAACGGCTAAATCCCCTGTTATATATACAAAGGTGTTAAAGAAATATCATGAAAACCATGTGCCAAGCATCGACAAAGAAATCCTGATCACGTATCATACGCTATCCCGAAAGTACGAGTGCCTAGCTCTGACCCTCGCCTTTCGACGTATGCATACGTACATGACTCCCAGCGGTGTCTCCGTGATCCCCTGCTGTGTCATGAGTACTGTCACCGGTAGGTACTCGCCCACCTCCAGGCTCAATCGGCAAAGTCCATCGATCTTCTTGAAAGGTTCCTAGGCACCCTATAGAGGTCTCATGAGGCATCGAACATGCCAATTTCAAATTTTATGGGTGCCGAGAGACCCTAACGCGGATCTTAGACTAGAATTCTAGGCGAAAAACAAAACTAGTTAACAAATTAACTAAAGGTTAGATGCTACAACCTTTGTAGATCCGGTTACCCTCTTCCTTGGCTCCACGAAGGCATGCTCTCGCTGTCCATCTCGATTTCCAAACTCGAACGTTGGCTTCATCGAAGAATTGGGCGGACTAGGTCGTCGGCTTCGTGCCGAAGATGATCTACGTCGAGGCATCACAAGTTCAAGCTCCGACTTCACCAAGTTGTGAAACTTGTGAAGAAAACACCCAAAACAACTTGGCAAGAGGTAGAGGGTGAAGAAATAGGAGGTGGGTTCACTTTAGAATTGGATTTCTCTTACTAGAACTCAAGTTGCCATTGATGGCATCAAGGTTTCTATCTTGAAGATGAAGAAGAAGAAGAAGCTAGTTTATGATAAGTTATTAAAAATAAAAAGAAAAATGCATACTTATCATAATCTAACAAGGGTTAAGTGTAGAGAATAAACCATGGTCATTTGGAGAGTTAGGGTTAAGCATGAGGACAAGAATGGTTGAAAAAGTCAAGGCTTCATGAAGCTTCAACTAATGACAAAAGAAAGCCACCATTCTCTTTAAATCATTTTCAAATAAATAAATGAACAAATAAATAAATAAATGAATATGCAAAACCCTAATTATCAAATTAACCATGGTTTAATTCTATATACTTAACAAAATAATCAAGTATCATCAAACATGATACAAATGTGTGCACAAAAGTATATCACATATACTTCTTGCACATCAAGTGAGAAAATCCATATAAAGTGAACCAATACTAGCTAATGCAAAGTAATATATCAAATATATAATTATGCATTAAATCATTAAATCAACATTTGATTCAATGATCTGGTCATGTCGCACATAACCGACTAGTATCCAATGTATCGATTTATCGAATCAATGATTCGATAACTAGGTCATATCGAATATAACCAATCGAAACATTTATCGCGAGAATGAAATGCGGTATCACATACGCGCATTATTCTCGGTCCCGCACATATCTCATATGCGCTCCTATTTCGTTTCGCTTGAGCCAGGAAACCTCTGTGTAGGTCTCTAAAGACTCGTCAATACCCCGGTAGCAGATGATGATCATATCAAGCACCCACAAGCCGCAAGCGGTCTGCTAAACGTAACGGCCATCCGGGTATTGAGCGATCAGAAGAACGACGAGCTAGCCCGCTCACACTCCTGTGAATCCAACCAGTAACACTTACCGTATAGTCCAGTCTGTTCGTCTGATACGTCGCATATCAAGTCTAGGGGTGGTAAACGTCAGACCCCAATAACCGATAAGTCGTGCCGATGTGAGGCTCATAACGGGTCGAGAAACTACTGGTAACACTTACCAGCAAATCTCTGATCAGCCCTGGCCAGGGACTTCCCTGTTACGGCCAATCGAGCACAGCGCAACATCAACCCCCAATACCGGGAGAGACGAAACCCCTCCTATCGCTCATTGCCTTCATGTAACTCGGGACTGTACCCAAAGACCACCGTTTTGCACGCCCTCATGGACGTGGTAAGGTGGAGATCAAAGCACAGTGGGAATCACACAAGACTCTATGACGATCTCGGTTCTACAGACTAACCTGCACAAGTGTCACCTGAGAACTGCCATCTGACGTGAGGTATAATACCATCTGGGAGTTCTCGGCGAGTCCGTCCAGTGTACCCAGTCTCCAATGAGCACCCGTATACCATCTCTGATGTCAAACACCAATGGATATGGGATCATCCATCGCTCATCTCATGGGTCGAGAAGCGTATACGCTAGTCTACTCTGGTATATCGATGCCCCGTCTCGATACACCCACGACTAGGGACCTTAAAAGATGTACTTATGGACTACCATGTCCCCACTAGTATGATCTGCATCATAGTCCTGGTAGTCAAGTACACATCCTAAGGGCTTTACCAACATGTAACCATAAGACAGTTTAAAGAGACAAGTGTACATGTTAAGATAAAGAGTAACCAGATAGCATACTATCATATCGAGCAAGAAAGTCATCTCTATATATGTCCAAGCATCCAATATAATATACATCATCTGTACAATACTGGCCTCTAGGGCGTACATACAACCAACAATCTCCCACTTGCACTAGGGCCAGCTGCTGTAGTATCGCATACTGAGCATCCCGAAGAGTCTCTCAAACTGTATCTGGGGAATGGCCTTCGTGAGTGGATCCGCCGTGTTGTTCTTCGTGTCAACCCTCCTAACCTCGATCTCCCGGCGATCAACTATCTCCCGGATCAGGTAATACCGCCTCAGAATATGCCTGGACCGCTGATGGGACCTGGGTTCCTTGGCCAAAGCCACCGCTCCATTGTTATCGCAATACAAAGGTATTGGATGCTCAATGGATGGAACCACTCCAAGTTCAGTAATGAACTTCTTGATCCAGACAGCCTCTTTGGCAGCATCGTTGGCAGCGATGTATTCAGCCTCCATCGTCGAGTCTGCCACGGTTTCCTGCTTGGAACTCTTCCAGCTAACCGCCCCTCCATAAAGGGTAAAGACAAAGCCCGACTGCGACTTAAAGTCGTCCTTATCACTCTGGAAGCTCGAATCGGTAAAGGACTCCACTTGGAGCTCCCCGTTACCATACACCAAGAACATATCTCTAGTCCTTCATAAGTACTTGAGAATGCTCTTCACAGCTGTCCAGTGACTCTCTCCAGGATCAGCTTGATACCTGCTCACTATACTTAGTGAGTATGCTACATCGGGTCTGGTACATAGCATCGCATACATGATAGAGCCTACTGCCGAAGCATAGGGTATCCCTTGCATGTGAGCTCTCTCCAAATCAGTCTTGGGAGACATCTCTTTGGAGAGAGTGACTCCAGAGATCGTGGGCAAGTTCCCACGCTTGGACTCTTCCATACTAAACCTCTTTAGTATGGTGTCAATGTACCTGGATTGGGGCAATCCCAAAATCCGTTTGGATCTATCTCTATAGATCCTAATTCCCAATATGCAGGAGGCATCACCAAGATCTTTCATTGAGAATCTTTGTGATAAGAAGAGATTGACCGATTGCAGCATAGGAATATCATTTCCTATCAAGAGTATGTCGTCCACGTACAATACGAGGAAGACAACCTTACTCTCTGCCACCTTCTTGTAGATACAAGGTTCATCTGGATTTTTGACGAAATCAAACTCTTTGATAACGACGTCAAAGCAGATGTTCCAACTCCGCGATGCTTGCTTTAATCCATAAATGGATTTAAGCAGCTTGCACACCTTTCCGCTGCTCCCACTGTCTACGAAGCCCTCTGGCTGAGTCATGTACACGCACTCTTCTAAATCACCGTTTAGAAAGGCGGTCTTAACATCCATTTGCCAGATTTCGTACTCATGATATGCAGCGATGGCAAGCATGATCCGGATGGATTTAAGCATAGCCACTGGAGAAAAGGTCTCGTCATAGTCCACACCTGGTCTTTGACGAAAACCCTTTGCTACAAGTCTAGCTTTGAAAGTCTCCACTTTCCCATCTACACCAAGTTTCTTCTTGAAGATCCACTTGCTCCCAATGGGTTTTCCCCCTTCAGGAGCAACGTCCAAAGTCCATACTTTGTTGGTGTACATGGATTCCATCTCGGACCGCATAGCATCCAGCCATTTCACTGAGTCCCCACTCGTGATGGCCTGCTCGAAGCTAGTTGGGTCATCATCCCCCATGATGCAATCCTCGCTTCCACCATCAATGAGAAAACCGTAGTATCTCTCAGGTGGACGAGAAACCCTACCAGACCGGTGGAGAGGCTGGGGTTCGTCGGGTACTACCGAATCTTTTGGTTCCACTAAATCTTCAGTTATAGTTTGTGTTTCTGGAACTTCTTCCAGTTCTACCTCAGAGCCACTAATCTCTTTTGCAAGAAATTCCTTTTCTAAAAAGGTGGCATGTTGAGCAATAAACACTTTTTGTTGTTCACTGTGGTAGAAAAAATATCCATTTGAATGTTTAGGATATCCCACAAACTTACATAGAACTGACCGTGCCTCGAGTTTGTCTGGATTTTGCCTTTTGACATAGGCCAGACAACCCCATATCTTAACTCGTTTAAGACATGGTCTCTTCCCACTCCATATCTCATATGGTGTGGTAGGTACAGATTTAGTTGAAACTTGATTCAATAGGTATGCTGCTGTCTCAAGCGCATACCCCCAGAAGGAAATAGGTAACTCAGCTGTACTCATCATAGAGCGCACCATATCTAATAGGGTGCGATTCCTCCGCTCCAATACACCGTTGTGCTGTGGTGTATACGGAGGAGTAAGCTGAGAGAGAATCCCATTCTCTTTTAGGAAGTCCAGGAATTCATTGCTCAAGTATTCACCTCCTCGATCAGATCGAAGGATTTTAATACTTTTTCCGGTTTGTTTCTCGACTTCTTGTTTATATTCTCTAAATTTCTCAAAAGCTTCAGACTTGTGTCTTATCAAGTACACATGTCCGTATCTTGAGAGATCGTCAGTGAATGTAATGAAGTACAAAGAACCATCCCTGGCATGTGTAGATATGGGACCGCATACATCACTATGTATTAGTCCCAAGAGTTCGGTAACTCTTTCTCCGTGTCCCGTAAACGGAGTTTTGGTCATCTTTCCTTTGAGACATGACTGGCAAGTGTCATAAGATGAAAATTCGAATGGATTCAAATACCCATCCTTATGCGACTTAGCCAGTCGTGTCGCATTGATGTGACCCAGTCTACAATACCACAAGAAGGATTCGTTCAGTTCGGAACTCTTCCTCTTGTGTGTGTTTGTTATGCTCAGAACTGACGATTGGTTTAGAACATAAATGCCATTGCACAACGTGCCTGATCCAACCAACTTTTGGTTACGGAAAATGTTCATAACATTGTCCTGTAATACAAAATTATATCCCTCTTTACTCAATAAAGAAACCGATATAATGTTGCATATCAGGTTCGGCATGTAATAGCATTCGTTCAGAACCAATGTATTACCAGTTGGTAATACAAGGTGATATTCTCCGACAGTCTTAGCTGCAACATTTGCACCATTTCCAACTCTAATGTCTTTATCACCTTCTCCAAGTTCTCTACCTTTCCTAAGCCCATGTAACTGATTACATATATGGGATCCTGACCCGGTATCTAATACCCAGGACGTAGAGCAAATGGAGAAACAGTTCTCTGTAACGAACACACCCGAAGAAAATGCATCAACATGTACTTTCTTCAATCGGGTGGCATGGGAATCCTGGTATTCCCCTATTTCCTGTTCATTCCTATAACTCTTATAAGAAAGAACGGAACCAACGTTCCCCAGCACAGTATAACATGCGGGTTCGGTCAATACATCCATATTATTATCTTTATTAGGGCATGAAATGGTCGCTACCTGGAGAGAGAGAGAAGAAAACACTTTAGCGTATGCTCGTGCAAGATCAGATTGGTTATTATCTTATCTAATCAGGATGGCTCCCACTGCTTTTTATCAAATCTTCCTTCAAACCCTAAAAGGAAAGACTAGCCGGGATTAATTACACACTACAGGTTCGCCAATCTTTCAGCCAGGCCAGTGTCGGTACTTTGAGGGAGGTCCCCCGTGCTTTCGCACGAACCTAATTAATGTAAACCTCGTTTTCCCAGAGGCGTAACCTCGTTGACACCTTTCTAGACACCTACTTGATCGGCTAATTGCAATGTGCAAAACTCTCCCAGGAGTAACTCTTACTCGCAGTGGGTATCGGGATCCAACTATCTCATAGAAGGTATGCACTCTCATTGCAAATTTCAACACTTGAAATTCCCGATAATATTTTGCCCCTAGTGTGCCATGACCTTGACAGAGGTCAACAAATCATAGTGCACTAGTCAAGTTCAACCCGTCATTTCTTGATTGAATCAAATCCACCCGCACGACCCTTGACAGAGGTCAACAAGGTCGTACGACTACCCTAATCCAATCACATCACATGCTTCGCAGATAATTACTAGTTAGCTACCGCACATTACGCCTTGACAGAGGTCAACAAACGCAGCACGAATACTAAATAGTCTTTATCTGAAATGACGGAGGGCTACGTCAGGTTTTTCTGAAAACCTATTGCGTAATGAACTCGATATCGTTGTAGAATCAAATGAAGTTTTGAAATGGAGTGATTTTGAGGCTTTTCCAGTTTTGCTAAAGGGGTCACTCCCGGTAAAGGGATCGTCAGCCCTTTCCTCGTCGAATGAGGTGCGGGATATATCATATATATCACTGTGCAAAGCAGAAACTATAAAAGCAATCAAAAACAAACCGAGTGTGTAGCATGTGCCAGTTATTGCTAAAGGAGTCACTCCCGGTGAAGGGATCTCGGTCCTTTCCTCATCGAATAAGGTGCGGGGTATATCATATATACCGCTATGCAAAGCAAGAACTGTAGCTACCTGTTTTATTTAAAATCTGATTCTACAACATCTTAGGTTTCTTTTCTTTCATTAATCACATTAATGAAGTCCCATCATTTAAATACCTAAACATCACAGATAGATATGACGTACACTTATGCCATCCGCATTCGCCTCGATGTCCCCTCGTGCATCGTTAGGTTAGGTAACTAACGACAGAGCAGGGCAGGGCTAGCGCGGGTGTAAAACATAAGTAACGTCTATATAATATATCATATATACTATATACTATATCCATCACAGAATCACAACACAGATATCGCAGCAGAAGAAACATATGAAATATTGGATATACTAGGACGTCCGTGTTTTCAATACGAGCCAGTATAAAACACGGATTCCACGGTCGTGATGAATAGCCAATCGTACACCCCTAGACCCCTACTAGAGCGGCAAGAAACCCTGCCAATTCTAGGGTTAGGAGACCCGAACTCGACTCCTCGAGTTGGTCTCCCACTGGACCCCAGAACCTGGTTACTTGTGCTCCCCTCCTTGGGTCTATCCTAATGCGGAAAAGTAAATAATATACAAAGGGTGACAACTTCCGCTACCTGAAAGTGCCCCAAATAAAAGAATATTACATACAAGTTTTTACATGAATGAAAATGAAAAACACTCATCTCACATAAAAACCCACCGGCTATTCGAACACGACGATCCAATATAACATATCCAGCAACACATAACATCACATGTCATCAACGTAAGTAAGTATGCATACCCCAATTGTCGTTGACGTATAGCAACGAAACCGGCGATATGAACATATTACACTTACGGTCACAGAAAAGAAAGTGTAAAACTACAACAATTGGAATCCGCAACTTCTTTAGACATCGCATGCCTAATCAAATGAAATACTTAGACATCACATGCCTAACAGATATAAATCCCGCATTTTAGTCTCATTATCGAAAACTCTTTTCAATATCATGTGGGACTAAACTGCTAGATTTATAACATTCATTCAGTTATCTCATAACTGTTTGTGAATTCCAATTATCGTATCACATTCCAGATAAACAGAAAATGTTAAACTTTCCGATCGAACTGTCGAATACCCAAGTTTTCCCGATACAGCTCAACACATGAAATAAGTCTAACAACATTCAGTTCGTGCCTCAGTACCAACGGTCCAGCCGTAGAAGGGTCAAGCCAACGCCTCACATGTGGCACGCCGTACTGCCCCAAACCCGAAGGTTCAAAGGGCAGTTCAAGACGGTCACATAATCGAGTTAAGGTTTGTTGTCTTCTAGAGGGTCCATCGCGTTACTTGCACTACTTAGAATGTCGTTAAACTACGGAAAAATCCAACACTTGGAAATTTCCCGACAGGGGAAAAATTGGGTATTTATATTCGGTCGAACTATTTAACATATTCAAAAATTATCCGGAAAAATACAAAGACGAAATTTGATAATCCGATCGAAACTTTGATTCCCAATAGTACCCCAGAATACTCTTCTGTAGAGTCACAACAAAAATATCCCAGAAAATATAGCATTAAATTATATGAGTTACTGTGCAGAAATCATCATACAAGGGAACAGTACGGCCGCGGAACCGCCGCAGCATGCATAGCACGTGCCGCGGTTCCGCGGTGGAAAAGTCGACTTAGGCCCTCGTATTTCACAGTAATTCAAATAACACCCTGCTTGATTTTCTGCATATTTTTAATTGACAAAAATCCCATTTTTTAGAAAAAGTCCAGAGAGCTATTTTGGGGTTAGGTTTTCGGTTCGTCCGGCTTTCAAACTCCGTCTAGACTTTGCCTAAGGCTCTAGCTAGGCTCTGATACCAGTGAAAGGTTCCTAGGCACCCTATAAAGGTCTCACGAGGCATTGAACATGCCAATTTCAAATTTTATGGGTGCCGAGAGACCCTAACGCGGATCTTAGACTAGAATTCTAGGCGAAAAACAAAACTAGTTAACAAATTAACTAAAGGTTAGATGCTACAACCTTTGTAGATCCGGTTACCCTCTTCCTTGGCTCCACGAAGGCATGCTCTCGCTGTCCATCTCGATTCCCAAACTCGAACGTTGGCTTCATCGAAGAATTGGGCGGACTAGGTCGTCGGCTTCGTGCCGGAGATGATCGACGTCGAGGCATCATAAGTTCAAGCTCCGACTTCACCAAGTTGTGAAACTTGTGAAGAAAACACCCAAAACAACTTGGCAAGAGGTAGAGGGTGAAGAAATAGGAGGTGGGTTCACTTTAGAATTGGATTTCTCTCACTAGAACTCAAGTTGCCATTGATGGCATCAAGGTTTCTATCTTGAAGATGAAGAAAAAGAAGAAGCTAGTTTATGATAAGTTATTAAAAATAAAAAGAAAAATGCATACTTATCATAATCTAACTGTTAGTTATATGTATGCCCTAGAGGCCATTACTATACATAGGATGTATATTGTAGTGGATGCTGGGACATATATAGGGAGGACTTTCTTGCTCGACATGATAGTATGCTATCTGGTTGATCTTTACCTTAACGTGTATGCTGATTGTCTCTCTGTTACATGTTGGTAAAGCCCTTAGGATCTGTACTTGACTACCTGGACTATGATGCGGATCATACTAGTGGGGATATGGTAGTCCATAAGTACATCCTTCAAAGTCCCTAGTCGTGGGTGTATCGAGACGGGGCATCGATATACCAGAGTAGACTAGCGTGTACCTTCTCGACCCATACAGATGGGCGATGGATGATCCCATATCCATTGGTGTTTGACATCAGAGATGATATACGGGTGCTCAGTAGAGACTGGGTACACTGGACGGACTCGCCGAGAACTCCCAGATGGTATTATACCTCACGTCAGATGGCAGTTCTCTGGTGACACTGGTACAGAGTAGTCTGTTGACCCGAGATCATCATAGAGTCTTGTGTGGTTCCTACTGTGCTTTGATTTCCATCTTACCACGTCCAAGAGGGCGTGCAAAACGGTGGTTTTTGGGTACAGTCCCGAGTCACATGGAGGCAATGAGCGATAGGAGGGGATTCGTCTCTCCCGGTATAGGGGGTTGATGTTGCACTGTGTTCGATTGGCTATAACAGGAAATCCCTGGCCAGGGTTGCTGAGATTTACTGGTAAGTGTTACCAGTAGTTTCTCGAACAGTTATAGACCTCATATCGACACGACTTATCGAGCTATTGGGGTCTGACGTTTACCACCCCTAGGCGAGATATGCGACATATCAGACAATCTGACCGGACTGTACGGTAGTGTTACTGGTCGGATTCACTGGAGTGTGAGCGGGCTTGCTCGTCGATCTTCAGATCGCTCAATACCCGGGTTGCCGTTACGTTTAGCAGACCGCTTGCGGCTTGTGGGTGTTTGATATGATCATCACCTGCTGCCGGCGTATTGACGAGTCTTTAGAGTCCTACACAGAGGTTTCCTGGCTCAAGCGAAACGAAATAGGAGTGCATATGAGATATGTGCGGGACCGAGAATGATACCAGTATGTGATACTGTATTCGATTCTCGCGATATGTGACATTGATCGGTTATATGCGATATAGCCGGGTTATCGGATCAAGTGTTGATTCGATAAGTTGTTACTGTTGATATTAGTCGGTTATATGCGATATGACCGGATCATTAAATCAAGTGTTGATTTAATGATTTAATGCATAATTATATATTTGATATATTACTTTGCGTTAACTAGTATTGGTTCACTTTAAATGGATTTTCTCACTCGGATTGTACACATTGTATATGTGATATACTTTTGTACACTTGATTGTATCATGTTTGATGATACATGTTTACTTGTGTTTTGTGTAAAGTTTAAACCATGGTTATGTGATGGTTAGGGTTTACATTTTCATATCTATTTATTTATTCATTTTGGAAAATGAAAAGCAAATGAGAAAATGGTGGCTTCTTTTGTTTTGTTCATGAAGCTTCATGAAGACTTTGACCAAGTGACCATTTTGTCTCATGCTTAACCCTAACCATCCCACTAACCATGATTTATTCTTTACACTTGACCATGGTTGAAGATGATAAGTATTCTTTTATTTCTATTTTCTAATTAACTTATCATAATACTTATCTTCTTCTTGCTCTTCTTTTTCTTCATTCTTCTTTGAAGAAAACCAAGCTCCATCAATGATGATTGTTGGAAAAGAGTGAGAAATCCAAAACTAAAGTTAACCCACTTCCTATTTCTTCATCCTCTACCTCTTGCCAAGTAGTAGAGTGTGTTTTCTTCACAAGTTTCTTGACTTGGTGAAGTCGGAGCTTGATTTAGCGATGCCTCGACGTAGATCATCTTCGGCATGGACATCGACGACCTAGCTTGCCCATTCTCCGACGAAGCCGACGCTAGAGCCCGGATTTGATTTGGACAGCGGAGAGGACTTCGTTGCGGAGCTATGGAGGTGGAGCACCGGATCTACAAAGGTTGTATTTCCGTATTCCCTTAGTTAAGTGTTAACTAGTTATCTTTTCGCCTAGTTTTCTAGCAAACGATCCGTAGTCGGGTCTCTCGGCACCTAGATTTTTTGAAATTGGCATGTTCGATGCCTTGTGAGACCTCACTAGTGTGCCTAGGAACCCTACAGTGGTATCAGAGCCTAGCTAGAGCCTTAGGCGAAGTCCAGACGCAATTTGAAGTCCGATCGAACCGAAATAGAGAACCCAAAATAGCTCTCTGTCATTTTTCTAAAAACGTGGATTTTTCCATATTAAAAATTTCCAAAAAATTCAGCAGGGAATTACATGAGATACTGTGAAGCACGTGATGGTAATTCGACAACAGAGGCGCGGAACCGCGGCCCCCACCATGGGATGCGCGGCGGTTCCGCGGCCACTGTATTGAATTACAGCACGTGTCTTCCACAGTAACTCATGTCTTGTAGTGCTGAGTCTTCTGGGAATTTTAAATATTTTTTCAAGAGTTGAATTTTCTGGGTTGTTTTGGGGACTTAGAATATTCGATCGGATTATCAAATTTTGTCTGTGTGGCTTTCCGGATAATTTTTAGAATATGTTAAAAACTTCGACCGGATATAAATACCCAAATTTTCCCCTGTCGGGAAATTTCCAAGTGTTGGATTTTTCCGTAGTTTAACGACGTTCTAAGTAGTGCAAGTAACGCGATGGTCCCTCTAGAAGACAACAAACCTTAACTCGATTATGTGACCGTCTTGAACTGCCCTTTGAACCTTCGGGTTTGGGGCAGTACGGCGTGCCACATGTGAGGCGTTGGCTTGACCCTTCTACGGCTGGACCGTTGGTACTGAGGCACGAACTGAATGTTGTTAAACTTATTTCATGTGTTGATGTTTCGGGAAAACTTGGGTGTTCGATTGTTCGATCGGAAAGTTTAACATTTTCTATTTATCTGGAATGGGATACAATAATTGTAATTCACAAGATGTTATGAGATAACGGAATGAATATTATAAACGTAGCAGTTTAGTCTCCCTTGATCGGTTGCCACGGAATTTTGATGTGATCAAAAGTCCGTCGCAATCACGTAGCGTACGCGGATACTCGCCGGGTAAACTTAATAGACAGCCTCACTCCATAGCCCCGACCAAGTGACTGTAGGAGAACCCCGTCGCCGAAAGCATCCGTTCGGGTGCTCGCGGTAGCGGTGTTCCGCCTTGGTGCACTTCGTCGACGGTATCGGGGGTGCGGCCGCCCACTAAAGTTTGCGATGAGTATTCGATCAGACTGTCGGGAATCTTGTTGAATTGCCCGACTCGATATTGAAAAGTGTTTTCGATAATGAGACTAAAATGCGGGGTTTATAATTGTTAGGCATGCGATGTCTAAGTAATTCATTTGGTCAGGCATGCGATGTCTGAGGTGGTTGCGGATTCCAACTGTTGTAGTTTTACACTTTCTTTTCTGTGACCGTAAGTGTAATATGTGATATCGCCGGTTTCGTTGCTATATGTCAACGACAATTGGGATGCGCATATTTACTTACGTTGATGACATGTGATGTTATGTGTTGCTGGATATGTTATATTGGATCGTCGTGATTGGATAGCCGGGGGTTTTTATGTGAGATGAGTGTTTTTCATTTTCATTCATGTAAAAACTTGTATGTAATATTCTTTTATTTGGGGCGCTTCCAGGTTGCGGAAGTTGTCGCCGTTGATGTATATTATTTACTTTTCCGCACTAGGATAGACCCAAGGAGGAGGGCACAAGTAACCGGGTTCTGGAGTCCAGTGGGAGACCAACTCGAGGAGTCGAGTTCGGGTCTCCTAACTCTAGAATTGGTAGGGTTGCTTGCCGCTCTCGTAGGGGTCTAGGGGTGTCGGTTTGGCTATTCATCGCGACCGTGGAATCCGTGTTTTATAGTGGCTCGTATTGAAAACACGGACGTCCTAGTATATCCAATATTTCATATGTTTCTTCTGCTGCGATTTCTGTGATGTGATCATGTGATGTTCTGTGATAGATACAGTATATAGTATATATGATATATTATATAGACATTACTTATGTTTTACACCCGCGCTAGCCCTGCCCCGCTCTGTCGTTAGTTACCTAACCTAACGGTGCACGAGGGGACATCGAGGCGAATGCGGATGGCATAAGTGTACGTCGTATTTATCTGTGATGTTTAGGTACTTAAATGATGGGACTTCATTAATGTGATTAATGAAATAAAAGAAACCTAAGATGTTGTAGAATCGAATTTCAAAATAAAACAGGTAGCTACAGTTCTTGCTTTGCACAGCGGTATATGCGATATATCCTGCACCTTATTCGATGAGGAAAGGACCGAGATCCCTTTACCGGGAGTGACTCCTTTAGCAATAACTGGTCGATGCTACACCCTCGATTTGTCTTTTGATTGCTTTTAAGAGTTTTTGCTTTGCACAGTGATATATATGATATATCCCGCACCTCATTCGACGAGGAAAGGACCGACGATCCCTTCACCGGGAGTGACTCCTTTAGCAAAACTAGAAAAGCCTAAAAAACACTCCATTTCAAAATTCATTCGATCCTACAACGATATCAAGTTCATTACGCAATAGGTTTTCAGAAAAACCTATCGTAGCCCTCCGTCATTTCAGATAAGCACTAGTTAGTATTCGTGCTGCGGTTGTTTGGCATGCGTCAAGGCGTAGTGTACGGTAGCTAACTAGTGCTTATCTGCTAGCATATGATGCGATTGGATTATGGTATTCGTACGACGTTGTTTGGCATGCGTCAAGGGTCGTGCGGGTGGGTTTAATTCAATCAAGAAATGTACGGGTTGAACTTGACTAGCAGACTATGGGTTGTTTGGCATGCGTCAAGGTCATAGCGAGCTAGGGGCAAAATATTATCGGGAATTTCAAGTGTTGAAATTTGCAATGAGATTGCATACCTTCTATGAGATAGTTGGATCCCGATACCCGCTGTGAGTAAGAGTTACTCCTGGGAGAGTTTTATACATTACAATTAGCCGATCAAGTAGGTGTCTAGAAAGGTGTCAACGGGGTTACGCCTCTGGGAAAACGAGGTTTACATTAATTAGGTTCGTGCGAAAGCACGGGGGACCTCCCTCAAAGTACCGACACTGGCCTGACTGAAAGATTGGCGAACTTGTAGTGTGTAATTAATCCCGGCTAGTCTTTCCTTTTAGGGTTTGAAGGAAGATTTGATAAAAAGCAGTGGGAGCCATCCTGATTAGATAAAATAAAAACCAATCTATTCTTGCAAGAGCGCACGCTGAGTGTTTTCTTCTCTCTCTCTCCAGGTAGCGACCATATCACGCCTTAATCAAGATAATAATACGGATTATTGACCGAACCCGCTTGTTATACTGAGCTGGGGAACGTTGGTCCCGCTCCAACTTATAATTGTTATAAGACAGAGCAGGAAATAGGGGATTACCAGAATTCCCGTGCCGCCCAAACGAAGAGAGTGCATGCTGATGCATCATCTTCGGGTGTGTTCTTTATACAGAACTGTTTCTCAGTATTCTTTACGTCCTGGGTATGTGATACCAGATCAGGATCCCAGATATGTAATCTGTTACATAGGGCTACAGATAGGTAGCGAACTGAGAACGGGTGATAAGTTTCATGAGGCAGAAAACGGGGCAAGAGTTGCAGCCAAGTCTGTTGGTCACTGTCACCCTGTATTACAATACATTGATTCTGAACGAATGTTGTTAGATACCGAACCTGATATACAAAATCATATCAGTCTCTTTATTATTAAAGAAAGGATATAATTTTGTATTGTTGGATAATGTTTTGAACATTTCCTATATCAAAAGTTGATCGGTTCAGGCACGTTATCTAAAAACATTAATGTTCTAAATCAAACTACAGTTCTTAGTATACGGATCACACACAAGAGGAAGAGTTCAGAAATGAACGGATCCTTCTTGAGGCATTGTAGACTAGGTCATATCAATGCGACCCGACTAGCTGGAGTTACATATAGATGCATATTTAAATCAGTTTGAATTTACATCTTGTGAAACTCGCCAGTCATGTCACAAAGATAAGATGACCATAGCTCCGTTTACTGGAAACAGAGAAAGAGTTAATGAACTCTTGGGACTGATACATGATGATGTATGTAAGGTCTCCTGTCTACACATGCCAGGACTGGTTCTTTATACTTCATTACATTCTCTGATGATCTTTCGAGTTTCAGACCTATGTTCCTGTTGAAACACAAGTCCGAACCTTTTGAGATATTCACAGAATATAAGTTAGAAGTAAAGAACCAAAATAAGGGTATAAGTATTATGTCCTATGATGAGATCAAGGAGGAGAATACTTGAGCATGGAATTCCTGGATTATTCTAAAGGAGAATGAGATTCTCTCTCAGCATTACTCCTCCGTATACACCATAGCACGATGGTATATCGGGGTGGAGCAGATACACCCTATTTGATATGGTGTGCTCTATGATGAGTAATACTGAGTTACCTTTTTCCTTTTGGGAGTTATGCACTTATGAAGCTGCATACTTATTGAATAGGGTTCGAATCAAATCAGTTGCCTACCACTTCATATGTGATATGGAAAGGGAAGAGCCCATGTCTTAAGTTAGTTAAGATTTGGGGTTGTCCGGCCTATGTCTAAAAGCAAAATCCGGACAAACTCGAGGCAAGGTTAGTTATGTAGAACTGGAAAGGTTCCAGCTATGCAAACTACAGAAGATGATTTGATGGAACCAAAGGATTCAATTGTTACCAACGAACCTCGGCCTCTCCGCCAATCTAGTAGGGTTCCTCACCCACCTGAGAGATACTTCGGTTCCTCTATGTCAGTGGGAGCGAGGACTGCATCATGAGATGATGACCCAACTAGTTTCGAGCTGGCCATCAAGAGTAAGACTCTGTAAGAATGGCTGGATGTTTATCGATCTGAGATGGAATCCATGTACACCAACAAAGTATGGACTTTGGTTGCTATATCTGAAGGGTTAAATTCCCATCAGGAGCAAGTATATCTTGAGAAGATTACTTGGTGTAGATGGAAAAGTTGAGACTTTCAAAGCTAGACTTGTTAAAGGTTTGCATAATTGACCAGATATGGATCATAATGAAACCTTTTTCTAAGAATCTATGCTTAAGTCCATCCAGATCCTACTTGCCACGGCTACATACCATGACTACGATATATGGCGGTTGGGTGTCATGACAGCTTTTCTAAATGATGTTTAGAAGAGAGTGTCTATAAGTACACAGCCAGAGGGCTTCGTAGACTGTGGGAGCAGCGGAAACGTGTGCAAGATGCTTTATAGGATAAAGCAGGCATTGCGGAGTTGGAACATCTGTTTTGGTGGATAAGTCAAAGAGTTTGACATCATCAAAATGGTAGATGAACCTTGTATAAACAAAAAGGTAGTAGGGAGTATGGTGGTGATCCTCGTAGAGTACGTGGATGACATACTCTTGATAGGGAAGGAGTTTCCTATGCTACGCTCGATCAATCTCCGCTTATCACAATAATTCTCCATATAGGATCAAAGTGATACCTCCTAAATCCTGGGTTTTTAGATCTATGAGATAGATCTAATTGGATGTTAGGACTCTCACTAGTTGTAGTGAGACGGTATCAACTGATCCTGGGGAGAATCACTGGAAGGGTTCCAGAGTGATAAAGACGACTGAATGTCAGTCACAGGCATTGTCTTTACCCTCAGTAAAGGGACGGTATATTGGAAGAGTTCCAAGCTAGATACCGTGGCATACTAGACGATAAAGGCAAGATACATCGCTACTTAAGATGCTACCAAAGAGGCTGTTTGGGTGTATATAGGTTCATGAGATGAACTATGTTCCTCCCATTGTGTGACAATGGAGTTGTGGCTTATGCCAAGGAACGCCGGTCCCATCAGTGATCCAGACAAATTCTAAGGCAGTATCACCTGATCATGGAGATGGTTGATCTCCAGGGGATCGAGGTAAGGAGAGTAGATTCTGAGGACAACACAGCGGATGCACTCACAAAGGCCTGTTCCCAAAGAGAGATTTTTTTATGGGATGGTTGAGTATGAGATACTGCAACCACTGCTATCAGATGGCCCTAGTGCAAGTGGGAGATTGTTAGTTATATGTATGCCCTAGAGGCCATTACTTTACATAGGATGTATATTGTAGTGGATGCTGGGACATATATAGGGAGGACTTTCTTGCTCGACATGATAGTATGCTATCTGGTTGATCTTTACCTTAACGTGTATGCTGATTGTCTCTCTGTTACATGTTGGTAAAGCCCTTAGGATCTGTACTTGACTACCTCGACTATGATGCGGATCATACTAGTGGGGATATGGTAGTCCATAAGTACATCCTTCAAAGTCCCTAGTCGTGGGTGTATCGAGACGGGGCATCGATATACCAGAGTAGACTAGCGTGTACCTTCTCGACCCATACAGATGGGCGATGGATGATCCCATATCCATTGGTGTTTGACATCAGAGATGATATACGGGTGCTCAGTAGAGACTGGGTACACTGGACGGACTCGCCGAGAACTCCCAGATGGTATTATACCTCACGTCAGATGGCAGTTCTCTGGTGACACTGGTACAGAGTAGTCTGTTGACCCGAGATCGTCATAGAGTCTTGTGTGGTTCCCACTGTACTTTGATTTCCATCTTACCACGTCCAAGAGGGCGTGCAAAACGGTGGTTTTTGGGTACAGTCCCGAGTCATATGGAGGCAATGAGCGATAGGAGGGGATTCGTCTCTCCCGGTATAGGGGGTTGATGTTGCGCTGTGTTCGATTGGCTATAACAGGAAATCCCTGGCCAGGGTTGCTGAGATTTACTGGTAAGTGTTACCAGTAGTTTCTCGAACAGTTATAGACCTCATATCGACACGACTTATCGAGCTATTGGGGTCTGACGTTTACCACCCCTAGGCGAGATATGCAACATATCAGACGATCAGACCGGATTGTACGGTAGTGTTACTGGTCGGATTCACTGGAGTGTGAGCGGGCTTGCTCGTCGATCTTCAGATCGCTCAATACCCGGGTGGCCGTTACGTTTAGCAGACCGCTTGCGGCTTGTGGGTGTTTGATATGATCATCACCTGCTGCCGGCGTATTGACGAGTCTTTAGAGTCCTACACAGAGGTTTCCTGGCTCAAGCGAAACGAAATAGGAGTGCATATGAGATATGTGCGGGACCGAGAATGATACCAGTATGTGATACTGTATTCGATTCTCGCGATATGTGACATTGATCGGTTATATGCGATATAGCCGGGTTATCGGATCAAGTGTTGATTCGATAAGTTGTTACTGTTGATATTAGTCGGTTATATGCGATATGACCGGATCATTAAATCAAGTGTTGATTTAATGATTTAATGCATAATTATATATTTGATATATTACTTTGCGTTAACTAGTATTGGTTCACTTTAAATGGATTTTCTCACTCGGATGTACACATTGTATATGTGATATACTTTTGTGCACTTGATTGTATCATGTTTGATGATACATGTTTACTTGTGTTTTGTGTAAAGTTTAAACCATGGTTATGTGATGGTTAGGGTTTACATTTTCATATCTATTTATTTATTCATTTTGGAAAATGAAAAGCAAATGAGAAAATGGTGGCTTCTTTTGTTTTGTTCATGAAGCTTCATGAAGACTTTGACCAAGTGACCATTTTGTCTCATACTTAACCCTAACCATCCCACTAACCATGATTTATTCTCTACACTTGACCATGGTTGAAGATGATAAGTATTCTTTTATTTCTATTTTCTAATTAACTTATCATAATACTTATCTTCTTCTTGCTCTTCTTCTTCTTCATTCTTCTTTGAAGAAAACCAAGCTCCATCAATGGTGATTGTTGGAAAAGAGTGAGAAATCCAAAACTAAAGTTAACCCACTTCCTATTTCTTCATCCTCTACCTCTTGCCAAGTAGTAGAGTGTGTTTTCTTCACAAGTTTCTTGACTTGGTGAAGTCGGAGCTTGATTTAGCGATGCCTCGACGTAGATCATCTTCGGCATGGACATCGACGACCTAGCTTGCCCATTCTCCGACGAAGCCGACGCTAGAGCCCGGATTTGATTTGGACAGCGGAGAGGACTTCGTTGAGGAGCTATGGAGGTGGAGCACCAAATCTACAAAGGTTGTATTTCCGTATTCCCTTAGTTAAGTGTTAACTAGTTATCTTTTCGCCTAGTTTTCTAGCAAACGATCCGTAGTCGGGTCTCTCGGCACCTAGATTTTTTGAAATTGGCATGTTCGATGCCTTGTGAGACCTCACTAGTGTGCCTAGGAACCCTACACTAACAAGGGTTAAGTGTAGAGAATAAACCATGGTCATTTGGAGAGTTAGGGTTAAGCATGAGGACAAGAATGGTTGAAAAAGTCAAGGCTTCATGAAGCTTCAACTAATGACAAAAGAAAGCCACCATTCTCTTTAAATCATTTTCAAATAAATTAATGAACAAATAAATAAATAAATGAATATGCAAAACCCTAATTATCAAATTAACCATGGTTTAATTCTATATACTTAACAAAATAATCAAGTATCATCAAACATGATACAAATGTGTGCACAAAAGTATATCACATATACTTCTTGCACATCAAGTGAGAAAATCCATATAAAGTGAACCAATACTAGCTAATGCAAAGTAATATATCAAATATATAATTATGCATTAAATCATTAAATCAACATTTGATTCAATGATCCGGTCATGTCGCACATAACCGACTAGTATCCAATGTATCGATTTATCGAATCAATGATTCGATAACTAGGTCATATCGAATATAACCAATCGAAACATTTATCGCGAGAATGAAATGCGGTATCACATACGCGCATTATTCTCGGTCCCGCACATATCTCATATGCGCTCCTATTTCGTTTCGCTTGAGCCAGGAAACCTCTGTGTAGGACTCTAAAGACTCGTCAATACGCCGGTAGCAGATGATGATCATATCAAGCACCCACAAGCCGCAAGCGGTCTGCTAAACGTAACGGCCATCCGGGTATTGAGCAATCAGAAGAACGACGAGCTAGCCCGCTCACACTCCTGTGAATCCAACCAGTAACACTTACCGTATAGTCCGGTCTGTTCGTCTAATACGTCGCATATCAAGTCTAGGGGTGGTAAACGTCAGACCCCAATAACCGATAAGTCATGCCGATGTGAGGCTCATAACGGGTCGAGAAACTACTGGTAACACTTACCAGCAAATCTCTGATCAGCCCTGGCCAGGGACTTCCCTGTTACGGCCAATCGAGCACAGCGCAACATCAACCCCCAATACCGGGAGAGACGAAACCCCTCCTATCGCTCATTGCCTCCATGTGACTCGGGACTGTACCCAAAGACCACCGTTTTGCACGCCCTCATGGACGTGGTAAGGTGGAGATCAAAGCACAGTAGGAATCACACAAGACTCTATGACGATCTCGGGTCTACAGACTAACCTGCACAAGTGTCACCTGAGAACTGCCATCTGACGTGAGGTATAATACCATCTGGGAGTTCTCGGCGAGTCCGTCCAGTGTACCCAGTCTCCACTGAGCACCCGTATACCATCTCTGATGTCAAACACCAATGGATATGGGATCATCCATCGCTCATCTCATGGGTCGAGAAGCGTATACGCTAGTCTACTCTGGTATATCGATGCCCCGTCTCGATACACCCACGACTAGGGACCTTGAAGGATGTACTTATGGACTACCATGTCCCCACTAGTATGATCTGCATCATAGTCCAGGTAGTCAAGTACACATCCTAAGGGCTTTACCAACATGTAACCATAAGACAGTTTAAAGAGACTAGTGTACATGTTAAGATAAAGAGTAACCAGATAGCATACTATCATATCGAGCAAGAAAGTCATCTCTATATATGTCCAAGCATCCAATATAATATACATCATCTGTACAATACTGGCCTCTAGGGCATACATACAACCAACACTTCTTGCCGAGGGGAACCATACCGGGCCCCACCATGTACCTTCTATGGCCTCGACGCCTCCTCGTAGGGGTATATATAAATTTGCACCGATAAAACTCATGGTGGATGCGCAAATATCATATCAAGGAAACCGGGTTTTTCAATGTATGCATATTTTCATGAACTCCCGCGGTTCCTAAATCCAGAAAACATCATCTAAAATCCCAATAAACAATGCGCAAATCTAGGAATAAAGATATGCGATATATCTGAAATGCGAGCATATAAAAGAGAATATGTAGCTGAAACCAGATGTATGCGCAATCAATAAGGTACAGCTAAGTATAGGTGTCTACCTATAAGTAAAAGATGTCGTATACCCCCTGGATATAAGTAGAATATGAAGGATACCCCCGTGGGGGGAAGTAAAATATGTGCAAGGTATACATGTAGCTGTATCGCAAGGTGTAGATGTACATATCACTAATGATAAGATACACTATAGGTATACCGATAAGCTAGATGTCATGTATGATAAGCAATATAGTATCTATAAGGGGTTGTGTGTGACATGGCAATTATTGACGGTGTGTGTGTAGCATACAATCCGTGCTCGTGCAACATGAACCGTCAATAATATGTGCAGTGTCCTACGGCTGCTAGTCACAGTACAACTATATCAAGGAAATAAGATATAGGAGCAATTCTAACAATGACGTAGAATATATGACAGGTATTTGAATCCTAGCCCAGACGCATAACGCCATGCGGGCGATTCCCCTGTAGATGTTAAATCTACTCACCTACGCTCCACGCTAGGCGAATCCTACCATCTGCAACTTCCGGTAGCAGTGTCCGTAGTCCCCGCCTGCAAACCTCCAAATAAGACATGGAAATCATATATAAGCCAAATATTCCGCAAAACGCGATATCGAACCTAAACGAGAAACTCGCGTCGCGAACTAAACGCGCGTGTGCACGATACGCTGAATCGTGTGTATACGGGTCTAAAACTACCGCGACACGCCGCGATACGCTGGATCACAGAACCCACTCACGTATCGCGCGTATCGCGCAAACACAATGGACATGCAAAACGGTATTTGATCCCAGATTTTCCTACAGGTCAAATCTTACAAAACTATACATACCACTGGCCTAGAAATAACAACAGACTCCTACCCATGCAAACTACACCCAAAACTCCCACATCTGGCCGCAAATCGCGGCCAGAATGATTAAACTGGCGGCCTGGGTAGGGGGTTAGGGGTTCGTGCACAGGTGGTGTGGTCAGGGTATATCTAGTGTGCTCCAGTTTGCTCAATTTTGTCCTGAAGTGTCTGGGTCAAAAGAAGATCACAGAATGTCACAATGTCGTATTAAAACACCAATTTTGCACAAAGATCAAACCCTATGGTATTTTAGTGTAATCCAGGGTTAAACTCAGTTAAGGTGACCCTAACAACACTTAAATAAGTAGGGTTAACTAACACAATCACCACTTATCCAAAAGTCCACACAAAACACCATAATCTAGCACTAAACTAGCTAATTAACACAAACCGACGCTAATAAGCACACAAGCTAAGCAACTAGGGGATTGGGTTCAGAAATATACCCTGTAGAACCCAAGAGAGCAGGAGAAGAAGTGTATGGAGGAGGTGAGAGCTTGCTACTGCTACTTCTGGAGCTGCTGCTGCTGCAAGCTGAGGCTGCTGCTGCTGATGTTGCTTGTGCTGCTAATGCTGATGCTGTTGTTGCTGCTTGCCTCTGCTGCCGCTGCTCTCTGCTGTTGCTGCTGCTTCTCTGTTGATGTGTGTGTTGGATATAGTGCCCTCAGAGTCAATTATTGGATCACAGGCACGTGATTGCAATGATTGAGGGATGACCTATGCCTGTAGGACAGTCTTACTCGAGATGATAGTATGCTATCTGGTTTATCTTTGTCATCGTGTACTGCTTTAGGTGACCTTATGAGTCGCTATTACACGTTGATAGAGCCCCTAGGATTCTTGCTTGACTACCAGCAGTATGAGGGCGATCATATAAGTGAGAGCTGGAGTCTATAAGCACATCCTTAAAAGGTCCCTAGTCGTGGGAGTTTCGAGATAGGGCATCGATTCTCCAGAGTAGACTAGTGTATACAGTCGAGACCCCGACGAAGGGCGGTGGCCGGTCTCACAAGCCACTGGTGTCAGTTGGTTCACCTAAGATGTATACAGGTGCTCATTGGGTTATGAGTACACCGGACAGGACTCACCGGGAACCTGCTAGTTGGGATTATACCAGACGTCAGATAGCAGTTCCCAGGTGACATGTGTACAGGTTAGTTCATCGACCTGAGATCGTCATTTGTCTCGTGTGAGTTCCCACTGTGCTTTGATTACTACCCTACCACGGCTCAAAGGAGTCGTGCAAACAGGTTTTAGTTGGGTACAGTCCCGAGCCATAAGGAGGCAGTGAGCGGATCTGCAGGGGTTCGTCTCTCCCGGTATTGGGGGTGAGGTCGCGCTGTGTCTAGGAGAGCCAGAACATGAAAAGTCCTTAGCCAAGGCAGGAGATTTGCTGGTAGGTATTCCAGTAGTATCTCAGGGTGTTCTGGGCTGCACTCCGACACGACTTGTACCGCTATTGGGGGTCTGACTTTTACCAACCCCCTTGGCCCGCCATGCGATGCTCATAGACGAACGGACCGGACTGTACGGATATTGTCACTGACAGGCTCAGTAGGGTGTCAGGATGAGTTCGCTCATCGACGTCCCTTTTGGTCAATACCTGGTAGCCCGTCACGTATTGGCTTATACCTCTGACATGCTAGTGGTTAAATCCACAGCCATAGTATTGACGAGTCGTTAGAGTCCACCACATACAGTTACTCAAGTTTCGGGCGAAACGCTGCAGAGGCCGTATGGAGATATGGCAGGGTTCGATCAGATACGTGCGGTATTGCACGGATCGTGATCGGACAGTTTTTACTAGCTGGCTTTGGCTTAAGCCGGATCCTAGTATTTGATAGTGTAGATTTTGTCTCTTTGCATTTGTGTTCAGTGGGAATACAAATGCGGGCATGTATTTGCAGTAGCGGGGTTTTCCTGTAATTTATTACGGGATCAGTTTTCTGAAGTTTCCAGTTTGCATTCCGTTCCCGCCGGTTTTCTTTTATTCCTTCACGGCCGAACTTTTCGTTGGAGGGGGTTATTTGCAAGTTTGCAATTAACTTACTTGTGAGGGGCTTTCTTGCATTTGTGGCTTTATGATGAGACTAGCATCATGATGAGATTCTATTCTAGTCTTTTTCATTGCTTTTCTTGTGATGGTTGTTTGATTTGATGAGAAAAGAAATAGTGTGACCATTATCATCTTAGCTTATTCTTTTTCTCCTCTTGTTAAGATTTCATATTTTTTCCACCCACTAGAAGAGGGGCCGGCGACATCCTAGGGGAGAGGGGGAGAAATTCATTTGGTGGGGAAAATCTTCATCTCATTTTGGTTTGCTTCAAAAATCTCTTACTACTCTCAAAAGTTCTTCTTGCTCCTCCACATCCATACAAGGCAACTTCAAACCCTCAAAGAGACAATGGCTACTACACTATTCTACAGCATCCCTTGGACGCGTCGGCTTGCCAACTTCGCGTCCGAGTTGCCTCGGTCAAGAGGCGGGAGCCCGTATACGAGCCCGACTACGTGGTGCCTTTCCGACGAGGAGTTGACGGACGGAGATTCCGCGGGAGATTGGAGTGGAGACGAAGACCGAAGGATACGGATCGCTTGGTATACTTCTCCACTCTTATTTTAGTTTGCTAGTTGCTAGGTTAATGGCCCGATCCGGGTGATAAGTGCGCGGTGGTGCCGGTTAAATAGTTTTTTGAAAGTTTTTGTTTCCGCGTTTCCGGCGTCGGATCGACGGCCAGGGCGCCCCCGCGGACTTACATTGGTATCAGAGCCACGCCATTAACCATGCCTAGCTTGCTCTAGTATGTTTAGTACTCGATCGAACAAAATTCCCTAAAAACCGTATTTTGTATGCACATGTGTTTTCTGTCGAAATTTTTTCTGCTCCAAAAATTTTTCAGGTTGTCTCAGAATACTGTGCATGGATATAGAAGCAATCTGTGAAAATTTGGTGGCGCGATCTCTCCAAACTGCCGCGGAACCACGGCCAAACCCATGCTTGGGCCGCGGTTCCGCCGCGCTTTTGATTGATCACTTGATCAAAATTTTGCAGATAGCTTATGAGTCAAAAATAGGGGTTTTGGGATATTCTTTTTGGGCCCAGATTTTCTGTAAGTGCTACAGTACTGCTTGGGGCCCACTTGATAAAGTTTGTTCGATCGGATATTTTAAACATGCTAGTTCACAGTATTTACATTATATCTGCGACCATGAATGTCACTTGATCGGTAAATCCAGTCTAGCTGCTATAGCCCTTTTAGACGGATTTGCGAACGTGACATTCACGTTGATGTTCTGTGTTGTGCTGTGTTGTTGCGGATCGGTCGTGGGGGACAGCCTGGATGCAATGTTAGTACAGTTCTATTTTATATGTACATTTGATATTACGGGGCGAGCGTCCGACATGCGGACTGCCGTCACTGCCTGTTTGTATTATTCTTTTGGGGCATGACCAGGTTGCGGTCGATGTACCCGTTGTATGTATATTTTACTTTCTGTACTAGGATTACCGCGCGGAGGGGTGCACGGATAGCCGGGTTCTAGAGGGCAACAAGCCCACATCTCATGGCGTTGAGACAGAAGGGGCTTTACTCTAGAATTGGCAGGACTATTCGCCGCACTCGTAGGGGGTATAGGATTGACCCAGGAGGGGTGCCCAAGTTACCGGATTCCGTGAAGTGCTGGGTGGTCCATTCACGTTGCTGAAGGAGGCTGCCTCGCTTCAGGTTTTGGCGGGTAACTTGCCACGCTCGTAGGGGTCTAGGTTTTCATTGCACAGGCTATCCACACGACCAGGGGAACGCCGGGTTTCAGCGGCTCTGTGAAACCCGGGGATCCCAGATATCTATATTGTTCTGTGATGCTGTACTTTTTTGTGCTGCTGCATTTTTATCACGCCTTGAGCGAAAATTATATATTGTATATATACTAGTAGATGTTGTATATGTTTTGCATCCGCGCTAGTTCAGTCCCCGCTCTGTCGTTAGTTAGCTAACCTAACGGGTGATGACGGGACCCAGTGGCGAATACGGATGGCATATACGTACATCAGTATATTTTCGTTCTTTGTGGTGTGATCAATTGATGGGACTGCGTTGATTCGAATCAATGCAAGATAAACAAACCTAATTGATGTTGTTGGAACACTTTTTCAAAAAGCTGTTATTGCAAGGGCGTTCTCTTTTGTTTTGCATCGTGGTATTCAGTTGGAATATCCTGCTCCTCAGTCGACGAGGCAAGGGCCGAGATCCCTTCACCGGGAGTGACCCCTTGGACAAAAGTTTGCGTCAGGGCAATAACTTCACTATAGCCGATTACTTTTGCTTTGCATCGTGGTATTCAGTTGGAATATCCTGCACTTCATTCTACGGGGAAAGAGCCGAGATCCCTTCACCGGGAGTGACCTCTTTAGCAAAGGTTTTCATCACTATAATTTTTAAAAAGCTATCAGTTCCTTCAATGATATCATGTTCATTACGTTAAAGGTTTTCGCCAGAAACCATTCATAGCCCTCCATCGTTTCATATGGATGGTCAATAGTATTCAAGCTGTGTATGTTGGCCAAAGTCAAGGCACAGTGTTTGGTAGCTATTGGGTATTCATATGCAGCATAGATAGATGCGTTGGTTTGGGACAGTCGTACTGCCATTTTGGCCAAAGTCAAGGGTAGGTACGGGTGGGTTCAAATTAACCTGGATAATGACGGGTAGAACTTGACATGTGACTTATGATATGTTGGCCAAACTCAAGGTCATAAGAGCATGGGATAAAAATCCACATCGGGAGTTTCAAAAGAACTGAAACTTGCCAGATTTGCGCATACCTTCTGGAGTGAGATAGCGTGAGCGGATTCCGTCACGTTATCATGCGATGATAGTTGGATCCCGATTCCCACTGATGAGTTGGTTTACTCCTCGGGTGATCCCGGCTAATTCTTCTTTCAGGCTTGGGGAAGAATTTGACGTTACAGTGGGAGGTTTCCAGATTAGATAAAGTGATAACCATTATGATCTAGGTTAGAGTGCACGCTGGGTGTTTCTTTTCTCTCTCTCTTTGGCAGCGACCATTGACCCGACCCTAGACTATGACTCAGTGACCAAGTTGACCGAACCTTCTTAACACTGGCTTTTGGTTTGTCAGAGTTGCAAACCTCATTGCCACTCCTACTTTTACCCTTTTCTCCAGGACACCCCGTATTACTACGAACATCCACTTCCATTGGACAAAACCATCGTATGGTTATATACGAACTCGAAGGGATTTATTCGAGGATGGTTTCCGGTTCTGGAGAAAACGGATAGGATTATTCAGTTGTCTTTTCATTTTACCTTCTCTCAAGTTGTGAGTACTCCTTGGTTTAGGAGATAGTACACCTATTACGCAAATTGGATAGTCTTCTTCCAAACCATAGGCAGGTGCCGATCGGTAGGGAATGAAGAAAACCAATTAGCCTAAACGGTGTACAGAAGGTATTAAGTTAAGACAAAGTAAGGGATTAGTGAGAGGGCAATGAAAATTGCGACTGCTATTCACGACCAAACCAAGAATTCTTCGCCAATCCTAAATCACCTTTGTATTTCTCCAGGACACTGCGTATCACTACAAAGATCCCAGTTTATTGGATAATCCATCGTATGGTTATATACGAACTCGAAAGGAACTTGTTCCAGTTCGGGGATGGATCCTGGTTCAGGAGAAATAGGAATAAAGTTCATTCAGGTTGTCTTTTATCTTCACCTTCTCTCGCATTGCGAGTGCTCCTAGGATTAGGACAGTACACCCATTATGCTTATTGGATAGTCTTCTTCCAAACCATAGGCTGGTGCCGAACGGTAGGGAAGGAAGAAAACCATTTGGCCTAAAAGGGTGTGCAGAAGGTAATGACTAAAGACATATAAAGGGATTTAGAGAGGTGGCAAAGAATTACACGGTTACAGTTATGAATCTAGATAATGGAAGAGGCATTACTAGGAATACCAAGATACCCCATCGAAACATTTCAATGTTTCAGTTTCACTGTGTACTGTAAAAAGAAAACTGATTTCCCAATTAGACACTTGCTCCAGGGTATGTATTTACCAGGTATGATTCTCACATCTGTATGGTTTTACAGATGATGAGTGGGAGTAAGTTATTGGGAATTAGGTGATCATCCTCATTATATCGGGATTCGTTGTAATTGGTGATATTTGAGGAAGTCACCTGGGTTGTTTGCCGGTCGGCGAATATTTGGTTTTGAATATCCGTTGTTATGCACCAATTTCAAATTGATATATCTGTACGTCTATTTTTATAGAGTGAGATATACTTTTCTGAAATTATGTCTATGACATTTACCTATATCAGTGGATGGTTAGGTAAGGAGCATTGAACAGCGGTGTAATTCTTCTTAACCATAAGTACAGTTTTCAACCTACGACACACAGTGAATGAGTCATTTGACTCAAGGGACTTATACAGAGTATTGTATGTTGTCCAGTGTCCATTAGGACAGAGGGGTAGGTCCTCATACTATATTCTGTTTACTTTTAACTTATCTAGTTCTTTGACATGTGTTTCGTAGAAACACAGGGTCTAAGTTTTGAGGAGTTATAGGTATAAGAATAAAGTAGAGAACCAGGTATTGCAAGTATCGGAATTCTTCAAGGTGATCGAAGATGTAGATACTTGTGTATGGTATTCAGTTGATATTAATGTTTAAGAGATCTTGCTTCTCTTTCAGGTTACTCATAATTGGAAGTATTCCTAAGTTGAGTAACGCTGATCGGCCTCTCTCCATTTACTTGACGTGCACTGGAGACAGCTGCATGATTTGAATCTGGTTCAATTAAATCAGTGCCTCTGTTTCTATATTGGATATAGAACAGTTCATATCTTGACATTGTTAAGATACGGGGAGTTGTCCGGCTTATGCTTAAAACCAGACTCCAGATAACTCAAGGCACGTTTCTGTAATGGCT
Source organism: Agapanthus africanus (assembly GCA_030015575.1). Classification (NCBI taxonomy): domain Eukaryota; kingdom Viridiplantae; phylum Streptophyta; class Magnoliopsida; order Asparagales; family Amaryllidaceae; genus Agapanthus; species Agapanthus africanus. The sequence continues at coordinate 270,707,427 of CM057340.1, forward strand.
GTTTGTGGGTTGACCCAGGCTATGACGAGGGTTGATTTTCTACCATCTGGAAGATCAATAGTGATATTGTTCTTAACTCGCCACAGTTTTAATAAAAATGGATTCTTTTCAGAAAACAGTAGTGGGAGTATGGTAGAACTGGAAGTGATTCCAGAACCGCAAACGATTACTGAAGATTTGATAATAACCTAAAGATTCAATATGGTTTGACATTCCATTGGCCACTCCGCAGATATGGTGGGTAACCTCAGGCACCCGAGAGGTACTTCGGTATGCTCAAGGACGGTGGCAGGGAGGTTCTTGTTTACCCAGACTTGCCATTGCTGTTGTTCCAGACTGTGAGACCCGGCAGGAGGATGAGTATAGCGTCGTTCTGAACTAGCTTTAGAAGTGTACGTCTATATGACTCTGCCAGAGGGTTGTCGTAGTCAGTGGGAGCAGCGGAAGCATTGGTGGACATCAGGCTTATGTCTATTTATAGACTAGAGCAAATATAGCGGAGATAGACCATCTATTTCTGATGTGACAGTCATAGGTTTGACTTCATCAGAATAGGGGATGGATCTGTTAAGAAGGTAGTAGGGTGTGATGTCCGGGTATTTGATGACATACACAGAGTAGGAAGTAATATTCCTATACTACAATCGGTTATACTTTGGTCGTCACACAGTGGTTTCTCCACATAGGAATTGGATTTTGTATCGTACATTCTGGTTACTAGATCTATGGTTTTAGATCTAGATTTGGGTGGTTTCCCAATCTGCGTACTTAGACAGCATTCTATGAGTATTTAGAATGGACGACTCCTGGCACGGTAGTGTACCTGCAGGTAATGGAGTCACCCTCTCTAAAGGTGTCTTACAGACTAAAGGGGAGAGGGATACGCATGATTGGCAGATCACTTGCTTAGGCAATTGAGTTAATCATGAGATATCAAGTACCACACCAGATATTGTTCTTGCAGTAGGTGCAATAAGTTGATATTCATCCAATCCTGGAGAAACAATCGGAAGCAGTTTTAGAACATAAGTTAATGTTCTAGGGATATGATAACGGCAGCCTCCTTCGGGAGACGGTTATCATTCCAGGCTTCCAAGGTGACCTGAATGGCAGAGTGGCTGTTAGAGTTATAGTTTTCCCTCTGACAAGGGGCAGTAGTTTGGACAGCTGGTCCAAGCAGATACTGAGGGAAAGCATGGCGCAGGACACTGATTAAGTTCAGTTGTCGATACAGTCTAAGAAGTTTGGATTTGAGTTCATTTATGAGCTGGGTCCCATCAGACATCCAGACACATTATAAGACAGGTTTTGCTCATTTCGGGAGATGGCTTTCTCCGCGAACTTGAGATAAAGAGAGACATAGAAAGAAACACCAGAGCGGATCCACTCACTGAGACTATTCCTCGAACGCAATAGTTTCGCAAACGAGCTTTGTAAGACTGACTAGTAGAGGAGTTGGGTGTTCGGTATCACACGGGCTGTGAGTATGCGACATCGCAATAATTAGCCTTGAGTGCAAGTGGGAGATTGTTGGATATAGTGCCCTCAGAGTCAATTATTGGATCACAGGCACGTGATTGCAATGATTGAGGGAGGACCTATGCCTGTAGGACAGTCTTACTCGAGATGATAGTATGTTATCTGGTTTATCTTTGTCATCGTGTACTGCTTTAGGTGACCTTACGAGTCGCTATTGCACGTTGATAGAGCCCCTAGGATTCTTGCTTGACTACCAGCAGTATGAGGGCGATCATATAAATGAGAGCTGGAGTCTATAAGCACATCCTTAAAAGGTCCCTAGTCGTGGGAGTTTCGAGACAGGGCATCGATTCTCCAGAGTAGACTAGTGTATACGGTCGAGACCCCGACGAGGGGCGGTGGCCGGTCTCACAAGCCACTGGTGTCAGTTGGTTCACCTAAGATGTATACAGGTGCTCATTGGGTTATGAGTACACCGGACAGGACTCGCCGGGAACCTGCTAGTTAGGATTATACCAGACGTCAGATAGCAGTTCCCAGGTGACTTGTGTACAGGTTAGTTCATCAACCTGAGATCGTCATTTGTCTCGTGTGAGTTCCCACTGTGCTTTGATTACTACCCTACCACGGCTCAAAGGAGTCGTGCAAACAGGTTTTAGTTGGGTACAGTCCCGAGCCACATGGAGGCAGTGAGCGGATCTGCAGGGGTTCGTCTCTCCCGGTATTGGGGGTGAGGTCGCGCTGTGTCTAGGAGAGCCAGAACATGAAAAGTCCTTGGCCAAGGCAGGAGATTTGCTGGTAGGTATTCCAGTAGTATCTCAGGGTGTTCTGGGCTGCACTCCGACATGACTTGTACCGCTATTGGGGGTCTGACTTTTACCAACCCCTAGGCCCGCCATGCGATGCTCATAGACGAACGGACCGGACTGTACGGATATTGTCACTGACAGGCTCAGTAGGGTGTCAGGATGAGTTCGCTCATCGACGTCCCTTTTGGTCAATACCTGGTAGCCCGTCACGTATTGGCTTATACCTCTGACGTGCTAGTGGCTAAATCCACAGCCATAGTATTGACGAGTCTTTAGAGTCCACCATATACACTTACTCAAGTTTCGGGCGAAATGCTGTAGAGGCCGTATGGAGATATGGCAGGGTTGGATCAGATACGTGCGGTATTGCACGGATCGTGATCGGACGGTTTTTACTAGCCGGCTTTGGCTTAAGCCGGATCCTAGTATTTGATAGTGTAGATTTTGTCTCTTTGCATTTATGTTCAGTGGGAATACAAATGCGGGCATGTATTTGCAGTAGCGGGGTTTTCCTGTAATTTATTACGGGATCAGTTTTCTGAAATTGCCAGTTTGCATTCCGTTCCGGCCGGTTTCTTTTATTCCTTCACGGCCGAACTTTTCGTTGGAGGGGGTTATTTGCAAGTTTGCAATTAACTTACTTGTGAGGGGCTTTCTTGCATTTGTGGCTTTATGATGAGACTAGCATCATGATGAGATTCTATTCTAGTCTTTTTCATTGCTTTTCTTGTGATGGTTGTTTGATTTGATGAGAAAAGAAATAGTGTGACCATTATCATCTTAGCTTATTCTTTTTCTCCTCTTGTTAAGATTTCATATTTTTTCCACCCACTAGAAGAGGGGCCGGCGACATCCTAGGGGAGAGGGGGAGAAATTCATTTGGTGGGGAAAATCTTCATCTCATTTTGGTTTGCTTCAAAAATCCCTCACTACTCTCAAAAGATCTTCTTGCTCCTCCACATCCATACAAGGCAACTTCAAACCCTCAAAGAGACAATGGCTACTACACTATTCTACAGCATCCCTTGGACGCGTCGGCTTGCCAACTTCACGCCCGAGTTGCTTCGGTCCAGAGGCGGGAGCCCGTATACGAGCCCGGCTACGTGGTGCCTTTCCGACGAGGAGTTGACGGACGGAGATTCCGCGGGAGATTGGAGTGGAGACGAAGACCGAAGGACACGGATCGCTTGGTATACTTCTCCACTCTTATTTTAGTTTGCTAGTTGCTAGGTTAATGGCCCGATCCGGGTGATAAGTGCGTGGTGGTGCCGGTTCAATAGTTTTTTGAAAGTTTTTGTTTCCGCGTTTCCGGCGTCGGATCGACGGCCGGGGCGCCCCCGCGGACTTACAGTGTGGGTATGAGTTTGAGAGTGAGAGGATGAGAGCAATGAGTAAGAATGAGAGAACACCAACAAGTCAACCCCCTCCTCTCTCTCTCTTCATTAAATGAAGGCATGGGCAAGCCATCATGCCTCATAATGCTCCCTCTCTCTCTCTCTCACACCAAGTCAACATTCAACCACAATAAAACCCTTTTTAAATTCATTTTCATTTTTAAAACAATCATCATACTTAAAACCCAAAAGCACCTAATACAATATTAAACTAGATTAGGGGAAATGGTTAGTTAACCATGATTGCTAATCATGTTTAACCCCAAAAACAACCCTAGTTTACATGCACAAGTGTGTGTGTGCCTAGAAAAATTCTAATAAAATACTCAATAAATAGGATAAAATATTTAAAAACCAAATTGGTAAACTTTTTATTAAAAATCATAAATTAAAATATAATTAACTACCAACACAATCTAAGGTGTTACAATTTCCCCCCCTTAAAAAAATTCGTCCCCGAATTTAAAAATATATCGATACGCGTACCTTCAAAGAGAAGATTACAACTCCCAATTCTCGCTCGCAGCCTCCCAAGTGATTCTCTCACTATACGGCTACGTCTAAGTAAAACCCTTGACCGATGTTCCTCCACCTGCCGAGCCATTAATACCATTGGCTGCTGGTGAACGAAAGATCGCGTCAAGCTACATGGTCTGGTGCCAAATCATGTGAGAAAGGTCAAGAAGGTAATTGTAAAGTATCATCACAAGGAATACGGGGTGAAAATTCAATAATCTGGGCGGAAGTGCCAAATTAAAGGCAACGAAACCAACTCGGTTATAGGATCTCAAAAGGACCTACAATCCTGGGACAAGCTTCCCAAAATCCAATACGTCATTCATCGGAAAGTCCGTAGGAATACATGATTCTGTCCCTGTGAACTCGAGTCTATGACCAACGCAGTCGGCATAAGACCTCCTACTTACGCAGAGTCAGAAAAACAATAGACTGGTGATTAACACGACCTAACCCCTAAGCCTAAAGGTTGCCAATTGGAGCGTCTCCTGATAACAGCTATCGAAGAAGAACCCTAACAATGGCGAGTGACGATCCCCAACTGCTGACAATAAGCAATACAAACACACGGCTTAACAAGGAACAACTGAGCAAACTGAGTATAACCGGACAACGAGAATCCGAATGGAGTCACACCCTGACTAAACTTGGATAGAAACCATAACGAAACTCGTGGAGATCTGCTCCCACTCCAACTTCGGAACGGTTAGAGGTGGCAATTTTCCAGCCGGTCTCAGATGCTCAACCCAAGCACACAACAAGACAGACACTTTGAAACGAAACCTGAAACTTCTCTTTACATCCCTGTCCACCCGTAACTATCTCACAAGTCACATCAATGTTGGTGGAACTTGAATGAAAATATAGAGTTGACAGATGTGCCTGTTCTAGGGTTTCACGTCTCTACCTGATAATATCAGGTACACAAACGCGTCCCCAACCTTGCACACCATTGTCACAAATCAAAGATCCCGAATCATTACCCAGCCGAGTATGCTCAAGTATCTCTGATTAACGAGCAGCGGCGGGCAGTGTCTCGCGAAAACGATTAAGGAAAAGTGGTCGGGCGTGGACATGAGCAAGCTGTCCCCTCCGTAGAGACGAACTTAAGCTGTACTCAACGATCATACAAGAACTGTAAATCTGCAGAAGACTATCACAACAATCAAAATCCGCTGTAGGAAGATATACATTAAGCTCTGGTGGTCCGTGGAAAATATGACACGGCTCTCGATCAAGTAGTGTCTCCAATTCTCCAACGCAAAACCACCGCGGCCATCTCCAGATCATGAGTAGAATATCCTTCTCGTACTTCCTCCAAATGTAGGGAAGCAAAAGAGATTACTCTATAGTGTCACCTCAGTACACACTCGAGCCTACTCAAGAAACATTACAGTTAAACAACAAGGTCGCCCGAACCAGAAAGCAAAGGAAGAACTGATGCAGTTGTTTAACAGAATCTTCAACTGCTGAAAACTCCGCACACATGCCTCAGTCCACAGAAAAGAAACCTCCCTTCCGGTCCATTCAGTCGACGGTGCAGCACTATTCTAGCAATCATGCATGAAACGGCGGTAAAAAGCTGCTAAGCCCAACAATCTGCGGATCCCCGTCCTGGACACAAGTCTGGGCCTAAGCTGTACGGCCATGATCTCCCTCGGAACCATACAAAACCATCTCCCATGACTACAAGACCTAGGAGTCAACACAAAACAAGCCTGAAGAAACACTCCGAGAATTTAGCAAACTGCTGGTGCTCTCCCAGTATCTGCATAACAAATCCTCAAGTGCTACTATTGTCCCTTAAGACACATTAAATAGACCAGAATGTCATAAATAACACAACAAAAACTGGTCGAGAAACGGCCTGAAAAAATCTGGTTCATCACATCTACGAATGCTGCTAGGGCATCAGTGAATCCAACGACTCATAAAAACACACAAAGCCCGTCGCATGCATAAGGCAGTCTTCGGAATGCCATCACCTCGAATCCGCAATAATGATGACCTGATCCCAAACAAACTTAGAAAATGTCTCGCACTCTGGAGCAGATCGAAGAAATCGTTAATGCGAGGTAAGGGATACCTATCCGCACCATAAGCCAGTCCAATTAACGATCCGTCGATACGCAACCCTAACTGCCATCTTTCTCCTTGACGAACAGAAATAGGAGTTTCCAAAAGCGAAACACTCAGGCGCACAAAACTCCCCAACAATTAACTCTGCAGCTGATCCTGAAGCTCCCTAAGCTTTGCCAGCTCATCCCGAACAACGTCGAAAAACTCTCACACGAAAGGAACACCGGTCCAACAAACCCTCTGTAGCTACGGTATCACGAATGAACGCTAAGAATCCACGACATCTCCTCAAAAGCCGACTAGCGAAAAAGGCTGAATTCAAGCTGTGAGAGGCGGCACAACTATCCACCTGCACAACAAGAACTGACTCGCCGGGAAAACAATTCCTGACTGTTTCCTCACGGTAGTCCACAGACGCCTAACACGTAGCTAAACAGTCCGTGCTCAGGAGAACGTCAAATCCAACATCTCTAGAAGGACCAAAACGACGGACGAATCTCTATCTCCTATTCGATTGGCACACAACTGAAATACGTGTCGCGCAACAAAAGAATCGCTGACAGAAGTTAAAATAACAAACTACAACTAATCTACCCAACCACGGTACAAGTATGAAAAGCAAACGAGTACATCAAAAGAACATGCGAAATAAGGATACCTGAAAACTCCACATTGGACGCCTGTGCGTCCCGATGAGTAGAAGCAAACTGCTGTGTCTGCCCTCTACCCGCAACTGGCTGAACTCCTCTGGTAAACTGAGCCCTCTGAGCAAACCATCCACGTCCACGGCCTCTCTGAAAACGATCCTGACGAGGTGCTAAGGAACAATCCCTGACGAAGTGCTGAAGGCTTCCGCATCGAAAACATCTACGTGGTGACTGCTGACCATCCTGGGGATAAGAGCTGAACGACTGTCCTCGTCCTAAGCCTCTGCTACTCCCGCGACGGCCACGGAATCTGTCTCGATGACTAAACCTATGTCTCTGGGCTGGTACACTGGTACGAGTCCTCCACTGTCCTGGAATATTTGCCTCATCAACTAGAGCTGCAACCACTGGTGCTATGTAGGTGACGGACTGCTGCAGGCTGATCGTAAGTGACAACTGAGTAACAGGGGTGACAACCTCCTGTCGTAGCTCCCGAACGATATCAACCAAAGAACTCATAGTCTGGAGGAAGTCCTGCATCTCTGCTAAAAGTCTATCAATAGTATATGTCGTAGGCTGATCCGTCGGCACCTGTGCAACTAGAGTGCCATCCTGGTCAGTACTCGTCTCACCCGAGCCAACTCTGACCTCGGCCCTCGCTGCATCTCTCCGAGTCCCCATAGTCATCGGCGGCAAGGCTATAAATAGATATAAGATTCGATAAGAATAAGGAATCGAATCTCAAGGATATGAATCATCAAGGAAGGAATTTCAAGCAATTTGTACTTAGGTCGCTTTAGGCGAAGTATCGCATCATGGGTATGTTGCAGACATACACACACTACGTTACTCTGCTTAAGTTACCTACTCCATCATACTAAGGTCATCCTACACTCCGAAAGGTAAAAGCTAGCGCTCTGATACCAACTTTGTCATGACCCGAAATTGGTACGTGATGGCCCTAATACTACGCAACGCCTAAAGACGTAACGCAGTAAAAGAAAGCCAAAACCCAGAAATCTAAACCAAGAAAAACACGGAAAAAATAATAAAAGTTTTTGAAACATTTGAAATCGCAACCCAAATTCTTTAAAAATCCCACTTTCTATATTTAAAATTTTAGCAGCACCCCTTTTTGGTAAAAACTGGCCCAAAGGCGGAAAATAATGGCATCATAAATATACGACGCCGTAGCGAAGAAATAAGAGACAATAGGAAGGAAACTGTATATAAAAGACAACAAATCCACCATTAATATACAATAACATCCTCACCAAGTCTCTAAGTCAACATACTAGTAGATGGAGAGTACAAGATACAACGAATGTACAATATGAAATACAGATAATCATCCAACCCACCTAAGCAAAATAGTACTGTGAGCTGATGCGGTATCTGTAGCAAAAGATGATAGATGAATAGCTGAATAGCCTGCCTCGACTACTCTGGGGAACAACCTGAAACACCTGTGGCACAACGGGGGTGAGTTGCCAACTCGTGAATAGTAGATAACATATACAGGTAATCGCAGGAATGTACGTACAGCATGAATCTAAGATATGCGATTACAGTAATAACATGTCATGTGAATGCAGAGTAATGGAAAGTAAACTAGCAGGTACAATCAATATGTGAAGCAATAATGACATGATAATAGTATGCAATAACTATGCAATAGGGATATGAGAAAGTAGATATGCAGCAATCATAAGGGTACACTAACAGGTACTACCAATATATGAAACCGTGTATAAGAGAATAGGTATGAGGTATTGAGTGAAATATGTCATTCCCACGGAAACCTGATATCGTGGTAGGGTCACAATCCATTAAGACATTCAAATCCAAATTCCTCAAATCCGTCCGCAAGTTGGGCTCTCATATCAAATAAGTCTCACATCTCTCCAATGTACAATATCGAGTAATCTCCTATATCCCGAATGTACAAATCGACAATCTCATAAATATCCTGTATCCAATCTCAATGAATCACCTAATATCCCAAATCACATCTCAAGTAAGATTCTAGCATCCTAAATATTTATATATGCAGAAATAAATATGATGGGGTCAATACACATATATTAGCGTCCCACTCTACTAATATTGGTGTAAGGGTATATATAACAACGGCTAAATCCCCTGTTATATATAAAGGTGTTAAAGAAATATCATGAAAACCATGTACCAAGCATCGACACAGAAATCCTGATCACGTATAATACGCTATCCCGAAAGTACGAGTGCCTAGCTCTGACCATCGCCTTTCGACGTATGCATACGTACAAGACTCCCAGCGGTGTCTCCGTGATCCCCCACCGAGTCATGAGTACTGTCACCGGTAGGTACTCGCCCACCTCCAGGCTCAATCGGCAAAGTCCATCAATCTTCTTGCCGAGGGAAACCATACCGGGCCCTACCACGTACCCTCTACGGCCTCGACGCCACCTCGTAGGGGTATATATAAATCAGCACCGATAAAACTCATGGTGGATGCGCAAATATCATATCAAGGAAACCGGGTTTTTCAATGTATGCATATTTTCATGAACTCCCGCGGTTCCCAAATCCAGAAAGCATCATCTATAATCCCAATAAACAATGCGCAAATCTAGGAATAAAGATATGCGATATATCTGAAATGCGAGCATATAAAAGAGAATATGTAGCTGAAACCAGATGTATGCAAAATCAATAAGGTACAGCTAAGTATAGGTGTCTACCTATAAGTAAAAGATGTCGTATACCCCCTAGGTATAAGTAGAATATGAAGGATACCCCCTGGGTGTAAGTAAAATATGTGCAAGGTATACCTGTAGCTGTATCGCAAGGTGTAGATGTACATATCACTAATAATAAGATACACTATAGATATACCGATAAGCTAGATGTCATGTATGATAAGCAATATAGTATCTATAAGGGGTTGTGTGTGACATGGCAATTATTGACGGTGTGTGTGTAGCATACAATCCGTGCTCGTGCAACATGAACCGTCAATAATATATGCAGTGTCCTACGGCTGCTAGTCACAGTACAACTATATCAAGGAAATAAGATAAAGGCGCAATTCTAACAATGACGTAGAATATGCGACAGGTATTTGAATCCTAGCCCAGACGCATAACGCCATGCGGGCGATTCCCCTGTAGATGTTAAATCTACTCACCTATGCTCCACGCTAGGCGAATCCTACCATCTGCTCCTCCCGGTAGCAGTGTTCGTAGTCCCCGCCTGCAAACCTGCAAATAAGACATGGAAATCATATATAAGCCAAATATTCCACAAAATGCGATATCGAACCCAAACGAGAAACTCGCATCGCGAACTAAACGCGCGTATGCACGATACGCTGAATCGTGTGTATACGCGTCTAAAACTACCGCGACACGCCGCGATACGCTGGATCACAGAACCCACTCACGTATCGCGCGTATCGCGCGTATCGCGCGTATCGCGCAAACACAATGGACATGCAAAACGGTATTTGATCCCAGATTTTCCTACAGGTCAAATCTTACAAAACTATACATACTACTGTCCTAGAAATAACAACAGACTCCAACCCATGCAAACTACACCCAAAACTCCCACATCTGGCCGCAAATTGCGGCCAGAATGATTAAACCGGCGGCCTGGGTAGGGAGTTAGGGGTTCGTGCTCAGGTGGTGTGGTCAGGGTATATCTAGTGTGCTCCAGTTTGCTCAATTTTGTCCTGAAGTGTCTGGGTCAAAAGCAGATCACAGAATGTCACAATGTCGTATTAAAACACCAATTTTGCACAAAGATCAAACCCTATGGTATTTTAGTGTAATCCAGGGTTAAACTCAGTTAAGGTGACCCTAACAACACTTAAATAAGTTGGGTTAACTAACACAATCACCACTTATCCAAAAGTCCACACAAAACACCATAATCTAGCACTAAACTAGCTAATTAACACAAACCGACGCTAATAAGCACACAAGCTAAGCAACTAGAGGATTGGGTTCAGAAATATACCCTCTAGAACCCTAGAGAGCAGGAGAAGAAGTGTATGGAGGAGGTGAGAGCTTGCTACTGCTACTTCTGGAGCTGCTGCTGCTGCAAGTTGAGGCTGCTGCTGCTGATGTTGCTTGTGCTGCTAATGTTGATGCTGTTGTTGCTGCTTGCCTCTGCTGCCGCTGCTCTCTGTTGTTGCTGCTGCTTCTCTGTTGATGTGTGGGTGTGAGTTTGAGAGTGAGAGGATGAGAGCAATGAGTGAGAATGAGAGAACACCAACAAGTCAACCCCCTCCTCTCTCTCTCTCTTCATTAAATGAAGGCATGGGCAAGCCATCATGCCTCATAATGCTCCCCCTCTCTCTCTCACCAAGTCAACATTCAACCACAATAAAACCCTTTTTAAATTCATTTTCATTTTTAAAACAATCATCATACTTAAAACCCAAAAGCACCTAATACAATATTAAGCTAGATTAGGGGAAATGGTTAGTATACCATGATTGCTAATCATGTTTAACCCCAAAAACAACCCTAGTTTACATGCACAAGTGTGTGTGTGCCTAGAAAAATTCTAATAAAATACTCAATAAATAGGATAAAATATTTAAAAACCAAATTGGTAAACTTTTTATTAAAAATCATAAATTAAAATATAATTAGCTACCAACACAATCTAAGGTGTTATACTAGTAACGGTTTAATTGGCTCTGATACCACTGTAAGTCTATATCACGCACCCCACGAACTTGCGGGGAGGCGGAATATATGAAAAACGATTATCAAAGCTTCGTAACACGGACTTGAGCGCATGAATTATTTCTAAACCATTGCTAACTATCTACTAGAGGTTTAACTACTAAGATACAAAGTTATACCTCACGTTACTTGTCCTTCGGGTCTTAATCGCGGTCCTCCACTCCTCGTAGGCTCCTTGGAACATCGGCACCTCAACGGCCTCCTCGAACCAAAGACGATCCACCCGAAAGCTCCTACGCCAAGCTTAATCTCAAACTTGAGAAAACTAGATTGCTTAAAGTGCTAATCTAAGCTACCTAGGGGATATAGAGTGAGGTTATGGATATATTAGTCTAGCTAACCCTTGATCTCAACTCATGAGAGGTTAGGGTTAGGATTTGAAGAGAGAGTGAGCTTGAGGAGAGAGAAGGTGAAGATGAATTATGAAATGAGATAATGATCTATCATAATAGATATGAAGCATTATTTATTTATCCAAAAATGAAATAATAGAATTAACAACCATGCTTCATAAATATCTATGAGTGATTCATCTCCATGAGTCATTAAGCATTTATGATGCATTAATGACATGGATGAATCACACAAATGAGCCACTAATCTAATTTAATGCAATGCCACCTTACCCCCCCAAGTCACCACTCTTCTAGAAGCTTCTCGACAAATTACGAGAACGCCCCTCCAATCCGTGAAAACACGGAAAAACTTTAGACTGTATAAATCCAATAACCCGATACTAGAATCTGGCTTAAACCAAAGTTGGCTAGTAAAAACTGTTCGAAAAGTCGTACGTGCGTAAACACACGTACGTGTCCGAACCCTTGTCGTAAAACCATACGACCTCTATATCGTTTCGCCTCGAGCAGGGAAACTCTCTGTGTGGGACTCTAAAGACTCAACACTACGCTGTCAGTGGGTTTGACCACAGACCGCAAGCGGCACTAGCTGTGCGTAACGGTCCTCAGGTAGATATCGATAAGAAGGCCGATGAGGAAAACCATCCGAACCCCTACTGAGCCTGATTTGACAATCTCCATACAGTCCGGTCTGTTCGTCTAAGACTATCGCATATCAAGCCTAGGGGGCGGCAAACGTCAGTCCTCTAATAGCTGTATAAGTCGTGTCGGAGCGAAGCCCATTACACCTTAAGAAACTACTGGAACCTACCAGTAAATCTCGCTTTCCCTGGCCAGGGACTTTGCGTAATGGCTCTCTGACACAGTGCGATATCAACTCCCAATACCGGGAGAGACGAATCCTGTCTAACCGCCACTGCCTCCAAGTGCTCGGGACTGCACCCAACTGCTACCTGTTTGCACGACTCCTTTGAGCCGTGGTAGGGTAGCAATCTAAGAACAGTGGGATACACTCGAGGCGAAGTAGCAGTGTCAAGTCTGCGGACTATGCTGTACTCATGTCACCTGGGAACTGTTAACTGACGATGGGTATAATACCAACCAATCAGTTCCCCGGCGAGTCCTGTCCGGTGTACCCGTAACCTAACGAGCACCTATATACTATCTCCAGTACGACGTACTGATGGCTGTGGGACAGACCATCTCCCCAACTGGGATGAGAAGCGTATACACTTAGTCTACTCTAGAATATCGATGCCCTATCTCGATAATCCAATGACCAGGGACCTGTATAGGATGTTGCTTACAGACTACCCAGCCCCCACTAGCGTGACTGCCATCATGACGCTGGTAATCAAGCAAAGATCCTATGTGCTCTACTAATATGTATAAGTGATACGTCACAAGAAACATATGCACATATTAAAGTAGACACAAACCAAGTAGCATACTACCATTTTTAGCAAGATTGTTATATACAACTGTGAATATCCCAAGCTTCCATTAAGTAATATACAACCTAGTATGATACAATAATGGCCCCTAGGGCATATACACTAACACCCCTCTCTTGTATATACATACCTGCACCCGCATTCCGACTGAATGCGAATGCGATGAGACTAAAGTAATCCAACAAATCTAATACTAGGATCCGGCTTAAACCAAAGCCCGCTAGTATGATCCGTCCGATCATGATCCGTGCAATACCGCACGTATATGATCGAACCCTGCCATATATCATATGGCCTCTACAACGTTTCGCCCGAAACTTGAGAAACTGTCTGTGGGGGACTCTAAAGACTCGTCAATACTTTAGCTGTGGATTTAACCACTAGCACGTCAGAGGTATTAGCCATACATAACTAGTTACCAAGTATTGACTAAAAGGGACGTCGATGAGCGAACCCATCCTGACACCCTACTGAGCCTGTCAGTGACAATATCCATACAGTCCGGTCCGTTCGTCTATGAGTATCGCATGGCGGGCCTAGGGGGTTGGTAAAAGTCAGACCCCTATAAGCGGTATAAGTCGTGTCGGAGTGTAGCCCTGAACACCCTGAGATACTACCGGAATACCTACCAGTAAATCTCCTGCCTCGGCCAAGGGCTTTGTGTAATGGCTCTCCTAGACACAGCGCGATCTCACCCACAATACTGGGAGAGACAAAACCCCTGCCGATCCGCTCACTGCCTCTATGTGGCTCGGGACTGTACCCAACTAAAACCTGTTTGCACGACTCCTTTGAGCCGTGGTAGGGTAGTAATCAAAGCACAGTGGGAACTCACACAAGACAAATGACGATCTCAGGTCGATGAACTAACCTATACACATGTCACCAGGGAACTGCTATCTGACGTCTGGTATAATCCCAACTAGCATGTTCCCGGCGAGTCCTGTCCGGTGTACTCATAACCCAATGAGCACCTGTATACATCTTAGGTGAACCAACTGACACCAGTGGCCTGTGAGACTGGCCACCACCCTTCGTCGGGGTCTCGACTGTATACACTAGTCTACTCTGGAGTATCGATGCCCTGTCTCGAAAACTCCCACGACTAGGGACCTTTTAAGGATGTGCTTATAAACCCCAACTCCCACATATATGATCGCCATCATACTGCTGGCCATCAAGCAAGAATCCTAAGGGCTCTATTAACGTGCAATAGTGACCTGTAAGGTCACCTGAAGCAGTACACGATGATAAAGATAAACCAGATAGCTTACTATCATCTAGAGTAAGATTGTCCTACCGGTATAGGTCCTCCCTCAATCATTGCAATCACGTGCCTGTGATCCAATAATTGACTCTGAGGGCACTATATCCAACAGGAGCGGACTACAAAGGTTGTAATCCCTCACTTTTAGTTGTAAAGATGTTTACTTGCATGTTAAACCCTAATAATCTAGCAAAGATCCCGGCTTTGGGTTATTCGGCACGTCTAAAATTTTATTCGGGCATGGTTGATGCCTTCTTGAACCTTGTTAGAGTGCCTAGGATCCCTACAGTGGTATCAGAGCCCAGCTAGAGTATTAGGCGACGTATATACGAAGTTAAAACTCCGATCGAACCCCGATACGACGAAATAGACCCCCTCTCTGGAAATTTTGTAAAAATGTGATTTCTTCTGCATTAAAAATACTCAAAAAAAATCAGCAGGGAATTCTAAGAGTTACTGTGCAAAACGACACCAAAATGCCCCTAAAGCGCCGTGGAACCGCAGCCGTACGATGCCTTCTGCGGCGGTTCCGCAGCAGAACTGTAGCATTAAGGTTAGTTTTTGGCACAGTAATATCCGTAGGTGATTCAGTATATTTCTGGGTATTTTTAATCTGACTCAAGTGTTGAGTTTTCTGGGAATTATTTTGAATTCGTTGATTCGATCGGATTGTTTAATTTCGTTCTGTTTTCCGGATATTTTAGAAAGTATTAAAATGTTCGAACGGATATCATTAACTCATTTTTTCCCGGCACGAAAAACTTTCAAGTGTTGAATTTTTCTTGAGTTTAAATCTTTCGGAAAAACATGCAAGTAACGCGGTGGACCCTCTAGAAGAACACAAACCTTAACTCGATTATGTGACCGTCTGAACTGCCTCTAAACCTTATGGTTTGGGGCAGTACGGCGAGCCATATGTGAGGCGTTGTCTTGACCCTTCTACGGCTGGAACATTGCAACTGTGACATATTCTGGGCTTATTTGAACTCCGCTCAAGCGTTGAGCTATTTAGGAAATCTTGGGTATTTAATTATTCGATCGGAAAGTTTAATATTGTCTATTTATCTGGAATGTGATACAATATGTGGAATTCATATAGTTAGGCATGAAATGCGAAGTATGTGATATTTCGGATTTACGATGTCTAAAGTGAATGTGGATTCCAAATGTTTTAGTTTTACACTTTCTTTTCTGTGACCATAAGCGTAGTATGTGGGGTATCGCCGGCTTCGTTGCTATACATCAACGACAATCGGGATACGCATATTTGCTTACGTTGATGATATGAGATATTATATGTTGCTATGATATGTTATTTTGGATTGTCGTATTCTGAATAGCCGGGGGTTTTATGTGAGATGAGGTTTTTATTTTCATTCATGTAAAATTCATTTGTATGTAATATTCTTTTATTGGGGCACTTCCGAGATGATGATGATGTCACCAGTGTATATTATTTACTTTTCCGCATTAGGTAGACCCAAGGAGGGGAGCACAAGTAACTGGGTTCTGGGGTCCAGTGGGTGGCCATCTCGAGGAGTCGAGACCGGGTCTCCTAACCCTAGAATTGGCAGTGTTACTTGCCGTTCTCGTAGGGGTCTAGGGATGTGGGTTTGGCTATTCATCGCGACCGTGGAATCCGTGTTTTATACAGGCTCGTATTAAAAACACGGACATCCTAGTATATCCAATATTTCATATATGTTCTTCTACTGCAATGTTCTGTGATGAGATCATATTACTGCCTAAGACAAATGCTTATACTATATATATATATGATGATATATAAATATTACTGCTTTCGTTTCTTCTGTGATGCTTAGGAAGCATAAGCTGATGGGTTTTATTAATGAGATTAATAAAAAGAAAAGAAACCTAAAAGATGTTGTAGAATCAAAACTTTATAACAAGTGTAGCTACAGTTTTGCTTTGCATAGCGGTATATGCGATATACCCTGCACCTTATTCGATGAGGGAAGAGCCGAGATCCCTTCACCGGGAGTGACCTCTTTAGCAAAACTGGCAGATGCTACAAATTCACGGTTTAGTTTTTGATTGCTTCTATTGTTTTTGCTTTGCACCGCGGTATTTGTGAAATACCCTGCACATTATTCGATAAGGAAAGAGCCGAGATCCCTTCACTGGGAGTGACCTCTTTAGCGAAACTAGAAAAGCCTCAAAAACACTCATTTTCAAAATCACTTGTTTCTACAATGATATCAAGTTCATTACGCTCATGGTTTTTCTGAAAAAAACCTGCGTAGCCCTCCGACATTTCAGATAGGTAATACTTAGTATTCGTGCTGCGTTTGTTGGCTTTCGTCAAGGCGTAGTGTGCCGTAGCTAACTATTGCTTATCTGTAACATATGATGAGATTGGGTTAGGGTAGTCGTGCGGCTTTGTTGGCTTTCGTCAAGGGACGTACGGCAGGGATTAATTCAATCAAGAAATGTACGGGTTGAACTTGACTAACGCACTATGATTTGTTGGCATTCGTCAAGGTCATAGCACGTTAGGGGCAAAATATTATCGGCAATTTCAAGTGTTGAAATTTGAAATGAGATTGCATACCTCCTATGAGATTGTCACGTCCCAAAAGTACGGAACATGACCGGCACTTAAACTACGAAATGTCTCGAGGCGTACGTAATCTAAGTAAGCCGAAAACCCAGAAATCCAAACCAAGAAAAGTGGTAGAGTGAAGGAAAACCAATTTAAATCAAGTAGTTTTAATAGCATAAGACGAATTATGCGTTTTTAAAAACATCAAATATTTACAGAAAATTTCGGCAGAGTCTCCTTTGTAAATACTGGCCCCCAAACGGGATACAACATGAATAGTATACGAAATCAATAAAAGGCATCCCCAAGCGGGAGCTAGCTCTTCGTCAATCGACGGTCACAACCACACAAGCAATATAATATACAACGCCAAGGGCGAGGATCAAAACACAAAGGAAACTTAAAACAACAAGAAATCCACAGAAATATAACGCGCGACTCTAAGGTCGAAAGAATAACATCACTGGTCTCTATCTCAAAAATAAATACATGTTTGGTTGATAAAATTTACTAGATACAACTGAATAATATTATACAAAGTAATATGATGGGTACGATACCAATAAACCCACCAACTAGCAAGTCACCCAAAAGAAGCAGTGCCAGCGAAACCGTAATGAAACCTGTACGGCAAAACCTGCAAGAAACTGTGGCACAACGGGTGTGAGTTGCCAACTCGTGAGTAGAAAAACATCTACGAACAGAAATCGCATGAACAACGCAATCCTAGGTCAACGATCATAATATATCCTCAAATATATATAACATGCAGCCTATAACAATGGCTAGGGTAAGTATCTAACCCCTGTGTAATCCCATATGCCCGTGTCAGTGCCTCAGGTAGTAATATATCATATGGATGATGTATGAATGCACGAAAACAGAATACATGTAATAAAGAAACCGCTTTCATAATTTAGTGAAATTTCCTTTGTATTATTAAAATGAGGTATCATAATGAAATCAGCATAAACAGTGTCTGGCATCGACACAAAACATAAATCTCAATGTCTCAAAATCTCAGGCTCCGGCTATCCGGACTGTCCTGTATCATCAAATCTCTGTACCTCAATATCTTGAAATCTCAATGCCCCAATCTCAATATCTAGGGCGCCGTCAGTCCAGACCATCCCCTACCATCCATCTTAAGACCACAACGGTATCCTCCGGATATCCGATGCGTCGGGTAAAATCACCGGTCAGTAGTGCTCCTCTGCCAGGCTCAACGCCATCATCTGCGATCCTCTTGCCCCGGGGTACCGCAACGGGTCCACCATGTACCCGAAACGGTTCCTCCACTCCTCGAACTCGAGTCTCGAAATCCATCAGCAAACTCATGGTGGACGACTCATACATCATGGGAAAACCGCACTTTGTATTTAAAAGAGAGAGAATAAGTTTATTTATGTTTTTGCGGTGTTCCTCCAAATCCAAGAAATCTAGTGAAATCCGAATCCAAATCATCAATAGCACATAAAACCATGAATATAGGCATGAAAATCTATGAATGCGGCATAACAATGAATAACAGTATGCATGAAGTGACAAGTAATAACTACAATGTCTAAACTGGCATATAAGGCAGGTACACTAATATCATGTCAAACTACTAACTAACAAGCTAAGTCAAGCAATAATATTTTCTATGGTGTACGTGACATGGCAATTACCGATGAAGATGTGTGTGAGCCGGCAAGTAAGTGTACGTGGTACATACGCATCATCGGTAATGGTGCTGGTGTCCTAACAGCATAATATCAACAATGCAATATGAAATAGCAATGTAAGTATGCGATGCGGGGCGAACAGCAATAATGAGCGGGAGCTAAATACTAGACACACGGTAACTAATCTGCATTTAATATATATATATATATATATATATATATATATACGTCATACTATGGTGCCATTTGAATAACACAAATCGTGGGGTTTGGGAAATAAGGGCTACGGTGTTTTTAAGAAAAGATACGCCCTTTGAAATATCCGTAGAATCCCTTGACCTATCTTTTAAAATACCCACGATCCGTTAGTTTTGTAATAGGTAGGAGTCTAATCTAGTCTAACAACTACACTAAACTATACGGCTGAACTAACAAGCTGAACTACAGGTAAGGAAACCGCCTAACATCTAAGTCGACACATATACATACATGTATATATATAGTCGGTGATCCCACCTCAGTAATATCATATCCGATACCAAATCTATAATCAGACATCCCAAGTCAAGAGTGCGGATCAATCATCAATATATAGCTCGTACGTAAATCCATCGTACGGCATCCCCAAATCTGGGTACGGGTCAATATCACATTATTCATCTGGTATCCTCTTTATCCAAGATCATAATCTGGGTACTGATCTACGTCTAGCACGATACTAATATCATCAATATAGTCATGATCTGACTGCTGATCTACAGCCTCGTACAAACCGATATCATCATCATATATCGTCATAAAGAGGTATACATCGCCTAATGCGAACTATTATGAATATCTTAATATATCTTATCTCATATCACGATCACATGTCAACCATTCAATGTATAACACTATTCACATGTAACGTCGTCCCAAGATCCGCTATAATATCAGGACGTATCTCAAGTACGAATCCTGCCATATCACCGTTCTCGCGGTCTCAACCAAATCTTATCGACTCATCTCAAATCCCAAATACTATCCTCAAATCCAGTATGTGAACACATAGTCCCATACCCATGTGAACATATAACAATATAACCCCATATAAGCACATATGAAAGAAGAATGTATGCAAGTATGGGTGTGTGTATGTAAATGTGATGCAGCCTCTACTCTAGGGTCTCGCAACACTAAACCTATCCAATCATACCTAAAATCTATCCTTATCATCACTAAACTCAACAATATAAAATCAATATATATGTGTGTATACGTATTCGTATACATCACCACGAACTGCGGGGGTGCTATACGCCATCCACCCGACTTCTCCCCGTAGATATAAATCTACTCACCTGGTCCTCGCTCGCCGGTGGCGACGTCGCCACGTGCTTGCTTGTCATCTCGAAGTCCACATTGTGTACCTACATATCATAACACACCGTATTGCTTTAAAACCAAATTCAAAATCGAAACGGCATACGAAAATCAAATCGGCACGCGTATCACGCATAGGTCAAAACCTATCGCCTACGCATGCAAGAATTGCCAAACCAACCCTCGACGTCGATGTACAAACGTCAAACCATCGAGAAAAACCCAAACACACTCATTTGCGCATTCACGAACACTAATTATAAAATAAAATATGTTAATATTCACAAAAAACCCCAAATTCACTTTAAAAGCCATTTTGCCGAAAATCTAGCAAGCAAAAATTACCCGTTTTAGTACAAAACTCGACGTTTAAACAAATCTAGCGGCCATAATACTTATTAAATATGTTAAATAAGTCATACAACCCATTTCAAAAATTTAATCTCATCAATTCTTATAAAACTAAAAATTCTAGTTTTGCAATTTATCTAATTTTAACAATTTCAACTAAAAATGCACAAAACAACATCTACGCTTGGTTTTGCATGGTCCAAAGGCATTAAACCACTCATTATAATATTAATGAGGACATGAAACCATAATTATATTTTAATATAAAGCATTTCATAATTTTTCCAAAAACCCTAGTTAGCAAAATAGCTTAATTAGGACATTTTATAAGTAATGGCTTGTAATTGACAACTAGATTAGCTTTCTACAAGACTTAAGATGTTAATCCACATCACAAAACCATGAACCATTCAACACAAGCTAATTCCACAACAAAACCTTAATCTAATCCTTCTCTTGAAAACCCACATCTTTCAATTAAACCATAATTAAGCACCTAATAAGCTACATTAAGGAATTTAAACCAACAATTGAACAATGGGTCAAAAGTTATACCTCACAAACCATGATCAAACTTGAAATCTAGACCTCCAAAAT
The DNA here is from genome assembly GCA_030015575.1 of Agapanthus africanus. NCBI lineage: Eukaryota > Viridiplantae > Streptophyta > Magnoliopsida > Asparagales > Amaryllidaceae > Agapanthus > Agapanthus africanus. The sequence continues at coordinate 270,728,707 of CM057340.1, forward strand.
GAAATCTTTGCACCAAGATCCATGCTAAAAGGGATAAGGGAAAATGGGTAAGGCTTTGTTTTGAATTTTTGTTTGGATTTTAGATGGAAATGGGTGAATTTTTTTGAGGGAAAATGAGGGGAGAAGAAAGAAAAGGGGCTGCTATTTGTTCCCTGCAATTTTTGGCCAGGTGTGTGGGGTGTGAGGGAGGAGAGAGAGTGAGGTGGAGAAAGTGGGGAAAAAGTCAAAGTCCACCTTTTTACTTCTTTCATTTTCATTTCTTTTCTTTTCTTTTCTTTCCAAAAAAAGAGGCGATTGAAGAGAGAGAGGGGGCTGTCAAGGTGGGGCCGGCCACATGGGGAGAGGGAGAGAGGGTGAGGTGTCGGTGTATGGGTTAGGAAAAAAGATAAATGTATTATCCCAATTCCCGCTAACACAACATTCACTAAATAAGCCCCATCGATATTTTCCAAACCATTTTGGCAAACCATTTCGTTTTAGAAACAATATTTTACATGTCAGTTTAGTGTGTCATGAATTATAAAATTTGTATCAACCCATTCCAATTTGTAATTTTCCCTAATTAAATGTATTAGTGACGGCTTAAAATAATATTAAAATAATTAATTTCGGAAAAAAATTCAGAAAATTTGAAATTTTACCAGTGGCTCAATAAACACCAAATACTAGCAATTTCATAGCTAGAATATGTATATTTAATTTTATAATAACGATATTTGTATCTTGACTTTTTACAGAAAACCCCCTTTTTTACCGATTTTCCGAAATTTCACCGAAACGATTTTCAAAACATTACAATCTTCCCTCCTTAAAGAAATTCGGTCCCCGAATTTAAATTAAAATTCCCCCCAAATATTAAAACATCTAAGCAAAACCATCAATTCGTCGGGGCTCCGAAATCGTAAATACATAAAACAAATCGCAGCGCAGCGCATGCGCATGAAAAATGAGCATATAACTCAAAATCAAAACTCCGTCAACCATCTCGCAATCATCGGAGTCATGGTAAAGACACAAATGTCAAATCCCATACAAAACCAATATGATATAACTCGAAACTATACACGTAAATATCAAATCTATATATGTAAATATATGAAGGAAATGCGTGCCAAATCTCTTAAAGTCGCTGTACAATGCGCATACCACTGCACAGTGGCGGACGTCTATCATAAGAAAATAACCATATACATATATACCTTTTGTTTAAGATGTAAGTTCCGCCGTTTTGGGAAACAATTTAGAAGGGTTTCCTTGTTTTAAACCTTTCGTGTCATATCAGACACGTAGGTAAATACTGAGACTATAGCTCGCTTTTTGGGATTCCTTTCTATAGCTATCAATGCATGCAAAATACATTCAAGTACTGTCCTCTGACTAGTCCTGCTCAGTATAAAAACACATAGCAAATATCATAAAAACGTACTGCTCTATAAGAAATCAATCCCAAAATATGCATATGAATACTACGTGTGTCTGGTGTGCACGGAAATCAAAATCCATATATGTGCCATACATGCGCACAGAAACAACATCTAAGTGCATCGGGTGTGCACACAACATTTTTCATAGGCAACGTGTGTGCCTGACAGCAAAATCAGATGCATCTGACATGCACGAAAAATCTCGATTTAGTGCATCTGGTGTGCACCAAAATCGCATCTCAAACATGCGCTCATCATGCACTAAAATCCAAGGCATGAAAACTATCTCAAGTGCAACAACCGTGCAAAAATCGTAAATACTCAGTAGGTGCAACCACAGCGCATGAAAACGATATCATGAAACTCAATCATCAAAACCAATTCATGCGAATATATCGCTCAAAATACCAAAATCAAGTATGGCGGAATAGTCCCGCTCAAGCACATCCTCCAAGAATCTCTGGCCAACTGTCGTGGTCACTCATAGCATGTCTCGTCGACGATCCTGAACTCTGGCCTGCCGGTGTGCGTAACATGACCACCCCTGGGTCCAAGTCTTCTTGTAATTTATTCCAGAAAGATCCTGTTGAGGTCTCTCCCAAATCACGTCTCTGCCGAACTATCTGGAACTCATCGTCCTTTACTATATCTGTTTCTTGTTCCGGAACGGCTGCATACTCATCGCGACTCCTTTTGGAAGGTATGTCCAAGCACAATGCCTCGGCATGTGTATCGCATCTCTGATGTCGACGGTGTGGAACGTCATCTTATCCAGATCTTGTACGAACCTCTTTACTCCACTTTTCTCTAATGTCGATTGCTTCGGACTCGTCTCGTCGTGGCTGCATGGACTGAGCTCCAACGGCTATCCTCGTATCTGGAGTCTCCCAAGAAATGCATCTCACCACCTAGCATCCGAATGAAGTCGAACCATCCGATCGATTCATCAAAACCTCATAGTCCCCCAAGAGCTCAACATCTTGGGTACAATTTAACAGTATCGAGTACATACCACAACATCGATGGTCCAGCCGTAGAAGGGCAAAACCAAGCCTCACTAATGGCGCTGCAGAACTGCCGCAAACCCTAAAGTTCAAAGGCTTTCACACGGTCATTAAGTCGAGTTAGGGTTTCATTCTTCTAGAGGGTCCATAGAATTGCCTGCATGTCTTTTCGAATACTTTAAACTTGGAATAATAGGTTTCTGACATTCGATCGTCTTTGTCGACTCTCAACGTCTCCGCGTGAAGTCGTCTCTAGCTGGAATCAATCTATCTGATGACCTCGCATCGGGGTAACGAACGAATCACATGTCCTAGTCATTCATCCTCGGGTGACTAGAGACCTTCTATCCTCTCTTAGTACAACTCGTACTACAATAGCTCCAACATCTGGGGCGATATCTCGTTGTTCGCAGCAATAACTGGCTCGCTCGTCTGCATACTGAACAGTGCCTCGATCATCATGAATAAGCAATACATCAACGGTCATCAAAATCTGGATGGTCTCTATCAGTGGCTCAATCCTCTGGTACTGATCGGCACATCCGAGTAATCTCATAAAGCGATCCATCAAACGCTCGTGGCGCGAAAACACAATAAAAAGACACATCTCTGCAATCGTGTGTCGCCGGAATTATGCCCTGATCAGTCCTCGTTCGTAATGAGCTCATGCTGACCGCAACTCTAGCCGTAGCTCTCTCTGCCCGTAATTGTGGCAGCAAAACCCAAACGGGTACCGATGAGGCTAGATCATAGGAATGAATATAATAATGAGCAAAGAAATGTACATCCTAAGGCTTCTTAAGTGGAGTAGCATAACGTAAGTATGCCGGGGAACATACCCACGGTACGTCACTCTACTTTAGTCGCCTATTCCATCAACCAAGGGACATCCTACGCTCCGAAGGTAAAAACTAACGCTCTAATACCAACCTTGTCACGTCCTGAAAGTACGGAACATGACCGGCACTTAAACTACGAAACGTCTTAAGGCGTACGTAATCTAAGTAAGCCGAAAACCCAGAAATCCAAACCAAGAAAAGTGGTAGAGTAAAGGAAAACCAATTTAAATCAAGTAGTTTTAATAGCATAAGCCGAATTATGCGTTTTTAAAAACATCAAATATTTACTGAAAATTTCGGCAGAGTCTCCTTTGTAAATACTGGCCCCCAAACGGGATACAACATGAATAGTATACGAAATCAATAAAAGGCATCCCCAAGCGGGAGCTAGCTCTTCGTCAATCGACGGTCACAACCACACAAGCAATATAATATACAACTCCAAGGGCGAGGATCAAAACACAAAGGAAACTCAAAACAACAAGAAATCTACAGAAATATAACGCGCGACTCTAAGGTCGAAAGAATAACATCACTGGTCTCTATCTCAAAAATAAATACATGTTTGGTTGATAGAATTTACTGGATACAACCGGATAATATTATACAAAGTAATATGATGGGTACGATACCAATAAACCCACCTACTAGCAAGTCACCCGAAAGAAGCAGTGCCAGCGAAGCCGTAATGAAACCTGTACGACAAAACCTGCAAGAAACTGTGGCACAACGGGGGCGAGTTGCCAACTCGTGAGTAGAAAAACATCTGCGAATAGAAACCGCATGAACAACGCAATCCTAGGTCAACGATCATAATATATCCTCAAATATATATAACATGCAGCCTATAACAATGGCTAGGGTAAGTATCTAACCCCAGTGTAATCCCATATGCCCGTGTCAGTGCCTCAGGTAGCAATATATCATATGGATGATGTATGAATACACGAAAACAGAATACATGTACTAAAGAAATTGCTTTCATAATTTAGTGAGATTTCCTTTGTATTTTTAAAATGAGGTATCATAATGAAATCAGCATAAACAGTGTCTAGCATCGACACAAAACACAAATCTCAATGTCTCAAAATCTCAGGCTCCGGCTATCCGGACTGGCCTGTTTCATCAAATCTCAGTACCTCAATATCTCGAAATCTCAATGTCTCGATCTCAATATCTAGTGCGCCGTCAGTCCAGACCGGCCCCAACCATCCATCTCAAGACCACGACGGTATCCTCCGGATATCCGACGCGTCGGGTAAAATCACCGGTCGGTAGTGCTCCCCTGCCAGGCTCAACGCCATCATCTGCGATCCTCTTGCTCCGGGGTACCGCACCGGGTCCACCATGTACCCGAAACGGTTCCTCCACTCCTCGAACTCGGGTTTCGAAATCCATCAGCAAACTCATGGTGGACGACTTATACATCATGGGAAAACCGCACTTTTTATTTAAAAGATAGAGAAGAATTTTATTTATGTTTTTGCGGTCTTCCACCAAATCCAAGAAATCTCATGAAATCCGAATCCAAATCATCAATAGCACGTATAACCATGAATATAGGCATGAAAATCTTTGAATGCGGCATAACAATGAATAACAGTATGGATGAAGTGACAAGTAATAACTACAATGTCTAAACTGGTATATAAGGCAGGTACACTAAAATCATGTCAAACTACTAACTAACAAGCTAAGTCAAGCAATAATATTTTCTAAGGTGTACGTGACAAGGCAATTACCGATGAAGATGTGTGTGAGCCGGCAAGTAAGTGTACGTGGTACATACGCATCATCCGTAATGTGCTGGTGTCCTAACAGCATAATATCAACAATGCAATATGAAATAGCAATGTAAGTATGCGATGCGGGCGAACAACAATAATGAGCGGGAGCTAAATACTAGACACCCGGTAACTAATCTGCATTTAATATATATATATATATATATACAGACACATCATATTATGGTGCCATTTGAAATAACACAAATCGTGGGGTTTTGGAAATAAGGGCTACAGTGTTTTTAAGAAAAAGATACGCCCTTTGAAATATCCGTAGAATCCCTTGACCTGTCTTTTAAAATATCCACGATCCGTTAGTTTTGAAATAGGTAGGAGTCTAATCTAGTCTAACAACTACACTAAACTATACGGCTGAACTAACAAGCTGAACTACAGGTAAGGAAACCGCCTAACATCTGAGTCGACACATATACATACCTGTATATATATAGTCGGTGATCCCGCCTCACTAATATCATATCCGATACCATATCTATAATCAGACATCCCAAGTCAAGAGTGCGGATCAATCATCAATATATAGCTCGTACGTAAATCCGTCGTACGGCATCCCCAAATCCGGGTAAGGGTCAATATCACATTATTCTTCTGGTATCCTCTTTATCCAAGATCATAATCTGGGTACTGATCTACGTCTAGCATGATACTAATATCATCAATATAGTCATGATCTGACTGCTAATCTACAGCCTCATACAAACCGATATCATCATCATATATCGTCATAAAGAGGTATACATCGCCTAATGCGAACTATTATGAATATCTTAATATATCTTATCTCATATCACGATCACATGTCAACCATTCAATGTATAATACTATTCACATGTAACGTCGTCCCAAGATCCGCTATAATATCAGGACGTATCTCAAGTACGAATCCTGCCATATCACCGTTCTCGCGGTCTCAACCAAATCTTATCGACTCATCTCAAATCCCAAATACTATCCTCAAATCCAGTATGCGAACACATAGTCCCATACCCATGTGAACATATAACAATATAACCCCATATAAGCACATATGAAAGAAGAATGTATGCAAGTATGTGTGTGTGTGTGTGTGTAAATGTGATGCAGCCTCTACTCTAGGGTCTCGCAATACTAAACCTATCCAATCACACCTAAAATCTATCCTTATCATCAATAAACTCAAAAATATAAAATCAATATATATGTGTGTATACGTATTCGTATACATCACCACGAACTGCGGGGGTGCTATACGCCATCCACCCGACTTCTCCCCGTAGATATAAATCTACTCACCTGATCCTCGCTCGCCGGTGCCGACGTTGCCACGCGCTTGCTTGTCGTCTCGAAGTCCACATGGGGTACCTACATATCATAACGCACCGTATCGCATTAAAACCAAATTCGAAATCGAAACGGCATACGAAAATCAAATCGGCACGCGTATCATGCATATGTCAAAACCTATCGCCTACGCATGCAAGAATAGCCAAACCAACCCTCGATGTCGATCTAAAAACGTCAAACCATCGAGAAAAACCCAAACACACTCATTTGCACATTCACGAACACTAATTATAATATAAAATAGGTTAAAATTCACAAAAACCCCAAATTCACTTTAAAAACAATTTTTCCGAAAATCTAGCAAGCAAAAATTACCCGTTTTAGTACAAAACTCGACGTTTAAACAAATCTAGTGGCCATAATACTTATTAAATATCTTAAATAATTCATACAACCCATTTAAAAAATTTAATCTCATCAATTCTTATAAAACTAAAAATTCTAGTTTTGCAATTTATCTAATTTTAACAATTTCAACTAAAAATGCACAAAACAACATCTACGCTTGGTTTTGCATGGTCCAAAGGCATTAAACCACTCATTATAATATTAATGAGGACATGAAACCATAATTATATTTTAATCTAAAGCATTTCATAATTTTCCAAACACCCTAGTTAGCAAAATAGCTTAATTAGGACATTTTATAAGTAATGGCTTGTAATTAACAACTAGATTAGCTTTCTACAAGACTTAAGATGTTAATCCACATCACAAAACCATGCACCATTCAACACAACCTAATTCCACAACAAAACCCTAATCTAATCCTTCTCTTGAAAACCCACATCTTTCAATTAAACCATAATTAAGCACCTAATAAGCTACATTAATGAATTTAAACCAACAATTGAACAATGGGTCAAAAGTTATACCTCACAAACCATGATCAAACTTGAAATCTAGACCGTCCAAATGAAATCCTTGCACCAAGATCCATGCTAAAAGGGATAAGGGAAAATGGGTAAGGCTTTGTTTTGAATTTTTGTTTGGATTTTAGATGGAAATGGGTGAATTTTTTTGAGGGAAAATGAGGGGAGAAGAAAGAAGAGGGGCTGCTATTTGTTCCCTGCAATTTTCGGCCAGGTGTGTGTGGGGGGGTGAGGGAGGAGAGAGAGTGAGGTGGAGAAAGTGGGGAAAAAGTCAAAATCCACCTTTTTACTTCTTTCATTTTCTTTTCTTTTCTTTTCTTTCCAAAAAAAGAGGTGATTGAAGAGAGAGAGAGAGGGGGGCTGTCAAGGTGGAGCCGGCCATATGGGGAGAGGGAGATAGGATGAGGTGTGGGTGTGTGGGTTAGGGAAAAAGATAAATGTATTACCCTAATTCCCACTAACACAACATTCACTAAATAAGTTCTTTTTCATCGATATTTTCCAAACCGTTTTGGCAAACCATTTCGTTTCAGAAACAATATTTTACATGTCAGTTTAGTGTGTTATGAATTATAAAATTTGTATCAACCCATTCCAATTTGTAATTTTCCCTAATTAAATGTATTAGTGACGGCTTAAAATAATTAATTTCGGAAAAAATTCAGAAAATTTAAAATTTCTCCAGTGGCTCAATAAATACCAAATACTAGCAATTTAATAGCTAGAATATGTATATTTAATTTTATAATAAAAATATTTGTATCTTGACTTTTTACAGAAAACCCACTTATTTTACCGATCTTCCGAAATTTCACCGAAACGATTTTCAAAACGTTGCAGAGATAGTTGGATCCCGATATCTACTGCGAGTAAGAGTTACTCCTGGAAGAGTTTTACACAGGACAATTAGTCGATCAAGTAGGTGTCTAGAAAGGTGTTAACGGGGTTATGCCTCTGGGAAAACGAGGTTTACTTTAATTAGGTCCGTACGAAAGCACGGGGAACCTCCCTCAAGTACCGACACTGGCCTGGCTGAAAGATTGACGAACTTGTAAAGTGTAATTAATCCCGGCTAATCTTACCTTTTAGTGTTTGAAGGAAGATTTGATAAAAACAGTGGGAGACATCCTGATTAGATAAGATAATTGTTAGTTATATGTATGCCCTAGAGGCCATTACTATACATAGGATGTATATTGTAGTGATACTTGGACATATATAGGGAGGACTTTCTTGCTCGACATGATAGTATGCTATCTGCTTGCTCTTTACCTTAACGTGTACACTAATTGTCTCTCTGTTACATGTTGGTAAAGCCCTTAGGATGTGTACTTGACTACCTGGACTATGATGCAGATCATACTTGTAGGGACAAGGTAGTCCATAGGTACATCCTTCAAAGTCCCTAGTCGTGGGTGTATCGAGACGGGGCATCGATATACCAGAGTAGACTAGCGTATACCTTCTCGACCCATACAGATGGGCGATGGATGATCCCATATCCATTGGTGTTTGACATCAGAGATGATATACGGGTGCTCAGTAGAGACTGGGTACACTGGACGGACTCGCCGAGAACTCCCAGATGGTATTATACCTTACGTCAGATGGCAGTTCTCTGGTGACACTGGTACAGAGTAGTCTGTTGACCCGAGATCGTCATAGAGTCTTGTGTGGTTCCCACTTTGCTTTGATTTCCATCTTACCACGTCCAAGAGGGCATGCAAAACGGTGGTTTTTGGGTACAGTCCCGAGTCACATGGAGGCAATGAGCGATAGGAGGGGATTCGTCTCTCCCGGTATAGGGGGTTGATGTTGCGCTGTGTTCGATTGGCTATAACCGGAAATCCCTGGCCAGGGTTGCTGAGATTTACTGGTAAGTGTTACCAGTAGTTTCTCGAATTGTTATAGACCTCATATCGACACGACTTATCGAGCTATTGGGGTCTGACGTTTACCACCCCTAGGCGAGATATGCGACATATCAGACGATCAGACCGGACTGTACGCTAAGTGTTACTGGTTGGATTCACTGGAGTGTGAGCGGGCTTGCTCGTCGATCTTCTGATCGCTCAATACCCGGGTGGCCGTTACGTTTAGCAGACCGCTTGCGGCTTGTGGGTGTTTGATATGATCATCACCTGCTGCCGGCGTATTGACGAGTCTTTAGAGTCCTACACAGAGGTTTCCTGGCTCAAGCAAAACGAAATAGGAGCGCATATGAGATATGCGCGGGACCGAGAATGATTCGAGTATGTGATACCGTATTCTATTCTCGCGATGAATGTATCGAATGGTTGTATGCGATATAACCTAGTTATCGAATCAAGGATTGATTCGATAAGCCGATACATTGAATATTAGTCGGTTATATGCGATATGACCGGGTCGTTAAATCAAGTGTTGATTTAATGATTTAATGTATAATTATATATTTGATATATTACTTTGCATTAACTAATATTGGTTCACTTTAAATGGATTTTCTCACTTGGATGTACAAGTTGTATATGTGATATACTTTTTGTGCAAATGATTGTATCATGTTTGATGATACATGTTTGCTAGGGTTTTTGTGTAAAGATCAAACCATGGTTACATGTTAATGGTTAGGGTTTTGATTTATTCATTTATTTATTTGTTTATTCTTTTTGGAAATTTTTTAAGGATGGTGGCTTATTTTGTTTTTATGTTGAAGCTTCTTGAAGCTTTGATCAAGTCAACCATTCTTATCGCATCCTTAACCCTAACCATTCTAACTAACCTTGGTTTAATCTCTACACTTGACCATGGTTTACATTATGATAAGAATTCATTTTCTTTTCTATTTTGATAGAACTTATCATATCTTATTCATCTTCTTCTTCTTCATCTTCAAAGAAGAAAACCTTTCTTCATCAATGGTGATTGATGAAAATGAGTGAGAAATCCAATTCTAAAGTCAACCCACTTCCTATTTCTTCATCCTCTACCTCTTGCCAAGTAGTAGAGTGTGTTTCCTTCACAAGTTTTCTTGACTTGGGGAAGTTGGAGCTTGATCTAGCGATGCCTCGACGTAGATCATCTTCGGCACGTCGTCGATGACCTAGCCCGCTTCTTCTCCGATGAAGCCGACGCTAGAGCCCGGGATTGCATGAGGACAGCAGAGAGGACTTCATCATGGAGCCATGAAGGTGGAGGACCGGATCTACAAAGGTTGTATTTCCGTATTCTTGTAGTTAAGTGTTAACTAGTTTGTTTTTCGCCTAAACTTCTAGCCAACGATCCGTATTAGGGTTTCTCGGCACCATATTTTTTGAAATTGGCATTGTTGATGCCTTGTGAGACCTCTTGGGAGTGCCTAGGAACCCTACAGTGGTATCAGAGCCTAGCTAGAGCCTTAAGCGAAGTCCCGACGGAGTTTGAAGTCCGATCGAACCGAAACCCTAACTCCAAACTTGCTCTCTGTCCTTTTTTGAAAATTGAAGAATTTTTAGAATTAAAAATATGCAGAGAAATGTGCAGGAAATTCTAAGAAAAACTGCAGAAAACGACAGCCTAATTCTACAGTACGGCCGCGGAACCGCGGCGTTGACCCCCATTTTGCGGCGGTTCCGCGGCCGTCTGTGATGATCAGGCTGTGAGTTTTCTTCAGTTGTTTCTGTTGGTGTTTCTTGTGTGTTCTGGATGTTTTTAATATTTTTTTCTAGAGTTGCATTTTCTGGGTTGTATTGGGGACTCGGTGTATTGATCGGATTGTCTAATTCTGTCTGTGGCTTTCCGGATAAATTTTAGAATATGTTAAAAAGTTCGACCGGATATAAATACCCAATTTTTCCCCTGTCGGGAAATTTCCAAGTGTTGGATTTTTCCGTAGTTTAACGACGTTCTAAGTATTGCAAGTAACGCGAAGGACCCTCTAGAAGACAACAAACCTTAACTCGATTATGTGACCGTCTTGAACTGCCCTTTGAACCTTCGGGTATGTGTATGTGTACATTTGTATACAAATGTATATATATTTTTTGGAGGGGGAGAATGTTGCGGAGTATGTGTATGTGTACATTTTTATACAAATGTATATATATATACATATATATATAAATAAAGGGGAAAAGGCATCCAAAGGATGCGTGGGGCAGCACCTTGGGAGCTGTGCGCGTAGGTGATGTGCGCTCAGGCGCAAGCGCGCCACGTGTCGGCACGTGGGCGCTTTGCGCACGAGCGCTGCGCGCAGGTGCGCAAGCGCACGCGCGCCACGTGTCGGCACATGGGCGCTTTGCGCACTTGCGCGCAAAGCGCCCTTGCGCACTTGCGCAAGCGCGCGCGCCACGTGTCGGCACGCGGGCGCTTTGCGCACTTGCGCAAGCGCGCAGGTGCGCAAGCAAGCGCGCTCGCCACGTGTCGGCACGCGGGCGCTTTGCGCGCTTGCGCAAGCGCGCAGGTGCGCAAGCGCGCGCGCCACTTGTCGGCACGCGGGCGCTTTGCGCCCTTGCGCAAGCATGCAGGTGCGCAAGCGCGCGCGCGCGCCACGTGTCGGCACGTGGTCGCTTTGCGCACTTGCGCTGCGTGCTGGAGAGGACAAGAGGCTTTTAGCCTGGAAAAAAGATTTCTCCAAGAGAAATCAGAGAGGAGTCGGGCTCCTGAATGTGTTCTGGGTTTAATGGAAGTGGTTCTTCTTCTTCCTCCTGTTGCTTGCTGGATCTTGAAGATCAAGAGATGTGAAATCTCAAAATCTCTCCTTTTTAAGATCTGATGACAGATCCAAGTTCCCCTTTGTGGGTTTTGTGGTGAAAAACTAATTTGTTTTATAAAAGAAGAGTAAAACTCTTGATTTAATTCAAGAGAAAGAAGAAGGTTTTGGAACCTTGAAGAAGAAGAATAGATCTCAGATCTGGAAACTTTTTTTTTTAGAGAGAGAAAAAGTTATCAGATATTTTCATTATCCTTTGCCTTTATAGGCTATATATTTTACACATAGCCCCTTAGGCTTCACAAAATGGCATTTTGCCTATCCTATGGCTCATGTGCCATTTCTTTTTGCACATAAGCCATGGGCTTTACAAAAATTTGGCTTTATGCCCATTTTCTTACATTTATCCATAAAATAAAATAAAAGAAAATGCGACAAAATTATTTATCACAAAATTTTTATCTTGGCATGGGGGGAGGCCGGCCGCTTCATGTTCGGGCTCGACCCGGGCATGGGCCCACTGGGTCTGGGCTTGGGCCCACTTGGCTTGGGGTTGACCTTGACTTTGACTCGGTCAACGGGGGTGTAAATTTTTACCCCAACAAAGTGCCCCCATCAATAAATGCACACAGCATATATGGGTCGTGTGCATGAAATTGATGGATCTTCTTTCACGTGGAGGCGACTTGCTTTGGTTCCCACTTTTTGGGACGCACTGCCCTTTTTACGACATGGACGGTCGACGCTTGATGCGTCTCCGAGACGGAGTGTCCGTGGTAGACGTTTCCCTGACCCGGAGTGATTCGGTTCCCGATTTGTGGGGAGCTTGCACTGCCCGTTTTACGACATGGACGGTCGACGCTTAACGCGTCTCCGAGACGGAGTGTCCGTGGTAGACGTTTCCCTGACCCGGAGTGATTTGGTTCCCGATTTGTGGGGAGCCCGCACTGCCCGTTTTACGACATGGACGGTCGACGCTTAACGCGTCTCCGAGACGGAGTGTCCGTGGTAGACGTTTCCCTGGCCCGGAGCGATCTGGTTCCTGCTTTGTAGGAAGCCTGCACTGCCCTTTTTGCGACATGGACGGTCGACGCTCTGATCCGGAGCGATTTGGGTTCCCAATTTGCGGGTGCCTGCACTGCCCTTTTTTCGACATAGACGGTCGACGCTCTGTTCCGGAGCAATTTGGGTTCCCAATTTGCGGGAGCCTGCACTGCCCTTTTTGCGACATAGACGGTCGACGCTCTGATCCGGAGAGATTTGGGTTCCCAATTTGCGGGAGCCTGCACTGCCCTTTTTGCGACATAGACGGTCGACGCTCTGTTCCGGAGCGATTTGGGTTCCCAATTTGCGGGAGCCTGCACTGCCCTTTTTGCGACATAGACGGTCGACGCTCTGTTACGAAGCGATTTGGGTTCCCAATTTGCGGGAGCCTGCACTGCCCTTTTTGCGACATAGACGGTCGACGCTCTGTTCCGGAGCGATTTGGGTTCCCAATTTGCGGGAGCCTGCACTGCCCTTTTTGCGACATAGACGGTCGACGCTCTGTTACGAAGCGATTTGGGTTCCCAATTTGCGGGAGCCTGCACTGCCCTTTTTGCGACATAGACGGTCGACGCTCTGATCCGAAACGATTTGGGTTCCCAGTTTGCGGGAGCCTGCACTGCCCTTTTTGCGACATAGACGGTCGACGCTCTGTTACGGAGCGATTTGGGTTCCCAATTTGCGGGAGCCTGCGCTGCCCTTTTTGCGACATAGATGGTCGACGCTCTGTTACGGAGCGATTTGGGTTCCCAGTTTGCGGGAGCCTGCACTGCCCTTTTTGCGACATAGACGGTCGACGCTCTGTTCCGGAGCGATTTGGGTTCCTAATTTGCGGGAGCCTGCACTGCCCTTTTTGCGACATAGACGGTCGACGCTCTGTTCCGGAGCGATTTGGGTTCCCAATTTGCGGGAGCCTGCACTGCCCTTTTTGCGACATAGACGGTCGACGCTCTGTTACGAAGCGATTTGGGTTCCCAATTTGCGGGAGCCTGCACTGCCCTTTTTGCGACATAGACGGTCGACGCTCTGATCCGAAGCGATTTGGGTTCCCAATTTGCGGGAGCCTGCACTGCCCTTTTTGCGACATAGACGGTCGACGCTCTATTACGGAGCGATTTGGGTTCCCAATTTGCGGGAGCCTGCGCTGCCCTTTTTGCGACATAGACGGTCGACGCTCTGTTACGGAGCGATTTGGGTTCCCAGTTTGCGGGAGCCTGCACTGCCCTTATTGCGACATAGACGGTCGACGCTCTGTTACGGAGCGATTTGGTAGACGTGCCCCCGGCACGGAGTGTCGCTGTTTGACACAAAGGTCGATGTTGGAATTGGATGGTTTGATTTGTTTAACTTGAGTTGACATCAGCATCGCTATACTGGAATATGGTACCAGGAGCGAATCATCATTCGTCATGAGAGAATTTTGGGATTGGTATTTTTGTCCGCATCTGCATTGCTGCACTGGAATAATGCCAGGAGCAACTCATCATTTGCCCCGGGAGGATTTGGATTTGGTTTTTTTCGTTTGGCATCTGCATTGCTGCACTGGAATAATGCCAGGAGCAACTCATCATGTGCCCCGAGAGGATTTGGGAATTGGTGGCTTACGAGACAGGTTTAGATCCCTGTCACCTAAGGCTTTTCAATTTTATGGGCCGTGAGGGTCCCATAAAAGCATTTTCTCCCTACGAGTCGAAAGGATCTCGTAGGTGTATTTTCTCCTTAGGAGTCGTGGGGACTTCTAAGTGTATTGCTCCTTTGTGAGTCGTAAAGATCTCACGCGGGAATTTTCTCCTCACAAAGTCGAGAGGACTTTGCGAGTGTATTTCATCTCTTCTCTTTTTTTTTTACGAGTTTGCGCCCTTTCGGGTTTTCACAAACTCGCCGGCAGTCCTGCTGTTTTTACTCACGGAGCCCTTTCGGGTTTTCATCCGTGCCCATTTTGCTTGTGGACATACCGTTCTTCTTCTTTTTTTCCTTTTTTTTCTCTTTTTTTTTTCATTTTTTTTCATTTTTTTTCTGGAATCTTCCCTGCCGGTGGGACTTTGAATGTGGTCTCGCCGGTAGGACTTGGGAGAGATTGGTATCATTTTACACCCATGGATTGTATACGGTTTTGCAGGATGTATGATCCAGACCGTAGGGCCAAAAACATTTCGGGACTTTGTTGGCGTCTGCATTGCTGCACTGGAATGTGGTACCAGGAGCGACTCATCATTCGCCGTTGGGGTATGGGAGTTGGAATTTGGTTGGCGTCTGCATCGCTGCACTAGAATATGGTACCAGGAGCGACTCATCATTCGCCACTTGGGAATTTGGATTTGGGATTTGGTTGGCGTCTGCATCGCTGAACTGGAATATGGTACCAGGAGCAACTCATCATTCGCCACTTGGGGGTTGGGGAGAGATGGCTTAGGAGACAGGTTTAGATCCCTATCGCCTAAGACTTTTCAATTTTATGGGCCGTGAGGGTCCCATAAAGGTATTTTCTCCCTGCGAGTCGTAAGGATCCCGCAGGTGTATGTTCTCCTTAGGAGTCGTGGGGACTCCTAAGTGTGCTTTACCTTTGTGAGTCGTAAGGATCCCACAAAGGTTTGTTCTCCTCATGTATCGTGAGGACACATGAGTGGATTTTCTTAATAGAGCATAATTCCAAAGGCGGAGACCAGCCGCGTAACTGGTAATTGTGGTGGGGCATGGGTATGACGAGAATTATTTGAGCCCGTGGATTGTATACGGTAGTCAACTTGGGGACCAACCGTAGGGCTGGGAGAATTTTGAGAAATTGGATTTTGGTTGGCGTCTGCATCGCTGCACTGGAATATGGTGCCAGGAGCGACTCATCATTCGCCGTTTTTTTTTTTTTTATTACCGCGATTACTTTATCATTTCAGCTTTGCTTTTTTTTTTATCGCGATTGCTCTATCATTTCAGCTTTGCTTCTTTTTTTTTTATCGCGAAGGTCGCGATTGCCCTACCATTTCGGCTTTTATTCGCGGTTGCCCCATCATTTCGGCTTTATTTTCATTTTTATTTTTACTCGCTGATTTTTATTGCGAGTTGCCCCATCATTTCGGCTTTTCTTTATTTTTCTTTTATTTACACATTTTTTTTTTTTTACATTTTTACATTTTTTTTACATTTTTTTTTTACATTCCCAGTTTAACGACTTAGAGGTCGACTGTTTCCCAGTTTAACGACGTGGTGGTCCTCTTTGCTTATCCTAGCTCCTTGAACATTGATCTTGGCGGAGCTGTGTTGATGACCTAGCTCTGTGGCTTGCCGATACATCCGAGGATTGAGAGGTTTTTCCAAGCTTATATTGGTCCTCTGCCCAATCTTTGAAAACACAGCAGTCTTCAATGGTATGACTCAGCACTCTATGGTATGGGCAGTATATGGGATTGCCAGTCATATTCATTTCATGTGGCCTCTTTGGAATAGGCAGTTGCAGGCCATTGTTCAGGGCTTCCTCGAATATATCGCGGACCTCATCCCTCCTAAAGGAGTACACCTTCTTCCTTCTCTCCATTAGAGTAGGTGCCCTCACTGACGCCGGTCCCTGAGGCCGATCAATCTTTGGTTCGCCCTGCACATGTCTGGGAGGGTTAGGTTCCCGAAAGGTTTCGGTCTCTATTTGCATGAAATCGGCGGTCGTAGCTTGACTGTTTGCTAACACGCCTTTAGACAGTTCTATCTCTCCCGTCTTGTACTGCCTTTCGACCCAATCTTTGAAGACGAAGCAGTTCTCAATGGAATGACCTATCACCCTGTGATAGGGGCAATATTTTGGGTCGTCGGTCATATTCTCTTCTTGCGGTCTCTTTGATTCTGGCAGTTGTAGACCATTTCTTAGGGCGTCCCTGAAAATCTTGTGGACCTTTTCCCTCTTGAAGGAATAGACCTTTTCCAGCTTCTCTTTCAGAGGCGATTCCCCCCCGGCGTATGTATCGGAGGGACTGGAGGCTGATTGCGGCCGTTTTTCGCGAAGGCGCTCCGCTTTTAGGCTGAAAGGGATATCAGTTGGCTGCCCCCGGGTATCAATCCCTGGCTCATGAGCCAAAATTTGATTCTGCTGCAATTGCAATCGGACGACTTGGGTCGCGAGATCTACCACGACGTTTGCCAGCTCGTCGACTTTAGAATAGACCTCAGCCATCTTCTCATCCCTGTCCTGAAATTGCCTTTGAAGCCAGTGGAATAATGCTTGTTCTGTAGTTCCGGCTATGACAACCGGGTAATCTTTATTGCCTGAGCACCATTCCATAGGAACCATGGGATCCTCTGGCTTATCGGCCTGAGCGGGCTCTTCATCATTTAGATCGAGCCGATGCTGGGTAGCGTCAACCGTATCATCACCATGGCTGTGAAGAAGAAGAGGGTTCGTTTCCTCATGTCCGGCCATGTAGACAGTGTGGATAACACATTCAGCCATTCTTTCATCACTAGCAGCTGGTTTCGTGGAGCGGTCCGAGCTTTGGAGATTCATAAATTTTAACATGGCCAGAGCCCTAGCCCTTTTGTTGGCTCTATATCTGAGCCGCTTCTGCCTCAGCTTCTCTGCCTTAAGCGCTTGGCAGGCTTCTGCTCTTCGGGGAGCCGCCATAGGCTGAGTGATGGGGAGGCTTGAAGAGACACCCAATCGAGCAGTTGTCGGAGGCGCCGCTGGAGATTGCTCAAGACGCGTTGTAGCTTTGTTGGTGTTGATGGCCTTGCCCCCAGCTGGGGCCAAGGAAAGTCGTTCAGATACCGACTGGCGTTTGGGTTGGGGCGCCCTCGAGATCACCACATTTGGTCTCCTGCCTTTTGAGACCGGTTTGTCTGCCACAGGGGCTTGAGGAGCTGGGATGGCGCCAACTGGCATGAACATAATAGAGCCGAATGGTAGCAGCGGCTCCTCCCATTGTCGCCCGAGACTGCCCGGAAGGACCGTCCTAGAGTCTATCCTCATCGTGTAGGAGACGGGAGCTAAGTTCATCTTCGGAGACATTGTTGAAAGGTGATCGCTTGAAAATCCTGCATGAAAAAAGCATTATTTTTAGTATAAATATAGGTATGTATATTGATTGAGTTCGCATGAACGCTTAACCCGAAATATGGGAGGAGAGATTGGTCCCACCGGGCGTGCCAGAATCTGTAGGGTGTTTTTCGTCACCCCATTGAGATGGGAATACGCGCGCGCTTGTCAGGCGTATACTACAGATTCTCCCTGCCTAGGGTAGGCGGGGGTTTAATGATTGTGGGGATCCGAATCTCCGGCAGCCGCGGACTAAGCTGCCGTTAATTACCCCTCGCCTTTGGGGCGGGGGAACCTCCGATTAACGGGTTAAACTGGTCATGCGAACTCAATGTGCAGTGTACGTGTGTTTTGTTTTGAAAGGGGGGGTTTGGATATATCGGGAGCCACGCAGAGTTTTTACGGGGGTCCCGCTACCCGGATAGCGGGCTGGGGGTCAAGGGGGCTAGCAGCCCCCTTGCGGGGTTCTGGGCAGCGCCCAGGCCCGAAAATTTTTTTGGAGGGGGAGAATGTTGCGGAGTATGTGTATGTGTACATTTGTATACAAATGTATATATATATATACATATATATATAAATAAAGGGGAAAAGGCATCCAAAGGATGCGTGGGGCAGCACCTTGGGCGCTGTGCGCGTAGGTGATGTGCGCTCAGGCGCAAGCGCGCCACGTGTCGGCACGTGGGCGCTTTGCGCATGAGCGCTGCGCGCAGGTGCGCAAGCGCGCGGGCGCCACGTGTCGGCACGCGGGCGCTTTGCGCACTTGCGCTGCGCGCAGGTGCGCAAGCGCGCGGGCGCCACGTGTCGGCACGCGGGCGCTTTGCGCACTTGCGCAAGCAAGCGCGCTCGCCACATGTCAGCACGCGGGCGCTTTGCGCACTTGCGCAAGCGCGCAGGTGCGCAAGCGCGCGCGCCACGTGTCGGCACGCGGGCGCTTTGCGCACTTGCGCAAGCGCGCAGGTGCGCAAGCGCGCGCGCGCGCCACGTGTCGGCACGCGGGCGCTTTGCGCACTTGCGCTGCGCGCTGGAGAGGACAAGAGGCTTTTAGCCTGGAAAAAAGATTTCTCCAAGAGAAATCAGAGAGGAGTCGGGCTCCTGAATGTGTTCTGGGTTTAATGGAAGTGGTTCTTCTTCTTCCTCCTGTTGCTTGCTGGATCTTGAAGATCAAGAGATGTGAAATCTCAAAATCTCTCCTTTTTAAGATCTGATGACAGATCCAAGTTCCCCTTTGTGGGTTTTGTGGTGAAAAACTAATTTGTTTTATAAAAGAAGAGTAAAACTCTTGATTTAATTCAAGAGAAAGAAGAAGGTTTTGGAACCTTGAAGAAGAAGAATAGATCTCAGATCTGGAAACTTTTTTTTTTAGAGAGAGAAAAAGTTATCAGATATTTTCATTATCCTTTGCCTTTATAGGCTATATATTTTACACATAGCCCCTTAGGCTTCACAAAATGGCATTTTGCCTATCCTATGGCTCATGTGCCATTTCTTTTTGCACATAAGCCATGGGCTTTACAAAAATTTGGCTTTATGCCCATTTTCTTACATTTATCCATAAAATAAAATAAAAGAAAATGCGACAAAATTATTTATCACAAAATTTTTATCTTGGCATGGGGGGAGGCCGGCCGCTTCATGTTCGGGCTCGACCCGGGCATGGGCCCACTGGGTCTGGGCTTGGGCCCACTTGGCTTGGGGTTGACCTTGACTTTGACTCGGTCAACGGGGGTGTAAATTTTTACCCCAACAGTGTACACTAATTGTCTCTCTGTTACATGTTGGTAAAGCCCTTAGGATGTGTACTTGACTACCTGGACTATGATGCAGATCATACTAGTGGGGACAAGGTAGTCCATAGGTACATCCTTCAAAGTCCCTAGTCGTGGGTGTATCGAGACGGGGCATCGATATACAAGAGTAGACTAGCGTATACCTTCTCGACCCATACAGATGGGCGATGGATGATCCCATATCCATTGGTGTTTGACATCAGAGATGATATACGGGTGCTCAGTAGAGACTGGGTACACTGGACGGACTCGCCGAGAACTCCCAGATGGTATTATACTTTACGTCAGATGGCAGTTCTCTGGTGACACTGGTACAGAGTAGTCTGTTGACCCGAGATCGTCATAGAGTCTTGTGTGGTTCCCACTGTGCTTTGATTTCCATCTTACCACGTCCAAGAGGGCGTGCAAAACGGTGGTTTTTGGGTACAGTCCCGAGTCACATGGAGGCAATGAGCGATAGGAGGGGATTCGTCTCTCCCGGTATAGGTGGTTGATGTTGCGCTGTGTTCGATTGGCTATAACCGGAAATCCCTGGCCAGGGTTGCTGAGATTTACTGGTAAGTGTTACCAGTAGTTTCTCGAATTGTTATAGACCTCATATCGACACGACTTATCGAGCTATTGGGGTCTGACGTTTACCACCCCTAGGCGAGATATGCGACATATCAGACGATCAGACCGGACTGTACGCTAAGTGTTACTGGTTGGATTCACTGGAGTGTGAGCGGGCTTGCTCGTCGATCTTCTGATCGCTCAATACCCGGGTGGCCGTTACGTTTAGCAGACCGCTTGCGGCTTGTGGGTGTTTGATATGATCATCACCTGCTGCCGGCGTATTGACGAGTCTTTAGAGTCCTACACAGAGGTTTCCTGGCTCAAGCAAAACGAAATAGGAGCGCATATGAGATATGCGCGGGACCGAGAATGATTCGAGTATGTGATACCGTATTCTATTCTCGCGATGAATGTATCGAATGGTTGTATGCGATATAACCTAGTTATCGAATCAAGGATTGATTCGATAAGCCGATACATTGAATATTAGTCGGTTATATGCGATATGACCGGGTCGTTAAATCAAGTGTTGATTTAATGATTTAATGTATAATTATATATTTGATATATTACTTTTCATTAACTAATATTGGTTCACTTTAAATGGATTTTCTCACTTGGATGTACAAGTTGTATATGTGATATACTTTTTGTGCAAATGATTGTATCATGTTTGATGATACATGTTTGCTAGGGTTTTTGTGTAAAGATCAAACCATGGTTACATGTTAATGGTTAGGGTTTTGATTTATTCATTTATTTATTTGTTTATTCTTTTTGGAAATTTTTTAAGGATGGTGGCTTATTTTGTTTTTATGTTGAAGCTTCTTGAAGCTTTGATCAAGTCAACCATTCTTATCTCATCCTTAACCCTAACCATTCTAACTAACCTTGGTTTAATCTCTACACTTGACCATGGTTTACATTATGATAAGAATTCATTTTCTTTTCTATTTTGATAGAACTTATCATATCTTATTCATCTTCTTCTTCTTCATCTTCAAAGAAGAAAACCTTTCTTCATCAATGGTGATTGATGAAAATGAGTAAGAAATCCAATTCTAAAGTCAACCCACTTCCTATTTCTTCATCCTCTACCTCTTGCCAAGTAGTGGAGTGTGTTTCCTTCATAAGTTTTCTTGACTTGGTGAAGTTGGAGCTTGATCTAGCGATGCCTCGACGTAGATCATCTTCGGCACGTCGTCGATGACCTAGCCCGCTTCTTCTCCGATGAAGCCGACGCTAGAGCCCGGGATTGCATGAGGACAGCGGAGAGGACTTCATCATGGAGCCATGAAGGTGGAGGACCGGATCTACAAAGGTTGTATTTCCGTATTCTTGTAGTTAAGTGTTAACTAGTTTGTTTTTCGCCTAAACTTCTAGCCAACGATCCGTATTAGGGTTTCTCGGCACCATATTTTTTGAAATTGGCATTGTTGATGTCTTGTGAGACCTCTTGGGAGTGCCTAGGAACCCTACAATAATAACCAATCTAATCTTGCAAGAGCATACGCTAAAATATTTTCTTCTCTCTCTCTCCAGGTAGCGACCCTGTCAGGCCTTAATCAAGATAATAATATGGATGTATTGACTGAACCTGCTTATTATATTGAGCAGGGGAACGTTGGTCCCGTTCTTTCTTATAAGTGTTATAAGACTGAGCAGGGAATAGGGGAATATCTAGATTCTCATGCCACACAGACGAAGAATAAGCATGTTGTTGCATCTTCTTCAGGTGTGTTAGTTATCGAGAACTGTTTCTCAATTCACTCTACGTCCTGGGTATTAGATACCGGATTGGGATCCCATATATGTAATATGTTACATGGGCTACGTAAAGGTAGGGAACTGGGAGAGGGTGATCATTCCATAAGAGTAGGGAATGGTGCAAATGTTGCAGCCAAAGCAGTTGGAGAATATCACCTTGTGTTACTAAATGTTAATACATTGGTTCTGAACGAATGTTATTACATTCCGACCCTGATATGAAATCTTATATCAGTTTCTTTATTGAGCAAAGAAGGATATAATTTTGTAGTACAGGATAATGTTATGAACATATTCCTGTGTCAAAAGTTGATTGGATCGGGTTCGTTATTTAATATGTAAAAAACACACACAAGAGGAAGAGTTCAGAAATGAACGAATCCTTCTTGTGGCATTGTAGACTTGGTCATATCAATGCGACATGGCTGGCTAAGTTACATAAGGATGGATATTTGAATCCGTTCGAATTATCATCTTATGATACTTGCCATTCATGTCTCAAAGGGAAAATGACCAAGACTCCGTTTAGTGGACACGGAGAAAGAGTTACGGAACTCTTAGGACTGGTACATAGTGATGTATGCGGTCCCATGTCTACGCATGCCAGGAACGGTTCTTCCTACTTTATTACATTCACTGACGATCTCTCTAGATACGGACATGTGTTCCTGATGAAACACAAGCCTGAAGCTTTTGAGAAATTCAGAGAATATAAGCACGAAGTAGAGAACCAAACGGGTAAAAGTATCAAGATCCTTCGATCTGATCGAGGAGGAGAATACTTGAGCAATGAGTTCTTAGATTATCTAAAAGAGAATGGGATTCTCTCTCAGCTTACTCTTCCTTATACACCACAACACAACGGTGTATCGGAGCGGAGGAATCGCACCCTATTAGATACGGTACGCTCTATGATGAGTGATGCTGAGTTACCTATTTCATTCTGGGGGCATGCACTTAAGACAGCCATAAACCTATTGAATATGGTTCCTACTAAATCAGTGCCTACCACTCCATATGAGATATGGAAAAGGAAGAGACCATCTCTTAAGTATGTTAAGATATGGGGTTGTCCGGCCTATGTCAAAAGGCTAAATCCGGACAAACTCGAGGCAAGGTCTGTCCTATGCAAGTTTGTAGGATATCCTAAGAACTCACAAAGGTATATCTTCTACCACACTGAGGAACAAAAGGTGTTTATTTCTCGACATGCCACCTTTTTAGAAAAGGAATTTCTTGCAAAAGAAATTTATGGCGAGGAGGTAGAACTGGAAGAAGTTCCAGCAACACAAACTACGACAGATGATTTGGTAGAACCAGAGGATTCAGTAGTTCCCGACGAACCCCAGCCTCTCCGCCGATCTAGCAGGGTTTCTCATCCACTTGAGAGATACTATGGTTTTCTCATTGATGGTGGAAGCGAGGATTGCATCATGGAAGATGATGACCCGACTAGTTTCGAGCAGGCCATCACGAGTGCTGACTTTGTGAAATGGCTGGATGCAATGCGATCTGAGATGGAATCCATGTACACCAACAAAGTATGGACTTTGGAAGTTGCTCCTGAAGGGGTAAAACCCATTAGGAGCAAGTGGATCTTTAAAAAGAAACTTGGTGTAGATGGAAAAGTGGAGACTTTCAAAGCTAGACTTGTTCCAAAGGGTTTTCGTCAATGACCAGGTGTGGATTATGACGAAACCTTTTCTCCAGTGGCTATGCTTAAGTCCATCCGGATCTTACTTGCCATTGCTCATACCATGACTATGAAATCTGGCAAATGGATGTTAAGACCGCCTTTCTAAATGGTGATTTAGAGGAGTGCGTGTACATGACTCAGCCAGAGGGCTTCGTAGATAGTGGGAGCAGCGGAAAGGTGTGCAAGCTGCTTAAATCCATCTACGGGTTAAAGCAGGCATCGCAGAGTTGGAACATCTGTTTTGATGTTGTAGTCAAAGAGTTTGACTTCATCAAGAACATAGATGAACCTTGTATTTACAAGAAGGTTGCAGAGAGTAAGGTTGTCTTCCTCGTATTATACGTGGATGACATACTCTTGATAGGAAATGATGTTCCTATGCTGCACTCGGTCAAGCTCTTCTTATCACATAGATTCTCAATGAAAGATCTAGGTGATGCCTCCTGCATTTTGGGGATAAGGATATATAAAGATAGATCCAAGAGGATACTGGGATTGTCCCAATCCAGGTACATTGACACCATAATAAAGAGGTTTAGTGCGGAAGAATCCAAGCGTGGGAACCAACCCACGATCTCTGGACTCACTCTCTCCAAAGAGATGTCTCCTAAGACTGATTTAGAGAGAGCTCGCATGCAAGGGATACCCTATGCTTCGGCAGTAGGCTCTATCATGTACGCGATGCTATGTATCGACCCGATGTGGCATACTCACTAAGTGTAGTGAGTAGGTATCAAGCAGATCCAGGAGAGAATTACTGGACAGCTGTGAAGAACATTCTCAAGTACTTGAGAAGAACTAAGGAGATGTTCTTGGTGTATGGTAACGGAGAACTCTAGGTGGAGTCCTTTACCGATTCAAGCTTCCAAAGTGATAAGGACGACTCTAAGTCGCAATTGGGATTTATCTTTACCCTCAATGGAGGGGCGGTTTGTTGGAAGAGTTCCAAGCAAGAAACCGTGGCAGACTCGACGATGGAGGCTGAATACATCGCTGCCAACGATGCTGCCCAAGAAGCTGTCTGGATGAAGAAGTTCATCACTGAACTTGGTGTGGTTCATTCCATTGAGCATCCAATACCTTTGTATTCTGATAACAATGGAGCTGTGGCTTTGGCCAAGGAACCCAGGTCCCATCAGAAGTCCAGACATATTCTGAGGTGGTATCACCTGATCCGGGAGATAGTTGATCGCCGCGAGATTGAGGTCAGGAGAGTTGACACGAAGGACAACACTGCGGATCCACTCACGAAGGCCATTCCCGAGATACATTTTAAGAGATTATTCGGGATGCTAGGTATGAGATACTACAGCAGCTGGCCTTAGTGCAAGTAGGAGATTGTTAGTTATGTATATGCCCTAGAGGCCATTGTTGTACATGTGATGTATATTATAATGGATGCTTGGATATATATATATAGAGAGAGGACTTTCTTGCTCGTCATGATAGTATGCTATTTGGTTTCACTTTATCTTAACATGTTGACTTGTATTAGTTTATTGTCTTGCTCTCATATGTTGATAAAGCCCTTAGGATATGTACTCGACTACTGGGACTATGATGAGATCATACTAGTGGGGCCAGGGTAGTCAACGAGTACATCCTCTAACTGTTCCTAGTCGAGGGTGTGTCAAGACAGGGCATCGATACACCAGAGTAGACTAGCGTATACGCATCTTGACCCATATGATGGGCAATGGATGATCCCATATCCATTGGTGTTTGACATCAAAGATGGTATACGGGTGCTCAGTGGAGACTGGGTACACTGAACGGACTCGCCGAGAACTCCCAGATGGTGATATACCACACGTCAGATGGCAGTTCTCCGGTGACACTGGTTCAGGGTAGTCTGTAGACCCGAGATCGTCATAGAGTCTTGTGTGATTCCCACTGTGCTTTGATTTCCACCTTACCACGTCCAAGAGGGCATGCAAAATGGTGGCTTTTGGGTACATTCCCGAATCACATGGAGGCAATGAGCGATAGGAGGGGTTTCGTCTCTCCCGGTATAGGGAGTTGATGTTGTGCTGTGTTCGATTGGCTATAACTGGAAGTCCCTGGACAGGGCTGATATGGAGTGCTGCTGGTAAGAGTTATCAGTAGTTTCTCGACCCGTTATGAGCCTTATATCGACACGACTTATAGGTTACTGGGGTCTGACGTATACCACCCCTAGACCAGATATGCAACATATCAGACGAAGAGACCGGACTGTACTGGAGTGTTACTGATTGGATTCACAGGAGAATGTACAGGCTTGCTTGTTGATCTTCTGATCGCTCAATACATGGGTGGCTGTTACGTTTAGCTGACCGCTTGCAGCTTGTGGGTGTTTGATATGATCATCACCTACTGCCGGCGTATTGACGATTCTTTAGAGTCCTACACAGAGGTTTCCTGGCTCAGGCAAAACGGAGTAGGAGTACATATGTGATATGTGCGGGACCGAGAATAATACGATATGAGATACCGTATTATATTCTCGCGATATGAGATATCGGCCGGGTATATGTGATATAACCGGGTCATCGGATCAAGTGTTGATTCGATGAAATGGTAGATGTTATATTAGTCGGTTATATGTAATATAGCCGGGTTATCGGATCAAGTGTTGATTCGATAATTTAATGTATAATTATATATGTGATATATTACGTTACATTAACTGATATAAGCTCGCTTTATTGATTCATTTTCTCACGGGATAATACATTGATATATATGCGATATATGTTAAATGTATTATTTTCTATTGTTACAAAATATATTGTATATGTGATATATAATATAGTAACATGTTAGGGTTACAAATTTAATAATGGTTTAGGGTTTAAACTTGGTTAGGGTTTGGATTAGGGTTAGCTTTTGCATGAAGCTTCCATGAAGCTTCATGAAGCTTTGACTTTGTCTTTGGCTTGATATTTTGTGAAGATATTATGTTAACCCAATCCAAACCATTAACTCTAGTTAACTCTCTACAAGGGTTAACTCCTTCATGCTTAACCCTTGGTTAGATTTGTAACCACTACAATAATGCATTATTCATCACAAAAGGAATAATACATTCATTCTTCTTCTTCTTCTCCCTTGAGCTTTGAGAAAGCTTGCTAGGTTTTCATTTTTTGGTGAATAAAAGTGAGAATTTGAAAACAAAAGAGAGCAATATTCCTACTCCATCATCCTCATCTAATCTAGCCAATTAGATTAGGGTGTTCACCTCATTAGAGAGAGAGCTTGAGTTATAGAAACTTCAAGGTAGATCATCGGAGAAAAGGAAGACTATAAGCTAGCATGGATCGTTCGAGTTGTGGAGCCTCTCTTGAGTCCGGGAGATCATGGATCGCGGCGAAGGGACTTCTACTCGGTGCTTATGAAGCGAAGAAGCAGACTACAAAGGTTGTAATCCCTCACTTTTAGTTGTAAAGATGTTTACTTGCATGTTAAACCCTAATAATCTAGCAAAGATCCCGGCTTTGGGTTGTTCGGCACGTCTAAAATTTTATTCGGGCTTGGTTGATGCCTTCTTGAACCTTGTTAAAGTGCCTAGGAACCCTACATTAGGGTCACTACAAACCTCAATTACGCTTTTAGAATCAATTCAAACCCTAATCCTCTTCTAGGAATTTCCAATACCCGCTAAACATCGCCTAATCACTTCTAAACATGCATGGAAGCTAAAGTAAACCAAATTCCACACTAATGGTTCAGAATTTACCTCATTTGGCACTCATGAATCCCCTAGGGCACCAAAATGCAAACTTTCTTGGTCCAAAGTGTAGCTTGTGAGCTTGTGCAAGTTTTTTGTGAAGGGAAGTATATGTTTTGATGTTGATTTAGGGGTGAAGTGAGGTGGTGGAGGTGGTGGAGGGAGAGGGCAGCAACCATGGAATGAAAGGGAGAGAGAAAGAGATGAAGAAAATGAGGGGGGAACAAATGTGTATGGTTTTCTCTTGACCCCTCACACTCTCTCACTTGCCCATGCTTCATTTCTTTATTCATTTTCCTTTTCTTTTCATTTCTTTTCTTTGTTTTCGTTTCTCTTCTCATTTAAACACAAACCATGCATGAAAAATGAGAAAAGCCATGATAAAAATGTAACAAGTGTTAAAATGACATGGTGCATGTTTTGCACAACACAAGCTTAATGCGCGATTAGCGATATTTAATCGCGATTAGCACTAAAATAGAATATAATAAATCATAAAATTTCATAATTTGCTTAAATCCAGTAAAACGCCCTCTTTTTAGTAATTTCTATAATTTTATAAAATTTTCCTAAATTTATCGGTATTTAATTATACCGCATTATTCAAATATTCAATATAATATTATTAAATTATAAAAATCCCCAAAAATAATATTTTATTTTTCTGAAATGTTACAGTTTTCCAAATCTAAACTACTCAATTAACCATTACAAACAATCAAAACCCTAACTTGATCTTCATAACCTTTTCTTGAATTTCTGAACATTCTAATTAAAGCCATATTTAAACATCTAATAAGCTAGCTTAAGGTATTTAAACAACAACTAAAGTTTAGGGTTAGGATTTTATACCTCCACTTGATTCTCAAACTTGCAACTAAACTTCCAAAATAGCCTCCAAAATGCTAACTTTCATGAAGATCCAAGCTTGATTAAGCCCAAAGAAAAATGGGTATGGATTTGTTTTAGAGTTTGTGGGATTATTTGTTGATTTTTGATGAATTATTGGAGCTTTAAGAAGTGAAAATAGAGTGGGGAAAAAGAATGGGCAGCAAGGGGGGCTCGGCCATGAAGGAAAAATGGGGAATGTTGTGGAAGTGTGTGGAAGAAAACTAGGTTAAAACATCATTAAAGCTTTGTTGGATATATGTATGGCCTAGAGGCCATTATGTGATAGTGGGTGTATTTATACATGTATATATATATATATATATATATATATATATATTCAGTGTACATTCTTGCTCGACATGATAGTATGCTATCTGGTTCTTCTTTATCTGACATGTTGATTTGATCATGCTTTTATTCATTCATACATGTTGATAAAGCCCTGAGGATATTGGCTTGACTACTGTGATTATGATGGAGATCATACTAGTGGGACATCAGTAGTTTATAAGCATATCCTAGAATGTCCCTAGTCGTAGGTGTATCGAGACAGGGCATCGATATACCAGAGTAGACTAGCGTATATGATACTAGACCCATATGATGGGCGATGGATGTTCCCACATTCATCGATGTTTGACATCAAGATCATATACGGGTGCTCAGTGGTGACTGGGTATACTGGACGGACTCACCGAGAACTCCTATATGGAATTATATCTATCGTCGGATAGCAGTTCTTAGGTGACACTGGTACAGGTTAGTCAGTAGACCCGAGATCGTCATAGAGTCTTGTGTGCTCTCCCACTGTACTTTGATTACCACCCTACCACGGATCTACTGAGTCGTGCAAACAGGTGGCCGTTGGGTACAGTCCCGAGACACACGAAGGCGATGAGCGATAGGAGGGGTTTCATCTCTGCCGGTATTGGGAGTTGATGCTGTGCTGTGCTCGACCGGTTATATCAGTAAGTCCCTGGCCAGGGTTGCTGAGATTTACTGATAAGTGTTATCAGTAGTTTCTCGATCTGTTATAGACCATTCACCGACACGACTTATTGAGTTATTGGGGTCGACGTGACCATCCCTAGGCTCGATATGTAGCATATCTGACGAAGAGACCGGACTGTACGGTAGAGTTGCTGGTTGGCTCGACGGGAGTTGTAGCAGGTTCGCTTGTTTTCTTCTGATTGCTCAATACCCTGGTGGCCGTTACGTTTAGCTGACCGCTTGCGGCTTGGGGGTGCTTGATATGATCATCACCCACTGCCAGCGTATTGACGAGTCTTAGAGTCCCACAAAGGAGTTACCTAATCCAGGCGAAACGTTGTGGTGCGCGTATGCGATATGCGCATGGACCCGGTTAAAATGCGTGTATAAGATACCGTATATTAATCGGGCGGCTTGCTTTTGGT
This sequence comes from Agapanthus africanus, assembly GCA_030015575.1. Lineage (NCBI taxonomy): Eukaryota > Viridiplantae > Streptophyta > Magnoliopsida > Asparagales > Amaryllidaceae > Agapanthus > Agapanthus africanus. Next base: position 270,758,524 of record CM057340.1, read on the forward strand.
TGGGTCGTATGTGATATGACCGGGTTGATAAATCAAGTGTTGATTTATCATTTAACCATTAGCTTCTCACTAGAAATCCTTTCTTGTCCTTTTTGGATGTATGCATTCATTCTTGTTCATGCACATATGGATGTGCATGCACACATGCATACATACATCATTCTATCATAGTTGTTTATACATAGAAAATGGTGGCAATATAAGACTCACACCTTGGTTATTTATATGGATAATTATTTCTATTTGTGTTAAAAAAATGAAAAAGGAAAGGATAATTCAGAGTTTGTTTCTAAACTCTTCTTTGTCCTAACCATGCTCACCTACTTTTAACCATGGATTAAACTTTCCTTTTATGTTTTAACTGAAATTAAATAATATCTTTATCATTTAACCATGGTTTGAGATGAGAAGAGGAAAATATATATACATATATTTTCTATTTTTCTTTCATGAGATTATCTTTTCTCTTCTTCTTAAAAAGCGATCATCTTCTTCAACCTTTCTCTTTTGCTCTCTAGATCTTTCAAGTGAGCAAAATACTCAACAAGATAGGATTTTGAAGTGAGAAAGAGAACCACAACACCATTCTACACAAGTCTTGCCCACTTGTTTAGAGTGTTAGCTTCATTTTTTTCTCTTGATAAAGTGAAGTTGTAAGCTTGGACAAAGGAGCTTCGGGTGGATCGTCGTGGACGCTAGAAGTCCTCAAGCTAACCATTTCCAACTCTTAAGTGGCCAAGGAGTCAAGAATAAGGAGCTACAAAGGTTGTACTCTCAAAACCCTAGCCTTTGTTACTTGTGATGTGGTTCAAAGTTATGAAACCCTAATTTTCTAGGATTGATTCTTTCTGTGTTCACTTAGCACTCTAAAAAACTTAATATTTGTGACATGTGATGCTTCCAAACCTCTCATAGGGTGCTAGGTAAACCTAACATTGGTATCAGAGCCGACCTAGAACATTAAACGACAATTTAGCGAAGTAAAAACTCCGATCGAACCGAAATACGGTTTTTTAGGGCACTCTCTGGACATTTTTTCAAATCTGTTATTTTTCAGAATTAAAAGTACTTAAAAAATACAGCAGGTAAATCTAAGACAAACAGTAAAATTCGAAGCCATGAACAGTATACTTGACCGCGGAACCGCGGCCCAAGCATCTGTACGGCCGCGGCTCCGCGGCCGTACAGATGGCTCATTCCCTAATTTTTGTACAGTGTTTTTCCCTACCTGCTTGTATATATTTTGAGTATGTTTAATCTGAATCTACTGTTGAATGTTCTGGTGGTGGTTTTGAGTTCAATGATTCGATCAGAATTTTGATTTCGTGTCTATTCCGGATAATTAGAAAATATTGAATTGTTCGAACGAGTGTCATTTGCTCATTCTTCACGGGGTTTAAATCTTTCGTAGATACGTGCAAGTTTTGTGGTGGACCCTCTAGAAGACAACAAACCTTAACTCGATTATGTGAACGTCTTGAACTACCCTTTGAACCTTAGGGTTTGGGGCAGTACGGCGTGCCACATGTGAGGCGTTGGCTTGACCCTTCTACGGCTGGACCGCTACTACTGTGTTACACTCCGGGTTTTTGAACTCCGCTCATGTGTTGAGCTTTAGGAAATTTTGGGTATTTGATCATTCGTTCGAAAGCTTTAGTACTGTCTATTTATCTGGAATGTGATACAATATGTGGAATTCATATCGTTAGGCATGAAATACGAAGTATGTGATATTTCGCATTTACGATATCTAAAGAGAATGTGGATTCCAAATATTGTAGTTTTACACTTTCTTTTCTGTGACCGTAAGTGTAATATGTCGATATCGCCGGTTTCGTTGCTATACATCAACGACAATTAGGGTACGCATACTTACTTACGTTGATGATATATGATATTATGTGTTGCTGAGATATAATGTGCAGGATTGTCGCGATTGAATAGCCGGGGGGTTTTATGTGAGATGAGAGTTTTATTTTTCATTCATGTAAAATTCAAATGTAATATAATATTCTTTTATTTGGGGCACTTCCGGGTTGAGGTTGATGTCACCAGTGTTGTATATTATTTATTTTTCCGCATTAGGATAGACCCAAGGAGGGGAGCATAAGTGACCGGGTTCTGGGGTTCAGTGGGAGGCCATCTCGAGGAGTCGAGACCGGGTCTCCTAAACTCCAGGATTGGCAGGGTCGCTTGCCACTCTCGTAGGGGTCTAGGGGGTGTGGGCTTGGCTATTCAACGCGACTGTGGAATTCGTATTTTCTATTGTTGGCTAAATACTAAATACGGACGTCCTAGTATATCCCACATTATATATATGTTTCTGCTGCCTGTGTTCTGTGATATCTGAGACGAATGATATATTATATATGAGATATATAGTAGACGTTGCTTATGTTTTACACCCGCGCTAGTCCCGTCCCGGTATGCCGTTAGTTAAGTAACCTAACGGTGCATAACGGAACATTGCGGCGAATGCGGATGGCATAAGCGTACGTGTTATTTTCATTTCTTTTCTGTGATTGGCTTAAGGACTTAAATGATGGGATTACATTAATATGATTAATGTAAAGAAAATAAACCTAAAAAAAAGATGTTGTAGAATTGGATTGGAAAACCACTCGGCTATTTATGAAAAAGATATATTTCAAAACTGCGGAGCACAAGCCACTCCTTTTGAAAACCATTTGATTCTACGACGATATCAAGTTCAAAGCGTTAAAGATTTTCTTAAAAATCATCCGCAACCCTCCGTCATTTTAGGAAATAGAGTACCTAGTATTCGTGCTACGTTTGTTGACCTTAGCCAAGGCGTAGTGTACGGCAGCTAAGTGATGTCTTCCTACAATGCATATGATGCAGATTAATTAGGACGGGTATATGACTTTGTTGGCCTTAGCCAAGGGTCATGTAAACGGGTCTGATTAATCAAGAAATGACGGGCTGAACTTGACTAGTACTTGTGATTTGTTGACCATAGTCAAGGTCATAGGTACTAGGGGTAAAAATCATATCGGGAATTTCAAGTGTTGAGATTTGCAATGAGATTGCATACCTTCCATATGATGGTTGGATCCCGATCCCACTGTGGGCAATAGTTGCTCCCAGGAGAGTTTTGCAGTTTACAATTAGCTAACTCATTAGGTGTCTAGAAAGGTGTTAACGGGGCTACGCCTCTGGGAAAACGAGGTTTACTTTAATTAGGTCCGTGCGAAAGCACGGGGAACCTCCCTCAAGTACCGACGCTGGCCTGGCTGAACGGTTAGCGAAGTTGTTGACTGTAATTAATCCTGGCTAGTTTTCTTTTTTAAAGGTTTGAAAGAAAAACTTGATTAAAGCAGTGGGAGACATCGATTAGACAAGATAATAACCAATCTGATCTTTGCAAGAGCTTTCGCTGAGTGTATTTTTTTCTCTCTCTTAATGGCAGATACCAATGACTGGACTCAAGCTTTTACTAGATAAAAACAAACTGAATAGGACCAATTATAAAGACTGGCTGAGGAATCTGAAAATAGCCTTGACTTATGATAAAGTATCATATGTCCTCACGGCTTCAGCCCCGCCCACCCCAGGTCCAAAATCCTCAGTTGCGGACATTGAAGTCTGCAAGACATGGGACGCTGACTGTGCCACGGCCAAATGCCTCGCGCTTGCATCGATGGACAATACACATCAAAAGCAGCACGAGAATATGGACATTCAAACCATATTCCTCCATACAAAGGAGTTGTATGGAGAGCAATCCCGCGTATTACGATACGAAGCATCAAAGAAATTGTTTCAGATGCGAATGGCCCCTAGCACAACGGTAAGAGACCATGTTCTGAAGATGATAGCTCTTATAGAAGAGCTTGAGGACTTTGGATGGACAATGGACAATGAACAATATACGGATATTATTCTGCAGTCCCTCCCCTCCACCTTTGCTTAATTCATAGTTAACTTCAACATGCACGGCATGGAGAAGGAACTACCTAAACTCCTTAATATGTTAAGGAGTGCAGAGAGCACTATGAAATCAATGAAAACTCCCGTTATGATTATTGGGCAATCTTCTTCTTCTCGCCCAAAGGCTAAGGCCAAAGGAAAGAAAAAGAAGAAGCCCACCAATCCTAAGGGTGGAGTTAAAAAGGTGAAGGGAAAGGAAAAGTCCAAAGCTGGAGACTCGGGGAAAGGTGAATGTTTTCATTGCCACAAGACACGACATTGGAAGCACAACTGTACGGAGTACTTGAACCTCAAGAAGAAGCATGGGGATGCTTCCGCTTCAGGTGTGTTTGTGACAGAAAACTGTTTTTCAATAAACTCTGCTTCCTGGGTATTAGATACCGGTTCAGGTTCTCACATTTGCAATTCTATGCAGGGGCTGAGAAATAGCAAAGTTTTGAAGACAGGTGACCATACTCTCCGCGTTGGAAATGGTTCCAATGTACATACAGTCGCAGTGGGAGAGTATCACTTGGGGTTGTCATCTGTGTGTATATTGGTTTTGAACCCATGTTATTTTGTACCAAGTATGCTATGTAATATAATATCTGTTTCTTTGTTAGACAATGAAGGATATAATTTTGTATTGCAGAACAATGTTATGAACATTCACCTAAATCAAATGTTGGTTGGGTATTGTACACTTAATAACGGGATATACGTCCTAAATCAACACACAGTTTTCAGTATACAACACACTAAGAAAAGAAAACTTTCAGAATTAAATGAAGCTTTTCTTTGGCACTGTAGACTTGGTCATATTAACAAAACAAGACTAAACAAGTTACACAAAGATGGATATTTAAACTCTTTTGAATATAAATCTTATGCGACTTTCCAGTCTTGTATCAAGGGTAAAATGACCAAAACTCCGTTTACCGGACACGGAAAAAGGGCTACTGAGCTCCTAGGCCTCATACATAGTGATGTATGCGGGCCAATGTATACACAGGCTAGAGGCGGTTTTTCATACTTCATTACGTTCACTGACGATTTCTCAAGATTTGGTCATGTATTTTTATTAAAGCACAAGTCCGAAGCTTTCGAGAAATTCATTGAATATAAACAAGAAGTAGAAAAACAAACCGGCTTAAGTATCAAGATGCTTCGATCAGATCGAGGTGGAGAGTATCTCAGTACGGAATTTGCAAACTTCCTAAAAGAGAATGGGATTCTCTCTCAGCTCACTCCTCCTTACATACCACAGCACAACGGTGTGTCAGAACGACGGAATAAGACCCTATTAGATATGGTCCGATCAATGATGAGTGATGCTGAGTTACCTGTCTCATTTTGGGGGCATGCATTAGAGACTGCAGTGTTTCTTTTGAACAGGGTTTCAACCAAAAACGTGTCTACCACGCCATATGAGATATGGCATGGGAAGAGACCATCTCTTAAGAGAATTAAGATTTGGGGTTGCCCGGCCTATGTTAAAAAGCAGAATCCGGACAAACTCGAGACACGGTCGGTCATGTGTAACTTTGTGGGATATCTAAAGAACTCATATGGATATCTATTCTACCACAAGGAGGAACAAAAGGTGTTTGTTTCTCAGCATGCCACATTCTTGGAAAAAGAGTTTTTCACAGATAAAGATGATGGCAATGTGGTGGATCTAGAAGAGGTTCTAGAGACACAAACTACAAATAACGACTTGGTTGAACCGGCTGTTGCAATAGAAACTGAGGAACCTCGGCCACTCCGTTGGTCTGGTAGGAATTCTCGCCCACCGGAGAGGTACTATGGTTTCCTCATTGATGGTGACATAGAAGACTGCATCATGGAGGATGATGATCCTACCAGTTTTCAGCAAGCTATCATGAGTGGTGACTCTGTGAAGTGGCTGGATACCATGAGATCCGAAATGGAGTCTATGTACACCAACAAAGTATGGACTTTGGACGTTGTACCCCCTGGGGTAAAACCTGTGGGATGCAAATGGATCTTTAAAAGAAAGATTGGTGTAGATGGGCAGGTAGAGACCTATAAGGCAAGACTTGTGGCGAAGGGTTTTCGTAAAAGACCAGGTTTGGACTATGACGAAACTTTTTCGCCCGTAGCCATGCTTAAATCCATTCGGATCCTGCTTGCTATTGCTGCTCACAACGACTATGAAATCTGGCAGATGGACGTTAAAACAGCATTTCTAAATGGAGATTTAGAAGAATGTGTTTATATGGATCAGCCAGAGGGCTTCATTGACAGTGGGAGCAGCGGGAAAGCATGTAGATTGCTTAAATCCATATATGGGTTAAAGCAGGTATCACGGAGTTGGAACATCTGTTTCGATGATGTCATCAAAGAGTTTGATTTCATCAAAAATCCAGATGAACCTTGTGTTTATAAGAAGGCTGTAGGGAGAGCTGTCACATTCCTCGTATTGTACGTGGACGACATTCTTCTGATAGGAAATGATATTCCTATGCTACAGTCGGTCAAATCTTTCATATCACTAAGGTTCTCCATGAAGGACCTGGGTGATGCCACATACATCCTGGGCATAAGGATCTATAGGGATAGATCCAAAAACTTATTGGGATTGTCCCAAACCAGGTACATCAACACCATCCTAAAAAGGTTTAGTATGGAAGACTCCAAGCGGGGTGCCATACCCGCTTGCCATGGGGTCACTCTCTCCAAGGATTCTTGTCCAAAGACCGATGAAGAGATAGCTCGCATGAGCATTATACCCTATGCTTCGGCAGTAGGATCTATAATGTATGCGATGTTATGTACACGCCCAGATGTAACTTATGCACTTAGTGTTGTAAGCAGGTATCAATCCAACCAATGGGAGAATCACTGGATAGCTATGAAGAACATTCTTAAGTACTTGCGAAGGACTAAAGAATTGTTCTTGGTGTATGGTAATGGAGATCTCCAAATGGAGGCCTTTACCGATTTGAGCTTCCAGAGCGATAAGGACGACAACAAATCTATCTCAGGGTTTGTATTTACCCTCAATGGAGGGGCGGTACGTTGGAAGAGTTCCAAACAGGATACCGTTGCAGACTCTACGATGGAGGCTGAGTAGATTGCTGCAAATGATGCCTCCAAGGAAGCCGTATGGATGAGGAAGTTCATCTCGGAGCTAGGAGTAGTTCCAACCATTATTGATCCAATACCATTGTATTGTGATAATAATGGGGCTATGGCGTTAGCCAAGGAGCCCAGGTCCCATCAGCGATCCAGACACATCCTGAGGCGCTTTCATTTGATCCTGGAGATTGTAGATTGCCGCGAGATCGAGATTAAGAGAGTAGACACAAAGAATAACGCCGCGGATCTACTCACCAAGGCCTTCCCTCAGCCGCAGCATGAGCGACTTTTTGAGATGTTGGGTATGAGATAAGCCAATAACTGGCCTTAGTGCAAGTGGGAGATTGTTGGATATATGTATGCCCTAGAGGCCATTATGTGATAGTGGATGTATTTATTTATGTGTGTGTGTATATATATATATATATATATATATATATATATATTCAGTGTACATTCTTGCTCGACATGATAGTATGCTATCTGGTTCTTCTTTATCTGACATGTTGATTTGATCATGCTTTTATTCATTCATACATGTTGATAAAGCCCTGAGGATATTGGCTTGACTACTGTGATTATGATGGAGATCATACTAGTGGGACATCAGTAGTTTATAAGCATATCCTAGAATGTCCATAGTCGTAGGTGTATCGAGACAGGGCATCGATATACCAGAGTAGACTAGCGTATATGATACTAGACCCATATGATGGGCGATGGATGTTCCCACATTCATCGATGTTTGACATCAAGATCATATACGGGTGCTCAGTGGTGACTGGATACACTGGACGGACTCACCGAGAACTCCTATATAGAATTATATCTATCGTCGGATAGCAGTTCTCAGGTGACACTGGTACAGGTTAGTTTGTAGACCCGAGATCGTCATAGAGTCTTGTGTGCTCTCCCACTGTACTTTGATTACCACCCTACCACGGATCTACTGAGTCGTGCAAACAGCTGGCCGTTGGGTACAGTCCCGAGACACATGAAGGCGATGAGCGATAGGAGGGGTTTCGTCTCTCCCGGTATTGGGAGTTGATGCCGTGCTGTGCTCGACTGGTTATATCAGTAAGTCCCTGGCCAGGGCTGCTGATTTACTGATAAATGTTATCAGTAGTTTCTCGATCTGTTATAGACCATTCACCGGCACGACTTATTGAGTTATTGGGGTCGACGTGACCATCCCTAGGCTCGATATGCAGCATATCTGACGAAGAGACCGGACTGTACGGTAGTGTTGCCGGTTGGCTCGACGGGAGTTGTAGCAGGTTCGCTTGTTTTCTTCTGATCGCTCAATACCCGGGTGGCCGTTACGTTTAGCTGACCGCTTGCGGCTTGGGGGTGCTTGATATGATCATCACCCACTGCCGGCGTATTGACGAGTCTTAGAGTCCCACAAAGGAGTTACCTAGTCCAGGCGAAACGTTGTGGTGCGCGTATGCGATATGCGTATGGACCCGGTTAAAATGCGCATATAAGATACCGTATATTAATCGGGCGGCTTGCTTTTAGTCGGGTCGTATGTGATATGACCGGGTTCATAAATCAAGTGTTGATTTATCATTTAACCATTAGCTTCTCACTAGAAATCCTTTCTTGTCCTTTTTGGATGTATGCATGCATATATGCATTCATTCTTGTTCATGCACATATGGATGTGCATGCACACATGCATACATACATCATTCTATCATGATTGTTTATACATAGAAAATGGTGGCAATATAAGACTCACACCTTGGTTATTTATATGGATAATTATTTCTATTTGTGTTAAAACAAAATGAAAAAGGAAAGGATAATTCATGGCTTGTTTCTACACTCTTCTTTGTCCTAACCATGCCCACCTACTTTTAACCATGGATTAAACTTTCCTTTTATGTTTTAACTCAAATTAAATAATATCTGTATCATTTAACCATGGTTTGAGATGAGAAGAGGAAAATAAATATACATATATTTTCTATTTTTCTTTCATGAGATTATCTTTTCTCTTCTTCTTAAAAAGCCATCATCTTCTTCAACCTTTCTCTTTTGCTCTCTAGATATTTCAAGTGAGCAAAATACTCAACAAGATAGGATTTTGAAGTGAGAAAGAGAACCACAACACCATTCTACACAAGTCTTGCCCACTTGTTTAGAGTGTTAGCTTCATTTTTTTCTCTTGATAAAGTGAAGTTGTAAGCTTGGACAAAGGAGCTTCAGGTGGATCGTCGTGGATGCTAGAAGACCTCAAGCTAACCGTTTCCAACTCTCAAGTGGCCAAGGAGTCAAGAATAGGGAGCTACAAAGGTTGTACTCTCAAAACCCTAGCCTTTGTTACTTGTGATGTGGTTTAAAGTTATGAAACCCTAAATTTCTAGGATTGATTCTTTGTGTGTTCACTTAGCACTCTAAAAAACTTAATCTTTGTGACATGTGATGCTTCCAAACCTCTCATAGAGTGCTAGGTAAACCTAACAAGCTTAATAATAAACATTACTTTATGCCACCTCTTAATTCTTTAATTAAAATTTTCATTAAACCTTCAAAATATCTAGATATTTCCAAGATATTTTTGAAATGATGACAAAAGCTTAATCTTGTAATTAAGTTGGTATGGATTCACATTAGCATAATTAACCCAATCAAATTTGTAATTACCACTAATAAAGTGTATAATTAAAATCTTATAATAATATTTTAATTAAGGAAAAATATTTAAATGAACTAAAAATTACAAGCGACTAATCAAAACCCGCATACTATCAATTTCCCAGTTAAACTATGTACATCCAAGTCTATATTGAAAAATGACCACATCTTGGTTTTTACGAAAAACCCAAATTATTTACCGATTAACAAAAAAAATTCGCCTAAACGATTTCTAAAACGTTACAATCTCCCTCCTTAAAGAAATTCGGTCCCCGAATTTAAATTTAAACCCTCAAATGCTAAAACATTTCAATAATCAGCTCAAATCAACGGGGCTCCGAAATCATGGAAGATACAGAAATAACACAGCACCTCGTGTGCGCCTGAAAACGAGTACGAAACTTAAAATCGAACTCCGTCAAGCGTAACGCAATCACTGGAGTTATAATGATGATACAACTCTTAAAATCCACTACCGAAATCCCATATGCACTAGTCAAACACTATAATACGGTTATAGTAAGCATCCTTGGAAAAGCTCTTAAAACTGAATAAAACATATGCAAAATCTTTTCTGAATCGTCGTGTGATGCGTAACTCACGGCACAAGTGACAGACGCTCATTTATGAAGTAATAAATGTATGTTCATATATGTTTTGCCAAAATATACGTTCCGTCGTTTTTGAAATATCCCAAAAGGTTTTCCTTTATAAGCGTTCGTGTCGCTCGCGGACACATAAGAAATAGCGAGACTATAGCTTCTTTTTTAAAACCTCTTGGTAAACTTCTTATGCATGCAAAGTACTCAGGTACTGTCCTCGGATCAGTCCTGTTCGGCTACTACATAATATAGTGCCCATCAAGAAAACAAAGTGCTCAAGAGCAATATCAGCCTCAAAAGGCGTATCCAACAATCACGTGCGTCTGGTGCGCGAGGAAATCAAAGCCAAATACAAGTTCTACGAATGTACACAAAACCAAACTAAGTGCAACGGGTGTACACGATAACATCTGTCCAGTGCAACGGATGTGCACGACAACAACATCTAGTGCATCTATAGTGCACGAAAATCTCAATCCAGTGCAACTAGCATGCACGAAAGAAAATCCCAATCGAGTGCACCCGGTGTGCACAAAATCACATCTCATATCATGCGCCCAACATGCGCGAAAATCTAAATCAAGTACATCCGTCATGCACAAATGAAATCTAAATCAAGTGCATCTGATATGCACGAATAAAATCTAGGTTAAGTGCATCCAACATGCACGAATAAAACCTAACTCAAGTGCATCGATGCGCACAAAACCCAATACCAAGCGCCTAACATGCGCAAAAATCCAACCCAAGCGCGTCAAGTCCGTAATAAGCATCTAGTGCAGTAGCATGCATGAAAACGAATATCAAGTGCAAACGCGCACAAAAACATAAATCTAGTAAAACGAATGCTCAAAGACATAAATCGGGTGAAACCAAGGTACGGAGTATAAATCTAGTGCAACCAATGCACGAAATATCAATCTGGTGCAGCAAATGCATGAAACACAAATCCTGTGCACCCAGTGCATGAAATACAAATCCGGTGCAACAAATGCAGGGCGTAAAAATCTAGTGCAACAAATGCACGAAACACAAATCCGGTGCATCCAGTGCACGAAATACAAATCCGGTGCAACAAACACACGGCGTAAAACTCTAGTGCAACAAATGCATGAAACACAAATCCGGTGCATCCAGTGTAAGTCCGCGGCGGCGCCCCGGCCGTCGATCCGACGCCGGAAACGCGGAAACAAAAACTTTGCAAACTAGCAAACCGGCACCATCGCGCACTTTTATCCCGGATCGGGCCAGTAACCTAGCTACTAGAAAACTAAAATAAGAGTAGAGAAGTATACCAAGCGATCTGTGTCCTTCGGTCTTCATCTCCACTCCGATCTCCCGCGGAATCTCCGTCCGTCACGTCTTCGTCGGAAAGGGCACCACGTAGCCGGATTCTTTTACGGGCTCCCACCTCTGGATCGAGGCAACTCGGGCGCGAAGTTGGCTAGCCGACGCGTCCAAGGTTTGCTGTAGACTAGTGTAGAAAATTGTCTCTTTGGGGTTTAGGGTTGTTGCCATGGATGTGGAGGAGAAGAATGAACTTGAGAGAATGAAATGGAGCTCTCAATTTTTTTCAAGGAAATGAAATGAGAAAAATTACCACTCACTAAAATCAATCTCTCCCTCTCCCTCAAAGTGGCCGGCCATTCTTGTAATGGTTTAGGAAAGAATGAATCATTATCACAATAAGAAAAGGCTTGATAAAAAGAGAAGAAAAGGTATCAACCTCAAATGAAAATGGTCACACTCATCTCACTTATCAATCCTTTTTCAATAAATGCAAGTGATGAGATGAAAATGGAATCTCATGATTATGAAGGAACAAATGCAATAAACCCCTCCACAAAAAGTAATTTGCACAATTGCAAATTACCCCTCCATCAAAAAAGTCCGGCCGCGAAGGAACAAAGGAAAACCGGCCGGAACGGAATGCAAACTGGCAACTTCAGAAAACTGATCCCGTAATAAATTACAGAAAAACCCCGCTACTGCATATACATGCCCGCATTTGTATTCCCACTGAACACAAATGCAAAGAGACAAAATCTACACTATCTGATACTAGGATCCGGCTTAAGCCAAAGCCGGCTAGTAAAAACCTTCCGATCACGATCCGTGCAATACCACACGTATCTGATCGAACCCTGCCATATCTCCATACGGCCTCTACAGCGTTTCTCCGGAAACCTGAGTAACTGTGTGTGGTGGACTCTAAAGACTCGTCAATACTATGGCTGTGGATTTAACCACTAGCACGTCAGAGGTATTAGCCATACGTGACGGGCCACCAGCTATTGACCAAATGGGACGTCGATGAGCGAACTCATCCTGACACCCTACTGAGCCTGTCAGTGACAATATCCGTACAGTCCGGTCCGTTCATCTATGAGCATCGCATGGCGGGCCTAGGGGGTTGGTAAAAGTCAGACCCCCAATAGCGGTACAAGTCGTGTCGGAGTGTAGCCCAGAACACCCTGAGATACTACTGGAATACCTACCAGCAAATCTCCTGCCTTGGCCAAGGACTTTTCATGTTCTGGCTCTCCTAGACACAGCGCGACCTCACCCCCAATACCGGGAGAGACGAACCCCTGCAGATCCGCTCACTGCCTCCATGTGGCTCGGGACTGTACCCAACTAAAACCTGTTTGCACGACTCCTTTGAGCCGTGGTAGGGTAGTAATCAAAGCACAGTGGGAACTCACACGAGACAAATGACGATCTCAGGTCGATGAACTTACCTGTACACATGTCACCAGGGAACTGCTATCTGACGTCAGGTATAATACCAACTAGCAGGTTCCCGGCGAGTCCTGTCCGGTGTACTCATAACCCAATGAGCACCTGTATACATCTTAGGTGAACCAACTGACACCAGTGGCTCATGAGACCGGCCACCGCCCCTCGTCGGGGTCTCGACTGTATACACTTGTCTACTCTGGAGAATCAATGCCCTGTCTCGAAACTCCCACGACTAGGGACCTTTTAAGGATGTGCTTATAGACCCCAGCTCCCACGTATATGATCTTCCTCATACTGCTGGTAGTCAAGCAAGAATCCTAGGGGCTCTATCAACGTGTAATAGAGACTCGTAAGGTCACCTAAAGCAGTACACGATGATAAAGATAAACCCGATAGCATACTATCAACTTGAGTAAAACTGTCCTACTGGGACAGGTCCTCCCCTCAATCAATGCAATCACGTGCCTGTGATCCAATAATTGACTCTGAGGGCACTATCTCCAACAATCTCCCACTTTCACTCAAGGCTAATTATTGCGATGTCGTATACTCATAGCCCGTGTGATACCGAACACCCAACTCCTCTACTAGTCAGTCTCACAAAGCTCGTTTGCGAAACTATTGCATTCGAGGAATAGCCTCAGTGAGTCGATCCGCTCTGGTATTTCTCTCTATGTCTCTCTCTATCTCAAGTTCGCGGAGAAAGCCATCTCCCGAAATGAGCAATACCTGTCTTAGAATGTGTATGGATGTCTGATGGGACCTAGCTCATAAGTGAACTCCAAATCCAAACTTCTTAGACTGTATCGTCAACTGAACTTAATCAGTATCCTGCGCCATGCCTTCCCTCAGTATCCACCTGGACCACCTGTCCAAAATACTACTCCTCGTCAGAGGGAAAACTATAACTCTGACAGCCACTTTGCCATCCAGGTCACCTTGGAAGCCTGGAATGATAACCGTCTCCTAAAGGAAGCTGCCGTTATCAATTCCCTAGAACATCAACTTATGTTCTAAAACTGCTTCCGATTGTTTCTCCAGGATTGGATCAATATCAACCTTTTGCACCTACTGCAAGAACAACATCTGGTGTGGTACTTGACATCTCATGATTGACTTAATTGCCTAAGAAGGTGATCCGCCAATCATGCACATCCCTCTCCCCTTTAGTCTGTAAGACACCTTTAGAGAGGATGACACCATTACCCGCAGGTACACCACCATGCCAGGAGTCGTCCATTCTAAATACTCTTAGAATGCGGTCAAAGTACCCAGATTGGGAAACCACCCAAATCTAGATCTAAAACCATAGATCTAGTAACCAGAATGTCTGATATAATATCCAAGTCTTATGTGGAGAAACTACTGTGTGACGACAAAAGTATAACCGATCGTAGTATAGGAATATCACTTCCTACTCTGTGTATGTCATCAAATACCAGGACATCACACCCTAATACCTTCTTAACAGATCCATCCCCTGTTCTGATGAAGTCAAACCTATGACTGTCACATCAGAAATAGATGATCTATCTCCGCTATATGTGCTTTAGTCTATAAATAGACATAAGCCAACTGTCCACCAATGCTTCCGCTGCTCCCACTGACTATGACAACTCTCTGGCAGAGTCATATAGACGTGCACTTCTAAAGCTAGTTTAGAACGACGCTATACTCATCCTCCTGCCGGGTCTCACAGTCTGGAACAACAGCAATGGAAAGTCTGGGTAAACAAGAACCTCCCTGCCACCGTCCTTGAGCATACCGAAGTACCTCTCGAGCGCCTGAGGTTACACACCTTATTTGCGGAGTGGCCAATGGAATGTCAAACCAGATTGAATCTTTAGGTTCTTTTCAAATCTTCAGTAATCGTTTGCGGTTCTGGAATCACTTCCCGTTCTACCATACTCCCACTTCTGTTTTCTGAAAAAATCCATTTTTATTAAAACTGTGGCGGGTCAAGAACAATATCACTATTGATCTTCCAGATGGTAGAAAGTCAACTCTCTTCATAGCCCGGGTCAACCTACAAACAGCCATTACAGAAACGTGCCTTGAGTTATCCAGAGTCTGGTTTTAAGTATAAGCCGGACAACTCCCCGTACCTTAACAATGTCAAGATATGAACTGTTCTATATCCAATATAGAAACAGAGGCACTGATTTAATTGAACCAGATTCAAATCATGCAGCTATCTCCAGTGCATGTCTACTAAATGGAAGGAGGCCGATCAGCATTACTCAACTTAGGAGTGCTTCCAATTATGAGTAACCTAAAAGAGAAGCAAGTTCTCTTAACCATTACTATCAACTGAATACCATATACAAGTATATACATCTTCGATCACTTTGAAGAATCCCGATACTTGCAATACCTGGTTCTCTACTTTACTCTTATACCTATAACTTCTCAAAACTTAGACCCTGTGTTTCTACAAAACACATGTCTAAGAACTAAAGAAGTCATAAGTAAACAGAATATAGTACGAGGACCAACCCCTCTGTCCTAATGGACACTGGACAATATACAATACTCTGTACAAGTCCCTTGAGTCAAATGACTCATTC
Source organism: Agapanthus africanus (assembly GCA_030015575.1). Lineage (NCBI taxonomy): Eukaryota > Viridiplantae > Streptophyta > Magnoliopsida > Asparagales > Amaryllidaceae > Agapanthus > Agapanthus africanus. The sequence continues at coordinate 270,774,110 of CM057340.1, forward strand.
ACTGTGTGTCGTAGGTTGAAAACTGTACTTTTGGTTAAGAAGAATTACACCGCTGTTCAATGCTCCTTACCTAACCATCCACTGATATAGGTAAATGTCATAGACATAATTTCAAAAAGAAATATCTCACTCTATAAAAATAGACGTACAGATATATCAATTTGAAATTGGTGCATAACAATGGATATTCAAAACCAAATATTTGCCGTCCGGCAAACAACCCAGGTGACTTCCTCAAATATCACCAATTACAACGAATCCCGATATAATGAGGACAATCACCCAATTCCCAATAACTTACTCCCACTCATCATCTGTAAAACCATACAGTTGTGAGAATCCAACCTGGTAAATACATACCCTGGAGCAAGTGTCTAATTGGGAAATCAGTTTTCTTTTAACAGTACACAGTGAAACTGAAACATTGAAATGTTTCGTTGGGGTATCCTGGTATTCCTAGTAATGCCTCTTCCATTATCCAGATTCACAACTGTAACCGTATAATTCTTTGCCACTTCTCCAAATCCCTTTTTATGTCTTTAGTTATTACCTTCTGTACACCCCTTTAGGCCAAATGGTTTTCTTCCTTCCCTACCGTTCGGCACCAGCCTATGGTTTGGAAGAAGACTATCCAATAAGAATAATGGGTGAACTGTCCTAATCCTAGGAGTACTCGCAAAGCGAGAGAAGGTGAAGATAAAAGACAACCGAATGAACCTTATTCCTATTTCTCCTGAACCAGGATCCATCCCCGAACTGGAACAAGTTCCTTTCGAGTTCGTATATAACCATACGATGGATTATCCAATAAACTTGGGATCTTCGTAGTGATACGGAGTGTCCTGGAGAAATACAAAGGTGATTTAGGATTGGCGAAGAAATACTTGGTTTGGTCGTGAATAGTAGTCGCAATTTACATTGCCCTCTTACTAATCCCTTTCTTTGTCTTTACTTAATACCTTCTGTACACCGTTTAGGCTAATTGGTTTTCTTCATTCCCCACCGTTCGGCACCAGCCTAAGGTTTGGAAGAAGACTATCCAATTTGCGTAATAGGTGTACTATCTCCTAAAGCAAGGAGTACTCGCAATCTGAGAGAGAAGGTAAAAGGAAAAGACAACTGAATAATCCTATTCGTTTTCTCCAGAACCAGAAACCATCCTCGAATTCCTTCGAGTTCGTATATAACCATACGATGGTTTTGTCCAATGGAAGTGGACGTTCGTAGTAATACGGGGTGTCCTGGAGAAAAAGGGTAAAAGTAGGAGTAGCAAAGAGGTTTGCAACTCTGACAATCCAAAGGCCAGTGTTAAAGAAGGTTCGGTTAATTTTGGTCACTGAGTCATAGTCTAGGGTCGGGTCAATGGTCGCTGCCAAAGAGAGAGAGAAAAGAAACACTCAGCGTGCACTCTAACCTAGATCAGAATGGTTACCAATTTATCTAATCTGGAAACCTCCCACTGTAACGTCAAATTCTTCCCCAAACCTGAAAGAAGAATTAGCCGGGATCACCCGAGGAGTAAACCAACTCATCAGTAGGAATCGGGATCCAACTATCATCGCATGATAACATGACGGAATCCGCTCACGTTATCACACTCCAGAAGGTATGCGCATATCTTGCAAGTTTCAGTTCTTTTGAAACTCCCGATGTGGATTTTTGCCCCATGCTCTTATGACCTTGGCGTGAGGTCAAAATATCATAAGTCACATGTCAAGTTATACCCATCATTATCCAGGTTAATTTGAACCCACCCGTACATACCCTTGACGAAGGCCAAAATAGTAGTACGACTGTCCCAAACCAACGCATCTATCTATGCAACAGATAAATATCCGGCAGCTACCAATCACTATGCCTTGGCGTGAGGTCAAAAAACATAGCTTGAATACTACGGAATGTTTAACTGAAATAATGGAGGGCTACGAATGGTTTCTGGCGAAAACCTTTAACGTAATGAACTTGATATCGTTGAAGGAACCAGATAGCTTTGTAAAAATATAGTGACGAAAACCTTTGCTAAAGAGGTCACTCCCGGTGAAGGGATCTCGGCTCTTTCCCCGTAGAATGAGGTGCAGGATATTCCAACTGAATGCCACGATGCAAAGCAAAAGTAATCGGCTATAGTGAAGTTATTGCCCTGACGCAAACTTTTGTCCAAGGGGTCACTCCCGGTGAAGGGATCTCGGCCCTTGCCTCGTCGACTGAGGAGCAGGATATTCCAACTGAATACCACTGTGCAAAACAAAAGTGAACGTCGTTGCAATAACAGATTTTTGAAAAGTGTTCCAACAACATCAGAATAGGTTTGTTAATCTTGCATTGATCTGAATCAATGCAGTCCCATCAATTAATCACACCACAAAAGAACGAAAATAATGATGTATGTATATGCCATCCGCATTCGCCACTGGGTCCCGTCATCACCCGTTAGGTTACTTAACTAACGACAGAGCGGGGACTGGACTAGCGCGAATGCAAAACATATACAACATCTACTAGTATATATATATAATATATAATTTTCGCTCAAGGCGTGATAAAAATGCAACATCACAGAAATGTACAGCATCACAGAATAATACAGATATCTGGGATCCCCGGGTTTCACAGAGCCGCTGCTGAAACCCGACGTTCCCCTGGTCGTGTGGATAGCTTGTGCAATGAAATCCTAGACCCCTACGGGCGCGGCAAGTTACCCGCCAAAACCTGAAGCGAGGCAGCCCCCTTCAGCAACGTGAATGGACCACCCAGCACTTCACGGAATCCGGTAACTTGGGCACCCCTCCTTGGGTCAACCTGTATCCCTATGAGTGCGGCGAATAGCCCGTCAATTCTAGAGTAAAGCCCCCCCCGTCTCAACGCCATGAGATGCGGGCTTGTTGCCCTCTAGAATCCGTCTATCCGTGCACCCCTCCGCGGGGTAATCCTAGTACAGAAAGTAAAATATACATACAACGGGTACATCGACCTCGACCTGGTCGTGCCCCAAAAGAATATTACAACAGGCAGTGACGGCCGTCCACATGTCGGACGCTCGTCCCGCAATATCAAATGTACATATAAAACAAAACTGTACTAATACTGCAACCAGGCTATCCCCACGACCGATCCGCAACAACACAGCACAATCACAGAACATCAACGTAAATGTCATGTTCGCAAATCCGTCTAACCGGGCTATAGCAGTTAGACAGGATTTACCGATCAAGTGACATTCACGGTCGCAGATATAATGTAAATACTGTGAACTAGTATGTTTAAAATATCCGATCGAACAAATTTATCGAAGTGGGCCCCAAGCAGTACTGTAGCTCTCACAGAAAATATGGGCCCAAAAAGAATGTTCCAAAAACCATAATTCCATGTCAGAAGTCCACCGGAAAAAATTGGTGAAAAGATGCCATATTCCTGCGGCGGAACCACGGCCTAAGTGGGGTTACGGCCGCGGTTCCGCGGCTCTTTTGAAGGATTAGGTCACCAAATTTTTACAGTGTTCCTAGAATTCTCTGCACATGTTTCTGCAACACCCTGAAAAATTTTTGGAGCTAAAAACATTTCAACAGAAACTTGTACACTTGAAATCGGGTTTTCGGAAAAATCCGTTCGATCGAGCTTTAAACATACTAGAGCAAGCTAGATTAGGTTAATGGCATGGCTCTGATACCAATGTAAGTCTGCGGCGGCGCCCCGGCCGTTGATCCGACGCCGGAAACGAGGAAACAAAAACTTTGCAAACTAGCAAACCGGCACCACCGCGCACTTTTATCTCGAATCGGGCCATTAACCTAGCTACCAGCAAACTAAAATAAGAGTAGAGAAGTATACCAAGCGATCCGTGTCCTTCGGTCTTCGTCTCCAATCCGATCTCCCGCAGAATCTCCGTCCGTCACGTCCTCGTCGGAAAGGGCACCACGTAGCCGGATTCTTTTATGGGCTCCCACCTCTGGACCGAGGCAACTCGGGCGCGAAGTTGGCTAGCCGACGCGTCCTAGGTTTGCTGTAGACTAGTGTAGAAAATTGTCTCTTTGGGGTTTAGTGTTGTTGCCATGGATGTGGAGGAGAAGAATGAACTTGAGAGAAGGAAATAGAGCTCTCAATTTTTTTCAAGGAAATGAAATGAGAAAAATTACCACTCACTAAAATCAATCTCTCCCTCTCCCTCAAAGTGGCCGGCCATTCTTGTAATAGTTTAGGAAAGAATGAATCATTATCACAATAAGAAAAGGCTTGATAAAAAGAGAAGAAAAGGTATCAACCTCAAATGAAAATGGTCATACTCATCTCACTTATCAATCCTTTTTCAATAAATGCAAGTGATGAGATGAAAATGGAATCTCATGATTATGAAGGAACAAATGCAATAAACCCCTCCACAAAAAGTAATTTGCACAATTGCAAATTACCCCTCCATCGAAAAAGTCCGGCCGCGAAGGAACAAAGGAAAACCGGCCGGAACGGAATGCAAACTGAAAACTTCAGAAAACTGATCCCGTAATAAATTACAGGAAAACCCCGCTACTGCATATACATGCCCGCATTTGTATTCCCACTGAACACAAATGCAAAGAGACAAAATCTACACTATCTGATACTAGGATCCGGCTTAAGCCAAAGCCGGCTAGTAAAAACCTTCCGATCACGATCCGTGCAATACCGCACGTATCTGATCGAACCCTGCCATATCTCCATATGGCCTCTACAGCGTTTCGCCCGAAACCTGAGTAACTGTGTGTGGTGGACTCTAAAGACTTGTCAATACTATGGCTGTGGATTTAACCACTAGCACGTCAGAGGTATTAGCCATACGTGACGGGCCACCAGCTATTGACCAAAAGGGACGTCGATGAGCGAACTCATCCTGACACCCTACTGAGCCTGTCAGTGACAATATCCGTACAGTCCGGTCCGTTCGTCTATGAGCATCGCATGGCGGGCCTAGGGGGTTGGTAAAAGTCAGACCCCCAATAGCGGTACAAGTCGTGTCGGAGTGTAGCCCAGAACACCCTGAGATACTACTGGAATACCTACCAGAAAATCTCCTGCCTTGGCCAAGGACTTTTCATGTTCTGACTCTCCTAGACACAGCGCGACCTCACCCCCAATACCGGGAGAGACGAACCCCTGCAGATCCGCTCACTGCCTCCATGTGGCTCGGGACTGTACCCAACTAAAACCTGTTTGCACGACTCTTTTGAGCCGTGGTAGGGTAGTAATCAAAGCACAGTGGAAACTCACACGAGACAAATGACGATCTCAGGTCGATGAACTAACCTGTACACATGTCACCAGGGAACTGCTATCTGACGTCAGGTATAATACCAACTAGCAGGTTCCCGGCGAGTCCTGTCCGGTGTACTCATAACCCAATTAGCACCTGTATACATCTTAGGTGAACCAACTGACACCAGTGGCTCATGAGACCGGCCACCACCCCTCGTCGGGGTCTCGACTGTATACACTAGTCTACTCTGGAGAATCGATGTCCTGTCTCGAAACTCCCACGACTAGGGACCTTTTAAGGATGTGCTTATAGACCCCAGCTCCCACGTATATGATCGCCCTCATACTGCTGCTAGTCAAGCACGAATCCTAGGGGCTCTATCAACGTGTAATAGCGACTCGTAAGGTCACCTAAAGCAGTACACGATGATAAAGATAAACCAGATAGCATACTATCAACTTGAGTAAGACTGTTCTACTGGGACAGATCCTCCCCTCAATCATTGCAATCACGTGCCTGTGATCCAGTAATTGACTCTAAGGGCACTATCTCCAACATCCAGTGCACGAAATACAAATCCGGTGCAACAAATGTACGGCGTAAAAATCTAGTGCAACAAATGCATGAAACACAAATCCGGTGCATCGAGTGCACGAAATACAAATCCGGTGCAACAAATGAACGGCATAAAAATCTAGTGCAACAAATGCACAAAACACAATTCGAGTGCAACAAGTGCACGGAAACGCATCAATAACTCAAATGCGTATAAAGAAAAACAACACCGAGTGTACCAGGGTGTCTAAAATCAAAAACGTGTGCAACTATGTGCCCAAATCCGTATCATTGCACTGCAAGCACATTGAAGCTCTACCGAGTGCAAAAAAAATCAAATCGAGTGCGTACCACATGCACAATCAAATCAACCGTATGAAATCCACGAAATCAAAACATGTGCAGCCAAGGTGCAAAACCGATATCAAGTGCAATAGATATGCACAAGTCATAAACCAACACAATGGTGTATAAAACATATATTAAGTGCAATAACTATGCACAAAAATGTAAATACCCAGTAGGTGCACGAAAGCCATATCATGAAACTCAATCATCAAAACTCAATTCCAAGCGATATAAGCGTGATACTCGGATCACAAACGCAAATCGCAACAAATGACATTGAGGTACACCTCCTAAAATGTCGAAAAATGTTGGTGCGCACAAAACTGGCAGAGCAAGAACATCCGCTTGCGTCCTGCTCACGGTCTGGCGTCCTCTGTCTCTAGGTCCTCATTTCTTGGTGGATTACAAATCTCGCAATCCATCGACTCGTCGGCCCGGTCAGGTGTGCTAACGGAAATGATTCCGCTCTAGCACTCCTCTAGTCATCTCTCGGCCAATTTGCATGGCCACTCGTAAAGCAGCACGTCACTGGCGTCGGCCTCTAGCCCTATGAATACATGTGACACAACTGATCTTCGGTGCAAATCTTATCGCAGCAGTATCCGGGAAGAAACCTGCTCAAGGTCTCTTCCGATCTCGCCTATGCCGAACTGTACGGAGGCTGGTACTCTTGCATAATCTTTTCTCGTTTTCTGGACATCTGCGTTCTCAGCACACATTCTCTCGGGAACTGGTCATATCCCAATGCCTCTGTATACATATCAGATCTCTAATCTCAACGGGGAGTAACTGTAAGTCCATTCTACTCTTTCCCGGTACTTACGGGGTTGCGGAAGTGGTGAAAAACGATTTTCAAGAGGGTGGTAACATAGACTACAAATACGGATCTTTGCTAAACAACTAACTAACAACCTAACTTGAGTTTACCTACTCGGTTAGGGGGGTTATACCTTTCTTGAACTCCTTCGTCTCCAACTCCTCCCGGTGTACGGATCGGCCTCACCTCGTCGTCTCCTTGCGCCGAAGATGGATCCACCCGAAAGCTTCTACCTTTGGCTTCTTCTTCGAACTTTGAAGAAACTAGAACACTTGGCTTGCTAGGCCTTGTGAACTAGAATGAGTAGAGGAATGTTTTGGTGTCTTTTTATCTCTAAGGAAATGAGTCTTAACACATGAGAATGGTTTGCCTTGAGCTAGAGGGAGCAAGAGGAAGAGAGAGAGCTTGAGAATGAGAGAGCTCAAGAGAGAGAAAGCAAATGAAAGAATGTGCCACTCTTTTCTCATCCAACCTCTCATAATCCAAAAGCCATCATAACAAAAATAGTAATCAAGTATTGTGTGATGGTTTAAGTCAAAATGGCTATATCATTTCATGCACTCATTTTGCATAAATAAACAAGCAAGCAAAAGTCTTTTCCATGGAATGATAGCCATTGTCATGATGATGGTCAATTAGTCCAACCTAGTCAATCGGTCAATAAAGTCAACAAGTCAACAAAGTCAACCCCTTAACAACCATGTCACTATAATACTTAATTAATATTATTGTTAATCATATTTCTTATTCTCATTAGGGTTAAGCAAAAGTCAATGGTCAACAGTCAACAGTCAACAACCCCAATGAGAATCCTCTGCCTCTGTCTCTCTGTCATCTGTACATACACACCCGCATCCGCATTCCGAGAAACACGAATACAAACGAGATAAAACAAATCCCAAAACGTACACTAGGATCTGGCTTAAACCAAAGCCCGCTAGTATTAACTGTCCGGACACTGTACGTGCACAAGTGCACGGATGTGACCGAACCCTGTCGCAATACCATGCGACCTGTCGCAAAACCATGCGACCTCTACTCTTTTGCCTAAAGGCGAATAGCTTTCTGTGTGGGACTCTAAAGACTCGACACTACGCTGGCAGTGGGTTTAACCACAGACCGCAAGCGGCACTATCTGTGCGTAACGGTCTCCAGGTAGATGCCGACAAGAAGACGGACGAAGTGAAACCTATCTGAACTCCAACAGAGCCTGAATGTGACAATCTCTGTACAGTCCGGTCTGTTCGTCTGATACATCGCATGGCAGGCCTAGGGGGCGGTAAACATCAGTCCCCCAATAGCGGTACAAGTCGTGTCGGAGTGAAGCCCAGAACACCCTGAGATAACACTGGAAACCTACCAGTATATCTCGCTTGCCCTGGCCATGGACTACTCGTGTAATGGCTCTAATAGACACAGCGCAATGTCAACCCCCAATACCGGGAGAGACGAATCCTGTCTAACCGTCACTGCCTCCAAGTGCTTCGGGACTGCACCCAACTACTACCTGTTTGCACGACTCCTTTGAGCCGTGGTAGGGTAGTAATCTAAGTACAGTGGGAACACACTCGAGGCGAAGTGACAGTATCAAGTCAGCGGACTAAGCTGTACTCATGTCACCTTGGAACTGATAACTGACGATAGGTATAGTACCAACCAACAGTTCCCGACGAGTCCTGTCCAGTGTACTCGTAACCCAACGAGCACCCGCAAACTATCTCCAGTATGACGTACTGATGGCTGTGGGACAGACCATCTCCCACACTGGGATGAGAAGCGCATACACTAGTCTACTCCGGAGTATCGATGCCCTGTCTCGATAGTCCTGCGACTAAGGACCTGCATAAGGATGTGCTTATAAATTACCCAGCCCCCACTAGTGTGACTGCCATCACAACGCTGGTAATCAAGCAAAGATCCTAAGGGCTCCACTAATGTGTATAGGTAATATACTAAAATAAACACATGTACACATTGAAGTAGAAACAAACCAAGTAGCATACTACTATATTGAGCAAGATTGTCTATACAAGGTGAATATCCCAAGCTTCCATTAAGTAATATACAAACTAGTATGATACAGTAATGGCCTCTAGGGCATATACACTAACAATCTCCCACTTGCACTAAGGCCATGTACTGGCGTATCGAAGACCTATCATCTCGATCATCCGCTCGAACTGAGTCTGGGGTAAGGCCTTTGTGAGTAGATCAGCAGTGTTATCTTCCGTAGAAACTCTCCGAACCTCAATCTCCTGGCGACCCACGATCTCCCTGATCAGGTGATACCGCCTCAAGATGTGTCTAGACTTCTGATGGGACCTGGGTTCCTTTGCTAAAACTATAGCCCCGTTGTTGTCACAATACAGAGGTATTGGATCAACAATGGACGGAACCACCTGAAGCTCAGTTAAGAACTTCCTTATCCAGACGGCTTCTTTTGCGGCATCAGCAGCAGCGATATATTCCGCTTCCATCGTCGAGTCAGCAACGGTTTCCTGTTTGGAACTCTTCCAACACACCGCCCCTCCATTGAGGGTAAAGACATAACCCGACATGGACTTGGAATCATCCTTGTCACTCTGGAAGCTGGAGTCAGCAAAGGCCTCGATCTGGAGGTCTTTTCCGCCAAACACCAAGAACATCTCCTTAGTCCTTCTCAGGTACTTGAGAATGTTCTTTACTGCTATCCAATGTTTCTCCCCAGGGTTTGACTGATACCAGCTTACCACACTCAGTGCATAAGCTACATCTGGTCTGGTACACAACATCGCATATATTATAGAGCCTACCGCAGAAGCGTAGTGTATAATAGACATGCGATCTTTTTCCAAATCAGTCTTGGGAGTCTTTGGAGAGGGTGATCCCGTGACAAGCCGGTAGATTACCGCGCTTGGAATCTTCCATACTGAATCTTTTCAGTATGGTGTCGATGTACCTGGACTATGAGAGTCCCAGTATCCTCTTGGATCTGTCACGATAGATCCGGATCCCCAGAATGTATGAGGCATCACCCAAGTCTTTCATGGAGAACCTATGTGACAAGAACCCCTTGACAGATTGTAGCATAGGAATGTCATTTCCTATTAAGAGAATGTCATCCACATATAAAACGAGGAATACTACAGTTATCGCTACAAATCTACTATAGATGCATGGTTCATCTGGATTTTTGATAAAGCCAAATTCCTTGACCGTCTCATCAAAACAGATGTTCCAACTCCGCGATGCCTGCTTCAGTCCATAGATGGACTTAAGAAACTTGCACACCTTTCCGCTGCTCCCACTCTGAATGAAACCCTCTTGCTGGTCCATATAAATACACTCCTCTAAATTTCCATTTAGAAAAGCGGTCTTTACGTCCATCTGCCAAATCTCATAATCGTGGAAGGCAGCAATGGCAAGAAGGATCCGAATGGATTTCAGCATAGCTACTGGAGAAAAGGTTTCTTCATAGTCCAAACCAGGTCTTTGACGAAAACCCTTTGCAACCAGTCTAGCTTTATAGGTCTCAACCTGTCCATCTACACCAATCTTCCTTTTGAAGATCCACTTGCATCCTACGGGTTTTACCCCATCTGGAGCAACGTCCAACGTCCATACTTTGTTGGTGTACAAAGAATCCATTTCGGTCCGCATTGCATCCAGCCATTTTACCGAGTCAACGCTCTGAATGGCCTGCTGGAAGCTAGACGGCTCATCATAATCAATGATGCAATCCTCTCTATCCCCGTCTATGAGAAAACCGTAGCATCTCTCGGGCGGATGAGACTGCCTACTACTCCTGCGGAGCGGCGTAGGAATGTCATTTTCTTTTGAACCCTCTGGTTCTACAAAGCTTTCAGTAACAGTCTGTGGTTCTGGAATTTCTTCCAGTTCTATTTCGCTCCCACTTGTTTCCTTCTCTAAGAACCGGTGTTCTAGAAAATGGGCATTACGAGAAACAATGATCTTTTGTTCCTCTGCGTAATAGAAGAGATACCCCCTGGAGCTCTTTGGGTATCCCACAAACTTGCACAGTACTGAGCGTGCCTCGAGTTTGTCCGCATGCTGCTTTTTGACAAAAGCCGGACATCCCCAGATCTTCAGATATTGAAGATAGGGTTTCTTCCCACTCCATATCTCATATGGTGTGGTAGGCAGAGTCTTAGTTGGAACTCGGTTTAAAAGGTATGCAGCTGATTCTAGTGCATATCCCCAGAATGATCGCGGTAACTCAGTGTTACTCATCATGGAACGTACCATATCCAATAGGGTCCGGTTCCGTCTCTCCGATACACCGTTATGTTGCGGAGTGTATGGAGGAGTAAGCTGAGAGAGAATTCCATTCTCTTTTAAATAGTCCAGGAACTCGGCACTCAAGTATTCACCACCTCGATCCGATCTTAGTGTCTTGATACTTTTGCCGGTTTGTTTTTCTACTTCATTCTTATATTCCTGGAATTTTCCAAAGTCTTCGGATTTATGTTTCATTAAGAAGACATAACCGTACCTTGAAAAGTCATCCGTAAAAGTAATGAAGTAAGAATAACCGCTTCGCGCATGTGTAGACATTGGACCACACATGTCGCTGTGTACGAGTCCCAAGAGCTCGCTCGCTCTCACTCCGTGTCCAGTGAACGGAGTCTTTGTCATCTTTCCTTTGAGACAGGATTGATAAGTGGCATACGATTGATATTCGAACGGATTCAAATATCCTTCTGCATGTAACTTCGTCAACCTTCTCTCATTGATGTGACCCAGTCTACAATGCCATAAGAAAGTCTGATTTATTTCCGGAGACTTTCTTTTGTGTGTATTCTGAACATTGAAAATCTGTGGTTGGTTTAATACGTATATACCATTGCTTAATGTACCTGACCCAATCAGAACTTGATTAAGGTGAATGTTTACAACATTACTTACAAACGCAAATTCATAACCTTCTTTTGAAATCAAAGATACAGAAATGATATTACAAGTTGCGTTGGGTACAAAATAGAAATTACGCAAAACCAAAACGTGTCCATCTGACAACCCCAGGTGATCGTCCCCCACGGCCTTAGCATCCATGCTAGCTCCGTTTGCAACTTTGAGGGTCATGTCACCTGCCTTCAAAACCCTACGGTTTCTCAACGCCTGCAAAGAATTACAGATATGAGATCCTGATCCGGTATCCAATACCCAGGAAGTAGAGTTTATTGATAGACAGTTTTCAATAACATACACACCTGAAGTTGAAGCCACAACTTGCTTCAGATCCTGTGTTCTGGCTTTCCAAGCCCTGCAATCTTTCTTCTAGTGACCACTCTTATGACAGAAAAAGCACTCTTCCTTCCCTATAAGCTTCCCCACTATCTTTGTTGCTTTTTCTTTTCCCTTCGTATCCACTTTACTAACACCGCCCCTTGGTTTGGCGGGGGTTTTCTTCTTCTTTCCCTTGGCTTTCGCCTTGGACCTAGAAGAGGAAGATCCTCCTACAAACAAAGTGGATGTTTCCCTACCTTTCTGTAGGGTGCCCTCTGCACTCCTCAGCATGTTGAGGAGCTCTGAAAGTTCAACTTCCTTTTCTTGCAAGTTGAAGTTCAGTATAAACTGGGCGTAAGTGGAAGGAAGGGACTGAAGAATCAAGTCCGTATAGAGCACATTCTCCAACGTGGTCCCAAGGTCCGCGAGCTCCTCAATGAAGCCAATCATCTTAAGCACGTGTTCCGCTACCAATGATCCGATGGCCAACCTTGCCGAAAATAACTTCTTCGACACTTCGTATCTTGCGATACGAGATTGCTCTCCATACAGTTCTTTTGTATGGAGAAATATGGATTCGAGGTCCATATTCTCGTGCCTCCTGTGATGTTCGTTGTCCATAGAGGCAAGCACGAGGCACTTGGCCTTCGCGCTATCGATCTCCCAAGTCTTACGGATTTCCTTATCCGCGACGCTGGAGATGGGACCTGGGACAGGGGGAGCTTTGGTAGTAAGGAGATACCCCAACTTGTCATAAGTGATTGCCATTTTGACATTCCTGAGCCAATCATTGTAGTTTGGCCCTGTCAGTATGTTTTTATCTAGTAATAACTTAAGTCCGGTCATAATGTTTGGTCGCTGCAATTAGGAGAGAGAGAAGAAACACTTTAGCATGATGCTCTTGCAAGTTTAGAGTGGTTTTTAATTCGTCTAAACAGGATGGTTCCTACTGTCTCTCGAATCCCTCGTCAAACCAAAAAGGAAGAATTAGTCAGGATCAATCTCACCGTACAATTCTTGCTTAACCGTTCGGCCAGGCTGGTGTCGGTACTTCGAGGGAGGTTTTCTAACGCTTTCGCGAAGTTCCTTAATTTAAGAACCTCTTTTCCCTGGGGGCGTAGCCCCGCTAACACCTTTCTAGACACCTACTAGGTTTATAGCATTGATCGTTTAGTGAGAAATTTCCCGAGGAGTAGCATATACTCACAGTAGGATCGGGATCCAAATATCATTGCGTGAAAAAACTGAAGGAATCCTACCAGAATCATCACACTCCAATTGGTATGCAGCGCTAGCAAGTTTCAGTTCTTTTGAAACTCCCGATGTGTATTTTTGCCCCATGCTCTTATGACCTTGGCGTGAGGTCAAAATGTCATAAATCACATGTCAAGTTCTTCCCATCATTATCCAGGTTAATTTGAACCCACCCATACCTACCCTTGACGTAGGCCAAAATGGCAGTACGACTGTCTCAAACCAACGCATTTTATCTATACAACAGATAAATATCCGGCAGCTACCAATCACTATGCCTTGGCGTGAGGTCAAAATACATAGCTTGAATACTACCGAATATTTAACTGAAATGATGGAGGGCTACGGATGGTTTTGGAAAAACCTTGAACGTAGTGAACTTGATATGATCGATGGAACGAGATAGCTTTTAAAAGGAGTGGCTTAAGCTCCGCGTTTAAAAGTTCTTTTGAAAAGAAACCGAGTGGTTTTTGAAAGTGTTCCAACGACTTTTACTTGGTTTATTTTTCTTGCATTAGTTCTTTTAATGCGTCCCATCATTTAATCCTACCATTGCAGAAAACAACCAAAATATGACGTACGCTTATGCCATTCGCATTCGCCACGGGGCCCCGTCATTACCCGTTAGGTTACTTAACTAACGACATAGCGGGGGCTGGGCTAGCGCGGCTGCAAAACATAAGCAACTCCTAAATAATATCATATATTGTTATATTGCAATGATAGCCATTTCAGATCACAGATGAATACATTGGATATACTAGGAATCCGCAATTTATACGAGCCTGTAACGAAAAGCGGATTACACGGTCGCGATGAATAGCCAATACCCCACCCTAGACCCCTACGGGTGCGGCAAACTACTCGCCAAAAATCCGAAGTGGAGCAACCTCCCTCAATGACGTGAGTAGGCCACTCGGCACTTCGAGATACCCGGTATTTTGTGCACCCCACCTTGGGTCTATCCTAGGAGCAAAAACAGTAAAAAGAAATTATACAATGACGGCTACAACACCGACCCGGTTGTGCGGCCAAAAATAATATTACATCAATTTACATATTACATGAATTGAAAGATAAAAGAAAAAACTCTCATCTCATAACCCCCGGCTATTCATCCGCGACAATCCAAAGAATTCATATACACATACCATCAATCATTACAGATCACAGATATGTATAACCCCCACTAATCGACGTATAGCGATTAGCGGACATTCAATACATATAACGTATCACAGATATATACCCGTCAGCTTGAGTCTTTAGATGTTCAATAAAAATACGGATTTTCAAGCCCCAAAAACTAATTTTTCTTTGTGGAAAATCTGGGCTGAAAAGACATATTGTAAAAATCCCAAAACAACCCCAGAAATACACTGCAACAAAATTGTGCCGCGGCCGAGTCAACTCGGCCGCGGAACCGCGGCGGGAGCATGCTCCCGCCGCGTTTCCGCGGCGCCTTGACCGGTTCGATGGACCAATTTTGCTGGGTGTTTAAACAAAAGCCTGAGCCGATTTTTAAGATAAGATTTATCATTTTTTGGATAGAAAAAAAATTCGGCAGAAACTTGATTTTACGGGTTCGTTTCGCGACTTTTTCTTCGATCGAACTTCTACTTACTTTGCTAACATGTTAGATAGTGTTTAACTAGGCTCTGATACCACTGTAAGTCCATGCTACCCTTCCCCGGTACTTACGGGATTGCGGAAGTGGTGAAAAACGATTTTCAAGTGGGTGGTAACATGGACTACAAATACGGATCTTTGCTAAACAACTAACTAACAACCTAACTTGAATTTACCTACTCGGTTAGGGGGGTTATACCTTTCTTGAACTCCTTCGAATTCAACTCCTCCCGGTGTACGGATCGGCCTCATCTCGTCGTCTCCTTGCGCCGAAGATGGATCCACCCGAAAGCTTCAACCTTTGGCTTCTTCTTCGAACTTTGAAGAAACTAGAACACTTGGCTTGCTAGGACTTGTGAACTAGAATGAGTAGAGGAATGTTTTGGTGTCTTTTTATCTCTAAGGCAATGAGTCTCAACACATGAGAATGGTTTGCCTTGAGCTAGAGGGAGCAAGCGGAAGAGGGAGAGCTTGAGAATGAGAGAGCTCAAGAGAGAGAAAGCAAATGAAAGAATGAGTCACTCTTTTCTCATCCAACCTCTCATAATCCAAAAGCCATCATAACAAAAATAGTAATCAAGTATTGTGTGATGGTTTAAGTCAAATGGCTATATCATTTCATGCACTCATTTTGCATAAATAAACAAGCAAGCAAAAGTCTTTGCCATGGAATGATAGCCATTGTCATGATGATGGTCAACTAGTCCAACCTAGTCAATCGGTCAATAAAGTCAACAAGTCAACAAAGTCAACCCCTCAACAACCATGTCACTATAATACTTAATTAATATTATTGTTAATCATATTTCTTATTCTCATTAGGGTTAAGCAAAAGTCAATGGTCAACAGTCAACAGTCAACAGTCACCAACCCCAATGAGAATCCTCTGCCTCTGTCTCTCTGTCATCTGTGCATACACACCCGCATCCGCGTTCCGAGGAACACGAATACAAACGAGATAAAACCAATCCCAAAACGTACACTAGGATCTGGCTTAAACCAAAGCCCGCTAGTGTTAACTGTCCGGACACTGTACGTGCACAAGTGCACGGATGTGACCGAACCCTGTCGCAATACCATGCGACCTGTCGCAAAACCATGCGACCTCTACTCTTTTGCCTAAAGGCGAATAGCTTTCTGTGTGGGACTCTAAATACTCGACACTACGTTGGCAGTGGGTTTAACTACAGACCGCAAGCGGCACTAGCTGTACGTAACGGTCCCCAGGTAGATGCCGACAAGAAGACGGACGAGGTGAAACCCATCTGAACTCCTACTGAGCCTGAATGTGACAATCTCTATAGAGTCCGGTCTGTTCGTCTGATACATCGCATGGAGGGCCTAGGGGGCGGTAAACGTCAGTCCCCCAATAGCGGTACAAGTCGTGTCGGAGTGAAGCCCAGAACACCCTGAGATAACACTGGAAACCTACCAGTATATCTCGCTTGCCCTGGCCAGGGACTACTCATGTAATGGCTCTCCTAGACACATAGTGATGTCAACCCCCAATACCGGGAGAGACGAATCCTGTCTAACCGTCACTGCCTCCAAGTGCTTCGGGACTGCACCCAACTACTACCTATTTACACGCCTCCTTTGAGCCGTTGTAGGGTAGTAATCTAAGTACAGTGGGAACACACTCGAGGCGAAGTGACAGTGTCAAGTCAGCGGACTAAGCTGTACTCATGTCACCTGGGAACTGATAACTGACGATTGGTATAGTACCAACCAACAGTTCCCGACGAGTCCTGTCCAGTGTACTTGTAACCCAACGAGCACCCGCATACTATCTTCAGTACGACGTACTGATGGCTGTGGGACAGACCATCTCCCATACCGGGATGAGAAGCTCATACACTAGTCTACTCCGGAGTATCGATGCCCTGTCTCGATAGTCCTGCGACTAGGGACCTGCATAAGGATGTGCTTATAGATTACCCAGCCCCCACTAGTGTGACTGCCATCACAACGCTGGTAATCAAGCAAAGATCCTAAGGGCTCCACTAATGTGTATAGGTGATATACTAAAATAAACACATGTACACATTGAAGTAGAAACAAACCAAGTAGCATACTACTATATTGAGCAAGATTGTCTATACAAGGTGAATATCCCAAGCTTCCATTAAGTAATATACAAACTAGTATGATACAGTAATGGCCTCTAGGGCATATACACTAACAGTAACAACAGCTCGTTAACATCTCGCACGAATCTCTTGTTCCACTCGTCTTTATTTTCGTCCACCTCGACGTCTCGCTATCTGCGTACTGCAATTGTTCTCGGCTACAGTCAATCTGGAGTCTCTCACACGGACTAGAAATTGCGAACTCGGTATCTTCATCACTCTATAGAAGATATCTAGCCGAACACGTCCTCGGGATCTCGCCCCAATCATCGAAGGAACACTCTATATTCGTCCGTTCTCGATCAACTCACAACGCATCTGGGTGAGGTCCTCTATCCGTAACTGGTCATCTTACTGATCTCCTATCGGATCATCCATCGAACGTCATCTCTGGATCTATCTACTCTAGATCTGAGTAAGATTCTCCACACTGGAAATCTTCAACTTAACTGGGCCTGCGTCGGCGCATCAAATCTGACGAATTACCTTCGTCTCTTAACTCCACTCAAGATAGACTAGCTATCTCATGTCGCCTCTTTGCCTGAAAGCTCCAGCGATCTCAGCTCGTAAGCTCTGGAAGCGGCATCTCGTCAATCTCAGCAACAGCTAGGTCATTTGTCTGCAAGGTAGACGACATCACAATCCCTGAGGTAGGCTGTACATCAACAGTCATCTCCCAAGAGGCAGCCTCTAACAATGGCCCGATCATCCAGTACAAAACCGTACACTCGCCTCAACCGAGAGGTCACAACATAAACACTAAATCAATACGTTCCCATGTCACCAAGAAAAACACGATGGTCAGCCCTCGTCTATGACGAGCTCGCCCTAACCGCATCACTAACAGCAGCTCAATCTGCACCCAAACCATGGTCACAGGAACCTCAAGCATGTATCAATGAAGATATTTCAAAGGGATGGAAAGAATCAACAGATCCCAAAATGGATACATGATCATAAGGAGGAACGGAATCAGTGAGAGTATCATCCTGGAAACGAATAGAATCAAGGATCACAAATGGATGTATGATCAAGGGAACGAAGAGAATCACGGATCTCAAGATATGTACATCCTAAGGCTTCTTAAGTGGAGTATCGTATCGTAAATATGCCGCGGAACATACGTACGGTACGTCACTCTACTCAAGCTACCTACTCCATCAATCAGGGTCTGCCTATGAAACGAATGTTCGGGTCTAATACCCCCTATGTTCAAGTCTAAGTTCCATAAGGTCAATCCTATGTAACGAAATAAATTACGCCCCAGACTCCACATAGTCAAACCTAGAATCGAACCAAGGTTGAACCTAGCGCTCTGATACCAACTTTGTCACGACCCAAAAATATTAGCTCGTGACCGGCACTTAAATCACGCAACGTCTACAGGCGTAACGTAACTTAAGTAACCCGAAGCCCAGAAATCTAAACCCTTCAAAAGAAGTAAGTAATGAAACATTTGGAAACTTTAAGTAAAAATCCTTAAACTAATTTTTCTTTCTTTCTTTTGTTTTCTTAAAAATTTCGGCAGCACCTCCTTTGTAAAAACTAGCCCCCGAAACGGGTACAACATAGAATATAAAGAAAGCATCCCCAAACGGGAGCAAATCACGCCCAACGGTGGAAACAACCACCAAAAGAATATATATGTATACGATGCCCAATGGCGAAGATCAACACAAAGGAAAATGAAAAGCAAGATATCAACCCACCAAGCGAACATATAACCCATCGCTCTAAGTCTCGCAACTACAAGTCTTGCTAAGTCTTACAACATATACAAACACTAGTTTTTGATTGATGGAGTTGACTAGATACAATATGAATAATAATACAAGAGTGGCACGAGCCAAAGTGTACCACCTACCAAATGCAAATCACCCGAATGTAGCTGTGTGCCGGCGATGCCGCTACTGATCCATACGGTCAACCTGCAAGAACTGTGGCACAACCGGGGTGAGTTGCCAACTCGTGAGTAGAAAACATCAACAAGTAGAAATCAAATAAAACAACGATTTCCTAGGTCAACTATATCATAAAGGTAATACTATGATATCTAGGGTGACTGTGTCTACATATATGCCAATAATAATCAATGCATGTATGCATGTGGATCTCGTCCAACAATATAATCAATGCATGTATGCAGGTAGATCTCGTCCAACAATATAATCAATGCATATATGCAGGTGGATCTCGTCCAACAATAAACAACATGAATTCATATGCATATAAATATATGAGGATATCAAAGAACGTGTGTCCGTCAATGACACATCAAATCATGGAACCTGAGTGTCCACACCGACACTCGAAACATCAAGAAACCCGTGTCCAGGATCGACACGTAAATCCTCATATCTCACGCCGCATCCTAGGATCGGCCCTCAGGCGCCGCAAACTCTGGTCGGCCCTCATATCCATCTCACGACTCTGGTCGATATCCTCCGGATAACCGCCGAGTCCAAATACTATCACCGGTAGGTAGTGCTCTCTTGCCAGGCTCACCGCCTAACAATACGAGTCTTCTTGCCCCGGGATACCTCACCGGGTCCACCATGTACCCGCAGACGGTTCCCCCTCGCTCCTCGAATCGGGTATCTAACACAAGTCTCAGAACCGAGAAAACTCATGGTGGACGCATCGAAATATCATATCAGGAGAAACCGGGTTTTTAAAAAAATACATATTTTCCTTTGAAATATAACCACGGTTCTCAAATCCAGAATCTCATGAAAACAATATCTCAATGCGTAATATCATAAAGCATGATGTATGCAGCATATCACCGAAATGTGAGCATATCAAGTATATCATGCAACCAAGTATAGTGATGTGACAATAATGAACAATCCAGAGTAGTAGCATGATGCTGCAATTCTACTGTGTAAGTGACATAACAATTATCGATGATAAAGTGTGTGAGCCGGCCAATCTATGTAAGTGTAACATATGCATCATTGATAATGGTGTAGGTGTACTAGCACAGGTATATGTAATGCAATGAGAATGACATGAACGTAGCATAAGGTACATCGTAAGCGAAATATTAAAAGGTATACGTATCTATAATATATCCGGGTCAGTAAATCTATCAATCGGCATCCAGTCTCACAACATCACGTATGGTATAATCTATCGTACGGCATCCTCTAATCAAGGGTATGGATCAATCAACAAGTAAAACTCATCGCATACGGTAATCCATCGTACGGCGGCATTAGACAATTAGGGATTCTATCAACCTATACAACAACGGGGGTACGGATCTAAGTCTCATACGGCATATCACTCATTATGCACATCATTATCCATATATATATATATATATATATACATATATACACCTAACTCTCGGGTCACCTCCATATCGATCTCGTATCAGGGAACCGGCAAGATATCAACTATCTCTTATCGACTCGCATCCATATAACAACATATCAACCAAGTCATCATATCTCATCGTATACTCTTTTCATCGCATCAATCTCTCATATCAAGTCATTTTACATATGCATTCTATCATATAAATCTCCAAGAGTTATGTCCCTATAGCTTTCATCTCATATCTCTATATATACTAAATCATTAATATCACCTCTAACTATCTTTTTAACCATATCTATAGTTTTCTAATGTAGGTTTCTCCGACTGTATTCTATATATATATATATATATATATATATATATATCGGTCTCCATTCATAATTTGCGGGGGTGCTATACGCCATCCACCCGACTTCCCCCGTAGATATAAATCTACTCACCTGTGGAACTCCTCGTCCAGGCGTAGTCGATGTGCTTCGTCGTCTCGGAATCCACGTGAGGGTACCTATAAATCAATACATATCGTAATGTTATGAAAACCAAGTCCGAAAACCGATACGGCACACGGTGCGCTCATAGGTTAGAACCTATAGCCTATGCATGCAAAAACAACCAAACAACCCTCGTCGTTGACGTACAAACGTCCAATGACCAAATACAATATCAAGTCTCAAAACCAAGAATCCCAATACCGGAAAACATAGCCAAAACCCTGACTAGGGTCGCTATTCATGAAAACCGCCAAGCCTAAAACCCAATCGTACCAATACTCATTCACAACACAATAAATATCGTACAAGGCAATATATTTTTCATCACTACGTCAAATAAAACTCACGTCTAATTTTACCGAAAACCTAGTAAGCATCTTTTAAACATTTTAGCTCAAATCTAGTAGTTTAAAACAATTCTAGTGGCCACAATCAACACATAGTAGCTTAATTAAACCACACAAACCTTTACTACAATTTTAATCTCACCCATATAAGATTTAGTAAAAGTTAGTTGCAATCAAGCTTAATTAGACAATTAGGAAAAATAACAATTAACAATCTCACAACTAGATTAAGTTTTCCAAATCTAAACTACTCAATTAACCATTACAAACAATCAAAACCCTAACTTGATCTTCATAACATTTTCTTGAATTTCTAAACATGCTAATTAAAGCTATATTTAAACATCTAATAAGCTAGCTTAAGGAATTTAAACAACAACTAAAGTTTAGGGTTAGGATTTTATACCACCACTTGATTCTCAAACTTGCAACTAAACTTCCAAAATAGCCTCCAAAATGCTAACTTTCATGAAGATCCAAGCTTGATTAAGGCTAAATAAAAATGGGTATGGATTTGTTTTAGAGTTTGTGGGATTATTTATTGATTTTTGATGAATTATTGGAGCTTTAAGAAGTGAAAATGGAGTGGGGAAAAAGAATGGGCAGCAAGAGGGGACTCAGACATGAAGGAAAAATGAGGAATGTTGTGGAAGTGTGTGGAAGAAAACTAGGTTAAAACATCATTAAAGCTTAATAATAAACATTACTTTATGCCACCTCTTAATTCTTTAATTAAAATTTTCATTAAACCTTCAAAATATCTAGATATTTCCAAGATATTTTTGAAATGAAGACAAAAGCTTAATCTTGTAATTAAGTTGGCATGGATTCACATTAGCATAATTAACCCAATCAAATTTGTAATTACCACTAATTAAGTGTATAATTAAAAGCTTATAATAATATTTTAATTAAGGAAAAATATTTAAATGAACTAAAAATTACAAGCGACTAATCAAAACCCGCATACTAGCAAATTCCTAGTTAAACTAGGTGCATCCAAGTCTATATTGAAAAATGATCACATCTTGGTTTTTACGGAAAACCTAAATTATTTACCGATTAACGAAAAAAATTCGCCTGAACGATTTCTAAAACGTTACACGTAGTGAGCAAACAACACCTCTACTTAACCATCCTACATTAGATTAACGCTTTGGTGTAGTTTGTTTACTTCACTAAAGAGTTTTGTGAAGAGTTAACTTGAATTAGCGGACTTCGGGTGGATCATTTTCGGCATGAAGGTCATCGGAGCAAGTTCGTTCAACCTTCAAGTGGAGCCTAGTGGAGTAGCGTGGACTACAATCCGGAGCTTTAGAAGAGAAGGACTCGGTCTACAAAGGTTGTAGCCATCCATCTCTTAGCTATAGTATATGATATCAAGTGAAACCCTAATCATCTAGTTTAAGATCTTGGTTAGTATAGATTAGCACCCCGAAATTTTTAAAAACGGCATGCTTGATGCTAGTAAAACCCAGTGGTGGTGCTAACATACACTTTCATGGTATTCAGTAGGAGCAGCAGAAACGTGTGCAAGCTGCTTAAATCAATTTACAAATTAAAGCAGGCATTGCAGAGCTGGAACATCTGTTTCGATGAAACTGTTAAAGAGTTTGACTTCATAAAAAATGTAGATGAACCATGTATATATAAAAAGGTAGTAGAGACTAAGTTTTTCCTCCTCATATTGTACGTGAATGAGATACTCTTGATAGGAAACGTCGTTCCTATGCTACACTCGGTCAGCCTCTTCTTATCACACATGTTTTCCATGATAGATCTAAGTGATGCCTCCTACATCTTGGGGATGAAGATCTATAGAGATAGATCTAGAAGGATGTTGGGATTGTCCCAATCCAGGTACATAGATACCATACAAAAGAGGTTTAGTATAAAAGATTCTAAGCGTGGTAATTTACCCGCTTGTTAAGGAATCACTCTCTCCAAAGAGATGTCTCCCAAGACTAATTTGGAGAGGGCTCGCATGCAAGAGATACCCTATACATCGGCAGTCGGGATAATCATGTATGCGATATTGTGTACCAGACCGGATGTAGCTTACTCACTAGGTGTAGTGAGTAGGTATCAAATCAGATCCTGGGGAGAAATACTGGACAGCTGTGAAGAACATTCTTAAGTACTTGAGAAGCACTAAAGAGATGTTCTTGGTGTATGGTAACGGTGAACTCCAGGTGGAGTCCTTTACCGATTCGATCTTCCAGAGTGATAAGGACGATAGTAAGTCGGTCTCGAGTTTTGTCTTCACCCTCAGCAGAGGGACGGTATGTTGGAAGAGTTCCAAGCTAGATACCATAGCAGACGCAACGTTGAAGGCTGAATACATCGCTACCAACGATGCTGCCAAAGAGGCTGTTTGGATGAAGAAGTTAATGAGATGAACTTGGTGAGGTTCCTACCATTGACCATCCAATACTTGTGTATTGTGATAACAATGGAGCTATGGCTTTGACCTAGGAACCCCGGTCCCATTAGCGATCCAGACATATTCTTAGGCGGTATCATCTGATCAGGGAGATAGTAGATTGCCGGGAGATCAAGGTCAGGAGAGTTGACACAGAGGATAACACAGCAGATCCTCTCACCAAGGCCCTCCCCCAGATGCTAATAGAGAGACTTTTTGGGATGTTGGGTATGAGATACTACAACAACTGGCCTTAGTGCAAGTGGAAGATTGTTAGTAATATGTATGCCCTAGAGGCCATTATTGTATGATATAGTGGATGCTTGGACATATGTATGGAGGACTTTCTTGTTTGACATGATAGTATAATATCTGGTTGCCTTTATCTTAACATGTTCATTGGTATTATTATACTGTCTCTCATATACATGTTGATAAAGCCCTTAGGATGTAGGCTTGACTACCAGGACTTTGATGCTGATCATACTACTGGGACCTGGGTAGTCCATAAGCACATCCTTCAATTGTTCCTAGTCGAGGGAATATCGAGACAAGGCATCGATATTCCAGAGTAGACTAGTGTGTACACTTCTTGACCCTGTATGGGGCGATGGTTGATCCCATATCCATTGGTGTTTGACATCATAGATTGTATACAGGTTCTCATTAGAGAATGGGTACACCGAACAGGACTCGCCGAGAACTCCTAGATCGTACTATACCTATCGTCAGATAGCAGTTCTCTGGTGACACCGGTACAGGTTAGTCTGTAGACCCGAGATCGTCATAGAGTCTTATGTGGCTCCCACTGTGGTTTGATTTCCTCCCTACAACGGCTCAAAGGAGTCATGCAAACAGGTGGATTTTGGGTACAGTCCCGAGTCACATGGAGGCAATGAGCGATATGAGGTGTTTCGTCTCCCCCGGTATTGGGAGTTGATGTTGCGCTATGCTCGATTGGCTATAACTATAAGTCCCTGGCCAGGGTTGTTGATGAGATTTACTGGTAAGTGTTATCAATAGTTTCTCGAACCGTTATGAGCCTTACATCGGCATGACTTATCAAGTTATTGGGGTCTGACAATTCCACCCCCAGACTCGATATGCGACATATCAGACGAAGAGACCGGACTGTACGGTAAGTGTTACCTATAGGCTTCATGGGAGTTTGGACAAGCTTGCTTGTTGATCTTCTATTCGCTCAATACCTGGGTAGCCGTTACGTCCAGCTAGTACCGCTGATGGCTTATGGGTGACTGATGTGATCATCACCTACTGCTGGCATATTGGCGAGACTTTAGAGTCCCACATAGAAGTTTTCTGGTTCAAACGAAACGAAGTAGGGCACATAAGTTGATATGTGCGGGGGCCTGATTAAATACGAGTATGAGATACCGTATTGTAATCTGGCGGCTATTTGTTATCAGTGGGGTTATATGTGATATAACCGGATTATTGAATCAAGTGCTGATTTGATAATGTGATATACAGATAAATAATATTAGTCGGTTATATGTGATATAACCGGATTATTGAATCAAGTGTTGATTTAATAATATGATATATATTTATATTTGATATAATTATATATTGACTAATATTATTGCTCACTAATTCTATGCTTATATATATATATATATATATATAGAATAATGGAGGAAAGAGGCCATAAGAAGGAATATCCTCCTATGGCGTCGAAAAAGTACGCCCTCCGTCGTGTTTTCCGACGATCGGAATCCATCATTTTCATCGTTATCATCTAAGATGTGGGTACGCCAAATTTCATGTGATTCTATAACTTTTTCACCGTTGATTTAGCAATGTAAAAAGATCTATTTTCGGTAAACCGTTAATTTTGAACCCACTAATTTAACGGTGAAAAAGTTGTAGAATCACATGAAATTTGGTGTACCCATATCTTAGATGATAACGATGAAGATGATAGGTGCCGATCGTCAGAAAACACGACGGAGGGCATACTTTTTCGACGCCATAGGAAGAAATTCCCTCCTATGGCATCTTTCCTCCATTATTCTCATATATATATATATTAATATATATATATATATATGATATATATATATATATTATATGAAGCATGACATGGTATTTCTATTTTCAGAAAATAGAAATTAAGTTGGAAAATGGGGAGACTTTGGAGGGATGGGCATAGCATGGCTTATTATATTTTATATTCATTTGCTTGCACTATTGAAGCATGGCTATAATTTTTAAGGGTTAAAAATTGTATGCTTCAATAATGCTTGAGCTAAGATGAGCCATTCTACACTTCATTCCACACATAGCCATTTTCTTGAGTTGCTCTCTAGCTCTCTCCATCTTCTTCACCTCCACCTCCAAGCTCAATCCCTCACATAAGTTGTGAACCCTTGAGCTTGTGAGAACCCTAGTGAACAAACAACACCCCTACTTCACCAACCTACATTTGATTAGCGCATTAGTGTAGTGTGTTTACTTCACTAAAGAGTTTAGTGAAGAGTTAGCTTGGATTAGCGGACTTTGGGTGGATCATCTTCAGCATGAAGGTCATCGGGGCAAGTTCGTTCAACCTTCAAGTGGAGCCTAGTGGAGTCGCGTGGACTACAACCTGGAGCTTTAGAAGAGAAGGACTCGGTCTACAAAGGTTGTAGCCATCCATCTCTTAGCTATAGTATATGATATCAAGTTAAACCCTAATCATCTAGTTTAAGATCTTGGTTAATGTAGATTAGCACTCCAAAAATTTTAAAAACGGCATGCTTGAAGCTAGTAAAACCCAGTGGTGGTGCTAACGTACACTTTCAGCCTCACTTCTGGGATTGGCGGGTAACTTTCCGCACTCATAGGGATTTGGTTCTTCATTGCACAGGCTATCCACACGGCTGGGGAACGTCGAGTTTCATTTGCGGCTCAAATGAAACCCGGGGCTCCTAGATTATCTGTTATTCTGTGTTGTTTACGCTTTTCTGTGATGTTGCTTATATCATGCCTGGGACGAATGTTATATATATTTATATATACTGGTAGATGTTGTGTATGTTTTGCATCCGCGCTAGTCTAGCCTCTGCTCTGCTGTTAGTGAAGTAACCTAACGGTGCATGACGGGGCCCCGTGGCGAATGCGGATGACATATACATAAATTGTATTTTCATTCTTTTCTGGTGTGATAGGGATTAATTGATGGAACCGCATTAATTTTGATTAATGCAAGGAAAATAAACATTAAAGATGTTGTCGAAACAAATTTCGAAAAACTATAGTTGTATTCTTTTTTTTTACATAATGGTGTTCGTTCAGGAATATCCAGCACCTCATTCGAGGAAGCAAAAGCCTCGATCCCTTCACAGGGAGTGACCTCTTGAGCAAAAGTTTATGATACTGTAGATTACTCGGTTTTCTTCAAAACCACAAGTTTTAAAAAGCAGAGCCTAAACCACCCATTTTAAAAACTACTCGGTTCCTTCAACGATATCAAGTTCCTTAGGTTAAAGGGTTTTTCGCCAAAAATCTAGCTGTAGCCCTCCGTCATTTCCTACGGGTAGTACTTAGTATTCGTGCTACATTTGTTGACTCCGTCAAGACGTAGTGTATGGTAGCTAAGTGGTGCTTGTTTGTAACATTAGATGTGATTGGTTAGGACAGTCGTGTAACCTTATTGACTCCTTCAAGGGTTATGCGGGTGGGTTTAATGCAATCAAGATAATGACGGGTTGAACTTGACTAGGACTTTTTTATTTGTTGATGTCACACCTCGCTTCCCAAAATATGGAATACGGGAAGCGACGAAGGCCAGCCGTGCTACCTACGGTAAGGAAAAGTCCTTCCATAGTCACATAAGGCTATCTAGATTAACCTGTCAAAAATAAAATCCAATACCAAAAGAAATAATACTGATAATCATGCTGCAATGAAACCACAAGAAATCCTAAAATGGGTCCACTAGATAATTGATGCAATTAAAGATCCAAAGCAAAAGATTCGGAATAAAATAAGATCCGAAAGAGATACATAAGTCCTAATGTCCCATAAAGGCGCACATGCTAAAAGCTAAAAGAAAAGGAAATAAACCTCCGATTACTGATCTTCAGCAAAGTCCTGGTAGCCGCTCTGATCCTGCTCAGCCTTCAGATCTGTCTCTAAACGTGAGATGGCAAATCTCAAGAATGTCAGAACATCCCAGCAAGTACTCAACGTATAAAGTGTGTGTGTAGCATAATAACATGAATATATAAAAAGTGAAGCCCGGTGCGCAAGAAAAACATGTATATAAATAATTAAATGCACTAACACTATGAAACATGTATGTAAGGGATCAGGTCATAACCTAGCTGGTCACTAAAAGGTAAATTATCCTATCGTAAGCTTGAGTGTGTGCGTCAACCTCTGCAGGAGTATTCCTAACCCAAGAGTGGTGCCCCAGGGGCTAGGAAACACGGGCCCAACTGTGGAATGAACAAGAGACCACTATAGCCCGGTACGAGATGTAAACTTGAGACCGCTATAGCCCGGTACGAGCTGTAATCATGAGACCGCTATAGCCCGGTACGAGCTGTAAACATGAGACCGCTATAGCCCGGTACGAGCTGCCGGCATGGGACTCCTGAGATCCTGTTGTACAACGCACACTTAAACCACCCCAACACCCACATATTTATAGCTGCTATGGTAAAGATTGAAATCGCTAATTAAGAATGCTAAAAAGACAGGAACTTGTGGTATGGTAATTGTATGGAAATAAAACTGGTGAATAGTGGTGTCATGGCATGTAGTCCAGCATTCTAATTAATGTTTTCGTTTTAAAATAAATAATAAGGATCATGAATAGGCATGTCAAATCAAGGTGTTCTATACATGTAATCAACATGAGTCTCGAATGTGTATAAAGCATGTAAAAGGATTCTTAATTCGAATGAGTCTCGAATGTTCTATACATGTAAAAGGATTCTTTATATTGTATCTAAGTTGTTAAACCATAAGCATCTCCTTTAGTATTATGGACAAACATATTCTGCACTATAAACTAATCAAGTCAGCATACACTGATTAAGAACACTTCTAAGAAGAGAATACATACTAACACAAACTAGTCCAGTATAAATTGAAAACCATAAGTTGAAAGTTTTAGTTAATTGGAGGCTGTGGCAAAGGACATATAAGGCTTGTAGAAGTTAATTACATAGTAAACAATGGTGCCTAAACTTTCTGTGACTATGTGTCTTAAATTATTAAACCAAAAAGCTTAAAGATGATACAAAGAAAGCAGTCAATGAAAAGTAAAACTAGAAGTACAGTTTCAGAATTCAACGTTGGCACAGTAAGAAATGCGAATATAATACTTGTTACAGGTTAAAAACTAATTCAGATAATCTCCGATGTTGCATCGACAAAGTGAAAAGAGCAAGAGTGCTTGCCTGAGGATAACGATCACGAAAAACGATGTACGAAAATGCGGGCACGATCTCAGCTAAGGTGCGACTTTGGATCGAATTTCTTGTGTAAAGCTGAAATTTCAGCTCTAACTCCTATGGAAATATCATTGCCATCCCTAGACGATTGACTCACACCCTCCCACTGTAAAGATTTTTCAGCGAAATCTTCTAGGAATTTCCAAGCTTCCCCATCATCTTTGGTCATGAAGTTGCCTTGACACATTAATTCAAGGGTCTGTTTTGTGTTAGGATTAATGCCCTCATAAATGATTCGGCACAGTTCCCATCTTGGGATTCTGTGATGTGGACATTGGACTAACATATCCTTGAAGCGTTCAAGACATTTTGAAAATGGTTCATTTGGAAGCTGGGTGAATTGATTTATTTCGCTACGGACTCGAGCTGTTTTATGATATGGGTAGAATTTCTTAAGGAATGCTTTGACGAATTCTTCCCAATTTGAAATGGAATGTGCGGTAGTGTTATACAGCCACTTCTCGGCTATATCGCACAAGGTAAATGGGAGAAGACGTAGACGCATAGCATCCATAGAAAGCTGTGAGGTACCCATCATTGCGCATACATTTTCAAATTTGGTGATAAAGGCATATGCGTCTTCAGACTCGAGACCGTGAAATTTTGGTAGAAGGTTGATGTATTAGGGTTTAATTTCAAAATTTTCCCCGTTGGCTGGTGGAATGGAAAGACAGGTGGAAAGGGGACCGCGAATAGGATAGCACCTCTCTTGGAGAGAGATGCGGGGTGGATTCTGCGCACCAACGGACGGCGGCAGAGTAGTGGAAAAGAAGTTCGATAGAGACGGATCCATCGATGTGGGTGTGATGGTGGGTAAAGAAAAGGTAAATGTAGAAATACCGACTTTTGGGTCGATCAGTGAAACGCGGACAGGTCGGGCACTAGAATCACGTGTCCAGCCTATCTTACACTAAAAAGGGTTAGTACAAGTGGCAGCGTGACTTATAATTAGGGGAAAGAATGAATGTGGTGTTTATTTTGAAAAATATACGGATTTTTGAAAAAATGATGCGATCACAACAAATGCAACAAGCAACCATAAAATCTAGTGGTCACCTAGGTCAAAGCTCTAGACCGCTCCTAACTGCCAAAAGACAAGTCGCAGGATAAATTCTCCACTGCCTCTTTGTCTCTCTTGTGGCCAGGTAAGTGGGAGGTTCTCAGTAGTGGGCCTAATTAAGTAACCACTAGCCTTCGACACACTTGCCTTAGACACCACAAAAGAAACGCGGATAAGCAATGAATTACCCACGGCCTTCTCTTGTCCTAAGTGAGCGCGACGGTCCTTAGAGTCATCTCTAGATCTTTTTTAGTTAATGAGGGTAAATGCGGATGCAAGTTTGTGATTTTTGGGGCTTAGGAAGGGTAATGAACTCCCCACCTAATCTGAATTTGGTCGTGCCCCTTAATTTCCGTATTAATATGCAAACAACCAAAAATCAAAACACGCACAATTTATTTTGCTTTTTGCGGCGCAGCGATTTATTTGCAAAGAAACCTGCAGCAAATTGTTAATTGGAACAGATGAGGAAGGAGATAAGAAAGTAAGAAGTCACCTGAGAGAAATTGGTACAGTGAAGCCTACACCAAGCCGCGGAAACGCCGCACTAGTCATCTAAAGCCGCGGAAACGCCGCCGTTTACACTGTTCACTGCACAAAATTTTACCAGAGAGCTTCTGTTCAGCCCCTGAGTCCTCTACAATATTCTGAAAAACTTTTCTCCAGCTCCAATGATTCCAAATTTCCTCGCAACAAATCACAACGAATCGGTTAGTGTTATGAGCGAATTTTGATCTAAAAATATAGAATGAATAAACTTTTCAATTCAAATTTCAAAATACGAATAATTAGCGCGCAATCCCCGGCAACGGCGCCATTTGATTATTTAAATTTCTCGATTGTGTAAGTAAATCAAATGATCCCCAGCAACGGAGCCATTTGATTGTCACGCGGGTGACCCGGGTTCGATCCCCGGCAACGGCGCCATTTGATTGAATACGATTTCCGATTGTGTGGTATGAAAATTATGTAGAAATCACAACCAAAAATATTTTGACCGCAATCAATAACGGTGTCGATTGTAGCGCGTTAGTAAGTGCGGATCGTCCACAGGGAAAGTGTAATCGTTCGTGTTTCGATTTAGATGAGTTGAAACTTTAAAGAAAAGAAAAAAAACAATTCATGATTTGTAAATTGAAGTTCAAGAATTAGAAAAATCTAGATCTAAGAAAACATTTAAATCAAGAATTGAGAATTTGTGATGATTTCCAAATCAAATATCAAGAATCGAAGTGAGGCTCGTAGGAATCGATCGGATCTATAGATGTGATGAAATTGAGCGATTTCGTATTCTTATCCATCGATGAATTGATACTAGATCAATGATGATCGACGAGAATTAGGGATTTCTTGTGAAACTAGGGTTTCATCATTTATCCCTTGTTCCTTCGTCGATATCATTCATATTCTAGGCTCTAGTAAATTCAAGAATCGATCGTGAATCCCTAATTTCAAGCGATCACAATCAAGAAAGCATCGCAACGAAACTAGGTCGTCGATTCTTCAATTTGCTAGCGTTTACAAAACTCGTAGGACTTAAGAATCATTTTAAGATTTGTTACATCATCATTCTATTGATCGTCTCGACTCCTTTACGAGCGGAGTTTTACTCAAACATCACAACAAAAACCATAATCACAAATTGAGATCGAATCATGATGCAAGAATTTAAAGAAAGCAAGATTAAAGAATTTCACCTTTTATTTATCAACAATTCCGTTATAAATCGCTCAAGAACTACAAGAGGAAGAACTCGATCGTCGATTTGGCTTCGCTCTTCTCCTTGAGTCGCGGATCGGCTTGGATCACTTGCTCGATTGAAGATCGGCTCCGCTCCTAAAAGGTTGAAGGCTTCTTGCTTGAATGGTACTCAGGATCTTGAATTTGGCTTGGATTTTGGATTAGGGCTACAAGATGTGTCACTCAACTTGTAAGAGGATTTTGGGGGAGATGAAGAACAACTAACCCTAACTAATGATTTAATGAACAACCTCAACACTTAGATCTAGGCTCATTTTTATAGACCTTAAAACCCTAGATCTAGGATTTCAAATTTGAATTTCCTTCCAAAAGTTTGTTAGCTAGAGATGCTTCTAGAAGTAGTTAGTTAGAGGGAGCTTCTAGAACTAGTTTGTTAGGAGGTTGATTAGCTTAATCAAGATTAGCTTGATTTAATGATCCTTGCTGATCTGGTAGAAGCTTCGAGGGTAATCTGGAATTTGACATGTCTTGATGAGGTGTAGACACTGAGAGAGAGATTCTGAAGCAAAACAGGTGAGCTGACGTGGCAAGGCCGCCGCGGATCCGCGGCGCAAGCCGGCTCCGGCCATGGATCCGCGGCTCATTTGAAGCCATGGCGCTTGAGTTCTCCTAGTGGTTCTTGGGCTGACATTTGGGCCTTTTTCTGATATGTTGAATTTTATATTTCCCTCTAGATTGCTACCAGCTCTCCAGTCTTTGAGTTGGCGTAATTTTTGATCAGCACTATGACAATTTTGGCCTTTGTTCTGGAATTTTCTGCACAGACTCCAAAACAAGTGTTGCGCAATACAAGAATGATGCGATGCCATGATAAACAGTCAATTTCCCTAAAAATGCTGGTTTTAATATACAGTACAGGTAATTCAGTATTATACAGGTGTTTTGCTAATATGTGCAATATGAATACTGAACACCTCTAGATGGATGCAAAAGATAGGGAAATTGCCGTGTTAAAAATGCAGTATTTTCGACTGATCAACTGTCATCACGAACGTACCGACGCAACTGTGATACATGGAATACATTGTGCACACCAGCCAAAGAAGGTGGTAAGGCCAATCTGTATGCCACTACTCCAACGCGTTCCACAATCTCGAATGGTCCGATAAATCGGGGACTGAGTTTCCCACGACTACCGAATCTAATCACTCCTCGAGTCGGAGAAATCTTAAGGAAGGCATGATCTCCTACTCCAAACTCAAGAGGTCTTCGACTAGTATCCGCCCAGCTCTTCTGACGATCTTGTGCTGCCTTGATACGGTCCCTGATCAACTGGACCTTCTCAACTGTTTGGGTTACAAGCTCCGGTCCTAGTAATCTTCGCTCACCCACATCGTCCCAGCAAAGTGGGGAACGACATTTACGCCCGTAAAGTGCCTCGAACGGTGCCATCTGGATACTCGCCTGATAGCTGTTATTATACGAGAATTCCACCAAGTGAAGATGATCCTCCCATGATCCCTTGAAATCTAGCATACGGGCTCTCAACATATCTTCTAATATCTGTATCGTACGTTCAGACTGTCCGTCGGTCTGGGGATGGTAAGCCGTGCTGTAACGGAGACGAGTGCCTAAACTCTCTTGTAAGCTTCTCCAGAAATGTGAAAGGAATCTTGTGTCTTGGTACGATACTATAGTGATAGGCACCTCATGCAACCGTACGATCTCTTGCATATATTTCTCTGCCAATGTCGCCATCGATTGTCCTACCCAAAAGGGTAGAAAATGGGCCGTCTTTGTGAGACGGTCGACGATGACCCAAATAGCATTATTGCCCTTAGGACTCCGTGGTAAAGCCGTCACGAAGTCCATAGTGATGTGTTCCCACTTCCACTGGGGAATGGGAAGTGGTTGCAACAGGCCGGCCACTCGCTGATGTTCGGCCTTCACCTGCTGGCACACTAAGCATTTTGACACATAGCGGGCAATCTCTCTCTTCATGCCATTCCACCAAAAGTGTTGTTTAACATCCTTATACATCTTGGTGCCACCCGGGTGCACCGAATAAGCCGAACTGTGTGCTTCCTTCAACACTTCCTCTCGAACCTCGCCCTTTGGCACACATAATCGACTGCCGAATCTTAATGAGCCATCTTCGTGTATCAATAGATCTGTCCTCAATCCTGCCTCTACTAACCCGCGGAGCTTCTGCAATTGCGGGTCCCCAGTCTGTGCAGCTTTAATACGATCAACTAACAAAGTCTGCACCTGTAGTTGCCAATATTGTCCGTGCGTCTCCTGCTCTACCACTTCTAAATTGAGTCTTCGAAATTCATCAATGAGTACCTTCTGGCCAGTCAACCACATCGCTGTTGGTCTCCGACTGAGAGCATCTGGTACTACATTTACTTTCCCGGGATGATATTGCAAATCAATATCATAATGAGCCATGAACTCCAACCACCTACATTGTCTCATATTTAGCTCCTTCTGCGTGAATACATATTTCAAGCTCTTATGGTCCGTAAAAATTTCCACTCGTTCTCCCAAAAGATAATGCCTCCAAATTTTCAAAGCAAAGATTACAGCGGCCAACTCTAGATCGTGAGTTGGGTAATTCTTCCCGTGCTTCCTCAGTTGACGCGAGGCATAAGCGACAACACTTTCACGTTGCATCAAGACACAGCCTAGCCCCTTACCGGAAGTGTCACTATGAATCACCAGTCCTCCTATCCCATCTGGTACGGTCAATATGGGTGCAGTTGTGAGTTTCTCCTTCGGTAATTCGAACGCTCGGTTGCACTCTTCTGACCATACGAATGGTACCCCCTTTCGAGAAAGTCTTGTCAATGGCTCAGCCGCTCGTGCAAAATCTTTAACAAATCTGCGGTAGTAGCCTGCGAGTCCCAAGAAACTCCTAATCTCTGCTACTGACTTCGGTGCTGGTCAATCCTTCACTGCTTCAATCTTCGCTGGATCTACTGATATACCGTCTCCAGAAACGATGTGGCCCAAAAATTGAACTTGTTCAAGCCAAAACTCGCATTTACTAAGCTTGGCGTATAACTTTTCTTGTCTCAGTATCTGCAACACGATCCTTAAATGCTCGGCATGCTCCTCCTTACTTTTGGAGTATACAAGAATGTCGTTGATGAAAACTACGACAAACTGATCAAGGTACTGAGAGAAAACTCGGTTCATTAAATCCATGAACACGGCTGGGGCATTAGTAACACCGAATGGAATTACCAAGAATTCATAATGACCGTATCGAGTTCTGAAGGCTGTCTTGCATACATCCTCTGCTCTAACACGAACTTGATGGTACCTCGACCGAAGATCCAACATAGAGAACACTCGAGCACCACATAATTGATCGAACAAATCATCGATCCGAGGTATAGGGTACTTGTTTTTAATCGTAACCCAGTTCAACTCTCGGTAGTCGATGCACATGCGTAACGAGCCGTCCTTCTTCTTTACTAGTAAAACTGGAGCGCCCCACGGAGAAGTACTCGGGCGAATGAATCCTTTACTGAGGAGGTCTTCTATCCACTTCTTCAATTCCGCTAATTCAACTGGTGCCATCCTGTAAGGTGACTTAGAAATTGGTGCCGTTCCTGGCAATAATTCTATCGAAAACCCCAAAGCACGAGGCGGGGGTAAGCCGGGTAAGTCCTCAGGAAAGACATCCAAAAATTCCCGAACTACGACCGGTGCCAAACTCATATCAACCTCCATTGACACTAGTATGTCACACGTCGGCTTTGCTCTATACTTTATGGGTCCCAGAGACTTGTTCCCTCCAGTGAACACAGACTCTGGGTGGTTAGGAATGCGGAAGTTTACAGTTTTGGCCCGACAATCAATATGTGCGTGAAAGGTGCCCAACCAATCCATTCCTAAGACGACATCATAACTACCGGTCCCAATCAACAGAAAATCTGCGAAAAGCTCCCTGCCGCAAATCACAACCGGACAAAGCTTTCACTCTAGGTTGGTGGTAACTACTCCATTTCCAGTGTGAATGTCCCAACCTCTAGTCAGTGTTTTATGTGCAATAGAATGTGTTGTGGTAAAATCCAAAGACATAAAACAGTGTGAAGCCCCGGAATCGAAAAGTGCTCTAGCAGGAACAGAACAAATTAGAATGGTACCTGAAACGACATCCTTCGATGCTTCTTCCTGCTCAGCTGTCAGGGTAAAGGCCTGTCCCTGTCCACGGCCTGTGTTTCCTCGCCTCTGATCGAAAAGTTGCTCCTGAGGGACAAGTCCTTTCTGAGGTTGGTTGCGCTCTGCTCTCCTAGGACAACTCCCAATCTGTTGGTCACTAGCACCACAAATCAGTCATAGACCCTTAGCGCAGCGGCAATTTCTCTCGATGTGTCCCGGTATCCGACAGTATCCACAAACCGAAGGTTCCCGTTGTGGTGGGGTTGCGGTACGCTTCATCTGAACTCCTCCATGCTGTGTAACCGGAATCCTCCCTGAAGTTTGATTCACGGGCTGTTTGAATCTTCCACTCTGAAGTTTCTTCCTCTTATCCATAACCGTCTCAATTCTGCTGGCCGCATTTAATACCTCTGAATAAGTCCTCAGATCATGTGAAGCTAACTTCTCATGTATTTCCAGAGTGAGACACTGTAAGAATCTTCTAGCCCTATCCTTTTCCTGGGCTACCATTGAAGGAGCAAAACGACTGAGTCGGATAAACTTAGCCGCTACCTCGTCCACTGTGCGATCTCTCTGACGAAGACTGATAAATTGTTGTTCCATCTCGATCCTGGCCGATTTGGGAAAGAATTTCTCAAGGAAAGCCGAAGAGAAATCAGTCCATGCAATTGGTTTCTTCAACCTGTTCTCTTCTGCGAGCCACCAAATTCTAGCAATATCCTGCAGTTGAATCTTGACTATATCCACTCTGTCCTCTTCAGGAATCTGGGCGGCTAACAGCAAATTCCCCATGTCGACAATCCACTGCTCAGCATCCAGTGGTCCGCCCGCGCCAGTGAAAACTGCCGGCTGTAGTCTCCTGAAATCGACGACACTGCCCGGATGTCTACCTTCACGAACCTCAGCCACCTTGTTCAGGGCCGCAGTAGCGGTCTGCTGAGAAGCAAGTAGGCCCCCTTGTAGCAATTCGGTCTGCTGCTGTTGACTCTCCAGCAAGCCACGTATAACTCCAAGTAGTGCAGTATTGTTGTCACGTCTCCCATATACTCACAAATTTTCTTCGGCCATGATTCTGAAGTCAAAATGAACGACGAGGTTTAGCAACGAAAATGAGGTTTAAATTCAAAATATTAAAACCGAGTGAAGCAAAGAGATAATGTAACAATCAATTCAAAGAATACGGATTAAGTGTAGAACTCTAAGTTACTCATACAGAATACCGTATTGTATCCATGCCGCGGTACATGGGCACAATATCGTAACTCTATGTAAGTCGCCCGAATCCTACGGTCAGAGTCAACGGAATCTGTAGCAAGACATACTGGGGACAACCTAGACATGTGATTCTAACCTAAAAGTTCGAAAGAACCAAGACTAACCTCTGACGTTAACCTGGCTCTGATACCAACAAAACCTTGTCACGCCCCGCTTCCCAAAATATGGAAAACGGGAAGCGACGAAGGCCAGCCGTGCTACCTATGGTAAAGAAAAGTCCTTCCATAGTCACATAAGACGGTCTAGATTAACCTGTCAAAAATAAAATCCAATACCAAAAGAAATAATACTGATAATCATGCTGCAATGAAACCACAAGAAATCTTAAAATGGGTCCACTAGATAATTGATGCAATTAAAGATCCAAAGCAAAAGATTCGGAATAAAATAAGATCCGAAAGAGATACATAAGTCCTAATGTCCCATAAGGGCGCACATGCTAAAAGCTAAAAGAAAAGGAAATAAACCTATGATTACTGATCTTCAGCAAAGTCCTGGTAGCCGCTCTGATCCTGCTCAGCCTGCAGATCTTTCTCTAAACCTGAGATGGCAAATCTCAGGGATGTCAGAACATCCCAGCAAGTACTCAACGTATAAAGTGTGTGTGTAGCATAATAACATGAATATATAAAAAGTGAAGCCCGGGGTGCAAGAAAAACATGTATATAAATAATTAAATGCACTAACACTATGAAACATGCATGTAAGGGATCAGGTCATAACCTAACTGATCACTAAAAGGTAAACTATCCTATTGTAAGCTTGAGTGTATGCGTCAACCTCTGCAGGAGTATTCCTAACCCAAGAGTGGTGCCACAGGGGCTAGGAAACACGGGCCCAACTGTTGAATGAACAAGAGACCACTATAACCCGGTACGAGATGTAAACATGAGACCGCTATAGCCCGGTACGAGCTGTAATCATGAGACCGCTATAGCCCGGTACGAGCTGTAAACATGAGACCGCTATAGCCCGGTACGAGCTGTAAATATGAGACCACTATAGCTTGGTACAAGCTGCCAGCATGGGACTCCTGAGATCCTGTTGTACAACACACACTCTGTTAGTTATATGTATGCCCTAGAGGCCATTACTGTACAAAGGATGTATATTGTAGTGGATGCTGGGACGTATATAGGGAGGACTTTCTTGCTCGACATGATAGTATGCTATCTGGTTGCTCTTTACCTTAACGTGTATATTGATTGTCTCTCTGTTACATGTTGGTAAAGCCCTTAGGATCTGTACTTGACTACCTGGACTATGATGCGGATCATACTAGTGGGGACATGGTAGTCCATAAGTACATCCTTCAAAGTCCCTAGTCGTGGGTGTATCGAGACGGGGCATCGATATACCAGAGTAGACTAGCGTATACCTTCTCGACCCATACAGATGGGCGATGGATGATCCCATATCCATTGGTGTTTGACATCAGAGATGATATACGGGTGCTCAGTAGAGACTGGGTACACTGGACGGACTCGCCGAGAACTCCCAGATGGTATTATACCTCACGTCAGATGGCAGTTCTCTGGTGACACTGGTACAGAGTAGTCTGTTGACCCGAGATCGTCATAGAGTCTTGTGTGGTTCCCACCGTGCTTTGATTTCCATCTTACCATGTCCAAGAGGGCATGCAAAACGGTGGTTTTTGGGTACAGTCCCGAGTCAAATGGAGGCAATGAGCGATAGGAGGGGATTCGTCTCTCCCGGTATAGGGGGTTGATGTTGCGCTGTGTTCGATTGGCTATAACAGGAAATCCCTGGCCAGGGTTGCTGAGATTTACTGGTAAGTGTTACCAGTAGTATCTCGAATTGTTATAGACCTCATATCGACACGACTTATTGAGCTATTGGGGTCTGACGTTTACCACCCCTAGGCAAGATATGCGACATATCAGACGATCAGACCGGACTGTACGGTAGTGTTACTGGTCGGATTCACTGGAGTGTGAGCGGGCTTGCTCGTCGATCTTCAGATCGCTCAATACCTGGGTGGCCGTTACGTTTAGCAGACCGCTTGCGGCTTGTGGATGTTTGATATGATCATCATCCGCTGCCGGCGTATTGACGAGTCTTTAGAGTCCTACACAGAGGTTTCCTGGCTCAAGCGAAACGAAATAGGAGCGCATATGAGATATGTACGGGACCGAGAATAATACCAGTATGTGATACTGTATTCGATTCTCACGATGTGACATTGATCGGTTATATGCGATATAGCCGGGTTATCGGATCAAGTGTTGATTCGATAAGATGTTACTAATGGTACCAGTCGGTTATGTGCGTCATGACCGGATCGTTAAATCAAGCGTTGATTTAATGATTTAATGCATAATTATATATTTGATATATTACTTTGCATTAACTAGTATCGGTTCACTTTAAATGGATTTTCTCGCTCGGTTGTGCGCATTGCATATGCGATATGATTTTGTGCACTTGTTTGTATCATATTTGATGATACATGCAAATTAGGGTTTGTGTAAAGAATTAAACCTTGGTTAAAGAAATGGTTAGGGTTTTTACTTGATTATTCATTTATTCATTTGTTTTTATTTTTGGAAAATAAAATTGCATAAAATAGAATGGTGGCTTCTTTTGTTTTCTTTCATGAAGCTTCATGAACTTTTGACTTAGTCACCATTTTGTCTCATGCTTAACCCTAACCAATTCAATTAACTCAAGTTAATTCTCTACACCTAACCATGGTGAGAATTATGATAAGAATGGATTTTTATTTATTCTTTTATTCTTATCATAATACTCATCTTCTTCTTGCTCTTCTTCTTCTTCATTCTTCTTTGAAGAAAACCAAGCTCCATCAATGGTGATTGTTGGAAAAGAGTGAGAAATCCAAAACTAAAGTTAACCCACTTCCTATTTCTTCATCCTCTACCTCTTGCCAAGTAGTAGAGTGTGTTTTCTTCACAAGTTTCTTGACTTGGTGAAGTCGGAGCTTGATTTAGCGATGCCTCGACGTAGATCATCTTCGGCATGGACATCGACGACCTAGCTTGCCCATTCTCCGACGAAGCCGACGCTAGAGCCCGGATTTGATTTGGACAGCGGAGAGGACTTCGTTGCGGAGCTATGGAGGTGGAGCACCGGATCTACAAAGGTTTTATTTCCGTATTCCCTTAGTTAAGTGTTAACTAGTTATCTTTTCGCCTAGTTTTCTAGCAAACGATCCGTAGTCGGGTTTCTCGGCACCTAGATTTTTTGAAATTGGCATGGTTGATGCCTTGTGAGACCTCATTAGGATGCATAGGAACCCTACAGTGGTATCAGAGCTACTAGGCATTGGATGTCGACCTATGGGGGGTTCTCACTGTGTGACAGTGTGGCGAAGCATAGGCTCTTACCCCCAGGGTGTCCCGAGACCGGAAGGTATTCCGGCGGGTTGTAGTCCTCGCGAGGGGGCATGCGCAAAAAGTAGCGGCTGAGGGACCCGTTGGTGCCACGGCAACCCCATTGGATGGGGTGGCTGCCTGACCTACAGTGGTATCAGAGCCTAGCTAGAGTCTTAGGCGAAGTCTAGACGGAATTTGAAACCCGATCGAACCCGAAACCCCAAATCAAAATTGCTCTCTGTACTTTTTTCAAAAACGTGGATTTTTCTAGATTAAAAATATTCAGAAAAATAAGCAGGAAGATATAAGGTTTACTGCAAAATTCGAGCAAGTGATTCCTTAAAGAGGGCGCGGATCCGCGGCCTTACAGGAGGCTCATGCGGCAGATCTGCGTCCATGTTGTCGTTTTGTGCTTCGAAATTTGCACAGTAATTCTTAATTTTCAGTGCTGGTTTTCCTGGATATTTTTAATATTTTTTCAAGAGTTGAATTTTTCTGGAGTTGTTTTGGGGATTCGGTGTTTCGATCGGGGTATCAAATTTCGTCTTTGTGTTTTTCCGGATAATTTTCAGAATATGTTAAAAAGTTCGACCGGATATAAATACCCAATTTTTCCCCTGTCGGGAAATTTCCAAGTGTTGGATTTTTCCGAAGTTTAACGACGTTCTAAGTAGTGCAAGTAACGCGATAGACCCTCTAGAAGACAACAAACCTTAACTCGATTATGTGACCGTCTTGAACTGTCCTTTGAACCTTCGGGTTTGGGGCAGTACGGCGTGCCACATGTGAGGCGTTGGCTTGACCCTTCTACGGCTGGACCGTTGGTACTGAGGCACGAACTGAATGTTGTTAGACTTATTTCATGTGTTGATCTGTATCGGGAAAACTTGGGTGTTCGATTGTTCGATCGGAAAGTTTAACATTTTCT
Source organism: Agapanthus africanus (assembly GCA_030015575.1). Taxonomy (NCBI): domain Eukaryota; kingdom Viridiplantae; phylum Streptophyta; class Magnoliopsida; order Asparagales; family Amaryllidaceae; genus Agapanthus; species Agapanthus africanus. Next base: position 270,815,834 of record CM057340.1, read on the forward strand.
ATTTATCCGGAATGGGATACAATAATTGGAATTCACAATGAGTTATGAGATAACTAAATGAATGTTATAAACATAACAGTTTAGTCTCACTTGATTGGTTGCCACGGAATTTTGATGTGATCAAAAGTCCGTCGCAATCACGTAGCGTACGCGGATACTCGCCGGGTAAACTTAATAGACAGCCTCACTCCATAGCCCCGACCAAGTGACTGTAGGAGAACCCCGTCACCGAAAGCATCCGTTCGGGTGCTCGCGGTAGCGGTGTTCCGCCTTGGTGCACTTCGTCGACGGTATCGGGGGTGCAGCCGCCTACTGAAGTTTGCGACGAGCATTCGATCAAAATGTCGGAAATCCTGTTGAATTGCCTGACTTGGTATTGAAAAGTGTTTTCGATAAAGAGACTAAAATGCGGGGTTTATAATTGTTAGGCATGTGATGTCTAAGTAATTCATTTGGTCAGGCATGCGATGTCTGAGGTGGTTGCGGATTCCAACTGTTGTAGTTTTACACTTTCTTTTCTGTGACCGTAAGTGTAATATGTGATATCGCCGGTTTCGTTGCTATATGTCAACGACAATTGGGATGCGCATATTTACTTACGTTGATGACATGTGATGTTATGTGTTGCTGGATATGTTATATTGGATCGTCGTGTTTGAATAGCCGGGGGTTTTTATGTGAGATGAGTGTTTTTCATTTTCATTCATGTAAAAACTTGTATGTAATATTCTTTTATTGGGGCGCTTCCAGGTTGCGGAAGTAGTCACCGTTTGTATATTATTTACTTTTCCGCACTAGGATACACCCAAGGAGGGGAGCACAAGTAACCGGGTTCTGGGGTCCAGTGGGAGACCAACTCGAGGAGTCGAGTCCGGGTCTCCTAACTCCAGAATTGGTAGGGTTGCTTGCCGCTCTCGTAGGGGTCTAGGGGTGTGGGTTTGGCTATTCGTCACGACCGTGGAATCCGTGTTTTATACTGGCTCGTATTGAAAACACGGACGTCCTAGTATATCCAATATTTCATATGTTTCTTCTACTGCGATATCTGTGATGTGATCATGTGATGTTCTATGATAGATACAGTATATAGTATATATGATATATTATATAGACGTTACTTATGTTTTACACCCGCGCTAGCCCTGCCCCGCTCTGCCGTTAGTTACCTAACCTAACGGTGCACAAGGGGACATCGAGGCGAATGCGGATGGCATAAGTGTACGTCGTATTTATCTGTGATGTTTAGGTACTTAAATGATGGGACTTCATTAATGTGATTAATGAAATAAAAGAAACCTAAGATGTTGTAGAATCGAATTTCAAAATAAAACAGGTAGCTACAGTTCTTGCTTTGCACAGAGGTATATGTGATATATCCTGCACCTTATTCGATGAGGAAAGGACCGAGATCCCTTCACTGGGAGTGACTCCTTTAGCAATAACTGGCAGATGCTACACACTCAGTTTGTCTTTTGATTGCTTTTAAGTGTTTTTGCTTTGCACAGTGATATAAATGATATATCCCGCAGCTCATTCGACGAGGAAAGGACCGACGATCCCTTCACCGGGAGTGACTCCTTTAGCAAAACTAGAAAAGCCTCAAAAACACTCCATTTCAAAATCATTTGATTCTACAACGATATCAAGTTCATTACGCAATAGGTTTTCATAAAAACCTGTCGTAGCCCTCCGTCATTTCAGATAAGTTGTATATAGTATTCGTGCTGCATTTGTTGGCTTTCGTCAAGGTGCAGTGTGCGGTAGCTATATGCTGCTTATCTGCTAGCATACGATGCGATTGGATTAGGGTAGTTGTGCGGCTTTGTTGGCTTTCGTCAAGGGTCGTGCGGGTGGGTTTAATTCGATCAAGAAATGTACGGGTTGAACTTGACTAGCGGGCTATGGTTTGTTGGCTTTCGTCAAGGTCATAGCACGTTAGGGGCAAAAGATTATCGGGAATTTCAAGTGTTGAAATTTGCAATGAGATTGCATACCTTCTATGAGATAGTTGGATCCCGATACCCGCTGTGAGTAATTGTTACTCCTGGGAGAGTTTTATACATTACAATTAGCCGATCAAGTAGGTGTCTAGAAAGGTGTCAACGGGGTTACGCCTCTGGGAAAATGAGGTTTACATTAATTAGGTTCGTGCGAAAGCACGGGGGACCTCCCTCAAAGTACCGACACTGTCCTGGCTGAAAGATTGGCGAACTTGTAGTGTGTAATTAATCCCGGCTAGTCTTTCCTTTTAGGGTTTGAAGGAAGATTTGATAAAAAGCAGTGGGAGCCATCTTGATTAGATAAAATAATAACCAATCTATTCTTGCAAGAGCGCACGCTGAGTGTTTTCTTCTCTGTCTCTCCTGGTAGCGACCATATCACGCCTTAATCAAGATAATAATACGGAATATTGACTGAACCCGCTTGTTATACTGAGCTGGGGAACGTTGGTCCCGCTCCAACTTATAATTGTTATAAGACAGAGCAGGAAATTGGGGATTGCCAGAATTCCCGTGCCGCCCAAACGAAGAGAGTGCATGCTGATGCATCATCTTCGGGTGTGTTCATTATACAGAACTGTTTCTCAGTATCCTTTACGTCCTGGGTATGTGATACCAGATCAGGATCCCAGATATGTAATCTGTTACATAGGGCTACAGATAGGTAGAGAACTGAGAACGGGTGATAAGTTTCATGAGGCAGAAAACGGGGCAAATGTTGCAGCCAAGTCTGTTGGTCACTGTCACCCTGTATTACAAATACATTGATTCTGAACGAATGTTATTAGATACCGAACCTGATATACAAAACCGCATCTATCTCTTTATTAGTAAAGAAATGATAAAATTTTGTATTGTTGGATAATGTTTTGAACATTTCCTATATCAAAAGTTGATCGGTTCAGGCACGTTATCTAAAAGCATTAATGTTCTAAATCAAACCACAGTTCTTAGTATACGGAACACACACAAGAGGAAGAGTTCAGAAATGAACGAATCCTTCTTGAGGCATTGTAGACTAGGTCATATCAATGTGACCCGACTGGCTGAAGTTACATTTAGATGCATGTTTAAATTAGTTTGAATTTACATCTTGTGAAACTCGCCAGTCATGTCACAAAGATAAGATGACCACAGCTCTGTTTATTGGAAACAGAGAAAGAGTTAGTAAACTCTTGGGATGATACATGTTGATGTATGTAAGGTCCCCTGTCTACACATGCCAGGACTGGTTCTTTATACTTCATTACATTCTCTGATAATCTCTCAAGATTCAGACATATGTTCCTGTTGAAACATGAGTCCGAGCCTTTTGAGATATTCACAGAATATAAGTTAGAAGTAGAGAACCAATACGGGTATAAGTATTATGTCCTATGATGAGATCAAGGAGGAGAATACTTGAGCACGAAAATCCTGAATTATTCTAAAGGAGAATGAGATTCTCTCTCAGCATTACTCCTCTGTATACACCATAGCACGATGGTATATCGAGGCGGAGCAATCACACCCTATATGATAAGGTGTGCTCTATGATGAGTACTACTGAGTTACCTATTTCCTTATGGGAGTTATGCACTTGAGAAGCTGCGTACCTATTGAATAGGGTTCAAATCAAATCAGTTGCCTACCACTTCATATTTGATATGATAAGGGAAGAGCCCATCTCTTAAGTTAGTTAAGATTTGGGGTTGTCCGGCCTATGTCTAAAAGCAAAATCCGGACAAGCTCGAGGCAAGGTCTATTATGTAGAACTGGAAGTGTTCCAGCTATACAAACTACAGCATGATTTGGTACAACCAGAGGATTCAGTGGTTACCAACGAACCTCAGCCTCTCCGCCGATCTAGTAGGGTTTTCTCACCCACCTGAGAGATACATAGGTTTCTCTATGACAGTGGGAGCGAGGATTGCATCATGAGATGATGACCCAACTAGTTTCGAGCAGGCCATCTAGAGTAAGACTCTGTAAGAATGGCTGGATGTTTAGTGATCTGAGATGGAATCCTTATACACCAACAAAGTATGGACTTTGGTTGCTATATCTGAAGGGTTAAATCCCCATCAGGAGCAAGTATATCTTGAGAAGATTACTTGGTGTAGATGGAAAAGTTGAGACTTTCAAAGCTAGACTTGTTAAAAGTTTGCATCATTGACCAGGTGTGGATAATGATGAAACCTTTTCAAGTAGCTATGCTTAAGTCCATCCAGATCCTACTTGTCACGGCTACATACCATGACTACGATATCTGGTGGTTGGGTGTCATGACTGCTTTTCTAAATGATGTTTTAGAAGAGTGCGTCTATAAGTACACAGCCAGAGGGCTTCGTAGACAGTGGGAGCAGCGGAAACGTGTGCAAGATGCTTTATAGGATAAAGCAGGCATCGCGGAGTTGGAACGTCTGTTTTGATGTAATATTCAAACAGTTTGACATCATCAAAATGGTAGATGAACCTTGTATATACAAAAAGGTAGTAGGGAGTATAGTAATGATCCTCATAGAGTACGTGGATGACATACTCTCGATAGGGAAGGAGTTTCCTATGCTACGCTCGATCAATCTCCGCTTATCACTAGGATTCTCCATATAGGATCAAAGTGATACCTACTAAATCCTGGGTTTTGGATCTATGAGATAGATTTAATTGGATGTTAGGATTCTCACTAGATGTAGTGAGTTGGTATCAATCGATCCTGGGGAGAATCACTGGAAGTGTTCCAGGGTGATAAAGACGACTGAGTGTCAGTCACAGGCATTGTCTTTACCCTCAGTAAAGGGGCGGTATGTTGGAAGAGTTCCAAACTAGATACCGTGACATACTAGACGATAAAGGCTGGATACATCGCTATTTGAGATGCTACCAAAGAGGCAGTCTGGATATATATTTGTTCATGAGATGAACTTTGTTCCTCCCATTGTGTGACAATGGAGTTGTGGCTTATGCCAAGGAACGCCGGTTCCATCAGTGATCCAGACATATTCTATGGCAGTATCACTTGATCATGGAGATGGTTGATCTCCAGGGTGATCGAGGTTAGGAGAGTAGACTCAGAGGACAATACAGCGGATCGACTCACAAAGGCCTGTTCCCAGAGAGAGACTTTTATGGGATGGTTGAGTATGAGATACTTCAAACCACTGCTACAGATGGCCCTAGTGCAAGTGGGAGATTGTTAGTTATATGTATGCCCTAGAGGCCATTACTGTACATAGGATGTATATTATAGTGGATGCTGGGACGTATATAGGGAGGACTTTCTTGCTCGACATGATAGTATGCTATCTGGTTGCTCTTTACCTTAACGTGTATATTGATTGTCTCTCTGTTACATGTTGGTAAAGCCCTTAGGATCTGTACTTGACTACCTGGACTATGATGCGGATCATACTAGTGGGGACATGGTAGTCCATAAGTACATCCTTCAAAGTCCCTAGTCGTGGGTGTATCGAGACGGGGCATCGATATACCAGAGTAGACTAGCGTATACCTTCTCGACCCATACAGATGGGCGATGGATGATCCCATATCCATTGGTGTTTGACATCAGAGATGATATACGGGTGCTCAGTAGAGACTGGGTACACTGGACGGACTCGCCGAGAACTCCCAGATGGTATTATACCTCACGTCAGATGGCAGTTCTCTGGTGACACTGGTACAGAGTAGTCTGTTGACCCGAGATCGTCATAGAGTCTTGTGTGGTTCCCACTGTGCTTTGATTTCCATCTTACCACGTCCAAGAGGGCGTGCAAAACGGTGGTTTTTGGGTACAGTCCCGAGTCACATGGAGGCAATGAGCGATAGGAGGGGATTCGTCTCTCCCGGTATAGGGGGTTGATGTTGCGCTGTGTTCGATTGGCTATAACAGGAAATCCCTGGCCAGGGTTGCTGAGATTTACTGGTAAGTGTTACCAGTAGTATCTCGAATTGTTATAGAACTCATATCGACACGACTTATTGAGCTATTGGGGTCTGACGTTTACCACCCCTAGGCAAGATATGCGACATATCAGACGATCAGACCGGACTGTACGGTAATGTTACTGGTCGGATTCACTGGAGTGTGAGCGGGCTTGCTCGTCGATCTTCAGATCGCTCAATACCCGGGTGGCCGTTACGTTTAGCAGACCGCTTGCGACTTGTGGATGTTTGATATGATCATCATCCGCTGCCGGCGTATTGACGAGTCTTTAGAGTCCTACACAGAGGTTTCCTGGCTCAAGCGAAACGAAATAGGAGCGCATATGAGATATGTGCGGGACCGAGAATAATACCAGTATGTGATACTGTATTCGATTCTCACGATGTGACATTGATCGGTTATATGCGATATAGCCGGGTTATCGGATCAAGTGTTGATTCGATAAGATGTTACTAATGGTACCAGTCGGTTATGTGCGTCATGACCGGATCGTTAAATCAAGCGTTGATTTAATGATTTAATGCATAATTATATATTTGATATATTACTTTGCATTAACTAGTATCGGTTCACTTTAAATGGATTTTCTCGCTCGGTTGTGCGCATTGCATATGCGATATGATTTTGTGCACTTGTTTGTATCATATTTGATGATACATGCAAATTAGGGTTTGTGTAAAGAATTAAACCTTGGTTAAAGAAATGGTTAGGGTTTTTACTTGATTATTCATTTATTCATTTGTTTTTATTTTTGGAAAATAAAATTGCATAAAATAGAATGGTGGCTTCTTTTGTTTTCTTTCATGAAGCTTCATGAACTTTTGACTTAGTCACCATTTTGTCTCATGCTTAACCCTAACCAATTCAATTAACTCAAGTTAATTCTCTACACCTAACCATGGTGAGAATTATGATAAGAATGGATTTTTATTTATTATTTTATTCTTATCATAATACTCATCTTCTTCTTGCTCTTCTTCTTCTTCATTCTTCTTTGAAGAAAACCAAGCTCCATCAATGGTGATTGTTGGAAAAGAGTGAGAAATCCAAAACTAAAGTTAACCCACTTCCTATTTCTTCATCCTCTACCTCTTGCCAAGTAGTAGAGTGTGTTTTCTTCACAAGTTTCTTGACTTGGTGAAGTCGGAGCTTGATTTAGCGATGCCTCGACGTAGATCATCTTCGGCATGGACATCGACGACCTAGCTTGCCCATTCTCCGACGAAGCCGACGCTAGAGCCCGGATTTGATTTGGACAACAGAGAGGACTTCGTTGTGGAGCTATGGAGGTGGAGCACTGGATCTACAAAGGTTGTATTTCCGTATTCCCTTAGTTAAGTGTTAACTAGTTATCTTTTCGCCTAGTTTTCTAGCAAACGATCCGTAGTCGGGTTTCTCGGCACCTAGATTTTTTGAAATTGGCATGGTTGATGCCTTGTGAGACCTCATTAGGATGCCTAGGAACCCTACACACTCATGTTAGTGTATATGCCCTAGGGGCCATTATTGTATCATACTAGTTTGTATAATACTTAATGGAAGCTTGGGATATTCACATATATATAACAGTCTTGCTAAACATGGTAGTATGCTACTTGGTTTTTCTATCTTAATATGTGAGTATACGTATTGATAGAGCTCTTAGGATCTTGCTTGACTACCAGCGTTGTGATGGCAGTCACACAAGTGGGGGCTGGGTAATCTACAAGCACATCCTTATTCAGGTCCCTAGTCGTAGGATTATCGAGATAGGGCATCGATCTCCGTAGTAGATTAGTGTGTACGCTTCTCATCACAGTTGGGGAGATGGTCTATCCCACAGCCGTCAGTACGTCGTACTGGAGATAGTATGCAGGTGCTCGTTAGGTTACGGGTACACCGGACAGGACTCACAGGGAACTGTTGGTTGGTTTTATACCAGTCGTTAGTTAACAGTTTCCAGGTGACATGAGTACAGCATAGTCCGCAGACTTGACACTGCTACTTCGCCTCGAGTGTGTCCTACTATTCTTAGATTGCTACCCTACCACGGCTCAAAGGAGTCGTGCAAACAGGTAGCAGTTGGGTGCAGTCCCGAGCACTTGGAGGCAGTAGCGGTTAGACACAGGATTCGTCTCTCCCGGTATTGGGGGTTGATATCGCGCTGTGTCAGAGAGCCATTATGCAAAGTCCCTGTCCAGGGCAAGCAAGATTTGCTGGTAGGTTCCAGTAGTTTCTCAGGGTGTAATGGGCTTCACTCCGACACGACTTATACCGCTATTAGGGGACTGACGCTTGCCGCCCCCTTAGGCCCGATATGCGATAGTCTTAGACGAACAGACCGGACTGTATAGAGATTGTCATATCAGACTCAGTAGGAGTTCGGATGGGTCTCCTCATCGGCCTTCTTATCGACATCTACCTGGGGACCGTTACGTACAGCTAGTGCCGCTTGCGGTCTGTGGTTAAACCCACTGCCAGCGTAGTAGTCGAATCTCTAAAGTCCCACACAGAGAGTTTCCCTACTCCAGGCGAAACGATATAGAGGTCGTATGGTTTTACGACAAGGGTTCGGACGCATACGTGTGTTTACGCACGTACGACATTCGGACAGTTTTTACTAGCCGGCTTTGGTTTAAACCAGCTTCTAGTATCCGGTTATTGGATTTATACAGTCTAAAGTTTTTCCGTGTTTTCACGGATAGGAGGGGCGTTCTCGTAATTACGCGAGAAGCTTCTATAAGATGGTGACTTGGGGGTTAAGGTGGCATATGCATTAAATGAGATTAGTGAGTCATTTGAGTGATTCATCCATGTCATTAATGCATCATAAATGATTAATGACTCATGGAGATGAATCACCCTCCTGTATTTATGAAGCATGATTATTAATCCTTTATTTTCTTTTATTGGATAAATGATAATGCTTGAAATATATTATGATAGCTCATTATCTCATCTAATTCTCTTGCTCACTTTCTCTCTCCTCAAGCTCTCTCTCTTCAAACCCTAATCCTCCCCTCTCATGTATTGAGACCAAGGATTAGAGTAGACTACTTAATCCTTAACCATTCTCTATATCACCTAGGTTACTTAGATTAGCGATTTAAGAAACCTAGTTACCTCAAGTTATAGGTGAAGCTTGTAGTAAAGCTCTCGGGTGGATCTTCTACTACATAGAGAAGGCCGGAGAGGATGTGGAGAACGACAAGACGAAGGACTTGGTTCTTTAGGTATAATCACTTATCATAGTAGTTAACTCTTTTATGGTTTTTTGTTAGTTATTGTTTATGCAATGATTCTCGGTTAGTCGATGTTTACGCCTAAAACAAGATCGTTTTTCATTATTCCGCCTCCCCACAAGTCGTGGGGTATTGTACATCGACTTACAGTGGTATCAAAGCCTCGCTAAACAATAATTAACTCATTATCAAAGTCGTAAGAATTTCGAACGCAAAACGGACCGGAAAAATCATCGATTTAACACAGTTTCTGTCGAATTTAAAATGAGGTCCAAAATTTTTTCAGGGACCTGCAGAATAACAAGTAGAGAATAATAGGGCTACTGAAGAAATTTGGACTCCTAACTCGGCCAACTCACCGCGGAACCGCGGCGGATCCATGCGATACGCCGCGGATCCGCGGCCGAGTTGGGGCCGAGTTGGGGCCAAATTCCTTCAGTAACTCTCTTGTGTTAATAGTGATGTTTCTGGAATATTTTATTTTCTGCTCAAGTCTCAGGTGCACAGAGAAGTTTTGGGAGTAGAATCTGATTTGTTTGCTCGATCGAAATTGTACGATGTTTGCTAATTTGATTATATCTGTGTTTGTATAATGTGTTCGTAAACCTCCCCTAACTGCTAGTATGTCGGTTGGCAGGGGGTGCACATTTCTGTAATGGTTTTTACTGTTTATGGTTGTGAACTGTATTGGACTGTTGTGATGTTTAGCCGGGGTTTGAGATGGGTTGTTATATTCATTCATTCAATGTAATTGTAATATGTTGTAATATTATTTTGCGGGGCGCATCCAGGTTGCGCTTGTAGCCACCGTTGTATTATTTCATTTTACTGTTTTTGCTCCTAGGATAGACCCAGGGTAGGGTACACAAACTACCGGGTACTTTAAAGTGTTTAGTGGCCTACTCGCTTTGTTGAGGGAGACCGCTTCACTTCGGGTATTTAGCGGGTAGTTTGCCGTATCCGTAGGGGTTTAGGGTGGGGTAATGGCTATTCATCACAACTGTGTAATCCGTCTTTTGTTGCAGGCTCTAAACAAACGCGGATTGCTTACAAATCCAATAAAGTTCATATGAGATCTGGAATGCCTATTATTGCGTCTGACGAATGTACAATATCTATATATGATAGCTATTTAGATGTCACTTATGTTTTACACCCGCGCTAGCCCAGCCCTCGCTCTGCCGTTAGTTAAGTAACCTAACGGGTGATGACGGGACCCCATGGCAAATGCGGATGGCATAAGAGGACGTTGTATTTTCGTTATTTTCTGCAATGATAGGTTAATGATGGGACGCATTATTTATAATACAAAGAAAATAAACCAAAAGATGAATCGTTGGAACAATTTAAAAGAAACCACTCGGTTATTTTAAAATAGATGATATTTTTTAATTGCGGAGCTTTAACCACTCCTTCTAAAAAGCTATCAGGTTCCTTCGGTCATATCAAGTTCACTACGTTCACGGTTTCGCCAAAACCATTCGTAGCCCTCCGTCATTTCATTTGGGTATTCAGTAGTATTCAAGCTATGTATTTTGACCAACGCCAAGGCATAGTGTTTGGTAGCTGCTGGGTATTCATTTGTTGCATAGATAGATGAGTTGGTTTGGGACAGTCGTATTATCATTTTGGCCAACGTCAAGGATATGTACGGATGGGTTCAAATTAACAAGATAATTATGGGTAGAACTTGACATGTGACTTATGACATTTTGACCAACGCCAAGGTCATAAGAGCATGGGGCAAAAATATATATCGGGAATTTCTAAAGAAACTGAAATTTGCAAAGAGTTGCATACCATTTGGAGTTTGATGAATGTTGGTAGGATTCCTTCAACATTATCATACGATGATATTTGGATCCCGATCCTACTGTGAGTATATGCTACTCATCAGGATATTCTCCACTTAACGATCAATGCTATAAACCAAGTAGGTGTCAAGAAAGGTGTCAGCGGGGTTACGCCCCCAGAGAAAAGAGGTTATTTAATTAAGGAACTTCGCGAAAGCGTTGGAAAACCTCCCTCGAAGTACCGACACCAGCCTGGCTGAACGGTTAAGCAAGTATTGTACAGTGAGAATAGTCCTGGCTAATTCTTCTTTTATGGTTTGAAGAAGGATTCGAGAAACAGTGGGAGCCATCCAGTTTAGATAAATTAAAAACCACTTTAAACTTGCAAGAGCATCATGCTAAAGAGTTTTCTTCTCTCTCTCCTAATTGCAGCGACCCTGAAAATGACTGGAATTAAGTTACTTTTAGAGAAAAATATACTGACAGGGCCAAACTATAAAGATTGGCTGCGGAATGTCAAAATGGCTTTGACCTATGACAAATTGGGGTACGTCCTCACCGCTAAGGCACCTGCAGTCCCATGTCCCAAATCCAGTAATGCAGATAAGGAAACATGCAAAACCTGGGAGTATGATTGCGCGAAAGCCAAGTGCATCGTGCTTGCCTCGATGAACAATGAACATCAGAGGAGGCACGAGGATATGGAACTAGATGCCATATTTCTCCATACAAAGGAACTTTATGGAGAGCAATCTCGTATAGCAAGATACGAGACCTCTAAGAACTTGTTTCGAGCGAGGTTGGTTATCGGATCATCGGTAGGAGAACATGTCCTAAAGATGATTGGCTACATAGAAGAGCTCGCAGACCTTGGGACGACTTTGGATAATGAGCTCTATACAGACCTTATTCTCCAGTCCCTTCCTTCCACCTATGTCCAGTTTATTCTGAACTTCAACATTCAAAGAAAAGAAGTTGAACTTCCGGAACTCCTTAACATGTTGAGGAGTGCAGAGGGCACCTTGCAGAAGGCAAGGGAAACACCCGCTATGTTTGTTAGCGGTGATTCTTCTTCCGGGTCCAAGGCTAGGGCCAAAGGAAGGAAAAAGAAGGCCGCCCCCAAACCTAGGGGAGGTGTAAGTAAGGTGGGAGGGAAGGGAAAGAAAAAGTTTGCGGTACCGGTAGTGGCCCAGGATGAGTGCTTCCATTGTCACAGGAAAGGGCACTGGAAAAAGGATTGCAAGGCGTGGAACGCCAAGAACCAGGAACCGAAGCAAGCTGTGGCTTCGACTTCAGGTGTGTTTGTAATTGATAATTGTCTGTCAATAAACTCTACTTCCTGGGTATTGGATACCGGATCAAGATCTCATATTTGCAATTCATTGCAGGCACTGAGAAACCGTAGTGCTGAAGGATGATGATATGACCCTGATGGTTGCTAACGGAGCTAGCGTGGGAGCTGTGTCCGTAGGGGATTATCACCTGGGATTGACGAGTGGACACATTTTGGTTTTACATAACTGTTTTTGTGTACCCAGCTTAACGTGTAATATCATATTTGTTTCCTTGTTATCAAATAAAGGTTATGATTTCACGTTTATAAGTGGTGTTGTTAACATCCACCTTAATCATAGTTTGATTGGGTCCGGTACACTGGAAAACGGTATATATGTGTTAAACCAACTCCAAATTTTCAATGTCCAGAACACACTAAAAAGAAAGTCTCCAGATTTAAATAAAGCTTTCTTATGGCATTGTAGACTGGGTCACATCAATGAGAGAAGGTTGACTAAGTTACATAGAGAAGGATATTTGGACTCATTCGAATATCAAACTTATGTCACTTGTCAATCTTGTCTCAAAGGAAAGATGACAAAGACTCCATTTACTGGACATGGAGTAAGAGCGAGCGAGCTCTTAGGACTCATACACAGCGATGTATGTGGTCCAATGTCTACACATGCAAGAGGTGGTTTTTCCTATTTTATTACTTTCACGGATGATTACTCAAGGTACGGATTTATTTATCTGATGAAACATAAATCCGAGGCTTTTGAGAAATTCCAAGAGTTTAATAACGAAGTAGAAAACCAAACCGGCAAAAGTATCAAGACACTAAGATCTGATCGAGGTGGTGAATACTTGAGTGCCGAGTTCCTAGGTTACCTAAAAGAGAAAGGAATTCTCTCTCAGCTTACTCCTCCATACACTCCACAGCATACGGTGTATTGGAGAGAAGGAATCGAACCCTATTGGATATGGTATGTTCCATGATGAGTAATGCTGAGTTACCGCGATCTTTTTGGGGTTATGCGCTAGAATCAGCGGCATATCTTTTGAACATGGTACCTACCAAGACTGTGCCTACCACGCCATATCAGATATGGAGTGGGAAGAAACCCTATCTTCAGTATCTGAAAATATGGGGATGTCCAGCTTTTGTCAAAAAGCAGCATGTGGACAAACACGAGGCATGATCAGTAAAGTGTAAGTTTGTGGGATATCCAAAGAACTCCAAGGGGTATCTATTCTATTACGCAGAGGAACAAAAGGTGCTTCTTTCTCGCAATGCCTATTTTCTAGAATATCAGTTTTTAGAAAAGGAAATAAATATGAGCGAAATAGAACTGGAAGAAATTCCAGAACCACAAACTAATACTGAAAGTTTGGTAGAACAAGTAGTTCAAGAAGAACAGGACATTCCCGCACCCCTCCGCAGGAGTAGTAGGCCATCTCATCCGCCTGAGAGATACTACGGTTTTCTCATAGATGGGGATAGAGAGGATTGCATCATAGATGATGATGAACCTACTAGCTTCCAGCAGGCCATCCAGAGCGGCGACTCAGTACGATGGCTAGATGCAATGCGGACCGAAATGGAGTCCATGTACACCAACAAAGTATGGACTTTGGACTTTGCTCCAGATGGGGTAAAACCCATAGGATGCAAATGGATCTTCAAGAAAAAGATTGGTGTAGATGGACAGGTGGAAACCTATAAGGCTAGACTTGTTGCAAAGGGTTTTCGTCAAAGACCTGGTTTGGACTATGACGAAACTTTTTCTCCAGTGGCTATGCTCAAATCCATTCGGGTCCTTCGTGCTATTGCTGCCTTCCATGATTATGAAATCTGGCAGATGGACGTAAAGATGGCTTTTTTGAATGTAAATTTAGAAGAGTGCGTCTATATGGATCAGCCAGAGGGTTTCAATCAGAGTGGGAGCAGTGGGAAAGTATGCAAGTTGCTTAAGTCCATTTATGGACTAAAGCAGGCATCGCGGAGTTGGAACATCTGTTTTGATGAAACAGTTAAAGAATATGACTTTATCAAAAATCCAGATGAACCATGCATATATAGTAAAGTTGTAGCACGAACTGTCATATTCCTCGTCTTGTACGTGGATGACATTCTATTGATAGGAAATGACATTCCTATGCTACAATCTGTCAAAGGATTCTTGTCATACAGGTTCTCCATGAAAGACCTGGGTGATGCCTCTTACATTCTGGGGATCCGGATCTATCGTGATAGATCCAAGAGGATGTTGGGACTTTCGCAGTCCAGGTATATCGACACTGTACTGAAAAGATTCAGTATGGAAGATTCTAAGCGTGGTAATCTACCGGCTTGTCACGGAATCACCCTATCCAAAGAGATGTCTCCCAGGACTGATTTGGAAAGGGAACGCATGTCTATTATACCCTACGCTTCTGCTGTAGGCTCTATAATGTATGCGATGTTATGCACCAGACCAGATGTAGCTTACGCACTGAGCGTGGTAAGCCGGTATCAGTCAGACCCAGGGGAGAAGCACTGGATAGCAGTAAAGAACATGCTCAAGTACCTGAGGAGGACTAAGGAGATGTTCTTGGTTTACGGCGGAAAAGACCTCAGGATGGAGGCCTATGCTGATTCCGGCTTCCAGAGTGATAAGGACGATTCCAACTCCATGTCAGGTTATGTCTTTACCCTCAATGGAGGGGCGGTGTGCTGGAAGAGTTCTAAGCAGGACACCGTTGCTGACTCGACGATGGAAGCGGAGTATATTGCTGCTTGCGATGCCGCAAAAGAAGCGGTCTGGATGAAGAAGTTCCTAACAGAACTTCAGGTGGTTCCTACCATTGTTGATCCAATACCTCTGTATTGCAATAACAACGGAGCTATAGCTTTAGCAAAGGAACCAGGGTCCCATCAGAAGTCCAGACACATCTTAAGGCGGTATCACCTGATCAAGGAGATCATTGATCGTCGGGAGATCGAGGTTCGGAGAGTTGATACTGAATAGAACATTGCAGATCCATTCATAAAGGCCCTACCTCAGATTCAGTTCGAGAGGCTACTCGAGATCATCGGTCTTCGATATGCCAGTACATGGCCCTAGTGCAAGTGGGAGATTGTTAGTGTATATGCCCTAGGGGCCATTATTGTATCATACTAGTTGTATATTACTTAATGGAAGCTTGGGATATTTACATATATATAACAGTCTTGCTAAACACGGTAGTATGCTACTTGGTTTTTCTATCTTAATATGTGAGTATACGTATTGATAGAGCTCTTAGGATCTTGCTTGACTACCAGCGTTGTGATGGCAGTCACACTAGTGGGGGCTGGGTGGTCTACAAGCACATCCTTATTCAGGTCCCTAGTCATAGGATTATCGAGACAGGGCATCGATACTCCGGAGTAAACTAGTGTGTACGCTTCTCATCCCAGTTGGGGAGATGGTCTGTCCCACAGCCGTCAGTACGTCGTACTGGAGATAGTATGCAGTGCTCGTTAGGTTACGGGTACACCGGACAGGACTCACAGGGAACTGTTGGTTGGTTTTATACCATTCGTCAGTTAACAGTTCCTAGGTGACATGAGTACAGCATAGTCCGCAGACTTGACACTGCTACTTCGCCTCGAGTGTGTCCCACTGTTCTTAGATTGCTACCCTACCACGGCTCAAAGGAGTCGTGCAAACAGGTAGCAGTTGGGTGCAGTCCCGAGCACTTGGAGGCAGTGGCGGTTAGACAGGATTCGTCTCTCCCGGTATTAGGGGTTGATATCGCGCTGTGTCAGAGAGCCATTACTCAAAGTCCCTGGCCAGGGCAAGCTAGATTTGATGGTAGGTTCCAGTAGTTTCTCGGGGTGTAATATGCTTCACTCCGACACGACTTATACCGCTATTAGGGGACTGACGCTTGCCGCCCCCCAGGCCCGATATGCGATAGTCTTAGACGAACAGACCGGACTGTACGGAGATTGTCACATCAGACTCAGTAGGAGTTTGGATGGGTCTCCTCGTCGGCCTTCTTATCGACATCTACCTGGGGACCGTTACGTACAGCTAGTGTCGCTTGCGGTCTGTGGTTAAACCCACTGCCAATGTAGTAGTCGAGTCTCTAAAGTCCCACACAGAGAGTTTCCCTACTCCAGGAGAAACGATATACGGGTCGTATGGTTTTACGACAAGGGTTCGGACGTATACGTGTGTTTACGCACGTACGACATCCGGACAGTTTTTACTAGCCGGCTTTGGTTTAAGCTAGTTTCTAGTATCCGGTTATTGGATTTATACAGTCTAAAGTTTTTCCGTGTTTTCACAGATAGGAGGGGCATTTTCGTAATTACGCGAGAAGCTTCTAGAAGATGGTGACTTGGGGATTAAGGTGGCATATGCATTAAATGAGATTAGTGAGTCATTTGAGTGATTCATCCATGTCATTAATGCATCATAAATGATTAATGACTCATGGAGATGAATCACCCTCTTGTATTTATGAAGCATGATTATTAATCCTTTATTTTCTTTTATTGGATAAATGATAATGCTTGATATATATTATGATAGCTCATTATCTCATCTAATTCTCTTGCTCACTTTCTCTCTCCTCAAGCTCTCGCTCTTCAAACCCTAATCCTCCCCTCTCATGTGTTGAGACCAAGGATTAGAGTAGACTACTTAATCCTTAACCATTCTCTATATCACCTAGGTTACTTAGATTAGCGATTTAAGAAACCTAGTTACCTCAAGTTAGAGGTGAAGCTTGAAGTAAAGCTCTCGGGTGGATCTTCTACTACATAGAGAAGGCCGGAGAGGATGTGGAGAACGACAAGACGAAGGACTCGGTTCTTTTGGTATAATCACTTATCATAGTAGTTAACTCTTCTATGGTTTCTTGTTAGTTATTGTTTATGCAAAGATTCTCGGTTAGTCGATGTTTACGCCTAAAACAAGATCGTTTTTCATTATTCCGCCTCCCCACAAGTCGTGGGGTGTTGTACATCGACTTACAACTCAAACCACCCCAACACCCACATATTTATAGCTGCTATGGTAAAGATTGAAATCGCTAATTAAGAATGCTGAAAAGACAGGAACTTGTGGTATGGTAATTGTATGAAAATAAAACTGATGAATAGTGGTGTCATGGAATGTAGTCCGGCATTCTAATTAATGTTTTCGTTTTAAAATAAATAATAAGGATCATGAATAGGCATGTCAAATCAAGGTGTTCTATACATGTAATCAACATGAGTCTCGAATATGTATAAAGCATGTAAAAGGATTCTTAATTCGAATGAGTCTCGAATGTTCTATACATGTAAAAGGATTCTGTATATTGTATCTAAGTTGTTATACCATAAGCATCTCCTTTAGTATTATGGACAAACATATTCTGCACTATAAACTAATCAAGTCAGCATAAACTGATTAAGAACACTTCTAAGAAAAGAATACATACTAACACAAACTAGTCCAGTATAAATTGAAAACCATAAGTTGAAAGTTTCAATTAATTGGAGGCTGTGGCAAAGGACATATAAGGCATGTAGAAGTTAATTACAAAGTAAACAATGGTGCCTAAACTTTCTGTGACTATGTGTCTTAAATTATTAAACCAAAAAGCTTAAAGATGATACAAAGAAAGCAGTCAATGAAAAGTAAAACTAGAAGTACAGTTTCAGAATTCAACGTTGGCACAGTAAGAAATGTGAATATAATACTTGTTACAGGTTAAGAACTAATTCAGATAATCTCCGATGTTGCATCGACAAAATGAAAAGAGCAAGAGTACTTGCCTGAGGATAACGATCACGAAAAACGATGTACGAAAATGCGGGCACGATCTCAGCTAAGGTGCGACTTTGGATCTGAGTTATACAATCCGCCTAGATAAATTTCATCGATTTAAATCATAAATATCTACATAAACATTGTCACACAACCAAAACACAATTACCTCAATTTAGGGTTTTGATACTAATTTTCCCCTTTCAATTGCTCACTAATTTCGTGTCATTTTATTTATTTCCCCTTTTTTTTTAAAAGGAAACAGAGATCAGGGAAAGCTTACAGGGGATGATCGTGGCAGTTGCTAGGGTTCGGATGGTCCAAGGTCAAGTCGAGAGCACTCAGATCTGGAGATGGGAGCGGCTTCGAGGCGAAGACGAGGCTGCGTCGACGGTGAGGGCTTGCGGTGTTGCTGCAGGTAAGTGATGATGAGGCTGATAGAGATCTGCGTGATGGTGTCGTCGAGAGAGGGAGGTTTCCCAGCGAGGGAGCGACGAGGGCTTGCGTTGGGTTCGGGGAGATGGGTTGTTGCGGTCGGGGCTCGGGGTTGTAGTCGGGGTGAAGGAGATAGAAGGAAGGAGGAGGTGGATGAGAAGAGAAGGTCGATGTCGGGGAGGAGGCGGCGACGGCGAGGTGCGGCGAAGGCTAGGGTTAGGGTTTTGCTGAGCGAAGGCGGAGGTGAGATGAGAGCGAAGGTGGGGGTTTTGAAGAGCAGCGGGGAGAGAGAAAGAGTTGTGAGTATGAAGAGAGAGAGAGAGAGATTTGTATAAATATAAATAGATTTTATAAATGTATGTATATAGATGCATATCATTAATTGGTCATAGTTAGAGATTCAGTGCAGATTTTCTTGTTCTCATTTTAACAGTAAACTGATACGCAAAATGTTATTTTGCTGTCACTAAGAAAATATTATTTATATAATATAAAAACTGAATATTTTCCCATATCAAAATTGTTTATAGAAAAAATTCAAAATAAAATATATTAGCAGCCAATTAAAGGTTCTAAAATTATGGGGGGGAATATCTTGAACTACTGCATTCCAATAGGGCTGTTACAGTTGACTCCGTCAAGGTCACTACGGTCCTAGGGGCAAATATCACATCGGGAGTTTCAAATATACAGGAAACTTGCTGGTGTTGCATACCTTCTGGAGTGTGGTGATTAGAGTGACTTCCATCTAGTTTATCACGCAATGATAGTTGGATCCCGATCCCACTGATGAGTAGGATTACTCTTGGGAGATATTTTTCACTTCACAATTAGTTGATCTAATAGGTGTCTAGAAAGGTGTTGGCGGGGCTACGCCTCTACGGAAACGAGGTTTATTTTAATTAGGTCCGTGCGAGAGCACGGGGAACCTCCCTCGGAGTACCAACACCAACCAAGCTAAATGGTTAGCGAACTTATAAGGTGTTGATGATCCCAGCTAGTTCTCCATTTAAGGTTTGAAGGAGAATTCGAGGAAACAGTAGGAGCCATCTGTTCAGTCGAAAATAGTGCATTTTTAACATGAAAATTTCCTTACTTTTCTTAATCATCTAAAGGTATTTGATATAAATATAACACATATTAGAAGTTCATCTGCAAAATATCATTTACCATGTGTTATATATTATAATCAAAATTATAAAGGAAATTGTATGTTTAATATTTTTACGCATAATATTTTGTATCTCACATTCTTCATTGAGATCTTGTGCAAAGATTAGCTCAGGTCAGATATCAGGAATCAGGAATCTGACGATAAAATACAAGAAAGTCAAAGAATCAAATACTGGCAGAAATTCAGAAGAGATAAGAAGATTCCAGATATCACATAAAGACCCATAGATCAACAGAAGAAGACCAAAGAATTTTGAAGCAATGAAGCCACCAATTGGCCGCGGAACCACGGCCGAGTCAGGCCGAGTCGCCGCGGATCCACGGCCGATTCAGGGGCTTCGGGGGAGGTCTCTGGAAACTTCTTCTCAACGTCCTAGCTTGTTGGGGAAGCCTCGTTGTAACAACCTTGTTTTGGAAACTTCTCTATAATAATCTAGCTTGTTGAGGAAGCTTAAAGAGGGGGATATAAAAAGTGTTAGTTATATGTTTGCCCTAGAGGCCATTACTGTACATGTGATGTATATTATATTGGAAGCTTGGACATATATAGGGAGGACTTTCTTTCTCGACATGATAGTATGCTATCTGGTTGCTCTTTATCTTAACATGTACACTTATTGTCTCTCTATTACATGTTGATAAAGCCCTTAGGATGAGTACTTGACTGCCAGGATTATGATGCGGATCATACTAGTGGGGAAGAGGTAGTCGGCAAGTACATCCTTCAATTGTTCCTAGTCGTGGGAGTATCGAGACAGGGCATCGATACTCCAGAGTAGACTAGCGTATGCGCTTCTTGACCCATATGATGGGCGATGGATGATCCCATATCCATTGGTGTTTGACATCAGAGAAGATATATGGGTGCTCAATGGAGACTGGGTACACTGAACGGACTCACCAAGAACTCCTAGATGGTATTATACCTATCGTCAGATAGCAGTTCTCTGGTGACACTGGTACAGGTTAGTCTGTCGACCCGAGATCGTCATAGAGTCTTGTGTGATTCCCACTGTGCTTTGATTTCCACCTTACCACATTCAAGAGATCGTGCAAAACGGTGGTTTTTGGGTACAGTCCCGAGTCACATGGAGGCAATGAGCGATAGAAGGGGATTCGTCTCTCCCGGTATTGAGGGTTGATGTTGCGCTATGCTCGATTGGCCATAACAGGAAATCCCTGGCCAGGGTTGTTGAGATTTACTGGTAAGTGTTATAAGTAGTTTCTCGAACCGTTATGGACCTTGCATCGGCATGACTTATCAGGCTATTGGGGTCTGACGTTTTACCACCCCCAGGCTGCGATATGTGGCATATTTGACAAATAGACCGGACTATACGGTAGTGTTACTGATTGGATTCGCGGGAGTATGAGCAGGCTTGCTTGTTGATCTTCTGATCGCTTAATACCCGGGAAGTCGTTACATTTAGCAGACCGCTTGCGGCTTGTGGGTGTTTGATATGATCATCACCTGCTGTCGGCGTATTGATGAGTCTTAAGAGTCCTACACAGAGGTTTCCTGGTTCATGCGAAACAAAGTAGGAGCACATATGTGATATGTGCGGGACCGAGATTAATGCGAGTATGTGATACCGCATTCTATTCTTGCGATATATTATATCGGTCGGTTATATGTGATATAGCCGGGTTATCGGATCAAGTGATGATTCGATAAGATGTTACACTTGATATTAGTCGGTTGTAGGTGATATAGCCGGATTATTAAATCAAGTATTGATTTAATAATTTAATGTATAATTATATATGTGATATATTAATTTACATTAACTAATACTATCTCACTTAAACATTTCTTTTTCTCACTAGTGTACACTTAGTATAAATGTGATATATATTAATGTGCATCTTTTGTGTCATGCTAGATGCCACATGCTACATGGGTGTATGAGATTCACACCATGCTTATAATAATGTGAGGTTTTATTTATTTAAAGTAATTCAATATTAGTTGGAAATTGTCATGCTTGGATGCTTGGAGAAGCTTGAAGCATCTTTGACTTAGTCCACTAGTTTTGTTTTACTTGTAGATATTTATTAACCTAACCATTATTGTTAGCCATGGTTTATTCTCTACATGAGTTAGTGTATGACACTAACTCACCCATGGTTGCTATTCTCACCTCATGAGTTTCATTTCTCATCTCCACTTCATCTTCTTCTTCCTCATGGAAAAGCTTTCTAGCTTTTGAAATGGTGATGAAATATTGTGAGAAAAACTAATCTAAAGTGAGCAAAATTCCTACTTCGTCATCCTACACTACTAGCCATTTAGTATAGGGTGCTTTCTTTACAAAGTTCATCGCTTAGTGAAGAGGTAGCATGAGCTTAAGTCTCCTCGACGTAGATCATCATTGGCCTCGAAGACTTTGAGCAAGCTTGTTCAATTTTTCAAGTGAACCCATACTAGAGTTCGGGAGATCACTACTTGGAGCGAAGGGACTACTGTACGGAGCTTTAGAAGTGAAAGACCGGTCTACAAATGTTGTATTCCTCAGTCACTTAGTGTAATGTTTGATTACATGTTTAGTTTGTCTAATTACTCTAATTAGATCCTACGCCAGGGTTCTTTAGCACCTTAGAATTTTTAAAAATTGCATACTTGATGTTTTGAAAACCCAGTAGGGTGCTAAGGAATCCCAACAGTGGTATCAGAGCCGTGCTAGAGTATTAGACGATGTTTGTTAGATTACGAAACCGAAACTACTCCGAAACTTGAAACACACAAATCTAGTTTCTGTCGAATTTTTTAGTGCGTCTAAAATTTTTTTAAGCAACTGCAGAATGTCATATGTGATACAACATGAACACTACTAAAATTTGGTCCCATTTTCTCGGTTTTGGGCCGGCCAGATCAGTGAAATTTCCGAGTTCCTCGGCCCAGTGATGGATTTTGGGCTTCAAATTTTGGTTGTGTTCCAGTCTGTGGGTTTTAGTGTTTCAGGTGTTGCTTGTTTTTGCTGAAATTGCATGAGAAGTTAACTTTCTGTAAAGCCAATTCGGAATTTTTCGTATTCGTATTTTAACATGTTTTCAGGTTTTCACATGTTATCTAGGCGAAGTTAAAAAGTTCAAACGAATATCAAAAACCCATTTTTCCAAGTTTGAGGTATTCTCATGCAAGTAATTCTGTGGACCCTGTAGAAGAATGAAACCCTAACTCGACATAATGACCATGGAACCGCTTTAGAACCTTAGGGTTTGCGACAGTTCCACGGTGCCATTAATGAGGCTTAGGTCTGCCCTTCTACGGTTGGTCCATAGGTGCTATGGCATGTTCTGGGTATTTTTAAACTGTGCTCAAGTGTTGAGCTCTCGGGGAATTATGGGACTTTGATGAATCGATTGAAAAGTTTAACGTCGTCCGGATATTTATGATGAGATACAATACTTGGAATCCACAATATTTGAATTTTATAAATCTAGCAATTTAGTCTCATTTGATCGGTTGCCACGAGATTTTGATGTGATCAAAAGTCCGTCGCAATCACGTAGCGTACGCGGATACCCTCCGGGTAATCTTACTAGATAGCCATGCCCTATAGCCCCGACCAAGTGACTGTAGGAGAACTCCGTTGCCAAAAGCATACGTCCGGGTGCTCGCGGCCGCGGTGTTCCGCCTAAGTGCACTTCGTCGACGGTATCGGGGGTGCGGCCGTCTACTAAAGTTTCCGACGAGCATTCGATCAGGTTATCGGGAATCTTGTTGAATCACCCGACAGGTTATTAGAAAGTGTTTTCAATATCTAGACTAAAATGCGGGGTTTATAATTGTTAGGAATGTGATGTCTAAGGAATTCATTTGGTTGGGCATGAAATCCAAAGTATGTGATACATTGGGTTTATGATGTCTAAGGTGGTTGCGGATTCCACTTGTTATAGTTTTTCATTTTCTTTTCCGCGACCGTATGTGTAATATGTGGTGTATCGCCGGTTTCGTTGCTATATGTCAACGACAATTGGGATACGCATATTTACTTACGTTGATGACATGTGATGTTATGTGTTGCTGTGATATGTTATATTGGATCATCGTGTTTTGAATAGCCGGGGTTTTTTATGTGAGATGAGAGTTTTTCATTTTCATTCATGTAAAAACTTGTATGTAATATTCTTTTATTGGGGAACTTCAGGGTTGAGGATGATGTCACCATTGATGTATATTATTTACTTTTCCGTATTAGGATAGACCCAAGGAGGAGAGCACAAGTAACCGGGTTCTAGGGTCCAGTGGGAGACCATTTCGAGGAGTCGAGACCGGGTCTCCTAACTCTAGAATTGGTAGGGTTGCTTGCCGCTCTCGTAGGGGTCTAAGGATGTGGGTTTGTCTATTCATCACGACCGTGGAATCCGTGTTTTTTACTGGCTTAATTTAAAACACGGAAATCCTAGTATATCCAATATTTCATATGTTGTCTTCTGCTGCTGTTATTCTGTGATGTGATCAGTTTATATTCTGAGATAAATACTATATATAATATATATGATATATTATAGACGTTGCTTATGTTTTTCACCCGTGCTAGCCCTGCCCCGCTCTGCCGTTAGTTACCTAACCTAACGGTGCATGAAGGGACTTCGTGGCGAATGCGGATGGCATAAGCGTACGTTGTATTTATCTGTGATGCTTAGGTAACTTAAATGATGGGACATTCATTAATGAGATTAATGAAAGAAAATAAACCTAAAAATGTTGTAGAATCGAATTTGAAACCCACTCAGCTTTTTACAAAAATCAAAAGTTTCAAAAAACGAAACTTAAGCCACTCCTTTTAAAACTATTTGATTCTGCAACGAGATCAAGTTCAAAGAGTTAAAGGTTTTCACAAAAACCATTCGCAACCCTCCATCATTTTAGGAAGTAGAGTACTTAGTATTCGTGCTGCGTATGTTGATTATAGTCAAGGCATAGTGTACGGTAGCTAAGTAATGTCTTCCTACACAACATATGATACGATTAATTAGGACAGTCATGTGATTATGTTGATTATAGTCAAGGGTCATATGGGTGGGTCTAATTAATTAAGAAATGATGGGTAGAACTTGACTAGTGCTTATGATATGTTGATTATAGTCAAGGTCATAAGTGCTAGGGGTAAAAACCATTATCGGGAGTTTCAAGTGTTGAAATTTGCAATGAGATTGCATACCTTCTATGAGATAGTTGGATCCTGATACCCACTGCGAGTAATTGTTACTCCTGGGAGAGTTTTGCACTTTACAATTAGCCGATCAAGTAGGTGTCTAGAAAGGTGTCAACGGGGTTGCACCTCTTGGAAAACGAGGTTTGTTTTAATTAGTTCCGTGCGAAAGCATGGGAACCTCCCTCAAAGTACCGACACTGGCCTGGCTGAAAGATTGGCGAACTTGTAGGGTGTAATTAATCCCGGCTAATCTTTCCTTTTAAGGTTTGAATGAAGATTTGATAAAAATAGTAGGAGCCATCCTGATTAGATAAAATATATAACTAATCTAATCTTGCAAAGAGCGCACGCAGAGTGTTTTCTTCTCTCTCTCTCTTGGTAGCGACCATGTCACGCCTTAATCAAGATAATAATATGGATGTATTGACCGAACCCGCTTGTTATACTGTGCTGGAGAACGTTGGTTCCGCTCCAACTTATAATTGTTATAAGACTGAGCAGGAAATAGAGGAATACCAGGATTCCCATGCCGTCCAAACGAAAAAAAGTGCATGTTGATGCATCTTCTTCGGGTGTGTTCATTACAAAGAACTGTTTCTCAGTATCCTCTACGTCCTGGGTATTTGATACCGGATCAGGATCCCGCATATGTAATTTGTTACATGGGCTACAGATAGGTAGAGAACTGAGAATAAGGTGATAAAGTTTTAAGAGTTGGAAACGGTGCAATTGTTGCAGGCAAGGTGTTGGCAGTTATCACCTTGTATTCCCAAATACATTGATTCTAAACGAATGTTATTAGATACCGAACCTGATATGCAACATTATATCATTATCTTTATTTATTAAAGAAGGATATAATTTTGTATTGTTGGATAATGTTTTGAACATTTCCTATATCAAGAGTTGATCAGTTCAGACACGTTATCTAATGGCATATACGTTCTAAATCAAACCACAGTTCTTAACATACAGAACTGTCACGACCCGAAATGGCACGTGACTGGCACTTGAATCATGTGAAGTCTATAGGACCCCACCTAATTCTAGTAATCCAAAAGCCCAGAAATCTAAACCATTTAAAAGGGAGTGAAGGAAAAACTTATTTAAAGTTAACATATAAAATCACTTTGAAAGTCGTAGTAAACATTTTTAAAAGCATCAAGTGTTAGTTATATGTATGCCCCAGAGGCCATTACAGTACATATGATGTATATTGTAATGGATGCTTGGACATATATAGGGAGGAGTTTCTTGCTCGACATGATAGTATGCTATCTGGTTGCACTTTATCTTAACATGTACTCTGATTGTCTCTATGTTACATGTTGATAAAGACCTTAGGATATGTACTCGACTACTGGGACTATGATGAGATCATACTAATGGGGTCACGGTAGTCGATGAGTACATCCTATAACTGTTCCTATTCGGGGGTGTATCGAGACAGGGCATCGATACACCAGAGTAGACTAGCGTATACACATCTTGACCCATATGATGGGCGATGGATGATCCCATATCCTGTTAGTTGTATGTATGCCCTAGAGGCCAGTATTGTACAGATGATGTATATTATATTGGATGCTTGGACATATATAGAGATGACTTTCTTGCTCGATATGATAGTATGTTATCTGGTTACTCTTTATCTTAACATGTACACTAGTCTCTTTATACTGTCTTATAGTTACATGTTGGTAAAGCCCTTAGGATATGTACTTGACTACCTGGACTGTGATGCAGATCATACTAGTGGGGACATGGTAGTCCATAAGTACATCCTTCAAGGTCCCTAGTCGTGGGTGTATCGAGACAGGGCATCGATATACCAGAGTAGACTAGCGTATACGCTTCTCGACCCATGAGATGGGCGATGGATGATCCCACATCCATTGGTGTTTGACATCAGAGATGGTATACGGGTGCTCAGTGGAGACTGGGTACACTGGACGGACTCGCCGAGAACTCCCAGATGGTATTATACCTCACGTCAGATGGCAGTTCTCAGGTGACACTTGTACAGGTTAGTCTGTAGACCCGAGATCGTCATAGAGTCTCGTGTGATTCCCACTGTGCTTTGATCTCCACCTTACCACGTCCATGAGGACGTGCAAAACGGTGGTCTTTGGGTACAGTCCCGAGTCACATGGAGGCAATGAGCGATAGGAGGGGTTTCGTCTCTCCCGGTATTGGGGGTTGATGTTGCGCAGTGCTCGATTGGCCGTAACAGGGAAGTCCCTGGCCAGGGCCGATCAGAGATTTGCTGGTAAGTGTTACCAGTAGTTTCTCGACCCGTTACGAGCCTCATATCAGCACGACTTATCGGGTTATTGGGGTCTGACGTTTACCACCCCTAGACTTGATATGCGACGTATCAGACGAAGAGACCGGACTGTACGGTAAGTGTTACTGGTCGGATTCGCAGGAGTGTGAGCGGGCTAGCTCGTCGATCTTCTGATCGCTCAATACCCGGGTGGCCGTTACGTTTAGCAGACCGCTTGCGGCTTGTGGGTGCTTGATATGATCATCATCTGCTACCGGCGTATTGACGAGTCTTTAGAGTCCTACACAGAGGTTTCCTGGCTTAAGCGAAACGAAATAGGAGCGCATATGAGATATGTACAGGACCGAGAATAATGCGTGTATGTGATACCGCATTTCATTCTCGCGATATATGTTTCGATTGGTTATATTCGATATGACCTAGTTATCGAATCATTGATTCGATAAATCGATGCATTGAATACTAGTCGGTTATGTGCGACATGACCGGATCATTGAATCAAGTGTTGATTTAATGATTTAATGTATAATTATATATTTGATATATTACTTTGCATTAACTAGTATTGGTTCACTTTAAATGGATTTTTCTCACTTGGATTGCACATTGTATATGTGATATACTTTTGTGCACTTTTTTGTATCATGTTTGATGATACTTGATCATATGGTTAAGTGAATAGAATTAAACCATGGTTATTATGATAATTAGGGTTTTGCATATTTAGTTATTCATTTATTTAGTTATTCATTTATTTGGATAAGTTTAAGATAAGAATGGTGGCTTTATTTGTTTTATATTGAAGCTTCATGAAGCTTTGACTTTGCTAACCATCCTTATCTTCATGCTTAACCCTAACCCATCCAAGTGACCATGGTTAATTCTCTACACTTAACCCTAGTTTAATTTATGATAAGTATTTTTTGTTTTTCTATTTCTTTTAATAGAACTTATCATAACTAGCTCATCTTCTTCTTCTTCTTCAAGCTTGCTACAACAATGGCAACTTGAGATCTAGTGAGATAAATCCAATTCTAAAGTGAACCCACCTCCTATTTCTTCACCCTCTACCTCTTGCCAAGTTGTTTTGGGTGTTTACTTCACATGTTTCACAAGTTTGTGAAGTCGGAGCTTGAGTTTGTGCAACCTCGACGTAGATCGTCTTTGACACAAAGCCGACTACCTATTCCGCTTGTTTTCCCGATGAAGCCGATGATCAAGTCGAGGATTCTTGATGGACAGCGAGGGCATGACCACGTGGAGCTGAGGAGGCGGAAATCCAGGTCTACAAAGGTTGTAGCATCTTAACCTATAGTTAATTAGTTAACTAGTTTTATATTTCGCCTAGACATCTAGCAACGATCCGTTAACTAGGGTTTCTCGGCACTATAATTTTTAAATTTGGCATGTTTGATGCCTTGTGAGACCTCTATAGGGTGCCTAGGAACCTTTCACTGGTATCAGAGCCTAGCTAGAGCCTTAGACGAAGTCTAGACGGAGTTTGAAGTCCGGACGAACCCGAAACCCCGATGCCCAAGAGCTCTCTGGATTTTTTATGTAATCTGGGAATTTTTGATATTAAAAATGCTTAAAAAATTCACCAAAGAATTCTAAGAATTACTGTGTAAAACGTTTCCCATGAACTGTTCAATGAGCCGCGGAAACGCGGCAGAAGCATGGCTTCTGCCGCTGTTCCGCGGTCAGATAGTGACGTCAGCCATGATTGACTGCACAGTAATACCTGATAAATTCTGGTGAGTTTTCTGGGTATTTTTAAATTGATTTAAGGGTTGAGTACTCTGGGGTTATATTGGGAATCGACGATTCGATCGGAATATCAAACTTTGTCTAAGTATTTTTCCAGATAACTGTAGAATATGTTAAAGAGTTCAACCGGATATAAATAACCAGGTTTTCCCCTGCCGGAATAATTCCAAGTGTTGGATTTTTCTATGGTTAAAAGACGTTCTGAGTAGTGCAAGTAACGCGATGGTCCCTCTAGAAGACAACAAACCTTAACTCGATTATGTGACCGTCTTGAACTGCCCTTTGAACCTTCGGGTTTGTGGGAGTACGGCGTGCCACATGTGAGGCGTTGGCTTGACCCTTCTACGGCTGGACCGTTGGTACTGAGGCATGAAGTGAATGTTTTTGAACCTATTTCATGTGTTGATCGGTGTCGGGAAAACTTGGGTGTTCGAATGTTCGATCGGAAAGTTTAATATATTCTATTTATCCGGAATTGGATACAATAATTGGAATTCACAAACAGTTATGAGATAACTGGATGAATGTTATAAATCTAGCAGTTTAGTCCCATACGATATTGAAAAAAGTTTTCGATAATGAGACTAAAATGCGGGGTTTGTAACTGTTAGGCATGTGATGTCTAAAAAAGTTGCAGATTCCAATTGTTGTAGTTTTACACTTTCTTTTCTGTGACCGTAAGTGTAGTATGTTCATATCGCCGGTTTCGTTGCTATACGTCAACGACAATTGGGGTATGCATACTTACTTACGTTGATGACATGTGATGTTATGTGTTGCTGGATATGTTATATTGGATCGTCGTGTTCGAATAGCCGGGGGTTTTTATGTGAGATGAGTGTTTTTCATTTTCATTCATGTAAAAACTTGTATGTAATATTCTTTTATTT
Organism: Agapanthus africanus; assembly: GCA_030015575.1. Classification (NCBI taxonomy): domain Eukaryota; kingdom Viridiplantae; phylum Streptophyta; class Magnoliopsida; order Asparagales; family Amaryllidaceae; genus Agapanthus; species Agapanthus africanus. The sequence continues at coordinate 270,845,551 of CM057340.1, forward strand.
GGGGCATTTCCAGGTAGCGGAAGTTGTCACCTTTTGTATATTATTTACTTTTCCGCATTAGGATAGACCCAAGGAGGGGAGCACAAGTAACCGGGTTCTGGGGTCCAGTGGGAGACCAACTCGAGGAGTCGAGTCCGGGTCTCCTAACCCTAGAATTGGCAGGGTTGCCTGCCGCTCTCGTAGGGGTCTAGGGGTGTGGGATTGGCTATTCATCACGACCGTGGAATCCGTGTTTTATACAGGCTCGTATTGAAAACACGGACGTCCTAGTATATCCAATATTTCATATGTTTCTTCTGCTGCGATATCTGTGATGTGATCATGTGATGTTCTGTGATGGATATAGTATATATGATATATTATATATAGACGTTGCTTATGTTTTACACCCGCGCTAGCCCTGCCCTGCTCTGTCGTTAGTTACCTAACCTAACGGTGCACGAGGGGACATCGAGGCGAATGCGGATGGCATAAGTGTACGTCATATCTATCTGTAATGTTTAGGTATTTAAATGATGGGACTTCATTAATGTGATTAATGAAAGGAAAGAAACCTAAGATGTTGTAGAATCGGATTTTAAAATAAAACAGGTAGCTACAGTTCTTGCTTTGCATAGCGGTATATATGATATACCCTGCACCTTATTCGATGAGGAAAGGACCGAGATCCCTTCACCGGGAGTGACTCCTTTAGCAATAACTGGCTGATGCTACACACTCGGTTTGCTTTTGACTGCTTTTGGGTTTTTGCTTTGCACAGCGATATATATGATATATCCCGCACCTCATTCGACGAGGAAAGGACCGAGATCCCTTCACCGGGAGTGACTCCTTTAGCAAAACTAGAAAAGCCTCAAAATCACTCCATTTCAAAACTTCATTTGATTCTACAACGATATAAAGTTCATTACGCAAAGGGTTTTCTTAAAAACCTGACGTAGCCCTCCGTCATTTCAGATAAGTAATAGTTAGTATTCGTGTTGCGTTTGTTGACTCAGTCAAGGCGTAGTGTGCGGTAGCTGATTACTATTTATCTGTTTATGCATATGATGCAGATTGGATTAGGGTAGTCGTGCGGCCTTGTTGACTTAGTCAAGGGTCGTGCGGGTGGGTTTAATTCAATCAGGAAATGACGGGTTGAACTTTACTTGCGTTCTATGGTTTGTTGACTCAGTCAAGGTCATAGATCGCCTGGGGCAAAATATTATCGGGAATTTCAAGTGTTGAAATTTGCAATGAGATTGCATACCTTCTATGAGATAGTTGGATCCCGATACCCACTGCGAGTAATTGTTACTCCTGGGAGAGTTTTATACATTACAATTAACCGATCAAGTAGGTGTCTAGAAAGGTGTTAACGAGGTTACGCCTCTGGGAAAACGAGGTTTTCATTAATTAGGTTCGTGCGAAAGCACGGGGGACCTCCCTCAAAGTACCGACACTGGCCTGGCTGAAAGATTGGCGAACTTGTAGTGTGTAATTAATCCCGGCTAGTCTTTCCTTTTAGGGTTTGGAGGAAGATTTGATAAAAAGCAGTGGGAGCCATCCTGATTAGATAAGATAATAACCAATCTGATCTTGCACGAGCATACGCTAAAGTGTTTTTTTCTCTCTCTCTCCAGGTAGCGACCATTTCATGCCCTAATGAAGATAATAATATGGATGTATTGACTGAACCCGCATGTTATACTGTGCAGGGGAACGTTGGACCCGTTCTATCTTATAAATGTTATAAGAATGAACAGGAAACAGGAGAATATCTGGATTCTCACACCGCCCAAACGGAGAACATGCATGTTGATGCATCATCTTCGGGTGTGTTTGTCATTGAGAACTGTTTCTCAGTTCACCCTACGTCCTGGGTATTAGATACCGGGTCAGGATCCCACATATGTAAGATGTTACATGGGCTGCGAAAAGGTAGAGAACTGAGAAAAGGTGAACATTCCGTTCATGTAGGGAATGGGGCAAATGTTGCAGCCAAAGCAGTTGGCATATATCACCTAGTATTACCAAATGGTGATACACTAGTCCTGAATGAGTGCCATTATATACCGAACATGATGTGCAACATTATATCAGTTTCTTTATTAAGTAAAGAAGGTTATAATTTTGTAGTAAAGGATAATGTTATGAACATATTCCTAGATCAAAGGTTGATTGCATCAGGCTCGCTACATAATGGCATATTCATTCTCAATCAAAATACAGTCTTCAATATACAAAACACACACAAAAGGAAAAGCTCAGAAATGAACGAATCCTTCTTGTGGCACTGTAGACTTGGCCATATCAATGAGACACGACTAGCTAAGTTGCATAAGAACGGATATTTGAATTCATTCGAATTATCATCTTATGACACTTGCCATTCATGTCTCAAAGGAAAAATGACCAAAACTCCGTTTAAAGGACACGGAGAAAGAGTTACCGAACTCTTGGGACTGGTGCATAGTGATGTATGCGGTCCAATGTCTACACACGCCAGAAATGGTTCTTCCTACTTCATTACATTCACTGACGATCTCTCTAGATACGGGCATGTGTTCCTGTTGAAACACAAGTCTGAAGCTTTTGAGAAATTCAAAGAATATAAGCACGAGGTAGAGAACCAAATGGGCAAAAGTATTAAGGTTCTTCGATCTGATCGAGGAGGTGAATACTTAAGCAGTGAATTCCTGGATTATCTAAAAGAGAATGGGATTCTCTCTCAGCTTACTCCTCCTTAAACACCACAGCACAACGGTGTATCGGAACGAAGGAATCGCACCCTATTAGATATGGTGTGTTCAATGATGAGTAATGCTGAGTTACCTATTTCCTTTTGGGGGTATGCGCTTGAGACAGCCATATACCTATTGAATCTGGTTCCGTCTAAATCTGTACCTACCACACCATATGAGATATGGAGTGGGAAGAGACCATATTTTAAGCGAATTAAGATATGGGGTTGTCCGGCCTATGTCAAAAAGCAAAATCCGGACAAACTCGAGGCACGATCAGTCCTTTACAAGTTTGTGGGATATCCTAAGAATTCTCAAGGATATTTTTTCTACCAAGCTGAGGAACAAAGAGTGTTTGTTGCTCAACATGCCACCTTTTTGGAAAGGGAATTTCTTGCAAAAGAAATTAATGGCAAAGAGGTAGAGCTGGAAGAGGTTCCAGCACCACAAACTGCAACTGACAATTTAGTAGAACCAGAGGATTCAGTGGTGCCCGACGTACCCCAGCCTCTCCGCCGATCTAGTAGGGTTTCTCGTCCACCTGAGAGATACTATGGTTTTCTCATTGATGGTGGTAGTGAGGATTGCATCATGGAGGATGATGACCCACCTAGCTTCGAGCAGGCCATCACGAGTGGGGACTCAGTGAAATGGCTGGATGCTATGCGGTCCGAGATGGATTCCATGTACACCAACAAAGTATGGACTTTGGAAGTTGCTCCTGAAGGGGTAAAACCCATTGGGAGCAAGTGGATCTTTAAGAAGAAACTTGGTGTAGATGGGAAAGTGGAGACTTTCAAAGCTAGACTTGTAGCAAAGGGTTTTCGTCAAAGACCAGGTGTGGACTATGACGAGACCTTTTCTCCAGTGGCTATGCTTAAATCCATCCGAATCATGCTTGCCATTGCTGCCTTTCATGACTACGAAATCTGGCAAATGGATGTTAAGACCGCCTTTCTAAATGGTGATTTAGAAGAGTGCGTGTACATGACTCAGCCAGAGGGCTTCGTAGACAGTGGGAGCAGCTGGAAGGTGTGCAAGCTGCTTAAATCCATTTATGGATTAAAGCAAGCATCGCGGAGTTAGAACATCTGCTTTGACGTCGTTATCAAAGAGTTTGATTTCGTCAAAAATCCAGATGAACCTTGTATCTACAAGAAGGTGGCAGAGAGTAAGGTTGTCTTCCTCGTATTGTACGTGGACGACATACTCTTGATAGGAAATGATATTCCTATGCTGCAATCGGTCAAGCTCTTCTTATCACAAAGATTCTCAATGAAAGATCTTGGTGATGCCTCCTGCATATTGGGAATTAGGATCTATAGAGATAGATCCAAACGGATTTTGGGATTTTCCCAATCCAGGTACATTGACACCATACTAAAGAGGTTTAGTATGGAAGAGTCCAAGCGTGGGAATATGCCCACGATCTCTGGAGTCACTCTCTCCAAAGAGATGTCTCCCAAGACTGATTTGGAGAGAGCTCGCATGCAAGGGATACCCTATGCTTAGGCAGTAGGCTCTATCATGTATGCGATGCTATGTACCAGACCCGATGTAGCATACTCACTAAGTGTAGTGAGCAGGTATCAAGCTGATCCTGGAGAGAGTCACTGGACAGCTGTGAAGAGCATTCTCAAGTACTTGCGAAGGACTAGAGATATGTTCTTGGTGTATGGTAACGGGGAACTCCAAGTGGAGTCCTTTACCGATTCGAGCTTCCAGAGTGATAAGGACGACTCTAAGTCGCAGTCGGGCTTTGTCTTTACCCTTTACGGAGGGGCGGTTAGCTGGAAGAGTTCCAAGCAGGAAACCGTGGCAGACTCGACGATGGAGGCTGAATACATCGCTGCCAACGATGCTGCTAAAGAAGCTGTTTGGATCAAGAAGTTCATTACTGAACTTGGTGTGGTTCCATCCATTGAGCATCCAATACCTTTGTATTGTGATAACAATGGAGCGGTGGCTTTGGCCAAGGAACCCAGGTCCCATCAGCGGTCCAGGCATATTCTGAGGCGGTATCACCTGATCCGGGAGATAGTTGATCGCCGGGAGATCGAGGTCAGGAGAGTTGATACGAAGAACAACACGGCGGATCCACTCACGAAGGCCATTCCCCAGACACAGTTTGAGAGACTCTTCGGGATGCTCGGTATGAGATACTACAGCAGCTGGCCCTAGTGCAAGTGGGAGATTGTTAGTTGTATGTATACCCTAGAGGCCAGTATTGTACAGATGATGTATATTATATTGGATGCTTGGACATATATAGAGATGACTTTCTTGCTCGATATGATAGTATGCTATCTGGTTACTCTTTATCTTAACATGTACACTAGTCTCTTTATACTGTCTTATAGTTACATGTTGGTAAAGCCCTTAGGATATGTACTTGACTACCTGGACTGTGATGCAGATCATACTAGTGGGGACATGGTAGTCCATAAGTACATCCTTCAAGGTCCCTAGTCGTGGGTGTATCGAGACAGGGCATCGATATACCAGAGTAGACTAGCGTATACGCTTCTCGACCCATGAGATGGGCGATGGATGATCCCACATCCATTGGTGTTTGACATCAGAGATGGTATACGGGTGCTCAGTGGAGACTGGGTACACTGGACGGACTCGCCGAAAACTCCCAGATGGTATTACACCTCACGTCAGATGGCAGTTCTCAGGTGACACTTGTACAGGTTAGTCTGTAGACCCGAGATCGTCATAGAGTCTCGTGTGATTCCCACTGTGCTTTGATCTCCACCTTACCACGTCCATGAGGACGTGCAAAACGGTGGTCTTTGGGTACAGTCCCGAGTCACATGGAGGCAATGAGCGATAGGAGGGGTTTCGTCTCTCCCGGTATTAGGGGTTGATGTTGCGCAGTGCTCAATTGGCCGTAACAGGGAAGTCCCTGGCCAGGGCTGATCAGAGATTTGCTGGTAAGTGTTACCAGTAGTTTCTCGACCCGTTACGAGCCTCATATCAGCACGACTTATCGGGTTATTGGGGTCTGACGTTTACCACCCCTAGACTTGATATGCGACGTATCAGACGAAGAGACCGGACTGTACGGTAAGTGTTACTGGTCGGATTCGCAGGAGTGTGAGCGGGCTAGCTCGTCGATCTTCTGATCGCTCAATACCCGGGTGGCCGTTACGTTTAGCAGACCGCTTGCGGCTTGTGGGTGCTTGATATGATCATCATCTGCTACCGGCGTATTGACGAGTCTTTAGAGTCCTACACAGAGGTTTCCTGGCTCAAGCGAAACGAAATAGGAGCGCATATGAGATATGTACAGGACCGAGAATAATGCGTGTATGTGATACCGCATTTCATTCTCGCGATATATGTTTCGATTGGTTATATTCGATATGACCTAGTTATCGAATCATTGATTCGATAAATCGATGCATTGAATACTGGTCGGTTATGTGCGACATGACCGGATCATTGAATCAAGTGTTGATTTAATGATTTAATGTATAATTATATATTTGATATATTACTTTGCATTAACTAGTATTGGTTCACTTTAAACGGATTTTTCTCACTTGGATTGCACATTGTATATGTGATATACTTTTGTGCACTTTTTTGTATCATGTTTGATGATACTTGATGATATGGTTAAGTGAATAGAATTAAACCATGGTTATTATGATAATTAGGGTTTTGCATATTTAGTTATTCATTTATTTAGTTATTCATTTATTTAGATAAGTTTAAGATAAGAATGGTGGCTTTATTTGTTTTATATTGAAGCTTCATGAAGCTTTGACTTTGCTAACCATCCTTATCTTCATGCTTAACCCTAACCCATCCAAGTGACCATGGTTAATTCTCTACAATTAACCCTAGTTTAAGTTATGATAAGTATTTTTTGTTTTTCTATTTCTTTTAATAGAACTTATCATAACTAGCTCATCTTCTTCTTCTTCTTCAAGCTTGCTACAACAATGGCAACTTGAGATCTAGTGAGATAAATCCAATTCTAAAGTGAACCCACCTCCTATTTCTTCACCCTCTACCTCTTGCCAAGTTGTTTTGGGTGTTTACTTCACAAGTTTCACAAGTTTGTGAAGTCGGAGCTTGAGTTTGTGCAACCTCGACGTAGATCGTCTTTGACACAAAGCCGACGACCTATTCCGCTTGTTTTCCCGATGAAGCCGATGATTGAGTCGAGGATTCTTGATGGACAGCGAGGGCATGACCACGTGGAGCTGAGGAGGCGGAAATCCGGGTCTACAAAGGTTGTAGCATCTTAACCCATAGTTAATTAGTTAACTAGTTTTATATTTCGCCTAGACATCTAGCAACGATCCGTTAGCTAGGGTTTCTCGGCACTATAATTTTTAAATTTGGCATGTTTGATGCCTTGTGAGACCTCTATAGGGTGCCTAGGAACCTTTCATATCCATCGGTGTTTGACATCAAGGATGGTGTACGGGTGCTCAGTAGAGACTGGGTACACTGGACGGACTCGTCGAGAACTCCCAGATGGTATTATACCTCACGTCAGATGGCAGTTCTCTGGTGACACTGGTACAGGTTAATCTGTAGACCCGAGATCGTCATAGAGTCTTGTGTGATTCCCACTGTGCTTTGATTTCCATCACACCACGTCTAAGAGGGCGTGCAAAAAGATGGCTTTTGGGTACAGTCCCGAATCACATGGAGGCAATGAGCGATAGGAGAGGATTCGTCTCTCCCGGTATAGGGAGTTGATGTTGCGCTGTGTTCGATTGGCTATAACTGGAAATCCCTGGCCAGGGTTGCTGAGATTTACTGGTAAGTGTTATCAGTAGTTTCTCGAACTGTTATAGACCTCATATCGACATGACTTATCAAGCTACTGGGGTCTGACGTTTACCAACCCTGGGCGAGATATGCGACATATCAGACGAAGAGACCGGACTGTATGGGAGTGTTACTAACTTGATTCATAGGAGAAGGTATTGGATTGCTTGTTGATCTTCTAATCGCTCAATACCTGGGTGGCTATTACGTTTAGCTGACAACTTGCAGCTTGTGGGTGTTTGATATGATCATCACCTACTGCCGGCGTATTGACGATTCTTTAGAGTCCTACACAGAGGTTTCTTGGCTCAGGCAAAATGGAGTAGGAGCACATATATGATATGTGCGGGACCGAGAACAATACGTGTATGTGATGTTAGTGTATATGCCCTAGGAGCCATTATTGTATCATACTCGGTTGTATATTACTTAATGGAAGCTTGGGATATTCACAGTTGTATATAACAGTCTTGCTAAAAATGGTAGTATGCTACTTGGTTTGTGTCTACTTTAATATGTGCATATGTTTCTTGTAGCATATCACTTATACATATTAGTAGAGCCCATAGGATCTTTGCTTGATTACCAGCGTCGTGATGGCAGTCACACTAGTGGGGGCTGGGTAGTCTGTAAGCAACATCCTATCCAGGTCCCTGGTCGTTGGATTATCGAGATAGGGCATCGATATTCCGGAGTAGACTAAGTGTATACGCTTCTCATCCCAATTGGGGAGATGGTCTGTCCCACAGCCATCAGTATGTCTTACTGGAGATAGTATACAGGTGCTCGTTAGGTTACGGGTACACTGGACAGGACTCGCAGGGAACTGATTGGTTGGTATTATACCCATCGTCAGTTAACAGTTCCCAGGTGACATGAGTACAGCATAGTCCGCTGACTTGACACTGCTACTTCGCCTCGAGTGTGTCCCACTTTTCTTAGATTGCTACCCTACCACGGCTCAAAAGAGTCGTGCAAACAGGTAGCAGTTGGGTGCAGTCCCGAGCACTTGGAGGCAGTGGCGGTTAGATAGGATTCGTCTCTCCCGGTATTGGGAGTTGATATCGCGCTGTGTCAGAGAGCCATTACGTAAAGTCCCTGGCCAGGGCAAGCGAGATATACTGGTAGGTTCCAGTAGCTTCTCAGGGTGTAATGGGCTTCGCTCCGACACGACTTATACAGCTATTAGGGGACTGACGCTTGCCTCCCCCTAGGCTTGATATGCGATAGTCTTAGACGAACAGACCGAACTGTATGGAGATTGTCACAACAGGCTCAGTAGGGGTTCGGATGGTTTTCCTCATCGGCCTTCTTATAGACATCTACCTGGGAATCGTTACGTACAGCTAGTGCCGCTTGAAATCTGTGGTTAAACCCACTGCCAGTGTAGTGTCGAGTCTTTAGAGTCCCACATAGAGAGTTTCCCTGCTCCAGGCAAAACGATATAGAGGTCGTATGGTTTTACGACAAGGGTTCGGATGCGTACGTGTGTTTACGCACGTACGACTTTTCGGACAGTTTTTACTAGCTGGCTTTGGTTTAAGCCAGATTCTAGTATCGGGTTATTGGATTTATACAGTCTAAAGTTTTTCCGTGTTTTCACGGATTGGAGGGGCGTTCTCGTAATTTGTCGGGAAGCTTCTAGAAGAGTGGTGACTAAAGGGTTAAGGTGGCATGAGCATTAAATGCTTAATGACTCATTTGTGTGATTCATCCTTAGCATTAAATGATTCATTAATGAGTTAATGAGTCATTTGATGAATCACACAAAGGTGAATGCATCAACCATGATGATTAATCATTTATATTATTTATTTGATTAATTGTTATGGTTGTTATATTCATATGAGTTCATTATTCATTCTCATTATCATTCTCACCTTCTCTCTCCTCAAGCTCACTCTCTCTTCAAACCCTAACCCTAACCTCTCATGAGTTGAGATCAAGGGTTAGCTAGACTAATACATCCATAACCTCACTCTATATCCCCTAGGTAGCTTAGATTAGCACTTTAAGGAACCTAGTTATCTCAAGTTTGAGATTAAGCTTAGCGTAGGAGCTTTCAGGTGGATCGTCTTTGATTCGAGGAGGACGTTGAGGTGCCGATGTTCCAAGGAGCCTACGAGGAGTGGAGGACAGCGATGAAGACCCGAAGGACAAGTAACATGAGGTATAACTTTGTATCCGAGTAGTTAGTTAGCAATGGTTTAGAAACGATTCATGGGCTCAAGTCAGTGTTACGAAGCTTTGATAATCGTTTTTCATATATTCCGCCTCCCCGCAAGTTCGTGGGGTGCGTGACATGGACCTACAGTGGTATCAGAGCCAACTAAACCATTACTAGCTTGTTAGCAACTGATTAGAAGTTCGATCGACAGAAAAACACGAAAACAAAAATTCGAAACCCTAAATTTCTGTTAATTTTAAAAGTGTCTGCAAAAATATTTGACATACCTTAAAATTCACAGTAGGGAATTTAATGAATTCTGGGAAAATACGAGGGCTCAACTCGACTTGACAACCACGGAACCGCGGCCAAATGGTGCTTTTGGCCGCGGATCCGCGGCCGAGTCAACTCCGAGTTGACTCGGATTTGATCTGAAATTCATTATTTTTGGTTTTTTGTTTTCTAGTATGTTCTGTTTCTACCCAGGTTTCTTCAGTACATGTTTGCTTTTGTGGTAGACACGGAATATGGTATTCGATCGATGTTCTAAGATATTTGCTAATTGGGTTTTTATCTGTAATGTTTAATGTGTTCGTAAACCTTCCCTAACTGCTAGTATGTCGGTTGGCAGGGGGTTGCACATTTCTGTAATGTTTACTGTTTGTGTATATGGACTTGATTGGAATGTTGTGATGATTAGCCGGGGTTTGAGATGGGTTTAATATTCATTCATTCGATGTAAATGTAATATGATGTAATATTCTTTTCCGGGGAGCATCGAGGTTGCGGTTGTAGCCACCGTTGTATTATTTCTTTTTACTGTTTTTGCTCCTAGGATAAACCCAAGGCGGGGTACACAAACTACCGGGTACGTTGAAGTGTTTAGTGGCCTACTCACGTCGTTGAAGAAGACCGCTTCACTTTGGGTACTTGGCGGGTAGTTTGCCGTACCCGTAGGGTCTAGGGTGGGGTAATGGCTATTCATCACAACTGTGTAATCCGTCTTTTATTGCAGGCTCAAAGCAAATGCGGATTGCTAATAAATACAATAAAGTTCATCTGTGATCTGGAATGCTTATTATTGCGTCTGACGAATGTACAATATCTATATATGATAGCTATTAGACGTCACTTATGTTTTACACCCGCGCTAGCCCAGCCCCCGCTCTATCGTTAGTTAAGTAACCTAACGGGTGATGACGGGACCCCGTGGCGAATGCGGATGGCATAAGAGGACGTGGTATTTTCGTTGTTTTCTGCAATGATAAGATAAATGAAGGGACACATTATTATAATGCAAAGAAAATAAACCAAAGTTTAATCGTTGGAACAAATTTAAAAGAAACCACTCGGTTATTTTAAAAGAGCAGAATTTTTTAATTGCGGAGCTTTAACCACTCCTTTTAAAAAAGCTATCAGGTTCCTTCGATTATATCAAGTTCACTACGTTCACGGTTTTTGCCAAAACCGTTCGTAGCCCTCCGTCATTTCATTTGGGTATTCAGTAGTATTCAAGCTATGTATTTTGGCCAAAGTCAAGGCATAGTGTTTGGTAGCTGCTGGGTATTCATTTGTTGCATAGTTAGATGAGTTAGTTTAGGACAGTCGTATTATCATTTGACCAAAGTCAGGGGTATGTACGGATGGGTTCAAATTAACCTGGATAATGATGGGTAGAACTTGACATGTGACTTATGACATTTTGACCAAAGCCAAGGTCATAAGAGCATGGGGAAAAAATTTATATCGGGAATTTCTAAAGAAACTGAAATTTGTAATGAGAGCATACCATTTTGGAGTTTGATGAATGTTGGTAGGATTCCTTCAACATTATCATACGATGATATTTTGGATCCCGATCCTACTGTGAGTATATACTACTTATCAGGAGATTCGTCACATAACGATCAATGCTATAAACCAAGTAGGTGCCTAGAAAGGTGTCAGCGGGGTTACGCCCCCAGAGAAAAGAGGTTATTTAATTAAGGAACTTCGCGAAAGCGTTGGAAAACCTCCCTCGAAGTATCGACACTGACCTGGCTGAACGGTTAAGCAAGAATTGTACGGTGAGAATAGTCCTAGCTAATTCTTCTTTTATGGTTTGAGGAGGGATTCGAGAAACAGTGGGAGCCATCCTGTTTAGATAAATTAAACCACTATAAACTTGCAAGAGCATCATGCTAATAGTATTTTCTTCTCTCTCTTAATTGCAGCGACCTTGTGACCACGACTAGGTTACATCTAGATAATAAATTGACTGAATCTTGCTTATATGAGTGGCAAAAGTCTGTCCAGATGTCCATTGCCTATGACAAGCTGGACCACCCTATTACTACTCAAGATCCCGCCGTCCCAGGTCCAGTTTCCACTATCACGGATATGGATATCCGTCAGACAAGGGAAAAAGATAAAGCGAAAGCTAAGTGCTTCAAGTTAGCTTCAGTTGATGGTGTATACCAGAAGCAGCACGAGAAGATAGACTTAGTTTCCATCTTTCTCCATAACAAAGATTTATATGGAGAGCAATCTCATATCACAAGATATGAAATCTCGAACGAATTAATTCAAGCGAGGTTAGCTGACGGGTCATTTGTAGGGGACAACGTCCTTACAATGACTAGCTATATTGAAGAGCTCACGGACCTGAAGACCACGTCGGAGAACAGGTCAGATACTGACCTGATTCTACAGTCTCTACCTTCTACCCTGAAGGAAACCAGGGAAGTAAAAGGAAAGAGAAGGGCAAAAGTTTCGGGACTGGATATAGTAAAAGAGGGACGTTCCTATTGTTATGGGATTGAGCATAGGCAGAAAGATTGCAGGGCTTTTGAAGCCAGTAGCCAGGATACAAAGCATGTTGTGGTTTCGACTTCGGGTGTGTTTGTAATAGAGAACTGTATGTCAGTTAACCCTACTTCCTGGGTATTGGATACCGGGTCAGGAACTCACATCTGTAATTCTTTACAGGCCCTGAGAAACCGTAGGGTTATCAGGATAGGTGATAGACCCTCACAGTTGCTAACGGAATGAGCATGGACGCTGAATCCGTAAGGGAATATCATCTTGGACTGACAACTGGGCAGATATTGATTCTGCGTAACTGTTTTTATGTACCAGGTACAACTTGTAATATCATATCTGTATCCTTACTTTCTAAGGAAGGATATGATTTTACTTTTATAAGCGATGTGGTTCACATCCACCTAAATCAAGTTATGATTGGGTCAGGTACATTAAAAAACGGGATATACGTATTAAATCAAGCTCAGATTTTCAGTGTCCAGGACACACTTAAAAGAAAGTCTCCGGAAATAAATCAGGCTTTCTTATGGCATTGTAGACTGGGTCACATCAATGAAAGAAGGTTAACTAAGTTACATAGAGAAGGATATTTGAATCCGTTCGAATATCAATCTTATGCTACTTGTGAATCTTGTCTCATAGGAAAGATGACAAAAACTTCGTTTACTGGACACGGAGTAAGAGCTAGCGAGCTCTTAGAACTTGTACACAGTGACGTGTGCGGTCCAATGTCTACACATGCGCGAGGTGGTTATTCCTACTTCATTACTTTTATGGATGATTTCTCTAGGTATGGATATATCTTCTTGATGAAGCATAAATCCGAGGCCTTTGAGAAATTCCAAGAATACAAGAATGAAGTGGAAAAACAAACAGGCAAAAGTATCAACACACTGAGATCTGATCGAGGTGGTGAATACTTAAGTGCCGAGTTCCTAGGTTACTTAAAAGAGAATGGAATTCTCTCTCAGCTTACTCCTCCATACACACCACAACACAACGGTGTATCAGAAAGGAGGAATCGAACCCTATTGGATATGGTTCGTTCCATGATGAGTAAGGCTGAGTTACCGCGATCATTCTGGGGTTATGCGCTAGAATCAGCAGCATATCTTCTAAAAAGGGCTCCTACCAAGACTGTGCCTACCACGCCATATCAAATATGGAGTGGAAAGAAACCCCATCTTCAGCATCTGAAGATATGGGGATGTCCAGCTTTTGTTTAAAAGCAGCATGTGGACAAGCTCGAGGCACGATCAGTACAATGTAAGTTTGTGGGATATCCGAAGAATTCCAAAGGATATTATTTCTATTACGCAGAGGAACAAAAGGTTTTTGTTTCTCGTAATGCCCATTTTCTAGAACATCAGTTTGTAGAAAAGGAAACAAGTGGGAGCGAAATAGAACTGAAAGAAATTCCAGAACCACAAATTACAACTGAAAGTATGGTAGAACCAATAGTTCAAGAAGAATTGGACATTTCCACACCACTCCGTAGGAGTAGTAGGCAATCTCATCCGCCCGAGAGATACTACGGTTTTCTCATAGACGGGGATAGAGAGGATTGCACTATTGACTATGATGAGCCTACTAGCTTCCAGCAAGCCATTCAGAGCGGTGACTCAGTAAAATGGCTGGATGCAATGCGGACCGAAATGGAGTCCATGTACACTAACAAAGTATGGACTTTGGACATTGCTCCAGATAGGGTAAAACCCGTAGGATGCAAATGGATCTTCAAAAAGAAGATTGGTGTAGATAGACAGGTTGAAACCTATAAGGCTAGACTTGTTGCAAAGGGTTTCCGTCAAAGACCTGGTTTGGACTATGACGAAACCTTTTCTCCAGTGGCTATGCTTAAATCTATTCGGGTCCTTCTTGCTATTGCTGCCTTCCACGATTATGAAATCTGGCAGATGGACGTAAAGACGGCATTTCTAAATGGTAATTTGGAAGAGAGCGTTTATATGGATCAGCCAGAGGGATTCATTCAGAGTGGGAGCAGTGGTAAAGTATGCTACCTGCTTAAGTCCATTTATGGACTAAAGCAGGCATCGCGGAGTTGGAACATCTGTTTTGATGATGCTGTCAAAGAATTTGACTTTATCAAAAATCCAGATGAACCATGCATATACAGTAAGATTGTAGGGAGAGCTGTTGTATTCCTCGTCTTGTACGTGGATGACATTCTCCTAATAGGAAATGATATTCCTATGTTACAGTCAGTCAAAAGATTCTTGTCACATAAATTCTCCATGAAAGACTTGGGTGATGCCACCTATATTCTGGGGATCCGGATCTATCGTGATAGATCAAAGAGGATGTTGGGACTTTCACAGTCCAGGTACTTAGACACCATAGTGAAAAGATTCAGTATGGATGATTCTAAGCGCGGTAACCTACCGGCTTGTCACGGAATCACCCTCTCCAAAGAGATGTCTCCCAAGACTGATTTGGAAAGGGATCGCATGTCGATTATATCCTACGCTTCTGCGGTAGGCTCTATAATGTATGCGATGTTATGTACCAGACCAGATGTAGCATACGCATTGAGCGTAGTAAGCCGGTATCAAGCAAACCCAGGGGAGAAGCACGGGATAGCAGTAAAGAACATTCTCAAGTACCTCAGGAGGACTAAGGAGATGTTCTTGGTATATGGCGGAAAAGACCTCCAGATAGAGGCCTTTGGCGACTCCGGCTTCCATAGTGACAAGGATGACTCCAAATCCATGTCGGGTTATGTCTTTACCCTCAATGGAAGGGCGGTCTGTTGGAAGAGTTCCAAGCAGGAGACCGTTGCTGACTCAACAATGGAAGCGGAGTACATAGCTGCTTGCGATGCCGCAAAAGAAGCAGTCTGGATGAAGAAGTTCCTTACAAAACTTCAGGTGGTTCCTACCAGTGTTGGTCCAATACCTCTGTATTGTGACAACAACGGCGCTATAGCTTTAGCGAAAGAACCCAGGTCCCATCAGAAGTCCAGACACATCTTAAGGCGGTATCACCTGATCAGGGAGATCGTAGATCGCCGGGAGATCGAGGTAAAGAGAGTAGAGATGGAGAATAACATTGTTGATCCATTCACAAAGGCCCTTCCTCAGACGCAGTTCGAGAGGCTATTCGAGATGATAGGTCTATGATATGCCAGCTCATGGCCCTAGTGCAAGTGGGAGATTGTTAGTGTATATGCCGTAGGAGCCATTATTGTATCATACTAGGTTGTATATTACTTAATGGAAGCTTGGGATATTCACAGTTGTATATAACAGTCTTGCTAAAAATGGTAGTATGCTACTTGGTTTGTGTCTACTTTAATATGTGCATATGTTTCTTGTAGCGTATCACTTATACATATTAGTAGAGCCCATAGGATCTTTGCTTGATTACCAGCGTCGTGATGGCAGTCACACTAGTGGGGGCTGGGTAGTTTGTAAGCAATATCCTATACAGGTCCCTGGTCGTTGGATTATCGAGATAGGGCATCGATATTCCGGAGTAGACTAAGTGTATATGCTTCTCATCCCAGTTGGGGAGATGGTATGTCCCACAGCCATCAGTACGTCGTACTGGAGATAGTATACAGGTGCTCGTTAGGTTACGGGTACACCGGACAGGACTCGCAGGGAACTGATTGGTTGGTATTATACCCATCGTCAGTTAACAGTTCCCAGGTGACATGAGTACAGCATAGTCCGCTGACTTGACACTGCTACTTCGCCTTGAGTGTGTCCCACTGTTCTTAGATTGCTACCCTACTACGGCTCAAAGGAGTCGTGCAAATAGGTAGCAGTTGGGTGCAGTCCCGAGCACTTGGAGGCAGTGGCGGTTAGATAGAATTTGTCTCTCCCGGTATTGGGAGTTGATATCACGCTATGTCAGAGAGCCATTACGCAAAGTCCCTGGCCAGGGCAAGCAAGATATACTTGTAGGTTCCAGTAGCTTCTCAGGATGTAATGGGCTTCGCTCCGACACGACTTATACAGCTATTAGGGGACTGACGCTTGCCGCCCCCTAGGCTTGATATGCGATAGTCTTAGATGAACAAACCGGACTGTACGGAGATAGTCACATCAGGCTCAGTAGGGGTTCGGATGGTTTTCCTCATCGGCCTTCTTATCGACATCGACCTGGGGACCGTTACGTATAGCTAGTGCCGCTTGCGGTCTGTGGTTAAACCCACTGCCAGCATAGTGTCGAGTCTTTAGAGTCCCACACAGAGAGTTTCCCTGCTCCAGGAGAAACGATATAGAGGTCGTATGGTTTTACGACAAGGGTTCGGATGCGTACGTGTGTTTACGCACGTACGACTTTTTGGACAGTTTTTACTAGCCGGCTTTGGTTTAAGCCAGATTCTAGTATCGGGTTATTGGATTTATACAGTCTAAAGTTTTTCCGTGTTTTCATGGATTGGAGGGGCGTTCTCGTAATTTGTCGGGAAGCTTCTAGAAGAGTGGTGACTAAAGGGTTAAGGTGGCATGAGCATTAAATGCTTAATAACTCATTTGTGTGATTCATCCTTAGCATTAAATGATTCATTAATGAGTTAATGAGTCATTTGATGAATCATACAAAGGTGAATGCATCAACCATGATGATTAATCATTTATATTATTTATTTGATTAATTGTTATGGTTGTTATATTCATATGAGTTCATTATTCATTCTCATTATCATTCTCACCTTCTCTCTCCTCAAGCTCACTCTCTCTTCAAACCTTAACACTAACCTCTCATGAGTTGAGATCAAGGGTTAGCTAGACTAATACATCCATAACCTCACTCTATATCCCCAAGGTAGCTTAGATTAGCACTTTAAGCAACCTAGTTATCTCAAGTTTGAGATTAAGCTTGGCGTAGGAGCTTTCAGGTGGATCGTCTTTGATTCGAGGAGGCCGTTGAGGTGCCGATGTTCCAAGGAGCCTACGAGGAGTGGAGGACAGCGATGAAGACCCGAAGGACAAGTAACGTGAGGTATAACTTCGTATCCGAGTAGTTAAACCTCTAGTAGTTAGTTAGCAATGGTTTAGAAACGATTCATGCGCTCAAGTCCGTGTTACGAAGCTTTGATAATCGTTTTTCATATATTCCGCCTCCCCGCAAGTTCGTGGGGTGCGTGACATTGACTTACATGTGATACCGTATTAGATTCTCACGATATGAGATATCGGCCGGGTATATGTGATATAGCCGGGTCATCGGATCAAGTGTTGATTCGATGAATTGATACAGATTATATTAGTCGGTTATTTGTGAAATGGCCGGATTATCGGATCAAGTGTTGATTCAATAATTTAATATATAATTATATATTTGATATATTAAATAACATTAACTAATATTAGCTCACTAAAAGATTCTTTTCTCACTCGGGTAATACATTGATATATATGCGATATATGTTAATTGTATTATTTTATTTGGTTACAATAAATATTATATATGTGATATATAATATAGTAACAGTTTAGGATTATTAATGTAACATGTTTAGTGGAGATTAAACATGATTAAGGTTTGATTTGGGTTAATTCTTTCTAGAAGCTTCTAGAGCTTTGCTTTTGTTTTAAGCAAAGATATTTGTTATGATATTTTGGATGATATTTATTTAACCCAACCCAACCCTTTAACCATGGTTCAATCTCTACAAGGGTTAAGTTTACTTACTTAACCCATGGTTGCATTTCTAACCTCACAAGACTTTTTCATTATTCATCACAAAAGGTTTTGGATATTCTTCTTCTTCTTCCTTGAAGAAAAGCTTTCTAGCTTTTTCTTTGGTGATGAAAATGAGTGAGATTAAGATAATAAAAGAGAGCTAAATTCCTACTTCATCATCCTAATCTATCCTAACCATTTAGATTAGGGTGTTCACTTCATTAGTGAGTGAGAGCTTGTGTTAAAGAAACTTCAAGATAGATCATCTTTGTTATCGAAGATCGGAAGCAAGCTTGCATCTTTCTCTTCGTGAAGCCTCTCTAGAGTTCGGGAAATCGATGATCGCAGCGAAGTGACCTCAACACGGAGCTTTTTGAAGTGAAGGACCGGACTACAAAGGTTGTAATCCTTTTCTCTTACAAGTAAAGTTGTTTACTTGCTTTGTTTCGCCTAATCTCTAGTTTAAAAATCTTGGTTAGGGTTATTCGGCACGTCTAAATATTAAATCGGGCATGGTTGATGCCTTATAGACCCTTGTGAGAGTGCCTAGTAACCCTACAGTGGTATCAGAGCCAAGCTAGAGCTTTAGGCGAAGTCTGGACGAAGTTTAAAGTTCGATCGAACTCCGAATACCCGTAAAACCCTAGTTTCTGGAAAATTTTCAAAAAGTTGATATTTTTCAAATTAAAAATGCTCAGAAAATTCAGCAGGTAATTTTATGGTGAACTGTGAAAAACGACCCCCTAAATCAATTAATGCGCCGCGGAACCGCGGCCAAACCAGGGTATTGGCGGCGGTTCCGCGGCAAGTACTGTAGATTGAGGGATAGTTTTTGTACAGTAACATCCGTAGGTACTTTTGCCTATTTCTGGGAATTTTTTTATTTTACTCAAGTGTTGAGTTTTATGGGTTGTATTGGGAGCTCGTTAATTCGATCGAAAAGTTTAACTTCGTTTAAGTTTTTCCGGATAATTTTAGAACGTGTTAAAAAGTTCGACCGGATATCAATAACTCACTTTTTCCCCTGTCGGAAAATTTCCAAGTGTTGGATTTTTCCGTAGTTTAAGAACGTTCTAAGTCGTGCAAGTAACACGGTGGACCCTCTAGAAGAACACAAACCTTAACTCGATTATGTGACCATCTGAACTGCCTATAAACCTTAGGGTTTGTGGCAGTACGGCTTTTCCACATGTGAGGTGTTGGTTTGACCCTTCTACGGCTGGACCATTGGTACTATGGTATGTGATGGATGTTTTTAAACTAATTTCAAGTGTTGAGAACTATTTGGGAAAACTTGGGTGTTTGATCATTCGATCGGAAAGTTTACCATTGTCTATTTATCTGGAATGTGATACAATATTTGGAATCCACAAGTAGTTATGAGATAACTAATTTGAATGTTATAAATCTAGCAGTTCAGTCTTAGATAATCGGTTGCCACGGGATTTTGATGCGATCAAAAGTCCGTCGCAATCACGTAGCGTATGCGGATACTCGCCGGGTAAACTTAATAGACAACCACGCCCCATAGCCTCGACCAAGTGATTGTAGAAGAACCCCGTCGCCAAAAGCATCCATTCGGGTGCTTGCGGCAACGGTGTTCTGCCTTAGTGCACTTCGTCGACGGCATCCGGGGGTGCGGCCGTCTACTAAAGTTTGCGACGAACATTCGATCAGGATGTCGGCAATCTTGTTGAATTGCTCGACTTGATATTGAAAAGAGTTTTCGATAATGAGACTAAAATGCGGGGTTTATAATTGTTAGGAATGCGATGTCTAAGGAATTCATTTGGTTAGGCATGCGATGTCTAAGGAGGTTGCGGATTCCAACTGTTGTAGTTTTACACTTTCTTTTCTGCGACCGTAAGTGTAATATGTGGTGTATCGCCGGTTTCGTTGCTATAGATCAACGACAATTGGGATACGCATATTTACTTACGTTGATGATATATGATATTATGTGTTGCTGTGATATGTTATATTGGATCGTCGTGTTTGAATAGCCGGGGGTTTTATATGAGATGAGAATTTTTCTTTTTCATTGATGTAAAATTCATTTGTATGTAATATTCTTTTATTGGGGCACTTCCGGGCTTAGGATGATGTGACCATTGTATATTATTTACTTTTCCACATTAGGTAGACCCAAGGAGGGGAGCACAAGTAACCGGGTTCTAGGGTCCAGTGGGAGACCATCTCGAGGAGTCGAGACCGGGTCTCCTAACCCTAGAATTGGCAGTGTTTCTTGTCGCTCTCGTAGGGGTCTAGGGATGTGGGTTTGGCTATTCATCGCGACCGTGGAATCCGTGTTTTATACAGGCTCATATTAAAACACGGACGTCCTAGTATATCCAATATTTCATATATGTTCTTCTGCTGCAATGTTCTGTGATGAGATCATATTACTGCCTGAGATGAATGTTTATATTATATATATGAGATATATGTTATATTGCAGATTTCGTTTCAAATGTGATGCTTGTGAAGCATAATAAAATGGGACTTCATTAATGAGATTAATGAAACTTAAAGAAACCTAAAGATGTTGTAGAAACTTGTTTAAAAACTGGTAGCTCTGGTTCTTGCTTTGCATAGCGGTGTTCCTTGTAGAACATCTTGCACCTTATTCGATAAGGAAAGAGCCGAGATCCCTTCACCGGGAGTGACCTCTTTAGCGAAACTAGCAGATGCTACAAACTCGGTTTATCTTTTGATTGCTTCGATAGTTCTTGCTTTGCATAGTGGTATTTGTGAAATATCCTCCACTTTATTCGATAAGGAAAGAGCCGAGATCCCTTCACCGGGAGTGACCTCTTTAGCGAAACTAGAAAAGCCTCAAAAACACTCTTTTTAAAATCACTCGATTCTACAACGATATCAAGTTCATTACGCAAAGGGTTTTCTTAAAAACCTGTCGTAGCCCTCCGTCATTTCAGATAAGTTCTACTTAGTATTCGTACTACGTTTTTTGACCTCCGTCAAGACGTAGTGTGCGGTAGCTAACTAGTATTTATCTGCTTATGCATATGATGCAGATTGTTTTAGGGTAGTCGTGCGGCCTTGTTGACCTCCGTCAATGGTCGTGCGGGTGGATTTAATTCAATCAGGAAATGACGGGCAGAACTTGACTAGCAGCCTATGGTTTATTGACCTCCGTCAAGGTCATATGACGCTAGGGGTAAAATATTATTGGGAATTTCAAGTGTTAAAATTTGCAATGAGATTGCATACCTTCTATGAGATAGTTGGATCCCGATACCCGCTGCGAGTAAGAGTTACTCCTAGGAGAGTTTTACACATTACAATTAGCCGATCGAGTAGGTGTCTAGAAAGGTGTTAACGGGGTTACACCCCTGGGAAAACGAGGTTTACTTTAATTAGGTCCGTGCGAAAGCACGGGGAACCTCCCTCAAAGTACCGGCACTGGCCTGGCTGAAAGATTGGCGAACTTGTAGGGTGTAATTAATCCCGGCTAGTCTTTCCTTTTAGGGTTTGAAAGAAGATTTGACTAAAACAGTAGGAGACATCCTGATTAAATAAATTGATAACCAATCTAATCTTGTAAAAGCGCACGCTGAGTGTTTTCTTCTCTCTCTCTCTCCAGGTAGCGACCATGTCACGCCATAATCAAGATAATAAAACGGATGTATTGACCGAACTAGCTTGTTATACTGAGCTGGGGAACGTTGGTCCCACTCCAACTTATAATTGTTATAAGAAAAAGCAGGAAATAGGGGATTACCAGAATTCCCATGCCACCTAAACGAAGAAAGTGCATGCTGATGCATCATCTTCGGGTATGTTCATTACAGAGAACTGTTTCTCAGTATCTTTTACGTCCTGGGTATGAGATACCGGATCAGGATCCGACATATGTAATTTGTTACATGGGCTACAGATAGATAGAGAACTGAGAACGGATGATAAGTTTCATGAGATAGAAACGGTGCAAGTGTTGCATCCAAGTCTGTTGGTAGTTATCACCCTGTATTAATAAATACATTGATTCCGAACGAATGTTATTAGATACCGAACCTGATATACAACATCATATCAGTCTCTTTATTATTAAAGAAGGATATAATTTTGTATTGTTGGATAATGTTTTGAACATTTCCTATATCAAGAGTTGATCGGTTCAGGCACGTTATCTAAAAGCATAGACGTTCTAAATCAAGCCACGGTTCTTAGTATACAGAACACACACAAAAGGAAGAGTTCAGAAATGAACGAATCCTTCTTGAGGTATTATAGAATAGGTCATATCAATGCGACCCGACTAGCTGAAGTTATATTTAGATACATATTTAAATTAGTTTGAATTTACATCTTGTGAAACTTGTCGGTCATGTCACAAAGATAAGATGACCATAGCCCTGTTTATTGGAAATAGAGAAAGAGTTAGTGAACTCTTGGGATTGATACATGATAATGTATGTAAGGTCCCCTGTCTACAAATGCCAAGATCGGTTCTTTATACTTCATTACATTCATTGTTTATCTCTCAAGATTCGGACATATGTTCCTGTTGAAACACAAGTCTGAACCTTTTGAGAAATTCTATGAATATGAGTTAGAAGTAGAGAACCAAAAACGGGTATAAGTATTATGTCCTTTGATGAGATCAAGGAGGAGAATACTTGAGCACGGAATTCTTGGACTATTCTAAAGGAGAATGAGATTCTCTCTCAGCATTACTCCTCCGAATACACCACAGCACATCGGTGTATCGGGGCGGAGCAATTACACCCTATGTGATATGGTGTGCTCTATGATGAGTACTACTGAGTAGCCTATTTACTTTTGGGAGTTATGCACTTGAGAAGCTGCATACATATTGAATAGGGTTCCAATCAAATCAGTTGCCTACCACTTCATATGCGATATGGAATGGGAAGAGCCCATATCTTAAGTATGTTAAGATTTGGGGTTGTCCAACCTATGCCTAAAAGCAAAATCCAGACAAGCTCGAGGCAAAGTCAGGTCTGTGGAAATTTTTTGGATATCCCAAGCATTCGCAAGGGAATATCTTCTACCTAACCGAGGACAAAAGATGTTTTGTTTCTCAGCATGCCACCTTTGTGAAAGGGAATTTCTTGGAAGAAATTAGTGGTCATGAGGTAGAACTTGAAAGAGTTCCAGCTATACAAACTGCAGCTGATGATTTGGTAGAACCAAAGGATTCAATAGTTTCCAACAAACCTCAGCCTCTCCGCCGATCTAGTAGGGTTCCTCACCCACCTGAGAGATACTTCGGTTTTCTCTATGACAGTGGGAGCGAGGATTGCATCATGAGATAATGACCCAACTAGTTTCGAGCTGGCCATCAGGAGTGGGACTCTGTAAGAATGGCTGAATGCTTAGCAATCTGAGATAGAATCCTTATACACCAACAAAGTATGGACTTTGGTTGCTTTATTTGAAGGGTTAAATCCCCATCAAGAGAAAGTATATCTTGAGAAGATTACTTGTGTACATGGAAAAGTTGAGACTTTCAAAGCTATGCTTAAGTCCATCCAGATCCTACTTGCCACAGCTACATACCATAACTACGATATCTGGCGGTTGGGTGTCATGACTGCTTGTCTAAATTGTGAGTTGGAAGAGAGCGTCTATAAGTACACAGCCAGAGAACTTCATAGACAGTGGGAGCAGCAGAAACGTGTGCAAGATGTTTTATGTGATAAATCAGGCATCGCAGAGTTGGAACGTCTGTTTTGATGTGGTAGTCAAAGAGTTTGACTTCATCAAAATGATAGATGAACCTTGTATATACAAAAAGGTAGTAGAGAGTATTGTGGTGATCCTCGTAGAGTACGTGTATGACATACTCTTGATAGGGAAGGAGTTTCCTATGCTACGCTCGGTCAATCTCCGCTTATCACAAGGATTCTCCATATAGGATCAAAGTGATACCTCCTAAATCCTAGGTTTTATATCTATGAGATATATCTGAATGGATGTTAGGATTCTCACTAGTTGTAGTGAGATGGTATCAATCGATCCTGAGGAGAATCACTGGAAAAGGTTCCAGGGTGATAAGGACGCCTGAATGTCAGTCGCAGGCATTGTCTTTACCCTCAGTGGAGGGACGGTATGTTGGAAGAGTTCCAAGCTAGATACCGTGACTTACTAGACGATTAAAGGCAAGATACGTCGTTACCAAGGATACTACCAAAGAGGCAGTCTGGATATATATAAGTTCATAAGATGAACTTCGTTCTTACCATTGTGTGACAATGGAGTTGTGGCTTATGCCAAGGAACCCCCGTCCCATCTGAAATCCAGATATAATTCTTAGGCAGTATCACATGATCATGGAGATGGTTGATCTCCAGGGAGATCGAGGTTAGGAGAGTAGACACAGAGGACAACAGCGCGGATCCACTCACAAAGGCCTTTTTCCCAGTAGAGACTTTTATGGGATGGTTGAGTATGAGATACTTCAACTACAGTTAATTGTTGGGTATGTGATACCACAACAGATGACCCTAGTGCAAGTGGGAGATTATTAGTTATATGTATGCCCTAGAGGCCATTACTGTACATACGATATATATTGTAGTGGATGCTTGGACATATATAGGGAGGACTTTCGTGCTCGACATGATAGTATGCTATCTGGTTACACTTTATTTTAACATGTACTCTGATTGTCTCTATGTTACATGTTGATAAAGACCTTAGGATATGTACTCGACTACTGGGACTATGATGAGATCATACTAGTGGGGCCACGGTAGTCGACGAGTACATCCTATAACTGTTCCTAGTCGAAGGTGTATCGAGACAGGGCATCGATACACCAGAGTAGACTAGCGGATACGCATCTTGACCCATATGATGGGCGATAGATGATCCCATATCCATCGGTGTTTGACATCAAGGATGGTGTACGGGTGCTCAGTAGAGACTGGGTACACTGGACGGACTCGCCGAGAACTCCTAGATGGTATTATACCTCACGTCAGATGGCAGTTCTCTGGTGAAACTGGTACAGGTTAGTCTGTAGACCCGAGATCGTCATAGAGTCTTGTGTGATTCCCACTGTGCTATGATTTCCATCATACCACGTCCAAGAGGGCGTGCAAAAAGGTGGCTTTTGGGTACAGTCTCGAATCACATGGAGGCAATGAGCGATAGGAGGGGATTCGTCTCTCCCGGTATAGGGAGTTGATGTTGCGTTGTGTTCGATTGGCTATAACTGGAAATCCCTGGCCAGGGTTGCTGAGATTTACTGGTAAGTGTTATCAGTAGTTTCTTGAACTGTTATAGACCTCATATCGACACGACTTATCAAGCTACTGGGGTCTGACGTTTGCCACCCCTAGGCGAGATATGCGACATATCAGACGAAGAGACCGGACTGTATGGGAGTGTTACTGACTGGATTCACAGGAGAATGTACAGGCTTGCTTGTTGATCTTCTGATCGCTCAATACCTGGGTGGCTGTTACGTTTAGCTGACCGCTTGCAGCTTGTGGGTGTTTGATATGATCATCACCTACTGCCGGCGTATTGACGATTCTTTAGAGTCCTACACAGAGGTTTCTTGGCTCAGGCAAAACGGAGTAGGAGCACATATATGATATGTGCGGGACCGAGAACAATACGTGTATGTGATACCGTATTAGATTCTCGCGATATGAGATATCGGCCGGGTATATGTGATATAGCCGGGTCATCGGATCAAGTGTTGATTCGATGAACTGATACAGATTATATTAGTCGGTTATTTATGAAATGGCCGGATTATCGGATCAAGTGTTGATTCGATAATTTAATGTATAATTATATATTTGATATATTAAATTACATTAACTAATATTAGCTCACTAAAAGATTCTTTTCTCACTCGGGTAATACATTGATATATATGCGATATATGTTAATTGTATTATTTTATTTGGTTACAATAAATATTATATATGTGATATATAATATAGTAACAGTTTAGGATTATTAATGCAACATGTTTAGTGGAGATTAAACATGGTTAGGGTTTTATTTGGGTTAATTCTTTCTAGTAGCTTCTAGAAGCTTTGCTTTTGTTTTAAGCAAAGATATTTGTTATGATATTTTGGATGATATTTATTTAACCCAACCCAACCCTTTAACCATGGTTCAATCTCTACAAGGGTTAAGTTTACTTACTTAACCCATGGTTGCATTTCTAACCTCACAAGACTTTTTCATTATTCATCACAAAAGGTTTTGGATATTCTTCTTCTTCTTCCTTGAAGAAAAGCTTTCTAGCTTTTTCTTTGGTGATGAAAATGAGTGAGATTAAGATAATAAAAGAGAGCTAAATTCCTACTTCATCTGTTGCGCCACGGCAGCGCCCCGGCCGTCTTACTCGAGGCCAAATTGCGGAATCAAAAAATTTCCATACTCGGAAACCGGCGCTACCGCGGACAAAGAAAACCCGGATCGATAACCATTAACCTACGCTAGCTAACAAGAGATGGGAAAAGAAGTATACCAAGAGATCCGAGTCCTCCGGTCTTCTCTTCATCATCCCGATCTCCCGCGGAAAAGCTTGGCTCCACATCGTCGCCTCCTCGCCGGAAAGGGCACCACATCGCCTTCGTCTTTTACGGGCTCCCGCCTCAATACCGAGGCAACTCGAGCATGAAGCCGGCAACTCGACATGCTCAAGATATGCTGTAGGAAGTGTAGTGTAGAATGTCTCATTGGGGTATAGGAGTTGCCTTTGATGGAGGAATCAAGAATAAGTGAACTTGGGAATTTTTGGTGGCAAACTAAAAATGAGATGGATGCTTAATTTCTTGCCACACCAAAATGAAAATTCCCCTCTCCCATGACCATGAAGTGGCCGGCCATATTCTTCATAGAAATGGTGGTGGGGGTGAGAACAAAAGCAAGAGGGAGGTGATGGTAGGAAAAGGTGGAGGTAACAATAACAAAACATGAACCATGCTTATTACATACACCCCCCCCATACCCTTTCCAATCACATAAATGCAAGCATGGAAGAAAGAAAAGATGCTTATCATAAACAATACTTTTACAAGAAACCCCCCCACAAAGTGTAATTTGCAAAACTGCAAATTACCCCCTCCATCGGAAAAGTCCGGCCGGGAAAGAACAAAGGAAAACCGGCCGGAACGGAATGCAAACTGGCAACTCCAGAAAACTGGTCCCGTAATTAATTACAGGAAAACCCCGATACTGTGCATACACACCTGCATCTGTATTCCGACCGGATACAAATGCAATGAGACAAAATCTACACTGTACTAGACTAGGACCGGCTTAAGCCAAAACCGGCTAGTAAAATCCGTTCGATCCTGATCCGTGCAATACCGCACGTATCAGATCAAACCCTGCCATATACCTATACGGCTACTAGTACAATACTGTCCGATCCTGATCCGTGCAATACCGCACGTATCTGATCGGACCCTGCCATATCTCCATACGGCCTCTACAGCGTTTCGCCCGAAAGCTGAGTAACTGAAAATGTGGTGGACTCTAAAGACTCGTCAATACTATGGCTGTGGATTTAACCACTGGCACGTCAGAGGTATAAGCCAATACGTGACGGGCCACCAGCTATTGACCAAAAGGGACGTCGATGAGGAAGCTCACCCCGACACCCAACTGAGCCTGTCAGTGACAATATCCGTACAGTCCGGTCCGTTCGTCTATGAGTATCGCATGGCGGGCCTAGGGGGTTGGTAAAAGTCAGACCCCCAAAAGCGGTACAAGTCGTGTCGGAGCGTAGCCCAGAACGCCCTGAGATACTACTGGAATACCTACCAGTAAATCTCCTGCCTCGGCCGAGGGCTTTGCGTAATGGCTCTCCTAGACACAGCGCGACCTCACCCCCAATACCGGGAGAGACGAACCCCTGAAGATCCGCTCACTGCCTCCATGTGGCTCGGGACTGTACCCAACTAAAACCTGTTTGCACGACTCCTTTGAGCCGTGGTAGGGTAGTAATCAAAGCACAGTGGGAACTCACACGAGACAAATGACGATCTCAGGTCGATGAACTAACCTGTACACATGTCACCTGGGAACTGCTATCTGACGTCTGGTATAAGACCAACTAGCAGGTTCCCGGCGAGTCCTGTCCGGTGTACTCATAACCCAATGAGCACCTGTATACATCTTAGGTGAACCAACTGACACCAGTGGCTTGTGAGACCGGCCACCGCCCCTCGTCGGGGTCTCGACTGTATACACTAGCCTACTAATGGAGTATCGATGCCCAGTCTCGAAACTCCCACGGCTAGGGACCTTTTAAGGATGTGCTTATAGACTACCAGCTCCCACGTATATGATCGCCATCATACTGCTGGTCGTCAAGCAAGAATCCTAGGGGCTCTATCAACGTGTAATAGCGACATGTCAGGTCACCTAAAGCAGTACACGATGATAAAGATAAACCAGATAGCATACTATCATCTCGAGTAAGACTGTCCTCCTGGGATAGGTCCTCCCTCAATCATTGCAATCACGTGCCTGTGATCCAATAATTGACTCTGAGGGCACTATCTCCAACATCATCATCCTAATCTATCATAACCATTTAGATTAGGGTGTTCACTTCATTAGTGAGTGAGAGCTTGTGTTAAAGAAACTTCAAGGTGGATCATCTTTATTTGTCACGCCCCGAAAGTACGGAACATGACCGGCACTTAAACTACGAAACGTCTCGAGGCGTACGTAATCTAAGTAAGCCGAAAACCCAGAAATCCAAACCAAGAAAAGTAGTAGAATGAAGGAAAACCAATTTAAAATCAAGTAGTTTTAATAGCATAAGCCGAGTTATGCGGTTTTAAAAAACATCAAGTACTTCCTGAAAATTTCGGCAGAGTCTTCTTTGTAAATACCGGCTCCCAAACGGGATACAACATGAATAGTATACGAAATCAATAAAAAGGCATCCCCAAGCGGGAGCTAGCTCTTCGTCAATCGACGGTCACAACTGTAGGGTTCCTAGGCACTCCCAAGAGGTCTCACAAGGCATCGAACATGCCATTTTCAAATTCTACGGTGCCTACAAACCCTAAACTACGGATCGATAACTAGATGTCTAGGCGAAAAAGAACTAGTTAACCAATTAACTAATGAGAATACGGAAATACAACCTTTGTAGATCCGGTCCTCCACCTCCACGGCTCCGCAACGAGGTCCTCTCCGCTGTCTAAATCAAATCCGGGCTCTAGAGTCGGCTTCGTCGGAGAAAAAGGGAGCTAGGTCGTCGATGTCCATGCCGAAGATGATCTACGTCGAGGCATCGCTAGATCAAGCTCACAACTTCACCAAGTCTAGAAACTTGTGAAGTAAACACACTCTACTACTTGGCAAGAGGTAGAGGATGAAGAAATAGGAAGTGGGTAGACTTTAGTTTTGGATTTCTCACTCATTTCCATCACTTGCCATTGATGGGGCAAGCTTTCTTCACTTGAAGAAAATGGAAGAAGAAGAAGATGATATATGATAAGTTAATTAAAAAACAATAGAAAAACAATAATTATCATAATATTAACTCTAGTCAAGTGTAGAGAATGAATCATGGTTAGTGGGAATGGTTAGGGTTAAGAATGAGATAAGAATGGTTGACTAGAACAAAGCTTCATGAAGCTTCAACTAAAGAACAAAATTTGCCACCATTCTTTTCTCTTTTCTTTTATTCATTTATCAAAAATAAAAGGATAATTAAATAAGATAAATGAATAACAAATAATAAACCCTAACCATCATCTTAACCTTTGTTTAATTCTATACACTTAATCAAAAACCATGCATCATCAAACATGATACAAACATGTGCACAAAATCATATCGCATATTTAATGCGCACATCCGAGCGAGAAAATCCATTTAAAGTGAACCGATACCAGTTAATGCAAAGTAATATATCAAATATATAATTATGCATCAAATCATTAAATCAACACTTGATTTAACGATCCGGTCATATCGTATATAACCGACTAGTATGCAATGCATCGGTTTATCGAATCAACCCTTGATTCGATAACTAGGGTATATCGCATATAACCTAATCGATACATTCATCGCGAGAATGAAATACGGTATCACATACACGCATTATTCTCGGTCCCGCACATATCTCATATGCGCTCCTATTTCGTTTCGCTTGAGCCAGGAAACCTCTGTGTAGGACTCTAAAGACTCGTCAATACGCCGGCAGCAGATGATGATCATATCAAGCATCCACAAGCCGCAAGCGGTCTGCTAAACGTAACGGCCACCCGGGTATTGAGCGATCTGAAGATCGACGAGCAAGCCCGCTCACACTCCAGTGAATCCGACCAGTAACACTACCGTACAGTCTGGTCTGATCGTCTAATATGTCGCATATCTCGCCTAGGGGTGGTAAACGCCAGACCCCAATAGCTCAATAAGTCGTGTCGATATGAGGTCTATAACTGTTCGAGAAACTACTGGTAACACTTACCAGTAAATCTCAGCAACCCTGGCCAGGGATTTCCTGTTATAGCCAATCGAACACAGCGCAACATCAACTCCCTATACCGGGAGAGACGAATCCCCTCCTATCGCTCATTGCCTCCATGTGACTCGGGACTGTACCCAAAAACCACCGTTTTGCACGCCCTCTTGGACGTGGTAAGATGGAAATCAAAGCACAGTGGGAACCACACAAGACTCTATGACGATCTCGGGTCAACAGACTACTCTGTACCAGTGTCACCAGAGAACTGCCATCTGACGTGAGGTATAATACCATCTGGGAGTTCTCGGCGAGTCCGTCCAGTGTACCCAGTCTCTACTGAGCACCCGTATATCATCTCTGATGTCAAACACCGATGGATATGGGATCATCCATCGCCCATCTGTATGGGTCGAGAAGGTACACGCTAGTCTACTCTGGTATATCGATGCCCCGTCTCGATATACCCACGACTAGGGACTTTGAAGGATGTACTTATAGACTATCTGTCCCCACTAGTATGATCCGCATCATAGTCTAGGTAGTCAAGCACACATCCTAAGGGCTTTACCAACATGTAACAGAGAGACAATCAGTATACACGTTAAGGTAAAGTTCAACGAGATAGCATACTATCATGTCGAGCAAGAAAGTCCTCCCTATATATGTCCCAGCATCCACTACAATATACATCCTATGTACAGTAATGGCCTCTAGGGCATACATATAACTAACAATCTCCCACTTGCACTAGGGCCATCTGATAGCAGTGGTTGCAGTATCTCATACTCAACCATCCCATAAAAGTCTCTCTCTGGGAACAGGCCTTTGTGAGTGGATCCGCTGTGTTGTGCTCTGAGTCTACTCTCCTAACCTCGATCTCCCTGGAGATCAACCATCTCCATGATCAAGTGATACTGCCTTAGAATATGTTTGGATCACTGATGGGACGGACGTTCCTTGGCATAAGCCACAACTCCATTGTCTCACAATGGTTGGAACGTAGTTCATCTCATGAACCAATATACACCCAAACAGCCTCTTTGGTAGCATCTTAAGTAGTGATCTATCCTGCCTTTATCGTCTAGTATGTCACGGTATCTAGCTTGGAACTCTTCCAACATACCGTCCCTTTACTGAGGGAAAAGACAATGCCTGTGACTGACATTCAGTCGTCTTTATCACCCTGGAACACTTCCAGTGATTCTCCCTAGGATCAATTGATACTATCTCACTACAACTAGTGAGAATCCCAACATCCAATTAAATCTATCTCATAGATCCAAAACTCAGGATTTAGGAGGTATCACTCTGATCCTATATGGAGAATCATTGTGATAATCGGAGATTGATCGAGCGTAGCATAAGAAACCCCTTTCTTATCAAGAGTATGTCATCAACGTACTCTACGAGGATCACCACCATACTCCCTACTACCTTTTTGTTTATACAAGGTTCATCTACCATTTTGATGATGTCAAACTCTTTGATTAATCCATCAAAACAGATGTTCCAACTCCGCGATGCCTGCTTTATCCTATAAAGCATCTTGCACACGTTTCCGCTGCTCCCACTGTCTACGAAGCCCTCTGGCTGTGTACTTATAGACGCACCTTCTAAAACATCATTTAGAAAAGCAGTCATGACACCCAACCACCAGATATCGTAGTCATGGTATGTAGCCGTGGCAAGTAGGATCTGGATGGACTTAAGCATAGCCACTTGAAAAGGTTTCATCATTATCCACGCCTGGTCAATGATGCAAACTTTTAACAAGTCTAGCTTTGAAAGTCTCAACTTTTCCATGTACACCAAGTAATCTTCTCAAGATATACTTGCTCCTGATGGGGATTTAACCCTTCAGATATAGCAGCTAAAGTCCATACTTTGCTGGTGTATAAGGATTCCATCTCAGATCACTAAGCATCCAGCCATTCTTACAGAGTCTTACTCCTGATGGCCAGCTCGAAACTAGTTGGGTCATCATCTCATGATGCATTCCTCGCTCCCACTGTCATAGAGAAACCGAAGTATCTCTCAGGTGGGTGAGGAACCCTACTAGATCGGCGGAGAGGCTGAGGTTCGTTGGTTTCCACTGAATCCTCTGGTTGTACCAAATCATGCTGTAGTTTGTATAGCTGGAACACTTCCAGTTCTGCATAACAGACCTTGCCTCGAGCTTGTCCGGATTTTGCTTTCAGACATAGGCTGGACAACCCCAAATATTAACTAGCTTAAGACATGGGCTCTTCCCTTTCCATATCTCATATGGAGTGGTAGGCAACTGATTTGATTCGAACCCTATTCAATAGGTATGCAGCTTCTCAAGTGCATAACTCCCAAAAAGGAAATAGGTAACTCAGTAGTACTCATCATAGAGCACACCTTATCACATAGGGTGTAATTGCTCCATCCCGATATACCATCGTGCTATGGTGTATACGAAGGAGTAATACTGAGAGAGAATCTCATTCTCCTTTAGAATAGTCCAGGATTTCCGTGCTCAAGTATTCTCCTCCTTGATCTCATCAAAGGACATAATACTTATACCCGTTTTGGTTCTCTACTTCTAAATCATATTCTGTGAATATCTCAAAAGGTTCGGATTTGTGTTTCAACAGAAACATATGACTGAATCTTGAGAGATTATCAGAGAATGTAATGAAGTACAAAGAACCAGTCCTGGCATGTGTAGACAGGGGACCTCACATACATCAACATGTATCATCCCAAGAGTTCACTAACTCTTTCTCTGTTTCCATTAAACGGAGCTATGGTCATCTTATCTTTGTGACATGACTGGCGAGTTTCACAAGATGTAAATTCAAACTGATTTAAATATGCATCTATATGTAACTCTAGCTAGTCGGGTCACATTGATCTGACCTAGTCTACAATACCTTAAGAAGGATCCGTTCATTTCTGAACTCTTCCTCTTATGTGTGTTCCGTATACTAAGAACTGTAGTTTGATTTAGAACATTAATGCTTTTAGATAACGTGCCTGAACCGATCAACTTTTGATATAGGAAATGTTCAAAACATTATCCAACAATACAAAATTTTATCATTTCTTTACTAATAAAGAGACTGATATGATTTTGTATATCAGGTTCGGTATCTAATAACATTCGTTCACAATCAATGTATTTGTAATACAGGGTGACAGTGACCAACAGACTTGGCTGCAACACTTGCCCCGTTTTCTGTCTCATGAAACTTATCACCCGTTCTCAGTTCTCTACCTTTCTGTAGCCCTATGTAACATATTACATATCTGGGATCCTGATCTGGTATCACATACCCAGGACGTAAAGGATACTGAGAAACAATTCTGTATAATGAACACACCTGAAGATGATGCATCAGCATGCACTCTCTTCGTTTGGGCGGCACGGGAATTCTGGTAATCCCCTATTTCCTGCTCTGTCTTATAACAATTATAAGGTGGAGCGGGACCAACGTTCCCCAGCTCAGTATAACAAGCGGGTTCGGTCAATATTCCGTATTATTATCTTGATTAAGGCGTGATATGGTCGCTACCTAGAGAGAGAGAGAAGAAAACACTCAGCGTGCGCTCTGTCAAGAATAGATTGGTTATTATTTTATCTAATCAGGATGGCTCCCACTGCTTTTTATCAAATCTTCCTTCAAACCCTAAAAGGAAAGACTAGCCGGGATTAATTACACACTACAAGTTCGCCAATCTTTCAGCCAGGCCAGTGTCGGTACTTTGAGGGAGGTCCCCCGTGCTTTCGCACGAACCTAATTAATATAAACCTCGTTTTCCCAGAGGCGTAACCTCGTTAACACCTTTCTAGACACCTACTTGATCGGCTAGTTGTAATGTATAAAACTCTCCCAGGAGTAACACTTACTCGCAGCGGGTATCGGGATCCAACTATCTCATAGAAGGTATGCAATCTCATTGCAAATTTCAACACTTGAAATTCCTGATAATATTTTGCCCCTAGCGTCCTATGACCTTGACACAGGCCAACAAACCATAGTCCGCTAGTCAAGTTCAACCCGTCATTTCCTGATTGAATTAAACCCACCCGCACGACCCTTGACGCAGGCCAACAAAGTCGCACGACTACCCTAATCCAATCACATCATATGCTTATGCAGATAAGCAGCAGTTAGCTACCGCACACTACGCCTTGACGCAGGCCAACAAACGTAGCACGAATACTAACTACTACTTATCTGAAATGACGGAGGGCTACGACAGGTTTTTCTGAAAACCTATTGCGTAATGAACTTGATATCGTTGTAGGATCGAATGATTTTAAAATGGAGTGTTTTTGAGGCTTTTCTAGTTTTGCTAAAGGAGTCACTCCCGGTGAAGGGATCGTCGGTCCTTTCCTCGTCGAATGAGGTGCGGGATATATCGTATATATCACTGTGCAAAGCAGAACTCTTAAAAGCAATCAAAAGACAAACCGAGGGCGTAGCATCGACCAGTTATTGCTAAAGGAGTCACTCCCGGTGAAAGGATCTCGGTCCTTTCCTCGTCGAATGAGGTGCAGGATATATCACATATACCGCTGTGCAAAGCAAGAACTGTAGCTACCTGTTTTATTTTGAAATTCGATTCTACAACATCTTAGGTTTCTTTTATTTCATTAATCACATTAATGAAGTCCCATCATGTAAGTACCTAAACATCACAGATAAATACGACGTACACTTATGCCATCCGCATTCGCCTCGATGTCCCCTCGTGCACCGTTAGGTTAGGTAACTAACGGCAGAGCGGGGCAGGGCTAGCGCGGGTGTAAAACATAAGTAACGCCTATATAATATATCATATATACTATATACTGTATCTATCACAGAACATCACATGATCACATCACAGATATCGCAGCAGAAGAATCATATGAAATATTGGATATACTAGGACGTCCGTGTTTTCAATACGAGCCAGTATAAAACACGGATTCCACGGTCGTGATGAATAGCCAAACCCACACCCCTAGACCCCTACGAGAGCGGCAAGCAACCCTACCAATTCTAGAGTTAGGAGACCCGGACTCGACTCCTCGAGTTGGTCTCCCACTGGACTCCAGAACCCGGTTACTTGTGCCCTCCTCCTTGGGTCTATCCTAGTGCGGAAAAGTAAATAATATACAAATGGTGACTACTTCCGCAACCTGGAAGCGCCCCAATAAAAGAATATTACATACAAGTTTTTACATGAATGAAAATGAAAAACACTCATCTCACATAAAAACCCCCGGCTATTCAAACACGACGATCCAATATAACATATCCAGCAACACATAACATCACATGTCATCAACGTAAGTAAACATGCGCATCCCAATTGTCGTTGACATATAGCAACGAAACCGGCGATATCACATATTACACTTACGGTCACAGAAAAGAAAGTGTAAAACTACAACAGTTAGAATCCGCAATCTCTTCAGACATCGCATGCCTGACCAAATGAATTCTTTAGACATCGCATGCCTAACAATTATAAACCCCGCATTTTAGTCTCAAAATCGAAAACTCTTTTCAATATCAAGTCGGGCAATTCAACAAGATTCCCGACATCCTGATCGAATGCTCGTCGCAAACTTCAGTAGGCGGCCGCACCCCCGATACCGTCGACGAAGTGCACCAAGGCGGAACACCGCCACCGCGAGCACCCGGACGGATGCTTTCGGCGACGGGGTTCTCCTACAGTCACTTGGTCGGGGCAATGGCGTGAGGCTGTCTATTAAGTTTACCCGACGAGTATCCGCGTACGCTACGTGATTGCGACGGACTTTTGATCACATCAAAATTCCGTGGCAACCGATCAAGTGAGACTAAACTGCTATGTTTATAACATTCATTCAGTTATCTCATAACTATTGTGAATTCCAATTATTGTATCCCATTCCAGATAAATAGAAAATGTTAAACTTTCCGATCGAACATTCTAACACCCAAGTTTTCCCGATACAGATCAACACATGAAACTAGTCTAACAACATTCAGTTCGTACCTCAGTACCAACGGTCCAGCCGTAGAAGGGTCAAGCCAACGCCTCACATGTGGCACGCCGTACTGCCCCAAACCCGAAGGTTCAAAGGGCAGTTCAAGACGGTCACATAATCGAGTTAAGGTTTGTTGTCTTCTAGAGGGACCATCGCGTTACTTGCACTACTTAGAACGTCGTCAAACTACGGAAAAATCCAACACTTGGAAATTTCCCGACAGGGGAAAAATTGGGTATTTATATCCGGTCGAACTTTTTAACATATTCTAAAAATACCCGGAAAAGCACACCGACAAAATTAGACAGTCCGATCGAATACACCGAGTCCCCCAAAACAAACCCAGAAAATTCAACTCTGGAATAAGTTTTAAATATTCCCAGAAAACACAGCATAAAATAATAGGAATTACTGTGCAGAGCAGGTACGATGACGTCACCAATATAGCGCGGAACCGCCGCATAAGCAGTGCTTATGCCGCGGTTCCGCCGCCGTTCAAACGAATTACTCACCTGAGTTTGCACCGTAATTCTTAGTTTTATTTTATGTATTTTCTAGAAATTTTTAATTCACAAAAATCCGCATTCTCGGAAAAAGT
The DNA here is from genome assembly GCA_030015575.1 of Agapanthus africanus. NCBI lineage: Eukaryota > Viridiplantae > Streptophyta > Magnoliopsida > Asparagales > Amaryllidaceae > Agapanthus > Agapanthus africanus. Next base: position 270,882,739 of record CM057340.1, read on the forward strand.
ACAGAGAGCATATTTGTTTTGGGGTTCCGGGTTCGTTCGGACTTCGAATTCCGTCTGGACTTCGCCTAAGGCTCTAGCTAGGCTCTGATACCACTGTAGGGTTCCTAGGCACTCCCAAGAGGTCTCACAAGGCATCGAACATGCCATTTTCAAATTCTACGGTGCCTACAAACCCTAAACTACGGATCGATAACTAGATGTCTAGGCGAAAAAGAACTAGTTAACCAATTAACTAATGAGAATACGGAAATACAACATCAACTGTTATAGCCAATCGAACACAGCGCAACATCAACTCCCTATACCGGGAGAGACGAATCCCCTCCTATCGCTCATTGCCTCCATGTGACTCGGGACTGTACCCAAAAACCACCGTTTTGCACGCCCTCTTGGACGTGGTAAGATGGAAATCAAAGCACAGTGGGAACCACACAAGACTCTATGACGATCTCGGGTCAACAGACTACTCTGTACCAGTGTCACCAGAGAACTGCCATCTGACGTGAGGTATAATACCATCTGGGAGTTCTCGGCGAGTCCGTCCAGTGTACCCAGTCTCTACTGAGCACCCGTATATCATCTCTGATGTCAAACACCGATGGATATGGGATCATCCATCGCCCATCTGTATGGGTCGAGAAGGTACACGCTAGTCTACTCTGGTATATCGATGCCCCGTCTCGATATACCCACGACTAGGGACTTTGAAGGATGTACTTATAGACTATCCGTCCCCACTAGTATGATCCGCATCATAGTCCAGGTAGTCAAGCACACATCCTAAGGGCTTTACCAATATGTAACAGAGAGACAATCAGTATACACGTTAAGGTAAAGTTCAACCAGATAGCATACTATCATGTCGAGCAAGAAAGTCCTCCCTATATATGTCCCAGCATCCACTACAATATACATCCTATGTACAGTAATGGCCTCTAGGGCATACATATAACTAACAACAACCACACAAGCAATATAATATACAACGCCAACGGCGAGGATCAAAATTCAAAAGGAAACTCAAAACCACAAGAAAACCACAGAAATATAACGCGTGACTCTAAGGTCGAAGGAATAACATCACTGGTGTCTATCTCAAAATAAATACATGTTTGGTTGATTGAACTTCTAAATACAACAGAATAATGATATACAAGATATATAATGGGGGTACGATACAAGTAAACCCACCTACTAGCAAATCATCCGAAGGAGACTATGCCCGCAAAGCCGTAATGAAACCTGTACGGCAAACCTGCAAGAAACTGGGGCACAACGGGGCTGAGTTGCCAACTCGTGAATAGAAAAACATCTACGAAAAGAAATCACATAAATAACGCACTCCTAGGTCAATGATCATCATATATCCTCAAATATATAACCAGCAACCCATAACAATGGTTAGGGCAAATATCTAACCCAAGTGTAATTCCATGTACCCATGTCAGTGCCTCAGGTAGCAATGCATCATATGGATGATGTATGAATGCATGGAACAGAATGCATGTACTGAAGAAAACTGCTTTCATAAATCAGTGAGATTTCTGTATTTTAAAAGTGAGGTACCATAAATGAAATCAGCATAAAACAGTGCCCAGCATCGACACAAAACAAGTGTCCAAATATCTCGATATCTCTGTATCACAATCTCTGTACCTCAATATCTCAAAATCTCAATATCTCAATCACAATATCTAGGGCGCCGTCAATCCAGACCGGCCCCTACCATCTATCTCAAGACCACGACGGTATCCTCCTGATATCCGACGCGTCGGTTAATATCACCGGTCGGTAGTGCTCCCCTGCCAGGCTCAACGTCAACAACACGGCCTTCTCGTCCCGGGGTACCGCACCGGGCCCACCATGTACCCGAAACGGTTCATCCAACTCCTCGAATCGGGTCTCGAAATCCATCAGCAAACTCATGATGGACGACTCATACATCATGGGAAAACCGCATTTTTTTATTTAAAAAGAGAGAAAGCAGTTTATATATGTTTTGCGGTTTTCCTCCAAATCCAGAAAATATCAGGGAAATCCGAATCATCAATAGCATGTTAAACCATGAATATAAGCATGAGAATGAATAACAGTATGCATGAAGCGACAAGTAATAACTATAATATCTAAGCTGGCATATAAGGTATGTACACTAATATTATGTCAAACTACTGGCTATCAAGCTAAGTTAAGCAATAATATTTTCTAAGGTGTACGTGATATGGCAATTACCGATGAAGATGTGTGTGAGCCGGCAAGTAAGTGTATGTGGTACATACGCGTCATCGGTAAAGGTGCTGGTGTCCTAACAGCATAATGTCAACAATGCAATATGAAATAACAATGTAAATATGCGATGCGGAGCGAGCAACCAAAATGAGCGGGAGCTAAATATTAAACAATGGTGCCATTTGAAATAATACGAATCGCGGGGTTTTGAAAATAGGGGCTACGGTGGTTTTTTTTTTAAGAAAGGATACGTCTTTTGGAATATCCGTAGATCCCTTGACCTGTCTTTTAAAATACCCACGATCCGCTAGTTTTGAAATAGGTAGGAGTCTAATCTAATCTAACAACTACACTAAACTATACGGCTAAACTAACAAGCTGAACTACAGGTAAGGAAACCACCTATCATCTGAGTCGATACATATACATACCTGTATATGTATAGTCGGTGATCCCGCCTCAATAATATCATATCCATAACCAGACATCCCAAGTCAAGAGTGCGGATCAATCATCAAAATATAGCTCGTACGTAAATCCGTCGTACGGCATCCCCAAATCTGGGTACGTGTCAATATCACATTCATCATACTATTCACCTGGTATCCTCTTTATCAAATATCATGATCGGGATACTGATCTACGTCTAGTACAATACTGATACCGCCTAAGTAAGCATCCACGTGTGTGAAACACTACGTCAATACCCGTTACAACGTCATGTCGTATCTCAAATACGAACCCTGCTATATCACCGATCTCACGGACTCAAATCAAATCTCATCGACTCATCTTAAATCCCAAGTACTATCCTCATTATCCATGCATGTGTATATGAATGTACATATGCATAGTCCCATACCCACGCAAATATACATATATACACATCCCAATCGGCGCATAAGAAACTAATGTATGCAAGTCTGTGTGTGTGCGTATGTGGGTATAACAACTACTCTAGGGTTTCGCAACTAACCCAAAGGTACTCCATGAACACATAAACATAACATGAATGAACATTGTCGTATCATAGAACACCTATATAAATATATATATGAGCTACACTACGGCTGCGGGGTGCTATACGCCATCCACCCGACTTCTCCCCGTAAATATAAATCTACTCACCTGGTCCTCGCTCGCCGGTGCCGACGACGCCACGCGCTTGCTTGTCGTCTCGAAATCCACATGGGGGTACCTACATATCACAACGTATCGTATCGCATTAAAATCCGACTCATGACCAAAACGACACACGAATCCCACATAAGTCAAAACCTATGGTTGCTTTCACAAATCAACCCAAAAACCCTCAACGTCGGTGTACAAATGCCAGACCATCGAGAAAAACCCAAATACACTCATTTTCACATTCACGAACACTAATTTTAATATAAAATAGGTTAAAACTCACAAAAACCCCAATTTCACTTAAAAAGTCATTTTTCCAAAAATCTAGCAAGCACAATTGGCCGTTTTTGTACAAAACATGATGTTTTAACAAAACTAATGGCCATAAGGCTCACTAACCATCTTAATTAAGTCATCCCAATGTTAATTAGATTTTAAACTTAATTTTTAATATCAATCTCAAAAAATCTAGTTTGCAAACATAACCAATTTTTTACAATTTCATAGCAAAAATGCACAAACTATAATCTAGCTTAGATTTGCATGATCTAAAGCATTAAACTACACTTAATAATATTAATGAAGTCATGAAAAACCTAATTAGATTTTTAGTCTAACATTTGAAATTAATTTCCAAAACCTAGTTTGCATAAAATTCCAATTTTAACAATTACAAGCATCAATTAGTAAACTAGCAACTAGGTTAGTTTTAGCATCACATTAACATGTTTATCTACTCATTTTAACCATGATTACATGATAAGAACCCTAATTGCAATTCAAAACCCTTTCTTGAATTTTCTAAATAAGCAAATAAACCTAATAAACACCTAATTAGCTTCACTTGAAGTATGATAGCAACAATTAAGTAACTAATTAATAATCAAACCATGGGACAAAGATTTATACCTCACAAAACTTGTAGATCTACATGCACTTAGCCTCCCAAATTAGCTTCTATACTCTAAGATCCATGCTAGATGGGCTAAAGAATAATGGGTAAGTGTTGGATTTGGATTTTGGGATTTTTTTTGATGGATTTTGAGGCAATTTTGAAGCATTTTTTGGAGAGGAATGAGAGGAGAAATGGGGGAGGGGGCTGCTGCTGGAAGGGCCGGCCAAAATTCAGGTGGGGGAAAGGAGAGAGGGGGTGTGGTGTGAGGTATGGTGAAGGAAAAGTCCAAGTCAACAAAAGGTCAACTCTTTTATCCATTTTCTTTTCTTTTCTTTCTTTTCTTTTCTTTGAAATTCAAGTGGGGAAAAAGGGTGAGGGCTGCTGAATTCAGCCAAGGGGAGAAGTAAATGGGGGTGTGTGAGTGTGGGTATGGGTGTGGGGTGATGAAAAATGACAAATACAATACCCCAAATATCCATTTACACTAAAAAAAAGCCTTTTTTCTTCAATAATTTCTAAACCGTTTAGGCAAACGATTTCGTTTCAAAAACCACATGATAAAATTTTATTTAAAGTTTGATGATGCACAAAATTTGTTTCAACTCATTCCAATTTGTAATTTTCCCTAATTAAATATATTAGCGACGGCTTAAAATAATATTAAAATAATTAATTTCGGAAAAATTTTCAGAAAATTTGAAATTTCACCAGTGGCTCAATAAACACCAAATACTAGCAATTACATAGCTAGAATATGTATATTTAATTTTATAGTAAATATATTTGCATTTTGACTTTTTACAGAAAAACCCCCTTATTTTACCGTTTTTTCGAAATTTCACCGAAACGATTTTCAAAACGTTACAATCTTCCCCCGTTAAAGAAATTCGGTCCCCGAATTTAAATTAAAACTCCTCCCCCAAATACTAAAATATTTCAGCCAAAACCATCAAATCGCCGGGGCTCCGAAATCATAGATACATAAACGCATCATAGCGCAATGCATGCGCATGAAAAATGAGCATATAATTCAAAATCAAAACTCCATCAAGCATCTCGCAATCATCGGAGTCAAGGTGAAGACACGAATGCCAAATCTCAAGCAAGACCGATATGCTATAAATCGGAACTATACATGTAAATATCATGAGGAAATGCATGCCAAATCCTTTAAGTTGCTGTGCAATGCACATAACACTGCACAGTGGCGGACGTCTATCATAAGAAAATAACTATATACATATATACCTTTGTTTGAAATGTACGTTCCGCCGTTTTGGGAAACAATTTAGAAGGGTTTTCCTTATTTTAAACGTTTCGCGTCATATCAAACACGTAGGTAATTACTGAGACTATAGCTCGCTTTTTGGAATTCCCTTCAATAGCTATCAATGCATGCAAAATACATTCAGGTACTGTCCTCTGACTAGTCCTGCTTAGTACGAAAACACATCGCAATTATTATTAAAAAAAACGTACTGCTCTATAAGAAATCAATCCCAAAATACGCGTATGAATACTACGTGCGTCTGGTACGCACGATAATCAAAATCCATATGTGTGCCATACAAGTGCACAGAAACAAGATCTAAGTGCATCGGGTGTGCACAAAGCATCTGTCGTAGGCAACGTGTGTGCCTGACAGCAAAATCAGGTGCATCTGACATGCACGAAAAAAATCTCGATTTAGGCATCTGGTGTGCACCAAATCGCATCTCAAGACATGCGCTCAACATGCGTGGAAACCCAAAACCAGGGGCATCCATCATGCACGAAATCATGAAATCCAATATCCAGCGCCGAACATGCGCAAAATCAAATCAGGTGCACAAGGTGCACAAAACAAATATCGAGTATCACAATCGAAATCGAAGTCCAGTGCATCTAAGTGCACAAAAGGCGTATCACTGCACTGCAAGCATATATAAACTATACAGAGTGCAGGAACCAAATCGTGTGCGTGCATACGCACAAAATCAACTCAAATGTCTAAAACCGTAAAATCACAAACATGTGAAACCAAAGCACGAAAACGATATCAAGTGCAACACTGTGCAAAGATCGTAAATCCTCAATCATCAAAATCAAATCATGCGAATAAATCACCCAAAACATCGAAATCAATAATGGAGGAATAGTACCGCTCAAGCGCATCCTCTAAGAATCTCAGGCCAACTGTCACGGTCACTAGTGGGACGTCTCGTCGATGATCATGAACTCTAGCCTGCTGGTGTGCGTAACAATGACCACTCCTGGGTCAAGGTCTTCACTGTGAATTACCAATCTCTCGGTCCATCGGCTCATCGGCCCTGTCAGGTGTGCTAACGGGGATGATCCCGTTCTGGCACGTCTCTTGTCATCTCCCGGTCAATCATCGCGACCACTCGTAAGACAGCATATCACTGGCATCGGCCTCTGGCTCTCTGAATGTACATGACATATCTGATCCTGGGTGTAAGTATCATTGCAGCAGTGTCCTGGAAGGAATCTTGCTCACGGTCTCTTCCATGTCTCGTCTCTGCCAACTGTCCAGAAGTCATCGTCCTTTCCTATATCTGCATCTTGCTCTGGAATGGCTGCATACCCATCGCGACTCCTTCTGGAAGGTATATCCAGTACTCTGCCTCGGCATGCGCATCGCATCTCTGATGTCGGCGGAGGGGAACGTCATCATATCCAGATCTTGTACGAACCTCTTACTCCATTTTTCTCTAATGTCGACCGCTTCGGACTCGTCTCGTCGTGGCTGCATGGACTGAGCTCCAACGGCTATCCTCGTATCAGGAGTCTCCCAAGAAATGCATCTCACCACCTAGCATCCGAATTAAGTCGAGCCATCCGATCGAGTCGTCAAAACCTCATAATCCCCCAAGAGCTCAACATCTTGGGCACAGTTTAATAGTATTGAGTACATACCACAGCATCGGTGGTCCAGCCGTAGAAGGGCAAACCCAAGCCTCACTAATGGCGCCGTGGAAATGCCGCAAACCCGAAGGTTCAAAGGCTTTCACACGGTCATTATGTCGAGTTAGGGTTTCATTCTTCTAGAGGGACCATAGAATTGCCTGCATGTCTTTCCGACTACTTTAAACTTGGAATAATAGGTTTCTGACATTCGATCGTCTCTGTCGACTCTCAACGTCTCCGCGTGAAGTCGTCTCTAGCTGGAATCAATCTATCTGATGACCTCGTATCGGGGTAGCGAACGAACCACATGTCCTAGTCATTCATCCTCGGTGACTAGCGACCTTCTATCATCTCTTAGTACAACTCGTACTGCAATAGCTCCAACATCTGGGGCAATATCTCGTTGTTCGCAGCAATAGCTGGCTCGCTCGTCTGCACGCTGAACAGTGCCTCGACCATCATGAATAAGCAATACACCAACGGTCATCAAAATCTGGCTGGCCTCTATCATTGGCTCAATCCTCTAGTGTCGATCAGCACATCCGAGTAACCTCATAAAGGCGATCCGCCAAACGCTCGTGGCGCGGAAACACGGTAAAAAGACACATCTCCGCAATCGTGTGTCGCCGGAATTCGCCCTGGTCAGTCCTCGTTCGTGACGAGCTCGTACTGACCACAACTCTAGCTGTAGCTCTCCCTGCCCGTAATCATGGCAGCAAAACCATAACTGGTACTGATGAGGCTAGATCGGAATGAATATAATACTGAACAAAGAAATGTACATCCTAAGGCTTCATAAGTGGAGTAGCGTATCGTAAGTATGCCGCGGAACATACCCACGGTACGTCACTCTACTTTAGTCACCTATTCCATCAACCAAGGGTCATCCTACGCTCCGAAGGTAAAACCTAACGCTCTGATACCAACTTTATCACGCCCCGAAAGTACGGAACATGACCGGCACTTAAACTACGAAACGTCTCGAGGCGTACGTAATCTAAGTAAGCCGAAAACCCAGAAATCCAAACCAAGAAAAGTAGTAGAGTGAAGGAAAACCAATTTAAAATCAAGTAGTTTTAATAGCATAAGCCGAGTTATGCGGTTTTAAAAAACATCAAGTATTTCCTGAAAATTTCGGCAGGGTCTCCTTTGTAAATACCGGCTCGCAAACGGGATACAACATGAATAGTATACGAAATCAATAAAAAGGCATCCCCAAGCGGGAGCTAGCTCTTCGTCAATCGACGGTCACAACCACACAAGCAATATAATATACAACGCCAACAGCGAGGATCAAAATTCAAAAGGAAACTCAAAACCACAAGAAAACCACAGAAATATAACGCGCGACTCTAAGGTCGAAGGAATAACATCACTGATCTCTATCTCAAAATAAATACATGTTTGGTTGATGGAACTTCTAGATACAACAGAATAATGATATACAAGATATATAATGGGGGTACGATACAAGTAAACCCACCTACTAGCAAATCATCCGAAGGAGACTATGCCCGCAAAGCCGTAATGAAACCTGTACGGCAATCCTGCAAGAAACTGGGGCACAACGGGGGTGAGTTGCCAACTCGTGAATAGAAAAACATCTACGAAAAGAAATCGCATAAATAACGCACACCTAGGTCAATGATCATCATATATCCTCAAATATATAACCAGCAACCCATAACAATGGTTAGGGCAAATATCTAACCCAAGTGTAATTCCATGTGCCCGTGTCAGTGCCTCAGGTAGCAATGCATCATATGGATGATGTATGAATGCATGGAACATAATGCATGTACTGAAGAAAACTGCTTTCATAAATCAGTGAGATTTCTTTATTTTAAAAGTGAGGTACCATAAATGAAATCAGCATAAAACAATGCCCAGCATCGACACAAAACAAGTGTCCAAATATCTCGATATCTCTGTATCACAATCTCTGTACCATAATATCTCAAAATCTCAATATCTCAATCACAATATCTAGGGCGCCGTCAATCCAGACTGGCCCCTACCATCTATCTCAAGACCACGACGGTATCCTCCTGATATCCGACGCGTCGGTTAATATCACCGGTCGGTAGTGCACCCCTGCCAGGCTCAACGTCAACAACACGGTCTTCTCGCCCTGGGGTACCGCACTGGGCCCACCATGTACCCGAAACGGTTCATCCAACTCCTCGAATCGGGTCTCGAAATCCATCAGCAAACTCATGGTGGACGACTCATACATCATGGGAAAACCGCATTTTTTTATTTAAAAAGAGAGAAAGCAGTTTATATATGTTTTTCGGTTTTCCTCCAAATCCAGAAAATATCAGGGAAATCCGAATCATCAATAGCATGTTAAACCATGAATATAAGCATGAGAATGAATAACAGTATGCATGAAGCGACAAGTAATAACTACAATATCTAAGCTGGCATATAAGGTATGTACACTAATATTATGTCAAACTACTGGCTATCAAGCTAAGTTAAGCAATAATATTTTCTAAGGTGTACGTGACATGGCAATTACCGATGAAGATGTGTGTGAGCCGGGAAGTAAGTGTATGTGGTACATACGCGTCATCGGTAATGGTGCTGGTGTCCTAACAGCATAATGTCAACAATGCAATATGAAATAACAATGTAAATATGCGATGCGGAGCGAGCAACCAAAATGAGCGGGAGCTAAATATTAAACAATGGTGCCATTTGAAATAACACGAATCGCGGGGTTTTGAAAATAGGGGCTACGGTGGGTTTTTTTTTAAGAAAGGATACGTCTTTAGGAATATCCGTAGATCCCTTGACCTGTCTTTTAAAATACCCATGATCCGCTAGTTTTGAAATAGGTAGGAGTCTAATCTAATCTAACAACTACACTAAACTATACGGCTAAACTAACAAGCTGAACTACAGGTAAGGAAACCGCCTATCATCTGAGTCGATACATATACATACCTGTATATGTATAGTCGGTGATCACGCCTCAATAATATCATATCCATAACCAGACATCCCAAGTCAAGAGTGCGGATCAATCATCAAAATATAGCTCGTACGTAAATCCGTCGTACGGCATCCCCAAATCTGGGTACGGGTCAATATCGCATTCATCATACTATTCACCTGGTATCCTCTTTATCGAATATCATGATCGGGGTACTGATCTACGTCTAGTACAATACTGATACCGCCTAAGTATGCATGCACGTGTGTGAAACACTACGTCAAGACCCGTTACAACGTCATGTCGTATCTCAAATACGAACCATGCTATATCACTGATCTCACGGCCTCAAATCAAATCTCATCGACTCATCTTAAATCCCAAGTACTATCCTCATTATCCATGCATGTGTATATGAATGTACATATGCACAGTCCCGTACCCACGCATATATACATATATACACATCCTAATCGGCGCACAAGAAAGTAATGTATGCAAGTCTGTATGTGTGTGTGTATGTGGGTATAACAACTACTCTAGGGTTTCGCAACTAACCCAAAGGTACTCCATGAATACATAAACATAACATGAATGAACATTCTCGTATCATAGAACACCTATATAAACATATATATGAGCTACACTACGGACTGCGGGGGTGCTATACGCCATCCACCCGACTTCTCCCCGTAAATATAAATCTACTCATCTGGTCCTCGCTCGCCGGTACCGACGTCGCCACGCGCTTGCTTGTCGTCTCGAAGTCCACATGGGGGTACCTACATATCACAACGTATCTTATCGCATTAAAATCCGACTCATGACCAAAACGACACACGAATCCCACATAAGTCAAAACCTATGGTTGCTTTCACAAATCAACCCAAAAACCCTCGACGTCGGTGTACAAACGCCAGACCATCGAGAAAAACCCAAATGCACTCATTTGCACATTCACGAACACTAATTTTAATATAAAATAGGTTAAAACTCACAAAAACCCCAATTTCACTTAAAAAGTCATTTTTCCGAAAATCTAGCAAGCATAATTGGCCGTTTTTGTACAAAACATGATGTTTTAACAAAACTAATGGCCATAAGGCTCACTAACCATCTTAATTAAGTCATCCCAATGTTAATTAGATTTTAAACTTAATTTTTAATATCAATCTCAAAAAATCTAGTTTGCAAACATAACCAATTTTTTACAATTTCATAGCAAAAATGCACAAACTACAATCTAGCTTAGATTTGCATGATCTAAAGCATTAAACTACACTTAATAATGTTAATGAAGTCATGAAAAACCTAATTAGATTTTTAGTCTAACATTTGCAATTAATTTCCAAAAACTAGTTTGCATAAAATTCCAATTTTAACAATTACAAGCATCAATTAGTAAACTAGCAACTAGGTTAGTTTTAGCATCACATTAACATGTTAATCTACTCATTTTAACCATGATTACATGATAAGAACCCTAATTGCAATTCAAAACCCTTTCTTGAATTTTCTAAATAAGCAAATAAACCTAATAAACACCTAATTAGCTTCACTTGAAGTATAATAGCAACAATTAAGTAACTAATCAATAATCAAACCATGGGACAAAGATTTATACCTCACAAAACTTGTAGATCTACATGCACTTAGCCTCCCAAATTAGCTTCTATACCCTAAGATCCATGCTAGATGGGCTAAAGAATAATGGGTAAGTGTTGGATTTGGATTTTGGGATTTTTTTGATGGATTTTGAGGCAATTTTGAAGCATTTTTTGAAGAGGAATGAGAGGAGAAAAGGGGGAGGGGGCTGCTGCTGGAAGGGCCGGCCAAAATTCAAGTGGGGGAGAGGAGAGAGGGGGTGTGGTGTGAGGTATGGTGAGGGAAAAGTCCAAGTCAACAAAAGGTCAACTCTTTTATCCATTTTCTTTTCTTTTCTTTCTTTTCTTTTCTTTGAAATTCAAGTGGGGAAAAAGGGTGGGGGCTGCTGAATTCAGCCAAGGGGAGAAGTAAATGGGGGTGTGTGAGTGTGGATATGGGTGTGGGGTGATGGAAAATGACAAATACAATACCCCAAACATCCATTTACACTAAAAAAAGCCTTTTTTCTTCAATAATTTCTAAACCGTTTAGGCAAACGATTTCGTTTCAAAAACCACATGATAAAATTTTATTTAAAGTTTTATGATGCACAAAATTTGTTTCAACTCATTCCAATTTGTAATTTTCCCTAATTAAATATATTAGCGACAGCTTAAAATAATATTAAAATAATTAATTTCGGAAAAAATTTCAGAAAATTTGAAATTTCACCAGTGGCTCAATAAACACCAAATACTAGCAATTACATAGCTAGAATATGTATATTTAATTTTATAATAAAGATATTTGCATTTTGACTTTTTACAGAAAAACCCCCTTATTTTACCGTTTTTTTGAAATTTGACCGAAACGATTTTCAAAACGTTACATTGTTATCGAAGATCAGAAGCAAGCTTGCATCTTTCTCTTCGTGAAGCCTCTCTAGAGTCCGGGAAATCGATGATCGCAGCGAAGGGACCTCAACACGGAGCTTTTTGAATTGAAGGACCGGACTACAAAGGTTGTAATCCTTTTCTCTTAGAAGTAAAGTTGTTTACTTGCTTTGTTTCGCCTAATCTCTAGTTTAAAGATCTAGGTTAGGGTTGTTCGGCACGTCTAAATATTAAATCGGGCATGGTTGATGCCTTATAAACCCTTGTGAGAGTGCCTAGTAACCCAACATCAAGTCTTTCCCAAAAATTTCGGCAGAGTTCCCTTTGTAAACACTTGCCCCAAACGGGTACAAACATGCATAATATAAGTATTGAATAAAGGCATCCCCAAGCGGGAGCTAGCTCTTCACCAATTGGCGGAAACAATCACGTAAGCAGTATAATATACAACGCCGAAGGGCGAGGATCAAAATTCAGAAAAAGTAAAGAGCTCAACATCATCAAGGAAACCAGAAAACCATAATAATACAAGCGCGAGACTCTAAGGTCGAAAGAATAACAACTGGTTTTCTAAGTCCGTCCAAATATAGAAGTCTGGTTGATGGAGTTTACTAGATACAACTATAATAAATAAAAGTACAATGGTGGTCACGATGCAAGTGAACCCACCTACCAAAGCAATCACCCGGAAGGAAGCAGTGTGCCAGCAAGCTGCAACGAAACCTGTACGGCAATACTTGCAAGACACTGTGGCACAACGGGAGTGAGTTGCCAACTCGTGAGTAGAAAACATCACCGAGAAGAAATCACATTTGTGACTCTCTCCTAGGTCATACAATAATATCCTCAATATATATATATATATATATATATATATATATATAATCTGAGACATCTAATAATGGTAAGGGTAATCATCTAAACATAAGTACGATACCAAGTGCTCGTGTCAGTGTCTCAGGTAGCAACATGTCATATATATGATGTATGAATGCATTAAAAATGAAAGCAGAACACATCTTGTACGAGAAACTGTTTTCTTATCTCAGTGAGATATTTTGTATAAAAACCGAAGTATCATCAATGAAATCAATAGAGAATCCGTGTCAAGCATCGACACAAAATATATATCCCAATATCTCAATATCTCAGGCTCCGGCAATCCGGACTGGCCCATATCACCAAATCTCAATATCTTCGGCTCCGGCAATCCGGACTGGCCCCGGGCTCCGGCAATCTGGACTGGCCTAAATCATCAAAACTCACGACTACTTCGGTATCCTCCGGATATCCACCGCGTCACAAATAACCGGTCGGTAGTGCTCCCCTACCGGGCTCAACGCCATCATCTGCGACCATCTTGCCCCGGGGTACCGCACCGGGTCCACCATGCACCCGCAGACGGTTCATCCTCCTCCTCGAATCTGGTGTATGATACTGCTCAAGAGCCGAGAAAACTCATGGTGTACACCTCTCACATCATATCATGAGAAAACCGCAATTTTCTATCTTCTAGAAATGAAAATGAGTTTATAAAATCCTTGCGGTTTCTCCAAATCCAGAAATCTCATGGAAAATCCGAAATCCAAATCTCGAGAGTAAATAAACAGTGAATTACCAGCATAAAGCCCCATAATATTGCATGACAAATGAATATATATATATGCATGGGTATTTAAGTAAAGAATGCAATATCTAAACTAGCATAGTAATATCATATTGGAACTGTCAGCTAGCGAGTTATATCGATGAAATAATATTCTCTAAAGTGTACATGTCATGGCAATTACCGATGATGATGTGTGTGAGCCGGCAAGCAAGTGTTCGTAGACATACGCATCATCGGTAATGGTGCCGGTGTCCTGACAACATGGGTTCATAATAACAAAAGACAACACATGTATAAGCATGCAATGCGATAAGAACAACAAGAATATAATGGAGAATGAATAGTAACGCAACATATAAGCATATACATTTATATATACGAATCATACAATTTTGGCATTTGGAATAGCATGAATCGTGGTTTTAAAAAATAGGGGCTACAGTGTTTTTGAGAAAAAATACGTCCTTTGAAAAATCCGTAGTATCTCTCGGCCTGTCTTTAAAATATACTCACGATTCGTTAGTTTTGAAAATAAGTATGACTCGAGCCCAGTCTAACATCTACCAAAGAAACTACAATACTAAACTAAGAAACTAGTCGAAAGGGTAAGGAATCAACCTATGGTCCGAGTCGATATATCTAGTAGTCGGCGATCCCGCCTCAATAGCGTCACGTACGGTAAAATATATAATACGACATCCTCGAATCAAGAGTGGGGATCAATCATCATAACTATACCTCGTACGGTAAAAAACATCGTACGGCATCCCAAATCGGGGTACGGGTCAAATATCACATATATCTCATTAATCATATGGTATCATTATCATAATATCATGAACTGGGGTACTGATCTAAGGTCTAGTACATTCCGATACTGATTGATCTTATTTTCCATTGTCGGTTTAGAGAAAATGAATAGAATCACAACCAAAAATATTTGACCGCAATCAATAACGGTGTCGGATGTAGCGCGTTAGTAAGTGCGGATCGTCCACAGGGATTGCGTGATTCCTTCGTATCTTGTTTTGTTTGAATCGAAACTTTAATAGAAAAGAAAATCAAAGAAAATGATTCAAGATTTTTATCGATGAGTTTCAAGTATCACTATTCTAATCAAGAATCAAGAAAACGATAAACATCGAGAATCAAGTATCGATAGAATTCCAATCACTTTAGGTTTCAAGATTTGAAGTAAAGCTTGTAGGAATCGATTCGGTTGTAAACGTGAAGAAGATTAAAGATTACAATTTCTTATCTATTAACAAATTGATGCTAAATCGATGTAGAATTCATCGAGGATCAAGGATCTTGCGAAGAATTAGGGTTCCTCATCATATCCTTTGTCCTTTCGATGAATAACATTCACTAGATAGCTTCTTGAAAGTCGGATGATCAATTGTTGATCTCTAGATCGTGTGAAAGGAATCAAGAACGCATTCGCATAGATCTAGATCATCGATCAATTGATTTTCAAGAATTTACAATTGTTTTAAGACTTAAGAAATCATTTAAAGATTTATCAACATCATCATTTTACAGTCGTTTCGATTCCTCCACGAGCGGAGTTTTATTCAAGCATCATCATAAAGTACATATTCAAGAATCGAAATATAAGCATAATGCTCGAATTGAAATGTAAACAAGTTTAAAGAATCTTCACCTTTATCACATCAACAAGTATTTACAACTCTCGAGATTTACAAGAGGTAGGAACTTCGCTCGTCGAATCTAGCATCGCTCGGCTTCTTGAGTCTTGGATCGCTTCGATCTCGTGCTCCGTTGAAATCCGGTTCTGCTTCTAAAGGATCTTGAAGACTTGCTTGGCTTGCACTCAAAGAATCTTGAAGTTTCTTGATTTTGGATTGGATTAGGGTTAGGGTTTTGACACAAGCCTTGTTACTAGACTTATGGGTGGAAATTGGGGAAGATGAAGAATGGGAGAGATTGGGGATTGATTAGCTTTTCACCACCAAAGAGCAACCTTCAACAAGTGAGCCTAGGGGTCTATTTATAGGTTTCCCAAACCCTAGCTCTAGGAATTTGAATTTTGAATTTCCCACCAAAAGTTAGTTAGAGGAAGAGGCTTCTAGAAGTAGTTAATTAGGGGATTAGCTTCTACCGTAAGCTAGGAGGTTAGGGGAAAGGTTCTAAATCCTTAATAGAGTTTAAGTGAAGCTGTTGAGGAAGCTTGGGTGTTTAGTTAGGAACCCTAGGGCTTGCTGATCTGGCAGACGTTTCAGGATCATTCTGGAATTTACAGTAATTTTCTGAGATGTAGGAGCTGACATAGGAGTTCTGAGCTGAAGCTGAGGAGGTGACGTGGACAAGCCGCCGCGGAACCGCGACGCAAGGCGGCTCCGGCCGCGGTTCCGCGGCCAAGTTGATGGCTTGTGGCTTCATCTTTTCAGTGTTGCCTCCTGATGTCTTAAATGGTACTTTCTGATATGTTAAATCTCTAAATGCTTCTTAGATCAATACCAGATTCCAAATCCATGAGTTGGCGTCTTTTTAACAGTCTTCGTTTGTAAATTTGACCGATCTTCTGTAATGTCCTTCACAGACTTCGAATCACAAGTTGTGATATATAGGAATGATGTCATGCTATGAAATGCAGTCAATTTCCCTTATAATGCCGGTTTTAGAGTCTAACACATGTAATCTGATATTTAACAACTGTTTTGCTAATATGTGCTATATGAATGCCGAATACTTCTAGATGAGTGCAAATGATAGGGACATTACCGGTTTAAAGATGCAGTATTTTCGACTGATCAAATTCCCCCAAACTTATTTTCGGTCGTCTCGAGCGAACTGTTTTATTAAAAAGAGAAGGAGAAAATAAAGAAAGAGAAAATCTATCTAGCACACTTTCATAGGCAACACGATTGCACTGAGCACGTGCAACAAGCCTTTAAACCTCTAGGTGTCCCTAGTAGGAGGAGTGTTGTCTCCTGAGGGTTTTCAGCGGATTGCACCCACAAAATCCAATAATAAAAGGAAGATCATGAAATTTACATTTAAAGAAAAGAATTGTAAAAGAAAAGCCTTGAAATTTAGGGTTTCCAACTAAGCTAGCTTTTCGGTTGTCATGAGCCCTATCTTAATAGTCATGAAAAGATGTCAGAAATCACGTCCTCCCTCAATAAAACATCGTCTTATTCTTCATTCCTATCTTTCTTCCAAACATCGATCATATCATCCTGCGTGTGTGTAAAGGACATCCCTACACCCGGAGAATTCAATTCAAGCTATCATACTCTTGCCCATCAGCCTCAGTACTTTTTAATTAATGAATATTAGATGAGATTGCTTACACACTTTCATGCGACCGTTAATACTTCTTGAGGTACTAACCGACCGATTACTCATGTGCTTGCTTATTTGGTGTTTTTCCTCATCTTGCACCACCTGAGGCATAGCAGTGACTCCCAGACCAGTTGGCCTTAGGGCACTAGGTGAAGAGGCACCCTCGCTATATATTTTTTATTGCCCTTGGTGATAACAAAACCAGTGTCCATTTTTCTCACCATTTTATATTTTATTCATTTTTTTTTATTTCCTTCATACATCGGCTTTTAGACAAGAGCATTTCAAGGTATCCTCTACTATCCTGGGCTTCAAGACGTGTGTAAGTGCGAATAGCAGGGTATCAACGTTTAAAATGTTTGGCTTCCAGAATAGAAACTATTTTTCAGACTTATTTTTATCCTCAGATTAGTGACGTCTTTCATCTTACTAACCCTTGGGACAACGGCTCATAACTACTTATTACTAGTTCGTATAAGAAAACTTCTAATTTTCTTGGTTTTCTTAAATTTTTCTAATCTCATGGATGTAATTTTTCACTATCTAATCTTCTATTATCTTATTTATTTACAAAAAATGTTAAATATTAAAATATTTTTATATTTGAAAATTTAAAATTTTTTATGGATTTTGAAATTTTTTAGATTTTTATAAGTTTTTAAAGAAATGTTTTGTGCTTATGCAAATGATATGCAAATGATGCAAAAATAAGCACAAACCTCCCCCAAACTTGTTTTCAACAGTGTCCTCACTGTTGCCAACCGTTATATCTACAAAACCTGTAAGTCTGGGAGGAATTTTAATCCAAATAAAATGGCTCTTGTAAGAACAGGAGCTCCTCCGTGGGGTCAGTGGAAAAATACGGCTTTAATCTATGTCCACTCACTTTAAAAAAATGTGTCGTTTTTAACATTTTCTACTTCTACTGCCCCGTGCGGGTATACAAACCGCACAACAAAAGGTCCCTTCCACCGAGATCGAAGCTTACCCGCGTGAAGGTTTAGTCGTGAATCATAAAGAAGGACTTGTTGACCAGGTGAAAATGTTTTCCTCAAAATGTTTTTATCGTGAAAAACCTTAGTCCTATTCTTGACTATCACAGCGTTATCATAAGCTTCATCGCGGAGTTCGCTTAGCTCATTTATTTGCAGCTTCCGAAAGTTGCAGGCTTGGTTTAGGTCAAAATTTATTTCCTTAATAGCCCACAATACTTTATGCTCAATCTCGACGGGTAAGTGACATGCCTTCCCAAATACTATCCTATATGGAGACATCCGTAGGTCGGTTTTAAATACAGTTCTGAATGCCCAAAGAGCATCCGTCAGTTTGGTCGACCAGTCTTTTCTATTCTTAGCAACAGTCTTCTCCAGGATTAGTTTGATCTGTCTATTTGAGATCTCAGCCTGCCCGCTCGTTTGGGGATGATAGGGTGTAGAAAGTCGGTGGTTGATTGAGTATTTCCGCATCAGAGTCTCGGAAGACCTGTTGCAGAAATGTGTCCCATTATCGCTAATGATAGCGCGTGGGTGTCTAAATCGTGAAAAGATATTCTCTTTTAAGAACTTAATGACAACTTTCCTGTCATTAGTGCGATATGGAATGGCTTCAACCCACTTTGAGACATAATCAACCGCCAGCAGTATGTACAAATTCCCAAAGGAGTTGGGAAAGGGACCCATAAAATCAATGCCCCAAACATCGAATATTTCAACAACCAGAATGGGTTGCTGAGGTATTTCATTTCTCCGGGAGATTCTACCCGTGTGCTGACATTGTGTACAGGTTTTGCAATAGTCAAATGCGTCCTTGAATAAGGTCGGCCAATAAAATCCACATTGCAAAACCTTCTCCGCCGACTTTTTAGGACCAAAGTGACCCCCACAGGCCTGATCATGACAAAAAGAAAGAACACTCTTGAACTCTTCTTTCGGGACACACCGGCGAATGACCTGATCAGGACAATATTTAAACAAATATGGATCATCCCAGTAAAAGTGTTTTACTTGGGATAGAAAACGGTATTTGTCCTGTTTTGACCAATCGCTGGGTATAAGTCCCGTGACAAGATAGTTCACTATATCCCTGAACCAAGGTTCATTGGATACGCTCAAGAGTTGTTCGTCAGGAAACGAATCATTGATCGGCAGGGTCACAGGGGAAGAAGAGATGCGTGAAAGATGGTCAGCTACTACGTTTTCACATCCTTTCTTATCTTTGATAACAAGATCAAATTCTTGTAATAGAAGGATCCAACGTATTAGCCGACCTTTTGCATCTTTCTTCGCCAGAAGATGTTTTAAGGCGGAATGGTCAGTGTACACAACTATAGGAGAGCCAATTAAGTAAGGCCTGAATTTTTCTAATGCAAATAAAACCGCCAAAAGTTCCTTTTCGGTGGTTGTATAATTGATTTGAGCATCATTCAGGGTCTTACTCGCATAATAGATCACGTGTGGTATCTTTTCAATGTGCTGTCCTAAGACAGCACCTACTGCAAAGTCGGATGCATCACACATTAGCTCAAATGGGTAGTCCCAATTTGGAGACGATAGAACAGGGGCTGAAGTGAGGGAGTGTTTAAGTGAGTCGAAAGCTGCCTCACAGTCCGAGTCAAAGTGGAAGGTCGTATCCTTGGCCAGGAGAAGAGTTAAAGGTCTAGCAATTTTGCTAAAATCCTTAATAAATCTCCCATAAAAGCCCGCATGGCCAAGGAATGATCGAATATCTTTGACGCTTTTGGGATGAGGGAGGTTTTGAATGACATCTATCTTAGCTCTGTCAACCTCAATGCCTTTCTGTGAAATAACATGTCCAAGTACAATTCCTTCTTGGACCATGAAATGGCATTTTTCCCAGTTCAAAGTTAAGTTCTTCTCTTTGCAACGAGTAAGAACTGCGTCAAGATTCGATAGGAAATCAGAAAAAGAGTCTCCAAAAATCGAGAAATCGTCCATAAAGATCTCCAGAAAATTCTCTACCATATCAGAGAATATCCCCATCATACACCGCTGAAAGGTAGCGGGAGCATTGCATAGCCCAAAGGGCATGCGACTGTAAGCAAAGGTACTAAAAGGACAAGTAAAAATGGTTTTATCCTGATCCTTTTTGGCGATGGGGACCTGATTATAGCCTGAGTATCCGTCCATAAAACAATAATACTCTCGTCTCGCTAAGCGTTCCAGCATTTGATCAATGAATGGTAGAGGAAAGTGGTCTTTCCTCGTGGCAGCATTGAGTTTTCTATAATCAATACATACACGCCACCCAGTTTGGGCGCGTGTCTGAATCAACTCATTTGCCTCATTGGTTATAATTGTGATGCCGGATTTCTTAGGGACGACATGTATAGGACTCACCCATTGGCTATCGGAGATTGGGTATATAATACCATTATCTAGGCATTTGACGATCTCTTTCATCACTGCTTCCTTCATGACGGGATTCAACCGTCTCTATGGTTCTCGGGTTGGTCTGGCATCATCCATCACATGTATATGATATTCAACAATCAAGGGACTAATACTTTTGATGTCCGCCATAGTCCAACCAAACGCCTCTCTATTAGATCTCAATACCGATAAAAGTGCATTCTCTTGCTCTGATGCTAGAGAAGCGGATATGATAACCGGTAAAGACTCCTTCTCACCTAAATAAGCATATTTAAGATGAGAAGGTAAAATTTTGAGATCTAATTCGGGCGGAGAAATGATAGAAGGTTGGATCATCGAGTGATTTTTGGAGTTACAAAGAAGCTCAGAGCCTGTGAAAGATACAGACTCGGGTGGAGAAAAGTCAAGAGTGTAGGACTCAAGTGTAGAAAAAGTGTCCTCACTAAGATCATGTAACGTTTTAAAAATAATTAAATAAATAATTAAATGAATAAAATTGTTTAAGTGAATTTTATGATTTTCGGTAAAGCAAAATGTATTTTTCGTAAAATCAAACCGCAATTGTTTTTCATTATAAATTCAAAAATACATATTTAATTATGTAATTACTAGTAAATAGTGTTTATTTAGCCACTTATAATTTTTTAGTTTAATTAAAAAAATTTCCTAAATTAATTATTTTAAATATTAACATAAGCTTTATTTTTACACTAAATTAGTGTAAATTACAAATTTAAATGGTTTTAATTTGTAAAAATGAACCATGGCATGTTAGAATTTAGTATGTATCATGAAAAAATTATTTGCAAATTTTTCCTATTTTCTAGAGCTTTCTTGAGTTGCTATAGTAAACAAATAAATAAATAATTAAATAAACCATGAAAAGACCTTTAAGTGATATCTCCCCTCTTGAAACTTCTACACACTTTCACACTCACTTATTTCTCTCCCTCACCTCACCAAGGCCGGCCACAACCCCCCATGGCTTCCCCTCCCCATTTCCCACCTCATTTTTGCACAAAAATCCATCAAATTACATCAAAAATTCAACAAAAAATACACAAAATCCTAATTATTTCATACCCTTTATTCTCTACTCTTCTTTACATGGATTTTGGAGTGGGAAAGCATGTATTTTTGAGGTTCATTTTCAAGTTTGGACATGAGATTGTGGAGGTATAAATCTTTCTCTTTTGAATTATTTCTATTAAATGTTCTTTTAAAGCATAATTAGAATTATTATATTAATTCTATGTTTAATTTTTAAAATGCAAGTTAGGGTTGTAAATTCAAGTTAGGGTTTTTAATAATTAATTAGGGTTATAATAGTTAGTTTAACACTTTTAGAATTGGAAAATATTGCATGGTTGTTAAATTGTAAAATTTTCATTTAAAATTGTTTTAAATAAGGAAATTAGCTAACTAGATTTTTCTAAAATATGTTTGTGGGTAATATAAAATTCCAATTAAAGTTGCTATCATTAGATTGTAGTTTTATTGAGAATATTAGCATGTAAATGGAAAGAAAAACTTAGTTTGATCACTAGATTACTTTGAGAATTGGAAAATACTAATAAAATGCTATTATTTTGTAAACTAGATTTTGAAAATTCCTAAATAAATAAGATTAAAAATATAATTTATGGTTTCATTAAATCATTATCATCATGAATTGTGGTTTAATACATTAATTCATGCAAAATCATGTTTTGTGGTGGAATTGTGGTATTTTGCTTGAAAAATGTTAAACTTGTTAAAAGTTGCAAACTAGAAATTTCAAATAAATGCAAAATTGTGTAATAAAAATATAGTAATGGTTTGTATAGTCTAGTAATGCTATTTAATGAGTTTTATGACCATTAGTTTCATTTAAATGTCATGTTTTGATGAAAAACGGTATACTGGCATTTTCGGGTTTACGCCGAAATTGGACGGTTTGATAGATTTTAGGGTTTCGATGGATTTAATCGTGTTTTATGGTATAAGTAATGTGTTTTAAAACTACAAGTTGTTTGATTATGTTATCTCGATCCATCGGAGTTTGTACGCCGATATCGAGCGGTATTTGGTTCTTTTGCGTGGACGGGACATAGGATTTAACCTATGCTTGTTCCTTATATCGTTTGAATTTTGTATGTGATTCAGTTTACGATGCTATTTATATGTTTGCGTTTAGGTACCCCCCACGTGGACTGCGGGCGATGAAGAGGAGGATGGCGACACTGTCTTCGGTAGACATGGACCAGGTGAGTAGATGCATATCTACGGGGGGAAGTCGGGTGGATGGCGTTTAGCACCCCCGCAACGTAGAATAGGAATAGCACTTATTGACATTAGGAAACCAGATGTGACCCTAGATTCTTACTGAGTAGGACCCTGGTAATGACCCTAGGCGGGACTAGACTGATTAGGAAAACCACACCTGAGGATGAATACTTTGGGAGAGGTTCATAGGTTTCTGATAGAAACACACACGCACACACTAAAACTTGACATGGCGTATACGTATATGTGTGTATATATATAAAACTAGGTATAGGTGTATATATATACACAACACGTATATGGGATTCATTGATATGATATGATATCTGAGGCATGATGAAACAGTATAACTGGGATTGATGCCGTGATTCTTGACTATACAGTCGTATTAAAGTGTTAGCGGATCATTAGAGAATGAGATAATGAACATGAACATATAAATTATAAAGGGTGGTGGTGATATTGAGGTACATGAGACGCTAAAATAGTACCTGGGCAGTAGCTTGTGACTTGATGACGATAAGATATCGGTATGATTTAATCACAATATTACACATATGACATGATATTTCTGTGGATAAACTAATGATGCTTATCATGATGGCAATGATATATGATTGATGTATGCGATCACAGTTTAGCACCTTGATCATGAGATGTGTTGATGATGACATTATACGAATGAGGAGACACCTAGGAGATACTTGACCGTACCCCGATATTGGGATGCCGTACGATGGATTTTACCGTACGAGGCTTAGATTTGATGATTGATCCGCACTCTTGATTCGAGGAAGCCGTACTACGTACGTGACGCTATTGAGGCGGGATCGCCGACTATTAGAGATATTGATTCAGACCTTAGGTAGACTCTAGTTTCTTACTGACTAGTCTATTAGGTTTAGTTCCTTAGGATGTTAGATGGACACTGGTTTAGGTTCGACTCACATAGTGGTAGTTGTACTCGTACCTCGCAGAGGAGTGGATAATGCACACCTGTATTTACATTCATACTGTAATCATCATGGTGCATGTTCTTTTATATGTTGCTATAATCAGTATAAACTTTACCTGTTAGGACACCAGCACTATTACCGATGATGCGCATATTCCACGCACACTTATTTGCCGGCTCACACACATCATCATCGGTAATTGCTATGTCACGTACACTTTAGATCATATTGTCTTTTATGGATAGAATCAGTTAACAACTAGACAGATATAATATTGTGATTATTCTCTGACATTAGTACAGACATGATATTAATTGCTTAGACATTCATGCATTCATATTTTCATGTTATCATGCAGTATTATGGGCATATGTCGACACTTATCATATAGTTACTCATGATTTTGAGATTTGGATTTCTATGAGATTTCTTGATTTTGGGGAAAACCGCAAGAATATGTAAACACTTCTCTCTCTCCTCCTCCTCTCTTTTTAAAAACATAAGATGCGGTTTTCTCGTGATGTATGTGTCGTCCACCATGAGATTTCATGTTTTCTGTTGGATTTCGAGACCCGATTCGAGGAGTGGATGAACCGTCTCGGGTACATGGTGGGCCCGGTATGGTATCCCGGGGCAAGAAGATCGAGTTGTAGACGATGAGCCTGGCAGGGGAAGGCTACCTACCGGTGATGTCTGGCGCGGCGGATATCCGGAGGATACCGACCGTTGTCGTGAGATTTGATGATATGGGCCGATCCGGACTGACGGAGCCCGAGGTATTGAGACTATGAGACTTGAGATCTACATGTTTGTGTCGATGCTTGACACGGATTTCCATGGATTTCATTGTTGAGATTTCAGATTCCTATACATATTTTACTATGATAACAGCTAAAGATTTCTTATACAGATATTTCAGGATTTTAGGATTGATTATTTTATATTCATGATGCATGCATATCCATTCATATGACATAGTATGATATGAGGTACTGACATGAGCACGGAGTATCTATATTTACACGTAGTTTTTACCCTGCTATTACTAGATGATTAGGATATAATAGTGTATTATTATGACCTAGGATAGCGTCGTGCATTTGATTTCTTTTCGTAGATGTCTTCTACTCACGAGTTGGCAACTCACCCCCGTTGTGCTAAATTTTATTACAGGTTCGATGTACAGGTTTCCGTGGCAGCTAGTTGGCACATCTTTTCTTCAGGGTGATTTGCACGGTAGGTTGGTTCACTTGTATCTGAACCACCATTGTATTTTTTATTCTTTCATTTGTATCTAGTAAGCTCCATCAACCATACTTGTATTACTTGATAAGTTTATTGGACCAGTCTTTTATTTCGACCTTAGAGTCGCGCATGTATTATTCTGATCTGGTGGTTTTGTTTTATTTTGAGTTTTGAGCCTCGCCCTTTGGCGTTGTATATTATTGTGCTTATTGTGGTTGTTTCCGCCTGTTGGCGTTGAGCTAGCTCCCGTTGGGGATGCTTTTTATTGTTTATGTATATTATACTTGTTGTACCCATTTGGGGGCTAGTTTTTACAGAGGAGACTCTGCCGAAATTTTTGGGAAAATTTGCTGATACTTTTAAACTTGTTTTTCTTCATGTTTCTTTTACTTCTTCTTCTTTTATATGGTTTAGATTTCTGGGCTTCGGCTTACTTAGGTTACGTGACGCCTCTAGACGCTTCGTAATCTAAGTGCCGGTCACGTTCCGTACTCTCGGGTCGTGACAGATCATGTGTAAGATCAAACAGAGATGTGGTAATGTCGTCGAGATTTGTAAAGCAAAGTTCCTCAGCTCCGCAACTATCGGGAGCGATCTCGTGGATAGGGCACACATCGAGAATATGAGCAGAGGGTTCTGATGGCTGACTTCCAACTTTGTAGATGTTTAGTTCAATGGTCATATTTCCAAATGATAAGTTCATTGAACCATTTCTACAGTTAATAACAGCGTTGGAAGTGGCAAGGAAAGGACGACCCAGAATCACCGGAATTTGGCCCCCGGGGTTTGCTACAGGTTGTGTATCAAGTACAATGAAGTCTACAGGGAATACAAATTCCCCGACCTTTATCAACACATCCTCGAGTTCACCCCTTGGTTTGGTGATTGAACGGTCTGCCATTTGGAGAGTGCAGTGAGTAGGTTTCAGCTCTCCAATCCCCCGTTGCTCATATACAGAATATGGAAGTAGGTTAACACTTGCGCCAAGGTCTAAAAGAGCACGATTTATGTTTTTACCCCCAATAGAAATCGATATTGTAGGACATCCTGGATCCTTACGTTTCTTTGGTAGGTGGGGGATAAAAGCAGTGCTAATATTATTAGACATGAAGACCTTCTTCGGCACTTGAGTCTTCCTCTTCCTAGTGCACAAGTCCTTAAGAATTTTCGCATATGCGGGGACTTGTTGAATCGCATCTAGGAGAGGGATGTTGATGTTAACCTGTTTGAACATTTCCATAATTTTCTCCATATGTGGACTCGTTCTATTACCCCTTAACCGATTCGGGTAAGGAGCTTTCGCAATAAGCGCTGGGTCCATCATAGGAGAAGGAAGAGGGGGTAGACGAGATCCCAAAAGAGGAGTGGGGACCGTCTGTGGAGAACTAGAAGGGCTATACTGAGGTGTCGAGCCTAGTGGAAAATGGAGAATAGGCTCGCGAGAAGGCGGTGGGGTAGAAGAACAAGGATCAGAAGTAGAAGTGTGTGTGTGAGGAAAGGTCTCAGCCGCGGTGTTATTGATAGGATTTTCAATATCATCAATTCCTTCCCCGACATGGTTATTCAGCACTCTTCCCGATCTCAACGTTGTGACGGCATTTACATTGTAATGCCCAGGATTAGGTAGGGGTTGAGACGGAAGTTTCCCTTTTTCTCTCGCACTCATTTCGGCTTTAAGACGTGCTATTTCAGCTTCCATCGATCTGACACTCTCAGCTTGGGACGCTGAGTTTTTCTTTATCTCACTGACGGAAGATCTAACCTCAGCCGAAACCTCTATGAAATTTGACAAGAGTAATTTCATGGTTTGAGTGAATTGAGAGAACTCGTCAGAACAGGACAACTGCATAGGATTAGACTGTGTAGGAGTGTTGACCTGGTTTTGGAAATTTTGTGACTGGTAGGGGTGCTGAGTGAGTTGAAGTGGTTGCTGTTGTGGTGGAAGAGCCCTTTGAAAATTATTTTGGCTTGGAACCGTGTTTTGAGATTGTTGTTGGTTCCAAGCAAAATTCGGGTGATTCCTCCAACCCTGATTGTACGTGGAAGAATATGGATCATTTCTAGGTCTTTGAAATGCGGCATTAGTATGCTCGTGACCTTGAAACGCAGAGTTTAATGGACATTCTTCCGTTAAGTGAGACGGATCAGAACAGCAGCCACATATAGTTTTGGGGAGCAACATTGGGTTTAGGGAGGCTGCTGCAAATTTGTGTTCCATAGCCTCGAGCTTCTTTTGCATTGCTGCCATCTCAGCTCGAACACCTATGGACATATCTATTTGATGTACGCCACCCCTATTCAATGGTTGGGTTCCACTCTCCCACTGTAGTGATTTTTCAGCGAACTCTTCTAAAAATTTCCACACTTCCCCATCATCCTTAGTCATAAAAGTACCTTGACACATGTTTTCAAGGTTCTGTTTAGTGGTTGGGTTAATGCCCTCATATATGATTCGGAAAAGATCCCATCTCGGGATGCCGTGATGAGGACATTGAACCAATAGATCCTTGAAACGTTCAAAGCATTTAGAGAATGGTTCAGTAGGAAGCTGGGTGAATTGATTAAGTTCGCTACGGATTCAAGTTGTCTTTTGCATTGGGTAAAATTTCTTAAGGAATGCCGCGACGAATTCTTCCCAACTCGTAATAGAGTGTGCGGTAGTGTTATATAGCCACTTCTCGGCTATATCACACAAAGTAAATGGAAGAAGTCGTAGACGCATAGCATCCACTGAAAGTTGTGACGTACCCATCATTGCGCATACGTTTTCAAATTTGGTGATGAAAACGTAAGCGTCCTCAGTCTCGAGTCCGTGGAATTTGGGTAAAAGGTTGATGTATTGGGGTTTAATTTCAAAATTATCCCGTTGGCTGGTGGAATGGATAAGCAGGTCGAAAGAGGACCTCGCAAAGGATAGCACCTCTCTTGGAGAGAGATGTGGGGTGGATTCTGCACACCAACGGACGGCGGCAGATTAGTGTTAAAGAAGTTCGATGGAGACGGATCCATCGATGTGGGTGTGGTGGTGGTTAAAGAAGAAGTAAATGGAGAAATACCGACTTCGGAGTCGATAAAGGGTACGCGGACTAAACGGGCACTAGAATCCTGTGTCCAGCCTATCTTGCACTAAAAAGGGTTAGTACAAGTGGCAGCGTGAATTTATAATTAGGGGAAATGATGAATGAATGCGGTGTTTGTTTTGAAAATAGGACGGATTTTTGAAAATATGATGCAACACAACAAATGCAACACACAAAACCCTAATTCTATGGGTCGCCTAGGTCAGATCTCTAGACCGCTCCTAACTGCCAAAAGACAAGACGCAGGATGTATCCTCCACTGCCTCTTTGTCTCTCCTGTGGCCAGGTAAGTGCCAGGTAAGTGGGAGGTTCTCTACTACGTAAGTAGTGGGCCTAATTAAGTAACCACTAGCCTTCGACACACTTGCCTTAGACACCACAAGAGAAACGCGGATAAGCAATGAATTACCCACGGCCTTCTTCTGTCTTAAGTGAGCGCGACGGTCCTTAGAGTCATCTCTAGATTTCTTTTAGTTAATTTGGGTAAATGCGGATGCAAATTTTGCGATTTTCGGGGCTTAGGAAGGGTAATGAACTCCCCACCTAATCTGGATTTGGTCTTTGCCCCTTAATGTCCATATTAGTTATGCAAACAACCACAAAAATTAAAACAAGCACAATTTAATTTTTCTTTTTGCGTGGCGTTGCGATTTTTGCAAAGAAACTTGCACAAAATGTTAATTGGAGCAGATTTGAGAAGGAGATAAGAAAGATAGAGGCTTACTGTGGAATTTTTGCACTGAGAAGGCTTCACAAAGCCGCGGAACCGCCGCTATTGATGGCTCCCACCACGGAAACGCGGTCGTATGTACTGCTCCCTGCATAAAAGTTTAACAGCAGCTTGCTGTTGATTCCTCCAGCTCTCTGGAAATTTCCAAAAAAAAAATTTCAATTGCACAGCAGCTCCAGATGTTCCTTGCAAAACACCACAACAAATCGTTTAGATTTTGTGCGAATTTTGATTACAAAATTATAATGGAATAAATCTTTCAATTCAAATTTCAATATAAAACGAATTAGCGCGCGATCCTCGGCAATGGCGCCATTTGATTGATCTTATTTTCCGTTGTCGGTTTAGAGAAAATGAATAGAATCACAACCAAAAATATTTGACCGCAATCAATAACGGTGTCGGATGTAGCGCGTTAGTAAGTGCGGATCATCCACAGGGATTACGCGATTCGTTCGTATCTTGTTTTGTTTGAATCGAAACTTTAATAGAAAAGAAAAGCAAAGAAAATGATTCAAGATTTTTATCGATGAGTTTCAAGTATCACTATTCTAATCAAGAATCAAGAAAACGATAAACATTGAGAATCAAGTATCGATAGAATTCCAATCACTTTAGGTTTCAAGATTTGAAGTAAAGCTCGTAGGAATCGATTCGATTGTAAACGTGAAGAAGATTAAAGATTACGATTTCTTATCTATTAACAAATTGATGCTAAATCGATGTAGAATTCATTGAGGATCAAGGATCTTGCGAAGAATTAGGGTTCCTCATCCTATCCTTTGTCCTTTCGATGAATAACATTCACTAGATAGCTTCTTGAAAGTCGGATGATCAATTGTTGATCTCTAGATCGTGCGAAAGGAATCAAGAACGCATTCGCATCGATCTAGATCATTGATCAATCGATTTTCAAGAATTTACAATTGTTTTAAGACTTAAGAAATCGTTTAAAGATTTATCAACATCATCATTTTACAGTCGTTTCGATTCCTCCACGAGCGGAGTTTTATTCAAGCATCATCACAAAGTACATATTCAAGAATCGAAATATAAGCATAATGCTCGAATTGAAATGTAAACAAGTTTAAAGAATCTTCACCTTTATTACATCAACAAGTAGTTACAACTCTCGAGATTTACAAGAGGTAGGAACTTCGCTCGTCGAATCTAGCATCGCTCGGCTTCTTGAGTCTTGGATCGCTTCGATCTCGTGCTCCATTGAAATCCGGTTCCGCTTCTTAAGGATCTTGAAGACTTGCTTGGCTTGCACTCAAAGAATCTTGAAGTTTCTTGATTTTGGATTGGATTAGGGTTAGGGTTTTTACACAAGCATTGTCACTAGACTTGTGGGTGGAAATTGGGGAAGATGAAGAATGGGAGAGATTAGGGATTGATTAGCTTTTCACCACCAAAGAGCAACCTTCAACAAGTGAGCCTAGGGGTCTATTTATAGGTTTCCCAAACCCTAGCTCTAGGAATTTGAATTTTGAATTTCCCTCCAAAAGTTAGTTAGGGGAAGAGGCTTCTAGAAGTAGTTAGTTAGGGGATTAGCTTCTACCCTAAGCTAGGAGGTTAGGGGGAAGGTTCTAGGTCCTTAATAGAGTTTAAGTGAAGCTTGTTGAGGAAGCTTGGGTGTTTAGTTAGGAACCCTAGGGCTTGCTAATCTGGCAGACGTTTCAGGATCATTCTGGAATTTACAGTAGTTTTCTGAGATGTAGGAGCTGACATAGGAGTTCTGAGCTGAAGCTGAGGAGGTGACGTGGACAAGCCACCGCGGAACCGCGGCGCAAGGCGGCTCCGGCCGCGGTTCCGTGGCCAAGTTGATGGCTTGTGGCTTCATCTTTTCAGTGTTGCCTCCTGATGTCTTAAATGGTACTTTCTGATATGTTAAATCTCTGAATGCTTCTTAGATCAATACCAGATTCCAAATCCATGAGTTGGCGTCTTTTTAACAGTCTTCGTTTGTAAATTTGACCAATCTTCTGTAATGTCCTGCACAGACTTCGAAACACAAGTTGCGATATATAGGAATGATGCCATGCTATGAAATGCAGTCAATTTCCCTTATAATGCCGGTTTTAGAGTCTAACACATGTAATCTGATATTTAACGACTGTTTTGCTAATATGTGCTATATGAATTCCGAATACTTCTAGATGAGTGCAAATGATAGGGACACTGCCGGTTTAAAGATACAGTATTTTTGAGTGATCAGATACCATCAATATAAATCCACGTGTATGAAAACACATGGCCCATCGATCCACTATAATATCATGTCGTATATCATAACACGACCCAAATCACATAACCGATCTCACGGCATCATGCCCGATCATATCGACTCTCCTCCGAGTATCATATACTATCCTTATCACCCGTGTATACGTATGTGTGTGTGTGTGTATTAACACATCCACACACATATACATATATATACATATAACCATATACACCAAAAACATATCACGTGTGTGTGCATGTGTGTGTGTGTATCAACCTATACTCTAGGGTTCACGACTAAGAAGTTAACTAAAAGCACTTTCTTTCAAATACGCTAATACTAACCCATGATCTCCTAAAGCCTACCTTGCTAATTATTTATGTCTCATAATACATATATTTATATAAATATAACATGTTCGTATGCTACACTACGAAACTGCGGGGGTGCTATACGCTATCCACCCGACTTTCCCCCGTAGATATACATCTACTCACCTTGATCCTTGCTTGCCGAAGTCGATGTTGTGATTCTCTTCCTCGTCGTCCGAAGTCTACGTGAAGGTGCCTACATATACAAACATATAGTATTGTAAACAAAAATCACGTACGAAAACCAAAAAGGCAAACGAATCGCACATAGGTTAAAACCTATGGTCTATGCATACAAATCAACCAAACAACTCCCGATATCGACGTACAAACGTCAAGTGACCAATACAAAACACTATTAGTTATATGTATGCCCTAGAGGTCATTACTGTACATACGATGTATATTGTAGTGGATGCTTGGACATATATAGGGAGGACTTTCTTTCTCGACATGATAGTACGCTATCCGGTTGCTCTTTATCTTAACATGTACTCTGATTGTCTCTATGTTACATGTTGGTAAAGCCCTTAGGATGAGTACTTGACGACCAGGACTATGATGCGGATCATACTAGTGGGGACAGAGTAGTCGCTAAGTACATCCTTCAAATGTTCCTAGTCGTGGGAGTACCGAGACAGGGCATCGATACTCCATAGTAGACTAGCGTATGCGCTTCTTGACCCATGTGATGGGCGATGGATGATCCCATATCCATTGGTGTTTGACATCAGAGAAGGTATACAGGTGCTCGGTAGAGACTGGGTACACTGGACGGACTCGCCGAGAACTCTCAGATGGTATTATACCTCACGTCACATAGGAGTTCTCTGGTGACACTGGTACAGGTTAGTCTGTAGACCCGAGATCGTCATAGAGTCTTGTGTGATTCCCACTGTGCTTTGATTTCCATCATACCACATCCAAGAGGGCATGCAAAAAGGTGGCTTTTGGGTACAGTCCCGAATCACATGGAGGCAATGAGCGATAGGAGGGGTTTCGTCTCTCCCGGTATTGGGAGTTGATGTTGCGCTGTGTTCGATTGGCTATAACTGGAAATCCCTGGCCAGGGTTGCTAAGATTTACTGGTAAGTGTTATCAGTAGTTTCTCGAACTGTTATAGAGCTCATATCGACATAACTTATCAAGCTACTGGGGTCTGACGTTTACCACCCCTAGGCGAGATATGCGACATATCAGACGAAGAGACCGGACTGTACGGGAGTGTTACTGATTGGATTCGCAGGAGAATGTACAGGCTTGCTTGTTGATCTTCTGATCATTCAATACCTGGGTGGCTGTTACGTTTAGCTGACCGCTTGCAGCTTGTGGGTGTTGGATATGACCATCACCTACTGCCAGCGTATTGACGATTCTTTAGAGTCCTACACAGAGGTTTCCTGGCAAAGGCAAAACGGAGTAGGAGCACATATATGATTTGTGCGGGACCGAGAACAATACGTGTATGTGATACCGTATTAGATTCTCGCGATATGAGATATCGGCCGGGTATATGAAATATAGTCGGGTCATCGGATCAAGTGTTGATTCGATGAACTGATACAGATTATATTAGTCGGTTATTTGTGAAATAGCCGGATTATCGGATCAAGTGTTGATTCGATAATTTAATGTATAATTATATATTTGATATATTAAATTACATTAACTAATATAAGCTCACTAAAAGATTCTTTTTCTCACTCGGGTAATACATTGATATATATGCGATATATGTTAATTGTATTATTTTATTTTGTTACAATAAATATTGTATATGTGATATATAATATTGTAACATGTTAGGCTTATTAATGCAACATGTTTAGTGGAGATTAAACATGGTTAGGGTTTGATTTAGGTTAATCTTTTCTAGAACCTTCTAGAAGGTTTTGTTTTGTTTTGTGCAAAGATATTTGTTTTGATATTTTGCAAGATATTTGTTTAACCCAACCCAACCCTTTAACCTTAGTTAAATCTCTACAAGGGTTACATATACCATGGTTGCATTTCTAACCTCACGCTTGACTTTCATTATTCATCACAAAAGGATTAGATCTTCTTCTTCCTTCTTCTTCTTTCATGAAAAAGCTTTCTAGCATTTTATGTTGTGATGAAAATGAGTGAGATTAAGAAAACAAATGAGAGCTAAAATCCTACTTCATCATCCTAATCTATCCTAGTCATTTAGATTAGGGTGTTTACTTCATTTGTGAGTGAGAGCTTGTGTTAAAGAAACTTCAAGGTAGATCATCTTAGTTATCGAAAATCGGAAGCAAGCTTACATCTTTCTTTTGTGGAGCCTCTCTAGAGTTCGGATACTCGATGATCGCAGCGAAGGGACCTCAACACGGAGCTTTAGAAGTGAAGGACCGGACTACAAAAGTTGTAATCCCAAACTCTTAGTGTTAAAGTGTTTAACATGCTTTGTTTCTGTTAGTTATATGTATGCCCTAGAGGCCATTACTGTACATTGGATGTATATTGTAGTAGATGCTGGGACATATATAGGTAGGACTTTCTTGCTCGACATGATAGCACGCTATTTGGTTGCTCTTTATCTTAACATGTATACTTTATGTCTCTCTGATTACATGTTGATAAAGCCCTATAGGATGTGTACTCGACTTCCAGGACTATGATGAAGATCATACTAGTGGGGCCTGGGTAGTCAATGAGTACATCCTTCATTGTTCCTAGTCATGGGAATATCGAGACGGGGCATCGATATTCCAGAGTAGACTAGCGTATATCTTCTCGACCCATGTGATGGGCGATGGATGATCCCATATCCATTGGTGTTTGACATCGGAGATGGTATGCGGGTGCTCAGTGGAGACTGGGTACACTGAACGGACTCGCCGAGAACTCCCAGATGGTATTATACCTCACGTCAGATGGCAGTTCTCTGGTGACACTGGTACAGCTTAGTCTGTTGACCCGAGATCGTCATAGAGTCTTGTGTGTCTCCCACTGTGCTTTGATTTCCACCCTACCACGGCTCTACTGAGTCATGCAAACAGGTGATTTTTGGGTACAGTCCCGATTCACATGAAGGCAATGAGCGATAGGAGGGGATTCGTCTCTCCCGGTATTGGGGGTTGATGTTGCGCTATGCTCGACTGGCCATAACAGGAAATCCCTGGCCAGGGTTGCAGTGACCTACTGGTAAGTGTTATCAGTAGTTTCACACATGTCATGGACTTCACGTCGGCATGACTTATCGAGCTACTGGGGTCTGACGTTTACCACCCCTAGGCGAGATATGCGGCATATCAGACGAACAGACCGGACTGTACGGTAAGTGTTACTGGTTGGATTCACAGGAGTGTGAGCGGGCTTGCTCGTCGATCTTCTGATCGCTCAATACCCGGGTGGCCGTTACGTTTAGCAGACCGCTTGTGGCTTGTGGGTGTTTGATATGATCATCATCTGCTGCCGGCATATTGACGAGTCTTTAGAGTCCTACACAGAGATTTCCTAGCTCAAGCGAAACGAAATAGGAGCGCATATGAGATATGTGCGGGACCGAGAATAATTCATGTATGTGATACCGTATTCCATTCTCGCGATGAATGTATCGATTGGTTATATGCGATATAACCTAATTATCGAATCAAGGATTGATTCGATAAGCCGATACATAGGATACTAGTCGGTTATATGCGATATGACCGGATCATTAAATCAAGTGTTGATTTAATGATTTAATGTATAATTTTATATTTGATATATCACTTTGCATTAACTGGTATTGGTTCACTTTAAATGGATTTTCTCACTTGGATTGTGCAAGTTGTATATGTGATATACTTTTGTGCACAAGATTGTATCATGTTTGATGATACATGCAAGCTTGGGTTTGTGTAAAGAATTGACCATGGTTATATGAATGGTTAGGGTTTCATTTTATTTGCTTATTTATTTATTCATTTATTCTTTATTGAAAGAAATAAAATGGTGGCTAAGTTTGGTTTATCTTTGAAGCTTCATGAAGCTTTGAATGGTTGACTATTTTGTTTCTTTCCTTAACCCTAACCATTCACTTTAACCTTAGTTTATTCTCTACATCTAACCATAGTTGACATTATGATAAGTATGATTTATTTTCTATTTTCAAAATAACTTATCATATCTTCTTCTTCTTCTTCCATGAAAAGAAGCTTGCTACATCAATGGTGATTGATGAAAAAGTGTGAGAAATCCAAATCTAAAGTCTACCCACTTCCTATTTCTTCATCCTCTACCTCTTGCCAAGTAGTATAGGGTGTTCCCTTCACAAGTTTTCTTGACTTAGTGAAGTTGGAGCTTGATCTAGCGATGCCTCGACGTAGATCATCTTCGGCATCGTCGTCGATGACCTAGCCCGCCTTTTCTCCGATGAAGCCGACGCTAGAGTCCGGGATCCGATGATCGCAGCGAGGAGACATCATCACGGAGCTATGGAGGTGGAGCACCGGATCTACAAAGGTTGTATTTCCGTTTACTTTTCAGTTAAGTAGTTAACTAGTTTTCGTTTTCGCCTATATATCTAGTTGACGATCCGTATTAGGGTTTGTAGGCACCCGTAAAATTTTAATTGGCCATGTTTGATCACTTGTGAGACTTCATTAGTGTGCCTAGGAACCCTACAGTTTCGCCTAATCTCTAGTTTAAGATCTTGGTTTAGGGTTGTTCGGCACGTCTAATTTTTAAATCGGGCATGATTGATGCCTTGTAGACCCTTATGAGAGTGCCTAGTAACCCTACAAACACATATATCAAAACTTCAAGTCATGCAAAAGCTACAAATCAAAACAGCAACTAAAGAAAATGGTCCCAGATTTTAGTTCAGGTAAAATAAGTCAAAACAAGCAATGCAGAGGGTTAGTCTATGAGGTAAGTGAGCTACACTACTAACCTTGACACCATTACCCATAATAAGGCCGGCCACATTCATACAAAATTCGGCCATCTCGGCCAAAGGGAGGAGTTGGGGTTTCGTCTTCTCAGGGTGGTCTCCTCGTGGTCCATATAGGTCTTTAGGGTTGCTAGTTTTTCTTGTTAAGGTCTCGGGTCATTCCAGATTCCCTGTAGGCACAAAACATTCATAAAAACGGACATTGAAAGTTTCAGTTTCCAGTTTCAGGGTCTCGGCTCTATTGATCTAGGTTTTTAACACTATGGGGGGTTTGTAGTCACCAATTACACTCACCTGCACCAACATAACTCAAAAATCCCCTAAACTTGATCTTGGAATTTTCCAAGATCACTAAACTACACTTAATCAATTCTAAACTAAACTACAAGCTATAGAAACTCAATTACTAGGCTAATGGTGAAAGAATTACCTCATTTGGAAACTCAAGAATATTCTTGAGTTGCCCCAAGTGCTCAAAATCCAAACTTTCTTGGTCCATCATGCTTGTAGTGAGCTTGTGCATGCTTTTTGTGAAGGGGATGTATGGTTTTGATGTGGAAATGGGGGTGTTGTAAGGAGATAGAGGTGGTGGAGGGAGAGGGCAGCCATGAGAGGAGAAAGAGAAGAAGAAAATGATGAAGATGATGAAGTGAACACAAATGAGCCAATAGTCAAAGACCCCTCACCCTCTCTCTCTCTCTCTCTCTTAACCCCATACCTTCACGCCATGCCCCCATTCTTTATTCCCTTTTCTTTTCTCTTTTTATTTCCAAAAGCCAAAATCATTTCTTTAAAAATATAAAAGAAACCATGGTGCATATCATTTAAATGTAACAAGTGTTAGCAATATGACATGGTGCATGTCACAAGCACAAAACAAAATCAATGCATGATTAAGTACTAATCGAGTTTAGTAGTACTAACTTATATACAATTAATTGTATGCTAATTTGTAAAATTCCCAATCTTCATAATTTCTTTAAAAATCAATAATTAATATAAATTTCCAAGTATTTCCCAATTTATCGGTATATAATTATACCATAACATTAAAACTAATCTCCACACATTAAGTATTCATAATATTTATTATTTTAATTATTTAACTTCCCAAAAATAATATTTTATTATTCTGAAATGTTACAGTCTTCCCCCCTTAAATAAATTCGGTCCCCGAATTTAAATTTAATTCCACCCAAATACAAAAACATTTCAGCAAAACACTCAAGTCGTCGGGGCTCCAATATCATAAATACTTAAAAAACATCTTAGCGCAATGCCTGCGCATGAAAACGAGTATATAACTCAAAAATCAAAACTCCGTCAAGCCTTACGCAATCATCGGAGTTATGGTGAAGATACAAATGTCAAAGTGTAATACGAAATCCAACATAATATACATCAAAACTATAACATGTACGTAGTACGCATCGTTGTATACTCGTCAAAACATCTGAAAAGAAATGCATGCCAAACCTTTTTCAAATCACTGTGCGATGCGCGTATAACGGCACAAGTAGTGGACGTTTATTGTAAGAAAATAACTATATATATATCCTTTGTTTAACATATACGTCCCGCCGTTTTGAAATAATTTAGAAGGGTTTCCCTTGTAAAATGTTTCGTGTCGTCTCGGACACGTAGTTAAATACTTAGACTATAGCTCCTTTTTGGAAATCCATTTGATAACTATCGATGCAAGCAAAAAACACCTAGGTATTATTCTTATAACAGTCCCGCTCGGTTACTAACCCAAATAGTAAATGTATCAACTTGTCGAATCAACACTTGATTCGACAACCTGGTTATATCACATATAACTGACTGATATCACATATTGCGAGAATAGAATATGGTATCACATGCTCGTATTAATCTCGATCCTGCACATATCACATATGTGCTCCTACTTCGTTTCGCTTGAGCCAGGAAATCTCTTTGTAGGACTCTAAAGACTCGTCAATACGCCGGCAGTAGGTGGTGATCATATCATTCACCCACAAGCCGCAAGCGGTCTGCTAAACGTAACGGCCACTCGGGTATTGACTGATCAGAAGATCAACAAGAAAGCCAGCTCATACTCCTGCGAATCCAATCAGTAACACTACCATACAGTCCGGTCTCTTCATCTGATATATCGCATATCACAGCCTGGGGGTGGTAAAACGCCAGACCCCAATAGCCTGATAAGTCATGCCGATGTGAGGCCCATAACGGTTCGAGAAACTACTGTGTTACCAGTAAATCTCAGCAACCATGGCCAGGGATTTCCTGTTATGGCCAATCAAGCAAAGCGCAACATCAACCCTAAATACCGGGAGAGTCGAATCCCCTCCTATCGCTCATTGCCTCCATGTGACTCGGGACTGTACCTAAAAACCACCATTTTGCACGATCTCTTGAACGTGGTAAGGCGGAAATCAAAGCTCAGTGGGAATCACACAAGACTCTATGACGATCTCGGGTCTACAGACTAACCTGTACCAGTGTCATCAAAGAACTGCTATCTGACGATAGGTATAATACCATCTAGGAGTTCTCGGCGAGTCCGTCCAGTGTACCCAGTCTCTACTGAGCACCCGTATACCATCTCTGATGTCAAACACCAATGGATATGGGATCATCAATCGCCCATCACATGGGTCGAGAAGCGTATACGCTAGTCTACTCTGGAATATCGATGCCCCGTCTTGATACTCCCATGACTAGGAACATTTGAAGGATGTACTTACCGACTACCTCCATCCCATTAGTTTGATCTGCATCATAATCCTGGTAGTCAAGTACTCATCCTAAGGTCTTTATCAACATGTAATAGAGAGACAATAAGTGTACATGTTAAGATAAAGTGCAACCAGATAGCATACTATCATGTCGAGCAAGAAAGTCCTCCCTATATATGTCCAAGCATCCACTACAATATACATCGTATGTACAGTAATGGCCTCTAGGGCATACATATTACAAACAATCTCCCACTTGAACTAAGGCCATTTGTTGTAGTATCTCATACTCAACGTACTATAGAAGTCTCTCTAGGGAAAGGCCTTTGTGAGTGGATCCGCCGTGTTATCCTTCGCGTCAACTCTCCTAACCTCGATCCCTTGGAGATCAACCATCTCCCAGATCAGGTGATACTGTCCTCAGAATATGTCTGGATCGCTGATGGGACCGGCGTTCCTAGGCCAAAGCCACAACTCCATTGTTGTCTCAATAATACTTATTGGACGCTCAATGGTAGGATCCATGTTCATCTCATGAACAAGAATTATCCCGACATCTACTTTTGTACCATCGTTGGTAGAGATGTATTTAGCCTTTATCGTCTAGTTTGCCACGGTATATAGCTTGGAACTCTTCCAACATACTGTCCCTCCACTGAGGGTAAAGACAAAGCCTGTTACTGACTTTCAGTCGACCTTATCACTCTGGAAGCTGGAATTGGTAAAGGACTCCCACTGGAGTTCACCGTTACCAAAACCCAAGAACATTTCTTTAGTGCTTCTAAGTACTTAAGAATGTCCTACACCGCTATCCAGTGATTTTCCCAAGATCCGATTGATTCCTAATCACTACACCTAATGAGTTAGCTATATCTGGTCTGGTACATAACATCGCATACATGATAGAGCCTAGTGCCGAAGCATAGGGTATCCCTTACAGGCGAGCTCTCTCTAAATCAGTCTTGGAAGACATCTTTTTGGAGAGAGTGATTCCTGAGTAAGTGGGCGAACCACCACGCTTTGAATCCTCCATACTAAACCCTTTTAGTATGGTGTTAATGTACCTAGATTTGGGACACTCCTAATATCCACTTAGATCTATCACCATAGATCATAATCCACAAGATGTAGTAGGTATCATCCAGATCTTCCTTGGAGAATCCTCGTGATAAGAGGAGCTTGACCGAGTGTATCATAGGAAACCATTTCCTATCAAGAGTATCTCATCTACGTACAATACGTGGAAGACAACCTTACTCTCTACAACCTTCTTGTATATACAAGGTTCATCTACCTTTTTTGATGAAGTCAAACTCTTTGGCTGCCACATCAAACCAGATGTTCCAACTCCGCGATGCGTGCTTTAATCCTGATGGATTTAACCATAGCCACTGGAGAAAAGGTTTCATCATAAACCACACCTGGTTATTGACGAAAACCTTTTACTACAAGTCTAGCTTTGAAAGTCTCAACTTTTCCATTTACACCAAGAATCTTCTCAAGATCCTTTTTCTCCCAATGGGTTTGACCCCTTCAGGTGCAACATTCAAAGTCATACTTTGTTGGTGTACATGGATTCCATCTTTGATCGCATAGCATCCAGCCTTTTCACAAAGTCCCCACTCGTGATGGCCTGTCTGAACCTGGTCGGGTCATCATCTACCATGATGCAATCCTCGCTTCCACCGTCACCGAGGAAACCGTAGTATCTCTCAGGTGGATGAGGAACCCTACCAGATTCGCGAAGAGGCTGAGCTTCGTTGGAGACTATTGAATCCTTTGGTTCTACCAAATCATCAACTGTTAGTTTGTCGAGCTGAAACTCCTTCCAGTTCTACCTTATGACCACTAATTTCTTCACAAGAAATTCCTTTTCTAAAAAGGTGGCATGCTGAGAAACAAAAACGCTTTTTGTTCCTCGGTGTGGTAGAAGATATACCCTCGCAAATGTTTGGGATATCCAACAAACTTACAGAACTGACCTTGCCTCGAGCTTGTTCGGATTTTGTTTTTCAACATAGGCCGGACAACCCCATATCTTAACTCGTTGAAGACATGGTCTCTTCCCATTCCATATCTCATATGGAGTGGTAGGCACTGATTTGGATGGAACCCCATTCAATAGGTATGCAACTTCTCAAGTGCATAACTCCAAAAGGAAATAGTCAACTCAGCAGAACTCATCATAGAGCGCGTCATATCTCATAGGGCGCGATACCTCCGCCCCGATACACTGTTGTGCTGTGGTGTATACGAAGGAGTAGGCTGAGAAAGAATCTCATTCTCCTTTTTGAAACTTCAGAAACACCATGCCCAAGTATTTTCCTCCCCGATCATATCGAAGGACTTTTTTAATACTTTTACCCGTATGGTTCTCGACTTCAGCTTATATTTCTTGAATTTCTCAAAAGTTTCAGACTCATGTTTCAACAGGAACACATGTCAGAATCTTGAGAGATCGTCAATGAATGTAATGAAGTACAAAGAACCAACCCTGGCATTAGTAGATATAGGACCGTATACATCATCATATATGTGTCCCAAGAGTTCAATAACTCTTTCTCTGTTTCCAGTAAATGGAGTATTGGTCATTTTACCTTTGAGACAAGATTGGCAAGTATCATAAGATGAAAATTCGAACGGATTCAAATATTCATCCTTATGTAACTTAGCAAGTCGCGTCGCATTGATATGACCTTGTCTACAATGCCACAAGAAGGATTCGTTCATTTCTGAACTACTCCTCTTGTGTGTGTTCTACATACTTTGAACTGTGGTTTG
Source organism: Agapanthus africanus (assembly GCA_030015575.1). NCBI lineage: Eukaryota > Viridiplantae > Streptophyta > Magnoliopsida > Asparagales > Amaryllidaceae > Agapanthus > Agapanthus africanus. The sequence goes on from CM057340.1 coordinate 270,924,904, forward strand.
ATTTAGAACGTATATCTTATTACATAACGTGCCTGATCTAATCAACTCTTGATTCAAAATGTTCACAACATTATCCATCAATACAAAATTATATCCTTCTTTAACTTATTAAAGAAACCGATGTAATGTTGTATATCAGGTTCGGTATGTAATAACATTCGTTCAGAATCAATGTATTAATACAGGGTGATCTTTGCCAACTTATTTGGCTGCAACAATTGCACCATTCTCTAACACTTAGAGACATATCACCCAATCCCAGTTCTCTACCTTTCTGTAGCCCATATAACAGATTACATATATAGGATCTTGATCCGGTATCTCATACCTAGGACGTAGAGGATACTGAGAAACAGTTCTCGGTAACGAACACACTCGAAGAATATGCATCAACATGCTCATTCCTCAATTGGGTGGTATGGAAATCCGGAAATTTCCCTATTTCCTGCTCAAACTCATAACAATTATAAGAAAGAACGGAACCGACGTTCCCCAGCTCAGTATAATAAGCAGGTACGGTCAATGCATCCATATTATTATCTTGATTAAGGCATGTTACGGTCGCTACCAGGAGAGAGAGAGAAGAAAACACTCTGCGTATGCTCTTGCAAGATCAGATTGGTTATTATTTTATCAAATCAGGATGGCTCCCACTGTTTTTATCAAATCTTCCTTCAAACCCTAAAAGGTAAGACTAGCCGGGATTAATTATACTCTACAAGTTCACCAATGTTTCGGCCAGGCCAGTGTCGGTACTTTGAGGGAGGTTCGCCGTGCTTTCGCACGGACCTAAATAAAATAAACCTCGTTTTCCCAGGGGCGTAACCCCGTTAACACCTTTCTAGACACCTACTTGATCGGCTAAATGTAATGTGTAAAACTCTCCCAGGAGTAACTCTTACTCGCAGTGGGTATCGGGATCCAACTATCTCATAGAAGGTATGCAATCTCATTGCAAATTTCAACACTTGAAATTCCCGATAATACTTTTCCCCTAGCAACTTATAACCTTGGCTAAGGTCAACAAATCATAAGCGCTAGCCAAGTTCAACTCGTCATTTCTTGATTGAAATAAACCCACCCGTACGACCCTTGACTAAGGTCAACAAAGCCGTACGATTACCCTAACTCAATCGCATCATATGCTTGCAGATAAGCACTAATTAGCTACCGCACACTACGCCTTGGCTAAGTTCAACAAACGCAGCACGAATACTAAATAGTCATTATCTGAAATGACGGAGGGCTACAACAGGTTTTTAATAAAACCTATTGCGTAATGAACTTGATCTCGTTGTAGAATCGAATGATTTTGAAAAGGGGCGTTTTTGAGACTTTTACTAGTTTTTGCTAAAGAGGTCATTGGTAGTAATATGTATGCCCTACAGGCCATTACTATACATACGATGTATATTGTAGTGGATGCTTGGACATATATATGGAGTACTTTCTTGCTCGACATGATAGTATGCTATCTGGTTGCTCTTTATCTTAACATGTACGCTGATTGTCTCCATGTTACATGTTGATAAAGCCCTTAGGATGAGTACTTGACTACCAGGATTATGATTCAGATCATACTATTGGGGACAGAGTAGTCTCTAAGTACATCCTTCAAATGTTCCTAGTCGTGGGTGTATCGAGACAGGACATCGATATACCAGAGTAAACTAGCATATAGCTTTTCGACCCATGTAGATGGGCGATGGATGATCCCATATCCGTTGGAGTTTGACATCAGAGATAGTATACAGGTGCTCAGTGGAGACTGGGTACACTGAACGGACTCGCCAAGAACTCCCAGATGGTATTATACCTAACGTCAGATGGCAGTTCTCTGGCGACACTGGTACAGGTTAGTCTGTAGACCCGAGATCGTCATAGAGTCTTGTGTGATTCCCACTGTGCTTTGATTTCTACCTTACCACGTTCAAGAGAACGTGCAAAACGGTGGCTTTTGGGTACAGTCCCGAATCACATGGAGGCAATGAACGATAGGAGGGGTTTCGTCTCTCCCGGTATTGGGGGTTGATGTTGCGCTGTGCTCGATTGGCTATAACAGGAAGTCCCTGGCTAGGGCTGCTTCAGAGATATACTGGTAAGTGTTATCAGTAGTTTCTCGACCCGTTATGAGCCTCATATCGACATGACTTATCGAGTTACTGGGGTCTGACGTTTACCACCCCTAGATGATATATGTGACATATCATACGAAGAGACCGGACTGTACGGGAGTGTTACTGATTGGATTCACAGGAGAATGTACAGGCTTACTTGTTGATCTTCTGATCGCTCAATACCCGGGTGGTTGTTATGTTTAGCTGACCGCTTGCAGCTTGTGGGTGTTTCATATGATCATCACCTACTGCCGGCGTATTGACGATTCTTTAGAGTCCTATACGGAGGTTTCCTGGCTCAGGCAAAACGGAGTTGGAGCACATATGTGATATGTGTGGGACCGAGAATTATACGTGTATGTGATACCGTATTCGATTCTCGCGATATGTGATATCGGCCGGGTATATGTGATATAGCCGGGTCATCGGATCAAGTGTTGATTCGATGAACTGATACATATTATATTAGTCGGTTATATGTAATATAGCCGGGTTATTAAATCAAGTGTTGATTTAATATATGATATATTACATTACATTAACTAATATAAGTTCACTTAAATGATTCTTTTTCTCACTTGAGGATACATTGATATATATGTGATATATGTTAATTGTATTATTTTCTTTTGTTACATTATATATTATATATGTGATATATAATACTGTAACATGTTACGGTTAAACTTGCAACTAAGGTTTTGAGATTATTACCATGGCTAAGATTAGGGTTTGATATATATATATATATATATATATATATATTTATTTATTTATTTATTTATTTATTTATTTATTTATTTTAGCAAAATTCAAAAAGAAAAGACTTTTGGCAAAAGAGTTGCCTTTGTTGACTAAGTCTTCTCTCTTGATATTTTGCTTAGATATTTCTAAACCAAACCCTAACTCTAGACCTTGGTAAAGTCTCTACAAGGGTTAAGCATGACATGCTTAACCCTAGGTTGCAATTCTAACCTCAAGAATAATTTATTTTCATCACAACTTCATCTTCTTCTTCCTCTCTCCAAAAAGCTTTCTAGCTTTTACTTGGTGATGATTGTGTGTGAGAAATAGAAAACAAAAGAGAGCAAAATTCCTACTTCATCATCCTCATATATTCTAGCCACTTAGATTAGGGTGTTTCCTTCACTAATACTTGATTAGTGAAGTGAGACCTTGGGTTTGTGATTCTTCAAGGTAGATCATCTTGGATTTTGAAGATTCCTAGCAAGGATGCATCATTCTCTTCATGGAGCCTCTCTAGAGTCCGGTAGCATGATGATCGCAGCGAAGGGACCTCAACCCGGAGCTTATGAAGCGAAGGAACGGACTACAAAGGTTCACTTAGGATGTAAAGTTTTTACATATGTTATTCCGTCGATTTCTAGTAAACGATTCTATGTTTAGAGTTAGCTAGAACGGAAAAATTTTAATTTGGCATGGACGATGCCTCCCAAAACCTTGCTGCCGTCCTAGGTAGTATCAGAGCCATGCTAGAAATTTATACGGATTTTGTTAAGATTACAAAACCGAAATACTCCGAAACTTGAAACGCAAAATTGAAGTTTCTGTCGATTTTAAAATGTTGTCAAAAAAAATTTTTAAAATGTACCGAGTGCTATATATGATATAACATGAACACTGGAGAAATTTGAGGCAATTCTGGAACTTTTTGGCCGGCCACCACCCCTTCATCTCGGCCAAATCCGAGCAGAACCCTCTGAATTTTTGACTGTGTTCCAGGGACTTGGTTTTGATGTTTCAGGTGTTGTTTATTTTTGCTAGTTTTGCATGTGATGTAATCTAACACTATAAGCAATTCGGAGTGTTTCGTATTCGTAGTTTTAACATTGTTTCGGGTTATTCACATATTGTCTAGGCGAAGTTAAAAAGTTCGATCGAATGTCAAAAATCCATTTTTCCAAGTTTAACGTATTCGGAAAAATATGCAAGTGATTCTGTGGACCCTCTAGAAGAACGAAACCTTAACTCGATTATGTGACCGTCAGAACCGCCACTAAACCCTAGGGTTTGTGGTAGTTCAGCGATGTCACATGTGATGCATTGCTTTGACCTTCTACGGCTGGTTCATAGGTACTGTGGCATCTTCTGGGTATTATTAAAACTGTGCTCAAGTGTTGAGCTGTCGGGAAATTGTGGGACTTTGATCAATCGATCGAAAAGTTTAACGTCGTCCGGGTATCATGTGATGGGATAAAATACTTGGAATCAAAACTAATTTGAATTTTGTAAATCTAGCAATTTAGTCTCATTTGATCGGTTGCCACGGGATTTTGATGTGATCAAAAGTCCATCGCAATCACGTAGCCTACGCGGATACTCGTCGGGTAACCTTATTAGATAGCCATGCCCCATAGCCCCGACCAAGTGACTGTAGGAGAACCCCGTCGCCAAAAGCATCCGTTCGGGTGCTCGCGGTAGCAGTGTTCCGCCTTAGTGCACTTCGTCGACGGCATCGGGAGGTGCGGCCGTCTACTAAATTTTCCGACGAGCAATCAATCAGGATGTCGGGAATTTTGTTGAATTGTCCAACTTGATATTGAAAAGTGTTTTCGAGATCGAGACTAAAATGCGGGGTTTATAATTGTTAGGCATGTGATGTCTAAGGAATTCATTTGGTTAGGAATGTGATGTCTAAAGTGGTTGCGGATTCCAACTGTTGTAGTTTTTCACTTTCTTTTCTGCGACCGTAAGTGTAATATGTAGTGTATTGCCGGTTTCGTTGCTATTTGCCAACGACAATTGGGATACGCATATTTACTTACGTTGATGACAAGTGATGTTATATGTTGCTGGGATATGTTATATTGGATCGTCGTGATTGAATAGCCGGGGGTTTTATGTGAGATGAGAGTTTTTCATTTTCATTCATGTAAAATTCATTGTATGTAATATTCTTTTATTGGGGCACTTCCGGGTTGAGGATGATGTCACCATTGTATATTATTTTCTTTTCCGCATTAGGATAGACTCAAGGCGGGGAGCACAAGTAACCGGGTTCTAGGGTCCAGTGGGAGACCATCTCGAGGAGTCGAGACCGAGTCTCCTAATTCTAGAATTGGTATGGTTGCTTACCGCTCTCATTAGGGTCTAGGGATATAGGTTTGGCTATTCATCACGACCGTGGAATCCATTTTTTATACAGGCTTAAAATAAAACCCGGAAATCCTAGTATATCCAATATTTCATATGTTGTGTTCTGCTGAGATTTATATGTGATGTGATCACTGTATATGTTAAGATAGATACTGGATATAGTATATGTGATATATTATATAGACGTTGCTTATGTTTTACACCCGCGCTAGCCCTGCCCTGCTCTGCCGTTAGTTACCTAACCTAACGGTGCACGAGGGGACATCGAGGCGAATGCGGATGGCATAAGCGTACGTTGTATTTATCTGTGATGTATAGGTAACTTAATATGATGGGACTTCATTAATGAGATTAATGAAAGAAAATAAACCTAAAGATGTTGTGGAATCGAATTCTTAAAAACTGGTAGCTCTAGTTCTTGTTTTGCATAGCGGTATTCCTTGTAGAATATCCAGCACCTTATTCGATAAGGAAAGAGCCGAGATCCCTTCACTGGGAGTGACCTCTTTAGCGAAACTAGCAGATGCTACAAACTGGGTTTTGATTGCTTTTATAGTTTTTGCTTTGCATTGTAGTATTTGTGAAATATCCTGCACCTTATTCGATAAGGAAAGAGCCGAGATCCCTTCATCGGGAGTGACCTCTTTAGCAAAACTAGCAAAGGCCTCAAAAACACTCCATTTTAAATCACTCAATTCTACGACGATATCAAGTTCATTACGCAAAAGGTTTTCTTAAAAACCTGTCGTAGCCTTCCGTCATTTCAGATAAGTAATAGTTAGTATTCGTGCTGCGTTTATTGACCTTGTCAAGGCGTAGTATGCGGTAGCTGATTAGTGCTTATCTACATAAGCATATGATGCGATTGGATTAGGGTAGTCGTGCGACTTTGTTGACCTTGTCAAGGGTCGTGCGGGTGGGTTTAATTCAATCAGGAAATGATGGGTTGAACTTGGCTTGTGGTCTATGGTTTGTTGACCTTGTCAAGGTCATAGATCGCTCGGGGCAAAACATTATTGGGAATTTCATGTGTTGAAATTTGCAATGAGATTGCATACCTCCTATGAGATAGTTGGATCCCGATACCCACTGCCAGTAAGAGTTACTCCTGGGAGAGTTTTACACATTACAATTAGCCGATCAAGTAGGTGTCTAGAAAGGTGTCAACGGGGTTATACCTCGGGGAAAATGAGGTTTATATTAATTAGGTTCGTGCGAAAGCACGGGGATCCTCCCTCAAAGTACCGACACTGGCCTGGCTGAAAGATTGGCGAACTTGTAGGGTGTAATTAATCCAGGCTTGTCTTTCCTTTTAGGGTTTGAAGGAAGATTTGACTAAACCAGTGGGAGCCATCCTGATTAGATATATTAATAACCAATCTAATCTTGCAAGAGCATACGCTGAGTGTTTTCTTCTCTCTCTCTCCAGGTAGCGACCATGTCACGCCTTAATCAAGATAATAATATGGATGTATTGACCGAACCCGCTTGTTATACTGAGCTGGGGAACGTTGGTCCCGCTCCAACTTATAATTGTTATAAGACCGAGCAGGAAATAGGGGATTACAAGGATTCCCGTGCCGCCCAAACGAAGAAAGTACATGTTGATGCATCTTCTTCGGGTGTGTTCATTACCGAGAACTGTTTCTCAGTATCCTCTAGGTCCTGGGTATGAGATACCGGATCAGGATCCCACATATGTAATATGTTACATGGTCTACAGATAGGTAGAGAACTGGGAATGGGTGATAAGTTTCAAGAGTTAGAAACGGTGCAAGTGTTGCAGCCAAGTATGTTGGAAGTTATCACCCTATATTACCAAATACATTGATTCTAAATGAATGTTATTAGATATCGAACCTGATATGCAGCATCATATCAGTCTCTTTATTAAGTAAAGAAGCATATAATTTTGTATTGATGGATAATATTTTGAACATTTCCTGTATCAAGAGTTGATCGGTTCAGGAACGTTATCTAAAAGCATATACGTTCTAAATCAAACCACAGTTCTTAACGTACAGAACACACATAAGAGGAAGAGTTCAGAAATGAACAAATCCTTCTTGAGGCGTTGTAGACTAGGTCATACCAACTGCGACCCGACTAGCTAAGTTACAGTTAGATGCATATTTAAATCAGTTTGAATTTACATATTGTGAAAACTTGCCGGTTATGTCACAAAGATAAGATGACCATAGCTCCGTTTATTGGAAACAGAGAAAGAGTTAGTGAACTCTTGGGATTGATACATGATGATGTATGTACTGTTAGTGTATATGCCCTAGAGGCCATTATTGTATCATACTGGTTTGTATATTACTTAATGGAAGCTTGGGATATTCACAGTTGTATTAACAGTCTTGCTCAAAATGGTAGTATGCTACTTGGTTTGTTTCTACTTTAATATGTGCATGTGTTTCTTTTAGCACACCGCTTATACATATTAGTGGAGCCCATAGGATCTTTTCTTGATTACCAGCGTTATGATGGCAGTCACACTATTGAAGGCTGGGTAATCTACAAGCACATCTTTATACAGGTCCCTAGTCGTAGGATTATCGAGACGGGACATCGATACTCCGGAGTAGACTAGTGCATACGCTTCTCATCCGAGCAGGGGAGATAGTCTGTCCCACAGCCATTAGTACGTCGTACTGGAGATAGTATGTGTTAGTTATATATATGCCCTAGAGGCCATTGTTGTACATATGATGTATACTATAATGGATGCTTGGATATATAGAGAGAGGACTTTCTTGATCGTCATGATAGTATGCTATTTGGTTTCACTTTATCTTAACATGTTGACTTATATTAGTTTACTGACTTACTCTCACATGTTGATAAAGCCCTTAGGATATGTACTCGACTACTGGGACTATGATGAGATCATACTAGTAGGGCTACGGTAGTCAATGAGTACATCCTATAATTGTTCCTAGTCGAGGGTGTATCGAGACAGGGCATCGATACACCAGAGTAGACTAGCGTATACGCATCTTGACCCATATGATGGGCGGTGGATGATCCCATATCCATCGGTGTTTGACATCAAAGATGGTGTAAGGGTGCTCAGTGGAGACTGGGTACACTGGAAGGACTCGCCGAGAACTCCCAGATGGTATTATACCTCACATCAGATGGCAGTTCTCTGGTGACACTGGTACAGGTTAGTCTGTAGACCCGATATCGTCATAGAGTCTTGTGTGATTCCCACTATGCTTTGATTTCCATCATACCACGTCCAAGAGGGCGTGCAAAACGGTGGCTTTTGGGTACAGTCCCGAATCGCATGGAGGCAATGAGCGATGGGAGGGGTTTCGTCTCTCCCGGTATAGGGAGTTGATGTTGTGCTGTGATCAATTGGCTATAACTGGAAGTCCCTGGTAAGGGCGGATATTGAGTACTACTGGTAAGTGTTATCAGTAGGTTCTCGACCTGTTATGAGCCTCACATCGACACGACTTATCGGTTACTGGGGTTTGACGTTTACCACCCCTAGACCAGATATGCGATATATCAGACGAAGAGACCGGACAGTACGGTAGTGTTACTGATTGGATTTACAGGAGAAAGTACAGGCTTGCTTGTTGATCTTCAGATCGCTCAATACCTGGGTGGCTGTTACGTTTAGCTGACCGCTTGCAACTTGTGGGTGTTTGATATGATCATCACCTGCTACCGGCGTATTGACGATTCTTTAGAGTCCTACACAAAGGTTTCTTGACTCAGGCAAAACGGAGTAGGAGCACATATATGATATGTGCAGGACCGAGGATAATACGATATGAGATACCGTATTATATTCTCGCAATATTATGATATGAGCCGGGTCATCGGATCAAGTGTTGATTCGATGAATCGGTACATGATATATTAGTCGGTTATATGCGATATAGCCGGATTGTCGGATCAAGTGTTGATTCGATAATTTAATGTAGAATTATATATGTGATATATTACATTACATTATCTAATATTGGCTCGATTTATTATTTCATTTTCTCACCGGATAATACATTGATATATATGCGATATATGTTAATTGTATTATTTTCTTTTGTTACAAAAATATATTATATATGTGATATATAATATTATAACAAGTTATGATTACTAATGCAACATGATTAGTGAAGATTAAACATGGTTAGGATTTGATTTGGGTTGGCTCTTTCTTGTAGCTTCTAGAAGCTTTTATTTTGTTTTGAGCTAAGATATTATATGTTGATATTTTGTGAGATATTTTTAAATCCGACCCAAACCCTTAACCCTAGTTAACTCTCTACAATGGTTAGCCCTTTCTTTTATCAACCATGGTTGCATTTGTAATTATTATTACAATTCATTATTCATCACAAATGAGTTCATCTTCTTCTTCCTCCTTGAAAAGCTTTCTAGCTTTGAGTTTTATGATGAATTAGTATGAGATTATGAAAATAAAAGAGAGCATAAATCCGACTTCATCATCCTCATCTAATCTATCCAATTAGATTAGGGTGTTCACATCATTAATACTTGATTGGTGAGTGAGAGCTTGAGTTAAAGAAACTTCAAGGTAGATCATCTTTGAAAAGGAAGACTACAAGCTAGCATGGATCATTCGGGTTGTGGAGCTTCTCTTGAGTCCGGGAGATCATGGATCGCGGCGAAGGGACTACTACTCGGAGCTTATGAAGCGAAGGAGCGGACTACAAAGGTTTTAATCCCTCACTTTTAGTTGTAAAGGTGTTTACATGCATGTTTAACCCTAATTATCTAGCAAAGATCCTCGCTTTGGGTTGTTCGGCACGTCTAAATTTTAAATCGGACATGGTTGATGCCTTATAGACCCTTGTGACAGTGCCTAGTAACCCTACAGTGGTATCAGAGCCAAACTAGAGCATTAGGAAACGTGTATACAAAGTTAAAAGTCCGATCGAACCCCGGAATGTCGTAATTTGACCCCTCTCTGGAAATTTTTTAAAAATTTGTTTTTTTCTGCATTAAAAATACTCAGAAAATTCAGCAGGTGATTTTATGGATTACTGTGGAAAACGACACACCAATCCCTTCAAACCGCCGCGGAACCGCGGCAAGACCATCCTTTGCGCGGCGGTTCCGCGGCCGTTCATGGGTTTTAGGGTTAGTTATTCCTTTGGTAATATCCGTAGGTATTAGTATATACTTCTAGGAATTTTTAATTTTACTCAAGTGTTGAGTTTTCTGGAGATCCTTTGTATTCGTTGATTCGATCGGAAAGTTTAATTTCGTTTAGTTTTCCTGATATTTTAGAACATGTTAAAATGTTCGAACGGATATCAATAACTCACTTTTTCCCGACGCGAAAAACTTTCAAGTGTTGAATTTTTCTTGAGTTTAAAACTTTCGAAAAACATGCAAGCATATCTTTGTACCCTCTAGAAGAACGTAACCTTAACTCGATTATATGACCGTCAAAAATTCCACTGAACCTTTGGGTTTGTGATAGTTTAGCGTTGCCACATGTGAGGTGTTGGTTTGACCCTTCTACGGCTGGTTCATTGGGGCGGTGACATGTTCTGGGATTTTTTTGAACTCCGCTCAAGTGTTGAGCTATTAGGGAATTCTTGGGTGTTTGATTATTCGATCGGAAAGTTTAATATTGTCTATTTATCTGGATTGTGATACAATATGTGGAATTCATATAATTAGGCATGAAATGCGAAGTATGTGATATTTCGGATTTACGATGTCTAAAGTGATTGTGGATTCCAAATGTTGTAGTTTTACACTTTCTTTTCTGTGACCGTAAGCGTAGTATGTGGTGTATCGCCGGCTTCGTTGCTATACATCAACGACAATCGGGATACGCATACTTGCTTACGTTGATGATATGAGATATTATGTGTTGATGTGATATGTTGTATTGGATCGTCGTGTTCTGAATAGCCGGGGGTTTTATGTGAGATGGGGGTTTTTATTTTCATTCATGTAAAATTCATTTGTATGTAATATTCTTTTATTGGGGCACTTCCGGGATGAGGATGTTGTCACCATTGTATATTATTTACTTTTCCGCATTAGGTAGAACCAAGGAGGGGAGCATAAGTAACCGAGTTCTAAGGTCCAGTGGGAGGCTATCTCGAGGAGTCGAGACCGGGTCTCCTGACCCTAGGGATGTGGGTTTGGCTATTCATCACGACCGTGGAATCCGTGTTTTATACAGGCTTGAAATAAAACATGGACGTCCTAGTATATCCAATATTTCATATGTTATCTTCTGCTGCAATGTTCTGTGATGAGATCATATTACTGCCTGAGATGAATGCTTATACTATATATATATATATATATATATATATATATTACTGCTTTCGTTTCTTCTGTGATGCTTAGGAAGCATTAATTGATGGGATTTTATTAATGAGATTAATAAAAGAAAAGAAACTTAAAAGATGTTGTAGAATCAAAGCTTTATAAAAAGGGTAGCTACGGTTTTGCTTTGCATAGCAGTATATATGATATACCCTGCACCTTATTCGATGAGGAAAGAGCCGAGATCCCTTCACCGGGGGTGACCTCTTTAAAAAAACTGGCAGATGCTACAAACTCGCGGTTTAGTTTTTGATTGCTTCTATAGTTCTTGCTTTGCACAGTGGTGTATATGATATACCATGCACCTTATTCTATGGGAAAAGAGCCGAGATCCCTTCACCGGGAGTGACCTCTTTAGCGAAACTAGAAAAGCCTCAAAAACACTCCTTTTCAAAATCACTTGTTTCTACAACGATATCAAGTTCATTACGCAATAGGTTTTCTGAAAAACCTGTCGTAGCCCTCCGTCATTTCAGATATATCTTACTTAGTATTCGTGATGCGTTTGTTGACCTTGTCAAGGTACAGTGTACGGTAGCTAATTAATATTTATCTGCTAAAACATATGATGTGATTGGATTAGGGTATTCGTACGGCCTTGTTGACCTTGTCAAGGGTCATGCGGGTAGGTTTAATTCAATCGGGAAATGACAGGTTGAACTTGACTTGCGATTTATGGTTTGTTGACCTTATCAAGGTCATAAATCGCTAGGGGCAGAATATTATCGGGAATTTAAAGTGTTGAAATTTGCAATGAGATTGCATACCTTCTATGAGATAGATGGATCCTGATACCCACTGCAAGTAAAAGTTACTCCTGGGAGAGTTTTACACAGGACAATTAGCCGATCAAGTAGGTGTCCAGAAAGGTGTTAACGGGGTTAAGCCTCTGGGAAAACGAGGTTTATTTTAATTAGGTCCGTGCGAAAGCACGGGGAACCTCCCTCAAGTACCAACACTGATCTGGCTAAAGATTGACGAAATTATAGGGTGTAATTAATCCCGGCTACTCTTACCTTTTAGGGTTTGAAGGAAGATTTGATAAAAACAGTGGGAGACATCCTGATTAGATAAGATAATAACCAATCTAATCTTGCAAGAGTATACGCTAAGTGTTTTCTTCTCTCTCTCTCCAGGTAGCAACCATGCCAGGACTTAATCAAGATAATAATATTGATGTATTGACTGAACCAGCTTATTATACTGAGCAGGGGAACGTTGGTCCCGTTCTTTCTTATAAGCGTTATAAGACTGAGCAAGAAATAGGAGAATATCTGGATTCTCACACCGCCCAAACGAAGAACAAACATGTTGATGCATCTTCTTCGGGTGTGTTAGTTATTGAGAACTGTTTCTCAGTTCACCCTACATCCTGGGTATTAGATACCGGATCAGGATCCCACATATGTAATTTGTTACGTGGGCTACATAAAGGTAGAGAACTGGGAAAGGGTGATCATTCCGTACAAGTTGGGAATGGTGCAAGTATTGCAGCCAAAGCAGTTGGCGAATATCACCTTGTATTACCAAGTAGTAATACATTGATTCTGATCGAGTGCTATTATATACCGAACATGATGTGCAAAATTTTATCAGTTTCTTTATTAAGTAAACAAGGATATAATTTTGTAATACAGGATAATGTTATGAACATCTTCCTAAATCAAAAGTTGATTGGATCAGGCTCGTTACATAATGGCATATTCATTCTCAATCAAAATACAGTCCTTAATATAAAAAACATACACAAGAGGAAGAGTTCAGAAATGAATGAATCCTTCTTGTGGCATTGTAGACTCGGTCATATCAATGCAACACGGCTAGCTATGTTACATAAGGATGGATATTTGAATCCGTTCGAATTATCATCTTATGATACTTGCCATTCATGTCTCAAAGGTAAAATGACCAAAACTCCGTTTAATGGACACGGAGAAAGAGTTGAGGAACTCTTAGGACTGGTACACAGTGATGTATACGGTCCCATGTTTACACATGACAGGAACGGTTCTTCCTACTTTATTACATTCACTGACGATCTCTCTAGATACGGACATGTGTTCCTGATGAAACACAAGTCTGAAGCTTTTGAGAAATTCAGAGAAAATAAGAACGAAGTAGAGAACCAAACGGGCAAAAGTATTAAGATCCTTCGATCTGATCGAGGAGGAGAATACTTGAGCAATGAGTTTCTAGACTATCTAAAAGAGAATGGGATTCTCTCTCAGCTTACTCCTTCTTATACACCACAGCACAACGGTGTATCAGAGCGGAGGAATCGCACGCTATTAGATATGGTGTGCTCTATGATGAGCAATGCTGAGTTACCTATTTCCTTCTGGCGTTATGCGCTTGAGACAGCAACATACCTATTGAATCAAGTTCCGTCTAAATTTGTACCTACCACACCATATGAGATATGGAGTGGGAAGAGACCGTATCTTAAACGAATTAAGATATGGGGTTGTTCAGCCTATGTCAAAAGGCAAAATCCGAACAAACTCGAGGCACGATCAGTTCTTTGCAAGTTTTTGGGATATCCAAGCAATTCGTATGGATATATATTCTACCACAGTGAACAACAAAAGGTGTTTGTAGCTCAACATGCCACCTTTTTAGAAAAGAAATTTCTTGCAAAAGAAATTAGTGGCAAAGAGGTAGAGCTGGAAGAGGTTCCAGCACCACAAACTACAACTGATGATTTATTGGAACCAGAGGATTCAGTAGCTCCTGACGAACCCCAGCCTCTCCACCGATCTAGCAGGGTTTATCATCCACCTGAGAGATACTACGGTTTTCTCATTGATAGTGGAAGCGAGGATTGCATCATGGAAGATGATGACCCAACTAGTTTCGAGCAGGCCATCACGAGTGGTGACTCTGTGAAGTGGCTGGATGCAATGCGATCTGAGATGGAATCCATGTACACCAACCAACAAAGTATGGACTTTGGAAGTTGATCCTGAAGGGATAAAACCTATTGGGAGCAAATGGATCTTTAAAAAGAAACTTGGTGTAGATGGAAAAGTTGAGACTTTCAAAGCTAGACTTGTTGCAAAGAGTTTTCGTCAAGGACCAGGTGTGGATTATGACGAAACCTTTTCTCCAGTGGCTATGCTTAAGTCCATCCGGATCTTACTTGCCATTGTTGCATACCATGACTACGAAATCTGGCAGATGGATGTTAAGACCGCCTTTCTAAATGGTGATTTAGAAGAGTGCGTGTACATGACTCAGCCAGAGGGCTTCGTAGATAGTGGGAGCAGCGGAAAGGTGTGCAAGCTGGTTAAATCCATTTATGGGTTAAAGCAATCATCGCGGAGTTGGAAGATCTGCTTTGATGTTGTAGTCAAAGTGTTTGACTTCATCAAAAACGTAGTTGAACCTTGTATCTATAAGAAGGTTGCAGAGAGTAAGGTTGTCTTCCTCGTATTGTACGTAGATGACATACTCTTGATAGAAAATGATGTTCCTATGCTGCAATCGGTCAAGCTCTTCTTATCACAAAGATTCTCAATGAAAGATATGGGTGATGCCTCCTGCATACTGGGAATTATGATCTATAGAGATAGATCTAAAAGGATACTGGGATTGTCCCAATCCAGGTACATTGACACTATACTAAAGAGGTTTAGTATGGAAGAATCCAAGCGTGGAAACCAACCCACGATCTCTGGACTCACTCTCTCCAAAGAGATGTCTCCCAAGACTGATTTGGAGAGAGCTCGCATGCAAGGGATACCCTATGCTTCGGCAGTAGGCTCTATCATGTATGCGATGCTATGTACCAGACCCGATGTTGCATACTCACTAAGTGTAGTGAGTCGGTATCAAGCAGATCATGGAGAGAGTCACTGGACAGCTGTGAAGAACATTCTCAAGTACTTGCGAAGGACTAAGGAGATGTTCTTAGTGTATGGTAACAGAGAACTCCAGGTGGAGTCCTTTACCGATTCAAGCTTCCAAAGTGATAAGGACGACTCTAAGTCGCACTCAGGATTTGTCTTTACCCTCAATGGAGGGGCGGTGTGTTGGAAGAGTTCCAAACAGGATACCGTTGCAGACTCGACAATGGAGGCTGAATACATCGCTGCCAACGATGTTGCCAAAGAGGCTGTCTGGATAAGGAAGTTCATTACTGAACTTGGTGTGGTTCCATCCATTGAGCATCCAATACCTTTGTATTGCGATAACAATGGAGCTGTGGCTTTGGCCAAGGAACCCAGGTCTCATCAGAAGTCCAGACATATTCTGAGGCGGTATCACCTGATCAGGGAGATAGTTGATCGCCGGGAGATCGAGATCAGGAGAGTTGATACGAAGGACAACACTGTGGATCCACTCACGAAGGCCATTCCCCAGATACAGTTTGAGAGATTATTCGGGATGCTAGATATGAGATACTACAACAGCTGGCCTTAGTGCAAGTGGGAGATTGTTAGTTATATATATGCCCTAGAGGCCATTGTTGTACATATGATGTATATTATAATGGATGCTTAGATATATAGAGAGAGTACTTTCTTGCTCGTCATGATAATATGCTATTTTGTTTCTCTTTATCTTAACATGTTGACTTATATTAGTTTACTGTCTTACTCTCACATGTTGATAAAGCCCTTAGGATATATACTCGACAACTGGGACTATGATGAGATCATACTAGTGGGGCCACGGTAGTCAATGAGTACATCCTATAACTATTCCTAGTCGAGGGTGTATCGAGATAGGGCATCGATACACCAGAGTAGACTAGCGTATACGCATCTTGACCCATATGATGGGCGGTGGATGATCCCATATCCATCGGTGTTTGACATCAAAGATGGTGTACGGGTGCTCAGTGGAGACTGGGTACACTGGACGGACTCGCCAAGAACTCCCAGATGGTATTATACCTCACGTCAGATGGCAGTTCTCTGGTGACACTGGTACAGGTTAGTCTGTAGACCCGAGATCGTCATAGAGTCTTGTGTGATTCCCACTGTGCTTTGATTTCCATCATACCATGTCCAAGAGGGCGTGCAAAATGGTGGCTTTTGGGTACAGTCCCGAATAGCATGGAGGCAATGAGCGATAGGAGGGGTTTCGTCTCTCCCGGTATAGGGAGTTGATGTTGTGCTGTGTTCGATTGGCTATAACTGGAAGTCCCTGGCCAGGGTGGATATTGAGTACTACTGGTAAGTGTTATCAGTAGGTTCTCGACCTGTTATGAGCCTCACATCGACACGACTTATCGGTTACTGGGGTCTGACGTTTACCACCCCTAGGCTAGATATGCGATATATCAGACGAAGAGATCGGACTGTACGGTAGTGTTACTGATTGGATTCACAGGAGAATGTATAGGCTTGCTTATTGATCTTCTGATCGCTCAATACCTGGATGGCTGTTACGTTTAGCTGACCGCTTGCAGCTTGTGGGTGTTTGATATGATCATCACCTGCTGCCGGCGTATTGACGATTCTTTAGAGTCCTACACAGAGGTTTCTTGACTCAGGCAAAACGGAGTAGGAGCACATATGTGATATGTGCAGGACCGAGGATAATACGATATGAGATAACGTATTATATTCTCGCGATATTATGATATGAGCCGGGTCATCGGATCAAGTGTTGATTCGATGAATCGGTACATGATATATTAGTCGGTTATATGCGATATAGCCCGATTGTAGGATCAAGTGTTGATTCGATAATTTAATGTATAATTATATATGTGATATATTATATTACATTATCTAATATTGGCTCACTTTATTATTTCATTTTCTCACCGGAATTACATTGATATATGTGCGATATATGTTAATTGTATTATTTTCTTTTAATACAAAAATATATTATATATGTGATATATAATATTGTAACAAGTTATGATTACTAATGCAACATGATTAGTGGAGATTAAACATGGTTAGGGTTTGATTTGGGTTAGCTCTTTCTTGTAGCTTCTAGAAGCTTTTATTTTGTTTTGAGCTAAGATATTATATGTTGATATTTTGTGAGATATTTTTAAACCCAACCCAAACCTTTAACCCTAGTTAACTCTCTACAATGGTTAGCCCTTTCTTTTATCAACCATGGTTGCATTTGTAATTATTATTACAATTCATTATTCATCACAAATGAGTTCATCTTCTTCTTCCTCCTTGAAAAGCTTTCTAGCTTTGAGTTTTGTGATGAATTAGTGTGAAATTATGAAAATAAAAGAGAGCATAAATCCTACTTCATCATCCTCATCTAATCTAGCCAATTAGATTAGGGTGTTCACAGCATTAATACTTGATTAGTGAGTGAGAGCTTGAGTTAAAGAAACTTCAAGGTAGATCATCTTTGAAAAGAAAGACTACAAGCTACCATGGATCATTCGGGTTGTGGAGCTTCTCTTGAGTCCGTGAGATCATAGATCGCAGCGAAGAGACTACTACTCGGAGCTTATGAAGCGAAGGAGCGGACTACAAAGGTTGTAATCCCTCACTCTTAGTTGTAAAGGTGTTTACTTGCATGTTTAACCCTAATTATCAAGCAAAGATCCTCGCTTTGTGTTGTTCGGCTCGTTTAAATTTTAAATCGGGCATGGTTGATGCCTTATAGACCCTTGTGACAGTGCCTAGTAACCCTACAGTATGCAGGTGCTCGTTAGGTTAAGAGTACACCGGAAAGGACTCGTCGGGAACTGTTGGTAGGTACTATACCTATCGTCAGATAGCAGTTCCCAGGTGACATGAGTACAGCTTAGTACGTCGACTTGACACTGCCACTTTACCTCAAGTGTGTTCCTACTGTACTTTGATTACTACCCTACCATGGCTCAAAGGAGTCGTGCAAACAAGTAGTAGTTGGGTGCAGTCCCAAAGCACTTGGAGGCAGTGGCGGTTATAGAGGATTCGTCTCTCCCAGTATTGGAGGTTGCTATCGCGCTGTGTCTGGAGAGCCATTACACAATGTCCCTGGCCAGGGCGAGCGAGATTTACTGGTAGGTGTTCCAGTAGCTTCTCAGGGTGTTCTGGGCTACACTCCGACACGACTTATACCGCTATTAGGGGTCTGGCGTTTACCGCCCCCTAGGCCCGATATGCGATACTCATAGACGAACAGACCGGACTGTACGGAGATTGTCACACTCAGACTAAGCAGGAGTTCGGATAGGTTTTCCTCATCAACCTTCTTATCTACACCTACCTGGGGACCGTTACGTACAACTAGTACCGCTTACGGCCTGTGGTTAAACCCACTACTAGCGTAGTGTCGAGTCTTTAGAGTCCCACACAGAGAGTTTCCCTGCACTGGGCAAAAGGTGTAGAGACCGTATGGTTTTACGGCAAGGCTTCGATCACTTACGTGCACTTGTGCGTGTATGATATTCGGGCGGATGATACTGGTGGGCTTTGGTTTAAGCCTGAACCTAGTATTGTATAGATGGATCTGTTTTGTCTCTTGGTATTCGTATTCTTCGGAATACGGATGCGGGTGTGTATGCACGGTTGTGAGGAACGAAGAAGGAGATGCCTCATTAGGGTTTTGACCGTTGACTTGATTAGAACCATTATGAGGTGGTGGAAAATGTTTACTAATCTTTTTTAGTGATAATTGTGTCATGGCTAATTAGGGTTTGACCATTTGACTTGTTGACTTATGTTGACCTAGATATTTTTTGCTAAGCATAAGATATTTTCTTACTTAGCATTAAATGAGACATGATAGTGGTCAAATCAACTTAGCCATCATAGTTATCATAATAAAAGATTGGTTTTTATTTTTCCATGGCTCATAATCTCATTTGCATTCTCTCTCTTCAAATGAGCTCTCATATTGCTCTTCTTCTTCTTCCTCACTAGAAAACTCTTAAGCTCTCATGTGTTGAGAAAATTAGAGTTTAAATAGACAAACAAATCCATCTTCATACTCTACATCACCTAGGACATCAAGATTAGCAAGCTTGTTGCTCTAGTTACCTCGGTCTTGAGGTGGAGCTCGGACTATAGACTCTCGGGTGGATCGTCTTCGACTCAAAGAGGCCGTAGAGGTGACTACGATCCGGATCGATCCTCGGAGCCCACATAGACGAGGAGGACAGCGGTGAAGACCCGAAGGACCGGTATCATGAGGTATAATCTTCTAGCAGAGTAGATAGAACCTCTAGTTAGTTTGTTAGCAATTGTTTGGCAAAGATCCTCATGCAAAGTCTATGTTACCTTGTATGAAAATTTTGATTTTTACCTATTCCGCCTCCCCGTAAGTACCGGGGTGAGTGACATAGACTTACAGTGGTATCAGAGCCTAGCTAAACCATTACTAACATGTTAGCAAAGTGTTAGAAATTCGATCGCCGGAAAAATCGCAAAACACGAACTAAAAATGCACTTTTTGTCGTTTTTAAAATCTGGTCCAAAACTGTTTCCAGGGACCTTAAAAATACGTGCAGGCTTTTTTATGGGCATCCAAGAAAAAAGAGGAAGTGAATCGGTCAGACAACAGTGGAACCGCGGCAGAACCAAGTGTTCCACCGCGGATCCGCAGCCGAGTCGACGCCGAGTCAACTCGTTTTTCCTGCAGAGTGTCCAGCATGGTGTTTTGTGATTTCTCTGATATTTTGTTTCTGCCCAGAATTTGTTGAGTACTGTGTTGTGCTAGGGGTAGATTCAAATCTGGTAATCGATCGAAATTCTAAGTACTTTAGCTAATCGGATCTTCTGTGATGTGATATATGTACTGAACGTCTACTAATCGCTATACGTCGATTAGTGGGGGTTGTACATATCTGTGTTCTGTGATATTGGATTGTGTATATGAACTTGTTGGATTGTCGTGAATGAATAGCCAGGGATGTGAGATGAGCGTTTTATCTTTCATTTGATGTAAATTGTAAATTGATGTAATATTATTTTATGGTCGCACATCCGGGTTGAGGTTGTAGCCACCATTGTATATTATTTCTTTTACTGTTTTCTGCTCCTAGGATAGACCCAAGGTGGGGTGCACAAACTACCAGGTACTTTGAAGTGCCGAGTGGCCTACTCACTTTGTTGAGGGAGGCTGCTTCACTTCGGGTATTTGGCGGGTAGTTTGCCACACCCGTAGGGGTCTAGGGTGGGGTTTGACTATTCATCACGACCGTGTAATCAGTCTTTCATTGCAGGCTCGAACGATGTGCGGATTTCTAGTATATCCAATGTGTTCATCTGTGATCTGGAATGACTATCATTGCATCTGACAAATGTATATATCTATATATGATATCTAGTAGACGTTGCTTATGTTTTACATCCGCGCTAGTCCAGCCCCCGCTCTGTCGTTAGTTAAGTAACCTAACGGGTGATGACGGGGCCCAGTGGCGAATGCGGATGGC
The DNA here is from genome assembly GCA_030015575.1 of Agapanthus africanus. Classification (NCBI taxonomy): domain Eukaryota; kingdom Viridiplantae; phylum Streptophyta; class Magnoliopsida; order Asparagales; family Amaryllidaceae; genus Agapanthus; species Agapanthus africanus. The sequence continues at coordinate 270,945,829 of CM057340.1, forward strand.
ATAAGCGTACGTTATATTTTCGTTGTTTTCTGCAATGGTAGGATTAATTGATGGGACACATTATATTAATGCAAAGAAAACAAACCAAAGCTGAATCGTTGGAAAAATTTCAAAACCACTGGGTTTTTCAAAAACAGAAAAACTTTTAAAATGCGGAGCTTAAACCACTCCTTTTAAAAGCTATAAGGTTCCTTCAATTATATCAAGTTCACTACGTTCACGGTTTCGCCAAAACCATTCGTAGCCCTCCGTCATTTCATATGAATATTCAATAGTATTTAAGTTATGTTTGTTGGCCTTAGTCAAGGCATAGTGATTGGTAGCTGCTGGGTATTCATATGTTGCATAGATAGATGCGTTGGTTTAGGATAGCCGTATTACTTTGTTGGCCTTAGTCAAGGGTATATACGGGTGGGTTCAAATTAACCTGGACAATGACGGGTAGAACTTGACATGTGACTTATGATTTGTTGGCCTTAGTCAAGGTCATAAGAGCATGGGGAAAAAATCCACATCTGGAGTTTCTAAAGAAACTGAAACTTGCTAGTGTTGCATACCATTTGGAGTTTGATAATGTTGGTAGGATTCCTTCAGCATTATCACACAATGATATTTGGATCCCGATCCTACTGTGAGTATCCGCTACTCCTCAGGAGATTCTTTCACTTAACGATCAATGCTATAAATCAAGTAGGTGCCTAGAACAGTGTTAGCGGGGCTACGCCTCCAGGGAAAAGAGGTTATTTAATTAAGGAACTTCGCGAAAGCGACGTAAAACCTCTCTCGAAGTACGGACACTAGCCTGGCTGAACGGTTAAGCAAGTATTGTATGGTGAGATTAATCCTGACTAATTCTTCTTTTATGGTTTGAAGAAGGATTCGAGAAATAGTGGGAGCCATCCTGTTTAGATAAATTAAAAACTAATCTAAACTTGCAAGAGCATCATGCTAAGTGTTTTTCTTCTCTCTCTCTCTCTCAATTGCAGCGACCCAATGACCAGACATAGGTTACATCTAGATAATAAAATGACTAAATCTGACTGTATTAACTAGCAAAGGTCTGTCCAGATGTCCATTACCCAGGACAAGCTGGAACACCTCTTCACTACTCAAACCCCTGCCGTCTCAGGACCAGTTTCCATCATCACGGATATTGATATCCTTAAGACAAGGGAAAAGGATAGTGTGAATGCCAAGTGCCTCGTGTTGGCCTCAGTTGATGGTGTATACCAAAGGCAGCACGAGAAGATGGACTTAGCTTCCATCTTCCTCCATAACAATGTTTTATATGGAGAGCAATCTCGTATCGCAAGATATGAGACCTCGAAAGAATTGCTTCAAGCGAGGTTGGCTGTCGGGTCATATGTAGGGGACAACGTCCCTGTAATGACTAGCTATAAGCTTACAGACCTGGAGACCACGTTAGGAAACAGGTCATATGCTGACTTGTTTCTACAGTCCCTACCCTCTACTTACACCATGAAGGAAACCAGGGATGTAGAAGGAAAGGAAAGGGCAAATTTTTCGGGACTAAAAGAAGAGAAGGAGGAACGTTCCTATTGTTACAGGAAAGGACATTGGCAGAGGGATTGCAGGTCTTTGGAAGCCAATAGCCAGGATTCGAAGCATGTTGTGGCTTCGGCTTCAGGTGTGTTTGTAATAGAAAACTGTATGTCAATTAACTCTACTTCCTGGGTACTAGATACTGGATCAGGATCTCATATCGGTAATTCATTACAGGTTTTGAGAAACCGTAGAGTTATCAGGTTAGGTGATATAACTCTCAGAGTTGCAAACGGATTGAGCGTGGACGCTGAATCCGTAGGGGAATATCACCTAGGATTGACAAGTGGGCAGATATTGATTCTACGTAACTGTTTATATGTGCCTAGTCTAGCATGTAATATCATATCTGTATCCTTACTTTCTAAGGAAGGATATGATTTTACTTTTGTAAGCGATGTAGTCCACATCCACCTTAATCAGATTCTGATTGGGTCAGGTACATTAGATAACGGTATATACGTATTAAATCAAGCTCAGGTTTTCAGTGTCCAGAAAACACTTAAAAGAAAGTCTCCGGAATTAAATTAGGCTTTCTTGTGGCATTGTAGACTGGGTCACATCAATGAAACACGGTTGACAAAGTTACATAGAGAGGGATATTTGAATCCGTTCGAATATCAGTCTTATGCTACTTGTGAATCTTGTCTCATTGGAAAGATGACAAAGACTCTATTCACTGGACACGGAGTAAGAGCGAGCGAGCTCTTAGGACTTGTACACAGCGATGTATGCGGTCCAATGTCTATACATGCACGAAGTGGTTTTTCCTATTTCATTACTTTTACGGATGATTTCTCCAGGTATGGACATGTCTTCTTGATGAAGCATAAATCCGAGGCCTTTGAGAAATTCCAAGAATACAAGAATGAAGTAGAAAAACAAACAGGCAAAAGTATCAAGACAAAAGTATCAAGACACTGAGATCTGATCGAGGTGGTGAATACTTGAGTGCCGAGTTTCTGGACTACTTAAAAGAGAATGGAATTCTCTCTCAGCTTACTCCTCCATACACACCACAACACAACGGTGTATCTGAAAGGCGGAATCGAACCCTATTGGATATGGTTCGTTCCATGATGAGTAAGGCTGAGTTACCGCTATCTTTCTTGGGTTATGCACTAGAATCAGCTGCATATCTTTTGAACCAGGTTCCTACTAAGTCTGTGCCTGCCACACCATATCAAATGTGGAGTGGGAAGAAACCCTGTCTTAAACACTTTAAGACATAGGGATGTCCAGCAGCATACGGACAAACTCGACGCACGCTCAGTACAGTGTAAGTTTGTGGGATACCCAAAGAACTCCAAGGGGTATTTTTTTCTATTACGCAGAGGAGCAAAAAGTCTTTGTTTCTCGTCATGCCCGCTTCTTGGAAACTGAATTTTTAGAAAATCAGATAAGTGGGAGTGCAATAGAACTGGAGGAAATTCCGGAACCACAAGCTATTATTGAAAGTGTAGTAGAACCAGAGGTTTCAGAAGAACCGGACATCCCAGCGCCACTCCGCGGGAGTAGCAGGCAGTCTCATCCGCCCAAGAGATACTTCGGTTTTCTCATAGACGGGGATCGAGAGGATTGCATCATTGACAATGATGAGCCTACTAGCTTCCAGCAAGCCATTCAGAGCGGGGACTCGGTAAAATGGCTGGATGCAATGCGGACCGAAATGGAGTCCATGTACACCAACAAAGTTTGGACTTTGGACATTGCTCCAGAAGGGGTAAAACCCGTAGGCTGCATATGGATCTTCAAAAAGAAGATTGGTGTAGATGGACAGGTTGAAACCTATAAGGCTAGACTTGTTGCAAAGAGTTTTCGTCAAAGACCTGGTTTGGACTATGACAAAACCTTTTCTCCAGTGGCTATGCTCAAATCCATTCGGGTCCTTCTTGCCATTGCTGCCTCCTACGCTTATGAGATCTGGCAGATGGATGCAAAGACGACTTTTCTAAAAGGTAATTTGGAAGAGTGCGTCTATATGGATCAGCCAGAGGGTTTCATTCAGAGTGGGAGCAGCGGTAAAGTGTGCAAGTTGCTTAAGTCCATTTATGGACTAAAGCAGGCATCGCTGAGTTGGAACATCTGCTTTGATGATACTGTCAAAGAATTCGACTTTATCAAAAATCCAGATGAACCATGCATTTACAGTAAGATTGTAGGGAGAACTTTGGTATTCCTCGTCTTGTACGTGGATGACATTCTCTTAATAGGAAATGATATTTCTATGCTACAGTCAGTCAAAGGATTCTTGTCACATAGGTTCTCCATGAAGGACCTGGGTGATGCCTCCTATATTCTGGGGATCCAGATCTATCGTGATAGATTTAAGAGGATGTTGGGACTTTCACAGTCCAAGTACATTGACACTATACTGAAAAGATTCAGTATGGAAGATTTTAAGCGCGGTAATCTGTCGTCTTGTCACGGAATCACCCTCTCCAAACAGATGTCTCCCAAGACTGATTTGGAAAGGGCTCGCATGTCATCTATACCCTACGCTTCTGCGGTAGACTCTATAATGTATGCGATGTTATGTACCAGACCAGATGTAGCATACGCATTGAGCGTTGTAAGCCGGTATCATTCAGACCCAAGGGAGAAGCACTAGATAGCAGTAAAGAACATTCTCAAGTACCTGAGAAGGACCAAGGAGATGTTCTTGGTGTATGGCGGAAAAGACCTCCAGATCGAGGCATTTGCTGACTCCAGCTTCCAGAGTGACAAGAATGACTCCAAGTCCATGTCGGGTTATGTCTTTACCCTCAATGGAGGGGCGGTCTGTTGGAAGAGCTCCAAGCAGGACACCGTTGCAGACTCGATGATGGAAGCGGAGTACATAGCTGCTTGCGATGCCGCAAAAGAAGCTGTCTGGATGAAGAAGTTCCTCACAGAACTTCAGGTGGTTCCAACCATTGTTGATCCAATACCGCTGTATTGTGATAACAACGGCGTTATAGCTTTAGCGAAGGAACCCAGATCCCATCAGAAGTCCAGACACATTTTGAAGCAGTATCACCAGATCAGGGAGATCGTTGATTGCCGGGAGATCGAGGTGAAGAGAGTAGATACGGAGAATAACACTACAGATCCATTCATAAAGGCCATCCCTCAGACGCAGTTCGAGAGGCTATTCGAGATGATAGGTCTGTGATATGCCAGCACATGGCCCAAGTGCAAGTGGGAGATTGTTAGTGTATATGCCCTAGAGGCCATTATTGTATCATACTGGTTTGTATATTACTTAATGGAAGCTTGGGATATTCACAGTTGTATTAACAGTCTTGCTCAAAATGGTAGTATGCTACTTGGTTTGTTTCTACTTTAATATGTGCATGTGTTTCTTTTAGCACACCGCTTATACATATTAGTGGAGCCCTTTGGATCTTTGCTTGATTACCAGTGTTGTGATGGCAGTCACACTAGTGGGGGCTGGGTAATCTACAAGCACATCCTTATACAGGTCCCTAGTCGTAGGATTATCGAGACGGAGCATCGATACTCCGGAGTAGACTAGTGCATACGCTTCTCATTCCAGTAGGGGAGATGGTCTGTCCCACGGCCATTATTACGTCATACTGGAGATAGTATGCAGGTGCTCGTTAGGTTACGAGTACACCAGACAAGACTCGTCAGGAACTACTGGTTGGTACTATACCTATCGTCAGATAGCAGTTCCCAGGTGACATGAGTACAGCTTAGTCCGTCGACTTGACACTGCCACTTCGCCTCTAGTGTGTTCCCACTGTACTTTGATTACTACCCTACCACGGCTCAAAAGAGTCGTGCAAACAGGTAGTAGTTAGGTGCAGTCCCGAAGCACTTAGAGGCAGTGGCGGTTAGACAGGATTCGTCTCTCCCGGTATTGGGGGTTGGTATCGCGCTGTGTCTGGAAAGCCATTACACAAAGTCCCTGGCCAGGGCGAGCGAGATTTACTGGTAGGTGTTCCAGTAGCTTCTCAGGGTGTTCTGTGCTACACTCCGACACAACTTATACCGCTATTAGGGGTCTGATGTTTACCACCCCCTAGTCCCGATATGCGATACTCATAGACGAACAGACCGGACTGTACAGAGGTTGTCACACTTAGGCTCAGTAGGAATTCGGATGGGTTTTCCTCGTCAGCCTTCTTATCGACACCTACGTGGGGACCGTTACGTACAGCTAGTACCGCTTGCGGCCCGTGGTTAAACCCACTGCCAGCGTAGTGTCGAGTCTTTAGAGTCCCACACAGAGCGTTTCCCTGCACTGGGCAAAAGGTGTAGAGGCCGTATGGTTTTACGGCAAGGATTCGATCACTTACGTGCACTTGTGCACGTATGATGTTCAGGCGGTTGATACTGGTGGGCTTTGGTTTAAGCCTGACCCTAGTATTGTATAGATGGATCTATTTTGTCTTTTTGTATTCGTATTCTTCGGAATACGGATGCGGGTATGTATGCACGGTTGTGAGGAACGAAGAAGGAGATGCATCATTAGGGTTTTGACCATTGACTTGATTAGAACCATTATCAGGTGGTGGAAAATGTTTACTAATCTTTTTTAGTGATAATTGTGTCATGGGTAATTAGGGTTTGACCATTTAACTTGTTGACTTATGTTGACCAAGATATTTTTTGCTAAGCATAAGATATTTTCTTGCTTAGAAATAAATGAGACATGATAGTGGTCAAATCAACTTAGCCATCATAGTTATCATAATAAAAGATTGGTTTTTATTTTTCCTTGGCTCATAATCTCATTTGCATTCTCTCTCTTCGAATGAGCTCTCATATTGCTCTTCTTCTTCTTCCTCGCTAGAAATCTCTTAAGCTCTCTTGTGTTGAGAAAATTAGAGTTTAAATAGACAAACAAATCCATCTTCATACTCTACATCACCTAGGACATCAAAATTAGCAAGCTTGTTGCCCTAGTTACCTCGGTCTTGAGGTGGAGCTCGGACTATAGACTCTCGGGTGGATCGTCTTCGACTCAAGGAGGCCGTGGAGGTGACTACGATCCGGATCGATCCTCGGAGCCCACATAGACGAGGAGGACAGCGGTGAAGACCCAAAGGACCGGTATCATGAGGTATAATCTTCTAGCAGAGTAGATAGAACCTCTAGTTAGTTTGTTAGCAATGATTTGGCAAAGATCCTCAAGCGAAGTCTATGTTACCTTGTATGAAATTTTGATTTTTACCTATTCCGCCTCTCCGTAAGTACCGGGTGAGTGACATAGACTTACATGTACGTACCCTGTCTACACATGCCAGTGTAGAGTTGCTGGGCACTGCCACAAGGTTCTATGAGGCATCAACCATGCCCGATTAAAATTTTAGCCGTGCCGAACAACCCGAATACGGATCTTTAGACTAGGGTTTAGGCGAAAACTTGCATGTTAACAACTTTAACACTAAGTGAGATAGATTACAACCTTTGTAGATCCGGTCCTTCACTTCTAAAGCTCCGTGTTGAAGTCCCTTCGCTGCGATCATCGTGTTCCGGACTCTCGAGAGGTTCCACGAAGAGAAAGATGCAGTCTTGCTTCCGATCTTCGATACAAAGATGATCTACCTTGAAGTTTCGTTAACACAAGCTTACACTTACTAAACAAAGTGAACACCCTCATCTAAATGGCAAGGATAGATGAGGATGATGAAGTAGGATTTTTGCTCTCATTTGTTTTCATATTCTCACTCATTTTCATCACAAAGCAAAAAGCTAGAAAGCTTTTGCTCAAAGGAAGAAGATGAACAATATGTTAAGAATCCTTTTGTGATGAATAATGCAAAGGAGATAATGATCAATTATGCAACCATGGTTGACTAAACCTTTGTAGAGAATTAACCAAGGCTAGGGTTTGGGTTAGGTTAAGAATGAGTCACTTGAAAATATCTTTTCCAAAACAAAATAAAACCTTCTAGAATCATCTAGAAAGAATTAACCCAAATCAAACCCTAATCTTGTTTAATCTCTGCTAAACATGTTGCATTATTTATCATATCATGTTACAATATTATATATCACATATATAATATTTATTGTAACCAAATAAAATAATACAATTAACATATATCGCATATATATCAATGTATTACCCGAGTGAGAAAAATAATCTTTTAGTGAGCTAATATTAGTTAATGTAATTTAATATATCATATATATTATTATACATTAAATTATCGAATCAACACTTGATCCGACAATCCGGCTATATCGCATATAACCGACTAATATTTATCCGTACCGATTCATCGAATCAACACTTGATCCGATGACCCGGCTGATATCAAATATCGCGAGAATAGAATACGGTATCTCATATCGCATTATCCTCTATCCCGCACATATCACATACGTGCCCCTACTCCGTTTTGCCTGAGCCAAGAAACCTCTGTGTAGGACTCTAAAGAATCGTCATACACCGGCAGTAGGTGATGATCATATCAAACACCCACAAGCTGCAAGCGGTCAGCTAAACGTAACAGCCACCCAGGGATTGAGTGCTCAGAAGATCAACAAGAAAGCCTGTACATTCTCCTGTGAATCCAATCAGTAACACTCCCGTACAGTCCGGTCTCGTCGTCTGATATGTTGCATATCTCGCCTAGGGGTGGTAAACGTCAGACCCCAGTAGCTCGATAAGTCGTGTCGATATGAGGTCTATAACAGTTCGAGAAACTACTGATAACACTTACCAGTAAATCTCAGCAACCCTGGCCAGGGATTTCCTGTTATAGCCAATCGAACACAGCACAACATCAACTCCCTATACCGGGAGAGACGAATCCCCTCCTATCGCTCATTGCCTCCATGTGATTCGGGACTGTACCCAAAAACCGCCTTTTTGCACGCCCTCTTGGACGTGGTATGATGGAAATCAAAGCACAGTGGGAATCACACAAGACTCTATGACGATCTCGGGTCAACAGACTACTCTGTACCAGTGTCACCGGAGAACTGCCATCTGACGTGAGGTATAATACCATCTGGGAGTTCTCGGCGAGTCCGTCCAGTGTACCCAGTCTCTACTGAGCACCCGTACACCATCCTTGATGTCAAACACCGATGGATATGGGATCATTCATCTCCCATCATATGGGTCAAGATGCGTATACGCTAGTCTACTCTGGTGCATCGATGCCCTGTCTCGATGCACCCTCGACTAGGAACAGTTATAGGATGTACTCGTCGACTACCGTGGCCCCACTAGTATGATCTCATCATAGTCCCAGTTGTCGAGCACATATCCTAAGGGCTTTATCAACATGTAACATAGATACAATCAGAGTACATGTTAAGATAAAGTACAACCAGATAGCATACTATCATGTCGAGCAAGAAAGTCCTCCCTATATATGTCCAAGCATCCATTACAATATACATCGTATGTACAGCAATGGCCTCTAGGGCATACATATAACTAACAATCTCCCACTTGCACTAGGGCCATCTGTTGTGGTATCACATACCCAACAATTAGCTGCGGTTGAAGTATCTTATACTCAACCATCCCATAAAAGTCTCTACTGGGAAAAAGGCCTTTGTGAGTGGATCCGCGCTGTCGTCCTCTGTGTCTACTCTCCTAATCTCGATCTTCCTGGAGATTAACCATCTCCATGATCAGGTGATACTGCCTAAGAATTATATCTGGATTTCTCATGGGACGGTAGTTCCTTGGCTAAAGCCACAACTCCATTGTCACACAATGGTAGGAACGAAGTTCATATCATGAACTTATATATATCCAGACCGCCTCTTTGGTAGCATCCTTGGTAACGATATATCTTGCCTTTAATCGTCTAGTATGTCACGGTATCTAGCTTGGAACTCTTCCAACATACCGTCCCTCCACTGAGGGTAAAGACAATGCCTGCGACTGACATTCAGTCGTCCTTATCGCCGTGGAACCTTTCCAGTGATTCTTCCCAGGATTGATTGATACCATCTCACTACATCTAGTGAGTATCCTAACATCCAATTAGATCTATCTTATAGATCCAAAACCCAGGATTTAGGAGGTATCAACTTCGATCCTATATGGAGAATCCTTGTGATAAGCGGAGATTGACCGAGCGTAGCATAGGAAACTCCTTCCCTATCAAGAGTATGTCATCCACGTACTTTACGAGAATCACCACCATACTCTCTACTACTTTTTTGTATATAAAGGGTTCATCTACCATTTTGATGAAGTCAAACTCTTTGACTACCACATCAAAACAGATGTTCCAACTCCGCGATGCCTACTTTATCATATAAAACATCTTGCACACGTTTCCGCTGCTCCCACTGTCTTCGAAGCCTTCTGGCTGTGTACTTATAGACGCTCTCTTCCAAAACATCATTTAGAAAAGCAGTCATGACACCCAACCACCAGATATCGTAGTCATGGTATCTAGCCGTGGCAAGTAGGATCTGGATAGACTTAAGCATAGCTTTGAAAGTCTCAACTTTTCCATGTACACCAAGTAATCTTCTCAAGATATACTTGCTCCTGATGGGGATTTAACCCTTCAGATAAAGCAACCAAAGTCCATACTTTGTTGGTGTATAAGGATTCTATCTCAGATCGATAAGCATCCAGCCATTCTTACAGCATCTCACTCCTGATGGCCAGCTCGAAACTAGTTGGGTCATCATCTCATGATGCAATCCTTGCTCCCACTGTCATAGAGAAACCGAAGTATCTCTCAGGTGGGTGAGGAACCCTATTAGATCGGCGGAGAGGCTGAGGTTCGTTGGAAACTATTGAATCCTTTGGTTCTACCAAATCATCAGCTGCAGTTTGTATAGCTGGAACATTTCCAGTTCTACATAACAGACCTTTCCTCGAGCTTGTCCGGATTTTTCTTTTAGGCATAGGCCGGACAACCCCAAATCTTAACAAACATAAGATATGGGCTCTTCCCTTTCCATATCACATATGAAGTGGTAGGCAACTGATTTGATTTCAACCCTATTCAATAGGTATGCAGCTTCTCAAGTGCATAACTCCCAAAAGGAAATAGGAAACTCAGTAGTACTTATTATAGAGCACACCATATCACATAGGGTGCTATTGCTCCACCCCGATACACCGACGTGCTGTGGTGTATATGGAGGAGTAATGCTGAGAGAGAATCTCATTCTCCTTTAGAATAGTCCAGGAATTCCGTGCTCAAGTATTCTCCTCCTTGATCTCATCAAAGGACATAATACTTATACCCGTATTTTGGTTCTCTACTTCTAACTTATATTCTGTGAATATCTCAAAAGCTTCGGACTTATGTTTCAACAGGAACACATGTCTGAATCTTAAGAGATTATCAGAGAATGTAATGAAGTACAAAGAACCGGTCTTGGCATGTGTAGAGAGGGGACCTTCATACATCAGCATGTATTAATCCCAAGAGTTCACTAACTCTTTCTCTGTTTCCAATAAACAGAGCTATGGTCATCGTATCTTTGTGACATGACCGGCAAGTTTCACAAGATGTAAATTCAAACTAATTTAAATATGCATTTATATGTAACTTCAGCCAGTCGGGTCGCATTGATATGACCGAGTCTACAATACCTCAAGAAGGATCCGTTCATTTCTGAACTCTTCCTCTTGTGTGTGTTCCGTATACTAAGAACTGTAGTTTGATTTAGAACGTCTATGCTTTTAGATAACATGCCTGAACCGATCAACTCTTGATATAGGAAATGTTCAAAACATTATCCAACAATACAAAATTATATCCTTTCTTTACTAATAAAGAGACTGATATGATGTTGTATATCAGGTTCGGTATCTAATAACATTTGTTCAGAATCAATGTATTCTGGTAATACAGGGTGATAGTGACCAACAGACTTGGATGCAACACTTGCACCGTTTTCTGTCTCATGAAACTTATCACCCGTTCTCAGTTCTCTACCTATCTGTAGCCTATGTAACAGATTACATATGCGGGATCCTGATCCGGTATCTCATACCCAGGACGTAAAGGATACTGAGAAACAGTTCTCTGCAATGAACACACCCGAAGATGATGCATTAGTATGCACTTTCTTCGTTTGAGCGGCACGGGAATTCTGGTAATCCCCTATTTCCTGCTCTGTCTTATAACAATTATAAGTTGGAGCGGGACCAACATTCCCCAGCTCAGTATAACAAGTGGGTTCGGTCAATACATCCGAATTATTATCTTGATTAAGGCGTGATATGGTCGCTATCTGGAGAGAGAGAAGAAAACAATCAGTGTATGCACTTGCAAGATTAGATTGGTTATCTAATATATCTAATCAGGATGTCTCCCACTGTTTTAATCAAATCTTCCTTCAAACCCTAAAAGGAAAGACTAGCCGGGATTAATTACACGCTACAAGTTCGCCAATCTTTCGGCTAGGCCAGTGTCGGTACTTTGAGGGAGGTCCCCCGTGCTTTCGCACGAACCTAATTAAAGTAAACCTCGTTTTCCCAGAGGCTTAACCCCGTTAACACCTTTCTAGACACCTACTTGATCGGCTAATTGTAATGTGTAAAAATCTCCCAGGAGTAACTCTTACTCGCAGTGGGTATTGGGATCCAACTATCTCATAGAAGGTATGCAATCTCATTGCAAATTTCAACACTTGAAATTCCCGATAATATTTTACCCCTAGTGACTTATGACCTTAACTATGGTCAACAAATCATAAGCACTAGTCAAAATCTACCCGTCATTTCTTGATTAATTAGACCCACCCACATGACCCTTAACTAAGGTCAACAAAGTCATATGACTGTCTTAACTAATCGCATCATATGCTATATAGGAAGACATCACTTAGCTACCGTACACTGTGCCTTAACTATGGTCAACAAACACAGCACGAATACTAAGTACTCTACTTCCTAAAATGACGGAGGGTTACGACAGGTTTTTAAGAAAACCTATTGCGTAATGAAATTGATATCGTCGTAGAATCGAGTGATTTTAAATGGAGTGTTTTTTAGGCTTTTCTAGTTTTGCTAAAGGGGTCACTCCCGGTGAAGGGATCGTCGGCCCTTTCCTCATCGAATAAGGTACAGGATATTTCACAAATACCACTATGCAAAGCAAGAACTATAGAAGCAATCAAAAGACAGACCGAGTTTGTAGCATCTGCTAGTTTCACTAAAGAGGTCACTCCCGGTGAAGGGATCTCGGCTCTTTCCTTATCGAATAAGGTGCTGGATGTTCTACAAGGAACACCGCTATGCAAAGCAAGAACTAGAGCTACCAGTTTTTAAACAAGTTTCTACAACATCTTAGGTTTCTTTTATTTCATTAATCTCATTAATGAAGTCCCATTTTATTATGCTTCGCAAGCATCGCATTTTGAAACGAAATCTGCAATATAACATATATCTCATATATATAATATAAACATTCATCTCAGGAAGTAATATGATCTCATCACAGAACATTGCAGCAGAAGAACATATATGAAATATTGGATATACTAGGACGTCCGTGTTTTCAATACGAGCCTGTATAAAACACGGATTCCACGGTCGCGATGAATAGCCAAACCCACATCCCCAGACCCCTACGAGAGCGGCAAGCAACACAGCCAATTCTAGGGTTAGGAGACCCGGTCCCGACTCCTCGAGATGGTCTCCCACTGGATCCTAGAACCCGGTTACTTGTGCTCCCCTCCTTGGGTCTACCTAATGCGGAAAAGTAAATAATATACAACGGTGACATCTTCCGCAACCTGAAAGTGCCCCAATAAAAGAATATTACATACAAATGAATTTTACATGAATGAAAAAGAAAAACTCTCATCTCACATAAAACCCCCGGCTATTAAAAACGCGACGATCCAGTATAACATATCACAGCAACACATAATATCTCATATCATCAACGTAAGCAAGTATGCGTATCCCGATTGTCGTTGATGTATAGCAACGAAGCCGGCGATACACCACATACTACGCTTACGGTCACAGAAAAGAAAGTGTAAAACTACAACAGTTGAAATCCGCAACCTCTTCAGACATCGCATGCCTAACCAAATGAATTCCTTAGACATCTTATGCCTAACAATTATAAACCCCGCATTTTAGTCTCATTATCGAAAACACTTTTCAATATCAAGTCGGGCAATTCAACAAGATTCCCGATATCCTGATCGAATGCTCGTCGCAAACTTTAGTAGACGGACGCACCCCCGGATGCCGTCGACGAAGTGCACTAAGGCGGAACACCGCTGCCGCGAGCACCCGAACGGATGCTTTTTGCGACGGGGTTCTCCTACAGTCACTTGGTCGGGGCTATGGGGCATGGCTGTCTGTTAAGTTTACCCGGCGAGTATCCGCGTACGCTACGCGATTGCGACGGAGTTTTGATCACATCAAAATTCTGTGGCAACCGATCATCTGAGACTGAACTGCTAGATTTATAACATTCAAATTAGTTATCTCATAACTACTTATGGATTCCAAATATTGTATCACATTCCAGATAAATAGACAATGTTAAACTTTCCGATCGATTAATCAAACACCCAAGATTTCCCCAATATATCTCAACACTTGAAATCAGTTTAAAAACATCCATCACATGCCACAGTACCAATGGTCCAGCCGTAAAAGGGTCAAGCCAACGCCTCACATGTGGCACGCCGTACTGCCCCAAACCCTAAGGTTTAGAGGCAGTTCAAGACGTTCGCATAATCGAGTTAAGGTTTGTTGTCTTCTAGAGGGTCCACTGCGTTACTTGCACAACTTAGAACGTTCTTAAACTCGAGAAAAAATCCAACTTTTGAAAAAAAATTCGACAGGGGAAAAAGTGAGTTATTGATATCCGTTCGAACTTTTTAACGGTTTCTATAAATTACCCGGACAAACTAAACAAAGTTAAATTATCTGATCGAATCAACGATTCCCCAATACAACCCTAGAAAACTCAACACTTGAGTGGAATTAAAATATTCCCAGAAAAAATTGCCAAGAAAGGACCTAAGAATAATTAAGTGAAATTCCATGGACTAAGTCCAAATTTTGGTCGCGGAACCGCCGCAAAAACCATGGTTTCGCCGCGGTTCCGCGGTCAAATTGTTGACTCAGAGATCCGTACTTCACAGTAATTCTTAGCTTTTCTTGCTTGTTTTTCTGAGCATTTTTAATTCAGAAAAAATCAACTTTTTGAAAATTATCCAGAGAAGGGGTTTTATCGGGGTTCTCGGGTTCGATCGGACTTTAAACTTCGTCTAGACTTCGCCTAAAGCTCTAGCTTGGCTCTGATACCACTGTAGGGTTGCTGGGCACTGCCACAAAGTTCTACGAGGCATCAACCATGCCCGATTAAAATTTTAGCCGTGCCGAACAACCCGAATACGGATCTTTAGACTAGGGTTTAGGCGAAAACTTGCATGTTAACAACTTTAACACTAAGTGAGAGAGATTACAACCTTTGTAGATCCGGTCCTTCACTTCTAAAGCTCCGTGTTGAATTCCCTTCGCTGCGATCATCGTGTTCCGGACTCTCGAGAGGTTCCACGAAGAGAAAGATGCAGTCTTGCTTCCGATCTTCGAGACAAAGATGATCTACCTTGAAGTTTCGTTAACACAAGCTTACACTTACTAAACGAAGTGAACACCCTCATCTAAATGGCAAGGATAGATGAGGATGATGAAGTAGGATTTTTGCTCTCATTTGTTTTCATATTCTCACTCATTTTCATCACAAAGCAAAAAGCTAGAAAGCTTTTGCTCAAAGGAAGAAGAAGGAAGAAGATGAACAATATGATAAGAATCCATTTGTGATGAATAATGCAAAGGAGATAATGATCAATTATGCAACCATGGTTGACTAAACCTTTGTAGAGAATTAACCAAGGCTAGGGTTTGGGTTAGGTTAAGAATGAGTCACTTGAAAATATCTTTTCCAAAACAAAATAAAACCTTCTAGAATCATCTAGAAAGAATTAACCCAAATCAAACCCTAATCTTGTTTAATCTCTACTAAACATGTTGCATTATTTATCATATCATGTTACAATATTATATATCACATATATAATATTTATTGTAACCAAATAAAATAATACAATTAACATATATCGCATATATATCAATGTATTACCCGAGTGAGAAAAATAATCTTTTAGTGAGCTAATATTAGTTAATGTAATTTAATATATCATATATATTATTATACATTAAATTATCGAATCAACACTTGATCCGACAATCCGGCTATATCGCATATAACCGACTAATATTTATCCGTACCGATTCATCGAATCAACACTTGATCCGATTACCCGGCTGATATCAAATATCGCGAGAATAGAATACGGTATCTCATATCGCATTATCCTCGGTCCCGCACATATCACATACGTGCCCCTACTCCGTTTTGCCTGAGCCAAGAAACCTCTGTGTAGGACTCTAAAGAATCGTCAATATGCCGGCAGTAGGTGATGATCATATCAAACACCCACAAGCTGCAAGCGGTCAGCTAAACGTAACAGCCACCCAGGGATTGAGTGCTCAGAAGATCAACAAGCAAGCCTGTACATTCTCCTGTGAATCCAATCAGTAACACTCCCGTACAGTCCGGTCTCGTCGTCTGATATGTTGCATATCTCGTCTAGGGGTGGTAAACGTCAGACCCCAGTAGCTCGATAAGTCGTGTCGATATGAGGTCTATAACAGTTCGAGAAACTACTGATAACACTTACCAGTAAATCTCAGCAACCCTGGCCAGGGATTTCCTGTTATAGCCAATCGAACACAGCACAACATCAACTCCCTATACCGGAAGAGACGAATCCCCTCCTATCGCTCATTGCCTCCATGTGATTCGGGACTGTACCCAAAAACCGCCTTTTTGCACGCCCTCTTGGACGTGGTATGATGGAAATCAAAGTACAGTGGGAATCACACAAGACTCTATGACGATCTCGGGTCAACAGACTACTCTGTACCAGTGTCACCGGAGAACTGCCATCTGACGTGAGGTATAATACCATCTGGGAGTTCTCGGCGAGTCCGTCCAGTGTACCCAGTCTCTACTGAGCTCCCGTACACCATCCTTGATGTCAAACACCGATGGATATGGGATCATCCATCTCCCATCATATGGGTCAAGATGCGTATACGCTAGTCTACTCTGGTGCATCGATGCCCTGTCTCGATACACCCTCGACTAGGAACAGTTATAGGATGTACTCGTCGACTACCGTGGCCCCGCTAGTATGATCTCATCATAGTCCCAGTTGTCGAGTACATATCCTAAGGGCTTTATCAACATGTAACATAGAGACAATCAGAGTACATGTTAAGATAAAGTACAATCAGATAGCATACTATCATGTCGCGCAAAAAAGTCCTCCCTATATATGTCCAAGCATCCATTACAATATACATCGTATGTACAGCAATGGCCTCTAGGGCATACATATAACTAACAGCCAGGACTGATTCTTTGTACTTCATTATATTCACTGATGATCTTTCAAGATTCGCACATGTGTTTCTGTTGAAACACAAGTCTGAAGATTTTGAGAAATTCAAAGAATATAAGTTAGAAGTAGAGAACCAAAACGGGTATAAGTATTATGTCCTTTGATGTGATCAAGGAGGAGAATACTTGATCACGGAATTCCTAGACTATTCTAAAAGAGAATGAGATTCTCTCTCAGCATTACTCCTCCGTATACACCACAGCACGTCGGTGTATCGGGGCGGAGCAATCGCACCCTATGTGATAAGGTGTGATTTATGATGAATACTACTGAGTTGATTATTTCCTTTTGGGGTTATGCACTTGTGAAGCTGCATACCTATTGAATAAGGTTCCAACCAAATCAGGTGCCTACTACTCCATATGTGATATGGTATGGGAAGAGCCTATCTCTTAAGAAAGTTAAGATTTGGGGTTGTCCAGCCTATGTCTAAAAGCAAAATCCGGACAAGCTCGAGGCAATGTCAGTTCTGTGGAAGTTTGTTGGATATCCCAAGCATTCGCAAGGGAATATCTTCTACCACACTGAAGAGCAAAAGGTGTTTTGTTTCTCAGCATGCCACCTTTGGGAAAGGGAATTTCTTGTGAAGAAATTAGTGGTCATGAGGTAGAACTGGAAGGAGCTCCAGCTATACAAACTACAGCTGACGATTTAGTAGAACCGGAGGATTCAATAGTTCCCAACGAATCTCAGCCTCTCCGCCAATCTGGTAGGGTTCCTCACTCACCTGAATGATACTTCGGTTTTCTCTATGACAGTGGGAGCGAGGATTGCATCATGAGATGATAACCCAACTAGTTTCGAACAGGCCATCAGGAGTGGGGACTCTATGAGAATGGCTGGATGCTAAGCGATCTGAGATGGAATCTACGTACACCAACAAAGTATGGACTTTGGTTGCTATATCTGAAGGGTTAAATCCCCATCAGGAGCAAGTATATCTTGAGAAGATTACTTGGTGTACATGGAAAAGTTAAGACTTTCAAAGCTAAGACTAGTTGTAAAAGGTTCTCGTCATCGACCAGGTGTGGATAATGATGAAACCTTTTCTAGTGCCTATGCTTAAGTCCATCCAGATCCTACTTGCCATTGCTACATACCATGACTACGATATTTGGCGGTTGGGTGTCATGACTGCTTTTCTAAATAGTGATTTAGAAGAGAGCGTCTATAAGTACACGGCCATAGAGCTTCATAGACAGTGGGAGAAGCAGAAACGTGTGCAAGTTACTTTATGAGTTAAAGCAGGCATCGTGGAGTTGGAACATTTGTTTTGATGTGGTAGTCAAAGAGTTTGATTTCATCAAAATGGTAGATGAACCTTGTATATACAAAAAGGTAGTAAGGAGTATGGTGGTGATCCTCGTATTTTACGTGGATGACATACTCTTGATAGGAAAGGAGTTTCCTATGCTACGCTCGGTCAATCTCCTCTTATCACAAGGATTCTCTATATTGGATCAAGGTGATACCTCCTAAATCCTGGGTTTTGGATCTATGAGATAGATCTAAATGGATGTTAGGATTCTCACCAGGTGTAGTGAGATGGTATTAATCGATCCTGGGAAGAATCACTGGATAGCTTCCAGGGTGGTAAGGTCGACTGAATGTCAGTCACAAGCATTGTCTTTACCCTCAGTGGAGGGACGGTATGTTGGAAGAGTTCCAAACTAGATACCGTGGCAAACTAGACGATAAAAGCTGGATACATTGCTACCAAGGATGCTACTAAAGAGGCAGTCTGGATATATATAAGTTCATGAGATGAACTTCTTTCCTACCATTGTATGACAATGGAGATGTGGCTATGGCCTAGGAACCCCCGTCCCATCAGTGATCCAGACATATTCTGATGCAGTATCACCTGATCATGGAGATGGTTGATCTCCAGGGAGATCGGGTATAGGAGAGTAGACACAGAGGCACGGTGGATCCACTCACAAAGGCCTATTCCCAGGAGAGACCTTTATGGGATGGTTGAGTATGAGATACTTCAACCACTGCTGATTGTTGGGTATGAGATACTAAAACAGATGGCCCAAGTGCAAGTGGGAGATTGTTAGTTATATGTATTCCCTAGAGGCCATTACTGTACATACGATATATATTGTAGTGGATGCATGGACATATATATGGAGGACTTTCTTACTCGACATGATAGTATGCTATCTGGTTGCTCTTTATCTTAACATGTATGCTGATTGTCTCTATGTTACATGTTGATAAAGCCCTTAGGATGAGTACTTGACTACCAGGATTATGATGCAGATCATACTAGTGGGGACAGAGTAGTCGCTAAGTACATCCTTCAAATGTTCCTAGTCATGGGTGTATCGAGACAGGGCATCGATATACCAGAGTAGACTAGCGTATAGCTTCTCGACCCATGTAGATGGGCGATGGATGATCCCATATCCATTGGTGTTTGACATCAGAGATAGTATACAGGTGCTTAGTGGAGACTGGGTACACTGAACGGACTCGCCGAGAACTCCCAGATGGTATTATAACTAACGTCTGATGACAGTTCTCTGGTGACACTGGTACAGGTTAGTGTGTAGACCCGAGATCGTCATAGAGTCTTGTGTGATTCCCACTGTGCTTTGATTTCCACCTTACCATGTTCAAGAGAACATGCAAAACGGTGGCTTTTGGGTACAGTCCCGAATCACATGGAGGCAATGAGCGATAGGAGGGGTTTCGTCTCTCCCGGCATTGGGGGTTGATGTTGCATTGTGATCATTTGGCTATAACAAGAAGTCCCTGGCCAGGGCTGCTTCAGAGATATACTGGTAAGTGTTATCAGTAGTTTCTCGACCCGTTATGAGCCTCATATCGACATGGCTTATCGAGTTACTGGGGTCAGACGTTTACCACCCCTAGACGAGATATTCGACATATCAGACGAAGAGACCGGACTGTACGGGAGTGTTACTGATTGGATTCACAGGAGAATGTACAGGCGTGCTTGTTGATCTTTTGATCGTTCAATACCCGGGTGGCTGTTACGTTTAGCTGACCGCTTGCTGCTTGTGGGTGTTTGATATGATCATCACCTACTGCCGGCGTATTGACGATTCTTCAGAGTCCTACACAGAGGTTTCCTGGCTCAGGCAAAACAGAGTAGGAGCATATATGTGATATGTGCGGGACCGAGAATAATACATGTTTGTGATACCGTATTCGATTCTCGCGATATGTGATATCGGCCGGGTATATGTGATATAGCCGGGTCATCGGATCAAGTGTTGATTCGATGAACTGATACATATTATATTAGTTGGTTATATGTAATATAGCCGGGTTATTAAATCAAGTGTTGATTTAATATGTGATATATTACATTACATTAACTAATATAAGCTCACTTAAATGATTCTTTTTCTCACTTGATGATACATTGATAGATATGTGATATATGTTAACTGTATTATTTTCTTTTGTTACATTATATATTATATATGTGATATATAATATTGTAACATGTTAGAGTTAAACTTGCAACTAAGGTTTTGAGATTATTACCATGGCTAAGATTAGGGTTTGATATATATATATATATATATATATATATATATATATATATATATATATTAGAAAAATTCAAAAAGAAAAGACTTTTGGCATAAGAGTTTCCTTTGTTGACTAAGACTTCTCTCTTGATATTTTGCTTAGATATTTCCAAACCAAACCCTAACCCTAGACCATGGTAATGTCTCTACAAGGGTTAAGCATGACATGCTTAACCCTAGGTTGCAATTCTAACCTCAAGAATAATTCATTTTCATCACAACTTCATCTTCTTCTTCCTCTCTCCAAAAAGCTTTCTAGCTTTTACTTGGTGATGATTGTGTGTGAGAAATAGAAAACAAAAGAGAGAGAAATTCCTACTTCATCATCCTCATCTATTCTAGCCACTTAGATTAGGGTGTTTGCTTTACTAATACTTGATTAGTGAAGTGAGAGCTTGGGTTTGTGATTCTTCAAGGTAGATCATCTTGGATTTTGAAGATTCCTAACAAGGATGCATCATTCTCTTCATGGAGCCTCTCTAGAGTCCGGTAGCATGATGATCGCAGCGAAGGGACCTCAACCCGGAGCTTATGAAGCGAAGGAACGGACTACAAAGGTTCACTTAGGATGTAAAGTTTTTACATATGTTATTCCATCGATTTCTAGTAAACAATTCTATGTTTAGAGTTAGCTAGAACGGAAAAAATTTAATTTGGCATGGACGATACCTCCCGAAACCTTGTTGCCGTCCTAGGTAACCCTGTAGTGGTATCAGAGCCATGCTAGAAATTAATACGGATTTTGTTAAGATTACAAAACCGAAATACTCCGAAACTTGAAACGCAAAATTGAAGTTTCTGTCGATTTTAAAATGTTGTCAAAAAAAATTTTAAACAAGTACAGAGTGCTATATATGATATAACATGAACACTCGAGAAATTTGAGGTAATTCTGGAACTTTTTGGCTGGCCACCACCCCTTCATCTCGGCCAAATCCGAGCAGAACCCTCTGAATTTTTGACTGTGTTCCAGGGACTTGGTTTGATGTTTCAGGTGTTGTTTATTTTTGCTAGTTTTGCATGTGATGTAATCTAACACTATAAACAATTCTGAGTGTTTCGTATTCGTAGTTTTAACATTGTTTCGGGTTATTCACATATTGTCTAGGCGAAGTTAAAAAGTTCGATCGAATGTCAAAAAGCCATTTTTCCAAGTTTAACGTATTCGAAAAAAGTAAATAATATACATCAATGGTGACATCATCCTCAACCCGGAAGTGCCCTAATAAAAGAATATTACATACTAGTTTTTACATGAATGAAAATGAAAAACTCTCATCTCACATAAAAAAAACCCGGCTATTCAAAACACGACGATCCAATATAATATATCACAGCAACGCATAACATCACATGTCATCAACGTAAGTAAATATGCGTATCCCAATTGTCGTTGACATATTGCAACGAAACTGGCGATACACCACATATTACACTTACGGTCGCAGAAAAGAAAGTGAAAAACTACAACAGTTGGAATCCGCAACCACCTTAGACATCACAAACCCAATGTATCTCATACTTTGGATTTCATGCCTAACCACATGAATTCCATAGACATCGCATGCCTAACAATTATAAACCCCGCATTTTAGTCTCATTATTGAAAACACTTTCCAATAACCAGTCGGGTAATTCAACAAGATTCCCGACATCCTGATCGAATGCTAGTCGGAAACTTTAGTATACGACCGCACTCCCGATGCCATCGACGAAGTGCACTTAGGCGGAACACCGCGGCCGCGAGCACCAGAACGGATGCTTTTGGCAACGGGGTTCTCCTACAGTCACTTGGTCGGGGCTATGGGGCAAGGCTATCCAGTAAGGTTACCCAACGAGTATCCGCGTACACAACGTGATTGCGACGGACTTTTGATCAACATCAAAATCCCGTGGCAACCGATCATCTGAGACTAAATTGCTAGATTTATAAAATTCAAATTAGTTTTCATAAAACTAAATTTTGTGGATTCCAAATATTGTATCACAATCACAGATAGCTAGACGATGTTAAACTTTACGATCGAATCAACAAACACCCATAATTTCCCAAAGAGCTCAACACTTGAACGGAGTTTAAAAAATACCCAGAACATGCCACAGCACCTATGGTCCAACCGTAGAAGGGTCAACCCTTGCCTCACCTATGGCGCCGTGGAACTACCACAAATCCTAGGATTTGCTGGCGGTTCCGACGGTCACAGAATCGAGTTAGGGTTTCGTTCTTCTAGAAGGTCCATAGAAAACACCTGTACGATTTTCTGAAGATTTTAAATACGGAAAAATCCAACTCTTGGAAAATTTCCAGCGAGAGAAAAAAATGGGTTATTGATATACATTCAAACTTTTTAACGTCGTCTAAATAACCCGAAATGATGTTAGAATTACGACTATGAAACACTCTGAATTGCCTTTACAGAAAAATAACATCACATGCAATCTTAGTAAAAACAAGCAGCACCTGAAATACCAAAACCCAAAGACTGGAACACCGACAAAAATTGAAGCCCAGAACATGAACAGGGTCGGCCTGGCCGGATTTTCCCTTGATGTCACTGGCCAAATTCCGGTGAAGGGGGCTCGAATTTCTGTGGTGTTCATATTACATCTCATATAACATTATGCAATTGCTTAAAAAAAATTTAGACACTCTGAAAAATTCGACAGAAACTGGGTTATTATTTCGAGTGTTTCGGAGTTGTTTCGGTTTCGTAATACTACAATGTCGTCTAATTCTCTAGCCTGGCTCTGATACCACTTCAGGGTTCCGTAGGGTGGCTGCTGTTTTCAGGAGGCATCATCCATGCCGTTTTCAAAAAATTGGCGCGCTAAAGAACCCTAACACTAGAATCTAAACTAGAGAATTAGCCGAACAAGCATGTAAATATCTTTACATCTAAGTGAACAAGGAATACAACCTTTGTAGACCGGTCCTTCACTTCAATAGCTCCGTGTAGTGGTCCCTTCGCTCCAAGTAGTGATCTCCCGGACTCTAGTGAGGCTCCACAAGGTGAAATGAACAAGCTTGCTTGAAGTCTTCGAGGCCGAAGATGATCTATGTCGAGGAGACACTAACTCAAGCTACCTCTTCACTTAGTGATGAACTAGTGAAGAAACAACCCAATCTAAATGGCTAGTAGAGAAGAGATTGATGAAGTAGGAATTTTGCTCACTTTAGAAATAATTTTCTCACTAATTTTCTTCACCTTTCATGAAGCTAGAAAGCTTGAGGAAGAAGATGAAGAAAGCAACCATGGAATGAAGCAAGTGAAGAATGAATCAAGTGGTGAGAATAGCAACCATGGGTGAGTTAGTATCATATACTAACTTATGTAGAGACTAAACCATGGCTGACAATAATGGTTAGGTTAATAAATATCTTCAAGTAAAACAAAATTAATGTACTTGGTCAAGGGTTCCACAAGCTTCAACCATGTGACTAATTTCCAACTAATTTGATTTACTTTAAATAAATAAAAACCCATCATTATTATAAGCATGGTGTGAGTCTCATACACCCATGTAGCATGTGGTATCAAGCATGACAAAAAAGATGTACATTAATATATATCACATATATACTAAGTGTACACTAATGAGAAAAAGAAATCTTAAGTGAGCTAATATTAGTTAATGTAAGATAATATATCAAATATATAATTATACATTAAATTATTAAATCAACACTTGATTTAATAATCCGGCTATATCACACACAACCGACTAATACCAAATGTATCAACTTGTCGAATCAACACTTGATTCGATAGCCCGGTTATATCAAATATAACCGACCGATATCACATATCGCGAGAATAGAATACGGTATCACATACTCGTATTAATCTCGATCCCGCACATATCACATACTTCGTTTCGCTTGAGCCAGGAAATCGCTGTGTAGAACTCTAAAGACTCGTCAATACGCCGGTAGTAGGTGGTGATCATATCATTCACCCACAAGCCGCAAGCGGTCTGCTAAACGTAACGGCCACCCGGGTATTGAGCGATCAGAAGATCAACAAGAAAGCCTGCTCATACTCCTGCGAATCCAATCAGTAACACTACCGTACAGTCCGGTCTCTTCATCTGATATGTCGCATATCACAGCCTGGGGGTGGTAAAACGTCAGACCCCAATAGCCTGATAAGTCATGCCGATGTGAGGCTCATAACGGTTTGAGAAACTACTGATAACACTTACCAGTAAATCTCAGCAACCCTGGCCAGGGATTTCCTGTTATGGCCAATCAAGCATAGCGTAACATCAACCCCCAATACCGGGAGAGACGAATCCCCTCATATCGCTCGTTGCCTCCATGTGACTCGGGACTGTACCCAACAACCACCATTTTGCACGATCTCTTGAACGTGGTAAGGTGGAAATCAAAGCACAGTGGGAATCACACAAGACTCTATGACGATCTCGGGTCTACAGACTAACCTGTACCAGTGTCACCAGAGAACTGCTATCTGACGATAGGTATAATACCATTTAGGAGTTCTCGACGAGTCTGTCCAGTGTACCCAGTCTCCACTGAGCACCCGTATACCATCTCTGATGTCAAACACCAATGGATATGGGATCATCCATCGCCCATCACATGGGTCGAGAAGCGTATATGCTAGTCTACTCTGGAATATCGATGCCCCGTCTCGATACTCCCACGACTAGGAACATTTGAAAGATGTACTTACCGACTACCTCTGTCCCACAAGTATGATCTGCATCATAATCCTGGTAGTCAAGTACTCATCCTAAGAGCTTTATCAACATGTAATAGAGAGACAATAAGTGTACATGTTAAGATAAAGTGCAACCAGATAGCATACTATCATGTCGAGCAAGAAACTCCTCCCTATATATGTCCAAGCATCCACTACAATATACATCGTATGTACAGTAATGGCCTCTAGGGCATACATATTATTAACATACCCTACCACGGTTCAAAGGAGTCGTGAAAACATGTTTTAGTCGGGTACAGTCCCGAACCATATGGAAGCAGTGAGCAGATCGTCGGGGATTCGTCTTTCCCGGTATTGGGGGTTGATGTCACGCTGTGCACGGGTGGCCATCACCAGAAATCCTTGGCCAAGGTGGACGAGAATTACTGATTTCGATCAGTAGTTTCTCAGTGGGTGATGGGCTTCACACCGACACAAAATATCGTGTTATTGGGGGTCTGATTTTATCCACCCCCTAAACCCGATATGCGATACTCTTAGACGAAGAGACCAGACTGTACGGAGATTGTCACATATAGGCTCAGTAGGGATCCAGTTGAGTTTGCTTGTTGGCCTTCCTTTTCGACAGGTATCCGGATAGCCGTTACGTACAGCTAGTGTCGCTGACGTGCTTGAGCTTATAGATTTATCCAGTAACTCACTGCCGGCGTACTGTCGAGTCTTTAGAGTCCCACATAGAGGGTTTCCATGGTTCTGGCGAAATGATGTGGTGGCCGTATTTTGATACGTGCAGGGTTCCGATCGAATGATTGTATTAGTTACCCGGACTTTCGATCGCACAGTTGATAATACTAGCCGGTTTAGGATTGAGCCGGATTATTAAATCAGGTATTGATTTAATAATTTATGTATATATATTTCGATATGTATATTCTAGTATTATGTTGTTTGTGTTATTTTATCTCTTTGGGTATTCGTATTTTTATAAGAATACGGGTTTATATATACAGTTGAGTGTATTTCGTATTTATACGGAAAATATTCTAGAAGGTGGACACCTCATTTTGGTTTTCTATTTATTAATTTAAATGGCAATGAGGTGTAAAGGTAGTGAAGAGAGAATGGTGAGAACCATACTTGAATAGTGTTGACAAATGAATTGAAAATTCATTATGCAAACTATTCAAGTATGGTTGCTTTATTTTTATTGGAAAATGGTTTTATACAAAACCAAACTTCATTTTATTCTCTTACTTGGATGAACACTTGGTTGGTTTTTTGATGAAAACATTCTCACCATTTGCCTCATCTCTCCTCACTAGACTTTCTTGAGCTCCTCTTCCTTCTTCTTGATCTTCCACCCTACCATCTCATGAGTTGAGAATCAAGGGTGGAAGAGAGATAGATATATGTTCACACCATAATATTGCATTATTATATTTCCCATTC
Source organism: Agapanthus africanus (assembly GCA_030015575.1). Lineage (NCBI taxonomy): Eukaryota > Viridiplantae > Streptophyta > Magnoliopsida > Asparagales > Amaryllidaceae > Agapanthus > Agapanthus africanus. The sequence goes on from CM057340.1 coordinate 270,972,554, forward strand.
TTAGTCTTTTTATAAATAAACAGGTGCTTTTGACGCATGTCTGCTGCATGTTACAGGTTACAGGTTCTTGGACAGAAAACAGTGAAAACGCTGAAAAGACGATGCAAAAGTGGATTTTGACCAACAAATAGGAGGATCTTAATCAAGACTAGACAAAGAACAGTTCACAATCAACAAGGCAACGCAAGATCCAGAATATTAAGGCAAACGGTTAAAAAGCCATTGCAAAATTGTTCACTGAAGATCTGGAACCAATGAAGAAGCCCAAGTGAAGAAAAAACCAAAGAATATTAAAGCCCAGAAAGCCCAAAACAATACCTGAAAATTTCAGCATTTGATCCAACTATTGGGCCGCGGAACCGCGGCCCAACCCCCACCTATGCCGCGGTTCCGCGGCCATCTAGGGCTTTCAGGAGATAAAAAGTTTACCATAATTTGGTGGCGGCTTTGACTAGACAACCTAGGGCTATTTTTGTAATTATAGACATGCGGATCAAATGTAACCCTAGGATTTCCTATTCTTTATAAATAGGAACTCTAATCATTGTAATTTCTTATGCCTCCTTTTAAAGAATAAAATTTAGAAATCTTTTGGAGAGCATCGGTGCCTCTTTTCACTTCATGAATTCAGATCTGACAACCCTGCGTTGATGTTTGGAGAGAGCCATCTGTAAGTAATTTAATTTCTTGCCCTAGTGTAGATTTCAATTTCTTGCCCTAGGTAGATTTAATTTCATGCCATAGGAACTTGTTTAGGGTTTAGCTTGAGGAAGGATTTTGAGAGATGAGATCTCTCATCCCTTTCTTACCCACCAAATATTTACAATAGGGCTCCATGCATACACGCACATACCGCGCCCTACGGCATCCTACCCCTCGAGGTAACGATGACACCGTAGTGTAAAGGACCGGTTGCGCGTGTTTTCCATGGAGGTTAGGGTAAGGATCTCTAAAGGAAGGACAAGAACCTAGAGGAAGGAACACCTTCCCGAACGGATCTAATCCCCTTTATTGATAATTACCATAACTCCTCACAGATCTTCATTCGGGTATTGAAAGCGGTGAGATTTAATTACATTTCCAAACCATCCCTAAACCTAGCCCTAGCAAGAGTAGATCTAGATAATTGCCCTAGGTTAATTAGGTTTTTAGATTTAATAATTAATCCGAACACCCTTCGGAATTAACTCGTTAGCGCGACTAGGAGATTCACAGCATCCCTGTGGACCGACCCGTACTCACCGGCTAGTTACCAAGCGACGCCGTTCTTGATTGCGGTTATAGAAATAGTTTCTGACAGATAAATCAAATGGCGCCGTTGCCGGGGATGGCGTAGAACTTTCCTTTTCGCAATTTCGGGTTAATCAAAATAAAAATAAAAAATCTGAAAAATCTGAAAAATCAAAAAATAAAAAATAAAAATATATATAATCTGTTATTTTTGGAAGGGATATTTTGTTGTTTGAATTTTGCAGGATATACGAAAAACAGATCGGAACAACAGAAGATCACAACAACCGAGGAACAGAAGAAATTTGGAGGACCGAGTTTACAAGTTAACCACAGTGATCTGGTACACCAAAAAAAAAGGGGCCGAACCGACCAAAGCGCGGCGGAACCACCGCGCCATCCCCCTTAAGGCCGCGGAACCGCCGCGCCTTCGTGACATCACCAGGAAAAAAAGGGCTGAAACGCGGTAAAAAAAAAAGAAAAAAAAACAGTTCCGACACTGAAAATCTCTGTGAGTTTTCTCTCTCCTCCTCTGCAAATCTCGATATATCTTCTGTAAAATTTGCCTGCAGGATTTCTTTGCGCTACAAAAATATTCTCCTTTCCGAATAACAATCTTGTGCAGGATTCTTTGCGCCGCATAAAATAAAAATCTTTGATTGCAAGTGATTTATTGTTTTGCATATCTTTAAAACTGACTTTAAGGGGCTTTTGACCAAATCAGATTGGGTGGGGATTTCATCGCCCTTCCCAGGATCCCAGAAATCACATAAGACATTTGCGTTGACTATTCTTAATTAAAAAAATACTAGACTCAGCCCTAAGGACTTCGAGCTCACTAGGACAGAGGACTGGTATAGGCATCGACCGTTTATCCTAACCTGACTTTGCGGTGTCTAGGCAAGTGTGTCAAGGCTAGTGGTTTTTAATTAGGCCCACTACTGTGGTTCCTTCCCACTTACCTGGCACTTACCTGGCCGCAATTGGCGGTGAAGAGGCGGTTTGAGTTCCTATCTCTAGCCCTTTGGAACAGTTAGGAGCTGTCTAGCTGACCTAGGTGGCCCTAGATCTAGGTCTGATTGTGCATTTCTGGTTGATTACATTTGTGTCTAAGCCCTTTATCGAAAAAAATTTCTGCAAAAAGTCTCAAATAAAGAGAAAAAGGAAAAAAGGAAAAATTTTATAAAAACTTGTAAAAAATTTTGTCGCTAAGAAATCCTTGCACCCCACTTGCACCACCTACCTTCTTTCTTTTCTCATTCTTCTATCATGGGTACCCCACATCATAAATCTCTTGCCGAACTTTGGTATCCCGAACCTAACTTTGCGTCGTTCGTCAATTGTTTCGGTCGATTTAAAGACGATCCCTCCTTGCCAAAAATATCTTTGAAAGATCAAATAGAGGCGTCTAGGAGAAACAGTTTGACTTTTCAACCCACTTTGTGTCAACCAAGTCAACCTTTACCACCTCCATATGTTGACACCACTTTTTCGATTCCTACCGTCTCTCCTAAGCCGATGTCCATTGCTGAGCATATTGCTCAATCTCGCAGCCGATCTTTCACCCCTCTCCACTCATCTAGTTCTAGGGATCCACATGACTATTCATCTTTTTATCCATATGTTGACCCTATCCCTGTCCAATCACCCACTTCCTACCAGTCCTACCCGACCTTCCCACCCTCACTAGACATTGATTCTACACAGCCATTAGGGAGTTTTGCATATCCACACGATTTCGAATATTTTACCGAAACCCCCTCACCACCCAAGTCTAGTTTGGAAGAGTCGTTGGAGGCGTATATCACAGCAACAAACAAAATGGTTAGGAATGTGGAAGCGTCCGTGGCCGCCCTTATGCAACCTGCTGAACCGGTAGCTAGTTTTCCGCTAGCTCCAAATTTTTCAATGTATGAGGAGGCGGTTGGATAGAATGAGAATTTGAGAGGATTTCCAAATCAAACCTATCCTTACCCAATTGAAGCCCACAACTCCAGTTTTCCATCGAATGTCCTAAATGATTCACAAGTTCAAAATAAAAATGAGTTGTGTGATTTTGTAGTGTTTGATTTGCCAGATTGTGAGGAACCCCTTTCGAGTGAAACCACACCTAATCCGTTTGACCTTTACACCTCCACTCTAGAACCTACATTGATAAACATCCATGCTTTTGAGGAGGTGTCTAAAGAAATTGATTTTCACTTGATTGAGGATATAGACGCCGGGAATATTTCGGATGATGAACCTGTCGATTTAATTGAAATTTTATGTTCAAATCATCATCCTGAGTTATTAAATGTTTCTCCTGAATCTCATATGCGTCTAGATTTTGATGATAATGGCATGGATGAGTTAAATATTGAGGATAGTATTGAGGAGAGTCTTGAGGATAATATTGAGGTTGAATCATTTTTGTTTGATGTGTCTGATTTTCCAATTCATCCTCCGGAACCTTTGACTGTTATATCACCCTCCCTCCTTCCTATCGTACCGACCCCGCTTGAAGACTGTGAGCTTGAAACCTTTTCCTTTGAATCTGACACAATTCTCACAGACGATAACACCTACGAGTGTTTCACTTTTTCGGACGATGTTGATGACTCACGGCCCGAGTTTGAGTCCTTTACATTTTCAGATGAGCCATCAGACTCGATTGATTATAGTAGTTTCGAACCATTAATGGAATCTTTCAAGTTCGAAACAGTTTACTACAGTGAGAAAGATACTATCCCTAAGTCACGCCCTTTCGTCTTTCCCATTGTTCCGACCGAACAAATGACTGTTACGCTTTCATCTCCTATACCAAGTTCGGCGTACCCATGTTTTCTTGCGAATTTTGAGGGATTTGACCCCATTTCCCGACGAGTTGATAGGTTAGCGCAATCTCTTATAACACATCGGTCATCACAAATTGCGCTAATTTATTCACTCGATTTACACCCTCAAGATCGCACGCTCCTTCTTTCTCCTTTTCGCCATTCTTCTCCTCCACCGAGACCATATTCTACCATTCTTCTTTCCACACGGTCTCGCGTGTTTCTCATTTCTTTCATCTCCACCCCATTCTTACACCGACTATACCTTTACCATGATAAGATTTTTGAATGGTTGGTGCTAACCTTTGGCTTGTGTAAGGCCAAGCTTAAGTTTGGGGGAAACCTTGTTGTAAATATGTATATATCTTTTTGTTTTCTTTTCTATTAAAAAAAACAAAAAAATTTCAAAACAAAAAAATATATATAAAAAAAAATTATAAATAAATAAACATAGGAGTGCCGACATTTTGACCCTCTTGGTTTAGTATGACAGTGAGGACACTGTCAAGTTCAAGTTTGGGGGTATGCTCGGTACGTCTTCTTCCTTCGCATTCATTTGTACATATTTTTGCATTTGCATATTTATTTGAAAAACCAAAAAAATTTCAAAAATTATAAAAATTATCGTATTCAATTTTGGCTTATTTGACTAGAGTTTGACAGATAGGTTAACTAGCTAGGAGCAACTAAATCTTAGACTTAGTGAATTAAAAACCCTGAAAATAACATTCCTTAAAGTTTAACGGTAGAAAGTATATGCCTTGTAGTTTATTTAGAAATAGGCAAATTTTGGGTTCACTTCTTGGGCTAAGTCGAAACGAAGGAAAAATATTGAAGTTCTTATTAGAGTATAAGTTTGAAAAATAGTTCCTAACTTAAGTCTAGATTCTGAAAATGTATACCCTACAATTTGCACAATCACGCACCTTGAAACTTGGAATGGTAGAAGAGACCTTGAAATGCTCTTGTCTAAAGTCCTTAGTACAATGAAAATAAAAGGAAAAAAAAGTGAATAAGGAAAAAAAATGGACACTGCTTTTTGTGATTACTTAAGGCTGTAAAAATAGAAAAATATTTAGCGAGGGTGCCTTATCACCTAGTGCCTTCGACCAACTGGTTTGGGAGTCACTACTACAGCCTTGGGTGTTGCAAAACTAGAAAGTACGCTTTAAAGTGCTAACGCATCTTGTAATCGGTTGTTGGTACCTCAAGAAGTATTAACGGTCGCATGAAGGATGTGTAAGCAAAATTCAATCAAAAATTCACTAATTAATAAGTGCTTTGGACAATGGATGAGAGTATGATTGCTTGATTTGAATTTCCAAGTGTAGGGGTGATCTATACACACACGTAGGGGTATGTAATTGGAGTTTAAAGGAGAGAAAAGGATGAAGAATAGAACTTGTATCTTTAGTAGAGTTGATAGAAATTCCTAAGTGGAGATGGAACTCTAGAAGGAAGACTTAACAAATGCCGAAAGCTAAGTAGGTCTACATAACATATATAATCTTAGGTTAAATAATGAGGAAGTGTGAAGAATGTGGGTCAATAATTTACAAGTAGAAGATAATAGAATTCCCTGTTGGAAAACTTAATTGGAGAACAAAAGTCAATGGGCCGAGTTGATAGAATTTTGTGGGTAGTATCCGCTGAAAACCTTCAGGAGACAACACTCCTCCTACTAGGGACACCTAGAGGTTTAACGGCTTGTTGCACATGCTCAGTGCAATCGCGTTTCCCTGCGAAAGTGCGGTTAGGATTTTAGTGAATAAAAATAAGTTTGCTCGAGGACGAGGAAAAGATAAGTTTGGGGGTATTTGTTCACACCATAATATTGCATTATTATATTCCCCATTCTTAGTCTTTTTATAAATAAACAGGTGCTTTTGATGCATGTCTGCTGCATGTTACAGGTTACAGGTTCTTGGACAGAAAACAGTGAAAACGATAAAAAGACGATGCAAAAGTGGACTTTGACCAACAAATAGGAGGATCTTAATCAAGCCTAGACAAAGAACAGTTCACAATCAACAAGGCAACGCAAGATCCAGAATATTAAGGAAAACGGTTAAAAAGCCATTGCAAAATTGTTCACTGAAGATCTGGAACCAATGAAGAAGCCCAAGTGAAGAAAGAACCAAAGAATATTAAAGCCCAGAAAGCCCAAAACAATACATGAAAATTTCAGCATTTGTTCCAACTATTGGGCCGCGGAACCGCGGCCCAACCCCCACCTATGCCGCGGTTCCGCGGCCATCTAGGGCTTTCAGGAGATAAAAAGTTTACCATAATTTGGTGGCGGCTTTGACTAGTCAACCTAGGGCTATTTTTGTAATTATAGACATGCGGATCAAATGTAACCCTAGGGTTTCCTATTCTTTATAAATAGGAACTCTAATCATTGTAATTTCTTATGCTTCCCTTTAATGAATAAAATTTAGAAATCTTTTGGAGAGCATCGGTGCCTCTTTTCACTTCATGAATTCAGATCTGACAACCCTGCGTTGATGTTTGGAGAGAGCCATCTGTAAGTAATTTAATTTCTTGCCCTAGTGTAGATTTCAATTCCTTACCCTAGGTAGATTTAATTTCATGCCCTAAGAACTTGTTTAGGGTTTAGCTTTGAGGAAGGATTTTGAGAGATGAGATCTCTCATCCCTTTCTTACCCACCAAATATTTACAATAGGACTCCATGCATACACGCACATACCACGCCCTACGGCATCCTACCCCTCGAGGTAACGATGACACCGTAGTGTAAAGAACCGGTTGCGCGTGTTTTCCATGGAGGTTAGGGTAAGGATCTCTAAAGGAAGGACAAGAACCTAGAGGAAGGAACACCTTCCAGAACGGATCTAATCCCCTTTATTGATAATTACCATAACTCCTCACAGATCTTCATTCGGGTATTGAAAGCGGTGAGATTTAATTACATTTCCAAACCATCCCTAAACCTAGCCCTAGCAAGAGTAGATCTAGATAATTGCCCTAGGTTAATTAAGTTTTTAGATTTAATAATTAATCCGAACACCCTTCGGAATTAACTCGTTAGCGCGACTAGGAGATTCACAATATCCCTGTGGACCGACCCGTACTCACCGGCTAGCTACCAAGCGACGCCGTTCTTGATTGCGGTAATAATATTTTTGATCGATAAAAAGTCTCTAAATCAATATACACTAAGAACAACCCACTACATCACTAGACGCTCTAGATTATCACCTTAGAGTCCCTTGTTGCTCCACTAGTTTTTTTAGTGTGGAGCTAGAGCCATGAACCACATCTCTCGGGTGGATCATCTTCGACGGAGGAAGACCGGCGGCCAAGATCGATCAAGGAGCTAAGGAAGAGGGTAGTAGACCGAAAGACATGGATCTTTTGGTAAAATTACTCTATCACAGGACATGGATCTTTTGGTAAAATTACTCTATCACAGGAGATAACTCTTTATAGCTTGCTAGTTTCATATTTGGTTTCGATTCTGGATAGTTGTGTCTAGCGCCGAGTTTTTTAAACCAAAATTTTTTTCGTTCTGGAACGGCCGCGGTCGACGGCCATGGCGCTAGGAACACCAACACCCCACACTTCATTTATAGCAAGTTTGGAGTGTCGGTTGCTACCTCAATGTTCGATTCGGAGTAAACCTGGAGCTTGGATCGATTTCCCTCAGGTTGACCATCTTCGGCGTAGGTGTTAGTTATATGTATGCCCTAGAGGCCATTACTATACATAGGATGTATATTGTAGTGGATGCTGGGACATATATAGGGAGGACTTTCTTGCTCGACATGATAGTATGCTATCTGGTTGCCATTTACCTTAACGTGTACACAGATTGTCTCTCTATTACATGTTGGTAAAGCCCTTAGGAAATGTACTTGACTACCTGGACTATGATGCGGATCATACTGGTGGGGACATGGTAGTCCATAAGTACATCCTTCAAAGTCCCTAGTCGTGGGTGTATCGAGATGGGGCATCGATATACCAGAGTAGACTAGCGTGTACCTTCTCGACCCATACAGATGGGCGATGGATGATCCCATATCCATCGGTGTTTGACATCAGAGATGATATACGGGTGCTCAGTAGAGACTGGGTACACTGGACGGACTCGCCGAGAACTCCCAGATGGTATTATACCTCACGTCAGATGGCAGTTCTCTGGTGACACTGGTACAGAGTAGTCTGTTGACCCGAGATCGTCATAGAGTCTTGTGTGGTTCCCACTGTGCTTTGATTTCCATCTTACCACGTCCAAGAGGGCGTGCAAAACGGTGGTTTTTGGGTACAGTCCCGAGTCACATGGAGTCAATGAGCGATAGGAGGGGATTCGTCTCTCCCGGTATAGGGAGTTGATGTTGCGCTGTGTTCGATTGGCTATAACAGGAAATCCCTGGCCAGGGTTGCTGAGATTTACTGGTAAGTGTTACCAGTAGTTTCTCGAATTGTTATAGACCTCATATCGACACGACTTATCAAGCTATTGGGGTCTGACGTTTACCACCCCTAGGCGAGATATACGACATATCAGACGATCAGACCGGACTGTACGGTAGTGTTACTGGTTGGATTCACTGGAGTGTGAGCGGGCTTGCTCGTCGATCTTCTGATCGCTCAATACCCGGGTGGCCGTTACGTTTAGCAGACCGCTTGCGGCTTGTGGGTGTTTGATATGATCATCATCTGCTGCCGGCGTATTGACGAGTCTTTAGAGTCCTACACAGAGGTTTCCTGGCTCAAGCGAAACGAAATAGGAGCGCATATGAGATATGTGCGGGACCGAGAATAATGCATGTATGTGATACCGTATTTCATTCTCGCGATGAATGTATCGATTAGGTTATATGCGATATACCCTAGTTATCGAATCAAGGATTGATTCGATAAACCGATACATTGGATACTAGTCGGTTATATACGATATGACCGGATCGTTAAATCAAGTGTTGATTTAATGATTTAATGCATAATTATATATTTGATATATTACTTTGCGTTAACTAGTATTGGTTCACTTTAAATGGATTTTCTCACTCGGATTGTACACATTGTATATGTGATATACTTTTGTGCACTTGATTGTATCATGTTTGATGATACATGTTATGCTAGGGTTTTTGTGTAAAGATCAAACCATGGTTACATGATTATGGTTAGGGTTTTGTTTTATTCACTTATTTATTTATCCATTTCATTTTGGAAAATAAATGAGAAGAGAAAAGAATGGTGGCTTTATTTGTTGCTTAGTTGAAGCTTCATGAAGCTTTGACTTTGTCCACCATTCTTATCTCATCCTTAACCCTAACCATTCCTTTAAACCTTGGTTAATTCTCTACACATAACCATAGTTAGAATTATGATAAGGGTTGTTTTTCTATTCTTTTTAATTAACTTATCATAATATCTTCTTCTTCTTCTTCATCTTCAAAGAAGAAAGCAAGCTCCATCAATGGTGATTGATGGAATTGAGTGAGAAATCCAATTCTAAAGTCTACCCACTTCCTATTTCTTCATCCTCTACCTCTTGCCAAGTAGTAGAGTGTGTTTCCTTCACAAGTTTTCATGGCTTGGTGAAGGTGGAGCTTGATCTAGCGATGCTTCGACGTAGATCATCTTCGGCACGTCGTCGATGACCTAGCCCGCTTCTTCTCCGATGAAGCCGACGCAAGAGCCCGGATTTCAATTTGGACAGCGAGGATACTTCGTTGCGGAGCTATGGAGGTGGAGAACCGGATCTACAAAGGTTGTATTTCCGTATTCCCTTAGTTAAGTGTTAACTATTTTACTTTTCGCCTAGATTTCTAGCCAACGATCCGTACACTAGGGTTTCTCGGCACCATAATTTTTGAAATTGGCATGGTTGATACCTTGTGAGACCTCTTGAGAGTGCCTAGGAACCCTACAGTAGGGAGGTCCCTCACCAAACTCATTCCCTCACTAAGGAGCATAGCTAGAGTCAATCAATGGAGCTCTTGAAGAAACCTTGAGGATGTGAGTATTCTACACATAGTATATTAGCTAAGCTCACTTGGTTTTTGTTTGCAAGTTTAGCTTTTTAGTCTTGATTCTATGTAGTGGTGTGTTTGCATTCTAGGGAATTTTTAAAAATCTTATTGTTCTTTCCAAAACTAGTAGGCTGGATTGCAACCTCACCCCAATAATGATGTGTACAAGACCCGATATATCATTTGCCGAAGGGTTGATGAGTAGATATCAACCCAATCGAGTCGCTCATTGGAAAGGAATTAAGCGGATTGTGAGGCATCTAAGTGGGACAACCCATTATACCCTGTGTTACGGCAGTTCAAACACTCGACTAATAGGATATTCAGACGCCGACTGGGCCGGTGATTTGGATAAGCAAGCATCAACATCAGGATATGTTTTCTTACTCAACGGCGTGGCCATCTCTTGGAGTAGTAAGAAACAAGAATGCATAGCCCTTTCTACCATGGAGGTGGAGTACGTAGCAATATGTGCTGGAGCACAAGAGGCGGTTTGTTTACGCAGGTTTTTGGAGAGTTTGAGCATTGTGCCACATGTGAGGGACACAGTGACCCTCTTCTGTGCATTGGCAATCGCTTACTCCAATGATCCCAATTTCCATGGGAAGTCGAAACACATCGAGATCCGATACCATTTCCTAAAGAAGCAGGAAGAAAAGGAGGTAGTGCTGAAATATATCTCTATGAGCCAAATAGTCGCGGATCCACTGACAAAGGGTATAGCCGAGGATCGGTTCCTGCAGCACATTAAAGCTATTGGGCTTCGTCCTTGGTGACGTTATCCATGTATTATGATGGATTACTATTTCCTTTCTACTTTTGTTTAGGTTTATTATGGATGGCAATAATGTAAACATTTATTGACAATTTTTTTCCTTTTCTTTTCATATATTTTTGGGAAATACATATGCTTAAATTATTAGAATATTATTGGCAGGAGTACATACAAAGTTTACAAGGTACACAATATGTACATGGTACATAACATGTACAGGGTACACGAATTGCAAATAAGCACAACTATTAAAGTTACGTTAACAAGTAGGAACTCTCACTCACAAAGGAGATCCCCTTCGACTTTGTGGGAATATTGTGAAGATGAAACTAAGTGTTGTTTGTTCTTATTGGGAGCAATGACTTCACTGTTACGTTACTTGGTACGATGAAAGTGGGAGCACTTAAATAAGTCGCCTCGACTAGGTCAGGAGGAGATCAGAAGGTTGACAAAGGTCCGATCAAGTGGAAGTTCCCACAATCCACTTTACTTGTTATAAAATCCAGAGATAGGGTCTGACTTGTCGTACGGGGTGTGAGCTTGTCAGTAGATCTTAGTCATGTCGCAAGGCGATAAGGACAGGACAAGTCTATCATATGGTGATGGAGCTTGAAATCTATACGGTATGCTATATAATTATATAAGCTCTCAGGGAGTGAATTTATAGCGTAGCACGTTAACCATACGTGTGCAAACGACCGTAAATAAGGAGGTTGAGGTATGGATTCCATCTCCCTCACTGTGTGAGCCTCAAAGGCAACCACCGGTAGGTGATTGAAGTACCCTTAGAGACACCGGGTTGTCTGGAAATGAATGTTATGAGCTTCTGCTACTTTGGTTGCTGTTTCCTGCTACGATGAGATAATACCGCACATACTGGACAGTGTTATAAAAGCGGGTGAATAGCAGACCTAACTATTCGGAGCCGGAGAAAGATCGATTAGCGTGTCTCCTGATTGCATCATGGGCCCATCTTTTATTATTGTTTAGAGCAAAGATTAAGAGAGTGATGGATTAAGGATAAGACCATGGTGTTCGAGTACGCGTCTGAAAGAGATTGACGGTACTCGAGCAGATATGACTAATTACGATCTAGGGTACGAGAGACCAATTGATTAACACTTTATGTGTTTCTTTCTTTAGGGAGATCCTTATGTCGGCCCTAATGGATCTGGCAGCAAGGCTACCCGATTGCAGGTTCTCGAAGATCGCACGCCATGCTAGCATAGATACGGACGGTGATGAGGTGAAAAAGAGTTGAAGAGTGAATGACTCTAGGAGTCGACTCCGGGAGCTAATACACTGAACCACTTGTTTGTGCGAGTGAGAGTATGTTAGTTGACAGTCCAAATCCGCTCAAATCAAGTGGCTCAATCCTATGTGGTTGGGTGGTTGATTGGATGAATCTCTTCGTTAGACTAAGAGATTATATTTGGAACTAACAGGATATTTCCCTATTGAGATATGAGATGATACTGTTAAAATTACTCAACGGTATTGGTGTCTATAAAGAGAACCTAGCGTACTCTAATTAATAAAAAAAACACAGAAACAAAAATATCTGCAAGAAGAAACCCCTTGCTCTCATCTCGATCAAGCTAGCACCGCTGTGAAGAGTGGAGGCTTCTCGCTGAAGTTTTCGTGTGGTCGTCTCCCGGCCTTCGAAAGAGCATCCCAGATTCATGGTGTGGGCAAAGCAACTATCCATGGTGTAAGGTATACCTAATTTCTTCAACTTGATTGTCTTGCTAATCTACCCATGTTTATACCTTTTAGGTTAAACACTGCAGCACCCCACAAGCACACCACTCAAAATTTTAAACGTAAGATAATGGCAGAACTTATCAAGTTTCTTGGGAAAATATCAAAATGTTGAATTTTCAAGATCCATCTATGAAAAGCATTAAAAAAGGAAGATGTGATTACAATGCCAGACTAACGAAATATTGCTTAATTGCTGATAATTTGACATATGAAAGATGTCCGTGCCAAGTTTGAACTGATCAAACAAAAGATATTAGCATCAATGAGGGTTGATACGTAGGCACTAATCATGTTAATTGCCAACTAAAACTAAACTTAGTGCTGATGCGTCCACCGTCCACTATGTTTGCACTTGGGCAATATTGAGGCAGCGTCTAAAGCGACCAATTTAGGAGCACGAATCAAATTACAAAAATCTTGATATTTGTATCATATATGTCAAGTCAGACTATCTATTAGAACAACATATAAACAAATAAATACTTTATCACAAATAATTTTCGTCCAACTGCTAGAAGTCAGGCCAATTTGCAAGTGGATAATTTCCAAGTAAAAAGATGCACCAAAATCTTTTGACCAACTCTACTATCTTAGAGTTACATTTGCATAAAACTTCACGTTCTTAACGCTTCAAATTCTAATCCCACAATTTAGTTGATTAAATTTATAAATCCATAAACCCATCAGATTACATGGAAAAAAAACTCACATTGCATAGAAATACAACAAAGATATAAGTTGTACATAACTTGACAAGAGAAATCATACAATGGACTAATTACATGGTTAAGCCGATGGCCGGGCTCACCAGGTCAATGCGTTGCCTAAACAATCAGTTGACGAAGTAAATGGTTGCTCATGGAAACCGTAGCTCTTAAATTATGTCTCACGAATCACTCGGTGCCCTTATTTAGAGATCCATCCTTCATTAGTCTGATGCTGAGACTATTAAACCGCCCTCTTGAGTAATGCCGTGATGCCTTTCTCCAATCGGTGCCTGTTTTCATCATTGCTACGAATTCTTCGTAGCTAATTTTTCCATCCTGCAATTATAGAAGATCGAGAAACAAAGGGGGGGAGAGTGTGAGAAACAAAGATTTAGAAATTGCCATTTTTGTCCATAGCATGACATAAATTACCCTATCCCCAAAAGCTACATTTAAGCTTACATTTTGCCCCCTTTTTATCAACTGTTCTGGGTTAATTGCATGCACACGTGAACGCATGCTGTAGTTAACCCGTATAGTACTTATTCCCATCGATTAAATTACTAAGACATACACTGTAACATTTCAGAAAAAAATTTAACGTTATTTTAAAATTTTAAATAATGAAAAAAGGATTCTATTAAAGATTATGATATTTTAGTGTAATAATAATTAATTTTACATTATATTTATTTGTAAAAGGATTTCTATTGGTAAAAAGTTTTTATTTGCAAAAGGGTTTTTAAATTTTAAGTGGGTTTAAGTGTAGGTATGAGAGTTAAGTAGGTGTTAGGTTAGGTTCACCCTCACACACAGCACACCATGGAGCCTACACCTCCAACTTGCTCTACACACACCTCACACTTACTATACACCTCCTTTTTCAATCATATCATAACTTATATGTTTTGTTTAGCATCCTCAAACTAAACCCATCTTTTCCTCCAAGCTTCATCACCAAATTTTGATAACTCTTCACCATTTCAAAAGGGAAACTACGAGTTCTTCATGAAGTTTGTTCACAACTCAAGATAAAGCCTATACAACTTCAAGAAGTTTCAAGTGTATCGTTTTTGAACTTGGAATCTCTGTGGCATTCATCAAAATAGGTAAAAACCCATCCTTTACATGTTACCTAAGTGTTTAGGTCTCAAATACCTCGTATGATATCAGAAATTTATGCTTTGTGTAAGGTTTTAGGGCTAAAATTGAATCTCCTATTTTTCTAGTGCTCACAAAGATGAACAAAAATTACCGGGAGCTTGTTAGAGAACCTAGAGTGCACCCTTGAAACCCGGGCACATTCCACCTCACTTTGATCGCCAGAATTCCCCATTTTGCCGCTATTGGCGGTTTTTCAGGGAGTTAGGGTTTGGTTTTTTGTCAGGGGCTCTCTGTATCTTTATTAGATCTCTGGTATACATTGTTTTTTCCCAGACCGTCTATACAAAAATTTGGAAACAGTTTACTAAACTTAGTGTGATATATTAGCGTATGATATAAATATTTCATATCAAATTTTGGTATTTTCTCTAATCAGGTAGCTTTACACGTGATTAGCACACGATAGTCGCGCGTTTTAACTTACGTGAGTTTGGTTCACTTTATATATGTATATACGTCGTATGGGCAATCTAGCCTCTCACATACGAAAGTTTTATTTCGATATTAGGATCGGTTGCGGGGATTTCGGAAGCGACGAGAAAGAGGAAGTGATTGGATTCCGGTGAGTAAATTAAACATTACAGGGGACATTATATGAATGGCGTATAGCGCCCGAAACCTAAAACTTTCGATAAACTGTTTCGATTCATTTTCATTCATATACATAACTTAGATTCGCATTGCGTGCATTTATCCATTGTAACACAGTTGCCTAATACTTGGTAGAACACTCACATCATTACCGATGATTTTATATTGCACTTGCACATACCAGCATGCTACACCTACACCTCATCTTTAATTAACATGCCACATACACATATAGAACTTGCCATATCACTTACATTACATTATACCCTGCTAGTATTGTAAATTATTGTTTATCACTCAGCATCATGTGTTGTTCGGTATATTGTATCTTATTTCCATTGTTACTACGCCTTTTTACGATGTTTTATGAGATTTCTGTTGCTACGGGGTTTGAGATACCGCATGGTACATTTTATAAGACTTGATTGCGTTCACAAATTTTACGGTTTCTCATGATATATGAGGATACGTCCACCATGAGTTTAATATTTTTCTGATTTAATTTTATTCCGAACCGAGTGGGGGAGATATACGGTTGCGGATTTCTATGATATACGGACTAAGTGGGGGAGTATACAGTCGGATACATGGTGGACCCGGTCGAGGCCAAGGGGAAGGAAAGACGCATTTAAAGCGGGTAGCCGAGCAAGGACACTCGATACCGGAGATAGTTTGAGAAACACGGCGGATATCTAGAGGATACCGATCGATGTTGTTGGATGTTAGGACCGTCCGGAGAAATAGTGCATGCGATATTCGAAGGTTTGAGTCGATATTTGACACCGGATTTGATAATAGTATATGGATATGCTCGAGATATTGGGATATTTTGATGAGATTTCCATTTTCTTTTATACGGACATTGTTGTGACATGCTCGGATTTCACATGTATCATACACATGCTATTATACATTACGACTACATTGTGCATAGGTTTAGTCGCTATTTCAGTTATGCATGTGATTTCCACTTTATGATGTTGGTTTTATTCACTGAGTTAGCAACACACCCGCGTTGTGCCTTAGCTCCTTGCAGGATAGACCGCGTGGACGCATAGCGGACACATAGTTTAGGGTTCACTATAGATTTTGCTAGGTGGGTTACATGCATAATAACCGCTCTTTTGTATATATTGTATCTTGTATTTAGTGTCACTCCATCAGACCACCAATATTGTTTGATTTAGAGCGAGTTGTGAGTTATGTATATTCTTTTGGGTTGAACTTGAGTAGAATCGACTAGTTATCTTGATTTATGCAGTTTACTTATATTGTGCTTGTGATCCTTCGCTTTTGAGCGTCGTATATGCACTGCGTGTGTTTGATTCCGTCTATTAGCATTGAGATTGCTCCCAAGTGTGGATGTCGTTATATTTTTATGATTATGTACTTGTTTTTTTAAAAAAAAATTACAAAGGAGATGCTGCCGAAATTTCAAATGACGAAAAAAATTTCAACTCTATTTCAAAACACTTGACATATGCTTTCAAACAAACAATCCTTGTAAATAAAATTGTATTTCATGTAAAATACCTTTTTGAAAACTTCACCCTCTTTATTCTTTAAAAAGGTTTAGATTTTGGTTTTTGACTTAGATCACGTCGACATCTTTAGACGAAACGTAATCTAAGTGTCGGTCACGTCTCAATTTGGGTCGTGACAAAATTGATATCAGTGCGCTAGGTTTAATATGAAAGTTCCTAGTGCGCTCACCGCGGCAACCGCGGCTGATGCGAAACCGAAAAACAAAAATTTCAAGAAAGCACTAGACACTTATCCCTAGCGATCTTTCCGAACATCTAAACTAGAAACTAGACAATCAAAGTTTAGGGAATTCAACCTTTGACGCGTGTCCACCCAATCGTAGAAGACCCCTACAAGCTTCGCGTAAGTCGTCGGGAACAAACTTGAATGGCAACCGGCTTTGCCGAAGATGATCCACCCGAGCGAACCAATTCAAGCTCCAACTTCAACTAGTGAAGCAACCGACGCTCCAAGCGCGCTAAGAATGGAAATGGGGATGTATGAATTTTCCACTATCATTTTCTCATAAATCCAAAGCCGAAAAGAGTAAGTGAAGGAGGTGAAGAGGCTAGCCATAATACCAAAATGAGCAAGTGTTGGCATGAATGAATAAGAGAGAAGGAATGGCTTCATAATTTTTCTACTATACAAATAAAATTTCAAACCAATTTTGTAATAAAAAAATGAAAGCATGTTCCTCTCTACATGTCTTCAACCATACTCAAAACCACCCCATCCTTCATTTCATGAATATTCATAAATGAATATTCACAAATGATGTATCCTCCTTCTAGAAGATATTCCTTAGAAATGCGGAATACAACCCGGTATACGTATCAAAATACATATACGCGTATCCGTATAAAAATACGAATAGCCAAAAGAGAGAAAATGAATAGTGACCAATAATACTAGAATACATATATTAAATATATATGTATATATAAATTATTAAATCAAAACTTAATTTAATAATCCGGATTAATCCTAAGCCGCTAGTATTATCAACCGTCCGATTAAAGTCCGTGTAGCCTGTACAAATATTTAATCGGACACCAATATGTTCCAACATACACTATCTACATCATATCGCCTGAACCGGAAAAACCCTCTTGTGGGACTCTGAAGACTCAATAATACGCTGTCAGTGATTACTGGATAAATCTATAACCACAAGCATGTCAGCGGCACTAGCTATACGTAACGGCTACCCAGGTATATGTCGAAAGAGAGGTCGACAATCAAGTCCGTCCGTACCATATTGAGCCTGAATGTGAATCTCCGTACAGTCCGGTCTCTTCGTCAAGAGTATCGCATACCGAGTCTACGGGATGGATAACGTCAGACCCCTAATGATCTGATAAGTCGTTTCGAAGCCAAGCTCATCACCAACCGAGAAACTACTGAACTCATATTAATAAATCTCATCTACCGTGACCACGAATTTAGGATGATGGCCACCGAACACAGTGCGACATCGACTACTAATATCAGGAGAGACGAATCCCCGGCAATTGCTCATTGCCTCCGTGTGGCTCGGGATTGTACCCAACTAAAACCTGTTTGCACGACTCCTCTTGAGTTGTGGTAGGGTAGTAATCTAAGTACAGTGGGAACTCACTCAAAACAAATGACGATCTCAGGTCAAAAGACTAAGTTGTACTCATGCCACTAGAGAACTTTCATCTGATGATAGATATAATACCATCTAGAAGTTTTCAACAAGTTCATCCAGTGTACTCACCTCCAGTGAGCACCTATATACTATATTAGATGACACAACACCAATGGCTTGTGAGACCGGCCACCGCTCCTCGTCGGGGTCTAAAAACGTATACACTAGTCTAATCCGGAATATCGATGTCCAGTCTCGATACTCCCATGACTAGGGACATTTAAGAATGTGCTTATGGACTACCCAGCTCTCACGTATATGATCGCCATCATAATGCCGGTAGTCAAGCAAGAATCCTACGGGCTTTATCATTATGTATTAGCGACACGTAATAACAAGTAAAACATATACACCTCAATGATAAAGACAAACCAGACATCATACTATCATTTCGAGTTAAACTGTTCTACCTGTATAGGTCCTCCCTCAATTATCATAATCGCCCACCTGCAATTACAATAATTGTCTTGAGGGCACATATCCAACATAACTTTTGTCGAATTTGGGTTTGATTATATGGAGTCTAGGGTATATATTTTCGGAACCTAGGCTTAACCTTATGGAATTTAGACTTGACTTTGGAGGTATTAGACCCGAACTTTCGTTACTTAGATTGACCTTGGTATGATGGAGTACGTAACTCAGGTAGAGTAGCGTAACATACGTATGTTCTGCGGCATATTTACGATACGATACTCCGTTTAAGTAACCTTAGGATGTATGTTTTGATTAATTATTCCTTCTGCATCCTTTTGTTCCCGTTATTACACCTTAACTCTTGTTTTCTTGTTCCAATTGTCATGGCCATGCGAGCTGGGAGAGCCGCAGCCAGGGATGCAGTCAGGGCGGATCCGCCAGTGATAGAGGCGGACCAGCAGGGCAT
Organism: Agapanthus africanus; assembly: GCA_030015575.1. Taxonomy (NCBI): domain Eukaryota; kingdom Viridiplantae; phylum Streptophyta; class Magnoliopsida; order Asparagales; family Amaryllidaceae; genus Agapanthus; species Agapanthus africanus. The sequence continues at coordinate 270,991,692 of CM057340.1, forward strand.
CCCGACGGCACAAGGACATGTCGATCTTCCTCTTCCCGACCGAATGACAAGACTGGAGGAAGGCATGTCGGGCTTACAGCAGGTGTTGGAGCAGTTGGCCGAGGCCACACGGATTCAGAGGTAGGATGATGTACCGCCTATTTTAGAGCCTGTTGTACCTCCCGTTCAGACAGTCGCACCCTTGTCACATGGGTTATGGAAGTATTGCTTCCTAAGTTTATGAGGTTGAGACCTCCGGTGTTCAAATGGACAGATGCAGCAGAGAATCCTCAGTCGTTTCTCGACAGGATGGCTAGGAACGGTAGGTTGTTGAGGTGCTCAAATGAGAGGTCGGTGGAGCTGATGAGTTTTCGGTTGGAGGAACTTTCCCAGACTTGGTGCGAGTCGATCGAGAGAGGTCGAGCAACAAATCTTCCTCTGATGACATATCAAAGTTCTCTGAGGTCTTCCTAGCCCAATTCCTACCGCAGAGCGTGAGAGACGCCTAGTTTTGAGGCATTGCGGAAACCTGCAAGTATGACCGTGGCCGACTTCGACTTGCAGTTCACCCAATTGTCGCGCTATAGGTTCCCACAGAGGAGGTCAGGATGAAGAGGTTTGTGAGGAGCCATGATACGCGGTTGTTCCTTGCCTTTGGCTCCCAGCACTTCGATACATATGCACAGACTATGGACGCGGTGATTCGAGTGGAGGAGTGTCTGAACGAGATGACAGTTGTTCCAGAATCAAAGCAAGCCCGACCTGGTGGATCAGTTTCCGAACAGTTAGCAGAGACCGTGACGGATTTATATCAGGACGCGATAGTGGTCGAGGTTGGACTCAGGGCCGGAGGTATGGCTCGTACCCTGAGGGACAGAGGCCGCCGTCAACATCTTTCACTTGTGGACGTCTAGGACATTTCTCTAGAGATTGTGGATGTTAGGGAGAGACCACAATTCCGCGGGCCGCTTTCCTCCCTCTACCTCCTCCTTAGAAGGCATTGCTTCCTCCACCAACCGCAACTCCATGCTAGGCAGTTGCACCAAGAGATCGTAGTTTTGCTAGACATGCTCAAAGGGGAAGAAGGAACCGAGGCAGAGGACACCATGATGCAGGTAGGGGTCAGGCTAGGGTTTTTGCTTTGACACTCCAGGATGCCCAGGCATCCAATGCAGTGGTTACAGGTACTCTCCCCGTATGTTCCCTTGATGCACATATTTTGTTCGATCTCGGTTCTACGCACTCATATGTATCCTTACACTTTGCATCGACACTGGGTAGAGATTCGTCGTTAGATCAATAGTTAGTTGTGGTTACTCCAGTGGAAGATTCTTTCGTAGCACAACACGTATTCAGATCATGTTCCGTACGTATTGGTGATTGAGATTCGTTGGTCGATCTGATTCTTCTTGATATGCTAGATTTAGATGTACTTCTCGGCATGAATTGGCTGGCTGCTTGTCATGCGTACGTTGATTGCTGTAGGAAGACTGTCAGATTATGTTTTCCCGGTGAGCCGATTTTAGTGGTGCAGGGGTATCGCATTGCCGCTCCTGCCAATCTGATTTCAACACTCAATGCTAGTTAGCTTTTAAGGAAGGGATGTCGTGGCTTTTTAGCGTTTATTCATGATATTGTAGCCGCAGAAGTCCCGTTGGACCAACTTCCGATCGTGCGAGAATTTCCTGATGTGTTTCCTCATGAATTACCAGGGTTGCCGCCGGAGCGCGATATTGAGTTCTGCATCGGCCTGATCCCCGGTGCAGGGCCTATTTTTATACCGCCCTATTGGATGACCCCGACGGAGCTCAAGGAGCTTAGGATTCAGTTGCAAGAGTTGCTTGATAGAGGACATGTTCGTCGGAGTGTATCGCCTTAGGGAGCTCCTGTCCATTTCGTTAAGAAAAAAGACAGCAGCATGAGATTATGTATCGATTATCGTCAGTTGAACAAAGTTACGGTGCGGAATAGGTACCCATTGTCTCGCGTTGACGATTTGTTCACGGCTGCAGGGAGCCGGTTATTTCTCAAAAATTGATTTGCGATCAGGGTATCATCAGTTGCGAGTTCAGAATGAAGACGTTCCGAAGACTGCTTTTCGAACGCGCCATGGGCATTATGAGTTTTTGGTGATGTCATTAGGGCCCACCAATACCCAAGCAGCGTTCATGGATCTGATGAACCGGATCTTCAAATCGTTCCTCGACCAGTTTATCATTGTTTTCATAAACGATATCTTGGTCTACTCCCGGAGTCGAGAGGATCATGAGCAGCACTTGAGAATTGCATTGCAGATTTCGAGAAAGCACCAGCTGTTTACTAAATTCTCGAAGTGCGCTTTCTGGCTTGACATTGTCGAATTCTTGGGTCATATCGTTATGAGAGACGGGATGCTGGTTGATCCAAAGAAGATTGAGGCAGTACAGTATTGGCCCAGACCCGTTTCAGTGACCGAGATTCGTAGCTTTTTGGTATTAGCAGGTTATTGTCGTCGCTTCGTGCAGGATTTCTTTCGTATTGCGGCACCTATGACCGGTTTGACCCGAAAAGGAGTTCCATTTCTGTGGACTAATGAGTGTGAGCAGAGTTTCCAGCAATTGAAAACTCGTCTGACGACTGCACCAGTTCTATCCTTACCTTCAGGCTCAGGCGGATTCGTGGTGTATTGTGATGCGTCTCGTGTGGGCTTAGATTGCGTATTGATGCAGCACGACAAACTTATTGCTTATGCTTCTCGACAGTTGAAGAAACACGAGCAGAACTATCCTGTCCACGATTTAGAGATGGCCGCAGTGGTCTTTGCGCTTAAAATTTGGAGACACTACTTGTATGGAGAATCGTGCTTGATCTTTACAGACCACAAGAGTGAAGTATATATTTCAGCAGCGGGATTTAAACTAAAGACGGCGTCGCTGGATGGAGTTAGTGAAGGATTATGATTGTGAGATTCTTTATCATCCGAGCAAGGAAAATGTAGTGGCAGATGCGTTGAGTCGGAAGCCTGGAGATAGCTTGTCTTACTTGGACACAGTTCAAAGACAGTCGACTGCGGATTGGCAAATTTTGTGCGACAGTGACATACGGTTCGAGTTGACATCCGTAGGTGGACAGTTTGCTCATGTTCGTGCTCGTATTCTTTTGTTTGATCGTACAGGGAGGCACAACCCGACGATGCCCGCTTATATGAGGTTATGGAGCAGGTTCGGCAGGGAAGATATTTTGAGTTTACGATCGATAGAGAGGGAGTGCTACGGTTCAGGACTCTTCTGTGTACCCAACTATGAGGGCTGAAACACGAGATCTTAGAGGAGGCACATCAGTCAGGGTACAACGTTCATCCGGGTTCGACCAAGATGTATCACGATTTGAGATATGTATACTAGTGGGAAGGGATGAAGAGGGATATTTCTGACTTCGTTTCGAAATGCGTTAGCAAGTCAAGGACGGGCATCAAAGTCCAGCAGGAGAGTTGTAGGCCTTACCTGTTCCGAAATGGAAATGGAAGCAGATCTCCATGGATTTCATTGTGGGTCTACCTAAGTCCAGCGGAGGGTATGACTCTATTTGGGTGATTGTGGATCGGTTGACGAAGTCAACTCACTTCCTTCTGGTAAAAACTACTTTTGGATATACTCAGTATTCCCATATTTATATTGATGAGATTGTGCGGTTGCACGGTACTCCGACCTGTATAGTTTCTGATAGAGGCAAGCAGTTTACCAGTCGTCTCCGGCAGAAGCTTCGGGCACTCGCTTGAGTTTCAGTACCGCCTTCCACCCACAGACCGATGGTCAGTCAGAGCATACTATTCAAACTCTTGAGAATATACTCCGAGCTTGTACGCTAGATTTTGGTGGCAGTTGGGATCGTCACTTACCCTTGATCGAGTTCTCCTACAATAATAGCTTTCATTAGACGATTCAGATGACACCTTTCGAGGCATTACACGGGAGAAAGTGTCGATCGCCGGTTTGTTAGGCCGAGCTTAGCAAGAGCAGCCTCCTAGGGTCTCAGCTGGTTCAGGAGACTACCAAGAAGATCCAGTTGATTCAGGATAGGAAAGAGCATCACAGAGCAGGCAGAAGTTGTATGTTGATCGCCGTCGCCGCAGACTTGAGTTCGTTGTGGGGGACCATGTATTTCTCCGGGTTTCTCCGATGAAGGGTGTGATGCGATTTAGGAAAAAGGGAAAGCTCGGTTATATTGGACCCTCCGAAATTCTAGAGAGGGTGGGTACTGTAGCGTATCGTTTAGTGCTCCCGTCCAGTTTTCCAGTTGTGCACCCTGTGTTCCATGTGTCCATACTCTGCAAGTACCTGCATGATCCTTCTTGCTAGGATCACTTAGCACCCCGCTATGTTTCGGCACACATCAAGTATGCTATTTCAAAAATTCTAAGGTGTCGAGCGAGCCCGAACCAAGGATCTAACTAGAGAATTAGGGTTATTAAAGCATGTAAACAGCTTTACACTAACTGATATAGGAATACAACCTTTGTAGACCAATCCTTCACTTCTAAAGCTCCGTGTAGTAGTCCATTTGCTCCGAGTAGTGGTCTCTCGGACTCTCTTTAGGCTCCATTAGACGAAAGGAACGAGCTTACTCAAAGATCTTCGAGGCCAAAGATGATCTACGTCGAAAAATCTCTAAGCCAAGCTACCTCTTCACTAATTGTGAATTAGTGAATGAAACAACCTATACTAAATGGCTAGTTTGGTATAGATTGGTGAAGTAGGAATTTTGCTCACTTTAGAATTATTTTTCTCTTTCTTTTCTTCACTCAAGAAAACCTAGTGAGCCAGATGAAGATGAAGAAGAAGAAGTGATCAACCATGGGTGAAAAAATATCTCTAAGATATTTGTAGAGACTTAACCATGGCTAAAAATAATGGTTAGGTTAATAAATATCTAGAGTAAAATAAAATTAATGGACCAAGTCAAGGATTCCACATGCTTCTACAAGCATCCAAACCAAGCCATTTTCCACATAATTTTGTTTATTCCCTAAATAAATAATCACCCTAATTATCTTAAATATGGTATGAGTCTCATACACCCATGTGCAATATATCATCAAGCATGACACAAAATAAATACATTAACATATATCACATATATATTAAATGTATAGGTAGAAAAGAAATTCTTAAGTGAGCTAATATTAATTAATATATATTAATATATCAAATATATAATTATATATTAAATTATTAAATCAACACTTGATTTAATAATCCGGTTATATCACATCTAACCGACTAATATCATTTATATCTATTTATCAAATCAACACTTGATTCAATAACACGGCTATATCTCATATAACCGACTGATATCATATATCGCGATATTAGAATACAGTATCACACACATATTAATCTCGGTCCCGCACATATCACATATGTGCCCTACTTCGTTTCGCTTGAGCCAGAAAACATCTGCGTATGACTCTAAAAACTCATCAATACGCCAGCAGTAGGTGATGATCATATCAGTCACCCACAAGCCGCCAGCGGTACTAGCTGGACGTAACGGCTACCCGGGTATTAACCGATCAGATGACCAACAAGCAAGCTTGTTCATACTCCCGTGAATCCAGTAACACTGCCGTACAGTCCGGTCTCTTCGTCTGATATGTCGCATATCGAGTCTGGGGATGGTAAACGTCAGACCCCAATAGCTTGATAAGTCATGCCGATATGAGGCTCATAACGGATCGAGAAACTACTGATAACACTTATCAGTAAATCTCAGCATCAGCCCTGACCAGGGACTTCCTGTTATGGTCAATCGAGCATAGCGCAACATCAACTCCCAATACCGAGAGAGACGAAACCCCTCCTATCGCTCATTGCCTCCATATGACTCGGGGCTGTATCCAAAATCCACCTGTTTGCATGCTCTCTTGAGCATGGTAGGGAGGAAATCAAAGCACGGTGGGAATCACACAAGATTCTATGACGATCTCGGGTCTACAGACTAACATGTGCCAGTGTCACCAGAGAACTGCTATCTGACGATAGATATAATACCATCTAGGAGTTCTCAGCAAGTCCTGTTCGGTGTACTCATTCTCCAATGAACACCTGTGTACAATCTTTGATGTCAAACACCAATGGATGCGGGATCATCCATCGCCCCATACAGGGTCAAGAAACGTACACACTAGTCTACTCTGGAATATCGATGCCATGTTTCGATACTCCCACGAGTAGGAACAATTAAAAGATGGAACTTGTGGACTACCCTGGCCCTATTAGTATGATCTGCATCATAGTCATGGTAGTCAAGTACACATCCTAAGGGCTTTATCAACATGTGAGAGAAAGACAGTATCACAATAATAGTCTACATGTTAAGATAAAGAGCAACCAGACAGCATACTATCATGTCGGGCAAGAATGTCCTCTATATATGTCCAAGCATCCATTATAATATACAATCATGTACAATAATGGCCTCTAGGGCATACATACAATTAACAATCTCCCACTTGCACTAAGGCCAGTTGTTGTAGTATCTCATACCCAACGTCCCGAAGAGTCTCTCAAATTGTATCTGGAGAATGGCCTTCGTGAGTGGATCCTCCATGTTATTCTTCGTGTCAACTCTTCTGACCTTGATCTCCCGGCGATCAACTATCTCCCGGATCAGGTGATACCGTCTAAGAATATGCCATCCACGTACAATACGAGGAAGACAACCTTACTCTCTGTAACCTTCTTGTATATACAAGGTTCAGCTACGTTTTTGATGAAGTCAAACTCTTTGACTACAACATCAAAACAGATGTTCCAACTCCGTGACGCCTGCTTTAACCCGTAGATTGATTTAAACAGCTTGCACACCTTTCCGCTGCTCCCACTGTCCACGAAGCCCTCTGGCTGTGTCATGTACAAGCTCTCTTCTAAATCACCATTTAGAAAAGCGGTCTTGACAACCATCTGTCAGATTTCGTAGTCATGATATGCAGCGATTGCAAATAGGATCCGGATGGACTTAAGCATAGCCACTGGAAAAAAGGTTTCATCATAATCCATAGCTAGTCGTTGACGAAAACCTTTTGCAACAAGTCTAGCTTTGAAAGTCTCAACTTTTCCATATACATCAAGTTTCTTCTTAAAGATCCATTTGCTCCCAATGGGTTTTACCCCTTCAGGAGCAATTTCCAAAGTCCATACTTTGTTGGTGTACATGGATTCCATCTCAGATCGCATTGCATCCAGCCATTTCACAGAGTCCCCACTCGTGATGGCCTGCTCGAAGCTAGTTAGGTCATCATCTTCCATGATGCAATCCTCGCTCCCACCGTTAATGAGAAAACCGTAGTATCTCTCAGGTGGATGAGGAACCGTACTAGATCTGCGGAGTGGTTGAGATTCGTTGGGAACTATTGAATCCTCCGGCTCCACCAAATCATCAGCTGTAGTTTGTATAGCTGGAACTTCTTCCAGTTCTACCACATGACCACTAATTTCTTTCACAAGAAATTCCTTTTCTAAAAAGGTGGCATATTGAGAAACAAACACCTTTTGTTCCTCACTGTGGTAGAAGATATATCCCTAGGAATCCTTTGGATATTCCACAAACTTACACAGAACAGACCTTGCCTCGTGCTTGTCCGGATTTTGCTTTTTAACATAGGCCGGACAACCCAATATCTTAACTCGTTTAAGAGACGGTCTCTTCCCATTCCATATCTCAAATGGAGTGGTAGGCGCTGATTTGGTTGGAACTTTATTCAATAGGTATGCGGCCGTCTCAAACGCATAACTCCAAAAGGAAACAGGCAACTCGGCAACACTCATCATAGAGCGCACCATATCTAATAGGGTGTGATTTCTCCGCTCCGACACACCGTTGTGCTATGGTGTATACGGAGGAGTAAGCTGAGAGAAAATCCCATTCTCTTTTAAATAATCCAGGAACTCCGTGCTTAAGTATTTCCTCCCCGATCAGATCGAAGGATTTTAATACTTTTACCCGTTTGGTTCTCTACTTCGCACTTATATTTCTTGAATTTCTCAAAAGCTTCGGATTTGTATTTTAACAGGAACACATGTCCGAATCTTGAAAGATCATCGGTGAATGTAATGAAGTATAAGGAACCATTCCTGGCATGTGTAGATATAGGACCGCATACATCACTATGTATCAATCCCAAAAGTTCAGTAGCTCTTTCTCCGTGTCCTGTAAACGGGGTTTTGGTCATTTTGCCTTTGAGACATGACTGGCAAGTTTCATAAGATGTAAATTCAAATGGGTTTAAATATCCATGTTTATGCAACTTAGCTAGTCGTGTCGTATTGATATGACCTAATCTACAATGCCACAAGAAGGATTCATTCATTTCTGAACTTTTCATCTTATGTGTTCTGTACATTAAGAAATGTATTTTGATTCAGAACGTATAAACCGTTACATAATGTACCAACCCAATCAACACTTTATTTAGAAAAATGTTCATAACATTTTTCTCTACTACAAAGTTATATCCTTATTTATCTAATAAAAAAACTGATATTAAATTGCACAACATATTGTGTACGTAATAACAGTTGTTCAGAACCAATGTTTTACCTTCTGGTAATACTAGGTGATATTCGCCAACTGCTTTGGTTGTAACCCTTGCACCATTCCCTACTTGAAGAGAATGATCACCTATTCCCTGTTGTCTATCTTTCTTTAGCCCATGCAACGTATTACAAATGTGGGATCCTGATCCGGTATCTAATACCCAGGACGTAGAACAAACTGAGAAACTGTTCTCGGTAACGAACACACTCGAAGAAGATGCATCAACATGATCATTCCTCGTTCGGGTCGCGTGGAAATCCGGATGTTCCCCTATTTCCTGCTCAAACTTATAACAGTTATAAGGTAGAGCGGAACCAGCGTTCCCCAGCTCAGTATAACAAGCGGGTTCAGTCAATACATCCATATTATTATCTTGATTAAGGCATGTCATGGTCACCACCTGGAGAGAGAAGAAAACACTTTAGCGTATGCTCTTGCAAGATTAGATTGGTTATTATTTTATCTAATCAGGATGGCTCCCACTGTTTTATCAAATCTTCCTTCAAACCCTAAAAGGTAAAACTAGCCGGGATTAATTACACGCTACAAGTTCGCCAATCTTGCAGACATGCCAGTGTCGGTACTTTGAGGGAGGTTTCCCGTGCTTTCGCACGGAACTAATTAAAATAAACCTCGTTTTCCCATATGCATAACCCCGTTGACACCTTTCTAGTCACCTACTTGATCGACTAATTGTAAAGTGCAAAACCCTTCCAGGAATAACTCTTACTCGCAGTAGGTATCGGAATCCAACTATCTTATAAAAGGTATGCAATCTCATTGCAAATTCCAACACTAGAAATTCCCGATAATGTTTTTACCCCTAGCGACTTATGACCTTAACTATGGTCAACAAATTATAAGCACCAGTCAAGTTCTACCCATCATTTCGTGATTAATTAGACCCACTCATATGACCCTTAATTATTGTCAACAAAGTCATATAAATGTCCTAATTAATAGCATCATATGCTGTGTAGGAAGACATCATTTAGCTATCGTACACTACGCCTTAACTATGGTCAACAAACGTAGCACGGATACTAAGTACTCTACTTCCTAAAATGACGGAGGGTTGCGGATGGTTTTTATGAAAACCTTTAATGTTTTGAACTTGATATCGTTGTAGAATCGAGTGATTTGAAAAAGGAGTGGTTTAAGCTCCGCCTTTTAAAATCGAATAGTTTTCAAAACAAACCGAGTGGGTTGTAGCATTTACTAGCTTTTGCTAAAGAGGTCATTCCCGGTGAAGGGATCTCGGCTCTTTTCTCATCGAATGAGGTGCTGGATATTTATCAAGGAATACCACTATGCAAAACAATAACTAGAGCTACCTTTTTGAAAATTTGATTCCACAACATCATTAGGTTTCTTTCCTTTTCATTAATCTCATTAATGAAGTCCCATCATTTATGCTTTCTAAGTATCACAGATAAAGAAACAAAAATACAACGTATGCTTATGCCATCCGCATTCGTCACGGGGTCCCGTCATGCACCGTTAGGTTACTTAACTCACGACAGAGCGGGGGCAGGACTGGCGCGGATGCAAAACATAAGCAACGTTTATTATATATCATATATATAATATAAAGCATTCGTCTCACACAGATATATGATCTCATCACAGAACATTGGAGCAGAAGTCAACATATGAAATATAGGATATACTAGGAGGTCCGTCTTTTAAATTAAGCCAGTAAAAAAAACACGGATTTCACGGTCGTGATGGTTCTCCGCCGAATACAGAGACGGAACCGCATAGGTTCGTCTTGCCTGAATTTGGGGACAGATGCTAATTGGTGCTATCCATCCACCTCTCCGAAGATACCAAGTTGATTTATGGCACTATGTATCGAAGGTTTAAACGGATACGGCCGATTTAGCGGACTTCGTCAGATTCCCCCTCATTTGAGAGGTTTTTGATTGTGGGGACGCTCTTCCTTGCAGACGCAAGCCCCTGCAGTTAATTACGCTACCGCATCGCGGTAACCACTTTCTCCTTCTCCAGATAGTCACTTCATGTCGTGGGTGTTTGTTTTGTTTTTGGTTGCCCGTGGCTTGTATAAGGAGACTAATTTATGTTGTCTTCCGTAGAGCGTGGATTAGTCCAAATCCGTATTTTCTTAGATTTGGGTTTGGGGTTGGGTTTAAGGATACGTTAGTCTCATTTGAGATTAAGATTAACTTAAACGTTTGTTAAGGATACGTTAGTCTCATTTCAGACTAAGATCAACTTAACGGGATCGTTTAGATCCAACAAGAGAGCATTTAGGCTCTATTGTTTAGTTTAGGGACATTGCGGTCGATTACCAGTTTAAGGACATGGTGGTCCAAGGTTAAGGACATCATAGTCCATGAGTTTAAGGACCCCACCGTCCGTAGTTTAAAGACATCATAGTCTATAAAGTTTAAGGGCATCACAGTCCATGGGGGTTTTAAAGGACCCCACAGTCCGAGGTTAAGGACATCATAGTCCATGGGCTTAAGGACCCCGCAGTCCAGTTTAAAGACGTCATAGTCTATGAAACGTATGGTTGTCGGGACCCGTCATCTCTCTGAAAACGTTGAAGGATTACAACATGTATCAGAGGGGTTCAGAGATGTACCCTTGAACCAATTTTGGTTGAGACGTGTAGTCCAATTGGGACTAAGGTCTGTTAAAAGATTTATGAGCATATGGGCTCAGATAAATCTGAATTGGGGACTTATGACCAATCTTGGGCTAAGTTCAATAAAGTTAAAATGATTAACATTTATTTTGGGCAGTTGAGCCTTAATTTGGGCTTAGCCCTTTTAATAATGCTGAGCATTGGTTTAGATTATGACAATGTTTGTATTTTACTGCATGCTGAGCGTTCATCATAGCTTTAGGGCTTTATTAAAGAACAATTTATGTTCTATCAGCGCAACATGTGTGCGCTTGGCGCTTTGCGCCAGTCAAAGAGCGCAGTGCGCTTCTGCCGGGTAGCGCACACGTGAGAAACGCGTGGCGCGCGTGGCGCTAAGCGCCAGATAATGAGCGCATTGCGCTCATTTATGAGCGCATTGAGCTATTAGTTCAGTGGCGAACACGTGAGTGACACATGATGCGTCTGGCGCTGAGCGCTAGCCCATGAGCGCAGTGCGCTATTATAAAGAGCGCTAACTGTTAGGTGGCGCCTACGTGAAGGACACGTGGCACGCTTGGTGCTGAGCGCCAGCAGAAGCGCAGTTCAAGAGCGCAAAGCGCATCTGATCAATTTTATGATCTGAGAAATAAATTCTCGTTATATAAAAGACTTTGTCTCAAGATTCTAAGAACAAAAGTTCTTATTTTATAGGAGATGCTTCAATCTCTTATATTGATGAAAGGCTTTGCCTTTATGGATCTGTGATCCTTAAGAGAATTGAATTATTCTCCCCCTTTTATAATGAGATGTTCATGATCTTTTTGAAAAAGCCTTTAGTCTTCTAGATAATGATCTGTGAGAAAAATTATGTTCTTATTTTTATTTCAATGATGAGATCTTTTGATCTCCTTGTAAAAGACCTTGGTCTTAATCTTTAAAGAAATGAATTCTTCCTTTTTAATTATGAGATGATTTCATCTTTTTGTTCATCATCCTTCTTTTTACCTTGAAGAAAAATCTTCTTTCTTGAGAGCTTGGCTCTTCTCTCTCGATTTTCTCAAAGTTTTGTGGGGGAGTTCCTCTCTGTGCTTCTGTATATTTGAGACTTGAAGTCTTGGGGCCTTTTTATAGGGCAAGCTGATCAGTTCAATCAATTAAAGAGAACTTTTCTCCAATTGATTTGGGAAATTTACCATCGTTGGATTTTTGATCCAAGGGCTTCTGATTTACAGAAGATAATCTTCTTGTTATTAACAAGATTGGGAAATCTTTCCATACAGAATTTATTCTGTATTTTGGTGATTTTTAATCACCCTTGGATCATTAATCCAACGGTGCCTTGATTTACAGAGCACAATCTTGTTATTTGGAAAGATTTTGAGGAATCTTTCCTTAACAGAATTTAATTCTGATTAATTAATGATTTATCATTATTATTAGATCTTTGATCTGACGGTGGGGAGCTTTTAGTCCCAGCGCTAGCGCACCCGTGCCTTGCACGTGGTGCGCTGCTTAAAGTGCAGCACACTTAGCGCTAGCGCACCCATGCTTTGCACGTGGTGCGCCACTCAGAGCGCAATGCACTTAGCGCTAGCGCACACGTGCTTTGCATATGGTGCGCTGGTTAAGTGCATCGCTCCTAGCGCTAGCGCACACGTTGCATGTGATGCGCTGCCTTTGGCGCTGCATCTGAAGCGTTGCTTCATTTTAAAATTTGAATTTTGAACAGAGCTTTGCTCTAATTGGGGGAAACAAATGCCCCCCACCGTTGCGCTCATGTAGCCCACACGTGAGGGCAGCGGTGGCAAAATTTCTGTCGTTGGATTAATTCAGAATCTGAAACGGCTATTTAAGCCTATAAATAGGACCCTTGGCCCTTTAGATGATTATGTTCATCTTCTTTTTTTGAGAATTTTTATTCAGAGTATAGCTCTTTTGCTTAAGAACTTTTCAAGAGTCGAAACTCTGCTAAAATTTAGGTAAATGTTAAATCTTTTAAAGGATTATTTAAAAATCTAGGGTTTCACCCATTAATAGAGCCTTGCTCTTCATAGATCTTTAATCCAAAGAAAGCCCTTTTAGGGTTTCATTAACAGAGCTTTGCTCTCTTGGAATCATAGATCTAAAGAGATCTTTCTTGGGGTTTCTTAGCCCATGAATGAACAGAGCTTTGCTCATGAAGAACTCTTAGAGTTTGTTCATAAATTTTTTTTAAAAAATTATTTTTTAAAACTTTTATTTTAAATTTTCTGATGGTTATTCCATCATTTCTACAGAGCAAGGCTCTTGAGGAATTTTTTATTCCTTTATCATTAGAATTTGACAAGTGGTATTCTGTCACAGAGCACTGCTCTCAATGGGAGATTTACTCCTTAGGCCGAGGGATTTCTCATTAAATGAGAATCAATTGAGGATTTCCTCATTTAATTGACAGTCTCATCAAATGATGAGGCTGTCTTATTAATGATGAACTGTCATCCAGATTTTGTGGGTCCCCCTTTGGTCCCCTTTTTACTGCATTGCAGTGAGGTACCAATTTAAAGTACCTAGTGACAGCACTTAAACTGTAGCATTGGCGGCTGACAATTTATTCTTCTTCGTGCAGGTACTATGTCTTCCGACGCTTCTTTCCCGTTTGTCCGCTCAGAAGGCGGATTTCCCGAAGCACCCGTAGACCGAGAGGTTCTTGCGCTGATCAAGGACCATGACCCGGAGCACAAGAATCTTCATATATGGGGTAGATGGTATGATCAAATTATCAGAGGCCGCCGGAGCTTTTCTTGCGCGACAGCCTCGGAGCCTATTTATGCGATCCCTTATGCAGATGTGCCCCCGATAAGCTACACTGTAGAGGAGGTGAATTGGACTTCGAAAGGTCTCCTTCGGCCTTCTATTGCCGCAGTACCCGTGCAGCCGGCAGTAGCTCTGGACACTTTAGGACGGCGCATATGTCAGGGCGAGTCGCGCCCTTAGGGACAGCCTTACAACATAGGACTAACTCCCTGTCATCCGGCCGGGTACTTACAGTGGGCCCGATATATTTTATCGGCGAAGTCGCAGCTACTGAAGCTCGGATTGTACCCTGCGATTTACACTTCCTTGTTCCAATATTCTGCACCTCCTAAATGGTGGATCAAGGCGTTTTTAGAGCAGTGGAACATTCCAACCCATACCTTCCTCCTATTGGATCGAGAGGTCTCCATTTCCTTGGAGGAATTTGCCGTGGTCTCTGATTTACCAGTTAGGGGAGAACACTACGAGGAGCTGCTTCCTCCGGATGAGTATGTTTTTGCCACCAAATCAGTGGTAATGGGTCTTACCCCAGAGAACGCCGTTCAGCACCCGTTCCCAAGTCAGATAAAGGTGTTGAATATGTATGAGAGCCTCTTTCTTAAATCCGGAGGCCGGGGGGTCAGCTTTACGGATTTTATCGCTCGCTTTCTCCGTGCGGAAGTTTTATCGCGACAAGGTGAAAAGTTTGCTAAACTTGATCCTTTCGGCTTTGGCTTGGATCGCCGGCCAATATTGGAAGCCGATCAAAAGGATTTCTTTCTTCCAAAGGTCGCGATTGTTCCCTTCTCAGAAATTGCCGCTCCAGGCGTCGATGAGAAAACGTTCTTTCTAGGGTTTCTCGGTTTATGGTTAAGCTGGTAGACACTCCCCATGCACCCTCGCTATATGAGGCCGTATGTTTTCTACTCCGCGTATCGAATGGTTGCCGGAATACAGGTGGCCATCGGGATTGCTGGGTTAGCCCACCTATATCACGGCCTCAACTTGGCAGCGGATACCACTGAACCGGGATGCAGCCTGCCAACTTCTCAATGCATTATTTCACTTCATGGCTAGAGTTGCACGTGCTTGGGGTCTTCGGTATCCACAGAAGACCTTTCTTTTATGACAGATGCAAGTTTCCTCGGATAATGCGGCTAGTCAATGCATCCATCGTAAATCTGTCACCGCGGGAAGCTAGGAGTTTACTCCTTCATCCACGCACGGTTGGAGATGGTATGTCTTTCACTGACAAAATCTTGACCGTCGGCCAGGAATCTGCCAAGACGGTGCTGCCATTACAGGACATTTTCAAAGACGGGGCCTCTGTGTTGAAAGCTTGGGAGATTCTTCATCTGTACTCTATCAGGCCGGGCTTTCTCGTATTTCGACAAAATGATGCGGCGTTATTCATAAGATACAACCCGCAACGTTTTGCCCAACAGCTGAGCTACAATCAGGGCGTCCCGCTTGAGGCTTTCTTGGCAGAACCTGCTGCTACCGAAGAGGGAATGCAAAGCGCACTGCATCATTTTATGCGCCTGAACACGGGGTCCAACTTCTTCATTAGTGAACCGAGCTGCTTTCCTAAGGCCCTGAATGTGTATGTGGCGTGGTATCAACACTCGATGGGCGCCGTCATTAGAGAGGAGAAGCAATTGCTGCTTGATCGCAAGGGCACCGCTCCGGTTGGCAACCCAAGTATTCCTCTGAAGCGACGGACCACTGC
Organism: Agapanthus africanus; assembly: GCA_030015575.1. Classification (NCBI taxonomy): domain Eukaryota; kingdom Viridiplantae; phylum Streptophyta; class Magnoliopsida; order Asparagales; family Amaryllidaceae; genus Agapanthus; species Agapanthus africanus. Next base: position 271,007,360 of record CM057340.1, read on the forward strand.
TTGTCCTCCCTTAAGAGAAGTTGCTGCGGTCGAGGTTCCGCATGATAGGCCTGAGCTACCGATACCCCGTGCTCCCGTGGAAACGGTGACTGCGGCGTCTCCCGAGTCTGGCGTGGTTCAGATATCGGGACTCGTCGTCCCAAGATGCCCACCAAGCGTAAGCTTGTGCTAGCAGCGACAGGTACTCGCTCGCAGAAGAGGAAGAAGAAGTCGATTCTCTCTGCCGACGTCGTACTCGGTCAGGAGCCTCATACTCCTTATAACGAGGGCCTGAGCGAATATGGGACCAACGAAGGCCTATTCATAGTGCCGGATGACACCGATCTCGAGGCTGCTATTGCAGCTTCCGAGCGATTAGCAAGCCACAAAGCGGGATTGGCCATCCTCGCACAATCAAGTAAACCTCAACCATATCTTTTGTCATTGCATTATATTTTATATTATCGTGTTTTGTCTGACACTTTTCTTTCAATAGGCATTTCCACTGAAGAGGCTCTCGCGGCTTCCTTCAAGACTTTTGAGGAGGAAGAGAGGCTTCGCGCTTCGCAGGGCGTTGGTATATTTCGGCTCATTACGCCTCCATTCGCCTTTCTTATGGATAATCTGACCCCTTTTTTCATCTTATCGCAGGGATTACCTCGACTCAGGTCACCCAGTACAGTGTCAATCCCGCAGGGTGATGCGGCGACGCTTCCAGTGCCAGTTATCGAAGTCCCGGCCTCTTCAGCATTGCCAAAGGAGGCTTTACTGCAACCGATGATGGACGCCGTAACGGTTCCAGAGGTAGCTCCTGGCGTGGATGATGACATCCCGTTAACGGAGGTTTTGAGAAGATCGTCTCTCACGGCCCGGACGGAAAGGAAGCGCAAAAGGCATGCAGCAAGGGAACGTAATGCCGCCTTGGCCGTGGGTGCGGGCTCGAGCGTCATCCCGTCCGTCGCTATTTCTTCTGAAAACTCCCCGGTCGCCCTATCTACTGCTCATCGACGGGCGGTACGCGCGACTCGGGAGGCGACTGAGAATCCATTGCCAGGTAATGCAGCGATTGGTCTTTTTATTATATATTTTTTTATTCAACCCGCAAATTCTGATATACCATGTCTTGCAGAGCCAAGCATTAGAGATGAAGCGGCGGGTGAGAAGACGGCGACCCTTGAACCCGAAATGACTACGCTCTCTCAGGAGTCTGAGACTGCCACAATCGCCGCTCTTTCTCCTTGTGGTTCTTTGCCGTTGCCGGGTGCTGCGAGTATCACGACGGCTCTCGTGGAGTCGGGAGATGAAGCTACGGGCGGCGAAACCATTCCACTGGAGGAGGACGAAGCAGTTGCTGCATCAAGTGACGCCCTTGTCGCGGTTCCGACCGGCGACTCACCAGCTAGATTTTTGGTCATTGCTTTCCTTTTTATTCTGCAATCCCTTTTAATCTCTTCTGACAGTACTTCCCTTGTTTCTGATGTAGGCGTGGTGAGCGTTGAGGTTGTATTACCCGAGAAAGTATCACCAGTTGCTGCTTTGACGGTGGCCGCCCCTTTGCCTTCTCTTGTGTCCTCCCAAATGCTGGAAGGTACGGATTCACGACCCATCGGTTTCATTGTAGGCAATGTACTTTATGTACTAACATTGCATTACTACATCCTTACAGGAGTCCTTTTTGATACTCACATTTCACCTTCCAGCCGGAGATTGCTTCATCTAGTGGCGTTGGTAAGTACAGCCTCTAGTTAATGTCTTCTCACTCTTTTACGGGCAGCTAAATCGTTTCTAATTCTTCTTTGTTTTGACTGCAGCACTACAGATTGAAGGAGGAAACGAAAGAACAGTTGCACCACCGGTACTCCCGGCCTTGCCACCTGCTGCAGCTGGTATAGTAAACTCTATTGTTCATGTAGCTTATCTATTTCTTGAACCGATATTTGATTATGATTTATTTCGCAGCAATGACACCGACTTCAGCTATGTTCGAGTCTCGAATCATAATGCCAGCGGGCCCCTTTTCCAAACGTCTATCTTCAAAAGGCGCTGCGAACAGTCTGCGCATGTTGAGCGATCACCTCGAGGAACTTGACGTGGAGACCCCTGCCCTTGCTGCAGATTTTGCTGCCGAGGTTAATCACATGCTGGCGACGCTCGTGCACGAGGGCGTCGTTGAGTCTTGGGTTAATCACTGCAGGAAAATTAAGGCTTGTCTGCATGAGCTCGAGGTTGAACGTCCTGCTCCCGAGGTCCTGGCTGTGAACTCCCAACGGCGAATGATGAGTCGCTCCTGGTATCATATTCCAGTGTAGCGATGCAGACGCCAACCAAAATCCAATTTTTCAAAATTCTCCCAGCCCTACGGTTAGTCCCCAAATTGACTACCGTATACAATCCACGGGCTCAAATAATTCTCATCATACCCATACCTCACCGCAATCATCAGTCCAACGGCCGGTCTTCGCCCTTGGACTTATGCTCCATTTTGGAAGACCCACTCATGTGTCTTCACGATACATGAGGAGAACAAACCTTTGTGGGATCCTTACGACTCAAAGGAAAAACACACTTAGGAGTCCTCACGACTCCTTAGGAGAAAATACACCTGCGAGATCCTTACGACTCATAGGGAGAAAATGCTTTTATGGGACCCTCACGGCCCATAAAATTGAAAAACCTTAGGTGATAGGGACCTAAACCTGTCTCCTAAGCCATCGCTCACCTAACAGGAAAAGGCAAATGATGAATTGCCGCTGGCACATGTGCTTCAGTGTTAGCAACGCTGATGCCTACCCTAACCTCAAAATTCCAAACTCCAATCCAAATGACCTCTAAGTCGTTAAACTGGGAACGAGGGAAATTTCCTCATGGCAAATGATGATTCGCTTCTGGTACCATATTCCAGTGTAGCGATGCTGATGCCAAACCAAAACCAAAATCCCCAAATCCTCTCATGGCAAATGATGATTCGCTCCTGGTACCATATTCCAGTGTAGCGGTGCTGATGTCAATCCAAATCACATCAAATCCGCAAAACAACCAATGACCTCCCTGGCAGAATCAAATTCCACCTCGGAAACAAGTCAACTTCATCCCTGACACCGCAAGAAGCGGAGCAAGTAAAATCCAGAACCGACCGTCCAAGCCGCTAAAAGGGCAGTATCGACCGTCCAAGTTGCAAAAAGGGCAGAACCGACCGTCCAAGTCGTTAAAAGGGCAGTACCGACCGTCCAAGTCGCTAAAAGGGCAGTATCCACCGTCCAAGTCGCAAAAAGGGCAGAACCGACCGTCCAAGTCGCTAAAAGGGCAGCATCAACCGTCCAAGTCGCAAAAAGGGCAGAACCGACTGTCCACGTCGCTAAAAGGGCAGTATCGACCGTCCAAGTCGCAAAAAGGGCAGAATCGACCGTCCAAGTCGCTAAAAGGGCAGCATCGACCGTCCATGTCGTAAAAAGGGCAGTGCCAGCTTCCCAAAAGCGGGAACCAAATCAAGTCGCCTCCACATGAAAGAAGATCCATCAATTTCATGCACACGACCCACATGTGTGGTGTGCATTTATTGATGGGGGGCAATTTATTGGGGTAAAAATTTACATCCCGGTTGACCAAGTCAAAATCAAAGTAAACCCCAAACCAGGTGGGCCCAAGCCCAGGTCAAGTGGGCCAATGCCCGGAGCGAGCCCGAACATGAAGCGGACGGCCTCCCCCCACGCCAAAATAAAAATTTTGTAATAAAAATTTTGTTGTATTTCTTGTATTTTATATTGTGAATAAATGTAAGAAAATGGGCATAAAGCCAAATTTTTGTAAAGCCCATGGCTTATGTGCAAAAAGAAATGGCACATGAGCCATGGGCTAGGCAAAATGCCATTTTGTGCAGCCCAAGGGGCTATATGTAAAATGTATAGCCTATAAAGGCAAAGATAATGAAATATCTCAACAACTTTTTCTCTCTCCAAAAAAATTTTTGATCTGAGATCTTTCTCCTTCCTCAAGGCTCCAAAACCTTCTTCTTTCTTTTGAATTAAATCAAGAGTTTTACTCTTCATTTTATAAAACTAAATAGTTTTTCACCACAAAAACCCATAAAGGGGAACTCAGATCTTCCATTAGATCTCAAAAAGAAGTGATTTTTAAAATCTTATATCTCTTGATCTTCAAGATCCAGCAACCAGAGGAGAAAGAAGAACCCCTTTCATCAACCCCAAAACATCTTAGGAGTTTAACTCCACTCTGATTTCTCTTTCGAGAACTTCTGGGGCTAAAAGCCTCTTTTTCCCGCCGGCGTCCAAGCACCCAGCGCTCAAGCGCCCACATGCCGACACGTGGCGCGCTAGCGCTCGAGCGCTTAGCGTCCAAGCACAAAGGGCCCACGTGCCGACACGTGGCGCGCTGGCGCTCAAGCGCAAAGCGCCCACGTGCCGACACGTGGCGCGCTGGCGCTCCAGCGCATAGCGATAGCGCTTGAGCGCAAAGCGCCCGCGTGCCGACACGTGGCGCGCCTGCGCTCCAGCGCCCTGCGCTCAAGCGTAAAGCGCCCAAGTGCCGACACGTGGCGCGCTTGCGCTCAAGCGTCCAGTGCTCAAGCACAAAGCGCCCACATGCCGACACGTGGCGCACAGCGCTGACCCCACGTGCCCTTTGCGCTTTTCCCTTTTTTATATATGCATACATGTATATATATATATATATATATATATATATATATGTACAGATACACACACTCCACAACACTGTCCCCCTCCAAAAAAAATTTGGGCCGGGACACTGCCCCGCACACTGCAAGGGGGCTGCTAGCCCCCTTGACCCCTTTTCCCCCAGCCCGCTATCCGGATAGCGGGACCCCCGTAAAAACTCTGCGTGGCTCCCGATGTATCCAGAACCCCCTTTCAAAACACAACACACGCACGCTGCACATTGAGTTCGCATGACCTGTTTAACCCTTTAATCGGAGGTTCCCTCACTCCAAAGGCGATGGGTAATTAACGGCAGCTTAGTCCGCGGCTGTCGGAGATTCGGATCCCCACAATCAATAAACCCCGGCCTACACTAGGCAAGGGGAATCTGTAGTACGCCTGACAAGCGCGCGCGTATTCCCATCTCAATGGGGTGACGAAAAACACCCTACAACCCGCATGCTACACCTACACCTCATCGGTGATTAACATGCCACATACACATATAGAACTTGCCATGTCATTTACATCACATTGTACCATGCTAGTATTGTAGATTACTGTTTATCACTCAGCATCATGTACCGTTCGGTATATTGTATCTTATTTCCATTGTTACTACGCCTTCTTCTGTGATGTTTTATGAGATTTCTATTGCTACGGGGTTTGAGATACTGCATGGTACATTTTATAAGACTTGATTGCATTTACAAATTTTATTGTTTCTCGTGATATATGTAGATACGCCCACCATGAGCTTGATATTTTTCTGATTTGATTTTATTCCGAACAGAGTGGGGAAGATATACAGTTGCGGATTTCTACGATATCCGGACTGAGTGGGGGAGTATACAGTTGGATACATGGTAGACCCGGTCGAGGCCGAGGGGCAAGAAAGTCGTATTTGAGGCGAGAAGCCTAGCGAGAAAACTCGATACCAGAGATAGTTTAAGAAACACGGCGGATATCTGGAAGATACCGATCGGTGTTGTTGGATGTCAGGACCGTTTGGAGAAACGGTGCCAGCGATATTTGAAGGTTTGTGTCGATATTTGACATCGGATTTGATGATAGTTTATAAATATGCTCGAGAAATTAGGATATTTTAATGAGATTTTCGTTTTCTTTTATACGGACATTGTTGTGACATACTCGTGTTTCACATGTATCATACACATGCTATTATACATAAGTTTAGTCGCTAGTTCGGTTATGCATGCGATTTCCACTTTGTGATGTTAGTTTTATTCACCAAGTTGGTAACTCACTCTCGTTGTGCCTTAGCTCCTTGCAAGATAGACCGCGTGGACGCATAGCAGCGTCGCAGACACATACTTTAGGGTTCACCGCAGATTTTGCTAGATGGATTGCATGCATAGTAACCGTCTCTTTTGTATATATTATACCTTATATCTAGTGTAACTACATCAGACCAGCTATATTGTTTGACTTAGAGCGAGTTGTGACTTATGTATATTGTTTTGGGTCAAACTTGAGTAGAATCGACCAGTTATCTTGATTTATGAAGTTATTTATATTGTGCTTGTGATCCTTCGCTTTTGAGCGTCGTATATGCACTGCGTGTGTTTGATTCCGCCGATTGGCGTTGAGATTGCTCCCAAGTGGGGATGCCATTATATTTTTATAATTATGTATTTGTTTTTATCAAAAAAAATTACAAAGGAGGTGCTGCTGAAATTCTAAATGACGAAAACATTTTCAACCCTATTTCAAAACACTTGACATATGCTTTCAAACAAACAATCCTTGTAAATAAATTGTGTTTAATGTTAAATACCTTTTTGAAAACTTCTCCTTTATTCTTTAAAAAGTTTTAGATCTTGGTTTCTGGCTTACTTGGATCTGTTAGGAATATGTATGCTTTAGAGACCATTATTGTATATTATAGTGGATGCTTGAACATATATATAGAGAGAGAGGACTTTCTTACTCGACATGATAGTATGATATCTGGTTGCTCTTTATCTTAACATGTTCACTTGTTTTAGTTTACTGTCTCTTTGATACATGTTGATAATGCCCTTAGGAAGTTAGATTGACTACCATGACTATGATGCAGATCATACTAGTGGGGCTTGTAGTCCACAAGCACATCCTTAACAGTTCCTAGTCAAGGGAGTATCGAGACAGGACATCGATATTTCATAGAAGACTAGTGTATATGTTTCTTGACCCTGTATTGGGGCGATGGATGATCACATATCCATTGGTGTTTGGCATCAAAGATTGTATACAAGTGCTCATTAGAGACTGGGTACACTGAACGGACTCACCGGGAACTCCTAGATGGTATTATACCTATCGTCAAATATCAGTTCTCTAGTGACACTTGTACAGGTTAGTCTGTAGACCCGAGATCGTCATAGTGTCTTGTGTGGTTCCCACTGTGCTTTGATTTCCACCCTACCACGGCTCTAGTGAGTCGTGCGAACTGGTGGATTTTAGGTAAAGTCCTGAGACACATGGAGGCAGTGAGCGATAGGAGGGGTTTTGTAAGTGCACGGCGGCGCCCCGGCCGTCAATCCGACGCCGGAATGCGGTAGCGATGCTTTACTTTAATTTTTCAAACTGGCACCACCGCGCACTATAAACCCGGATCGTGCCATTAAACTAGTCCTAGCAATCTACAAGATGGGGAAGAAAGATATACCGAGCGATCCGTGTCCTCCGGTCTACTAGCCATCGTCCCGATCTCCCGCGGAATGTCCGGTCTCCATCTCCTCGCCGGAAGGGCACCACGTCGCCTGCTTCTTTTACGGGCTCCCACCTCTATACCGAGGCAACTCGGGCAAGAAGTTGGCGAGCCGACGTGCCCAAGGTTTGCTGTAGAATGCGTGTAGTGCTCATGTCTCATTTTGGGGTTTATAGAAGTTGCCCTATGGTGGAGGTAATGAACTTGGCTTTTGGAGATGGAACTTGTGGGGATTTTACCAAGCCAAAAGAGATGAAAAACCCTCACAACAAATTGGGACAGCCCCCCTTTGAGGAAGTGGCCGGCCATGACCAATGGTGGGAGTGAGAATGAGTGAGTGGTGTATGGATCATGAAACCACTATCATAATGCAAGAGAGAAAAGAAAGGGTGATAAGAAACAATCATCACAAACAAATCCATACTCCACCAACAACCATCATCAAAACCATGATGATACAAAAGTCAAGCCATGATGGATAAATCAAGTCAAAACAAGATGACTAAAGAAAGTCAAGCAATGATGGTGCAAGTATCATGATACAATAATATGCAAAGACTCCCTCCACAATTGCTTATTTGCACAATTGCAAATAAGCCATCCTCCACCAATCTTCGGCCAAAGAAGGATACAAAGAAATATGGCCGAAACGGAAAGCAAACTGGCAACTCCTGAAAACTGGTCCCGTAAAAAATCACAGGAAAACCCCGCTACTGTGCATACACACCCGCATTTGTATTCCGACCGAAATACAAAAGCAATGAGACAAAATCTACACTGTACTATACTAGGATCCGGCTTAAACCAAAGCCGGCTAGTAATATCCGTTCGATCATGATCCGTGCAATACCGCACGTATCTGATCGAACCCTGCCATATCTCCATACGGCCTCTACAGCGTTTCGCCCGAAAGCTTGAGTAACTGAATGTGGGGGACTCTAAAGAAAAGTCAATACTATGGATGTGGATTTAACCACTAGCACGTCAGAGGTATTAGCCATACGTGACGGGCTACCAGCTATTGACCAAAAGGGACGTCGATGAGCGAACTCATCCTGACACCCTACTGAGCCTGTCAGCGACAATATCCGTACAGTCCGGTCGTTCGTCTATAAGCATCACATGGCGGGCCTAGGGGGTTGGTAAAAGTCAGACCCCCAAAAGCGGTACAAGTCGTGTCGGAGTGTAGCCTAGAACACCCTGAAATACTACTGGAATACCTACCAGTAAATCTCCTGCCTCGGCCGAGGGCTTCGTGTAATGGCTCTCCTAGACACAGCGCGACCTCACCCCCAATACCGGGAGAGACGAACCCCTGAAGATCCGCTCACTGCCTCCATGTAGCTCGGGACTGTACCCAACTAAAACCTGTTTGCACGTCTCCTTTGAGCGTGGTAGGGTAGTAATCAAAGTACAGTGGGAACACACACGAGACAAATGACGATCCCCGGGTCGATGAACTAACCTGTACACATGTCACTAGGGAACTGCTATCTGACGTCAGGTATAAGACCAACTAGCATGTTCCCGGCGAGTCCTGTCCGGTGTACTCATAACCCAATGAGCACCTGTATACATCTTAGGTGAACCAACTAACACCAGTGGCTTGTGAGACCGGCCACCGCCCCTCGTCGGGGTCTCGACTGTATACACTAGTCTACTCTAGAGTATCGATGCCCTGTCTCGAAACTCCCACGACTAGGGACCTTTTAAGGATGTGCTTATAGACTACCAGCTCCCACTTATATGATCGCCCTCATACTGCTGGTGGTCAAGCAAGAATCCTAGAGGCTCTATCAACATGTAATAGCGACATGTCAGGTCACCTAAAGCAGTACACGATGATAAAGATAAACCAGATAGCATACTATCATCTCGAGTAAGACTGTTCTACCGGGATAGGTCCTCCCTCAATCATTGCAATCAGGTGCCTGTGATCCAATAATTGACTCTGAGGGCACTATCTCCAACAATCTCCCACTTGCACTCAAGGCTAATTATTGTGGTGTCGCATACTCACAGCCCGAGTGATACCGAACACCCAACTGCTCTACTAGTCAGTCTCACAAAGCCCGTTTGCGAAACTATTGCGTCCGAGGAATAGCCTCAGTGAGTGGATCCGCTTTGATGTTTCTTTCTATGTCTCTCTATATCTCATATTCGCGGAGAAAGCCATCTCCCGAAATGAGCAATACCTGTCTTAGAATGTGTCTGGATGTCTGATGGGACCTAGCTCATAAATGAACTCCAAATCCAAACTTCTTAGACTGTATCGACAACTGAACTTAATCAGTATCCAGCGCCATGCCTCCCTCAGTATTGCCTTGGACCACCTGTCCAAAATACTGCCCCTCGTCAGAAGGAAAAAAAACTATAACTCTGCTAACCTCCTTGTTGTCCATGTCACCTTGGAAGCCTGGAATGATAACTGTCTCCCGAATGAGGCTGTCATTATCATATCCCTAGAACATCCACTTATGTTCTAAAACTGCTTCCGACTGTTTCTCCAGGATTGGATCAATATCAACCTATTGCATCTACCGCAAAAACAACATCTGGTGTGGTACTTGACATCTCATGATTGACTCAATTGCATAAGCAAGTGATCTGCCAATTATGCACATCCCTCTCCACTTTAGTCTGTAAGACACCTTTAGAGAGGGTGACTCCATCACCTGCAGGTACACTACCGTGCCAGGAGTCGTCCATTCTAAATACTTTTAGAATGCTGTCTAAGTACCCTTAATTGGGAAACCACCCAAATCTAGATCTAAAACCATAGATCTAGTAACCAGTATGTCTGATATAATGTCCAAGTCCCATGTGGAGAAACCACTGTGTGACGACCAAAATATAACCGATCGTAGTATAGGAATATCACTTCCTACTCTGTGTATGTCATCCAAATACCATAACAACACACCCTACTACCTTCTTAACAGATCCATCCCTTATTCTGATGAAGTCAAACTTATGACTGTCATACCAGAAATAGATGATCTATCTCCGCTATATCTGCTTTAGTCTATAAATAGACATAAGTCACCTGTCCACCAATGCTTCCGCTGCTCCCACTGACTACGACAACCCTCTGGCAGAGTCATATACACGTACACTTCTAAAGCTAGTTCAGAACGACGCTATACTCATCCTCCTGCCGGGTCTCACAGTCTGGAACAACAGCAATGGCAAGTCTGGGTAAACAAGAACTTCCCTGTCACCGTCCTTGAGGCTACCGGAGTACCTCTCGGGTGCCTGAAGTTACCCACCGTATCTGCGGAGTGGCCAATGGAATGTCAAACCAGATTGAAACTTTAGGTTCCTATCAAATCTTCAGTAATCGTTTGTGGTTCTGGAATCACTTCCAGTTCTACCATACTCCCACTACTGTTTTCAGAAAAAATCCATTTTTAATAAAACTGTGGCGAGTCTAGAACAATATCAATATTGATCTTCCAGATGGTAGAAAGTCAACCCTCGTCATAGCCTGGGTCAACCCACAAACAGCCATTACAGAAAACGTGCCTTGAGTTATCCAGAGTCTGGTTTTAATCATAAGCCGGACAACTCCCCGTACCTTAACAACGTTAAGATACGAACTGTTCTATATCCAATATAGAACCAGAGGCACTGATTTAATTGAACCAGATTCAAATCATGCAGCTGTCTCCAGTGCATGTCAACTAAATGGAAAAAGGCCGATCAGCGTTACTCAACTTAGGAATGCTTCCAATTATGAGTAACCTGAAAAAGAAGCAAGTTCTCTTAGCTATCAACTGAATACCATACACAAGTATCTACATCTTCAATCACTTTGAAGAATCCCGATACTTGCTACACCTGGTTCTCTACTCTATTCAAATACCTATAACTTCTCAAAACTTCGGACCTTGTGTTTCCACGAAATACTTGTCTAAAAACTAGAGAAGTCATAAGTAAACCGAATATAGTACGAGGACCAACCCCTCTGTCCTGATGGACCCTGGACAACATACAACACTCTGTATAAGTCCCTTGAGTCTGATAACTCATTCACTGTGTGTCGTAGGTTGAAAACTGTACTTATGGTTAAGAAGAATTACACCGTTGTTTAATGCTCCTTACCTAACCATCCACTGATATAGGTAAATGTCACAGACATAATTTCAAAAAGGTATATCTCACTCTATGAAAATAGACGTACAGATATATCAATTTGAAATTGGTGCATAACAGCGGATATTCAAAACCAAATATTTGCCGTCCGGCAAACAACCCAGGTGACTTCCTCAAATATCACCGATTACAACGAATCCCGATATAATGAGGATGATCACCCAATTCCCAATAACTTACTCCCACTCAACATCTGCAAAACCATACAGATGTGAGAATCATACCTGGTAAATACATACCCTGGAGTAAGTATCTAATCGGGAAATGAGTTTTCCTTTAACAGTACACAGTGAACCTGAAACATTGAAATGTTTCGTAGGGGTACCCTGGTATTCCTAGTAATGCCTCTTCCATTATCCAGATTCACAACTGTAACCGTATATCTTTTTGCCACCTCTCCAAATCCCTTTATATGTCTTTAGTCATTACCTTCTGCACACCCCTTAGGCCAAATGGTTTTTTTCCTTCCCTACCGTTCGGCACCAGCCTATGGTTTGGAAGAAGACTATCCTATAAGCATAATGGGTGTACTGTCCTAATCCTAAGAGCACTCGCAATGCGAGAGAAGGTGAAGATAAAAGACAACCGAATAAACCTTATTCCTATTTCTCCTGAACCAGAACCCATCACCGAACTGGAATAAGTTCCTTTCGAGTTCGTATATAACCATACGATGGAGTATCCAATAAACTGTGGATCTTCGTAGTGATACGGAGTGTTCTGGAGAAATACAAAGATGATTTGGGAGTGGTAATGAAATACCTGGTTTGGTCATGAATATCAGTTGCAATTTACTTTGCCCTCTTACTAATCCCTTTCTTTCTCTTTACTTAATACCTTCTGCACACCATCGTTATGCTAATTGGTTTTCTTCATTCCCCACCGTTTGGCACCAGCCTAAGGTTTGGAGGAAGACTATCCAATTTGCGTAATAGGTGTACTATCTTCTAAACCAAGGAGTACTCGCAACCTGAGAGAAGGTAAAAGGAAAAGACAACTGAATAGTCCTATTCGTTTTCTCCAGAACCGGAAACCATTCTCGAATAAATTCCTTCGAGTTCGTATATAACCATACGATGGTTTTGTCCAATGGAAGTGGACGTTCGTAGTAATACAGGGTGTCCTGGAGAAAAGGGTAAAAGTAGGAGTGGCAATGAGGTTTGCAACTCTGACAATCCAAAAGCCAGTGTTTAAGAAGGTTCAGTCAACTTGGTCACTGAGTCATAGTCTTAGGGTCGGGTCAATGGTCGCTGCCAAAGAGAGAGAGAAAAGAAACACTCAGCGTGCACTCTAACCTAGATCAGAATGGTTACCAATTTATCTAATCTGGAAACCTCCCACTGTAACGTCAAATTCTTCTCCAAACCCAAAAGAAGAATTAGTCGGGATCACCCGAGGAGTAAACCAACTCATCAACGGGAATCGGGATCCAACTATCATCGCATGATAACGTGACGGAATCCGCTCACGCTATCACACTCCAGAAGGTATGCGCATATCTGGCAAGTTTCAGTTCTTTTGAAACTCCCGATGTGATTTTTGCCCCATGCTCTTATGACCTTGGCGTGAGGTCAAAATATCATAAGTCACATGTCAAGTTCTACCCATCATTGTCCAGGTTAATTTGAACCCACCCGTACATACCCTTGACGTAGGCCAAAATAGTAGTACGACTGTCCCAAACCAACGCATCTATCTATGCAACAGATAAATACCCGGCAGCTACCAAACACTATGCCTTGGCGTGAGGTCAAAATACATAGCTTGAATACTACCGAATATTTAACTGAAATGATGGAGGGCTACGAATGGTTTCTGGCGAAAACCTTTAACGTAATGAACTTGATATCGTTGAAGGAACCGGATAGCTTTTAAAAATATAGTGATGAAAACCTTCGCTAAAGAGGTCACTCCCGGTGAAGGGATCTCGGCTCTTTCCCCGTAGAATGAGGTGCAGGATATTCCAACTGAATACCACGATGCAAAGCAAAAGTAATCGGCTATAGTGAAGTTATTGCCCTGACGCAAACTTCTGTCCAAGGGGTCACTCCCGGTGAAGGGATCTCGGCCCTTACCTCGTCGACTGAGGAGCAGGATATTCCAACTGAATACCACGATGCAAAACAAAAGTGAACGTCCTTGCAATAACAGCTTTTTGAAAATGTTCCAACATCAGATTAGGTTTGTTTTTAACTTGCATTGATCCGAATCAACGCAGTCACATCAATTGATCACACCACAAAGAACGAAAATATACTGATGTACGTATATGCCATCCGCATTCGCCACTGGGTCCCGTCATTACCCGTTAGGTTAGCTAACTAACGACAGAGCGGGGACTGGACTAGCGCTGATGCAAAACATATACAACATCTACTAGTATATATATATCAATATATAATATTTCGCTCAAGGCGTGATAAAATGCAACATCACAGAAATGTACAGCATACAGAACAATACAAATATCTGGGATCCCCGGGTTTCACAGAGCCACTACTGAAACCCGACGTTCCCCTGGTCGTGTGGATAGCCTGTGCAATGAAATCCTAGACCCCTACGGGCGCGTCAAGTTACCCGCCAAAACCTGAAGCGAGGCAGCCCCCTTCAGCACCGTGAATGGACCACCCAGCACTTCACGGAATCCGGTAACTTGGGCACCCCTCCTGGGTCAACCTGTACCCCCTACGAGTGCGGCGAATAGCCCGCCAATTCTAGAGTGAAGCCCCTCCGTCTCAATGCCATGAGATGCGGGCTTGTTGCCCTCTAGAATCCGGCTATCCGTGCACCCCTCCGCGGGGCAATTCTAGTACAGAAAGTAAAATATACATACAACGGGTACATCGACCGCAACCTGGTCGTGCCCCAAAATAAAAATACAAACAGGCAGTGACGGCAGTCCACATGTCGGACACTCGCCCCGCAATATCAAATGTACATAATACAACAAAACTGTACTACCACTGCAACCAGGCTATCCCCACGACCGATCCGCAACATCACAGCAATACACAGAACATCAACGTGAAAGTCACGTTCGCAAATCCGTCTAACCGGGCTATAGCAGTTAGACAGGATTTACCGATCAAGTGACATTCAAGGTCGCAGATATAATGTAAATACTGTGAACTAATGTGTTTAAAATATCCGATCGATCAAATTTTAACAAGTGGGCCCCAAGTACTACTGTACCACATCAAGAAATTCTGGGCCCAAAATTAATATTCCAAAACCCTTATTTTTAACCCATAAGCATTCTGTAAAATTTTGGGGGACTGAACAGTCCAAGTCGCGGCGGAACCGCGGCCCAAGCATGGCTTTGGCCGCGGTTCCGCGGCGTTTTGGACTGTTCACGAGCCCAAATTTTCACAGAACTCTTATAATGTCCTACACATCATTCTGAAACAACCTGAAAAATTTTTGGACTTCAAAAAATTTCGACAGAAACTGATGTGAAGAAAAATACGGTTTTTGGAAAATTGTTCGATCGGAAATGTAAAACACATTAGACAAAGCTAGACTATGTTAATGGCGAGGCTCTGATACCAATGTAAGTGCACGGCGGCGCCCCGGCCGTCAATCCGACGCCGGAATGCGGTAGCGATGCTTTACTTTAATTTTTCAAACTGGCACCACCGCGCACTATAAACCCGGATCGTGCCATTAAACTAGTCCTAGCAATCTACAAGATGGGGAAGAGAGATATACCGAGCGATCCGTGTCCTCCGGTCTTCTCGCCATCGTCCCGATCTCCCGCGGAATGTCCGGTCTCCATCTCCTCGCCGGAAGGGCACCACGTCGCCTGCTTCTTTTACGGGCTCACATCTCTATACCGAGGCAACTCGGGCACGAAGTTGGCGAGCCGACGTGCCCAAGGTTTGCTGTAGAATGCGCGTAGTGCTCATGTCTCATTTTGGGATTTATAGAAGTTGCCCTATGGTGGAGGTAATGAACTTGGCTTTTGGAGATGGAACTTGTGGGGATTTTACCAAGCCAAAAGATATGAAAAACCCTCACAACAAATTGGGACAGCCCCCCTTTGAGGAAGTGGCCGGCCATGACCAATGGTGGGAGTGAGAATGAGTGAGTGGTGTATGGATCATGAAACCACTATCATAATGCAAGAGAGAAAAGAAAGGGTGATAAGAAACAATCATCACAAACAAATCCATACTCCACCAACAACCATCATCAAAACCATGATGATACAAAAGTCAAGCCATGATGGATAAATCAAGTCAAAACATGATGACTAAAGAAAGTCAAGCAATGATGGTGCAAGTATCATGATACAATAATATGCAAAGACCCCCTCCACAATTGCTTATTTGCACAATTGCAAATAAGCCCTCCTCCACCAATCTTCGGCCAAAGAAGGATACAAAGAAATATGGCCGAAACGGAAAGCAAACTGGCAACTCCTAAAAACTGGTCCCGTAATAAATCACAGGAAAACCCCGCTACTGTGCATACACACCCGCATTTGTATTCCGACAGAAATACAAAAGCAATGAGACAAAATCTACACTGTACTATACTAGGATCCGGTTTAAACCAAAGCCGGCTAGTAATATCCGTTCGATCATGATCCGTGCAATACCGCACGTATCTGATCGAACCCTGCCATATCTCCATACGGCCTCTACAGCGTTTCGCCCGAAAGCTTGAGTAACTGAATGTGGGGGACTCTAAAGACTCGTCAATACTATGGCTGTGGATTTAACCACTAGCACGTCAGAGGTATTAGCCATACGTGACGGGCTACCAGCTATTGACCAAAAGGGACGTCGATGAGCGAACTCATCCTGACACCCTACTGAGCCTGTCAGTGACAATATCCGTACAGTCCGGTCCGTTCGTCTATAAGCATCGCATGGCGGGCCTAGGGGTTGGTAAAAGTCAGACCCCCAAAAGCGGTACAAGTCGTGTCGGAGTGTAGCCCAGAACACCCTGAGATACTACTGGAATACCTACCAGTAAATCTCCTGCCTCGGCCGAGGACTTCGTGTAATGGCTCTCCTAGACACAGCGCGACCTCACCCCCAATACCGGGAGAGACGAACCCCTGAAGATCCGCTCACTGCCTCCATGTGGCTCGGGACTGTACCCAACTAAAACCTGTTTGCACGTCTCCTTTGAGCGTGGTAGGGTAGTAATCAAAGTACAGTAGGAACACACACGAGACAAATGACGATCCCCAGGTCGATGAACTAACATGTACACATGTCACCAGGGAACGGCTATCTGACGTCAGGTATAAGACCAACTAGCATGTTCCCGGCGAGTCCTGTCCGGTGTACTCATAACCCAATGAGCACCTGTATACATCTTAGGTGAACCAACTAACACCAGTGGCTTGTGAGACCGGCCACCGCCCCTCATCGGGGTCTCGACTGTATACACTAGTCTACTCTGGAGTATCGATGCCCTGTCTCGAAACTCCCACGACTAGGGACCTTTTAAGGATGTGCTTATAGACTACCAGCTCCCACTTATATGATCGCCCTCATACTGCTGGTGGTCAAGCAAGAATCCTAGAGGCTCTATCAACGTGTAATAGCGACATGTCAGGTCACCTAAAGCAGTACACGATGATAAAGATAAACCAGATAGCATACTATCATCTCGAGTAAGACTGTTCTACCGGGATAGGTCCTCCCTCAATCATTGCAATCACGTGCCTGTGATCCAATAATTGACTCTGAAGACACTATCTCCAACAGGTTTCGTCTCTCACAGTATTGGGAGTAGATGTTGTGCTATGCACGATTGGCTATAACCTCAAGTCCTTGACCATGGCTGATGAGATTTATGGATAAGTGTTTTCAGTAGTTTCTCGAATGGTTATAAGCCACACATCGGCATGACTTATCGAGTTATTGGGGTCTGACGATTCAATCCCCAGACTCGATATGCGACATATCAAACGAAGAGAACGGACTGTACGGTAACTGTTGCTTATAGGCTCTATGCGAGTTTGAACAAGTTTGCTTATTGATCTTCTATTCATTCAATACATGGGTAGCCGTTATGTCCAGCTAGTACCGCTGAAGGCTTGTGGGTATCTGATGTGATCATTACCTACTACCAGCGTTTTGACGAGTCTTTAGAGTTCCACATAGAGGTTTCCAAGCTCAAGCAAAACAAAGTAGGACACGTATTGAGATATGTACGAGAGCTTGATTAAATACGAGTATATGATACTGTATTCTAATCTAGCGTTTTTTATAATAGCCGGGTAATATATGATATAACCGGATTATTGAATCAAGTGTCGATTTAATAATCAACAAATATATTACTCATTTTAATTCTTTTCTTTATTCATATATATATTTGATATATATACAAATGTATCATTGTTGATGATACAAAGAACATGGTAATATAAGAATCACATTGGAGAAAAAAATAAAGATATTGATAAATATATTTGAATAAAAACAAATAAAGAGATGAGTCACGGTGTCTATTATGTTCTCAAATGCTCTAGTAACCATGACTCATTCTTTTTAATTGTTTTATTCATCCATACTTATCTATCTATCTCTAATCTTATCTCCAAGGTTCATTCATATATTTCCAAGTTCATCCTCTTCATGTTTCCTCTCTAGATATTTTTCTAGGCTGAAAAAGAAAAGAGAAAGAAAGAATTTTAATAAGAAAGATCCCCACTTCATCAACCTACAATAGAATAGCAAATTAGTATAGGTTGTTATCTTCACTAATTCATAGATTAATTAAGTATGAGCTTGAGAGTGAGAAGCTTTGAGATGGATCATCATAGACGACGAAGACTTCGAACAATCTCGTTCCAACTTTCAAGTAGAGTCGTAGAAAAGTTCTAAAACTACTACACGGAGCAATTGAAGTGAATGACCGGTCTACAAAGGTTGTGGTTTCCATTCACTTAGAGTTAATCCCTATTTGCTTTGTTTTGAAACCCTAATCTCTAGTTCGATTCATGTTTAGTAAACTTAACTCTCTAGAATTTTTAAAATTGCTCACATGCTTTTGTTAAAAGCCTAGTAGAAATGTTAAGACACACTTACATGGTATCAGAGCCTAACTAGAGGCTTAGGAGTAGTTTAAACGATGTTAAAGTGTTCGATCGACGTTTTAATTTCGAAATTCGATAGTTTCTGTTCAAATTTTTAAAATTCAACATTTTCAAGAATAAAAATTATCAGAAAATTCAGCCGGCTTTTTAATAAAGGGTCAAGAAGTACGAGCTCTAAATTCCACCAAGTGGCCGCAGAACCGCCGCCTAAACTATGTCTTGGCCGCGGTTCGGCCGCCTACTTGTGGACTTAGGACTCCATTTTTCTTGACATGCTTCAATTTCATATTTTGAGTTTTCTGAAAATTTTAGATGAGGCTCAAGTGGTTGAGATCTCTATGAATTGTTGATGATTAGAAAGTCGATCGAAATGTTAACATCGTCTAATGTGTTTTGGAAGTGTGATACAACGGTTAAAATCCACATTGATTAGTTTTGCGAAATCTAGTTATTAATTTACAAATCTCACATTTTAGCCTTTATTAAAGGATTGTCACGGAGTTTAGATTTGGATCGAAACTCCGTCGTAATCTCGTATCCTACGTGAAAACTCGCCGGGAAACACGGGTAGATAGCCACGCCCCTTTACCTCGACCAAGTGACTATAGGAGAACCCCATGGCCCAGAGCATCCACTTGGGTGCTCGTGGCCATGGTGTTTCGGCCAAGTTCACTCCGTTGACGCTCTCGGGGGTGCGGCCATCCACTAAAGTACCCGACGAGCCTTCAATTTTTCCCGGGGATGTTGAATTGCCTAGCTTAATCTTTGAAAAGAGTTTTCAATTCGAGACTTAAATGTAAGGTTTAAAATATAGCATGAAATTCGGAATATGTGATAATCCGGGTTTATGATGTCTATAGATGCAGATTCTAATTATTGTAGTTTTCATTTCTTTTCTGTGACCGTAAGTATAATATGTGGTAGTATCCCTGATCTCGTTGTTATACGTCAACGACATTAGGAATACGCATATTTACTTACGTTGATGACATGTGATGTTATTATGTTGCTATATTGATATGTTATATAGGATCATCGTGATTGAATAGCCTGGAGTTTTATATGAGATGAGAATTTTTCTTTTTCTTATTCATGTAAATAATTGTATATAATATTCTTTTATTGGGACACTTCCGGGTTGAGCTTGTTGTCTCCATTCGATGTAAATTATTTACTTTTCCGCATTAATATAGACCCAAGACGGAGAGCACAAGTAACCGGGTTCTAGAGTCCAGTGAGAAGCCATCTCAAGAAGTTGAGACCGGTCTCTTAACTCTAAAATTGGAAGGGTTGTTTGCCGCTTTCGTAGGGGTCTAGGGATGTGGGCTTGGTTATTCATCACGACCGTGAAATCCGTGTTTTTCACTAATGGCTTTATCTAAAATACGGACCTCCTAGTATATCCTATATTTCATATGCATACTTCTGTTGTGATATGATCATACAACTACGTGAGACGAATGCTACTTATATATAGA
This sequence comes from Agapanthus africanus, assembly GCA_030015575.1. Lineage (NCBI taxonomy): Eukaryota > Viridiplantae > Streptophyta > Magnoliopsida > Asparagales > Amaryllidaceae > Agapanthus > Agapanthus africanus. The sequence continues at coordinate 271,027,418 of CM057340.1, forward strand.
TTTACTAGTAGACACTATATATGTTTTGCATCCGCGCTAGTCCTGACCCCGCCCTGCCGTAAGTTAAGTAACCTTACGATGAAGACCAGGGTCCCTGTGGCGAATGCGGATGGCATATATGTGTGTTTTATTTTCATTTCTTCTGTGATGATTAAGAGCTTAAATGATCGGATGACATTAATAAGATTAATGTGAAGAAAAGAAACCTAAAAATGTTGTAGAATCAAATTTGAAAAATATTAGGCTTTTTCACGAAAAAGCAATTATTTCAAATGCGGAGCTTAAACCACTCCTTAAAAAATTACTCGGTTTTACAACGATATCAAGTTCAATACGTTAAAAGTTTTTATCAAAACCATTTGTAGCCCTCCGCAATTTTAGGAAGTATAGTACTCAGTATTCGTGCTACGTTTGTTGACTATTGTTAAGGCGTAGTGTACGATAGCCAAGTGATGTCTTCCTATAAGGCATATGATGCGATCAATTAGGACATTCGTACGACTTTGTTGACTATAGTTAAGGGTCATACGAATGGGTCTAAATCAATCATGAAATGACGGGTAGAACTTGACTAGAGCTTATGATTTGTTGATCATAGTTAAGGTCATAAGTCGATAGGGGTAAAAACTACATCGGGAATTTCAAGTGTTGAAATTTGCAAAGAGATTGCATACGTTCTATTTGATAGTTGGATCCCGATCCCACTGTGAGTAATAGTTACTCCCGGGAGAATTTTACACTTTACAATTAACTAATCCAGTATGTGTCTAGAAAGGTGTCAATGGGGTTATGCCTCTAGGAAAACGAGTTTTATTTTAATTAGGTCCGTGCGACAGCACGGGAAACCTCCCTCGGAGTACCGACACAGGCCTGGTTGGCCGGTTAATGAACTTATAGAATGTAACTAATCCTGGCTAATTTTCTTTTTGGGGTTTGAAGGAAAATTTGATAAAAGCAGTGGGAGACATCGATTAGATAAGATAATAACCAATCTAATCATGCAAGAACTTTCGCTGAGTGTTTTCTTCTCTCTCCTAATGGAAGATACCAATGACGGGACTTAAGCTTCTACTGGAGAAAAACAAACTGACGGGACCAAATTATAAAGACTGACTAAGGAACGTGAACATTGCCCTTACCTATTATAAGGTTGCATACGTCCTCACTACCGAAGCCCCTCTCCTCCCAGGCCCTGATTTCTCTATTGCGGATAAGGAGATCCGCAAGACATGGGATACTGCGCCACAGCAAAATGCCTCGCGTTAGTTTCGATGGACAATGAACATCAAAAGCAATATGAGAAGATGGATGTGCAATCCATCTTTTTCCATACAAAACAGTTGTATGATGAGCAATCCGTGCTCTTCGTTACGAGGCCTCACGAAAATTGTTTCAAATGAGGATGGCTACTGGTACATCTGTAAGAGATCGTGTCCTAAAGATGATAGGCCTTATTGAAGAGCTTGAGAACCTGGGATGGACCATGGAGAAAGAACAATATATTGATATTGTTCTACAGTCTCTCCTCCTGCCTATGCTCAATTTGTAGTGAACTTCAACATGCACAACTTGGAGAAATCACTTCCTGAACTTCTCAATATGTTGAGGAGTGCAAAGAGCACGCTTAAGATGGTGAAAACTCCCGCTCTATTTGTTGGACAATCTTCCTCCTCCGTCCCAAAAGCTAAAACTAAGAGAAAGAAGAAGAAAAAACCCATCAAACCGAGAAGTGGAGTTAAAAAGGAAAAGAAGAAAGACAAATCTGTGGCTGCAGGATCAGGAAATGGTGAATGCTTCTATTGCCACAAGACGGGGCATTGGAAAGGAAATTGCGCCGAGTACCTCGCCGATCTCAAGAAGAAGAAGTATGTCGATTCTTCCGCTTCAGGTGTGTTTGTCACCGAAAACTGTTTTTCAATAAACTCTGCATCCTGGGTATTAAATACCGGTTCAGGTTTTCACATCTGTAATTATGTGCAGGAATTGCGAAATAGCAAAGTTTTGAAGAAAGGTAATCATACTCTCCGCGTTGGGTATGGTTCAAGTGTTGATGCCGCATCAGTAGGAGAGTATCACCTAGGGATGCATTCAGGGTGTATTGATTTTGAATCTCTGTTATTTTGTACCGACTATGTTATGTAATATAATATCTGCGTCTTTGTTAGACAATGAAGGATATCATTTTGTATTGCAAAATAATGTTATGAATATTAACCTAAATCAACAGTTGATTGGGTATGGTACACTAAATAACGGAATCTACGTCCTGAATCAACACACAATTTTCAACATCCAGCACCTAAATAAAAGAAAGACTTCAGAAATAAATGAAGCATTCATATGGCATTGTAGACTTTGTCATATTAACGAAACAAGACTAACCAAGCTACATAAAGATGGATATTTGAATCTGTTTGAATATAAATCTTATGTGACTTGTCAGTCTTGCATCAAGGATAAAATGACCAAAACTCCGTTTATTGAACACGGAGAGAGCTACTGAACTCTTAGGCCTCATACATAATGATATATGTGGACCAATGTCTACACATGCAAGAAATGGTTATTCATACTTCATAACCTTTACTGATGATTTCTCGAGATTTTAACACGTGTTCTTGTTGAAACATAAGTTTGAAGCTTTCGAAAAATTCAAAGAGTATAAAATTGAAGTAGAAAAACAAACTAGATTGAGTATCAGGAAACTTCGATCAGATCGAGAAAGAGAGTACTTAAATAAAGAGTTCTTGAATTTCCTAAAAGAGAATGAGATTCTCTCTCAGCTCACTCCTCCGTACACAACACAACACAATGGTGTGTCAGAGCGGAGGAATCGTACCCTATTAGATATGGTACGCTCCATGGAGTGATGCTGAGTTACCACTTTCTTTTTGGGATAATGCATTAGAGACTGCAGTATATTTATTAAACAAGGTTCCGACCAAATTTATGCCTTACACTCCATATGAGATCTGGTGTGGGAAAAGACTATCTCTTAAACGAGTTAGGATGTGGGGTTATCCTGCTTTTGTTAAAAAGCAGAACTCAGACAAACTCGAGGTACGATCGGTTTTGTGTAAATTTGTGGGATGTCCTAAACATTCATGTGGATATCTATTCTACCACAAAGAGGAACAAAGAGTGTTTCTCAACATTCCACATTTTTAGAAAATGAGAATTTTTACAAATGATACTATTGGCAATACGGTAGAAGTGGAAGAAATTCCAGAACCGCAAACAGTTACTGACGATTTGGTTGAACCTGAAACTTCGATAGAACCCAACGAGCCTCAGTCACTCCGTAGATCTAGTAGGACTTCTCGTCCACCAGAGAGATACTATGGTTTCCTCATTGATGGTGATAGGGAAGATTGCATCATGGAAGATGATGACCCTATTAGTTTACAGCAAGCTATCACGAGTAGTGACTCAGTGAAATGGCTGGATGCTATGTGATCCAAAATGGAATCCATGCACCAACAAAGTATGGACTTTGGAAGTTGCACCTTCTGGAGTAAAACCCGTAGGGTGTAAATGGATCTTTAAGAAAAAGATTGGTGTGGATGAACAGGTGGAGACCTATAAAGCTAGACTTGTAGCGAAAGGTTTTCGTCAAAGACCAGGATTAGAATATGATGAGACCTTTTCTCCAGTAGCTATGCTTAAATCCATTCGAATCCTACTTACTATTGCTGCTTACGACTATGAAACCTGGCAGATGGACGTTAAAACTGCATTTCTAAATGGTGATTTTGAAGAATGCGTATTTATGGATCAGCCAGAAAGCTTCATTGACGGTAGGAGCACCGCAAAGGCATGCAGGTTGCTTAAATCCATCTATGGATTAAAATAGGCATCACGGAGTTGGAACATCTGCTTTGATGATACGATTAAAGAGTTTGATTTTATCAAAAACGTAGATGAACCTTGCATTTATAAAAAGATTGTAGGGAGTACAGTCGCATTCCTCGTATTGTACGTGGATGACATTTTCTTAATAGGAAATGGCGTTCATATGCTACAATCGGTCAAATTATTTCTATCACAAAGGTTCTCCATGAAGGACTTGGATGATGCCTCATGTATTCTAGGCATTAAGATCTATAGAGATAGATCTAAGAGAATATTGGGATTGTCCAAATCTAGATATATAGATACCATACTAAGGAGGTTTAGTATGGAAGATTCCAAGCGAGGTAATTTACCCGGTTATCACAGAATCACTCTCCAAAGATTTCTGTCCAAAGTCTGATGAAGAGAGGGCCCGCATGAGTGCTATACCCTACGCTTCTGCAGTAGGGTCTATCATGTATGCGATGTTATATACTCGTCCAGATGTAGTTTACGCACTAAGTGTAGTAAGCAGGTATCAATCCAATACAGGGGAGAAACACTGGACAGCTGTGAAGAACATTCTTAAGTACTTACGAAGGACTAAAGAAATGTTCTTGGTAAATGGTAACGGGGATCTCCAAATAGAGGCTTTTACCGATTCCAGCTTCCAAAATGACAAGGATGACAGCAAGTCTATTTCGGGTTTTGTATTTACCATCAATAGAGGAACGGTCTGTTGGAAAAGTTCCAAACAGGACACTGTTGCGGACTCAACGATGGAAGCTGAATACATTGCTGCAAATGATGCTGCCAAGGAAGCTGTTTGGATACGGAAGTTCATCTCAGAACTTGGAGTGGTTCCAACCATTATTGATCCAATACTTTTGTATTGTGATAATAATAGGGCTATGGCATTAGCCAAAGAACCCAGGTACCATCAGCAATCCAGACATATCCTGAAGCGATATCATCTGATCCAGGAGATAGCTAATCGCCGCGAGATCGAAGTTCGGAGAGTAAACACGAAGAACACTGTGGATCCACTCACCAAGGCCCTTCCACTGGCGCAATTTTAACGACTTTTTGAGATGTTGGGTATTAGATACGCCAATAATTGGCCTTAGTGCAAATAGGAGATTGTTACGAATATGTATGCCCTAGAGGCCATTATTGTATATTATAGTGGATGCTTGGACATATATAGAGAGGAATTTTTTGCTCGACATGATAGTATGCTATCTGGTTGATCTTTACCTTAACGTGTTCACTTGTTTTAGTTTACTGTCTCTTTGATACATGTTAATAAAGCCCTTAGGACGTTAGATTGACTACCATGACTATGATGCAGATCATACTAATGGGGCTTGTAGTCCACAAGCACATCCTTAACAGTACCTAGTCAAGGGAGTATCGAGACAGGGTATCGATATTCCAGAGAAGACTAGTGTATACGTTTCTTGACCCTGTATTGGGGCGATGGATGATTTCATATCCATTGGTGTTTGACATCAAAGATTGTATACATGTGCCCATTAGAGACTGAGTACAGGAAAACTTCTAGATGGTATTATATCTATCGTCAAATAGCAGTTCTCTGATGTCACTTGTACAGGTTAGTCTGTAGACCCGAGATCGTCGTAGTGTCTTGTGTGGTTCCCATTGTGCTTTGATTTCCACCCTACCACGGCTCTACTGAGTCGTGCGAACAGGTGGATTTTGGGTACAGTCCTGAGACATGGAGGCAGTGAGCGATATGAGGGGTTTCGTCTCTCCCAGTATTGGCAGTAGATGTTGTGCTATGCGCGATTAGCTATAACCGCAAGTCCCTGGCCAAGGCTGATGAAATTTACGGATAAATGTTATCGATAGTTTCTCGATTGGTTATAGGCCACATATCGGCATGACTTATCGAGTTATTGGGGTCTGACGATTCCACACTCAGACTCAATATGCAACATATCAGACGAAGAGACCAGACTGTACGGTAAGTATTGTTTATAGGCTCTACGGGAGTTTGAACAAGTTTGCTTGTTGATCTTCCATTTGTTCAATACCTGAGTAGACGTTACGTCCAGCTAGTACCGCTGACGGCTTGTGGGTATCTGATATGATCATTACCTACTGCCAGCGTATTAACGAGTCTTTAGAGTCTCACATAGAGATTTCCAAGCTCAAGCGAAACGGAGTAGGGCACGTATGGAGATATGTGCAGGAGCTTGATTAAATACGAGTATATGATACTGTATTCTAATCTAGCGTTTTTTATATAGCCGGGTTATATATGATATAGCCGGGTTATATATGATATAACCGGATTATTGAATTAAGTGTTGATTTAATAATTAACTAATATATTACTCATTTTAATTCTTTTCTTTATTCGTATATATATATATTTGATATACATACAAATGTATCATGGTTGATAATACAAACAACATGGCAATATAAGAATCATATTGGAGAAAAGAATAAAGATATTGATAAATATATTTGAATAAAAACAAATGAAAAGATGAGTCATGGCTTTTATTATGTTCTCAAAGGCTCTAGTAACCACGATTCATTCTTTTTAATTGTTTTATTCATCCATACTTATCTATCTCTAATCTTATCTCCAAGGTTCATTCATATATTTCCAAGTTCATCCTCTTCATGTTTCCTCTCCATTTATTTTTCTAGGTTGAAAAAGAAAAGAGAAAGAAAGAATTTTAATGAGAAAGATCCTCACTTCATCAACCTACACTTGAATAACAAATTAGTATAGCTTGTTATCTTTCACTCACTCATAAATTAGTGAAGTGTGAGTTTGAGAGTGAGAAGCTTTGAGGTGGATCATCATAGACGACGAAGACTTCGAACTACCTCGTTCCAACTTTCAAGTGGAGTCGTAGAAGAGTTCTAGAACTACTACACGGAGTAATTGAAGTGAAGGACCAGTCTACAAAGGTTGTAGTTTCCATTCACTTAGAGTTAATCCCTATTTGCTTTGTTTTGAAACCCTAATCTCTAGTTCGATTCATGTTTAGCAAACTTAGTTCTCTAGAATTTTTAAAATTGCTCACATGGTTTTGTTAAAACCCTAGTAGAGGTGCTAAGACACACTTACAGGATCGCGTTGAAATCTTTAGACGTGACATAATCTAAGTGCCGGTCACGTGCCAATTTGGATCGTGACATACACCCTCTCTACTCATAACCCAAAACTCTTAACACTCATTCAATTCTAAACCACTCACATTGATGTCTAATTTGACTTTCGAAATTGTTTTTGTTGTTTATAGTATATTTTCCGTCTTTTTGATTGGTTTGGTCAACGAACAGAGAGCGCTTGAGGGCGTATAAGCGCTATATGGGTAAACTAAGAGGGGTTTTGTTTATTATTTAAAAAATATCCCTCAGTGTACCTATTATTATATAAGCAACATTAGTTAGAAATGGCAAACAAAATCAAGAAATTTCAGGTTGAAATAAAATAAAACCAGAAAGAAAAATGGCTGGTAAAATTGGAGCAAATCCAGCTTATTGTAAACAGAAGGTGGTATCCTAGCAGGCAATATTAAGTTAGGTTTCGTGAAGTATAATCAAACTTTCCATTATGTAAAGACTGATCCTAAGATTTACCTTATCCGCATCAACTTCTTGAAGGATATCATTAGCCACATCTTCGCTATCAGCAGCTCCATCTTCAGCCAACGCCACTTGTAGCTCCTCAGACTCAATATAACCATTGCCATCTTTGTCGAAGTACGAGAAGGCTTTTCGCAGATGCTCGTCATTTGCCATTCTTTGTAAATGAAGAGACACCGCAACAAATTCTCCATAGTCTAAGGTTCCTTTCCCATTAGCATCTACCTGTTTTGAAAAATTTTGTTAGGTCTTTCATGCCTTTGCATTCTGTACATAAAGCACAACAATTTGCAAACCTCTGCACGATCATCAGTGAATTTTTAGGATATGCAGGAAAAAGTCCTCAATTGGTAAATAAATAAAACCAACTGAAGGCAGGCTAAGAAATATTTAATTTCACAAGTTTTACACTTTGCTTACTGTCATGCATATGGAAAGATGTTATCCCTACAGCAAAAGAATTCATTTTCCTAGATGGTTCCATATTAAAGAGAGATTAGGTCATTTGCTAGTTTGGCGTAATCGCATTCTTGAAGTACTTCCGGAATAGGACTGGCAAAGGAATGGGTTAAGTATAGTTGATAAATGAATTTATGTTTTGCATGAAAGCATAATATAAATGATAAATCTATCTAGGGCATATTTCTAGAATACTACCAAATAGTTTCACGCTTTGGCAAGTAATTAGCAAAAGTTACGAAAACACCCCAAAAGTACCATGTTTAATGGTCAATGCTCAACGATGTTAACTGTGCATATAAAATGACCCTTTTAGCCTTTTACTAATTACAATTAATTAAATCATTAGTTATGAAAAAAGTAATTAATAATTTTTAAACAATTATTATTTATTTTATATGGACAACAACCGTTGATGGTGGAGGCTAGTGTGAGGTGATGGGAGGCCAATGAAGGTAGAGGAGAAAGAAGGAAGATGGGGGCGAATGTTGAGGTCGAAGGGAGGTATGGACAGAGTTGGGGTGGAGTCAGTGGAGGACACAGGTGAGGGCAGAGATGAGTGGTGCTTGCAAAGTTTTGTATTTTTATTTTTGGGAATCAACCCTCTTCTGGGATCGAACTTGCGACCTCACACTTTGGTGATGAAATTGGTACCAACTGAAGCTAAGCCCAGTTGCTGGGACACGCAAAGTTGGGATCCGAGGATGAGAGCGGGGATAGGAGTTGGGGACGAAAAATGAGGCAGGGATGGGCAATTGGGGCGGGGATAGAGACAGAGGGAGGAGTGGAGGGTTAGGGTTTGGTTTGTTAGCAAAGCAGCCTAGGGTTAGGTTTATGGTAAAAGGAAAGGAGAGGGCGGCTAAGACGCTATTAAGAGGACAAAGAGGGTATATTTGGGATTTTTGGCATTTTTATGACGACGTAGCAACTTATGTAAAAGTGCTGACATGGCGGTGACATGACGCCATTAGTGTTGAAGTGACAACATTAGTCATGATAGTTTCTTGGAGTTTTCATATCTTTTGGTAGTTTCTTACCAAAGGGCGAAACCATTTGTTAGTTATCTAGAGATACGCCTTGAATATATTTGTGTAGCTATTGTTTATACTACATTGTTAAGTTTCAATGCTGATTTAATTGTATGCTATAAGAAGAAAAAATATACAATCATATATGCTGAAAAAAATCAGTTAAGATCACATAAAATGCATGGTTAATCAACCCAAGTGATGCTCAACACCAATACCCTCTTAAGGTCAAACTATCACATGCATCAAAGTATTATTTACAAAACTACTATTAACATGACTACTTAATGCATGGACTAAAGAAATTCAAATGAAAAAAATTATAATCCACAGGTATTAAAAGCGTATAGATTGTGATGTCAAGTGTGTATCTGTAGGGTTACTTAGCACAACAGCAAAGTTTCGGGAGGCATCGTCCATGCCATTTTACAAAAATTTGCCATGCTACTTAACCCTAACCCTAAAATCTTAAATAAAGATTTAGACAATACAATATGTAAACAACTCTACATCTAAGTGAATATGGAATACAACCTTTGTAGACCGGTCATTCACTTCAATTGCTCCTTGTAGTAGTCCTCTTGACTCCTTAAGACTCCACTTGGAGTTGAACAAACCTCCTCGTAGATCTTCATGTCGAAGATGATCCACCCGAAACTCACTAGGTCATGCTATCTCTTCACTAAACACTTTGGTGAAGATAACACACTACACTTGATAGCTAGTCAAGTGTAGAATTCAGTAGGGGATTTGGAAGCTCACTTGTGATCTCACAAACTCAATGATTCACATCATATGTGAGGGTTTTGAGTTTGGAGATGAGGTGAAGAAAATTGTAGAGATCAAAAAAGCAGATTAGCAACTCAAGAAAAGCTAAAGCATGAACCATGGAAAAAAAAAACTAACTAAAATGGCTCTCTTTCTCCTCACTAGTTCAAGCATGGAAATAAAATGCAATTCTAAATTGCAACCATGCTTGAATAGTGAGTCAAGAGTAATTTAAAAACATATAAACCCATTCCTCAAACCTTACCACAAATATCTCCACAATTTACACCTCATTTTTCTATTTTTTAAAAATAGAAAAACATGCCATGCTTCATATATATATATATATATATATATATATATATAAAGCAATTAGTGAGCTAATGATATTAGTTAAAATATAATTATATCACATATAATATATATCGCATTATTAAATCAACACTTGATCTAATAATCCGGTTATATCACATATAACCGACTAATATCATTAATCTGAATATCACATTATCAAACCAACACTTGATTCGATAATCCGGTTATATCACATATAACCTGACTGATAACAGATAACTGCCAGATTATAATACGGTATCACATACTCGTATTTAATCAGGCCCACACATATCACATATGTGTTCTACTTCGTTTCGCTTGAACAAGGAAACTTCTGTATGGGACTCTAAAGACTCGTCAATACGCCAGCAGTAGGTGATGATCACAGTCACCTACAAGACGTCAGCGGTACTAACTAAACGTAACGGCTACCCGGGTATTGAGCGATATGAAGATCAACAACCAAGCTCGTCAATACTCTCCATGAAGCCTATCAGTAACACTACCGTACAGTCCGGTCTCTTCGTCTGATATGTCGCATATCCAGTCTAGAGATGGTAAACGTCAGACCCTAGTAACCGATAAGTCGTGCCGATGTGAGGCTCATAACGGGTCGAGAAACTACTGATAGCACTTACCAGTAGATCTCCGTATCAGCCCTGGCCAGGGACTTCCTGTTATAGCCAATCGAGCACAGCGCAATATCAACCCCCAATACCGGGAAAGACGAAACCCCTCCCATCGCTCATTGTGATTCGGGACTGTACCCAAAAGCCACCGTTTTGCACGTTCTCTTGAACGTGGTAAGGTGGAAATCAAAGCACAGTAGGAATCACACAAGACTCTATGAAGATCTCGGGTCTACAGACTAACCTGTACCGGTGTCACCAGAGAACTGTTATCTGACGATAGGTATAATACCAACTATGAGCTCTCGGCGACTCCGTTCGGTGTACCCAGTCTCCAATAAGCACCCGTATACCATCTTTGATGTCAAACACCAATGGATGTGGGATCATCCATCGCCCATCATATGGGTCAAGAAGCGTATACGCTAGTCTACTCTGGAGTATCGATACACCCTCGATTAGGAACAATTACAGGATGTACTTGTGGACTACACTGGCCCCATTAGTTTGATCTCCATCATAGTCCTAGTAGTCAAGTACACATCCTAAGGGCTTTATCAACATGTGAGAGCAAGACAGTATCATAATACAAGTCTGCATGTTAAGACAAAGAGCAACCAGATAGCATACTATTATGTCGAGCAAGAAAGTCCTCTCTATATATGTCCAAGCATCCACTATAATATACATCATATGTACAATAATGGGCTCTAGGGCATATACATATCTAACAATCTCCCACTTGCACTAAGGCCAGTTGTTGTAGTATCTCATACCCAACATCCCGAAGAGTCTCAAATTGTATCTGGGGTATGGCCTTCGTGAGTGGATACGCTGTGTTGTTCTTCGTGTCAACTCTCCTGACCTCGATCTCCTGGCGATCAACTATCTCCCGAATCAGGTGATACCGCCTCAGAATATGCCTGGATCGCTGATGGGACCTGGGTTCTTTGGCCAAAGCCACTGCTCCATTGTTATCACAATACAAAGGTATTGGAGTATCGATACACCCTCGACTAGGAACAATTACAGGATGTACTTGTGGACTACCCTGGCCCCATTAGTATGATCTCCATCATAGTCCTAGTAGTCAAGTACACATCCTAAGGGCTTTATCAACATGTGAGAGCAAGACAGTATCATAATACAAGTCTGCATGTTAAGACAAAGAGCAACCAGATAGCATACTATTATGTCGAGCAAGAAAGTCCTCTCTATATATGTCCAAGCATCCACTATAATATACATCATATGTACAATAATGGGCTCTAGGGCATATACATATCTAACAATCTCCCACTTGCACTAAGGCCAGTTGTTGTAGTATCTCATACCCAGCATCCCGAAGAGTCTCAAATTGTATCTGGGGTATGGCCTTCGTGAGTGGATACGCTGTGTTGTTCTTCGTGTCAACTCTCCTGACCTCGATCTCCTGGCGATCAACTATCTCCTGAATCAGGTGATACCGCCTCAGAATATCCCTGGATCGCTGATGGGACCTGGGTTCTTTGGCCAAAGCCACTGCTCTATTGTTATCACAATACAAAGGTATTGGATGCTTTATGGACGGAACCACTCCAAGTTCGTTTATGAACTTCTTCATCCAGACAGCCTCTTTGGCAGCATCGTTGGCAGCGATGTATTCAGCCTCCATCGTCGAGTCTGCCACGGTTTCCTGTTTGGAACTCTTCCAACAAACCTCCCCTCCATTGAGGGTAAAGACAAATTCCGAGACCAACTTAGAGTCGTCCTTATCACTCTGGAAGCTCGAATCGGTAAAGGACTCCACTTGGAGTTCTCCGTTACCATACACCAAGAACATCTCTTTAGTCCTTCTCAAGTACTTGAGAATGTTCTTCACAGCTGTCCAGTGACTCTCTCCTGGATCTACTTGATACCTACTTACTACACTTAGTGTGTATGCTACATCGGATCTGGTACATAGCATCGCGTACATGATAGAGCCTACTGCCGAAGCATAGGGTATCCCTTGCATGCGAGCTCTCTCCAAATCAGTCTTGGGAGACATCTCTTTGGAGAGAGCGAGTCCAGAGATCGTGGGTAAATTCCCACGCTTGGATTCTTCCATACTAAACCTTTTTAGTATGGTGTCAATGTACCTGGATTGGGACAATCCCAGTATCCGTTTAGATCTATCTCTATAGATCTTAATATCTAAGATGTAGGAGGCATCACCTAGATCTTTCATTGAGAATCTTTGTGATAAGAAGAGCTTGACCGAGTACAGCATAGGAACATCATTTCCTATCAAGAGTATGCCATCCACGTACAATACGAGGAAGACAACCTTACTCTCTGCCACCTTTTTATATATACAAGGTTCATCTACGTTCTTGATAAAGTCAAACTCATTGACTACCACATCAAAACAGATGTTCCACTCCGCGATACCTGCTTTAACCCGTACATGGATTTAAGCAGCTTGCACACCTTCCCGCTGCTCCCACTGTCTACGAAGCCCTCTGGCTGGGTCATGTACACGCACTCTTCTAAATCACCATTTAAAAAGACGGTCTTAACATCCATTTGCCAGATTTCGTAGTCATGATATGCAGCAATGGCAAGTAGGATCCGGATGGACTTAAGCATTGCCACTGGAGAAAAGGTTTCATCATAATCTACACCTGGTCATTGACGAAAACCTTTTGCAACAAGTCTAGCTTTGAAAGTCTCAACTTTTCCATCTACACCAAGTTTCTTCTTAAAGATCCATTTGCTCCCAATGGGTTTTACCCCTTCAGGAGAAACTTCCAAAGTCCATACTTTGTTGGTGTATGGATTCCATCTCAGATCGCATTGCATCCAGCCATTTCACGGAGTCCCCACTCGTGATGGCCTGCTCGAAGCTAGTTGGGTCATCATCTTCCATGATGCAATTCTCGCTCCCACCATCAATGAGAAAACCGTAGTATCTCTCAGGTGGATGAGGCACACTACTAGATCAGCGGAGAGGCTGAGGTTCGTTGGGAACTACTGAATCCTCTGGTTCCACCAAATCTTTTGTCGTAGTTTGTGTCGCTGGAACTTCTTCCAGTTCTACCTCCTCGCCACTAATTTCCTTTGCAAGAAATTCCTTTTCTAAAAAGGTGGCATGTCGAGAAACAAACACATTTTGTTCCTCGGTGTGGTAGAAGATATACCCTCGCGAATATTTGGGATATCTAATAAACTTACACAGAAGAGACATTGCCTCGAGCTTGTCCGGATTTTGTGTTTTCACATGTGCCGGACAACCTCATATCCTAACATAATTAAGATATGGTCTCTTTCCTTTCCATATCTCATATGGAGTGGTTGGCACAGATTTTGTGGGAACTATATTCAATAGGTCTGCAGCTGTCTCCAGCGCATAACCCCAAAAGGAAATAGATAACTTAGCGGTGCTCATCATAGAGCGCACCATATCTAATAGGGTGTGATTCCTCCGTTCCGATACACCGTTGTGCTGAGGTGTATACGGAGGAGTAAGCTAAGAGAGAATTCCATTCTCTTTTGGATAGTCCAGGAACTCATTGCTCAAGTAATTTCCTCCTCGATCAGATCGAAGATCTTAATACTTTTACCTGTTTGGTTCTCGACTTCGTGCTTATATTCTTTGAATTTCTCAAAAGCTTCAGACTTGTGTTTCAACAGGAACACATGTCCGTATCTTGAGGGATCGTCAGTGAATGTAATGAAGTATGAGGAATCATTCCTGGCATGTGTAGACATGGGACCGCATACATCACTATGTATCAGTCCTAAGAGTTCCGTAACTCTTTCTCCGTGTCCAGTAAACGGAGTTTTGGTCATTTTTCCTTTGAGACGTGACTGGCAAGTTTCATAAGATGATAATTCGAACGGATTCAAATATCCATCCTTATGCAACTTAGCGAGTCATGTCGCATTTATATGTCCTAGTCTACAATCCCACAAGAAGGATTCGTTCATTTCTGAAATCTTCCTCTTGTGTGTGTTTTTGTAACTCTTCGAAAATCGTTTAGGCAGTTTTTCGGTAATCGGCTAAATTTTCGGTTTTTTTCCGTAAAAAGTCAAAATAGGTATTTTTCATTTTAGATCTAATTATACAAAATTTAGATAAGATATTACTATAATTTTGTCACTAAAATGTCACTTATAATTTTCTAGTTAAATAAAAAAAAATTCATAATTAATTATTTTTTTTATTATTTTAAGCCTTTTTAAATACATTAAATTAGTGATAAATACAAATTTAATTAGGTAAATTACACACTTAGGAAATATTATAAACTAAAATTTAGTGTTAATAAAATTGTATCATGACTTTGCATGATTTTAGTTCTATGGTTCAAGAATTTAATCAAAAAATGAATTTAAATGAGGTTTTTTGTGTAAAATTGATGTGAGAGCATTAAATGAACTTGTGAATGACATTTTGTGTAGAATTTTCCACACTCCTCCTCACTCTCCTCTCTTTACCCTTGGCCGAAACCTTGTGCTGCAGCCCCCTTTTTCCCCCTCACTTCTTGCTTCTAAAATCATGATAAAATCAAGAAAAATCCACAAAATTGCACCATTTTCTTCATAGATTCAAACCAAAACCATAATCCATCCTTTCCCTAACCCTAATTAGTTAGAGAAGTGGAGAAAGGAGACCACTTTGGAGGCTTAGTGCAAGTTAGGGTTCACTTGGGAGGTATAATTCCTAAACTAGTTGTTAATTTGTAGTTTAATAAAGCTAGTTTAGTATTTTTAAGTGATTAATTTCATTGTAATGGTTAGTTTTGAAATTTCAAGAAAGGGATGATGTTCTAGATTAGGGTTTGATATTGGATAAGTGGGTTTAAGCTAGTGTTTTGGTTATCCAATTGGTTAGTGTGGTTAATGGTGTAAAGTTACGCTCGCTAAATCGATGAATTTCGATGTTTGTATCGAATCGGTAAGTAAATTGCTTACTAGATTTTTATAAAAATTAGAATGCGATCAAATTGCGTTATTTTAGCGATATAATTAGCTTCGTATAGGACTGTTAGAGTGCGCGAACGCGGGGTTTCGTCTAGTCGGGTTGTAGTTTTGTCGATTTTCCCGAAATGACGATTCTAGTTAAAGGTTAGCGATTTTCGTGCGTTTTCCCGCGCACCGAGTGCATGCTATGTTTAATTCG
This sequence comes from Agapanthus africanus, assembly GCA_030015575.1. Taxonomy (NCBI): domain Eukaryota; kingdom Viridiplantae; phylum Streptophyta; class Magnoliopsida; order Asparagales; family Amaryllidaceae; genus Agapanthus; species Agapanthus africanus. The sequence goes on from CM057340.1 coordinate 271,043,248, forward strand.
AGAGCGTCGATAATTGTATATTGTGACTTGCTTCGTTTTAGGTTTTGTAATCTTATGCTTGGTATTGTGCAAATATAGGATCGGTCGGGGAAACATCGGACACGGCGCGTAAAGGCAAGGCGGTGGTCGGATCGGATTAGCAAGACATTCAGATGAGTAGATGTATTCATCTATGGGGGAATCGTCTGAATGGCGCGAGGCGCCCCTCCAGTTAGGATTACCCTACTTTTTGCAAGATTTATATTGTTAGCTAGCTTATCCATTCATGTACACTGCATACCCTTATAGTGAACAGTATATTAGATTGCATGGACATTCATCTATGCTTATGCGATATCACTTCGTAGGACACGAACACCATTACCATTGGCATCTGTTGCACGCGCACTATTCATGTGACACACACGCCTTTGGTAATTGCCATGCCACGTGCACTATAGAACCTGTTTAACTTAATAACGCCATTTGCATTCATACATGATATATGGAATTGCATAGCATGCATATACCTCGCATTACCATCATATCTACATAGATTTCTAGCCAAAACTCACATCATATACATTGATATCATAGACATTTATCATATATAACATGTGAACATTATGATTTTCTTGAGGATTTCAGTATTGCTGCGATTTCTGGATTTTTTGGGAAAACCGCAAGAATTTAACAAAAGCTTATATTCATCATTTTTAAAACAAAGTTGCGGTTTTCTCGTGATGTATGTATCGTCCACCATGAGTTTTCATGTTTTCTGTTGGATTTCGAGACCCGATTCGAGGAGTGGATGAACCGTCTCGGGTACATGGTGGGCCCGGTATGGTACCCCGGGGCAAGAAGATCGAGATGTAGACGATGAGCCTGGCAGGGGAAAACTACCTACCGGTGATGTCTGGCGCGGCGGATATCCGGAGGATACCGACCGTTGTCGTGAGATTGGATGATATGGGCCGATCCGGACTGACGGAGCCCGATATTGAGACAGATATGATTCCTATTTGGTGTCGATGTTTGACACGGGTTTTCAGATGATTTCTTGATGGTACTTAGCTATTATACAGATATTCATTTTCTAAAGGTTAAGAACGCAGTACCCTTAGCATTTAAAACACTTAAAGAGTTAGAAATGACATTGCATACATGTGCATGCATACTAGAGCTATTATATCACATATGGACATGCATGTTGTGGTGCATTGCGTGCATTCTTACGATTGCCTTATTAGATTTTATATTTACTCACGAGCTGGCAACTCACCCCCGTTGTGCCACAGTGTCTTGCAGGTCGGACCCGTCACCCTTGTAGCGGCGGGCTATCCTATCATCAGCTCCTTTTGCTCAGACTCGCGACATCGCCCGTAGGTGGGTTGCGAGCACACTTTATTTCTTTTTACTTTATCATTGTATCTAGTATTCTCCATCTACCACTTTATATTGTATATGTGACCTAGTGGTGAGACTGAGAGATTTGTATATTTGTGGTTTCTTTTGGGTCGAGCTCACTTGAGCCGGCGTTGTGTTTTCTGATATTTTGCGTTTCTTTTATGCTCTTTTCTTGATATTGCTACTATATTGCATGTGGTTGTGATCCGCCTTGGGCGAAGAGCTAGCTCCCGCTTGGGGATACCATTTTTATGATTACAGGTTTATTATCTTGTTGTACCCATTTTGGGGAGATAGAAAATTCAGGGGAGACTCTGCCGAAATTTTCGGGAATTTTTGATGTTTTTTTAAAAGGGATTCTATGCAACTTAATTGATTTAAAAACCGTTTTTATTAAAGGTTTTCCTTCACTCTCGTTTGATTTGGTTTAGATTTTTCTGGGCTTTGGTTGACTTAGGTTACGTTACGCCTTTAGACGTCTCGTAATCTAAGTGCCAGTCACGTTCCGTACTTTCGGGTCGTGACAAAGTTGGTATCAGAGCGTAGGTTTTACCTTTCTGAGTGTATGACGACCTTGGTAGATGGAGTAGGTGACTTAAGCAGAGTGGCGTAGCGTGGATATGATCCGCGGCATACTTACGATACGGTACTCCGCCTAAGTGACCTTAGGACATAATTGCTTGTATTTCTTTTCTTGATTCCTTGCATTCCTTGATTCAATTGCAATGATCTTATCAGTCCTGTTTCTTATTCCAGCTTCGATGCCGCCAAAGACTACGAGAGCTCAGCGGGCTGCCGCTAGGGATGAGATTCGGGCAGGCCCGTCTGAGGCGAGGATCGAGCGGGAGGATACGCCTACCCCTCAGGGTCATACTGATCCGCCTTATCCTGACCGTATTGCCAGATTAGAGGCCGGCATGCAAGAGTTGCGGCAGATGATGGGATCTTTAGTGGAGTCCAGCCGGGCACAGAGATCCGAGGTCGTTCCTTCCACCGCACAGACCACGATCGTACCTGCTGCACAGATGGTCACTCCTGCTGCTACTACGGAGACTATCCCTGTTTCACTACAGGAGTTCATGAGATTGAGACCTCCAGCTTTTACCGGTACAGATGCGACAGAGGACCCACAGGCATTTCTTGATAGGATGGCTCGGATTTGCCGTTCGTTGAGGTGTTCTGATGATAGATTGGTGGAGTTTGCGAGTTTTCGTCTGGAGGGTCTTGCCCAGACATGGTACGACTCAGTAGAGAGAGGCCGAGCTGCAGGTCTGCCTTCTATGACCTGGGATGAGTTTACAGCTGCATTTCTTGCCCGTTTTCTTCCGGAGAGTGTCCAAGATGCTCGAGCCCGTAGTTTTGAGTCTTTGCGCAAGACTCCTGGGATGACAGTGTCGGAGTATGATATACAGTTTACCCAGTTGTCTCGATATGCTCCGTACCTAGTCGACACAGAAGAGAAGAGAATAAAGAGGTTCGTGCGAGGGCTTGATACACAGCTATTCCTTGCCATCGGCACCCAGCATTTTGAAACATACGCAGCCGCGATGGATGCAGCCTTACTTTTGGAGGAGCGTATTTCTGAGACTCCGGTCGTTTCTGGGCCGAAGAGGATCCGTACTGATACGCCAGCTCAGCGGCAGATGGGCCGACATCGTGATAGATTATTTCCGGGAGATGGTGGAGGCAGAGGATTGAGACGAGGTCAGTTATTTGGTTCATATCCACAGACCCAGCAGTCGTCTCCAGGATGTTTTCGGTGTGGGAGTCAGTACCACCGTATCAGAGACTGTACCATGGGGCGTCCGGACGCGGCGACAGTCCCGCATGTGACTTTACCACCCTCACCACCTTCTCAGAGAGCTTTACTTCCTACTCCTGATGATGCTTCACGCCAGCCAGATGCTTCTAGAGGCCGTGGGCGTGGAGGTCCTGTTCAGAGAGGACGAGGCGACAGAGACAGAGGCAGAGGCCGAGGTAGAGGCAGAGGACAGCCAGCTATTAGTGGTGGACAGGCCCGAGTGTTCGCGTTGACTCCTCAGGATGCACAGGCATCCAATGCCGTCGTGACAGGTACTCTGCCAGTATGTTCTTTTGATGCACGGGTATTATTTGATCCAGGCTCCACACATTCCTATGTATCCACGTATTTTGCACCGAGGTTGGGCCGAGAGTCTTCTCCGTTAGATCAGCCGCTTGTCGTTATTACACCGGTAGGCGAGTCTTTTGTTGCCCTTTTGTGTACCGATCGTGTTCCGTTCGTATCGGGAGAGAGATTCTTCAGTTGATTTGATTCAACTCGATATGCTCGACTTTGACGTTCTTCTTGGTATGGACTGGCTAGCCACCTGTTATGCATCCGTGGACTGCCGTGAAAAAGCAGTCAGATTCAGTTTTCCTGGTGAGCCGGTTCTTGTTATTCAGGGAGATCGTAGCGCTACCCTTCCCAGCTTGATTTCTTCTCTTCGCGCTGGTCAGCTCTTGAGGAAAGGGTGTCAGGGATTCTTAGCTTATGTTTGTGATACTAGCTCCACAGAGGTTCCGTTGGACCAGGTCCCTGTTGTGAGAGAGTTCCCTGATGTATTTCCTGACGAGCTACCTGGTCTGCCACCAGAGCGCGAGATTGAGTTCTGTATTGACTTGATCCCTGGCACGGGGCCTATCTCTATACCGCCTTATCGGATGGCCCCGGCGGTGCTGAGAGAGCTAAAGGATCAGTTACAGGACTTGCTGAAAAAAGGGCTTATCCGACCGAGTGTGTCACCTTGGGGTGCTCCCGTCTTGTTTGTTAAGAAGGACGGAAGTATGCGCTTATGCATTGATTATCGTCAACTGAACCGGATTACTGTGCGGAACAGGTATCCCCTACCCCGCATTGATGACTTATTTGATCAGCTCCAGGGTGCAGGGTTTTTCTCGAAGGTTGATTTACGATCAGGTTATCACCAGTTGCGGGTTCGGAAGGAGGATATTCCGAAGACCGCTTTCCGTACTCGATATGGTCATTACGAGTTCTTGGTGATGTCGTTCGGGCTCACCAATGCCCCGGCAGCTTTTATGGATTTGATGAACCGCGTATTCAGGCCGTATCTCGATCAGTTCATCATTGTGTTCATTGACGACATCTTGGTTTATTCTCGGAGCCGGGAGGAACATGAGTAGCACTTACGTATCACATTGCAGACTTTGAGGGAGCATTAGCTGTTCGCCAAATTTTCCAAGTGCGCATTCTGGTTAGACAGTGTCGACTTCTTGGGTCATGTGGTGACGAGAGATGGTATTTGTGTGGACCCGAAGAAGATCGAGGCAGTTCAGCGTTGGCCTAGACCAGTATCAGTTACAGAGGTTCGCAGCTTTCTAGGTCTGGCCGGCTATTATCGACGTTTCGTCCAGGATTTCTCCCGCATTGCTGCACCATTGACCGGGTTGACCCGGAAGGGGGTTCCTTTTGATTGGACCCAGGCATGTGAGGATAGTTTCCAGCAGTTGAAGACTCGTCTGACTACTGCACCAGTGTTAGCTTTGCCTTCAGGATCAGGCGGGTTCGTGGTATATTGTGATGCTTCTCGAGTGGGGCTGGGATGTGTATTGATGCAGCACGACAGAGTTATCGCGTATGCTTCTCGGCAGCTGAGGAAACACGAACATAACTACCCCACCCATGATTTAGAGATGGCTGCAGTGGTATTTGCACTTAAGATCTGGAGACATTACCTATACGGTGAGTCGTGCCAGATATTCACTGACCATAAGAGTTTGAAGTATATCTTCCAGCAGCGAGATCTGAACCTGAGACAGCGCCGATGGATGGAGTTGGTGAAGGATTATGACTGCGAGATTTTATACCATCCGGGCAAGGCGAATGTGGTGGCAGATGCTTTGAGTAGGAGGCCCGGAGGTAGGTTATCTTGTTTGAGCACAGTACAGATGCAGTCGACGGCGGATTGGCAGGTTTTATGTGATAGCAGAGTGCATTTCGAGTTTACTCCTACAGGGGAACAGCTGGCCCATTTCAGAGCACGCCCACAGTTACTTGACCGTATCCACGAGGCACAGTCCGGCGATGCCCGTACATTAGAGATTATTGAGCAGATTCGGCAGGGCAGAGTTTCCGAGCTCGTGATTGATGATCAGGGGATACTTCGATTTGGGACTCGACTGTGCGTGCCAGATTCAGAGGGACTGAGGCGTGATATTCTCGAGGAGGCACATAGATCAGTATACAGTGTTCACCCAGGTTCCACCAAGATGTACCGTGATTTGAGAGAGGTTTACTGGTGGGACGGGATGAAGAAGGATATTACAGACTTTGTGTCGAGATGCCTGACTTGTCAGCAAGTCAAGGCCGAGCACCAGAGGCCAGCCGGCGAGTTACAGCCTTTGCCCATCCCTGAGCGGAAGTGGGAGCAGGTCTCCATGGACTTCATTGTGGGTCTACCCAGGACCAGTCGAGGATATGACTCCATTTGGGTGATTGTGGATCGACTGACGAAAGCGGCTCACTTCCTGCCAATGAAGACCACTTTTGGATTTTCTCAGTACGCCCAGGTTTATATTGATGAGATAGTGCGACTGCATGGCGTTCCGACTTGCATCATGTCCGACCGTGGCATCCAGTTTACCAGCCGATTGTGGCAGAAACTACAGGAAGCTTTGGGCACCCGATTGAGTTTTAGCACAGCCTTTCATCCGCAGACTGACGGTCAGTCGGAGCGTACTATTCAGACTCTTGAGGACATGCTCAGAGCTTGTGTTTTAGATTTCGGTGGTAGCTGGGATCGTCATTTGCCTTTGATCGAGTTTTCCTACAATAATAGCTTCCAGGAGACGATTCAGATGGCACCTTTTGAGGCTTTATATGGGAGGAGATGTCGATCGCCTGTATGTTGGACAGAGCTCAGGGAGAGCAGTATTTTGGGGCCGCAGATTGTACAGGAGACGACCGAGAAGATACAGCTGATTCGGGATAGGATGAGAGCGGCACAGAGCAGGCAGAAATCATATGCTGACAGGCGTCGTCGCCGACTCGAGTTCGCTGTTGGCGATCATGTTTTCCTGAAGGTCTCTCCGATGAAAGGTGTGATGAGATTTGGGCGGAAAGGGAAGCTGAGTCCTAGATATGTTGGTCCTTTCGAGATCCTAGAGCGTGTTGGTCCAGTCGCTTATCGGTTAGCTCTTCCGCCAAGCTTTCCCGATGTTCACCCCGTATTCCATGTCTCGATGCTCCGCAAGTACCTTCATGATCCTTCCCAGGTGATTCAGCACCAAACGATCCAGTTAGAGCGTGATCTTTCTTTCACCGAGCAGCCGGTTGTCATTTTGGATTGGCAGGTGAAGAAATTGAGGTCGAAGGTTATACCGTCCGTCAAGGTCCTTTGGCGTGGCCCGAACAGCGAGGAGGTCACCTGGGAGACCGAGGTCGAGATGAGAAAGAGATATCCCCATCTTTTTGAAGGTACGCGTAGTTAAATTTTAAATTCGGGGACCGAATTTTTTTAAAGGGGGAAGATTGTAACCCTTCGAAAATCGTTTAGGCAGTTTTTCGGTAATCGGCTAATTTTTCGGTTTTTTCCGTAAAAAGTCAAAATAGGTATTTTTCATTGTAGATCTAATTATACAAAATTTAGATAAGATATTACTATAATTTTGTCACTAAAATGTCACTTATAATTTTCTAGTTAAATAAATTTTTTTTCGTAATTAATTATTTTTTTTATTATTTTAAGCCTTTTTAAATACATTAAATTAGTGATAAATACAAATTTAATTAGGTAAATTACACACTTAGGAAATATTATAAACTAAAATTTAGTGTTAATAAAATTGTATCATGACTTTGCATGATTTTGGTTCTATGGTTCAAGAATTTAATCAAAAAATGAATTTAAATGAGGTTTTTTGTGTAAAATTGATGTGAGAGCATTAAATGAACTTGTGAATGACATTTTGTGTAGAATTTTCCACACTCCTCCTCACTCTCCTCTCTTTACCCTTGGCCGAAACCTTGTGCTGCAGCCCCCTTTTTCCCCCACTTCTTGCTTCTAAAATCATGATAAAATCAAGAAAAATCCACAAAATTGCACCATTTTCTTCATAGATTCAAACCAAAACCATAATCCATCCTTTCCCTAACCCTAATTAGTTAGAGAAGTGGAGAAAGGAGGCCACTTTGGAGGCTTAGTGCAAGTTGGGGTTCACTTGGGAGGTATAATTCCTAAACTAGTTATTAATTTGTAGTTTAATAAAGCTAGTTTAGTATTTTAAAGTGATTAATTTCATTGTAATGGTTAGTTTTGAAATTTCATGAAAGGGATGATGTTCTAGATTAGGGTTTGATATTGGATAAGTGGGTTTAAGCTAGTGTTTTGGTTATCCAATTGGTTAGTGTGGTTAATGGTGTAAAGTTACGCTCGCTAAATCGATGAATTTCGATGTTTGTATCGAATCGGTAAGCAAATTGCTTACTAGATTTTTATAAAAATTAGAATGCGATCAAATTGCGTTATTTTAGCGATATAATTAGCTTCGTATAGGACTGTTAGAGTGCGCGAACGCGGGGTTTCGTCTAGTCGGGTTGTAGTTTTGTCGATTTCCCCGAAATGACGATTCTAGTTAAAGGTTAGCGATTTTCGTGCGTTTTCCCGCGCACCGAGTGCATGCTATGTTTAATTCGAGAGCGTCGATAATTGTATATTGTGACTTGCTTCGTTTTAGGTTTTGTAATCTTATGCTTGGTATTGTGCAAATATAGGATCGGTCGGGGAAACATCGGACACGGCGCGTAAAGGCAAGGCGGTGGTCGGATCGGATTAGCAAGGCATTCAGATGAGTAGATGTATTCATCTATGGGGGAATCGTCTGAATGGCGCGAGGCGCCCCTCCAGTTAGGATTACCCTACTTTTTGCAAGATTTATATTGTTAGCTAGCTTATCCATTCATGTACACTGCATACCCTTATAGTGAACAGTATATTAGATTGCATGGACATCCATCTATACTTATGCGATATCACTTCGTAGGACACGAACACCATTACCATTGGCATCTGTTGCACGCGCACTATTCATGTGACACACACGCCTTTGGTAATTGCCATGCCACGTGCACTATAGAACCTGTTTAACTTAATAACGCCATTTGCATTCATACATGATATATGGAATTGCATAGCATGCATATACCTCGCATTACCATCATATCTACATAGATTTCTAGCCAAAACTCACATCATATACATTGATATCATAGACATTTATCATATATAACATATGAACATTATGATTTTCTTGAGGATTTCAGTATTGCTGCGATTTCTGGATTTTTGGGGAAAACCGCAAGAATTTAACAAAAGCTTATATTCATCATTTTTAAAACAAAGTTGCGGTTTTCTCGTGATGTATGTGTCGTCCACCATGAGTTTTCATGTTTTCTGTTGGATTTCGAGACCCGATTCGAGGAGTGGATGAACCGTCTCGGGTACATGGTGGGCCCGGTATGGTACCCGGGGCAAGAAGATCGAGATGTAAACGATGAGCCTGGCAGGGGAAGACTACCTACCGGTGATGTCTGGCGCGGCGGATATCCGGAGGATACCGACCGTTGTCGTGAGATTGGATGATATGGGCCGATCCGGACTGACGGAGCCCGATATTGAGACAGATATGATTCCTATTTGGTGTCGATGTTTGACACGGGTTTTCAGATGATTTCTTGATGGTACTTAGCTATTATACAGATATTCATTTTCTAAAGGTTAAGAACGCAGTACCCTTAGCATTTAAAACACTTAAAGAGTTAGAAATGACATTGCATACATGTGCATGCATACTAGAGCTATTATATCACATATGGACATGCATGTTGTGGTGCATTGCGTGCATTCTTACGATTGCCTTATTAGATTTTATATTTACTCACGAGCTGGCAACTCACCCCCGTTGTGCCACAGTGTCTTGCAGGTCGGACCCGTCACCCTTGTAGCGGCGGGCTATCCTATCATCAGCTCCTTTTGCTCAGACTCGCGACATCGCCCGTAGGTGGGTTGCGAGCACACTTTATTTCTTTTTACTTTATCATTGTATCTAGTATTCTCCATCTACCACTTTATATTGTATATGTGACCTAGTGGTGAGACTGAGAGATTTGTATATTTGTGGTTTCTTTTGGGTCGAGCTCACTTGAGCCGGCGTTGTGTTTTCTGATATTTTGCGTTTCTTTTATGCTCTTTTCTTGATATTGTTACTATATTGCATGTGGTTGTGATCCGCCTTGGGCGAAGAGCTAGCTCCCGCTTGGGGATACCATTTTTATGATTACAGGTTTATTATCTTGTTGTACCCATTTTGGGGGGATAGAAAATTCAGGGGAGACTCTGCCGAAATTTTCGGGAATTTTTGATGTTTTTTTAAAAGGGATTCTATGCAACTTAATTGATTTAAAAACCGTTTTTATTAAAGGTTTTCCTTCACTCTCGTTTGATTTGGTTTAGATTTTTCTGGGCTTTAGTTGACTTAGGTTACGTTACGCCTTTAGACGTCTCGTAATCTAAGTGCCAGTCACGTTCCGTACTTTCGGGTCGTGACAGTTTTGTACATTAAGAACTGTGGTTTGATTTAGAACGTATATGCCATTATTTAACGAGCCTGATCCAATCAACTTTTGATTCAAAAAGATGTTCATAACATTATCCTGTGTTACAAAATTATATCCTTCTTTACTTAATAAAGAAACTGATATAATATTGCATATCAGGTTCAGTATGTAATAGCATTCGTTCAGAATCAATGTATCACCATTTGGTAGTACAAGATGATATTCGCTAACTGCTTTGGCTGCAACATTTGCACCATTTCCTACTTTTACGAAATGATCACCCTCTCCCAGTTCTCGACCTTTCCTTAGCCCATGCAACATATTACATATGTGGGATCCCGATTCGATATCTAATACCCAGGACGTAGAGTGTACTGAGAAACAGTTCTCGGTGACTAACACACCCGAAGAAGATTCATCAACATACTTATTCTTCGTTTGGGCGGCGTGGGAATCCGGATGTTTTCCTATTTCCTGCTTGGACTTATAACAATTATAAGTTGGAGCGGAAGCAACGTTCCCCTGCTCAGTATAACAAGCGGGTTCGGTCAATACATCCATATTATTATCTTGATTAAGACCTGACATGGTCGCTACTTGTAGAGAGAGAAGAAAACACTTAGCGTATGCTCTTGCAAGATTAGATTCGTTATTAACTTATCTAATCAGGATGGCTCCCACTGTTTTTATCAATTTTCTTTCAAACCCTAAAAGGTAAAACTAGCCGAGATTAATTACACCTCAGGCCAGTGTTGGTATTTTGAGGGAGGTTCCCCGTGCTTTCGCACGGACCTAATAAATGCAGGGTTTTCTAGCACGGCAGCAAGGTTTCGGGAGGCATCTTCCATGCCAAATTAAAATTTTGCCGTTCTAGCTAACCCTAACCCTAACCCTAGAATCGTATACTAGAAAAAGCGACGAATCGATATGCAAACAACTTTGCAACTAAAGTAAACAAGGAATACAACCTTTGTAGACCGGTCCTTCACTTCAATAGCTCCGTGTAGTAGTCCCTTCGCTGCGGATCATGAACTCCCGGACTCTAGAGAGGCTCCCATGAAGAAATGAACAAGCTTGCATAGAAGTCTTCGAGGCCGAAGATGATCTACGTCGAGGAGACACTAACCCAAGCTACCCCTTCACTAATTGTAGAATTAGTGAAGCAAACACCCTATACTAAATGGCAAGTAGTAGAGGATGGTTAAGTAGGGATTTTGCTCACATTAGAAATGATTTTCTCACATCTCCATTGAAGCTAGAAAGCTTTTTTAAGGAAGAAGAAGAAGAAAATTCTCATCATAATCATCCAAAGGATAATGGCAACCCTAGGTGAGTTAGTATCATATACTAACTTTTGTAGAGAGTTAATCATGGCTAGGTTTAATGGTTGGGTTTATAAATTGTAGGGTGTTTTTCGTCACCCCATTGAGATGGGAATACGCGCACGCTGGTCAGGCGCATTACAGATTCCTCCTGCCTAGGGTAGGCTGGGGTTTATTGATTGTGGGGATCCGAATCTCCGGCAGCCGCGGACTAAGCTGCCGTTAATTACCCCTCGCTTTTGGAGCGAGAGAACCTCCGATTGACGGGTCAAACAGGTCATGCGAACTCAATATGCATTGTACGTGTGTTGTGTTTTGAAAGGAGTTTTGGATATATCGGGGGCCCCGCAGAGATTTTATGGGGGTCACAATAGAAATTTTTTCTAACGAGGGACAGTGTTGTAGAGTATGTATATGTATATGTATATATACATATATATATATATATGAAAGGGAAAGGGCATCCAAAGGATGCGTGGGGGCTAGCGCCTCGCGCGCATGGTACGCAGGCTCTGGGCGCGCCACATGCTCGGCACGTGGGCGCGAGCGCTCTGGGCACGGGCGCTGGGCGCCGGCGCCCCACGTGCTTGGCACGTGGGCGCCAATCAGAAAGGGGACGTGGGCGCTAGCGCTGGGCGCCGGCGCCCCACGTGCTTGGCACGTGGGCGTCAATCAGAAAGGGGACTTTGTCCCTGCACTGGGAGCTGTGCTCCCGATTTGACCCTTGGAGTTAAACTCCTAAAAAGTTTAGAACTGATCAAAGGGGGCTGCTTTATTTCTCCCCTTTGGCCTTGGATTTTCCCAAGATGGGATTTCTGGAGATGGGTCTTCTCTTTCCTCCTCTGTTGGCCGGATCTTGTGGTGAAAAACTATTTAGTTTTTTAAAAGGAAGAGTAAAACTCTTGATTTAATTCAAAGGAAAGAAGGTTTAGAATCTTGAGGAAGGAGAAGAGGCACACAAAACCCTAGTCTTTTTGGGGGAAACGAATTTTCTCTCTTATTCATCATCATGTTGCCTTATATAGGCTTACATATTTACATATAACCCATTGGGCTTTACAAAATGACATTTGGCATATCCCATGCCTCATGTGCTATTTCTTTTTGCACATAAGCCATGGGCTTTACAAAAGTTTGGCTTTATGCCCATTCATTCATAAAAAATTACATAAAAATTATTTATTACATGATTTCTATGTTGGCATGGGGAGGCTGGCCGCGGGCTCGACTTGGGCATAGGCCTGCTTGACCTGGGCTTGGGGTTGACCTTTACTTTGACTTAGTCAACCGGGATGCAAATTTTGACCCCAACAAAGTGCCCCCCATCAATGAATGCACACCGCATGCATGAGTAGTGTGCATGAAATTGATGGATCTTGAAGTTGGACTTCGAGGTGGAACATCATTCCAGGGGCGGAGCATCATCCCAGGAGCATAATTCCGGAGATCGGAGCATAATTCCAAGGTTGGAGTATTATTCCGAAGGGTCGGAGCATAATTCCGAAAGGTCGGAGCATAATTCCGAGGATTAGAGTATCATTCCGAAGAGCGGAGCATGATTCCAGGGATCGGAGCATCATTCCGGAGATCGGAGCATCATTCCGGAAAGCGGAGCATGATTCCAGGGATCGGAGCATCATTCCGAGGGTCGGAGCATGATTCCAAAGGGTCGGAGCATAATTCCGAGGATCGGAGCATCATTCCGAAGAGCGGAGCATGATTCCAGGGATCGGAGCATCATTCCGGAGAGCGGAGCATGATTCCGATGATCGGAGCATAATTCCGATGAGCGGAGCATAATTCCGATGAGCAGCAGACATTCTGACCGAAGCATAATTTCGATGCGGAGGTTGATTCCCAGGAGAAGCATAATTCCGACAGGCAAGGCAGATACACCGAGGCGAAGCTTGATTTCGACACAGGGTACATTCTGAGACGAGGCATGATTTCGACGCAGAGCTTGCTGGTTGACTTGATTCCGAGGCGGAGCTTAATTCTGACAGGGAGGGCAGATACACCGAGACGAAGCTTGATTTCGACGCGGGGTACACTCTGAGACGAAGCATGATTCCGGTGCAGAGTTTGTTGGTCGACTTGATTCCGAGGCGGAGCTTAATTCCGACGAGGAGGTCGTTGGTTGATTCCGAGCCGAAGCATAATTTCGACAGGGAAGGCAGATACACCGAAGCGAAGCTTGATTTCGACGCGGGGTACACTCTGAGACGAAGCATGATTCCGGCGCAGAGTTTGTTGGTTGACTTGATTCCGAGGCGGAGCTTAATTCCGACGAGGTCGCTGGTTGATTCCGAGCCGAAGCATGATTCCGACAGGGAAGGTAGATATCCCAAGGCGAAGCATGATTTCGACGCGGGGTACACTCTGAGACGAAGCATGATTACGGAGCAGAGTTTGTTGGTTGACTTGATTCCGAGGCGGAGCTTAATTCCGACGAGGAGGTCGCTGATTGATTCCGAGCCGAAGCATGATTCCGACAGGGAAGGTAGATACCCCGAGGCGAAGCATGATTTCGACACGGGGTAAATTCTAGGACGAAGCATGGTTCCGCCGCAGAGGTTGTTGGTTTGATTTGATTTAGGTTGACATCAGCATCGCTATATTGGAATATAGTGCCAGGAGCGAATCATCATTTGCCATGAGAGGATTTGGGGATTGGTTTTTTGTCGGCATCTGCATTGCTGCACTGGAACAATGCCAGGAGCAACTCATCATTTGCCCCGGGAGGATTTGGGAATTGGTGACTTAGGAGACAGGTTTAGATCCTTATCACTTAAGGCTTTCAATTTTATGGGCCGTAAAGGTCCCATAAAAGCATTTTCTCCCTACGAGTCGAAAGGATCTCGTAGGTGTATTTTCTCCTTAGTAGTCGTGGGGACTCCTAAGTGTGTTGCTCCTTTGTGAGTCGTAAGGATCTCACGCGGGAATTTTCTCCTCACAAAATCGAGAGGAGTTTGCGAGTGCATTTCATCTCTTTTTCACGAGTTTGCGCCCTTTCGGGTTTTCACAAACTCGCCGGCAGTCCTGCTGTTTTTACTCACGAAGCCCTTTCGGGTTTTCATCCGTGCCCATTTTGCTTGTGGACATACCATTTTTTTTTATTTTATTTATTTTATTTTTTATTTTATTTTTATTTTTGGTGGGACTTTGAATGTGGTCTCACCAGTAGGACTTGGAAGAGATTGGGATCGTTTTACGCCCGTGGATTGTATACGGTTTTGCAGGATGTATGATCCAGACCGTAGGGCCGGAAAAATTTCGGGGCTTTGTTGGTGTCTGCATCGCTGCACTGGAATATGGTACCAGGAGCGACTCATCATTTGCCGTTGGGTATGGGATTTGGAATTTGGTTGGCGTCTGCATCGCTGCAATGGAATATGGTACCAAAAGCGACTCATCATTCGCCACTTGGGAATTTGGATTTCGGCCGGCGTCTGGATCGCTGCACTGGAATATGGTACCAGGAGCGACTCATCATTCGCCATTGCCTATTGGGAAGCGATGGCTTAGGAGACAGGTTTAGATCCCTAAAACCTAAGGCTTTTCAATTTTATGGGCCGTAAGGGTCCCATAAAACATTTTCTCCCTGCGAGTCGTAAGGATCTCGTAGTTGTACTTTCTCCTTAGGAGTCGTGGGGACTCCCAAGTGTGTTTTTCCTTCGTGAGTCGTAAGGATCCCACGAAGGTTTGTTCTCCTCATGTACCGTGAGGACACATGAGTGGGTCTTCCCAATGGAGCATAATTCCAAGGGCGAAGACCAGCCGCTGGACTGATGATTGCGGTGGGGCATGGGTATGATGAAAATTATTTGAGCCCGTGGATTGTATACGGTAGTCAACTCGGGGACTAGCCGTAGGGCTGGGAGAATTTTGGAAAATCGGATGTTGGCGTATGCACCGCTGCACTGGAATATGGTACCAGGAACGACTCATCATTCGCCGTTGTTTTGTGTTTTTTTTTGTTTTTTTTGTTTTTGTTTTACCGCGATTGCTTTATCATTTCAGCTTTTCTTATCGCGAAGGTCGCGATTGCCCTATCATTTCGGCTTTTATTCGCGGTTGCCCTATCATTTCGGATTTATTTTTCATCTTTATTTTACTCGCTGATTTTTATTGCGAGTTGCCCCATCATTTCGGCTTTTCTTTTTATTTATTTATTTACACGTTTTCTTTACATTCCCAGTTTAACGACTCAGAGGTCGAACGTTCCCAATTTAATGACGTGGTGATCGACTGTTCCCAGTTTAATGATGTGGTGGTCGATTGTTTTCAGAGAAAGGCAGATGTCTGAGAGAATTAGTTTCATGAAGAACTTCGGTCTCCGTTTGTATGAAATTGACGGTCGCAGCTGGATTGTCTATTAACACGCCTTTAGATAGTTCTATCTCTCCTGCCTTGTATTGCTTTTCGACCCAATCTTTGAAGACGAAGCAGTCCTCAATGGCATGACATATCACTCTGTGATAGGGGCAGTATTTGGGGTCGTCGGTCATATTCGCTTCCTGCGGTCTTTTTGACTCTGGCAGTTGTAGACCGTTCCTCAGGACGTCTTTGAATATTTTACGGATTTTATCCCTTCTGAAGGAATAAACCTTATCCAGCTTCTCTTTCAATGGAGATTCTCCTCCCTCTCCAAACACTGGCTTCTGAGGTTGGTTGGCATTAAAGATTCAGAATCGTCGGAATTCCCTCCTTTACGATTATCGTCCTTTTGGTTTCTCCAGGACCTATTGTTATTTTTGGAATCCGAGGAGAACTCCTGCTTTGAGCGCTCCAGCATCTGAACCTTCCTGGTCGGCTCCTGGTGTAAGTCCGCAGCGGCGTCCCGGTCGTCGATCCGACGCCGGAAACGCGGAAACAAAAACTTTGCAAACTAACAAACCGGCACCACCGCGCACTTTTATCCCGGATCGGGCCATTATCCTAGCTACTAGCAAACTAAAATAAGAGTAGAAAAGTATACCAAGCGATCTGTGTCCTTCGGTCTTCGTCTCCACTCCGATCTCCCGCGGAATCTCCGTCCATCACCTCCTCGTCGGAAAGGGCACCACGTAGCCGATTTCTTTTACGGGCTCCCACCTCTGGACCGAGGCAACTCGGGCGCGAAGTTGGCTAGCCGACGCGTCCAAGATTTGTTGTGGGCAAGTGTAGAAACTATGTCTCTTTGGGGTTTAGTTGCCATGGAGGATGGAGGAAGATAATGAACAAAAGAGATTTTTGTGCCAAGTAGAGAAGTAGAGGAAATATGAGAGAATGGAAATTTCCTCACAAAAAAAATGAACCTCTCACTTCCTCTCCATGAAGTGGTCGGCCCCTAATTTGGAATGAGGAGAGAGAGAGCAAGGTAGAAAAAACAATAAGAGAAGATAATGATAAAAATAAACTCACATCAAAAACCTCTCAAATCCTAATCAATCCCTTTCTGATAAAGCAAAGGAAAAGACCAATAAAGAATCTCATCATGCATGAACCATCATGATGCCACCAAATTACAAAGGACCCCTCCACAAATAAGTTATTTGCAAACTGCAAATAACCCCCTCCATCAGAAAGTCCGGCCATGAAGGAACAAAGGAAAACCGGCCGGAACGGAATGCAAACTGGCAACTTCAGAAAACTGATCGCGTAATAAATTACAGGAAAACCCCGCTACTGCAAATACATGCCCGCATTTGTATTCCCACTGAACACAAATGCAAAGAGACAAAACTACACTATCTAATACTAGGATCCGGCTTAAGCCAAAGCCGGCTAGTAAAAACCGTCCGATCACGATCCGTGCAATACCGTACGTATCTGAACGAATCCTGCCATATCTCCATACGGCCTCTACAGCGTTTCGCCCGAAACCTGAGTAACTGTGTGTTGTGGACTCTAAAGACTCGTCAATACTATGGCTGTGGATTTAACCACTAGCACGTCAGAGGTATTAGCCAAACGTGACGGGCCACCAGCTATTGACCAAAAGGGACGTCGATGAGTGAACTCATCCTGACACCCTACTGAGCCTGTCAGTGACAATATCCGTACAGTCTGGTCCGTTCGTCTATGAGCATCGCATGGCGGGCCTAGGGGGTTGGTAAAAGTCAGACCCCCAAAAACGGTACAAGTCGTGTCGGAGTGTAGACCAGAATACCCTGAGATACTACTGGAATACCTACCAGCAAATCTCCTGCCTTGGCCAAGGACTTTTCATGTTCTGGCTCTCCTAGACACAGCGCGACCTCACCCCCAATACCGGGAGAGAAGAAACCCTGCAGATCCGCTCACTGCCTCCATGTGGCTCGGGACTGTACCCAACTAAAACCTGTTTGCACGTCTCTTTTGAGCGTGGTAGGGTAGTAATCAAAGCACAGTGGGAACTCATACGAGACAAATGACGATCTCAGGTCAATGAACTAACCTGTACATATGTCACCAGGGAACTGCTATCTGACATCAGGTATAATCCCAACTAGCAGGTTCCCGGCGAGTCCTGTCCGGTGTACTCATAACCCAATGAGCACTTGTATACATCTTAGGTGAACCAACTGACACCAGTGGCTTGTGAGACCGGCCACCGCCCCTCGTCGGGGTCTCGACTGTATACACTAGTCTACTCTGGAGAATCGATGCCCTGTCTCGGAACTCCCACGACTAGGGACCTTTTAAGGATGTGCTTATAGACCCCAGCACCCACGTATATGATCGCCCTCATACTGCTGGTAGTCAAGCAAGAATCCTAGAGGCTCTATCAACGTGTAATAGCGACTCGTGAGGTCACCTAAAGCAGTACACGATGATAAAGATAAACCAGATAGCATACTATCATCTTGAGTAAGACTGTCCTACTGGGACAGGTCCTCCCCTCAATCATTGCAATCACGTGCCTGTGATCCAATAATTGACTCTGAGGGCACTATCTCCAACACCTGGAATGTTTTGAGACCCGCAGTGCATAGAAACAGGGCCATCCAATTGTTGAGATTTCCGAGGAGGAGACTGACAGATTGGTCCTGCTCAATCGGCGGTTCACATTTGACGGAGAGATTGCGCCATCGGGTTATAAAATCCGTGTTGCTTTCGTTGTTCCTTGGCTTGGTCCTTACGAGATCGGCAATAGTGATCATATCGCTGACGCTCATGAACCTCTGCCGAAACAGAGACTCTATTTGGACGAAAGTTGTGACGGAGCCATCCTGTATGCTCGCATACCAGTCGAAAGCAACATCGGCCAGGCTATTAACGAACTGGCGGAGGAGAAGCGCATCATTGCCCCCAGTATTCCCGCATGAGACTTTAAAGTGGGCGATGTGCTTCGCATTTCCCGTCCCATCGAATCTTCCGAATTTAGGGATGACATAGCCGCTAGGAAATTCTACCAGATCATACTGAGCAGGATATGGTCTCCCGCATGAGGCTTTAACCTGAGCTTGATTCAATACGTACATTCTGTTATCTAATGTACCTGACCCAATCAAATTTTGATTTAGGTGGATATGTACTACATCGCTTACAAATGTAAAATCATATCCTTCTTTAGAAAGTAAAGATACAGATATGATATTACAGGTTACACTAGGTACATACAAACAGCTACGTAGAATCAATATCTGCCCACTTGTCAATCCTAGGTGATATTCCCCTACGGATTCAGCGTCCACGCTCATTCGGTTAGCAACTCTGAGAGTCATATCACCTGCCTTGATAACTCTACGATTTCTCAAAGCCTGTAATGAATTATAGATATGAGATCCTGATCAGGTATCTAGTAACCAGGAAGTATAGTTAATGGATAGACAGTTTTCAATTACAAACACACTTTTAGCCGAAGCCACAACACGCTTAGAATCCTGGCTTCTGGATTTCCAAACCCTGCAGTCCTTCTAACAATGCGATTTCCCGTGACTACAAAGACATGCCTCCTTTCCTACTAATAGTCCCGAAACTTTTGCCATGTCCTTTTCCTCTACCATACTGACACCGCTTATATGCTTGATGGAGGCCTTCTTCTTCTCTCCCTTGGTTTTCGCCTTGGATCTAGAAGAGGAAGATTCTCTAATAAGCAGAGCGGGTGTCTCCCTGAATTCCTTCAGGGTGCCCTCTGAGCTCCTCAATAAATTGAGGAGACTTGGAAGTGTAACTTCCTTCCTTTGAATTTTGGAATTCAAGATAAACTGGACGTAAGTAGATGGTAGGGACTCTAGAATCAAGTCAATGCATAACTCGTTCTCCAACGTGGTCCCATTGTCCGTGAGCTTTTCAAAATAGCTAATCATCGTAAGGATGTGGTCCCCTACAGATGACCCGACAGCCAACCTCACTTGAAGCAATATCTTCGAGGTCTCATATCTTGCGATACGAGATTGCTCTCCATATAAAACTTTGGTATGGAGGAAGATGGAAGCTAAGTCCATCTTCTCGTGCTGCCTTTGGTGTTTACTATCCATTGAGGCTAACACGACGCACTTGGCTCTCGCACAATCCTTTTTCCCATGTCTGATGGATATCCATATCCACGACGGTGGAACCTAGACCTGGGACGGCAGGGGTTTTTGTAGTAAACAGGTAGTCTAGTTTGTCATGGGTAAGTGCCATCTGGACATACCGTAGCCAATCAATATAGTTGGCCCAGTCAAATTATTAGCTAATAACCTATGTCTGGTCATTTTGGTCGCTGCAATTAAGAAAGAGAAAAACACTTAGCATGATCCTCTTGCAAGTTTAGATTGGTTATTAATTTATCTAAACATGATGGCTCCCACTGTTCTCTCGAATCTTTCCTCAAACCATAAAAGAAGAATTAGTCAGGATTAATCACTTCACAATTCTTGTTTAACCTTTCAGCCAGGCTAGTGTCGGTACTTTGAGGGAGGTTTTCCAACGATTTCACGAAGTTTCTTAATTACATAATCTCTTTTCCCCGGAGGCGTAGCCCCGCTAACACTTTTCTAAACACCTACTTGGTTTATAGCATTGATCGTTTAGTGAAAAATCTCCCGAAGAGTAGCACATACTCACAGTAGGATCAGGATCCAAATATCATTGTGTGATAACCAAGAAGGAAGCCTATCATGATTATCACACTCCAAATGGTATGCAACAAAGCAAGTTTTAGTACCTTAGAAACTCCCGATGTGAATTTTTGCCCCATGCTCTTATGACATTAACTAAGGCCAACATATCATAAGTCACATGTCAAGTTCTACCCGTCATTATCCAGGTTAATTTGAACCCATCCGTACATACCATTGACGATAGCCAACAAAGTAGTACGACTGTCCCAAACCAACGCATCTATCTATGCTACATATGAATACCCAGGAACTACCAATCACTATGCCTTGGCGAAGATCAAAATACATAGCTTGAATACTACTGAATATTCATATGAAATGACGGAGGGTTACGGATGGTTTTGGCGAAATCGTGAACGTAGTGAACTTGATATAGTCGAAGTAACCATGATAGCTTTTTAAACAGAGTGGTTTAGGCTCCGTATTTAAAATTGCTTTTTGAAGAAAACCGAGTGGTTTTGAAATTGTTCCAACGATTAAGCTTTGGTTTGTTTTATCTTTGCATTAATCAATGTTAATGCGGCCCCATCATTTACAACCTATCATTGCAGCAAAAGAAACAAAAATGCAGCGTACGCTTATGCCATCCGTATTCGCCACGGGGCCCGTCATGCACCGTTAGGTTACTTAACTACCGGCAGAACGGGGGCTGGACTAGCGTGGGTGCAAAACATAAGCAACGTTTATTTATATATAATATATATAGCCATTCGTCTCACGCTATAATAGGCATTCCATATCACAGATGAATATATTGGATATACTAGGAATTCCGCGTTTCGTTTAAGCCTATAACGAAAGACGGATTCCACGGTCGTGATGAATAGCCAAACCCCGCCCAGACCCCTACAGATGCAGCAAACTACCCGCCAAATTACCGAAGTGAAGCAACCTCCCCCAGTAAAATGAGTAGGCCACTCGGCATTTCAAAGAACCCGGTAGTTTGTGCACCCTACCTTGGGTCTATCCCAGGAGCAGAAAACAATAAAAGAAATAATATACAACGGTGGCTATAACCTCAACCCGGATGTGCCCCGCAAAATAATATTACATCACTTTTACAAATTACATGAATGAAAGAAAAGAAAACACTCTTCTCACATCTCCAGCAATTCATCCATGACGATCCAATAAAATTCATATACACAAACCATCACAGATCACATAAAAGATATGTGCAACCCCCACTAATCGACATATAGCGATTACCAGACGTTCGGCACAGATATCAAACACAGAAGATCCGATTAGCTAAAATACTTAGAATTTCGATCGATAACCAAATTTGAATCTACCCCAAGTACAACACTGTACACAAAAGATTCCGGGTAGAAACAAAATATCCCAAATATCACAAATCACCATAATAAACTCACTGTAGAAAATCGGGCCGAGTCAACTAGGCCGTAGGACGGCGGCCAAACGCATAGTTTGGCAGTGTTTCCGCGGCAGTCCTGGGGATTCAAGGAACCAAATTTCTCCAGTGTTCTCCAAAAAACCTGCACGTATTTTTAAGACCCCTGAAAAGATTTTTGGACCTGTTTTGAAAATCGACAGAAAATGGGTTTTTCGGACGTGATTTTGGGATTTCTTCGTCGATCGAATTTCTAACACTTTGCTAACTAGCTAGTTAAGATTTTGTAGGTTCTGATACCACTGTAAGCCGATGTCGCGCACCCCGTGGTTCGCGGGGAGGCGGAATTTTCAAAAACGATAAATATTTAACTACGCAACAACGGTTAAACTCCAGGATCTTTACTAAAGCCTTAACTAGCTAATCTATCTAAGAGGTTTAACTACTCGGTGAGATGTTTATACCTCCGAAATTCAGTCCTTCGGGTCTTCTAGTGCTCCTTTCCATGGCTCCTCGGTGATCGGATGACGAAAGCTCCATCGGCCTCCTTGCGTCAAAGATGATCCACCGCGAGAGAATGTGCTCCAAGCTCCAACCTCTAATCGAGGTAAATAAGGTAGATGGTTCGCTAATCCAACTAGCCTAGGAGATGTAGAAAGTCTAATGGATTGTTTAGTCTCACTAAACCCTATGGTTCACAACACATGTGAAGGATTAGGATTTAGTTTGAGGAAAAAGGAGATGGAGAAACTCAAGAAAGAGTATGAGGAGAGCAACTCTAGAAAAAATATCAAGAGTAGAATGAATAAGTGAGGAGAAGAATGGTTATTATCTCATCTCACTCATTAAGCCATGGAATAAAATGCAATATAATATATGACCCATGCCTCAATAGTGATCCCAAACCAATATAATAAACAAAATAGCCATGCTTCATCATACCTCATAAGTCTCCTCAAATATCCACCTCATTAATCCATTTAGGAAAATGGATAATACAAATAATGAGGTGGCTCCTTCTATAAGCATGCCTTGCCAAATTACAAGAATGCCCCTCACTGTATATACATATCCGTATTCCGAAAAATACGAATACACTGAGACGATAACAATCCAATAAAACAATACTAGGATCCGGCTTAAATCAAAACCCACTAGTATTGTCCGCCCGATCAGCATCCGTGTACAAGAACACATATGCGATCGAAGCCCTGCTGTAAAACCATACAGCGTCGACATCAATTGCCTGAAGCAGGGAAACCCTCTGTGTGGGACTCTAAACACTCGACAGTACGCTGGCAGCGGGTTTAACCACAAGCCGTCAACGGTACTAGCTGCACATAACGGCTATCCAAAAATATCTGTCGATAAGAAGGACGATGAGCAAGCTCATCCGAACTCCTACTGAGCCTATCTGTGACAATCTCCGTACAGTCCGGTCTGTTCGTCTGAAATACTCGCATATGGGCCTAGGGGGATGGTAAACGTCAGACCCATAACAACGCAATAAGTCGTCCCGGAGGAGAGCCCAATACACCATGAGAAATTACTGGAGTACCTTACCAGTATTTCTCGACTGCCCTGGCCAGGGACTTTGTGTAATGGCTTTCCGAACACTGCGCGATATCAACCCTCAATACCGGGAGAGACGAATCCTATCTGATCGCTACTGTCTCCAAGTGCTTCAGGACTACACCGAACTACTACCTGTTTGCACGACTCCTTTGAGCGTGATAGGGTAGTAATCAAAGTGCGGTAGGAACACACTCGGCAAGTCAACAGACTAAGCTGTACTCATGTCACCTGGGAACTGCTACATGACGATACGTATAATACCAACCAGCAGTTCCCGACGAGTCATGTCCAGTGTAACTCATAACCTAATGAGCACCTGCATACCAACTACAGTACGGCGTACTAATGGCTGTGGGACATACCATATCCCCTGTTGGGATGAGAAGCGTATACACTAGTCTACTCCGGAATATCGATGCTCCGTCTCGATAATCCAACGACTAGGGACCTGTATAAGGATGTGCTTATAGACTATCCAGCCCCCACAACTGTGACTACCATCACAACGCTAGTAGTCAAGCAAAGATCCTAAGGGCTCTACCAATATGTATAAGTGATATGATAAAAGAAACGCATGCACATATTGAGATAGAATCAAACCAGGTAGTATACTATCATATCGAGCAAAACTGTTATTATAACTGTGAAATATCCCAAGCATCCAATATGTAATATACAATCCAGTATGATACAATAATGACCTCTAGGGCATATATCACTAACATTATCCGCTCTTCCATCTTGTTTATTGTTTATCGCATGCCTATGATGTTTATTACTTGCCTGTGATATTGATATATATTGATATATATACTATTAGATTCTTCTATATGTTTTGCATCCGCGCTAGCACTGTTCCCGCCCTGCTATAAATTAAGTAACTTTACGGTGAAGACCCGGGATCCCGTGGCGAATGCGGATGGCATATAAAAGCATGTTATTTTGGTTGTTTCTGTGTGGCTCATAAACATAGATTGATTGGATAACATTATATATTTAATGCAAAGTAAAAAACCTACATGATGTCGGAACCAAATTTTTAAAACTACTCGGTTTTCTTCAAAACCACTTGTTTTAAAAGCGAATACTAAACCACTCCTTTTCAAAGCCGCTCGAGTTCCTTTAACGATATTAAGTTCATTACGTAAAGGGTTTTCGCCAAAAACCAGCCGTAGCCCTCCGTCATTTCAGACGGATAGCGCCTAGTATTCATGCTATGTTTGTTGGCCTTCGTCAAGGCATAGTGTATGGTAGATATGTGTTACTTTTCTACAGTATAGAGATGCATTAATTTAGGACAGTCGTACGGCCTTGTTGGCCTTCGTCAAGGGTGAGTACGGATGGATTCAGATTAATCAGGACAATGACAGATTGAACTTGACTTGTGACTTATAATATTTTGGCCTTCGTCAAGGTGATAAGATGCTTACGGCAAAAACCATATCGAGAGTTTCAAATATAAAGGAAACTTGCCTAGTATGTGCATACCTTCTGGAATGTGGTGATTTTGGTCGGCTTCCGTCAAAGTCATCATGCGATGATAGTTGGGTCCCGATTCTCACAGTGAGTAGGTATTACTCTTCGGGTATTTTTTACTTCACAACTAGCTGACCTATTAGGTGTCTAGAAAGAATTAACGAGCTCATGCCTCTGCGGAAACGGAGTTATTTAATTAGGTCCGTGCGAAAGCACGGGGAGCCTCCCTCGGAGTACCAACACTGACGGTAAGCGAACTTGTATAGTGTAAATGATCCCTACAAGTTCTTCTTTTAGGGTTTGAAGGAGAATTCAAGGAAACAGTGGAGACATCCTGATTGAATTGTATAATTCGGTTGTCTCCCATTCTTCACCTTCTCTCAAGTTGTGAGCTCCTTATATAAAGAGAGTACACCAGTTATGCTTGTTGGATAGTTTTTTTCCAAATCTTATGCAGCTGTCGAAAGATAGGGAAGGAAGAAAACCAACTAGCCTAAGTATGGTGTACAGAAAGTAAGACTCGGAGACATATAAAAGGATTGAAATGAGAGCAAAGAAAATTACAACTACTGTTGTAAATCCGAGCACTGGAAAGGGCATTACAAGAAATACCCGGCCCCCCCTAAAACATTTATGTTTCAATATTCCTGTGCAGTAGTGATTGAAAACTGTTTTCCCAATTACATTCTGACACCAGGGTATGTATATACCGGTTGAGATTCTCACATCTATATAGCATTACAGATGATAAGTGGGAACAGACTATTGGAAATTGGTTGATTAGATCCTCAATATCAGAATTTTTTGTAATTGGTGATATTTAAGGAAATCGCTTGGAATTGCCAAACGGCAAACATTTGGTTATTTGAACAGTTGTTGCTGTGTACCAATTTTTAAAATGAAATATATGTATCTTTATTTTATAAAGTGAGATATGAATTTTGAAACTGTGTTTTGGACATTTACCTTTATCAGTTGAGGATAACGTAAAATACATTGAATAATGGTTATGACGTTCTAACCAAAAGACATTTTTCAACTAACAACACAGATTTTGAGTTAGTAGACACAGATTTTAAGTTTGTAGACTCAATTGGGACTTATAGATTATAATATATGTTGTCCAGTGTCCATTAGGACAAAGGGTTGGCACTCGTACTATATTCCGTTTACTTATGACTTCTCTGGTTCTAGACATGCATTTCATTTAAATACAAGGTCCAAATTTTGAGAAGTTATAGGTATAAGAATAAAGTAGAAAATCATACGTTGGAATTATTGGGATTTTTTGCGGTAATCGAAGATGTAGAAACTTATGCTAGGTATTCCGTTATACTAATAATGAGTATTATTTCTCTCACAGGTTACTCGTTCGAGGGTGCGCTCCTTGATGAGTAATGTTGCATGGCCTTAACTTATTTGAATCCGGTTTCATCTAAATTAGTGCCTTTGATTCTATATAGATATAGATTGGTTGCATATCTTATAGACGTTAAGAAATGGAGTTATCCGGTTTTTGTTTAAAAGCAGAATCCGGACGAAATCAATGCACGCTTCAGTAATGGCAGTTTGTGGGTTATCCCAAGTTTTTGCAAGTGTTTAAAATCTATCATTTGCAAGATCAATAATTGCATTGTTCTTGACGCGCCACCTTTTTATATAAAAAAAAGAATTCTTTATAAAAGAAATTAGTGGAAGTATGGTAGCACTGGAAGTGATTCCAGAACCACAAACAATTACTGAAAATTTAGTAGAACCTAAGAATTCAATTGGATTCGACAAATCATAACCACTCCACGGATTTTAGTACGTAACCTCAGCCACCTGAGAGGTACTTTGGTTTCCTAGTAGATGGTGACAGGGAAGTTTGCATCATGGTTATGATGGCTCTACGAGTTATCAGCTGGCCATTGGGAAGTGGTGACTTCCGGATGATGGCCAGATACCAGATATCCAAGTTGGATTCCACGCACTTCAGCAACTTATAGAATTTGTTGGGTGCTCCTGAAGGAGTAAAACCCATTAGGAGCAAGTAGATCTTTCGAGATCAGTGCAAATGGAAAGGTGGTAACCTAATAAGGCGAGACTTGTAGTAAAAAGTTTTCATCAAATACCCATTGTGGATTGTGATAAAACTTTTTCTTCAATATCTGTGCTGAAGTCCATACAGATATAGCTTGCCACTGCTGCTATTCATGACAGTGAAATCTGGCAGGTGGATGACTATAATGTCTTTCTAAATGAAAATTTAGAAGTACACGTGTATATGACTCTGCCAGAAGGTTGTCGTGGTCGGTTGGAGCAGCGGAAGCTGTGCAAGTTGCTTCTGTCTATTTATAGACTAAAGCGGGCATTGCGGAGGTAGACCATCTGTTTTGATGCGACAGATAAGGTGTTTGACTTCTTCAAAATAACATATGAACCTGGTAAGAAAGATCTAGGGAGTACTGTCCAGATATTTGGATGACATACTCCTAATAGGAAGTAATGTTCATATACTACAATCGGTTAAACTGTGGTTGTCATAAAGGTTTCTCCACATAGGATCTGGATTAAATATCAGGGTTCTGGTGACTAAATCTACGTCGTTAGATCTAAGATTTAAGAAATGTCCCAATTTGGGTATTTGGACATCATTCTAAGGATTTTAGAATGGAGGACTCCTGGCATGGTATACCCGCAGGTGATGGAGTCACTCTCTCTAAAGAGATGTCTTCCAGACTGATTTGGAGAGGGACCCGCATGAATGATATACCAATTGCTTTGACCAATTGGGTCAATCATGCAATGTCAAGTACCAGATCAGAAATTGCTTTTGCACTTAGTATAGTAAGCAGATATTAATCCTGGAGAAACAAAGGGAAGCAATGAAGAACATATCAGGATGTTTTTAGGGTATGGTAATGCCAGCCTCCTTCGGGAGGCGATTACCCGTTAAGGCTTCCATGGTGACCCGAATGACAAAATGACTGTTTGGGTTATAATTTTATCCTCTTTTGAGGGGAATATGTTGGAAAAGTTTCCCAATGGATACTGAGGTAGACATGGCGCAGGATGCTGACTCAATAGAGGATACAGCCCAAGAAATTTGTTGAATAAGGTTGTTTGTTCATTTATGAACTTAGTCCCATCAGGAATCCAGACAAATTCTGAGGCAGGGTTGTTAGTTATATGTATGCCCTAGAGGCCATTACTGTACATTAGATGTATATTGTAGTGGATGCTGGGACATATATAGGTATGACTTTCTGGCTCGACATGATAGTACGCTATCTGGTTGCTCTTTATCTTAATATGTATACTTTCTGTCTCTCTGATTACATGTTGATAAAGCCCTTAAGATGTGTACTCGACTTCCAGGACTATGATGTAGATCATACTAGTGGGGCCTGGGTAGTCCATGAGTACATCCTTCAATGTTCCTAGTCGTGGGAATATCGAGACGGGGCATCGATATTCCAGAGTAGACTAGCGTATATCTTCTCGACCCATGTGATGGGTGATGGATGATCTCATATCCATTGGTGTTTGACATCAGAGATGGTATGCGGGTGCTCAGTGGTGACTGAGTACACTAAACGGACTCGCCGAGAACTCCCAGATGGTATTATACCTCACGTCAGATGGCAGTTCTCTGGTGACACTGGTACAGCTTAGTCTGTTGACCCGAAATCGTCATAGAGTCTTATGTTTCTCCCACTGTGCTTTGATTTCCACCCTACCACGACTCTACTGAGTCGTGCAAACAGGTGATTTTTGGGTACAGTCCCGATTTATATGGAGGCAATGAGCGATAGGAGGGGATTCGTCTCTCCCGGTATTGGGGTTGATGTTGTGCTATGCTCGACTGGCCATAACAGGAAATCCCTGGCCAGGGTTGCAGTGATATACTGGTAAGAGTTATCAGTAGTTTCACGATTGTTATGGACCTCACGTCGGCATGACTTATCGAGCTACTGGGGTCTGACGTTTACCACCCCTAGGCGAGATATGCGACATATCAGACGAACGGACCGGACTGTACGGTAAGTGTTACTGGTTGGATTCACAGGAGTGTGAGCGGGCTTGCTCGTCGATCTTCTGATCGCTCAATACCCGGGTGGCCGTTACGTTTAGCCTACCGCTTGCGGCTTGTGGGTGCTTGATATGATCATCATCTGCTGCCGGCGTATTGACGAGTCTTTAGAGTCCTACACAGAGGTTTCCTGGCTCAAGCGAAACGAAATAGGAGCGCATATGAGATATGTGCGGGACCGAGAATAATGCGTGTATGTGATACCGTATTCTATTCTCGCGATTTATATCATCGAACGGTTATATATGATATAACCAGGTTACCGAATCAAGTGTTGATTCGATACATTGATACACTTGATACTAGTCGGTTATATGCGACATGACCGGATCATTGAATCAAGTGTTGATTTAATGATTTAATGTATAATTATACATTTGATATATTACTTTACATTAACTAGTATTGGTTCACTCAAGCTTGATTTTCTCACTTAAAATGCACAAGTTGTATATGTGATATATTTTTGTGCACTTGTTTGTATCATATTTGATGATACATTGGGTTTGTGTAAGACTTAAACCATGTTTAGTGAATGGTTAGTGTTTCATTTCACTTATTTATTTATTCATTTGTTTTTAGCAAATAGAAATGGTGACTTTCTTTTGTTGTTTTGCTTGAAGCTTCATGAAGCTTTTCTAGCATCTTTGAAAAGTCTACCATTTTTGTTTTGTCCTTAACCATAACCATTCAACTAAACCCTAGTTCATTCTCTACACTAAACCATGGTTGCAAATATGATAAGGATCACTTATTTTCTATTTTTCATAATACTTATCATATTCTTTTCTTCTTCTTCTTCTTCAAGATGAAGAAAAAGCTTGCTACCAACAATGGTGCCTTAAGAAAAAGAATGAGAAATCCAATTCTAAAGTGAACCCACTTCCTATTTCTTCATTCTCTACCACTTGCCATATAGTATAGGGTGTTTTCTTCACAAGTTTCATGACTTGGTGAAGTTGGAGCTTGATCTTGAGTTGGCTCGACGTAGATCATCTTCGGCATCGAAGTCGACGACCTAGCCCGTCCATTTCTCCGATGAAGCCGACGCTAGAGTCCGGATTCCGATGGGTACAGCGGAGGGACGTCATCACGGAGCCAAGTGGAGGACCGGATCTACAAAGGTTGTAGTCACTTTCCTTTAGCAATAAAGTTGTTTACTTGCTTGCATCACTTATCCTCTAGTTACGATCTTGTTTAGGGTTTCTCGGCACATAGGAAATTTTTGAATTGGCCATATTTGATCACTTGTAGAACCTCATGGGTGTGCCTAGGAGCCCTACAGTGGTATCAGAGCCTAGCTAGAGCCTTAGGCGATGCGTAGACAGAGTTAGACGTCCGATCGAACCGAAACCCTAATGCAAAATTGCTCTCTGTACATTTTTTGAAATCAGGGATTTTTTCGAATTAAAAATATGCAGAAAAATCAGCAGGTGTTTGTAGGAGTTACTGTGAAATTCGAGCGGCTAAATTGATCAAACCGCCGCGGTTCCGCGGCACGAACATGGCTCGTGCGGCGGTTCCGCGACCGTACGGAAGCATCATTCATTTTAATTTGCACAGTAATTCTTATATTGTTGTGCTGTATTTTCTGGGAATTTTTAACTTCTACTCAAGAGTTCGAGTTTTCTGGGTTGTATTGGGAGTTCGTAGATTCGATCGGATTGTCTCGCTTTGTCTATGTGTGTTTCCGGGTAATTTTAGAATATGTTAAAAAGTTCGACCGGATAAAAATACCCACTTTTTCCCCTGTCAGGAAATTTCCAAATGTTGGATTTTTCCTTGGTTTAAAGACGTTCTAAGTAGTGCAAGTAACGCGATGGACCCTCTAGAAGACAACAAACCTTAACTCGATTATGTGACCGTCTTGAACTGCCCTTTGAACTTTAGGGTTTGGGGCAGTACGGCGTGCCACATGTGAGGCGTTGGGTTGACCCTTCTACGGCTGGACCGTTGGTACTGAGGCATGAAGTGAATGTTTTTAAACTTATTTCATGTGTTGAGCTGTTTCGGGAAAACTTGGGTGTTCGATTGTTCGATCGGAAAGTTTAACATTTTCTATTTATCCGGAATGTGATACAATAATTGGAATTCACAAGTAAGTTATGTGATAACTGAATGAATGTTATAAACATAGCAGTTTAGTCTCACTTGATCGATTGCCACGGGATTTTGATGCGATCAAAAGTCCGTCGCAATCACGTAGCGTACGTGGATACTCGCCAGATAAACTTAATAGACAGCTACACCCCATAGCCCCGACCAGGTGACTGTAGGAGAACCCCGTCGCCGAAAGCATCCGTTCGGTTGCTCGCGGCAGCGGTGTTCCGCCTTGGTGCACTTCGTCGACGGCATCGGGGGTGCAGCCGTCTACTGAAGTTTGCGACGAGCATTCGATCAGGATGTCGGGAATCCTGTTGAATTGCCCGACTTGATATTGAAAAGGGTTTTCGATAATGAGACTAAAATGCGGGGTTTATAATTGTTAGGCGTGCGATGTCTAAGTATTTCATTTGATTAGGCATGCGATGTCTACAGAGGTTGCGGATTCCAACTGTTGTAGTTTTACACTTTCTTTTCTGTGACCGTAAGTGTAATATGTGGTATCGCCGGTTTCGTTGCTATATGTCAACGACAATTGGGATGCCTATATTTACTTACGTTGATGACATGTGATGTTATGTGTTGCTGGATATGTTATATTGGATCGTCGTGTTTGAATAACCGGGGTTTTTTTTATGTGAGATGAGTGTTTTTCATTTTCATTCATGTAAAAAATTTGTATGTAATATTCTTTTATTGGGGCACTTCCAGGTTGCGGAAGATGTCACCTTTTGTATATTATTTACTTTTCCGCATTAGGATAGACCCAAGGAGGGGAGCACAAGTAACCGGGTTCTAGGGTCCAGTGGGAGACCATCTCGAGGAGTCGAGTCCGGGTCTCCTAACCCTAGAATTGGTAGGGTTGCTTGCCGCTCTCGTAGGGGTCTAGGAGTGGGATTGGCTATTCATCACGACCGTGGAATCCGTGTTTTATACTGGCTCGTATTAAAAACACGGACGTCCTAGTATATCCAATATTTCATATGATATTTTCTGCTGCGTTATCTGTGATGTGTTCATGTGATTTGTTCAGATAAATATAGCATATAGTATATATGCTATATTATATAGACGTTGCTTACGTTTTACACCCGCGCTAGCCCTGCCTCGCTCTGCCGTTAGTTACCTAACCTAACGGTGCAGACGGGACATCGAGACGAATGCGGATGGCATAAGCGTACGTTATATTTATCTGTGATGTTTAGGTAGACTTAAATGATGGGATATTCATTAATGAGATTAATGAAAGAAAATAAACCTAAAAGATGTTGTGGAATCGAATTTCAAAATAAAACAGGTAGCTACAGTTCTTGCTTTGCATCGCGGTGTTCCTTGTAGAACATTCTGCACCTTATTCGATAAGGAAAGGACCGAGATCCCTTCACCGGGAGTGACTCCTTTAGCAATAGCTGGCAGATGCTACACACTCGGTTTGTCTTTTGATTGCTTCTATAGTTTCTGCTTTGCACGGTGATATATATGATATATCCCGCACCTCATTCGACGAGGAAAGGGCCGACGATCCCTTCACCGAGAGTGACCCCTTTAGCAAAACTAGAAAAGCCTCAAAAACATTCCATTTAAAAACCATTTGATTCCGCAACGAGATCAAGTTCGAAGCGTTAAAGGTTTTCATAAAAACCATTCGCAACCCTCCGTCATTTTAGGAAGTAAAGTACTTAGTATTCGTGCTGTGTTTGTTGACCATAGTCAAGGCACAATGTACGGTAGCTAAGTGATGTCTTCCTACACCGCATATGATGCGATTAGTTAGGACAGTCGCGTGACTTTGTTGAGCTTAGTTAAGGGTCCCACACTGAGGGATTTTCGGTTCAGGCGAAACGATATAGTACGTGCGTGTTTTAATACACTCAGGTTCGATTAAATACGTGTATTTAGTGCACGTACTTTAATCAAACGTTTTGATAATACTAGAAGGTTTGAAAGATAGTCGGATCATTGTGAGCTAGTATTATATATATCTCGTTATCTCTCTTTTGGTATTCGTATTTTTATACGAATACGGTATTTGTATTTTGAAACAAATACAGTATTTATATAGGAATACAATTATTTGTATAAATACGGATATTTGTATCTTCATACGAATACGGGTATTTTTATCTTTATACGAATACGGTATTCGTATTTTTATACGAATACGGTATTCGTATTTTGATAAGAATACGGATACATGTATTTTGATACATACTTGGTTTATATAGAGAGAATAATGGAGGAAAGGTGCCCTAGGAGGGAATTTCCTCCTCTGGCGTCGAAAAAATACAATCTCCCTCGTGTTTTCCGACGATCGGCACCCATCATCTTCATCGTTATCATCTAAGATATGAGTACACCAAATTTCATGTGATTCTACAACTTTTTCATCGTCGAATTAGTGGGTTCAAAATTAACGGTTTACCGACAATAGAACTTTTTACATTGCTAAATCAACGGTGAAAAAGTTATAGAATCACATAAAATTTGGCGTACCCATATCTTAGATGATTACGATGAAGATAATGGATTCCGATCGTCGGAAAACACGATGGAGGGCGTATTTTTTCGACGCCATAGGAGGAAATTCCCTCATATGACCTCTTTCCTCCATTATTCTCTTATATATATATGTATGTATGTATGTATGCATGTGTGTGTTGATACACACATCTTATTCTTTCCTATTTGAATGTTTGGAGTTGTGTGTGGGCTCATGACTCATGAGATGACTCATGTGGTGAGTCACACCGTTTTCATAACTCCATTTTGGATAAGAGAGAAAAGAGAGAAGAGAATGGCTAATGATATTTTTCATACGCTCATTCTTCTTCTCTCTTCGTCTCTTTTGTACTCCCATTTTTTAGAGGAAAAATTGCAAAAGGAGAAACTTGAGATTACCACCACTACATCAATCTCACAAACAATTCTCAGCATGTTTTGTTTGTGAGTTGTTTCACTTGGTTTTTGGATGTGAAGCTAAACCTTGAATCGAACTCCCTCGGATGGATCATTTTCGACAAGTTAGACCGGCGACCAAGCTCGTTCCCGACGACTTCGGAGCCGAGCTAGAGTCCATGGAGCGGTGTAGGGGTCTTCCGCAATTGCGCAGACACGCTACGAAGATAACTAGCCCCTTAATCTTATATGTTTAAGTTATCTAGTTAGTGTTCGGTATCGATTCTAGGGTATAAGTCGCTAGTGCTCGATTTAAATTTTTGTTTTCGCTTCAGCCTTCGCCACGAGTCTTGCGGCTCGAGTACTAGGGTCCTTACAGCTCGAACTGTGCTTGAGGGAGGGAGGGCCTTTGTGAATGGATCTGCCGTGTTTTCTTTTGTATCTACTCTCCGCAACTCGATCTCCCTGCGATTTAAGATCTCCTAGATCAGGTGATACCGTCTCAAGATGTGTTTGGATCTCTGATGGGACCGTGGTTCCTTCGCTAAAGCCATACCCCCAATTGTCATCGCAATACAAAAGTATTGGATCAACAATGGACGAAACCATCTCAAGTTCAGAAATGAACTTCTTCATCCAAACCGCTTCTTTTGCGGCATCATTGGCACCAATGTATTCAGCCTTCATCGTCGAGTCTGCGACCGTGTCCTGTTTAGAGCTCTTCCAACAAACCGCCCCTCCATTAAGGGTGAACACATAACCCGAGACAGGCTTTTTGTCATTCTTGTCATTTTGGAAGCTTGAATCGGTAAAGGACTCCACCTGAAGGTCTCCATTACCGTACAATAAGAACATCTCCTTAGTCTCATGGTCACAAATTCGTGATTCGGGAATAATTCGGCGAGATCGAAAATTCAGAGTCGGAGAACTATTCGGAAAAAATCGGCAGGTATTCGGAAAATATTCGGTAAGTACTCGAGAAATGTTCGAGAAGGATTTCGAGTAAAAAATTAATATATGAGGCGCTGGGTTTTGATGTTGCGAATTATTCGATGTTTTCGTGAATTATTCGCTGTTTTTACGAATAATTCGCGAATAATTTGCGAATTAATCAAAGCGTTCGCCAACGGCAAGTAAATCGGAGATTTAATCGGCCGATCAAAAATTCACGAATTATTCACGAATTCGCCGAATAATTCGCGAATTATATGACTATGCTTAGTCCTTTTTAAGTACTTGAGCATGTTCTTCACAGCTATCCAGTGTTTCTCCCCTAGGTTTGAATGATACCGGCTTACCATACCAAGTGTGTAAACTATATCTGGTCTAGTACATAACATCGCATACATTATAGATTCTACAGCCAAAGCGTAGGGTGTAATACTTATGTGAGTCATCTTCTCATCAGTCTTTGGAGGCATCGCTTTGGAGAGAGTGATTTCGTGGAAAGCGGGTATATTACCACGCTTGGAATCTTCCATACCAAAGTTCTTTAGTATGGCGTCTATGTATCTGGCCTGTGAAAATCCCAACATTCTCTTAGATCTATCTTTATAGATCTTTATCCTCAGAATGTAGGAGGCATCACATAGATCATTCATGGAGAATTTTTGTGACAAGAACAGCTTGACCGATTGCAGCATAGGTATATCATTTCCTATCAGCAGAATATACAAGAGGAATACGACGCTCTCCCTACAATCTACTAGTAGATACATGACTCATCCTCGTTTTTGATGAAATCAAATTCCTTGATTGTCTCATCAAAACAGATGTTCCAGCTCCGCGATACCTGCTTTAATCCATAAATGGATTTAAGAAACAAACACACCTTCCTGCTGCTCCTACTGTCTATCAATCCTTCTGGTTGAGCCATATAAACGCATTCACCTAAACTTCCATTTAGAAAATCCGTTTTTGCGTCCATCTATCAGATATCATGGTCATGGAAGGTAGCAATGGCAAGTAGGATCCGAATGGATTTCAGCATAGCCACTGTAGAAAAGGTTTTGTCATAGTCCACGCCGGGTCTCTGACGAAAACCTTTCGCAACAAATCTAGTCTTATAGGTTTCCATCCGTCCATCTACACCAATTTTCTTTTTCAAGATCCACTTGCATCCAACGGGTTTTACCTCAGGAGGAGCAACATCCAAAATCCATTGCAATGTGTGTACGTAGACTTGATGTTCGTACCAGTTATGCTGTGTTTAGGTAGGTAGATTAGATATCCGTATCGATCATTATTATGATATGATATAATGGAATATGTGATGGTTATCGTACGAGACAAGGTTCCGTACGGGATGATATGATGAGGATAGATGATAACAATTAGCCAGATATGGCCCTATTTTTACTTGACTCGTGGATTCTTACTATTTTACCCGATTGGGAAATTATGCAGACATTACGGTATTACCCACTTTCTAAAAACAACGATTTATTTCGTGTTTTAAAATTGATAATGAAAGGATGTGCTACTTGGATTTCAAAGATGTAATATATATATTTTAAAAACATCGTAACTTTCTTATTTTCAAACAAAATTTTATTTGACTTTAAAAACATATAAGTGGGAATATTCGAAGTAATTACCTATTTACTGTTTGCTTACGCTACACCTACGATTATGTTATTCGCTCGCGTGTTGTTTATCTTATTAGCTATGCTACGCTTTATGATTTCCGCTACGCGTCATATATTGTTGATTTTATACCTCAGTGGTATGGGACACTGATATATATATATATCGCTATAATTATATCACTGGCTTATGCTATGATATGTTACACGTCTGTGCTACGCCTGGTTCACACAGATTAAAAGGGTACGAGTTTGACGAGATTTATATTATTGTGGATATGATATGATGTGATATCAATCCTAAAAGATTAAATATATAATATAAATATATATATATATGAAAAGGAAAGGAAAGATGATTTGGATACGGTGGATATGGCCGGGGATCCATGAGATATATTTATTGTGATCAATCCATGAAAGATTGAGACAGGGAGAGACAAGATGTCGCCCAGTGATATATGTGTAATCAATCCATGAGTAATTGAGGGTAGCTCGCACATGATGTCTCTACAGCTATATGTAAGGGATCGATATAGATGCTCTACACTGAGATGGATATTATATATATGAGAGATATAGATGCCCTGCACTGATGATATATATTTATACTATATATAATAAGCGGACGGGACTGGTCCACGAGACAATACTTGAATACTATTTTCGCATATTGATGTATATTAAAGAGGTTTTCAATGGAGCTATAGTCTCACTATTTTCCATGTGTTTATGATCGACACAGAGTTTTACAAAAGAAAACCCATTTTTAAATAAATCATCTTCAAAAGACGGGACGTATATTTTAAACAAAATGAATACCTTTCTTCACAAAACAACGTCCGCATACGGCTATTTTGAAAGGATTTCATATACATATATCTTCCGGCTACTTTTGTATGATTACATATGGATACATGTTATATATGTATTATAGCCTTAATTGTGCTTATGTTGGTCGTGTGCTATAGATATTGCATTACAGCTACGGTGATCATGATTTGACACCGTTGTGTGTGTATGCAGTGAGTTATTGAAGATTATTAGCGATTCATTGCGCAATATTGCATTTACTTCCGTGACTCACATGCTTTCAGATGCTTGTGGTTATATAGCGCCCGTACTGGGCCAGATACTGATTACTTGATGTTGACATGATAAACACACAGTTTCATATTTTACATGTTAGGATAGCGATACACGAGTTGTACATGAGGGCTTACTATATTTATTCCATCGCTCGAACTCTAGTTTCGACGCGTGCTTATTTACCCTCCTTAATGTACATATTTATCAAGTTTTAGTTGTTTCACCGCTTATCCATACCTTCTAGCTTCTTATATAATTCTACTCACGAGTTGGCAACTCACCATGTTATGTCAAAGTTCTTTGCAGGTTTGGCCGTTTGGATCCGTAGTGGCTTATTTGACACATTTGCTATCTTTTGGACGGGGTTGCGCATATCTTGGGTTGGTGGGTTATATTTTGTATCGGCATTTGCCTTGTACCTATTTGTATCTAAAAGTACTCCATCAAAGACAGTCTAGTATATTGTCAAGACCTTAGAGTTGTATATTTGGTTGTTGCCGGACTCATGTGGAGTCAACTTGATGTATGTCTATGTTTATTTTCCGCTTGTTGATTCTTCGTCTCTTGGCGTCGTATATTACTGTGTGGTTGTAATTCCACCGTTAGGGCATTGATTTAGCTCCCGTATGTGGGATGTTGGTATACTTATTATCATTGTACTCGTTTTATTCAAAATTTACAAAGGAGATGATGTCCGTTTTTCAAACAATCTTTCGAAACAAGCCCTACTTTTTACAAAACTTCTTTAAAACTTCACCTCTACCTATTATCAGCTATTTTTCACTTATATATGATTTAGATTCCTGGTTTTGGCTTACTTAGGTTATGATGGGATCCACTTGACTTCAAGTAATCTTTGTGCCGGTCATATGCCCTTTTCGAGTCATGACAAAGTTAGTATCAGAACACTAGGTTTTACCATTGCCGAGTCTAGGTTTAACCATGTGGGGTCTAGGGTATGATCTTCCGAGACCTAAGCCTAACCTTGCGGAACTTATACTTAACATTAGGGTATTAGAGCCGAACTTCGTTTTCCTTTGTAAAGTTCAGGTTTGACCATGCGAAGTATAGGGTATGATCTTCCGAGACCTAGGCTTAACCTTGCGGAACTTCAACTTGACATTGGGGATCTTAAACTCGACCTTTCGACATATAGGCTACCCTTGGTATGATGGAGTAGGTAGTTTAAGTAGAGTTACGTACCGTACGTATGTTCCGCGGCATATTTACGATACGGCACTCCGCTTAATTGACTTTAGAATATATATTTTGTGTTCTTCCGGTATTCTCTTTCCTTCTTTCCCGAGCTGTTAACATTGCATTGCTATTTCATTGAGATTCGGAAACCGATTGTTGTTTGTTTCTTGTTCCAGTCACAATGTCGTCAGAAACTGTACGAGTCAAAAGGGCTGCAGTTAGAGATGAGGTCATGATAGGCTCGTCTAAGACGAAGACTGACGAGGACGATATTCCAGTAACAGTGGAACAGGTTGATTTTCCTTCTTCGAATAGGATTTCTCGTTTGGAAGCGAGCATTCTTGGTCCACATCGTCCGATTGGGTCGTTAGCTGAGACTATTCAGACCGAGAGACTTACCGTTGCACAGCCAGCTCTAGAGACTTTGGTAAAGCACGGTGCTCAGAGATCAGTTATGCCTCTGATGATTGGGACGTTAGATGTATCGCTTCCTGAGTTCTTGATGCTAAAGCCTCCGGTGTTTACTGGCTGTAGGGTGTTTTTCGTCACCCCATTGAAATGGGAAATACGTGTCGCTTGTCAAGCGCATTACAGATTCCCCCTGCCTAGGATAGGCCGGGGTTTATTGATTGTGGGGATCCAAATCTCCGGCAGCCGCGGACTAAGCTGCCGTTAATTACCCCTCGCTTTTGGAGCGAGAGAACCTCCGATTGACGGGTAAAACTGGTCATGCGAACTCAATGTGCAGTGTGCGCATGTTTTGGAGGGGACTTGGATGTACCAGGGGCCACGCAAAGTTTACCGCGGGCCACGTGCGAGGCGCGTGAGCGCTGGGCGCCAGCGGTTCACGTGTTTAGCGTGTGGGCACTGGGAGCCGGGAGCCGACGCCTCACGCGCCCGGCAGAGCGCCTGCGGAAAAGAAGGAGGACTTGGCCCTAAGATCTGAGGAACTTTGGAAACTCCCAGAAAAATGGAGGATTTTTATCTTTATGGAGTTAAACTCCAAATGGATTTTGAGTGGAGTTAAACTCCAAAAGATTTGGATTTGGAGTTAAATTCCTAAAAGATCTGAATTAGGAATTAAACTCTTTTGAGGATTTGGGTCTTGTAGTTGAACTCCTCAAAAATCTTCAGTGGTGATCAAAAGGGACCCCTTTCTTCTCCTTTGAGCCCTGGATCTTCTTTCGAGTCTTGGATTTTTCCCAGAGTGGGATTTTTGGAGATAGGTCTCCTTCTTCCTCCTCTGTGTTGGTTGGATCTTAGAGGAAAAGGGATGTGAGACTTAAAAATCTTCCCTTTTAGAAATTTAATGGGAGATCTGGGTTCCCTTTCAAGGGTTTTATGGTGAAAAACTATTCCTTTTTGGAAAAAGAAGAGTTAAACTCTTGATTTAATTCAAAAAAGAGGAAGAAGGTCTAGACCCTTAAGGAAGGAGAATGAGGCACAGAAACCTTAGGTTTTAAAGGAAATGAATTATTGTCCTTCATTTCAATATCATATTACCTTATATAGGCTTAAAAATTTACAAATAGCCCCTTGGGCTTTACAAAATGGCATTTTGCACATCACATGCTTCATGTGCTCATTTTCTTTTGCACATGAGTCATGGCTTTACAAAAATTTGGCTTTATGCCTATTTTTCTTACATTTATTCATAAAAATTACATCAAAATTATATATTACATGATTTTCATTTTGGCATGGGACAAGCCAGCCGCTTCATGTTCGGGATCGACTTCGGTATGGGCCCACTTGGGTTAGGGTTAACTTTGATTTTGACTTGGTCAACCGGGGTGTAATTTTTGACCCCAACACTGGTATGGATGCGTCAGAGGATCCACTGTCGTTCATCAACAGGATGGCAAGAATATGTTTAATGAGATGCTCCGATGCAAGATCAGTGGAGTTGGCAAGTTTTCGTTAGAGGGTCTTGCTCAGACCTGATATGATTCAATCGAGAAAGGCCGAGCGATGAGTCTTCCTTCTATGACTTGGGACGAGTTTTCGAAAATCTTCCTAGCCCGATTTCTACCTCAGTGTCAGAGACGCCCGAGCGCGTAGTTTCGAGTCTTTGCGTAAGACTCTAAACATGACAGTAGCCGAGTATGACCTTCAGTTCACCCAGTTATCGAGATATGCTCCTTATTTGGTTCCAACGGAAGAGATTCGTGCGCTGGCTAGATACGCGGTTGTTTTTCGCCATTGTGCCCAGCGTATCGATACCT
The DNA here is from genome assembly GCA_030015575.1 of Agapanthus africanus. Lineage (NCBI taxonomy): Eukaryota > Viridiplantae > Streptophyta > Magnoliopsida > Asparagales > Amaryllidaceae > Agapanthus > Agapanthus africanus. The sequence goes on from CM057340.1 coordinate 271,084,194, forward strand.
ATGCAGAGGCATTAGATGCGGCCACGCTGACAGAGGAGTGCTACTTTGAGTGGAGCGACTCCAGCAGGGTCAAGTGGAGACTATCGATTGAGCAGGAGAGCGATGGTGTGAGTGAATGGCCCTGAAAGCAGCCATTCGATACCAATAGGATGCAGAGGCCAGCCCGGTTGTGTTTTAATTGTATGAAGCCCGGTCATAAAGCCAAAAATTGTCCTGCCAAGCGTCAGAACAGGATAGCGTCCCAACGAGCTGCTTCGTTTTCTTTTCCCCCTCCACCTGTGATTACTCCAGTTCCACCCAGGGATCGGACAAGTAGTGGATTAGTGATCCTGTGCAGAGAGGACAAGGATTCTGAGATAGAGGACGTCAGGCCGTGATCGGTGAGCGAGCGAGAGTTTTTGCTCTGACTGCTCCCGGTGCTCAGGCACCTGTCGACATTGGAGCAGGTATGCTTCAATGTCAGTTGTTTTGATTTGATATTTTGGGTGATCGGAGTATCACTCTTTGTTTTGGCCTTGGTATTTTGGTGATCCGAGTATCACCCTTTCGACGTTGAAAAGAAATATTTTGATGTCGGTTATTTTGACTTGTGTGTTTTGATGACTTGATTGATGTTTTCGTGCACAGTAGTTGCGCTTGATTTTTGTTTCGTGCACACTCAATGCACTTGGTGTTGTTTTGTACACATCCGTAGCCCTTGGTTTTGTTTTCATGCACATAAGTCGCGTTGAGTTTCGTTTTCATGCATCACACGTTGTATCGTAGCCGGTGTGGTTAGCGTAGCGAGTGTTGGAGTTCTAGTTATCTGGGTTTCACACTTTCATTCCATATGCATACACATTGCATCATGATATTTTGGGATTTTGAGTATCGATGATTGGAACAGAATTTTGATGATTTTTTATCGATGAGGATTTTCTATTGTGCGCGATCCTTGATGATGCGCTACATTTTACTTATATTATATGTATACTCGTTATCACACATTATATAGTAATTCTAGCTTGTGTGAGACTTCGGAGCCCCGTTGTTTTGGTTTAATGAAGTGTTTTAAGATTTAGGTTTAAATTTAAATTCGAAGACCGAATTTATTTAAGAGGGATATTGTAACATTTCTGAAAATAGTAAAGATTATTTTTAGAATTTAAATAATAATATAATATATTTTATTAGAATAATACCAATTATTGAATTGGATTATCTTAAAATAAGTATATAATTGCATCTAAACATGTAGGAATGCTAAAACTAGTATTGGTTTTTGTTGGAAATAGTCAACAGTAAGATATTTCTCAGATTAGTTAGAATATGTTTGTAACAGAATCTGTTTATATTTAGTTAGAATCTGTTTGTAACAGAATTTGTTTGTAACTTCCTTATTGTTTTCAAGGCTATAAAAGAGCCTCTCTGTATACTGAATTTAAAGTGAAAAAGAAAGTTCAATTCGCTTAGGTATCAGAGCGGCAAAACTTTCTCCAAAAAATTACCATTTTTCCTCAACCAAAATTTTTTCCCAGTTCCTTTTTTTTCTAGCCATAATGTCCTCCACCACAGAGACTGAAGTATCCTCCACTTTGCAGATCAAGTCCGATGGTTCTCAAGAGTCAAGAATCAACTCAGGATCGCCTCAATTCGCAAAGGAACAACTGGAGCACCTGTTCAAGTTCTTTAACTCCACCGCAAACCCGTCAAAACCCTCCTATTCTTTAGCCCAAATCGGTAGCAATCAACTTCCTTGGATTCTTGATTCTGGAGCAATTGCTCACATGACCAGTTGCTTCACATTATTTTCAACTTACACACCCTATGGAGGAAACAAAAGGGTCAAAATTGCAGATGGTTCATATTCTGCCATAGCCGGCCAAGGAACAATCACAATCTCTCCTTCCTTAACCCTTCTTAATGTTTTACATGTTGCAAAGCTTTCCTGCAATCTGATTTCCATTATAAAGCTAACTCAAGACCTTAAGTGTCAAGTTAAATTCATGTCCTCTCATTGTGAAATTCAGGTTCTGAACTCGGGGACGATTATTGGCAATGCTAAGACCAGTGGAGGTCTCTACTTGCTTGAAGAAGGATCGCATCTCAATAAGTATGCATCTAGTCTGTGTTTTCAGTTCATGTTTGTTTCTCGTGACAATGAATTGATTATGTTACATTTTCGTCTAGGTCATCCTAGTTTCCATTATATGCAGTATTTGATTCCAAAGTTGTTTCGGAATAAAAATCCTTATCAATTTCAATGTGAAGTTTGTGCTTTTGCCAAACAAAAAAGGGCAATTTATCCACCTCGACCCTATAAACCTTCAGCACTGTTTGTCTTAATCCATAGTGACATTTGGGGACCATCCCGCGTATTATCTGTCTTCGGAAAAAAATGGTTTGTTCTGTTTATTGACGATCATACTAGAGTCCTTTGGGTGTTTTTGCTAAAGAAGAAATCAGAAGTTGAACAAGTTTTCAAAACCTTTTAAGCCATGGTTGAAACACGGTTTAACACAAAAATTCAGAATTTTCAAAGTGACAATGGACGAGAATTTTTTAACGAAAACTTGGGAGATTTTTTTTGCAAAGAAAGGCATCATTCACCAAAGTTCTTTTTTTTTTATTTACACCGCAACAAAACGGTGTGACTGAAAGAAAAAATTAACACATTCTTGAAAATGCTAGGGCATTATTATTCACCAACCATGTTCCAAAAACATTATGGAATGAAGCAATTTTAACAGCAACCTATATTATTAATAGAATGCCCTCGAAAATTCTCAATTTTAAGAAACCTGTTGCCTTGTTAGAATCCCTTTACCCTCAAAGCCGCCTTGCAATCTAGGATCTACCGTTGAAAAATTTTTATTGTACCGTGTTTGTTCACGATCACAACCCCATTAGGGATAAACTTGATCCAAAATCGAAAAAATGTGTTTTCATTGGCTACGCCACAAATCAAAAGAGGGTATAAATGCTTTGATCCTTTATCAAATAAAATATTTATCACAATGGATGTGTTGTTTTTTTGAAAATAAAGCTTTTTTAAGCCTCCACTTCAGGGGGAGACAAATAGTGAAGACTCGGTTTCCATAAAAAATAGTCTCCCAAAAATAGTCAACTTAATCCCACATACAAATTCATAAGATCTAGATTTTTTAAATCAAGACATTTTAGACCAGTCTTTTGAACACCTGGCAAACCAAAACAGTGAAAATTCACTGGATACTCAAAAAACGGTCCTTGAAAACTCAGAAAATATGTCTGTTGAAAACTCGGTTCTTTTATTAGAAAATCCGGAAAAATCCCATAAAAATATGAATACACCACCGACTCCTAAAACAACCTGTCCCGTGGATTTAAATCCATCAGAAGCCGATGTGGAAATTAAAACTTACAAAAGGAAACAACGTGAAACAGGTCTGGAAAAAACGCAACAGGAATATTTAATTGAGATAGATCGTTCTCCAGAAGCAGAGGCCGACTCTGTCCAGCCCCACCAAGAATCCGACTCGAGAACATAACCGGATCACAGTGAGCTGGATTTTCCCATAGCCCTCCGAAAGTCCACAAGGTCATGTACTAGTCGTCCCTTGTATCCAATGTCAAAATTTGTGTCATCAAATAATCTCTCACCCAGTTTTTCAGCCTTTACCTCTAATGTGTCTGCTGTGGAGATTCCAAAAACTGTACAGGATGCTCTGAGAGCTCCAGAGTGGAGAAAGGCGATTTTCGAGGAGATGAATGCACTTGAGAAAAATCAGACTTGGAACATGAAGGAGCTGCCGAGAGGAAAGAAGACTGTAGGATGCAAATGGGTATTCACACCAAAGTTTCGTGCAGATGGAACCCTAGAACGATATAAGGCGAGGCTCGTTGCTAAAGGGTTCACTCAAACATACGGGATCGACTACACGGAGACTATTGCACCTGTGGCTAAGCTAAACACGATCCGGATCTTGCTGTCAGTTGCAGTAAATCTCGATTGGCGACTTCAACAACTAGATGTGAAGAACGCGTTTTTGAATGGAGACCTGGACGAAGAAGTGTACATGGAACCTCCGCCGGAGTTTGAAAAAGGGTTCGGCTCCAAAGTGTGCAGATTGAAAAGATCTCTTTACGGTCTTAAACAATCTCCACGAGCTTGGTTCGAACATTTCCATCGGTTTGTGAAAGGGCAAGGATACAATCAGGCTCAGGCAGATCACACCATGTTCTACAGAGTCTCGAGACATGGAAAAATTGCAATACTAATTGTTTACGTTGATGACATCATTGTTACAGGAGATAACGAGGAAGAGGTCAACCAGTTAAAAGAAAGTCTCGCCAAAGAGTTCGAAGTAAAAGACTTGGGAGAATTGAAGTATTTCTTGGGTATGGAAATTGCTCGAAGTAAGAAAGGCATTGTCTTGTCTCAACGGAAGTATGTTCTCGATCTTCTTAAAGAAATAGGGATGACAAACTGCAAACCTGCGGAGACACCGATAGATCCGAATAAAAATTTCGGAGAATTCACACAGAGCCCGCCAGTAGACATTCCACAATATCAGAGGTTAGTGGGAAAATTGATCTATCTCTCACACACACGTCCCGATATCACCTTTGCAGTGAGTATGATAAGCCAATTTATGCACTCACCTCAAGAAGAGCACCTTGATGCAGTATATAGAGTTTTAAGGTATTTAAAGGGCGCACCAGGAAGAGGTTTATTCTTCAAAAAAGGTGAGACTCGCAGCGTCGAAGTATTCACTGACGCGGATTGGGCAGGTTCCATCGTAGACAGGAAGTCAACTTCAGGATATTGTACGTACGTGTGGGGCAATCTAGTTACATGGCGGAGCAAGAAACAAAGTGTCGTGGCAAGGGGTAGTGCGGAGGCAGAATTTCGAGCCATGGCCAACGGTATATGTGAAGTTCTGTAGGTTCAACGGGTACTACAGAAAATAAAGCAGCCTATAACTCAGCCACTGAAACTATACTGCGACAACAAAGCTGCCATCAGCATAGCACACAACCCCGTACAGCATGACAGAACGAAGCATATTGAAGTCGACCGACACTTCATCAAGAAAAAACTGGATTCTGGTACCATCTGTATCCCCTACATTCCGACAAAAGAACAAACTGCAGATATCTTTACAAAGGGACTATTCAAAGCAGTGTTCGAGAGACTTATAAGCAAGTTGGGCATGATAGACATCTACGCACCAACTTGAGAGGGGGTGTTGGAAATAGTCAACAGTAAGATATTTCTCAGATTAGTTAGAATATGTTTGTAACAGAATCTGTTTATACTTAGTTAGAATCTGTTTGTAACAGAATCGGTTTGTAACTTCTTTATTGTTTTCAAGGCTATAAAAGAGCCTCTCTGTATACTGAATTTAAAGTGAAAAAGAAAGTTCAATTTGCTTGTAGTTTTCCTAATTTTGCACTTAAGGTGCCATGACAAGTTAACAAGGGTTTAATATTGTTAATAGGATTTATTGTTTTCATAAAAATGTGTGGCTTTATTTTTATATAGAATAGTAGCAAGAGTACATGAGAGGAATGGGCTTCTCATGTCATGCCTCCTCTATCCCTCCATGTCCCCTCCCACTTCACTCTCATTTTCCCACCTTCACTCTCTCATTCTCCCAACTCCCTCAATCTCCGATGGCTGCCCCCCCTCACAAACGCACTCTTACTCAATCTCTCACAAATCCTCACACAACAAACATTCAAACACTCACAAATATCAATTCATACTCTAAGTGATCAAGAACTCAAACTAGATCAAGTTTCAAGTCCCCTTCAAATGGCATCCTACAAGCTTGATCACCGCCTCAAATCTCTTATATAATGTAAAAGATCCATACTTTATCAAGTTTTTAAAGTTCTTGCCATGAAAAATTAGGATTTTTGTTGTGCTTTAGTGTTTAAATCGTTTCTGGGATGTGTTTGGGGTCTTTGCAAAATAAACAAACTATTACATTGACCTAGTTAGACTACCTAAAGACCACAAAAGAAGCACAAGACCTTAATTCCAAAATTGGGCCGCCCAGGTCGGTTACTGTAGCACTTTTGGTCGGCCAAACCATGGAGTTTTGGTCTTGGATTTTTACTTAAACTTGGACACACTTATATTGAGCCCCTGTGATACTTTGTTTTTCCCCAGATGTCCCAAGGCAAAATCTGGGAGTACTTTAGTTGGGTTTTGACGATGTTTTAAGGTTTTTAAACTTAATAATCCGTATTTTGAAGTATTGATGCGGTGTTGTGTGTTAGAACAGCGAGTCCGGGATTAATTCTTGATAGTTAGCACACGGATGGCTCACGTTGGTCCTAGGTTCTAACCTATGGACGTTCACCCATTACATCGATACCGATACGGATTCTTATGTGTATTTACGTGATTATTTTTATGCTAGGCTCGATTGCGGAGACCTCCGAGGCGGCGGCGAAGCGCGAGACGGTCGTAGGATACGACTAGCGTGATCACAAACTGTGAGTAGAATATATCTACGAGTAGGGAATCGGGTGGATGGCGTATAGCACCCCGTGAAACATATTGATTATCATATCATTGAATGTGCTTAGGATGCATACCACGTATGTTTAAACTTGTTCTCTATTTAGCAAATTTCGTTAATATCACTTCGTAGGCTTATTGTAGGTACACTTGGTAGAACACTAGGAAAAATACTAAAACAACAACTGAGCCTTTTATCCCTAGCATATGGGGTAGGTTACATGAACCAACATGAGAATCACGCCGGGTCAAGCACATGAATCTCCGCCTCCACTCACTCTTATCGAACAATAAACTTTCATTGAGGCCTTTGGCAACCATATCTTTTCGTATCACCTCCATCCATGTTTCATTCGGTCTCCCTTTCGTCCTTTTGACATTGCCTATATCGAAAGTATCCATTCGTCGAACCGGTGCTTCCATAGGTCTGCGTCACACATGACCAAACCATCTTAGCCGGTTTTCCCACATCTTCTCATCTACAGGTGCTACACAAACTTTTGCACGAATATTCTCATTTCGCACCTTATCTTTTTCTAGTGTTACCACACATCCAACGAAGCATGCGTAAATAATAATGATTGCCATATTGCAGGATCACAAACTCGCATGTACACTACACATTATTAGTATTGCCATGTCATGTAGAACTTGCCATGCTTACGTATCGTAGTAAGATCGACGTTATAGTAGGATGATATTATATAAGATTCATATTATGTGCGCGTACGAGACTTGAACTCCGTACTGATTGTTGGGCGAGTATGCGACTAGAGGTCCGTACTAGTCGTCGTGCGTGTATATGACACGAGGTGTCCGTACCGATTGTTGAGCGGGTGAGTGAACGAGATATCCGCACCGGTGCTATGTTTGTACGTGACTAGATGTCCGTACTGTTATTCCATTGTTATGTGTGTACGTAGACTTGATAACCGTACCAGTTATGCTATGTGTTTGGGTACGTAGATTAGATATCCATACCGATCATTATTATGATATGATATAATGAAATATGTTATGGTTTTCGTACGAGACGAGATTCCGTACGGGATGATATGATGAGGATAGATGATAGTTAGCCGGATATGGCCTTATTTTTACTTGAGTCGCGAAATCTTTTACTATTTTACCCGATTGGGAGATTATGCAAATATGACGGTATTACCCACTTTCTAAAAACAACGATTCGTTTCATATTCTAAAAGTGATAATGAAAAGATGTGCTACTTGGATTTCAAATGAGTAAATATATATATTATAAAAATAACGTAGCCTTCTTATTTTCAAACGTTTCGTTCTACTTTAAAAACATATAAGTGGGAATATTCGAAGTAATTACCTATTTACTATTTGCTTATGATACGCCTACGTTTATGTTATTCGCTCGTGTGTTGTTTATCTTATTAGTTATGCTACACTTTATGATTTCCGCTACGCGTCATATATTGTTGTTGTTATTCCTCAGTAGAATGGGACACTGATATATATATATATATATATATATATATATATATATATATATATCGCTATAATTATATTACTGGCTTATGCTATGATATATAACTCGTCTGTGCTATGCCTAGTTCACACAGATTAAAAGGATACGAGTTTTATATTATTGTGGATATAATATGATATTAATCCTAAGAGATTAAATATAATATATATATATATGAAAGGGAAAGATAATTTGGATACAGTGGATATGGCTGGAGATCCATGAGATATATTTATTATGATCAATCCATGAGAGATTGAGACAGGGAGAGACAAGAATCACCCGGTGATATGTGTGTGATCAATCCATGAGTGATTGAGGGTAGCTAACACATGGTCTCTACGGATATATGTGTGCGCTGATATGGATATTATATATATGTGAGCCTGCAATAATGAGATATATTTAAGCTATATATAGTAGCCAGACAGGACTGGTCCACGAGAAAGTACCTGAATACTATTTTCGCATATTGATGTATATTAAAGAGGTTTTCAAGAGAGCTATAGTCTCACTATTTTCCATATGCTTATGATCGACATTGACTTTTACAAAAGAAAACCCCATTTTAAATGAATCATCTTCAAAAGGCGGGACGTATACTTTAAACAAAATGCATACCTTTCTTAACAAAAGAACGTCAGCTACATGTGCCGTGATATATATCATACGGCTATTTTTAAAAGATTTCATGTACATATATCTTCCGGCTACTTTTGTATGATTACATATGGACACGGCTATATATGTATTATAGCCTTGATTGTATTTATGTTGGTCGTGTGCTATAGATATTGCATTACGGTTACGGTGATTGTGATTTGCCACCGTTGTATATACATGCAGTGAGTTATTGACGATTGATAATTGTTAGCGTTTCATTACGCAGTATTGCATTTACTTCCGTGACACATGTTTTCATATGCTTGTGGTTATGTTGTGCCCGTACCGGACCAGATACCGATTACTTGATGTTGACATGATAACCACACAGATTCATATTTTACATATCAGGATAGCGTTCCACGAGTTGTACATGAGGGCTTACTATCTTTATTACATCGCTCGAACTCTAGTTTCGACGCGTGCTTATTTACCCTCCTTGATGTACACATTTATCATGTTTTAGTTGTTTCACCGCTTATCCATACGACTTCTAGCTTATATAATTATACTCACGAGTTGGTAACCCATCCCTATTGTGCCATAATTCTTTGTAAGTTTGACCGCTTGGATCCGTAGCGGCTTATTTCGCACATTTGCTATTTTTTGGGCGGAGTTGCGCATATCTTGAGTTGGTGGGTTATATTTTGTATCGGCATTTGCCTTGTACCTATTTGTATCTAGAAGTACTTCATCAAAGACCAAGTCTAGTATATTGTCGAGACCTTAGAGTTGTTTATTTGGTTGTTGTCGGACTCGTGTGGAATCGACTTGATGTATGTCTATACTTTTTACTTTCCGCTTGTTGATTCTTCACCTCTTGGCATCGTATATTACTACGTGGTTGTGTTCCGCCGTTTGGAAATTGATTTAGCTCCCGTATGTGGGATGTTGCTATACTTATTATCATTGTACTCGTTTTATTCAAAATTTACAAAGAAGGTGATGTCTGGTTTTCAAACAATCTTTCGAAACAAACCCTACTTTTTACAAAACTTCTTGAAAACATCGCCTCTATATATTATCAGCTATTCTTCACTTATATATGGTTTAGATACCTGGTTTTGGCTTACTAAGGTTACGATGGGGTCCACTTTATTTCATGTAATCCTTGTGCTGGTCATATGCCCTTTTCGGGTCGTGACATGACCGATATTTTACGGGTTGACCGACGGGTCATTATTGACATCTCTATCTTCCACGTAGCTTTTAGGCCAATTTTTAAGACACTCTTTAATGTGATAAATTTGGTTTAGGTTCTTACGTATATAATATCAATCAATGGGATCACTTTTTCGTTCCGTAATGAGTGTGCAATTAAATTTAGATACGATCACGATTGTTATGTTCATAATAGCAGATAGTACAGGCATATTGGCATTACACTAAGAGCAAATAATAAAGGCACAAGGGAATTACACTGAAGTGATTTATTTATGATTTAATTAGCACCTAAAAAATGATATATGCCATTAAAATTCGATCAACATATGCACCTCATGTTGGAGAATGCATTATTAATCACTAAACCAATACCACAAGAAATATAACTCATTACTCATGATTAATTAACCATTGCATTATGAATTAGTGCTTTTTAGAAACTGTGTTTCACATAGAAGCACCATAAAGGGTCTGTATCACACAAAAAAACATAAATCATATAATGATGCTTAGTGGTTTTTATTCTTTTAAGCATGGGGTCCTTAAAGAGATCCCCTCTCTATTTTCAATGCAATATTGCAACTAGGCGAACCGCCTATTAGCAAAATATTTTTGCTTATGTTTCATACTAGTTTTTTGCACGTGGTACGCACATGGTATTTAGTAATTTCATAAAAAAATAAATAATGGGCAGATTTTTTTTAAAACACATTTAAAAGGTGAGAATTAAAATTACAAAGCTAATAATAAATATAATGATTTATTTTCTTTAAAAAAATTGTTTAAAAATACTACTATAGCTTAAAGATTTGTGAAGTTTATGTACATAAAGTTTCAGTTTTTACCGAAATTGATTTTAAGTCATAAATTTGAATTGATTTTAATAAAATTTATACACTAAATGCCAATTATATTTTTATTGAAAATTCAGTTATTGTTTCAAAAAATATTTGACAGATGAATTTGTTTTTAGTATAGTATATATTGATATAGTTATAGATATAGATACACACATATACCTTGAAATTACTAAATCTTCCATTGCAGAAAAAACAAAATGAGAGAAAATAAATTATCCTTAACATTAAGTCCTTGGATGTCCGCAGGAGTCCAACTCGGAGAAGATGCCATAGCAGTTGGCATGACTGGATGAAGGTATACATAAATATGGCACGGTGTACATACAGTTTTGACTTGATATAGTGGAACAGCATCCAAAGAACTCAAGCCTTATGAAGATTTATCCCATCTTATATCTTATACTCATATGCATCCCATAATTTTTCCAACATGGGACTAAATGTTAACCACATTCTTAACAATCCCCTTCAACTGCAATGCACGTGGACAAAGAGGACTTCACGTGCGAGGGATCAAACCTCATATGCGACGTGGACAAACAAACATCTAAGATCATATACCATGTAAAAACCCGGTTTGGGCCAATAGCGCATGGGCCCACATTGATGTACATGGGCTTTTAATATAGTGGGACTCCATACAAAAGACTCAAGCCTTGTGGAGGTTTATCCCAACTTGTATTTTATACCCATATGCATCCCACAATTTTCCCGATATGGGACTATGTTAACCATATTCTCAACACTCCCCCTTCCGTGCAAACGTGCACGTGCAATGAGAACTTCACGTGCGAGGGCTCAAACCTCATATGTGCAATGTGAACAAACATCCGAGCTCGGATACCATATTAAATTTAATTATTCACGAACAAGGAGGCGAGATAATTTTTATATTTATATGAGTGTCCACGGGCTTTTAACATAAGTGGGTTTTATCAATAAGACTCAAGCCTTGTTGAGCTTTGTCTCATCTTATATTTTATACCCATGCACCTCTCATATTTTTTCCAATGTCCACATACCTCAACACTTCTCCTCATGTGCAACGTGGTTGTCATGTGGATCATACAAACACATGTAGAGGCTGGTCTCTCAGAGACAAGTAGACCGCACAAGGAAAGGTGCAATTATGGCACAAAGAGAAGGAAAGATGCAACTATGGCACAAGGAAAGAAAAGATGCTCTATCAAAGAATGCAGACGGCTCTCTCTCAGAGGTGTTATTAAAGTACAAATCCACGAATAGTGTCAACTTAGCTCTATAAAGCTTAAGAACCAATCAACCCAGAAGCTTAAGATGTTAGGTTGTAGGATAACAATGGATATCGAGACAACTTTAATAAGTACAAACTTAGCCCAGGATATTTGCACATTTAATATAAATTTCACTTTAATTGCTTTATAGGTTACGCACTGGCAAGAGAGTGAAATTATAAAAACCAGATGTGAACTTAAAAAAGAGGACTACCATTTTTTTGTCATTTTCACTTGGTAGAGTGCTTTAGATTAGATGATTGGCAGTTTCATATGTTTCATCTATACTTTGATGAGTCCCTTTGAGCACAAAGTAATGGGTAATCTGATCATCTGAACAGACCCCAAATCTTCTACTGTGCCATCAAACTTCTATCAAGAGATCTTATACTTTTGCAAAGTATCTTTTTACTAAAGGAGATGCACTTGGGAGTTGGATTACAGGTAGGATATCCATAAGACATGATATCTTAGAGACATAATTAAATAGTTGTATTTTTACCCACTATAGATATACATCCGAGGCAATTAAATAAAACTGATAAATACTCAATATAAAACTTGCAATTTGCCCCCTAGGAATCCAACTAAATCAAGGCGAGTGTACAGTCAGCCTCATAACCAATATAATGACAACTCTTAACAATCAGCTTCACATATCCAATGATCTGCAGAACCTTTTAAATTTATTCTGCAATTTTTACAGGTGGTGCATTCTAATCCTAAAATAATTCAAGTAGAAAAGGTATTTATTGTTCATTGGTAAATGTCAAGATTTATTAGTAGTCAGGATTACCATTACAAGTCACTGTAAAGCATAATACAGGTTAGAGAATGAAGCAATAAATGTATAAAGGAGATACTTACAGCTTCAATAAGCATTTGAACTTCGGACTCTGCAAGCTGGGAACCAAACTTTGTCAACCCAGTTTTAAGTTCTTCGCAAGATACAATGCCATTTTTATCTGTGTCAATCTTTTTGAACATTTCTTTAATGTCTTCAACTTCTTCAACAGACAAGTGATCAGCAATAACCTATAAGCAACACATGTTAATATCTATATTAAAAGAATTGAATGAAAACGAATGAAAACGAATGAAAAGAGCTATAAACCAACCCTTAGAGCTCTTCTTTTGAACCTATTCATCACGGAAAACTGCTTAAGCCTCGACTTGACAACATCACCAAGGGGAACATTTGGAGCCTTTTTAGCATTTTGAAGCCAAGGGTGTTCTGCAATGAAGAAAACATAGCTTGTGTCAATATATCCAAATGAAAGTAACAAGCAACAAACTGTCGATGAGGCTTTATAGTTCTGGTATGATCAGAAACTCATCAATATCAACAGAAGGCTATGAGAAATTAATATAGAATATTATTCTTCAAGACAAGGATGGTGAGTTGTTAAAACAAAATGACTACAATGAAAAATTATGTATAAGAACTCAGCACATCAAGCAGGACTCAAAAAGAAAACAGAAGAAAGTAAATAAAAATTGTTATAGAAGACCACCAAAATACAAAAGATGACCTTTCATAAGTACAATTCCTCTACTACTTTATGTTTTTCAAATGCAGTAATTTTTAAATGGTCAATTCAGATATTAAAAATATGACCATCCCATTTTTAGCACAATGTTCTAAATGTATTCTGTTTAGATATTCTCTATGATGGGAGAAACACTTGCAACTCTGTTAAGAACATGGTGTAATGTATATTTGTTCCTTCTGAATTTAAATTCAGCATAAGATGGTCAAGTAAATAAATTCGTGTTTCGTTCCTTTATTATGCTCATCCTTAAAAAGACAATGGATGTCAACTACCAACAAGGTTTTGATTTTTACATAAACATGGTTTTAATTTCTTCTTGAATTCATGAATTCCAGTTGTGACATAGATAAAGGCAATCTTTCAAAGCTAACATAGAATACCTAATGCACCTTTCTTCTAGAGAGCCACCTGTCAATAAATTGAATAATAGCTCACTTACTTTACATTTATCATAAGTCCACGCCTTAAATTTTCTCTATTAGACGGTCCTCTACTTGGATTCTATATCAACACACCATTTTTAGTATTTCTTACAATCTTCCTTTCCATTTATTGGGATATCAAAAGATGTTTGCTTTGGTTATTGTGAAGAATTAGGGGAGAGAGAGAGAGATTCATGAGAGAGAATGTTTAGTGAAATGTAATGGATAGATTGGCATAAGCCTAATCCTCCTCTTTATATAAGCAAAGCCATTTTGCTATTAAACCCATGTTAAGCATCTAATTACATATAATAAATCCGTGTACACTACGGGTATTCTAACCTCCCCCTCAAGCTGGAGCATACATATCAAACATACCCAGCTTGTTACAAATAAACTGCACTACATTCCTTCCTAAGGACTTTGTGAATAAATTTTCTAACTGATGAGCAGATTAAACATAGCAAGTATCGATGATCCCATCTTCAGCCATCTCCCTCATGAAGTGGGAATACACCTCAATGTGCTTTGTTCGCTCATGGAACACAAGATTAGAGGCAATATAGATTGATGTCTTATTATCACAATATAGCCGCATAGAGGAAGTGCGCTCAAAGCCAAGCTCTCCCAGCAGAAAAACGAATCCATACAAACTCACAAGTGGTATTTGCCATGGCCCGGTACTTTGACTCGGCGTTGGAGCAGAACACTACGTTTTGCTTCTTACTTTTCCAAGAGACCAACTTACCTCCTATAAACACGCAATACCCTGTAGTAGATCTGTGATTGAATGGAGACCCGACCCAATCTGCATCAGTGAAGCCTGCTACTCGAGAATGTCCATGATCCGAGTACAGTAGACCTTTCTCTGAAGCATTCTTCAAACAGCGAAGTATTCAAATCACCGCATCCCAATGAGCCACTTGAGAATCGGCCATAAATTGGCTCAACGCTAACTGGGTATGAGATATCAGGTCGAGTGACGGTAAAGTAATTTAACTTACCGACCAACCGTCGGTATTTTCCGAGATCTTCAACTGAGTTACCTTGTCCTGAAAGCATTTTAATATTAGGATCCATTGGAGCCTCTATGGATTTGCACCCTAACATCCATGCTTCAATTAGCATATCAAGCATATACTTCTGCTGTGAGCCGTAGATGCCATCCTTTGACCGAGCAATTTCGATATCCAAAAATTATTTAAGGCTCCCAAGGTCCTTAGTCTGAAACTTTGTTTAAAAGTGATACTTAAGCTGTGCAATACCAGCCGCATCATGGCCATAATCAGTATGACATCGACATATACCTCCAAAAGATTAAGAAGACCGTTGGTGTTATTACGGTAGAACACCGTCTGGTCATGTGCACACCGTCTGAGGCCAAACGAAATAACCACCTTAGTAAATTTCCCAAACCACGCCCGAGAAGACTGTTTCAAGCCATACAATGACTTTCAATCGACAAACTAGACCAGACTCCCCCTGAGCAACAAAACCAGATGGTTGCTCCGTATAGACCCCCTCGACCAAACATTCATGAAGAAACGCATTCTTCACATCAAGCTGATGCAATGGCCAATGATGGGTAGCCACAAGAGACATAAGTAGACGAACAGAAGTCATCTTGGCCACCGGAAAAAAGGTCTCCTCATAATCAATGCTGTAAGCCTGTGAATACCGTTTGGCAACCAAACATGCTTTCAAGCGGGAAAGGATCCCATCAGGATGAAGCTTCACGGTATATACCCAGCGGCACCCTACAGCCT
Source organism: Agapanthus africanus (assembly GCA_030015575.1). Lineage (NCBI taxonomy): Eukaryota > Viridiplantae > Streptophyta > Magnoliopsida > Asparagales > Amaryllidaceae > Agapanthus > Agapanthus africanus. The sequence continues at coordinate 271,099,866 of CM057340.1, forward strand.
TCCAAGCAGGAAGAGGAACCAGATCCCACGTCTGATTCAGTTCAAGAGCAAGCGTCTCATCAATCATAGCCTCGGTCCACCCTTTACGAGACAAAGCATCAGAAAAGGACTTGGGTAGAGCATGAGAGTCGGGGGAGAAGATAAATGCTCGATATGCCGAAGATAAGTAAGAAGTGCCCATATTATGAGCTATAGGGTGAGAAATGCAGTTCCGGGTGCCTTTCCGTAAGATAATAGGAAAATCAATGTCAGCCTCCAGCAGAACGTGAGACTTTGGAAGATAAGCAGCAAGAAGCTGAGGTTCAGGAGCCGTAAAGGCTTGACAAGCATACACCCTTATAACCGGTGGTGTAGAACCCAACAGTGGGGAATCAGGGATGGGATGTGGCTCAATAGGAACGGTACGGATGATTTCCAACGCCGGAGGTGGAGAATCAACCGACTCAGAAGGGATGTCGTGTGATGTAAAATATGAGAAATCTAAAGGAAAGTCATTGTCAATGTGTTAGTTATGTATATGTCCTAGAAGCCATTGTTGTACATATGATGTATATTATAGTGGATGCTTGGATATATATATATAGAGGACTTTCTTGCTCGATATGATAGTATGCTATCTGGTTTCACTTTATCTTAACATGTTGACTTGTATTGGTTTATTGTCTTGCTCTCACATGTTGATAAAGCCCTTAGGATATGTACTTGACTACTAGGACTATGATGCAGATCATACTAATGGGGCCAGGGTAGTCCAAGAGTACATCCTATAACTGTTCCTAGTCGAGGGTGTATCGAGACAGGACATCGATACTCCAGAGTAGACTAGCGTATACGCATCTTGACCCATATGATGGGTGATGGATGATCTCATATCCATTGGTGTTTGACATCAAAGATGGTGTACGAGTGCTCAGTGGAGACTGGGTACACTGAACGGCTCGCCGAGAACTCCTAGATGGTATTATACCTATCGTCAGATAGCAGTTCTCTGGTGACACTGGTATAGGTTAGTCTGTAGACCCGAGATCGTCATAGAGTCTTGTGTGATTCCCACTGTGCTTTGATTTCCACCTTACCACGTTCATGAGAACATGCAAAACGGTGGCTTTTGGGTACAGTCCCGAATCACATGGAGACAATGAGCGATAGAAGGGGTTTCGTCTCTCCCGGTATTGGGGGTTGATGTTGCGCTGTGTTCGATTGGATATAACTGGAAGTCCCTGGCCAGGGCTGATATGAAGATCTACTGGTAAGTGTTATCAGTAGTTTCTCGATCCGTTATGAGCCTAACATCGACACGACTTATCGGTTACTGGGGTCTGACGTTTACCACCCCTAGACTGGATATGCGACATATCAGACGAAGAGACCGGACTGTACGGTAGTGTTCCTGATTGGATTCACAGGAGTGTGTGCAGACTTGCTTGTTGATCTTCTGATCGCTCAATACCCGGGTGGCTGTTACGTTTAGCTGACCGCTTGCAGCTTGTGGGTGTTTGATATGATCATCACCTACTGCCGGCGTATTGACGAGTCTTTAGAGTCCTACACAGAGTTTTCCTGGCTCAGGCGAAACAGAATAGGAGCACATATGTGATATGTGCGGGACCGAGATTAATACGATATGTGATACCATATTCTATTCTAGCGATATGTGATGTCGGCCGGTTATATGTGATATAGCCGGGTTATCAGATCAAGTGTTGATTCGATAAAATGATACAAATTATATTAGTCGGTTATATGTAATATAGCCGGATTATTAAATCAAGTGTTGATTTTGTTGGATATATGTATGCCCTATAGGCCATTATATGTATAGTGGATGCTTGGAGATGTATATATATATATATAGATTACTTTCTTGCTCGACATGATAGTATGCTATCTGGTTTACTTTATCTGACATGTTGATTTGATCATGCATTTATTCATTTGCACATGTTGATAAAGCCCTCAGGATATTTGCTTGACTACTATGACTATGATACAGATCATACTAGTGGGGCACGTGTAGTTTATAAGCATATCCTTGAACTGTTCCTAGTCGTGGGTGTATCGAGATGGGGCATCGATATTCCAGAGTAGACTAGCGTATACCATTCTTGTCCCATATGATGGGCGATGGATGATCCATATCCATCTGGTGTGCTGACACCAAAGAATGTATGCGGGTGCTCAGTGGAGAATGGGTACACTGAACGGACTCACAGAGAACTCCTATGTGGTATTATATCTATTGTCGGATAGCAGTTCTCAGGTGACACTGGTACAGGTTAGTCTGTAGACCCGAGATCGTCATAGAGTCTTGTATGTCCTCCCACTGTACTTTGATCTCCACCCTACCACGGCTCTACTGAGTCGTGCAAACAGGTGTTCTTTGGATACAGTCCCGAGGCACATGGAGGCAATGAGCGATAGGAGGGGTTTCGTCTCTCCCGGTATTTGGGGTTGATGTTGTGCTATGCTTGATTGGCCATAACAGGAAGTCCCTAGCCAGGGCTACTGAGATTTACTGATAAGCGTTATCAGTAGTTTCTCGATCTGTTATTAGCTATACACCAGCATGACTTATTGAGTTATTGGGGTCGACGATACCATCCCTAGACTCGATATGCAACATATCTGACGAGGAGACCGGACTGTACGGTAAGTGTTGCCAGATGGCTCGACGGGCGTTTTGACAGCTTTGCTGGTTTTCTTCTGATCGCTCAATACCTGGGTGGCCGTTACGTTTAGCCGACCGCTTGCGGCTTGTGGGTGTTTGATATGATCATCACCCACTGCCGGCGTATTGACGAGTCTTAGAGTCCCACACAGAAGTTTTCTAGCCCAGACGAAAAGATGTGGTGTGCATATAAGATATGTGCGGTGACCCGATTGAATACGACTATGTGATACCGTATGTTAATCGGGCGTTTTTCTATTGGTCGGGTCGTATGTGATATGACCGGATTGTTAAATCAATTGTTGATTTATCATTTTGACTTTTAATTTTATTCTTATTCTTTATTCAAACCCTTTTTATTAAAGAGGAAGAATGCATGCATGTATAAGCATATGTTGATGTGCAAGTATGCACATGATGATGTGCATAGGATACATACATGCAAAGTATCATGGTTGATGAAACATCTTTGAAGGCAATATAAGACTCACATGGAACTATAATATATGGATATATATTTGTATTTGTTTTAAAACAAAAGAAAAGAAAAAGATTAATCCATGGTTATCTTTCTACACACTTCCAAAGTGAACCTCACTTCACCTACCTTTTAACCTTGGAATAGGTTTTTCTTTTGGGTTTTAACTCACTTACTAAATATCTATATATTATTAGAACCATGGTTTGAATGGGAGATAGAAAATATATATACTATCTTTTCTATTTTTCATTCAAGTTTTATCATTTCATTTAGACAAAAGCTTTTGCCTTCATCTTCTTCTTCCTCTAAGCTCTCTTGATTTTTCCAAAGTGAGAGAGTTAAAAAGGGTTTTGACAAAAGAAAACACACCATTTCATCATTCTACTCTAATCTAGCCAATTAGTTTAGAGTGTTTAGCTTCATCTTCTTTTTGCATCAAGTGGACCTAGAAGCTTGAACCTAGTGAACTTCGGGTGAATCATCATGGACGTAGGAGCTTACTAGCAAGCCTTTCCAACCTCTCAAGGATCCTAGGAGTCATAACAAGAGGACTACAAAGGTTGTATTCTTTTCACTTAGTGTTTATTTGTTATTTGTATGAGATACAAGTGTTGTTACCATATTATTCTAGTTAAAGATCCTTGCTTTGTTTGCTTAGCACCTCTAAATTTTTTAAAACGGCATGTGTGATGCGTCCATACTCTATAGTAGGTGCTAGGGAAACCTAACAGATTTAATAATTTAATGTAGAATTATATATTAGATATATTAAATTACATTAACTAATATATTGCTCACATAAGTATTTCATTTTCTCACATTTGGATACATTTAACATATATGTGATATATGTTTAATGTATTCTTTTCTTTTGTTACAATATATTATATATGTGATGTGTGATATTGTAACATGTTAGGGTTATACATGCAACATAAATGTGAGAGACTTATACCATACTAGGGTTAGATTAGGGTTTACATTTATTATTAAGTAATTATAAATCATTTGGATTTTCTCATCTCATGGCGCTTACATGAAGCTTGTAGAACATTGACTTAAGTCCACTTGATTTGATTTTACTCAAGATATTTGTTAACCTAACTTTAATCCTAGCTCATGGTTTATTCTCTACATGAGTTAGCCATGACACATGCTTAACCTATGGTTGCATTTCTAACCTCAACAATAATTCATTTCTTTTCATCACGTGTTCTTCTTTCTCTTCACAAAAAGAGCTTGCTTGATTTTTCCAAGTGACAAAAAAGATTATGCGAAAAAGAAAACTAAAGAGAGCAAAATTCCTACTTCATCATCCTCTTCTATACTAGCCATATAGATTAGTGTGTTAGCTTCACTAATCTCTAGTTAGTGAAGTAATAGCTTGGGTTTGTGATTCCTCAAGATAGATCATCTTTGATTGTGAAGATTCCTAGCAAGGATGCATCATTCACTTCATGGAGCCTCTCAAGAACTCGGGAGCATGATGATCGCATCGAAGAGACCTCAACTCGGAGCTTATGAAGCGAAGGAACGGACTACAAAGGTTGTAATCCCTATCTCTTAGATGTTAAGTTGTTAACATGTAGTTTTGTTTGATTCTCTAGTTAAAAATTCATGGTTAGGGTTATCTAGAACGGCAAAAATTTTAATTTGGTATGGATGATGCCACCCTAAACCTTGCTGCCGTCCCAGGTATCCCAACACAATGTCTACAGAAGTGTGGGATGTAGAAAAATATAAGGTGGATTCATGAAAAATCGCGTCAGCCGATATAGATCGACGACGCAATTCAGGACTACAACAACAACTGAGCCTTTTATCCCAAGCATATGGGGTAGGCTACATGAACCAACATGAGAATCACGCCGGGTCCAGCACATGAATCCTCCGCCTCCACTCACTCCTATCGAACAATATACTTTCATTGAGTCCTTTGGCAACCATATCGTTTCGTATCACCTCCATCCATGTTTTCTTCGGTCTTCCTTTTGCCCTTTTTCCATTGCCCATATCGAGAGTATCTATGCGTCGAACTGGTGCTTCCATAGGCTTGCGCCGCACATGACCAAACCATCTTAGCCGGTTTTCCCGCATCTTCTCCTCCACAGGTGCTACACCAACTTTTGCACGAATATTCTCATTTCGTACCTTATCTTTTCTAGTGTTACCGCACATCCAACGAAGCATGCGCATCTCCGCTACGTGCATCTTCTGTGTATGATGCTTCTTAGGAGTCCAGCATTCTGTACCATATAATAAGGCAGGCCGAATAGCGCTCCGAATAGCAATTCAGGACTATAGCAACGATATCCCTTTTGAGTCCGAGAATACCCAAGAAAAAGCACTTAATGGCACGGGATCTAGTTAAAACCCCTTGGTTGTAGATCATGGACAAAACAAATACATCCAAATACCCGCGGAGGGACAGAAAAAGGAAACAGCGACGGGCAATATGGAATGCGGAATATGTCCATCTAGGACAGAGAAGGGCATACGATTGATCAAGTAATTAGCAGTAAAGACTGCATCCCCTAAAAGGATTTAAACACTCGCATATGAAACAAAAGAGTTCGAATCACCTCTAACAAATGCCTATTCTTCCTTTCTGCCATCACATTCTATTGAGGGTATAAGGATAAGAGAATTCATGAATAATGCCAAGTTGTTAACATGTAGTTTTGTTTGATTCTCTAGTTAAAAATTCATGGTTAGGGTTATCTAGAACGGCAAAAATTTTAATTTGGTATGGATGATGCCACCCTAAACCTTGCTGCCGTCCCAGGTATCCCAACACAATGTCTACAGAAGTGTGGGATGTAGAAAAATATAAGGTGGATTCATGAAAAATCGCGTCAGCAGATATAGATCGACGACGCAATTCAGGACTACAACAACAACTGAGCCTTTTATCCCAAGCATATGGGATAGGCTACATGAACCAACATGAGAATCACGCCGGGTCCAGCACATGAATCCTCCACCTCCACTCACTCCTATCGAACAATATACTTTCATTGAGTCCTTTGGCAACCATATCGTTTCGTATCACCTCCATCCATGTTTTCTTCGATCTTCCTTTTGCCCTTTTTCCATTGCCCATATCGAGAGTATCTATTCGTCGAACCGGTGCTTCCATAGGCTTGCGCCGCACATGACCAAACCATCTTAGCCGGTTTTCCCGCATCTTCTCCTCCACAGGTGCTACACCAACTTTTGCATGAATATTCTCATTTCGTACCTTATCTTTTCTAGTGTTACCGCACATCCAACGAAGCATGCGCATCTCCGCTACGTGCATCTTCTGTGTATGATGCTTCTTAGGAGTCCAGCATTCTGTACCATATAATAAGGCAGGCCGAATAGCGCTCCGAATAGCAATTCAGGACTATAGCAACGATATCCCTTTTGAGTCCGAGAATACCCAAGAAAAAGCACTTAATGGCACGGGATCTAGTTAAAACCCCTTGGTTGTAGATCATGGACAAAACAAATACATCCAAATACCCGCGGAGGGACAGAAAAAGGAAACAGCGACGGGCAATATGGAATGCGGAATATGTCCATCTAGGACAGAGAAGGGCATACGATTGATCAAGTAATTAGCAGTAAAGACTGCATCCCCTAAAAGGATTTAAGCACTCGCATATGAAACAAAAGAGTTCGAATCACCTCTAACAAATGCCTATTCTTCCTTTCTGCCATCACATTCTATTGAGGGTATAAGGATAAGAGAATTCATGAATAATGCCAAGTTGCTCTATATATGTCCTAAATTGAGTACTAAAATACTCCTTGGTATTATCACTCCTCAAGGTACTCACAGTGACTCCAAATTGAGTCTTAACTTCAGAACAAAAGGTCTGGAAATGATAAAACACTTCATTCCAAGATTTCATGAACTATAACGACAACTCGAGAAAAATCATCAATAAAGGTCACAAAGTAGCGAAAACCTCCTTGGACAACAACAGGGCATAGCCCCAAACATCAGAATGAACTAAATCAAAAAGTTTTTCAGCTCTCTTATTAATACGAGATCGGTAGTTAGAGCGACGATGCTTACCCAACTCACAAGATTCACACTCTAAACTAGACAAAATACCAAGAAAGAGAACAGTCCTCTTCAAGGTCTGTAGAGAAAGATGACTAAACCGACAATGGGCATCGAAAGAATATGTGGATGTTGTTGGGCAGGCTATGGGGCATGGATGCTCATCAAGGTGGTACAACCTGTTGGATATAAGTGCCCTCAAGGCAATTATCGTAATTGCAGGAATACAATCACCGAATTCAAGAAGGGGCCTATACGATAGAATAGTCTTGCTCGAGATAATAGTATGCCATCGGGTTTGTCTTTATCTTTCATGTGTATACGTTTTACTCGATATCACGTATCACTAATACATGATGATAAAACCCATAGGATCTTTGCTTGACTACCAAGATTATGATAAGGATCATACTAGTGGGGCCAGGACAGTCCATAAGCACATCCTTAAATGTCCCTAGTCGTAAAAGTATCGAGACAAGGCATCAGTATTCCAGAGTAGACTAGTGTATATGTTTCTTGACCCCGTATGGGGCAATAGTTGATCCCATAGCCATTCATGTTTAATACCAAAGATTGTATACAGGTGCTCATTGGAGAATGTGTTACACTGGACGGACTCACAGAGAACTCCTAAATGGTATTATACCAATTGTCAGATAGCAGTGTTTTGGTGACGATAGTACGGGGCAGTCTATTGACCTAAGATAGCTATAGTGTCGTGTGTGTTCCCACTATACTTCGATTACTATCCTACCACTGCTTTAAAAAGTCATACAAACAGGTTTTAGTTGGGTATAGTCTCGAAGCACATAGAGGCAGTAAGCGGTCGAAGAGATGCGTCTCTCTCGGTATAGGAAATCGATATCGCGTTGTGCAAGACATGACTATAACCAGAAGTCCATGGCCGTAGCAGAGGAGATCTGATAAGTGTTATCAGTTGTATCTCTATGGTTATGAGTGCTCTGTCAACATGACTTATAGAATTATTGGGGGTCTGACGGTTCCATCCCCCCGACCCGATATGGGATACTCTATAGCGAAGAGATCGGACTTTATGGTATTCGTCGATGATAGACTTTGTCGAGTCTGGATGAGTTTGCTCGTCGACCTGTCTTTATCTTGCTCATATCTGGGTAGCCGTTATGTACAGCTAGTACAGCTAATGAGCTTGTAGGTTAACCCGTGAGGGGATTGAATCTGAAAGTGTTTCAGATTCAATCGGATATGATCATGTTTAACCTACTTCCAACGTATTGGCACGTCTTTAGAGTCCCGCAACGAAAGTGCATGCCCAGGCAAAACGTTGATGTGGCGTGCGTATTGGATATGTGCGGGAATTCGATTAAATGTATGATTTAATCGAACGTCCAAATATACTAGCCAGTTTATTTATAAGCCGGAATATCAAGTCAAGTGTTGGCTTAATAACCGTATGTTTGATATGGTTTCTAGTATAGTGTATATAATACTCACTCTCTTTACGGTACATGATACCGATGGATTATTGTGTTTATGATACATGATATGTATATGTATAGGATACGCATACTCTCTCTCCCTTTGCATATATTATATATGGTTATGTATATATATGTATATGGTTATGTATATATATGTATATATTCATCTCTTTATATTTATATATGTGTATATATATGTATATTATTGTCATTAAATAACATGTTAACCATGTGAGAGGCGGATCCCACTCACTCTATGGTTGACACTAAATAGGGGAGTGAGGGTATGATAAAGAGTAGAGCCATCTCAATTCTCTACTTGATTCTTTTTCTTTTAGGAAATAAAAAAAGATAAGAAATTATGAGAGCTAGCTTTTCTTCTTCCTCCTCTTGAGCTTGCTCTCTTCAATAATGGCAAGTCATGTAAATGAAAAGGAAATTAGAAAAGTGAGTTTTTATAGACCATATCACCCTCCTCTTGGGTTTCTCCACCAGTTGATGGAAATGGAACTATGGACGGATTCCTTTTCCCTCAGATCATCTAAGGCGTGACGGTCGGCATCCACACTCCTCCAAGAGCTCATGGGTCTAGCTAGGTTTTCCGATAAGCGATCGGACACGCTATAAAGGTTGTAGCTTATCTAAACCTTCTCTAGATTTTTCTAGTTTGCAATTAGTTTCTTGTGGTGGGAACTGGTTGCTATGTTTATAAAATTTTGATTTTTCATTTCCGTCGGATCCGCAAGTGTTGCGACCCTAGCGTCGCTTCCTACAGTGGTATCAACGCAGTTCATTTACTAACTATTGCATTATTTGTTGATGATCCAATAAACATTTTTTTTGACAATTACTTTGTATCAAGCAAATTGCGTTATGCTCTCTGTGTTTGTTTTTTTGTCCTCCCTGTCGCAGCCACTTTGCATCATGCAAAGTGTTATGCTCTTTGCAAGATTCAAAGTGTTTTTCCCCTCCTTCGCTGCCATTTTTCCCTCACGCACACGCACATTAATTAAAATATTTCCACCTCTCCAATTTTTTTCCCTTCACCCATGTCTCGTTTGGATTTTTTTCCCTAAAATTCGACTGAGCTCAACATGTCGGGTTCGGTTATTTATTTTAAAAAAGCAAAGAAAGGAGGTTTTGATAGGGGTGTGCATGCCGGATTCGTCTTGGGAAAGTTTTGTGTTTATCGGATCATCAACAAGAAAAATGATTTGATTGAATTGTTTATTCAAATTATTTTGTACATATACGGATGTGTTGCTAAACGTCGACAAATTGAAGTGTGATCAATTCAGCGGGGTTGCACAAAGTGAGTCTGTTATGTTGGGTGTGTCTGGTTTGGTTTGGTTCGGATTGTCGAAACAAATAGCCCCGCGTGTGATTGTTTGTAATACTTGTGTTGCATTTCAATTCTTGTATAAACCAAATGTATATTCTTTTATCGGGACGAGCGGACGGATTGTGGTCGTCATTGCCAATGTATGTATTATTTTTTGTCAGGACGTGACCAGGTTGCGGTCGTTGTTGCCATTGTATATATTATAGGTTTTACCCCACGGAGAAGCGCTCGGGTTGTCGGGTTCTAGAATGCAGCGAGTGGCAATCTCAAAGAGTTAAGACCGCGCCATCCCGTTCTAGAATTGGCGGGTTGTTCACCACGCTTGTAGGGGTCTAGGATTGACCCACGGAGGAGTGCTAGAGTTGTCGGATTCTAGAAAGCATTGGGTGGCCCACTCACAACGTTGAAGCCGGGTTGCCTCGTTTTCTACGATTGGCGGGTGGCTCGCCATGCTCGTGGGGGTCTTGCTTTGGCTATGTACGGATTATTCACGCGACCGGGAAATGTCGTGTTTCATTTGCGACTCAAATGAAATGCAGGATTCCGAGGAAATCCAACAATTCTATTTTTGTGATGTTTACCGCATGCTTGTAATGTTGATTACCTGCCTGTAATGATGTTTACCGCATGCTTGTAATATGATTATCTGCCTGCGATGATATGTGTGTGTGTGTATGTGTGTGTGTGTGTGAGATATATAAATAAATGATACTTTACGTTTTGCATCCGCGCTAGCCCTGTGTCCGCCCTGCCGTAAGTTAAGTAACCTTATGGTGAAGACTCGATGCCCCGTGGCGAATACGGATGGCGTATAAATGCATTCTATTTTCTTTTCATGCCATGCTTTTCTGTAATGATGTGGGAAGATGCTAGATAATATGTATTATTATCTAATAGATGGGATTGCGTTAATACAATTAATACAAAAGGAAACCAAACCTAAAATACGTTGTTAGAACCAATCTATTTTTTCAAAAGAAATTACAACCGTTTGCTTTTGCTTTGCATAGAGATATTCGGTTAGGAATATCATGTATCTCATTCGATGAGGAAAGAGCCTTGATCCCTTCACGGGAAGTTTGCTCTTAGTCAAAAGTTTATGTTACTATAAATTTGCAAAACCACTCGGTTCCTTCAATGATATCAAGTTTATTACGTTTAAGGCTTTCCTCAAAGTCAGTCGTAGAGTAATACTTAGTATTCGTGCTGTGTTTGTTGGCCTAGTCAAGGGGTAGTGTACTATAACAAAGTGATGCTCCATGCCTGCATGTTGATGCGATTAATTAGGACAGTCGCACAGCCTTGTTGGCTCAGTCAAGGGCTTATGCCGTTGAATCTAAATTAGTCACGAAATGACGGGTTGAGTTTGACTAGCGACTTATGATTTGTTGGCTCAGTCAAGGTCATAAGCCGTTAGGGGTAAAAATCCTATATCGGGAATTCCAAGTGTTGAAACTTGCAATGTAATTGTATACCTTCTATGTGATAGTTTGGGTCTTGATTCTTACTGTTTGTAATAGTTACTCCTGGGAGATTTTCACTTCACAATTAGCTAACACATTCGGTATCTAGAAAGGTGTTAACGGGGTTATGCCTCTGCGGAAATGGGGTTATTAAATCGCAGGCACGCGATTGCGATGATTGAGGGAGGACCTATACGGATAGAACAGTCTTACTCAAGATGATAGTATGCAATCTGGTTTGTCTTTATCATCATGTGCATGCTTTTTGTGGTATTACAGATCACTATTACATGTTGATAGAGCTCATAGGACTCTTACTTGACTACCAGCATTATGATGGCGATCATATACATGAGAGCTGGGTAGTCTATAAGCACGTCCTTAAATGTCCCTAGCCGTGGGAGTATCGAGACTGGGCATCGATACACCAGAGTAGACTAATGTGTACTTATCGAGACCCCGACGAAAGGAGGTGGCCAGGTCTCACAAACCATTGGTGTTAGTTTGTTCACTTAAGATAGTATGCAGGTGCTCATTGGGTTATGAGTACACTGGACGGACTCGCCGGGAACATGCTAGTTGGTATTATACATATTGTTATATAGCAGTTCCCAGATGACATGTGTATAGATTAGTCTGTTGACCTGAGATCGTCATTTGTCTCGTGTGAGTTTCTACTGTGCTTTGATTACTACCCTACCATGGCTCAAAGGAGTCGTGCAAACAGGTTTTAGTCGGTACAGTCCCGAACCACGTGGAGGCAGTGAGCGGATCGTCGGGGATTCGTTTCTCCCGGTATTGGGGGTTGATGTTGCCTAGTGCACGGGTGGCCATCACCTGAAATCCTTGATCAAGGTAGTCGAGAATTGCTGATTTGGATCAATAGTTTCTCAGGTTGTGATAGGCTTCATACCGACACGAAATGTCGTGTTATTAAAGGTCTGACTTTATCCACCCCTAGACTCGATATGCGATACTCTTGGACGAAGAGACCGTACTCTACGGAGATTGTCACGAACAGCCTCAGTAGGGGTCAGTATGAGTTTGCTCGTCGGCCTTCCTTTCGCTTAATACCTAGATAACCGTTACGTACAGCTAGTGCCGCTGACGTGCTTATGGTTAAACACACTGCCAGCATATTGACGAGTCTTTAAAATCCCACATAGCGTATTGACGAGTCTTTAGAGTCCCACATAGAGGGTTTCCCTGTTTCGGGCGAAACGATATAGAGGCCGTATGGTTTTACGGCAGAGTTTGATCATATCATGATTCGAATAGATTTTACTAGTGGCTTTGGTTTAAACCGGATTCTAGTATTATATTGTTGGATTATTTTCGTCTCTTTGTATTCATATTTTTAGGAATACGGATACGGTATGTATATACGGTTGAGGGGTATTCTTGTAATTCATTACAAGTTGCTTCTAGAAGTTGGCAACTCATTATGTTTATTAACCATTTGGTTAAATGGTTAATGAGGTGGAGGGATGAGTGTGCATTGGCATTTATGAAGCATGGCACACTTGGTGACTCATGGGGTGACTCATGAAACACTATTGTGGCATGCTTGATATTTGTTGGGGTTGTGAGATATTTTCTTCACTTGGTGCTTCTATCATTACTCACAACACTTAGCTTTTTTCTTGAGTTGCTTTGCTTCATGCTTACACTCTTCATCTCTCGAGCTTCTTATTCTACCTCCATCCTTAATGTCTCATGTGTTGAGAAACCTAGGGTATTTAGAGACAAATAAATCCATCATTAGACTCTACATCTTCTAGGCTATCTAGTTTAGCGAACTAGGTACCCTAGTTACCTCGGTTATGAGGTAGGAGCTTGATTCATAGACTCTCAGGTGGATCATCTTCGATGGAGGGAAACCGGAAATCAAACTTGATCATGATGGCCACGAGGAGCTTGGAAAGGAGGTTAAAGACCGAAGGAAACGGATCATTCGGTATAACCTGTTAGTTATATGTATGCCCTAGAGGCCATTACTGTATATAGGATGTATATTGTAGTGGATGCTGGGACATATATAGGGAGGACTTTCTTGCTCGACATGATAGTATGCTATCTGGTTGAACTTTACCTTAACGTGTATACTGATTGTCTCTCTGTTACATGTTGGTAAAGCCCTTAGGATATGTACTTGACTACCTGGACTATGATGCGGATCATACTAGTGGGGACATGGTAGTCCATAAGTACATCCTTCAAAGTCCCTAGTCGTGGGTGTATCGAGACGGGGCATCGATATACCAGAGTAGACTAGCGTGTACCTTCTCGACCCATACAGATGGGCGATGGATGATCCCATATCCATCGGTGTTTGACATCAGAGATGATATACGGGTGCTCAGTAGAGACTGGGTACACTGGACGGACTCGCCGAGAACTCCCAGATGGTATTATACCTCACGTCAGATAGCAGTTCTCTGGTGACACTGGTACAGAGTAGTCTGTTGACCCGAGATCGTCATAGAGTCTTGTGTGGTTCCCACTGTGCTTTGATTTCCATCTTACCACGTCCAAGAGGGCGTGCAAAACGGTGGTTTTTGGGTACAGTCCCGAGTCACATGGAGGCAATGAGCGATAGGAGGGGATTCGTCTCTCCCGGTATAGGGAGTTGATGTTGCGCTGTGTTCGATTGGCTATAACAGGAAATCCCTGGCCAGGGTTGCTGAGATTTACTGGTAAGTGTTACCAGTAGTTTCTCGAACAGTTGTAGACCTCATATCGACACGACTTATCGAGCTATTGGGGTCTGACGTTTACCACCCCTAGACGAGATATGCGACATATCAGACGATCAGACCGGACTGTACGGTAGTGTTACTGGTCGGATTCACTGGAGTGTGAGCGGGCTTGCTCGTCGATCTTCAGATCGCTCAATACCCGGGTGGCCGTTACGTTTAGCAGACCGCTTGCGGCTTGTGGGTGCTTGATATGATCATCACCTGCTGCCGGCGTATTGATGAGTCTTTAGAGTCCTACACAGATGTTTCCTGGCTCAAGCGAAACGAAATAGGAGCGCATATGAGATATGTGCGGGACCGAGAATAATGCGCGTATGTGATACCATATTCCATTCTCGCGATGAATGTATCGAAAGGTTGTATGCGATATAACCTGGTTATCGAATCAAGGGTTGGTTCGATAAGCCGATACATAGAATACTAGTCGGTTATATGCGATATGACCGGATCGTTAAATCACGTGTTGATTTAATGATTTAATGCATAATTATATATTTGATATATTACTTTGCATTAACTAGTATTGGTTCACTTTAAATGGATTTTCTCACTCGGATTGTACACATTGTATATGTGATATACTTTTGTGCACTTGATTGTATCATGTTTGATGATACATGTTATGCTAGGGTTTTTGTGTAAAGATCAAACCATAGTTACATGATTATGGTTAGGGTTTTGTTTTATTCACTTATTTATTTATCCATTTCATTTTGGAAAATAAATGAGAAGAGAAAAGAATGGTGGCTTTGTTTGTTGTTTAGTTGAAGCTTCATGAAGCTTTGACTTTGTCCACCATTCTTATCTCATCCTTAACCCTAACCATTCCTTTAACCCTTGGTTAATTCTCTACACATAACCATAGTTAGAATTATGATAAGTTTTGTTTTTCTATTCTTTTTTTAATAACTTATCATATATCATTATATTCTTCTTCATCTTCCTTCAGGAAGAAAACCATTCTTCATCAATGGTGATTGATGAGAATGAGTGAGAAATCCAATTCTAAAGTCTACCCACTTCCTATTTCTTCATCCTCTATCTCTTGCCAAGTAGTAGAGTGTGTTTCCTTCACAAGTTTTCATGGCTTGGTGAAGGTGGAGCTTGATCTAGTGATGCTTCGACGTAGATCATCTTCGGCACGTCGTCGATGACCTAGCCCGTCCATTCTCCGATGAAGCCGACACTAGAGCCCGGGATACGACTTGGACAGCGAGAGGCCTTCATTGCGGAGCCAAGGAGGTGGAGCACCGGATCTACAAAGGTTGTATTTCCGATTCTTATAGTTAAGTGTTAACTAGTTAGCTTTTTCGCCTAGTTTTCTAGCAAACGATCCGTAGTCGGGTCTCTCGGCACCTAGATTTTTTGAATTTGGCATGTTCGATGCCTTGTGAGACCTCACTAGTGTGCCTAGGAACTCTACAGTGGTATCAGAGCCTAGCTAGAGCCTTAGGCGAAGTCTAGACGGAATTTGAAACCCGAACGAACCCGAAACCCATCTCAAAAAATGCTCTCTGTCCTTTTTCCAAAAACGTGGATTTTTCTAAATTAAAAATTACTAAAAAATTCAGCAGGGAAATCTAAGAATTACGATGCAAAAATTATTTCATGAACAGTATATTTAGCGGCGGAACCGCGGCAGAAGCATGGCTTCTGCGGCGGTTCCGCGGCCCCTTGATGACGTCAGCCCTGTTCCTTTGCACAGTAATTCCTAGTTCAAAGAGCTGAGTTTTCTCGGAATTTTTAAAATTAATTCAAGAGTTGAATTTTCTGGGATTGATTTGGGGTTTCGGTGTTTCGATCGGGGTATCAAATTTTGTCTATTTGGCTTTCCGGATAAATTTAAGAATATGTTAAAAAGTTCGACCGGATATAAATACCCAATTTTTCCCCTGTCGGGAAATTTCCAAGTGTTAGATTTTTCCGTAGTTTAACGACGTTCTAAGTAGTGCAAGTAACTCGATGGACCCTCTAGAAGACAACAAACCTTAACTCGATTATGTGACCGTCTTGAACTGCCCTTTGAACCTTCGGGTTTGGGGCGGTACGGCGTGCCACATGTGAGGCGTTGGCTTGACCCTTCTACGGCTAGACCGTTGGTACTGAGGCACGAACTGAATGTTGTTAGACTTATTTCATGTGTTGGATTGTATCGGGAAAACTTGGGTGTTCGATTGTTCGATCGGAAAGTTTAACATTTTCTGTTTATCTGGGATGTGATACAATAATTGGAATTCACAAATAGTTATGAGATAACTGAATGAATGTTGTAAATCTAGCAATTTAGTCTCACTTGATCGGTTGCCACGGAATTTTGATGTGATCAAAAGTCCGTCGCAATCACGTAGTGTACGCGGATACTCGCCGGGTAAACTTAATAGACGGCCTCACTCCATAGCCCCGACCAAGTGACTGTAGGAGAACCCCGTCGCCGAAAGCATCTGTTCGGGTGCTCCCGGTAGCGGTGTTCCGCCTTGGTGCACTTCGTCGACGGCATCGGGGGTGCAGCCGCCTACTGAAGTTTGCGACGAGCATTCGATCAGGATGTCGGGAATCCTGTTGAATTGCCCGACTTGATATTGAAAAGAGTTTTCGATTTTGAGACTAAAATGCGGGGTTTATAATTGTTAGGCATGCGATGTCTAAGTAATTCATTTGGTCAGGCATGCGATGTCTGAGGTGGTTGCGGATTCCAACTGTTGTAGTTTTACACTTTCTTTTCTGTGACCGTAAGTGTAATATGTGATATCGCCGGTTTCGTTGCTATATGTCAACGGCAATTGGGATGCGCATATTTACTTACGTTGATGACATGTGATGTTATGTGTTGCTGGATATGTTATATTGGATCGTCGTGTTTGAATAGCCGGGGGTTTTTATGTGAGATGAGTGTTTTTCATTTTCATTCATGTAAAAACTTGTATGTAATATTCTTTTATTGGGGCGCTTCCAGGTTGCGGAAGTAGTCACCCTTTGTATATTATTTACTTTTCCGCACTAGGATAGACCCAAGGAGGAGGGCACAAGTAATCGGGTTCTGGAGTCCAGTGGGAGACCAACTCGAGGAGTCGAGGCCGGATCTCCTAACTCCAGAATTGGGAGGGTTGCTTGCCGCTCTCGTAGGGGTCTAGGGGTGTGGGTTTGGCTATTCATCACGACCGTGGAATCCGTGTTTTATACTGGCTCGTATTGAAAACACGGACGTCCTAGTATATCCAATATTTCATATGTTTTTTCTGCTGCGATATCTGTGATGTGATCATATGATGTTATGTGATAGATACAGTATATAGTATATATGATATATTATATAGGCGTTACTTATGTTTTACACCCGCGCTAGCCCTGCCCCGCTCTGCCGTTAGTTACCTAACCTAACGGTGCACGAGGGGACATCGAGGCGAATGCGGATGGCATAAGTGTACGTCGTATTTATCTGTGATGTTTAGGTATTTAAATGATGGGACTTCATTAATGTGATTAATGAAATAAAAGAAACCTAAGATGTTGTAGAATCGAATTTCAAAATAAAACAGGTAGCTACAGTTCTTGCTTTGCACAGCGGTATATGTGATATATCCTGCACCTTATTCGATAAGGAAAGGACCGAGATCCCTTCACCGGGAGTGACTCCTTTAGCAATAACTGGCAGATGCTACACACTCGGTTTGTCTTTTGATTGCTTTTAAGAGTTTTTGCTTTGCACAGTGATATATGTGATATATCCCGCACCTCATTCGACGAGGAAAGGACCGACGATCCCTTCACCGGGAGTGACTCCTTTAGCAAAACTAGAAAAGCCTCAAAAGCACTCCATTTCAAAATTCATTCGATCCTACAACGATATCAAGTTCATTACGCAATAGGTTTTCAGAAAAACCTGTCGTAGCCCTCCGTCATTTCAGATAAGTAGTAGTTAGTATTCGTGCTACGTTTGTTGGCCTGCGTCAAGGCGTAGTGTGCGGTAGCTAACTGGTGCTTATCTGCATAAGCATATGATGTGATTGGATTAGGGTAGTCGTGCGACTTTGTTGGCCTGCGTCAAGGGTCGTGCGGATGGGTTTAATTCAATCAGGAAATGACGGGTTGAACTTGACTAGCGGACTATGGTTTGTTGGCCTGCGTCAAGGTCATAGGACGCTAGGGGCAAAATATTTATCGGGAATTTCAAGTGTTGAAATTTGCAATGAGATTGCATACCTTCTATGAGATAGTTGGATCCCGATACCCGCTGCGAGTAAGAGTTACTCCTGGGAGAGTTTTACATATTACAATTAGCCGATCAAGTAGGTGTCTAGAAAGGTGTTAACGAGGTTACGCCTCTGGGAAAACGAGGTTTACATTAATTAGATTCGTGCGAAAGCACGGGGGACCTCCCTCAAAGTACCGACACTGGCCTGGCTGAAAGATTGGCGAACTTGTAGTGTGTAATTAATCCCGGCTAGTCTTTCCTTTTAGGGTTTGAAGGAAGATTTGATAAAAAGCAGTGGGGGCCATCCTGATTAGATAAAATAATAACCAATCTATTCTTGCAAGAGCGCACGCTGAGTGTTTTCTTCTCTCTCTCTCCAGGTAGCGACCATGTCACGCCTTAATCAAGATAATAATACGGATTATTGACCGAACCCGCTTGTTATACTGAGCTGGGGAACGTTGGTCCCGCTCCAACTTATAATTGTTATAAGACAGAGCAGGAAATTAGGGAATACCAGAATACCAGATTTCCCGTGCCGCCCAAACGAAGAGAGTGCATGCTGATGCATCATCTTCGGGTGTGTTCATTATACAGAACTGTTTCTCTGTATCCTCTACGTCCTGGGTATGTGATACCAGATCAGGATCCCAGATATGTAATCTGTTACATAGGGCTACAGATAGGTAGAGGACTGAGAACGGGTGATAAGTTTCATGAGGCAGAAAACGGGGCAAGTGTTGCAGCCAAGTCTGTTGGTCACTGTCACCCTGTATTACCAGAATACATTGATTCTGAACGAATGTTATTAGATACCGAACCTGATATACAAAATCATATCAGTCTCTTTATTAGTAAAGAAAGGATATAATTTTGTATTGATGGATAATGTTTTGAACATTTCCTATATCAAAAGTTGATCGGTTCAGGCACGTTATCTAAAAGCATTGATGTTCTAAATCAAATTACAGTTCTTAGTATACGGAACACACACAAGAAGAAGAGTTCAGAAATGAACGAATTCTTCTTGAGGCATTGTAGACTAGGTCAGATCAATGTGACCCGACTAGCTAGAGTTACATATAGATGCATATTTAAATCAGTTTGAATTTACATCTTGTGAAACTCGCCAGTCATGTCACAAAGATAAGATGACACTAGCTCTGTTTATTGGAAACAGAGAAAGAGTTAGTGAACTCTTGGGATGATACATGTTGATGTATGTAGGTCCCCTGTCTACACTTGCCAAGACCGGTTCTTTATACTTCATTACGTTCTCTGATAATCTCTCAAGATTCAGGCTTATGTTCCTGTTGAAACACAAGTCCGAACCTTTTGAGATATTCACAGAATATAAGTTAGAAGTAGAGAACCAAAATACGGGTAAAAGTATTATGTCCTTTGATGTGATCGAGGAGGAGAATACTTGAGCACGGAAATCCTGGACTTTTCTAAAGGAGAATGAGATTCTCTCTCAGCATTACTCCTCCGCATACACCATAGCACGATGGTATATCGGGGTGGAGCTATTACACCCTATGTGATAAGGTGTGCTCTATGATGAGTAATACTGAGATACCTATTTCCTTTTGGGTGTTATGCACTTGAGAAGCTGCATACCTATTGAATAGGGTTCCAATCAAATCAGTTGCCTACCATTCCATATGAGATATGGAAAGGGAAGAGCCCATGTCTTAAGCTAGTTAAGATTTGGGGTTGTCCGGCCTATGTCTAAAAGCAAAATCCGGACAAGCTCGAGGCAAGGTCTGTTATGTAGAACTGGAAGTGTTCCAGCTATACAAACTACAGCATGATTTGGTACAACCAGAGGATTCAGTGGAAACCAACGAACCTCAGCCTCTCCGCCGATCTAGTAGGGTTCCTCACCCACCTGAGAGATACTTCGGTTTCTCTATGACAGTGGGAGCGGGGAATGCATCATGAGATGATGACCCAACTAGTTTCGAGCTGGCCATCAGGAGTAAGACTCTGTAAGAATGGCTGGATGCTTAGTGATCTGAGATGGAATCCTTATACACCAGCAAAGTATGGACTTTAGCTGCTATATCTGAAGGGTTAAATCTCCATCAGGAGCAAGTATATCTTGAGAAGATTACTTGATGTACATGGAAAAGTTGAGACTTTCAAAGCTAGACTTGTTAAGGGTTTTCGTCATCGACCAGGCGTGGATAATGATGAAACCTTTTCCAGTGGCTATGCTTAAGTCCATTCAGATCCTACTTACCACAGCTACATACCATGACTACGATATCTGGTGGTTGGGTGTCATGACTGCTTTTCTAAATGATATTTTGGAAGAGAGCGTCTATAAGTACACAGCCAGAGGGCTTTGTAGACAGTGGGAGCAGCGGAAACGTGTGCAAGATGCTTTATAGGATTAAAGCAGGCATCGCGGAGTTGGAACGTCTGTTTTGATGGATAAGTCAAAGAGTTTGACGTCATCAAAATGGTAGATGAACCTTGTATAAACAAAAAGGTAGTAGGGAGTATGGTGGTGATCCTCGTAGAGTACGTGGATGACATACTCTTGATAGGAAAGGAGTTTCCTATGCTACGCTCGATCAATCTCCGCTTATCACAATGATTCTCCACATAGGATCAAGCTGATACCTCCTAAATCCTGGGTTTTGGATCTATGAGATAGATCTAATTGGATGTTAGGATTCTCACTAGATGTAGTGAGATGGTATCAATCGATCCTGGGGAGAATCACTGGAAGTGTTCCAGAGTGATAAAGACGACTGAATGTCAGTCACAGGCATTGTCTTTACCCTCAGTAAAGGGACGGTATGTTGGAAGAGTTCCAAGCTAGATACCGTGGCATACTAGAAGATAAAGGCGGGATACATCGCTACTTAAGATGCTACCAAAGAGGCTGTTTGGGTGTATATTGGTTCATGAGATGAACTATGTTCCTCCCATTGTGTGACAATGGAGTTGTGGCTTATGCCAAGGAACGCCGGTCCCATCAGGGATCCAGACATATTCTAAAGCAGTATCACCTGATCATGGAGATGGTTGATCTCCAGGGTGATCGAGGTTTGGAGAGTAGACTCAGAGGACAACACAGCGGATCCACTCACAAAGGCCTGTTCCCAGAGAGAGACTTTTATGGGATGGTTGAGTATGAGATACTACAACCACTGCTACAGATGGCCCTAGTGCAAGTGGGAGATTGTTAGTTATATGTATGCCCTAGAGGCCATTACTGAACATAGGATGTATATTGTAGTGGATGCTGGGACATATATAGGGAGGACTTTCTTGCTCGACATGATAGTATGCTATCTGGTTGAACTTTACCTTAACGTGTATACTGATTGTCTTTCTGTTACATGTTGGTAAAGCCCTTAGGATATGTACTTGACTACCTGGACTATGATGCGGATCATACTAGTGGGGACATGGTAGTCCATAAGTACATCCTTCAAAGTCCCTAGTCGTGGGTGTATCGAGACGGGGCATCGATATACCAGAGTAGACTAGCGTGTACCTTCTCGACCCATACAGATGGGCGATGGATGATCCCATATCCATCGGTGTTTGACATCAGAGATGATATACGGGTGCTCAGTAGAGACTGGGTACACTGGACGGACTCGCCGAGAACTCCCAGATGGTATTATACCTCACGTCAGATGGCAGTTCTCTGGTGACACTGGTACAGAGTAGTCTGTTGACCCGAGATCGTCATAGAGTCTTGTGTGGTTCCCACTGTGCTTTGATTTCCATCTTACCACGTCCAAGAGGGCGTGCAAAACGGTGGTTTTTGGGTACAGTCCCGAGTCACATGGAGGCAATGAGCGATAGGAGGTGATTCGTCTCTCCCGGTATAGGGAGTTGATGTTGCGCTGTGTTTGATTGGCTATAACAGGAAATCCCTGGCCAGGGTTGCTGAGATTTACTGGTAAGTGTTACCAGTAGTTTCTCGAACAGTTGTAGACCTCATATCGACACGACTTATCGAGCTATTGGGGTCTGACGTTTACCACCCCTAGGCGAGATATGCGACATATCAGACGATCAGACCGGACTGTACGGTAGTGTTACTGGTCGGATTCACTGGAGTGTGAGCGGGCTTGCTCGTCGATCTTCAGATCGCTCAATACCCGGGTGGCCGTTACGTTTAGCAGACCGCTTGCGGCTTGTGGGTGCTTGATATGATCATCACCTGCTGCCGGCGTATTGACGAGTCTTTAGAGTCCTACACAGAGGTTTCCTGGCTCAAGCGAAACGAAATAGGAGCGCATATGAGATATGTGCGGGACCGAGAATAATGCGTGTATGTGATACCGTATTCCATTCTCGCGATGAATATATCGAAAGGTTGTATGCGATATAACCTGGTTATCGAATCAAGGGTTGGTTCGATAAGCCGATACATAGAATACTAGTCGGTTATATGCGATATGACCGGATCGTTAAATCAAGTGTTGATTTAATGATTTAATGCATAATTATATATTTGATATATTACTTTGCATTAACTAGTATTGGTTCACTTTAAATGGATTTTCTCACTCGGATTGTACACATTGTATATGTGATATACTTTTGTGCACTTGATTGTATCATGTTTGATGATCCATGTTATGCTAGGGTTTTTGTGTAAAGATCAAACCATAGTTACATGATTATGGTTAGGGTTTTGTTTTATTCACTTATTTATTTATCCATTTCATTTTAGAAAATAAATGAGAAGAGAAAAGAATGGTGGCTTTGTTTGTTGTTTAGTTGAAGCTTCATGAAGCTTTGACTTTGTCCACCATTCTTATCTCATCCTTAACCCTAACCATTCCTTTAACCCTTGGTTAATTCTCTACACATAACCATAGTTAGAATTATGATAAGTTTTGTTTTTCTATTCTTTTTTTAATAACTTATCATATATCATTATATTCTTCTTCATCTTCCTTCAGGAAGAAAACCATTCTTCATCAATGGTGATTGATGAGAATGAGTGAGAAATCCAATTCTAAAGTCTACCCACTTCCTATTTCTTCATCCTCTACCTCTTGCCAAGTAGTAGAGTGTGTTTCCTTCACAAGTTTTCATGGCTTGGTGAAGGTGGAGCTTGATCTAGTGATGCTTCGACGTAGATCATCTTCGGCACGTCGTCGATGACCTAGCCCGTCCATTCTCCGATGAAGCCGACACTAGAGCCCGGGGTACGACTTGGACAGCGAGAGGCCTTCATTGCGGAGCCAAGGAGGTGGAGCACCGGATCTACAAAGGTTGTATTTCCGATTCTTATAGTTAAGTGTTAACTAGTTAGCTTTTTCGCCTAGTTTTCTAGCAAACGATCCGTAGTCGGGTCTCTCGGCACCTAGATTTTTTGAATTTGGCATGTTCGATGCCTTGTGAGACCTCACTAGTGTGCCTAGGAACCCTACATAACCATCTCAACTCTTTATATAGCTTGCTAGGTTTAGGGTTAATGGTAGATCCGTATTCATGAGTTGTTCTAGCGCCAATTTGTAAAAATTTTGTTCCGCAATCGGCCACGGTTTGATGGCCAGGACGCTGTCATAACCCAACATGATATCAGAGCCAACCCATAAACCCAAATCTAGCGGTTTTAGACGATGTTAAAGTATCGAAACCGAAACAACTCCGAAACAATACCCATAATATTCTGGTTTCTGTCGATTTCAAATTAGTCTTCAAAAATTATTTAAACAATTGAAAAAGACTGTCCTTAAGACAACTAGAACACACCCCAAAAACGAGCCCCAAATTCTTAAGTTTGGCCGGCGAGATCGGGTTAATGACCGGCATCGCAGGTTTTTCTTTGGATTTTGGGCTTGAGCTTTTTGGTGTGCTCTGGGTTCTGGAATATTGGGGTTTTGGTATTGTTTGTTTTTGCCCAGATTGCATATTATGTTATCTTTGGTTTGGGGGCTATTCGGGGTATTTCGAAATCGCTATTTTAACACTGTTTAAATGTTTTCAGTACATACATTACTATCTGCGACTGTGAATGTCATTTGAGCGGTACAACTCGTCTAATTGCTATATGTCTTTTAGACGGGTTTACGAATATGACATTCACGTTAATGTTCTGTGTTGTGCTGTGGTTGTGGTTGGATTGTCGTGGTGGATAGCGAGTGGTGCAATGGTAATACAGTTCAGATTCATTTATACATTTGATATTACGGGGCGAGCGTCCGACATGTGGATTGTCGTCTCTGCCAGTTTTTATGTTATTTGTTTGGGGCACGACCGGGTTGAGGTCGATGCCACCCTTGTACATTTATTTTCTTTTCTATACTAGGTTTACCCCAAGGCGGAGTGCAAGAATAGCCGGGTTCTAGAGAGCAACGGATCCGCATCTCATGGCGTTGAGACAGAGGGGACCTTACTCTAGAATTGGCGGGCTATTCGCCGCATTCGTAGAGGGTACAGATTGACCCACGAAGGGGTGCTCAAGTTACCGGATTCTGTGAAGTGTTGGGTGGCCCATTCACGTTGTTGATTGGGGTTGCCTCGCTTCTGGGATTGGCGGGTATCTTGATGCACTCGCAGTTGTCTAGGTTTTCATTATACAGGCTATCCACACGACAGAGAACGTCGGGTCTCATTTGCGGCTCAAACGAAACCCGAGGCTCCAGGATTATCCACCACTCTGTGTTGCTTGATTGAGATTCTGTGATGTTACTTTATACCATGTCTGGGACGATTGTTATATATATTTATATATATACTGGTAGATGTATATGTTTTGCACCCGCGCTAGTCCAGCCCCCGCTCTGCCGTTAGTTAAGTAACCTAACGGGTGATAACGGGGCCCAGTGGCGAATGCGGATGGCATATACGTACATTATATTTTCGTTCCTTTATCTGGTGTGATATGTTTAATTGATGGGACTGCATTAATTCTGATTAATGCAAGAAAAACAAACTTATATGATGTTGGAACCAAGTTTTTTTGAAAAACAGACATTACAGACGTTTTCTTTTGCTTTGCACAGTGGTATTCGATTGGGAATATCCTGCACCTCATTCAACGAGGCAAGGGCCGAGATCCCTTCATCGGGAGTGACCCCTTAGGCAAAAGTTTGCGTCATCGTAATAACTTCATTATAGTCGATTCTTTTGCTTTGCATCGTGGTATTCGATTGGGAATATCATGCACCTCATTCGACGAGGAAAGAGCCAAGATCCCTTCATAGGGAGTGACATCTTTAGCAAAAGTTAGTGCTGCTATATATTTGTAAAACCACTTGGATTCCTTCAACGATATCAAGTTCGTTACGTTTAAAGGTTTTTTCGCCAAAAACCAGCCGTAGCCCTCCGCCATTTCGGATAAGTAGCACATAGTATTCATGCGGTGTTTGTTGGCCAAAGTCAAGGCATCGTGAATGGTAGTTGTGTGTTGCTTGTCCATAGCATGGATATGCATTGGTTTAGGACGGTCGTACCACTTTGTTGGCCAAAGTCAAGGGTGGGTGCGGGTGGGTCTAAATCAATCAGGATAATGATGGGTAGAACTTGACTTGCATGTTATGATTTGTTGGCCAAAGTCAAGGTCATAAGCGCTTGGGTTAAAAATCACATCGGGAGTTTCAAATATACAGGAAACTTGTCAGGCATGCGCATACCTTCTGGAGTGTGGTGGCTTGAGTGGCTTCCCTCAAGTTATCATGCGATGATAGTTGGATCCCGATTCCCACTGATGAGTAGATATTACTCCTCGGGTGATTTTAGATGATCCCGACTAATTTTCCTTTTAGGGTTTGAAAGAGAATTCGAGAAAACAGTGGGAGACATACTGATCAGATAAAATGAATAACCAATCTAATCTAAGTTAGAGTGCACGCTGAGTGTTTCTTTTCTCTCTCTCTTTGGCAGCGCCCATGACCCGACTCTAAACTAAAACTCATGAACCAAGTTAACCGAACTTTCTTAAAACACTTTGGCTTCTGGATTGTCATAGTCGCATATATTATTGTCGCTCCTACTTTTACCATTTGCATTTCTCTGGAACATTCCGTATCACTACGAAGATCCATATTGATTGGATATGCCATCGTATAGTTACATACGAACTCGAAGAAACTTATTCCAGTTCGAGGATGGATTCTGGTTCTGGAGAAATAGAATAGGATTATTCAGTTGTATTTTCCCTTTACTTTCTCTCAGGTTCTGAGGGCTCCTGGTATTTAGGAGAGTACACCTATTGCGCTTATTGGATAGTCTTCTTCCAAACTATAGGCAGGTGTCGAAGGATAGGAAAGGAAGAAAACCAATTATCCTAAGTGTGGTGTACAGAAGGTAATAAGTAAAACCATATAAAGGGATTTGAAAGATAGCAAAAGGAAATTGCGACTGCTATCATTCACGACGAAACCGCGTATATCATCGCCACTCCTACTTCACCTTTGCTTTTCTCCGGAACATTCCGTATCACTACGAAGATTCACATTTATTGGATACGTCATCGTATAGTTACATACAAACTCGATAAAACTTGTTTCAGTTCGAGGATGGTTTCCGGTTCAGGAGAAATCGAATAGGATTATTCGGGTTGACTTTTATCATTACCTTCTCTCAGGTTGCGAAAGCTCATAGGATTAGGAGAGTACACTTATTACGCTTATTGGATAGTCTTCTTCCAAACCATAGGCCGGTGCCGAAAGGTATGGAAGGAAGAAAACCATTTAGCCTAAGTGCGGTGTACAGAAGGTAATAAGTAAAGACATATAAAAGGATTGGAGTGGAGGCAAGGAAATATACTGTTACAGTCATGAATCTGGATAGTGGAAGAGACATTACTAGGAATACTCGGATATCCTTTCGAAACAATTTCATGTTTCAGTTTCACTGTGCAGTGTTAATTGAAAACTGTTTTCCCGATTAGATTCTAACTCTAGAGTATGTATTTACCAGATTTGATTATCACATCTGTATGGCGTTACAGATGATGAGTGGCAGTAACATATTGGGAATTGGGTGATTAGATCCTCAATACATATCAGAATTCTTTGCAATTGGTGATATTTAAGGAAACCATCTGGGTTTTGCCTGACGGCAAATATTTGGTTTTGAATATCCATTGTTATGCACCAATTTCAAACTGATATATCTGTACGTTTATTTTATAAAGTGAGATATAACTTTTTGAAATTATGTTTATGACATTTACCTATATCAGTTGGTGATTAGGTAAGAAGCATTCAACAGCGGTGTAATTCTTCTTAACAATAGTACAGTTTTCCACCTACGACGCACGGGGTATGAGTTATTAAACTTAGGGGACTTATACAAAGTATTGTATGTTGTCCAGTGTCCATTAGGACAAAGGGTCTGGTACTCGTACTAAATTCTGTTTACTTGTGACTTCTCCAGTTTTAGACAAGTATTTCGTTGAAATACAGGGTCCAGATATTGAGAAGTTATATGTATAAGAATAAAGTAAAGAACCAGATGGGGGAAGTATCAAGATTCTTCGAGGTGATCGAAAATGTAGATACTTATGCGAGGTATTCCGTCGTAAGTAATGGTTTTGAGAACTTGCTTCTCTTTCAGATTACTCATATGTGGATGCACTCCTAAATGAGTAATGTTGATTGGCCTCCTTTCATTTGGTTGAAATGCACTGGAAACAGCTGCATGATTTTTGAATCTGGCTCCAATTAAATTTGTACATTTGTTACTATAGTAGATATAGAATGGATTCATATCTTAACGATGTTAAGGTATATGGAGTTGTCCGGCTTATGCTTAAAACCAGAATCCGGATAAACTCAAGGCACGTTTCAGTAATGGCAGTTTGTGGGTTATCCCGGGCATTGACGAGGGTTAACTTTCTACCATTAGGAAGATCAATAGTTATATTGTTCTTGACTCGCCACCAGTTTTAGTAAAATGGATTCTTTTCAGAAAACATTAATAGGAGTATGGTAGAACTGGAAGTGATTCCAGAACCACAAACGATTACTGAAAATTTAGTAGCACCTAAAGATTCAATTGCTTTCGACATTCCATTAGCCACTCCGCAGATTTGATGGGTAACCTCAGACACCCGAGAGGTACTTCGATCTCTTCAAATACGGTGACGGAGAGATTCTTATTTATCCAAACTTGCCACTACTGCTGTTCTAGACTATGAGACCTGGCAGGAGAATGAGTATAGCGTCGTTCTAAATTAGCTTTAGAAGTGCACGTGTATATGACACTGTCAGAAGGTTGTTGTAGTCGGTGGGAGCAGCGGAGCATAGTGGGCAAGTAGCTTATGTCTATTTATAGACTAAAGCAAGAATAGCGGAGATAGATCATCTATTTTTGATGTGACAGTCATAGAGTTTGACTTCATCAGAATAAGAGATGGATCTGGTAAGAAGGTAGTAGGGAGAGATGTCTTGGTTTTTGGATGACATGTACTTGATAGGAAGTGAAATTCCTATACTACAATTGGTTACACTATGGTTATCACAAAGTAGTTTCTCCATATAGGATATGGATATAATGCCAGGGATTCTGGTAACTAGATATATGGTTTTAGATCTAGATTTGGGAAGTGCCCCAATTCGGATACTTGACACTATTCTAAAGTGTTTTAGAATGGACGACACCTGACGTGGTGTACTCGCAGGTGATGGAGTCACCCTCTCTAAAGAGATGTCTTCTAGACTGATGAGGAGAGAGATTTGCATGATTAGCATATCACTTGCTTAGGCAATTGAGTCAATCATGAGATGTTAAGTACAACACCAGATATTGATTTTGCACAGGCTGCAAAAAGTATATATTAATCCAATCCTGGAGAAACGTTGCAGTTATGAACATAAATGGATGTTCTTAGAATATGGTAACGGCAGCCTCTTTCGGGAGGCGGTTATCATTTCGGGTTTCCAATGTAACCTGGATGACAAAGAGACTGTCTGAGTTATAGTTTTCCCTCTTTTGAGGGGCGGTATGTTGGACAGGTAGTCCAAGCGGATACTGAGGAAGGCATGGAGTAGGATAATGATTAAATTCAGTTGATGATACAGTCTAAGAAGTTTGTTGGATTTGGAGTTCATTTATGAACTGGGTCCCATCAGATATCTAGACAAATTCTAAGACAGATATTGCTCATTTCGGGAGAAAGTATTTCTCCGTGAAATTGAGATATATAGAGAGAAAGAAAGAAACATTGGATCGGATCCACTCACTGAGTCTATTTCTCGAACGCAATAGTTTGACAAACAGGCTTTGTGAAACTGAGTAGTAGAGAAATTGGGTGTTCGGTATCACACGAGCTGTGAGTATGCATGCGACACAGCAATAATTAGCCTTAAGTGCAAGTGGGAGATTGTTGGCTATAGTGCGCTCAAGCCAATTATTGAATCGCAGGCACACGATTGCGATGATTGAGGGAGGACCTATATAAATAGAACAGTTTTACTCAAAATGATAGTATGCAATCTGGTTTGTCTTTATCATCATGTACATGCTTTATATGGTATTACAGATCACTATTACATGTTGATAGAGCCCATAAGATTCTTGCTTGACTACCAGCATTATGATGGCGATCATATACGTGAGCTGGGTGGTCTGTAAGCACAACCTTAAATGTCCCTAGTCGTGGGAGTACCGGCACTGGGCATCGATACTCCAGAATAGACTAGTGTGTACTTATCGAGACCCCGACGAGTGGCGGTGGCCAGGTCTCACAAGCCATTGGTGTTAGTTTGTTCACCTAAGATAGTATGCATGTGCTCATTGGGTTATGAGTACATTGGACGGACTCGCCGGGAACATACTAGTTGGTATTATACCTATTGTCAGATAGCAGTTCCCAGGTGACATGTGTACAGATTAGTCTGTTGACCTAAGATCGTCATTTGTCTCGTATGAGTTCCCACTGTGCTTTGATTACTACCTTACCACAGCTCAAAGGAGTCGTGCAAACAGGTTTTAGTTAGGTACAATCCCGAGCTATATGGAGGCACTGAGCAGATCGTCGGGAATTCGTCTCTCCCGGTATTGGGGGTTGATGTCGCGTAGTGCACGGATGGCCATCACCCGAAATCCTTGATCAAGGTAATCGAGAATTACTGATTTGGATCGGTAGTTTCTCAGGTTGTGATGGGCTTCATACCGACACGAAATGTCGCATTATTAGGGGTCTGACTTTATCCACCCCCTAGACTCGATATGCGATACTCTTAGACGAAGAGACCGTAATCTACGGAAATTGTCACGGACAGGCTCAGTAGGGGTCAGGATGAGTTTGCTCGTCGGCCTTCCCTTCGCTCAATACCTGGGTAGCCGTTACGTACTGCTAGTGCCGCTGACGTGCTTGTGGTTAAACCCGTTGCCAACGTATTGACGAGTCTTCAGAGTCCCACACAGAGGGTTTCCCTGCTTCGGACGAAATGATATAGAGGCCGTATGGTTTTACGGCAGGGTTCGATCATATACGTGCACTTGTGCACGTATCATGATTCGGACAGATTTTATTAGTGGCTTTGGTTTAAGCCGGATTCTAGTATTATATTGTTGGATTATTTTCGTCTCTTTGTATTCGTATTTTTCGGAATACGGATACGGAAATATATATACGGTTGAGGGGTATTCTTGTAATTCATTACAAGTTGCTTCTAGAAGTTGCCACCTCATTATGTTTATTAAACATTTGGTTAAATGGTTAATGAGGTGGAGGGATGAGTGTGCATTAGCATTTATGAAGTATGGCACACTTGGTGACTCATGTGGTGACTCATGGGGTAACTCATTGTGTGACACATGAAACACTATTGTGGCATGCTTGATATTTGTTGGGGTTATGAGATATTTTCTTTACTTGGTGCTTCTATTATTACTCACAACACTTGCCTTTTTTCTTGAGTTGCTTTGCTTCATGCTTACACTCTCATCTCTCAAGCTTCTTCTTCTACCTCCACCCTTAATGTCACATGTGTTGAAAAACCTAGAGTGTTTAGAGACAAATCAATCCATCATTAGACTCTACATCTTCTAGGCTATCTAGTTTAGAGAACTAGGTATCCTAGTTACCTCGGTTATGAGGTGGGAGCTTGATTCATAGACTCTCAGGTGAATCATCTTCGATAGAGGGAGACCGGAGGTCAAACTTGATCATGGTGGCCACTAAGAGCTTGGGAAGGAGGTTAAAGACCGAAGCACACGGATCATTCGGTATAACCATCTCAACTCTTTATATAGCTTGCTAGGTTTAGGGTTAATGGTAGATCTGTATTCGTGGGTTGTTCTAGTGTCAGTTTGTAAAATTTTTGTTCCGCAATCGACCACGGTTTGATGGCCAGGGCGCTGGCATAACCCAACACTTGTAATGTGTACATGATCCCGGCTAGTTCTCCTTTTAGGGTTTGAAAGAAAATTCGACAAAACAGTAGGAGCCATCCTGATTAGATAAATTAATAAAGCAATTTAATCTTGATAGAGTGCACGCTGAGTGTTTCTTTTCTCTTTCTGGCAGCAACCATGTCTGACCTTAAACTTAAACTCGTAAACCAAATTAACTGAACATTTTTACAAACTACAGCTTTGGAATGTCCTGATTGTCCTAATTCACGACGAAATCGCATATGTTTTTTCCCTTCCTACTTCCCTTTTTCTTACTTCAGTACCCTCTGTATCCGATACTGAGATCCATATTGCATGGACGGTCATCTCGTATAGTTATATACGAACTCAAAGAAATTGTTTCAGTCCGATGATGGCCACTGATTCTGGAGAAATTAAATTGTATATTAATATAATTTATTTGTCTCAACCCTCCACCTTATCTCAAGTTGAGAGCTTCGTAAATAAGGAGAATACACCATTTACGCTTGTTGGATAGTCTTCTTCAAATCCCAAGGCAGTAGCTAACAGGAAGGGAAAGAAAAAAAAACAATTATTCTAAGTTCGGTGTATACAAGGTAAGTGGAATAAACATTAAAGGGTTGTAATGGAAGAGAAAGGAAATTGCAACTATTGTCGTGAGCCTGGACAGTGGAAAAGGCATTACTGGGAATACCTGGCCACCCCTTGAAGCATATGGATGCTTCATCATCTGTTGTGATTGTAATTGAAACTATTTCTCAATTAATCCTACTTTCTAGGTATGCGATACCGGATCAGGATTCTACATCTGTAAGTTGTTACAGATGCTGAGGAGTGGAGTATTGGGAAATGGTGATTTGATCCTTAAAGTCGAATTCGGAGCAAATGGTGCTATTGAGGAAAATCACCTGGTTTTGCCAAGCAGCAAACTTTTGGTTTCAAATAACTGGTATTGTGCACCAGCTTTATTTTTTAAAATGAACATCCGCCTCTTTATTTGATAAAGAAGGATATTCAAATTTTTAATTATGTCGTGGACATTTACTTACATCAATTGTTGATTGGGTAGGGTGAATAGGATAACGGTATAGATATTCTAAACCAAAATGCAGTTTTCAATATACAACACACGAAATACGAGTTAGTGAACTCTTAGGACTTATACATAGTGATGTATGTTGTCCGATGTCCACATGAACAAGGGGATGGTACTCTTCATTTTGTTTACCTATGATTCCACTAGTTTTAGACACGCTTTCTTGTTAAAATGGAGAGTCCAAAGATTTTGAGAAGCTCATAGGGTATAAGAATAAAGTGGAGAACCAGGCATTAGAAGTATCAAGATTTTTCGAAGTGATTGAAGATGTGGATAGTTATGCTCGATATTCCGTATTGAGAATTTGATTCTCTCTCAGATTTCTCCTACGATGGTGCGCTCCATGATGAGTAATGCTAAGTGGTCTTTTTCATTTGGGAATATGTACTGGAAACAGCTGCCCCTGACAAACCTTAGCCACTCCGCGGATTTAGTAGGTGACCTTTGCCACCTGAGAGATGCTACAGTTTGCTCATAGGCGGTGACAGTGAAGTTTGCATCATGTGAGGATGACCCTGCTAGTTATCAGCAAGCCATAGGGAGTGGTGACTTCCGACCGATGGTTGGATGCAAGATATTCAAGTTGGACACCACACACTTCAGCAAATTATGGACTTTGTTGGATGCTCCTGAAGGGGAAAACCCATCAGGAGCTAATTGATCTTTCGAGATTGGTATAGATGGAAAGGTATTAACCAAATAAAGCTAGACTTGTAGTAAAAGGTTTCCATCAAATACCCGGTATGGATTGTGACGAAACTCTTACTTCAGTATCTGTGCTAAAGTCTATACGGATATAACTTGTCACTGTTGTTTTTCATGACTATGAGATCTGGCAGGTGGATGACTATAATGTCTTTCTAAATGATGATTTAGAAGTGTAGGTGTATATAACTCTACCAGAGGGTTATCGTAGTCAATGGGAGCAGCGAAATATGTGCAAGTTGCTTAAGTCTATTTGTAGACTGAAGCCGGCATTGCGAAGTGGATCATCTGTTTTGATATTACGGTCAAAGTGTTTGCCTTCATCAAAATAATAGATGAACCTGGTATTTGTAAGAAGCATGTAAGGAGTAATGTCATATTCCTTATATGATATGTGGATGACATTCTCCTGGTAGGAAATGATGTTCCTAAACTACAATTCGGTCAAACTATGGTAGTCACAAGTGTTCCTCCATATAGGATGTGGATATAAATCCAATCCTGGAGAAACATAGGATAGCAGTGAAGAACATATGGTGTTCTTGGTGTATAGTAATGGCAGGTTCCTTCGGGAGGCCGCTACCGATTTCCGCTTCCAAGATGACATGGATGACAGAGTGTCTGTCGCGAGGTATAAGTTTACCTTCCTCTGAGGAGCAGTATATTGGAAAGAGTTCCCAACGGGATACTGAGATAGTCATGGCGCTGGACGTTGATTATGACTCAACAGAGGATACAGCCTAAGAAGTTGTTGAATAAAATTGTTTATTTATGAACTTGGTCCCATCATCTATCCAAGGAAAATTCTAAGACAAGTATCGCTTGATTCGGGAGATAGTTGATGTAATACCCCAGGTATTATCCGGTATACCCATATATACCAGATAAGCATGGGGACCCACGGTAAAACAATGGGGATTCTTCGAAATATATTCCGAAAGAGGACAAATCTGTACTATAAATGGAATGATATCACTCTTCAATACAGATGCGCCTTTTAAGTGAACTGGCACTACAGGAGTTTGAGAACTCCGTAGTTAAGCGTGCTCGGGCCAGGGAAGTCCTGGGATGGGTGACCACCTGGGAAGTGGCCCTGGTCGGGTCCGGTTCACTCCGAAGGACAAAAACGTGCGGCTTCGACCAGAGCGGACAATACTCTCTGTATTGGGGGTGGGTCGTGACAGAATGGTATCAGAGCTGGTTCCTCAATAGTAGGTTTCAGGTTCGAGGACGAACCATTGTTCTAAGTGGGGGAGAATGTAATACCGCAGGTATTATCCCGTATACCCATATATACCAGATAAGCATAGGGACCCACTGTAAAACAATGGGGAATCTTCGAAATACATTCCGAAAGAGGACAAATCTGTACTATAAATGGAATGATACCACTCTTCAATACAGAGGTGCCTTTTAAGTGAACTGGCACTACAGGAGTTTGAGAACTCCGTAGTTAAGCGTGCTCGGGCCAGGGAAGTCCTGGGATGGGTGACCTCTTGGGAAGTGGCCCCTGGTCGGGTCCGATTCGCTCCGAAGTAAAAAACTGTGCAGCTTCGGCCAGAGCGGACAATACTCTCTGTATTGGGGTGGGTCGTGACAGTTGATCTTCACGAGATTAAGATATAGAAAGATAAAGTTAGAAGCATTATAGCGGATCCACTCACTGAGGTTATTTCTCGAACACAGTTTGTGAAACCGTTAGTAAAGAAATTGGGTATGCGATAGCACATAAGATTTGGGTATGCGATACAGCAATAATTGACCTTAAGTGCAAGTAGGAGATTGTTAGACATATGTGCCCTTAAGGCAATTATCGTAATTGCAGGAATGCAATTACTGAATTTAAGGAGGGGCCTATATAATAGAACGGCCCAGCTCGAGATGATAGTATGCTATCTGGTTTGTCTTTATCTTTCTTGTGTATACGTTTTACTCGTTACTACGCGTTGCTAATACATGATGATAAAACCCATAGGATCTTTGCTTGACTACCAGGATTATGATAGGAATCATACTAGTGGGGCGTGGACAGTCCATAAGCACATCATTAAATGTCCCTGATCGTAGGAGTATCGAGACAGGACATCGGTATTCCAGAGTAGACTAGTGTATACGTTTCTTGACCCCGTATGGGACGATGGTTGATCCTATAGCCATTGGTGTTTGACACCAAAGATTATATACAGATGCTCATTGGAGAATGAGTTACACTGGACGGACTCACCGAGAACTCCTAGATGGTATTAAATCAATTGTCAGATAGCAATTCTCTGGTGACGATAGTTGTAACATTTTGAAAAATTATAAATATTAATTTATAATTTAAATAAGGATGTTATGAGTTTACGAAAATAATATCATGTATGGATTTTTGTTTTCGGATCGGTATCCGTAAAAATGTAATTATTTTGGGGAAAATGAAAATATGTGATATCCTAAAAATGATAAGTATTATGTTTGTAACATGATATGAAATTTTGGTGTAAGATGGCGGTATTTACGTGAGTATTTACTTGTAAAAGGGTTTTAAATTCAAAAGACTGTTTTGGTAATTGATAGGTTATGTTAACCTTCACAAACACCACACCCTTACATACACCCTCCTCACTCCATCTCCTCCTTTCACTACACCAAATCACTACACATCCTCCTTCATTCTATCATAACTCTTATAATAATTCTCATACTCTCAAACTGAACTCACTCACTCTTTTTCAACCCTCACCTCAAACCTTATTCACCCTTCACAAATATCATAAGGAAAATTGATGATTCCTTTATGAAGTTTGTTCAAAACACCAAGCTAAAACCAATACAACCTTAAGAAGATCCAAGCATACACTTCATGAACTTGGAGTTTCTTGTACTCATTCCATATAGATAAATATCATCTTTCTTTAAGTTTTGAAGTGAAAGTGAGTTTTACTTGATGGCTGAAAATCAGTGACATGTTAGGAGTTTCGAATTTTTTGATGGCTCTCTATTGATAATTAGCTAAAATTTAAAACTAAAAAATTGTAGATAATTGCTTTATCATTTAGCAAAAAAAATTGGTTAATTTTTACTGTAAAATGAATTTTATACGAATTTTTTTTAAAAGGGTTTCCAAACTGGAAATTTCATTTCCAGTGGCTGTATTTCACCCAAATTGAAACAATTTATTTAATTTTTCTATTAACAATTTGGAGAATCTGAAAATTGTAGGTTATAGATAATTTTGTGTAGATATCTCTAAAATTTTCATTTTTCTTATTCTGTTTACAAAATCTAGAGATATCGATTTTTTAGTGAAAATTGTTTTCTGGTTTATGCTATTTATCCAGAAACATATTTTAACTATACATTTTATTTCATGTTCTGTACTTAAAAATTGGAAAAGATATTTTAGGGTATCAAAGTTAACTCCTTTAACTATATGTAGAATTTTAGTTTGAATCTAAATTTTGTGTTTACGATTTTTGGTGATTTTTCGAAACGAGCCCAAAAACTGCTGTTTTCTGAGCTAGCATTTTCAAACAATATGCATCCGAGTATTGTATTTTCCTTGCCACATTTTACCAGTAGGATAATGTTATTGACGTGTGTTTTTACGTTTGAAGGAGCATTGGCGGAGGCGCTGAAGGCGTCGAGACAAAGAAAAACGGTTGTGGATTTCGACTAGCTCGATATGTCGGTGATTAGATTTATATCTACGGGGAATGTCGGGTGGATGGCGTATAGCACCCCGCAACCAATTAACTGTGCTATAGTTAGATATAGCACCCCCGCAACCAATTAACATGGCGTATAGCTCGATATGTTTGATAACTTAGTCTATAACTAAGTTAGTATGTAGTTGTACCTAGTAAACTATATATATGTGTGGATATATCATGATATACACTTATTGTTATATGCGTACGCGACTTTAGATCCGTCTTATATTGATTAGATATTTGATGGATATTGTATGAGGGATGATTCCGTACTGATTATGACGATGATAGTGTGCCGAATACGGCCGATATTCATTTGGACTCGCGGAGTCATGCGTTTATTCCGATTAGGACATTCCGATTGCTTGAGCTATACTCTTTTAAAAACCAACGATTCGTTTTCCGCTTTAAATGATAAATGGCAAAGATGTGCTGCTCCTTTTAAAAACGGATATCCATTTTAAAAATACTACAGCATTCTTATTTGCAAAACAACGTTTCATTCTAATTTAAGCTGTAACGGTATAGCTCATAGTAGTTAACTACGTTTAACAATTATACACGTTGCGATTCGATTACCTATTATATATACTAGTTGCGTTATTATTCTCATACGAACACTGATAGAACACTGCACAACTACCAATGATTTCTATGTTGCACAGATCACAGACACGCATGTTACACTACACATCATTGGTACTGTCATGACACTGTAGGACTGCGATACCACATTATGTAGATGTCGATACGGTTTATTATGACTTCCCTGTATATATATATATATATATATATATATATATATATATATATATGCTGTGGATAGGGATTTAAAGCTATTCTTCTATGAACATATTGATAGAACACTTGAACTATTAATGATTGACATGTTGCACGAGCACGGACGTGTATGCTATACTACACATCATTAGTATTGCCATGACACGTAGGAACTGCCACATCTATTCGTATGTTGACTATGTATATGCACGACGCATTAATATACTTGCTGATTGAGATGTGAATATCATTACCAAGGGTATTCGTATATGATCAATATAGGTTTTATGACATTTTTATATATGATGATTTATCTCGATGGTATTGGACACTGACATCAAAATGAATTATGCAAATATTGTTCTTCGGAACTTGATGTTTTCCATGGATTTAAAAACCGCGATGTGATTTATAAAAACTTGAGTTTGTTTTAAGAATGCGGTTTTCTCTTGATATGATGAGTTGGCGTCCAACATGAGCTTGTTGTATTCGCAATTGATTTTATTCCGAACCGAGTGGAGGAGCTATACAGTTGCGGACATGCTACGTTATCCGGACCCAGCGGTGGAGTACACAATCGGATACATGGTGGACCCGGTCGAGGCCGAGGGGCAGGAAAGCTGTATTTGAGACGGGGAGTCTAGCGAAGAAACTCGATACCGGAGATAAATTAAAGCGCGGCGGATATCCGGGAGATACCGACCGGGGCTATTGATATCGAGAATGGACCGATCTGACGAGACGGTGCATACAATATCTGGTTTTACGTGACGATGTTAGACACGAGATTTATGATGATTTTGAGTGTCGATGATGGACACTCGGTGGATGATGAGTTGAGTGCCGATGATGGACACTCGTAAGATTTAGAGTGTCGATGCTAGACACACATATGTTGATATTTGCATGATCCGTCGAGATGCGTTGTTATAGATTATGCTATATAGTAGCCGAACAGGACTGATCCATGAGACAGTACCTGAATACTATTTTCACATGTTGATGCACATAAACTGGTTTCCAAATGAGCTATAGTCTCACTATTTTGACGTGTCTAGGACGACACAAGAATCTTTTAAATGGAAACCCTCTTAAAACTCATTTCTAAAAAGCGAGACGTATACTTTAAACAAAACACTTATAATATTTCATAAAACTACGTCTGCTACATGTGCCGTGATATACGTATCATACAGCTATTTTGAAAGGATTTTACATACATTATTCGGCTATTTTATAGGCTTATACATGTATGCATGATATATATCTATGATATGATACATTTCCATGATTACGCGATCGATATTGATGCACATATAGTACTTGTGCATTATACATATATCAGTACAGAATATGATTGTACTATATTTTATGACCTAGATAGATCGTTATGTATTTTGATTTCTACCTTGCGATATATTTCTATTCACTGAGTTGGTAACTCACCCCGTTGTGCCCCAGTTTCTTGCAAGATTGACCGCTTGGATCAGTAGCGGCTTGCCGGCACACTTCCTTCGGTGATTACTTTGGTATGTGGGTTACATGTTGGATCGTAATCACCCGTTGTATATTTATATTCTTTTGGATCTAGTTAAAACTATATCGACCAAAACTTGTATATTTGTGGACTTAGAAGCGATATTTAGATATTTACGTGTTTTTGGGTGTCGCACTCGTTGGAGTCGACTTTATATTGTTTTTGTTTATGATTAGTTTTCTATTTCTTTGTATTGGGCGTCGTATATTATCTGTGCGGTTGCTCCGTCGTTTGGGCATGGAAGCCAGCTCCCGTTGGGATACTTTATTTGTACTTGGTTTTATTCAAAATTTAAAAAGGAGGTGCTGTCCGATTTTTAAATGACAAGGGCATTTTCAAGCAAACTTATTTACACTATAAAAATACACTAAAAAGAAATCTGATTCCATTTAATAACCCTTTTTAAAACTTCACCTTTGCTATTTCTTTAAAAAAGTTTAGATTTCGGGTTTTTTGCTTACTTGGATCATGTCGACATTTTTAGACGTCACGTGATCTAAGTGTCGATCGTGTGCCGCTTTCGGGTCGTGACAATAGTATAGGATAATCACTTGACCTGAGATAGCCATAGTGTCGTGTGTGTTCTTATTATACTTTGATTACTACCCTACCACGGCTTTAAACAATCGTGCAAACAGGTTTTAGTTGGGTATAGTCCCAAAACATATGGAGGCAGTGAGTGGTCGACGGGATTCATCTCCCGGGATAGGGAGTCGATATCGCGCTGTCAACATGGCCATGGCAGAGGAGATAAACTGACAAGTGTTATCAGTTGTATCTCTATGGTTATGAGTCCTCTGTCAACATGACTTGTCAGGTTATTAGGGGTCTGACAGTTCCACCCCCCCAGACCCGGTATACGACTCTTTGACGAAGAGACCTGATGGAGACGTAGATCTCCTTCAGATGTTGCCTTCCGTTGATCTGCTGATGGCGGCGATGGGTGGCTGAGATTGGATCTGGAGGCTGTCGCTCCTGAAGCGTGTGGATCTCAATAGGTTTGAGGTTGTGATTGCCGAGCTACCTGCAAGAAAGTCCCGGGGTAGTTATACCACCGAGGACCCTCCGATGATCAAGTTAGACTAAAGATCAAAGCAGAGTAACGGCTTAGTGGAGTTAAAATAGCTTACTTGAACCGTCTGAAGAAGGGGTTTATATAGCGGTGGCAGCAGGCTGAACAGGCGCGAGAATCACGCCGGCAGTTACGCTCCCGACGTCACGCCTGCGTGATGAGCGGGATCTCCAATTAATGGCGAGACGGGCTCGTTAATGGGAGATCGTGATGGCGTGGAACGTGGGATGTGGCCGGCGGATATCTCGCACATGGCGAGATTCGCGGGATGGCGGTTGCGCCTGTGAGCGGTGCCGTTGGTCGGTCGATGAGACCGAGGAAGATGACCTCGGCGGGAGAGCACGCGGACGAGCGGAGGTATCTTGGTTCTGTGGTAGCCCGGAGACGAGCTGAGAGGGCCGAGGAGGCTCGGGCTTGTGATGGCTCGGAGTAGAACAAATGAACAGTTGGCTTGGCTGCTGAGGTGCTCGTGGGCAAGGAGTGGGGGGCAACCTCGGAGACAGGGTTTGAGGGAAGCCCCAACTGTAGCATGCCGGTTCTCCCTCCGTGACCCTAACGCATGTGACACATCATCCGCCACGTGTCATGATCTAAGGAATTACCGTTATCGAGCACCATCATTAGCCCCCCACTCTCGTTCTGATCTATTCGTGGGTCGGGTCGAGAGTGGACTGCTTGGTTCTTTCTGTGCGGCTTGGCGCTGGTAATTCCTCGTGGCGGATTGTTCGGGGACGACACGGCGTTCTTGTTGTCGCGCATCGAGTATAAGTCGAACGAAGGACGAGCATGGTAAGGTCGGTATCCTCCCTTTGCCGGAGTTAAGGCGTTGATCGCGCATTGAGTATGAGTTTATTCGGCAGGCCTTAGATCCGTGTCTTCGTAGGGTAGGAAGCTACTCGTTGCGGATGCGCCAAGCAGGAAGCTTGCCCGCTGGGGATGCGTCGAGCAGGAAGAAACTCGGCGGCCTCACGATGAGGGCTTCAGATCCTCAGCGTCTGATGAGCAGGAGGATGCCCGCTGGGGATGCGCCGAGCAGGAAAGGACTCGGCGGCCTCATGATGAGGGCTTCAAATCCTCAGCGTCTGATGGACAGGAGGATGCCCGCTGGGGATGCGTCGAGCAAGAAGAAACCCGACGGCCTCACGAGGCTGCCCGCTGCGGATGCGCCGAGCAGTGTAGCTGCTCGGTGGCCTCTCGATGAGGGCTTCAGATCTTCAGCGTCTGATGGACAGGAGGCTGCCCACTGGGGATGCGCCGAGCAGGGTAGCTTCTCGGTGGCCACTTGGCCAGGGCTTTGATCCTTAGCGCGGGAGGGGCCGTAAGAGGCCTACTAAAGATGGGCCGAGCAGGGTTACTGCTCGGTGTCTCTTGGCGAGGGCTTTGATCCCTGGCGTCGCGGGGTAGGGAACTACCAGCCGGGGATAGCCGAGCAGGGTAGCCGCTCGGCTGCCTCTTGATGAAGGCTTCGATCGTTAGCGTGGGAGGGGCCGTAAGAGGCCTACTAAGGACGGGGCCGGGCAGGGTTGCTGCCCGGTGCCTCTTGGCGAGGGCTTTGATCCCTGGTGTGTTGGGGTAGAGAGCTACCAGCCAGGAATAACCGAGCAAGGGCGAGCCCGATTGCCTCTTACGAGGGCTTTTGATCCTTAAGGACGGGCCGAGCAGGGTTTCCCGGTGCTTCTTGGCGAGGGCTTTAATCCCTGGTGTGTTAGGGTAAGGAGCTACCGGACAGGGATAACCGAGCAAGGGAGGGCCCGGTTGCCTCTTGAGAAGGCTTTTGATCCTTACCGCGGGAGGGGCCGTAAGAGGGCAACTAAGGACGGGCCAATCAGGGTTACTGCCCGGTGCCTCTTGGCGAGGGCTTTGATCCTTAAGGATGGCCGAGCAGGGTTGTTGCCCGGTACCTCTTGGCGAGGGCTTTGATCTCTGGCGTTGTGGGGTAGGGAGCTACCAGCCAGAGATAGCCGAGCAGGGTAGCTGCTCGGCTGCCTCTTGGTGAGGACTTTGATCCCTGGCGTTGTGGGGGTAGGGAACTACCAGCCAGGGATAGCCGAGCAGGGTAGCTGCT
Organism: Agapanthus africanus; assembly: GCA_030015575.1. Taxonomy (NCBI): domain Eukaryota; kingdom Viridiplantae; phylum Streptophyta; class Magnoliopsida; order Asparagales; family Amaryllidaceae; genus Agapanthus; species Agapanthus africanus. The sequence continues at coordinate 271,142,552 of CM057340.1, forward strand.
CGGCTGCCTCTTGGTGAGGGCTTTGATCCCTGGCGTTGCGAGGTAGGGAACTACCAGCCAGGGATAGCCGAGCAGGGTAGCCGCTCGGCTGCCTCTTCGTGAGGGATTAGATCCTTGGCGCTGGAAGGGCCGTGGGAGGCCTGCTAAGGATGGACCGAGCAGTGAAGCTGCTCAGTTGCCTCTTGGCGAGGGCTTTGATCCCTGGCGTTGTGGGGTAGGGAAGCTACCAGCCAGGGATAGCCGAGCAGGGTAGCTGCAAGGCTGCCTCTTGGTGAGGGCTTCGATCCTTGGTGCTGGAGGGGCCGTGGAAGGCCTGCCAAGAATGAACCAAGCAGTGAAGCTGCTCGGTTGCCTCTTAGTGAGGGCTTAGATCTCTGGCGTTGTGGGGTAGGCGAGCTACCGGCCAGGGATGAACCAAGCAGTGAAGCTGCTCGGTTGCCTCTTAGTGAGGGCTTCGATCCCTAGCGTTGTGAGGTAGGCGAGCTATCGGTCAGGGATAGCCGAGCAGGGTAGCTGCAGGGCTGCCTCTTGGTAAGGGCTTAGGTCCTTGGCGCTGGAGGGGCCGTGAGAGGCCTGCCAAGGATGAACCAAGCAGTGAAGCTGCGCGGTTGCCTCTTAGTGAGAGCTTAGATCCCTGGCGTTGTGGGGTAGGCAAGCTCCGGCCAGGGATAGCCGAGCAGGGTAGCTGCAGGGCAGCCTCTTGGTGAGGGCTTAGATCCTTCGCACTGGAGGGGCCGTAGGAGGCCTGCCAAGGATGAACCAAGCAGTGAAGCTGCTCGGTTGCCTCTTAGTGAGGACTTAGATCCCTGGCATTGTGGGGTAGGCGAGCTCCGGCCAGGGATAGCCGAGCAGGGTAGCTGCAGGGCTGCCTCTTGGTGAGGGCTTAGGTCCTTGGCGCTGGAGGGGCCGTGGGATGCCTGCAAAGGATGAACCAAGCAGTGAAGCTGCTCGGTTGCCTCTTCGTGAGGGATTTAGGAAGATGGACAGTCGCGAGTGATACGTGCCACGAACGCGTGGAGGAGGCGAAGCGCCAGAGCCGCGTCGTTTCAATTTCGCATCGAGGGCGCGATGTAGGTTCGTCCGCGCCTCCGTTGAGGGGGCGGCGGCGGCTAGTGCTTGGATCTTCGTGATGATCGCTCGCCATTGGGTTGGGATCGGAAGGTGAACTTTTTGTTTTTGTGGAATCAAGTGTTCCCACAATGGCGCCAGCTGATGGAGGCGTAGATCTCCTTCAGATGTTGCCTTCCGTTGATCTGCTGATGGCGGCGATGGATGGCTGAGATTGGATCCGGAGGCTGTCGCTCCTGAAGCGTGTGGATCTCAATGGATTTGAGGTTGTGGTTGCCGAGTTATCTGCAAGGAAGTCCCGGGATGGTTGTACCACCGAGGACCCTCCGACGATCAAGTTAGACTAGAGATCCGAGCAGTGTAACGGCTTAGTGGAGTTAAAATGGCTTACTTGAACCGTCTGAAGAAAGGGTTCATATAGCGGTGGCAGCAGGCAGGGCATGCACGAGAATCACGCTGGCAGTTACGCTCCCGACGTCACACCCGCGTGATGAGCGGGATCTCCCATTAATGGCGAGACAGGCTCGTTAATGGGGGATCGTGATGGCGTGGAACGTGGGATGTGGCCGGCGGATATCTCGCGCATGGCGATATTCGCGGGATGGCGGTTTGCGCCTGTGAGCGGTGCCGTTGGTCGGTCGATGAGACCGAGGAAGATGACCTCGGCGGGAGAGCTCGCGGACGAGCAGGAGAGCCGAGGTATCTTGGTTCTGTGGTAGCCCGGAGACGAGCTGAGAGGGCCGAGGAGGCTGGGGCTTGTAATGGCTCGGAGTAGAACAAAGGGACAGTTGGCTTGGCTGCTGAGATGCTCGGGGGCAAGGAGTGGGGTGCAACCTCGGAGACAGGATTTGAGGGAAGCCCCCACTGTAGCATACTGGTTCTCCCTCCGTGACCCTCAGGGGCCTAACTGGCTTACGCATGTGACACGTCATCCGCCATGTGTCATGATCTAAGGAATTACCGTTATCGAGCACCATCAAGACCGAATTGTATGGCATTCGTCGCTGATAGATTTTGTCAGGTCCGGATGAGTTTTCTTGTCGACCAGCCTTTATCTTGCTCATACCTAGGTAGTCGGTACGTCCAGCTAGTACCGCTAACGAGCTTGTGGGTTAACCCGTGAGATGATTGAATTTGAAAGTATTTCAGATTCAATCGGATATGATCATGTTTAACCTAATGCCAGCGTATTGACAGGTCTTTAAAGTCCCACAACGAAAGTGCCTGCCTTAGCAAAACATTGATGTGGCTTGCGTATTGTGTAAGTCAAGGTTGCATCCTCTATAAGGTTTGTAGAGAAGCAGAATTTCAAAAAAATCGATTTTGAAGCATGCAATAAAGACTTAATCCCAAAATCTACCACAAACCCTAACTAGCAAGACTACATAGGTAATTATTCTATCTCATTAGAATGTTATACTTATCGGTTCGGTCCTTCATGTCTTGATTCTTCTTAAGTTCCTTTTAGGGTCCTCGGTATATCTTGGTTGCCGGTCTCCTGGATTCTAGATGATCCACCCTAAGGTCTTAAGTTCAAGCTTCAACTTTTAAAAGAAAGTGACTTAACTAGCTAGTTTGCTAATCTAGCTAGTCAAGATTGAGTGGAGAAGATTGGTGGTGGGTTTTCAATCTCAAGACCTTTGTTTCTCAACTCATGAGAATGGTAGGGTTTGAGGAAGAGGAAAAAGAAGGAGAGAGAGGCAACTCAAGAATGGGCAAAGAAAAAATCAACCATGAAGAATGGCCTCTTGACATAATATCAAGCATTTTTCTTTTTCTTTAAAACTAGACATACTTCAATAAATGCTCCAATTAATGCCCAAAGCATGCTTCATGACATGCCTTCTTTACACCTCTTTTTTCTACTTATCAATAAATAGAAAATACACATTATGAGGTGTCTCTTTCTAGAAGGTATTTTGTATTTTTCTACCGTATATACATACTTGTATTTGTATCAAAATACGAATACCCAAGAGATAGAATAATACCACTAAAAATAATAATGGTATTAAATCAATATCTGATTTAATGAATCGGCTTAATCCTAAGCCCGCTAGTATTAAAAAACCGTCCGATTAAATTCCGCGTAACTAGTACACGCAACCCATCGGAACCCTGCACGTATAAACATACGGCCTCCACATCGTTTCACCTGAACCAGAAAAACCTTCTGTGTGAGACTCTAAACACTCGACAGTACGCTGGCAGTAGATTTAACCATAAGTGTGTCAGCGGTACTAGCTGTACGTAATGGCTATCCAGGTACATGTCGAAAAGAAGACCGACGAGCAAACTCATCTGAACCGCTACTGAGCCTAACCGTGACAATATCCATACAGTCTGGTATGTTCGTCTGAGAGTATCGCATACCGGGTCTAGGGACGGTTAACGTCACACCCCTACTAATCCTGATAAGTCGTGTTGGTGTGGCTCAAGACCATCCGAGAAATTACTGATCTAACTATCATTAATTCTTAATTGCCCTGGCCAGGGGCTTATGGCGTCGACCAACCAAACATAGTGCGACATCGACTCCCTATACCGGGAGAGAAAAATCCCTAACAATCACTCACTGTCTCCATGTGGCTCGGGACTGTGCCCAACTAAAACATGTTTGCACGACTCCTTTGAGCCGTGGTAGGGTAGTAATCAAAGCACGGTGGGAACTCACACGAGACAAATGATGATCTTAGGTCTACAGACTACCTGTACACATGCTACACGAGAACTGCCATCTGACGCTAGGTATAATACCATCCAGCAATTCTCGGTGAGTCCGTCTAGTGTACCCACCCACAGTGAGCACATGTATACAATCTTAGGTGAAACACACCAATGACTATGAGACTAACCATTGCCCCCCTCGTCGAGGTCTAGAAATGTATACACCAGTCTACTCTAGAATATCGATGCCCTGTCTCGATATTCCTACGACCGGGGACACTTTTAAGGATATGCTTACAGACTACTCAGTCCTCACAAATATAACCGCCATCACAACGCTGGTAGTCAAGCACATCCTATGGGCTTTATCGACATGTATAAATAGCACGTAATAACAAATGGAACATACGCACATGTTAAGATAAAGTCAAACCAGATAGCATACTATCATTTCGATCAAGATTGTCCTATATATATAGTATTCATTACAAATAATGGCTTCTAGGGCACATATATATCCGAATATATACATATCCATAGTACCCATTACAAATAATGGCCTCTATGGCATATATATATATATATATATATATCCTACAATCTCTCACTTGCACTAGGGCCAGTTATTTGCATAACGCATCCCCAACATCTCGAACAGCCGCTCGAACTGTGCTTGAGGTAAGGCCTTTGTGAATGGATCCGTTGTATTGTCTTTTGTGTCCACTCTCCGAATCTCGATCTCCTTGCGATCCACTATCTCCCTGATCAGATGATACCGCCTTAAAATATGTCTGGATTTCTGATGGAACCTTGGTTCCTTTGCTAAAGCTATAGCCCCATTGTTATCGCAATACAAGGGTATTGGATTGGCAATGGATGGAACCACCTGAAGTTCAGAAATGAACTTCCTCATCCAGACCGCCTCTTTTGCGGCATCGTTAGCAGCTATATATTCAGCTTCCATAGTAGAGTCTGCGACGGTGTCTTGTTTGGAACTCTTCCAACGCACCGCCCTTCCATTGAAGATAAACACATAACCCGAGATGGATTTAAAGTCGTCCTTGTCACTTTAGAAGCTTGAGTTGGTAAAAACCTCGATCTGGAGGTCCCCATTACCGTACACCAAGAACATCTCATTGGTCCTTCTCAGGTACTTAAGAATGTTCTTTACTGCTATCCAATACTTCTCTCCTGGGTTTGACTGATACCTACTTACCATACTAAGTGCGTAAACTACGTCTCGTCAGGTACATAACATCGTATACATTATAGATCATACCGCCGAAGCATAGGGTATAATGCTCATGCGAGCCGCCCTCTCTTCATCGGTCTTTGGAGACATCTCTTTGGAGAGGGTGATCCCGTGACAAGCGGGTGAATTACCACGCTTGGAATCTTCCATACTAAATCTCTTCAGTATGGTGTCAATGTACCTGGACTTTGAAAGCCCTAACATTCTTTTAGACATATCACGATAAATCTTAATCTCCAGAATATATGAGCCATCACCCAAATCTTTCATGGAGAACTTTTATGACAAGAAGAGCTTGACTGATTATAGCATAGGGATGTCATTCCCTATCAGGAGTATGCCATCCATATACAGTATGAGGAAGACTGCTGATGCTCCTACAATCTTCCTATAAATACATGGTTCATCTACATTTTTGATAAAGTCAAATTCTTTGACCGTCTCATCAAAGCAGATGTTCCAGCTCCGCGACGCTGGCTTTAATCCATAAAAAAAATTGAAGCAACTTGCACACATTTCCGCTGCTCCCACTGTCTAAGAAACCCTCTGGTTGATCCATGTAAACACTCTTTTCTAAATTTCCATTTAGAGAAGTTTTCACGTCCATCTGCCAGATGTCATAGTCATGGAAGGCAGCAATGGCAAGCAGGATCCAAATGGAATTAAGCATAGCCACTGGAGAAAAGGTTTATTCATAGTCCAATTCTGGTCTTTGATGAAAGCCTTTTGCAACAAGTCTGGCTTTGTAAGTTTCCACTTATCCATCTACACCAATCTTCTTCTTAAAGATCCATTTACATCCAACGGGTTTTACCCCAGGAAGAGCAACTTCCAAAGTCCATACTTTGTTGGTGTACATGGATTCCATTTCGGATCTCATAGCATCCGGCCGCTTCATCGAGTCTTTACTCGTGATAGCCTAATGAAAATTAGTAGGCTCATCATCATTGATAATGCAATCCTCTTGATCCCCGTCTACGAGAAACCCATAGTATCTCTCAGGCGGATGAGAATGCATACTAGATCTGCAGAGCGGCGTCGGTTTGTCGGGCTCTATTGAAACCTGAGGTTCTACTAAGTACTCAGCAGTAGTTTGTGGTTCTGGAATTTCTTCCAGTTCTACCACGCTCCCACTAATTTCTTTTGCAAGAAATTCGCTCTCTAAAAAAACTGGCGAGCGACGAACATCTTTTGTTCTTCAGTGTGGTAGACAAGATATCCCCGTGAATTTTTAGGGTATCCCACAAACTTCCATAAAACCGATTGTGCCTCAAGCTTGTCCGGATTTTTTTTTTTTACAAAAGCTGGGTACCCCCATATCTTAAAATACTTAAGACATGGTCTCTTCACACTCCATATCTCATATGAAGTGGTAGGCACAGACTTAGTTGGAACCCTATTCAACAGGTATGCAGCTGATTCCAACGCAAACCCCCGGAAGGAAAGTGGCAAGTCAGCACTACTCATCATGGAACGCACCATATCGAGCAGCGTGCGATTCTTTCTCTCTGATACACCATTATGTTGTGGTGTATATGGAGGAGTAAGCTGAGAGAGAATTCCATTCTCTTTTAAGTATTCAAAGAAACGGGTACTTAAGTATTCTCTATCCCGATCAGATAGAAGTATCTTAATACTTTTACCTATTTGTTTCTCCACTTCATTCTTATACTTCTTGGATTTCTCAAAGGCCTCGGATTTATGTATCATTAAGAATACATGTTCATACCTTGAGAAATCATCAGTAAAAGTGATGAAGTAGGAGTGACCACTTCGTGCATGTGTAGATATCGGACCACATACATCGCTGTGTATGAGCCCCAAGAGCTCAGTGGCTCTTTCTCTGTGTCCTGTGAACGGAGATTTGGTCATCTTTCCTTTGATACATGACTGACAAGTTGCATATGATACATATTCGAACGGATCCAAATATCCATCTTTATATAACTTAGTCAACCTTGTTTCATTAATATGACCAAGCATACGATGCAGAAGGCTTGGTTTGAATGTGGAGTCTTTCTTTTGAGTGTGTTTTGGATGTTGATAACTTGATATTGATTGAATACGTATATGTCGTTGTCCAGTGTGCAAGACCCAATCATTTCTTGATTTAGGTGAATGTTCATAACATTTCTTTCAAGTGTAAAATTATATCTTTCATTAGATAACAAAGATACTGATATAATATTACATAGGATACTGGATACACAAAAACAGCTATACAACACCAAAATGTGTCCACTCATCAACCCCAGGTGAGAATCCCCTACCGCAACAGCATCCATATTTGCTCCGTTGCAAACCCTAAGGGTCATATAACCTGCCTTCAGTACTCTACGGTTTCTCAGTGCCTACAAAGAATTACAGATGTGAGAACCAGAACCGGTATCTAGTACCCATAATGTAGAGTTTACTGAAAAACAGTTTTTAATTACGAACACACCTGAAGAAGAAGCATCAGCTTGCTTCGTGTCCTTGCCCTTGGCTTTAAAAGCCTTGCAAGCCTTCTTCTAGTCCCCATTTTGTGACAGTAGTAGCACTCATCCTTTTCCGCTTTTACTCTCCCCGATTTGTTCGTTCTTTGCATCTTTTTGACATCTCCTTTCGGCTTGGTGGTGGTCTTCTCCGCCTTAACTTTCGCTTTGGATTTAGAAGAGAAAGATTCCCTAACAATAAAAACAGGTGTCTTCTCCTTTTTCAAGGAGCTCTCCGCTACCCTCAACATGTTGAGAAACTTTAGAAGATCAGCTTCCATTCCGTGTATGTTAAAGTTCGGCACGATTTGAGAGAAGGTGTGAGGAAGGGACTGTAGAATCAAGTCAATATATAACTCATTCTCTAACATGCATCCCAGGTTTGCGAGTTCCTCAATAAGACTGATCGTCTTTAGGACGTGTTTTCCTACAGGTGATCCTGCAGCTAACCTCATCTGAAATAATTTCCTTGAGGTCTCGTACCTTGCGATACGAGAGTGCTCTCCATACAAATCCTTGCAATGGAGAAAAATGGATTTGATGTCCATATTCTCGTGCTGCTTCTGGAGTTCATTATTCATGTAAGCCAGCACGATGCACTTGGCTTTCTTGCAATCCAGGTCCCACGTTTTGCGGACCTCAATGTCCGCAGCAGAGGAGTCTGGTCCTAGGACAGGGGAGCAATACTGGTGAGGACGTATGCCACTTTGTCATAAGTGCAATGTTGACATTCCTCAGCCAATCTTTGTAGTTTGGCCCCGTCAGTGTATTTTTTTCGAATAGTAGTTTAAGTCCCGTCATGGTTCCTGCCAGCGAGAGAAAAGAAACACTCAGCGTATGCTCTTGTAAAATTAAATTGGTTTATTATCTTATCTAACCAGGATGGCTCCCACTGTTTCCTCGAATTCTCCATCAAACCTTAAAAGGAGAATTAGTCGGGATTATTTACACTTTACAAGTTCGCTAACCGTTCAGCCAGATGAGTGTTGGTACTCCGAGGGAGGTTTCCTGTGCTCTCGCACGGACCTAATTAAAATAAACCTCATTTCCGCAGAGGCGTAGCCCCGTTAACACTTTCTAGACACCTAATAGGTTAGCTAATTGTGAAGTGAAAAGTATCTCTCAAGAGTAATCCTACTCATCAGTGGGATCGGGATCCAACTATCATTTGTGTGATGACCTAGATGGAAGCCACTCTTGTCACCACTTTCCAGAAAGTAGGTTAAATCTGCAAGTTTTCTTTGCGTTTGAAACTCCCGATATGGTTTTTACCCCAAGCTCTTATGACATTGACGAAGGCCAACAAATTATAGGATGCAAGTCAAGTTCTTCCCGTCGTTATCCTAATTAAATTAGACCCACCCGTACTCGCCCTTGACGAAGGACAACAAGGTTGTACGACTGTCCTAAACCAATGCATCTATCTATGCTACAAACAAGCAACACACCGCTACCATTCACTATGCCTTGACGAAGGCCAACAAACATAGCATGAATACGATGTGCTACTCATTTGAAACAATGGAGGGCTACTGCTCATTTTTGGCGAAAACCTTAAACGGAATGAACTTGATATCGTTGAAGGAACGATAGTTTTGAAAAGTAATGGTTCAAAATCCGCCTTTTAAACGTGTTTTGAAAAGACATCTAGTTTTGTTTGCTAGTTTATTGTTTGGATCGATCTCTAGATTGTGGTTTCTTGTGCTCGCGTGAAAATTTTCGTTTTGTATTCCGCCTTCGTTTTTCGCTTTTGCTACGCGAGCGCCAGGAACCCAGCAGAAACTGCTTGTTGAAGCTCGTTAACTCAAGCTTGTTCAAATTGAAACTTGTCGTTGAAGTTCATTGAAACTGTTTGTTATAGTTCGTTGAATGTTTGGCCGCTGAAGTTGTCTGTTGAGCTTGTTCGTTGAAGCTCCTAGTTGAACTTCGTTGAAATTAATGTTAGTTGGTTGAAGAAGTTTGAAATTGTCCATTGAACTTGTTCGTTGAAGGTCCTAGTTGAAGTTCGTTTATTTGTTGGAAATTGTTATTCATTTGTGTTTGATATTGTCGGTTTGTTCGAAAATATTGGCTCATTCGTTGTGGTCAAAGCTCGGATCAGGAGTATTTCTGAGAAAGCAGTCTACAAGCACCAACTTACCGAGTTTTTCAGAGAGAATAGCTCTATAAGTGTTGTGCGATCCACCGGGTACCTTTGAGAAAGCAGTCTACAAGCACCGTAATGCCTTTGAGAGATATTGAAAGTTTATGAAAGTGTTTAAAGAAGCTATTAACGAAAGTTCACGAAAGTTCACGAAAGTTAAGTTTGGTTCTCTAAAGAAGTTTTATACCACAATCTAAGTAGTTGCAAGTTCACTTTACGGTTCACACAAGTTTTCATTCAGAAGTTAATCTTAGTTCAAGACAAGTTGCAAGTTGAAGCGTTGAAGAAAGTTTTCAATGACAGCACAGAAGTCATAAGTTTTTCAAGCAGCATGGAAGTCGAAAAGTTGAAACGTTGAAGAAGTTTTCAATGACAACACAGAAGTCATAAGTTTTGCACGAAGCATGGAAGTCGCAAGTTTTCAAGACACCATGGAAGTCATCAAGAAAGTTCACCAAACATGCAAGTTCAGTTTGCTTATTGCAAGTCGTCATCGAAACTGTTTGGGAGTTCAAGAGTGAGAAAAAAAAATTAGCAAGCTTGGAACATATCATATAGGAACTCCAGCTTGAGGGGGAGTGTTAAGAAAGAAGAGATTTAGTTAAAAGATATGACTTGATTTGCTTAGATCTAGATTAACTTGTCAAGTAATGATTGCTTACTAGTCAAGTAATGTAAACCCTAAGTTATTATTATTAATATAGAGGTAGATCTAGCCTCCTCTCATTGAGGTTTTTCCTTCTATCAATAAAATATTGTTTTACTCTGCTATTCTTCAATGTAGCCCTCTAATATTATGTGCTCCTCCTCTAATATTTTTGTCTCTTAACAACAACCAAATAAAGTAAATGTAAAATTATGCACACTCAGAGTTGAACAGATCTTGCAACACTAGAAAATAGCTGCAATATATAAATCTCTAACTGAAAGATGTATACAGTACCCAATACTTTCTTCGCAGTGAGTCTAAGTTTGGGATCATGCTCCAACATCTGCCGCACCAAATCCTTGGCACTTTCAGAAACGCTTGGCCAAGGTTCTCGTTTGAAATCAATAACACCTCGAATAATGGCTTGTGCAACCCCCTGTTCAGATTCTGTAATTTAGAGATATAATATAGTTCAGCATGTTGGTTTGTTAGTAACAATAATTTCAACAGACTGGTGCACAGAACTTATGATAGAAACAAAATAACAATGGAGAAATAATTGTGCAAGTAAAGAAGTTCACCTGCCCAGAATGGGGGAACTCCGCACAAAAGAATATAGAGGATGACTCCTGCACTCCAAATATCTATTTCTGGCCCATAGTTGCGCTTTAGTACCTCTGGAGCCATGTAGTATGGACTGCCGACAATTTCAGAGAATTTTTCACCTGCCAAAAGAAAAATCGTCAAGATTCATATCAATATCTGGAAGAAAAGGGAAACCATCATATTAATATAATATAAAATTGAACTTCTGCTTTATGTTTTTCTTTCTGCAATATAGTAACTACACATAAACAGACACATGGGTATACAAGAGTAATTTATGAACGGTCTCTAATTTGGCTTGTGTAGCATAGAGTTGAGTGTGCACGGTTTCATAACATACTCCTTGGTTGATTGAGTCTAAATTTATTGTTCATGAAGGTAGAATTTCTTGCCTGGAAATTTCCTCCAAGGATTTATGGCAGAAGATGGTTTTTTATTTCTTGGACATAAATTTGGAACTAGTTTAAAGGTGGGTTCAGTTGCAATCGTAACATCTCTTAAAACCTTTCATGAAGCCTTATGCTCCTCAGAATTAAAGCGGTCAGATTCTAATGGGAAAATGTTTAGATGATAAAAATGATGCATTAGTGATAAACTACTCAATGACAAATATTAAATGCCCAACTGAGTTGTATTTTGCCTCCCAGACGACCAAAACTCAAAAGCAATAATTGTTCAGGTCGTGCACACCACAAGTGTCATTTTAAACTCCTAAACCCTGTATGGCTGCAACTAAGTGGGACTCTTTTCAAATTCAGCATCCAGGTTGATGTTTAGGATTTTTATCTCATATTGCATCACTGTATCTGTATGTAACGTTAGTTGTTTCTTATTGAAGTCATTTAAATTTACATTGTAAAGATTTTTCATTTCTTACCTCCATTTACAATTCTATAATTTCAAGCCTCAATGAAGGATTATGGTAAGTTATCCTGGGTAAGACTTGAATAAAATATATTGGCATGCGAGACGTGGAAACATTCAAATAAGAATGGAAATGTTAATTGTTCAACTATATACAACTAAAAGAACAAAGATTTATGGTCACTAGGTGGTATAAATAAAAATAAGCAGCAAACAATTTTTTGGTAAAACGACATAATAATAACAAGATTTTGTAAACTAAGTTCTTACATTTCCAAATTATTAAACAATGGGTATTTATTATGATTTCCCTCGTTGAAAATTCTTTTTAAGAAAATATAATATCTCTTTGGGGCATTTTGGTCATTGCCAATGCCAGTAATATATGAAATGAAATAGCATTCATTGAACAAATATTTGTACAACCTTAAGAACAAAGGATTGTTAATCATAAAAGCCATGTTTAGACATAGTGACAGAAAAAGAAAAAACTATCGCATCCGATCAATTTTTTAATTGTTGTACGGTACCCATCCAAATTTCATGGTACAGAGAAATAAATTATCATCACACTAGCAATTAGGCAAGCTTGACCAAGTCTAATCTTTTTGTACATTTTAGGTGACGTGGATACATAACAATCAATCATGCACAGCGGAAGCGGAAATACATGTATCTATCCTAAAATTTTACGATATACCTGATCCGATTGGTTGGATCGTTCCTCGCTCACGTCATGTAGAAGATCTGATATTTATCGCCTCCAAGCAACGGCCGGAGGGAAACCACACTTTAGTAGAAAGCGAGAATCCCCCACTTGATCACCCCGCAAGCCAACCCAAAATAGAAGAGGATGAAGAAGGAGACGACGGCACTCTAGTTTTTCTGTCAAGAAAAACTCTCTATGTATTATCACCCATATATTGTATGAAACCCTAGCCCTCTTATATGAATATATAGGGTATCCACTCATATGAGCGGGTATTGGGCCGGTTCGGGCCCAATAGCTAACATACTCCCACTCGCACATTCGAGTGGGTGTCATCCATACCTCGCTGAGCTGGTTCCCTGAATCAATTATCTCCGTGAGAATCTCTCTTTCTCTTCCTCATTCATACACATACATATATATATGTTGGTGCGGCGTGGACCGTTAAGAACCTGCAAGCGGGTAGCCTTGCAGCCAGATCCATTAAGACCGACACAACGATCTCCCTAAAAGAAAACAGCATAAACCAAAAATATGTTAGGCTCGTGAAATCTCATGCCCTAGATCTGATCGGGCATGTCTGCTCAAGTTCCTGCAATCCCTCTTAGAAGCGTACTTGAACACCTACGTATACCTCTAGATTCATCGCACTCTTAAACTTCGCCACCATAGCGTTAATAAGAGTTAGTCATGTGATGCAATCAGAAGACATTCCAATCGGTCTTCCTCCGACTCTAAATAGTTAGGTCTGCTATTCACCCGCTTTCCTGACACTGCCCCGTGCATACGGTATATTATCATCACAGCACGAAACAGCAGCCAAAGTTGCAGACGCTCATAACATGCCTACCGAGACAGCACAGTATTGCTAAGGTATACACTGCCCGTCCTTCCGTGAAGGAGGTCGTCATAAAGGCCCATACAGTGAGCGAGATGGGATCCATCCCTCAACCTCCTTATGTACACGATCCAAGCGCACGTCGTATGACAACGTGCTACGGTATAAAATTCTCTCCCTAAGAGCGTACGCCATTAAGCTTATACCGTACAGATCCAAGTCCAATCACCATGTGATTGACTTGCCCGGCCATATCGTCAAGCGATATGCTTGGGATCTCCCAACAAGCTCGCACCTCGTGCGACGAGTCAGACCCCTAGTCCGGCTATATGTAAACAGGTAAAAGTAGCCATGGGATAACCACTTCGGTCGCTCGGCCTACAGCACATGGCAATCTCATCATGACCCAGTCAGGGCGATTTTATTAAATGCTCCCACTGTCGCCATACCCAGTATGCAACATCCCAGTCACTGCTCCGAGCAGATGACGTCTAGCACTTAGTCTCATCTTCGTATACTTCCCCAGCATAAAGAAGATCTCTCGTGTGAGGGAGAGTTCCTACCTGCTGACGTATCCTTATTAAATGTATACCCCGCACACATCGTGTACCCCGTACACATTGTGTACCATGTACACTTGTACTCCATGCCTTAAATAGTCAAATAAAAATATAGACGTATCCATCCCAGATAAGAAAGAAAGCTATACAGCATCAATCTTAAAATATGCATCTATAAAAAGTCACCATCCATGATAATAATGTTAAACACAAGAGTAAGGTCCTATCAAGCTATCTGAAATGCAATATGTCACCCAAGACGAAGCCCAAACACACATAGCGTTACTCGGCTATTTCCTTCATCATCGGATCCCCGATCGTTTGACCTGAAGGAAGATCATATAGCTTACACCACCTTCTCATGTCACTGACTCATTGACGAAGTGTCGTTAGATCTGTAAGTGCTACAACTTCCCATATGTATGGGATTGATTGAGTATGCTATCGTTGACCTGATGTTACGATAAAAAGAAACCCCGATTTCCTTGCGTGCAGAATCATGCGCAGACTCCCGAGGAATCACCTCATCCTAGCAGCCCCTTTGGCACTACTGAGGTAGCCGCATATTCCACCCCATGGTGAAAACCTATACCTCCTGTTTCTTGCTACTCTGAGTGATGGCCATGCCATTATGCAAGAAAGCATATGCGGATGTACGCATACCCAGATTGCCGGCCCAGTCGGCATTTATATGTCCACATAACCGCAAACCATGATTTCTCATAGCACAAAGTATAGTGGGTCGTCCCACATAAATATCTGAAAATCCTTCGTCACTTCATCCCAATAAGCAGACCTTAATACTAAGTCTAATCGGCAAGGGTTATATGTCTGTTCTAGCACACACTATGCATACATTAGACTACTGACTATGCAAAATGGAACCCATAAAATCTCTCTGTGTCAAAAGTTCTATAGTAAAGATCAAGGCTAAAAACATGTCCATTAGTGACTGGAGTAATATACTGGAGAGTGGCTGTGCGGGCTGAACCATTTTAAGACATAACTCATGTGAGTCTTTGAAGACAAGCATAGGATGATCCTGAAACGGCTCCTCATGGATCCAATTCCTAAGCACAAACTCAACAACTCATATGTCCTCTATAGCGAGAACAGCCACTCCAAGTGGCATTCATTGTCTCCAATTCATTTTTGGTCATCACTATATCGTTCATAACAAGATCTCTGAACTTACAGTTGTCGCATTCAATCATCGTCAGTCCATATCCAATATTGATTGATGACATCGAACCAACTGCTTGGATAAGTGTTTCAATCCATAAATGGAATCTCTGAGTCAACTCGAGTATCCTTGGCTTTGAAACCCGTAGGCAGATCTCCATATCTCCTTATCCAAATCTCCATCGACAATACGATCTGAGTCTCCAGGACTAGCTCAAGATCTTTATGTGCAACGATTGTTAAGGAATGCGAAATAGACACAATCATCACCCAGGATGAAAAGTGTTTATTCGTTATCCACCTAAGCTAGGTGAATCCCTTCCCCAACAAGGGTGCCTTGTATCTTTCTACAATATCCTCCTCTTTTCACAAGACTTCGAAAAACCCAGCTTTTATCAATAGTCTTACGTCAGGTAGGATAATTTGATCTAATCCCAGACTTGATCCTCTAACATTGACTCTTGCACCTCTTCCACTGTCATTATTCACACCTTCGCAATAGGCCCATAAATAGCGTCATCATATGACTTGGGTTCCGCAACCAATGCAAAGTCACCATAGACGTCTCCTCTTTGATATCGAAACATCGTTGGGTATCAATCCGTAGCACTATTTACAAGTCGCTTTAAGATCCGTGATTGGCTCCGAGTCATTAGCGGAAATATCGCTCCCACTGTCGCCAGCCACTGAAGGAACTAATTCCTTCTGCACCGCTGACCGACTAGGAGACTCCTCAATCTCGTAGAATCCCAAATCCTGACCTACTTCTGCCTTTTGCGAAAATTCCTCCCCGAGAAAATCGCTCGATGTTTCCTCCATGAGGAAATCGTTCATTGTTTCCTCTCCGAGAAAATCAACGTCGCACGACCAAATGTTAGTCATAGTCATATCACATACTCATAGACACAAGTGACCTTCCAGGTCTCTCATTGGTCCACTACTCATAAGGTGTTGATTGTACTGTCTTTGAAAACACATGACCATGAACATAAGCCGCTGCCAACAGCGCATCTCCCAAACAATATGTTAGATTAGCCATTGCCATCATATTCTTTATCATATCTAGTATTTCATAACTTTCCTCTCTACAACACCATTTTGTTGCAGAATTTAAGGTATCTTCAGCTATCTGACCACTCTTTTTCCTTCATTCAGTTCCCTGAACAGCTAAAATAAATACTCATGGCTTGCTTACAGTTCCCAGAACTGCTTCGTGAAACACGCACAACCCTGTTTGCGTAAACTAACAATCAATAGCCATATCGGGTAATTATTAATGAAGGTGTTAAATTAGGAAACTACACTACGTGTCTTCATGTTTATTGGTTTGTATCTATCGGATTGAACAATCTGTCATGGATATCCAAATGGTTTTACTCTGGTAGTTTTGCCTGATGGATATAGGTGCCCTCAAGGAAATTATTGTGATGCGAGAGAACAATCTTATTCTAGATGATAGTATGCTATCTGGTTTGTCTTTATCTTTCATGTAATGCGTATTCTTCACTATCACATATCGTTTAGACGTGAGATAAAGCCCTATTATTTTGCTTGACTATCAGGACGATGATGGAGATCATACTAGTGGGGCCTGGATAGTCGATAAGCACATCCTTAAATGTCTCTAATCGTAGGAGTATCAAGACTGGGCATTGGTACTCCGGTTTAGACTAGTGTGTGCGTTTCCTGACCCGGTTGGAGGGCGATAACTGATCCTGCAGCTATTGGTATTTGACATCGAGGATTGTATACAGGTGCTTATTGGATGAGTTACACTAGATGGACTCACCGAGAACTCCTAGTTGGTGATATACCAATGTCAGGTAGCAGTTCTCTGGTGACATGGGTATAGGGTAGTCTCTACGACCTGAGATCACCATAGTGTCTCATGTGTGTTCCCACTATACTTAGACTTCTACCCTACCACGGCTCAAAGGAATCGTGCAAACAGGTTTTTGTTGGGTATAGTCCCGAAGCATATGGAGACAGTGAGCGGTCGAAGGGGTTCGTCTCTCCCGGTATAGGAAGTTGATGTCGCGCTGTGCAGGACATGACTACAACCATAAGTTGATGGCCATCGCGGTGGAGATAAACTAATAAGTGTTATCAGTTGTATCTCCGATTGGTTATGAGTCCTATGTTGCACGACTTATCAAGTTATTGGGGTTTGACAGATTCCAAACCCTAGCCTCGATATGCGATACTCTTAGACGAAGAGCTCAGACTGTACGGTAATGTCACAGATAGACTTTGCAGGGTTAAAATAAGCTTGCTCATTGACCTTCTTTCGATCAATATCTGGGTAACCGTTACGTGCAGCTAGTACCGCTGACATGCTTGTGGGCTATGGATATGATCCTAACCTAATGTCAGCGTATTGTCGAGTCTTTAGAGTCCCACACAGAGGTTTCCCAACACAGGCGAGACGATATAGGGCACATATGAGGATGTGTGCAAGAATTCGATTAAACACGTGTATGTGATACACGTATTTTAATCAGATGTTTAATGATATTAGCCGGTACATATATGATATAACCGGATTATTAAATCAAGTGTTGATTTAATAATTAAATATATATTTATATATTTATATATTAACTAATATCATCATGCTCACTTTATTATTTTCTTCTCTTAATTAATATTTATATTTGATATAAATATTATGTAATGTATGTCGATACATTAGTGATGGGTGTATGAGACTCATATAGGTTAAAATGAGAACATATTTATTCTTTTGTTTATTTCTAAAAGGAAACGAGTCATGAGAATTGGATGGTTGTAGAATTCATGAGGTGTTTTTTTATGACCCATTTTAAATGGATATGTTCTCATCTTAAGCCATTCTATTCTTCTTACACTCCCATCCTCCATGGCTATCTCTCTTGATTTTCTTCAAAAAGTGGAAAAAGAAAAGAGAAAAATTAAATGAGCTAATCATTCTACATCTCCTACTAATCATCCTTAACAAGTTTAATTAGTGGGTTGCTTCATTTTGATGAGATCAATTTGAAGCTAAAACTTGTGTTGGAGTTATCTCAAGGTGGATTCATCTTCGGCAAGGAGATCATCGAGCAACTTGTTCCGGGATTCATTGAGACTAGCCAGAGTTCAAGAAGAGGTGGATAACGCGCTACAAAGGTTGTAGCCTCTAGATTTTGCTCTCTTTTCTTTTTGTAATTACTTGTAAATGTTGATCTTGATAATAATTGGTGCATGCCTTCACTTGAAAATTTTATTTTTTGCTTCCGCGTGGTCCGCAATTGTTGCGACCATTGCACCGCATACTTACATGGTATCAGAGCCGATCATTTTCATCTAATTGCATTTTGCGGCAAATTGATTCATGAAACCATTTTTTGTAAAAACGGTTTTTTAAAAACTGCCAAAAACAGCGACTATTTCATGGTTTTTGCGTGCCCCGGGGCTCTCAGTTCGGACCGAGAGCCCCATGAGGGCTCGAGGGTGACCCCGGGGCTGTCCCCGGGGGCATAGGTGTGCCCCCCACACCCGAGACAACACAAAGTGGTCTCGGTGTGGGGTTGCGCAGCGAGCGCCCATAAGGGCGCTCGTTGTCCAGCAGCCGACTGTGGCCATGGGTCGGGGAGACCACCTACAGCCTCTAGGGGCCCCCTAGGTCATGCCTGAGGCCCCCGGGGACTCGAGCACTTTTTGGATCCTACGGGATTCGAAATTTGCAAGAAATGTGGCGTTTTTTTGTGCCGAGCTGATCTTGGAATTTGGTTTTTTGAATTTCGAGTTATCGGACTCGTAGGTTTTGAAATAATTTGTCGCGGTTTCAAATTAACTCGATGAAGTGTTCGATCGGGTTGGTTTGATGACATATAGCAATATATGGTGTGCAACGTCGACAAATTGATAAGTGATCAATTCGACGGGGTTGCACAAGTGAGTCTGAGATGGTGTATGGAATGTGTATGGATTGTCGCGAAATGAATAGCCCCCGTGCGGAAGTGTGATATTGCGATAAGTGTTATTTCCATTCATGCTTGTAGCCATCTTGTATATTCATTTGTTCGGGACGAGCTCCAACCTGTAACCGCCCTTTCCGCTATATGTATATTCTTTGTTTCGGGACTTAACGGTTCACATGTGGCCGTAGTTACCACTTGATGTATTATTATTTGTCGGGACACAATCAAGTTGTGATCATTGTCGCCGTTGTATAATACAGGTTATAAGTTTACCCCGTGGATAAGCGCACGAGCGGCCGAGTTCTAGATTGTAGCGGGTGGACATCTCAAGGAGTTGGGATCGGGTCACTCGAGCCTAAGATTGGCATGTTGCTTACCGTGCTTGTAGGGATATAGGATAGACCCGTGGAGGAGTGCTCAAGTCACTAGATTCGAGAAAGTGTCGGGTGGCCCCCTCATGATGATGATGTTGGGTTGCCTCGTTTCTTGGATTGCCTAGTAGCTTGCCGCACCCGTAGAGGTCTGCTTTTGGCTACGCACGGGCTACTCACATGACCGGAGAATGTCGTGTTTCGTTTGTGGCTCGAACGAAACGCGGGATTCCTAGGTGATCCAACCATTCCTATTCTGTGATGTTCATTACTTACTTGTGATGTGATTACCTGCATGTGATGATGTTTATCGCTTGCCTGTAATGTTGATTATCTGCCTGCGATGATATAATAGTGATATATATGATATATATATGATATATAAATAAATGATATATACGTTTTGCACCCACGCTAGCCCTGCACCCGCCCTGTCGTAAGTTAAGTGACCTTACGATGAAGACCCGGAGCCCCGTGGCGAATGTGGATGTTGTATATGTGCATTCTATTTTCTTTTCATGCTTTTCTGTGATTGTATGAGAATATGCTAGGTAATGTGATTATCTATTTGATGGGATTGCATTGATTCGAATTAATACAACGATAATAAACCTAAAACACGTTGTAAAAACCAAATATCAGATATTGTGGTGTTATAGTCGAATCTTTTGCTTTGCACAGAGGTATTCGGTTAGGAATATCATGCACCTCATTCGACAAGGAAAGAGCCTAGATCCCTTCACATAGAGTAACCTCTTTAGCAAAAAATTGTGTTACTATAAATTTGCAAATTGAATAGATGTAGTCTTTTGCTTTGCATCGAGATATTCGGTTAGGAATATCATGAACCTCATTCAATGAGGTAAGAGCCCTGATCCCGTCACGGAGAATCCGCACTTAAGCAATAGTCTACGTAACTATAAATTTGCAAAACCACTCAGTTCCTTCAATGACATCAAGTTCATCACATTAAAAAATTTCTTCAAAACCAGCCGTAGCCCTCTTTCATTTCATGAAGTAGAGTAATTTGGTGCTACGTTTGTTGGCCTCTAGTCAAGGCGTAGTATACAGTAGCTAAGTGATGTCTTTATGACAACATGAGATGTGATTGGTTTGGACAGTCATATAACTTTGTTGGCCTCTAGTCAAGGGTTTGTATAGGTGGGTCTAAACCAATCACGAAATGACGGGTTGAACTTGACTAGTACTCTTTAATTTGTTGGTCTCTAGTCAAGGTCCTAGAGTCCTAGAGGCAGAAACCATATCGGGAGTTTCAACTGTTGAAACTTGCAATGAGATTGCATACCTTCTATGGAATGGGGTAATTTGTTGAACTTTAGTCAAGGATACGACGCCGTGATAGTTGGGTCCCGATTCTCACTATGGTAATACTTACTCTCATGATATAATCCCGGCTAATTCTCCTTTTAGGGTTTGAAAGAGAATTCGACGGAACAGTGGAAGTCATCTTGATTAGATAAATATACCAATCTAATCTTGATGGAGTGCACGACGAGTGTTTCTTTTCTCTCTCTGGCAGCGACCTAAGACTGACCTTAAAAGTAAAAACTCGTAAACCAAGTTAACCGAACCTTTTTACAATCAATGGCTTTGGAATGTCATGATAGCCCTATTTCACGACATAGTCGCATATGTCCTTACCCCTCCCACTTCCTCTTTTGCTTCCTCCAAAACACTCTGTCTCCGATACCGAGATCCATATTGCATGGAAGGTCATCTCATATAGTTACATACGAACTCGGAGATAGTGGTTCAGTCGAGGATGGCCGCTGGCTCTGGAGAAAATGAATTGCATATGATACAATTTATTTGTCTCTCCTCTCCACCTTATCTTAAATTTGAGGACTTCTTAAATAAGGAGAATATACCATTTACGCTTGTTGGATAGTCTTCTTCCAATCCCGCTGCTGTATCTGACGGGAAGGGTAAGAAGAAACCCAACTAGCATAAGTACGGTATACACAAGACAAGAAAGAAAGACATCCAAAAGGGGTCGAAATGAGCGGAAAGGGAAATACAACTACTGTTGTGACCCTAGGCAGTGAAAGAGACATGACTTGGAATGCCCGGCCTCCCCTTAAAACATTTTCATGTTTTTCTATATGATTATAATCAAAAACTGTTTTCCAATTAACTCTGACTCCTGGTATATAGATACCGGATTAATATCCCACATTTGTAAGTTGTTACAGATGCTGAGAAGGATTAGAGTATTGGAAAAGGTGATTTGATCCTCAATGTCGGAAATCGGAGCAATTGTTGCTCTTGGGGAAATCACCTGGTTTTGCCTTTCGGCAAACTTTTGGTTTTGAATATCTGTTATTATGCACCAACTTTTAAAAACTCATATATCTGTCTCTTCATATGATAAAATGGGATATAAATTTTGAAAAATTATGTTATGAATATTTGCATGTATCATTTGATGATTGGGTAAGGTGCATTGAACAACGGGATGTAAATTCTTAACCAAAATACAATTTTCAAATTACAACACACAAAGTATGAGTTAGTGAACTCATAGAACTTATACATAATGATGTATGTTGTTCGGTGTCCACCTGGACAAGGGATTGGTACCCATACTTCGTTCCGTCTTATTATGAGTTCTCTAGTTTTAGACACGCATTCTTGTTGAAATGCAAAGTCCAAAGATTATGAGAATTTCATAGGATATGAGAATAAAGTAGAGAACCAAACGTTGGAAGTATCAAGATTCTTCGAAATGTTCGAAGACGTGGATACTTATGCCAGGTATTCCGTAGTTATATAATCGAGAATTTGATTCTCTCTCAGATTACTCATCCGTAGGCACGCTCCTTGATGAGTAATGTTGTAAAGCCTTTTCATTTAGGAGATGCACTAGAAATAGATGCATATCAATTGATAATGGTTCCACCTAAATCAGTGCATCATATTCTATATCTGGTATAGATTGGGTTATCATCTTAAGATTGTTAAGATATTAAGTTGTCCGGCTTATGCTTAAAACTAGAATCTGGATAAACTCAAGACACGTTTCAGTAATAGCAGTTTGTGGGCTATCCCGGGCATTGACAAGAGTTTAACATTCTACCATTTGCAAGATCAAAAGTTGTTTTGTTCTTGACACGCCACCTTTTTAGAAAAGGAATTTCTTATAAAAGAAATTGGTGGGAGTATGGTAGAACTGAAAGAGATTCCAGAACCACAAACGGTTACTGAAAATTTAGTAGAACCTGAAAATTCAATTGACCCTGACAAACCTTAGCTACTCCGCAGATTTGGTAGGTGATCTCAATCACCTGAGAGGTACTACGGTTTCCTCGTTAACGGTGACAAGAAGGCTTGCATCTTGATGATGACCCTACTAGTTATCAGCAGGCCATGGGAAGTGGTGACTTCCGACCAATGGCTGAATGCCTGGTTATCCTAGTTGGACTCTATACACTGCAACAAAGTGTGGACTTTTTAGGTACTCCTGAAGGGGTAAACCCCATTAGGAGCAAGTAGATCTTACGAGATCGGTGCAAATGGAAAGGTATTAACCTAATAAGGCTAGACTTGTAGTAAAAGGTTTTTATCAAATACCCGTTGTGGATTGTGATGAAACTATTACTTCAATATCTGTGCTGAAGTCCATACGGATATAACTTGTCACTGCTGTTTTTCAAGACTGATATTTGGCAGATGGATGACTATAACATAACGCGTTTCTAAATGATAATTTAGAAGTGTGCGTATATATGACTCTGACGGAGGGTTATCGTAGTCAGTGGGAGCATGTGCAAGTCGTTTTAGTCTATTTATAGACTAAAACGGGCATAGCGGAGATGATCCGCATAGCGGAAATGGATCATCTGTTTTGATATCACGGTCAAAGTGTTTGACTTCATCAAAATAAGAGATAAACCTGATATTTGTAAAAAGGTAGTAGGGAGTGTTGTCAGACTCCTCATATGGTATGTGGATGACATAATCATGATAGGAAGTGATGTTCATATGCTGCAATCGATAAAACAATGGTGGTCACAAGTGTTTCTCCATATAGGATATGGATATTAGTCCAATCCTGGAGAAACATAGGGTAGCAATGAAAAGCATTTGATGTTCTTAGAATATGGTAATGGCAGCCTCCTGAAAGAGGTGGTTACCGATTCTAGCTTCTCAAGTAACATGGAAGACAGAACGTCTGTCGCGGGTTATAAGTTTACCCTCTTTTGAGGATCGGTATATTGGAAAGAGTTCCAAGTGGGATATCAAGATAGTCGTGGCGCTGGATGCTGATTGTGAATCAGCAAAGCCTACCGCCTGAGAATTCGCTGGATATAATTGTTCATATATAAACATGATCCCATCGTCTAGGCAAAAACTAAACCAGGTATCGCTCGGTTCGGAAGATATTTGATCTCCGCGAAGTTGAGATTCAGGAAGAAACAGAAAGATGCGTTGTGCCGGGTCCACTCATTGAGGCTAGTTCTCGAACACAGTTTGCGAAACTGTTAGTACAGAAGTTGGTATGCGATACCGCAATAATTAGCCTAAAATACAAGTGGGAGATTGTTGGATATAGGTGCCCTCAAAGCAATTATTGTAATTGAATGAGGACATACGAGAGAACAATCTTGCTCGAGATGATAGTATGCTATTTGGTTTGTCTTTATCTTTCATATGATGTGTCTTATTCACTATCACGTATCGTTTAGACGTGAGATAAAACCCTAGAATTTTGCTTGACTACCAGGACGACGATGGAGATCATAATAGTACGGCATCGGTAGTCGATAAGCACATCCGTAAATGTCCCTAGTCGCAGGAGTATCGAGATTGGGTATCGGTACTCCAGTTTAGACTAGTGTGTATATTTCATGACCGATTGAAAGGCGATAGCTGATACTGCAGCTATTGGTGTTTGACATTGAAGATTGTATACAGGTGCTCATTGGATGAGTTATACTGGACGGACTCACCGAGAACTCCTAGTTGGTGATATACTAATGTCAGGTACCAGTTCTCTGATGACACGGGTACAGGGTAGTCCTTAGGACCTAAAATCGCCGTAGTGTCTTATGATGTTCCCACTATATTTAGACTTCAAACAGGTTTTTGTTGGGTATAGTCTCGAAACACGTGGAGGCAATGAGCGGTCGAGCGGATTCGTCTCTCCCGGTATAGGGAGTTGATGTCGTGCTATGCAGGACATGAGTACAACCATAAGTCAATGGCCATCACAGTGGAGATAAACTAATAAGTGTTATCAGTTGTATCTCCGGTTGGTTATGAGTCCTCGGTCGCACGACTTATCGAGTTATTAGAGTCTGACAGATTCCGAACCCTAAACCCGATATGCGATACTCTTAGACGAAAAGACCGGACTGTACGTAATGTCACCGATAGACTTTGCAGGGGTTCAGATGAGCTTGCTCGTGACCTTCTTTCGATCAATACATAGGTAGCTGTTACGTGCAGCTAGTATCACTGACGTGCTTGTGGGCTATGGATATGATCCTAACCTACTGCCAGTGTATTGTCGAGCCTTTAGTGTCCAACACAAAGCTTTCCCAGCACAAGCGAAACAATGGCACATACGAGGATACGTGCAAAAATTCGATTAAACACGTGTATGTAATACACGTTGTAAGGTGTTTTTCGTCACCCCGTTGAGATGGGAATGCGCGCGCTTGTCAGGTGCATTACAGATTTCCCCTGCATGGGGTAGGCTGGGGTTTATTGATTGTGGGGATCCGAATCTCCGGCAGCCGCGAACTAAGCTGCCGTTAATTACCCCTCGTCTTTGGAGCAAGAGAACCTCCGATTGACGGGTCAAACAGGTCATGCAAACTCAATGTGCAGTGTGTTGTGTTTTGAAGGGGTTTTGGATATATCGGAGGCCCCGCAGAGTTTACGGGGGTCCCGCTACCCGGATAGCGGGCTGGGGTCAAGAGGGCTAGTAGCCCCCTTGCGGGGTGCGAGACAGCGCCCCGTTAGAAATTTTTTCTAACGGGGACAGTGTTGTGGAGTGTGTATATATAAAAAAAGAGAAGAATAGCGTCCAAAGGACGCGTGAGCACGCGGGCGCTGGGGGCTAAGCGCCAGCGCCCCACGTGCTGGGCACACGGGCGCTGGGCGCAGAGCCCCACGTGCTTGGCACGCGGGCTCTGGGCGTCAGCAGCAAAAGGGATTTGGTCCCTGCATTAGGAGCTGTGCTCCCGATTGACTTTTGGAGTTAAACTCATGACGAAGAGGACAAAGGGTCTTAGCCTCTGCACTGGGAGTTAACTCCCAAAAAGAAAGATCTATTATTATATATATATATATATATATAATTTTTTAGGAGTTAAACTCCTAAGATATTTTCGGAGCTGATGAAAGAGGACCCCTTTCTTCTCCCTTAGGCCCTGAATCTTCCCCAAAGTGGGGTTTTTGGAGGTTGGTCTCCTTCTTCCTCCTCTCTATTGGCTGGATCTTGGAGAAAAGAGGGTGAGATTTTAAAAATCTCCCCTTTTGAAGATTTGATGGAAGATCCGCGTTCCCCTTCAAGGGTTTTGTGGTGAAAAACTATTTCTTTTTGGAAAATGAAGAGAAACTCTTGATTTAATTGAAAAGCGGAAGAAGGTTTAGAACCTTGAGGAAGGAGAAGGAAGCACAAAAACCCTAGATTTTGAGGGGAATCAAAAGTTATTCTTTATTTCATCATCATGTTGCCTTATATAGACTTACAAATTTACATATAACCCCTTGGGCTTTACAAAATGGCATTTTGCCCATCCCATGCCTCATGTGCTCATTTCTTTTGTACATGAGTCATGGGGTTTACAAAAATTTAGCTTTATGCCCATTTTCTTACATTCATGCATAAAAATTACATCAAAATTATTTATTACATGATTTCATTTTGGCATGGAGGAGGCCGGCCGCTTCATGTTCGGGCTCGACTCGGGCATGAGCCCACTTGATCTAAGCTTGGGCCCACTTGGCTTGGGGTTGACTTTGACTTTGACTTTGACTTGGTCAACCGGGGTGTAATTTTTTACCCCAACACACGTATTTTAATCGGGTGTTCAATAATATTAGCCGGTACATATATGATATAACCAGATTATTAATCAAGTGTTAATTTAATAATTAAATATATCTTTATATATTAACTAATATTATACTCACTTTATTATTTTCTTCTCTTAATTAATATTTATATTTGATATAAATATTATGTAATGTATGTTGATACATTAGTGATGGGTGTATAAGACTCATAGGTTAAAATGAGAACATATTTATTCTTTTGTTTATTTCTAAAAGGAAATGAGTCGTGAGAATTGGATGGTTGTAGAATTCATGAAGTGTTTTTTTATGACTCATTTTAAATGGATATGTTCTAATCTTAAGCCACTCTTCTTCTTACACTCTCATCCTCCATGGCTCTCTTTTGATTTTCTTCAAGTGAGAAAGTGGAAAAAGAAAAAAGAAAAATTAAGTGAGTTAATTATTCTATATCTACTAATCATCCTTAACAAGTTTAATTAGTGGGTTGCTTCATTTTGATGAGATCAATTTGAAGCTAAAGCTTGTATTGGAGTTATCTCAGATCATCTTCGGTAAGGAGATTATCGAGCAAGCTTATTCCGGGCTCTGTGGAGACTAGCCGGAGTCCAAGAAGAGGCGGCTAACGCACTACAAAGTTTGTAGCTTCTAAATTTTGCTCTCTTTTCTTTTTGCAATTACTTATAAATGTTGATCTTGATAGTAATCGGTGCATGCCTTCACTTGAAAATTTTAATCTTTTGCTTCCGCTTGGTCCGCAATTGTTGCGACCATTCCACCGTATTACTTACATTGCCTCCAAGGCAACTCTCATAAGTAGATGGTTTGACTTGGGCTCAAATGCTAACTCATCCACCCCAGGTGGTTAAGTCATCACATATATCTATTGACCTAATCTACCATTCCACTCATGACATTTATAGAAGGATCAATTCTCAAAACCATAATGAATTCATAAGACAGATTGTCCCATTAAGCTATCCAAATATTCTAAGCCGAAACTGAAATTGTAACTGACGGGAAGATGATTTGTGAATAGCTATCTGCATCCCAATACAGAATTGACTCATATGTTCTCGACGCATGATTTGCTTCCACAGACTTTTCTACTCCCAGCAGAAGGCCTTCTTCCACTCAGTACCCTGACAGGAAGATTATTTATGGATAGCTATCTGTATGCCCGATGCGGAATAGATTCATATGTCCTCGATACATGATTTGCTTCCACAAATTTTTCTGCTCCAAGCAAAAGGCCTATTTCCACTCGGTGCCCGGACGAGTGGAGTGATTCAAATCCCCACAGTCAAATGTTGGGCTTATTATATCCATTATTGCCAGAACATTTCATGTCAAATCACTTAAGTCGTTGGCGCGTTATTCCTATTTTCGTAGCTCGATTGAATCCTTCTTGCGCTAGAATACCTGCCATTGGGTACCGTTGACCTCGTCAACATATCAGCAGCGCTCTTGGTTCCATCGCCCCTGACGATTAAATCTTAAGCCTCAGTTATTCAAATGTACTAGCAAACGTCAACACATTCACTTTCCACATAATAACCGCTTCATATATTGAATAGAAAACGTGTAACCGTCTACTGCTGTCGCTCTACAGTCTAACTGGAGCAGCACTTTTCAGATCCCGGATCAATAAAGATATAACTCTTAAGTGTATCCACATTACGTGACTCGACTCCTTATATGAAAATAAGGCCAAACAATGAAATAATGTGACATTACCACATCGCATATTTTACCCCGTAATCATCGCACAGCTTATCTCTTGGCGCGTAGATACCATGTAACTACCGCTCAATATAAACTGCAAGTGCTCAGTACTAAAACATATGAACATTAATGACATCGCTCTTCATCACGTCCAACGCGTAGAGCAATCCTAGATACGCCAATTCTCCTAAGATCGCTGCATTTAGATGGTGCTACGTCATGTAGCCCCGCTACATTGTTGTCACCTCAATGGTGTTGTGTCGTATGGCCCTGCTACATCGCACCACCTCGTCACTAGAGTCTAAGTATTTCAACTTGTTCATGTAATATTAAACTAATGTTTCTATTTTATTATATCATCGTCATCTATCATCTCATCCCGAGACTGACGATATCTTGACTTTATTATAGATGCGTTAAGACTATGGCATATAATATAATACCGTTCTTTCCCAAAAAAACGCTTCGTTTTCAACCCATCTTAACAACAATAATAAACATGCACCTCGAAGAAAGAGAAGAAGGCCTATGGCTCCAATCATATCCTTCAAAAGTATAAAATTTAAAATTTTGTTAAAATAATTGAAAAACGGATCATAAATTTCCTAAAAACGGAGTAGATTGGATAGTTGAATCTAAAATCCCATCTCCTCTCAAAATCTCACTTGAAATTTGTCGGATTAATGTAGTATGTGTCTTTGTATATATAATATACCATGCACAACACAAAATGCAACAATCAATCTAACAAATTTCATTTTCATGTAAACTACCGTATCTAATTTTATCCGTTTTATTAGGGTTTTCGTTTTATTCATGAAATTAATACGCGTCATAGACGCTCCCACTGGAACAACCATCCATCAAATCTCCAAGATTTTATGTGAATAAAAATTTGAAACTTTTGGAGAGTAAACAAAATTTTCGAAAAAAAATATAACTCGCAGAGTTAACAGCAAAACCCTTAACTAACCCAAAACTTGAGTAGGAAACTCCATAAATATAAAAAAAAACTCATAAAATAATTTTCTTAATTTTCTAGAATTTTTCTGGAAATTTTTTTTTAAAAATTTAAAAAAATGGAACCGGCTCCGCTCTACTCGAGCCGCTGCGCCTGGCCCGGCTCCGGCTCGGGCCCGGTGTCTGGTCACTGGGCTCGGCGGCCGGTCCCCCCTATTTTTTTTAAATGCTTTTTTTTAATTTTTTAATTTTTCTTTTTTTTAAAATAATATGAAAATATAAAATTTCCAGAAATTATTTTTTTGTTAACAAAAATTTTGGCCCACTACCACAATAAAAAAAAATTGGTTCACAACCAAAACCCCAAGAAAAATATTTTTGGTTCTAAACCAAAATTCCAAAAAAATATTTGGTTCCCAACCATAAATCCCAAAAAGTATTTGGTTTCAAACCAAAATCCCAAAAAAAATATTCCGCAAGTCTCTTTTATCTAAAAAAAATATGGTTAGGGTTTTAGGAAAAAATTGCGACCTAGTCGCCATTAATGCTCACCAAAAAAGAAAAAAATTAAAATTTTCTTTTCACACAAAAGATCCAATCTTTATTAAAAAAAATCTATCTCTCATTTGTTCGATGGGTTATTTCACATCAACAAACTAAAAAAAACTACATCAAAACGTCATAAATAAAATAGATTTAATCTATGGTAACACATGATGATGCAAAATAAACAGATTTTAAAAGATCCATCAAACGATAACCCTAATATCATAAGATCCATTATTAAAAAATAAAATTAAAAAAATTGATCTAGGTTTAGATTAAAAAAACACAACTTTTGAGTTACAAATATTTTAAATATCACGGATCTATAATTCTACGAACGTGGGAAACCTGGCTCTGATACCAATGTACACTTTAGATGACGTAGATACATAACAAGCAATCATGCACAGCAGAAATATATGTATCTACCCTAAAGGTTTACGGTATACCTGATCCGATTGGTTGGATCGTTCCTCGCTCACGTCACGTTGAAGATATGATATTTACCGCTTTCAAGCAACGACCGGAAAGAAACCACACTTTAATAGAAAGCGAGAATCCCCCACTTGATCACCCCTCAAGCCAACCCAAAATAGAAGAGAATGAAGAAGGAGATAATACATAGAGTTTCTGTCTAGAAAAACTCTATGTATTATCTCTCATATCTCTCATATATCGTATGAAACCCTAGCCCTCTTATATAAATATACAGGGTACACACTCATATGGGCGGGTATTGGGCCGGTTCGATCCCAATGGCTAACACTTTTTTTGACATAATACTTCGAGACCTAGTCAAGGCGGTACAAATTCCATCATATTCAATCTGACCGAAACAAATAAAATGCATCATCAATACACTAAGAATGCTTAAAAAGAGAGAATAACCAAAAATCAGCCCCCGTCAAAGAAAATTCTCCATCTTAACAGGACATCCCCAAATTTCCAATTATTTCAGAAACGGTAATTTTATCCAAAAATTACATGAATCAAAAGCATCAATTCAGATCACCCTACAGCTCTAGGAGTTATAAACAAGCTCCATCAAAATAATTCTTGCTCAAAAATAGATTTTCTTCTTCCTTCCTCATTGCCATACAAACTATAATTACACGAAGAGGCCTGCTTAATAAACATTTCACAAAATCTGATCTGTGCACTGAATTACTTCATAGAACCGTCTAATTACTAACAAAAAGATAGAAACTCACCAGGCTTAAAAAAGATGGACAGCCCAAAATCAATCGCCTTCAATGGCGAATTCTCCTTCTTATTCGCAAAGAGAAAATTCTCTGGCTTCAAATCCCTATGAATCACTCCATGATTATGACACAGCTGCACTACCTCAACAATAGTCCTCGTCACCGCCGCAGCAGCTCTCTCCGTATAATGCCCCCTTGCCACAATCCGATCAAAAAGCTCACCCCCTTCACACAACTCCATCACCAAATGTACCGCACTCTCATCCTCACACGCCTCTCTCAAGCTCACAATGCTCGGATTCTTCGGCAAGTGCTTCATGATCGCCACCTCTCTCCTCACATCGTCCACATCGATCTGAGTCCTGAGCTTCCGTTTCGAGATCGATTTGCAAGCGAGGAGCTGTCGAGTGTCGCGATCCATGCAGAGGTAGGTGACACCAAACTCGCCGCGGCCGAGTTCGCGATCTACGAGGTACTTGTCATCGATGCCGTTGGATTTGGAGTAGAGGTTGGTTAAAACGGTGAGGCGTTTGGAGATATTGCCGTTTTGGTGGTGCTTGGCGGCGGCGGCGCCTCCGGAGGCTGCGGAGGAGGGGCGATGGGGCTTGACGTCCTCACGGGCGACAGCGGCGGGGGAGCGGCAGCAGTTGCCCATTTTTGTGAGATAGGTGCTAGCTAGGGTTTTGGGGACATTAGAGATTTGAGAATGAGATGGGGAAATGGGAAGAGGGGAGAAATGAGAGAGAAAGGGGTCAGCTCTTTGGGCTTGGTGAAGCGAAAAAGAGTGAGAAAAAGAGAGTTTGATCTTTTTCTTTATGGAAAATTGTTTTCGGGCTGATCCAGAGAAGTCACTCGTTTTTAGACTCAAAATGTTCTAAAATCGTGATCAAACCCAAAATATCTTTACTATCGTAACTCAATTCAAAAGGTTATGAATTTCTCCTTATTCTTCTTATTTTACGAAGAAATTATAAAATTATAAAATTTTCTTTAATTTATATTTCACATGCAAGAGTCCAAGTCATCTTTCTCTCTGTCTCAAAAGATGGAAAAAGTATCGCTTTTCTTAAAAAGTGCGAAAAGAAAAATTTACATATAAACCTTATAATTTTTGTTATTTATATGCATTACTTATTCTCTAAATTTATTCTATTTTAACCCTTACTTTCTTTGTTATTTAAATTTCATTTGCCTTATAACCAACAATTAAGCTAATAATACAAGTATCGGTAGCATAGAAAAAATGTAGGTATATGAATAAACATTTATCTCAAGTATATAAAGATTTTAATAAAATTGAAGCCTAATTAGAATTTACAATCATTCCTTTATAAATAATTCTTAAAATTACTTTCACGTGCATGCACGTGCCTAACCTAGTGCTATTAAAATGCTTTTATTGCTAATTCTCTATGTATTCTTATTTGCATACGCGCATGTTCATATCAGATTTTTGCATTATTATATCGCCCATTCTTAATCACATTACATATAAATATGTGCTTTTGATCTATGTCTGCTAAATAGTTGCAGATTACAGATTCTCGGATCGTTACAGTGAAAATCATGAAAAGTCGCTACAAATGTCAGACTACGACCAACAATAGATGAATCCATATGATGTCACCTACCAGTTCAAGGAACAAATGAAAATCATTAGACAGTTCAATGCACAAAGCACAAGGGCAGCACAAGATTCAGGACTTCAACGCAAAGCTCAAGGCAAAAGTCCACATCATTCTGCACTGTTGGAAATCTGGAAGAGGTTCTGAGAAACCTAGTGAAGAAAACAGAAGATAAAAGCAACATGAAGCAACCCTGAAGAGATGGGCCAAAGACTCCACCAATTGGCCGCGGAACCGCAGCCAAAAAGGCTATTCTGCCGTGGAACCGCGGCCGTATGGTGCACGTGTCGGTGGAGGTGTCGGTGCCTTGACCCAGTTTTCTTAGGGTAGTTTTGTAAATTCATGTATGGATCAGAATGTAACCTGGGGTTTTTCCTATCTATAAATAGGAGAGTTGAAAGTCAAATGAAGGCATGCCTCTCTTTAGTTTTTATACCTCTTTTTAATTCGTAGATCTAAATTTTAATTCCAATTGTAATGCATTGTTGAGAGGTCATCAATAAAGTAAGTTTTATTTTTTCTTATCCCGCATTCTTTATCTGAATTTTAATTCCTGCAATTTTTTATCTGTTCTTTTATTATCAGCAATTTAGTTCATCTATTAAAATAAAAAAATGAATTTTATTATTATCTTCCTAATGAGTGAGTAATTCCTCACTTGTTAGGATAGGAGAGGGAAGGTTTGAGAGAAGGAAATCTCTCTCACTCCTTTCTTTACCCAAATAATTTTAATGAAGAACTCTCTTTAAATCAACCATAATCCGCTCACTACGGCACCTTATCATACATGATAGCGGTGATTCTCTAGTTTGACCGGTTGTGGTTGAATTAACCGGAGGTTAGGGCTAAGAGCCAAGAACAGACGGACAAGGACCAAAAGGAAGAAACTAAGTTTTTTCCTAGTCGTGCTAATCCCCGTTGTTGACTATTACCCTAACATCTATACTCTTAACTAGGGCATTGAAAGAAGTGAGAAGAATCCCTATTTCGAACTAACATAATCCTAACCCTAGCAAGCCTTTAAATCAATTTATTCTCATCCTGAGATCTTAAAACAAAACCTACCAAAGATAGGACTTAACTCATTAGAACTTAAAGAAAAGGACACTATCTCCCTGTGGATCGACCCGTACTCAACCGGCCAGCTACCAAGTGACACCGTCTTGATTGCGGTATTTTTAAATTTAAAACGCATACAAAATTCTAACAATCAAATGGCGTCGTTGCCGGGGAGACGGTAGTTTATTTCTTTTTGTAATTTCGGGTTAATTAAAAATAAAAAAATTAAAAACATACAAAAATCATCTTGTTATTTTTTATTGGTTTTTGTGCGAATTGTGCAGGAAAGGAAGACGGACTGATTCAGATCTGGAGCAAGCTCAGTGAACAAATCCAGAAACAGAGGATCTGAACAGACAGAGGAGAACCAAAACAGCACAGAGAAATTTTTTGAAGATCTGAACCTACTGATCCACTGCGGAACCGCGGCAGAAGTAGGCATTTAACCGCGGAACCGCGGTCAAAAGGTGACGTCAGCAACTGAAAATCTCTGTAAGTATCTTTTTTCTTCTCTTCCACCCCCTGAGCTCCACTGGAAAAAAAATTCCTGCAAGGTTCTTTGCACAGAATCTTTCTCCTATCCAATAAATCATTTTATGCAGGATTCTTTGCGCCGCAAATAAAAAGATAAAATTTTGGCAAGTGTTTTAGATTTTTGTGTGTTACTGCTTTGCATATTTAAAACGGAATCTAAGGGGCTATAACACCAATTAAGATTGGGTGGGGATTTCATTACCCTTCCTAAGACCCCAGAAATCACAAAAAGCATATGCATCACCCTTGAGTTAATTAAAAAATATCTAGACTCAGCCAATTAAGGACGGTCGCGCTCATCAGGACAAAATAAGGTTGTGGGCATTCAGTCGTTTATCTAAACCTGACTTTGTGGTGCCTAGGCTAGACAAGTGAGAAAGGTAACTTTAAAAGGCCCATCTCATGGTGATTCGTGAGCGGAACCCTCCTTTCTTCATTTGTGCTTACCTGGCCACAATTGGCGGTGAAGAGGCGATTTGAGGGATATCTCACAACTTGTCGCTTTGGAACAGTTAGAAGCAGTCTAGTTGACTTAGGAGACCCTAGCTCTAGGTTTGATTGTGCATGTTTAAACTGTGGTTGTTTGAAAGTGTGTCGTAGTTCCGTACAAATTTTTGCAAAAATCTTTATAAAAAAAACACAACAAAACAAAAATTTTACAAAAACTTGCCCTTTGTCGCTAGAATCCCATTGCACCCACCTTCCATCCACATTTCCCCATTGACATTTTCTTACCCTCACATTCTACGTTTTGACTACACTAAAACTCGTTTAGTGTATGTCCAGTTGGACTCGGGACACTAGCGCCCGTCTAGTCCGTATTTCGTTAGTCGCTACCGACGACGCGATCGACTACGAAGTCGAAACTCCCTCCACTCCTTTTTCATCCTTACCTTTGCCGGCCAACTCCGACGTTGACCGGAATTCTGTCCATTCACCTGTAAGTCGATGTACTACACCCCAATACTTGTGGGGAGGCGGAATTTTCAAAAACGAACTTGTTTAGTGAACGAACATCGACTAACCGCTTGAATCGAAGCTAAACTATAAATAACCAAACACAAAGTGTTTCTAAACTACTGTGTTTAGGGATTATACCTAATGAACCAACTCCTTCGTCTTTACGATCTCCTTGTCCTCCTCGGCCTTCTCTTTGTAGTAGACGATCCACCCGAGAGCAAAACTCCAAGCTTAGCCTCTAAACTTGAGGCAACTAACTTTCTTGGATTGCTAATCAAAGAAGATAGATTGAGATAGAATGATGGTTATGGATTGTTTAGTCTAACTAATCCTTGATCTCAACACATGAGGGGTGAGGATTAGGGTTTGAAGAGGGAGAGCTTGAGGAGAGAGAATGTGAGGATAATAAATGAGATGAGATTATTGAGTATCATAATAAATATGAAGCATTCTCTTTTATGAAGAAAAGAATAATACATGATGAATAAGCATGCTTCACAAATATCTAATGGTGATTCATTGTCATGAGTCATTAAGCATTTATGATGCATTAATGACCATGATGAATCACTCTCATGACTCACTAATCTCATTCAATGTATATGCCACCTAAACCTCCTTAGTCACCATCTTCTAGAAGCTTCTCGCGTAATTACGAGAACGCCCCTCCGATCCGTAAAAATACGGAAAAACTTTAGACTGTATAAATCCAATAACCGGATACCAGTAACTGGCTTAAACCAAAGCCGACTGGTAAAAACTGTCCAAACGACGTAAGTGTGTAAACACACATACGCGTCCGAACCCTTTGTCGTAAAACCATACGACCTCTATATCGTTTCGCCTGGAGTAGGAAACTCTCTGTGTGGGACTCTAGAGACTCGACTACTACGCTGGCAGTGGGTTTAACCACAGACCGCAAGCGGCACTAGCTGTACGTAACGGTCCCCAGGTAGTTGTCGATAAGAAGGCCGATGAGGAAACCCATCCGAACTCCTACTGAGCCTGCTGTGACAATCTCCATACAGTCCGGTCCGTTCGTCCAAGACTATCGCATATCGGGCCTAGGGGGGCGGCAAGCGTCAGTCCCCTAATAGCGGTATAAGTCGTGTCGGAGCGAAGCCCATTACACCCTGAGAAACTACTGGAACCTACCAGCAAATCTCGCTTGCCCTGGCCAGGGACTTTGCGTAATGGCTCTCTGACACAGCGCGATATCTACTCCCAATACCGGGAGGGACGAATCCTGTCTAACCGCCACTGCCTACAAGTGCTCGGGACTGCACCCAACTGCTACCTGTTTGCACGACTCCTTTGAGCCGTGGTAGGGTAGCAATCTAAGAACAGTAGGACACACTCGAGGCGAAGTAGCAGTGTCAAGTCTGCGGACTATGCTGTACTCATGTCACCTGGGAACTGTTCACTGACGACTGGTATAAAACCAACCAACAGTTCCCTGTGAGTCCTGTCCGGTGTACCCGTAACCTAACGAGCACCTGCATACTATCTCCAGTACGACGTACTGACGGCTGTGGGACAGACCATCTCCCCAACTGGGATGAGAAGCGTACACACTAGTCTACTCCGGAGTATCGATGCTCTGTCTCGATAATCCAACGACCAGGGACCTGAATAAGGATGTGCTTGTAGACTACCCAGCCCCCACTAGTGTGACTGCCATCACAACGCTGGTAGACGAGCAAGATCCTAAGAGCTCTATCAATACGTACACTCACATATTAAGATAGAAAAACCAAGTAGCATACTACCATGTTTAGCAAGACTGTTATATACATGTGAATATCCCAAGCTTCCATTAAGTAATATACAAACTAGTATGATACACTAATGGCCTTCTAGGGCATAAACACTAACAATCTCCCACTTGCACTAGGGCCATGTACTGGCATATCGCAGACCGATGATCTCGAGTAGCCTCTCGAACTGAATCTGAGGTAGGGCCTTCGTGAATGGATCAGCAATGTTCTCTTCAGAAGCAACTCTCCGAACCTCGATCTCCTGACGATCAATGATCTCCCTGATCAGGTGATACCGCCTTAAGATGTGTCTGGATTTCTGATGGGACCTTGGTTCCTTCGCTAAAGCTATAGCTCCGTTGTTGTCGCAATACAGAGGTATTGGATCAACTATGGTAGGAACCACCTGAAGTTCTGTTAGGAACTTCTTCATCCAGACTGCTTCTTTTGCGGCATCGCAAGCAGCTATATACTCCGCTTCCATCGTCGAGTCAGCAACGGTGTCCTGCTTGGAGCTCTTCCAGCACACCGTCCCTCCATTGAGGGTAAAGACATAACCCGACATGGACTTGGAATCGTCCTTATCACTCTGAAAGCCGGAATCAGCAAAGGCCTCCAACCTGAGGTCTTTTCCGCCGTAAACCAAGAACATCTCCTTAGTCCTTCTCAGGTACTTGAGAATGTTCTTTACTGCTATCCAGTGCTTCTCCCCTGGGTCTGACTGATACCGGCTTACCACGCTTAGTGCGTAAGCTACATCTGGTCTGGTACACAACATCGCATACATTATAGAGCCTACCGCAGAAGCGTAGGGTATAATAGACATGCGTTCCCTTTCCAAATCAGTCTTGGGAGACATCTCTTTGGAGAGGGTGATTCCGTGACAAGCCGGTAGATTACCGCGCTTAGAATCTTCCATACTGAATCTTTTCAGTACAGTGTCGATATACCTGGACTGCGAAAGTCCCAACATCCTCTTGGATCTATCACGATAGATCCGGATCCCCAGAATGTAAGAGGCATCACCCAGGTCTTTCATGGAGAACCTGTGTGACAAGAATCCTTTGACAGATTGTAGCATAGGAATGTCATTTCCTATCAATAGAATGTCATCCACGTACAAAACGAGGAATACGACACTTCTGGCTACAACTTTACTATATATGCACGGTTCATCTGGATTTTTGATAAAGTCATATTCTTTGACTGTCTCATCAAAACAGATGTTCCAACTCCGCGATGCCTGCTTTAGTCCATAAATGGACTTAAGCAGCTTGTATACTTTCCCGCTGCTCCCACTCTGATTGAAACCCTCTGGCTGATCCATATAGACGCTCTCTTCTAAATTTCCATTCAGAAAAGCCGTCTTTACGTCCATCTGCCAGATTTCATAATCATGGAAGGCAGCAATAGCAAGAAGGACCCGAATGGATTTGAGCATAGCTACTGGAGAAAAAGTTTCGTCATAGTCCAAACCAGGTCTTTGACGAAAACCCTTTGCAACAAGTCTAGCCTTATAGGTTTCCACCTGTCCATCTACACCAATCTTTTTCTTGAAGATCCATTTGCATCCTATGGGTTTTACCCCATCTGGAGCAAAGTCCAAAGTCCATACTTTGTTGGTGTACATGGACTCCATTTCGGTCCGCATTGCATCTAGCCATCGTACCGAGTCGCCGCTCTGGATGGCCTGCTGGAAGTCAGTAGGTTCATCATCATCTATAATGCAATCCTCTCTATCCCCATCTATGAGAAAACCGTAGTATCTCTCAGGCGGATGAGACGGCCTACTACTCCTGCGGAGGGGTGCGGGAATGTCCTGTTCTTCTTGAACTACTGGTTCTACCAAACTTTCAGTAGCAGTTTGTGGTTCTGGAATTTCTTCCAGTTCTATTTCGCTCCCACTTATTTCCTTTTCTAAAAACTGATATTCTAGAAAATGGGCATTACGAGAAACAAACACCTTTTGTTCCTCTGCGTAATAGAATAGATACCCCTTG
Source organism: Agapanthus africanus (assembly GCA_030015575.1). NCBI lineage: Eukaryota > Viridiplantae > Streptophyta > Magnoliopsida > Asparagales > Amaryllidaceae > Agapanthus > Agapanthus africanus. The sequence goes on from CM057340.1 coordinate 271,181,288, forward strand.
GAGTTCTTTGGATATCCCACAAACTGACACTTTACTGATCGTGACTCGAGCTTGTCCACATGCTGCTTTTTAACAAAAGCTGGACATCCCCATATTTTCAGATACTGAAGATAGGGTTTCTTCCCACTCCACATCTGATATGGTGTGGTAGGAACAGTCTTGGTAGGAACCATGTTCAAAAGATATGCCGCTGATTCTAGCGCATAACCCCAGAAAGATCGCGGTAACTCAGCATTACTCATCATGGATCGTACCATATCCAATAGGGTTCGATTCCGTCTCTCCGATACACCGTTATGCTGTGGAGTGTATGGAGGAGTAAGCTGAGAGAGAATTCCTTTCTCTTTTAAGTAACCAAGGAACTCGGCACTCAAGTATTCACCACCTCGATCAGATCTAAGTGTCTTGATACTTTTGCCGGTTTGGTTTTCTACTTCATTCTTATACTCTCGGAATTTCTCAAAAGCCTTGGATTTATGTTTCATCAGATAAATGAATCCGTATCTTGAGTAATCATCCGTGAAAGTAATGAAATAGGAAAAACCACCTCTTGCATGTGTAGACATCGGACCGCATACATCGCTGTGTATGAGTCCTAAGAGCTCGCTCGCTCTTACTCCTTGTCCAGTAAATGGAGTCTTTGTCATCTTTCCTTTGAGACAAGATTGACAAGTGTCATAAGTTTGATATTCGAACGAGTCCAAATATCCTTCTCTATGCAACTTAGTCAACCTTCTCTCATTGATGTGACCCAGTCTACAATGCGAGGAGCTGTCGAGTGTCGCGATCCATGCAGAGGTAGGTGACACCAAACTCGCCGCGGCCGAGTTCGCGATCTACGAGGTACTTGTCATCGATGCCGTTGGATTTGGAGTAGAGGTTGGTTAAAACGGTGAGGCGTTTGGAGATATTGCCGTTTTGGTGGTGCTTGGCGGCGGCGGCGCCTCCGGAGGCTGCGGAGGAGGGGCGATGGGGTTTGACGTCCTCACGGGCGACAGCGGCGGGGGAGCGGCAGCAGTTGCCCATTTTTGTGAGATAGGTGCTAGCTAGGGTTTTGGGGACATTAGAGATTTGAGAATGAGATGGGGAAATGGGAAGAGGGGAGAAATGAGAGAGAAAGGGGTCAGCTCTTTGGGCTTGGTGAAGCGAAAGAGAGTGAGAAAAAGAGAGTTTGATCTTTTTCTTTATGGAAAATTGTTTTCGGGCTGATCCAGAGAAGTCACTCGTTTTTAGACTCAAAATGTTCTAAAATCGTGATCAAACCCAAAATATCTTTACTATCATAACTCAATTCAAAAGGTTATGAATTTCTCCTTATTCTTCTTATTTTACGAAGAAATTATAAAATTATAAAATTTTCTTTAATTTATATTTCACATGCAAGAGTCCAAGTCATCTTTCTCTCTGTCTCAAAAGATGGAAAAAGTATCGCTTTTCTTAAAAAGTGCGAAAAGAAAAATTTACATATAAACCTTATAATTTTTGTTATTTATATGCATTACTTATTCTCTAAATTTATTCTATTTTAACCCTTACTTTCTTTGTTATTTAAATTTCATTTGCCTTATAACCAACAATTAAGCTAATAATACAAGTATCGGTAGCATAGAAAAAATGTAGGTATATGAATAAACATTTATCTCAAGTATATAAAGATTTTAATAAAATTGAAGCCTAATTAGAATTTACAATCATTCCTTTATAAATAATTCTTAAAATTACTTTCACGTGCATGCACGTGCCTAACCTAGTGCTATTAAAATGCTTTTATTGCTAATTCTCTATGTATTCTTATTTGCATACGCGCATGTTCATATCAGATTTTTGCATTATTATATCGCCCATTCTTAATCACATTACATATAAATATGTGCTTTTGATCTATGTCTGCTAAATAGTTGCAGATTACAGATTCTCGGATCGTTACAGTGAAAATCATGAAAAGTCGCTACAAATGTCAGACTACGACCAACAATAGATGAATCCATATGATGTCACCTACCAGTTCAAGGAACAAATGAAAATCATTAGACAGTTCAATGCACAAAGCACAAGGGCAGCACAAGATTCAGGACTTCAACGCAAAGCTCAAGGCAAAAGTCCACATCATTCTGCACTGTTGGAAATCTGGAAGAGGTTTTGAGAAACCTAGTGAAGAAAACAGAAGATAAAAGCAACATGAAGCAACCCTGAAGAGATGGGCCAAAGACTCCACCAATTGGCCGCGGAACCGCAGCCAAAAAGGCTATTCTGCCGTGGAACCGCGGCCGTATGGTGCACGTGTCGGTGGAGGTGTCGGTGCTTTGACCCAGTTTTCTTAGGGTAGTTTTGTAAATTCATGTATGGATCAGAATGTAACCTAGGGTTTTTCCTATCTATAAATAGGAGAGTTGAAAGTCAAATGAAGGCATGCCTCTCTTTAGTTTTTATACCTCTTTTTAATTCGTAGATCTAAATTTTAATTCCAATTGTAATGCATTGTTGAGAGGTCATCAATAAAGTAAGTTTTATTTTTTCTTATCCCGCATTCTTTATCTGAATTTTAATTCCTGCAATTTTTTATCTGTTCTTTTATTATCAGCAATTTAGTTCATCTATTAAAATAAAAAAATGAATTTTATTATTATCTTCCTAATGAGTGAGTAATTCCTCACTTGTTAGGATAGGAGAGGGAATGTTTGAGAGAAGGAAATCTCTCTCACTTCTTTCTTTACCCAAATAATTTTAATGAAGAACTCTCTTTAAATCAACCATAATCCGCTCACTACGGCACCTTATCATACATGATAGCGGTGATTCTCTAGTTTGACCGGTTGTGGTTGAATTAACCGGAGGTTAGGGCTAAGAGCCAAGAACAGACGGACAAGGACCAAAAGGAAGAAACTAAGTTTTTTCCTAGTCGTGCTAATCCCCGTTGTTGACTATTACCCTAACACCTATACTCTTAACTAGGGCATTGAAAGAAGTGAGAAGAATCCCTATTTCGAACTAACATAATCCTAACCCTAGCAAGCCTTTAAATCAATTTATTCTCATCCTGAGATCTTAAAACAAAACCTACCAAAGATAGGACTTAACTCATTAGAACTTAAAGAAAAGGACACTATCTCCCTGTGGATCGACCCGTACTCAACCGGCCAGCTACCAAGTGACACCGTCTTGATTGCGGTATTTTTAAATTTAAAACGCATACAAAATTCTAACAATCAAATGGCGTCGTTGCCGGGGAGACGGTAGTTTATTTCTTTTTGTAATTTCGGGTTAATTAAAAATAAAAAAATTAAAAACATACAAAAATCATCTTGTTATTTTTTATTGGTTTTTGTGCGAATTGTGCAGGAAAGGAAGACGGACTGATTCAGATCTGGAGCAAGCTCAGTGAACAAATCCAGAAACAGAGGATCTGAACAGACAGAGGAGAACCAAAACAGCACAGAGAAATTTTTTGAAGATCTGAACCTACTGATCCACTGCGGAACCGCGGCAGAAGTAGGCATTTAACCGCGGAACCGCGGTCAAAAGGTGACGTCAGCAACTGAAAATCTATGTAAGTATCTTTTTTCTTCTCTTCCACCCCCTGAGCTCCACTGGAAAAAAAATTCCTGCAAGGTTCTTTGCACAGAATCTTTCTCCTATCCAATAAATCATTTTATGCAGGATTCTTTGCGCCGCAAATAAAAAGATAAAATTTTGGCAAGTGTTTTAGATTTTTGTGTGTTACTGCTTTGCATATTTAAAACGGAATCTAAGGGGCTATAACACCAATTAAGATTGGGTGGGGATTTCATTACCCTTCCTAAGACCCCAGAAATCACAAAAAGCATATGCATCACCCTTGAGTTAATTAAAAAATATCTAGACTCAGCCAATTAAGGACGGTCGCGCTCATCAGGACAAAATAAGGTTGTGGGCATTCAGTCGTTTATCTAAACCTGACTTTGTGGTGCCTAGGCTAGACAAGTGAGAAAGGTAACTTTAAAAGGCCCATCTCATGGTGATTCGTGAGCGGAACCCTCCTTTCTTCATTTGTGCTTACCTGGCCACAATTGGCGGTGAAGAGGCGATTTGAGGGATATCTCACAACTTGTCGCTTTGGAACAGTTAGAAGCAGTCTAGTTGACTTAGGAGACCCTAGCTCTAGGTTTGATTGTGCATGTTTAAACTGTGGTTGTTTGAAAGTGTGTCGTAGTTCCGTACAAATTTTTGCAAAAATCTTTATAAAAAAAACACAACAAAACAAAAATTTTACAAAAACTTGCCCTTTGTCGCTAGAATCCCATTGCACCCACCTTCCATCCACATTTCCCCATTGACATTTTCTTACCCTCACATTCTACGTTTTGACTACACTAAAACTCGTTTAGTGTATGTCCAGTTGGACTCGGGACACTAGCGCCCGTCTAGTCCGTATTTCGTTAGTCGCTACCGACGACGCGATCGACTACGAAGTCGAAACTCCCTCCACTCCTTTTTCATCCTTACCTTTGCCGGCCAACTCCGACGTTGACCGGAATTCTGTCCATTCACCTGTAAGTCGATGTACTACACCCCAATACTTGTGGGGAGGCGGAATTTTCAAAAACGAACTTGTTTAGTGAACGAACATCGACTAACCGCTTGAATCGAAGCTAAACTATAAATAACCAAACACAAAGTGTTTCTAAACTACTGTGTTTAGGGATTATACCTAATGAACCAACTCCTTCGTCTTTACGATCTCCTTGTCCTCCTCGGCCTTCTCTTTGTAGTAGACGATCCACCCGAGAGCAAAACTCCAAGCTTAGCCTCTAAACTTGAGGCAACTAACCTTCTTGGATTGCTAATCAAAGAAGATAGATTGAGATAGAATGATGGTTATGGATTGTTTAGTCTAACTAATCCTTGATCTCAACACATGAGGGGTGAGGATTAGGGTTTGAAGAGGGAGAGCTTGAGGAGAGAGAATGTGAGGATAATAAATGAGATGAGATTATTGAGTATCATAATAAATATGAAGCATTCTCTTTTATGAAGAAAAGAATAATACATGATGAATAAGCATGCTTCACAAATATCTAATGGTGATTCATTGTCATGAGTCATTAAGCATTTATGATGCATTAATGACCATGATGAATCACTCTCATGACTCACTAATCTCATTCAATGTATATGCCACCTAAACCTCCTTAGTCACCATCTTCTAGAAGCTTCTCGCGTAATTACGAGAACGCCCCTCCGATCCGTAAAAATACGGAAAAACTTTAGACTGTATAAATCCAATAACCGGATACCAGTAACTGGCTTAAACCAAAGCCGACTGGTAAAAACTGTCCAAACGACGTAAGTGTGTAAACACACATACGCGTCCGAACCCTTTGTCGTAAAACCATACGACCTCTATATCGTTTCGCCTGGAGTAGGAAACTCTCTGTGTGGGACTCTAGAGACTCGACTACTACGCTGGCAGTGGGTTTAACCACAGACCGCAAGCGGCACTAGCTGTACGTAACGGTCCCCAGGTAGTTGTCGATAAGAAGGCCGATGAGGAAACCCATCCGAACTCCTACTGAGCCTGCTGTGACAATCTCCATACAGTCCGGTCCGTTCGTCCAAGACTATCGCATATCGGGCCTAGGGGGGCGGCAAGCGTCAGTCCCCTAATAGCGGTATAAGTCGTGTCGGAGCGAAGCCCATTACACCCTGAGAAACTACTGGAACCTACCAGCAAATCTCGCTTGCCCTGGCCAGGGACTTTGCGTAATGGCTCTCTGACACAGCGCGATATCTACTCCCAATACCGGGAGGGACGAATCCTGTCTAACTGCCACTGCCTCCAAGTGCTCAGGACTGCACCCAACTGCTACCTGTTTGCACGACTCCTTTGAGCCGTGGTAGGGTAGCAATCTAAGAACAGTAGGACACACTCGAGGCGAAGTAGCAGTGTCAAGTCTGCGGACTATGCTGTACTCATGTCACCTGGGAACTGTTCACTGACGACTGGTATAAAACCAACCAACAGTTCCCTGTGAGTCCTGTCCGGTGTACCCGTAACCTAACGAGCACCTGCATACTATCTCCAGTACGACGTACTGACGGCTGTGGGACAGACCATCTCCCCAACTGGGATGAGAAGCGTACACACTAGTCTACTCCGGAGTATCGATACTCTGTCTCGATAATCCAACGACCAGGGACCTGAATAAGGATGTGCTTGTAGACTACCCAGCCCCCACTAGTGTGACTGCCATCACAACGCTGGTAGACGAGCAAGATCCTAAGAGCTCTATCAATACGTACACTCACATATTAAGATAGAAAAACCAAGTAGCATACTACCATGTTTAGCAAGACTGTTATATACATGTGAATATCCCAAGCTTCCATTAAGTAATATACAAACTAGTATGATACACTAATGGCCTTCTAGGGCATAAACACTAACAATCTCCCACTTGCACTAGGGCCATGTACTGGCATATCGCAGACCGATGATCTCGAGTAGCCTCTCGAACTGAATCTGAGGTAGGGCCTTCGTGAATGGATCAGCAATGTTCTCTTCAGAAGCAACTCTCCGAACCTCGATCTCCTGACGATCAATGATCTCCCTGATCAGGTGATACCGCCTTAAGATGTGTCTGGATTTCTGATGGGACCTTGGTTCCTTCGCTAAAGCTATAGCTCCGTTGTTGTCGCAATACAGAGGTATTGGATCAACTATGGTAGGAACCACCTGAAGTTCTGTTAGGAACTTCTTCATCCAGACTGCTTCTTTTGCGGCATCGCAAGCAGCTATATACTCCGCTTCCATCGTCGAGTCAGCAACGGTGTCCTGCTTGGAGCTCTTCCAGCACACCGTCCCTCCATTGAGGGTAAAGACATAACCCGACATGGACTTGGAATCGTCCTTATCACTCTGAAAGCCGGAATCAGCAAAGGCCTCCAACCTGAGGTCTTTTCCGCCGTAAACCAAGAACATCTCCTTAGTCCTTCTCAGGTACTTGAGAATGTTCTTTACTGCTATCCAGTGCTTCTCCCCTGGGTCTGACTGATACCGGCTTACCACGCTTAGTGCGTAAGCTACATCTGGTCTGGTACACAACATCGCATACATTATAGAGCCTACCGCAGAAGCGTAGGGTATAATAGACATGCGTTCCCTTTCCAAATCAGTCTTGGGAGACATCTCTTTGGAGAGGGTGATTCCGTGACAAGCCGGTAGATTACCGCGCTTAGAATCTTCCATACTGAATCTTTTCAGTACAGTGTCGATATACCTGGACTGCGAAAGTCCCAACATCCTCTTGGATCTATCACGATAGATCCGGATCCCCAGAATGTAAGAGGCATCACCCAGGTCTTTCATGGAGAACCTGTGTGACAAGAATCCTTTGACAGATTGTAGCATAGGAATGTCATTTCCTATCAATAGAATGTCATCCACGTACAAAACGAGGAATACGACACTTCTGGCTACAACTTTACTATATATGCACGGTTCATCTGGATTTTTGATAAAGTCATATTCTTTGACTGTCTCATCAAAACAGATGTTCCAACTCCGCGATGCCTGCTTTAGTCCATAAATGGACTTAAGCAGCTTGCATACTTTCCCGCTGCTCCCACTCTGATTGAAACCCTCTGGCTGATCCATATAGACGCTCTCTTCTAAATTTCCATTCAGAAAAGCCGTCTTTACGTCCATCTGCCAGATTTCATAATCATGGAAGGCAGCAATAGCAAGAAGGACCCGAATGGATTTGAGCATAGCTACTGGAGAAAAAGTTTCGTCATAGTCCAAACCAGGTCTTTGACGAAAACCCTTTGCAACAAGTCTAGCCTTATAGGTTTCCACCTGTCCATCTACACCAATCTTTTTCTTGAAGATCCATTTGCATCCTATGGGTTTTACCCCATCTGGAGCAAAGTCCAAAGTCCATACTTTGTTGGTGTACATGGACTCCATTTCGGTCCGCATTGCATCTAGCCATCGTACCGAGTCGCCGCTCTGGATGGCCTGCTGGAAGTCAGTAGGTTCATCATCATCTATGATGCAATCCTCTCTATCCCCATCTATGAGAAAACCGTAGTATCTCTCAGGCGGATGAGACGGCCTACTACTCCTGCGGAGGGGTGCGGGAATGTCCTGTTCTTCTTGAACTACTGGTTCTACCAAACTTTCAGTAGCAGTTTGTGGTTCTGGAATTTCTTCCAGTTCTATTTCGCTCCCACTTATTTCCTTTTCTAAAAACTGATATTCTAGAAAATGGGCATTACGAGAAACAAACACCTTTTGTTCCTCTGCGTAATAGAATAGATACCCTTTGGAGTTCTTTGGATATCCCACAAACTGACACTTTACTGATCGTGACTCGAGCTTGTCCACATGCTGCTTTTTAACAAAAGCTGGACATCCCCATATTTTCAGATACTGAAGATAGGGTTTCTTCCCACTCCACATCTGATATGGTGTGGTAGGCACAGTCTTGGTAGGAACCATGTTCAAAAGATATGCCGCTGATTCTAGCGCATAACCCCAGAAAGATCGCGGTAACTCAGCATTACTCATCATGGATCGTACCATATCCAATAGGGTTCGATTCCGTCTCTCCGATACACCGTTATGCTGTGGAGTGTATGGAGGAGTAAGCTGAGAGAGAATTCCTTTCTCTTTTAAGTAACCAAGGAACTCGGCACTCAAGTATTCACCACCTCGATCAGATCTAAGTGTCTTGATACTTTTGCCGGTTTGGTTTTCTACTTCATTCTTATACTCTCGGAATTTCTCAAAAGCCTCGGATTTATGTTTCATCAGATAAATGAATCCGTATCTTGAGTAATCATCCGTGAAAGTAATGAAATAGGAAAAACCACCTCTTGCATGTGTAGACATCGGACCGCATACATCGCTGTGTATGAGTCCTAAGAGCTCGCTCGCTCTTACTCCTTGTCCAGTAAATGGAGTCTTTGTCATCTTTCCTTTGAGACAAGATTGACAAGTGTCATAAGTTTGATATTCGAACGAGTCCAAATATCCTTCTCTATGCAACTTAGTCAACCTTCTCTCATTGATGTGACCCAGTCTACAATGCCATAAGAAAGCTTTATTTAAATCTGGAGACTTTCTTTTAAGTGTGTTCTGGACATTGAAAATTTGGAGTTGGTTTAAAACATATATACCGTTATTTAGAGTACCGGACCTAATCAAACCATGATTAAGGTGGATGTTAACAACATCTCTTACAAACGTGAAATCATAACCTTTATTTGATAACAAGGAAACTGATATGATATTACACGTTAAGCTTGGTACAAAATAACAGTTATGTAAAACCAAAATGTGTCCACTTGTCAATCCTAGGTGATAATCCCTGACGGATGCAGCTCCCACGCTAGCTCCGTTAGCAACCTTTAGGGTCATATCACCTTCCTTCAGCACTCTACGGTTTCTCAGTGCCTGCAATGAATTGCAAATATGAGATCCTGATCCGGTATCCAATACCCAGGAAGTAGAGTTGATCGACAGACAATTCTCAATTACAAACACACCTGAAGTCGAAGCCACAGCTTGCTTCGGTTCCTGTTTCTTGGCGTTCCACGCCTTGCAATCCTTCTTCCAGTGCCCTTTCCTGTGACAATGGAAGCACTCATCCTGGCCCACTACCGGTACCGCAAACTTTTTCTTTCCCTTCCCTCCCACCTTACTTACACCTCCTCTAGGTTTGGGTGCGGCCTTCTTCTTCCTTCCTTTGGCCCTAGCCTTGGACCTGGAAGAAGATGCACCGCCAACAAACATAGCGGGTGTTTCCCTTGCCTTCTGCAAGGTGCCCTCTGCACTCCTTAACATGTTCAGGAGTTCCGCAAGTTCAACTTCTTTTCCTTGAAGATTGAAGTTCAGGATAAACTGGGCGTAGGTGGGAGGAAGGGACTGGAGAATAAGGTCTGTATAGAGCTCATTATCCAAAGTCGTCCCAAGGTCTGCGAGCTCTTCAATATAGCCGATCATCTTTAGGACATGTTCTCCTACTGATGACCCGACAGCCAACCTCGCTCGAAACAAGTTCTTAGAGGTCTCGTATCTTGCTATACGAGATTGCTCTCCATAAAGTTCCTTTGTATGGAGAAATATGCCATCTAGGGTCATATCCTCGTGCCTCCTCTGATGTTCATTGTTCATTGAGGCAAGCACGATGCACTTGGCTTTCGCGCAATCTAAATCCCAGGTTTTGCGGATTTCCTTATCCGCATTGCTGGATTTGGGACCAGGGATAGCAGGTGCCGTAGCGGTGAGGATGTACCCCAATTTGTCATAGGTCAAAGCCATTTTGACATTCCGCAGCCAATCTTTATAGTTTGGCCCTGTCAGTATATTTTTCTCTAAAAGTAATTTAAGTCCAGTCATTTTCAGGGTCGCTGCAATTAGGAGAGAGAGAAGAAAACTCTTTAGCATGATGCTCTTGCAAGTTTAGAGTGGTTTTTAGTTTATCTAAACTGGATGGCTCCCACTGTTTCTCGAATCCTTCCTCAAACCATAAAAGAAGAATTAGCCAGGACTATTCTCACCGTACAATACTTGCTTAACCGTTCAGCCAGGCCAGTGTCGATACTTCGAGGGAGGTTTTCCAACGCTTTCGCGAAGTTCCTTAATTAAATAACCTCTTTTCTCTGGGGGCGTAACCCCGCTGACACCTTTCTGGACACCTACTTGGTTTATAGCATTGATCGTTAAGTGACGAATATCCTGATAAGTAGCATATACTCACAGTAGGATCGGGATCCAAATATCATCGTATGATAATGTTGAAGGAATCCTACCAACATTCATCAAACTCCAAATGGTATGCATCTCTTTGCAAATTTCAGTTTCTTTAGAAATTCCCGATATATATTTTTTCCCCATGCTCTTATGACCTTGGCGTTGGTCAAAATATCATAAGTCACATGTCAAGTTCTGCCCATCATTATCTTGTTAATTTGAACCCATCCGTACATATCCTTGACGTTGGCCAAAATGATCATACGACTGTCCCAAACTAACTCATCTATCTATGCAACAAATGAATACCCAGCAGCTACCAAACACTATGCCTTGGCGTTGGTCAAAATACATAGCTTGAATACTACTGAATACCCAGATGAAATGACGGAGGGCTACGAATGGTTTTGGCGAAACCGTGAACGTAGTGAACTTGATATAACCGAAGGAACCTGATAGCTTTTAAAAGGAGTGGTTAAAGCTCCGCATTTAAAAATATCTGTTTTTAAAATTAACCGAGTGGTTTCTTTTAAATTGTTCCAACGATTTAAACTTTGGTTTGTTTTTCTTTGCATTATAGATAATGCGTCCCATCATTAACCTATCATTGCAGAAAACAACGAAAATACAACGTCCTCTTATGCCATCCGCATTCGCCACGGGGTCCCGTCATCACCCGTTAGGTTACTTAACTAACGACAGAGCGGGGGCTGGGCTAGCGCGGGTGTAAAACATAAGTGACGTCTAAATAGCTATCATATATAGATATTTTACATTCGTCTGACGCAATGATATTCATTCCAGATCACAGATGAACTTAATTGGATTTGCAAGCAATCCGTGTTTGTTTTGAGCCTGCAACAAAATACGGATTACACAGTTGTGATGAATAGCCATTACCCCACCCCAGACCCAAGGTGCAACCCCCTGCCAACTGATAAAATCCATTTCAGAAATGTGCAACCCCCTGCCAACTGACATACTAGCAGTTAGGGGAGGTTTACGAACACATTATACAATCACAGATATAATCCAACATGCAAATACTGTATAATTTCGATCGATTAAACATTTTTAATCTTGCTCCAATACTGCTCTGTAAACTTGAAACCTGAGCAAAATTAAAAATTACTAGAGAATCCCAAATATCACAGAGAACCACCACAAGAAAAATGGCTCCCTGAATCGTCAACTCGGCGGCGGAAGTGCGGCGCTATCTGTGTTAGCCGCCGCGGATCCGCGGCGCCGTAGGCGATTCAGGGGACCAAATTTTTTGTGTGTTCTACTACTGTCATTATAAGCTTTCTGAACGTCCCTGAAAAATTTTTGGACTTCATTTATAAATCGACAGAAACATGATTTTTCGGGCTTTTCCGGTTTCGTTTTTCCGTTCGAAATTCATACAAATTTGCAAAAAAGTTATTTATTGTTTAGCGAGGCTCTGATACCACTGTAAGTCGATGTACTACACCCCAATACTTGTGGGGAGGCGGAATTTTCAAAAACGAACTTGTTTAGTGAACGAACATCGACTAACCGCTTGAATCGAAGCTAAACTATAAATAACCAAACACAAAGTGTTTCTAAACTACTGTGTTTAGGGATTATACCTAATGAACCAACTCCTTCGTCTTCACGATCTCGTTGTCCTCCTCGGCCTTCTCTTTGTAGTAGACGATCCACCCGAGAGCAAAACTCCAAGCTTAGCCTCTAAACTTGAGGCAACTAACCTTCTTGGATTGCTAATCAAAGAAGATAGATTGAGATAGAGTGATGGTTATGGATTGTTTAGTCTAACTAATCCTTGATCTCAACACATGAGGGGTGAGGATTAGGGTTTGAAGAGGGAGAGCTTGAGGAGAGAGAATGTGAGGATAATAAATGAGATGAGATTATTGAGTATCATAATAAATATGAAGCATTCTCTTTTATGAAGAAAAGAATAATACATGATGAATAAGCATGCTTCACAAATATCTAATGGTGATTCATTGTCATGAGTCATTAAGCATTTATGATGCATTAATGACCATGATGAATCACTCTCATGACTCACTAATCTCATTCAATGTATATGCCACCTAAACCTCCTTAGTCACCATCTTCTAGAAGCTTCTCGCGTAATTACGAGAACGCCCCTCCGATCCGTAAAAATACGGAAAAACTTTAGACTGTATAAATCCAATAACCGGATACCAGTAACTGGCTTAAACCAAAGCCGACTGGTAAAAACTGTCCAAACGACGTAAGTGTGTAAACACACATACGTGTCCGAACCCTTTGTCGTAAAACCATACGACCTCTATATCATTTCGCCTGGAGTAGGAAACTCTCTGTGTGGGACTCTAGAGACTCGACTACTATGCTGGCAGTGGGTTTAACCACAGACGCAAGCGGCACTAGCTGTACGTAACGGTCCCCAGGTAGTTGTCGATAAGAAGGCCGATGAGGAAACCCATCCGAACTCCTACTGAGCCTGCTGTGACAATCTCCATACAGTCCGGTCCGTTCGTCCAAGACTATCGCATATCGGGCCTAGGGGGGCGGCAAGCGTCAGTCCCCTAATAGCGGTATAAGTCGTGTCGGAGCGAAGCCCATTACACCCTGAGAAACTACTGGAACCTACCAGCAAATCTCGCTTGCCCTGGCCAGGGACTTTGCGTAATGGCTCTCTGACACAGCGCGATATCTACTCCCAATACCGGGAGGGACGAATCCTGTCTAACCGCCACTGCCTCCAAGTGCTCGGGACTGCACCCAACTGCTACCTGTTTGCACGACTCCTTTGAGCCGTGGTAGGGTAGCAATCTAAGAACAGTGGGACACACTCGAGGCGAAGTAGCAGTGTCAAGTCTGCGGACTATGCTGTACTCATGTCATCTGGGAACTGTTCATCTTGAGTAAGACTGTCCTACCGGGATAGGTCCTCCCTCAATCATTGCAATCACGTGCCTGTTACCATACACAAGTATCTACATCTTCGATCACCTTGAAGAATCCCGATACTTGCGATACCTGGTTCTCTACTGTATTCTTATACTTATAACTCCTCTAAACTTAGACCCTGTGTTTCTACGAAACACATGTCTAAGAACTAGAGAAGTTAAAAGTAAACAGAATATAGTACGAGGACCAACCCCTCTGTCCTAATGGACACTGGACAATATACAATACTCTGTATAAGTCCCCTGAGTCTGGTGACTCATTCACTGTGTGTCGTAGGTTGAAAACTGTACTTATGGTTAAGAAGAATTACACCGCTGTTCAATGCTCCTTACCTAACCATACTCACTGGTATAGGTAAATGTCATAGACATAATTTCAGAAAGGTATATCTCACTCTATAAAAATAGACGTACAGATATATCAATTTGAAATTGGTGCATAACAACGGATATTCAAAACCAAATATTTGCCGACCGGCAAACAACCCAGGTGACTTCCTCAAATATCACCGATTACAACGAATCCCGATATAATGAGGATGGTCACCTAATTCCCAACAACTTACTCCCACTCATCATCTGTAAAACCATACAGATGTGAGAATCATACCTGGTAAATACATACCCTGGAGCAAGTGCCTAATTGGGAAATCAGCTTTCATTTAACAGTACACAGTGAAACTGAAACATTGAAATGTTTCGATGGGGTGTGCTGGTATTCCTAGTAATGCCTCTTCCAATATCCAGATTCACAACTATAACTGTATAATTCTTTGCCACCTCTCCAAATCCCTTTATATGTCTTTAGTCATTACCTTCTGTACACCCCTTTAGGCCAAATGGTTTTCTTCCTTCCCTACCGTTCGGCACCAGCCTATGGTTTGGAAGAAGACTATCCAATAAGCATAATGGGTGTACTGTCCTAATCCTAGGAGCACTCGCAATGCGAGAGAAGGTGAGGATAAAAGACAACTGAATGAACTTAATTCATAGGTGATTTAGGATCGACAAAGAAGTACATGGTTTGGTCGTGAATAGCAGTCGCAATTTACTTTGCCCTCTTACTAATCCCTTGCTTTGTCTGAACTTAATACCTTCTGTACACCGTTTAGGCTAATTGGCTTTCTTCATTCCCCACCGGTTGGCACCAGCCTAGGGTCTGGAAGAAGACTATCCAATTTGCGTAATAGGTGTACTACTCCTAAACCAAGGAGTACTCACTCTGAGAGAGAAGGTAAAAGGAAAAGACAACTGAATAGTCCTATTCGTTTTCTCCAGAACCGGAAACCATCCTCGAAGTCCTTCGAGTTCGTATATAACCATACGATGGTTTTGTCCAATGGAAGTGGACGTTCGTAGTAATACGGGGTGTCCCGGAGAAAAGGGTAAAAGTAGGAGTGGCAAAGAGGTCTGCAACTCAGACAAACCAAAAGCCAGTGTTAAGAAGGTTCGGTCAACTTGGTCACTGAGTCATAGTCTAGGGTCGGGTCAATGGTCGCTGCCAGAGAGAGAGAAAAGAAACACTCAGCGTGCACTCTAACCTAGATCAGAATGGTTATCACTTTATCTAATCTGGAAACCTCCCACTGTAACGTCAAATTCTTCCCCAAACCTGAAAGAAGAATTAGCCGGGATAACCCGAGGAGTAAACTAACTCATCAGTGGGAATCGGGATCCAACTCTCATCGCATGATAACGTGACGGAATCCGCTCACGTTATCACACTCCAGAAGGTATGCGCATATCTGGCAAGTTTCAGTACTTTTGAAACTCCCGATGTGGATTTTTACCCCATGCTCTTATGACCTTGACTTTGGCCAACATATCATAAGTCACATGTCAAGTTCTACCCGTCATTTTCCTGGTTAATTTGAACCCACCCGTACGTACCCTTGACTTTGGCCAAAATGGCAGTACGACTGTCCCAAACCAACGCATCTATCTATGCTGCATATGAATACCCAACAGCTACCAAACACTGTGCCTTGACTTTGGCCAACATACACAGCTTGAATACTATTGACCATCCATATGAAACGACGGAGGGCTACGAATGGTTTCTGGCGAAAACCTTTAACGTAATGAACTCGATATCGTCGAAGGAACTGATAGCTTTTTAGAAAAATATAGTGACGAAAACCTTTGCTAAAGAGGTCACTCCCGGTGAAGGGATCTCGGCTCTTTCCCCGTAGAATGAGGTGCAGGATATTCCAACTGAATACCACGGTGCAAAGAAAAAGTAATCGGCTATAGTGAAGTTAATGCACTGACGCAAACTTTTGTCCAAGGGGTCACTCCCGGTGAAGGGATCTCGGCCCTTGCCTCGTCGACTGAGGAGCAGGATATTCCAACTGAATACCACTGTGCAAAACAAAAGAGAACGCCCTTGCAATAACAGCTTTTTGAAAAAAAGTGTTCCAACAACATCAGATTAGGTTTGTTTAACTTGCATTGATCCGAATCAACGCAGTCCCATCAATTGATCACACCACAAAGAACGAAAATATACTGACGTACGTATATGCCATCCGCATTCGCCACTGGGTCCCGTCATCACCCGTTAGGTTAGCTTACTAACGACAGAGCAGGGACTGGACTAGCGCGGATGAAAAACATATACAACATCTACTAATATATATACCAATATATAGTATTCGCTCAAGGCGTGATAAAAATGCAACACAGAAATGTATAGCAACACAGATCAATACAGATATCTGGGATCCCCGGGTTTCACAGAGCCGCTGAAACCCGACGTTCCCCCGGTCGTGTGGATAGCCTGGATGCAATGTTAGTACAGTTTTGTTTTTTATGTACATTTGATTTTGCGGGGCGAGCGTCCGACATGTGGACTGCCGTCACTGCCTGTTTGTATTATTCTTTTGGGGCACGACCTGGTTGCGGCGTCGGGTCGACGGCCGGGGCGCCCCCGCGGGCTTACAATGGTATCAGAGCCATTAACCTAGCTAGCTAGCTAAAAGAAAAGAGTAGAGATGCTATACCAAGCGATCCGTGTCCTTCGGTCTTCGTCTCCGCTCCGATCTCCCGCGGAATCTCCGTCACCTCCTCTCTCGTCGGAAAGGGCACCACGTAGCCGGAATCTTTTACGGGCTCCCGCCTCTTGACCGAGGCAACTCGGGCGCGAAGTTGGCTAGCCGACGCGTCCAAGGCTTGCTATAGAAATAGTGTAGAAGCTTGTCTCTTTGGGGTTTTGAGGTTGCCATGGTTTGTGGAGGAAACAAGAAAGAACTTTGGAGAAGGGTTATTGGATTTTTGGAGCAAGCAAGAATGAGATGATCTAATTTCCATACACCATCAAATTTCCTCTCATCTCTCCCCTCCCCATAGTGGCCGGCCCTCTCTCCTCTAGAATGAGATTGGAGAGAGAAAAAAAATTCTCCAAGAATTATCATGTGAAAAAGAAATGATAAATCAACAAAAGGCCCACATCAATTCCAATCCAAAACAATCCTTCATCTAATCTCATCATCACATAACCATCACATGAAAAGCTAAGAAAGGGACAAGAAAGGCATCTCATGATGATAAGAAGGAACAAAAGCAAGGAAGCCCTCCACAAAAGAGTTATTTGCAAATTGCAAATAACCCCCTTCCATCAAAAGTCCGGCCGAGAAGGAAAAAGAGAAAACCGGCCGGAACGGAATGCAAACTGGCAACTTCAGAAAACCGATCCCGTAATAAATTACAGGAAAACCCCACAACTGCAAATACATGCCCGCATTTGTATTCGCACTGAACACAAATGCAAAGAGACAAAACTACACTATCATTTACTAGGATCCGGCTTAAGCCAAAGCCGGCTAGTAAAAACCGTCCGATCACGATCCGTGCAATACCGCACGTATCTGATCGAACCCTGCCATATCTCCATACGGCCTCTACAGCGTTTCACCCGAAACTTGAGTAACTGTCTGTGTGGTGGACTCTAAAGACTCGTCAATACTATGGCTGTGGATTTAACCACTAGCACGTCAGAGGTATAAGCCAATACGTAACGGGCTACCAGGTACTGACCAAAAGGGACGTCGATGAGCGAACTCATCCTGACACCCTACTGAGCCTGTCAGTGACAATATCCGTACAGTCCGGTCCGTTCGTCTATGAGCATCGCATGGCGGGCCTAGGGGGTTGGTAAAAGTCAGACCCCCAAAAGCGGTACAAGTCGTGTCGGAGTGTAGCCCAGAACACCCTGAGATACTACTGGAATACCTACCAGCAAATCTCCTGCCTTGGCCAAGGACTTTTCATGTTCTGGCTCTCCTAGACACAGCACGACCTCACCCCCAATACCGGGAGAGACGAACCCCTGCAGATCCGCTCACTGCCTCCATGTGGCTCGGGACTGTACCCAACTAAAACCTGTTTGCACGACTCCTTTGAGCCGTGGTAGGGTAGTAATCAAAGTACAGTGGGAACTCACACGAGACAAATGACGATCCCAGGTCGATGAACTAACCTGTACACATGTCACCTGGGAACTGCTATCTGACGTCTGGTATATCCCAACTAGCAGGTTCCCGGCGAGTCCTGTCCGGTGTACTCATAACCCAATGAGCACCTGTATACATCTTAGGTGAACCAACTAACACCAGTGGCTTGTGAGACCGGCCACCGCCCCTCGTCGGGGTCTCGACTGTATACACTAGTCTACTCCGGAGTATCGATGCCCTGTCTCGAAACTCCCACGACTAGGGACCTTTTAAGGATGTGCTTGTAGACCTCAGCTCCCACTTATATGATCGCCCTCATACTGCTGGAAGTCAAGCAAGAATCCTAGGGGCTTTATCAACGTGTAATAGCGACTCGAAAGGTCACCTAAAGCAGTACACGATGATAAAGATAAACCAGATAGCATACTATCATCTCGAGTAAGACTGTCCTACCGGGATAGGTCCTCCCCTCAATCATTGCAATCACGTGCCTGTGACCCAATAATTTACTCTGAGGGCACTATCTCCAACATATGTTGCCCAAATTTCACGGGCTGGAATCCGAAGATGCATATATCTTCATTAACAAATTCCAGAATGTTTGTGCAATGATGAAGACCACCCAACTGTCCGACGAGGCTATACGGCTACGAGTCATTCCTTTCACTTTGTGTGACCTAGCTGAAAAGTGGTTGTATAGCACCGCGTCACATTCTATAAACAGTTGGGAAGAGTTTGTTAAAGCATTTCTTAAAAAGTTTTACCCAAATTACAAGACCGCGAGAATACGAAAAGAAATTAACCAATTTTCCCAGCTTCCTTCCGAACCTTTTTGGAAGTGCTTCGAACGATACAAAGACCTTCTTGTTCGGTGCCCTCATCACGGTATTGAGAGATGGCAACTTTGCCAAACTTTATATGAAGGACTGAACCCAGCAACTAAGCAGTTGTTGGAAACCATTTGTCAAGGCCACTTCCTATCCAAATCTGACGAGGAAGCTTGGCAATTTCTCGATGATCTTGCTGAACAAACGCTTCAGTGGGAAAGCACTAGACCGAACACTTCGTCCACTTCATCTACTTCTTCCGGTCAATCTAGGGCAGGCGTTCATCAACTTGATATGTCAATTGCAATGAAAGCCGAAATGGCAGCAATTACACGAAAACTAGAAGCAATTGAGAGCAAATTCTCATCGCCTTCTCCTGCCCCTGCTTTACCCCCTCGCACTATATGCGCTTGTTGTTCGAATCCATCCTATTTGACCGAAGAGTGTCTTTACAACCCACCTGCTCAAGGACAGGATCAAGTCAATGCTGCCTTTCAGCAAAGACAAAGAAATGATCCATACTCTTCAACTTACAATTCTGGTTGGAGGAACCGCCCAATTTTGCTTGGAAACAAATCAACAACAATTCCAAGGCAACAACAATTTCCAGAGGCATCTTCCTCAACAACAAGCTCCTCAACAAACTCAATATCAGCAACCTTTCCAACCCCAACCTTACCAAAATCAAACGAACAATTTTGCACCCAACAACTCTCTTCCTCAAAACAATTTTGTTCCGCCAAACAACGATAAGGTTTCCTCATTAGAACGAAGTCTGGAGGCATTTTTAAAACAATCAACTCAATCCTCAGCCAACATCTAGTCTTCCATTCAGTCTTTGGTGCAACACACTGCGTCACATGGGCAAAGCATCAAAACCATTGAAGCCCAGATTGCACAACTGAATGCAGATTTAAGCGAGCAAGAGAAAGGGAAGCGTCCATCTCAACCACTCCCAAATCCTGGTCACCCACAAAATGCACATGTTGCTCTTGAACAACAAAACCATAATGTGAGTACCGTGACTACATTGACATCTGGAAGGATGTTGTACAACAATGTTGGCACTGATGATGACACCCCGGCCGCCGCTCCTTTTTCTTCTTCAGAGCCTGTTCTCCATTCTTCACAAGGCTTTACTTCTTCTGCTGCTCCGAACGGACCCACATCTCACTCCACGAAAGCACCAGCACTGGGGTCCGTTCCTGCTCCACAATCTCCTCCACAAACATTGGACTCAACCAATTTTCAAAATGTTCAATTTCCAAACCAGTTGAGATCCAATAAACAAAATCCACAAATGGAGAAGAATGTGGAGTTATTTAAACAGGTTAACATTAATATTCCTCTCTTGGATGCAATCCAACAAGTCCCTTCTTACGCAAAAATCTTGAAGGACTTATGCACTAAGAAGAGGAAATCTCAGGTACCTAAGAAAGTTTTCTTAGCTAGCGCCGTGAGTGATGCTCTTACCCAACCTTTACCTCAAAAGCAAAAGGACCCTGGCCGTCCTACTATTTCAATAACTATTGGGGATAAGAACATTAACCGCGCACTTTTGGATCTTGGTGCCAGTGTTAACCTACTTCCTTATTCGGTATATGAGCAATTAGGTGTAGGAGAGCTGAAACCTACGCATTGTACTCTCCAAATGGACGACCGATCTATCACCCATCCTCGGGGTGAGCTGGAGGATGTGCTAATTGATTGATACGAAAAAGTGTGTTTATAGTGTGACCGCAATCAATAACGGTGTCGTTTGTAACTAGCCGAGATGAGTACGGGTCGTCCTCTGGGAAACGTGGAACCTTTTATTCTTAATTTAGATGTGTTGAGAAAGAGAGGAGGGATAAAGAATTTTGAAGAATGGTTTCTAGATCTACGTTAAGAAAGAATGCAAAAAAATAGATCTAGATTATTTTAGGAATGTAGTTAATATAATAAGGAGGCTTGTAGGGTTCGTTAGGATTTAGTAGTCATGGACGATTAATTAAAAGTTACCCTTTTATCCTTTAATAGATTTAAAACTAGAACGACGGTGATGTGTGTAGATTAGGGTTTCTGGAGGGAATAGGAATCCCACTCTTAACCCTTATCTCGACACGGAACTCCATTCATATCTAGCCTTTACCAAAACAATCATTAATCTAATCTCTAATAGCGGTCGGAACTAACAAGGAATTGTTAGCGCGCCCGATTAGGATGTTAATGATTCTTTTGATAAAGTTCATAAACTTTATAGGACTTAAAAAGGGTTTAGAGATGTTCATCATCCATTAGCCTGCCCTAATCCTACGAACCCTAACAAGCGGAGAATTACTCGCGCATGTTGGGAGAAAAAGAGATGGAAAGAAATTGCATAATTAAACTACCAAGAAATAGAATAAGAAAAAGAAAGCTACCTTTATTAATCAACAATATTCATTACACTTGAATTCTTAGAAAATGATTACAATTTCTAGTTGCTTCTCGATCTCTTCTAAGGAGGTAGACGAACAGTTGATGATTAGCCTGGATGCGTGAGCCGTCTTGGACTTCGTGATCTCGTCGGCTTGATGATTTTTTCAAGAGGCTCTCGGTCCTTATTTATAGTCACAGAGCCAGAACCCTAGTTTCCTAATATGGAAACTAGTTGTTAGGATCCTAACCACCACAATCCCATATCTCAACTCTTCAAATCCGCGGCGGAACCGCGGCTATTGGATAGGTTTGGCCGCGGATCCGCCCCCTTTTGGTGAGATCATGGCCTCTAATTTTTGTAGTTTCATATCTGTAACACTTGGTAATCTTTTGAGTATCTAAACTCTGAAAATCTTTTCTACATTTCTACCAGAATTAGTTTCTTGAATATCTTTTGTAGATTTGATTTGTCTACTTTGATTTCCTTGATTTCAGTCCTGAAAATTCTGCACAATAACTCAACAAACAATATTAGTAGAGTTTGTTTTATTGAGAT
Organism: Agapanthus africanus; assembly: GCA_030015575.1. Classification (NCBI taxonomy): domain Eukaryota; kingdom Viridiplantae; phylum Streptophyta; class Magnoliopsida; order Asparagales; family Amaryllidaceae; genus Agapanthus; species Agapanthus africanus. The sequence goes on from CM057340.1 coordinate 271,203,202, forward strand.
ATTAACTTAACCATTAAGAATTGGTCAAAGGTATTAATAAGGTAAGCATATTTAAATGTGCCAAATGTTACATGGATATTATATGCTTACTTTTTCCTACAAAATGTTATTTATAATATATAAACACATGAAAATAGTATTTTTACAGATAAACACTCATATGTATCATATATTATAATAAACACCTTTTATTATATAGTAATAGTAGGAAAAATGTCATATTAAATGTGCAGTTTTATCAACTGAACAAATACCCCCAAACTTATCTTTGATCGTCCCGAGCAAACTAGTTTATTCAAGAGAAGGAGAAAAAGAAAGGAGAAAACTAAGCACACTTTCGTAGGCAAACACGATTGCACTGAGCACGTGCAACAAGCCGTTAAACCTCTAGGTGTCCCTAGTAGGAGGAGTGTTGTCTCCTGAAGGTTTTCAGCGGATTACACCCACAAAATCCTATAATAAAAGAGATATGGTGAAATTTACATATAAAAATAAGAACCATAAAAGAAAGACTTTGAAAATAAGAGTTTCCAACTACACTAGCTTTTCAGTTGTTATGAACCCTATCTTAATAGTCATGAAAAGATGTTAGAAATCACATTATCCCTCAATAGAACATCGTCTTTATTCTTCATTCCTACCTTTCATCCAAACATCGATCATATAACCCTACGTGTGTGTAAAGAACATCCCTACACTCGGAGAATTCAATTCAAGCTATCATACTCTTGTCCATCTGCCTCAGTACTTTTTAATCGATGAATATTTAGTTGAATTTGCTCACACAATTTTCATGCGGCCGTTAATACTTCTTAAGGTACTAACCGACCGATTACTCATGTGCTTGCTGATTAGGTGATAGTATTTTCCTCGTCTTGCACCACCTAAGGCTTAGCAGTGACTCCCAAACCAGTTGGTCTAAGGCACTAGGTGATGAAGCACCCTCGCTATATTTTTTTATTGCTGCCTTGGCGATAACAAAACCAGTGTTCATTTTTCTTTCTTCCATTTTTATATTTTCTTCATTTTTTTATTTCCTTCATACTTTGGCTTTTAGACAAGAGCATTTCAAGGTATCCTCTACTATCCCGAGTTTCAAGACGTATGTAAGTGCATATAGTAGGGTATCAACATTCAAATATTTTGCTTCAAGAATAGGGACTATTTTTCAGACTTATTTTTATCCTCAGATTAGTGACTTCCTTCATCTTACTAACCCTTGGGACAACAGCACATAACTACTTATTACTAGTTCGTTTAAGAAAACTTATAATTTTCTTAAACTATTCCTATCTTTCATATATAATTTTTCACTTTCTATTCTTTTATTATCAAAAAAATTTTGTGCTTATATATATAATGCAAAGTATGCGTAAATAAGCACAAACCTCCCCCAAACTTGTTTTCAACAGTGTCCTCACTGTTGCTATCTGCTGGATCACAAAAACCTGTAAGCTTGGGAGGACATTATTAATCGGGGCAAGAATATATGAAAGTGAAAATGCTCCCCCAAACTTATTTTTGGCTCACAAATTTGAGGACAAAAGTTATGATCAAGAGCCAGAAATATACCCCCCTCAAACATGAGTTAGACAATACGAAGCATTTTAAGAGGGGGTGAGTCATTTGGTCAAAGTAAGACTTTACAAAGACCAAAAGTCAACACCAACCATTCAAAGATTATATCAGTATAGCGTATAGGTTGGTGGAAGAATGTGTTGTATTGAGTCAAGAAAAAATGGGGAAGGGATAAGAGGTGGTCTAGAAAGGGTTTGAAATTAGAGAAAAGAAAGAATGAGGATGAATGTGAATGATTAGGAAGAAGGAATGGTGACGGTTCAACCTCTATAGGTGGAGATTGATTAATCACAAAATCCGTATTGTTTAAAAATTCAAGTTCGTCAGCAAAAAGTTTTTCAAAACTTTTATCAATGGTGTGATTGAACATTTTGCTGCCAAAGAGTTTTGTGCCAGAATTTATCCTACCTGATTCAAAAATTATTGAGGTAGAGGACTCGAAAAACTCATCTACCTCATTTTCAAAAATATCTAAATCAAGTTGAATTTCTGGTATTATTGAACTTGAATTAACGGATTGTGATTTATCAAAACTCACTGAAACTATAGGAACAGAAGAAGAACCGGAGAAAGTAGAAGGTGAAATGGGTAAACAAATTGGTGTGTCGAGTGTTGCTGAACCAGATGTGGAAGATGGAGGCTGTATTTCGGTCTGATCTTCGGGTATACCATTATCATCAACTTCAAGACATATTTGGGGTTCGGGAAGAATTAAAGGCTCAAGATGATGACCACAAGGAAGTGAAAGGATTTGATGAATTGGTGGGACAAAATCATCCAAAATTTCGGGTTCATCAATCAGTATATCCCTAACGTCAATCACCTTATTCAAGTGAAGATTAAAATTCTCAAACACCTCATCAAAAGTATGGTTTTCAATCAGCTTTGGTTCAAGAGTGGAGGTGTAGAGATCATCAGGGTTGGGTATGGTTTCACTTGAAATGGACCCTTCACAGTCGGGTAAATCAAACACTACAAAGTCACACAACTTATCAGACATTCTATTTGGTGTACTTGATGAATCTATGAAACTGGAGTTGTGGATTTCAGTTTGGAATGGGGAGGTTTGATTAGGAAGGGTGTACAGTTCTGTCTTACTACCCAAATCCTTCCTAATTTGGTTCGACAGTTCCAGAAATTTTTCTAATGTCTGCTCCAGACTAGTCTTGGGTTGATAAGGGGTTTCAGTATAAGATTGAAATTCCTGTGGATAATTAAAACTCTTAAATGACTGATTAGAAGAACTGTCTAGAGTAGGTGGAAAAGTCGGATTGGATTGATAGGAATAGAATGGTTGCGGAACTTGGGTAGGAGTAGGATCAATATTATGATAAGAAGAATATTGATATGGGTTGGTTGGTTGGCTATTTTCAACAGACATCTTATATGCCACAAACCGCATATCAAACTCTTCTCCGGACAGTGGTGGTGATGGTTGATATTGGTCCGGGTTGAAACTTTGGCCTCTAGACCTAGCTATATGCTCAGCAATGGATATTCGTCTAGGGGCTTCCTCACTCTGGGTATGAACTGAAACAGGTGTAGGATTAGGATACGGTTGATAAGACCTAGACTGAGGTGGCCAACTGTTTCTTCCTGCTTGTTCTATATGATCTCTTAAGGACATGGAAGAGCCGGACGGAATACCGAAGGGATTACGAAAACAAGAGATATCTGGTTGTGGACAGCAAAGCTCGGCAAGTGTTCTTCTGTTTAGGTCACCCATTATAAGAAGAGAAGAAGGGGGAAGGGGTAAAAAGGGGAGAAAATAATTGTTTTTTTTTTTTTTGAAAAATGACGGATTTAGACAAATCACACAAAAATGCACAAACAACCCTAGAACTATGGTTACCTAGGTCCAGTCTCTAGACCACTCCTAGACTTCCAAAGGACAAACCGCAGGATAAATCCTCTACCGCCTCTTTACTACCCTTATAGCCAGGTAAGTGCCAGGTGAGTGGGAAGCTCCCCACTGCAAAAGTAGTGGTCCTAATTAAGTAACTACTCGCCTTGGACACACTTGCCTAGTCACCACAAAAGTATGCGGATAAGCGATAGATTACCCACGACCTTCCTCTGTCCTTATTGAGCGCGACAGTCCTTAGAGTCTGGTCTAGATATTTTTTAAATTAATGTAGGGTTGATGCAGATACTCGGTTTGTGATTTGTGGGGCTTAGGAAGGGTGATGAAATCCCTACCTAATCTGGATTTGGTCTTGCCCCTTAAAACCCCGTATTAAAATATGCAAAAACAAACCGCAAAACAAAACTTTGCAAAAAGATTTTTGAGCGGCGATATTTTGCAAAGAATCCTGCAGAAAATAGATTTTATTGGATTTGAGAGGAGAGAGAAGGAGTTAAGAAAGATACCAGAGAAGTGTGAAACCCTAGATCTCCCGTTTCCTCAAGTCCGTGACTCCAGATTCCCTCGCAAAATTCACACAATAACGGTGTCGCACGTAGCTAGACCGAGGTGAGTACGGGTCGTCCTAAGGGAAACGTTGAATCTTTTACTCTTACTTTAGATGTGTTGAAAAAGAGAGGAGGGATAAAGAATTTTGAAGAATGGTTTCTAGATCTACGTTAAGCAAGAATGCAAAAATATAGATCTAGATTATTTTAGGGATGTAGTTAATATAATAAGGGGGCTTGTAGGGTTCGTTATGATTTAGTAGTCATGGACGATTAATTAAAAGTTACCCTTTTTATCCTTTAATAGATTTAAAACTAAAACGACGGTGATGCATGTAGATTAGGGTTTCTGGAGGGAAAAGGAATCCCACTCTTAACCCCTATCTCGACACGGAACTCTGTTCATATCTAGCCTTTACCAAAACAATCATTAATCTAATCTCTAATCGCGGTCTGGACTAACAATGAATTGTTAGCGCGCCCGATTAGGATGTTGATGATTCTTTTGATAAAGTTCATAAACTTTATAGGACTTAAAAAGAGTTTAGGGATGTTCATCATCCATTAGCCTACCCTAATCCTACGAACCCTAATAAGCGGAGAATTACTCACGCATGTTGGGAGAAAAAGAGATGGAAAGAAATTGCATAATTAAACTACAAAGAAATAGAATAAGAAAAAGTACTACCTTTATTAATCAAAAATTCATTACACTTTGATCCTTAGAAAATGATTACAAAGACTAGCTTGCTTTTCAATCTCTTCCAAGGAGGTAGACGAACAGTTGATGAACAGTTGACGAACACTTGGACTTCGTGATCGTGTCGACTTGATGATTTTTCCAAGAGGCTCTCGGTCCTTATTTATAGTCACAGAGCTAGAACCCTAGTTTCCTAATATGGAAACTAGTTGTTAGGATCCTAACCACCACAATCCCATATCTCAACTCTTCAAATCCGCGGCGGAACCGCGGCTATTGGATAGGTTTGGCCGCGGATCCGCCCCCTTTTGGTGAGATCATGGCCTCTAATTTTTGTAGCTTCATATCTGTAACACTTGGTAATCTTTTAAGTATCTAGACTTTGAAAATCTTTTCTAAATTTCTACCGGAATTAGTTTCTTGAATATCTTTGGTAGATTTGATTTGTCAACTTTGATTTCCTTGATTTCAGCCCTGAAAATTCTGCACAATAACTCAACAAACAATATTAGTAGAGTTTGTTTTATTGAGATATTAACTTAACCATTAAGAATTGGTCAAAGGTATTAATAAGGTAAGCATATTTAAATGGGCCAAATGTTACATGGATATTATATGCTTACTTTTTCCTACAAAATGTTATTTATAATATATAAACACATGAAAATAGTATTTTTACAGATAAACCCTCATATGTATCATAAATTATAATAAACACCTTTTATTATATAATAATAGTAGGAAAAATGTCATATTAAATGTGCAGTTTTATCAACTGAACACTAATAAAGGTTGGGGACTTCATATTCCCCGTTGATTTTATTGTGCTCGATACACAACCTGTAGCTAACCCCCGGAATCAAATTCCGGTGATACTCGGTCGACCATTCCTTGCAACTTAGAATGCCGTGATCAATTGTCGCAATGGTTCGATGAACCTATCTTTTGGAAATATGACAATTGAACTCAACATTTTTAAGTTGGGGAATCAGCCCTCTGAACCTAATGCTAATATACTAGACGTTTGCTCGATGCAAGAGATCACCCCGGAGGACTGTGAATTAGAAAAAATTTTGTTCGATCACAGCAATCTTAACGCCACTAGTGCGTTCCTCTTTGAACCTGATACTGTTTTTGTTCCCGATAATGACTATGAGTGTTTCACTTTCTCGAACGAACTTGACCAGTCACCACCCGAGTTTGAATCCTTTGATTTTTCGGATGAGTTAGCTGAACCATCTGTTTCCCCCAATCAGAGCAAAGCTCTGTTTGAATTTCAAAAATTCAAAATTGAAGCAACGCTTCAAATCCCTTGCGCTGCGCGTAACGCGCCGTGTGTCAAAAGCTGATACGTCAGCGCAGCGCCCAAGGCAGCATGCCCAATCAGAGCAAGGCTCTATTTAAAACAAAATTAAAGAAAGCAACGCTTCAGTTGCGCAAGCGCTGCGCTGCGCGACACGTGTCAGCGCAGTTGCGCTGCGCTGTGCGCGACACGTGTCAGCGCAGTTGCGCTGCGCTGTGCGCTGCGTGACACGTGTCAAGCGCTGATGCATCTGCGCCAAACAGGATTAAAATTCCAGTAAGATCTTTCTGTTCTTGTTAAAACAAGAAAATTATCTTCTGTAAAACAGAAGCCCTTGGATCAAAGATCCAACGGTGGGGAAAATTCCCCAAATCACTCAGAGAATGATCTCTTTAACAAATTTAACAAATTAATGGGCACTATATAAAGGCCCCTAGCCCCAATTCAAAAAACATCAAGATCAAAAACAACAGCACAGAGAATAGAGAGAACTCTGAAGAATTTTGAGAAAAACTCAAGAAGAGAAAAAAGGTAAAAACCTTTAAAAAAAAGAAGAATTTCTTCTGAATAGATCATTGATCTAAGAACAAGATCAATGATCTTCAATAAAAAATAAATAATAACAGTGCCTTGTACTTTTTTTATGAACCATTAGTTCTGAAATCTTAAAGATTCTTTTCTTGAATCCAAAATTGGATCAAGTTATTGAAACAGTGCCTTACACTTGCAAAAACTGCACTGTTGCGCTCCTGGGTTGGCGCAAGCCACCAGAGAGCGCCACGTATCAGCACCATAACCACTTGCGCTATGCGCTTTTAAAAATAGAGCATTGCTCTTTAAAGTTGGCGCAACTCACCAGAGCGCGCCACGTGTCACAGCGCAACAGCGCAGCGCACTGGCACAGCGCTAGCGTGACACGTGTCACCTTCACATGAGCTTGCGCTCAATAATTGGCGCAAAACGCCTGACAAGCCAATGTCAGACAATTAATGCACTGCATTATTTACAGAAGGGCCAAGTCCAATTAAAAAAGGCCTAACGGGCCAAATTAAATGCAATGCATTATTTTAAAGAAGGGCAGAGCCCAAACAAATGCTCTGCATCATTTATAAAGGGACAGAGCCCAAATCAAAAAGGCCTAGCAGGCTAGAATGAAATGCAGTGCATTATTAAACAGGGGTAAAGCCCTAACACAAGCCTAATAGGCCAAAGATAAAAACGTTGAATATTCTCAACTAGACTTAGCCCAATCATGGCCATAAGTCCTCAAATTAAATTGACTGAGCAAGACTGCTCTCTTAAATCAATTTACATCCGGTTCAAGGGTACATCTCCGAACTCCTCTGACACCTATCGTTGTAATCCTTCAACGACGTCAGAGAGGTGACGGGTCCCGACAACCACACACCCATACGGACTGCGGGGTCCTTAAACTCGTGGACCGAAACGTCCTTAAACTAATATTCGTCCCAAAATGGGAATGTTGGACTGAAATATCCTTAAACTAATGTTCGTCCCCAAATGGGAATGATGGACCCCTGTGTCCCTAAACTGGAAATGGACCCCTATGTCCCTAAACTGGAAATGGACCACCATGTCCCTAAACTGGCAATGGACCGCAATGTTCCTAAACTACCTATGGACCACTACGTCCCTAAACTGGAACAATAGAGCCCCCAAACGCTCTTTTGTCGGATCTAAACGATCCCGTTTAAGTTGATCTTAGCCTCAAATATGGCTAACGTATCCTTAAACATTCAAACAGACTTTAGTCCTAAATTGGACTATAAGACCCCCAATCAACTTTGGTTCAAGGGTACATCTCCGAACTCCTCTGACACCTGTCGTTGTAATCCTTCAACGTCGTCAGAGAGGTGACGGGTCCCGACGGCCATATATTAAATGGACCACTACGTCCCTAAACTGGAACAATAGAGCCCCTAAATGCTCTTTCCGTTAAGTTGATCTTAGTCTCAAATCAGACTAATGTATCCTTAACGAACGTTTAAGTCGATCTTAGCCTCAAATACGGCTAACGTATCCTTAAACTAAAACCCCAAACCCAAATCTAAGTAAATACGGATTTGGACTGATCCACGTCCTACGGGCGACGACATAAATTAGTCTCCGTATACAATCCACGGGCAACCATAAACAAAACAAACACCCACAACATGAAGTGAAATTCTGGAGAAGGAGAAAGTTGTTACCGCGATGCGGTAACGTAATTAACTGCAGGGGCTTGCGCCTGCAGGGAAGAGCGTCCCCACAATCAAAACCCCTCAAGCGAGGGGGAATCTGACGAAGTCTGCTACATCGGCCGCATCCGTTTAAACCTCCGATACACGGTGCCATAAATCAACTTGGCATCTTCGGAGAGGTGGACGGATAAAACCAAATAGCATCTGCCCCCAGATTCAGGCAAGACGTCAGTCTTTCCCGGTTTCCGGCGGTAAACACCATCCGACTCGGTTGCTTACACTCATTTTGAACCTCTGCTGGAATCCTTTGAGTTTGAGACAATTTCACCGATTTTACCTTCAATTGTTTCACCTCCAACACTCGAACTCAAGCTATTGCCGTCTCACCTTAAATACGCTTACTTAGGTGATAATGTGACCCTTCATGTTATCATCTCGGCTTCTCTAGCCTCAGATCAAGAGAAAGCCCTTCTGAAGGTCTTGCAGAGCAATCGACAAGCTTTTGGCTGGACTATGGCGGACATCAAGGGGATTAGTCCCCTAATTGTTGAACATCATATTCATATGATGGATGATGCCAAGCCAGCCAGGGATCCACAGAGACGACTCAACCCAGCCATGAAGGAGCTGTTAAAAAGGAGATCGTAAAGTGTCTTAATAGTGTTATCATTTTGTAACGTTTTAGAAATTGTTATGCGAATTTTTCCGTTTTAGGGTAAAATTGTCGGTTTTTCCCGTTTTAATTTAACCCGACTGTGATCAAAGGATCATATAGACTTGCCAGCACCTAATTTAGCTAAAATAAAGCTAGTGCGCAAGTTTTGGGGGTATATGGGACGTTTTGGTTCAGATAGAATTTTTCCCAATTTTTAATATTATTTTAATGTGGTATTCACTTTTTCGGAAATTTCTCTTAAGTAATCTTTTCCTTAAATCAAACTTGAGTAAACCAAAACCTTCCCACAATATCTAGATATTTGTTGTGCATATGGATTAAAGTTTAAAGAAAAGAAAAAGAAAAGAATAAGAGGTGGCATGTGCATGTATGTTCATTTAATGGTATTTATGTGCATTTATGATGAATTAAGCAAGAACAATCCACACAAACCCTCCCTTTTCTCCCTTAGCCGAGATCCTTCCTCCCCCTTCTACTCTTGATCATTTCCCTTCCATTTTTGTATCAATCCAAGCCAATAAATCCCCAAAATCCTAAAATATATCACAAAATATACATCAAGTCTTGGTTTTTGCTTCTTGCTCACTTGGAACTAGGAAAGTTTGGATCTTGTGAGCAAAGGTTATTAGGTATAATCCCTAATCTGATAAATAGGAGTTTTTATGTTGTATAGCTCGTTGGTTATGGATTTGAGAACCGTGGGGGTATTTCAAGAAAACTATGTATTGTTTGAAAACCCGGTTTCTCTTGATATGATATTTCATTGCGTCCACAATGTGATTTCTCGGTTCTGAGATTTGGCTTGTGATACCCGATTCGAGGAGTGGGAGGCACCGTCTGCGGGTACATGGTGGACCCGGTATAGTACCGCGGGGTGAGTGGTGATTTCGTGATGTATACGATAAGCCTGGTAGAGGGACCACTACCTACCGGTGATTGTATTTGGACTCGGCGGTTATCATGGGGATATCGACCGGAGTGATGTATGACATATCGTCAGGGCCAGTCGTGATGATAGCGCCTGATCAGTCGAAAATACTGCATTTTTAACACGTCAATTTCCCAATCTTTTACACTCATCTAGAAGTGTTCGGTATTCATATTGCACATATTAGCAAAACATATCTGAAATACCAGATTGCATGTGTTAGACTTTAAAACCGGCATTTTTAAGGGAAATTGACTGTTTATCATGGCATCACTTCATTCTTGTATAGCGCAACTCTTGTCTCGAGAAATTATGCAGAAAATTGCAGGAGCAAAGCCAAAATTGGGAAAAGAGTTGATCAAAAATACACCAACTCCAAGATTTGAGATCTGGTAGTGATACAGAAAGACAAATAAAATTCAACATATCATAAAAAGGCCAAAATATCAGCCCAAAGAAGTACCAGAGAGACCAAGCCCTAAGGCTTCACAGGAGCCGCGGAACCGCGGCCGGAGCCGGCTTGCGCCGCGGTTCCGCGGCGGTTTTGCCACGTCATCAACAAGTTTTTGCTTCATTATTCCTCTCTCAGTGTGTACACCTCATCAAGCCAATGCAATTTCCAGATGACTCTCGAAGCTTCTGCCAGATCAGCAAAGATCATTAAGCAAGCTAATCTTGATTAAGCTCCTAACAAACTAGTTCTAGAAGCTCCCTTTAACTAACTTCTTCTAGAAGCCTCTCTAGCTAACAAACTTTTGGAGGGAAATTCAAATTTTGAATTCTAGATCTAGGGTTTTGGAAGTCTATAAAAAGGAGCCTAGATCTAGGGTTAATGGCTAATCTTTAGTTAGTTCTTCATCTCCCCAAAATCCACCTACAAGTTGAGTGACACATCTTGTAGCCCTAATCCAAAATCCAAGCCAAATTCAAGATCCCGAGTACCATTCAACCAAGAAGCCTTCAACCTTTTAGGAGCGGAGCCGATCTTCAATCGAGCAAGTGATCCAAGCCGATCCGCGACTCAAGGAGACGAGCGAAGCCAAATCGACGATCGAGTTCTTCCCCTTGTAGTTCTTGAGCGATTGTAACGGAATTGTTGATATAAATAAAAGGTGAAATTCTTTAATCTTGATTTCTTTAAATTCTTGCATCATGATTCGATCTCAATTTGTGATTGTGGTTCTTGTTGTGTAGTTTGAGTAAAACTCCGCTCGTAAAGGAGTCGAGACGATCAATAGAATGATGATGTAACAAATCTTAAAACGATTCTTAAGTCCTACGAGTTTTGTAAACCCTAGCAAATTGAAGAATCGACGACCTAGTTTCGTTGCGATACTTTCTTGATTGTGATCGCTCGAAATTAGGGATCCACGATCGATTCTTGAATTTACTAGAGGCTAGAATGTGAATGATATCGACGAAGGAACAAGGGATAAACGAAGGAACAAGGGATAAATGATGAAACCCTAGTTTCACAAGAAATCCCTAGTTCTCATCGATCATCATCGATCTAGTATCAATTCATCGATGGATATGAATACGTAATCAATAGATTTCATCACATCTATAGATCCGATCGATTCCTACGAGCCTCACTTCGATTCTTGATATTTGGTTTGGAAATCATAACAAATTCTCAATTCTTGATTTTATCTCTTCTTGATTTAGTCTAGATTTTCCTAATTCTTGAAATTCAATTTACACATCATGAATTATTTCTTTTCTTTTCTTTAAAGTTTCAACTCATCTAAATCGAAACACGAACGATTACACTTTCCCTGTGGACGATCCGCACTTACTAAAGCGCTACATTCGACACTGTTATTGATTGCGGTCAAAATATTTTTGGTTGTGATTTCTATACAATTTTCCATACTACACACAACGAGAAATTCATTCAATCAAATGGCGCCGTTGCCGGGGACAGTGCGCTAATTGTTCGTATTTTGATATTTGAGTTGAAAAGTTTATTCCATCTATATTTTTAGATCAAAATTCGCACAAACCCTAACCGATTCGTTGTGATTTGTTGCGAGAAAATCTGGAATCATTGGAGCTGGAGAAAATTTTTTTTGAGCATTCCAGAGAGCTTGAGGAGTTAACAGAAGCTCTCTGTAAATTTTCTGTGCATTGATCTCTCCCTTCCACCGCGATTCCGTGGCATTAGCAAGCTCCCGCGGCGGAACCGCCGCGTGCTGACGTCATCCCTGCACCAAAATTTCTCTATAAAATTCTAACTTTCTTATCTCTCCCCTCATCTGCTCCAAGTAACAAATTTCTGCAGGTTTCTTTGCAAATAAATCGCAGCGCCGCAAAAGCAAAATAAATTGTGCGTGTTTTGATTTTTGGTTGTTTGCATATTAATAGGGAATTTAAGGGGCACGGCCTGTAGGGTTACTAGGCACACTAACGAGGCTCTACAAGGCATCGACCATGCCAAAATTAAATTTTTATGTGCCGAATAACACTAAGCAAGATCGTTAACTAGAGTTTAGGCGAAAAAATTAGCAAGTAAACATCTTTACTCTAAAGGGAATACGAAATACAACCTTTGTAGATTGGTCCTTCGCTTCTAAAGCTCCTTGATGAAGTCCCTTCGCTGCGATCAAGGTTCTCCCGGGCTCTTGCATGGCTTCACGACGCGTGGGATGCGACTTTGCTTGAAGTCTCCGAGGCCGAAGATGATCTACGTCGAGGGAATTCCGACTCAAGCTCCTACTTCACTAACTTGAGAATTAGTGAAGCAAACACCCTATACTAAAGGGCTAGTCTAGTAGATGATGGAGAAATAGGAAGTGGGTTCTCTTTAGAATTTTGTTTCTCACTTTCTTTCTCACTTTAGATCAAACCCTAGCAAGCTTTTCTCTTGCTCAATGAAGAAGAAGATGATGAACAAAAGAAAAGAAAATTAGGATAATGATCAAGTGTCATGGCTAACCATGGTGAGTGAGTATCATATACTAACCCTTGTAGAGCCATAACCATAGCTAATTGTGTGAAGGTTAGGTTAAAGTCCAAAGTAAAAACAAATCTAGTAGACTTTAGTCAATGCATCCACAAGCTTCCACAAGCTTCATGCATTTTCCAATTTCCTACTAATTTTGTAATTACATTTAAACATTAAACCTAATCATAACAATTAGGATGGTGTATGTCTCATACACACAAGTCATGTGTATCATCAACCATGATACATAAAGATGACACATTTTAAACATATATCATATATATGTTAAAGTAGTGTACAAGTGAGAAAAATCCTAAAGTGAACAAGTGTTAGTAAATGTAAACTAGTATATCTAATATACAATTATACACTTAATTATTAAATCAACACTTGACTTAATAATCCGGTCACATCTCATATAACCGGCTAACATCCATTGTATCGACTTATCGAATTAACACTTGATTCGATAACCCGGTCATATCATATATGACCGACCGATACATAAAGTCGCGAGAATAGAATACGGTAACACATACACGCATTTATTCTCGGTCTCGCACATATCACATATGCGCTCCTATTTCGTTTCGCCTGAGCCAGTAAAACCTCTGTGTAGGACTCTAAAGACTCGTCAATACGCCGGCAGTAGGTGATGATCACATCACGCATACACAAGACGTCAGCGGTACTAGCTAGACGTAACGGCTACCTGGGTATTGAGCGATCAGAAGATCAGCAAGCAAGCCCGCTCCAACTCCTGTGAAAGCCTGCCGGCAACACTTCCCGTACAGTCCGGTCTCCTCGTCTGATATGTCGCATATCAAGTCTAGGGGTGGTAAACGTCAGACTCCAATAACCGATAAGTCGTGCCGATGTGAGGCTCATAACGGGTCGAGAAACTACTGGTAACACTTACTAGTAAATCTCTAATCAGCCCTGGCCAGGGACTTCCCTGTTACGGCCAATCGAGCACAGCGCAACATCAACCCCCAATACCGGGAGAGACGAAACCCCTCCTATCGCTCATTGCCTCCATATGACTCGGGACTGTACCGAAAAACCACCGTTTTGCACGCCCTCATGGACGTGGTAAGGTGGAAATCAAAGCACGGTGGGAATCACACAAGACTCTATGACGATCTCGGGTCTACAGACTAACCTGCACAAGTGTCACCAGAGAACCGCCATCTGACGTAAGGTATAATACCATCTGGGAGTTCTCGGCGAGTCCGTCCAGTGTACCCAGTCTCCACTGAGCACCCGTATACCATCTCTGATGTCAAACACCAATGGATATGGGATCATCCATCGCCCATCTCATGGGTCGAGATGCGTATACGCTAGTCTACTCTGGTGTATCGATGCCCCGTCTCGATACACCCACGACTAGGGACCTTGAAGGATGTACTTATGGACTACCATGTCCCCACTAGTATGATCCACATCATAGTCCAGGTAGTCAAGTACACATCCTAAGGGCTTTACCAACATGTAACTATAAGACAGTATAAAGAGACATGTATACATGTTAAAGTAAAGTGCAACCAGATAGCATACTATCATGACGAGCAAGAAAGTCCTCTCTATTTATGTCCAAGCATCCAATATAATATACATCATCTGTACAATACTGGCCTCTAAGGCATACATACAACTAACAATCTCCCACTTGCACTAGGGCCAGCTGCTGTAGTATCGCATACCTAGCATCCCGAAGAGTCTCTCAAACTGTATCTGGGGAATGGCCTTCGTGAGTGGATCCGCCGTGTTATTCTTCGTGTCAACCTTCCTGACCTCGATCTCCCGGCGATCAACTATCTCCCGGATCAGGTGATACCACCTCAGAATATGCCTGGATCGCTGATGGGACCTGGGTTCCTTGACCAAAGCCACCGCTCCATTGTTATCATAATACAAAGGTATTGGATGCTCAATGGATGGAACCACTCCAAGTTCAGTGATGAACTTCTTGATCCAGACAGCCTCTTTGGCAGCATCGTTGGCAGCGATGTATTCAGCCTCCATCGTCGAGTCTGCCACGGTTTCCTGCTTGGAACTCTTCCAGCTAACCGCCCCTCCGTAAAGGGTAAAGACAAAACCCGACTGCGACTTAGAGTCGTCCTTACCACTCTGGAAGCTCGAATCGGTAAAAGACTCCACTTGGAGTTCTCCGTTACCATACACCAAGAGCATCTCTTTAGTCCTTCGTAAGTACTTGAGAATGCTCTTCACAGCAGTCCAGTGACTCTCTCCAGGATTAGCTTGATACTTACTCACTACACTTAGTGAGTATGCTATATCGGGTCTGGTACATAGCATCGCGTACATGTTAGAGCCTACAGCCGAAGCATAGGGTATCCCTTGCATGCGAGCTCTCTCCAAATCAGTCTTGGGAGACATCTCTTTGGAGAGAGTGAGCCCTGAGATCATGGGTAAAAACCCACGTTTGGACTCTTCCATACTAAACCTCTTTAGTATGGTGTCAATGTACCTGGATTGGGACAATCCCAATATCCGTTTAGATCTATCTCTATAGATCATAATTCCCAATATGCAGGAGTCATCACTCATTGAGAATCTTTGTGATAAGAAGAGCTTCACCGATTGCAGCATAGGAATGTCATTTCCTATCAAGAGTATGTCGTCCACGTACAATATGAGGAAGACAACCTTACTCTCTGCCACCTTCTTGTAGATACAAGGTTCATCTACGTTTTTGACGAAATCAAACTCTTTGATAACGACGTCAAAGCAGATGTTCCAACTCCGCGATGCTTTCTTCAATCCATAAATGGATTTAAGCAGCTTGCACACCTTCCCGCTGCTCCCACTATCTACGAAGCCCTCTGGCCGAGTCATGTACACGCACTCTTCTAAATCACCGTTTAGAAAGGCGGTCTTAACATCCATTTGCCAGATTTCGTAGTCATGATATGCAGCGATGGTAAGCATGATCCAGATGGATTTAAGCATAGCCACTGGAGAAAAGGTTTCATCATAGTCCACACCTGGTCTTTGATGAAAACCTTTTGCAACAAGTCTAGCTTTGAAAGTCTCCACTTTTCCATCTACACCAAGTTTTTTCTTGAAGATCCACTTGCTCCCAATGGGTTTTACCCCTTCAGGAGCAACTTCCAAAGTCCATACTTTGTTGGTGTACATGGATTCCATCTCGGACCGCATTGCATCCAGCCATTTCACTGAGTCTCCACTCATGATGGCTTGCTCGAAGCTAGTTGGGTCATCATCAACCATGATGCAGTCCTCGCTCCCACCATCAATGAGAAAACGTAGTATCTCTCAGGTGGGTGAGGAACCCTACTAGATCGGCGAAGTGGCTGGGGTTCATCGGGAACTACTGAATCCTCTGGTTCTACCAAGTCTTCTGTTGTGGTTTGTGTTGCTAGAACCTCTTCCAGTTCTACCTCAATGCCACTAATCTGTTTTCTAAGAAAACCTTTTTCTAAGAAAGTGGCATGTCGAGAAACAAACACCTTTTGTTCCTCGGGATGGTAGAAGATATACCCTTGTGAATTCTTGGGATATCCTACAAACTTACATAAGACCGATCTTGCCTCGAGTTTGTCCGGATTTTGTCTTTTGACATAGGACGGATAACCCCATATCTTAATATAATTAAGAGGTGGTCTCTTCCCTTTCCATATCTCATATGGAGTGGTAGGCACAGATTTGGTAGGAACTCTATTCAATAGGTCTATGGCTGTTTCAAGCGCATATCCCCAGAAGGAAATAGGTAACGCAGCTGTACTCATCATTGAGTGCACCATATCTAATAGGGTGCGGTTCCTCCGTTCCGATACACCGTTGTGCTGTGGTGTATATGGAGGAGTTACCTGAGAGAGAATCCCATTCTCTTTTAGGAAGTCCAGGAACTCATTGCTCAAGTATTCATCTCCTCGATCAGATCGAAGGATTTTAATACTTTTGCCGGTTTGGTTCTCGATTTCTTGTTTATATTCTCTAAATTTCTCAAAAGCTTCTGATTTGTGTTTCATCAGGAACACATATCCGAATCTAGAGAGATCGTTAGTGAATGTAATGAAGTACGAAGAACCATCCCTGGCATGTGTAGACATGGGACCGCATACATCACTATGTACCAGTCCCAAGAGTTCGGTAACTCTTTCTCCGTGTTCCGTAAACGGAGTTTTGGTCATCTTGCCTTTGAGACATGACTGGCAAGTGTCATAAGATGAAAATTCAAACGGATTTAAATATCCATCCTTATGCAGCTTAGCCAGTCGTGTCGCATTAATGTGACCCAGTCTACAATGCCACAAGAAGGATTCGTTCAGTTCTGAACTCTTCCTCTTGTGTGTGTTTGTTATGCTCAGAACCGTTGATTGATTTAGAACATAAATGCCATTGCACAACGTGCCTGATCCAACCAACTTTTGGTTAAGGAAAATGTTCATAACATTATCCTGTAATACAAAATTATATCCCTCTTTACTCAATAAAGAAACCGATATAATGTTTCATATTAGGTTCGGCATGAAATAGCATTCGTTCAGAATCAATGTATTACCAGTTGGCAATATAAGGTGATATTCCCCGACGATTTTAGCTGCAACATTTGCACCATTTCCAACCCTTATGTCTTTATCACCTTCTCCAAGTTCTCTACCTTTCCTAAGCCCATGTAACTGATTACATATATGGGATCCTGACCCGGTATCTAATACCCAGGACGTAGAGCAAATGGAGAAACAGTTCTCTGTAACGAACACACCCGAAGAAAATGCATCAACATGTACTTTCTTCATTCGGGTGGCATGAGAATCCTGGTATTCCCCTATATCATGTTCAGTCTTATAACTCTTATAAGAAAAAACGGAATCAACGTTCCCCAGCACTGTATAACATGCGGGTTCGGTCAATACATCCATATTATTATCATTATTAAGGCATGATATGGTCGCTACCTGGAGAGAGAGAGAAGAAAAACACTTTAGCGTATGCTCTTGCAAGATCAGATTGGTTATTATCTTATCTAATCAGGATGTCTCCCACTGTTTTTATCAAATCTTCCTTCAAACCCTAAAAGAAAAGACTAGCCGGGATTAATTACACCCTACAATTTCGCCAATCTTTCAGCCAGGCCAGTGTCGGTACTTTGAGGGAGATTCCCCATGCTTTCTCACGGACCTAATTAAAGTAAACCTCATTTTCCCAGAGGCGTAACCCCGTTGACACCTTTCTAGACACCTACTTGATCGGCTAATTGTCATGTGTAAAACTCTTTCGGGAGTAACAATTACTCGCAGTGGGTATCGGGATCCAACTATCTCATAGAAGGCATGCAATCTCATTGCAAATCTCAACACTTGAAATTTCCGATAAAATTTTGCCCCTAGCGTGCTATGACCTTGACGCATGCCAAACAACCCATAGTCCGCTAGTCAAGTTCAACCCGTACAATTCGTGATTGAATTAAACCCACTCGTACGACCCTTGACGCATGCCAAACAATACCGTACGAATACCCTAATCCAATCGTATCTCATGCTACAGATAAGCAATAATCAGCTACCGTACACTACACCTTGACGCATGCCAAACTACCGCAGCACTAATACTAAATATTACTTATCCGAATTGACGGAGGGCTACGCAGGTTTTTCAGAAAACCATAAGCGTAAAGAACTTGATATCGTCGTAGAATCGAGTGAATTTTGAAATGGAGTGATTTTGAGGCTTTTATTAGTTTTGCTAAAGAGGTCACTCCCGGTGAAGGGATCTCGGCTCTTTCCTTATGGAATAAGGTGCAGGATATATCATATACATCGCTATGCAAAGCAAAACTCCAAAAGCAGTCAAAAGTCAAACCGAGTGTTGTAGCATCTGCCAGTTTTGCTAAAGAGGTCACTCCCGGTGAAGGGATCTCGGCTCTTTCCCCATCGAATAAGGTGCAGGGTATATCATATATACCGCTATGCAAAGCAAAACTGTAGCTACCCTTTTTATTTGAAAATTTGATTCTACAACATCTTTTAGGTTTCTTTTCTTTCATTAATCACATTAATGAAGTCCCATAATTTAAGTCACCTAAACATCGCAGATAAATACGACGTACACTTATGCCATCCGCATTCGCCTCGATGTCCCCTCGTGCACCGTTAGGTTAGGTAACTAACGGAAGAGCAGGGCAGGACTAGCGCGGGTGTAAAACATAAGTAACGCCTATATAATATATCATATATACTATATACAGTATTTATCACAGAACATCAAATGATCACATCACAGATATCGCAGCAGAAGAAACATATGAAACATTGGATATACTAGGACGTCCGTGTTTTATTTTGAGCCTCTATAAAACACGGATTCCACGGTCGCGACGAATAGCCAAACCCACACCCCTAGACCCCTACGAGAGCGGCAAGCAACCCTGCCAATTCTAGGGTTAGGAGACCCGGACTCGACTCCTCGAGTTAGTCTCCCACTGGACCCTAGAACCCGGTTACTTGTGCTCCCCTCCTTGGGTCTATCCTAGTGCGGAAAAGCAAATAATATACAAATGGTGACAACAATCTCGACCTGGAAGTGCCCCAATAAAAGAATATTACATACATTTAAATTTACATGAATGAAAATAAAAGCTCTCATCTCACATAAAACCCCCGGCTATTCAGAACGCGACGATCCAATATAACATATCCAGCAACACAGAACATCACATGTCATCAACGTAAGTAAATATGCGCATCCCAATTGTCATTGACATATAGCAACGAAACCGGCGATATCACTATTACACTTACGGTCACAGAAAAGAAAGTGTAAAACTACAACATTTGGAATCCACAATCTCTTTAGACATCGTAAATCCGAAATATCACATATTTCGCATTTCATGCCTAACATGTATGAATTCCACATATTGTATCACATTCCAGATAAATAGACAGTATTAAACTTTCCGATTGAATAATCAAATACTCAAGATTTCCATAATAGCTCAAAACTTGAGCGGAGTTTAAAGATTCCAGAATACGTCACAGTAGCAACGGTCCAGCCGTAGAAGGGTCAAGCCAACGCCTCACATGTGGCACGCCGTACTGCCCCAAACCCTAAGGTTCAAAAAGCAGTTCAAGACGGTCATATAATCGAGTTAAGGTTTGTTGTCTTCTAGAGGGTCCATCGCATCACATGCACGTTTTTCCGAAAGATTTAAACCCGAGAAAAATTCAACACTTGAATGTTTTTCGTGCCCCGGAAAAATTGAGTTAATGATATCCGTTCGAACATTTTAATACTTTCTAAATTATCCGGAAAAACATAACAAAATTAAATACTCCGATCGAATTGACGATTTCAAAATAGACCCCTGAATACTCAACCCTTGAGTCAATATAAAAATACCCACAAAAAAAACAAATAACAGAACTAGGAATTACTGTGCAAAAAGGAGAACCAATATCCCCTGTACGGCCGCGGATCAGCGGCCCAAGCGCGGTACGGCCGCGGTTCCGCGGCGGTTTAGATGTATTGTGTTCTCGTTTTTCACAACAATTCTTATATTCACCTGCTGAATTTTGTAGGTATTTTTAATTCTGAAAAAACCCAGTTTTTAAAAAATGTACAGAGAGGGGTTTAAATTGACGTCTTCGGGTTCGATCAGGGTTTTAACTTCATTAACACATCGCCTAATACTCTAGCTAGGCTCTGATACCACTGTAGGGTTACTAGGCACACTAACGAGGCTCTACAAGGCATCGACCATGCCAAAATTAAATTTTTATGTGCCGAATAGCACTAAGCAAGATCGTTAACTAGAGTTTAGGCGAACAAATTAGCAAGTAAACATCTTTACTCTAAAGGGAATACGAAATACAACCTTTGTAGATCGGTCCTTCGCTTCTAAAGCTCCTTGATGAAGTCCCTTCGCTGCGATCAAGGTTCTCCCGGGCTCTTGCATAGCTTCACGACGCGTGGGATGCGACTTTGCTTGAAGTCTCCGAGGCCGAAGATGATCTACGTCGAGGGAATTCCGACTCAAGCTCCTACTTCACTAACTTGAGAATTAGTGAAGCAAACACCCTATACTAAAGGGC
Source organism: Agapanthus africanus (assembly GCA_030015575.1). Classification (NCBI taxonomy): domain Eukaryota; kingdom Viridiplantae; phylum Streptophyta; class Magnoliopsida; order Asparagales; family Amaryllidaceae; genus Agapanthus; species Agapanthus africanus. The sequence goes on from CM057340.1 coordinate 271,224,031, forward strand.
TAGTCTAGTAGAGGATGGAGAAATAGGAAGTGGGTTCTCTTTAGAATTTTGTTTCTCACTTTCTTTCTCACTTTAGATCAAACCCTAGCAAGCTTTTCTCTTGCTCAATGAAGAAGAAGATGATGAATAAAAGAAAAGAAAATTAGGATAATGATCAAGTGTCATGGCTAACCATGGTGAGTGAGTATCATATACTAACCCTTGTAGAGCCATAACCATAGCTAATTGTGTGATGGTTAGGTTAAAGTCCAAAGTAAAAACAAATCTAGTGGACTTTAGTCAATGCATCCACAAGCTTCCACAAGCTTCATGCATTTTCCAATTTCCCACTAATTTTGTAATTACTTTTAAACATTAAACCCAATCATAACAATTAGGATGGTGTATGTCTCATACACACAAGTCATGTGTATCATCAACCATGATACATAAAGATGACACATTTTAAACATATATCATATATATGTTAAAGTAGTGTACAAGTGAGAAAAATCCTAAAGTGAACAAGTGTTAGTAAATGTAAACTAGTATATCTAATATACAATTATACACTTAATTATTAAATCAACACTTGACTTAATAATCCGGTCACATCTCATATAACCGGCTAACATCCATTGTATCGACTTATCGAATCAACACTTGATTCGATAACCCGGTCATATCATATATGACCGACCGATACATAAAGTCACGAGAATAGAATACGGTAACACATACACGCATTTATTCTCGGTCTCGCACATATCACATATGCGCTCCTATTTCGTTTCGCCTGAGCCAGTAAAACCTCTGTGTAGGACTCTAAAGACTCGTCAATACGCCGGCAGTAGGTGATGATCACATCACGCACCCACAAGCCGTCAGCGGTACTAGCTGGACATAACGGCTACCCGGGTATTGAGCGATCAGAAGATCAGCAAGCAAGCCCGCTCCAACTCCTGTGAAAGCCTGCCGGCAACACTTCCCGTACAGTCCGGTCTTCTCGTCTGATATGTCGCATATCAAGTCTAGGGGTGGTAAACGTCAGACCCCAATAACCGATAAGTCGTGCCGATGTGAGGCTCAAAACGGGTCGAGAAACTACTGGTAACACTTACCAGTAAATCTCTAATCAGCCCTGGCCAGGGACTTCCCTGTTACGGCCAATCGAGCACAGCGCAACATCAACCCCCAATACCGGGAGAGACGAAACCCCTCCTATCGCTCATTGCCTCCATGTGACTCGGGACTGTACCCAAAAACCACTGTTTTGCACGCCCTCATAGATGTGGTAAGGTGGAAATCAAAGCACAGTGGGAATCACACAAGACTCTATGACGATCTCGGGTCTACAGACTAACCTGCACAAGTGTCACCAGAGAACCGCCATCTGACGTAAGGTATAATACCATCTGGGAGTTCTCGGCGAGTCCGTCCAGTGTACCCAGTCTCCACTGAGCACCCGTATACCATCTCTGATGTCAAACACCAATGGATATGGGATCATCCATCGCCCATCTCATGGGTCGAGATGCGTATACGCTAGTCTACTCTGGTGTATCGATGCCCCGTCTCGATACACGCACGACTAGGGACCTTGAAGGATGTACTTATGGACTACCATGTCCCCACTAGTATGATCCACATCATAGTCCAGGTAGTCAAGTACACATCCTAAGGGCTTTACCAACATGTAACTATAAGACAGTATAAAGAGACATGTATACATGTTAAAGTAAAGTGCAACCAGATAGCATACTATCATGACGAGCAAGAAAGTCCTCTCTATATATGTCCAAGCATCCAATATAATATACATCATCTGTACAATACTAGCCTCTAGGGCATACATACAACTAACACGGCCAAATTCAGATTAGGTGGGGAGTTCATTACCCTTCCTAAGCCCCAAAAAAAAATCACAAACTTGCATTCGTATTTACCCTCATTAACTAAAAGAAATCTAGAGATGACTCTAAGGACCGTCGCGCTCACTTAGGACAAGAGAAGGCTGTGGGTAATTCATTGCTTATCCGCGTTTCTTTTGTGGTGTCTACGGCAAGTGTGTCGAAGGCTAGTGGTTACTTAATTAGGCCCACTACTTACGTAGTGGAGAACCTCTCACTTACCTGGCCACAGGAGAGACAAAGAGGCAGTGGAGGATTTATCCTGCGACTTGTCTTTTGGCAGTTAGGAGCGGTCTAGAGCTTTGACCTAGGTGACCACTAGATTTTAGGGTTGCTTGTTGTATTTATTGTGATCGCATCATAATTTCAAAAATCCGTATATTTTTCAAAACAAACACCAATCACATTCATTCTTTCCCTTAATTATAAGTCAAGCTGCCACTTGTACTAACCCTTTTTAGTGCAAGATAGGCTGGACACGGGATTCTAGTGCCCGACTTGTCCGCGTTTCACCGATCGACCCAAAAGTCGGTATTTCTACATTTACCTCTTCTTTACCTACCACCACACCCACATCGATGGATCCGTCTCCATCGAACTTCTTTTCCACTACTCTGCCGCCGTCCGTTGGTGCGCAGAATCCATCCTGCATCTCTCTCCAAGAGAGGTGCTATCTTACACGAGGTCCCCTTTCCACCTGTCTTTCCATTCCACCAGCCAATGGGGAAAATTTTGAAATTAAACCCCAATACATCAACCTTCTAACCAAATATCACGGTCTCGAGTCTGAAGACGCACATGTCTTTATCACCAAATTTGAAAATGTATGCGCAATGATGGGTACCTCACAGCTTTCTATGGATGCTATGCGTCTACGTCTTCTCCCATTCACCTTATGCGATATAGCCGAGAAGTGGCTGTATAACACTACCGCACATTCCATCTCAAACTGGGAAGAATTCGTTAAAGCATTCCTTAAGAAATTCTACCCACATCATAAGACAGCTCGAGTCCGTAGCGAAATAAATCAATTCACCCAGCTTCCAAATGAACCATTTTCAAAATGTCTTGAACGCTTCAAGGATCTGTTAGTCCAATGTCCACATCACGGAATCCCTAGACGGGAACTGTGCCGAATCATATATGAGGGCATTAATCCTAACACAAGACAGACCCTTGAATCCATGTGTCAAGGCAACTTCATGACTAAAGATGATGGGGAAGCCTGGAAATTCCTAGAAGATTTCGCTGAAAAATCTTTACAGTGGGAGGGTGTGAGTCAATCGTCTAGGGATGGCAATGATATTTCCATAGGAGTTAGAGCCGAAATTTCAGTTTTACACAAGAAATTCGACGCTATGGAAAACAAATTTTTAGCTGCCGCCCTAAATCAAATGTCACTCTCCAAAACTGTATGTGGATGCTGTTCTGATCCTTCTCATTTGACGGAAGAATGTCCACTTAATTCTCCGTTTCAAGGTCAAGAGCATACCAATGCCGCATTTCAAAGACCTAGAAAAGATCCATATTCTTCCACATATAATCAGGGTTGGAGGAATCACCCTAACTTTGCTTGGAACCAATCACAATCTCAAAACACGGTTCCACCCCAAAACAATTTCCAAAGGGTCCCTCCACCACAACAGCAACCACAACTTCAATTGAGTCAGCACCCCTACCAATCACAAAACTTCCAAAATCCGGCCAACACTTTTGCACCACATGAAAACTCTTTGCAATTGACCGGTACTGATAATACTTCTGCACTAGCACAAACCTTGGATACTTTCATGAAACAATCCATCCAAGGGACGACAAGTTTGCAATCTTCCGTCGAGAATGTGATGAAGATCATTGTCTCTCAAAATGAGAATATCAAATCGATGGAAGCACAAATTGCACAACTAAAAGCCGAAATGAGTGCAAGAGAGAAAGGGAAACTTCCAGCTCAACCTTTACCCAATCCTGACTATTCACATCATGCGAATGCAATCACGTTGAGATCTGGAAGAGTGCTTGACAATCACGTTGGGGAAGAGATTGATGATACTAAAAAATCTATCAATAATACCCCGGCTGAGACCTTTCCTTCCACTTCCACTTCTAATTCTGACCCCAGTTCTTCTACCCCACCACCTTTTTGCGAGCCTATTCTTCGTTTCCCACAAGGCTCGCCACCTCAGCCCACCTCTTCTAGTTCTCCACGGACGATCCCCACTTCTATTCTGGGATCGGGTCCATACACACTTCCTTCTCCTATGATGGACCCAGCGCTTATTGATAAAGCACCTTATCCTAATCGGTTAAGGGCTAACAAATCGAGTCCACATATGGAGAAGATTATGGACATGTTTAAGCAAGTTAACATCAACATCCCTCTCCTAGATGCCATCCAACAAGTTCCTTCCTATGCGAAAACTCTTAAGAACTTGTGCACTAGGAAGAGGAAGACTCAAGTGCCCAAGAAGATATTCATGGCAAAGACTGTAGACACGGCTTTCCCCCAACAAGTACCACGGAAACGTAAGGACCCTGGCTGTCCTACTATTTCTATTTCGATTGGGGAAAAACACATCAACCGTGCTCTACTAGACCTTGGCGCTAGTGTTAACTTGCTTCCATATTCGGTTTATGAGCAACTAGGTATCGGAGTGTTAAAGCCCTCGAGCATAACTCTCCAGATGGCTGACCGATCAATCACCAAACCTAGGGGAGAACTGAAGGATGTGTTAATAAAAATCGGGGAATTTATCTTCCCTGTGGACTTTATTGTAATTGATACACAGCCTGTAGCGAACCCACAGAATCAAATTCCGGTGATTTTAGGTCGCCCCCTTTTGGCCACTTCCAATGCTATAATCAACTGTCGTAATGGTTCTATGACCCTATCCTTCGGGAATAGGTCAATAGAGCTGAACATTTACAAGTTGGGAAGTGTACCCTCCGAACCTACTGCTCAGGTCTGTTCTGTCGACTTAATGGATGTCGACAGCAGCGAATTTGATGATCCTCATGATACTGATCTTGACTCTTTTCATACGTTATTGTTTGACCCAACTATGTATCATACACATACAGACTCTTCCACCGAGTTGTCCGGGTCAACAACTAACACTGATTATGAACCATTCTTAGAGTCTGAAGATCACCCCGCACTTTGTGATGACATTCTTCTTCGGGGTATTGATGGAACTTTTGAGGAGATCTTCGCTGATGAACTCGCATTTTTGAATGACACGGGTGTTGAGATGAATCATGTCCCAATCAATGAAATTGAACCTCCACCCCTTTTTCTGAACTGTAAAAAGAATGCGAGTAATACATCACATTCACTGCATCCTCTCTCCAAAATGAGACGCACCCACATTCTATTCCACCACTTACCCTTTCCCCACTTCTTCTTCCACCAACCAGAGCACTGCATTGATAAAAATTTTGATTGGTTGGTGTTAACCTTCGGTCTTTGCAAAGCTTGGCATCGACCAATGATTTTTGACCCCCTCATGTGATTTTCAAAAGATTAACATTGCATAACTCAAGTTTGGGGGGGCATTTTTTCTGGCTCTTGAAAAGAAAATTTTTACAAAATGATGAGCCAAGAATAAGTTTGGGGGAGGTTCTTCACTTAAATATTTTTCCCCCACTAATAATTTCCTCTCAGGCTTACAGGTTTTTGAGATTTAGCAGATGGCAACAGTGAGAACACTGTTGAAAATAAGTTTGGGGGAGGTTTGTGCTTATTTTTGCATCATTTGCATCACATTTTGCATAAGCACAAAACATTTTCAAAACCTATAAAAATTTAAAAAATTTCAAAAAAAAATAATATTTTTTGTACATAAATAAAATAATAAAAGTTTAGATAGTGAAAAATTACATCCAAAAGATTTGAAAAATTTAAGAAAACCAAGAAAATTAGAAGTTTTCTTAAACGAACTAGTAATAAGTAGTTATGAGCCGTTGTCCCAAGGGTTAGTAAGATGAAGGAAGTCACTAATCTGAGAATAAAAATAAGTCTGAAAAATAGTTCCTATTCTGGAAGCCAAACATTTTGAACGTTGATACCTTGCTATTCGCACTTACACACGTCTTGAAACTCGGGATAGTAGAGGATACTTTGAAATGCTCTTGTCTAAAAGCCGATGTATGAAGGAAATAAAAAAAATGAAGAAAATATAAAATGGTTAGAAAAAATGAACACTGGTTTTGTTATCGCCAAGGCAGCAATAAAAAAATATAGCGAGGGTGCCTCTTCACCTAGTGCCCTAAGGCCAACTGGTCTGGTAGTCACTGCTAAGCCTTAGGTGGTGCAAGACGAGGAAAATACACAAAATAAGCAAGCACATGAGTAATCGGTCGGTTAGTACCTCAAGAAGTATTAACGGTCGCATGAAAGTGTGTGAGCAATCTCATCTAAATATTCATTAACTAAAAAGTACTGAGGCTGATGGGCAAGAGTATGATAGCTTGAATTGAATTCTCCGGGTGTAGGGATGTCTTTTACACACACGTAGGGTTATGTGATCGATGTTTGGATGAAAGATAGGAATGAAGAATAAGACGATATTTTATTGAGGGAGGGTGTGATTTCTAACATTTTTTCATGACTATTAAGATAGGGCTCATGACAACCGAAAATCTAGCATAGTTGGAAACCCTAATTTTCAAAGTCTTTCTTTTACAATTCTTTTCTTTAAATGTAATATTCATGATCTTCCTTTTATTATTGGATTTTGTGGGTGCAATCCGCTGAAAACCCTCAGGAGACAACACTCCTCCTACTAGGGACACCTAGAGGTTTAAAGGCTTGTTGCACGTGCTCAGTGCAATCGTGTTGCCTACGAAAGTGTGCTAGTTAGTTTTTCTCTTTCTTTATTTTCTCCTTCTCTTTTTAATAAAACAGTTCGCTCGAGACGACCGAAAACAAGTTTGGGGGAATTTGATCAGTCGAAAATACTGCATTTTTAACACGTCAATTTCCCTATCTTTTGCACTCATCTAGAAGTGTTCGGTTTTCATATTGCACATATTAGCAAAACATATCTGAAATACCAGATTGCATGTGTTAGACTTTAAAACCGGCACTTTTAAGGGAAATTGACTGTTTATCATGGCATCGCTTCATTCTTGTATAGCGCAACTCTTGTCTCGAGAAATTGTGCAGAAAATTGCAGGAGCAAAGCCAAAATTGGGAAAAGAGCTGATCAAAAATACACCAACTCCAAGATTTGAGATCTGGTAGTGATACAGAAAGACAAATAAAATTCAACATATTATAAAAAGGCCAAAATATCAGCCCAAAGAAGTACCAGAGAGACCAAGCCCTAAGGCTTCACAGGAGCAACGGAACCGCGGCCGGAGCCAGCTTGCGCTGCGGTTCCGCGGCGGTTTTGCCACGTCATCAACAAGTTTTTGCTTCATTATTCCTCTCTCAGTGTGTACACCTCATCAAGCCAATGCAATTTCCAGATGACTCTCGAAGCTTCTGCCAGATCAGCAAAGATCATTAAGCAAGCTAATCTTGATTAAGCTCCTAACAAACTAGTTCTAGAAGCTCCCTCTAACTAACTTCTTCTAGAAGCCTCTCTAGCTAACAAACTTTTGGAGGGAAATTCAAATTTTGAATTCTAGATTTAGGTTTTTGGAAGTCTATAAAAAGGAGCCTAGATCTAGGGTTAATGGGTAATCTTTAATTAGTTCTTCATCTCCCCCAAATCCTCCTACAAGTTGAGTGACACATCTTGTAGCCCTAATCCAAAATCCAAGCCAAATTCAAGATCCCGAGTACCATTCAAGCAAGAAGCCTTCAACCTTTTAGGAGCGGAGCCGATCTTCAATCGAGCAAGTGATCCAAGCCGATCCGCGACTCAAGGAGACGAGCGAAGCCAAATCGACGATCGAGTTCTTCCTCTTGTAGTTCTTGAGCGATTGTAACGGAATTGTTGATATAAATAAAAGGTGAAATTTTTTAATCTTGCTTTCTTTAAATTCTTGCATCATGATTCGATCTCAATTTGTGATTGTTGTTCTTGTTGTGATGTTTGAGTAAAACTCCGCTCGTAAAGGAGTCGAGACGATCAATAGAATGATGGTGTAACAAATCTTAAAACGATTCTTAAGTCCTACGAGTTTTGTAAACTCTAGCAAATTGAAGAATCGACGACCTAGTTTCGTTGCGATACTTTCTCGATTGTGATCGCTCGAAATTAGGGATCCACGATCGATTCTTGAATTTACTAGAGGCTAGAATGTGAATGATATCGACGAAGGAACAAGGGATAAATGATGAAACCCTAGTTTCACAAGAAATCCCGAATTCTCGTCGATCATCATCGATCTAGCATCAATTCATCGATGGATATGAATACGTAATCAATAGATTTCATCACATCTATAGATCTGATCGATTTCTATGAGCCTCACTTCGATTCTTGATATTTGGTTTGGAAATCATAACAAATTCTCAATTCTTGATTTTATCGTTTCTTGATTTAGTCTAGATTTTCCTAATTCTTGAAATTCAATTTACACATCATGAATTGTTTCTTTTCTTTTCTTTAAAGTTTCAACTCATCTAAATCGAAACACGAACGATTACACTTTCCCTGTGGACGATCCGCACTTACTAACGCGCTACATTCGACCCCGTTATTGATTGCGGTCAAAATATTTTTGGTTGTGATTTCTATATAATTTTCCATACTACACACAACGAGAAATTCATTCAATCAAATGAGTGAGTTATGAGGATTTACGTGTCGATGCTAGACACGGGTTTCATGACGTTTCGAGTGTCGGTGTTTAACACTCAGGTTTCCATGATTTTTACGTATCGTCGGTGGACATACGGGGTTGATATCCTCATACTTATATATATATATATACATAAACATACAGGGATATGTTTTCATGATATTTCGGGTGTCGATGATAGACACTCAGGTTCCATGAGGCTTACCGGATGTGAGGGCCGATATGAGAATGCGGTGCCTGAGGATTTGGGATTTGATGTGTCAGTGAGGGACACTGGTGTTTTTCCATGCTGATGATTTTGCATGAGATTTTATATTATATCATCCCACACTCAGGATTATGTTGTTATGCATTGATTCATGTAGTTGTAGTACCCTGATGATGTACCTTTACATGATTGTTGCATATTCACTTGTCATACTTATGCTATCGGATTACATGTGATAGATAGATCGCTGTTCGTGCATACTTGCGATTACAGTATGATGCTATTTACTATTCACTAGTTGGCAACTCACCCCCGTTGTGCCACAGTGTTTTGCAGGACTTTCCCTCTGAGTAGTCGCGGCAGGGCGTCTTATCATCTCTACTTTTGCGGATACCGCTACGTTTGGCTGTGAGGCCTTTGCTTTTAGGTGGGTTTACGGTTATCTGTTTGTACATTGTATATCTTTTTGTTGGATCTAGTATTCTCCATCTACCACTTCTTGTATATGACCTAGAGACGAGTTATGAGGATTCTGTGTTGTATTATTGGTGACTTTGGGTGCCGTGCTCGTGGGATCCGGCTATGTGGAAAAGTTTTACCTCTTTATGAAGTTTCCTTTATATTCTTCGCTTCGGCGTCGTATTTATATTTTGTGGTGGTTGTCTCCGCCGTTGGGCGTGATTTGCTCCCGTTTGGGATGCTTTATTTATTATCTATGTTGTACCCATTTTCGGGGCTAGTTGTTACAAAGGAGGTGCTGCCGAAATTTTTAAGAAAGAAAACTAGAGTTAGCGATTTTACTTGTGATTTTCCAAATGTTTTAAACTATGTTTTCTCTATTGATCCAGTTTTGGATGGTTTAGATTTCTGGGTTTCGGCTTACTTAAGTTGCGTATGCCTATAGATGTTACGTGGTTTAAGTGCCGGTTACAGGCCAAATTTTGGGTCGTGACAAAGTTTGTATCAGAGCGCTAGGTTTTTACCTTTTGGAGTGTAGGATGACCTTGGTATGATGGAGTAGGTAGCTTAAGCAGAGTGACGTAGCGTGTGTATGTTCCTCGGCATACTTCCGACACGGTACTCCGCCGAAGTGACCTTAGGAGTTATTGATTGATTTTCCTCCGTGATGATATACATCTCTGTGATTCGATTCCTGTTTCCTTATCGAATCTTGTTTCAATTTCCAGCCTATATGCCGCCGAAGACTACGAGGGCACAGAGAGCGGCCGCGAGGGCCGAGGTCAGAGTTGACTCGTCTGAGGCGAGGACTGACCACGGCGGTACGCCTGTCGTACCGGAGCACATTGCTATGATTGGGGCTGGTATGCAAGACCTGCGCCAGATGATGGGGACTTTAGTAGAGGCCATTCGAGCGCAGGGGCAGGCAGTTGTTCCACCCGTTGCAGGGGCCACGATGGTACCTACAGTTCCGGTAGTCGCAGTTGCAGCTTCGGAGGTTATTACCGTGTCACTGACGGAGTTCATGAGGCTGAGGCCTCCGGTGTTCACTGGCACAGATACTACTGAGGATCCGCCGTCGTTTATCGACCGGATGGCCAGGATTTGTCGTTCGCTCCGATGCTCCGACGAGAGATGGGTGGAATTTGCGAGTTTCCGGCTGGAGGGTCTGGCCCAGAAGTGGTGTGAGTCCTTAGAAAGGGGCAGAGCCGCAGGTCTTGCTCCTATGACCTGGGCTGAGTTTGTGGCGGTATTTCTCGCCTGTTTTCTTCCACCGAGCGTCAGGGATACGCGAGCGCGCCGATTTGAGTCATTACGTCAGACTCCAGGGATGACGGTGTCTGAGTATAATGTACTGTTTACCGAGCTGTCTGTGTATGCTCCGTACTTGGTGGCGACTGATGAGATGAGGGTGAAGAGGTTTGTTCGAGGCCTACTTACCCAGTTGTTCCTAGCCATCAGCATTCAGCATTGCGACACATATGCGGCAGCTGTAGATGCAGCTTTATTGGTGGAGGAGTGATCAGTCGAAAATATTGTATATTTTAGCCGGCAATTTCCCTAACATTTGCATACATTTAGAAGTGTTCGGCATTCATATTCTACATATTAGCAAATCTGTCACAAAATATGAGATTGCATGTGTTAGACTTTTAAACCGACACTTTAAGGGAAATTAACCGCATTTCATGGCATCGCATCATTTCTGTATTTGCGCAACACTTGTCTTGAGTCTGTGCAGGGAAATACGGAAGAAAAGCAAAAGAGCTGATCAAAAATACGCCAACTAAATCACTTCAGATCTGGTAGCAATTCAGATGGAAAAATACAAATCAAAACATCAGAGAAAAGCCCAAATAGCAGTACAAGACAGAACCTGAAATACCAAGGCCCAAGCCCATCAAGGAGCCGCGGATCCGCGGCTATAGCCTTCTTGTGCCGCGGAAGCGCGGCTCATTGGTGACGTCATCAAGTAAAATTTGCACCACAATGCTTCTGTCAGGGCCCACATTCCATAAATGCACTCCAAATTCCAGAACTCTCTCGAAGCGACTACCAGATCAGCAAAGAAAATTAAGGAAGGCTAATCCTAATTAAGCTCCTAATTAATCCTCTTCTAGAAGCTCCTCCTAACTAATCACATCTAGAAGCTTCTCCCCTAACTAACTTTTGTTGAGAAATTCAAATTTCTCAACAAAAGTTAGTTAGGGGAGAAGCTTCTAGATGTGATTAGTTAGGAGGAGCTTCTAGAAGAGGATTAATTAGGAGCTTAATTAGGATTAGCCTTCCTTAATTTTCTTTGCTGATCTGGTAGTCGCTTCGAGAGAGTTCTGGAATTTGGAGTGCATTTATGGAATGTGGGCCCTGACAGAAGCATTGTGGTGCAAATTTTACTTGATGACGTCACCAATGAGCCGCGCTTCCGCGGCACAAGAAGGCTATAGCCGCGGATCCGCGGCTCCTTGATGGGCTTGGGCCTTGGTATTTCAGGTTCTGTCTTGTACTGCTATTTGGGCTTTTCTCTGATGTTTTGATTTGTATTTTTCCATCTGAATTGCTACCAGATCTGAAGTGATTTAGTTGTATTTTTGATCAGCTCTTTTGCTTTTCTTCCGTATTTCCCTGCACAGACTCAAGACAAGTGTTGCGCAAATACAGAAATGATGCGATGCCATGAAATGCGGTTAATTTCTCTTAAAGTGTCGGTTTAAAAGTCTAACACATGCAATCTCATATTTTGTGACAGATTTGCTAATATGTAGAATATGAATGCCGAACACTTCTAAATGTATGCAAATGTTAGGGAAATTGCCGGCTAAAATATACAATATTTTCGACTGATCAAATACCCCCAAACTTAATTTCGATCGTCTCGAGCGAATGTTTTATTAAAAAGAGAAGGAGAAAATAAAGAAAGAGAAAAACTAACTAGCACACTTTCGTAGGCAACACGATTGCACTGAGCACGTGCAACAAGCCTTTAAACCTCTAGGTGTCCCTAGTAGGAGGAGTGTTGTCTCCTGAGGGTTTTCAGCGGATTGCACCCACAAAATCCAATAATAAAAGCAAGATCATGAATATTACATTTAAAGAAAAGAATTGTAAAAGAAAAGCCTTGAAAATTAGGGTTTCCAACTAAGCTAGCTTTTCGATTGTCATGAGCCCTATCTTAATGGTCATGAAAAGATGTTAGAAATCACGTCCTCCCTCAATAAAACATCATCTTATTTTTCATTCCTATCTTTCTTCCAAACATCGATCATATAACCCTGCGTGTGTGTAAAGACATCCCTACACCCGGAGAATTCAATTCAAGCTATCATACTCTTGCCCATCAGCCTCAGTATTTTTTGATAAACGAGATTGCTCACACACTTTCATGCGACCGTTAATACTTCTTGAGGTACTAACCGACCGATTACTCATGTGCTTGCATGCTTGGTGTATTTTCCTCGTCTTGCACCACCTAAGGCATAGCAGTGACTCCCAGACCAGTTGGCCTTAGGGCACTAGGTGAAGAAGCACCCTTGCTATATATTTTTTATTGCCCTTGGTGATAACAAAACCAGTGTCCATTTTTCTCACCATTTTTTTTTATATACTTTTGGCTTTTAGACAAGAGCATTTCAAGGTATCCTCTACTATCCCAGGCTTTAAGATGTGTGTAAGTGCGAATAGCAGGGTATCAACGTTCAAAATGTTTGGCTTCCAGAATAGAAATTATTTTTCAGACTTATTTTTATCCTCAGATTAGTGACGTCCTTCATCTTACTAACCCTTGGGACAACGGCTCATAACTACTTATTACTAGTTCGTATAAGAAAACTTCTAATTTTCTTGGTTTTCTTAAATTTTTCTAATCTCATGGATGTAATTTTTCACTATCTAATATTTTATTATCTTATTTATGTACAAAAAATAATTTTTTTTTAGTTTTGAAAATTTTTAAATTTTTATAGGTTTTTCAAAAATGTTTTGTGCTTATGCAAATGATGCGAAAATAAGCACAAACCTCCCCCCAAACTTGTTTTCAACAGTGTCCTCACTGTTGCTCTCTGCTAAATCTGAAAACCTGTAAGCTTGGGAGGAATTTATTAGTGGGGGCAAAATATTTAAGTGAAGATCCTCCCCCAAACTTATTTTTGGCTCAAAATTTTGTAAAATTCTCTTTTCGAGAGCCCGATCATACCCCCCCAAACTTGTGTTATGCAATGTTAATCTTTGAAAATCACATGAGGGGGTCAAAAATCCGTGGTCGATGCCAAGCTTTGCAAAGACCGAATGTTAACACCAACCATTCAAAAATTTTATCAATGCAGTGCTCTGGTTGGTGGAAGAAAAAGTGGGAAAGGGTAAGGGGTGGAATAGAATGTGTGTGCGTCTCATTTTGGAGAGACGATGCAGTGAATGTGATGGATTACTCGCATTCTTTTTACAATTCAGAAGAAGGGGTGGAGGTTCAATTTCAGTGATTGGGAGATGATTCATCTCAACACCCGTGCTTTTTAGAAATGCAAGTTTTTCAGCGAAGATTTCCTCAAAAGTTCTATCTATACCCCGATGAATAATATCATCACAAAGTGCGGGGTGATCTTCAGACTCTAAAAGCAATTCATAATCAGTGTTAATTGTTGACCCGGACATCTCGGTGGAAGAGTCCGTATGTGTATGATACATAATTGGGTCAAACAATAATGTATAAAAAGAGTCAAGATCGATAACAGGAGGATCATCAAATTCGCTGCTGTCGACATCCATTAAGTCGACAGAACAGACCTGAGCAGTAGGTTCGGAGGGTACACTTCCCAACTTGTAAATGTTCAGCTCTATTGACCTATTCCCGAAAGATAGGGTCATAGAACCGTTACGACAATTGATAATAGCATTGGAAGTGGCCAAAAAGGGGCGACCTAAAATCACCGGAATTTGATTCCGTGGGTTCGCTACAGGCTGTGTATCAAGTACAATAAAATCCAGAGGGAATACAAATTCCCCGATTTTTATTAACACATCCTCCAGTTCACCCCTAGGTTTGGTGATTGATCGGTCAGCCATCTGAAGAGTTATGTTCGAAGGCTTTAACACTCCGATACCTAGTTGCTCGTAAACCGAGTAAGGAAGCAAGTTAACACTAGCGCCAAGGTCAAGTAAAGCACGGTTGATGTGTTTCTCCCCAATAGAAATGGAAATAGTAGGACAGCCAGGGTCCTTACGTTTCCGTGGTAATTGTTGGGGAAAAGCCGTGTCTACAGTACTCGACATGAAGATTTTTTTAGGCACTTGAGTCTTCCTCTTCCTAGTGCACAAGTTCTTAAGAATTTTCGCATAGGACGGAACTTGTTGAATAGCATCTAGGAGAGGGATGTTGATGTTAACTTTCTTAAACATGTCCACAATCTTCTCCATTTGGGCATCATGTTTCTTGGGCCTCAACCTATTTGGAAATGGAGCTCTATTAATAAGTGTTGGGTCCAACATTTGTGGAGAAGTTTGTGGGGGTGGAAAAGATGAGGTGGGTGGAGGGTTCGAGCTTTTGGGAACACGGAGAATAGGCTCGGAAGAAGAAGGTAAGTTAGACGAAATAGGGTAAGAAATAGAAGTGTGAGTGGAAGTGGAAGTTGAAGCCGGGGTGTTAATGATCAATTCATCATTATCAATTTGTTCACCCGAATGATTGTCTAGCACTCTTCCAGATCTCAACGTTGTAAAAGCGTCCACATTAGTGTAATGTGAAGGTCTAGGATCAGGTACGGGTTGAGATGGAAGATTCCCTTCTTCTCTAGCACTTATTTCGGCTGTTATTTGTTCAATTTGTGCTTCCATTGATTTGATATTCTCATTTTGAGTGAGAATGATCTTTATCATATTATCAATGGAAGATTGAAAACTTGCCGACTCTTGGGTGGATTGTTTCATGAAAGTAACCAAGGTTTGCACCAGTGCAGAGATATTATCAGTACCGGCCAATTGCAAAGAGTTTTCATGTAGTGCAAAAGTGTTGGCAGGATTTTGAAAATTTTGCGGTTGGAAGGGGTGCTGACTCAATTGAAGTGGTGGTTGCTGTTGTGGTGGAGGGACCCTTTGAAAATTGTTTAGGATTGGAACCGTGTTTTGAGATTGTGATTGGTTCCAAGCAAAGTTCGGGTAATTCCTCCAATCTTGATTATATGAGGAAGAAGAGGAATAGTTTCCAGGTCTTTGCTGAAGTGCAGCATTAGTGTGACCTTGAAACGGTACATTCAAAGGACATTCTTCCGTCAAATGTGAAGGGTTTGAACAGCAGCCACACACGGTTTTGGGAAGTGTGGATTGGTTTAGGGAGGCTGAAGAGATTTTGTTTTCTATAGCGTCGAGTTTCCTTTGTATTGCGTCCATTTCGGCTTTCAAGGTGACGGAAACATCGAGCTGATTGACATCTTCCCTAGGTGGTGGTAGTCTAACACTTTCCCATTGTGATGTGTTTTGAGCTAAATCTTCTAAGTATTTCCAAGCTTCCCCATCATCTTTAGATAGGAATTGGCAATGACACATGGTTTCAAGCATCTGTCTAGTAGTGAGATCAATACCCTCATAGATAATTCGACACAAATCCCATCTGGGGATTCCGTGATGAGGGCATTGGATAAGAAGATCCTTGAATCGTTCAAAGCATTTCCAAAATGGTTCATTGGGAAGTTGGGTAAATTTAGAGATTTCGCTCCGAACACGGGCGGTCTTGTGATTAGGATAAAATTTCTTAAGGAATGCTGCAACGAATTCGTCCCATGTTGAAATAGAATGTGCGGGTGTGATGTAAAGCCACTTCTCGGCTAAATCGCACAAAGTGAATGGGAGAAGACGTAAACGCAGAGCATCCAAAGACAGTTGTGAATTCCCCATCAAAGCACATACGTTTTCAAATTTGGAAATAAACATGTATGCGTTTTCAGAATCAAGACCGTGAAATTTGGGTAAAAGTTTGATGAATTGGGGGTTGATTTCAAAATTTTCCCCGATGGCAGGTGGTATAGAAAGACAGGTGGGGAGGGTAACACGTGTAGGATAGCATCTCTCTTGGAGAGAAATGCGTGGAAGATTCTGCGCACCTGCGGGCGGTGGCAGAGTAGTGTTAAAGTTTGATGGGTTTGGGTCCATCGCGGGTGTGGTGGGTGGTGGGGGAGAAGATGAAGAATTACCGACTCTGGGGTCGATAAAAGAAACGCGGACAAGACGGGAAATGGAATCCCGTGTCCAGCCTAACATTATGCTAAATGGTTGTAGCATAAATGGCAGCGTGAATTTATAATTAGGGGAAATGATGTATGCGGTGTTTGCTTTAAAAAGATACGGATTTTTGAAAATATGATGCAACAAAACAAATGCAACACACAAAACCCTAAAATCTAGGGGTCACCTAGGTCAAAGCTCTAGACCGCTCCTAACTGCCAAAAGACAAGTCGCAGGATCAATCCTCCACTGCCTCTTTGTCCCCCTGTGGCCGGATAAGTGCCAGGTAAGTGGGAAGGTACTCCACTACGTAAGTAGTGGGCCTAATTAAAAACCACTAGCCTTAGACACACTCGCCTTAGGCACCACAAGAAAACTCGGATAAGCAATGAATTACCCACGGCCTCCTTCTGTCCTAATTGAGCGCGACGGTCCTTAGAGTCATCTCTAGATTTCTTTTAATTAATGAGGGTAAATGCGGATGCAAGTTTGCGATTTTCGGGGCCTAGGAAGGGTAATGAAATCCCCACCTAATTTGGATTTGGCCGTGCCCCTTAAATTTCCGTATTAATATGCAAACAACCAAAAAATCAAAAACACGCACAAATTTATTTTGCTTTTGCGGCGCTGCGATTTATTTGCAAAGAATCCTGCAGCAAAATTGTTATTGGAGCAGATGAGGTAAGAGATAAGAAAGTTAGAGAGATACTGAGCAAAATTGGTGCAGTGAAGAGCTAGGGTTGCCGCGGATCCGCCGCAGGGAAGGGTGTTTTGCCGCGGAAACGCGCTTCTATGGTGGGAACACTGTACAAAATTTTTCCAGGGAGCTTCTGTTGGCTCCCTCAGCTCTCTGGTATATTCCAAAAATTTTTTCCACAGCACAGAATGCTCCAGATTTCCTCGCAATCAAATCACAACACACGTATTAGTGTTTGCACGAATTTTGATCACAAAATTTAGATGGAATAAAATTTTCAACTCAAATTTCAAAATACGAACTATTAGCGCACTATCCCCGGCAACGGCGCCATTTGATTGAATAGAATTCTTGATGTGTAGTATGGAATTGTAAAGAAATCACAATCAAAAATTATTTGACCGCAATCAACTACGGTGTCGGATGTAGATTGTTAGTGAGTGCGGATCGTCCACAGGGAAAGTGTAATCGTTCGTCTTTTGAATTAGATGAGTCGAAACTTTAAGAAAAGAAAACAAAACAATTCATGATTTAAATTTGAAGTTCAAGAAATGAGAAAAATCTAGATCTAAGAAAGCATTAAAAGATACAATCAAGAATTGATCGTTTGTTGATTTTTCCAAACCAAATCTCAAGAATCGAAATGAGGCTCGTAGGAATCGATCGGATCTATAGATGTGATGTAATCTTACAATTACGTATTCTTATCCTTCGATGAATTGATACTAGATCGATGATGATCGATGAGAATTAGAGACTTCTTATGAAACTAGGGTTTCATCTTATCCCTTGTTCTTTCGTCGATATCATTCACATTCTAGCCTCTAGTAAATTCAAGAACCGATCGTAGATCCCTAATTTCAAGCGATCACAATCAAGAAAGCATCGCTACGGAACTAGGTCATCGATTCTTGAACTTGCTAGGGTTTACAAAACTCGTAGGACTTAAAAATCGTTTAAAGATTTGTTACATCATCATTCTACAATCGTCTCGACTCCTTAACGAGCGGAGTTTCACTCACACTTAAAAATCGTTTAAAGATTTGTTACATCATCATTCTACAATCGTCTCGACACATATGCGGCAGCTGTAGATGCAGCTTTATTGGTGGAGGAGCGTTTATCTGAGTCATCGGTTATTCCGGAACCGAAGAGGACTCGTACGGATGTACCAGCACAGAGACAGAGTTCCTTCAGACTCCGGGAGTAGCAGAAACGAGGGACGTGGCCAGTTATTCAGTTCTTATTCCCAGGAGGGCCAGCGACCGTCTTATGGGTGCTTCGGGTGTGGCAGTCTACATCACCTTGTTTGGGATTGTACCGTGGTGCGTCAGAGAGGGCCAGCAGTACCCCAGGTTACCTTACCACCTTCTCCGCCTCAGAGAGTGTTGCCTCTTATTCCTGTGGTTGCGCCGCGTCAGACTCCTACTCAGAGAGGTCGTGGGTGCGGTGGTTTTGTGCCGAGAGGACGAGGTGGCAGAGGCAGAGGACAGCCAGTAGCCGGTAGAGGACAGGCTCGGGTTTTTGCCTTGACTCACCAGGACGCTCAGGCGTCCAATGCTGTGGTTTCAGGTACCCTTTCTGTATGTTCTTATGATGCACATGTTCTTTTCGATCCGGGATCTACGCATTCGTATGTTTCTACGCACTTCTTGCCGAGGTTAGACCGAGAGTCGTGTTTGCTAGATCAGCCACTTGTCGTGACTACTCCTGTGGGAGATACGTTTGTTGCGCGACACGTGTTCCGATCGTGTGCTGTCCGTTTAGGAGATAGAGATCTGTCCGTTGACTTGATCCTTCTTGAGATGTTGGACTTCGACGTTCTGTTGGGCATGGACTGGTTAGCTACTTGCTACGCGTTCGTGGACTGCCGCGAGAAGACAGTTAGGTTTTGTTTTCCCGGCGAGTCAGTGTTTGTTGTGTAAGGGGACCGTGTTGCCGCCCCTCACAGTTTGATTTCTGTCATGTGCGCTAGTCGGCTTTTGAGGAGGGGATGTCGGGGATTCTTGGGTTTCATTCATGATATTAGAGCCACAGTGGAGTCGTTGGACCGGGTTCCTACCGTGCGAGAGTTTCCCGACGTCTTTCCCGATGAGTTACCTGGGATGCCGCCATAGCGCGATATTGAGTTTTGCATTGATCTGATTCGTGGCACGGAGCCTATTTCTATACCGCCTTATCGGATGGCTCCGACAGAGCTTAAAGAGCTTAAAGATCAATTGCAAGAGTTGCTTGATTTAGGACTTGTGCGTCCGAGTGTTTCGCCGTGGGGAGCTCCTGTTCTGTTCGTCAAGAAGAACGACGGCAGTTTGAGGCTGTATGTGAATTATCGTCAATTGAACCGAGTTACGGTGCGGAACAGGTATCCTTTACCTCGCATTGACGATTTATTTGATCAGCTCCAGGGTGCGAAACATTTTTCTATGATTGATTTGCGTTCGGGTTATCATCAGTTGCGGGTTCGGAATGATGACATTCCGAAGACTGCTTTTCGTACGCGCTATAGGCATTATGAGTTTTTGGTGATGTCGTTCGGACTCACCAATGCGCCAGCAGCGTTCATGCATCTGATGAACAGGATTTTCAGGCCGTTCCTCGACTGGTTTATTATTGTGTTTATTGATGACGTACTGGTGTACTCTAGGAGTCGTGAGGAGCATGAGCAGCACTTGATGATTACTTTGCAGGTATTGAGAGAGCACCAGCTGTATGCTAAATTCTCAAAGTGCGTGTTTTGGCTTGATAGAGTTGACTTCCTGGGTCATGTGGTGACTGGTGACAGTATTCTTGTGGACCCGAGGAAGATCGAGGCTGTACAGCTTTGGCCCAGACCTGTATCGGTGACTGAGGTCCGCAGCTTTTTGGGCTTAGCTGGTTATTATCGCCGTTTTGTGCAGGATTTCTCGAGTATCACTGCACCGCTGACTGGAATGACCCGGAAGGGAGTTCCTTTTCTTTGGACTGATGCGTGCAAGCAGAGTTTTCAGCAGTTGAAGACTCGGTTGATGACAGCACCAGTTCTATCTTTACCTTCTGGATCGGGCGGCTATTTTGTTTACTGTGATGCTTATCGAGTGGGGCTCGGCTGTGTTTTGATGCAGTATGATAGGGTGATTGCATATGCTTCTACGCAGCTGAAGAAGCATGAGCAGAATTACCCCACTCGCGATCTTTAGATGGCCGCGGTGGTCTTTGCGTTGAAGATTTGGAGACACTACTTGTACGGGGAGTCATGTCAGATCTTCACGGATCACAAGAGCTTGAAGTATATCTTCCAGCAGCGGGATCTGAATCTGAGACAGCGCCGTTAGATGGAGCTAGTGAAGGATTATGATTGTGAGATCCTTTATCACCCGGGCAAGACGAATGTGGTAGCTGATGCTTTGAGTCGTAAGCCCGGGGGTAGCTTGTCCCAGTTGAGCGCAGTTCAGCGTTAGTCTTCTGCAGATTGGCAGCTCTTGTGTGATAGTAGAATGCAGTTCGAGTTTTCTTCCGCTGGTGGACAGCTTGCTCATGTCCACGCCCGTCCACTACTACTTGATCGTATCCGTGAGGCGCAACCCAGTGATGCCCGTTTGTCTGAGATTCTTGAGCTTGTTCGACAGGGTACAGTTTCGGAGTTCATGATTGATGACCAGGGTGTGCTACGATGCGGGACTCGCTTGTGTATACCAAATTCTGATGGGTTGAGACGCGAGATCCTAGAGCAGGCACATAAGTCGGCCTTTAGCGTTCATCCAGGTTCCACCAAGATGTACCGTGACTTGAGAGAATTTTACTGGTGGGAAGGGATGAAACGCGATATTTTGGACTTCGTTTCGAGGTGCCTGACTTGTCAGCAAGTCAAGGCTGAGCATCAGAGACCGGCTGGAGAGTTGTAACCTTTACCCGTTCCGGAGTAGAAATGGTAGCAGATTTCCATGGACTTCATTGTGGGTCTACCCAGGACTAGTAGAGGGTATGACTCCATTTGGGTAATTGTTGACCGGTTGACGAAAGCGGATCACTTCCTTCCAGTGAAGACAACTTTCGGTTATGCTCAGTACGCTCAGTTGTATATAGATGAGATTGTGCATTTGCACGGTGTTCCCAATGCATAGTATCCGACAGAGGCGCCCAGTTTACTAGCCGTCTTTGGCAGAAGCTCCAGGAAGCTTTGGGTACCCGGTTGAGTTTTAGCACCGCTTTTCATCCACAGACCGATGGTCAGTCAGAGCGGACTATACAGACTCTGGAGGATATGCTTCATGCATGTGTGCTGGATTTTGGTGGCAATTGGGATCGTCACTTACCGTTGATTGAGTTCTCCTACAACAACAGCTTTCAGGAGACTATTCAGATGACACCTTTTGAGGCTTTATATGGTAGGAAGTGTCGATCGCCAGTCTGCTGGACCGAACTCAGCGAGAGTAGAGTTTTGGGACCCCAGCTAGTTCAGGAGACTACGGAGAAGATCCAGCTGATTCAGGACAGGATGAGAGCAGCCTAGTGCAGACAGAAGTCGTATGTCGACCGTCGTCGTCGCAGACTTGATTTTGCAGTGGGGGATCATGTATTACTGAGGATTTCTCCGATGAAGGGCGTTATGCGATTTGGGAAGAGGGGGAAGCTCAGTCCCAGATTTATAGGTCCTTTCGAGATCCTTGAGCGAGTGGGTTCTGTTGCTTATCTTTTAGCGCTCCCGACTAGTTTTCCGGATGTTCATCCCGTTTTCCATGTGTCGATGCTTCGTAGATACCTTCATGATCCTTCTCACATGATTCAGCACGAGACCGTTCAGCTTGAGCACGATCTTTCGTTCACCGAGCAGCCGGTAGTTATTTTGGATCGGCAGGTGAAGAAACTTCGGTCAAAGGTCTTGCCGTCTGTGAAGGTTCTATGGCGTAGCCCTACTAGTGAGGAGATCACTTGGGAGGCCGAGAGTGAGATGCGGAAGAAATTCCCTCATCTCTTTGAAGGTACGCTTAGTAGTTGTCACGACCCGAAAGAGCACGCGACTGGCCCTTAAATCCTATGAAGTCTATAGGACTCCATCTGATCCAAGTAAGCCAAAAGCCCAGAAATCTAAAACCATTTAAGGAGTAAATAAAAGAAAAACTAGTTTTAAGAGGTAAAGAAAACATGTTTTGAAAATCAAGTTTTTAAATAACTAAGCCGAATATGCATTTTTAAAATGTGTAATCTTCCCTGAAAATTTCGGCAGAGTTTCCTTTGTAAAAACTGGCCCCGAACGGGGTACAACAAGAATAACATAAATATGAAATGATAAAAGGCATCCCCAAGCGGGAGCTAGCTCTTCGTCAATCGACGGTCACAACCACGCAAGAAATATAATATACAACGCCAAAGGGCGAGGATCAAAACCCAAAAAGAAACTCAAAACAGCCAGAAAACTGTAATACTACAAGCGCGACTCTAAGGTCGAAATAATACAACACTGTTTTCTAAGTCTGAAACAATATACAAGTTTTGGTTGATGGAATTTCTAGATACAATGAATAATACATGTACAATGGCGGTTCCGATACAAAAGAACCCACTTATCCAAGCAAGTCACCCATAAGGAAGCAGTGTGCCAGAAATGCCGCTATGGAATCTGTACGGCAAAAACCCGCAAGAACTGTGGCACAACGGGGGTGAGTTGCCAACTCGTGAATAGAAAATATCTACATGCAGAGATCGAATGTATGACCCATCCTAGGTCAAAACGATCAGATATATATATAAACCCCAATATGAATAAGTCTGAAGCATGCTAAACTGGCAATGTAATCTCTATACATGAGTGTAGTGCCAAGTGATCGTGCCAGTGCCTCAGGTAATAGCATAACATAAATGTGAGGTACAATCAATGAAATCAATCTGCATGTACGTGGATCCCGTCCACTCGTCACCCAATGACACTAACCATCATGCATGTAAATATCATCAGCATATGCATGGAAATATGAGGATATAAACCACCTGTGTCCCTCGCGACACGTCAAAATCATGGAACCAGAGTGCCCAGCATCGGCACTCGAAAACATCATGAAAACTGTGCCCAGCATCGGCACGTAAATCCTCATATATCAGGCTCCGTCAGTCCGGATCGGCCCTCGGGCTCTGTCTGCGGTATCGGCCCTCGGCCCCGGCAGTACGCCCATATCCATCTATCGACTCTGGTCAGTATCCTCCGGATAACCGCCAGGTCCAACCAATCACCGGTAGGTACTCGCCACCCTGCCAGGCTCATTGTCTACTCCACGAAAAACATTTCTTGCCCCGGGGAACCATACCGGGTCCACCATGTACCTGCAATCGGCCTCATCCGCCTCCTCGAATCGGGTTTCACATGTCGCGCTCTCAGCACCGAGAAAACACATGGTGGACGCACTGAAATATCATATCAAGGGTAACCGGGTTTTTAAAACAATTACATATTCTCTTTGAAACACCCAAGGTTCCCCAAAACCAGAAATATCATGGAAACATCATATCTCAATGCGTATAATCAGAAAGCAGCATGTATGCGACATATAGCAGAAAGGTAAGCATATCAATATGTCATGCAAGGGTCATATCCTTAATGCAACAGTACTACAGTGTAGTGACATGGCAATTATCGATGATGAAGTGTGTGAGCCGGCAAACAAGTGTACGTGGAACATACGCATCATCGATAATTGTGCTGGTGTCCTAGCAGCATGACTGAAATATATCAACAATATAATCGATGCAATGCAAACAGCTTGGATATGCGGAATCGAATAATCACGCAACAATAAAGAACCTGCCTCAATAAATATATCATGCAGCCTTGACATTTGAAATAAGACGGATCGGGGTTTTTAATAAAATAAGGGTTACGGTGTTTTAAGAAAAGATACTTCGTTTGAAAATGTAGGGTTCCTAGGCACCCTAATGAGGTCTCACAAGGCATCAACCATGCTAATTTCAAATTTTACGGTGCCTACAAACCCTAAACTACGGATCGTCGGCTAGATGTCTAGGCGAAAAACTAACTAGTTAACACTTAACTAAAAGTTTAACGGAAATACAACCTTTGTAGATCCGGTGCTCCACCTCCATAGCTCCGCAACGAAGTCCTCTCCGCTGTCCAAAGAGAATCCGGGCTCTCGCGTCGGCTTCGTCGGAGAATGGTCAAGCTAGGCCGTCGATGTCCATGCCGAAGATGATCTACGTCGAGACATCGCTAAATCAAGCTCCGACTTCACCAAGTCAAGAAACTTGTGAAGTAAACACACTCTACTACTTGGCAAGAGGTAGAGGATGAAGAAATAGGAGTTGGGTTCAATTTAGAATTGGATTTCTCACTCTTTATCATCAATCACCATTGATGACCTAAGCTTTTCTTCTTGAGTTCAAGGAAGAAGAAGAAGAAAAGATATGATATGATTAATAAATATTGAAAAAGAAAATCAATACTTATCATAACATGAACCATGGTCAAGTGTAGAGATTAAACTAGGGTTAATGGAGTGGTTAGGGTTAAGCATGAGACAAAATGGTTACTTAGGTCAAAGCTTCATGAAGCTTCAACTAGAATCCAAAACAAGCCACCATTTTCCTTTATGCTATTCATTTTTCCAAAAAGAATAAATGAACAAATAAATGAATAAGAAAATGTAAACCCTAACCATTACATAACCATGGTTTAAACTTTACACAAAACACAAGTAAACATGTATCATCAAACATGATACAATCAAGTGCACAAAATCATATCGCATATGCAATGCGCACACCCGAGTGAGAAAATCCATTTTAAAGTGAACCGATACTAGTTGATGCAAAGTAATATATCAAATATATAATTATGCATTAAATCATTAAATCAACACTTGATTTAACGATCCGGTCATGACGCACATAACCGACTGGTATCATTAGTAACATCTTATCGAATCAACACTTGATCCGATAACCCGGCTATATCGCATATAACCGATCAATGTCACATCGCGAGAATCGAATACAGTATCACATACTTGTATTATTCTCGGTCCCGCACATATCTCATATGCGCTCCTATTTCGTTTCGCTTGAGCCAGGAAACCTCTGTGTAGGACTCTAAAGACTCGTCAATACGCCGGCAGCGGATGATGATCATATCAAACATCCACAAGCCGCAAGCGGTCTGCTAAACGTAACGGCCACCCGGGTATTGAGCGATCTGAAGATCGACGAGCAAGCCCGCTCACACTCCAGTGAATCCAACCAGTAACACTACCGTACAGTCCGGTCTGATCGTCTGATATGTCGCATATCTCGCCTAGGGGTGGTAAACGTCAGACCCCAATAGCTCGATAAGTCGTGTCGATATGAGGTCTATAACTGTTTGAGAAACTACTGGTAACACTTACCAGTAAATCTCAGCAACCCTGGCCAGGGATTTCCTGTTATAGCCAATCGAACACAGCGCAACATCAACCCCCTATACCGGGAGAGACGAATCCCCTCCTATCGCTCATTGCCTCCATGTGACTCGGGACTGTACCCAAAAACCACCGTTTTGCACGCCCTCTTGGACGTGGTAAGATGGAAATCAAAGCACAGTGGGAACCACACAAGACTCTATGACGATCTCGGGTCAACAGACTACTCTGTACCAGTGTCACCAGAGAACTGCCATCTGACGTGAGGTATAATACCATCTGGGAGTTCTCGGCGAGTCCGTCCAGTGTACCCAGTCTCTACTGAGCACCCGTATATCATCTCTGATGTCAAACACCAATGGATATGGGATCATCCATCGCCCATCTGTATGGGTCAAGAAGGTACACGCTAGTCTACTCTGGTATATCGATGCCCCGTCTCGATACACCCACGACTAGGGACTTTGAAGGATGTACTTATGGACTACCATGTCCCCACTAGTATGATCCGCATCATAGTCCAGGTAGTCAAGCACACATCCTAAGGGCTTTACCAACATGTAACAGAGAGACAATCAGTATACACGTTAAGGTAAAGTTCAACCAGATAGCATACTATCATGTCGAGCAAGAAAGTCCTCCCTATATATGTCCCAGCATCCACTACAATATACATCCTATGTACAGTAATGGCCTCTAGGGCATACATATAACTAACAATCTCCCACTTGCACTAGGGCCATCTGATAGCAGTGGTTGTAGTATCTCATACTCAACCATCCCATAAAAATCTCTCTCTGGGAACAGGCCTTTGTGAGTGGATCCGCTGTGTTGTCCTCTGAGTCTACTCTCCAAACCTCGATCACCCTGGAGATCAACCATCTCCATGATCAAGTGATACTGCCTTAGAATATGTCTGGATCACTGATGGGACCGGCGTTCCTCGGCATGAGCCACAACTCCATTGTCACACAATGGGAGGAACATAGTTCATCTCATGAACCAATATACACCCAGACAGCCACTTTGGTAGCATCTTAAGTAGCGATGTATCCAGCCTTTATCGTCTAGTATGCCACGGTATCTAGCTTGGAACTCTTCCAACATACCGTCCCTTTACTGAGGGTAAAGACAATGCCTGTGACTGACAATCAGTCGTCTTTATCACCCTGAAACCCTTCCAGTGATTCTCCTCAGGATCGATTGACACCATCTCACTACATCTAGTGAGTATCCTAACATCCATTTAGATCTATCTCATAGATCCAAAATCCAGGATTTAGTAGGTATCACTTTAATCCTATATGGAGAATCTTTGTGATAAGCGGAGATTGATCGAGCATAGCATAAGAAACTCCTTTCTTATCAAGAGTATGTCATCCACGTACTCTACGAGGATCGTCACCATACTCCCTACTACCTTTTTGTTTATACAAGGTTCATCTACCATTTTGATGATGTCAACTTCTTTGACTAACACATCAAAACAGACGTTCCAACTCCGCGATGCCTGCTTTATCCTATAAAGCATCTTGCACACGTTTCTGCTGCTCCCACTGTCTACGAAGCCCTTTTGCTGTGTACTTATAGACGCTCTCTTCCAAATCATTATTTAGAAAAGCAGTTAAGACACCCAACCACCAGATATCGCAGTCATGGTATGTAGCCGTGGCAAGTAGGATCTGGATGGACTTAAGCATAGTCACTTGAAAAGGTTTCATCATGATCCACGCCTGGTCGATGACGAAAAGCTTTAACAAGTCTAGCTTTGAAAGTCTCAACTTTTCCATCTACACCAAGTAATCTTCTCAAGATATACTTGCTCCTGATGGGGATTTAACCCTTCAGATATAGCAA
Organism: Agapanthus africanus; assembly: GCA_030015575.1. Taxonomy (NCBI): domain Eukaryota; kingdom Viridiplantae; phylum Streptophyta; class Magnoliopsida; order Asparagales; family Amaryllidaceae; genus Agapanthus; species Agapanthus africanus. Next base: position 271,251,478 of record CM057340.1, read on the forward strand.
CCAAAGTCCATACTTTGTTGGTGTATAAGGATTCCATCTCAGATCGATAAACATCCAGCCATTCTTACAGAGTCCTACTCCTGATGGCCAGCTCGAAACTAGTTGGGTCATCATCTCATGATGCAATCCTCGCTCCCACTGTCATAGAGAAACCGAAGTATCTCTCAGGTGGGTGAGGAACCCTACTAGATCGGCGGAGAGGCTGAGGTTCGTTGGAATCTACTGAATCCTTTGGTTCTACCAAATCATCTGCTGTTGTTTGTATAGCTGGAACCTTTCCAGTTGTACATAACAGATCTTGCCTCGAGCTTGTCCGGATTTTGCTTTTCAGACATAGGCTGGACAACCCCAAATCTCAACTAACTTGAGAGATGGGCTCTTCCCTTATCATATCAAATATGAAGTGGTAGGCAACTGATTTGATTCGAACCCTATTCAATAGGTATGCAACTTCACAAGTGCATAACTCCCAAAAGGAAACAGGTAACTCAGTAGTACTCATCATAGAGCACACCATATCAAATAGGGTGTATCTGCTCCGCCCCGACATACCATCGTGCTATGGTGTATACAGAGGAGTAATGCTGAGAGAGAATCTCATTCTCCTTTAGAATAGTCCTGGAATTCCGTGCTCAAGTATTCTCCTCCTTGATCTCATCAAAGGACATAATACTTATACCCGTATTTTGGTTCTCTACTTCTTGCTTATATTCTGTGAATATCTCAAAAGGCTCGGACTCATGTTTCAACAGGAACAAATGTCTGAATCTTGAGAGATTATCAGAGAATGTAATGAAGTACAAAGAACCTGTCCTGGCATGTATAGACAGGGGACCTTACATACATCAACATGTATCATCCCAAGAGTTCACTAACTCTTTCTCTGTTTCCAATAAACAGAGCTGGTGTCATCTTATCTTTGTGACATGACTGGCGAGTTTCACAAGATATAAATTCAAACTGATTTAAATATGCATCTATATGTAACTCTAGCTAGTCGTGTCACATTGATCTGACCTAGTCTACAATACCTCAAGAAGAATTCTTTCATTTCTGAACTCTTCCTCTTGTGTGTGTTCCATATACTAAGAACTGTAGTTTGATTTAGAACATCAATGCTTTTAGATAACGTGCCTGAACCGATCAACCTTTGATATAGGAAATGTTCAAAACATTATCCAACAATACAAAATTTTATCATTTCTTTACTAATAAAGAGATAGATATGATTTTGTATATCAGGTTCGGTATCTAACAACATTCGTTCAGAATCAATGTATTGGTAATACAGGGTGACAGTGACCAACAGACTTGGCTGCAACTCTTGCCCCGTTTTCTGTCTCATGAAACTTATCACCCTTTCTCAGTTCTCTACCTTTCTGTAGCCCTATGTAACTGATTACATATCTGGGATCCTGATCTGGTATCACATACCCAGGACGTAAAGGATACTGAGAAACAGTTCTCTGTAATGAACACACCCGAAGATGATGCATCAGCATGCACTCTCTTCGTTTGGGCGGCACGGGAATTCTGGTAATCCCCAATTTCCTGCTCTGTCTTATAACATTTATAAGTTGGAGCGGGACCAACGTTCCCCAGCTCAGTATAACAAGCGGGTTCGGTCAATAATCCGTATTATTATCTTGATTAAGGCGTGATATGGTCGCTACCAGGAGAGAGAGAGAAGAAAACACTCAGCGTGCGCTCTGTCAAGAATAGATTGGTTATTATTTTATCTAATCAGGATGGCTCCCACTGCTTTTTTTCAAATCTTCCTTCAAACCCTAAAAGGAAAGACTAGCCGGGATTAATTACACACTACAAGTTCGCCAATCTTTCAGCCAGGCCAGTGTCGGTACTTTGAGGGAGGTCCCCCGTGCTTTCGTACGAACCTAATTAATGTAAACCTCGTTTTCCCAGAGGCGTAACCTCGTTGACACCTTTCTAGACACCTACTTGATCGGCTAATTGTAATGTATAAAACTCTCCCAGGAGTAACTCTTACTCGCAGCGGGTATCGGGATCCAACTATCTCATAGAAGGTATGCAATCTCATTGCAAATTTCAACACTTGAAATTCCCGATAATATTTTGCCCCCAGCACCCTATGACCTTGACGGAGGTCAACAAACCATAGGCTACTAGTCAAGTTCAACCCGTCATTTCTTGATCGAATTAAACCCACCCGCACGACCCTTGACGGAGGTCAACAAGGCCGCACGACTACCATAACTCAATCTGCATCATATGCATAAACAGATAAATACTAGTTAGCTACCGCACACTACGCCTTGACGGAGGTCAACAAACGTAGCACGAATACTAAATAGGACTTATCTGAAATGACGGAGGGCTACGACAGGTTTTTCTGAAAACCTATTGCGTAATGAACTTGATATCGTTGTAGGATCGAATGAATTTAAAATGGAGTGCTTTTGAGGCTTTTCTAGTTTTGCTAAAGGAGTCACTCCCGGTGAAGGGATCGTCGGTCCTTTCCTCGTCGAATGAGGTGCGGGATATATCACATATATCACTGTGCAAAGCAAAAACTCTTAAAAGCAATCAAAAGTCAAACCGAGTGTGTAGCATCTGCCAGTTATTGCTAAAGGAGTCACTCCCGGTGAAGGGATCTCGGTCCTTTCCTTATCGAATAAGGTGCAGGATATATCACATATACCGCTGTGCAAAGCAAGAACTGTGGCTACCTGTTTTATTTTGAAATTCGATTCTACAACATCTTAGGTTTCTTTTATTTCATTAATCACATTAATGAAGTCCCATCATTTAATTACCTAAACATCACAGATAAATACGACGTACACTTATGCCATCCGCATTCGCCTCGATGTCCCCTCATGCACCGTTAGGTTAGGTAACTAACGGCAGAGCGGGGCAGGGCTAGCGCGGGTGTAAAACATAAGTAACGTCTATATAATATATCATATATACTATATACTGTATCTATCACAGAACATCACATGATCACATCACAGATATCGCAGCAGAAGAAACATATGAAATATTGGATATACTAGGACGTCCGTGTTTTCAATACGAGCCAGTATAAAACACGGATTCCACGGTCGTGATGAATAGCCAAACCCACACCCCTAGACCCCTACGAGAGCGGCAAGCAACCCTACCAATTCTAGAGTTAGGAGACCCGGACTCGACTCCTCGAGTTGGTCTCCCACTGGACCCCAGAACCCGGTTACTTGTGCCCTCCTCCTTGGGTCTATCCTAGTGCGGAAAAGTAAATAATATACAAACGGTGACAACTTCCGCAACCTGGAAGCGCCCCAATAAAAGAATATTACATACAAGTTTTTACATGAATGAAAATGAAAAACACTCATCTCACATAAAAACCCCCGGCTATTCAAACACGACGATCCAATATAACATATCCAGCAACACATAACATCACATGTCATCAACGTAAGTAAATATGTCCATCCCAATTGTCGTTGACATATAGCAACGAAACCGGCGATATCACATATTACACTTACGGTCACAGAAAAGAAAGTGTAAAACTACAACAGTTGGAATCCGCAACCACCTCAGACATCACATGCCTGACCGAATGAATTCCTTAGACATCGCATGCCTAACAATTATAAACCCCGCATTTTAGTCTCAAAATCGAAAACACTTTTCAATATTAAGTCGGGCAATTCAACAAGATTCCCGAAAAACTGATCGAATACTCGTCGCAAACTTTAGTAGGCGGCCACACCCCTGATACCGTCGACGAAGTGCACCAAGGCGGAACACCGCTACCGCGAGCACCCGAACGGATGCTTTCGGCGACGGGGTTCTCCTACAGTCACTTGGTCGGGGCTATGGAGTAAGGCTGTCTATTAAGTTTACCCAGCGAGTATCCGCGTACGCTACGTGATTGCGACGGACTTTTGATCACATCAAAATTCCGTGGCAACCGATCAAGTGAGACTAAAGTGCTATGTTTATAACATTCATTCAGTTATCTCATAACTTATTGTGAATTCCAATTATTGTATCCCATTCCGGATAAATAGAAAATGTCAAACTTTTCGATCGAACAATCGAACACCTAAGTTTTCCCGATACAGATCAACACATGAAATAAGTCTAACAACATTCAGTTCGTGCCTCAGTACCGACGGTCCAGCCGTAGAAGGGTCAAGCCAACGCCTCACATGTGGCACGCCGTACTGCCCCAAACCCGAAGGTTCAAAGGGCAGTTCAAGACGGTCACATAATCGAGTTAAGGTTTGTTGTCTTCTAGAGGGACCATCGCGTTACTTGCACTACTTAGAACGTCGTTAAACTACGGAAAAATCCAACACTTGGAAATTTCCCGACAGGGGAAAAATTGGGTATTTATATCCGGTCGAACTTTTTAACATATTCTAAAAAATTATCCGGAAAGCCAAATAGACAAAATTTGATACCCCGATCGAAACACCTAATCCCTAAAACAACTGCAGAAAATTCAACTCTTGAATAATTTTTAAAAATACCCAGAGAACTCAGAAGCTGAAACAATGAATTACTGTGTAACAAGGTAGGGCTGACGTCATACATCCGCCGCGGAACCGCCGCATAAGCTTAGCTTATGCCGCGGTTCCGCCGACAAAATCACTGTTCATGAAAAAAATTTTCCACCGTAATTCTTAGAATTTCCTGCTGAGTTCTCTGCATATTTTTAATACTGAAAAATCCCTGTTTTTAGAAAAAGTACAGAGAGCATTTTGGGTTTGGGTTTTCGGGTACGTTCGGGTTTCAAAATCCGTCTAGACTTCGCCTAAGGCTCTAGCTAGGCTCTGATACCACTGTAGGGTTCCTAGGCACCCTAATGAGGTCTCACAAGGCATCAACCATGCCAATTTCAAAATCTTACGGTGCCTACAAACCCTAAACTACGGATCGTCGGCTAGATGTCTAGGCGAAAAAATAACTAGTTAACACTTAACTAAAAGTTTAACGGAAATACAACCTTTGTAGATCCGGTGCTCCACCTCCATAGCTCCGCAACGAAGTCCTCTCCGCTGTCCAAAGAGAATCCGGGCTCTCGCGTCGGCTTCGTCGGAGAATGGTCAAGCTAGGCCGTCGATGTCCATGCCGAAGATGATCTACGTCGAGACATCGCTAAATCAAGCTCCGACTTCACCAAGTCAAGAAACTTGTGAAGTAAACACACTCTACTACTTGGCAAGAGGTAGAGGATGAAGAAATAGGAGTTGGGTTCAATTTAGAATTGGATTTCTCACTCTTTATCATCAATCACCATTGATGACCTAAGCTTTTCTTCTTGAGTTCAAGGAAGAAGAAGAAGAAAAGATATGATATGATTAATAAATATTGAAAAAGAAAATCAATACTTATCATAACATGAACCATGGTCAAGTGTAGAGATTAAACTAGGGTTAATGGAGTGGTTAGGGTTAAGCATGAGACAAAATGGTTACTTAGGTCAAAGCTTCATGAAGCTTCAACTAGAATCCAAAACAAGCCACCATTTTCCTTTATGCTATTCATTTTTCCAAAAAGAATAAATGAACAAATAAATGAATAAGAAAATGTAAACCCTAACCATTACATAACCATGGTTTAAACTTTACACAAAACACAAGTAAACATGTATCATCAAACATGATACAATCAAGTGCACAAAATCATATCGCATATGCAATGCGCACACCCGAGTGAGAAAATCCATTTTAAGTGAACCGATACTAGTTGATGCAAAGTAATATATCAAATATATAATTATGCATTAAATCATTAAATCAACACTTGATTTAACGATCCGGTCATGACGCACATAACCGACTGGTATCATTAGTAACATCTTATCGAATCAACACTTGATCCGATAACCCGGCTATATCGCATATAACCGATCAATGTCACATCGCGAGAATCGAATACAGTATCACATACTTGTATTATTCTCGGTCCCGCACATATCTCATATGCGCTCCTATTTCGTTTCGCTTGAGCCAGGAAACCTCTGTGTAGGACTCTAAAGACTCGTCAATACGCCGGCAGCGGATGATGATCATATCAAACATCCACAAGCCGCAAGCGGTCTGCTAAACGTAACGGCCACCCGGGTATTGAGCGATCTGAAGATCGACGAGCAAGCCCGCTCACACTCCAGTGAATCCAACCAGTAACACTACCGTACAGTCCGGTCTGATCGTCTGATATGTCGCATATCTCGCCTAGGGGTGGTAAACGTCAGACCCCAATAGCTCGATAAGTCGTGTCGATATGAGGTCTATAACTGTTTGAGAAACTACTGGTAACACTTACCAGTAAATCTCAGCAACCCTGGCCAGGGATTTCCTGTTATAGCCAATCGAACACAGCGCAACATCAACCCCCTATACCGGGAGAGACGAATCCCCTCCTATCGCTCATTGCCTCCATGTGACTCGGGACTGTACCCAAAAACCACCGTTTTGCACGCCCTCTTGGACGTGGTAAGATGGAAATCAAAGCACAGTGGGAACCACACAAGACTCTATGACGATCTCGGGTCAACAGACTACTCTGTACCAGTGTCACCAGAGAACTGCCATCTGACGTGAGGTATAATACCATCTGGGAGTTCTCGGCGAGTCCGTCCAGTGTACCCAGTCTCTACTGAGCACCCGTATATCATCTCTGATGTCAAACACCAATGGATATGGGATCATCCATCGCCCATCTGTATGGGTCAAGAAGGTACACGCTAGTCTACTCTGGTATATCGATGCCCCGTCTTGATACACCCACGACTAGGGACTTTGAAGGATGTACTTATGGACTACCATGTCCCCACTAGTATGATCCGCATCATAGTCCAGGTAGTCAAGCACACATCCTAAGGGCTTTACCAACATGTAACAGAGAGACAATCAGTATACACGTTAAGGTAAAGTTCAACCAGATAGCATACTATCATGTCGAGCAAGAAAGTCCTCCCTATATATGTCCCAGCATCCACTACAATATACATCCTATGTACAGTAATGGCCTCTAGGGCATACATATAACTAACAATCTCCCACTTGCACTAGGGCCATCTGATAGCAGTGGTTGTAGTATCTCATACTCAACCATCCCATAAAAATCTCTCTCTGGGAACAGGCCTTTGTGAGTGGATCCGCTGTGTTGTCCTCTGAGTCTACTCTCCAAACCTCGATCACCCTGGAGATCAACCATCTCCATGATCAAGTGATACTGCCTTAGAATATGTCTGGATCACTGATGGGACCGGCGTTCCTCGGCATGAGCCACAACTCCATTGTCACACAATGGGAGGAACATAGTTCATCTCATGAACCAATATACACCCAGACAGCCACTTTGGTAGCATCTTAAGTAGCGATGTATCCAGCCTTTATCGTCTAGTATGCCACGGTATCTAGCTTGGAACTCTTCCAACATACCGTCCCTTTACTGAGGGTAAAGACAATGCCTGTGACTGACAATCAGTCGTCTTTATCACCCTGAAACCCTTCCAGTGATTCTCCTCAGGATCGATTGACACCATCTCACTACATCTAGTGAGTATCCTAACATCCATTTAGATCTATCTCATAGATCCAAAATCCAGGATTTAGTAGGTATCACTTTAATCCTATATGGAGAATCTTTGTGATAAGCGGAGATTGATCGAGCATAGCATAAGAAACTCCTTTCTTATCAAGAGTATGTCATCCACGTACTCTACGAGGATCGTCACCATACTCCCTACTACCTTTTTGTTTATACAAGGTTCATCTACCATTTTGATGATGTCAACTTCTTTGACTAACACATCAAAACAGACGTTCCAACTCCGCGATGCCTGCTTTATCCTATAAAGCATCTTGCACACGTTTCTGCTGCTCCCACTGTCTACGAAGCCCTTTTGCTGTGTACTTATAGACGCTCTCTTCCAAATCATTATTTAGAAAAGCAGTTAAGACACCCAACCACCAGATATCGCAGTCATGGTATGTAGCCGTGGCAAGTAGGATCTGGATGGACTTAAGCATAGTCACTTGAAAAGGTTTCATCATGATCCACGCCTGGTCGATGACGAAAAGCTTTAACAAGTCTAGCTTTGAAAGTCTCAACTTTTCCATCTACACCAAGTAATCTTCTCAAGATATACTTGCTCCTGATGGGGATTTAACCCTTCAGATATAGCAACCAAAGTCCATACTTTGTTGGTGTATAAGGATTCCATCTCAGATCGATAAACATCCAGCCATTCTTACAGAGTCCTACTCCTGATGGCCAGCTCGAAACTAGTTGGGTCATCATCTCATGATGCAATCCTCGCTCCCACTGTCATAGAGAAACCGAAGTATCTCTCAGGTGGGTGAGGAACCCTACTAGATCGGCGGAGAGGCTGAGGTTCGTTGGAATCTACTGAATCCTTTGGTTCTACCAAATCATCTGCTGTTGTTTGTATAGCTGGAACCTTTCCAGTTGTACATAACAGATCTTGCCTCGAGCTTGTCCGGATTTTGCTTTTCAGACATAGGCTGGACAACCCCAAATCTCAACTAACTTGAGAGATGGGCTCTTCCCTTATCATATCAAATATGAAGTGGTAGGCAACTGATTTGATTCGAACCCTATTCAATAGGTATGCAACTTCACAAGTGCATAACTCCCAAAAGGAAACAGGTAACTCAGTAGTACTCATCATAGAGCACACCATATCAAATAGGGTGTATCTGCTCCGCCCCGACATACCATCGTGCTATGGTGTATACAGAGGAGTAATGCTGAGAGAGAATCTCATTCTCCTTTAGAATAGTCCTGGAATTCCGTGCTCAAGTATTCTCCTCCTTGATCTCATCAAAGGACATAATACTTATACCCGTATTTTGGTTCTCTACTTCTTGCTTATATTCTGTGAATATCTCAAAAGGCTCGGACTCATGTTTCAACAGGAACAAATGTCTGAATCTTGAGAGATTATCAGAGAATGTAATGAAGTACAAAGAACCTGTCCTGGCATGTATAGACAGGGGACCTTACATACATCAACATGTATCATCCCAAGAGTTCACTAACTCTTTCTCTGTTTCCAATAAACAGAGCTGGTGTCATCTTATCTTTGTGACATGACTGGCGAGTTTCACAAGATATAAATTCAAACTGATTTAAATATGCATCTATATGTAACTCTAGCTAGTCGTGTCACATTGATCTGACCTAGTCTACAATACCTCAAGAAGAATTCTTTCATTTCTGAACTCTTCCTCTTGTGTGTGTTCCATATACTAAGAACTGTAGTTTGATTTAGAACATCAATGCTTTTAGATAACGTGCCTGAATCGATCAACCTTTGATATAGGAAATGTTCAAAACATTATCCAACAATACAAAATTTTATCATTTCTTTACTAATAAAGAGATAGATATGATTTTGTATATCAGGTTCGGTATCTAACAACATTCGTTCAGAATCAATGTATTGGTAATACAGGGTGACAGTGACCAACAGACTTGGCTGCAACTCTTGCCCCGTTTTCTGTCTCATGAAACTTATCACCCTTTCTCAGTTCTCTACCTTTCTGTAGCCCTATGTAACTGATTACATATCTGGGATCCTGATCTGGTATCACATACCCAGGACGTAAAGGATACTGAGAAACAGTTCTCTGTAATGAACACACCCGAAGATGATGCATCAGCATGCACTCTCTTCGTTTGGGCGGCACGGGAATTCTGGTAATCCCCAATTTCCTGCTCTGTCTTATAACATTTATAAGTTGGAGCGGGACCAACGTTCCCCAGCTCAGTATAACAAGCGGGTTCGGTCAATAATCCGTATTATTATCTTGATTAAGGCGTGATATGGTCGCTACCAGGAGAGAGAGAAGAAAACACTCAGCGTGCGCTCTGTCAAGAATAGATTGGTTATTATTTTATCTAATCAGGATGGCTCCCACTGCTTTTTTTCAAATCTTCCTTCAAACCCTAAAAGGAAAGACTAGCCGGGATTAATTACACACTACAAGTTCGCCAATCTTTCAGCCAGGCCAGTGTCGGTACTTTGAGGGAGGTCCCCCGTGCTTTCGTACGAACCTAATTAATGTAAACCTCGTTTTCCCAGAGGCGTAACCTCGTTGACACCTTTCTAGACACCTACTTGATCGGCTAATTGTAATGTATAAAACTCTCCCAGGAGTAACTCTTACTCGCAGCGGGTATCGGGATCCAACTATCTCATAGAAGGTATGCAATCTCATTGCAAATTTCAACACTTGAAATTCCCGATAATATTTTGCCCCCAGCACCCTATGACCTTGACGGAGGTCAACAAACCATAGGCTACTAGTCAAGTTCAACCCGTCATTTCTTGATCGAATTAAACCCACCCGCACGACCCTTGACGGAGGTCAACAAGGCCGCACGACTACCATAACTCAATCTGCATCATATGCATAAACAGATAAATACTAGTTAGCTACCGCACACTACGCCTTGACGGAGGTCAACAAACGTAGCACGAATACTAAATAGGACTTATCTGAAATGACGGAGGGCTACGACAGGTTTTTCTGAAAACCTATTGCGTAATGAACTTGATATCGTTGTAGGATCGAATGAATTTAAAATGGAGTGCTTTTGAGGCTTTTCTAGTTTTGCTAAAGGAGTCACTCCCGGTGAAGGGATCGTCGGTCCTTTCCTCGTCGAATGAGGTGCGGGATATATCACATATATCACTGTGCAAAGCAAAAACTCTTAAAAGCAATCAAAAGTCAAACCGAGTGTGTAGCATCTGCCAGTTATTGCTAAAGGAGTCACTCCCGGTGAAGGGATCTCGGTCCTTTCCTTATCGAATAAGGTGCAGGATATATCACATATACCGCTGTGCAAAGCAAGAACTGTGGCTACCTGTTTTATTTTGAAATTCGATTCTACAACATCTTAGGTTTCTTTTATTTCATTAATCACATTAATGAAGTCCCATCATTTAATTACCTAAACATCACAGATAAATACGACGTACACTTATGCCATCCGCATTCGCCTCGATGTCCCCTCATGCACCGTTAGGTTAGGTAACTAACGGCAGAGCGGGGCAGGGCTAGCGCGGGTGTAAAACATAAGTAACGTCTATATAATATATCATATATACTATATACTGTATCTATCACAGAACATCACATGATCACATCACAGATATCGCAGCAGAAGAAACATATGAAATATTGGATATACTAGGACGTCCGTGTTTTCAATACGAGCCAGTATAAAACACGGATTCCACGGTCGTGATGAATAGCCAAACCCACACCCCTAGACCCCTACGAGAGCGGCAAGCAACCCTACCAATTCTAGAGTTAGGAGACCCGGACTCGACTCCTCGAGTTGGTCTCCCACTGGACCCCAGAACCCGGTTACTTGTGCCCTCCTCCTTGGGTCTATCCTAGTGCGGAAAAGTAAATAATATACAAACGGTGACAACTTCCGCAACCTGGAAGCGCCCCAATAAAAGAATATTACATACAAGTTTTTACATGAATGAAAATGAAAAACACTCATCTCACATAAAAACCCCCGGCTATTCAAACACGACGATCCAATATAACATATCCAGCAACACATAACATCACATGTCATCAACGTAAGTAAATATGTCCATCCCAATTGTCGTTGACATATAGCAACGAAACCGGCGATATCACATATTACACTTACGGTCACAGAAAAGAAAGTGTAAAACTACAACAGTTGGAATCCGCAACCACCTCAGACATCACATGCCTGACCGAATGAATTCCTTAGACATCGCATGCCTAACAATTATAAACCCCGCATTTTAGTCTCAAAATCGAAAACACTTTTCAATATTAAGTCGGGCAATTCAACAAGATTCCCGAAAAACTGATCGAATACTCGTCGCAAACTTTAGTAGGCGGCCACACCCCTGATACCGTCGACGAAGTGCACCAAGGCGGAACACCGCTACCGCGAGCACCCGAACGGATGCTTTCGGCGACGGGGTTCTCCTACAGTCACTTGGTCGGGGCTATGGAGTAAGGCTGTCTATTAAGTTTACCCAGCGAGTATCCGCGTACGCTACGTGATTGCGACGGACTTTTGATCACATCAAAATTCCGTGGCAACCGATCAAGTGAGACTAAAGTGCTATGTTTATAACATTCATTCAGTTATCTCATAACTTATTGTGAATTCCAATTATTGTATCCCATTCCGGATAAATAGAAAATGTCAAACTTTTCGATCGAACAATCGAACACCTAAGTTTTCCCGATACAGATCAACACATGAAATAAGTCTAACAACATTCAGTTCGTGCCTCAGTACCGACGGTCCAGCCGTAGAAGGGTCAAGCCAACGCCTCACATGTGGCACGCCGTACTGCCCCAAACCCGAAGGTTCAAAGGGCAGTTCAAGACGGTCACATAATCGAGTTAAGGTTTGTTGTCTTCTAGAGGGACCATCGCGTTACTTGCACTACTTAGAACGTCGTTAAACTACGGAAAAATCCAACACTTGGAAATTTCCCGACAGGGGAAAAATTGGGTATTTATATCCGGTCGAACTTTTTAACATATTCTAAAAAATTATCCGGAAAGCCAAATAGACAAAATTTGATACCCCGATCGAAACACCTAATCCCCAAAACAACTGCAGAAAATTCAACTCTTGAATAATTTTTAAAAATACCCAGAGAACTCAGAAGCTGAAACAATGAATTACTGTGTAACAAGGTAGGGCTGACGTCATACATCCGCCGCGGAACCGCCGCATAAGCTTAGCTTATGCCGCGGTTCCGCCGACAAAATCACTGTTCATGAAAAAAATTTTCCACCGTAATTCTTAGAATTTCCTGCTGAGTTCTCTGCATATTTTTAATACTGAAAAATCCCTGTTTTTAGAAAAAGTACAGAGAGCATTTTGGGTTTGGGTTTTCGGGTACGTTCGGGTTTCAAAATCCGTCTAGACTTCGCCTAAGGCTCTAGCTAGGCTCTGATACCACTGTAGGGTTCCTAGGCACCCTAATGAGGTCTCACAAGGCATCAACCATGCCAATTTCAAAATCTTACGGTGCCTACAAACCCTAAACTACGGATCGTCGGCTAGATGTCTAGGCGAAAAAATAACTAGTTAACACTTAACTAAAAGTTTAACGGAAATACAACCTTTGTAGATCCGGTGCTCCACCTCCATAGCTCCGCAACGAAGTCCTCTCCGCTGTCCAAAGAGAATCCGGGCTCTCGCGTCGGCTTCGTCGGAGAATGGTCAAGCTAGGTCGTCGATGTCCATGCCGAAGATGATCTACGTCGAGGCATCGCTAAATCAAGCTCCGACTTCACCAAGTCAAGAAACTTGTGAAGTAAACACACTCTACTACTTGGCAAGAGGTAGAGGATGAAGAAATAGGAGTTGGGTTCAATTTAGAATTGGATTTCTCACTCTTTATCATCAACATCAATCACCATTGATGACCTAAGCTTTTCTTCTTGAGTTCAAGGAAGAAGAAGAAGAAAAGATATGATATGATTAATAAATATTGAAAAAGAAAATCAATACTTATCATAACATGAACCATGGTCAAGTGTAGAGATTAAACTAGGGTTAATGGAGTGGTTAGGGTTAAGCATGAGACAAAATGGTTACTTAGGTCAAAGCTTCATGAAGCTTCAACTAGAATCCAAAACAAGCCACCATTTTCCTTTATGCTATTCATTTTTCCAAAAAGAATAAATGAACAAATAAATGAATAAGAAAATATAAACCCTAACCATTACATAACCATGGTTTAAACTTTACACAAAACACAAGTAAACATGTATCATCAAACATGATACAATCAAGTGCACAAAATCATATCGCATATGCAATGCGCACACCCGAGTGAGAAAATCCATTTTAAAGTGAACCGATACTAGTTGATGCAAAGTAATATATCAAATATATAATTATGCATTAAATCATTAAATCAACACTTGATTTAACGATCCGGTCATGACGCACATAACCGACTGGTATCATTAGTAACATCTTATCGAATCAACACTTGATCCGATAACCCGGCTATATCGCATATAACCGATCAATGTCACATCGCGAGAATCGAATACAGTATCACATACTTGTATTATTCTCGGTCCCGCACATATCTCATATGCGCTCCTATTTCGTTTCGCTTGAGCCAGGAAACCTCTGTGTAGGACTCTAAAGACTCGTCAATACGCCGGCAGCGGATGATGATCATATCAAACATCCACAAGCCGCAAGCGGTCTGCTAAACGTAACGGCCACCCGGGTATTGAGCGATCTGAAGATCGACGAGCAAGCCCGCTCACACTCCAGTGAATCCAACCAGTAACACTACCGTACAGTCCGGTCTGATCGTCTGATATGTCGCATATCTCGCCTAGGGGTGGTAAACGTCAGACCCCAATAGCTCGATAAGTCGTGTCGATATGAGGTCTATAACTGTTCGAGAAACTACTGGTAACACTTACCAGTAAATCTCAGCAACCCTGGCCAGGGATTTCCTGTTATAGCCAATCGAACACAGCGCAACATCAACCCCCTATACCGGGAGAGACGAATCCCCTCCTATCGCTCATTGCCTCCATGTGACTCGGGACTGTACCCAAAAACCACCGTTTTGCACGCCCTCTTGGACGTGGTAAGATGGAAATCAAAGCACAGTGGGAACCACACAAGACTCTATGACGATCTCGGGTCAACAGACTACTCTGTACCAGTGTCACCAGAGAACTGCCATCTGACGTGAGGTATAATACCATCTGGGAGTTCTCGGCGAGTCCGTCCAGTGTACCCAGTCTCTACTGAGCACCCATATATCATCTCTGATGTCAAACACCAATGGATATGGGATCATCCATCGCCCATCTGTATGGGTCGAGAAGGTACACGCTAGTCTACTCTGGTATATCGATGCCCCGTCTCGATACACCCACGACTAGGGACTTTGAAGGATGTACTTATGGACTACCATGTCCCCACTAGTATGATCCGCATCATAGTCCAGGTAGTCAAGCACACATCCTAAGGGCTTTACCAACATGTAACAGAGAGACAATCAGTATACACGTTAAGGTAAAATTCAACCAGATAGCATACTATCATGTCGAGCAAGAAAGTCCTCCCTATATATGTCCCAGCATCCACTACAATATACATCCTATGTACAGTAATGGCCTCTAGGGCATACATATAACTAACAGAAAATACCCGTAGAATCCCTTTTTGCCTATCTTTAAAAATATCCCCGATTCGTTAGTTTTGAAATAGGTATGACTCGGGTCAGTCTAATGTCTACTAAGTAATCTAAACAGGAGGGGTATGAAACCACCTACATCTTAGTCGATATACATATATATATACAATAGTCGGTGATCTCGCCTCAATAGTATCACGTACGATACGGTATATCATATAACATCCTCGAGTCATGAGTGCGGATCTAACATCAATATAAAGCTCGTACGGTAAATCGTCGTATGGCATCCCAATAGCTAGGTACGGGTCAATATCAAATTCATCTCATCATGTATCAGGTATCATTACCATCATATCACATTATCTCTGGTACAAATCTAAGTCTAGTACCATCGATACCATCTATATAAATATGAATGCGGGGTAAAACACATGCCCAAAGGCCCACTAAAACTATCATGTCGCACCTCAAATACGAACCCTGTCATATTGCCGAATCTCACGGCCTCAAATCCCGTATATGAACACATAGTCCCATACCCATGTGTAGATATACACACCTCCAAATGCGCATAAATAGATGAAAGAATGTATGCAAGTATACGTGTACGTGTATGTGTGGGTGCAACCACTACTCTAGGGTTCGCACTATACCAAACCAATACATCCTTATCATTGATAATTCCATTATTACCATCAATAATCTTAACAACACATAATAAATATATGTGTGTATACGTATTCGTATACATCACCACGAACTGCGGGGGTGCTATACGCCATCCACCCGACTTCTCCCCGTAGATATAAATCTACTCATCTGGTCTTCGCTTGCCGAAATTGATGACGCCATGCTCCTTCGTCTCGGAATCCTTGCGAGGGTACCTAGAATAATAAACAGTCACAATACGTATTAACATCGAGGCAGAAAACCGATACATCGCACAGCGTGCTCATAGGTTGGAACCTATGGCCTAAACGTGCAAATCAATTAAACGACCCCTGTTGTCGATGTACAAACATCCGACAACCAAATACAAATCCAAATATCAAGAAAGTGCATTTCAAAATATGGAAAACATAGCCTAAAACACACCAAAATGCTTCCAGATTTTCCCCAGGTGACAATTAGCCAAAACTGCACATAGGAGGGGTCTATTTTAGTGCAAAAGGAGCCCTGGAACAAAACTGGAACAATTCTACCCTACTCTGGCCGCAAATTGCGGCCAGAATGATTAAATCTGCGGCCATGGGTTTGAATTAGGGGCTCGGGTCTTGGTGGTAGCTTCCTAGGTGCCTGCACGACTCACTGTCAGCTCAATTTTATTTTTGGTGCCCCCGGGTTGCTCCAGATTCCAGAACACCTTCACAGATCACACATTTATCCGACGTCGGGTTTCTAAATCCGTGTTTTGGGGTTTCTAGGGTCTGGTCCAGGTCATTAAACAGCACCTAAGTTTAGTTAACAGCTATTAGGAATCACCCAATTCAAACCAACACTTAAACATTCACTAGGGTTTCCCAATGTCCACTAATATGCACAAAACGACATCTAAACATGATATCTCACAAAACTAATCTAAAGGGAAGAAATTATACCTCACCTAGTCCACTCTAGGCAGCACTAACTTCCCAACGTCGTCAAAATCCCATTTTGCTCGGTCCATCGTGTAGAGGTTGAAGAGGGGATTAATATTTGTGAAGGGTGTGTAGGGTTTTGGGGCATGGTTGGAGATGGATCTATGGATTTTTGTGGAGCATTTTTGGAGTTGAGGAGATGAAGAGGAAGATGAAAAATATGATGGGGATTCAAAAATGGCAGCAGCCCCCCTCCCTCTCTCTCACAATTCACACACACACTCTCTCTCCAAAAGCACACCTAACCTAATCATTATGTCTCCCTTGACCTTTTCCTTTTTCTTTTCTCTCCACCAAAACCATAATTTAAAGCCCAAATGAAATGAAACATGTGTAAAAATGGACATGTCATGGTGCATTAACCATGGAAACTGTAAAAACGCGGATTTGGCTTAATCGCGATTAGCAGTGCACTAATCGGGTTTTTATCGAAACTGCGTATAATAAATTTTAAAAGTGCCAAATCCTTTAATTATATTATTATATGAATAAATCATTTTAATTTCTATTTATTTCATAATTATTGGCATATATTTATACTCTTTTTCGAAAACCCCAATTTCACAAATCGGCAGTTTTCGGGAAAAATATTATTTTAATATTAAATTCCCAAAAATAATATTTTATATTTTCCGAAATGTTACAGTAGTTAATTTTAATTTGGGGACCGAATTTCTATAAGGGGGAGATTGTAACGTTTTAGAAATCGTTATGCGAATTTTTCCGTTTTAGGGTAAAATTGTCGGTTTTTCCCGTTTTAACCCGACTGTGATCAAACGATCATATAGACTTACCAGCACCTAGTTTAGCTAAAATAAATCTAGTGCACAAGCTTTGGGGGTATATGGGACGTTTTGGTTTAGATTGAATTTTTCCCAATTTTTAATATTATTTTAATGTGGTATTCACTTTCTCGGAAATTTCTCTTAAGTAATCTTTCCCATAAATCAAACTTGAGTAAACCAAAACCTTCCCACAATATCTAGATATTTGTTGTGCGTATGGATTAAAGTTTAAAGAAAAGAAAAAGAAAAGAATAAGAGGTGGCATGTGCATGCATGTTCATTTAATGGCATTTATATGCATTTATGATGAATTAAGCTAGAACAATACACACAAACCCTCCCTTTTCTCCCTTCGCCGTGATCCTTCCTCCCCCTTCTGCTCTTGATCATTTCCCTTCCATTTTTGCATCAATCCAAGCCAATAAATCCCCAAAATCCCAAAATATATCACAAAATATACATCAAGTCTTGGTTTTTGCTTCACTTGGAACTAGGAAAGCTTGGATCTTATGAGCAAAGGTTGTTAGGTATAATCCCTAATCTGATAAATAGGAGTTTTTATGTTGTATAGCTCGTTGGTTATGGATTTGAGAACCGTGGGGGTATTTCAAGAAAACTATGTATTGTTTGAAAACCCGGTTTCTGTTGATATGATATTTCATTGCGTCCACAATGTGATTTCTCGGTTCTGAGATTTGGCTTGTGATACCCGATTCGAGGAGCGGGAAGCACCGTCTGCGGGTACATGGTGGACCCGGTATGGTACCCCGGGGCGAGTGGTGATTTCGTGATGTAGACGATAAGCCTAGCAGAGGGACCACTACCTACCGGTGATTGTATTTAGACTCGGCGGTTATCATGGGGACACCGACCGGAGTGATGTACGACATATCGTCAGGGCCAGTCATGATGACAGCGCCTGAGTTATGAGGATTTACGTGTCGATGCTAGACACGGGTTTCATGACATTTCGAGTGTCGGTGTTTAACACTCAGGTTTCCATGATTTTTACGTATCGTCGGTGGACATACGGGGTTGATATCCTCATACTTATATATAAATATATACATATACATACAAGGATATGTTTTCATGATGTTTCGGGTGTCGATGATAGACACTCAGGTTCCATGAGGCTTACCGGATGTGAGGGCCGATCTGAGGATGCGGTGCTTGAGGATTTGGGATTTGATGTGTCAGTGAGGGACACTGGTATTTTTCCATGCTGATGATTTTGCATGAGATTTTATATTATATCATCCCACACTCAGGATTATGTTGTTATGCATTGATTCATGTAGTTGTAGTACCCTGATGATGTACCTTTACATGATTGTTGCATATTCACTTGTCATACTTATGCTATCGGATTACATGTGATAGATAGATCGCTGTTCGTGCATACTTGCGATTACAGTATGATGTTATTTACTATTCACGAGTTGGCAACTCACCCCCGTTGTGCCACAGTATTTTGCAGGACTTTCCCTCCGAGTAGTCGCGGCAGGGCGTCTTATCATCTCTACTTTTGCGGATACCGCTACGTTTGGCTGTGAGGCCTTTGCTTTTATGTGGGTTTGCGGTTATCTGTTTGTACATTGTATATCTTTTTGTTGGATCTAGTATTCTCCATCTACCACTTCTTGTATATGACCTAGAGACGAGTTGTGAGGATTCTGTGTTGTATTATTGGTGACTTTGGGTGCGTGCTCGTGGGATCCGGCTATGTGGAAAAGTTTTACCTCTTTATGCAGTTTCCTTTATATTCTTCGCTTCGGCGTCGTATTTATATTTTGTGGTGGTTGTCTCCGCCGTTGGGCGTGATTTTCTCCCGTTTGGGATGCTTTATTTATTATCTATGTTGTACCCGTTTTCGGGGCTAGTTGTTATAAAGGAGGTGCTGCCGAAATTTTTAAGAAAGAAAACTAGAGTTAGAGATTTTACTTGTGATTTTCCAAATGTTTTAAACTATATTTTCTCCGTTGATCCAGTTTTGGGTGGTTTAGATTTCTGGGTTTTGGTTTACTTAAGTTGCGTACACCTGTAGACATTACGTGGTTTAAGTACCGGTTACGGGCCAAATTTTGGGTCGTGACAAAGTTGGTATCAGAGCGCTAGGTTTTTACCTTTCGGAGTGTAGGATGACCTTGGTATGATGGAGTAGGTAGCTTAAGCAGAGTGACGTAGCGTATGTATGTTTCGCTAGGTTTTTACATTTTCTCCCGGTTTGGGCACCCCCGAGCAATCAATAGTGACAATGGAACTCATTTCTGTAATAGGACTTTCGAGTCCTTAATGCGGAAATATTCCATTAATCATAAGCTATCAACACCCTATCATCCCGAAACATATGGGCAAGCCGAGATTTCAAATCGGCAAATAAAACAGATTTTGGAGAAAACGGTTTCCAAAAACCGTAAGGATTGGTCTTTCAAACTTACTGATGCCCTTTGGGCATTTCGAACAGCCTATATGACCGATCTTGGCATGTCTCCTTATCGGCTTGTTTACGGAAATGCTTGCCACCTTCCAGTAGAAATTGAGCATCGCGCATTTTGGGCGATAAAAGAGTTGAATCTATCTCTCGGAGATGCGGGCAGCCATAGAAAGCCGCGGTTAAATGAATTGAACGAGTTTCGGGATGAAGCTTACGAGAACGCGGTTGTCGTCAAAAACCGAACGAAGGTGTTTCACGATAAACACCTTATGCGCAAAATATTCAAACCTGGTCAACAGGTTTTACTTTACGACACCCGGCTACATTTCCATCCCGGCAAGCTTAGATCTCGATGGAAATGGCCATTATTTGTACGTACCGTATATCCGCCCGGTGCGGTCGACTTAGAGAATCCGGAGGACGGTTCACTATTTAAAGTAAACGGATATAGGCTTAAACCGTTCCTCACCGCGGACCCTTCGGAGGAGCTCCTGATGTTGCAGGAGCCGGTTTACATCGACTGATCTTCCTCCGCCAACCCCCAAATTTCGGTTATCTAGCCATAAACAGTGGAAACATTGTTTCAAATAAGTTTGGGGGTATGTCACACTTGTAATTATATATTAAAAAAATCAAAATTTTGGGGGTATTTTTGTAAATTTTCAGTTTTAATAAATAATAAATAACAAATAATAAATAAAAAAATAAAAAATATTTTTTTACAACTAAATTCCTCTTTTAAGAGGTCCTTTTTGCAAATAACCAAAACACCCCCTATAAATACAACCAGACCCCTCCTCTGAATTTACATAATCCTAATTTCTCATTTCCTCAAAACCCTAGTCGCAGCTCAATTTCTGCATGAAGATCTCCTCACGCCGCCGCGCTTCCGCCGCAAAGGTCCTCTTCTGCCGCGCAACCGCCGCATCTTGGACTCCTCTTCCTCTGAAATCTTCTGAGGAGGTTTTCTTTCTCCGATCCTCTCTGTTAAAATTTTTAGAAATATCTGCACTCTCTGTAATGGCACCAACTCTGCAGTTTGAAAGGGATTTTTCCCAAATGTTTGCACACACTGCTTATGGTAGTTACTTCGGTGAGGAGATCCGAAGGCGCAGATGGAACTTTTTACTATTTAACCATCCGAATGCCTTCGCGCTTCCGGATCTTGTCACCCGTTTTAATGAATGCATGGAGGATGGTTGCCTCTCACAACACGGTTACATTAGGTTAATTTGGGGGGATAGGGAAATAATAATTGATAGGGACTTCATCTATGAAGTCACCTTAATACCTAGACTCCCTATTCACGATCAACCCCTCCAATTCGAGGACTACCTACCCTTGATGGGTAATGATTGTTCGAGGGAGCCACGAAAAGGCATCCAGGCTAGAACCCTTTTTGCGAACGTGTTAACTGTGTGCTGTTGGGCACAAAATAATATTTTTGGTAGTTCGCACAACACGACATTTTTCACACCATCCCTTCATATAGTGCATACTTTGATGACTAGAAACCCCAGCTATGATATGTGCACTGTATTACTTCACTCAATAGGTGCGGGCAAGAGGGCTGCCAACTATCCATGCCCTATGTTGGTGATACAGCCGTGTCGCCATTTCCTCCATGTTGAGGAATTCGAATTTTATATGCATGGAGGGATCCCCATTAGACCTCTTCTTGAGGGCGTATCCACGTCCTACACACGCTTACATGATGTATGGGCGCGCACCGAGCCGGCCGAGGACGTGCCCGCCAAGACACCCAGCTCGAGCTCAACCGCGAGCGATGAAGAGCTTACCCCCGCTGCGCAAGCGCGCTTGATGCGACGAACAAATAGGGGGTAGAAAGATTGATAGGGATGATGACCAACCTTGGTCAGCGAGTGACGAGTTTAGAGTAGGGCATGACCACCCTGCTGGCAAGAGAGGAACGTTCCCGTTCACGATCGAAGGGACGGGGAGGGGGGGTGAGACCAGTGAGGCTGCGTCTGGTAGACGCCGCTGGGAGCAGTGAGGACACTGCTTTCGATAAGTTTGGGGGTGGAGGTTGATTGTAAATAGTTATCCTTGCATTGCATCTGCATTTTTTAAAATTTTTTGTACATATTTGTTTTTCTTTCTTTGCATATTTAATTCCGCATTGCATCTTTATAAAAAATATAAAAAACTAAATAAAATATATATATATATATATATATAATCAATAAAAATTGAAAAAATTGAAAAATTATAAAAATTGAAAAGTTCAATTTTGGCCATATTTGACTTAAGTTCAACATGACGGTTGACTGGTTAGGAAAAACTAGATCCTAAACTTGGTAAATTAAAAACCCTAAAAATAACATCTCTTAAACTTTAATTATAGAAAATATATGTCCTTGCAGTTTATTTAGAAATGTGCAAATTTTGAGTTCAATTCTTGGGCTAAGTCAAAATAAGGGAAAAGTATTGAAATTTTTATTTGAAGTGTAAGTCTGAAAATTAATTCTGAACCTTAAGTCTAAATTCTGAAAATATATACCCTACAACTTGCACATACACGCACCTTGAAACTTGGGATAGTAGAGGATACCTTGAAATGCTCTTGTCTAAAATCCTTAGTATGAAGGAAAATAAAATAAAAGTATAAATGGTGAATAAAGAGATAAAAAAATGAACACTGGTTTTGTAATTACTTAAGGCAGCATAAATAAAAAATATAGCGAGAGTGCTTTATCACCTAGTGCCTTAGACCAACTGGTTTGAGAGTCACTGCTAAGCCTTAGGTATTGCAAGATGAGGAACTACGCTTAAATGCGCAAGCACATTTTGTAATCGGTCGTTTAGTACCTCAAGAAGTATTAACGATTGCATGAAAGATGTGTGAGCAATTTAATCACCAATTAAAAAGTACTTTGGACGATGGACAAGAGTAAGATAGTTTGAATTGAATTTCTAAGTGTAGGGGTGATAATTACATACACGTAGGGGTATATGATTTGGATTTGGATGAGAGATAGGAATGAAAAATATGCCTTATATCTTCAGTAAAGATGATAAAAATTCTTGAGTTGAGATTGCACCTTAGAAGGAAAATTCAAAAGATGCTGAAAGCTTAATAAATTTGCAGAACATATACGATCTTAAGTTAAATGAAAAGTGAGTGTGAAAAATACGGGTTGATGATTACTAAGTTGAAGATAATAGAATTTCTTGCTAGAATACTGAATTGAAGAATTAGAGTCAATGGCCTAATTGATTAGATTTTGTTGGTAGTATCCGCTGAAAACCCTCAGGAGACAACACTCCTCATACTAGGGACACCTAGAGGTTTAACGGCTTGTTGCACGAGCTCAGTGCAATCGCGTTCCCTGCGAAAGTGAAGTTAGGATTTTTCGAGAATAAAATTGGCTTTGCTCGGGACGAGCAAAAGATAAGTTTGGGGGTATTTCTTCATATCAGATTTTTACATTATTATATCGTCCATTCTTAATCACATTATATATAAATCGGTGCTTTTGATCCATGTCTGCTAAATAGTTGCAGGTTACAGGTTCTCAGACCGTTACAGTGAAATTCATGAAAAGTCGCTACAAATGTGAGACTACGACCAACAATAGATGAATCCGTATGATGCCGCCTACCAGTTCAAGGAACAAATGAAAATCATTAGACAGTTCAATGCACAAAGCATAAGGGCAGCACAAGATTTAAGACTTCAACGCGAAACTCAATGCAAAAGTCCACATCATTCTGCACTGTTGGAAATCTGGAAGAGATTCTGAGAAACCAAGTGAAGAAAACAGAAGATAAAAGCAACACGAAGCAACCCTGAAGAGATGGGCCAAAGACTCCACTAATTGGCCACGGAACCGCGGCCAAAAAGGCTAATCTGTCGCGGAACCGCGGCCGTATGGTGCACGTGTCGGTGCACGTGTCGGTGGAGGTGTCGGTGCTTTGACCCGGTTTTCTTAGGGTAGTTTTGTAAATTCATGTGTGGATCAGAATGTAACCTAGGGTTTTTCCTATCTATAAATAGGAGAGTTGAAAGCCAAATGAAGGCATGCCTCTCTTTAGTTTTTATATCTCTTTTTAATTCTTAGATCTAAATTTTAATTCCAACTGTAATGCATTGTTGAGAGGTCATCAATAAAGTAAGTTTTATTTTTTCTTATCTCGCTTTCTTTTTATCTGAATTTTAATTTCTGCAATTTTTTATCTGTTCTTTTATTATCTGCAATTTAGTTCATCTATTAAAATAAAAAATTGAATTTTATTGTTATCTTCCTAATGAGTGAGTAATTCCTCACTTGTTAGGGATAGGAGAGGGAATGTTTGAGAGAAGGAAATTTCTCTCACTCCTTTCTTTGCCCAAATAATTTTAATTAAGGTCTCTCTTTAAATCAACCATAATCCGCTCACTACGGCACCCTATCCTACATGATAGCGGTGATTCCCTAGTTAGACCGGTTGTGGTTGAATTAACCGGAGGTTATGGCTAAGAGCCAAGAACGGACGGACAAGGACCAAAAGGAAGAAACTAAGTTTCTTCCTAGTCGTGCTAATCCCCGTTGTTGACTATTACCCTAACACCTATATTCTTAACAGGGCATTGAAAGAAGTGAGAAGAATCCCTATTTCGATCTAACCTAATCCTAACCATAGCAAGCCTTTCAATCAATTTATTCTCATCCTTAGATCTTATGAGATTGATATGGATGTTGTAAGTCCACGTTTCTCACCCCGGTTCTTACGGGGAGGCGGAAACGGTACAGAAAAACGATTTTTGGCGCAAGGAAACATGGACTAAAAGAAGGATCTTTGCTAAACTACAAACTAGCAAACTACTTGAGGTGCTATCTACTATGCCATAGAGATTATACCTCACGATAGCGGTCCTTCGGGTCTTCATTCCGCTGTCATGCTCGTCCATCCACGCTCCGAGGGTCGATCCGGATCTTGATCACCTCCGCGGCCTTCTTGAATCGAAGACGATCCACCCGAGAGTTTTACTCCGAGCTCCACCTCGAGCCGAGGCAACTAGGGCAACAAGATCGCTAGGCTTGATGTCCTAGGTTGTGTAGAAGTAGTAGATGGATGTGTTTTTCTATTTGGATCCTTTTTCTCTCAACACATGAGATCAAAGGAAGAATCAAGAGGAGGAAGAAGAAGGAACAACCATGGAGCCTTTTCTTTTCTTCTCACAAGAGAGAGAATGAGAAATCAAGAATAACTAAGAAAATGAACCATGGTTCAATAATACACCACTATCATCATTACTAATCTTTTCAAGATAAAGTTGATGGCAACAATTGACTTGACCATTTTCATATCAATTAAAGAAAAAGAAAACCAAAGAAGAATCTAGACCTCTCATGAAGGTCTAAGTCAACTTTGGTCAAACGGTCAACAAAGTCATGTATGGTCAAAGTAATTATCCATCACATAATTATCACTAAAAAGATTAGTAAATAATGTCCCCGGCTCATAATGGTTTTGACCAAACGAACTGCCAAAACCCTAATGAGTCCGCCTCATTATGGTTTCGACCGAATCAACTGTCAAAACCCTAATGAGGCACCTCCTTCCTCTTCGCTCCTCACAACTGTGCATACACACCCGCATCCGCATTCCGTAGAATGCGAATGCACAGAAGACAAAACAAATCCATCCATGCAATACTAGGATCCGGCTTAAACCAAAGCCCACTAGTATTGCCTGCCCGAACAGCATACGCACACAAGTGTACGTAAGTGATCGTAGCCCTGCCGTAAAACCATACGGCCTCTACCCCTTTCGCTCAGTGTAGGGAAACTCTCTGTGTGGGAATCTAAAGACTCGACACTACGCTGACAGTGGGTTTAACCACAGACCGCAAGCGACACTAGCTGTACGTAACAGTCCCCAGCTAGATGTCGATAAGAAGGCCGATGGGGTAAACCCATCCGAACTCCTACTGAGCCTGAATGTGACAATCTCCGTACAGTCCGGTCTGTTCGTCTAAGAATATCGCATGGTGGGCCTAGGGGGGTGGCAAACATCAGTCCCCTAATAGCGGTATAAGTCGTGTCGGAGTGTAGCCCAGAACACCCTGAGATAACACTGGAAACCTACCAGTATATCTCGCTTGCCCTGGCCAGGGACGACCATGTGTAATGGCTCTCCTAGACACAACGCGATATCAACCCCCAATACCGGGAGAGACGAATCCTGTCTAACCGTCACTGCCTTCAAGTGCTTCGGGACTGCACCCAACTACTACCTGTTTGCACGACTCCTTTGAGCCGTGGTAGGGTAGTAATCAAAGAACAGTGGGAACACACTCGAGGCGAAGTGACAGTGTCAAGTCAACGGACTATGCTGTACTCATGTCACCTGGGAACTGATAACTGACGATAGGTATAATACCAACCAACAGTTCCCGACGAGTCCTGTCCAGTGTACTCGTAACCTAACGAGCACCCGCATAGTATCTCCAGTACGACGTACTGATGGCTGTGGGACAGACCATCTCCCCTGCTGGGATGAGAAGCGCATACGCTAGTCTACTCCGGAGTATCGATGCCCTGTCTCGATAATCCTACGACTAGGGACCTGTATAAGGATGTGCTTATAGATTACCCAGCCCCTACAAGTGCGACTGCCATCACAACGCTGGTAATCAAGCAAAGATCCTAAGGGCTCCACTAATATGTATAAGCAATATGCTAAAAGAAACACATGCACATATTAAAGTAGAAACAAGCTAGGTAGCATACTACCATTTTGAGCAAGATTGTCTATACAACTGTGAATATCCTAAGCTTCCATTAAGTAATATACAAACTAGTATGATACAGTAATGGCCTCTAGGGCATATACACTAACAATCTCCCACTTGCACTAGGGCCATGTACTGGCGTATCGAAGACCTATCATCTCGATCAGCCGCTCGAACTGAGTCTAGGGTATGGCCTTCGTGAATGGATCTGCAGTGTTATTCTCCGAATTTACTCTCTTCACCTCGATCTCCCGGCGATCTACGATCTCCCTGATCAGGTGGTACCCGCCTCAAAATGTGCCTGGACTTCTGATGGGACCTGGGTTCCTTCGCTAAAGCTATAGCTCCGTTGTTGTTACAATACAGCGGTATTGGATCAACAATGGTAGGAACCATCTGAAGCTCTGCGAGGAACTTCTTCATCCAGACAGCTTCCTTTGCGGCAACGCAAGCAGCTATGTACTCCGCTTCCATAGTTGAGTCAGCAACGGTTTCCTGCTTGGAACTCTTCAAGCAAACTGCCCCTCCATTGAGGCTAAAGACATAACCCGACATGGACTTGGAGTCATCCTTGTCACTCTGGAAGCTGGAGTCAACAATGGCCTCGATCTGGAGGTCTTTTCCGCCATACACTAAGAATATCTCCTTAGTCCTTCTCAGGTACTTGAGAATGTTCTTTACTGCTATCCAGTGTTTCTCCCCTGGGTCCGATTGATACGGGCTTACAACGCTCAATGCGTTTGCTACATCTGGTCTGGTACATAACATCGTACATTATAGAGCCTACCGCAGATGCGTAGGGTATAGATGACATGCGAGCCCTTTCCAAATCAGTCTTGGGATACATCTCTTTGGAGAGGGTGATTCCGTGACAAGCCGGTAGATTACCGCACTTGGAATCTTCCATACTGAATCGTTTCAGTATGGTGTCGATGTACCTGGACTGTGAAAGTCCCAACATCCTCTTAGATCTATCACGATAGATCTGTATCCCCAGATGTAGTTGGCATCGCCCAGGTCCTTCATGGAGAACCTCTGTGACAAGAATCCTTTGACTGACTGTAGCATAGGAATATCATTTCCTATTAGGAGAATGTCATCCACATACAAGACAAGGAATACCACAGTTCTCCCTACAATCTTATTGTAAATGCATGGTTCATCTGGGTTTTTGATAAAGTTGAATTCTTTGACAGTATCATCGAAGCAGATGTTCCAACTTCGCGATGCCTGCTTCAGTCCATAGATGGACTTGAGCAACTTGCACACTTTACCGCTGCTCCCACTCTGAATGAATCCCTCCAGCTGATCCATATAGACGCACTCTTCTAAATATCCATTTAGGAAAGCTGTCTTTACGTCCATCTGCCAGATCTCATAATCGTGGAAGGCAGCAATGGCAAGAAGGATCCGAATGGATTTGAGCATAGCCACTGGAGAAAAGGTCTCGTCATAGTCCAAACCAGGTCTTTGACGAAAACCCTTGCTACAAGTCTAGCTTTATAGGTTTCAACCTGCCCATCTACACCAATCTTCTTTCTGAAGATTCATTTGCAGCCTACGGGTTTTACCCCTTCTGGAGCAAAGTCCAAAGTCCAAACTTTGTTGGTGTACATGGACTCCATCTCGGTCCGCATTGAATCCAGCCATTTTACCGAGTCACCGCTCTGAATAGCTTGCTGAAAGCTAGTAGGCACATCATAGTCAATGGTGCAATCCTCTCTATCCCCGTCTATGAGAAAACCGTAGTATCTCTCGGGCGGATGAGACTGCCTACTACTCTTGCGGAGTGGCGCTGGGATGTCCGGTTCTCCTGAAACTTCTGGTTCTTCCAAGCTTTCAGTAATAGCTTGTGGTTCTGGAATTTCTTCCAGTTCTACTACGCTCCCATTAGTTCCTTTTTCTAAAAACTGATGTTCCAGAAAGTGGGCATGACGAGAAACAAAAACCTTTTGTTCCTCTGCATAATAGAAAAAATACCCCTGGAGTTCTTTGGGTATCCCATAAACTTACACAGGACTGAGCGTGCCTCGAGTTTGTCCGCATGCTGCTTTTTAACAAAAGCTGGACATCCCCATATCTTCAGATATTGAAGATGGGGTTTCTTCCCACACCACATCTGATATGGTGTGGTAGGCACAGTCTTGGAGGGAACCTTGTTCAAAAGATATGCAGCTGATTTTAGTGCATAACCCCAGAAAGATCGCGGTAACTCAGCCTTACTCATCATGGAACGAACCATATCCAATAGAGTTCGATTCCGCCTTTCCGATACACCGTTGTGCTGTGGTGTGTATGGAGGAGTAAGCTGAGATAGAATTCCATTCTCTTTTAAGTATTCCAGAAACTCGGCACTCAAGTATTCACCACCTCGATCAGATATCAGTGTCTTGATACTTTTGCCTGTTTGTTTTTCAACTTCATTCTTGTATTCCCGAAATTTATCAAAGGCCTCGGATTTATGCTTCATTAGGAAGACATGTCCATACCTAGAGAAATCATCTGTGAAAGTAATGAAGTATGAATAACCACTTCGCGCATCTGTAGATATTGGACCACACACGTCACTGTGTATGAGTCCCAAGAGCTCGCTCGCTCTTACTCCGTGTCCAGTGAACGGAGTCTTTGTCATCTTTCCCATGAGACAAGATTTACAAGTGGCATAAGACTGGTACTCGAACGGATTCAAGTATCCCTCTTTATGTAACTTTGTCAACCGTGTCTCATTAATGTGACCCAGTCTACAATGCCATAAGAAAGCCTGATTTAATTCCGGAGACTTTCTTTTAAGTGTGTTCTGGACATTGAAAATCTGAGCTTGATTCAATACGTATATCCCGTTTTTTAATGTACCTGACCCAATCAGAACTTGATTTAGGTGGATGTTGATCACATCACTTACAAAAGTAAAATCATATCCTTCCTTAGAAAGTAAGGATACATATATCATATTACAAGTCGCACCTGATACATAAAAACAGTCATGCAGAATCAATATCTGCCCAGTTGTCAGTCCAAGATGACACTCCCCTACGGATTCAGCGTACATGCTCATTCCGTTAGCAACCCTGAGAGTCACATCACCTATCTTGATAACCCTACGGTTTCTCAGAGCCTGTAACGAATTACAGATGTGAGATCCTGATCCGGTATCCAATACCCAGGAAGTAGGGTTAATTGACATACAGTTCTCTATTACAAACACACTCGAAGCCGAAGCCACAACATGCTTCGAATCCTGGCTACTGGCTTTGCTAGCCCTGCAATCCTTTTGCCAATGTTCATTCCCGTAATAATAGGAACGTCCCTCTTTTACTACATCCAGTCCCAAAACTTTTGCCCTTCCCTTTCCTTCTATTTCCCTGGTTTCCTTCAGGGTAGAAGGTAGAGACTGTAGAATCAAGTCAGCATCTGACCCATTTTTCAACGCGGTCTTCAGGTCCGTGAGCTCAAAATAGCTGGTCTCTGTAAGGACGTTGCCCCATACAGATGACCTGATAGCCAACCTCGCTGGAAGCAATTCGTTCGAGGTCTCATATCTTGCGATACGAGATTGCTCTCCATATAAATCTTTGTTATGGAGGAAGATAGAAACTAAGTCCATCTTCTTGTGCTGCCTCTGGTATGCACCATCAACTGAGGCTAACACGAGGCACTTGGCTTTCGCACAGTCTTTTTCCGATGTCTTGCGGATATAAATATCCGTGACAGGGGAAACTGGACCTGAGATGGCAGGGGTTGGATCAGTCAAGAGGTGTCCCAGTTTGTCATGGGCAATGGATATCTGGACAGACCTTTGCCAGTCATAACAGTCAGATTCAGTCATTTTATTATCTAGATATAACCTATGTCTGGTCACTGGGTCACTGCAATTATAAGAGAGAGAAGAAAACACTTAGCATGATGCTCTTGCAAGTTTAGATTGATTTTTAATTTATCTAAACTGGATGGCTCCCACTGTCTCTCGAATCCCTCCTCAAACCATAAAGGAAGAATTAGTCGGGATCAATCTCACCGTACAATACTTGCTTAACCGTTCAGCCAGGCTGGTGTCGGTACTTCGAGGGAGGTTTTCCAACACTTTCGCAAAGTTCCTTAATTAAGTAACCTCTTTTCCCTGTGGGCGTAGCCCCGCTAACACCTTTCTAGACACCTACTTGGTTTATAGCATTGATCGTTAAGCGAGAAAGTTCCCGAGGAGTAGCATATACTCACAGTAGGATCGGGATCCAAATATCATCGTGTGATAAAACTGAAGGAATCCTACCAGAATCATCACACTCCAAATGGTATGCAGCACTAGAAAGTTTCAGTTTCTTTAGAAACTCCCGATGTGGATTTTTGCCCCATGCTCTTATGACCTTGACGAAGGCCAACATATCATAAGTCACATGTCAAGTTCTACCCGTCATTATCCAGGTTAATTTGAACCCACCAGTACATACTCTTGACGAAGGCCAAAATAGTAGTACGACTGTCCCAAACCAACGCATCTATCTATGCTACAGATAAATATTCAGCAGCTACCAATCACTATGCCTTGGCGAAGGTCAAAATACATAGCTTGAATACTACTGAATATTTATCTGAAATGACGGAGGGCTACGAATGGTTTTGGCGAAACCGTGAACGTAGTGAACTTGATATAATCGAAGGAACCTGATAGCTTTTAAAAGGAGTGGCTTAAGCTTCGCATTTTTAAAAGTTTTCTGTTTTGAAAAGAAACCGAGTGGTTTTGAAATTGTTCCAACGACTTTAACTTTGGTTTATTTTCTTGCATTAATTTAATGCGTCCCATCATTTAATCCTACCATTGCAGCAAACAACGAAAATATGACGTACGCTTATGCCATCCGCATTCGCCACGGGGTCCCGTCATCACCCGTTAGGTTACTTAACTAACGACAGAGCGGGGGCTGGACTAGCGCGGATGCAAAACATAAGCAACGCCTAAATAGATATCATATATAGATATATACATTCGTCAGATGCAATGATAGCCATTCCAAATCACAGATGAACACTTTGGATATACTAGGAATCCGCGTTTCGTTCGAGCCTGCAACGAAAGACGGAATGCACGGTCGCGATGACTAGCCAAACCCCACCCTAGACCCCTACGGGTGCGACAAACTACCCGCCAAGTACCCGAAGTGAAGCAACCTCCCTCAACAACGTGACTAGGCCACTCGGCACTTCGAGTTACCCGGTAGTTTGTGCACCCCACCTTGGGTCTATCCTAGGAGCAAAAACAGTAAAAAATAATATACAATGGCGGCTACAACCTCATCCCAGATGTGCGGCCATAAAATAATATTACATCAATTACAAAATTTACATTGAATGAAAGAAAAAGAAACTCTCATCTCACATCCCCCGGCTATTCATCCGCGACAATCCACCGAGTTCATATACACAAACCATCAACATTACAGATCACAAATATGTATAACCCCCACTAATCGTCGTATAGCGATTAGCAAACGTTCAATACATATATCACATCACAGATAAGATCCATTAGCCAAAGTCTACGGAATTTCGATCAAAGTACGGATTTGTAACCACCCCAAACACAAATTTGTTTTCTGGAAATCCTGGGCAGAAACAAAATATACTAAAAATCCCAAAACATCCAACTAAGAACACTGCACCAAAAACGGTCCACGGCCGAGTCAACTCGGCCGCGGATCCGTGGCAAGAAGCATGTCCTTGCCGCGGTTCCGCGGCACTTTGACCGAGTCACTGGATCGTTTTTGGTGGGTGTCTTTAGAAAACCCTGAGCCGATTTTTCATGTATGTTAAATAATTTTTAAAGCAGTGTAAAAAATCAGCAGAAAGTTGATTTTTCCGGACATGTTTTACGAATTTTTTCCGATCGAGATTCTAAATACTTTGCTAACATGCTAGTTTATGTTTATCTAGGCTCTGATACCACTGTAAGTCCACGTTGCTCACCTCGGTTCTTACGGGGAGGCGGAAACGGTAAAAAAAAACGATTTTTGGCGCAAAGGCAACATGGACTAAAAGAAGGATCTTTGCTAAACTACAAACTAGCAAACTACTTGAGGTCCTATCTACTATGCCATAGAGATTATACCTCACGATACCGGTCCTTCGGGTCTTCATTCCGCTGTCCTGCTCGTCCATCCACGCTCCGAGGGTCGATCCGGATCTTGATCACCTCCGCGGCCTTCTTGGGTCGAAGACGATCCACCCGAGAGTTGTACTCCGAGCTCCACCTTGAGCCGAGGCAACTAGGGCAACAAGATCGCTAGGCTTGATGTCCTAGGTTGTGTAGAAGTAGTAGATGGATGTGTTTTTCTATTTGGATCCTTTTTCTCTCAACACATGAGATCAAAGGAAGAATCAAGAGGAGGAAGAAGAAGGAACAACCATGGAGCCTTTTCTTTTCTTCTCACAAGAGAGAGAATGAGAAATCAAGAATAACTAAGAAAATGAACCATGGTTCAATAATACACCACTATCATCATTACTAATTGTTGGGGTAAAAATTTACACCCCGGTTGACTAAGTCAAAAATCCAAGTCAACCCCAAGCCAAGCGGGCCCGAGCCCAGACCCAGTGGGCCCATGCCCAGGTCGAGCCCGAAAATGAAGCGGTCGGCCTTCCCCCACGCCAAGATAAAACTTTTGTAATAAACAATTTTGTTGTTTTTCTTTTATTTTATGGATAAATGTAAGAAAAATAGGCATGAAGCCAAATTTTTGTAAAGCCCATGGCTTATGTGCAAAAAGAAATGGCACATGGGCCATGAAATAGGCAAAATGCCATTTTGTGAAGCCCAAGGGGCTATGTGTAAAGTGTATAGCCTATAAAGGCAAGATAATGAAAATATCTCATAACTTTTTTCTCTCTCCAGAAATTTCTAGATCTGAGATCTCTTCCTCCTTCCTCAAGGTTCTAAAACCTTCCTTTTTCTTTTGAATTAAATCAAGAGTTTAACTCTTCCTTTCCTCAAAATAAATAGATTTCCACCATAAAACCTACAAAGGGGAGCTCAGATCTCCAATCAGATCTCGAAAAGGGGAGGCTTTTAAGGCTCATCCCCTTTTCTCCAAGATCCCGCCGGTCAAGAGCAAGAAGAAGGAGACCCATCTCCAAAAATCTAACTTTGGACAGACCCAAGGCTCAAAAGAAGAGCAATAAATCCCCAGGAGTTTAACTCCTTTCTAAAGTTGCTGGAGTTTAACTCCATAAATTAATTTATGTTGGAGTTTAACTCCATAAATTTGCTTCTGTTAGGAGTTTAACTCCAAAGATTCCCTTGGGAGTTCAACTCCCCAGCCTAGGGGCTAGGCTTCCCTTTCCGCGGGTTTTTCCCGCGGTCACGTGTGCCCACGTGACCCCTGGGCGCTAAGGCGCCCGTCGGTCACGTGTGCCCACGTGACCCCTGGGCGCTAAGGCGCCCATCGGTCACGTGTGAGCACGTGACCCCGGGGCGCCAAAGCGCCCATCGGTCACGTGTGCACACGTGACCCCTGGGGCGCCAAAGCGCCCAGCGGTCACGTGTGCACACGTGACCCTTGGGGCGCCAAGACGCCCATCGGTCACGTCTGCCCACGTGACCCCCGGGGGGCGCCAAAGTGCCCATCGGTCACGTGCGCGCACGTGACCCCGGGCATTAAGGCGCCCACCTGCTGTGCGAGCGTCCTTTAGACGCCATTTTGTTTTCTTTTCCCCCTCGTTTTACGTGCACTCCCCAACAAAATCCCTTCTGGAGTTTTAACCCCTTTTAAAAATGTATATATATATTCTTTGGAGTTTAACTCCATAATAAAGTTCTATTTTAGGAGTTTAACTCCGCATAAAATTCTTTTAGGAGTTTAACTCCTTTTAAAATTCTTTGGAGTTTAACTCCACAATAAAATTCCTTTTGAAATTAAACTCTACCTTTTTTTAAAAAAAGAGGGGGGGGGAAACATACGCAGACTCCACGACACTGTCTTCCGTTAGAAAAAAATTTCTAACGGGGCGCTGCCCCGCACCCCGCAAGGGGGCTGCTAGCCCCCTTGACCCCCAGCTCGCTATCCGGGTAGCGGGACCCCCGTAAAAACTCCGCGGGGCCCCCGATATTTCCAAAACCCCTTCAAAACATGATACTGCACATTGAGTTCGCATGACCAGTTTAACCCGTTAATCGGAGGTTCCTTCGCTCCAAATGCGAGGGGTAATTAACGGCAGCTTAGTCCGCGGTTGCCGGAGATTCGGATCCCCACAATCAAGAAACCCCGGCCTACCCTAGGCAGGGGGAATCTGTAGTGCGCCTGACAAGCGCGCGCGTATTCCCATCTCAATGGGGTGACGAAAAACACCCTACAGATTCTGGCACGCCCGGTGGGACCAATCTCTCCCCCCATATTTCGGGTTAAACGTTCATGCGAACTCAATCAATATACATATCGATTGTCGATACTGAAATGATGTTTTTTTTCTGTGCAGCAATCAACCTTCAATGACGATGTCTCCCAAGACGAACTCAGCTTCCAACGTGACCCCGATTCCGTACGTGGTCAAGATCAACGCTCGTGTGGTCCTCCCCGCAAGCCTCAGTCGACAGTGGGAGGAACCGCCCCGCCAGTTTGGCTCCGTCATCATCTACCCTGCCGGAAGCGCTCATCTGGCGGAGATCCCGGCGGAACAGGTGGCCAAGCCGGTCTCAAGGGGTAAGAGGCCAAATGTTGTGATTGCCAAGGCACCACAACCGAAACTTAAGACGGTATCTGAACAATTCTCTGGTGCTCCAGCGGGGGGCAAGAACTTCGGTACAAAGGGCAGCATCAAATGTTGCGGACGAGCTCAGGAGATGACTCCAACAAATGCGCAATCGAGCGTATCTCCAAGGCCTTTCATCGCCCGGTCTGCGGCGTCTTCCCAAAGAGCCGAAGTCTGCCAGGTGCTTAGAACAGAAAAGTTAAGGCAGAAGCGGCTCAGGTATCGAGCGAACAAGAGGGCCAAGGCTTCAGCCAAATGGAATCGTGGGAAGTTCCAAGTGCAGGGTTTCCCCGCGACGACGGCTGAGTCGGACGTAAGAATCAGCAATTCCTTCGAGCCTCTGAAGTGGGTTCAGAAAAACGCCATGACCGCCAGAATCAAGAAGACAGCGGTCCGAACAGTGCCACAAAGAGACGTGTCCCGGCCCCAACAGAAAAAGTATGACACTGTCTCTTCAAGAGTCTATCAGGCGCTCTGTGCCGCACGAAAGCAACGGGGTAAATCCAGAAAAGAAGCGCCAGCACCATTCAAGGAGCTGGTTAGGCCAGCCGCCTTCAATCGACTACCAGCTACCGAAGCAAGGGGGTCAAGACAGCGATCCATGAAATCAGCTTCCAATGATAGAAAGACGGCCGGATACATCATCCATACGGTCTATATGGCGGGCGGGCGCCCCAGCGACAACCTTCGCAGCAAAAGCAAGGAGGGGGCCACCACATCCCAAGCCCAATCTGGCCTGAATGTGGTTGCCGCTGCCCAAGAACGGCCACCCCCGCTGGATGAAGAAAACCCTCTCGATAAGGATGATAGGCAGAAAGACCCCTCGGTCCATGCAGAGTCAAGATCGGAAAGCGAGGAAGAGCCTACTTTCCGCCCCAGGACTGCGGAGCAAGAGCTGCTTCAAGAGCTTCGAAAGCAGCTCAGGAGCAAAGATAAAGAGATGGCCAAGCTCTATTCGAAGATTGACGACTTAACGAACGTGGTGATGCAGCTTACGGCTCAAATTGCTCGAGCGCCTCCTAATCAAGCACAAGCCGCTGGTAATCAGCCGGGTGATGACAATCCGAGGCAGCCAATGCCTGTTCCTTCGGGTCCAAGACTGGTCGAGCCATATGAGAGCCGTCCACACTCCGCTTCTGGGGACGCCTTGGCCCCAGATAATACTATCCCGCTAACACAGGATCGGATAATGGATTTGGTCACCAGCAAGGTTAAAACATTGGTGGCCGAAGCTGAAGCTCAGAAAGAAATCGGCAGTAGCGGGCGGCCATATCCCGCGCAGTATGATCTGATTGAGTTCCCAAGCGGCTATGTTATTCCTAAGTTCGGAAGATTTGATGGAACGGGGAATGCAAATCAGCACGTCGCCTACTTTAAAGCATCGTGCGGAAATACAGGGGGCAATGACGCGCTCCTTCTTCGTCAGTTTGTCAATAGCCTGACCGGCGTCGCCTTCGACTGGTATGAGAGTATACCGGACGGGTCCGTCATTACCTTTGCCGAAATGGAGTCCCTATTTCGGCAAAGGTTCATGAGTGTCAGTGATAAAATCTCCATTGCCGACCTTGTGAGGACCAAGCCGGGGAAGAATGAAAGCAACACCGGCTTTATTGCCCGATGGCGTAATCTCACGGTCAAGTGCGAACCGCCGCTGGAGCAGGACCAGTCCGTCAGCCTTCTCATTGGGAACCTCAGCAATTGGATGGTCCCATTCTTGTGTACAGCAGGCCTCAAGACGTTTCAAGAGATAACCAAGAAAGTCCAAATGCTGGAACGCTCGAAGCAAGAGTCCCCGCCGGACTCTCAGAGAGACAAAACTTGGAAAAGCAAGCGGGACGACAGCCGTAGAAGCGGGAGTTCCAGCAGTACCAATGTCTTCAATGCGTCCGACAATGAAGAAAAGCGAAGGGCGGCCGAATCCAAAACTAACCGGTCTCGAAAGCCATTGTTGGGAGGAGATGGGCCTTCCCTAGAGGAGAAAAAGAACAAGGTTTACTCTTTCAGGAGGGACAAAGTCCGTAAGATATTTAAAGATGCCTTGAACAACGGCCTCCAATTGCCGGAGTCGAAAAGACCCCAAGAAGCGAAAATGACCGACAATCCTCTGTATTGCCCGTACCACCGAGTAGTGAGCCATGCAATCGAGGATTGCTATATCTTCAAGGACTGGGTCGAGAAGCAGTACAAGGCTGGAGAGATCGAGCTGTCCAAAAGCGTGTTGGTGAACAATCAAGTTGCAACCGCCAACTTTATACAGACAGAAGTTGAAGCCTTCTGGGAGCAGACAGCTGAACCCGCTGCCCTGACAAACGAAACTGACTCATCGCGGCCTCCGTGGAGTATGCACATATCTAATAAAACGAAGAAGATGCTAAAGCTGCTTCAGAAAGAGCCCAGGATGAAATGGGAAGGACAGAAGAAGCCTACCAGTCCAGCTTCCAATGCGGCTCCATCAGGCTCAAAATCCAAGAAGCTTAAGAAGAAGAAAAGTGCAGCTCGGCGCGAAAAAGATGTAAGCCCGCGGGGGTGCCCCGGCCGTCGATCCGACGCCGGAAACGCGGAAAGCAAAAACTTTGCGAACTTTGCAAAACGGCACCACCGCGGACTTTCTACCCGGATCGGGCCATTAACCTAGCTAGCTAGCAAAAAGGAAAAGAGTAGAGATGCAATACCAAGCGATCCGTGTCCTTCGGTCTTCGTCTCCACTCCGATCTCCCGCGGAATCTCCGTCACCTCCTCGCTCGTCGGAAAGGGCACCACGTAGCCGGAATCTTTTACGGGCTCCCGCCTCTTGACCGAGGCAACTCGGGCGCGAAGTTGGCTAGCCGACGCGTCCAAGACTTGCTATAGAATAGTGTAGTGAGTTGTCTCTTTGCGGTTTATAAGGTTGCCATTTTTGGAGGAATTTTAGCACAAGAATTTTTCATGAAGGCTTAAAGAGAAATGGAGCTTGTCAAGAAGTGAGCTCGGCCAAAAAGGAAGAAGTGCTCACTGGAAAAAAATGAAGA
Source organism: Agapanthus africanus (assembly GCA_030015575.1). Taxonomy (NCBI): domain Eukaryota; kingdom Viridiplantae; phylum Streptophyta; class Magnoliopsida; order Asparagales; family Amaryllidaceae; genus Agapanthus; species Agapanthus africanus. The sequence goes on from CM057340.1 coordinate 271,290,034, forward strand.
AGCAAAGCTCTTTTTCTCTCTCTTTTGAATGTGTGAAAGTTTGCAAATTAATACCAAATGAAAACTTCTCACAGCACACAAACGAAATGGAAGGGGGGTCCACCAAAATAATCATCAAGGAAATTAACCTCACACAAATTAATACCCCTCTCCACACATTCAAAAACAAACATGTTTCTCCTGGAAATGTGGCCGGCCCCACAACAAAAAAAGGGTGGGAAAAATGAATCAATTAATTAAAAAGGAAATGAGAGATAAGCATGGAAAAATGGTCACCCTCCATTCATATCAAAGTCCACTCACAAGATAAGCAAATGAAATGACCATAATAGAATATCATGATTATGAAGCCACACTCATGCAAAGAAACCCCTCACAAAATGTTAATTGCAAACTTGCAATTAACACCCTCCAACGAAAAGTCCGACCAGGAAGGAAAGAAAGAAAACCGGCCGGAACGGAATGCAAACTGGCAACCCCAGAAAACCGATCCCGTAATAAATTATAGGAAAACCCCGCTACTGCAAATACATGCCCGCATTTGTATTCCCGCTGAACACAAATGCAAAGAGACAAAACTACACTATCTAAAACTAGAATCCGGCTTAAGCCAAAACCGGCTAGTAAAAACCGTCCGATTACAATCCGTGCAATACCGCACGTATCTGATCGAACCCTGCCATATCTCCATACGGCCTCTATAGCGTTTCGCCCGAAACTTGAGTAACTGTCTGTGTGGTGGACTCTAAAGACTCGTCAATACTATGGCTGTGGATTTAACCACCAGCACGTCAGAGGTATTAGCCATACATGACGGGCCACCAGCTATTGACCAAAAGGGACGTCGATGAGCGAACTCATCCTGACACCCTACTGAGCCTGTCAGTGACAATATCCGTACAGTCCGGTCCGTTCGTCTATGAGCATCGCATGGCGGGCCTAGGGGGTTGGTAAAAGTCAGACCCCCAAAAGCGGTACAAGTCGTGTCGGAGTGTAGCTCAGAACACCCTGAGATACTACTGGAATACCTACCAGCAAATCTCCTGCCTTGGCCAAGGACTTTTCATGTTCTGGCTCTCCTAGACACAACACGACCTCACCCCCAATACCGGGAGAGACGAACCCCTGCAGATCCGCTCACTGCCTCCATGTGGCTCGGGACTGTACCCAACTAAAACCTGTTTGCACGACTCCTTTGAGCCGTGGTAGGGTAGTAATCAAAGTACAGTGGGAACTCACACGAGACAAATGACGATCCCAGGTCGATGAACTAACCTGTACACATGTCACCTGGTAACTGCTATCTGACGTCTGGTATATGCCCAACTAGCAGGTTCCCGGCGAGTCCTGTCCGGTGTACTCATAACCCAATGAGCACCTGTATACATCTTAGGTGAACCAACTGACACCAGTGGCTTGTGAGACCGGCCACCGCCCCTCGTCGGGGTCTCGACTGTATACACTAGTGTACTGTGGAGAATCGATGCCCTGTCTCGAAACTCCCTCGACTAGGGACCATTTAAGGATGTGCTTATAGACCCCAGCTCTCACTTATATGATCGGCCTCATACTGCTGGAAGTCAAGCAAGAATCCTAGGGGCTTTATCAACGTGTAATAGCGACTCGTAAGGTCACCTAAAGCAGTACACGATGATAAAGATAAACCAGATAGCATACTATCATCTCGAGTAAGACTGTCCTACCGGGATAGGTCCTCCCCTCAATCATTGCAGTCACGTGCCTGTGACCCAATAATTGACTCTGAGGGCACTATCTCCAACAATCTCCCACTTGCACTCGAGGCTAATTATTGCGATGTCGCATACTCACAGCCCGTGTGATACCGAACACCCAACTCCTCTACTAGTCAGTCTCACAAAGCTCGTTTGCGAGACTATTGCGTTCGAGGAATAGCCTCAGTGAGTGGATCCGCTTTGATGTTTCTTTCTATGTCTCTTTATATCTCATGTTCGCAGAGAAAACTATCTCCCGAAAACGAGCAATACCTGTCCTAGAATGTCTGGATGTCTGATGGGACCTAGTTCAGAAATGAACTCTAAATCCAAACTTCTTAGACTGTATCGTCAACTAAACTTAATCAGTATCCTGCGCCATGCCTTCCCTCAGTATCCACCTGGACCAACTGTCCAAAATACTGCCCCTCGTCAGAGGGAAAACTATAACTCTGACAGCCACTCTGCCATCCAGGTCACCTTGGAAGCTTGGAATGATAACCGTCTCCTAAAGGAGGCTGCCGTTATCAAATTCCTAGAACATTCACTTATGTTCTAAAACTGCTTCCGACTGTTTCTCCAAGATTGGATTAATATCAACTTATTGCACCTACTGCAAGAACAACATCTGGTGTGGTACTTGACATCTCATGATTAACTCAGTTGCCTAAGCAAGTGATCTGTCAATCATGCGTGTCCCTCTCCCCTTTAGTCTGTAAGACACCTTTAGAGAGGGTGACTCCATTACCTGCAGGTACACTACCGTGCCAGGAGTCGTCCATTCTAAATACTCATAGAATGCGGTCAAAGTACCCAGATTGGGAAACCACCCAAATCTAGATCTAAAACCATAGATCTAGTAACCAGAATGTCTGATATAATATCCAAGTCCTTTGTCGAGAAACCACTGTGTGACGACCAAAAGTATAACCGATCGTAGTATAGGAATATCACTTCCTACTTTGTGTATGTCATCAAATACCAGGACATCACACCCTACTACCTTCTTAACAGATCCATCCCCTATTCTGATGAAGTCAAACCTATGACTGTCACATCAGAAATAGATGATCTATCTCCGCTATATCTGCTTTAGTCTATAAATAGACGTAAGCCTGATGTCCACCAATGCTTCCGCTGCTCCCACTGACTACGACAACCCTCTGGCAGAGTCATATACACGTACACTTCTAAAGCAAGTTTAGAACGATGCTATACTCATCCTCCCGCCGGGTCCCGCAGCCTGGAATAACAGCAATGGCAAGTGTGGGTAAACAAGAACCTCCATGCCACCGTCCTTGAGCATACCGAAGTACCTCTCGGGTGCCTGAGGTTACCCACCATATCTGCGGAGTGGCCAATGGAATGTCAAACCAGATTGAATCTTTAGGTTCTTATCAAATCTTCAGTAATCGTTTGCGGTTCTGGAATTACTTCCAGTTCTACCATACTCCCACTACTGTTTTCTGAAAAAATCCATTTTTGATAAAACTGTGGCGAGTCAAGAACAATATCACTATTGATCTTCCAGATGGTAGAAAGTCAACCCTCGTCATAGCCCGGGTCAACCCACAAACAGCCACTACTGAAACGTGCCTTGAGTTGTCCAGAGTCTGGTTTCAAGCATAAGCCGGACAACTCCCCGTATCTTAACAATGTCAAGATATGAACTGTTCTATATCCAAGAAACAGAGGCACTGATTTAATTGAACCAGATTCAAATCATGCAGCTGTCTCCAGTGCATGTCAAGTAAATAGAAGAGAGGCCGATCAGCGTTACTCAACTTAGGAGTACTTCCAATTATGAGTAACCTGAAAGAGAAGCTAGTTCTCTTAATCATTACTATCAACTGAATACCATTCACAAGTATCTACATCTTCGATCTCCTTGAAGAATCCCGATACTTGCAACACCTGGTTCTCTACTTTATTCATATACCTATAACTCCTCAAAACTTAGACCCTGTGTTTCTACGAACACATGTCTAAGAACTAGAGAAGTCAAAAGTAAACAGAATATATTACGAGGACCAACCCCTCTGTCCTAATGGACACTGGACAATATACAATACTCTGTACAAGTCCTTTGAGTCAAGTGACTCATTCACTGTGTGTCGTAGGTTGAAAACTGTACTTTTGGTTAAGAAGAATTACACCGCTGTTCAATGCTCCTTACCTAACCATCCACTGGTATAGGTAAATGTCATAGACATAATTTCAAAAAGATATGTCTCACTCTATAAAAATAGACGTACAGATATATCAATTTGAAATTGGTGCACAACAACGGATATTCAAAACCAAATATTTGCCGACCGGCAAACAACCCAGGTGGCTTCCTCAAAGATCACCAATTCCAACGAATCCCGATATAATGAGGATGGTCACCTAATTCCCAATAACTTACTCCCCTTCATCATCTGTAAAACCATACAGATGCGAGACTCATACCTGGTAAATACATACCCTGGAGCAAGTGCCTAATTGGGAAATCAGCTTTCATTTAACAGTACACAGTGAAACTGAAACATTGAGATGTTTCGATGGGGTATCCTGGTATTCTTAGTAATGCCTCTTCCATTATCCAGATTCACAACTATAACCGTATAATTCTTTGCCATCTTTCCAAATCCCTTTACATGTCTTTAGTCATTACCTTCTGTACACCCCTTTAGGCCAAATGGTTTTCTTCCTTCCCTACCGTTCGGCACCAGCCTATGGTTTGGAAGAAGACTATCCAAAAAGCATAATGGGTGTACTGTCCTAATCCGAGGAGCACTCGCAATGCGAGAGAAGGTGAGGATAAAAGACAACCGAATGTACTTAATTCATAGGTGATTTAGGATTGACAAAGAAGTACATGGTTTGGTCGTGAATAGCAGTCGCAATTTACTTTGCCCTCTTACTAATCCCTTGCTTTGTCTGAACTTAATACCTTCTGTACACCGTTTAGGCTAATTGGCTTTCTTCATTCCCTACCGGTCGGCACCAGCCTAAGGTTTGGAAGAAGACTATCCAATTTGCATAATAGGTGTACTATCTCCTAAACCAAGGAGTACTCGCAACCTGAGAGAAGGTAAAAGGTAAAGACAACTGAATAGTCCTATTCGTTTTCTTCAGAACCGGAAACCATCCTCGAAGTCATTCGAGTTCGTATATAACCATACGATGGTTTTGTCCAATGGAAGTGGACGTTCGTAGTAATACGGGGTGTCCCGGAGAAAAGGGTAAAAGTAGGAGTGGCAAAGAGGTCTGCAACTCTGACAATCCAAAAGCCTGTGTTAAGAAGGTTCGGTCAACTTAGTCACTGAGTCATAGTCTAGGGTCGGGTCAATGGTCGCTGCCAGAGAGAGAGAAAAGAAACACTCAGCGTGCACTCTAACCTAGATCAGAATGGTTACCAATTTATCTAATCTGGAAACCTCCCACTGTAACGTCAAATTCTTCTCCAAACCTGAAAGAAGAATTAGCCGGGATCACCCGAGGAGTAAACCAACTCATCAGTGGGAATCGGGATCCAACTCTCATCGCATGATAACGTGACGGAATCCGCTCACGTTATCACACTCCAGAAGGTATGCGCATATCTGGCAAGTTTCAGTACTTTTGAAACTCCCGATGTGGATTTTTACCCCATGCTCTTATGACCTTGGCGTGAGGTCAAAATATCATAAGTCACATGTCAAGTTCTACCCGTCATTATCCTGGTTAATTTGAACCCACCCGTACATACCCTTGACGTAGGCCAAAATAGTAGTACGACTGTCCCAAACCAACGCATCTATCTATGCAACAGATAAATACCCGGCAGCTACCAAACACTATGCCTTGGCGTGAGGTCAAAATACATAGCTTGAATACTACCGAATATTTAACTGAAATGACGGAGGGCTACGAATGGTTTCTGGCGAAAACCTTTAACGTAATGAACTTGATATCGTTGAAGGAACTGATAGCTTTTGAAAAATATAGTAACGAAAACCTTTGCTAAAGAGGTCACTCCCGGTGAAGGGATCTCGGCTCTTTCCCCGTAGAATGAGGTGCAGGATATTCCAAATGAATACCACGATGCAAAGCAAAAGTAATCGGCTATAGTGAAGTCACTGCCCTGACGCAAACTTTTGTCCAAGGGGTCACTCCCGGTGAAGGGATCTCGGCCCTTGCCTCGTCGACTGAGGAGCAGGATATTCCAACTGAATACCACTGTGCAAACAAAAGAGAACGCCCTTGCAATAACAGCTTTTTGAAAAAGTGTTCCAACAACATCAGATTAGGTTTGTTTTACTTGCATTGATCCAAATCAATGCAGTCCCATCAATTGATCACACCACAAAGAACGAAAATATACTGACGTACGTATATGCCATCCGCATTCGCCACTGGGTCCCGTCATCACCCGTTAGGTTAGCTAACTAACGGCAGAGCGGGGACTGGACTAGCGCGGATGAAAAACATATACAACATCTACTAATATATATATACCAATATATAGTATTTCGCTCAAGGCGTGATAAAATGCAACACAGAAATGTATAGCAACACAGATCAATACAGATATCTGGGATCCCCGGGTTTCACAGAGCCGCTACTGAAACCCGACGTTCCCCTGGTCGTGTGGATAGCCTGTGCAATGAAATCCTAGACCCCTACGGGCGCGGCAAGTTACCCGCCAAAACCTGAAGCGAGGCAGCCCCCTTCAGCAACGTGAATGGACCACCCAGCACTTCACGGAATCCGGTAACTTGGGCACCCCTCTTGGGTCAACCCTATACCCCCTACGAGTGCGGCGAATAGCCCGCCAATTCTAGAGTGAAGCCCCCTCCGTCTCAATGCCATGAGATGCGGGCTTGTTGCCCTCTAGAATCCGGCTATCCGTGCACCCCTCCGCGGGGTAATCCTAGTACAGAAAGTAAAATATACATACAACGGGTACATCGACCGCAACCAGGTCGTGCCCCAAAATAATAATACAAACTGGCAGTGACGGCAGTCCACATGTCGGACGCTCGCCCCGCAATATCAAATGTACATATAAAACAAAACTGTACTACCACTGCAACCAGGCTATCCGCCACGACCGATCCGCAACAACACAGTACAATCACAGAACATCAACGTGAAAATCACGTTCGCAAATCCGTCTAACTGGGCTATAGCAGTTAGACGGGATTTACCGATCAAGTGACATTCACGGTCGCAGATATAATGTAAAAACTGTGAACTGGCATGTTTAAAATATCCGATCGAACAAATATTATCAAGTGGGCCCCATACACTACTGTAGCACTTACAGAAAATCTGGGCCCAAAGAAAATGTCCCAAATGCCCTATTTTCAACACAAAAGCCCACTGGAAAAATTTCGCACAGCAAGGACTTCTTTCCACCGCGGAAGCGCGGCCAAACCAGGGGTTTGGCCGCCCTTCCGCGGTCGTCCTGAAGCATCACAAAACCAAATTTTTCCAGAGTCCTTAGAATTTCATTCTCATGTTTCTGCAATGTACTGAAAAATTTTCTGAGACAAAATAAAATCGACAGAAACTTGAAGCATGGGAAAATACGGTTTTTGGGGATTTTTGTTCGATCGAGCACTAAACATACTAGAGCAAGCTAGGTAGGTTAATGGCGTGGCTCTGATACCATTGTAAGCCCGCGGGGGCGCCCCGGCCGTCGATCCGACGCCGGAAACGCGGAAAGCAAAAACTTTGCGAACTTTGCAAAACGGCACCACCGCGGACTTTCTACCCGGATCGGGCCATTAACCTAGCTAGCTAGCAAAAAGGAAAAGAGTAGAGATGCAATACCAAGCGATCCGTGTCCTTCGGTCTTCGTCTCCACTCCGATCTCCCGCGGAATCTCCGTCACCTCCTCGCTCGTCGGAAAGGGCACCACGTAGCCGGAATCTTTTACGGGCTCCCGCCTCTTGACCGAGGCAACTCGGGCGCGAAGTTGGCTAGCCGACGCGTCCAAGACTTGCTATAGAATAGTGTAGTGAGTTGTCTCTTTGCGGTTTATGAGGTTGCCATTTTTGGAGGAATTTTAGCACAAGAATTTTTCATGAAGGCTTAAAGAGAAATGGAGCTTGTCAAGAAGTGAGCTCGGCCAAAAAGGAAGAAGTGCTCACTGGAAAAAAATGAAGAAGCAAAGCTCTTTTTCTCTCTCTTTTGAATGTGTGAAAGTTTGCAAATTAATACCAAATGAAAACTTCTCACAGCACACAAACGAAATGGAAGGGGGGTCCACCAAAATAATCATCAAGGAAATTAACCTCACACAAATTAATACCCCTCTCCACACATTCAAAAACAAACATGTTTCTCCTGGAAATGTGGCCGGCCCCACAACAAAAAAAGGGTGGGAAAAATGAATCAATTAATTAAAAAGGAAATGAGAGATAAGCATGGAAAAATGGTCACCCTCCATTCATATCAAAGTCCACTCACAAGATAAGCAAATGAAATGACCATAATAGAATATCATGATTATGAAGCCACACTCATGCAAAGAAACCCCTCACAAAATGTTAATTGCAAACTTGCAATTAACACCCTCCAACGAAAAGTCCGACCAGGAAGGAAAGAAAGAAAACCGGCCGGAACGGAATGCAAACTGGCAACCCCAGAAAACCGATCCCGTAATAAATTACAGGAAAACCCCGCTACTGCAAATACATGCCCGCATTTGTATTCCCGCTGAACACAAATGCAAAGAGACAAAACTACACTATCTAAAACTAGAATCCGGCTTAAGCCAAAACCGGCTAGTAAAAACCGTCCGATTACAATCCGTGCAATACCGCACGTATCTGATCGAACCCTGCCATATCTCCATACGGCCTCTATAGCGTTTCGCCCGAAACTTGAGTAACTGTCTGTGTGGTGGACTCTAAAGACTCGTCAATACTATGGCTGTGGATTTAACCACCAGCACGTCAGAGGTATTAGCCATACATGACGGGCCACCAGCTATTGACCAAAAGGGACGTCGATGAGCGAACTCATCCTGACACCCTACTGAGCCTGTCAGTGACAATATCCGTACAGTCCGGTCCGTTCGTCTATGAGCATCGCATGGCGGGCCTAGGGGGTTGGTAAAAGTCAGACCCCCAAAAGCGGTACAAGTCGTGTCGGAGTGTAGTCCAGAACACCCTGAGATACTACTGGAATACCTACCAGCAAATCTCCTGCCTTGGCCAAGGACTTTTCATGTTCTGGCTCTCCTAGACACAGCACGACCTCACCCCCAATACCGGGAGAGCGAACCCCTGCAGATCCGCTTACTGCCTCCATGTGGCTCGGGACTGTACCCAACTAAAACCTGTTTGCACGACTCCTTTGAGCCGTGGTAGGGTAGTAATCAAAGTACAGTGGGAACTCACACGAGACAAATGACGATCCCAGGTCGATGAACTAACCTGTACACATGTCACCTGGGAACTGCTATCTGACGTCTGGTATATGCCCAACTAGCAGGTTCCCGGCGAGTCCTGTCCGGTGTACTCATAACCCAATGAGCACCTGTATACATCTTAGGTGAACCAACTGACACCAGTGGCTTGTGAGACCGGCCACCGCCCCTCGTCGGGGTCTCGACTGTATACACTAGTCTACTGTGGAGAATCGATGCCCTGTCTCGAAACTCCCTCGACTAGGGACCATTTAAGGATGTGCTTATAGACCCCAGCTCTCACTTATATGATCGCCCTCATACTGCTGGAAGTCAAGCAAGAATCCTAGGGGCTTTATCAACGTGTAATAGCGACTCGTAAGGTCACCTAAAGCAGTACACGATGATAAAGATAAACCAGATAGCATACTATCATCTCGAGTAAGACTGTCCTACCGGGATAGGTCCTCCCCTCAATCATTGCAGTCACGTGCCTGTGACCCAATAATTGACTCTGAGGGCACTATCTCCAACAAAAGAGTCTGCAGGGAAATCGACCATTCAAAAATATATCGATTCCCTTGAAGAATATGAACAAAAGGAAAGAACATTGATTCAATTGAAGGAGTTCTTCCCTGTAGAAGCGGCTGAAATTCTGGAGGAGTTAGAAGAAGACTCCAATGAAGAGATCCCAGCAGTGACCTGCTACGCCATCCATCTTGGCAGAGACTCGGAAGAGGATCTCTGTTTTCCCGAAGAGGACGAGGATCTCACCACAAAGGCCAATCAAATCCAGCTCAGGAGTGGCAGGGCTCTACCGCCAAATCAGGGCAACGCCCCAAAAGGGAAAGAAAAACATGTCGCTAATGAAGAAGATGGCAGAGAACCGACTGATGAAAACATAAGTCCTTCCTCGGTGGACTATAATGTCTTGGCGCATCTCCGGAAGCTTCCGTCTCTCCTGAGCATCTACGACGTCTTGGTCCTATCTAAGGAGCTTAGAGATGTTCTCATCCATGCTCTACAAAACCCCGAGCGGTATCAGGCTCACTTCGCGGAAATTAATATGAAAGAAGCTCAGCACGCTTTGCATGCCGCCGCAGTCACATTTAAAGATGAAGACTTGCTACTGGGAACGGCTGAGCATAATCGGCCGCTTTACGTGACCGGGTACAGCGACGGAGATCGAATTAATCGCATATTGATTGATCCGGGGTCTTCAGTGAACATCATGAACCTGCGGACGCTGAAGAGTTTGTCAATGGACGTCCGACACCTATCAAGGGAAAGGATTGTCATTCAAGGCTTCAACCAAAATTGCCAGCAAGTTCTGGGGTCTATAGCTTTGCCAATCAAATTCGGGGATCTGCAAACTGAAGCTAAGATATACGTGATCGACGCCGACACGTCTTATAAGATTCTCTTGGGGCGGCCATGGCTCCACGATTATGGCATCATTCCGTCAACTCTCCATCAATGCATGAAGTATACTAAAAATGGTGAAGAAAGACGCATTGACGGAGACATCCAGCCGTTCGGTGTGCATGAAGTCCGCTATGAAGATTCTCGGTACTTTATGAACCACAAAAATGCTAAGCCACAACTGACCGAAGATAGACCGGCCCCAAGACCCAAAAGCAAATCTGCGCCGGTTGTCACTTTCAAAAGCAAAAACGCCCAAGTGCGCCCGCATTTCGGCAGCGACACTGATGAGTCCGACGCTGGAAGCCCGTCCTTCCGTAAAACTCGCCCTCGTTTCGGCAGCGATACGGACGAATCTGTTACTGAAGATCCACCTAGCGGCAAAGCCCGCCCTCATCTTGGCAGTGACACTGAAGAGTCGGAAGAAGAGGACCTGCCATGCAACAGCTGTGCAGATTGGACCCCCATGCAACAAGCAAAACTACGAGAGACCTTCGAAGTCGCAGAAGGGTCCTTGGCCATCACAAGGGTGCCGGAGCAGATGTGCAAAGAGCTCGACGCATTGTCAGTCTCTACCGTAGACCAGCTGAAAACTTTCTACGTGCCCGGGAGGAAAAATGGACAGAAGGGCATCCTGTTTTACGGGTCAACCCCCGTTGTGCACCCGGACGATCTTTCTGTCGCGTGCCTTCCCTATGAGAGAGGCATAAGAGCCGTCCTCAATCCCAGATACTATGCGCCCGAGATGCGGGAATACTTTAAAAAGTGCGGATGCCGGTTATATCAGACGGAGTTCGAAGCAAAGTTTTACGAAGGGCTATGGCATCCACCCCAGGTCCGAGCACTCATCGATGGACGAATTCCAGATAGACGGGGCATAGGCTACATTCAACCTGATTCCAAAGCGTGCTACATGATCCATGTTGGTGAGGCCAGCGAAAGATCAAATGATGATGACGAGATAGCCGAGCCAGAAGAAGCTCCTCAAGAGCTCGAAGATGGCGGACAAGCAACCTTTGATGAGCTAACCGAGATTGACTTAGGAACGCCCGATAATCCAAGGCCGACCTATATCAGCTCACTCTTGTCGGAGGAAATGAAAGAGCAGATAATTGCCCTTCTGCATGAGTTCGTCGATTGCTTCGCGTGGACGTACAAAGAAATGCCTGGCCTTTCCCCTGAAGTGGCCGTACATAAGTTGGCTATATCTCCTGATGCTAAGCCAGTCAAACAAGCTCCTCGAAGAATGAGAAGGGAACTAGAAGAAAAGGTCATCGAGGAAACTAAGAAGCTCATCGATGCCGGCTTCATCAGGGAAGAGAAATATGCAGACTGGATCGCATGCATAGTCCCAGTGAAGAAGAAAAATGGGCAGATCCGAGTTTGTGTCGACTTCAGGGACCTCAACAAGGCATGTCCTAAAGATGACTTCCCGCTACCGGTCATGGAAATGATGGTCGATGACACCTCAAATTACGAACTGTTCACCTTTATGGATGGCTCGTCTGGATATAATCAGATCAAGATGTCGCCTGAGGATGAGAAGCACACAGCATTTCGAACCCCGATCGGAATATATTGCTACAAGGTAATGCCATTCGGACTGAAGAACGCAGGTGCTACATATCAAAGGGCAATGACTAATATCTTTGATGACCTAATCCATAAAGTCGTCGAATGCTATGTTGATGATCTGGTCGTCAAGACTAAAGCCAAGGCCGATCATATCCAAGATCTCAGGACCGTTCTCACCAGACTGAGGGAATACGATCTGAAGATGAATCCTCTGAAGTGCGCTTTCGGCGTGTCATCGGGAAAATTCCTGGGCTTCATAGTCCGACATCGAGGGATCGAAGTTGACCCATCAAAGATAAAGGCCATCATAGAGATGCCCACTCCGAAGAGTCTGACGCAGCTAAGATCTTTTCAAGGCAAGCTTGCTTATATACGGAGGTTTATCTCAAATTTGTCGGGGAGATGTAGGCCCTTCTCAAAGCTCATGAAGAAAGGAGCTCCTTTTATCTGGGATGCCGAATGTCAAGCGGCGTTCGAAAGCATCAAACAATACTTGTTGCACCCTCCAGTGCTGGCCGCTCCCATTCCAAATAAACCGCTGATTCTCTACACTGCCGCGCTAGACGAGTCACTCGGTGCGCTCCTCGCTCAGAATAACGAGGAAGGAAAGGAAAATGCCCTCTACTACCTCAGTCGAACTCTAGTCGGGGCGGAACACAACTATTCCCCTATCGAAAAGCAATGCCTGGCTCTGATATTTGCCGTGAAGAAGCTAAGGCACTATCTGCTGGCTCATCGGGTTATGCTGATCTCCAAGGTCGACCCGCTCAAACACTTGATGACCAAAGCAAGCCTAGCCGGCAGAATGGCAAGATGGGCTGTCATGCTACTTGAGTTCGACATAGTTTATACTCCTCAGAAAGCAGTAAAAGGGCAAGCTCTTGCAGACTTTCTCGCCGCTCATCCTATACCAGAAGGGTCGCCGCTAGATTGTGAATTACCCGACGAAAAAGTGCTGCACCTCGAGGAAGATGAGCCATGTTGGGAGCTCTACTTCGATGGAGCCTCATCAATAAGGACCTCCAGTAAATCAAGCGTCCCGGAGATAAAAGCAGGGATAGGATTGGTGTTCATCACACCATCAATGGGAACCCTACGGCGTTCTTTCGCTCTCATCGAGCCTCGCACAAACAATGAGGCCGAGTATGAAGCTCTGATAGCTGGTTTAGAGCTCGCCATAGAAATGGAAATCCTTCGGCTACGGGTTTACGGTGATTCCCAGCTTGTCGTCAACCAAGTAAGCGGCGACTATAAGATATACAAACCCGAGTTGGCTCGGTACAGAAGCCGGGTGGTGGAACTCATGAAACGGTTCACTCATATCGAACTAACAAGAGTCCCTAGAGCATTGAACGGAAAAGCCGATATACTCGCTCGCCTAGCCAAGGAGCTGGCTGATCCTGACATGAACGAAATTCTGATTACAGTCAGGAGCCGACAAATTCTACCTCCAGTCTCTCTACGAGAAGAGGAAAGCGCGGAACAGGAGAGCAGTCCTGCCGAAGAAGCTTCGATCATCCAAGACGAGCCCGATTGGAGAGAACCCTTCATAGAGTACCTCCGATACGACAAGCTGCCCGAAGAAAAATCTGCGAGGATTCAGCTGAAGAAAAGAGCTCTCCGATACGTGTTTGTAAATGACAAGTTATACCGCAGGTCATATGACCAACTCTGGCTCAGGTGCCTGTCATCGGCTGAAGCCCAAAAGGTCATGAAAGATGTTCACTCGGGCGTTTGCGGTGCTCACCAATCTGGTCCCAAGATGCGACTTCAAATTAAACGGCTTGGGTATTACTGGCCCACCATGATACGGGATTGCGAAGAGCATGCAAAGAAATGTCAGATCTGCCAAATTCATGGTGATTTCATTCACAAGCATCCCAATCCATTGCACCCTACGGTGGCGTCGTGGCCCTTCGAAGTTTGGGGCACCGACATTGTTGGCCCAATTGATCCTCCGTCGTCCAAAGGCCACCGGTTCATACTGGCCGCAACAGACTACTTCTCCAGATGGGCTGAAGCTGTCCCGCTAAAAGAAGTCAAGACAAAAGATATTCTGACATTCTTCCAGCATAATATTCTATACCGCTTCGGTATACCAAGAAGAATCATTTCTGACAACGGGCCTTCTTTCAAGAGCTTCAATGTCTCAAGGTTCGCTACTCAGCACAAGATAGACTGGAGATATTCCTCCATCTATAATCCAAGAGCCAATGGGCTAGCCGAAGCCTTCAATAATGTAAGTGCACGGCGGCGCCCCGGCCGTCAATCCGACGCCGGAATGCGGAAGCGGTGAAAACTTAAATTTTGCGGACTTAGCAAACCGGCACCACCGCGCACTAAACACCCGGATCGAAACCATTAACTAGTCTAAGCTAACTAGAAGAAGGGTTAGAGATATACCGACGATCCAAGTCCTCCAGTCTTCTCGTCATGGTCCCGATCTCCTGCGGAAAAGCCCCGTCTCCTCCTCGTCGCCGGAAGTGCACCACATCGCCTACTTTGTTTACGGGCTCCCACCTCAATGCCGAGGCAACTCGGGCACGAAGCCGGCTACTCGACGTGCCCAAGATTTGCTGTAGAATATGTAGTGAGCTATTGTCTCTATTGGGGTTGAAGGAGTTGCCATATGGTGGAGGAAAAGATACAAGCTTTTGGAGAGGAGCTAGGAATTTTGGAGAGTCTTCTTGTGTGATTTTTGGAGCATGAAGAGAACCAAAAATTGCCACACCAAAATCAATCACCCACCACCTTAAAGAATGGCCGGCCCTTGTAGGAAAAAAGAGAGAGGGAAAAGTCAAGGGGGAGGTAACCATATGAATCATGCAAGAGAGAGAGAGAGGAATGGTTATCATGAAAAACAATGATACCAAAACAAAACCCATACTCCACCACCAACCACCAACCTCATCATCAACAACCATGATGAGCCAAAAGTCATGCCATCATGACAAGAAGAAGTCAAGGTCAATGAAAAGATGTCATGATAAAACAATATGCAAAGACCCCCTCCACAAACACTTATTTGCAACTATGCAAATAAGCCCTCCTCCACCAAACTTCGGCCAATGAACGATACAAAGGAAATCGGCCGAAACGAAAAGCAAACTGGCAACTCCAGAAAACTGGTCCCGTAATAAATTACAGGAAAACCCCGATACTGTGCATACACACCCGCATCTGTATTTCGACCGAAATACAAATGCAATGAGACAAAGTCTACACTGTACTATACTAGGATCCGGCTTATACCAAAACCGGCTAGTAATATCTGTTCGATCCTGATCCGTGCAATACCGCACGTATCTGATCGAACCCTGCCATATAACCATACGTCCTATAGTACAAACTGTCCGATCCTGATCCGTGCAATACCGCACGTATCTGATCGGACCTTGCCATATCTCCATACGGCCTCTACAACCTTTCGCCCGAAAGCTGAGTAACTGAATGTGGGGGACTCTAAAGACTCGTCAACACCTTGGTTGTGGATTTAACCACTAGCACGTCAGAGGTATAAGCCAATACGTAACGGGCTACCAGGTATTGACTAAAAAGGACGTCGATGAGAGAACTCATCCTGACACCCTACTGAGCCTGTCAGTGACAATATCCGTGCAGTCCGGTCCGTTCGTCTATGAGTATCGCATGGCGGGCCTAGGGGGTTGGTAAAAGTCAGACCCCTAAAAGCGGTACAAGTCGTGTCGGAGTGTAGCCCAGAACACCCTGAGATACTACTGGAATACCTACCAGTAAATCTCCTTGCCTTGGCCAAGGACTTTGTGTAATGGCTCTCCTAGACACAGCACGACCTCACTCCCAATACCGGGAGAGACGAACCCCTGAAGATACGCTCACTGCCTCCATGTGGCTCGGGACTGTACCCAACTAAAACCTGTTTGCATGACTCCTTTGAGCCGTGGTAGGGTAGTAATCAAAGTACAGTGGGAACTCACACGAGACAAATGACGATCCCCAGGTCGATGAACTAACCTGCACACATGTCACCAGGGAACTGCCATCTGACGTCTGGTATATGACCAACTAGCATGTTCCCGGCGAGTCCTGTCCGGTGTACTCATAACCCAATGAGCACCTGTATACATCTTAGGTGATCCAACTGACACCAGTGGCTTGTGAGACCGGCCACCGCCCCTCGTCGGGGTCTCGACTGTATACACTAGTCTACTAATGGAGTATCGATGCCCAGTCTCGAAACTCCCACGACTAGGGACCTTTTAAGGATAAGCTTATAGACCCCCAGCTCCCACTTATATGATCGCCCTCATACTGCTGGTGGTCAAGCAAGAATCCTAGGGGCTCTATCAACGTGTAATAGCGACGTGTCAGGTCACCTAAAACAGTACACGATGATAAAGGTAAACCAGATAGTATACTATCATCTCGAGTAAGACTGTCCTACCGGGATATGTCCTCCATCAATCATTGCAATCACGTACCTGTGACCTAATAATTGACTCTGAGGGCACTATCTCCAACAATCTCCCACTTGCACTCAAGGCTAATTATTGCGATGTCGCATACTCACAGCCCGTGTGATACCGAACACCCAACTCCTCTACTAGTCAGTCTCACAAAGCTCGTTTGCGAAACTATTGCGTTCGAGGAATAGCCTTAGTGAGTGGATCCGCTTTGTTGTTTCTTTCTATGTCTCTCTATATCTCAAGTTCGTGGAGAAAGCCATCTCCCGAAAAGAGCAATACCTGTCTCAGAATATGTCTGGATGTCTGATGGGACCTAGCTCATAAATGAACTCCAAATCCAAACTTCTTAGACTGTATCGTCAACTGAACTTAATCAGTATCCTGCGCGCCATGCCTCCCTCAGTATTGCCTTGGACCACCTGTCCAAAATACTGCCCCTCATCAGAAGGAAAACTATAACTCTGACAACCTCCTTGTCGTCCATGTCACCTTGGAAGCCTGGAAAGATAACTGTCTCCTGAATGAGGCTGTCGTTATCATCTCCCTAGAACATCCACTTATGTTCTAAAACTGCTTCCGACTGTTTCTCCAGGATTGGATTAATGTCAACTTATTGCATCTAGTGCAAGAACAACATCTGGTGTGGTACTTGACATCTTACGATTGACTCAATTGCCTGAGCAAGTGATCTGCCAATCATGCCCGTCCCTCTCCCCTTTAGTCTGTAAGACACCTTTGGAGAGGGTGACTCCATTACCTGCAGGTACACTACCGTGCCAGGAGTCGTCCATCCTAAATACTCTTAGAATGCTGTCAAGTACCCTAATTGGGAAACCACCCAAATCTAGATCTAAGACCATAGATCTAGTAACCAGTATGTCTGATATAAAATCCATTTCCTTTGTGGAGAAACAACTGTGTGACGACCAAAGTATAACCGATCGTAGTGTAGGAGTTTCTTTTCCTACTTTGTGTATATCATCCAAATACCAGGATATCACACCCTACTACCTTCTCAACAGATCCATCCCTTATTCTGATGAAGTCAAACCCATGACTGTCACGTCAGAAATAGATGATCTTTCTCCGCTACATCTGCTCTAGTCTATAAATAGACATAAGCAACCTGTCCACCAATGCTTCCGCTGCTCCCACTGACTACGACAACCCTCTGGCAGAGTCATATAGACGTACACTTCTAAAACTGGTTTAGAACGACGCTATACTCATCCTCCCGCCGGGTCTCGTAACCTGGAACAACAGCAATGGCAATTGTGGGTAAACAAGAACTTCCCTGTCACCGTCCTTGAGGCTACCGGAGTACCTCTCGGGTGCCTGAAGTTACCCACCTTATCTGCGGAGTGGCCAATGGAATGTCAATTCAGATTGAATCTTTAGGTTCTTTATCAAATCTTCAGTAATCGTTTGTGGTTCTGGAATCACTTCCAGTTCTACCATACTCCCACTACTGTTTTTCTGAAAAAATCCATTTTTAATAAAACTGTGGCGAGTCTAGAACAATATCGCTATTGTTCATCCAGATGGTAGAAAATCAACCCTCGTCATAGCCTGGGTCAACCCACAAACAGCCATTACAGAAACGTGCCTTGAGTTGTCCAGTGTCTGGTTTTAATCATAAACCGGACAACTCCCCGTACCTTAACATCGTTAAGATATGAACTGTTCTATATCCAATATAGAAACAGAGGCACTGATTTAATTGAACCAGATTCAAATCATGCAGCTGTCCCCAGCGCATGTCAACTAAATGGAAGGAGGCCGATCAGCGTTACTCAACTTAGGAATACTTCCAATTATGAGTAACCTGAAAGAGAAGCAAGATCTCTTTATCATTACTATCAACTGAATACCATACACAAGTATCTACATCTTCGATCTCTTTGAAGAATCCCGATACTTGCTATACCTGGTTCTCTGCTGTATTCAAATACCTATAACTTCTCAAAATTTGGACCCTGTGTTTCCGCGAAACACCTGTCTAAAAACTAGAGAAGTCATAAGTAAACCGAATATAGTACGAGGACCAAGCCCTCTGTCCTGATGGACCCTGGACAACATACAATCCTTTGTATAAGTCCCTTGAGTCTGATAACTCATTCACTGTGTGTCGTAGGTTGAAAACTGTACTTATGGTTATGAAGAATTACACCGCTGTTTAATGCTCCTTACCTAACCATCCACTGATATAGGTAAATGTCACAGACATAATTTCAGAAAGGTATATCTCACTCTATGAAAATAGACGTACAGATACATCGATTTGAAATTGGTGCATAACGGCGGATATTCAAAACCAAATACTTGCCGTCCGGTAAATAACCCAGGTGACTTCCTCAAATATCACCGATTACAACGAATCCCGATATAATGAGGACAATCACCTAATTCCCAATAGCTTACTCCCACTCATCATCTGTAAAACCATACAGATGTGAGAATCATACTTGGTAAATGCATACCCTGGAGCAAGTGTCTAATCGGGAAATCAGTTTTCTTTTAACATTACACAGTGAAACTGAAACATTGAAATGTTCCGATGGGGTATTCTGGTATTCCTAGTAATGCCTCTTCCAGATTCACGACTGTAACCGTATAGTTCTTTGCCACCTCTCCAAATCCCTTCATATGTCTTTAGTCTTTACCTTCTGTACACCCCTTTAGGCCAAATGGTTTTCTTCCTTCCTTACCGTTCGGCACCAGCCTATGGTTTGGAAGAAGACTATCCAATAAGCATAATGGGTGTACTGTCCTAATCCTAGGAACACTCGCAATGAGAGAGGGTGAAGATAAAAGACAACCGAATAAACCTTATTCCTATTTCTCCTGAACCAGAATCCATCCCCGAACTGGAACAAATTCCTTTCGAGTTCGTATATAACCATACGATGGAGTATCCAAATAAACTGTGGATCTTCGTAGTGATACGGAGTGTCCTGGAGAAATACAAAGGTGATGTGGAAGTGGTAACGAAATATTTGGTTTGGTCGTGAATATCTGTTGCAATTTACTTTGCCCTCTTACTAATCCCTTGCTTTGTCTGAACTTAATACCTTCTGCACACCATCGTTATGCTAATTGGTTTTCTTCATTCCCTACCGGTCGGCACCAGCCTAAGGTTTGGAAGAAGACAATCCAATTTGCGTAATAGGTGTACTACCCCTAAACCAAGGAGTACTCGTAACCTGAGAGAGGGTAAAAAGCAAAGACAACTGAATAATCCTATCCGTTTTCTCCAGAACCTGAAACCATCCTCGAATAAATTCTTTCGAGTTCGTATCTAACCATACGATGGTTTTGTCCAATGGAAGTGGACGTTCGTAGTAATACGGGGTGTCCTGGAGAAAAGGGTAAAAGTAGGAGTGGCAATGAGGTTTGCAACTCTGACAATCCAAAAGCCGGTGTTTAAGAAGGTTCGGTCAACTTGGTCACTGAGTCAAAGTCTTAGGGTCGGGTCAATGGTCGCTGCCAAAGAGAGAGAGAAAAGAAAACACTCAGCGTGCACTCTAACCTAGATCAGAATGGTCACCAATTTATCTAATCTGGAAACCTCCCACTGTATCTCAAATTCTCCTCCAAACCTGAAAGAAGAATTAGTCGGGGTTACCCGAGGAGTAAACTAACTCATCAGTGGGAATCGGGATCCAACTATCATCGCATGATAACGTGACGGAATCCGCTCACGGTGTCACACTCCAGAAGGTATGCGCATACCTGGCAAGTTTCAGTTCTTTTGAAACTCCCGATGTGATTTCTGCCCCATGCTCTTATGACCTTGGCGTGAGGTCAAAATATCATAAGTCACATGTCAAGTTCTGCCCGTCATTATCCAGGTTAATTTGAACCCACCCGTACATACCCTTGACGTAGGCCAAAATAGTAGTACGACTGTCCCAAACCAACGCATCTATCTACGCAACAGATAAATACCCGGCAGCTACCAATCACTATGCCTTGGCGTGAGGTCAAAATACATAGCTTGAATACTACCGAATATTTAACTGAAATGACGGAGGGCTACGAATGGTTTCTGGCGAAAACCTTTAACGTAAAGAACTTGATATCGTTGAAGGAACTGATAGCTTTTTAAAAATATAGTGACGAAAACCGTTGCTAAAGAGGTCACTCCCGGTGAAGGGATCTCGGCTCTTTCCCCGTAGAATGGGGTGCAGGATATTCCAACTGAATACCACGGTGCAAAGCAAAAGTAATCGGCTATAGTGAAGTTAATGCCCTGACGCAAACCTTTTGTCCAAGGGGTCACTCCCGGTGAAGGGATCTCGGCCCTTGCCTCGTCGACTGAGGAGCAGGATATTCCAACTGAATACCACGATGCAAAACAAAAGTGAACATCCTTGCAATAACAGCTTTTTGAAAAATGTTCCAACAACATCAGATTAGGTTTGTTTTTAACTTGCATTGATCCGAATCAATGCAGTCCCATCAATTGATCACACCAAAAAGAACGAAAATATACTGATGTACGTATATGCCATCTGCATTCGCCACTGGGTCCCGTCATTACCCGTTAGGTTAGCTAACTAACGACAGAGCGGGGACTGGACTAGCGCGGATGCAAAACACATACAACATCTACTAATATATATACCAATATATTATATTCGCTCAAGGCGTGAAAGAAATGCAACATCACAGAGAATGAACAGCATCACAGAAACAATACAGATATCTGGGATCCCCGGGTTTCACAGAGCCACTACTGAAACCCGACGTTCCCCTGGTCGTGTGGATAGCCTGTGCAATGAAATCCTAGACCCCTACGGGCGCGGCAAGTCACCCGCCAAAACCTGAAGCGAGGCAGCCCCCTTCAGCTCCGTGAATGGACCACCCAGCACTCCACGGAATCCGGCAACTTGGGCACCCCTCCTGGGTCAACCTGTACCCCCTACGAGTGCGGCGAATAGCCCGCCAATCCCAGAGTGAAGCCCCCTCCGTCTCAATGCCATGAGATGCAGGCTTGTTGCCCTCCAGAACCCGGCTATCCGTGCACCCCTCCGCGGGGTAATCCTAGTACAGAAAGTAAAATATACATACACCGGGTACATCGACCGTAACCAGGTCGTGCCCCAAAAGAATAATACAAACAGGCAGTGACGGCAGTCCACATGTCGGACGCTCGCCCCGCAATATCAAATGTACATAATACAACAGCACTGTACTAGCATTGCATCCAGGCTATCCCCACCGACCGATCCGCAACATCACAGCATAAACGTAGAACATCAACGTGAAAGTCACGTTCGCAAATCCGTCTAACCGGGCTATAGCAGTTAGACCGGATTTACCGATCGAGTGACATTCACGGTCGCAGATATAATGTAAATACTGTGAAAAATGTGTTTAAAATTTTCCGATTGACCAAAAATTAACAAGTGGGCCCCCAATCAAAACTGTAGCACTCACAGAAAACCTGGGCCCAATTTTAATATTCCAAAACCCATATTTTAAGCCCAGAAAGCCTCTGAAAAAAAATGGTGCAGTGATGTCTACAGTGCGCGGCGGAAGGGCGGCGGAATGGGGGTTTGTGCGGCGCTTCCGCGCTCTGACTGTGGAATCACTTCATCGAAATTTTACAGAGTTCTTAGATTTTCTAGTACATCAATATTTTACAACCTGAAAAATTTTTCGAGACCAAAAATTTTCAACAGAAACTGATGCGAAGGTAAAATGCAGTTTTGGAACTTTTTGATCGATCGGAAATGCAAACACATTAAACCAAGCTAGACTAAGTTAATGGCGAGTCTCTGATACCACTGTAAGTGCACGGCGGCGCCCCGGCTGTCAATCCGACGCCGGAATGCGGAAGCGGTGAAAACTTAAATTTTGCGGACTTAGCAAACCGGCACCACCGCGCACTAAACACCCGGATCGAAACCATTAACTAGTCTAAGCTAACTAGAAGAAGGGTTAGAGATATACCGACGATCCAAGTCCTCCAGTCTTCTCGTCATGGTCCCGATCTCCTGCGGAAAAGCCCCGTCTCCTCCTCGTCGCCGGAAGTGCACCACATCGCCTACTTTGTTTACGGGCTCCCACCTCAATGCCGAGGCAACTCGGGCACGAAGCCGGCTACTCGACGTGCCCAAGATTTGCTGTAGAATGTGTAGTGAGCTATTGTCTCTATTGGGGTTGAAGGAGTTGCCATATGGTGGAGGAAAAGATACAAGCTTTTGGAGAGGAGCTAGGAATTTTGGAGAGTCTTCTTGTGTGATTTTTGGAGCATGAAGAGAACCAAAAATTGCCACACCAAAATCAATCACCCACCACCTTAAAGAATGGCCGGCCCTTGTAGGAAAAAAGAGAGAGGGAAAAGTCAAGGGGGAGGTAACCATATGAATCATGCAAGAGAGAGAGAGAGGAATGGTTATCATGAAAAACAATGATACCAAAACAAAACCCATACTCCACCACCAACCACCAACCTCATCATCAACAACCATGATGAGCCAAAAGTCATGCCATCATGACAAGAAGAAGTCAAGGTCAATGAAAAGATGTCATGATAAAACAATATGCAAAGACCCCCTCCACAAACACTTATTTGCAACTATGCAAATAAGCCCTCCTCCACCAAACTTCGGCCAATGAACGATACAAAGGAAATCGGCCGAAACGAAAAGCAAACTGGCAACTCCAGAAAACTGGTCCCGTAATAAATTACAGGAAAACCCCGATACTGTGCATACACACCCGCATCTGTATTTCGACCGAAATACAAATGCAATGAGACAAAGTCTACACTGTACTATACTAGGATCCGGCTTATACCAAAACCGGCTAGTAATATCTGTTCGATCCTGATCCGTGCAATACCGCACGTATCTGATCGAACCCTTCCATATAACCATACGGCCTATAGTACAAACTGTCCGATCCTGATCCGTGCAATACCGCACGTATCTGATCGGACCTTGCCATATCTCCATACGGCCTCTACAACCTTTCGCCCGAAAGCTGAGTAACTGAATGTGGGGGACTCTAAAGACTCGTCAACACCTTGGTTGTGGATTTAACCACTAGCACGTCAGAGGTATAAGCCAATACGTAACGGGCTACCAGGTATTGACTAAAAAGGACGTCGATGAGAGAACTCATCCTGACACCCTACTGAGCCTGTCAGTGACAATATCCGTGCAGTCCGGTCCGTTCGTCTATGAGTATCGCATGGCGGGCCTAGGGGGTTGGTAAAAGTCAGACCCCCAAAAGCGGTACAAGTCGTGTCGGAGTGTAGCCCAGAACACCCTGAGATACTACTGGAATACCTACCAGTAAATCTCCTTGCCTTGGCCAAGGACTTTGTGTAATGGCTCTCCTAGACACAGCACGACCTCACCCCCAATACCGGGAGAGACGAACCCCTGAAGATACGCTCACTGCCTCCATGTGGCTCGGGACTGTACCCAACTAAAACCTGTTTGCATGACTCCTTTGAGCCGTGGTAGGGTAGTAATCAAAGTACAGTGGGAACTCACACGAGACAAATGACGATCCCCAGGTCGATGAACTAACCTGCACACATGTCACCAGGGAACTGCCATCTGACGTCTGGTATATGACCAACTAGCATGTTCCCGGCGAGTCCTGTCCGGTGTACTCATAACCCAATGAGCACCTGTATACATCTTAGGTGATCCAACTGACACCAGTGGCTTGTGAGACCGGCCACCGCCCCTCGTCGGGGTCTCGACTGTATACACTAGTCTACTAATGGAGTATCGATGCCCAGTCTCGAAACTCCCACGACTAGGGACCTTTTAAGGATAAGCTTATAGACCCCCAGCTCCCACTTATATGATCGCCCTCATACTGCTGGTGGTCAAGCAAGAATCCTAGGGTCTCTATCAACGTGTAATAGCGACGTGTCAGGTCACCTAAAACAGTACACGATGATAAAGGTAAACCAGATAGCATACTATCATCTCGAGTAAGACTGTCCTACCGGGATATGTCCTCCATCAATCATTGCAATCACGTACCTGTGACCTAATAATTGACTCTGAGGGCACTATCTCCAACAAATAAGACCCTATGCAAGCTCCTGAGGAAGAATGCTTCAGCCAACAAGAGGGACTGGAATCTCAAGCTTCACGAGGCGCTTTGGGCATATCGTACCACGCACCATACTCCAACCCAGTCCACTCCATACTCATTGCTCTTCGGAGTGGAGGCGGTCCTCCCCCTCGAAGTCGAAGTTCCAAGCTTAAGAATGGCCGTTCAACATGAGTTGACGGAAGAGGAAAACGTGCTCCTTCGACTTGAAGAGCTGGATGCCCTCGAAGAAAAGAGGCTCGCGGTGCAGCAAAGTCTGGAACTATACCGAGCCCAGATGTCACGGGCCTATAACAAGATAACCCGTCTCCGCGCTTTCAAGAAAGGTGAATTGGTGTTGGTCCTTAAAAGACCGATCATCCTCAATCGACATGCCAAGGGAAAATTCGAGCCAAACTGGGAAGGACCATACGTCATTGAGAAAGTGTTCGACGGAGGATCCTACCAACTAATAAGTGCCGAGGGAGAAAGGCCCATGCCACCCATCAATGGCCGATATCTCAAGAAATACTACACGTGAATGCTCCAAGTCGCAGGCGAATTGAGCACATCAGCCCTACGGTCTGGATCAGACATCCTGCAAAACCGTATACAATCCACGGGCGTAAAAGACCCCTATTTCTCCCAAATCCTGCCGGTGAGACTACTTTAAAGTCCCACCAGCGGAAGGGAAAAAAAAAAAAAACGGTATGTCCACAAGCAAAACGGGCACGGATGAAAACCCGAAAGGGCTCCGTGAGTAAAAACAGCAGGACTACCGGCGAGTCTGTGAAAACCCGAAAGGGCGCAAACTCGTGAAAAGAGATGAAATACACTCGCAAAGTCCCCTCGACCTTGTGAGGAGAAAACCCTACGTGAGATCCTTACGACTCACAAAGGAGCAAAACACTTAGGAATCCTCACGATTCTTAAGGAGAAAATACACCTGCAGGATCCTTACGACTCGTAGGGAGAAAATGCTTTTATGGGACCCTCACGGCCCATAAAATTGAAAAGCCTTAGGTGACAGAAACCCAAACCTGTCTCCTAAGACATCCTTCCCCGACGGGCAACGGCAAATGATGAGTCGCTCCTGGCATTTCGCTTCAGGGTTAGCGGTGCTGATGCCGACCAAAAACCCAAATCCCAAGTCCTCCCAAGGCAAATGATGAGTTGCTCCTGGCATTATTCCAGTGCAGCAATGCTGATGCCAAACAAGACCTAAATTCAAAGTCCCCTCGACCTTGTAAGGAGAAAACCCTACGTGAGATCCTTACGACTCACAAAGGAGCAAAACACTTAGGAATCCTCACGATTCTTAAGGAGAAAATACACCTGCGGGATCCTTACGACTCGTAGGGAGAAAATGCTTTTATGGGACCCTCACGGCCCATAAAATTGAAAAGCCTTAGGTGACAGAAACCCAAACTTGTCTCCTAAGCCATCCTTCCCCGACGGGCAACGGCAAATGATGAGTCGCTCCTGGCATTTCGCTTCAGGGTTAGCGGTGCTGATGCCGACCAAAAACCCAAATCCCAAGTCCTCCCAAGGCAAATGATGAGTTGCTCCTGGCATTATTCCAGTGCAGCAATGCTGATGCCAAACAAGACCTAAATTCAAAGTCCTCTCAATGGCGAATGATGAGTCGCTCCTGGTACCATATTGCAGTGCAGCGATGCAGACGCCAACAAAGTCCCGAAAGTTTTATGGCCCTACGGTCTGGATCATACATCCTGCAAAACCGTATACAATCCACGGGCGTAAAACGATCCCAATCTCTCCCAAATCCTCCCGGGGCAAATGATGAGTTGCTCCTGGCATCATTCCAGTGCAGCAATGCAGATGCCGAAAAAAAAAAATCCCCAAATCCCCCCGGGGCAAATGACGAGTTGCTCCTGGTACCATATTCCAGTGCAGCAATGCAGATGCCAAACAAAAAAACCAATTCCCAAACTCTGTCATGACAAATGATGATTCGCTCCTGGTACCATATTCCAGCATAGCGATACTGATGTCAACCCAAATCAAAATCAACAAGTCAACTTCCACTCCGACACCGCAGAAAGCGGAGCAAGTCAGAATCCAATCTCGACACCGCAAGAAGCAGAGCAAGTCAAGTCTACCCCTGACACTGCAAGAAGCAGAGCGAGTCAAATCAAGAACCGACCGTCCACGTCGCTAAAAGGGCAGCACCGACCGTCCACGTCGCTAAAAGGGCAGCACCGACCGTCCAAGTCGCAAAAAGGGCAGCACCGACCGTCCAAGTCGCAAAAAGGGCAGCACCGACCGTCCAAGTCGCAAAAAGGGCAGCACCGACCGTCCACGTCGCTAAAAGGGCAGCAACGACCGTCCACATCGCTAAAAGGGCAGCACCGACCGTCCAAGTCGCAAAAAGGGCAGCACCGACCGTCCAAGTCGCAAAAAGGACAGCACCGACCGTCCAAGTCGCAAAAAGGGCAGCACCGACCGTCCATGTCGCTAAAAGGGCAGCAACGACCGTCCAAGTCGCAAAAAGGGCAGCACCGACCGTCCAAGTCGCAAAAAGGGCAGCACCGATCGTCCACGTCGCAAAAAGGGCAGCACCGACCGTCCAAGTCGCAAAAAGGGCAGCACCGACCGTCCAAGTCGCAAAAAGGGCAGCACCGACCGTCCAAGTCGCAAAAAGGGCAGCACCGACCGTCCAAGTCGCTAAAAGGGCAGCATCGACCGTCCCCGTCGCTAAAAGGGCAGAACCGACCGTCCAAGTCGCAAAAAGGGCAGCGCAGGATTTCTACAAAGCGGGAACCAGATCGCTCCGGGCCAGGGAAACGTCTGTCACGGACATTCCGTCTCGGAGACATGTCAAACAATGACCGTCCATGTCATAAAAAAGGCAGTGCCAGCTTTCCAAAAAAGCGGGAACCAAATCAGGTCGCCTCCAAGTAAAAGAAGATCCATCAATTTCATGCACACGACCTACATATGCAGTGTGCATTTATTGATGGGGGGCAATTTGGTGGGGTAAAAATTTACACCCCGGTTGACTAAGTCAAAAATCCAAGTCAACCCCAAGCCAAGCGGGCCCGAGCCCAGACCCAGTGGGCCCATGCCCAGGTCGAGCCCGAAAATGAAGCGGTCGGCCTTCCCCCACGCCAAGATAAAACTTTTGTAATAAACAATTTTGTTGTTTTTCTTTTATTTTATGGATAAATGTAAGAAAAATAGGCATGAAGCCAAATTTTTGTAAAGCCCATGGCTTATGTGCAAAAAGAAATGGCACATGGGCCATGAAATAGGCAAAATGCCATTTTGTGAAGCCCAAGGGGCTATGTGTAAAGTGTATAGCCTATAAAGGCAAGATAATGAAAATATCTCATAACTTTTTTCTCTCTCCAGAAATTTCTAGATCTGAGATCTCTTCCTCCTTCCTCAAGGTTCTAAAACCTTCCTTTTTCTTTTGAATTAAATCAAGAGTTTAACTCTTCCTTTCCTCAAAATAAATAGATTTCCACCATAAAACCTACAAAGGGGAGCTCAGATCTCCAATCAGATCTCGAAAAGGGGAGGCTTTTAAGGCTCATCCCCTTTTCTCCAAGATCCCGCCGGTCAAGAGCAAGAAGAAGGAGACCCATCTCCAAAAATCTAACTTTGGACAGACCCAAGGCTCAAAAGAAGAGCAATAAATCCCCAGGAGTTTAACTCCTTTCTAAAGTTGCTGGAGTTTAACTCCATAAATTAATTTCTGTTGGAGTTTAACTCCATAAATTTGCTTCTGTTAGGAGTTTAACTCCAAAGATTCCCTTGGGAGTTCAACTCCCCAGCCTAGGGGCTAGGCTTCCTTTTCCGCGGGTTTTTCCCGCGGTCACGTGTGCCCACGTGACCCCTGGGCGCTAAGGCGCCCATCGGTCACGTGTGAGCACGTGACCCCGGGGCGCCAAAGCGCCCATCGGTCACGTGTGCACACGTGACCCCTGGGGCGCCAAAGCGCCCAGCGGTCACGTGTGCGCACGTGACCCTTGGGGCGCCAAGACGCCCATCGGTCACGTCTGCCCACGTGACCCCCGGGGGGCGCCAAAGTGCCCATCGGTCACGTGCGCGCACGTGACCCCGGGCATTAAGGCGCCCACCTGCTGTGCGAGCGTCCTTTAGACGCCATTTTGTTTTCTTTTCCCCCTCGTTTTACGTGCACTCCCCAACAAAATCCCTTCTGGAGTTTTAACCCCTTTTAAAAATGTATATATATATTCTTTGGAGTTTAACTCCATAATAAAGTTCTATTTTAGGAGTTTAACTCCGCATAAAATTCTTTTAGGAGTTTAACTCCTTTTAAAATTCTTTGGAGTTTAACTCCACAATAAAATTCCTTTTGAAATTAAACTCTACCTTTTTTTAAAAAAAGAGGGGGGGGGGGAAACATACGCAGACTCCACGACACTGTCTTCCGTTAGAAAAAAATTTCTAACGGGGCGCTGCCCCGCATCCCGCAAGGGGGCTGCTAGCCCCCTTGACCCCCAGCCCGCTATCCGGGTAGCGGGACCCCCGTAAAAACTCCGCGGGGCCCCCGATATTTCCAAAACCCCTTCAAAACACGATACTGCACATTGAGTTCGCATGACCAGTTTAACCCGTTAATCGGAGGTTCCTTCGCTCCAAATGCGAGGGGTAATTAACGGCAGCTTAGTCCGCGGTTGCCGGAGATTCGGATCCCCACAATCAAGAAACCCCGGCCTACCCTAGGCAGGGGGAATCTGTAGTGCGCCTGACAAGCGCGCGCGTATTCCCATCTCAATGGGGTGACGAAAAACACCCTACACTAATCTTTTCAAGATAAAGTTGATGGCAACAGTTGACTTGACCATTTTCATATCAATTAAAGAAAAAAAAAACCAAAGAAGTATCTAGACCTCTCATGAAGGTCTAAGTCAACTTTGGTCAAACGGTCAACAAAGTCATGTATGGGTCAAAGCAATTACCCATCACATAATTATCACTAAAAAGATTAGTAAATAATGTCCCCGGCTCATAATGGTTTTAACCAAACGAACTGCCAAAACCCTAATGAGCCCGCCTCATTATGGTTTCGACCGAATCAACTGTCAAAACCCTAATGAGGCACCTCCTTCCTCTTCGCTCCTCACAACTGTGCATACACACCCGCATCCGCATTCCGTAGAATGCGAATGCACAGAATACAAAACAAATCCATCCGTGCAATACTAGGATCCGGCTTAAACCAAAGCCCACTAGTATTGCCTGCCCGAACAGCATACGCACACAAGTGTACATAAGTGATCGTAGCCCTGCCGTAAAACCATACGGCCTCTACACCTTTCACTCAGTGCAG
The DNA here is from genome assembly GCA_030015575.1 of Agapanthus africanus. Taxonomy (NCBI): domain Eukaryota; kingdom Viridiplantae; phylum Streptophyta; class Magnoliopsida; order Asparagales; family Amaryllidaceae; genus Agapanthus; species Agapanthus africanus. The sequence goes on from CM057340.1 coordinate 271,319,983, forward strand.
GAAAACTCTCTGTGTGGGACACTAAAGACTCGACACTACGCTGGCAGTGGGTTTAACCACAGACCGCAAGCGGCACTAGCTGTACGTAACGGTCCCCAGGTAGATGTCGATAAGAAGGATGATTATTCCAAAAATATTATGTTTACCGTAATCAGAAACGGCGTCGCTTTGTAGCTAGCCGGTGAATACGGGTCGATCCACAGAGATGTGTAATTTTCTGATTTGTGTTTTTACGAGTTGATTACGACGGTGGTTTGGTCTTTGTTGATTGATTTAAAAACTAAATTATACGATATTGAAGAACTTGTTAGGATTAGGTCTAAAGTAGGGATGAGTAGATGAAGATTAACACCTCTTTCAATGCTTTTGATTCAAACCTGTTTTAGAAGTTATATCAATTATTAGCAAAGGGGATTAGGATGATTGGGAAGAAACGAAGTTTCTTCCTCTTGATCCTTGTCCTTCCTTTCCTACTAATTGCTATAACCTTCATGGACGCATGCATTTCCGGTCCTTTATACTACGGTTTCACCGTTACCTCGTGGGTAGGGGTGCCGTAGGGAGCGGATCATGCATGCGTGCATGAAGTTCTATTTAAAAATATTCGGCATTGAAAGAGATGAGAGATATTCATCTCTCATTCCCTCTTTTATTCCTAACCCTAACAAGCGAGGATTTTACTCGCTCATTAGGGTGTCTTTTAATAGTGACATTTTTAAAGCACTTACCGATTGCATTTGAAAGACTACACTAAATTAACTAGGGCAATGATATGATTGATCTACTGCAAGAATTATACGAGAGAACTAGGGCAACAATTAAATTAACACTACGGCAAAATTTAAAGAAATAAAAACTTACTAAAATGATGCTCTTGTTCTCCCAACAATTCTGAATTTTATTGATTGAAAAGAGGCATAGCTTTTTTACAGATTGTGAGTACAATTTATAAGTAAACAGGGAAGCTAGGGTTACAGATTCTCGCACACATGATTTTATAGATATGCCTACTGAAAATCCCAACACCTGCACCGACACACCGACAGAGAAAAATTCCACCGACATGGGCACCATAAGGCCGCGGAACCGCGGCATAGGGGGTTTGGGCCGCGGTTCCGCGGCCCTTTGGTGGGATCACTCCACCATATTTTCTGGGCTTCATCTTGGTTGTGTGGGCTTGTTATTTATTCATTCCATTTCTCTGTTTGGCTTCTTACTCTTCTCCAGATCTTCAGTGAAGATTTGTATTGGTCTTTCAACCGTTTTGCTTCGACATTTTGGACCTTGCACTGTTCTTCGTTTAGGCTTGATTAGGATCCGTCAAAAGTCCCTTTTCTATATCAACTTTCGTCTTTTTCACTGTATTTGCTCCAAGAGTACCTGTATCCTGTAACATGCAACAAACATGAGTCAAGAGTACCTGTTTACTTATAAAATGAATAAAAGTGGGGCGTATGAATTGTAATATTATGATATGAACAAATACCCTCAAACTTATCTTTTGCTCGTCCTCGAGCAAACATATTATTTTATTCTTAATAAAAACCTAACCTAGCCGCAATTTCGCAGGGAAACGCGATTGCACTGAGCACGTGCAACAAGCCGTTAAATCTCTAGGTGTCCCTAGTAGGAGGAGTGTTGTCTCCTGAGGGTTTTCAGCGGATTACACCCACAAAATCCTATCAATTTGGTTTTTTAACTTTTGTTTTCTAATTAGGTTTTCTAACAAGGAATTCTATTATCGTCGACCCGCAAATTACCCACCCATATTCTTCACACTTCCTCATTATTTAACTTAAGATTATATATGTTCTATAGAATTACTTAGCTTTTGGCATTTCTTAAGTTTTCCTTCTAGGGTTTCATCTCCGCTTCGGAATTTCTATCAACTCTACTAAAGATACAAGTTCTATTCTTTATTCCTTTCTCTTATCTAAACTCTAATCACATATCCCCACGTGTGTGTAAATATCACCCCTACACTTGGAAATTCAAATCAAGCAATCGTACTCTCGTCCATTGTCCAAAGCACTTATTAATTGGTGAATTTTCGCTTACACATCCTTCATGCGACTGTTAATACTTCTTGAAGTACCAACAACCGATTACAAGATGCGTTAGCATTTTCAAGCGTACTTCCTAATTTTGTAACACCCAAGGCTTTAGCAGTGACTCCCAAACCAGTTGGTCTAAGGCACTAGGTGATGAAGCACCCTCGCTAAATATTTTTCTATGTTTTAGCCTTAAGTAATCACAAAACCAGTGTCCATTTTTTTTTCTCTATTCACTTTTTTTTTTATTTTCTTCGTACTAAGGACTTTAGACAAGAGCAATTCAAGGTCTCTTCTACTATTCCAAGTTTCAAGGTGCGTGATTGTGCAACTTGTAGGGTATATGTTATCAGACTCTAGACTTAAGCTAGGAATTATTTTTCAAACTTATACTCTAATAAAAGTTTCAATACTCTTCCTTCGTTTCGACTTAGCCCAAGAAGTGAACCCAAAATTTACCTATTTCTAAATAATCTACAAAGACATGTACTTGTTGGAGATAGTGCCCTCAGAGTCAATTATTGGATCACAGGCACGTGATTGCAATGATTGAGGGAGGACCTATCCCAGTAGGACAGTCTTACTCAAGATGATAGTATGCTATCTGGTTTACCTTTATCATCGTGTACTGCTTTAGGTGACCTTACGAGTCACTATTGCACGTTGATAGAGCCCCTAGGATTCTTGCTTGACTGCCAGCAGTATGAGGGTGATCATATAAGTGAGAGCTGGAGTCTATAAGCACATCCTTAAAAGGTCCCTAGTCGTGGGAGTTTCGAGACAGGGCATCGATTCTCCAGAGTAGACTAGTGTATACAGTCGAGAACCCGACGAGGGACGGTGGCCAGTCTCACAAGCCACTGGTGTCAGTTGGTTCACCTAAGATGTATACAGGTGCTCATTGGGTTATGAGTACACCGGACAGGACTCGCCGGGAACCTGCTAGTTGGGATTATACCAGACGTCAGATAGCAGTTCCTTCGTGACATGTGTACAGGTTAGTTCATCGACCTGAGATCGTCATTTGTCTCGTGTGAGTTCCCACTGTGCTTTGATTACTACCCTACCACGGCTTAAAGGAGTCGTGCAAACAGGTTTTAGTTGGGTACAGTCCCGAGCCACATGGAGGCAGTGAGCGGATCTGCAGGGGTTCGTCTCTCCCGGTATTGGGGGTGAGGTCGCGCTGTGTCTAGGAGAGCCAGAACATGAAAAGTCCTTGGCCAAGGCAGGAGATTTGCTGGTAGGTATTCTAGTAGTATCTCAGGGTGTTCTGGGCTACACTCCGACACGACTTGTACCGCTATTGGGGGTCTGACTTTTACCAACCCCCTAGGCCCGCCATGCGATGCTCATAGACGAACGGACCGGACTGTACGGATATTGTCACTGACAGGCTCAGTAGGGTGTCAGGATGAGTTCGCTCATCGACGTCCCTTTTGGTCAATAGCTGGTGGCCCGTCACGTATGGCTAATACCTCTGACGTGCTAGTTGTTAAATCCACAGCCATAGTATTGACGAGTCTTTAGAGTCCACCACACATACAGTTACTCAAGTTTCGGGCGAAACGCTGTAGAGGCCGTATGGAGATATGGCAGGGTTCGATCAGATACGTGCGGTATTGCACGGATCGTGATCGGACAGTTTTTTTACTAGCCGGGTTTGGCTTAAGCCGGATCCTGGTATTAGATTGTGTAGATTTTGTCTCTTTGCATTTGTGTTCAGTGGGAATACAAATGCGGGCATGTATTTGCAGTAGTGGGGTTTTCCTGTAATTTATTACGGGATCAGTTTTCTGAAGTTGCCAGTTTGTATTCCGTTCCGGCCAGTTTTCCTTTGTTCCTTCGCGGTCGGACTTTCCGATGGAGGGTGTTATTTGCAGTTTGCAAATAACATTTTGTGGAGGGGTTTCTTGCACATTTGTGGTTCAACCATCATGAGATTCTTTTCTTGTCTTTTCCATTGCTTTATTCATGATGGTTGATGAAAGGATATGAGCTTGAAATTGATGTGAGCCTTTTTCATATATGATTTCTTTTTCACATTATCATTCTTTTGATATATACTTGGAGATGTCTTTTTCTCTCTCCAATCTTCTTATTGAGGAGAGAGGGCCGGCCACTTTGGGAGGAAGGGGAGGATTCATTTTGTGGTGAAGAAAAATGTTCATCTCATTCATGCATCAAAGTTCATAGCTCCTTTTTCAAGCCTCTCCAAAAAGTTTCATTCTTTCCTCCACATCATCCATGGAAACTTCTTGACCCCAAAGAGACAAGTTTCTACACTACATCTATAGCACTCCTTGGATGCGTCGGCTAGCCAACTTCGCGCCCGAGTTGCCTCGGTCAAGAGGTGGGAGCCCGTAAAAGAGATCGGCTACGTAGTGCCCTTTCCGACGAGAACGTGATGGACGGAGATTCCGCGGGAGATCGGAGTGGAGACTAAGACCGAAGGACACGGATCGCTTGGTATAGTTTCTCTACTCTTTTTTACTTTGCTAGTTGCTAGGTTAATGGCCCGATCCGGGTGAAAAGTGCGCGGTGGTGCCGGTTTGCTAGTTTGCAAAGTTTTTTTTTTGTTTCCGCGTTTCCGGCGTCGGACCGACGGCCTGGGCGCCACCGCGGACTTACAATGGTATCAGAGCCACTCCATTAACCATGCCTAGCTTGCTCTAGTATGTTTAAAACCCGATCAAACAAAATCCCAAAAACCGTAGTTCTAGTGCATGTGTTCTCTGTTGAAATTTTTCCAGCTCCAAAAATTTTTCAGGTCATTGCAGAAAGACATGCAAGAAATTCTAAGAATTCTGGGAAAATACGATTCACTGATTCCTTACTATGATCGCGGAAACGCGGACAAACCCCTGGTTTGGCCGCGGTTCCGCGGTGGGTAAGTGGAATCGTTGCACCATATTTTCACAGTAGGCTTCTTATTAGGAAATAGGGGTTTTGGGATATTCTTTTTGGGCCCAGATTTTCTGTAAGTGCTACAGTATTGCTTGGGGGCCCACTTGATAAAATTTGTTCGATCGGATATTTTAAACATGCTAGTTCACAGTATTTACATTATGTCTGCGACCGTGAATGTCACTTGATCGGTAAATCCTGTCTAACTGCTATAGCCCGGTTAGACGGATTTGCGAACGTGACATTCACGTTGATGTTCTGTGTTGTGCTATGATGTTGCGGATCGGTTGTGGGGGATAGCCTGGATGCAATGTTAGTACAGTTCTGTTTTATATGTGTTAGTGTATATGCCCTAGAGGCCATTACTGTATCATACTAGTTTGTATATTACTTAATGGAAGCTTGGGATATTCACCTTGTATAAACAATCTTGCTCAATATAGTAGTATGCTACTTGGTTTGTTTGTACTTCAATGTGTACTTGTGTTTATTTCAGTATATCACTTATACGCATTAGTGGAGCCCTCAGGATCTTTGCTTGATTACCAGCGTTGTGATGGCAGTCACACTAGTGGGGGCTGGGTAATCTATAGGCACATCCTTATACAGGTCCCTAGTCGTAGGACTATCGAGACAGGGCATCGATACTCCGGAGTAGACTAGCGTATGGGATTCTCATCCCAGTGTGGGAGATGGTCTGTCCCACAGCCATCAGTACGTCGTACTGGAGATAGTATACGGGTGCTCGTTGGGTTACGAGTACACTGGACAGGACTCGTCGGGAACTGAAAGGTTGGTATTATACCTATCGTCAGTTATCAGTTCCCAGGTGACATGAGTACAGCTTAGTCCGCTGACTTGATACTGGCACTTCGCCTCGAGTGTGTTCCCACTACACTTTGATCACTACCCTACCACGGCTCAAAGGAGTCGTGCAAACAGGTAGTGGTTGGGTGCAGTCCCGAAGCACTTGGAGGCAGTGACGGTTAGACAGGATTCGTCTCTCCCGGTATTGGGGGTTGACATCGCGCTGTGTCTAGGAGAGCCATTACACGAGTAGTCCCTGGCCAGGGCAAACGAGATATACTGGTAGGTTTCCAGTGTTATCTCAGGGTGTTTTGGGCTTCGCTCCGGCACGACTTGTACCGCTATTGGGGGACTGACGTTTACCGCCCCCTAGGCCCGCCATGCGATGTATCAGACGAACAGACCGGACTGTACGGAGACTGTCACATTCAGACTCAGTAGGAGTACAGATGGGGTTTCACCTCGTCAGCCTTCTTGTCGACATCTACCTGGGGACCGTTACGCACAGCTAGTGCCGCTTGCGGTCTGTGGTTAAACCCACTGCCAGCGTAGTGTCGAGTCTTTAGAGTCCCACACAGAGGGTATTCGCCTCTGGGCAAAACAGAGTAGAGGTCGCATGGTTTTGTGACAGGGTTCGTTCTCATCCGCGCACTTGTGCACGTTTGGAGTCCGGACGGATTATACTGACAGGCTCTGGTTTGAGCCAGATACTGGTATATGTTTTGGGGGTTGCTTTTATCTCTTGGTATTCTTGTTCCTCGGAACGAGAATGCAGGTGTGTATGCACAGTTGCTTGAGGCGGAGGATGAGGTTTTTCATTAGGGTTTCGGAACGGGTGCGTATGCACAGTTGACAGTCTTCATTTTCCAAACCCTAATGGATTTATAAATTATCTATTAATAATAGTAATTAAATGAGAATTTTGTTATGGTTGATTTTGTTGACTTGTTGACCATGGTTGACTTGTTGACCATGGTTGAATGTTGACCACCATCTTGCTTTAAAAAGTCCTCCTTGATTTATGCTTACATGAAGCATGGTAGTGGTCATTCCAAATTACCATCAACTATTCTCATTTTCAATTATTATTATTAGATAATTCTTTTCTTTTGGCATTATGGTTGCAAGAAAGAAAAGATAGCTCATTCTATCATAACCTCTCTCTCTCCTCATTTCATCTTCTTCTTCCTCTAGCAAAGAGAAACCTTCTCATGTGTTGAGAATCCTTCTCTTTAAAAGGAAAAGCAAACCCTAGTCACTCTCTACTCATTCTAGGTTGAAGGTTTAGCAAGCCGGAAACCCTAGTTCACTCAAAGATCGAGGAAGAGCCCAAAGGTCGAACCTTCGAGGTGGATCCATCTTCGACGGAAGAAGGCGACGAAAAGAGAACCATCAACCTCTACAAGATTTCAAGAAGAAGGAGTTCAAGTTTAGGTATAACCATCTTCCATAGTAGCTAACTCCTTTTAGTGTATTTGCTAGTTTAGTTTAGACACGATCCCGACCTTGTTTAGTCCATGTTGCCTCTTGCGATAAAAATTTGTTTTTTATACCGTTTCCGCCTCCCCGTAAGAACCGGGGGTCGCAATATGGACTTACAATATGTACATTTGATATTGCGGGGCGAGCGTCCGATATGTGGACTGCCGTCACTGCCTGTTTGTATTATTCTTTTGGGGCACGACCAGGTTGCGGTCGATGTACCCGTTGTATGTATATTTTACTTTCTGTACTAGGATTACCCCGCGGGGTGGTGCACGGATAGCCGGGTTCTAGAGGGCAACAAGCCCGCATCTCATGGCATTGAGACGGAGGGGGCTTTACTCTAGAATTGGCAGGGCGATTCGCCGCACTTGTAGGGGGTATAGGATTGACCCAGGAGGGGTGCCCAAGTTACCGGATTCCTTGAAGTGCTGGGTGGTCCATTCACGTTGCTGAAGGGGGCTGCCTCGCTTCAGGTTTTGGCGGGTAACTTGCCGCGCCCGTAGGGGTCTAGGTTTTCATTGCACAGGCTATCCACACGACCAGGGGAACGTCGGGTTTCAGTAGCGGCTCTATGAAACTCGGGGATCCCAGATATCTGTATTGTTCTGTGATGCTGTACATATCTGTGATGTTGCATTTTATCACGCCTTGAGCGAAATTATGTATTATATATATACTAGTAGATGTTGTATATGTTTTGCATCCGCGCTAGTCCAGTCCCCGCTCTGTCGTTAGTTAACTAACCTAACGGGTGATGACGGGACCCAGTGGCGAATGCGGATGGCATATACGTACATCATTATATTTTCGTTCTTTTGTGGTGTGATCAATTGATGGGACTGCGTTGATTCGGATCAATGCAAGATAAACAAACCTATTTGATGTTGTTGGAACACTTTTCAAAAAGCTGTTATTGCAAGGATGTTCACTTTTGTTTTGCACAGTGGTATTCAGTTGGAATATCCTGCTCCTCAGTCGACGAGGCAAGGGCCGAGATCCTTTCACCGGGAGTGACCCCTTGGACAGAAGTTTGCGTCAGGGCAATAACTTCACTATAGCCGATTACTTTTGCTTTGCATCGTGGTATTCAGTTGGAATATCCTGCACCCTATCCTACGGGGAAAGAGCCGAGATCCCTTCACCGGGAGTGACCTCTTTAGCGAAGGTTTTCGTCACTATATTTTTCTAAAAAGCTATCAGTTCCTTCAACGATATCAAGTTCATTACGTTAAAGGTTTTCGCCAGAAACCATTCGTAGCCCTCCGTCGTTTCATATGGATGGTCAATAGTATTCAAGCTGTGTATGTTGGCCAAAGTCAAGGCACAGTGATTGGTAGCTATTGGGTATTCATATGCAGCATAGATAGATGCGTTGGTTTGGGACAGTCGTACTGCCATTTTGGCCAAAGTCAAGGGTAGGTACGGGTGGGTTCAAATCAACCTGGAGAATGACGGGTAGAACTTGACATGTGACTTATGATATGTTGGCCAAAGTCAAGGTCATAAGAGCATGGGGCAAAAATCCACATCGGGAGTTTCAAAAGAACTGAAACTTGCCAGATATGCGCATACCTTCTGGAGTGTGATAACGTGAGCGGATTCCGTCACGTTATCATGCGATGATAGTTGGATCCCGATTCCCACTGATGAGTTGGTTTACTCCTCGGGTGATCCCGGCTAATTCTTCTTTCAGGTTTGGGGAAGAATTTGACGTTACAGTGGGAGGTTTCCAGATTAGATAAAATGATAACCATTCTGATCTAGGTTAGAGTGCACGCTGAGTGTTTCTTTTCTCTCTCTCTTTGGCAGCGACCATTGACCCGACCCTAGACTATGACTCAGTGACCAAGTTGACCGAACCTTCTTAACACAGGTTTTTGGATTGTCAGAGTTGCAAACCTCATTGCCACTCCTACTTTTACCCTTTTCTCCAGGACACCCCGTATTACTACGAACGTCCACTTCCATTGGACAAAATCCATCGTATGGTTATATACGAACTCGAAAGGAACTTGTTCCAGTTCGGGGATGGATCCTGGTTCAGGAGAAATAGGAATAAAGTTCATTCAGGTTGTCTTTTATCTTCACCTTCTCTCGCATTGCGAGTGCTCCTAGGATTAGGACAGTACACCCATTATGCTTATTGGATAGTCTTCTTCCAAACCATAGGCTGGTGCCGAACGGTAGGGAAGGAAGAAAACCATTTGGCCTAAAGGGGTGTACAGAAGGTAATGACTAAAGACATATAAAGGGATTTGGTGAAATGGCAAAGAATTATACGGTTACAGTTGTGAATCTGGATAATGGAAGAGGCATTACTAGGAATACCAGGATACCCCATCGAAACATTTCAATGTTTCTGTTTCACTGTGTACTGTTAAAAGAAAACTGATTTCCCAATTAGACACTTACTCCAGGGTATGTATTTACCAGGTTTGATTCTCACATCTGTATGGCTTTACAGATGATGAGTGGGAGTAAGTTATTGGGAATTAGGTGACCATCCTCATTATATCGGGATTCGTTGTAATTGGTGATATTTGAGGAAGTCACCTGGGTTGTTTGCCGGTCGTCAAATATTTGGTTTTGAACATCCGTTGTTATGCACCAATTTCAAATTGATATATCTGTATGTCTATTTTTATAGAGTGAGATATACCTTTTGAAATTATGTCTATGACATTTACCTATATCAGTGGATGGTTAGGTAAGGAGCATTAAACAGCGGTGTAATTCTTCATAACCATAGTACAGTTTTCAACCTACGACACACAGTGAATGCGTTATTAGACTCAAGGGACTTATACAGAGTATTGTATGTTGTCCAGTGTCCATTAGGACAAAGGGGTAGGTCCTCGTACTATATTCTGTTTACTTATGACTTCTCTAGTTCTTAGACATGTGTTTCGTAGAAATGCAAGGTCTAAGTTTTGAGGAGTTATAGGTATAAGAATAAAGTAGAGAACCAGGTACTGCAAGTATCGGGATTCTTCAAGGTGATCGAAGATGTAGATACTTGTGTATGGTATTCAGTTGACAGTAATGTTTAAGAGAACTTGCTTCCCTTTCAGGTTACTCATAATTGGAAGTATTCCTAAGTTAAGTAACGCTGATCGGCCTCCTTCCATTTACTTGATATGCACTGGAGACAGCTGCATGATTTGAATTTGGTTCAATTAAATCAGTGCCTCTGTTTCTATATTGGATATAGAACAGTTCATATCTTGACATTGTTAAGATACGGGGAGTTGTCCGGCTTATGCTTAAAACCAGACTCCGGATAACTCAATGCACATTTCTGTAATGGCTGTTTGTGGGTTGACCCGGGCTATGACGAGGGTTGACTTTCTACCATCTGGAAGATCAATAGTGATATTGTTCTTAACTCGCCACAGTTTTAATTAAAAATGGATTTTTTAAGAAAACAGTAGTGGGAGTATGGTAGAACTGGAAGTGATTCTAGAACCGCAAACGATTACTGAAGATTTGATAAGAACCTAAAGATTCAATCTGGTTTGACATTCCATTGGCCACTCCACAGATATGGTGGGTAACCTCAGGCACTCGAGAGGTACTTCGGTATGCTCAAGGACGGTGGCAGGGAGGTTCTTGCTTACCCAGACTTGCCATTGATGTTGTTCCAGACTGTGAGACCCGGCAGGAGGATGAGTATAGCGTCGTTCTAAACTAGCTTCAGAAGTATACGTGTATATGACTCTGCCAGAGGGTTGTCGTAGTCAGTGGGAGCAGCGGAAGCATTGGTGGACATCAGGCTTATGTCTATTTATAGACTAAAGAAGATATAGCGAAGATAGATCATCTATTTCTGATGTGACAGTCATAGGTTTGACTTCATCAAAAAAGGGGATGGATCTGTTAAGAAGATAGTAGGGTGTGATGTCCTGTTATTTGACGACATACGCAGAGTAGGAAGTGATATTCCTATACTACGATCGGTTATACGTTGGTCGTCACACAGTGGTTTCTTCACATAGGAATTGGATATTATATCAGACATTCTGGTCACTAGATCTATGGTTTTAGATCTAGATTTGGGTAGTTTTCCAATCAGGGTACTTAGACAGCATTCTAAGAGTATTTAGAATGGACGACTCCTGGCACGGTAGTATACCTACAGGTGATGGAGTCACCCTCTCTAAAGGTGTCTTACAGACTAAAGGGGAGAGGGATGTGCATGATTGACAGATCACTTGCTTAGGCAATTGAGTCAATCATGAGATGTCAAGTACCACACCAGATGTTGTTCTTGCAGTAGGTGCAATAAGTTGATATTAATCCAATCCTGGAGAAACAACCGGAAGCAGTTTTAGAACATAAGTGGATGTTCTAGGGATATGATAACAGCATTCTCCTTCGGGAGACAGTTATCATTCCAGGCTTCCAAGGTGACCTGGATGTCAGAGTGGCTGTCAGAGTTATAGTTTTCCCCTCTGACGAGGGGCAGTATTTTGGACAGGTGGTCCAGGTGGATGCTGAGGGAAGGCATGGCGCAGGATACTGATTAAGTTCAGTTGACGATACAGTTTAAGAAGTTTAGATTTGGCGTTCACTTATGAGCTAGGTCCCATCAGACATCCAGACACATTCTAAGACAGGTATTGCTCATTTCGGGAGATGGCTTTCTCCGCGAACTTGAGATATAGAGAGACATAGAAAGAAACACAAGAGCGGATCCACTCACTGAGGCTATTTCTAGAACGCAATAGTTTCGCAAACGAGCTTTGTGAGACTGACTAGTAGAGGAGTTGGGTGTTCGGTATCACACGGGCTGTGAGTATGCGACATCGCAATAATTAGCCTTGAGTGCAAGTGGGAGATTGTTGGAGATAGTGCCCTCAGAGTCAATTATTGGATCACAGGCACGTGATTGCAATGATTGAGGGAGGACCTATCCCAGTAGAACAGTCTTACTCAAGATGATAGTATGCTATCTGGTTTACCTTTATCATCGTGTACTGCTTTAGGTGACCTTACGAGTCGCTATTGCACGTTGATAGAGCCCCTAGGATTCTTGCTTGACTACCAGCAGTATGAGGGCGATCATATAAGTGAGAGCTGGAGTCTATAAGCACATCCTTAAAAGGTCCCTAGTCGTGGGAGTTTCGAGACAGGGCATCGATTCTCCAGAGTAGACTAGTGTATACAGTCGAGACCCCGACGAGGGGCGGTGGTCGGTCTCACAAGCCACTGATGTCAGTTGGTTCACCTAAGATGTATACAGGTGCTCATTGGGTTATGAGTACACCGGACAGGACTCGCCGGGAACCTGCTAGTTGGGATTATACCAGACGTCAGATAGCAGTTCCCTGGTGACATGTGTAAAGGTTAGTTCATCGACCTGAGATCGTCATTTGTCTCGTGTGAGTTCCCACTGTGCTTTGATTACTACCCTACCACGGCTCAAAGGAGTCGTGCAAACAGGTTTTAGTTGGGTACAGTCCCGAGCCACATGGAGGCAGTGAGCGGATCTACAGGGGTTCGTCTCTCCCGGTATTGGGGGTGAGGTCGCGCTGTGTCTAGGAGAGCCAGAACATGAAAAGTCCTTGGCCAAGGCAGGAGACTTGCTGGTAGGTATTCCAGTAGTATCTCAGGGTGTTCTGGGCTACACTCCGACACGACTTGTACCGCTATTGGGGGTCTGACTTTTACCAACCCCCTAGGCCCGCCATGCGATGCTCATAGACGAACGGACCGGACTGTACGGATATTGTCACTGACAGGCTCAGTAGGGTGTCAGGATGAGTTCGCTCATCGACGTCCCTTTTGGTCAATAGCTGGTGGCCCGTCACGTATGGCTAATACCTCTGACGTGCTAGTGGTTAAATCCACAGCCATAGTATTGACGAGTCTTTAGAGTCCACCACACACACAGTTACTCAAGTTTCGGGCGTAACGCTGTAGAGGCCGTATGGAGATATGGCAGGGTTCGATCAGATACGTGCGGTATTGCACGGATCGTGATCGGACAGTTTTTTACTAGCCGGCTTTGGCTTAAGCCGGATCCTGGTATTAGATTGTGTAGATTTTGTCTCTTTGCATTTGTGTTCAGTGGGAATACAAATGCGGGCATGTATTTGCAGTAGTGGGGTTTTCCTGTAATTTATTACGGGATCAGTTTTCTGAAGTTGCCAGTTTGTATTCCGTTCCGGCCAGTTTTCCTTTGTTCCTTCGCGGCCGGACTTTCCGATGGAGGGTGTTATTTGCAGTTTGCAAATAACATTTTGTGGAGGGGTTTCTTGCACATTTGTGGTTCAACCATCATGAGATTCTTTTCTTGTCTTTTCCATTTCTTTATTCATGATGGTTGATGAAAGGATATGAGCTTGAAATTGATGTGAGCCTTTTTCATATATGATTTCTTTTTCACATTATCATTCTTTTGATATATACTTGGAGATGTCTTTTTCTCTCTCCAATCTTCTTCTTGAGGAGAGAGGGCCGGCCACTTTGGGAGGAAGGGGAGGATTCATTTTGTGGTGAAGAAAAATGTTCATCTCATTCATGCATCAAAGTTCATAGCTCCTTTTTCAAGCCTCTCCAAAAAGTTTCATTCTTTCCTCCACATCATCCATGGCAACTTCTTGACCCCAAAGAGACAAGTTTCTACACTACATCTATAGCACTCCTTGGATGCGTCGGCTATCTAACTTCGCGCCCGAGTTGCCTCGGTCAAGAGGTGGGAGCCCGTAAAAGAGATCGGCTACGTGGTGCCCTTTCCGACGAGAACGTGACGGACGGAGATTCCGCGGGAGATCGGAGTGGAGACGAAGACCGAAGGACACGGATCGCTTGGTATAGCTTCTCTACTCTTTTTTACTTTGCTAGTTGCCAGGTTAATGGCCCGATCCGGGTGAAAAGTGCGCGGTGGTGCCGGTTTGCTAGTTTGCAAAGTTTTTTTTTTGGTTCTGCGTTTCCAGCGTCGGACCGACGGCCGAGGCGCCACCGCGGACTTACAGTACTTTCTACCGTTAAACTCTAAGGAAGGTTATTTTTAGGGTTTTTAATTTGCTAAGTCTAAGATCTAGTTTTTCCTAGCCTGTTAACCTATTCATCAAACTCAAGTCAATTAACCAGAATTGAATACATTAGTTTTTATAATTTTTTTTTGAAATTTTTCAATTTTTATGTCTTTTTCTTTTTTTTTCTAATAATAAATTATTTTTTTTCAAAATTTTCAGTTTTTATGATTTTTTATATAAGGATGCAATGCAGAAATTAAATATGCAAAAGGAAAAGAATATATACAATATGCAATGCAAAAGATAACTATATACACTACCTTCTCCCCCAAACTTGAGCAAAGCAGTGCCCTCACTGCCCGGCCCCACGTCTCGCTCGTGAGCGTGAACGTGATCGTTCCCCTCTAGCCAAAAGGGTTTGAATACCCCTCTCAATTTCCGTCAACCGACGGTCGTGATCTCGTGCTGTCGCCCGAAACTCATCCCTCAAAGAATCAATTCTTCTTACCGTTCTCCGCATCAATCGTGCATGCTCTTGAGGGGTCAGTTCTTCCCCGCTCGAAGTCGAGCTAGAGCTAGGGGTGCGTGCGGGAATATTCTCTACCGGTTCCGTTCGTGACCAGATATCAGTAAGTCTAGAGTAGGACGAAGTAACGCCCTCAACGAGTAGTCGAACCGGAACTCCGTCTATCATGTATGAATCAAATTCCTCGACGGGGAGGAAATAACGGCAGAGTTGGGTGACTAGCATGGGACATGGGTAGATGGTACCTCTTTTCCCCGCACATATAGAATGGAGCAATACGGTGCACATGTCGAACCGTGGATTTTTCATCATTAGTGTGTGTACGACATGTAAGGTGGGGGTGAAAAAAGTCGTGTTGTGCGAGCTGCCAAAAATGTTGTTTTGTGCCCACCGGCACACAGTAAGAACGTTAGCGAAAAGGGTCCATGCTTGGATACCCTTACGCGGCTCTCTAGCGCGGTCATTCCCCATCAAAAGCATATAATCCTCAAAGTGTAAGGGGTGGTCATGTGCGGGCACACGAGATATGAGTGTTACTTCGTAGATCATATCCCTATTAATGTGAATTACGCGATCTCCCCAATTTATTTTAATGTAGCCTAAGGTGTCAAGACTATTATCCTCCATTGATTCATAAAACAGGGTAACTAGTTCGGGTAGGGCAAACGCAGAGGAGTGATTATAGGTCAGGAAATTCCAGCCCCTCTGCTCTATTTCATGCGCAAAATAGCTACCGTACAATTCGTGTGTGAAAACCGAGGAAAAATCCCTCTCAAATTGCATTTTATGGGCCATATAGATTATTCGGAAAAAAGTATGCAAGAAACAGAGAGGAAAAGTTCAGATTTACCTCCCCTAAAAATTTAGGGCTGATGTGTCAGAGGCGCGGCGGAAGCGCGGCTAGAGGCGGCTCCGGTGGCGGGATCGCGGCAGTATGGAGGCGTTGCTGCGAGATTTTTCTGGAGAGGGTAGGGGATGGCGGCTAGGGTTTTATGGGGAGAAAATATTTAGGGTTGGCGCAGGGGAAAGGCTCGGTTCGCTTTAAATAGAGGGGAAAGATGGATATTTGTATAGAACACCCTCTAAAACGAGGGTTTTATTTGTAATAATGAAAAAAAAGTCAGCTATTAATTCTGGAAATTTGCAATTAGGTCCAAAAATATATATATATATATATATTTTTCTTTTTATGAATTTTATTTTATTTTATGGTATTTTGGGATTATATATTTACAAATTATATACACACCCCAAAACTTATTCGAAATAAAGTTTTGAAAAATTGATTGGAAATTTGGGGGTGAAGGTGGAGGAAAATTAATCAGTGTAAATCGGCTCCTGCAAGAACAGGAGCTCCTCCGAAGGGTCCGCTGTGAAGAACGGTTTCAGTCGATGCCCATTCACTTTGAATAAGGTACCGTCTTCAGGATTTTCAAGATCAACCGCACCGTGCGGATAAACGGTGCGGACTACAAAGGGTCCTCTCCATCTAGAACGGAGCTTGCCGGGGTGAAAATGTAACCGAGTGTCATAGAGTAAAACTTGTTGACCAGGTTCAAAAGTTTTTCGCAAAAGGTGTTTATCGTGGAACACCTTGGCTCGGTTTTTAGTAATTAGGGCATTATCATATACCTCATCCCTCAGCTCTTCTAGTTCATTCAACTGCAGCTTTCGATTGCTGCCCGCATCTCCTAAAGATAAATTTAGCTCTTTGATAGCCCAAAAAGCTTTATGCTCAATCTCCACTGGGAGGTGGCAAGCCTTCCCGTATACAAGCCGGTATGGAGACATGCCAAGGTCGGTCTTATATGCAGTACGGAAAGCCCATAGTGCATCAATCAGTTTAAGTGACCAATCTTTACGGTTTTTAGAAACCGTTTTCTCCAAGATTTGCTTTATTTGCCGATTTGAAACCTCGGCTTGCCCACATGTTTGGGGGTGATATGGCGTTGACAGTTTGTGGGTGATAGAGTATTTGCGCATTAAGGACTCGAAAGTCCTATTGCAAAAGTGAGAACCATTATCACTTATTATCGCCCGAGGGTGCCCAAATCGAGAAAAGATGTGTTCTTTAAGAAATCGAACGACAACCTTGTTATCGTTCATTCGGCTGGGCACAGCCTCAACCCACTTTGAAATGTAGTCAACGGCCAAAAGAATATACACATTTCCAAAAGAGTTAGGAAATGGTCCTATGAAATCTATACCCCAAACATCAAAAATGTCCATAACCAAAATTGGTTGAAGCGGCATTTCGTTTCTCCGCGATATCCGGCCCAAGTGTTGGCACCGGGAGCAAGTTTTGCAGTATTCAAATGCATCCTTGAAGAGTCGTGGCCAATAGAAACCACACTGCAAAACTTTCTCGGCTGTCTTCTTTGGGCCAAAGTGCCCGCCACATGCTTGATCGTGGAAAAAAGACAGCACGCTCTTGACCTCACTTTCAGGTACACACCGACGAATGATTTGGTCGGAACAGTATTTAAAAAGATTGGGTTCATCCCAGTAAAAATGCTTTACTTGGGACAAAAATCGAAGTTTATCCTGTTTCGACCAATCATTAGGTATCAGGCCGGTGGCTAAGTAGTTTACAATATCGGCGAACCATGGTTCGCAAGAAATGGTCAAGAGTTGCTCGTCGGGAAAAACATCAGTGATTGGAAGATCGAGCGTGGGCGAAGAAGGAAGTCGTGATAGGTGATCAGCTACTACGTTTTCACATCCTTTTTTGTCCTTAATGACAAGGTCAAACTCTTGTAATAAAAGGATCCAACGTATTAGCCTTGACTTAGCATCCTACTTCGCAAAAAGGTGGCGAAGAGCTGAATGATCAGTATATACAACGACTGGAGAGCCAATTAAATAAGGCCGAAATTTTTCGAGTGCAAACACAACAGCTAAAAACTCTTTCTCTGTTGTTGTGTAGTTTAGTTGGGCCTCATTTAGTGTTCGGCTAGCATAATAAATCACGTGCGGCATCTTATTAATGTGCTGTCCAAGGACAGCGCCAATGGCAAAATCTGATGCGTCGCACATGATTTCGAAAGGGTGCGTCCAGTCGGGAGATGAGAGGATGGGCGCAGAGATGAGGGAATATTTCAAAGACTCGAATGCTTCACTGCATGTGGAGTCGAAGGCAAAAGTTGTGTCCTTGGCCAATAAGAGAGTCAAGGGTCTAGCGATCTTGCTAAAGTCCTTGATGAACCGTCTGCAAAAACCGGCGTGGCCAAGGAAGGCTCTGATATCTTTGACGCATTTCGGGGGAGGGAGGTTAGAAATCACTTCGATTTTAGCTCTATCAACCTCGATGCCGTTTTGCGAGATGACATGTCCTAAGACAATGCCTTCTCGCACCATGAAATAGCACTTCTCCCAATTCAATGTTAGGTTCTTATCCCTACAGCGGGTAAGAACAGCGTCCAAATGTCGTAAACACTTGTCGAAGGAGTCATCAAAGATGGAGAAATCATCCATAAAGATCTCCAAGAACTTTTCAACCATGTCTGAAAAGATCCCCATCATACACCGCTGAAATGTCGCGGGTGCATTGCATAACCCAAAGGGCATGCGACGATAAGCAAAAGTGCCAAAGGGACACGTGAATGTTGTCTTGTCTTGATCCTCTTTGGCGATGGGGACTTGGTTGTAACCGGAATAGCCATCTAGAAAGCAATAGAACTCATGCCCCGCTAATCGCTCGAGCATTTGGTCAATGAATGGTAAAGGAAAGTGGTCTTTCCTTGTTGCGGCATTGAGTTTCCTATAGTCTATGCAGACTCGCCACCCAGTTTGGGTGCGAGTGGGAATTAACTCATTTGCCTCATTGGTAATGACCGTAATGCCCGATTTCTTTGGCACAACGTGGATTGGGCTAACCCATTGGCTATCCGAGATAGGGTAAATGATACCACTATCCAGACACTTAACAATCTCCTTCTTAACAGCCTCTTTCATAATGGGGTTGAGGCGTCTTTGAGGATCCCTTGCCGGCTTGGCATCATCCATCAAGTGTATATGATGTTCGACTATGAGGGGACTAATCCCCTTAATGTCCGCCATAGACCAGCCGAAAGCTTGCCGATTATTATGTAAGACCATCAAAAGAGCCTTCTCTTGCTCAAGAGCTAGAGAGGCCGATATAATGACGGGTAAGGTCTCATTATCACTTAGATAAGCATATTTTAGGTGCGACGGCAAAAACTTCAATTCGAGTTTAGGAGGTGAAACAATAGATGGTAACAATGGGGTAACTGTTTCAAACTCGAAGGATTCCATCAAAGGTTCGAATCGAGTGTACGCAACAGAGTCGGATGGTTCAATTAACTCATCCGAAAAAGCAAAAGACTCCAATTCAGGTGATGAGTCTTCAAAGTCGTCAACGAAGGTAAAACACTCAAAATCATTGTCCTCCGTGAAAGCTGTGTCGGACTCTAGGAGGAACGCACTAGTGGCGTTAACATTGCTGTGATCGAACAAAAAATTCTCGAACTCATAGTCCTCCTCCGCAATCTCATTGATCGAGCAAATATCGAGTACGCTAGCATTAGGCTCAGCCGGCTGACTTCCTAACTTGAAAATATTGAGCTCAATTGTCATATTGCCGAAAGATAGGTTCATTGAACCATTACGACAATTGATCACTGCGTTGGAAGTTGCCAGAAATGGTCGACCAAGTATTACCGGAATTTGATTCCGGGGGTTAGCGACAGGTTGTGTATCCATCACAATAAAGTCAACGGGGAAAATGAAATCCCCTACTCTAATTAACACATCCTCCAGCTCTCCCCTAGGATGGGTGATTGACCAGTCGGCCATTTGGAGAGTACAGTGAGTGGGCTTAAGCTCTCCAACGCCCAATTTCTCGTACACAGAATAAGGTAGCAAATTGACACTCGCGCCAAGATCTAATAGTGCTCTATTGATGTTCTTGTCCCCAATTGTTATCGAAATGGTCGGACACCTGGGGTCTTTTTGCTTTGGGGGTAAAGAATTGACAAGAGCATCACTAATAGCACTAGCCACAAAAACTTTTTTTGGCACTTGTGACTTCCTCTTTTTGGTGCATAAGTCCTTTAAAATTTTTGCATATGAAGGAACTTGTTGGATTGCATCCAAAAGAGGGATATTTATGCTAACCTATTTGAACAACTCTACAATCTTTTCCATCTGTGGAGTTGGTTTATTGGATCTCAATCGGTTAGAACATTTTGAAAGGTGGTTGAGTCCAATTTTTGCGGATCAGATTGTCGAGTTGGAACGGCACCCCGTGTAGATGTGTTCGTGTTGTGAGAAATGGGTCCGTTCGAGCTAGAAGAAGTAGAGCCGTGTGAAGAGTGGAGAATAGGCTCTAAAGAAGAAGGTGAAGAAGATGAAGAAGGGCTACCGGCAGGGGTGTTATTGTCAATACCCATATTGTTTTGCAACACTTTTCCCGATCTCAACGTGGTCACCGCATTTACGTTATGATTCTGCTGTTGATTTGCAGCATGTGCGTGACCGGGGTTGGGTAGTGGTTGAGACGGGAGCTTTCCTTTTTCGCGCTCGCTCAAAGCTGCATTGAGTTGTGCAATTTGTGCCTCAATAGATTTGATGCTTTGATCGTGTGAGGCACTATTTTGCACCAAAGATTGAATAGAAGTCTCTAGTCTTGCTGTAGACTGTGTAGATTGCTTAAAGAACGCATCTAGACTTCTTTCGAGCGAGCTAACCTTATCATTATTAGGTTGAACATAATTGTTTGGCTGGTAAGCATTGTTAGGCACAAAATTGTTCACCTGATTAGGGTATGGTTGCTGTTGAAAAGGTTGCTGTTGAAATTGAGTTTGTGAAGGTGCTTGTTGTTTTGGAGGAGGAGGTCTTTGAAAATTGTTATTTCCTTGGAATTGTTGATTTTGGTTCCAAGCGAAATTTGGGTGACTCCTCCACCCCGGATTGTATGTCGAAGAGTAAGGATCGTTTCTTTGTCGTTGCTGAAATGCAGCGTTGACTTGATCCTGTCCTTGAGTAGATGCATTATAAGGACACTCTTCGGTTAGGTGCGATGGATCCGCACAACAAGCACAAACAGTTCATGGAGGCATAACAGGGGCAGGAGAAGACGACGAGATTTTGGTCTCAATCGCTTCTAGCTTTTTCATAAGAGCGGCCATCTCGGCCTTCATAGCAATCGACATTTCCACTTGATGTACGCCTGCCCTAGATTGACCACTAGAAGAAGATGATGTGGTCTTGGTACTTTCCCACTGAATTGTTTGCTCACTAAGATCCTTAAGAAATTGCCATGCTTCGTCACTAGACTTGGAGAGAAAATGACCTTGACTTATAGTTTCTAGCAACTGCTTCGTTGCCGAGTTCAATCCCTCATATAATGTTTGGCAGAGTTGCTAACTTTCGATCCCATGATGAGGGCATTGAACGAGTAGGTCCTTAAATCTCTCGAAGCACTTCCAAAAGGGTTCGGAAGGAAGTTGTGAGAATTGAATTATTTCATTGCGGATTCTGGCAGTTTTATGATGAGGATAGAACTTTTTTAGAAAAGCTTTCACAAACTCGTCCCAATTTCTAATGGAATATGATGCGGTGCTGTATAGCCACTTCTCGGCTAGGTCACATAAGGTGAAAGGAATGACCCTTAGCCTTATAGCGTCATCACTTAATTGGGTTGTTTTCATCATAGCGCACACATTTTGGAATTTATTGATAAAGATATATGCATCTTCAGATTCCAAACCATGAAATTTTGGCAGCATATTGATGAAATGTGGTTTTATTTCAAAATTGTCCCCATTTGCCGGTGGGGGTGAAAGACAGGTGGGTAAAGAAGTGCGGACGGGATAAAAGAGATCCTGGAGAGCAACTCGTGCGGGCGCTTCAACAGGCGGTTGGTTTAGGTTATTCGCACATAACGGAGGTGGAATCCTTCCCGTCGGTAAGGTATTGTTGGGGTTGAATCCCGACATGCCTTCGGTGAAAGAGTTTGAAGGTGAGGGTAAGAAAGTGGACGGAATGTCGACTTCGGTGTCGAAGGGTTCGTCGGTCGGTACCAACGAAACACGGACTAATCGGGCGTTAGTATCCCTAGTCCAAAGTGACATACACTAAGGGAGTAGTGTAGTCAGAAAAATAGAAAAACAGAATGTGGGGGTAAGATAACGTCAATGGAGGGAAGTGGTGGAAGTGAGTTGCAAGTTTTCTTAACGACAAGTTGCAAGTTTGAAAAGATTTTTCTTTTTTTTATGTGAGAGTTTTGCAAAAGAGGTTTTTGAAAAGGGACTCGTGACACAAATGTATCAACCACACAAGCACAATCAGGCCTAGATCTAGGGTCACCTAGGTCTGCTAGACAGCTCCTAACTAGGGCTAGAAATAGGACCTCAAACCGCCTCTTCACCGACAAGTACGGCCAGGTAAGTGGGAAGGAACCACAATAGTGGGCCTAATTAATAACCACTAGCTTAGACACCGCAAAGTCAGTTAGGATAAACGGTCGATGCCTATACTAGTCCTTTTCCTATTGAGCTCGATGTCCTTAGGTCTGAGTCTAATATTTTTTAATTAATTATGGACAATGCATATGCTTTAGGTGTTTTCTGGGGTCCTGGGAAGGGTGATGAAATCTCCACCCAATCTGAGTTTGGTCAATTAGCCCCTTAAAGTCCGATTAAATTATGCAAAACAATAAAATTCACTTGCAATCAATTTTTAGCACGGCGCAAAGAAACCTGCAGAAAATTTTGTTATTTAGAAGGGGGAGAAAGAATTTTTAGCGCAAAGAATTCCTGCAGAAAATTTTTACAGAGAGATATATGGAGGTTGCAGAGGGGAGAAGGAGAAACAAACTGGAATTTTTTTTCGCGTAGAGAAGAGCACAGAAGGCCGCGGTTCCGCGGCTTTGACACCACTTATGCCGCGGTTTCGCGGTGGGACTAGGAGATCAGGTCGTCAGAAAATTTGTACAGCTCTGTTGTGGATTTTCTCCTCTGTTCCGAAGCGACTTTTTCTGTTTTTCACTCTGTAATTTTCCAGATCCGCGATTCTTCGCTGTTCCTGCAAGATTCAAACAATAAACCCTTCAAACAAATAAAAATTGGTAAAAATTTTTGTACTTTTATATTTTCAGATTTTTATAATTTTTTTTAAAATTTATATTAACCCGAAATCACACAAAAGAAATTTTACGCCATCCCCGGCAACGACGCCATTTGATTATTCCAAAAATATTATGTTTACCGTAATCAGAAACGGCGTCGCTTTGTAGCTAGCCGGTGAATACGGGTTGATCCACAGAGATGTGTAATTTTCTGATTTGTGTTTTTACGAGTTGATTACGATGGTGGTTTGGTCTTTGTTGATTGATTTAAAAACTAAATTATACGATATTGAAGAACTTGTTAGGATTAGGTCTAAAGTAGGGATGAGTAGATAAAGATTAACACCTCTTTCAATGCTTTTGATTCAAACCTGTTTTAGAAGTTATATTAATTATTAGCAAAGGGGATTAGGATGATTAGGAAGAAACGAAGTTTCTTCCTTTTGATCCTTGTCCGTCCTTTCCTACTAATTGCTATAACCTTCATGGACGCATGCATGTCCGGTCCTTTATACTACGGTGTCACCGTTATCTCGTGGGTAGGGTGCTGTAGGGAGCGGATCATGCATGCGTGCATGAAGTTCTATTTAAAAATATTCGGCATTGAAAGAGATGAGAGATATTCATCTCTCATTCCCTCTTTTATTCCTAACCCTAACAAGCGAGGATTTTACTCGCTCATTAGGGTGTCTTTTAATAGTGACATTTTTAAAGCACTTACCTATTGCATTTGAAAGACTACACTAAATTAACTAGGACAATGATATGATTGATCTACTGCAAGAATTATACGAGAGAACTAGGGCAACAATTAAATTAACACTACGGCAAAATTTAAAGAAATAAAAACTTACTAAAATGATGCTCTTGTGTAAGTGCACGGCGGCGCCCCGGCCGTCAATCCGACGGCCAAATGCGGAGGCGGTGATAAACTTTAATTTTGCGAACTTAGCAAACCGGCACCACCGCACACTAAACCCCGGATCGGGGCATTAAACTAGATCTAGCTAACAACAAGGCGGATTAGAGATATACCGACTGATCCGAGTCCTCCGGTCTTCTCGCCGTCGTCCCGATCTCCCGTGGAATGTCCGGTCTCCACCTCGTCGCCGGAAGGGCACCACATCGTCTGCATCTTTTACGGGCTCCCGCCTCTTGACCGAGACAACTCGGGCGCGAAGTTGGCTAGCCGACGCGTCCAAGGAATGCTGTAGAATAGTGTAGTAGCCATGTCTCTTTGGGGTTTATGAGGTTGCCATTTATGGAGGAATTTTGCACAAGAATTTTCATGGATGCTTGCTAAGAAAAATGAGCATGCAATGAAAAATAAGCTCTGCCAAAACCATTTTGTTGCTCACTGGAATTTGTGTGTTGGTTGCATAAATTAATCCCTTGGAAAAGGAAATTTCTCCCTTTTAAAAACCAACAGGATACACACAATGGGGGGGTCCACCAAAATACATGAAGGAAATTTTTCCCACCAAAATTAAACCTCTCTCTCCACACATTAACAGTGGCCGGCCCCCTTATCCCAAGTGGAAAAAAAAAACTTTTTCAAGCAAGAGGAGAAAAAGGAAATGATAAACAAAAGAAATTCATCAAATCAATTTCCAATCCATTTCTAATCTCATAATGGCAATGGAATGACCATAAAAGAATCTCATGATGAAGAAGCTACAATTATGCAAGAAACCCCTCCACAAAATGTTATTTGCAAATGTGCAAATAACACCCTCCAACGGAAAGTCCGGCCACGAAGGAAAAAGAGAAAACCGGCCGGAACGGAATGCAAACTGGCAACCCCAGAAAACCGATCCCGTAATAAATTACAGGAAAACCCCGCTACTGCAAATACATGCCCGCATTTGTATTCCCACTGAACACAGATGCAAAGAGACAAAACTACACTATCTAATACTAAGATTCGGCTTAAGCCAAAGCCGGCTAGTAAAAACCGTCCGATCACGATCCGTGCAATACCGCACGTATCTGATCGAACCCTACCATATCTCCATACGGCCTCTACAGCGTTTCGCCCGAAACCTGAGTAACTGAGTGTGGTGGACTCTAAAGACTCGTCAATACTATGGCTGTGGATTTAACCACTAGCACGTCAGAGGTATAAGCCAATACGTAACGGGCCACCAGCTATTGACCAAAAGGGACGTCGATGAGCGAACTCATCCTGACACCCTACTGAGCCTGTCAGTGACAATATCCGTACAGTCCGGTCCGTTCGTCTATGAGCATCGCATGTCGGGCCTAGGGGGTTGGTAAAAGTCAGACCCCCAAAAGCGGTACAAGTCGTGTCGGAGTGTAGCCCAGAACACCCTGAGATACTACTGGAATACCTACCAGTAAATCTCCTGCCTTGGCCAAGGACTTCGTGTAATGGCTCTCCTAGACACAGCGCGACCTCACCCCCAATACCGGGAGAGACGAACCCCTGAAGATCCGCTCACTGCCTCCATGTGGCTCGGGACTGTACCCAACTAAAACCTGTTTGCACGTCTCCTTTGAGCGTGGTAGGATAGTAATCAAAGTACAGTGGGAACTCACACGAGACAAATGACGATCCCCAGGTCGATGAACTAACCTGTACACATGTCACCAGGGAACTGCTATCTGACGTCAGGTATAAGACCAACTAGCATGTTCCCGGCGAGTCCTGTCCGGTGTACTCATAACCCAATGAGCACCTGTATACATCTTAGGTGAACCAACTGACACCAGTGGCCTATGAGACCGGCTACCGCCCCTCGTCGGGGTCTCGACTGTATACACTAGTCTACTCTGGAGAATCGATGCCCTGTCTCGAAACTCCCACGACCAGGGACCATTTAAGGATGTGCTTATAGACTACCAGCTCCCACGTATATGATCGCCCTCATACTGCTGGCAGTCAAGCAAGAATCCTAGGGGCTCTATCAACGTGTAATAGCGACCTGTAAGGTCACCTGAAACAGTACACGATGATAAAGGTAAACCAGATAGCATACTATCATCTCGAGTAAGACTGTCGTACCGGGATAGGTCCTCCCTCAATCATTGCAATCACGTGCCTGTGATCCAATAATTGACTCTGAGGGCACTATCTCCAACAATCTCCCATTTGCACTCAAGGCTAATTATTGCGATGTCGCATAC
Organism: Agapanthus africanus; assembly: GCA_030015575.1. Classification (NCBI taxonomy): domain Eukaryota; kingdom Viridiplantae; phylum Streptophyta; class Magnoliopsida; order Asparagales; family Amaryllidaceae; genus Agapanthus; species Agapanthus africanus. The sequence continues at coordinate 271,345,972 of CM057340.1, forward strand.
TCACAGCCCGTGTGATACCGAACACCCAACTCCTCTACTAGTCAGTCTCACAAAGCCTGTTTGGAAGACTATTGCGTTCGAGGAATAGCCTCAGTGAGTGGATCCGCTCAGATGTTTCTTTCTATGTCTCTCTACATCTCAAGTTCGCGGAGAAAGCCATCTCCCGAAATGAGCAATACCTGTCTTAGAATGTCTGGATGTCTGATGGGACCCAGTTCATAAATGAACTTCAAATCCAAACTTCTTAGACTGTATCGTCAACTGAACTTAATCAGTATCCTGCGCTATGCCACCCTCAGTATTTCCTTGGACCACCTGTCCAAAATACTGCCCCTCGTCAGAAGGAAAAACTATAACTCTGACAACCTCCTTGTCATCCATGTCACCTTGGAAGCCTGGAATGATAACTGTCTCCCAAATGAGGCTGTCGTTATCATATCCCTAGAACATTCACTTATGTTCTAAAACTGCTTCCGACTGTTTCTCCAGGATTGGGTCAATGTCAACTTATTGCATCTAGTGCAAGAACAACATCTGGTGTGGTACTTGACATCTCATGATTGACTCAATTGCCTAAGCAAGTGATCTGCCAATCATGCACATCCCTCTCTACTTTAGTCTATAAGACACCTTTAGAGAGGGTGACTCCATTACCTGCAGGTACACCACCATGCCAGGAGTCGTCCATTCTAAATACTCTTAGAATGCTGTCTAAGTACCCAGATTGGGAAACCACCCAAATCTAGACCTAAAACCACAGATCTAGTAATCAGTATGTCTGATACAAAATCCATTTCCTTTGTGGAGAAACCACTGTGTGACGACCAAAGTATAACCGATCGTAGTATAGGAATATCACTTCCTACCTTGTGTATGTCATCCAATACTAGGACATCACACCCTACTACCTTCTCAACAGATCCATCCCTTATTCTGATGAAGTCAAACCTATGACTGTCACATCAGAAATTGATGATCTATCTCCGCTTTATCTGCTTTAGTCTATAAATAGACATAAGCCACCTGTCCACCAATGCTTCCGCTGCTCCCACTGACTACGACAACCCTCTGGCAGAGTCATATACACGTACACTTCTGAAGCCAGTTCAGAACGACGCTATACTCATCCTCCTGCCGGGTCTCGCAGCCTGGAACAACAGCAATGGCAAATGTGGGTAAACAAGAACTTCCCTGTCACCGTCCTTGAGGCTACCGAAGTACCTCTCGGGTGCCTGAAGTTACCCACCTTATCTGCGGAGTGGCCAACGGAATGTCAATCCAGATTGAATCTTTAGGTTCCTATGAAATCTTCAGTAATCGTTTGTGGTTCTGGAATCATTTCCAGTTCTACCATACTCTCACTACTGTTTTATGAAAAAATCCATTTTTAATAAAACTGTGGCGAGTCTAGAACAACATCGCTATTGTTCATCCAGATGGTAGAAAATCAACCCTCATCATAGCCTGGGTCTGTTAGTTGTATGTATGCCCTAGAGGCCAGTATTGTACAGATGATGTATATTATATTGGATGCTTAGACATATAGAGAGATGACTTTCTTTCTCGATATGATAGTATGCTATCTGGTTACTCTTTATCTTAACATGTACACTTGTCTCTTTATACTGTCTTATAGTTACATGTTGGTATAGCCCTTAGGATGTGTACTTGACTACCTGGACTATGATGCAGATCATACTAGTGGGGACATGGTAGTCCATAAGTACATCCTTCAAGGTCCCTAGTCGTGGGTATATCGAGACGGGGCATCGATATACCAGAGTAGACTAGCGTATACGCTTCTCGACCCATGTGATGGGCGATGGATGATCCCATATCCATTGGTGTTTGACATCAGAGATGGTATACGGGTGCTCAGTGGAGACTGGGTACACTGGACGGACTCGCCGAGAACTCCCAGATGGTATTATACCTCACGTCAGATGGCAGTTCTCAGGTGACACTTGTGCAGGTTAGTCTGTAGACCCGAGATCGTCATAGAGTCTTGTGTGATTCCCACTGTGCTTTGATCTCCACCTTACCACGTCCATGAGGGCGTGCAAAACGGTGGTCTTTGGGCACAGTCCCGAGTCACATGGAGGCAATGAGCGATAGGAGGGGTTTCGTCTCTCCCGGTATTGGGGGTTGATGTTGCGCTGTGCTTGATTGGCCGTAACAGGGAAGTCCCTGGCCAGGGCTGATCAGAGATTTGCTGGTAAGTGTTACCAGTAGTTTCTCGACCCGTTATGAGCCTCACATCGGCACGACTTATCGGGTTATTGGGGTCTGACGTTTACCACCCCTAGACTTGATATGCGACATATCAGACGAAGAGACCGGACTGTACGGTAAGTGTTACTGGTCGGATTCGCAGGAGTGTGAGCGGGCTAGCTCGTCGATCTTCTGATCGCTCAATACCCGGGTGGCCGTTACGTTTAGCAGACCGCTTGCGGCTTGTGGATGCTTGATATGATCATCATCTGCTACCGGCGTATTGACGAGTCTTTAGAGTCATACACAGAGGTTTCCTGGCTCAAGTGAAACGAAATAGGAGCGCATATGAGATATGTGCAGGACCGAGAATAATACGTGTATGTGATACCGCATTTCATTCTCGCGATAAATGTTTCGATTGGTTATATTCGATATGACCTAGTTATCGAATCATTCATTCGATAAATCGATACATTGAATACTAGTCGGTTATGTGCGACATGACCGGATCATTGAATTAAATGTTGATTTAATGATTTAATGTATAATTATATATTTGATATATTACTTTGCATTAACTAGTATTGGTTCACTTTATATGGATTTTCTCACTTGATGTGCAAGTTGTATATGTGATATATTTTCGTGCACATACTTGTATCATGTTTGATGATACTTGATTATTTGGTTAAGTGTAAAGAATTAAAACCATGGTTAAGTGTTGATTAGGGTTTTGCATATTCATTTATTTATTTGTTCTTTTATTTATTTGGAAATGATTTAAAAAAGAATGGTGGCTTTCTTTGTCTTTTAGTTGAAGCTTCATGAAGCTTTGACTCATGCTTAACCCTAACCCATCCATTAACCATGGTCTATTCTCTACACTTAACCCTAGTAAGAATTATGATAAGTATTCCTTTTTCTTTTTATTTTAAAAAGGACTTATCATTTTTCTAGCTCATCTTCTTCTTCATCTTCAAGTTTGAAACCTTGAGGCCATCAATGGCAACTTGAGCTTGAGAGTGAGAAATCTAATTCTAAAGAGAACTCACCTCCTATTTCTTCATCCTCTACCTCTTGCCAAGTAGTAGAGTGTGTTTCCTTCACAAGTTTCATCACTTTGTGAAGTGGGAGCTTGATCTAGCGATGCCTCGACGTAGATCATCTTCGGCATCGTCGTCGATGACCAAGCCCGTTCATTCTCCGATGAAGCCGACGCTAGAGCCCGGGGTTCGACATGGACAGCGAGGAGACTTCGTTGCGGAGCCGTGGAGGTGGATATCCGGATCTACAAAGGTTGTAATTTCCATATCCTTGTAGTTAAGTGTTAACTAGTTTACTTTTCGCCTAGATTTCTAGCAACGATCCGTAGTCTAGGGTTTCTCGGCACCATTTTTTTTTAAATTGGCATGTTCGATGCCTTGTGAGACCTTACTAGAGTGCCTAGGAATCTTTCAGGGTCAACCCACAAACAGCCATTACAGAAACGTGCCTTGAGTTATCCAGAGTCTGGTTTTAATCATAAGCCAGACAACTCCCCGTACCTTAACAACGTTAAGATATGAACTGTTCTATATCCAATATAGAACCATAGGCACTGATTTAATTGAACCAGATTCAAATCATGCAGCTGTCTCCAGTGCATGTCGACTAAATGGAATGAGGCCGATCAGCGTTACTCAACTTAGGAATGCTTCCAATTATGAGTAACCTGAAAGAGAAGCAAGTTCTCTTAATCATCACTATCAACTGAATACCATACATAAGTATCTATATCTTCGATCACTTTGAAGAATCCCGATACTTGCAATACCTGGTTCTCTACTTTATTCAAATACCTATAACTCCTCAAAACTTAGACCCTGTATTTCTACGAAACACATGTCTAAGAACTAGAGAAGTTAAAAGTAAACAGGATATAGTATGAGGACCAACCCCTCTGTCCTAATGGACACTGGACAACATACAATACTCTGTATAAGTCCGCTGAGTCTAACAACTCTTTCACTGTGTGTCGTAGGTTGAAAACTGTACTTATGGTTAAGAAGAATTACACCGCTGTTTAATGCTCCTTACCTAACCATCCACTGATATAGGTAAATGTCATCGACATAATATCAAAAGGTATATCTCACTCTATGAAAATAGACGTACAGATATATCAATTTGAAATTGGTGCACAACAGCGGATATTCAAAACCAAATATTTGCCGACCGGCAAACAGCCCAGATGATCTCCTCAAATATCACCGATTACAACGAATCCCGATATAATGAGGATGATTACCCTATTCCCAATAACTTACTCCCACTCATCATCTGTAAAGCCATACAGATGTGAGAATCAAACCTGGTAAATACATACCCTGGAGCAAGTGTCTAATCGGGAAATCAGTTTTCTTTTAACAGTACACAGCTGAACTGAAACATTGAAATGTTTCGATGGGGTATCCTGGTATTCCTAGTAATGCCTCTACCATTATCCAGATTCACAACTATAACCGTATAATTCTTTGCCACCTCTCCAAATCCCTTTATATGTCTTTAGTCATTACCTTCTGCACACCCCTTAGGCCAAATGGTTTTCTTCCTTCCCTACCGTTCGGCACCAGCCTATGGTTTGGAAGAAGACTATCCAATAAGCATAATGGGTGTACTGTCCTAATTCTAGGAGCACTCGCAATGCGAGAGAAGGTGAAGATAAAAGACAACCGAATAAACCTTATTCCTATTTCTCCTGGACCAGAATCCATCCCCGAACTGGAACAAGTTCCTTTCGAGTTCGTATATAACCATACGATGGAGTATCCAATAAACTGTGGATCTTCGTAGTGATACGGAGTGTCCTGGAGAAATACAAAGGTGATTTAGGATTGGCGAAGAAATACTTGGTTTGGTCGTGAATATTAGTCGCAATTTACTTTGCCCTCTTACTAATCCCTTGCTTTGTCTTAATCTTAATACCTTCTGCACGCCATCGTTATGCTAATTGGTTTTCTTCATTCCCTACTGTTCGGCACCAGCCTAAGGTTTGGAAGAAGACTATCCAATTTGCGTAATAGGTGTACTATCTCTTAAACCAAGGAGTACTCACAACTTGAGAGAAGGTAAAAGGGAAAAGACAACTGAATAATCCTATCCGTTTTCTCCAGAACCGGAAACCATCCTCGAATTCCTTCGAGTTCGTATCTAACCATACGATGGTTTTGTCCAATGGAAGTGGACGTTCGTAGTAATACGGGGTGTCCTGGAGAAAAGGGTAAAAGTAGGAGTGGCAATGAGGTCTGCAACTCTAACAATCCAAAAGCCAATGTAAAGAAGGTTCGGTCAACTTGGTCACTGAGTCAAAGTCTAGGGTCGGGTCAATGGTCGCTGCCAAAGAGAGAGAGAAAAGAAACACTCAGCGTGCACTCTAACCTAGATCAGAATGGTTACCAATTTATCTAATCTGGAAACCTCCCACTGTACCTCAAACTCTCCTCCAAACCTGAAAGAAGAATTAGTCGGGGTCACCCGAGGAGTAAACCAACTCATCAGTGGGAATCGGGATCCAACTATCATCGCATGATAACGTGACGGAATCCGCTCATGGTATCACACTCCAGAAGGTATGCGCATATCTGGCAAGTTTCAGTTCTTTTGAAACTCCCGATGTGATTTCTGCCCCATGCTCTTATGACCTTGACTTTGGCCAACAAATCATAAGTCACATGTCAAGTTCTGCCCGTCATTCTCCAGGTTAATTTGAGCCCACCCGTACAAGCCCTTGACTTTGGCCAACAAGGCTATACGACTGCCCCAAACCAACGCATCTATCTATGCTGCATATGAATAACCAACAGCTACCAAACACTGTGCCTTGACTTTGGCCAACAAACACAGCTTGAATACTATTGACTACCCATATGAAACGACGGAGGGCTACGAATGGTTTCTGGCGAAAACCTTTAACGTAATGAACTTGATATCGTTGAAGGAACGGATAGCTTTTTAGAAAATATAGTAACGAAAACCTTTACTAAAGAGGTCACTCCCGGTGAAGGGATCTCGGCTCTTTCCCCGTAGAATGGGGTGCAGGATATTCCAAATGAATACCACGATGCAAATCAAAAGTAATCGGCTATAGTGAAGTTAATGCCCTGACGCAAACTTCTATCCAAGGGGTCACTCCCGGTGAAGGGATCTCGGCCCTTGCCTCGTCGACTGAGGAGCAGGATATTCTAAATGAATACCACGATGCAAAACAAAAGTGAACGTCCTTGCAATAACAGCTTTTTGAAAAGTGTTCCAACAACATCAGATTAGGTTTGTTTATCTTGCATTGATCCGAATCAATGCAGTCCCATCAATTGATCACACCACAAAGAACGAAAATATACTGACGTACGTATATGCCATCCGCATTCGCCACTGGGTCCCGTCATCACCCGTTAGGTTAGCTAACTAACGGCAGAGCGGGGACTGGACTAGCGCGGATGAAAAACATATACTACATCTACTAATATATATACCAATATATTATATTCGCTCAAGGCATGAATAAAAAATGCAACATCACAGAAATGTACAGCATCACAGAACAATACAGATATCTGGGATCCCCGGGTTTCACAGAGCCACTACTGAAACCCGACGTTCCCCTGGTCGTGTGGATAGCCTGTGCAATGAAAAACCCTAGACCCCTACGGGCGCGGCAAGTTACCCGCCAAAACCTGAAGCGAGGTAGCCCCCTTCAGCACCGTGAATGGACCACCCAGCACTTCACGGAATCCGGTAACTTGGGCACCCCTCCTGGGTCAACCTGTACCCCCTACGAGTGCGGCGAATAGCCCGCCAATTCTAGAGCGAAGCCCCCTCCGTCCCACTGCCATGAGATGCGGGCTTGTTGCCCTCCAGAACCCGGCTATCCGTGCACCCCACCGTGGGGTAATCCTAGTACAGAAAGTAAAATTTACATACAACGGGTACATCGACCGCAACCAGGTCGTGCCCCAAAAGAATAATACAAACAGGCAGTGACGGCAGTCCACATGTCGGACGCTCGCCCCGCAATATCAAATGTACATAATACAACAAAACTGTACTAGCATTGCATCCAGGCTATCCCCACCGACCGATCCGCAACATCGCAGCAAAAACACAGAACATCAACGTGAAAGTCACGTTCGCAAATCCGTCTAACCGGGCTATAGCAGTTAGACAGGATTTACCGATCAAGTGACATTCACGGTCGCAGATATAATGTAAATACTGTGAAATAATGTGTTTAAAATATCCGATCGATCAAAAATTAACAAGTGGGCCCCCAAGCAATACTGTAGCACTCACAGAAATTCTGGGCCCAATTTTAATATTCCAAAACCCCTATTTTTAGCCCAAAAGCCCACTGCAAAAAAACGATGACATGATCCCTCATTCCTGCGGCGGAACCGCGGCCTAAAGAGTGGTTATGGCCGCGGTTCCGCGGTCGTACGGAGGGATCATGTTGTCGAATTTTTCCAGTGTTCTTAGAACTCCCTGCACATCATTCTGAGACAACCTGAAAAATTTTTGGACTTCAAAAAATTTCGACAGAAAACTGATGTAAAGAAAAACGCGGGTTTTTGGAATTTTGGTCGATCGGAAATGCAAACACATCAAACAAAGCTAGACGAAGTTAATGGCGAGGCTCTGATACCACTGTAAGTGCACGGCGGCGCCCCGGCCGTCAATCCGATGGCCAAATGCGGAAGCGGTGATAAACTTTAATTTTGCGAACTTAGCAAACCGGCACCACCGCGCACTAAACCCAGGATCGGGCCATTAAACTAGATCTAGCTAACAACAAGACGGGTTAGAGATATACCGACTGATCCGAGTCCTCCGGTCTTCTCGCCGTCGTCCCGATATCCCGTGGAATGTCCGGTCTCCACCTCGTCGCCGGAAGGGCACCACATCGTCTGCATCTTTTACGGGCTCCCGCCTCTTGACCGAGGCAACTCGGGCGCGAAGTTGGCTAGCCGACGCGTCCAAGGAATGCTGTAGAATAGTGTAGTAGCCATGTCTCTTTGGGGTTTATGAGGTTGCCATTTATGGAGGAATTTTGCACAAGAATTTTCATGGATGCTTGCTAAGAAAAATGAGCATGCAATGAAAAATAAGCTCTGCCAAAACCATTTTGTTGCTCACTGGAATTTGTGTGTTGGTTGCATAAATTAATCCCTTGGAAAAGGAAATTTCTCCCTTTTAAAAACCAACAGGATACACACAATGGGGGGGTCCACCAAAATACATGAAGGAAATTTTTCCCACCAAAATTAAACCTCTCTCTCCACACATTAACAGTGGCCGGCCCCCTTATCCCAAGTGGAAAAAAAAAAACTTTTTCAAACAAGAGGAGAAAAAGGAAATGATAAACAAAAGAAATTCATCAAATCAATTTCCAATCCATTTCTAATCTCATAATGGCAATGGAATGACCATAAAAGAATCTCATGATGAAGAAGCTACAATTATGCAAGAAACCCCTCCACAAAATGTTATTTGCAAATGTGCAAATAACACCCTCCAACGGAAAGTCCGGCCACGAAGGAAAAAGAGAAAACCGGCCGGAACGGAATGCAAACTGGCAACCCCAGAAAACCGATCCCGTAATAAATTACAGGAAAACCCCGCTACTGCAAATACATGCCCGCATTTGTATTCCCACTGAACACAGATGCAAAGAGACAAAACTACACTATCTAATACTAAGATTCGGCTTAAGCCAAAGCCGGCTAGTAAAAACCGTCCGATCACGATCCGTGCAATACCGCACGTATCTGATCGAACCCTGCCATATCTCCATACGGCCTCTACAGCGTTTCGCCCGAAACCTGAGTAACTGAGTGTGGTGGACTCTAAAGACTCGTCAATACTATGGCTGTGGATTTAACCACTAGCACGTCAGAGGTATAAGCCAATACGTAACGGGCCACCAGCTATTGACCAAAAGGGACGTCGATGAGCGAACTCATCCTGACACCCTACTGAGCCTGTCAGTGACAATATCCGTACAGTCCGGTCCGTTCGTCTATGAGCATCGCATGTCGGGCCTAGGGGGTTGGTAAAAGTCAGACCCCCAAAAGCGGTACAAGTCGTGTCGGAGTGTAGCCCAGAACACCCTGAGATACTACTGGAATACCTACCAGTAAATCTCCTGCCTTGGCCAAGGACTTCGTGTAATGGCTCTCCTAGACACAGCGCGACCTCACCCCCAATACCGGGAGAGACGAACCCCTGAAGATCCGCTCACTGCCTCCATGTGGCTCGGGACTGTACCCAACTAAAACCTGTTTGCACGTCTCTTTTGAGCGTGGTAGGATAGTAATCAAAGTACAGTGGGAACTCACACGAGACAAACGAAGATCCCCAGGTCGATGAACTAACCTGTACACATGTCACCAGGGAACTGCTATCTGACGTCAGGTATAAGACCAACTAGCATGTTCCCGGCGAGTCCTGTCCGGTGTACTCATAACCCAATGAGCACCTGTATACATCTTAGGTGAACCAACTGGCACCAGTGGCTTATGAGACCGGCCACCGCCCCTCGTCGGGGTCTCGACTGTATACACTAGTCTCCTCTGGAGAATTGATGCCCTGTCTCGAAACTCCCACGACCAGGGACCATTTAAGGATGTGCTTATAGACTACCAGCTCCCACGTATATGATCGCCCTCATACTGCTGGCAGTCAAGCAAGAATCCTAGGGGCTCTATCAACGTGTAATAGCGACCTGTAAGGTCATCTGAAACAGTACACGATGATAAAGGTAAACCAGATAGCATACTATCATCTCGAGTAAGACTGTCGTACCGGGATAGGTCCTCCCTCAATCATTGCAATCACGTGCCTGTGATCCAATAATTGACTCTGAGGGCACTATCTCCAACATCTTGTTCTCCCAACAATTCTGAATTTTATTGATTGAAAAGAGGCATAGCTTTTTTACAGATTGTGAGTACAATTTATAAGTAAACAGGGAAGCTAGGGTTACAGATTCTCGCACACATGATTTTACAGATATGCCCACTGAAAATCCCAACATCTGCACCGACACACCGACAGAGAAAAATTCCACCGACACGGGCACCATAAGGCCGCGGAACCGCGACATAGGGGGGGTTTGGGCCGCGGTTCCGCGGCCCTTTGGTGGGATCACTCCACCATATTTTCTGGGCTTCATCTTGGTTGTGTGGGCTTGTTATTTATTCATCCCATTTCTCTGTTTGGCTTCTTACTCTTCTCCAGATCTTCAGTGAAGATTTGTATTGGTCTTTCAACCGTTTTGCTTCGACATTTTGGACCTTGCACTGTTCTTCGTTTAGGCTTGATTAGGATCTGTCAAAAGTCCCTTTTCTATATCAACTTTCGTCTTTTTCACTGTATTTGCTCCAAGAGTACCTGTATCCTGTAACATGCAACAAACGTGCGTCAAGAGTACCTGTTTACTTATAAAATGAATAAAAGTGGGGCGTATGAATTGTAATATTATGATATGAACAAAGGCCGATGAGGTAAACCCATCCGAACTCCTACTGAGCCTGAATGTGACAATCTCCATACAATCCGGTCTGTTCGTCTAAGAATATCGCATGGCAGGTCTAGGGGGGCGGCGAACGTCAGTCCCCTAATAGCGGTATAAGTCGTGTCGGAGTGTAGCCTAGAACACCCTGAGATAACACTGGAAACCTACCAGTATATCTCGCTTGCCCTGGCCAGGGACGACTATGTGTAATGGCTCTCCTAGACACTGCGCGATATCAACCTTCAATACCGGGAGAGACGAATCCTGTCTAACCATCACTGCCTTCAAGTGCTTCGGGACTGCACCCAACTACTACCTATTTGCACGACTCCTTTGAGCCATGGTAGGGTAGTAATCAAAGAACAGTGCGAACACACTCGAGGCGAAGTGACAGTGTCAAGTCAACGGACTAAGCTGTACTCATGTCACCTGGGAACTGATAACTGACGATAGGTATAATACCAACCAACAGTTCCCGACGAGTCCTGTCCAGTGTACTCGTAACCTAACGAGCACCCGCATACTATCTCCAGTACGACGTACTGATGGCTGTGGGACAGACCATCTCCTCTGCTGGGATGAGAAGCGCATACGCTAGTCTACTCCGGAGTATCGATGCCCTGTCTCGATAATCCTACGACTAGGGACCTGTATAAGGATGTGCTTATAGTTTACCCAGACCCCACAAGTGCGACTGCCATCACAACGCTGGTAATCAAGCAAAGATCCTAAGGGCTCCACTAATATGTATAAGCAATATGCTAAAAGAAACACATGCACATATTAAAGTAGAAACAAACCAAGTACCATACTACCATTTTGAGCAAGATTGTCTATACAACCGTGAATATCCCAATCTTCCATTAAGTAATATACAAACTAGTATGATACAGTAATGGCCTCTAGGGCATATACACTAACAGATGTGACGTGAGATATAGGTATATATATATATGTATATAATTATTGGAATAATGAGTGATATGCCGTACGAGACTTAGATCCGTACCCTCATTGTTGTATAGGTCGATAGAATCCCTATTATGTTTGTTGTCGATGTACGATGGTTTACCGCACGCGATGTTTTACCGGATGATTGATCCACACCCTTGACTAGAGGATGTCGTACGATGGATTATACCGTACGTGATGTTGTGAGGCTGGATGCCGATTGATAGATTCACCGACTCGGATATGTTATAAGTATTTAATCCCTGTCTACACCGCTTAGTTTAGCCTTAACGTAGATGTTAGATTAGATACGTATACCTTATAGCATTGCGCTCACGATTTACTTTATGCTACGTTCATGATATTCTTATTGCATTACATATACTTGTGCTAGTACACCTACACAATTATCGATGATGCGTATGTTACACTTACACAGATTGGCCGGCTCACACACTTTCATCATCGATAATTGCTATGTCACTTACACAGTAGAATTGCTACATCATGATATATTGCTATGCTCACATCATTATGCTATGTTGTATGATATACTTGCTATGCTCACATCATTATGCTATGTCGCATGATATACTTGATATGCTCACATTTCTGTTCTATGTTTACATACATCATGATTTATGATTATACGCATTGAGATGCTGTTTTCATGAGATTCTGGATTTGAGAACCGTGGTTATATTTCAAAGGAAATTATGTATTGTTTTAAAAACCCGGTTTCTCTTAATATGATATTTCGAGGCGTTGATTGTTACGTTTTTACCGTGTCGTATTTCGAAAGAGTTTTGAAATTACTGCAATAAAAACGGTGTCGCGTGTAGCGATCCGTGATGAGTACGGGTCATCCGCAGGGAGATGGTAAGTTCTTAGGCTTGTTTTAACGAGTTAACACCTTATTTGAGTTGTAGTTTATGCTAAATGTCGTAACTAGGATATGTCCAATAAAAAGACTTGATAAGGGTAGTTTTAGGTTAGCTTGTATGAGGGTGATGTTTGCCGATTCCTTATAGACCCAATTTTGATATTGACACTAAAGTAATAGGCAACAACGTGGATTAGGGAACTTGAAATACGGTATTCACTGTTTTGAGCTAAATCCGTATTCCTTGTCCCTTGTCCTTAAATTGATGTCTCTTGACCTTAGTCTTCGGCAAACCACTAGCAATCCGGTCACGATTAGGATTCACCGCTATCGTGGTAGGATAGGATGCCTAACGGAGAGGAATTGCGAGTGGTTTGCTCGGAGTTTCAATTGCAAAGTTAAGGTTTTTAAGGTTCTAGCAAAAAACATCTTCGAACACAAACTAACCATATTTTACCCTTGACAAGTGAATCGATTACTCACATATATTCACAACAACAAAATAAAAAGGAAAAGAGTAAAGCAACATAATAAGAAAAGAAAAGACAAAGAGAGAACCGATAAAACGTGCAAATTCCTTCACTTGTTCTTCGATCCCTTACAATTGTGAAATCAAAATACCAAACTTTAAGCTTGCAAGCTCACTAAAGAGCTTGCAAGATCAAAGTAAAGCAATGATTTCACAAGTTCCAAATATGTAGAAGGCAAGACATATGTAATGAAATGATAACTTTATTGAATTTTCAAACAAGATACAACTATTCTTGAAGTCAAGAACCTAAGCCTTAAGCTTGCAAGTTCAATGGAGAAGTTGCAAGGTCAAGACAAAGGGGCAACAGCTCAAGAGTTCAAAGAGAATGCAAGTTACAATTACAAGAGTTCTAAAACAAAACTAAAGCAAAAGTATCCCCTCCTCTTGCCCCTTGGTCTGGTATTTATAGGCTCAAAAGAAAATTAAACAAGTAATAAAAATGAGATGATGTGACTGCAAGGGAGGGACGGAAGAAATGTGGGGACCATTGGGGCTAGGGGGCCGGCAGGCTCGGTCAGAATGCACATGTGGCCGGCCAAAATCCGAGCTCCTTGGCTCGTGTTGATGTGGTGGTCTTGAGTGCTCTCCAATATTACTCTGGTGCTGCTTGATTTGTGTATATAAGCCTGGGTTGTACTCAGAGATTTGGAGGGAAACCTTGATGCTTCATATCACATCATATCTTGTAGCATTTATTACACTTGTCCCCCTACATGCACAAGCCATCACTTGTGTCATGGGCAGCCCCACCATGGTCCAATCACCAAAGATATAGTGCACACTTGTTATGTATTGGACCAAAATTGCGTGCACATTATTTGTTGCAAAAGAACTCTCTGGGTATTGATCGGTTTGCAGTTCAGGTTGCAGTGTCGGCTTACAAACATAATATCCGTGATTTTGAGTGTATTCCAGTATTTTATCATGAACGCCTGTAATCTGTATTACTGAGCAGACACTGGTTAATAGTACCAATATATAGCAAAATAGACAATGAATGAGTGGTATTAAAATGCAGTTTTTAGTGATGAACAAATACCCCCAAACTTATCTTTTGCTCATCCCGAGCAAAACAAAAAATCCTAAACCTCACTTTCGCAGGGAATGCGATTGCACTGAGCTTGTGCAACAAGCCGTTAAACCTCTAGGTGTCCATAGTAGGGGGAGTGTTGTCTCCTGAGGGTTTTCAGCGGATTTTACCCACAAAATCCCGTCAAGCTAGTTTTGCGAAATAACTATGATTCTAACTCTAAGGTTTTGTTTCAAAGCTAGCAATTCTATTATCCTAAGGTTAGAAATATCGAACCTTTATTTTTCACACCTCGCTTCTTATTTAACTTAAGATTCTATATGTCTTTACGTGCGGTGCAAATAGTGTCGTTAAGTTTCAAAAGGATCGATTAAAGTTTGTCATGTCACAAAATAAAGCCCAGATAAAAAAATTAAAAAGGATCACACAAGTTTTATAAAGAGATAAGTACTTCTCAAGTTTCGTTTTCCAGTTAGGTTTTAAATTCAGAATTTCTATCTTCCTTAATAGGAAACTTGGTCTTATTTTTCTCTCCACCTTTTACTTGTTTTCGTTTCATACACACCTTCGTGAACGTGCAATAGTCTTCATCATAGGATAGAACCTTCATATCTCCGTTAAAATTTATTTTTATAAAAAACTTGTCTTTTGTCAAGATTATTCTCACACAAAGAACCGTTAGGAATTTTAACTTGGAGAGAACACTTGCTTGACTTTGTTTTAAATTGGATTTTCTAGGTTTCTTAGCGAGCTTTGGGCCAATGCTCCCAAACCAGTTAGTTTTAAGGCATTAGGTGTAGAGACACCCCGGCGGACTTAATTGCTCAAGTTACCTAGGCCCTAAAACAAAAGACCAATTTTAGCGTGAAAATCATAATGATTTAATGCGAATGGATATAACCACTTGTTCAATTATTTTTTTAGGATAAAAGACGTGTTTAGTGGATCAGGTGTGTAATCACTTCAATCAAGTTCCAGATGGGTTATTCTTCAGAATTAGTTCCTATTAAGATATCTATAATATCCCTTCATATCCACTTCACTTTTCAAAATTATTCTTGGTATTACTTATTTCAGAACAAACCTATTTGATCTTCAAAAATTAGCTTATCAATTTAAAAGTTTTCAGACATAATATACTTGTCATCTAATTTTCAAATCTCACGACACGTGTAGTGTGATGTAAAGATGTATAATAGCTACAGTTAAATTCAAAGGAGGGTTATCTTTCAGGTTTTTAAAATCCAAAAATAGGATCTAGTTGTTCCTATCCTATCAAACAAAAGCCGTCAAAATATTGAATCTAAGTTCTCTCACTAGCTAACTTGACGACAAAGTTTTTATGTTTTTAGAAAATTTTCTGATTTTTATGGGTTTTTGAAAATGTATGCAAATGCAGAATATACACATGAATGCGAAGGTTAGAAATGCGTACCGAGCGTACCTCCAAACTTAAATTGGACAGTGTCCCCATTGTCATTGTACATCAAGAAGGCAAAATTATTAAAAGGTCAAAATCGTCGGTTTTTTTATTTTTATTTATTTATTTATTATTTTATTATTATTATTATTTTTTATATATATGAACAAAAACTGAGCATCACCAGACAAGATTGCTCGTAAAAAATGGATATGCACCGGACAAGAATATCCATATATATATATATATACCAAAAATAGTATATACATACCCCCAAACTTATTTGAAACAGCGTCTCTACTGTTTTTGGCTGGATAACCGAAGTTTGGAGGTAAACAGAGGAAGATTATGCAGGGTAAACCGGCTCCTGCAAGATCAGGAGCTCCTCTGATGGTTCTGCGCTAAGGTACGGTTTCAGTCTGTGTCTGTTTACTTTGAAAAACGAACCGTCCTTCGGATTCTCCAAATCCACAGCACCGTGCGGGTACACACACCACACAAGAAAATGTCCTTTCCAGCGAGATCGAAGTTTACCGGGATGGAAATAGAGTCGGGTGTCATAAAGAAGTACCTGTTGTCCAGGCGTGAAGGTTTTGTGTGTAAGGTGTTTATCATGAATCACCTTCGTTCGGTTCTTTATAACAACCGCGTTGTCGTAAGCCTCATCCCGAAGCTCGTTCAGTTCATTCAGTTGCAGCTTCCGATAGCTGTCCGTATTTTCAAGATTGAGATTTAGCTCTTTGATCGCCCAAATAGCACGATGTTCGATTTCCACAGGGAGGTGGCAAGCTTTTCCATAAACAAGCCTATAAGAAGACATGCCAAGATCAGTGTTATAAGCAGTTCGAAATGCCCAAAGGGCATCGGTTAATTTCGAAGACCAATCTTTACGGTTCTTGGAAACCGTCTTCTCCAGAATTTGCTTGATCTGCCGCTTTGAAATCTCGGCTTGCCCACTTGTTTGGGGGTGGTAGGGCGTGGATAGCTTATGATTGATTGAGTATTTCCGCATTAAGGCCTTGAAAGACCTATTGCAGAAATGTGTCTCATTGTCGCTAATGATAGCGCGAGGGTGCCCGAACCGGGAAAATATGTTTTCTTTAAGGAATTTAATGACAACCTTGTTGTCATTAGTCCTGCTCGGAACTGCCTCGACCCATTTAGAGACATAATCAACAGCCAAGAGAATGTACAAGTTCCCAAAATAGGTGGAAAACGGGCCCATGAAGTCAATTCCCCAAACATCGAAAATCTCAACAACCAAGATTGGTTGGAGCGGCATCTCGTTTCTCCTAGAAATCCGGCCCAAGTGTTGGCACCGGGAGCAAGTCTTGCAGTAATCATATGCGTCTTTGAAGAGTTGTGGCCAGTAAAAGCCACATTGCAAGACTTTCTCAGCTGTTTTTCTAGGGCCAAAATGCCCGCCACATGCTTGATCGTGGCAAAACGACAGCACACTCTTGAACTCATTATCAGGAACACACCGACGAATAATTTGGTCTGGACAGTACTTGAACAGGTAGGGTTCGTCCCAGTAAAAGTGTTTTACTTGGGATAAAAATCTAAGTTTGTCCTGACTTGACCATTCGTTTGGTATTAGTCCTATCGCCAAATAGTTCACAATATCTGCGAACCAGGGTTCGCACGATACTGTCAATAGTCGTTCATCAGGAAAAACATCGTTAATTGGGAGAGGAAGCGTCAGCGAAGAAGGAAGTCGTGAAAGATGGTCGGCCACTACGTTTTCACATCCTCTTTTGTCCTTAATGACAATGTCAAATTCTTGAAGTAAGAGGATCCAACGTATTAACCGAGATTTTGCATCCTTTTTCGCAAAAAGATGTCGCAGAGCTGAATGATCAGTGTAGACAATGACTGGAGAGCCGATCAAATAAGGCCTGAATTTCTCTAAAGCAAACACAACAGCCAAGAACACTTTCTCGGTTGTTGTGTAATTCATTTGGGCGTCATTCAGGGTCCGGCTTGTGTAGTAGATTACGTGTGGCATTTTATTGATGTGCTATCCTAGGACCGCACCTATAGCAAAGTCGGATGTATCGCACATAATCTCAAAGGGATACGTCCATTCATGTGAAGAAAGAACGGGAGCAGTGGTGAGTGAGCTTCGCAGTGATTCGAAAGCAGTCAAACAGCTCGAGTCGAACTTGAACGTGGTATCTTTGGCCAAAAGAAGAGTCAAGGGTCTAGCAATCTTGCTAAAGTCCTTGATAAACCGTCTGTAAAACCGATATGGACAAGGAAAGATCGGATATCTCTTATGCATTTGGGAGCAGGGAGGTTGGAAATGACATCAATCTTTGCTTTGTCAACCTCAATGCCATTCTGCGAAATGATATGTCATAGGACAATACCTTCGTGTACCATGAAGTGGCATTTTCCCCAGTTTAAAGTGAGATTTTTATTCTTACATCGGGTAAGGACAGCGTCAAGATGTTGCAGGCACTCTTTGAAAGAATCGCCAAAGATGGAGAAATCATCCATAAATATCTCCAAAAATTTCTCCACCATGTCAGAGAAAATTCCCATTATACACCGTTGGAAGGTACCGGGAGCATTGCATAGCCCAAAGGGCATGCGGCGATATGCGAACGTGCCGAAAGGACAAGTGAAAGTGGTTTTGTTCTGGCCTTTCTCGGCGATGGGAATCTGGTTGTAGCCTGAGTAACCGTCTAGAAAACAGTAATACTCATGTTCAGCTAATCTTTCAAGCATTTGGTCAATGAATGGCAGCGGAAAGTGATCCTTCCGCGTTGCGGCGTTGAGTTTTCGATAATCAATGCATACCCACCATCCGGTCGGGTGCGAGTAGGGATCAACTCATTCGCCTCGTTTGTGATGATCGCAATGCCCGACTTCTTAGGGACAACGTGTATAGGACTGACCCATTGGCTGTCTGAAATAGGGTAAATGATACCACTATCCATACATTTGATGATTTCCTTTTTCACAGCCTCCTTCATGATTGGATTTAATTGCCTCTGTGGATCCCTAGCTGGTTTGGCATCATCCATCAGGTAAATGTGATGTTCAACGATCAGGGGACTAATCCCCTTGATGTCCGCCATCGTCCAGCCAAAAGCTTGCTGATTGGATTGCAAGACCGTGAGAAGGGCCTTTTCTTGCTGTAGAGCTAGAGAAGCCGAGATGATGACTGGGAGGGTCTCTTTCTCACCTAAGTAAGCATACTTGAGGTGAGACGGCAGAGGCTTGAGTTTGAGCGTCAGAGGTGAAAAGATTGATGGAAGGATCACAGAAAATGTCTCGAACTCAAGCCTCTGCCGTCTCACCTCAAGTATGCACGATTGATGGAAGGATCACAGAAAATGTCTCGAACTCGAAAGATTCCAACAGGGGCTCAAAGTGAGTGTATGCGACCGAGTCGGATGGTTCAACCAACGTATCCAAAAATTCGAAAGATTCAAACTCGGGCGGAGAAAAGCCAAGATCGTTTAAAAACGTGAAGCACTCGTAATCATTGTCGGGAGCGGAAGCAGTAGCAGGTTCAAAGAGGAATGCACTAGTGGCGTCAAGATTACTGTGATCAAACAAGAATTCCTCAAATTCACAGTTTTCGTGGGTGATCTCCTGGATGGAACAAACATCGAGTATATGAGCACTTGGTTCGGATGGCTGATTCCCTAACTTAAAAATGTTGAGTTCAATGGTCATGTTGCCAAAAGATAGGTTCATCGAACCATTTCGACAATTGATCACAGCATTTGAGGTTGCAAGGAATGGGCGACTGAGTATCACCGAAATTTGATTCCGGGGGTTAGCTACAGGTTGTGTATCTAAAACAATGAAATCAACGGGGAATATGAAGTCCCCAACTTTTATTAACACATCCTCTAGCTCACCCCTAGGATGGGTGATAGATTGGTCAGCCATTTGAAGAGTACAGTGTGTGGGTTTCATCTCACCTACACCTAGTTGCTCATATATAGAATACAGAAGCAGGTTAACACTGGCACCAAGATCCAAAAGAGCGCGGTTGATGTTCTTATCCCCAATGGTTATTGAAATCGTAGGACAGCCAAGGTCCTTCCGTTTTTGATGTAAAGCTTGGGTAAGAGCATCACTCACGGTACCGGCTAAGAAAACCTTCTTTGGTACCTGAGATTTCCTTTTCTTAGTGCACAAGTCCTTTAAGATTTTTGCGTAAGACGGGACTTGCTGGATTTCTTCTAAGAGGGGAATGTTGATGTTAACCTGTTTGAACAACTCCAGAATCTTCTCTATTTGTGGATTTTGTTTATTGGACCTCAACCGGTTTGGAAATGGAGCGTTTTTTAAATTGGTTGAGTCCCATGCTTGTGGAGGAGTGTTCCCTGATTAAAAATCAGGAGTTACATTAATGAGGTATCACGTGTTGACACGTGACCAAAGGTCACATGTTGACACGTGACCAAAGGTCACATGTTGACACGTGCCGTTTTTATAGAATTATAATCTGTCAAGAAAAAGCACAAACAAGCGGCTGAAAGAGGACCCAATTGGGGGTCACATGCTCACACGTGACCAATGGTCACGTGTTGACACGTGATAGTTAAAATAGAAATAAAAACAAACGGCTGAAGGATATACCTCAATGAGGTATCACGTGCTCACGTGTTGACACGTGACCAATGGTCACGTGTTGACACGTGAGGGTTAAAACAGAAGCGTAAATAAACGCTGAGAAAAGGACTCAATTGGGGGTCACGCGCTCACACATGACCAAGGGTTACGTGTCAGCACGTGACTGGCTTCGAAAGCCTTACAGTTTAATAGAATTAAATTCTAAAAGTTTCTAAATCTTTCCAAATGGAAAAGGATTATGGGGACCGTTGGATTAAAAATCCAAGGGTGATTAAAAATCACCAATTTATGGAAAAATCTTAGACAAGGAAAGATTTCCCTAAATCTCACTGAAAATAACAAACAGAATATCTTTGGATTAAAAATCCAACGATGAATAAAATTCACTGTGTGATCCAAAGGATCATATTAATTATGAAAACAATCAAATCTTTCAATGAAAGATTTACCAAACAAATTAATTCTTTTTCTTCTCCTATAAATAGGAGCCAAGAGAAAAGAAAGAAAAGAAATTTTAGGATCTTGAAATTTCCTAAAGGCAAAAAAAAAAGCAGAGAGAAAAGAAAGGAGAATTCAATTCTCAACAAAGAAAACCCTAGGTGAGAAAAGGGAATCAAAACTTCAAACAAGAAATTTAATTCTCAAAATCTAAGAGTTTAACTCTTCTACAAAAGAACTTAGTTCTTCCTCTAGTTGAAGATCTGCAGAAGCACATCTCCCAATAGGTTGAGAATTTAATTCTCATCGGGTTGAGATCCTGCCATGCAGATCCAAAACTTAGAGGGGGAATTGAGTTTAGAGAATTTAATTCTCTCAAAATAAAACTAGGGTTTAACCCTATATGAGAATTTAATTCTTCTAAAATTATAGGAATTTAATTCCTTCAAGATGGACAGAACTAGGGTTTAACCCTAATTGAGAATTTAATTCTCTCAAATTCACAGGAATTTAAATCCTCTTAAAATGAAATTACGGTTTCACCCTATATAAGAATTTAATTCTTTTACATATATGGGAATTTAATTCCTCTAAAAGAAATTAGGATTTAACCCTACATAAGAATTTAATTCTTTCATAATAGGAATTTAATTCCTCCAAAATCATGATTAAGGTTTAACCCTACAGAGAATTTAATTCTCAAAATAAAATAAAGATACTTAAGAGATCTCTGTGCATGAAAAGAATCAAGATCACGTGGCCCCACGTGACCCCTGAAGAGATCCCCAAAAATGAGAAGGAAAAAGCTCTGAGGCAACGCCTCACGTGCTCCCACGTGACTTCCAAAACATAGAAAGAAAAAAAAGCAAAGGAAATGAAGGTTCTGGGCGCTCTCACGTGTTACCACGTGACCCCTTGGCAAACGCTTTAACAGTCAGCGCATAAATCCCCATCACGTGTTAACACGTGATGCTCAAAGTAAGAAATATAAAAGTGTTTAACACTTAATTGCAGAACGAAGAAAAGGAATCTGGTCCCACCTTTGGGCGCCCTCAAGTGTCCATACGTGACCCCTTTTTCTTTTAGTGTTTAACACTAATTTGAAAACCTTATTTTCAGTGTTTAACACTGATTACCTCCTAGTGTTTAACACTAATTTGGGGATTCTACTTTCAGTGTTTAACACTGTTATCTTCTAGTGTTTAACACTAACTTGAGAGCTTTAACACTGTTGTTATCTAGTATTTAACACTAGTTTTAATCAAATTGGTTAATCTTCCAGAGGCAAAGCCTCTTATTCAAAATTGAGTAAAATTCAGAGCTATAATGTTCTATGCTCAGTCAAAGATAAAAATGTTATCAAAGCCCCTTAAACTCTTGTTTAGCATTGCTAAATAATGTGGGGTGAAACCAGACAAACAACTCCCGGCCTGGCAAGAAAGGCATTCGTCGCAGTCCGCTCCTCTCCCTTCTGGTGTCTAATGGTCCAACAAAGGGCCAACATTTCGAATCTAATTGGACTTAGCCCAAGTTGGCCATAAGTCCTCAATTCAGACTTAACCGAGCCATTGTGCTCTTAACATAATTTAATTGATCTTGGTTCCAAATTGGGCTACAGATCACTTAATGCACCCCGGTTCAAGGGTACATCTCTTCACTCCTTTGATATTCGTCGTTGTAATTCCTCAACGTCTTCAAAGAGGTGACGGGTCCCGACGACCACACATTTCACAGACTATGATGTCTCTAAACTATGGACTGTGGGGTCCTTAAACTCATGGACTATGACGTCCTTAACCTCGACCGTGATGTCTTTAAACTAACATCGGACTGTGAGGTCCTTAAACTCATGGACTATGATGTCCTTAACCTCGACCGTGATGTCTTTAAACTAACACCGGACTGTGGAGTCCTTAAATCTACGGACTATGATGTCCTTAACCTCGACCGTGATGTCTTTAAACTAACATTGGACTGTGGAGCCCTTAAGTCCACGGACTATGATGTCCTTAACCTCGACCGTGATGTCTTTAAACTAACATTGGACCGAGATGTCCTTAAACCAACAACGGACCGTAATGTACTTAAACTAATTATCGACCGCAATGTCCCTAAACTAAACAATAGAGCCCAATTGCTCTCTTGTCGGATCTAAACGGTCCCGTTAAGTTGATCTTAGTCTAAAATCAGACTAACATATCCTTAACAAACGTTTAAGTTGATCTTAGTCTCAAATGAGGCTAACGTATCCTTAAACCAAACCCCCCAAACCCAAATCTAAGAAAGATACGGATTTGGACTAGTCCACGCCCTACGGACGACAACATAAATTAGTCTCCGTATACAATCCACGGGCAAGCAAACACAAAATAAACACCGACGACACGAAGTGACCATCTGGAGAAGGAGAAAGTTGTTACCGCGATGCGGTAGCGTAATTAACTGCAGGGGCTTGCGCCTACAGGAAAGAGCGTCCCCACAATCAAAAACCCCTCAAGCGAGGGGGAATCTGACGAAGTCTGCTACATTGGCCGCATCCGTTTAAGCCTTCGATACATGGTGCCATAAATCAACTTGGCATCTTCGGAGAGGTGGACGGATAACACCAATTAGCATCTGCCCTAAATTTCAGGCAAGACGTCTGTTTTGCCGTCTTTCGGAGGGGAAAAGATTCTGGCACGCCCGGTGGGACCTTTTCCTCTTTCCACTCCACACTTCGTGTGTCGTGTTCGCGAACCAATCGCGGTTTACTAATGGTTGCCCTTGGGTTTCGAGGTACTAAGATTTAGCGTTTTGCTTGGTGTAGAAAGCAAAGGATCAATGGCGTTCACCTGCTCGAAGTGTTCCAACTGCAACTGCAACCCACGTTCTGCCTCATCTAGAGGCATAGCTTACGGACCTCAAGCGGCGTCCCTGTTCACGATGCCGGTGGAACAGGTCACCCAGGCTACTGCTGGATTGTTTTTTGGGACTATGCTCCCCCCGATGAGCTTCAGCGCTCCTATGCCAGCATCGGAAGCTTCCAAGAAGTCGGTCTTCGATCGGCTTGCTACTACCACGGCCCCTCTCAACGGGTCGTCCAGCTCCAACTCCTCGGTCTTCGCCAGACTGAGCCTGAACTTCGACGGGCCTGCCAAGAAGCCCATGACACCTGAAGTGGCCCTCCCAAAGAAGATAGCCATCTCTGCTCCTGAAGTCGTCAAGGCGGCTTCTCCTGCCAAAGAGTCGGTCTTTACAAGACTGACTATTCCGGCTCCCGTTCCTGCTCGAAGGTCTGTCTCTGACAGATTGGATACCGCTACTCAAAAGACGTCAGTCTTCAAGAGGTTGGCACCAGCGGGGCCCCATCTGGACAGGGGGCAAGAAAAAGCCATCCCCATCGCCGAACCATCCCCAACAGCTCGACACGCTCGACGTCGCCACTGGCGCTGAGTAAGGAAGGTCGGGGGCAACTCCCCCTCTGGGCTAACTCCACCGGCTCCAACGGTGGAAATTAATGCTGCTGTTCCAACCGGGAACAACTTTGAGCTGCTAAACAAGGTGCACAGGAATTCGCCTACCGCCGTACTAAAAAGATCTCCGCCGCCGGTGGAGACTGTCGCAGAAGCAAAACCGGAACAGCCTCCTCAGCGGCTGTCCTCTTAAGTTTACAAAGTCTCGCGACGTGTCCAAGGGTCAGTGATCGATCAAGACTACCTCCGCCGACAGAAGAAGCTGAAGGTTCAGCCGGAAGGGAATCGTCCCAGTAAGTCGCAAAATACGACAACCACTTGGGTGCCCGCTACAACGGCCCCCTCCATGTCGACTACTCAAAAGAAAAGGAGGCCAGAGAAATCCCCTGTAATCGTGGAAGACCACAAAAATACCGAGCCCAAACGTCCCAAGTCTGGGGGCATAGTGGTACATACTGTTTACATGACTTCCGGAAAAGAGGAAAGCCGAACTTCGACGGGCCACCGACCGCTCACCTGATCAATAACAAGGGCTCAGGAACAACAATAGCAGAAGCTTCAATAGATGCTGACTGCAATGGCCGCACTTACCGGGCCAAAAGAAAGCCCAGAAGCGTCATCAAAACAACGTCACGAACACGAGACTGATGCTGAATTCCTTCGGAGAATGCTCGAAAAGAAGGACAAGGAGGCTGGGGAACAAGCGGCCAATATAAAGCAAATGGCCCTTCTATTCCAGGATATGGTGGGCATGATGATCCAGCCGGATCCCCCAGCTGAAGATCCTCCAGTAATAATTGAAGATGACAGAGGAGAAACATCAAACCCTCTGCTGGCTCTGTCGACAGCCGAAGAGGAGACAATCTCCAAAGCTGCACTGGATGACTATATTGCTCAGCAAATAAAAGTTCACCAGGAAAATGAAGCAGCCGGCCAAGTTGTTAGAACTGGGCGACCGTACCCAGGCTGGTATGATCAGATAAATTACCCGCCGGGCTTCACGATCCCGAAATTCCATGTGTACAAGGGGACATGCAATCCCCATCAACATGTCGCTCAATTCAGGACTCTCTGTGGCAATACTGGTGGCGATGACAAGCTTTTGCTCCGCCAATTCGTCGGCAGCTTATCGGAGACGGCGTTTGAGTGGTACTCCGAACTTCCAAATGACTCCATCAAGACTTTCACAGATGGAGTTGTTGTTCACCCAGCGATTTGCAAGTGCTAGTGAACGCACCCCGATAACGGCATTGATCAATGCCAGGGTGAAACCGGGCGAGACGTGGGTTCAGTACGCAATCCGATGGCGGAATCTGTGGTCGAAATGCGAACAACGCATCGAAGAAGCACCAGCGGTGGGCATGTTCGTGGGCACCCTAGACCCTCATGCAACTATTTCACAGTTCATGATGTTCTTCAAACCGACCACATTCCAGGCTTTAATCGATAAGCTAGCCCAGATGGATCAGATGGGTCATAGACCGTCTCCTCCGAAGACGGAGCCGCGGAACGAAAAAGGTAAGGGGAAGGCGACCTTCGTTGCGAATACCCAACAGCAGCCCAGTGCTCCAAGACTAACAGATCAATTGGAAGAGAGACGGCGCTATTATAATGAGAAAATGAAGCGTCCTTACTCGTTCCCACGGGACAAAATGAAAAGACTCTTCGAGCTGGCAATGCGCATCCGGCTTATCAATCTGCCGAATCCAAAGTGGCCATTGCAACCCGGCGAAGCCAATAATCCCAATTATTACCCTTACCACCAAACGGTAAGCCATCCAATCGAAGATTGCTTCGTCTTTAAGGGATGGATCGAGGACCAGTACCAACAAGGCAAGTTTGCGTTGTCTGAGAAGTGGAAAGTAAGCCCACCACAACCGCACACTCTTAAGAAGACGGACACACCGGGGGCAACGTGCTCTTTTGTTGAAGAAGCTCCATGGGAGGTGGCTCTTTTGGCCAAAACCAAAAGGATGCTGAATGATCTCCAGACATGCCCGGCGATTAGGTGGAAGAATCCGCTAGAACCCCAGATCATCGAAGGAATGCTGAAGCCGCGCCCATCTCCAAAGATTGGTGGTGATAGCCAAAGTGTTCACATCCAGCCGTCAAAATCTTCGAAAAAGAAGAAGAAATCCAAGAAGCCCGTGAAGCCTGGCGACAAGCGCACGGACCTATAAAAGCAGATTGACGCGCTCGAAGAGTATAACCAGAAGGCGCAGACTCCAATCACGCTCCAAGAGTTCCTCAGCCACGTCCTTGAGGACGGAAATGATGGAGAAGACTCATCAGATGGATCTGAGGATTACGTAGCAAATTGTAATGTGATCTCTCACTCATTAATAGACGATGAAGATGCTCCTTGCACCAAGAGACTGGGGGCAGGTCCCGAGCCAGAACTTCCAGGGCCATCAGATGAGATGATCGACGCATTCCTAAACAAAGCTCTTCTGAAAAGTAAAGATGACCGGGAGCGTGAGATGGCCATATTTGAAAAGGCCAAATGCCGGTGACTGGACGAAAGAGTCGAGACACTCCCGCCGAATCAAGGGACATCCATCGTGAATAAAAACAAGTTCAAGACGAGGAAAAGGTTTGCTAAAGCCTTATCAGTGGGATGAAGCTACCACCCTCCGAAGGAAGTACTCTTGATGAAGCCGAAATGCATCCGAGCTATTGTTTATATCATCAAAAGATCGCGCACCCCACCGAAGAGTGCAACGCTTTTAAGAGATGGTGGCAGGGATATATTTCTCATCGGCAACATTTTAAGCGGATGAAACGCAAAACTCGTCGAGAGTAAAGAAATACAACCGAGGAGCATAAAAGAACTACCGGCTACTGTTACATGGTCGACGCTGGGGATCGCAAGTTCTCACCTTCGAGAGCGACTCTGATGAAGAAATGACTCTTGGCCCTCTCTTCAAGGAATCCACCTCAGGAAAAGAGGAAGAACCGAAGGCCTGTGAAAATATTCAGCTGCGCAACCGTACGCTTCCAGAAAAGAATCTCGAACCCACGAATAGAAAAGATAAGGGAAAAGAAAAAGTCCCTGAGGATATCGCCATAGATGACCAAGTCATCAAAGAGCTGACTGTCAAGGACCCGCCAAAGAAGAACAAGGTGGACTACAACGTTCTGGCGCACTTGAGAAAGATACCCTCTCAGCTCAGCATTCTTGACGCCCTTTTACTATCAAAAGAAGCAAGAGATTCATTGATCAAAGCGCTACAAGAACCGGGACAATTCCAAGCTTTTCTCGCCGAAGAAAAGATGAAAGACGAGCTGGAAGAAGTGCACACAGCCGATATTACCTTCGGCGATGAAGATCTCCTCCTTAGGACGTGCGAGCACAACCGTCCTCTATATGTCTCCGGATACTGTCACGATATAAAGATAGGCAAAATCCTGGTTGACAATGGGTCTTCCGTCAATCTCCTCAAAGTGAGAGTATTGAAGGAAATCTGCATGAGCGTTTAGCACCTCGCTCGCGATAAAATTACCATCTCCGGTTTCGACTCCCAGTCATCACGGACTCTCAGGTCTGTGATACTGACGCTGCGCTTCGGGCTGCTCGTCACGGATATTAAATTTCACGTAATTGACGCTAAGACTTGCTATAATGCTTTGCTCGGAAGGCCTTGGTTACACGAGTACAACATTATTCCTTCTACACATCACCAGTGTATGAAATATTTGAAAGATGGTCTCGAGTACACTGTGACGGGAGAATTGAATCCATTCTCCGTGAACGAAGTCCGGAAGTACGAAGATGCAAAATACTTCTTACCAGATTTTGAGGACACGGAAAGATGCCACAAACTGAAGAACAAAGCTATCACCATTATTCCGGTCTTCGGGAGTGATACCGAGGAGGAAGAAGAGATAGTTTATTCATGGCCGCCTCAACGCAACAAACCAGGACCGTCCGCCCCAATGTTGATCTTCGGCAGTGACTCGGAAGATGAAGTTAACGCTATATTTTCTGCTCGACCGTCAATACAGACCTTCGCTGACAATAATCAGAGTTGCAGATCACCACGGTTCCACAAGAACATTACAAAGATCTCAATGCACTTGAAACTTATAGTGTGCAAGAGCTGCAAACATTTTACGTCCCTCCCAGGCGAAAAGGTGAACATGATATCCTACTCTACCGATCCGGGGAAACCAGAGTGGCAAAAGAAGTTTGGCATGGCGCCGATTCTATGCTCGACAGGCTCCAGCCCATCCGTCTACTTAGATATTACTCGGAAGGCTTGAGAAGGCTATTGAAGCGCCAAGGAGTACCCTTCAAACAGACCATTCGACAAGCTCGGTTCTACAACAGGATTTGGGATGTCCCTCGAACTCAGCGCAAGTTGCCCAACGGGAGAATGGAAACGCTCGGGCTTGGATATGTGAAATCCGGGAAACGGGGCGAGTCCATGGTAGCTACGTCATATATGACTTCGATGAAGAAGAGGACGCCCTGTCAGAAAACGCTGACCCCGAACCAAAACTAGATCCGGCCATCAAAATGCCGAGTCAGTCATTTGAAGAACGAATGGACAAGCTTATCAAAGAAGCGGGTCAAAAGATCCGGGATGACCATAACCGTGAAATGGCCATTTACGAGAAAGCCAGGACGCAGCGCCTCCTTCAACATGCGGCGGAGACTGACAATGCTCTTCCTTATCGACCCGTAATACAAAAGGCCCGACGCAGAGGCAAACATAAAGCAAAGAGCGGGAAAGGCGTTCGACAGCGATAAAGCGGGACCAAGAAGCCACGCGATCGGGAATCGAGCAATCCGGACTCGTCTCTTATAAAGAAGATGGGTCGAGCGTACTCTTTCCCTCAGAATAAAACACGGAAGATACTTGATCTCGCCATAAAACATCAGATGATTACACTTCCGGAGTCCAAACACCCCGACCAAGCAGGCGAAGTCTCTCACCCAGACTATTGCTCCTATCATAGGGCAATAGGACATCCTATTGAAGACTGCTTCATCTTCAAGAACTGGGTCGAAGACCAATATCAGCTCGGCAAGTTCGCTCTATCTAGTAGTTGAAGGATAAATCCGCCACAGAAGCACGAACCAAAAGCCGCGCATACAGCGAGAGTAGAACCAGATCAATATCGGTCGTGGAAGCGTGCTCGTACTTGTCATATGATAACACTATCAAAAGAAGAGCCTGAGGATAGGCATGACCTCCCCTGGTGCTTCAAAAACAATGATGACGAGGTAATTTAAGAATTTCCACCGGCACCGAAAGAGCTGGAGGATGGAATACATACTACTGCAGATAACCTCAAGAAAATCAATTTGGGGACGACAAGTGACCCGCGGCCGACATTCGTTAGTGAGTTGCTGTCTGAAGAAAGGGTGGCTACACTAAAAGATGTGCTTATACAGCATAGGGATTGCTTCGCATGGAACTATTCCGAGATGCCAGGACTAGATCCAGAAATTGCTGTCCATAAACTGGCAATATCCCCGGACGTTAAGCCAATCAAATAAGCACCAAGGAGAATGCGGCTTGAGCTTCAGATGAGTATCAACGCCGAGGTCAAGAAGTTAATCGACTCCGGCTTCATCTAAGAAGTTCAGTATCCTGATTGGATCGCCAACATCGTCCCGGTGATGAAGAAAAATGGGACAGTGCACATTTGTGTGGACTTTCGGGATCTCAATAAAGCCTGCCAGAAAGACGACTTCCCAGTACCAGTCATTGAGCTGATGATGGATAACACATCCACTCACGAAATTTTCTCCTTCATGGACGGCTCATCAGGATATAATCAGATAAAGATGCATCCCGAGGACCAGAAGCACACCGCTTTCCGGACCCCTTTGGGTATATTTTGCTATAAGGTGATGCCTTTCTGTCACGACCCGTAGGGTACGGAACGTGACTGGCACTTAAGTTTACGAAACGTCTAAAGACGTCCGTAAAATAAGTAAGCCAAAGCCCAGAAAACAAAACCAATTAAACAAAAGAGTGAAGAAAACCCAATCAATTGAAAGCGAGTTTATCAAATAAGTCATGTAAAACCCTTTTTAAAAACAATACCAATTTTTCCGAAAATTTCGGCAGAGTCTCCTTTGTAAATACTGGCCCCCAAAATGGGTACAACAAAATATATATGAATCCAACAAAATAGGGCATCCCCAAGCGGGAGCTAGCTCTTCGCCACAAGGCGGTCACAAATCCCACGCAATATAAAACGACAGCATGCAAAATAATCATAATGAAGCATAAGAAAACAGCATGTCGACTCAAGTGAGCTCGACCCCAAAATACAGCATAAAAGTCCACAAACCTCACAGTCTCATCTCTAAGTCAATATACAACAATACTGGTAGATACAGTAGATGGAGTGCACTAGATACAAAGAATATACAAGGTGGTACAAAAATAGTAACATAACCCACCTAAGAGCAAAACCTCGAGTCCAGGCAAAGGAGGCAAAAGAACAAGTGCGCCCGCCGCTACTGTACTGACGGAGCGGACCTGCAAAAGACTGTGGCACAACGGGGGTGAGTTGCCAACTCGTGAGTAATAAATAACACCTACAAAGGCTATCGTATGCATGCACACAAGCATCCTAGCATCTAAAATACAGGTATGAATGGATGCACTAGCAGGTGTGTATACAACATCAGTGTACGAATATGTATGCAACATGAATATCTGAGGTATCAATAGGTATCTATAAGAAACATTTTATCTCTTTTTGTTTTTGAAACTCTTTTAGAATGCCAGCATAATACTCAAAGAATCGACGAGAACCGGTGTCCAGCAACGACACCTAAAAGCTGTCTCAAATCTCATAAATCCATGTCATAGTGTCTCTGGCCTCAGCCGTCCAGCTGACCCATCTCAAATATCAATATCTCATCATCTAGTGGCCACGGTCGGTATCCTCTGGATATCCGCCGTCCCAAACAGTCACCGGTAGGTAATCCGTCCCCTGCCAGGCTCAACGTCAACACCACATTCCTCTTGCCCCGGGGTACCTTACCGGGCCCACCATGTACCCGTGCCGGTTCCTCCACTCCTCGACACGGATTTCCAAAACCACAGCAAACTCATGGTGGACGACACTTACATCACTAGAAAACCGCAATTTACATATTTTAAAAATATAATAAGTTTAGAAATTTTGCGGCTTTCCCCGAAATCCAGAAATATCATAAAATCTCAAGAAATCCTCATAAGTGCATATATCAATGATAATGAATGCATATGGTATCAATAATCAAGTTGCGATGTGTGATTAATAGATTAGGCATGAACAATTAATATGATGAAGTACATGCACATGAATAGCAATCCTACGGTTTCATTTTAAGGAATTAAAGGCAATAGCACAAGTTTAAGTATCATTTAGTAAAATGTTTAGATTTAAAGGTTATCTAGTGTGGTGGCATGGAAATTATCAGGGTGTGTGTGTAAGCATGAATAGTGCTCGTGCTGCATATAAAAACCCTGGTAATGGTGCAGGTGTCCTATAAAATGGTTTCGTATAGGTATGTCAATATAATGCATGGATGCAGCAAATAATCAAATAAGTATTTCACCCCTAATTACTAACATCACTAAGAATCTTGTAAGTTACTAAAACTATCGGGCGGCTTGCGCCATCCAACGATAGTCCCCCGTAGATGTTACATCTACTCACCGGAATCCCTGGCTAGCTGTGTCCAATCACCGCTTTTTCCTTTCGCGCCGCGTCTGACGTCTCCGCGACCGAACCTGGAATTTACATCAATACCAACATAAGGTTACTTATCAAGAACGACGCAAAACCCAACGAAACTACTAAAGTTCACTAGCTAGGTACAACGGGCGCAGGGTGCGCGGAACACACGCGAAAATCGCAAAAACTGCCAAAAAAACGCCGATTTGGTCGCCCGGCAAAACTAAAACCCGACTACCCAAAAATCCGCACTCACGCATCCTAAACGTCGTAGGAGATGCTAAAAACATCCCCAAGGTATCACAAATAATTCACCAAATAATTTTAATAAAAACCTAGTAAGCACAAACTAGCAATTTTGGTGCAAAAATCGAAAATTAGCGATACGGTTATCACAATCCAACACAATATCCAACCACACAACAAGCAATCTACAAACACTATAATTACAACACATTAGCAAAGATTCAAAACCTATTTTCCATAAACAACCATTACTTGAATTATCTAACCTAGCAATTCTTAATCCAAACTATATATGAAAACCTTAAATTAACACTAATTTATAACTCAATTAGCAAGTTAACCTTCTAGATTAGGTTAGCAAAACAACTAGATAACAAATTAGATTTAATCAAATAAATAATGGTTTCTAAACCCTAATTCAACTCATTTATCATGCTTCACAACTCACAATCCGTACACAACCCTCTTCTAGATTTTGGTAAATTAGCAAACTTAATGCAATTTCACCCAAGTTTAACATAGATTAGGTTAATAGGAAGCCGCTTAAGCAAGGTAACCATAAAGATTAGTTAAGTAACAACTAGATTAACTACAAAACAATTTAATTAACTATCATGGCTTCAAAAACCCTAGTTTAATTTTTCAACCATAACCTAAGAAAAAAACTAGATTAGAACTACACTAAATTAACACTACAACAATCTAACTTAAGAAACTTAATCAAAAGAATTTAATTAGCAAGAGATTATACCTCACTAGAGATCTAGCAAGAATAGATTTGCTCCAAATGATGGCCTCAAGCATCAAGATCCAAGCTAGGGAGGTGAAGGAAAAGAAAGATGAAGGATGGGTTTGATTTGTAAGCTTAAAGTTGCAATTTTTTTGAATTTAACTTGAAGAATTTTGAAGAAAATGAAAAGAAAAGAGATGAAGAGGGGGGAGTGCAGGTTTCGGCCAGATTAGGAGGTGAGGGGAGGGTTGTGGGTGTGTTGGAAAAGTCAAGAGTCAACTCCCCAAAAGTCAATGCTCCATACTTCAACAACTATATTTAATATAAATTCCTAAACAAAACAATTCCACACATGAAAGAAAATAAATGTGAGGCCAGAAATTTCTGAACTTGAACAAGGTGGGGCTGTCCTAGGGCTGAGGGAAGAGAGAGAGGGGTTTTACAAAAGAAATTTTATGCAAAAAGACCCCCTACAAGTCAAAAATTGCAAGTTTTAGCTTAAAATTCAATAAATTCGTTTCCTATCATAAAAATTAGTAAAAATTCAAAATAAAATACTAAAAATTTATGTTACCACTAGATTTTAATTATCATAATTTTAAAGATTAAAATTAGCCCGGAAAAATTTGTATTTATCGCTAATTTAATGTATTTTCTTACCGGCTTAAATAATATTAAAAAATTGAAAAAATAGGGAAAATTTTTTAAATGACCAAAATTTCATAAGTAACTCATTAGCTACTAAAAACAAGCAATTACCTATCCATTTTAAGTATAATTAGCCCTAAACTGCAAAATAACGAGAAAGACGGTTTTCGGAAAAATACCGAATTTTCACCGAATTTCAGGAAAACACCAAAACGACTTTTCAAGACGCTACACTTTCGGTCTAAAGAACGCCGGCGCCACCTATCAGAGGGCCATGATGAAGATCTTCGATGACCTCATACATGAAATCGTCGAATGCTACATCGACGACCTCATGGTGAAAAGCAAATCATACGAGGAGCATTTAGAGCATCTAAAGACCGTATTTCAATGCCTTCGTAAATACAACTTGAAGATGAACCCTCTTAAATGCGCGTTCGGAGTCTCCTCGGGCAAATTCCTGGGGTTCATCGTCCGACACCGAGGCATCGAAATGGATCCGTCAAAGATCAAGGCGATCATGGAAATGCCTCCGCCAAGGACTCTCAAACAATTGCGGTCTCTCCAAGGGAAGCTTGCATATATCCGGCGATTTATAGCCAATCTCTCAGGCAAATGCCGTCCTTACAGCCACCTAATGAAGAAGGGAACCCCTTTCGTCTGGGATCGCAAATGTCAAGACGCACTGGACGAAATCAAGCAATACCTGCAGAATCCGCCAGTGCTGGCTGCTCCGGTCAAGGGAAAGCCTCTCATTCTTTATACAACATCCCTTGAAGGTTCCTTAGACGCATTATGGGCACAAAAGAACGACCAGGGGAAGGAAAGAGCCCTCTACTATTTGAGTCGAGTTCTGCTGGGGGCAGAAAGCAATTATTCTCCCATTGAAAAACACTGCCTGGCATTGATCTTTCGCAATAATGAAGCTCAGGCACTATGTGTTGGCGCATGAAGTCCGTCTCATATCGAATGTGGATCCTCTCAAGTATTTAATGTCAAAAGCCATATTGACGGGACGGCTCGCTAAATGGGCCTTGCTCTTGATGGAGTTCTCAATAACTTATCAGGCTCTTAAGGCAGTGAAAGGCCAGGCCATCGCCGACTTCCTCGCTGATCATCCGATACCTGCCGATTCTCCCTTGAATTGCGAACTGCCGGACGAACATGCGTTTGACACGATCGACGGAAGCGATACCCGGTGGGAACTTTACTTCGATGGAGCATCCTCGATGAAGAAACGCAAACAAAACACCCCCATAATCAAATCAGGGGTAGGCCTCATCTTCGTAACTCCACAAGGAGGGATAATGCGCTTTGCCTTCTCCTTAACAGAGCCGAGGACAAACAATGAAGCCGAGTATGAAGCTTTGATAGCGGGTCTCGAGATCGCTATCGACATGTGAATTGCAAACCTCCTCATATACAGAGACTCCCAACTGGTCGTTAGTCAAGTAAATGGCGACTACCAAACGTGCAAGCCAGAGTTGGTGAGCTACGGCGAGAGAGTGCAGCAACTGCCGACCCAAATTCCTTCCTACACCTTGGAAAGCATACCGCGCACGGAAAATAGCAAAGCGGATGCATTAGCCAAGCTAGCTAAAGAATTGGATGATGAGAACCTCAATGACGTAAGAATCGTAGTACAAAGCCTTCGGGTTCTTGCACCGGCAGAAATATCTCCGGAGTTGTCCGAGGAAAAGGGAGCGACCTAACAAATGGCTCTACAAGTGAAAGACCAAGAAAAGGTCGAAGATTGGAGAGAAGTCTTTATAGACTACTTCAAATCCCGTTGAACACCTGAAGATGCGTCCTCAAAACATCAGCTCATGAAGCGAGCCCTATCTTTTGCCTTCGTTAATGACACTCTGTACAAGAGGTCATTTGATTCTCTGTGGTTGAGATGCCTGGGACCTGAAGAAACAAGAAGAGTCATCTAATAAACTCATGACGGACTCTGCGGTTCTCACTAAGCCGGGCCGAAGATGAAGCTGAAGATCAAACGGATGGGCTACTATTGGCTCACGATGATCCAGGACTGCCTCAAGTATGCGAAGCAATGCCACTCATGCCAGATTCATGGGGACTTTATCCATCAGCATCCAAATCCACTACATCCAACGATGGCAAGCCGGCCGTTCGAGATGCGGGGAACTGACATAATCGGCCCCATCAAACCAGCACCGTCCAGAGGATATCGATTCATTTTGGCGATGACTGATTACTTCTCCAAATGGGCAGAAGCAGTACCGCTAAGGGAAGTGAAGACGGAGAATATCCTCCATTTCTTCAAGACACACGTCATTTATCGGTTTGGAACTCCGCGACGGATTATCTCCGATAATGGGCCAGCCTATAGAATCCACAAGATCAGCCGCTTCGCACAACAGCATAACATAGACGGGAGATACTCCTCAGTCTATAATCCCCGAGCTAACGGTCTAGCTGAGGCTTTTAACAAGACCTTGACGAAGATCGTGAAAAAGACGGTGTCATGAAATAAGAAAGACTTGTCACGACCCGAAAGTACGGAACATGACCGGCACCTAAACTACGAACGTCTCGAGGCGTACGTAATCTAAGTAAACCGAAAACCCAGAAATCCAAACCAAGAAAAGATGTAGAGTGCAGGAAAAACCAACTTAAAGCAAGTAGTTTCAATAGCATAAGCCGAATTATGCGGTTTTTTAAAACATCCAAAAATTTCCTGAAAATTTCGGCAGAGTCTCCTTTGTAAATACTGGCCCCCAAATGGGATACAACATGAATAGTATACGAAATCAATAAAAAGGCATCCCCAAGCGGGAGCTAGCTCTTCGCCAATCGACGGCCACAACCACACAAGCAATATAATATACAACGCCAATGGCGAGGATCAAAATTCAAAAGGAAACTCAAAACCACAAGAAAATCACAGAAATATAACGCGCGACTCTAAGGTCGAAGGAATAACATCACTGGTCTCTATCTCAAAATAAATACATGTTTGGTTGATGGAACTTCTAGATACAACAGGATAATGATATACAAGATATATAATGGGGGTACGATACAAGTAAACCCACCTACTAGCAAATCACCCGAAGGAAACTATGCCCGCAAAGCCGTAAAGAAACCTGTACGGCAAACCTACAAGAAACTGGGACACAACGGGGGTGAGTTGCCAACTCGTGAATAGAAAAACATCTACGAAAAGAAATCGCATAAATAACGCAATCCTAGGTCAACGATTATAATATATCCTCAAATATATAACCAGCAACCTATAACAATGGTTAAGGCAAATATCTAACCCAAGTGTAATTCCATGTGCCCGTGTCAGTTCCTCAGGTAGCAATATATCATATGAATGAGGTATGAATGCATGAAAACAGAATACATGTAAATGAAGAACTGTTTTCATAATTTAGTGAGATTTCCTTTGTATTTTTAAAACGAGGTATCATAATGAAATCAGCATAAAACAGTGCCTAGCATCGGCACAAAACGTAATCCCAATATCTCGATATCTCTGTATCACAGTTTCTGTACCTCAATATCTCGAAATCTTAATGTCTCAATCACAATATCTAGGGCGCTGTCAGTCCAGACCGGCCCCTACCATCCATCTCAAGACCACGACGGTATCCTCCGGATATCCGACGTGTCGGGTAAAATCACCGGTAGGTAGTGCTCCCCTGCCAGGCTCACATCGTCATCATCACGCGCTTCTTGCCCCGGGGTACCTTACCGGGTCCACCATGTACCCGAAACGGTTCATCCGCCTCCTCGAATCGGGTCTCGAAATCCATCAGCAAACTCATGGTGGACGACTCATACATCATGGGAAAAACCGCACTTTTATTTAAAAAGGGAGAAATCAGTTTATATATGTTTTGCGGTTTTCCTCCAAATCCAGAAAATATCATGGAAATCCGAATCATCAATAGCATGTAGAACCATGAATATAAGCATGAGAATGAATAACAGTATGCATGAAGCGACAAGTAATAACTACAATATCTAAGCTGGCATATAAGGTATGTACATTAATATTATGTCAAACTACTGGCTATCAAGCTATGTTAAGCAACAATATTTTCTAAGGTGTACGTGACATGGCAATTACCGATGAAGATGTGTGTGAGCCGGCAAGTAAGTGTATGTGGTACTACGCATCATCGGTAATGGTGCTGGTGTCCTAACAGCATAATGTCAACAATGCAAT
Source organism: Agapanthus africanus (assembly GCA_030015575.1). NCBI lineage: Eukaryota > Viridiplantae > Streptophyta > Magnoliopsida > Asparagales > Amaryllidaceae > Agapanthus > Agapanthus africanus. Next base: position 271,383,556 of record CM057340.1, read on the forward strand.
ATGAAATAACAATGTAAATATGCGATGCGGAGCGAGCAACCAAAATAAGCGGGAGCTAATTATTAAACAATGGTGCCATTTGAAATAACACGAATCGCGGGGTTTTGAAAATAGGGCTACGGTGGTTTTTAAGAAAGGATACGTCTTTGAAATATCCGTAGATCCCTTGACCTGTCTTTTAAAATACCCACGATCCGCTAGTTTTGAAATAGGTAGGAGTCTAATCTAATCTAACAACTACACTAAACTATACGGCTAAACTAACAAGCTGAACTACAGGTAAGGAAACCGCCTATCATCTGAGTCGATACATATACATACCTGTATATATATAGTCGGTGATCCTGCCTCAATAATATCACATCCGATACCATATCTAAAATCAGGCATCCCAAGTCAAGAGTGCGGATCAATCATCAATATAGCTCGTACGTAAATCCGTCGTACGGCATCCCAAATCTGGGTACGGGTCAATATCACATTCATCATACTATTCACCTGGTATCCTCTTTATCAAATATCATGATCGGGGTACTGATCTACGTCTAGTACAATACTGATACCGCCTAAGTATGCATGCACGTGTGTGAAACACTACATCAAGACCCGTTACAACATCATGTCGTATCTCAAATACGAACCCTGCTATATCACCGATCTCACGGCCTCAAATCAAATCTCATCGACTCATCTTAAATCCCAAGTACTATCATCATTATCCATGCATGTGTATATGAATGTACATATGCATAGTCCCATACCCACGCATATATACATATATACACATCCCAATCGGCGCACAAGAAAGTAATGTATGCAAGTCTGTGTGTGTGCGCGTATGTGGGTATAACAACTACTCTAGGGTTTCGCAACTAACCCAAAGGTAAACCATGAACACATAAACATAACATGAATACATATTCTCGTATCATAAAACACTTATATAAACATATATATATATATATATAAGCTACACTACGGACTGCGGGGGTGCTATACTCCATCCACCCGACTTCTCCCCGTAGATATAAATCTACTCACCTGGTCCTCGCTCGCCGGTGCCGACGTCGCTACGCGCTTGCTTGTCGTCTCGAAGTCCACATTGGGGTACCTACATATCACAACGCATCGTATCGCATTAAAATCCGACTCTTGACCAAAACGACACACGAATCCCACATAAGTCAAAACCTTTGGTTGCTTTCACAAATCAACCCAAAAACCCTCGACATCGGCGTACAAACGCTGATTGATCGAGAAAATCTCAAACGTACAAATCGTAGTTCCCTAAACTCACTAATTATAACATAAAATAGGGTTTAAATCATCAAAACATTAAAATAAATCAAATCGATTTATTTCCGAAAACCTAGAAAGCACTAAATTTTCGTGTTAATTCGAAACTTGATGTTTTAACAAAACTAAAGTCCATAATATCCACTAAACATCATAACTAAGTCATATAAACCATTACTAGATTTTATTCTTATCAATTTTCATTGAATCCAACATTCTAGTTTGCAAAATACCCAATTTTAACACTTTAAAATCAACAATTTGTAAACTAGCAACTAGATTAGTTTTAGCATTCCATTGACATGTTAATCTCCTCATTAAAACCATAATCAAATTATAAAAACCCTAACTAGATTTTAAATTCCACATTTGAATTAATCACCCAAAACCTAGTTTATAAATATATGTGATTTGGACAAATTACATATAACAAGTGCAATTTTAATTAACCAAACTAGGTTTTACATATATTAAGGTGTTAAACTAAACATTTCATCCCTAATGATATAATAAAAACCCTAATTGAAATCACAAACCCTTAGTAGATTTTCCAAACATTCAATTAAACCCATATTATCAACTAATTATGTTTGATTAAACTAATTAGCATCACATTAAGAAAAAGGGGTTAGAGTTTTACCTTCACAAACCATGAGATTTAGCATGCAACATGACCCCCAAAATGTAAACTTTTCACCAAGATCCATGCTTGATAGGATAAGGGAAAATGGGTAGAGAGTGGATTTTGATTTTGAGGTTTTAATCTATGGATTTTGTAGAATTTTTTTGATGGAAAAGGGGAGTGGATTTGGGGGAGGGGCTGCTGCAGTTGGGGAGAGGGGGGCTCAGCCTGAAGAGAGGGGGGAGGGTAGAGAGAGTGTGGTGATGTTATGAAGTCAAGAATTGACCAAAGTCAACAAAGCCCATACTTACATATATTAATTCTTTCATTCCTTTGTTTTATTTTCCTATTTGTGTGGAATGTAGTGGGGAAATGGGTGGGGGCTGCTGAATTCAGCCAAGGGGAGAAGTAAATGGGGGTGTGTGAGTGTGGGTATGGGTGTGGGGTGATGGAAAATGACAAATACAATACCTCAAACATCCATTTACACTAAAAAAAGCCTTTTTTCTTAAATAATTTCTAAACCGTTTTGACAAACGATTTCATTTCAAAAACCATATGATAAAATTTTATTTAATGAGTCATGATGCACAAAATTTGTTTCAACTCATTCCAATTTGTAATTTTCCCTAATTAAATATATTAGTGACGGCTTAAAATAATATTAAAATAATTTTTTTCAGAAAAATTGAAATTTCACCAGTGGCTCAATAAACACCAAATACTAGCAATTACATAGCTGGAATATGTATATTTAATTTTTATAATAAGATATTTGCATTTTGACTTTTTACAGAAAACCCTCCTTATTTTACCGTTTCTTCGAAATTTCGCCGAAACGATTTTCAGAACGTTACAATCTTCCCCCCTTAAAGAAATTCGGTCCCCGAATTCAAATTAAAACTTCCCCCCAAATACTAAAATATTTCAGCCAAAACCATCAAATCGCCGGGGCTTCGAAATCATAAATACATAAAACAAATCGTAGCGCAATGCATGCGCATGAAAAATGAGCCTATAACTCAAAATCAAACTCCATCCAGCATCCCGCAATCATCGGAGTCATGGAGAAGACATCAATGTCAAGATCTAATATGAAAATCAACATGATATACATCGTTAAAACATCTGGAAGCAATGCATGCCAAATCTTCTTCAAATCGCTGTGCGATGCTCGCAGCACTGCACAGTGGCGGACGTCTATCATAAGAAAATAACTATATACATATATACCTTTGTTTGAAATGTACGTTCCGCCGTTTTGGAAACAATTTAGAAGGGTTTCCTGGTTTTAAACATTTCGTGTCATTTCAGACATGTAGGTAAATACGGAGACTATAGCCCGCTTTTTGGAAATCCCTTCAATAACTATCAATGCATGCAAAATATATTCAGGTACTGTCCTCTGACTAGTCCTGCTCAGTACAAAAACTCATAGCAATCATCATAAAAACGTACCGCTCCATAAGAAATCAGTCCCAAAATACGCGTATGAATACTACGTGCGTCTGGTGCGCACGACAATCAAAATCCATATACGTGCCATACGAGTGCACAGAAACAAGATCTAAGTGCATTGGGTGTGCACAAAGCATCTGTCGTAGGCAACGTGTGTGCCTGACAGCAAAATCAGGTGCATCTGACATGCCCGAAAAAAATCTCGATTTAGTGCATCTGGTGTGCACCAAAATCGCATCTCAAAACATGCGCTCAACATGCGCGAAAACCTAAAACCAGGGGCATCCATCATGCACGAAATCATGAAATCCAATATCAAGCGCCGAACATGCGCAAAATCAAATCAGGTGCACAAGGTGCGTAAAACAAATATCGAGTATCATAATCGAAATCGAAGTCCAGTGCATCTAAGTGCACAAAAGGCGTATCACTGCACTACAAGCATATACAAACTATACAGGGTGCAGGAACCAAATCGTGTGCGTGCATACGCACAAAATCAACTCAAATGTCTAAAACCGTAAAATCACAAACATGTGAAACCAAAGCCCGAAAACGATATCAAGTGCAACACTATGCAAAGATCGTAAATCCTCAATCATCAAAATCAAATCATGCGAATAAATCACCCAAAACATCGAAATCAATAATGGCGGAATAGTACCGCTCAAGCGCATCCTCTAAAAATCTCGGGCCAACTGTCGCGGTCACTAGTGGGACGTCTCGTCGATGATCATGAACTCTGGCCTGCTGGTGTGCGTAACAATGACCACTCCTGGGTCAAGGTCTTCACTGTGAATTACCAATCTCTCGGTCCATCGGCTCATCAGCCCTGTCAGGTGTGCTAACGGGGATGATCCCGTTCTGGCACGTCTCTTGTCATCTCCCGGTCAATCATCGCGACCACTCGTAAGACAGCATATCACTGGCGTCGGCCTCTGGCTCTCTGAATGTACGTGACACATCAGATCCTGGGTGCAAGTATCATTGCAGCAGTGTCCTGGAAGGAATCCTGCTCACGGTCTCTTCCATGTCTCGTCTCTGCCAACTGTCCGGAAGTCATTGTCCTTTCCTATATCTGTGTCTTATTCCGGAACGGCTGCATACTCACCGCGACTCCTTCTGGAAGGTATATCCAGTACTCTGCCTCGGCATGCGCATCGCATCTCTGATGTCGGCGGAGGGGAACGTCATCTCATCTAGATCTGGTACGAACCTCTTACTCCATTTTTCTCTAATGTCGACCGCTTCGAACTCGTCTCATCGTGGCTGCATGGACTGAGCTCCAACGGCTATCCTCGTATCGGGAGTCTCCCAAGAAATGCATCTCACCACCTAGCATCCGAATTAAGTCGAGCCATCTTATCGAGTCGTCAAAACCTCATAATCCCCCAAGAGCTCAACATCTTGGGCACAGTTTAATAGTATCGAGTACATACCACAACATCGATGGTCCAGCCGTAGAAGGGCAAACCCAAGCCTCACTAATGGCGCCGTAGAACTGTCGCAAACCCGAAGGTTCAAAGGCTTTCACACGGTCATTAAGTCAAGTTAGGGTTTCATTCTTCTAGAGGGACCATAGAATTGCCTGTATGTCTTTCCGACTACTTTAAACTTGAAATAATAGGTTTCTGACATTCGATCGTCTCTGTCGACTCCCAACGTCTCCGCGTGAAGTCGTCTCTAGCTGGAATCAATCTATCTGATGACCTCGCATCGGGATAGCGAACGAACCCCATGTCCTAGTCATTCATCCTTGGTGACTAGCGACCTTCTATCATCTCTTAATGCAACTCGTACTGTAATAGCTCCAACATCTAGGGTGATATCTCGTCGTTCGCAGCAATAACTGGCTCACTCGTATGCACGCTGAACAGTGCCTCAAACATCATGAATAAGCCATACACCAACGGTCATCAAAATCTGGCTGGCCTCTGTCAGTGGCTCAATCCTCTAGTGCTGATCAGCACATCCGAGTAACCTCATAAAGGCGATCCGCCAAACGCTCGTGGCGCGGAAACACAGTGAAAAGACACATCTCTGCAATCGTGTGTCGCCGGAATCATGCCCTGGTCAGTCCTCGTTCTTGACGAGCTCATGCTGACCGCAACTCTAGCCGTAGCTCTCCCTGCCCGTAATCGTGGCAGCAAAACCATAACTGGTACTGATGAGGCTAGATCGGAATGAATATAATACTAAGCAAAGAAATATACATCCTAAGGCTTCTTAAGTGGAGTAGCGTATCGTAAATATGCCGCGGAACATACCTACGGTACGTCACTCTACTTTAGTCACCTATTCCATCAACCAAGGGTCATCCTACGCTCCGAAGGTAAAACCTAACGCTCTGATACCAACTTTGTCACGACCCGAAAGTACGGAACATGACCGGCACCTAAACTACGAACGTCTCGAGGCGTACGTAATCTAAGTAAACCGAAAACCCAGAAATCCAAACCAAGAAAAGATGTAGAGTGCAGGAAAAACCAACTTAAAGCAAGTAGTTTCAATAGCATAAGCCGAATTATGCGGTTTTTAAAAACATCCAAAAATTTCCTGAAAATTTCGGCAGAGTCTCCTTTGTAAATACTGGCCCCCAAATGGGATACAACATGAATAGTATACGAAATCAATAAAAAGGCATCCCCAAGCGGGAGCTAGCTCTTCGTCAATCGACGGCCACAACCACACAAGCAATATAATATACAATGCCAACGGCGAGGATCAAAATTCAAAAGGAAACTCAAAACCACAAGAAAATTACAGAAATATAACGCGCGACTCTAAGGTCGAAGGAATAACATCACTGGTCTCTATCTCAAAATAAATACATGTTTGGTTGATGGAACTTCTAGATACAACAGGATAATGATATACAAGATATATAATGAGGGTACGATACAAGTAAACCCACCTACTAGCAAATCACCCGAAGGAAACTATGCCCGCAAAGCCGTAAAGAAACCTGTACGGAAAACCTACAAGAAACCGGGACACAACGGGGGTGAGTTGCCAACTCGTGAATAGAAAAACATCTACGAAAAGAAATCGCATAAATAACGCAATCCTAGGTCAACGATCATAATATATCTTCAAATATATAACCAGCAACCTATAACAATGGTTAAGGCAAATATTTAACCCAAGTGTAATTCCATGTGCCCGTGTCAGTGCCTCAGGTAGCAATATATCATATGAATGAGGTATGAATGCATGAAAACAGAATACATGTAAATGAAGAACTGTTTTCATAATTTAGTGAGATTTCCTTTGTATTTTTAAAACGAGGTATCATAATGAAATCAGCATAAAACAGTGCCTAGCATCGGCACAAAACGTAATCCTAATATCTTGATATCTCTGTATCACGGTCTCTGTACCTCAATATCTCGAAATCTCAATGTCTCAATCACAATATCTAGGGCGCCGTCAGTCCAGACCGGCCCCTACCATCCATCTCAAGACCACGACGGTATCCTCCGGATATCCGACGCGTCGGGTAAAATCACCAGTAGGTAGTGCTCCCCTGCCAGGCTCACATCGTCATCATCACGCGCTTCTTGTCCCGGGGTACCTTACCGGGTCCACCATGTACCCGAAACGGTTCATCCGCCTCCTCGAATCGGGTCTCGAAATCCATCAGCAAACTCATGGTGGACGACTCATACATCATGGGAAAAACCGCACTTTTATTTAAAAAGGGAGAAATCAGTTTATATATGTTTTGCGGTTTTCTTCCAAATCCAGAAAATATCATGGAAATCCGAATCATCAATAGCATGTAGAACCATGAATATAAGCATGAGAATGAATAACAGTATGCATGAAGCGACAAGTAATAACTACAATATCTAAGCTGGCATATAAGGTATGTACACTAATATTATGTCAAACTACTGGCTATCAAGCTATGTTAAGCAACAATATTTTCTAAGGTGTACGTGACATGGCAATTACCGATGAAGATGTGTGTGAGCCGGCAAGTAAGTGTATGTGGTACATACGCATCATCGGTAATGGTGCTGGTGTCCTAACAGCATAATGTCAACAATGCAATATGAAATAACAATGTAAATATGCGATGCAGAGCGAGCAACCAAAATGAGCGGGAGCTAATTATTAAACAATGGTGCCATTTGAAATAACACGAATCGCGGGGTTTTGAAAATAGGGCTACGGTGGTTTTTAAGAAAGGATACGTCTTTGAAATATCCGTAGATCCCTTGACCTGTCTTTTAAAATACCCACGATCCGCTAGTTTTGAAATAGGTAGGAGTCTAATCTAATCTAACAACTACACTAAACTATACGGCTAAACTAACAAGCTGAACTACAGGTAAGGAAACCGCCTATCATCTGAGTCGATACATATACATACCTGTATATATATAGTCGGTGATCCTGCCTCAATAATATCACATCCGATACCATATCTAAAATCAGGCATCCCAAGTCAAGAGTGCGGATCAATCATCAATATAGCTCGTACGTAAATCCGTCGTACGGCATCCCAAATCTGGGTACGGGTCAATATCACATTCATCATACTATTCACCTGGTATCCTCTTTATCAAATATCATGATCGGGGTACTGATCTACGTCTAGTACAATACTGATACCGCCTAAGTATGCATGCACGTGTGTGAAACACTACATCAAGACCCGTTACAACATCATGTCGTATCTCAAATACGAACCCTGCTATATCACCGATCTCACGGCCTCAAATCAAATCTCATCGACTCATCTTAAATCCCAAGTACTATCATCATTATCCATGCATGTGTATATGAATGTACATATGCATAGTCCCATACCCACGCATATATACATATATACACATCCCAATCGGCGCACAAGAAAGTAATGTATGCAAGTCTGTGTGTGTGCGCGTATGTGGGTATAACAACTACTCTAGGGTTTCGCAACTAACCCAAAGGTAAACCATGAACACATAAACATAACATGAATACATATTCTCGTATCATAAAACACTTATATAAACATATATATATATATATATAAGCTACACTACGGACTGCGGGGGTGCTATACTCCATCCACCCGACTTCTCCCCGTAGATATAAATCTACTCACCTGGTCCTCGCTCGCCGGTGCCGACGTCGCTACGCGCTTGCTTGTCGTCTCGAAGTCCACATTGGGGTACCTACATATCACAACGCATCGTATCGCATTAAAATCCGACTCTTGACCAAAACGACACACGAATCCCACATAAGTCAAAACCTTTGGTTGCTTTCACAAATCAACCCAAAAACCCTCGACATCGGCGTACAAACGCTGATTGATCGAGAAAATCTCAAACGTACAAATCGTAGTTCCCTAAACTCACTAATTATAACATAAAATAGGGTTTAAATCATCAAAACATTAAAATAAATCAAATCGATTTATTTCCGAAAACCTAGAAAGCACTAAATTTTCGTGTTAATTCGAAACTTGATGTTTTAACAAAACTAAAGTCCATAATATCCACTAAACATCATAACTAAGTCATATAAACCATTACTAGATTTTATTCTTATCAATTTTCATTGAATCCAACATTCTAGTTTGCAAAATACCCAATTTTAACACTTTAAAATCAACAATTTGTAAACTAGCAACTAGATTAGTTTTAGCATTCCATTGACATGTTAATCTCCTCATTAAAACCATAATCAAATTATAAAAACCCTAACTAGATTTTAAATTCCACATTTGAATTAATCACCCAAAACCTAGTTTATAAATATATGTGATTTGGACAAATTACATATAACAAGTGAAATTTTAATTAACCAAACTAGGTTTTACATATATTAAGGTGTTAAACTAAACATTTCATCCCTAATGATATAATAAAAACCCTAATTGAAATCACAAACCCTTAGTAGATTTTCCAAACATTCAATTAAACCCATATTATCAACTAATTATGTTTGATTAAACTAATTAGCATCACATTAAGAAAAAGGGGTTAGAGTTTTACCTTCACAAACCATGAGATTTAGCATGCAACATGACCCCCAAAATGCAAACTTTTCACCAAGATCCATGCTTGATAGGATAAGGGAAAATGGGTAGAGAGTGGATTTTGATTTTGAGGTTTTAATCTATGGATTTTGTAGAATTTTTTTGATGGAAAAGGGGAGTGGATTTGGGGGAGGGGCTGCTGCAGTTGGGGAGAGGGGGGCTCGGCCTGAAGAGAGGGGGGAGGGTAGAGAGAGTGTGGTGATGTTATGAAGTCAAGAATTGACCAAAGTCAACAAAGCCCATACTTACATATATTAATTTTTTCATTCCTTTGTTTTATTTTCCTATTTGTGTGGAATGTAGTGGGGAAATGGGTGGGGGCTGCTGAATTCAGCCAAGGGGAGAAGTAAATGGGGGTGTGTGAGTGTGGGTATGGGTGTGGGGTGATGGAAAATGACAAATACAATACCCCAAACATCCATTTACACTAAAAAAAGCCTTTTTCTTCAATAATTTCTAAACCGTTTTGACAAACGATTTCATTTCAAAAACCATATGATAAAATTTTATTTAATGAGTCATGATGCACAAAATTTGTTTCAACTCATTCCAATTTGTAATTTTCCCTAATTAAATATATTAGTGACGGCTTAAAATAATATTAAAATAATTTTTTTCAGAAAAATTGAAATTTCACCAGTGGCTCAATAAACACCAAATACTAGCAATTACATAGATAGAATATGTATATTTAATTTTTATAATAAGATATTTGCATTTTGACTTTTTACAGAAAACCCTCCTTATTTTACCGTTTCTTCGAAATTTCGCCGAAACGATTTTCAGAACGTTACAAGACTGGCATGAGAGACTGCATGAAGCTCTCTGGGCATATTGAACTATGTTCAAAACGTCCACGAACACAACGCCGTACGCATTGGTATTCGGTACAGAGGCGGTGCTCCCTCTCGAGATAGATCTCCCCTCTCTACGAGTGGCAGTTCATTATGAGCTAACGGACGAAGAGAATGCTCACCTTCGGCTTGAAGAGCTCGACGTCCTTGATGAAACCCGGCTCATAGCGCAACAAAATCTGGAGGCTTATAAAGTAAAGATGACACGTTCATATGAGAGATTGACTAGGCCGAGAAAATTTCGCCAAGGCGAACTCGTGCTAGTGGTCAAAAGACCTATGATTCCCAATCGTACCAAACGGGGAAAATTCGAACCGAACTATGAAGGCCCATATATCATAGACAGGGTCTACCAGGGTGGAGCCTATCTACTCATGGACATGCATGGTGAAAGACCCTTCAGACCAATAAATGGTCGCTTCCTGAAGAAATACTACGCTTGACGAGTCATGGCCTAGGTCAACGATAACTGACGATGACTATGTCCGCTCGCTATCTTCCTAAGCCTAAACTCTGTAGGTAGTAGCCGGCTTCCTTAACAACAAACCGAAATGTCCTTAAACTAACAGCGGACCGAAACGTCCTTAAACTAACAACGGACCGAAACGTCCTTAAACTAACGACGGACCGAAACGTCCTTAAACTAACAACGGACCACTATGTCCTAAAACTAGCCGTTGACTGAGATATCGATAAACTACGGTGGATTGCAGCATCCCAAAGCTGATACAAAAAAAAAAGAATAAAAAAAGGAAACGGTATGTCCATAAGCAAAATGGGCACGGATGAAAACCCGAAAGGGCTCCGTGAGTAAAAACAGCAGGGCTACCGGCGAGTTTTGTGAAAACCCGAAAGGGCGCAACCTCGTTCAAAAAAAAGAGAAAAACAAAAAAAGGAAAACGGTATGTCCATAAGCAAAATGGGCACGGATGAAAACCTGAAAGGGCTCCGTGAGTAAAAACAGTAGGGCTACCGGCGAGTGTTTGTGAAAACTCGAAAGGGCGCAACCTCGTTAAAAGATACTTGCAGGGCCCTCTCGACCTTGTGAGGAGAAATCACCCGCGAGAGATCCTTACGACTCACGTTGGAGAAACACACTTAGGGATCCCCACGATCCCTAAGGAGAAACCACCTTTACGAGATCCTCACGACTCGTAAGGAGAACCCTCTTATGAGACCCTCATGGCTCATAAGATTCAAAAGTCTTAAGTTGAACCTGTTCTTAAGCGCCCCCCACAACCTCCGATACTGCCCTACAAGCGGTTCAACAGTTACCCTTGTATACAATCCATGAGCGCGAATAAACATTTCCCTAACAAAGTCCCGTCCGTGACTAGGGATATGTCGGCACAGCGAACAGCCCTTATAAGTCCTCTCAACTTATAAGGAGAAAATACTCTTGTAAGATCCTTACGACTTATAAGAGACCGTACACTTAGGAATCCTCACAATTCTTAAGGAGAAAACGCACCTACGAGATCCTCACGACTTGTAGGGAGAAATACCTTTATGGGACCCTTACGGCTCATGAAGTCAAAAGCCTTAGTCGACAGAGTCCTAACCCTGCTTGCTAAACCACCTTTGTTCGACATCGACGAAGGCAAATGATGATTCGCTCCTGGCAATATCCCAGTAGTAGCAGTGCTGATGCCGAAATCGGTGTCTAATTCCGAGCTTGCAGCGAAAAGCCAGCAAGCCACACATGCATACGAAATAGCCGAAATGATGGGGCAACTTGCAGAGAAAATCAGCAAGTAAAAATATATGCATGCAAAACAGCCGAAATGATTGGGTAACTCACAATAAAAACCAAAGAGTAAAAATAAAACAAATA